>OY757309.1:88506369-91407507 GCA_963583905.1 Stenurella melanura
TGTAGGCGTTTGTGAGATGCTTCTTTTAGGTTTTCGTGCTTATTTTCACTTTCAGGTTTTTGTGATATGCTTCTTGTTAGTTTCTGTCTGTGATCATCTTCTCTTCTATTCTACTTCTGAGTTTTCTGTTTCTGAGTTTGGCAATGTGTATATCCTTGATATTTCTTTATTGTGTTCCGTTTTTTGTTGCGCCGATTTTTCCCAGTGTGTATAATCCTTTCCTAGCTTATTCATATTCCCCTCGATTGTTGTTATCCATGTGTAACATGGCCTCCCTATTTTCAGTTTGTTGCTGTTCAGTCGCAGCGCTTTCTTTAGTAGGTGTGTCGTGTCTTGTCTTACTTGACAAAACACTAAAAATTAAAATTTAATGTAATGTTGCTATAAACTTGAATAGGCTACCCTACTTCAACAAATACAAATAAAAGGTGTCAGTTCTGTTTTCGACAGGACTGTGTGAAAAACATGATAGTACCTACTGTTTTTTGCATTTTTGCACATCATCGTGCGAAAAAATAAAAAATACAGTTTTGAGTCATGGTTACTTTGCGTTATTTGTCATTTTCGAAGGCAGCCGTAGAAAAATTTTTTTTACGATTACTAGGTACACTTCTAAGTACCTAATCAAAATTCACGAACAGGCTTTATAATGATTTTACTATGCATTACGCAATACTTGTTGGTACCTTTAGATTACCAATTACAGATGGATGTAATATAATAATTAATAATTTTAAATTTTTTTATTAGCTTAGATGAAATCAAATATGGCATAAACGCTGATGACCTAAAGTTTTTCTGTAATATCGGTAGCTAGCAGGATATAATCCTTTATGTGCTCTAAGCTTAGATACTATCTACCTACAATGTTTATTTATTTATTTATTTGATACACTATTCAACAGGTTAAAAAAACCCAATTACAGAACAGGAGATAAAAACTAAAATTAAAAATAGTGACTTGTGAAAAATACAAAAAGATATACATATACACACATATATACATGAATACATGTGAATTAATCCAAAAGACAATTAACTAAACTAAACTTATATAATACATTTTAGTATAAATATACATATACAATATACATACATAAAAAATATACAGCTTATGCAAGAAGTATAGTATACGGTGAGGCTACTTGTGTCAACAAAAAGGAACAAAATACAAAATTTAAGTTAGAGACAGATTCTTTATGTCTGTAAGACTACAAGTGAATAATCTAATCGAATATTCAAATTATTGTACATCCTGCACATCTGCTGGATACAAGAAAATTTCTTTAGTTTGTCCTTGAGAAAGGCAAGGGAAATAAACTGGTGTGTCTAGATGCCGGTCTAGGAATTTGAAAATTAAGCATACTTAAAATATCTCCACAGTCGATGTTATTGCGTAAAATATTATATAAAAAAACTAATTGCGATCGGTTTCTGCGGATCTCTAGAGTATCTAGGCAAAACCTAGAAAGCAATTCTTCATGTGGATAACCAATAGCTGTATAAGTCCCGTCAGCCTTGAAAGTCTCATGTTTTAGGAAACGGCGTTGAATTCTTTCCAAATTTTGTATGTGTACATTGGACACCATATTATTGAAGCATATTCAAGATGAGGTCTAACAAAAGTAGTGTAGCCCAGCATTCTATAACTTTTAGTGACAGCAAGTTCGATGTGGTTTACAAACGTTGGTTTTTTATCAAATGTCACACCCAAGTCCCGAAAAGTGTCTGGCCGGAAAAGTATATAATTGTCTAATTTGTAATCGTACAGGATAATATTTTGCTTTGTTGTGAATGTCATAACGTTACATTTTGTTTCATTCAAGGGTAATTTGTTTATCACACACCATGTATTAATACGATCAATATTGTTTTGAAGTTCATAGCAATCTTTTTCACTTGCAATATTACAAAAGAGTTTTACATCATCCGCATATAAAAGGCAGTTGTTAGATTATCTACTATATCATTTACAAACAAGTTAAAGAAAAGTGGACCTAAGTTTGAACCTTGGGGGTCTCCTGGCGTGGCTAAAACCTCAATAGATCTAACACCATGGTATAAAACATATTGCTTTCTATCAGTTAGATAGGACTTAAAAAGCTCAATAAGGTTATCCGAGAAGCCATAACATTCAAATTTTTGTAAGAGGATACCGTGATTCAGTCTATCTAAAGCTTTGGAAAAATCAGTATATATAACGTCTGTTTGTACACTCCTGTCAATAAAATCAGAAATAAATTCTGTAATATTAATTAAATTGGTAACTGTTGAACGGCCCTTGAAGAACCCATGTTGAGCTATTGATATTTGATGCTTTATGTGGTTAAAAATATAATGGTTAAATGCCTTGGCGAAATTATTTATTATTACTATCGGGCGGTAATTAGAAATTTCGGATCTGTCACCCTTCCTAAATACTGGAATTATTTTTAGATAATTTCCACTGCGAAGGAAATTTGGAGGACCTTAGTGATAAGTTGAATAATACAATAAGGGGTTTAGCAAAAACAGCAGCACAGTCGCGTAATATGGATGCGGGGATACCATCTGGCCCAGAGGTTAATTTAGGTTTGATTTTCTTTAATACATTCGATACTTCATCTTCTGTAAAGCAAAGTATATTTAAAAGTGAACTACTCTTAACAAACATAAAATTTTGGGTGATATTTTCAGATTCAGAATAAGATTGTTGAAGAAAATTAGCAAAAGAATTAGTAATTTGTTGAGGATCAGACATATATTCATTATTATAATTCATGAACTTTGGCAAATTTGAGGAACTTCTTTTATAATTAATAAATTGCCAAAACAAGGACGGATTATCAACTATATTTTCCTCAGTATGATTACAATATCTTCTATAAGAACTCTCGGAATCTATTTTCACTTTTTGCCTTAATCTTTTAAATTCATTCTGAAAAGTGACATCACCTGTCTGCTTGTATTTATTCAGCGCCTTTTGCTTTTCTTTAATAGATTTGATTAATGGATAATCAAACCAGGGTGGATATATTCTTTTTGAGGTTTTAGACTGAGGTACAGTATTAACAAATACTGAGCTTAACTTAGAATAGAACTGATCATAAGCGTCATTAATGGTTTCATAATTATTTAAAAATTCCCAATTAGTTTCGGCTAATGTTTGATACAGAACTGGAAAGTTAGCCTTCTTAAAGTTAAGTTTATAGTTAGAATTAAATTTAACTTTATGACTTTCACGATCTTTTATGATACTAAATGTCGACATAAGAGCAGGATGATGGTCATCCTCTGCGATGAGAATATCACTAGCTTTTTCGACCTGGCAATTTTTATTGGATAGAAGTAGGTCTAGTAATCTGTTATTACTATTTCTTATTGTATTAAATTGCTTTAGGTTAAGAAAATTTTGAAAGATTATTAGTGACTGAAGGGTACCCGAAGTAGGTGCATTGGTTGTACAGCTGCAGTACTCAGGTACATTAAAATCACCTAGTATTAAAATGCCAGAATTGTAAATAAAGTCCAAAGAGCAAAATGCATCGAACAACGCATGATAGGTCTCCACAGATGTTCTAGGAGGAATATAAAGAGTAAATATATAAAAAGAGTAGTGATTTATAGTTATTTTAACGCCAACAATATCGACAGAGTGTAAATTTTTAAACAAGGTGTTGCTTAATTTTAAGTCAACAGCCATTAGTGAATTATTAACCGCCAACATAACTCCACCTCCCCCTTCACGATGAGTTTCTAACTATAGTTGATTTAGTACCGGTTGAGCAGTGTAGAGAATAAATAAATATAGAATTATCTCTTTATACGTTGAACTCTGTTCTCTTCCCAAACAAATTATTTACATTCAAAGCAGCCTCCACACTTTTCCTCGAACACTACCGAGTTCCTGGTTGCAGTTACAAACCGTATCGTTATTAAAAATTCGTGTTTCATTTAAACAATTAGTATACTACTAGTACATATATCCGGGACAATAACAAACACCTACTGATTGTCTTCTACGGATGCTTTCGTTGATAATCGTAATAAAAAGTAACGGAATGATCATTAGCGTTGAAACTGAATAGGAATGTATTAATTAAATCTGTACTTGTGGAGGAAGAGCAAACAATCTTAACTGTTGTCACAATTACGTGTCCTTAAGTTTTAGTCATATTCAAATGATGAAATTAATGTAGTAGCTAATTGATTTCCATCCGTTTTCAATTAAGATTTAATAACGGAACACTGCCATATTGCACAAGTTTGTTTTAAAATGGAATGCACATCTGAAATTTTAAGAATCGGTTTGTTATTTAAACTGCAATAAGACACTGTGGTGCACAATGAATTAGGGTGAAAATTTAATCAATAACCGAATTTTCTAAAATCTAATAGTAAACTCTTTGGTCTTCAATTGTAGCCACCCACGTCACTCGACTACTGAAACCGAGGTACCCCCTTTGGTGGTAGGTACCGAGAACGTACTCAGTGGGATGAAGATTGGAAAAGGGACGGTATTCAGTATTCAACCGACATATACTTAAACGAATAAACGAAACTGTACGGACAATCTATTCCATGTCCAGGAATCAGTATATGCTCCTGGCTCGGAATAGCAGACTTAGCAGACGAAACAAAAAATTAATACACACTTTTATTGTAAGGCCACGGCACGCCGGCCCTTACATACGCAACGCCAGCGTGGTGCAGCGCGTCGGTCACGACAATAAAAAAATTGAGGGTTTTGGAACATAAGATTATGCGCTTCATTTCAATTCCTCACGATACAGCTCCTTAAGAGACCTCTACGCACGCTGTCACAACATAATGCCACTATCGGACTATATCAAAGTTATATCTCAGAAATTTTATGAACTCAAACTTGGTGAAAGCTTGCTTACAGACAACATCACTCAAATCAGAGAGCATGGTGCACCGTTTTGGATTAAGCACACCTTACCATACCAAGCGTTGCCCATCTTCTGGCAACACCTATAGCCAATATTATTTCTCTTCAACTATAATAACAACAACACAATCTCCAATCTTCTACTTTCTCGTATCCCATTCTCCGTTTCCATTTATAATTTTTTTGTTTTTATCTATTCTCTTCTTTCTAATATAATTTTGAATAAAATCAAATAGTACAGGCAATGAAAACAAAATGTTGTAAAAACCTCGCAAAAATTAATAAAAGAATCATCTCTGGGATTTAAGCAGTTAATAACCTGTAGAATGCAATGATGCATTCTTTGCACCACCAAGTTCCGGGAAAATTCAAAAAAATTTGGAAAAACTTTTTGATTTTCGGTTTTATTGCTCTAACGGCTAAAATAATGAAAATACAGAAAAAAGTTTTCAACAAAATTTGTAGCTCGTCTCTTTCTCTACAAAATAGGTCTTTACCAATTTTTGTCTTACTTAAGCCGTTTAGGAGATAAATCCAGTTTTCCACTTATAGTCTTGAGCCGCTCCGAAATGCGTGGAAAATGAGAATTCTCTGGGAGTTTCGTACGACCGGACATATCGATCGATAATTATTACTATTCAGAGCCGCTAAAAAAAATGAAAGCAACGTAAAATGTAGAGAAAAGTCTCAGCTTTAATGTGGAACTAATCACAAAATTCATACAAATTTTTATCATAGAGAAAATAGCGTTAGAAGATGGCTTAGTAAACTTTATACAGTTGATTTATTCACATCTTTGAGTTTTATGCATCCTGCCTATTTCTCCCGTAACAATGGGTGCGTTTTCATTGCATGGATTCGATTCCGCGTACTTTAATCTATATTTCGTGAACATTTCATTGAAGAATGTTCAGAAACAAATAAGTTGTATAGGTTTTACTGTATAATTGTGCATTTTCTGAACGTGTATGAAAAATGTAGACAAATTCAAAAAGTACTGCGTGCATTTAAAAAAGTCGTTCGAAAGAATATGTTTTATTGTACTTATAATCCAAAAATAAAGCCTGTGCTATTATTATTACTTAAGGCATAGCGAATTGAACTCCAAAATTTGGAGGTGATTGATCGATGAGAAATATACCCTCTACTTTGATCGCAAGGCATATTGTTCCAACAAAAGTAATTGCAATAAAATGTTAATTTGATTAATATATCATTATATAAGAATATATAAGCAAAATGAATTAGCATTCTAACGACTCCCGGCAAAGATATGAATAAATCTGTGGATCAACTTTACAAAGTTCACTAAGCCATCTTCTGACACTTTCTCTAATTGATGTTTTTTTTTAATGAATTTTGCGATTAGTTCCACATTAAAGCTGAGACTTTTCTCTACATTTTACGTTATTTTCATTTTTTTCAGGGGCTCTGAATAGTAAGAATTATCGATCGATGAGCCCGGTCGTACGAAACTCCTGGAGAATTCCCATTTTTCGCGCATTTCGAAGCGGCTTAAAACTATAAGTGGAAAACTCGATTTATCTTCTAAACGGCTTAAGTAAGACAAAAATTTGTAAACATCTTTTTAGTAGAGAAAGAGACGAGCTACAACTTTTGTTGGGAACTTCTTTCTCTATTTTCATTATTTTGGCCGCTAGAGCAAAAAAAAACGAAAATCTGAAAGTTTTTTCAAATTTTTTTGAATTTTCCCGGAACTTGGAAGTGCAAAGAATGCATCATCTCATTCTCCAGGTTATTACCTAGTTAAATCCCAGAGATGATCCTTTTATTAATTTTTGTTACCCTAAATTGTTAATTTGTCTGTACTAATAGTTGATTGATCAAATTTAATATTTTATAATTATAAATAAGCTGTCTGGCATAGCCGTTCACTTTGGCTGAATTACCTGAAACGAGTTTGTTAGTTAATAATTTTCCCGTTAATATACAGGATTGCAAAGCATCGTTTTACCTATACTGTTGATATATATTATATATTTTTATTCATTTTTTTGAGTTCCCTCTTTTTATTTTATTATTATATTGTATTATTGATTTGCGCTCCAGCAACAGGAGGAACATTTTTCACTGTTATTGTTTTTCAAATTCGACCTAGCTCCACTCCGTCCAGTCCTTCAATAGCCACGGCTTATCGCTCCGTGGACATTAAGCTGGATCCGGGAATGGATTCCTACGAAGGAAATATTATATGTTTTATAATTTTTTTGTGGTTATATAACTTGGGGTGTCCCGTTTTTAAGTATTTGGCATTAGGTAGCGGGGAGGCTATATACTGGTAGGCTCAAATAAATATCAGGTTCGAGCGAAAATGCATATCTTTTATTAGGCTAAGTTTTATTATTTTATCGTTGTAATATATTTTGTATAGCCATTTGAGTATATCTAATGGTGTGAATGTTGTGTTTCATTTTAGTATATCTAATGCTGTAAATATTTTGTTTGTTTGATTGTTTGCGAGATACCTTTTGTAATATATTTCGGTTTAAATCTCGTAAAGGCTCAAATTTTGTTGTAATATATGATTTTTAGTATTGAGGTAAAGTTACGAGACGTATTTTTACTTCCCTCGCATACCGAAGGGAAGTATTGTATTCGAGAAAAATTCACCCTCCGAGATTTTTTCGGATTCAGACGTTTCAGATCACGGAGATTACGAAAATATAGGTTTTCAATTCCGTCAGTCTGTCTGTCTGTCTGTCTGCCTGTCTGTTGGTGCATTTACTAAAAAACTACTTGACGGAGAGCAGTCAAATTTGGTAGGTAGTTGACCCTACTGTTAGCGAAGAAATGGTAGAACTTGCACTGGAAAATATACAGGGTGGATCGTCTAAAGGGAATAAATAATGAAGAAAAATTTTTTTTGCTCTAATTTAAAATTTCCACGCTTCATGACACGCTAAACTCATTTCAGAAAAAAAAATGTTGAAAATTTTTGTCAACATTTTTCAAAAATATTCTACCACTAAAAAATTGTTTTGTCTTTGTTCAAATTTAAAATTTCCACGGTTCATGGCATTCTAAACCTGTCTAAAAAAAAATTTTTTTTCTGAAATTTTTTTTTACCACTAAAACAGATGGAAAATTTTTTTTCTTTGTTCAAATTTTAAATTTCCACGTTTCATGGCATTCTAAACCTATTTAAAAAATAAATTTTTAGAATTTTTTTTTACTATTTTTGAACAAATTTTACCACTAATACAGACTGATTTTTTTTTTCTTTGTGCAAATTTAAAATTTTCACGTTTTCATGGCATTCTGAACCTACTCAAACAAATTTAAAAACTATTTTGATTAAAAATTTGTTTGAAAAAAAATTTTTTTTGCTCAAATTTAAAATTTCCACGTTTCATGACATTCCAAACCGATTTCGGAAAAGAAAATTTGCAACATTTTTTTTACCATTTTGGAAAAATATTTACCACTAGAATAGATGGAAATTTTTTTTTCCTCAAATTTAAAATTTTCACATTTGACATGACTGACATTCTAAACCTATTTGAGAAAAAAAAAAATTTGAAAATTTTTACCACTAAAACAGATGGAATTTTTTTTTTCTTTGCTCAAATTTAAAATTTTCATGTTTCATGGCATCCTAAACCAATTTCAAAAAAAAATACCACTGTAGAATAGAAGGAAACTTTCCTTTTTACTCAAATTTAAAATTTCCACGTGTCATGGCATTCTAAACCTATTTCAGAAGACAAAAATTCTGAAATTTTTTTTAAAAACATTTTTGAAAAATTGAAAAAAAGTGAAATTTTTTAACTACCACTATACTTCCACTCCACTACGTGTATGTGGAATTGAAAATGTGACAGATGGCAATAATATTAGGCATATGCACCTATTATACTATTATTGAAAAATGTACAGGGTAGTCATCCCAAAATATAATTCAGTCATGGTGGACATTTATAAAGGTATTTGCCCAAGCCTTCCATATTTGGCACCTGTTATTTAGTATTGAACTTTTGCTGTTGGATGAACACTGTATATTTTTTGACCAAAACTTATCAGGTGTTCTTTGTAATAATAGTGATAACTATATTCCGATTATTATTTTCAACGTCACTTCGTAATTATTAATTTTTTAGAGTGACCGCCATGCACAAATAAAGAGGGAAGTTCTGTGTAAACACCTTTACCGATTTTTTGTAACATGTTTTTTTGTCTCTCGTTAACGTCTCAAATTTACTTTGCTGTTAAGCAACTTGTAATATAGTGTGTCTTGTAATATAGTATATTTTATAAATATTTCTTTCTATTTAATATCGAGTTTTGCAGTATTTTTGAAGCTGCGATAGTTTCATTTTTTTGTAATATAGTATTATTGTATATATGTAATATTTTTCTTTTGTTTATCTTTAGCTTTTTTCCCCATTGATTATACTAGTTAATCATGGCGCCCAAGCCTTGAACTCACTGCCCTATTTGTTCTCCGTATCTTTACTGCGCTAGCCAGGTTAAACGAGTGGATCTAACCACGTCGCTCGTAGGGTGGCCCACGCTTGAATAACTTGGGCAAAATAAAACCTTCTTCTCAACGCCACAGTATACACAGAATATAGTGGAAAAGCACATTTGTCTACCAAAGCACTGGATTCAGATACCGGCGGTACTGCTATTATGTTGTGTATTTTTTTTTATAGAATAAATATCATTTAAAATAATTATTTTCTATTATTTGCTCCAACAAATATTGTATAGTAGTAGATATACAAAGCCACTCCGGCGCCATTTCCGTCAGTAGAATAGCTATGAGAACTTAAAGATGGCGGGTGTCCATCAGGAGAGGCCAAGAGCGGGGGTGGGGTCTGAAGAGGTAGACAAAGAAGTACCCAGAGGCTGCTGAAGAAGTGATCGTAGGCAATGACCAGAAGATGATGTGGTTGGTAATAAAAGTTACTAGGGAAAAAGTTACTAGATCTGGAGGTTGGTACACCTGTGTGTTTAATGATCGATGACGTACCACAGAGAGGATTGATGGTGGGCGGAGATATAGTCTGAAACAAGAGCAAGATGGCTGCGACGGAAAAAAGATGGGTGTGATGAGAGTACTTTGTTATAGTAAAGAGCATGTACGTAGACCTGTTAGGACTTGTCTAATAAACGTCAGTGACTATCTGATTTATGGATGATAATCACAAGAACGTGATAGAAATGTAAACAAAATGTCATGGATAGAGGCGGCATGTCTTTGATGATTCATATTTTTAAAATAAATAGATTCTAAAAAATAAGATGATTCATATGCAGCTGTGCTGATATTGAATGATTAAAAAGGTTGAATCATAATCTTTTAATCTAATTATCATTTTATTGTGTAATTTTTTAAATAATACAATAACACTCTTTAGCAGAAAGCATTTGAGAATATTTTAGGTTAATAAAACAAGGAGTTGGAACATATATTTTTTTTATTTTTCATAATACAAAAATAAGGTATGACATAATTGCAATATACAGCGGATATTAATTTACTTCACCAGCTCCGAGTTCTGATCGATAACATCTTCACAGGAAAACAATGAGGCATGTTCATATAATTGTTCGTGGAGATCATAGTCTTCTAACAAAGCACAAAATTCCTTCATGGAGATGCAATTACTGAGATAAAGGCAGCAGTATTTAATTCCATTTTCACAGTTTTTTAAGTCTTGACGGTCGAACCAAACACTATTTTCTTGTATCTGTCGAGTAATGTTGAGTATATTACATCGTAATCGAAAACGTAAAGAGGCCACAGCCTGTTCTATAGATGTAATGTAATTCTTTTCACTCATGGTATTTACACTTTTTCCACAATTTTAGGAACAAAGCAGCGTATGGTAGCAGTATAAACTTGCAACTGTACTCTCCAGAGTATACATATATTAATTATGAGATGAGATATTATGTTTTTGCGCAAGTGCAGGTTCAATTATCAAGGCTAAATTGTTTATTCTTCGCTGAAATCGTTCACGATCTACGGCGTTCTGTATCCAGCAGTCTCCTCGTCTCGACATCTGGTGAGCAAAGGACCAATGAAGAATGTATCGAACTCTAATCTCATCACTGAACTGTACTGTCTTTCTCTGTTGTCGTTCCATTTCAAAGTTTTTTAATTCCGCATCAACAACATACATTTGTTTCCTTTTACAATTTTAATTAGACACTTTAACAATAAAATTGATGAACAAAGTACTAGGTAACAGAGTAGACCTATAACTGAGGCCTCAGTAGTACTAGTTGAATAGCTATTATTAGGTTGGGTAACAGGACGGTCCTCTAACGTAATCCAGTCGAATTCATTGATGATATCATTTTGTAATAGCATTTGTATTTGATATTTTGAGGTGTTGGTAGGTATAGAGGTCGTAAATGTAGGTGCACTGTTGTTAATTGCAGTATATGGCTTCATCTTTATCCATTCACTTTTGTTATTATCGAAACGAACATTGATTTCTCTAGGATTTAGCGGATTGTAAATGTATAGGGTGTTCTGGAGCACAGCACCCAGAATAATCAATCGTGAACTTAACATTGTCCGGTCTCGCAACATACTGTTTAATTATAGGTAAGTAGTACTATTTATTTAGTGATCCGCATCGTAACCTCCAAACGTTTTCCACATGCTACACAGATTTTAATGCGAAAACTACAATTTATACAGCTTGCAATATGGCCACATGGAAAAAATATTACTTCTTTATCATTTAATCGACAAATTTTACATTTCTGCTCTTTCTTTCTACGCCACTCACACAATTTACAGTGGATGTTTATAGAACTGGCTATATGTCCACAGGGTAAAAATATAGGATTTTCAGAGCGTTGTGACATTTTGTGGGGTAATTCTTCGTGCGGCTGTTGATCGTAAAATTTTCCCACAACGCCTTCTATCGCTGAATACACTTTTGTTGCTGATGTTTAATGATTGAAAACTTGAAAACACACGCTGTTTATCTTCGTAAAAGTTTATAATACTTTTCAACTGCTCTAGCTTTTGACAATGTTCTTCTAGTAATAAATTAAAATCATTCAAAGACAGAGACATGTTACTGCTGTGTTATCTAGTAAATAACTGAATAGTAATCATCAGAGTTTAGGATATAGGTGAATAGTGAGAAGGAGGTGGAAAAGAAAAACACCTAATAAGAGATATATGTTTTTATTTAGATAAATTTAAATACAACCAATCATAAAGTCTTATACTATTTCTTAAACTACACATACACTTAACATTAGTAAAATGATTTAAACAAGAAGATATTTCCTTTATGAAGTTGGGTGGAGCTTGATCGTCATTAAGATGTTCTACGTTGATTACGGGCGGCGCCGAATTCTTATCCAGTTCATGTAATTTTCTTTCGAGAAATTGTTGTTTCTGATGGCCTTTTACGTACACCATATCAGCAGCTCCATTAAGTAAGTGATTGAGTAATATATCATTCAATTCATCATAATTTACAAAACCACTACTATATTTCAGGCCATGATGAAACCTTTCCAAATATTTCACCTGTCTTCTTATAGCATAACTTAACGTACTGTAGGGTATTGGAGGTTTTAATAAATAGTGTACATTCTGCTCGTGGCTGACGAATGATATTTCCTTAGGACAAAATTCGGGAAGATTAAATCCCTGAATGTCAACAACAACCAATTTCATGCTTCACTCTTCAATTACTGAAGTAATAGAGTGTAACTCACTCCCTTTTATTACATAACATTTCTTAGGAGTCCACTTAGAGGTGAATATTCTACAACTCGATCGTGAATAATTATGCAGTAAGCCTTAGTATTCTGCGGGAATGGGTTTCTACTCTCAATCTCAATTTTGATATCTACAGTAGACGATTTAATGGAATCATTTCTCTTGGAACAATCTATAACGAATAATGCTCTGCTACTGAAAGCCTCAAAGTCAAGTATTGGTCTATTATTAGAAGCGAATAATTTTGAGAACTGCGTATACATATAATACGCCTCGGAATATTTTCTAGAGTTGAAATCCAGTTTCATGTTTTCATAGGGATAGTATTCAGAATTTAATGACAATTTCACATTAGATATGTCGATGTTATCAAATTCGGTGACGTCATACATCTTCTGATCTTTTTTATTCGTTTGAAATGCTACGATAATGTATCGGGGACTTTCCACATTAGTGCATGTTTTAACGGACCAAACCTCTTTCGTTGTGCCATTGGTTAGAGTAGGCAGCTCATGAAGTTCCCACTGTCTAAACGGCATCAGGATCGGTTTTTCGCTATTTATTTCAGACATCAAATTCAGTTTTAGAACATCATTTAGAAAAACATGTTTAACCTTTAACTCTATATTGGTTATGGTTAATTCACCAGTAGTATCATCGTTGGATACTTTAAAACAATTATTATCGGTGCGGGCTCTGATTAATCTCAAAACTTGTTTACCAAACACCACTCTCTTATAATCGTGAAAGAATCCAAGGAAATGCCACAGAGGTATCCTTAAAAAGAATGTTGATTTTATGGGATCATATGTTACCAGCTGACCGTCAGGATAATTCCAGCCTGCGATACTCAGAGAATGGTCATCCTTATCATAGCACAAGTAACTTTTTATCAGGCTCGTCGTTCCAGGATCCCGTACTTTATCGATCTCCTTTCCATTTAATTCATAACTTATAGAATCGAATAAGTATGCTCCGGCGTTATTAGTAAATTCAATGGTACCAGTACCAGCAGCGTTTTTCCTTAAAGTTCCCTCAATTGATAGTGCTGCTTCACTCATCAGTAGTAATGCATCCTGTTGATAAATGGCAATTTCTATCTCGTCGTTATTTCCAAATGATTTTACAAACGGATAATACGATCGGGTCTCCTCCCTGACGATGGACTCATCGTAACTTGGGTCTTGAAATATTTGTAGTTCTTCCAACATGATAGCTCAATGATTTTAAATATAAAATATTAGCTGGAGTTAAATTGGAAGTTGACTGTCCTGACTGAGGATTAGATACTGAATGAGGTTGACTATAAGAACTGTTGTTTATATAGTTTCTATGGTTAAATATCAGCCTCATAGTAATTTTCTTAGTTCTAGCCGGGCAATAATTTCTTCTCCTCGAAAATTCACCAGCTCTGAGTTCTGATCGAGTATCTTCAAGGTAATATTATGTATCTCCTGTTTATTATTCACAGGTAGAAAAATTAAATTATTAGGTTCAATGTCTATAGCGTATCCGGGGTCGACTTTCAGACCAAATTCAAAAATCGTATGTGATGGTTTATTATTGTAAAACGCTCCTGTCGTGATATTACAGTCCACGTGTATGGTTATAACTTTAACTATTTTAACCGGTAAATCAGATTGATGTAGTTCACCCGGTTTCAACACTTGAGCACTATAGCCTAGTAAAGTAGCTAAACTATCTTTATGCGTAAAATTAATTTTGTGTTTACTTTTAATTTCACACTTGAGAGTATTGTTGTTGGGTTTTAACGAAAAATAATCGCTGGGTTCGCTCTGCGATGATGCCCCACTAGGTATCAGTTTCTTCTGCAGATAAGATTCAATGTCGCTGATTTCGTAGGATCCAGTAGGTATTTTTATGACTTTCTTCTTAGATTTATCGCCAAGTTCCCAGTAATAAAACTTATTATTTACACCTTCCTCAATGTTAGGTATACTGTTGTAGGTGTGAAGACCAATCAATGCCAACGAATAATCGTACTGAGGATCGAGATTTATGGGATTATAAAAGTCTACGGAGAGCGTAGAACTTCGACCTCTTAACGTGAATATCTGAGACATAATAAATGTACATCATACACGTCTATTATTTTTATAGAGAAATTCTAAACATAAACGGCCACAATTTGCTGTATTGTACGTCTGAAAAGCATCGGGATTATAGTTAATTTTACATTTCGCGCCAAGGTATTGAACTAATTCTATTGGTGGCTTCAACGATCCGAAGCTATCGAAATATAAGACGGAACCATTAGTTTTCTTATATGCTACCCAGTGAGTCCCAGGACCTGTCATCGTATCTAAATTAATGATAGCACTTTCACATTTTCTCGGTGGAGATGGTGGTAAAGAATCACGCATAAAAACACCTCTGAAATGTGGAATTTTTAATTTTTTAACGTATTTCAACAGGTCCCTATCGGAGAGTGCTCTATTGGGTAGCTTCAATAGTAGTTTTTTTGCTGTTTTTTCAGGTATAGACCATACCCCTTTTTATAAGGTTTCATATAGAGTCCAGATCCTTTTTTCCCCAATGCTATAGCCTCCATTTTCTTATTATGTCTTTCATCTTCTTCCAGTTTTTTCTTAGAATTTCTAGCGTCGATTACGGCCTTGGTTACTCCGGATATTCCTCCTGTTAAAGCTCCTAATGCACTCAAACCAGCAAAAATTGGTATCAGAGGCAAAATACCACCAGTCTTCGGTATAGGTAGAATGCGGGGAGTAATGATTTTCTTCCGACCTCCAGCATTCCTAACGGCAATTCGAGCCGCTTTTACCATCATCGCGCTATCTTTTTTAAGGTTATGGCTTGCATGTTTTTTCAGTACTTTAGCAACATTTGATAAGATGGCTTTTCTAAATCCCACTTTCTTCCTACAGCCAACACCCATACCCATCTTTCGTTTAGCCTTCATTGTGTTAGTAATAGCCCAAGCTGCAGCTTTCTCACCCAATTTGGCGTCTTTAGATTTAACACGCTCCCAAGCTCGCTGTTCAAGTTCGTAATCAGCCTTGTGTCTGGCTTCTAAATTTGGGTTTTCACTATAGGCAATATCGTGCTCCCGACAGGCTTTATCGAGAGCGTTAATACCGGGGTCTCCACGAGCTAGTCTTTTATGTAACTTCGTACCAGGTCCACAGTATTGATATCCCGGTAAATGTAACTCAAAAGGTAGTTTGTTAATTAGACTATTAACAACTCCTCTACCTTTCTTTACGTGCTTCCTCGGTGCCATCTAGATTACTACTGTTGATGTTCATGATGTAATGATGTTTATATAAAGTATTGCATTGATCAACAAGGCATTACATCATGATCGTTCAAAGGCAAAAGGTCACACTTCCTGTAGAGAACTTGGATCTCTTAACAGATCACTCTGCCGGAAAAGAAAAACATGGCGAGTTATTTCCTAGTACACTAAGAACGATAATATGTGGACCTAGTGGATCGGGTAAAACCAATTTGCTTCTGAGTCTATTATTTGATCCTAATGGTCTATGGTTTGAGAATGTATACGTGTACTCCAAGTCATTGTATCAACCAAAGTACAAATTGTTGGAGGAAGTGCTGAAGAGTGTGAAAAGTGTTAGTTATTTTCCATATACAAGTAGTGATAGTATAATCGATCCATCTGAAGCTAAAACTAATTCAGTGTTCATTTTCGATGATGTGGCTTGTGATAAGCAGGATAAAATAAGAGCCTATTTCAGTATGGGCAGACATAAGCTTGTGGATAGCTTCTATCTCTGTCAGACTTATGCGCGGGCGCCTAAACACAATATTCGAGATAACTGTAACTGCATAATTTTATTTAAACAGGATAAAATGAATTTACGTCATGTATATGATGATCATGTGACTCCAGATATGACATTAGAGCAATTTGAGAATCTATGTCGACAATGTTGGAACGATCAGTATGGTATAATGGTTATCGTAAAAGATTTTGATTTGCATAATGGACGTTATCGGAAGGGTTTTGATCAGTATATAAGAATGTAATTTGAACGCATCAGTCATTATCATTCAAGCTCTCAGTTAAGGTAGACCTGTTTAAATACATACCTGTTTAAATATCGACCTGTTTAAATACAGACCTGTTTAAATACCGACCTGTTTAAATACATACCTGTTTAAATACAGACCTGTTTAAATACGGACTTGTTTAACAATGGTGTCTAATAAAATAACTTTCGAGACATATAAACCGCCTAAGGTAAAACCATATGTATTGGAGAAAGATAGAGAACTTAAAGTGAAAATTAGAAAAGCAGCGAGAGCTATTAGAAAGAAATATTTAGCATTAAAATTAGGAAAAGCAGAGGAGGATGAAACCCTTAACCGATTATTTAAACCAGTTATTGAGCCGCTGAAAGAACTAAAATCTATTGTGAAACCAGTGAAAAATGTAAATGTTAAGTCATTTATAAAAATACCAGTACAACATAAAGTGGAAAATGCAGTCGAAGAAAACAAAGAAGAAGAAGAAGGAGACTATACTCTCGAAGAAGCAATTAATCAGATGGAATCAAATGAATATTTTGAACAGTATTCTCCGTTAGCTAAGCATTATATAATGGGACTCTATAACAAAAATAGAGATTTCGATGAAACATATGGGGTCAGACTCGATTCGGAAATGAATAAATTCTATATTGGTTCCCTAGAATTACACATAAGTCCAAACGCCGAAATAAATATTGGTAATGAAAAGTATGCTGGAAGACGGGGCCTTATACGAGCTGCTATTTATGAAGAAACCCCAAGGTTATGATGAACAAGATTTACATGATTATAAGAAAATTCTAGAAGCATGTAATGTTCATAGGAGAAATTATGATCCTTTAGGACAATTCAATGGAACGCGGTCTTTTAAGTATACTAAAGTGATAAAGTCATTAGTTAAGAGTAAACCGACTAGAAAGTCACGTAGTGGAGAGGGTATTAACATGGTTTATAATGAAAAACCTATCGAATATGTTTACTGGGATGACGTTAACGAGCTAGTTGACAGATTAAGGCTTTTGAATGCATCCAAGAGCGCTGGAAATACCGATTCCCATGATAATGAAATTCTTGCTATAATAAATGAATTACGTGAAGCTGGAGTTATCTATTAAATACTATACTATACTATAAATACATCATTGTCATCATGAGTCTCGATAAGTTTGGAAGGTCTACGTCAGCTCGCGATGGCGTTAGTAGCTCACATTTACTTTCATCACGTCGCGGTTTCATCTTTACCGAGGATGGAAATATCGACATTGAAAAATTGAAATTGTGTAATGTTCAATCTCCCTCTGAAAATGATGATGCCGCTAATAAAAAATATGTGGATGATGCAATAGCTGCTATTATGATGGAGCTTAATACCTTACGAAATAATATATTACAATTCACCACAGATTTGACACAACAGAAAACATCTCTAACTGCTCTTGAAAATAATCTGGAAAAATTAATTACACAGCAAAATGCTATAAAAGGAGATGCTCATGCACCTGTGGTTAATCTAGATCGATTTGTCTACAACATCGATCCAACTGCGTAAGATGAATAATTCCATCGAAAAAATTCAATTAGTTAATGAAATACATAAACCAGCACGTAAAAACTTCAAGCGTAGACGTACAATAATAAAAGCATTAGACGATTTGTGGCAGGCTGATTTAGCAGAAATGTGTAAATATTTCAGAGAAAACAATAACTATAGATACATATTAGTTGTTATTGATTGCTTTTCAAAGTTCCTGTGGGTTAAACCTATGAAGAATAAGAGCGGTCCTGAAGTCACTCGAGCCATGGATGAAATTTTTAAGGATAGTGGGAGAACGTGTAAAAATTTAAATACGGATCAGGGTACTGACTTTTATAATGTACATTTTAACAGTTTGATGAAAAAACATAAGGTTAACCATTATAGCACGTACAGTGTGAAAAAAGCTGCTATAGTTGAAAGAGTTATAAGAACATTGAAGGAGAGATTATATAAATATTTTAGTTTAAACGGCTCATACAGATGGATCGATATACTTTCTGACGTTGTTAACGACTATAATAATCACCAACATAGAACAATTGGAATGAAACCCCGTGATGTGAACAAAACCAATGAAAAGAAAATTTTAAAGACTGTCTACGATCGAATGTTGATGGCAACACCCCGACGATACAAGGTTGGCAGCATTGTACGAATCAGTAAGAATAAGCATGTTTTCGAGAAAGGATATACACCTAACTGGTCCACGGAGTTATTTAAAATAATGAAAGTACGAATTACTAACCCTACCACATATTTATTGAAAGATATGCATGGTAAACCGATCAGAGGAGCTTTCTACGAAGAGGAGATACAAGAAACGAAGATCCCCGATGTATACCTTGTGGAAAAAGTGTTACGAAGGCGCGACACGAAAGTTTATGTAAAATGGCTAGGGTTAGATAAATCACATAACAGCTGGATTGACTCCGATAATATTCTATAAAATAGAGAGCCGGAAAGTTTTAGAGCTTAGTATTTGTGAATCTCTTCAAGTGTTACCATGTCATCGATCTCTTCAACTGTTACCATGTCATCGATTGCACCTAGCCCTACATTTTCTTCAGTAGATGTTAATTACTGGCAAGAAATTGATCGAATTAGTGACTTATATCAAGAAGCTATACAGAGCGAGGAAAGATTTATTTGTGAGAACGTTTTCTATGTAAAATATTCCAACTACAAAATAGTTACTGGACTTAGTGCAGCGAGAGGTTATGTTCCTGCCGTAAAAATTCAAATGATTGCATCTGATGTATACATGAAACCCGAGAATATTTCTTTCATTAGAGTGGACTGGGATGATTTCATTACTTACCTTCAGCAAACTATCGATGATTACTTTGAGGATGCCGCTGTGACATTAGATGATGAAGAAGAAATTCACTTTTCTAACTATACACTAGTGAAAAAACAATTTATTGATAATAAATCATTAATGGTGGCTGATGATTCCTGCACATTTCGTTTCTCTGGATTTGCAGTACGAGAACTCATTAATGTTAATAAACTTGTATCAGCTCATATGGATTTACTACATAGTTTAAATTTTGATAATTTTTATAATAATTTTTTAAATGTTACTAATAATATTTTAAGTGAATCTAATTATGAATTACCTCCATATACTGTTATGTTAAATTTATGTGACTTATATAGTGATAAGAATCAAACATATTGTATTCGTGAATGTTTATTTTATAATAGAGTTAAGGTTCTAAATGATTTAGATAAAAAAATGTTTTTATTTAATTATTGAATAAATGTACTATACCCATATCTTGTTGTTTTATTACCCACACACATACATACATGAATAAATAAAAGTCTTTATTTTTTTTTTAATTATTTTTTATTATACATAATTATTAAAATATACATTTATTATACATAATTATTAAAATATAAAAGATTAAATATAAATATATACATTTTATTATACGTAAATATTATAATATAAAAGATTAAATAATAAAGCTGATTTTTGATTACATTCATATAAATCTATAGATATTAAATATATAATAGACAGAGACAGAGATTGTTGATTAATAAAAAGAATATTAGCGATGAAATTATTAAGTGTTCATTATGGAGTAGTGACCCCAAGGGAGAGTATCATGAACTCCAGGAAGAATGTACCTCTTATCATCAAAGGGATTAAGAGCAATTTTTATTTGCTCAACGCTGTATACCTCATGTAATCTTGATTGTATACTGCGCTGTGTTTTATTTAGTAAACACTCTTCCTGTGAACTATTTGTGACAAATTTTTCTAGAGAGTTGCGATAATCTTTAAAAGTAATTTTGTTTTTCACTACATTAGACTTTACACCTTTTGCTTTTTTAACTACCTTGTCTGTTTCAACTTTATAGGTATACTGTTTCCGTTGTTCTCATCCTTCATTAAACCCGGAACTTTTTTATTTACTAGAGGAATATTCCAGCGATTGTCTTGAGGATAATCGCTAGTATCAAATCTATGAACATCCTGTTTGATAGTCTCTTCATATACATCATTACTTTGAATTTAATATATAAGACTGTCTGTATCAGTATACAAAAGTTTACATTTTTCTATAGGAAATTTATTTAACATATAATCATAATGAAATTCATATATGCAAATTTTTGAAATATCTAAAATGGCCTGTCCACGTAAGTTAGCCTTTTCCGTGGCGTACGGCTGTGATTCGTTACGTGCAGTAATGGGTGGCCGGCAATTTTCTTGCTGCCGGGTAATGGAGGCTAGGTTTGAAGTGGTCAGAGCCAGGAGTTGCGCTAATTGTTCATAGCTGGGTAGTCCCAAGCTCGGTTGGGGTTGGTCCGTTATGGCGGCAGAGGGGACTGGGATCGTTCCAGTCGTTTGGTTTTGGAGCACTATTTGCCTTTGGGGCGTAGCACTAGGTCTTGCCGTCTGGTACGGCGGGGTGACGTGGTAGGCGCCGGCCGACGAGGTAGGCGTGACGAAGTACTGTGCGTTGGGCGGCGTGCTTGGACTTGGGCTGGTTGCTGTTGGTGGTACCATGCAGTGAGGGGTGGCCAGCTGGCGGCGAGGTGTCAGCGAGGCGTCGCTGAAGAGTTGGGGCCAGTCGGGTGTGGCAGCAATGGTGTACTGACCGCTGGGCAGCCCTGAGCCAGAGTGGGAGGCTTCCCCATGTGTGGAAGCGAATCCAGCGAAGCGGCGATCTCCCAGCGTCGAGGAATCGTCGTTGGCCCGGGATGCTGTTGGGTCCACCATACAGCGAGGGGGCATCACCATATCATCATCACCACCCAATCTCTGTTCCATCGCCGAGTTTCCATGCCACGATGCTGCGTTGCGCTCCATGCAGTAGGGGGGCATCGCCTGAGAATCGTTGCTACTCCATTCCATATTTGTTGCCTGGGCTTCGTGCCAGGTGGCTGCGCTGCGTGCCATGCAGCGAGGGGGCACCGTCGTGATGACGTCGTGCGTGACCCCAGTGTCGTGTCCTATGTTGGTGGCGAGTCCTGCCTTGCTATGCCTGGGTGCTGAGCCCGGCGACGCACAGTATTGGGGCGCCGTCGTCGCGACGCCATGCGTAGCACTTGTGCCTGTGGAGAAATCAGAGGACATGCTTACCTCGCCGAGCCGGGTTGCTGTGTTGCTTGCTGTGCAGTGTGGGGCCACCGTCGTGGAGACGTCGGGCGTGACCCCCGTACCCCTTGTCAGGGCGTCGTGTTGGCGGAGCACTTCGTGGTCAGATGCTGTGAGGGGCGTCGTGCAGTGAGGGGGGGCCGACGTGGAGACGTCGCTCTCGACCCCAGTGCCTACTGCCTTGCCACTCCGGGTATGCATTGCCACTTGACACTCAACACAATAAAACTCAATTAAAACACACTGTCTGGTTACAACACAAGAGGAAGGGATGACCTCGTCAGCATTGGCGTTGGCTTCTGTGCTCAACTGACTTCTGTTTCGGCAGAAGACTATTAGTTGCTGAAGGCTGGAACATTACTACTTGAAGGATCGATCACTACTTGCTCGCTGAGAAAAAGTGTTTTCTTATATAGACTTTTTTTGTGCTCAAATGACTTCTGCTTCGGCAGAAGACTATTTTTTGTGCTCAAATGACTTCTGTTTCGGCAGAAGACTAAAACATGAGCACAGCGCGCTAGACAAGTCATAACTTGTTCGCGACGCCGACGCCGATGACACCACCCCCCTTTTTTTTGTGACTTTATTGAACATTAATAAAGGCATACAGGTTATGTTTCAGTTCGATAATTTCAATTATATAATGTAAGAGTGAGTGGATACAATATTTTCAAAACTATAAACTAAGAGTAAGTGTTAAGATATTTCAACAACTAAGATATTTTTACATATATAGACTAAGATTAAGTGTGGTAAGATATTTTATATAATTAACTAATAATAGGTCCACTAAGATATTTTAGGTAAAACAAGATATTTAAAATTAAAGTATTTTATGTGACAAATCATAAATGTATTCTAGTTGAACAAAGTTTTCGCCCTGTGGCGTCGAATTATTTACATTGGTATATTATCGCAAGTTTCGCTCTTCTGGACGTCGTCTCCGCGACGCCCGGGGCTGCCTGATCCTGTTGCGAATTGGGGGCTGCTAAGTCCTGCTGTGTTGCTCGCTAAGGCAACGGGATTCTGGAGCGAACCTGTGAGGCTGCAACGTCCTGCTGTGTTGCTTGCTAAGGCAACGGGAGACTGGAGCGATTTATTGAGGCTGCAACGTCCTGCTGTACTGCGGGCTAAGGCAGTGAGATACTGGAGCGCCTCATGGGGGCTGCAAGGCCCTGCTGTGCTGCGTGCTAAGGCAGCGGGATTCTGGAGCGGTGCGCCGGAGCCGGCTGAGCTCGGGCTGGCGTTCGAGTTGACGAATACTCGTGTCCGGACTGGGACAGGCATCTGGCTGGCGGATGACTGCTGTCGGTCGTGGCCAGGCGTGGTCACGGCCTTCGCCCAGAACGGCATCGGGAACAGTATGGGCGTCGTGTCGAGCGGCTGCTCTTGTCTTGACGTAGAAGGCCCAGGGTCTGCTGGCGGCGGCGGTGCGGCTGACAGCGCCGGGGACTTCTCATTCTTGTTTGTTTGTTTCCTCTTGGCTGAGGTGGATGGGCCAGGCACGACTGGGGGCAGTCGGCGGGCTGGAATTTTTGGTTTAGCGGCGGCTGTGGTGCTATGTCCACGTAGATAATCGCCATGTCCACGGAAGTAGGTACCAGATCCACGGATGTAGACTTGTGCGTTGGCATCTGGCTTTGGGGCAGCGGGCACTACTGATCCTGTGATAGTAGGCGTGACTGGCTTCTGGGCAACGGGCGCCACTGGTCCTGTGACAGTAGGCGTGGTTGGCTGTTGGGCAGCGGGCACTACTGATCCTGTGATAGTAGGCGTGACTGGCTTCTGGGCAACGGGCGCTACTGGTCCTGTGACAGTAGGCGTGGTTGGCTGTTGGGCAGCGGGCACTACTGATCCTGTGATAGTAGGCGTGACTGGCTTCTGGGCAACGGGCGCTACTGGTCCTGTGACATTAGGCGTGGTTGGCTGTTGGGCAGCGGGTGCTGCTGGCTCTGGGGCAGCGGGCGCTACTGGTCCTGTGACAGTAGGAGCTGCGAGCCTTGGTGGGGCTGGATGACCTGGATCCTCGGGATCGTCATCGTTGTTATCGTCATCTTTGGTATCGTCATCTTCGGTATCGTCATCTTCGGTATCGTCATCTTCGGTATCGTCATCTTCGGGATCGTCATCTTCGGTATCGTCATCTTCGGGATCGTCATCTTCGGTATCGTCATCATCGGTATCGTCATCATCGATGTCGGTGGTCTGTTGCAGAGATTGTCTGAGTAGGTCAGTCTGGCTGGACTGAATCCTGGGAGGCGGCTCGGGGCCTGGCAGGCCGAGTGGAGGTGACCTCGGGGGAGATGGCTTCGTACTGACATCTCGGTTTTGACTTGGCGGGAATACCTTGTCGAGGAATACAGAGGCTATTAGTGGGGCAGTGGTTGGCAATACTGACCTGTTATCCTTCCAGGAAGGTGCAGCGTCCTGCTGGTCCGGGAAGGCGTCCATACTCGCCACTTCCTTGGGTTCCTGTTCACCTGGCTGTGGCTGGGGAATGAGCGTGGTTGACTGGTCTGAGCTGAGGGAGGTAGCATCTTGCGTCACGGTGTTGACTGGTGACCGCCTGTCCAGGCGGCCCGGGCAAAGGAAAGCAAAGGCGGCGGCTCTGTTGCTTTGTTGCCGTGGTGTCAACGGGCGTGGTTGATACGTGTCCTGCTCCTGCTTGGCTGTAGCTTCGTCAATCTCATTCTTCTCGGTCGGTGGTGGAGACACCAAGGTTGTGGCTTGTTGCTGGGCTTGTAGTTGCAACACTTCGTCCTCTGTCTTGGTTCGTAATTCTAGGCTGTTAATTTCCAGCGGTGGGGCCGGGCGCCCTAGTTCTGCCCGACCCATTGGGAGTTTCCCGATGGCGGTGCATTGCGGGGCTCTTGCCGTGTGGTTGACTGACTTCTTGTCTGTGGTGGTGCCGTGGATGTCTGTCCTGGGCCTGGGTTATTGGTTGGACCTGCTTGTTGGCTAGGGTTGTTTGAGTTGGTGCCATGCCCTCGGAAGTTACTACCCCCTGTCTGGACGTTTTGTTGGCGGAAGTTAGGGTTTCCCTGTTGGTTGGAGTCGTGTCCACGGAAATTGGGGTTGGCTCGCTGGTTGGAGTTGTGTCCGCGGAAATTGGAATTGCCTTTCTGGGGCTCTGACTGAGTTTGGTTGGTGGGGCAGTCTCGGTGATAGTGAAATCCCGGGCACTTGCGGCACTTTGGTAGACTATTGGTATTATTACTTGCAGGCGGGATGGTGGCTGGCCTCGGCAGCGGTCGGAGTTGCCTCTGAAATTCCCTGTAGTCACCCTCGGCGTTTTCAGCCACTCGGCTCAAGCTTTCCATCGTGGCCACTGGGACATTTCTAGTTGCGAATCTTAGTTCCGGTCGCAGGAGCTCGCGCACCTCCATAACCATCTCTTCTTCCGGCGTATACCGTTCTACCCTCAGCCAGAGTCCAATTTTGCGTTGTATAAAAACGGCGGCGGGTTCGTCGTCTTTCTGTCTCTCACCGTGTAACCTGGAGCGTAGCTTCCCCAGGGTGGCAGTGTCGTTGAACTGCCGCAAGAGCTTTTCCTTTAAGAACTCGTATGTGATGTTGTGGGACTTCCACATCTCCAGGGTGCGTCTGGCTTGACCCTCGAGCTGTTCTATAGCTACTCTCACTTTATCCCTGCCGTGGATGTCTTCATGGAGCATCGCCTCCTCGAGCTCATCCAGGAAGTTGACTGGATCCTCCCATTCCAGGCCTGAGTAAGTGGGCAGCGCTCTCGTTCTTCTTGTGGGCATCCTGTGATGACCTTGTATTGCGTGTATTGCGGCTTGAACGCTTCCCTCCATTAGTCTTGTCATGCTCTCTGCTAGGTTTTGTGTTGGGCGCCACTGGGGGTCCATTTCCCCAGAATCTGTGTAGTCGGGTCGTCGTGGATCCTCTTCCCTCCGGAAAGATCTGGCCTCACGCTGTTGGTCGCCATGTCCACGTAAGTTAGCCTTTTCCGTGGCGTACGGCTGTGATTCGTTACGTGCAGTAATGGGTGGCCGGCAATTTTCTTGCTGCCGGGTAATGGAGGCTAGGTTTGAAGTGGTCAGAGCCAGGAGTTGCGCTAATTGTTCATAGCTGGGTAGTCCCAAGCTCGGTTGGGGTTGGTCCGTTATGGCGGCAGAGGGGACTGGGATCGTTCCAGTCGTTTGGTTTTGGAGCACTATTTGCCTTTGGGGCGTAGCACTAGGTCTTGCCGTCTGGTACGGCGGGGTGACGTGGTAGGCGCCGGCCGACGAGGTAGGCGTGACGAAGTACTGTGCGTTGGGCGGCGTGCTTGGACTTGGGCTGGTTGCTGTTGGTGGTACCATGCAGTGAGGGGTGGCCAGCTGGCGGCGAGGTGTCAGCGAGGCGTCGCTGAAGAGTTGGGGCCAGTCGGGTGTGGCAGCAATGGTGTACTGACCGCTGGGCAGCCCTGAGCCAGAGTGGGAGGCTTCCCCATGTGTGGAAGCGAATCCAGCGAAGCGGCGATCTCCCAGCGTCGAGGAATCGTCGTTGGCCCGGGATGCTGTTGGGTCCACCATACAGCGAGGGGGCATCACCATATCATCATCACCACCCAATCTCTGTTCCATCGCCGAGTTTCCATGCCACGATGCTGCGTTGCGCTCCATGCAGTAGGGGGGCATCGCCTGAGAATCGTTGCTACTCCATTCCATATTTGTTGCCTGGGCTTCGTGCCAGGTGGCTGCGCTGCGTGCCATGCAGCGAGGGGGCACCGTCGTGATGACGTCGTGCGTGACCCCAGTGTCGTGTCCTATGTTGGTGGCGAGTCCTGCCTTGCTATGCCTGGGTGCTGAGCCCGGCGACGCACAGTATTGGGGCGCCGTCGTCGCGACGCCATGCGTAGCACTTGTGCCTGTGGAGAAATCAGAGGACATGCTTACCTCGCCGAGCCGGGTTGCTGTGTTGCTTGCTGTGCAGTGTGGGGCCACCGTCGTGGAGACGTCGGGCGTGACCCCCGTACCCCTTGTCAGGGCGTCGTGTTGGCGGAGCACTTCGTGGTCAGATGCTGTGAGGGGCGTCGTGCAGTGAGGGGGGGCCGACGTGGAGACGTCGCTCTCGACCCCAGTGCCTACTGCCTTGCCACTCCGGGTATGCATTGCCACTTGACACTCAACACAATAAAACTCAATTAAAACACACTGTCTGGTTACAACACAAGAGGAAGGGATGACCTCGTCAGCATTGGCGTTGGCTTCTGTGCTCAACTGACTTCTGTTTCGGCAGAAGACTATTAGTTGCTGAAGGCTGGAACATTACTACTTGAAGGATCGATCACTACTTGCTCGCTGAGAAAAAGTGTTTTCTTATATAGACTTTTTTTGTGCTCAAATGACTTCTGCTTCGGCAGAAGACTATTTTTTGTGCTCAAATGACTTCTGTTTCGGCAGAAGACTAAAACATGAGCACAGCGCGCTAGACAAGTCATAACTTGTTCGCGACGCCGACGCCGATGACAGGCCATTCCTATATATAGGGGTCTGTCGAATATAATACGAGATTTTTTCAGTTCAATTGCCATAAGATTATCACTGAAAATGGATCTGCTTTGGAAATTAGGACTGGCAATCAAATTCTTAGCACCATACCTCCCCTCCCATTTATTTACTAGTTTAACGATTCTATGTTTCCTAACATTCTGCATTGTTTTCCCGTACACAGCGTTGTTCATGAGTTTATAGTTGTTTTTCTCAAAGTTAGACTTTGCTTGCATTCTTAATGATGTGTTTAAGTTGATGTAGGGTTTCAACCACGGAGACTGTTTGAACTGTAGAACTCGGTGGATACGTGTTAATTTTATTCCGTGTTGTAGAGCTTGTTTAAGGTTTCTATAGTGAATAATGTATTTTTGTTTATTGTAAAAGGTGGTCATTAATTTGGAAAATTTTGAATTTGGCGGAGTTTGATGCTCCGGACAGAATGGTAGATCTCTATGTAAATCGTGTAATGATTCAGGATATTCGAGATCAACTTCTAAAATATAACCTATGTCAGAATTATCGGGGATTTCGGTAACATCAATGTTAGTATCGCTCCATTCAAAGCCTCCAAATGGAAGTGATTGACTCATCGCCCACCCATATTGGTTATTAATGTCGAAATAAAGAATAAACGTAGATGGCTTGCTGTCATCATACGTGTCTAAATACTTGTTGTTCGCCTCTGAGAACCGATTGCAACACTGACTCACACCACCTCTGATAGCTCTCTCTATAAACAATAAAATATCCACATCCTGAATGGTTTATAACCTACACCCTGTATATTTTAGCATACAATCCCAAGTATATCCGGGTAAAGTGTAATAGTGACTAGGATCTAGACCGTACGTCTGGTGGCATGTTTTGCGAAGGGTTTCGAAAATACACGTTAATAACATGATATCCGTTTTCATGTATAAATCGCTGTAGTCGGCTAGCGTTCTCATATCAAATTTTTCCCAAACGATTTGCGCATGTGCATAATCTGTCTCTTCAATGTTTTCGTCTTTAAGTTTATTGTAAAAGTATTTTATATCAGGCAATTCTTTTTCATCTAGTTTTTCAATGTTATCTAAATAGTCATAAAAAAATACACCTTTTCGTGTTAATAATTGAAATTTTTCCTCATCAAGATCTGGAAATTCCCGTTTAAGATTTTCAAAGTTTTCATCTTTCAATGTGGAAGCCAGTTCTTCCAGTGAACAGCCCATGAATCTGAAGGAGTCTATGAATCTAAATTTCAATTTAGTTTCTTTCTCATGAACTGTGAAACTAATGTATTTTTCCTTATTTTCAGGTAATAGAGTAATATGATTTCGTTCTGCTAAGTGTTTTATTATAAAATGTGCATCGTAACCTCCCAGGTTATGAAACACGACCGGAATAACAAAAGATTTTCTATAATTTAAATTACATTTATTATGAGCAAAACCTCTAAAGTTTCCAGTTAGATGACAATGCTCTCTAACAATTTTATCCGTTTCCTTAAATTCCTCTTCGCAAATGTGACAGGTTTTACTAGCATCCCGTAAGCTAACTTCAGTGTTCATAGGCTCCACATGCTTTAATTTCGAAGAGACAAATTTTGCCACATCATGTAATTCTCCCTCGAACCAAGACATACAATCTAAACCCCGAGTACTTTTATAGTAAGACCAATCGTTGTTATAACTACATTTAAAATAATACCCGGCACTGTATGCTATGTGTTTCTGATATCTACTCGTTTTACATTGACTGTCATCATTAAATGGCTCAAGCAAAGATTCGAAATCTGCATAAATAATAAACGGAGCAGTTTCCTTGTAAACAAAATTTTTAAATTTAATGTATTGTTCCCTAGAAAATTCAATTTTACAATCGTTAAGTTTTTCGCAATCCACGCTATGTTCGTTTAGCTTGTCCTGAGAACTAAAATAATTTAGACATCTATCACAGAAAAACTTTTTATGTTTATTTTTAGAGAGCTGATGATTTAAAAGTCTAGATAAATCTTTAATGTAACAATAATGATACTTAATTTCCACTTCAT
This sequence comes from Stenurella melanura, assembly GCA_963583905.1. Classification (NCBI taxonomy): domain Eukaryota; kingdom Metazoa; phylum Arthropoda; class Insecta; order Coleoptera; family Cerambycidae; genus Stenurella; species Stenurella melanura. The sequence goes on from OY757309.1 coordinate 88,535,699, forward strand.
CTTCATCGTCTTCGAGTATCGAGTCAAAGTCATTTATTTTAGGAAAATATTTATCTTGAATAATTAATAAATTTACATGTTTTTCTAATTTTTGTTTAGTTACACGGACGGGAATAACGGAAAAATTTGATTTTGAATCCATTTCCAGACCAAATACGTTAACTGAGATAGAGTTCTTTCGTTCAAATTTGGAAATTTATGGTAATGTCATAGGAAATTTAATGTCTTGTACATTTAGTACTGTTGTGTAATGAGGATATGATGATATTCTATCTGGATGATTTTGCCTATCAACAGGATATAAAGCACTAACAATACTCCACGCGAAGCACGCCTCGTCATCATTTTTAACATTAACGCACGCCTGCTTTTTTAAAAAATTTTCAGGTAGTTTAATGAAAGATGAGACCCCGTTGCCAACTTCATATTTATTTATATTCACTTCTAGGCTAATAATTTTACTAAGCCCCCATCCACTGCCAGACTCATTATATTCAGATAAGATATTAAAAATATCATCTTTTACATTAACCCTAAACCATTGATTTAAATCCACCCCTGTATCAATTACCTTATTTTTTGTACTAAAATATTTTTTTTCTGTAATTTCTATGTTCTCAGACTTTCTTATAAACTCGGCACAGAAACAAGTATTAACTTTAAGCATAGGTACTTTTTTCATAGCATTTATTATTCTAATTTTGAAAAGATGAAAAGCATCATTGAAAAATTCAATCAAATCTTTATGTTTTAAATTAATAATTATTCCTGTGCGAACTCTACTTTTAAAATCCGTTGCTAAGTCCTCCCATTTTACTCTATTATTACGTTTTTGTTTAATCGATCCCGCCCCAATATAACTTAAATTTTCAATTACTTTTTTAAATCTTTTAAGATGACCTAAATTTGTTTGTAATTTTCTCAAAGTACCTATAGATAGATCTGATTTTCTAATAGCCTTATTGAAAAGTCTAATGTAGTATTTTACCTGTTTAAGCCAAATATCTCTCTCCTCAGGGGTACATTTTTGATCTAAAATTGCTTCCACTTCTTTAAATTTTGCTACAACTTGTTCACTAATATTCTTTATTTCTTCGGATGCCATGGTTGTCTTCAACACGTCCTCTCTGGAGAGTTTCAGAAGTAAAATAAAAATGTATGTCTCAGTCTATTATATTTATATAAATTATTAGATTGTCACTATTTCTTCTCAGCTAAAAATAAATTACAAATTTAACATATTTTTAAAAAATTATGACTTTGGTATACTCACTTTCAATAAACTTGAAGGCTGCTCCCATAGAAGGCTTATTTACATCCTTCAAACCCTCATAAACTATGCTATATTTTCCCTCGGTAAAATAGGTTAAATTATCTCTGATTGCCGGTACTATTCTTTGGGGTAAAAATATTTTATTTTCTTCTAATTCAATTAGCACTGTTTCACCATATTTCGTATTTACAATTTTAGCTTGATATATGGGATGAGGAATATTTTTAGGTAATACCTCCAGTTTCACCACCTGTTTACTTTCTAAAAGTGAAACTTTATTTAGTTTTTCTAAATCCATCTAAAATAATAGAATTTCCTTTAAATTAAATTGAAATTTATAAAAAACTTAAATTTACTTACGTTTTATTTTATTGTTGAAGTCACACACCAAAAACAATTACCACAAAGTTCTGATATTATTATTATTACTTGGTAGATGTAATAGTGCACAGGTATACAAGTTATCACCTCACGATAAAAAACTGCACAATGACTCTGATCATTGGAGGCTGCTTTTTATAACATCTATTACATCAAGACTTCCCACCTAGTCCCCAAACCGCACACAGTCAACGTTCAGACAAGCTAAGACTTGTTTATGAATCGCAGATGTGTAATATCTTAATTTGCAATTCTCACGGTTCAGATATAATATATTTAGGTATTACTGAGTATCGTACGTGACTAATTGCTTATTTCGTAAACGCAGCTGTGGCGGCATTACAATTGTTATTTTGAAGAAGCTATAAATTATTTTTATCAGCTCATTTCTTATTATGACGATACCGAAAACATATTTCAATAAATGCTGAATATACATTTCTCACAATTTCCATATAATATATTTACGTATTACTGAGTATCGTACGTGACTAATTGCTTGTTTCATTTTATTCTCACGAGATAATATCTGCACGTGCACGCTAGAATCAGTTTATTATATGTTTGTTTAGTCTACTACAGAAGCAGGATGATGTAAGCTTTAACCATGAAGGAAAAAATTCTGTCAACAGCCATAAATCAGTTAGTCGATGATATCATTTATTAGACCAGTCCTCATGGGACAATTATAAAAGTTTTGTAAAATTAATCCGCAGCCGCGCTCCATATATGAAATCCATCTTTATTTTAACTTCAAATCTTACATGAGCAAGATGTTGCACTCCCAGTTATTAAATGACTTCGAAACGCGCTTCGATAAGTAAGTTTATTAATTTTTTTATTTAACGTAATTTACATTATACTTTTATTTCTTTAGTGAAGATGACATTGACAATTATTGGCTACATTTAGCTCAAACAACTAACCGCTATACGCCTCCCTCGGATCCTGAAGCATATTTCAGAGAAAAGTAAGTTAATCATTTTTTATTTTCGATTCCTTGTTTCAATTATAATTATTTTTACAGTGATTTTAATTGGGGTGACGTGGAGGATTTAGACAAGGATCTGCCGCCACCGCTCATTCCAATGAGTACACATGCTGCACCAGATAGCGCCTTCGTAGATGCCGCTCCTAGCTATTCACCTACACCTCCAGCTTACTGGTAAGTTAAGAAGATTTATTTCGTTTCAATTCTTCAATTATAATTATTTTTACAGTGATTTTAATTGGAGCGACGTGGAGGATTTAGACGTGGATCTACCACCGCCCCTCATTCCATTGAGTGACATCTCTCCTCAGCAGTCAACTTCAGAGAACAGCTCTCCTTGTTATTCACCAGCCTACTGGTAAGTTAAAAAAAATAATTTGATTCATTTTTTTTTTTTAATTATAATTATTTTTATAGCTTTGGAAACTTAGACGACGATGTTATTGAGTTGATATCTGATGACGAGGATGAGAATCTGACAGCTGAGCGACCCACTGTGATATGTTGGGCTGGTCATCAATGATTTTTTAAGTATTATTATTATTATTACCTAACTCATTATTTTAATACATATATTTTTATTTAATAAATTATTTTGTTGTAATGTTAACCATCTTGTGTTTGATTTCTCTCTCTCTCTCTCTCTCTTTCCTATAACAAAGTACTCTCATCACACCCATCTTTTTTCCGTCGCAGCCACCTTGCTCTTGTTTCAGACTATATCTCCGCCCACCATCAATCCTCTCTGTGGTACGTCATCGATCATTAAACACACAGGTGTACCAACCTCCAGATCTAGTAACTTTTTCCCTAGTAACTTTTATTACCAACCACATCATCTTCTGGTCATTGCCTACGATCACTTCTTCAGCAGCCTCTGGGTACTTCTTTGCCTACCTCTTCAGACCCCACCCCCGCTCTTGGCCTCTCCTGATGGACACCCGCCATCTTTAAGTTCTCATAGCTATTCTACTGACGGAAATGGCGCCGGAGTGGCTTTGTATATCTACTTATAGTCATGCAATTTTCATAATATATTTCTTACCTGGGGTAATAAAGTTTTTTACTATTTTTTAATGTTGTCGGTCCGGAAATCATGCAAACTTTAGGTGATCTTATTAATTACATTTTAAAGAATTCATAAAAAAATAAATCATCTGCCTCCGAACATATTTGAAATTTATAGACTATTAGCTACACCGCCTGGGCTAATAGCCCTACTTACACGTTCATATAGTCATTAATAGGGCTTCCTAGTGGGGGCAATTTGCACTACCCTTTGGTACTATCCAAAGTCCGAATTCTTCAGAAGTTATTTATCCGGAAGAACTCAACAGGTGAAATTATATTGCTCGGAAGAATCACTGATGTCTCAAAATAGCTTTGTCAAAACAGGGTGCCCCAAGGTTCAATCTTGGGCCCCATACTATTTGTGCTTTTTATGTTTGATCTACATGAGAAAACAAAATTCTGTAAATTCCATCAGTATGCCGACGACAGTCAAATGTACACTTCATATAATCCAGTTAACATAGATCGAGCATAAATACTGATTTAGATTCAATACATAAATACTCAAGTGATCATGGATTAAAGCTCAATGCTCAAAAATCCGTTGCTATTAATTTCAAATCCAAACGCTTAGCTTTTATTGACGATTCTTGTAAGTTAAATATAAATGGTACAGAATTACTATTCGTAGAATCTGCCAAGAGTCTAGGAATTATCCTTGATAAACACTTAACGTTTGAAATTCATGTTACCAAATTACTGCAAAAATGTTATGCGAAGCTGAAATCGCTCTATGCCTTTAAATATATCTTACCAACAACTACTAAGTTAAAATTATCAGAGTCTCTTATAATATCTCAACTTGAGTATGGAAACGTCATTTATGGACCATGTCTTACTGCCGCAGAGCAATATAGACTGCAAAAGTTGCAAAACTCATGATTACGTTTCTCGGTAGTGATACCTAGGCGTGATCATATCACACCATTTTATACAAAATTTAATTGGCTTAATCTTCAATCCAAATTGCAACTACATCTGGTATGTCTTGTGCAGAACATATTAATATATCAGGAGTCTAAATACCTTAGTAAGAAATTAATATTCCGGGGTTCCCTGCATAGCTCTCGTCTACGTTTCGTAGACACTACATTAAATATCCCAAGCCATAGTTCCAAAAAATATGAATCGTCTTTCATTTATTTAGCTGCCTTCTTATACAACGCAATTCCGGATCACATCAAAAGTCTGTCTTCACAAGGATTTAAAAAAAATGCTAAACAATTATTTTTAAATAACTAGTTAAAATAGTTTTTAAATTTGCACTTTTTATTATATGTATATTTAAATAGTTGACAACATCTTTGTACCTTTTGTTTTGTATCTTACTTTTTTATATACTACTGATTTTGTGGTTACTTTCTGTACTTAACGTAATTTTCTATTTTTAGTTTTTATTCCTTATTACTTTTATATTTTTATGTTACTGATTTTGTGCTTATCTTTTACTTTCTGTACTTAATGTAATTTTTTTATTTGAGTTTCTGGTTGGGATTAATACCAGCATTTGCTGACACCCCGCCAGGTTAAATACAGTTTATTTATTATTATTATAACACTTTACAACAAAAATAAAAGACGTATACTTACTATTGTTAAAAATATTTTATTTCGCCGTTCCTGTTCTTAAAACGTCAATTTGATCTAGTTAAACAAACTTTAAATAAGGATTTTTTAGCTAAACAATAAAAATATGTTTTGTCACGCATTTCCCAGACCAACAACTTTGCACAGCATGTTTAAACTAATCAGTGTCGCTGGTGTATAAGCAGTTGATCCCAACATAAACAGCCAACCCGGATTTCACTCCGGGGCGTGACCTTTACTCCGGACTCCGGATTTTCAGCATTTCCACATTAGCTCCGACACTACATTAGTTGTGTCTCACACAATTGTTTACAATCTAAATAGTAAACAATGACAGAGGTCATTAGGGAAAGGATCGAATACTCAGGGTAAATTGTAGTTGACAGAAATGATTGGCACTTTCCAGTGCCGGACCTTGCAAAGGGCATATAATTTTTTATGCGTGAAAAATTTCAATATCAATTTTGTCTATATGGCAATGTTTTGTTATACCTATGTTTAATCGAATAGAGCCGTCAGTGACATTAGATTCAACTGTCGAATTCTTTTCTTTGAATGTCTGTGTGTATGCGTCTACAACATTTCTTCTAAAGATGATAAATTATGTTAGACTTAAAGATTTCATTTTATGTGTACTGTCAAGGTAAACAAAGTGTAAACTGTAATGATTTATATGAATTACACTTGTCTCAAATACAAAACGAAGAGTATATTGCATTCGATCGGCACATTTCTAAAACCGCTAACGTAACGCTGGTAGAGAAAATATTTCCATATCACTGTGTTGGTGATCGAATTCGGATTAACTTTCAAAATATCCGACAGTCTGTCTGCATGTCCGTCCGTCTGTCTGTCCCTCTGCCTGCCTGTTTGTCTGTCTCCCCGCCCTTTACGTTTCTTGTAAGCATGATAACCAGTACTGTACTTTAGTGGCAGTTAAAATTGAAAAAACGTCTGCCAGACCAGAGTATGGTTCACAAGACACTAAAGAACCCTAGCCTTGGCTGGCGGACGCTTTTTTAAATTTTAACCCCCCCAAATCACGTCAAAAGTAAAAAAGAAAATCGCGTTTTCATCTCTATTTTTTTTTTTAATAAATATTAAGTAAAATTCTTTGGATATGTTATTACAGTGAGAATTACGAAAAATTTGAGATTTGGTTTATCTTGATCTGTTTATATTTAGTAAAGTTATTCACAAATTACTATTTTTTTTTCAACTACGCTTTCTTCCAAATAATGCTATAATAGAACTGTCATTTTTTAGTTTATAAAAATCATTAAGGGACGGAACAATGACATGCAAGTGTCATTTTCTTTTTATTTCAATCATTTCTCAGTATTTTTGATTTTTCAAATCAGCCTCAAGCGGACAGTGACACTCACTACGCAGTTATCACCGCCCCCCCCCCCCCAACAGTACGCTATTATTATTATTATTGAAAACATGCACGATGTTCAAATGAATGCAACCGCATAGCGGCACTGCTGGTACTGGTGGTGGGGGCCGCTAACTGCGCAGTGAGTGGTCACTGTCCGCTTGAGGCTGAGAACGGAACGCTCAACGGCTGATTTGAAAAATCTAAATTTCTGAGAAATGATTGGAATAAAATGAAAATTATACTTACATGTCATTGTTCCGTCCCTTAATGATTTTTAGAAACCAAAAAATGACACTCCTATTATAGCAATATTTCGAGCAAAGCATAGTTGAAAAAAAGTTGTTTTTTTTTTTGAATAATTTTACTAAATATGAACGGATCAAGATAAACCAAATCTCAAATTTTTCGTAATTCCCACTGTGTTAATATATCCAAAGGACAGTGTCTTGTGAACCATACTCTGGTCTGGCAGACGTTTTTTTCAATTTTAACTATTTTTTGTCATAATTTCAAAGTCTTGTCCATTTTTCGCCACTTTAATGGCAAATTGCTCAAAAACCGCCCTGCAGAAATGTCTGCCAGTAAAGTACAGTACTGTACAGGCCAAAACAAACATCTTGCGCTAGGTTTGGTCCGGTAACAAAATTTTTTTTTTTTTCAATTTCCTGTTATCGCGCCCCGCCCGGAAGTGTTGTCTGCCAGCGTAATTGGGGTACGTGTAGTACATCCACTAACTATCTATGCGGAAAGGCATCGGTAACCATTTGATAAAAAAAACATGTCTTCCTCCCTCCATCTTCTCCCACTATACCAAAAAGATCCAGAGAGAAAAAAGTTTCGTAGTTATATGCCCTCCTCGATTACCGACTGGCAGACGGTAACTTTTCGTCGTCGATTTTGCACGCCATTTCCTAGACTAGTTCTGTTTAATGTGTGGCGTGTTTATTTTCTTTATATTCATAATAATTAAATATAAAGTTATGGATTAATGGCATAGCCTACTTTTATCGAAAATCTACTACATTTGTGAAACATACTGACAATTGCCTACAAACATAGCTGATTTTTTATATTTGCAGTGTTAAAGGCATTCGACCTCGACCGAGTGTCAACATTAAATTTCAGTGTACGGAGGTACTTTTATGTTTTTTACGTATGTGGTTTTATCTCCTTTAATTATACGACGCCGTCAAAATTGTGAAACATTTCAAAATCGCTATTTACCTACACTGTGGCAATTATTGGCATTTAGGCCAACATGTAATAGAGGGAAAGGGTAGACCATCCCAGATCGCAGGTTTACAAACCGTAGTATAAATCTAGTCATATGTATGTACATATGAATCTACAAACCTAGTGTGAAATTATACAAAGTCGGCGGTATACAAAAATGTCTAGTGCTTCTCAGGCTGCAATAGACTTGTGGATTCGCGATTTCCCAGAACTGCAATTTGATGAAACAGATTTTTATTGTATTAGTTACAACAAAACAATTTCTTGAACATCTAATGTTAATAGACATATTTCCTCACAAAAGCATATTAGTGCTAGTGGCTCTACTGATAGTGACAGTCAACGTAGTTTTAATTTAGATTTAGTAGAAGTGATGGTGGAATGTAACATACCGTGGTCAAAACTACATAATCCACTTTTTAGACAATTTTTGGAAAAGTGTATTAGTGGCAAATATAACAATGTTCAGGTGCCTTCGGAAACGACACTCGGAAGAAAATATTTATCAACGGAGTGTGATAATGTTAGACAAAAAATTTCTTTTGAGCTTAAGGAGGAAAATTTTTCAGTGCGTGGACACTTGATCGCCTTTAAATTTGTAGAAATGACATATCGTCGCATTATAGTGAAGGCAGTGAATATACTTTTCTACACCAGGCGTCAATACGGCGAATTTAAGAAATTTCACATATTTTAAGTACGCCCGATGACATCTATTGACGTTGAGCGGTCTGTTAACATTGGAAATATCTATTTTCGTATATGGGGGTCGAGTTACCAGTTTTCGTTCAAAGTCAAAAGACAGCGGTGTCGCGGTCGAGTGAGACTGTCGTATATGCAATGGTTGACATATGCAACTGTACTATGGGTTGCATATATCACAGGGGGTAAAGTTACCAGTTTTCATTCGAAAATACATCGGTGTCGCAATCGACAGTGGAACGTAGCTGTTTCCCGGAAAAAGTTGAAAAAGTTTATGTTTTATATATGGTGTTATCATTTCCAATGTCCCGATGGTTGAAGGATTGCGAAATCTGTGAATTTTTCTCATTATAAATGGATTTTTAACGACAGGCGACACATATGTGTGTGTTATTTTAAGGTAGTAAAAAAAGGACAAGGTAAGATAAATTGTATCATACTTGCATAAAAATCTTCCCTTGCCGGCAGAGCCAACCCTGACTTTTACGTCACCGAGACAGAATTCCTGATCTCTGATTATCATCAGTTAAGTTATCACAGTGGGATTGTAGTGAAATTTGGACAGTAAGTTAGTGTTAGCTAGAGGAAGAACCTTTTGTCTTTAAACAAAATTGATCAATAAACAAAGAAGTTATTGATTATTTAAATATTTTTTTATAAATTTATATATGTTACATTGCAAAACCAGCTAATTAGGCAATAATCACTAATGTTTCAATTAACCAATTTAACAGCAATAAATTTGACACAAATGCGATAAGATTATGGACCAAGCTTTGGCAGCTTTAATTCATATCGCAGTTAGACAAGGCCGTCATTCGTTAATACAAACCAATATTATTATACTCTTCGCAACATTCACGTCGTGGATTGGAAGTATAGCAATGGTAAAATAAAATTCAATTTTTTTTTTTACCTGAAATCGGTTTAGAATGTCATGAAACGTCGAGATTTTAAATTTGAGCGAAAAAAAAATTATGTCTGTCTGTCAGTCTGTAACTTTTTTGTCCGCACGTTTTCTCCGGAACAGTTTAAGATATTGACTTGAAATTTTGTACACATATATATTGTATAGAAATCTGGAACTGGATTGTTTTTTTAACATATCCGGTGAAGGGTTGGGGGGTAAATAGGGGGAAATAAGTAAAACAAGCTGGTAAGAGCACAGAAACTTGAAATTTGATGTGTATGTACTAGAAGTCAAGGCCTCAAATTCTTTTATGTTATTTTTCATTCCCCCACCACCCCCCACTTTATTATTAAAGGGGTTGATAAAATAAAATTGAGATATTCACTTGAAATTTGGTACACTTATGTATTATAACGGCATCTGGTACTAGATTATATTTTGAGATGATTACGCTGAAGGATTGGGGGTTAAACATGGGTAAATAGGGCAAAATAAGTAAAGCAAGCTGGTAAGAGTAGAGAAACTTGAAATTCGGTGTATGTACTAGAAGCCGAGGTCTCAGATTATTTATAATATTTTTCAACCACCCAACACCCCTACTCCATTATTAAAATTAAATTTTGATTTTCACTTGAAATTTGGTACACGTATGTATATCTGAAACTAGATTATATTTTGACATGATTGCGTTGAAGGAGTGGGGGTTAAGTAGAGGTAAGTGGGGAAAAATAAGTAAAGCAAGCTGGCAAGAGTACAGAAAGTTGAAATTCGGTGTATGTCCTAGAAGCCAAGGTTTCAGATTTTTTAATAATATTTTTCAACACCCCACCACCCTTACTCCATTATTAAAGGGGTTGATAAAATAAAAGATAACTTGTCGAAAAATAACAACGCTTTACTCTTGTAAAATTTTCGAAGAAACGCTTATAGTCCGAGATATGGCGGTTCGAATTTTTCTAAAAAGGGGGAGGGGGAATAAAACGTCACAAAAATTCTTGTTAATATGTTATTAAAATGCAAATCTTTTTTTCCTTTATGACTTTTTCCTAAAGTGCATTCTGTCCAAGTTTTTCCCGAGAAACATGAAAAAAATGGCCCCTTATCGGCCCTCGTAAACCGTGAAATTTAAAAATCTGGAATCAGATGTATAGATTAAGATATTTTTAAAATTTTAGTCTCTAGTTTTTTTTTAACGTGCATATTTTCCGAGTTTTCAACAGTTTTTTACAACTAAAAGCACGTTTTTGATCATGAAATACTGTTGAAAACTCGGGCTAGGATGTTGCCTCATGTAGGAGGGGAAGTCTGTTTTTTATCCCTCTCGAAGTTTAAGCTCAAGCGAAATGGTTACAAAATTTTCCATTTTTTTACTTCCCTCGCATACCGAAGTATTGTATTCGTGCAAAAATCACGCTCCAAGATTTCCTCCAATTCTCACGTTTCATAAGATGTAGATTACAAAAATATAGGTTTTTTAATTCCGTCAGTCAGTCTATCTGTCTGTTGGTGCATTAACTAAAAAACAACTTCACGGGAACAGTCAAAGGTAGGTAGTTGACGATACTGCCAGTGAAGAAATGGTTAGACATTCACTGGAAAATATACAGGGTAGATCGTCTAGAGGGAATGGATAATAAAAAAATTTCTTTCGCTCAAATTAAAAATTTCCATGTTTCATGACATTCTAAACCTATTAAAAAAATGTTTTATTTTAAATTTGGGTGAAAGGTAATTACCCATCAGGAGATTATGTCACGGTAAAATATTTTAAAATCCACCAGTGACGTCGGTCCTTATGTATGCATTATAACGACATCTGGAACTAGATTATATTTTGAGATGATTCCTTTGAAGGGTTGGGTGTTAAATAGGAGTAAGTAGGGGAAAATAAATAAATTAAGCTGGTAAGAGTACAAAGATTTGGGATTTGGTGTATATACTAGAAACCAAGGCCTCAGATTTCTTTCTAATATTTTTCAAACCCCACCACCTCCTCTCCATTATGAATGGGATTGATAACATATAATTGGGATATTCGCTTGAAAGCTAGTACACGTATGTATTGTAATGACATCTGATTACGATGATTTCATTGAAGGGGTAGGAGGTGGTAGGTTGTGAATAGGGGAAACAAGTAGGGTAAACTAGAAACTTCATTTTTAACTTATATGGTAGAAACCAACGCCTCAAACTTTTTTATATCATTTGCCCCTAATATTATTAATATTCTAAGACCAATAATTTCCACACACTAGAGTTCAAATCTAATAAAAATGTTTCCTTTAGAGTGACTTGGATGAAAAATCTGGATCTGGAAGTAGTGAGTCCTTAGGCAGCGGTTTCTTTATTTACGTTGAAAATGTGGAGAGTGTTTTATAGAATGTGTAAGAATTATATAAAATATGCAGTAAATCGGCGAAGAGTATAACGGTTAGCATTGTATATGTAATGCTACTTAATTATTTGCTCTCTTTTTGCTAAATTATGAATTTTCATTTTGTTTGGCAACGAATTTTTTTTCTTTTTCAATCGACTACTCTGCCCTTCAGAGCAAAATGAACGTAAGAGGCAATACACAAAACTTGTGTCAGAGTAGTACTAAATGCGTGTGGAGGGACAAACATGAGACGCCCAACTCCATGTGCAATTTGGTATCGCCAACATTGCACTGGTCCGCTATGTGGGAAGGTGAGCTTAGATGGCATGCATATCTCTTAGAGGCGGTTTAAAAATGCGCGACATACTTTTCTACATCTATTATTAATTATTATATTATTTTCAATTACATTTTAAGGGGAAAATGAAACAAACAGATACAATAAATCGTTTATTAATAGAATGCTGCACATAATTTATGTAATGTTGTCTCCGCCTCATGTATACCGAATCCACAAACAAGGCAGTGATTTTGGGGCATTAGAATATTAACAGCTATAAAAGTAACGTTTTACAATTCACAATTATGCACTCAAATTATTACCTAACACGCACAATTTTGCACGAAAATGATTAAAAAAAAAGCAATAAACAAACCCAATCTAACCGAATACCGCTACAGTAAAAGGTCCCAATGAAACAATGTATACAAAAGTAGGAAATGATTTACAGTTCACAATTCGGCAATAACCACAATTTTGCACAAACAAAAGGCACAAACATTACAAATTCGTTAGCAAAACAACAAATATGGCGATACGACACATTATTTCGTCCAATAGTGAACAGGTATTTGTCCAATAGCAACACAGCGCTACTAGCGCCATCTGACTCCACCTTCCAAGCTGGCTTGATGCGAAAGCAGTATGTACAACAAGGATGTAAATAGATAATTATTTTCTTGGTTGTTCCAGCAAAAAGCGATCCAATTTCCGTATGGTGCTCGGCCGTCTCATGGTTGTCTCTGGTGCATGTATATTTTTTCTAAGATGGGTCTTATTCATACCCTTGCATCACACTGTATATCTTTATTTCTCGTATATTTACAACCCTTAATGTGAATTAATAAAATAATAAAACAGTGTTGGTATCTAAAGTACTACCGCAACAACTTAACCTATAGAAATCCTCAGTAATTATTTTTAGTAAGTAGATGTCAAATATACCAATGTAGAAATTTATATGATATCACGCGACTTAAAATAATAAGTGTGACTATAAATAATTATACATATATTTTCAAATTAAGTCATATTGACCTTTTTATTTACCAAAACTGTATAAAACTGATTATGCTTCATCTTAACTGCAACGAATCTCTATATTTATTAAATGTGTTAATGCTGTTTACAGACTTATTTTCCCCATTATTAATAATTTATGAGAAATGTTGCCACAAAAAGTAACCAATAGATATAAATAAAACTATTATCATTCAATAATTGCTATTTTAATTAAAATCGTAACAGTTATTGACCATAAAAAAGAGTGAGTGACATTCTAAGCGGTCAATGGTCAAGGGTTATCTCATGTGGCAAACCGTAAATAATTATTATTTGCGTTTTGAAGAGATTCATGGAATTAATTGATAAGCAGGATACTAAATAATCGTTTTAATGAAGTTTACTTCTGTCTATCTATACATAAAGCAGAAAATACTTTGCCGTTATTTATAATACTTAATAAATAAAAATTATTATAAATTGTCTTAATTGAAAGACAATCAATTTACAAAATATAAAACAATTTCCTCACATAAAGTGAATTCTAGACACAGGTTACTTAATTTAACAATTAAGCAACACTAATACAGATTAAACAAGATAGATGGATATATAGATAGGTAGATAGATAGATAGATTGATAGATAGTTAGATAGGTAGACAGACCTTTATTAGCAGCTTCTGCTATACAAAAAGACAATACAATACTACAATATAAAACTTACTATAGATAATAATTAATATACAATAAATTGGAATCACAAATATTCTGTATATACGTTATATAATATAGACCAAAAATTATAATTTAGTAACTATTTAATTTTTATATCCACAATCATAATATTCATAATTATAATACCTGGCTTGTACAAATTTAAATTCTGAAACTCTGAAGCTCTGTGAATATGACAATATTAAACAGTTAAAGAACTCTGAATATAGTAAAATAATTACAAGGGGTGTATGTAAAAGGGTTGAAAATAAGTAAATATATATTAGGCATAAATTTTATTTTTAACTTATGATAAAAGTTAACAACAGAAATTCATTGAAAATAAGTTCCTTTTCTATAGCATTTTTTCCACCTGACTTAAAGTTGGTGAATACATTGCACCAGTTTCTTTTTCAAACTTTGTTGTATGAGTTTTGGAGTCTGAACGATTCATAAAATCTCCAAACGGTGGTCAAGAAGCCTTTCTTCACCACACCGTATCACGCAAAAAAATATAATTCTTTTGAGATGGAATCTGAAAATCGTAAATAGATAAAATATGAACAATAATTCTTTTTTATTTAATAATACCTCCTCTTATTATGAAATTTCACATTCCTTGCGGAATGCAAATATGAAAATTAATATTTTTACAAATAGTTTTTCTTTTTAGTTCTCATAGATAGTTTTTTCTGCTGCTTGCCAAATCTTTAAAGAATATGTTTTATTACAATTATAAGCTACTTTTAAATAGATAATTTGTTCCAAAACATAATTTTGTTTATAAATTAGGAACCGAGCAGCTCCAAATTTTTTACTTATGTTGTGCCAAATCGCATTTGTGCGGCAGTGTTTTTCGGGAGTGGCAACAACGCTGGAAAATCACATAAAACATTATTTCGGCTACCCAACTCTCTTGAAATGGATACGTGCTACAACTTTCTATGCATGTATCTGATAGGCTATACGACAATATATCCACAGGCGGCTAAGGAATTCGTGTTTCAGAAAATATTGAATATTGAAAATGTGCTACGCGATCAACAAACATTTTTTACGTGCTTGTATCAAGATAGTGCACATGTAATGTATATTTACGCATTTATTTCCATAATTTAATAATAATAGTATTAATAACAATAATAATAATAATAATAATAATAATCCAAAAAACTACAGACCGATAACCTGTTTAAACGCATGCTACAAGATATTTACACGTATTTTGTACATGCGAGTACTCCAAGCAATTGGCCCGGTATATGAACGGATATACGAGCAACGTGGGTCTAAGAGGGGTGTCGCTGGCTGCAAGGAGAACTTGCTTATTGACAGATGTGTCACGCAGGACTCCGTGCAGTATAAGCGGAACCTTTCTATGGCCTGGATCGATTACCGCAAGGCATTTGATATGACATCACATGAGCTAATTGTCCACTTGCTCCAATGTCTTGCGGTGCCTGATCCCGTAGTGAGGTGCATAGAACAACTCATGCCGCTCTGGAGGACTCGCTTTACTATAAAATCAGGTAATGTCAGAGTCCAGACGGAGCCGGTTGTGTTTCGAAGGGGTGTATTTCAGGGTGATTCCCTTAGCCCCCTTCTATTTTGCATCTCACTACTGCCGTTGTCCGTTGAACTTCGTAGAACC
This sequence comes from Stenurella melanura, assembly GCA_963583905.1. NCBI lineage: Eukaryota > Metazoa > Arthropoda > Insecta > Coleoptera > Cerambycidae > Stenurella > Stenurella melanura. Next base: position 88,551,253 of record OY757309.1, read on the forward strand.
CGTGGTTACAATTGCGGTACCCCCGGAGATAGGAGGCATAAGGTCACTCATTTATTTTACATGGATGACCTTAAACTCTATGCTTCTAGCTAGAGGGACTTACATCAGTCTCTCAGGGTGGTACAGGGGTACACTCAGGCTGTTGGTATGGAGTTCGGCTTGGACAAATGTGCACTGGTTCATCTCAAGAGAGGACGATGCGGTAACTACGGAGAGGACGCGCAACTTGTAGACGGAAGCATCTTGTACCATCTAGATGCCGGAGAGTCGTACACATACTTGGGTGTTGAGCAACGCTCCACCCAAGAAGTGTCAACGGTGAAAAACGCTCTCCGCGGCAAGTATCAGCACCTCCTCCGGCAGATCTGGTCTTCAGAACTGTCGGGGAAGAATAAGGTGTCTGCAACAAACATGCTTGCCGTTCCGATCATTCTCTACTCCTTTGGGGTAGTGAAATGGACGCAAAACGAGCTGCGTCAACTCGATGTAGGAACCCGAAAGATGATGCATCTCAATCGAAGTTTGCATCCAAAATCGTCCGTTCCACGGTTATATCTTTCCCGACAGCACAGAGGCCGTGGACTCTTGAATTTGGAGTACATAACAGGTCTGCTCTGGATGGAGCCTGCAAGGTCATCAAGAGTTCGGAACCCCTCCTCTGCATGGTTTGTGACCATGAAAACGCAGGGGTAGGAGCATTTTTGTTTAAGGCAGCACAAAGAGCAGCCGATGAACTTGGTCTCGACTTCGACACTGGGCGGATAAATCCTAGCTCTATCATCGAGCTGGAACCTGCCCAGCTGAAAGCCCACACAAAAGCAGCAGAGCAAAGAAAACTTCTGCAGCTGCATAAAGATAAGCCCTTACACGGAGTCTTCTACAAGAACATTGAGGACCGGGGCTTATCGGAGAAGCTGACCTTTGCCTTCTTAAGGTCAGCTGGGCTGAAGTCTGAGACCGAAGGGTTTATTATGGCTTGTCAAGACGGTGTCTTTAACACACTCGTTTATCGAAGTCATGTCTTGGGTATGGAGGTCCCTGATATAAACTGCAGGGCCTGCCGAAGGGCGCCGGAGACGCTGATGCACCTGTTGTCGGCTTGTCCGACATACGCAGCCTCGGCCTATATTCACAGACATGATGGAGCACTGCGAGTGCTGTACTATCATCTACGGCACTCGTATGGGATAGACGAGACACCAGTGCTGCCATATGCTCCGGGGGATATTGAGTCCGTTGTGGGGAATGAGCGGTGCCTGATTTACTGGAACTACTCTTTTCCTACCGTCAGGCAAATACAAGCTAATAAGCCTGACGTAGTCCTCCTCGACCACCAACTCAAGACAATGTTTGTTATTGAGTTCTCCGCCCCAGCGGAGACAAACATTGTCCTGAAGGAGGAGGAAAAACGGACTAAATATCGAGATCTTCTCTACGAGCTCCGCAGACTCTATCCAGACCACTCTGTTAAGTTTGTCGTACTGATAATAGGATCCCTCGGTGGAGTGAGGCACACACTGCTCTCTGAATTGAGAAAAATACCGGCATGCCGAAATTCGGCAGAAATCTTAGCCGGAAAAATGCAGAAGGCCGTCATTCTTGGTTCGTTGCGCCTACTCAGAGCACACGATTCGCGGACCCAGTAATCACTGACTCTACGGCGTAGAGAGTGGTTACTGGTACTACCAGCGTACCCTCTCTGGCTGCATCGGAGACAGAGAGAAGGGCGACTGGCTTTGGAAAAAAAAAAAAATAATAATAATAATATGGGTGTAGAGGTCCTCGACCTAAATTGTAGGACCTGCCATCAGGCTCTGGAGTCTCTCATGCATTTACTATCTGCATGTCCGATTTACGCGACTTCGGCCTACATACACAGACATAACGCGGCTTTACGAGTGCTGTATTACTATCTTCGGCGCTCGTACGAGGTAGACAGAACACCAGTGTTGCCTTATGTTCCCGGAGAGATCGAGTCCGTTGTCGAGAACGAGAAGTGCCGAATTTATTGGAACTACTCGTTCCCGACCGTCAGGCTGATTCAACCCACAAGCCTGACATAGTCCTCCTCGACCACCAGACCAAGGTGATGTATGTCATCGAGTTCTCGGCTCCTGCCGAGACAAACATCACCTTGAAGGAGGATGAGAAACGGACTAAATACCGAGATCTCCGGTATGAGCTCCGAGCGCTATACCCAGACTACTCGGTCAAGATGGTCGTCCTGATAATCGGCGTTCTCGGTGGGATGAGGCCTACGCCGCTCTCAGCATTGAAGACCATACCGGCCTGCCAAAAAACAGCCGGATGGTTGGCAGGCCAAATGCAGAAGGCAGTCGTCTTGGGGTCCCTGCGTCTACTTAGGGCACACGATTCTGGAATCTACAACCACTAACCCTGCGGGATGTGGGGAGTGGTTGTAGATAATTCGCTGGCGCTTCCCCCGTGAGAATATCGGAGACACGGGAGAACTGTCCAGCATCGCTGACGCGAAAAATAATAATAATAACAATAATAATACCTCCCACGTCAACGGGGGGGCCGAGGACACTGGAGTTTCTGCATGGCAGAGTAGCACTGTGTATGGCATGCAACTTCCTAAGGAGCCCAGACCCGCTTCTGCAATTAGTGCAGGGGTAGGTGCAGGGCTGTTTAAGGCGGCAAAAAGAGAGTCAGTCACAGAACTCCAGCCACCTCACCCAAATAAAAGCTGCAGAACAGGAACGTCTGTTTAGGCAGTATGTCGATAAACCCATGCACGGGGTGTTCTATAAGAACCTAGAAACACTGGGTTTATCGACTAAGCTGACACTCACCTTTTTAAGGTCAGCTGGACTAAAGTCAGAGACCGAGGGATTCATTGTGGCCTGCCAAGATGATGTAATCAACACTTACCGAAGCCACGTAATGGGTGTAGAGGTTCCTGATATCAACTGCAGGACCTGCCGTCAGGCGCCGGGATCGCTCATGCATTTACTGTCTGCATGCCCGGTACATGCGATTTCGGCCTACATCCATCATCATAACGCGGCGTTACGGATGCTGTATTACCATCCATGGCACTCGTACGGAGTAGACCAGACACCAGTGATGGTCCGGTGAGTCCGGTGTCGAGAACGAGAGGTGCAGAATTTACTTCTCGTTTCCGACAATCAGGCTAATTCAAACCAACAAGCCTGATATAGTCCTCCTCGACCATCAAAACAAGGTGACGTTTGTGATTGCCTTCTGGCGGTCATCTTAGAGTCCCTTCATCTACTTAGGGCACACGAAACTAAAATTTACAGTCACTAACCCCACAGATCATGGGGAGTGGCTGTAATTGTCGCCGGCGCGGCTAACGTGTGGTATCGGTCGGAAAGCAACGGTAAACCGTAGAAAAAAATATTGATAATAAACGACTTTATTGAGAAGAGAGAAAAAAAAAGAAGAAGAAAGAGAGAGAAAAAATACACAGTATAGGGCGAAGTTTAGATAATATTATCTATTCTATTCTATTAAAAATTAACTTTTCTTTTTAATTTACCAAAGGCGCCGTTGAATTTTTGCCGAAAACACGATTTTTAATTTTCTAGTATTTATTTTGTTTATTCTAATACTCAAAAACTTGAAGTACGGCTCTGTAGGATCATCTCGGTCCGACTCTGATATTTTAATGGCCCGTTTATATTTTCATTTGCATTAAATATGTGTAGACAACTATACCTGTATTCGATGTATATGCAGAATGTAGTACGTTAATATATTTTTTAACATTTATAGATTGATTGAAAATAATCGTTTGTGTACATCGTAAATATCCCATCTTTTTGTTATAATGTAATACTTTTGCATCTGTAGAAAGTGTTTTTAATAGAGTCATTAATCTGAATGATATATTTCAATCTAATGATTACATCGTTTTTCTTAAGTTAATCCAAGTTTATTTTAAAACGAACTGCTTGGACGCCAATAAAAAAACGAGACTGATTCTAGCAGCGAAACTAGCAGCGAAAAAAAATATTTTTTTGTTTGCATTTTTGAATACGTATATTGATAGGTAATGATAATATCAACGTTTTTACCTACAAATTATGATCCAAGTGCTAATAAGAAGGCTATTAGCCTCAAGTTTTCAAAATAATTTTGACTGCCATCGCGCATTTTTCAGGTAAAACTCGTATTGCAAGAAAAATACTAACCTGGCCTTTTTCGGACCGATTTTATAAGAAAGATGGACTCTTTACCTTTAATTGAAAAAAAAATTAAATCCGTAGTACATCTAACATAGAAGTTAGGTTAGGAACGAGTGGACAGCGTTTTCGCTGCTAGAGCGTAATTTCTCAAGTAATATGTTAATAAAAAAAATTGAATAGCCTGGCCCATTTCAGACCACTTTTAATCGTAGAATTGGTTCTTTAGCTTTGATTTAAAAAAAAAATTAGCTCCCCAGTGCATCTAACATAGAAGTTAGCAGCGAAACAGAATACAGCGTTTTCGCTGCTAAAGCGGAATTTCCCAAGCAATATTTTAATAAAAAAAAAGTGAATTGCCTGGCCCATTTCAGACCACTTTTAATCGAAGGGTGGGTTCTTTAGCTTTAATTTAAAACAAAAATTAAGTCCCCAGTGCATCTAACATAGAAGTTAATCGCAAAATAGACGTTCACGCCGGTCTCGCTGCTAGCGTATTTTTTAAGATATACTAAAATAAAATGAGAACTATTAACCTGGCCCTTTTCGGACTTATTTTTATCGAAACGTGGGCTCTTTACCTTTAATTGAAAAGAAAGATTAAGTCCCTAGTACATCTAACATAGAAGTTAGCCGCGAAACAATACAGCGTTTCCGCTGCTAAAGCGGAATTTCTCAAGTATTATTTTAATTTAAAAAAGTGAATAGCCTGGCCCATTTCAGACCATTTTTAATCGAAGGGTGGGTTCTTTAGCCTTAATTTAATACAAAAATTAAGTCCCCAGTGCATCTAACATAGAAGTTAATCGCAAAATAGACGTTCACGCCGTTCCCGCTGCTAGCATATTTTTAAGACATACTAAAATAAAATGAGAACTATTAACCTGGCCCTTTTCGGACTTATTTTTATCGAAATGTGGACTCTTTAGCTTTAATTTAAAACAAAAATTAAGTTCCCAGTGCATCTAACATAGAAGTTAGTCGCGAAACAGAATACAGCGTTTCCGCTGCTAAAGCGGAATTTCTCAAGTATTATTTTAATTTAAAAAAAGTGAATAGCCTGGCCCATTTCAGACCACTTTTAATCGAAGGGTGGGTTCTTTACCTTTAATTTAAAAAAAATTTAAGTCCCCAGTGCATCTAACATAGAAGTTAATCGCAAAATAGCCGTTCACGCCGGTCTCGCTGCTAGCGTATTTTTTAATATATACTAAAATAAAATGAGAACCATTAACCTGGCCCTTTTCGGACTTATTTTTATCGAAACGTGGGCTCTTTACCTTTAATTGAAAAGAAAGATTAAGTCCCTAGTACATCTAACATAGAAGTTAGCTGCGAAACAGAATACAGCGATTCCGCTGCTAAAGCGGAATTTCTCAAGTATTATTTTAATTTAAAAAAAGTGAATAGCCTGGCCCCTTTCAGACCACTTTTAATCGAAGGGTGGGTTCTTTAGCTTTAATTTAAAACAAAAATTAAGTCCCCAGTGCATCTAACATAGAAGTTAATCTCAAAATAGACGTTCACGCCGTTCTCGCTGCTAGCATATTTTTTAAGATATACTAAAATAAAATGAGAACTATTCACTAAAACGACAGAATTTTTTCAATCAATTCCAATTTTATTATCTGAAACACATTACAAAACTAGAAATCAGTTATAAATAAATAATATTTAGTTTCATCCCAATCCGTTTCCTAAATTAATGCATGACACTCTCAACGTTGTAAAATGTAGCGAGCAGTTTTTAAGCGACAAAAGATATTTTTTGTACGTAGTCAGAAATTGACCAGGGCAATTCAAACTGATGTAAAAAATGTGCTCTAGTAGCACGGGTGGTCAATTGCGACTAACTCCAGTGCTACATATACTAGGGACTAAATTTTTTTGAAATTAGAGCTACACAACCCATCCTTCGATGGTCTAAAAGAAGCGAAGCTATTCAGTTTTTTTTAAATTTACATTTAAATTTAAATGTTACGCTCTAGAAGCGAAATCGCTGTCAACGGTTTCGCGGTTGAAGGCAGAGAGCCCATCTTTCGATTAAAATTGGTCCGAAAAGGGCCAGGTTAATATATCCTATTTTATTTTAGTTTAACATACACAATTCGGTAGCAACGGAAACGCTGTCAACGACTATTTCGTGATCAACTTCTATGTTAGATGTATCACGAACCTAATTATTATTTTTTATTCAAGGTAAATAACCCACGTTTCGATTAAAATCAATCCGAAAAGGTTAATGGTACTCATATTATTTTAAGTGTATCTTAAAAAATATGCTAGCAGCGAAAACGGTGTGAACGTCTATTTTGCGATTAACTTCTATGTTAGATGCACTGGGGATTTAACTTATTTTTAAATTAAAGCTAAAGGAGCTACCCTTCGATTAAAAGTAGTCTGAAATGGGCCAAGCTATTCACTTTTTTTTAATTAAAATATTACTTGAGAAATTCCGCTTTAGCTGCGAAAACGCTGTATTCTCTTTCGCGGCTAACTTCTATGTTAGATGTACTAGGGACTTAATCTTTCTTTTTAATTAAAGGTAAAGAGCCCACGTTTCGATAAAAATAAGTCCGAAAAGGGCCAGGTTAATAGTTCTCATTTTATTTTAGTATGTCTTAAAAAATATGCTAGCAGCGAGAACGGCGTGAACGTCTATTTTGCGATTAACTTCTATGTTAGATGCACTGGGGACTTAATTTTTGTTTTAAATTAAAGCTAAAGAACCCACCGTTTGACTAAAAGTGGTCTGAAATGGGCCAGGCTATTCACTTTTTCTAAATTAAAATAATACTTGAAAAATTCCGCTTTGGCAGCGGAAACGTTGTATTCTGTTTCGCGGCTAACTTCTAAGTTAGATGCACTGGGGACTTAATTTTTGTTTTAAATTAGAGCTAAACAACCCACCCTTCGATTAAAAGTGGTCTGAAATGGGCCAGGTTATTCACTTTTTTTGAATTAAAATAATACTTGAGAAATTCCGCTTTAGCAGCGGAAACGCTGTATTCTGTTTCGCGGCTAACTTCTATGTTAGATGTACTAGGGACTTAATCTTTCTTTTCAATTAAAGGTAAAGAGCCTACGTTTCGATAAAAATAAGTCCGAAAAGGGCCAGGTTAATAGTTCTCATTTTATTCTAGTATATCTTAAAAAATACGCTAGCAGCGAGACCGGCGTGAACGTCTATTTTGCGATTAACTTCTATGTTAGATGCACTGGGGACTTAATTTTTGTTTTAAATTAAAGCTAAAGAACCCACCCTTCGATTAAAAGTGGTCTGAAATGGGCCAGGCTATTCACTTTTTTTAAATTAAAATAATACTTGAGAAATTCCGCTTTAGCAGCGGAAACGCTGTATTCTGTTTCGCGGCTAACTTCTATGTTAGATGTACTAGAGACTTAATTTTTCTTTTCAATTAAAGGTAAAGAGCCCACGTTTCGATAAAAATAAGTCCGAAAAGGGCCAGGTTAATAGTTCTCATTTTATTTTAGTATATATTAAAAAATACGCTAGCAGCGAGACCGGCGTGAACGTCTATTTTGCGATTAACTTCTATGTTAGATGCACTGGGGACTTAATTTTAGTTTTAAATTAAAGCTAAAGAACCCACCCTTCGATTAAAAGTGGTCTGAAATGGGCCAGGCATTTCACTTTTTTTTAATTAAAATATTGCTTGGGAAATTCCGCTTTAGCAGCGAAAACGCTGTATTCTATTTCGCTGCTAACTTCTATGTTAGATGCACTGGGGACCTAATTTTTTTTTTAAATCAAAGCTAAAGAACCAATTCTACGATTAAAAGTGGTCTGAAATGGGCCAGGCTATTCAATTTTTTTTATTAACATATTACTTGAGAAATTACGCTCTAGCAGCGAAAACGCTGTCCACTCGTTCCTGACCTAACTTCTATGTTAGATGTACTACGGATTTAATTTTTTTTTCAATTAAAGGTAAAGAGTCCATCTTTCTTATAAAATCGGTCCGAAAAAGGCCAGGTTAGTATTTTTCTTGCAATACGAGTTTTACCTGAAAAATGCGCGTTGGCAGTCAAAATTATTTTGAAAACTTGAGGCTAATAGCCTTCTTATTAGCACTTGGGTCATAATTTGTAGGTAAAAACGTTGATATTATCATTACCTATCAATATACGCATTCAAAAATGCAAACAAAAAAATATTTTTTTTCGCTGCTAGTTTCGCTGCTAGAATCAGTCTCGTAATAAAAAACTGGCATCGGCAGCTGGCGATCAATACACATTATATTGGAAACCGTGGTAATAATATCTTGTCAATTAAGTCAGAAGATATCATTATAGATCATCTAGCAAAGTTCTGCTAATAATCTTACAATAGTAAAATTCAATGATAATATGCATAACAATCTGAGTTAATGGTTACATGCAAATTTAGTTAGATCGTCTGAAATTGTATACAGGGTGGTCTTAAAAAGTTAAAGTTAAGTAAATCGTTTGTAGTAACTGTATCATAAAAATGTTGATCTTTAGTTATTTCGTGAGAAGAAGAGCTCATTTTGGGAAATACAGGTAAATCGCAAACATAGAAGGAACATTAGTATTGCGTATTTCCACCTCTTAGGAAAAACCCTGTATGAATCCGTGGGTTCTAAATAATTTCAACAAGAGATGAACACCACTAACACTTTATTTAACAATTTACTGACTATACAATACTTCAAATTAAAAATAACCTTTACACTTTGTTTACTTGATATTTAACCTCACTATTCACTTTTCAACTTGTTCTCTTTTATAAACTGCTTTCTTAATAAACTTCCCCTTCCGCGCTGGTAATCGCGCCTTATATACTCCGAATTTGACTATCTAGATCCATCTAGAAAGAATCAAGAAGCTTCTCTTACCACACTCCAGAAAAGTCCATTTCTTTCTACTAGCTTCCAGTCACTAGTAGGCATATGCGTATCAATTTCCAGTTCCAAGGGGATGTAATTCATAACAGTATTGACAGTAGTTATGAATGTCGATACATTTTGAGTAGACCTAATAGTAAAGCGAATAGATCAATAATCACCATAACAAGGAAGAGCAAGAATAGTCCAGTTTTTTGCAAATTGCTATAAAGATAAGCTACCCTTGATGAAAGTGACAATTTTCCTAGTGCGTGTTTGAGGGAAACAACGTATACCTTGTTTCTTCGTTAAGTATCGAGATACGATATTACCCTATACCGCCAAATTATGTTGGAGATCAAGTATATACTTCTTTATATTTCTGATTCAATGAAGCAAGTTACACGCAGGTGGTGAAAATTTACTGACAGTGAAGCGCAGTGGGCTAGAGCATAGTTGAGTGAGCCGAGATCATCCGTTTATCTCTTCTGAGTTCGAATTCCAGCTGCTTAGAGATTGGTTATATTAGAATGTGTGTTTGTCCTGGCTGGTTGAGTGGTGGTGTAATTATGGTTAAGCTCCATCAGGACGTTGACATACATAAACTTATTAAAAAAACTAGCCACCGGCAATATGAACGTTACTGCTCTCATCATATTTCCGAACAAAATATGATGGGCAAAAGATCTATTCAGATTTTTAACAATATGTTTAAAATGGACTATGAACTACACCCTCGTCCCATTGGAAGGCATCAGGCAGATCTGGGTTTTGTCATCAATCGTCTTTTCTGTATTAGTACAGAAATAGGGACAAAATGTTAGCAGACAGGGTTTGTGGATTTTCAATGTTAGAAGTGGTCATATAGAATTCATTTATGATTATACAAAATTATCTTTTTTGGCACATTCAAACGTATGCTGATAAGCAATGTTAATAGAAGCTTAATAAAGTTACTGGTAAGCATAACAGAGAATTCGGACGATTTGCAGTAGCAAATCTAACTTGAAGCGAGAGAAAAGCATCACAACATCTATAGCGAACAAGTGGTGAGACGTGTGCTGGAAGACTGGAAGGACGATACTTAAGATTTCTATCTCGATACTTGCAGATGATAGCACCTTACTCGCAGCACGCGAGGATGAGCTCATACATCTGCAGGAAAACTTTCAAAAGGCTCTGATTACGGTTTAAGTGTAAACTAGAACATTACGAACGTTATGATTGTAGACGAAGCAACTGAACACCATACAGACACGTTAAGGATAGGTGAAGTAAAAAGAAGATGGTATACCTTGGAGTCCTCGTAGATAATATAAATGCCAAGATCTTCAGCTTGCCAGTTGTAAAAATTTGACGTGACAGAAATATCACGAACCGCACAAAGATCAGATTTACTAACGCCTTATTCTTCTCCGCCTTTTTAGCGCCTCTGAGACATAGACCGTTAGGGAGGTGAACAGACAATACGTTGATGCTTTCGAAATGTAAGTCTGAAGACCTTTATTATGAATTTCCTAAACAGCACATCGGACTGACATGCGACAGCTCGACTCTCCAAGAAATACGTCCTCCAAGGCGACTTTCCAATCTTCCCATTTCCGACAACATTGAGCAGTTGATAATTTAGGCAAAATTGGATGACAATAGACGAAGACAACGCTCTATAAAACGTTGGACACATGCCACCAAGGAATTGATGGGAAGAAGCTCTAGTGTAGATGTGCGCCTAACAGACACTCACGACAGATGGGCATGATGATGTCAGACGCACCATATCACACAAGGAGGCCTACTAGGACAGTGTCGTGGAAAGCATATCGTCAACACGTTGTGAATAAAAGAAATTGTAAATAATTAAGAAGAATAAGGACGACATTTCCATTATATATTTATATATTCTTAATGAAATATCGACGAATATTGATATTTTAATTACAATTAGATTGTGTGATGAGAATAATAGATTTCAGACAGAAATGTGTTGTAAAAGTATTTAATAGTTCAAATATAATTTGATTTTACGTAGAGTAATGCAAAGCCTACTGTGCTATTTACGGTCTGTGTAAGTAATACATTTTTGTTGCTTTAGTTTTTCGCTCCACGTCGCCAATGTGACTTTGCAAGATTACAATGTTGCTCGGCATTATGCTAATAATATGAGAGCTGAATAAGAGCTGAGATGATGTAAATAATCTAATCATATTATTATAATATATCTAACGTCCGTCCAGATGCATTAAACTGCATAATTTTAAACAAAAGCTAATCATCTACCAGTAGCTACACCATTACAATTTATGATTTACTTGAATAGTATTTTAGGATCAGAAAGAGAAATCGTAAAAATTACATTATTCATCTTCAAAATAACCAATCAAAACACGCCATTAGACCAATCAATCATCGGCTATTTTATACAGGGTGAGTCTCAAACACTAAATTTACACTTTCTCTTTGTTTTTACTTCCACATCCACGTAGTGGATTGGAAGTATAGTAATCGCAAAAAATTTTTTAAAATTTTTTATTCGTGAAATAGGTTTAGAATGTCATGAAACGTCGAGATTTTAAATTTGAGCGAAAAAAAAATTTCTGTCTGTCGGTCTGTCGGTCTGTCTGTCTGTCTGTCTGTCTGTCTGTCTGTAACTTTTTTTGTCCGCACGTTTTCTCCGGAACGGTTTAAGATATTGACTTGAAATTTTGTACACGTATATATTATAACGAGGTCTGGAACTGGATTGTTTTTTGAGGATATCCGGTGAAGGGTTGGGGGTTAAATAGGGGTAAATAGGGGAAAATAAGTAAAGCAAGCTTGTAAGAGTACAGAAACTTGAAATTCGGTGTATGTACTAGAAGTTAAGGCCTCATATTTTTTTATAATATTTTTCCACCCCCCACCACCCCTACCCCATTATTAATGGGGTTGATAAAATAAAGCTGAGATAATCATTTGAAATTTCGTACACGTATGTATTATAACGACGTCTGGAATTAGGTCATATTTTGAGATGATTCCGTTGAAGGGTTGGGGGTTAATTTGGGGTAAATAGGGGAATATAAGTAAAACAAGTTGGCAAAAGTACAGAAACTTGAAATTCGGTGTATGTACTAGAAGCCAAAGCGTCAGATTTTTTTATAATATTTTTCAACCCCCACCACCCCTACTCCAATATGAAAAGGGTTGATAAAATAAAATTGAGATATTCATTTGAAATTTGGTACACGTATGTATTATACCGACATCTGGAACTAGATTATAATTTGAGATGATTCCGTTGAAGGGTTGGGGGTTAAATAGGGGAAAATAAGTAAAGCAAGCTGGTAAGACTACAGAAACTTGAAATTCGGTGGATGTACTAGATGTCAAAGCGTCAGATTTTTTTATAATATTTTTCCACCCTCACCACCCCTACTCCAATATGAAAAGGGTTAATAAAATAAAATTGAGATATTCATTTGAAATTTGGTACACGTATGAATTATAACGACATCTGGAAATAGATTATACTTTGAGACGATTCCGTTGAAGGGTTGGGGGTTATTTATGGGTAAATAGGGGGAAATAAGTTAAGCAAGCTGGTATAAGTACAGAAACTTGAAATCCGGTGTATATACTAGAAGCCAAGGTCTCAGATTTTTTAATAATATATTTTAGCCCCCCACCACCTCTACTTTATTATTCAAGGGGTTGATAAAATAAAATTGAGATATTCACATGAAATTTAGTACGCAAATGTATTATAACGACATCGGAAACTAGATTATATTTTGAGATGATTCCGTTGAAGGGTTGGGGGTTAAATAGGGGTAAATAGGGGAAAATAAGTAAAGCAAGCTGGTAAGACTACAGAAACTCAAAATTCGGTGTATGTACTAGAAGCCGAGTTCTCAGATTATTTACAATATTTTTCAACCCCCACCACCCCTACTTCATTATTAAAAGGGTTGATAAAATAAAATTGAGATATTCATTTGAAATTTGGTACACGTATGAATTATAACATCTGGAAATAGATTATACTTTGAGATGATTCCGTTGAAGGTTTGGGGGTTATTTAAGGGTAAATAGGGGGAAATAAGTAAAGCAAGCTGGTATGAGTACAGAAAATTGAAATTCGGTGTATGTACTAGAAGCCAGGGCCTCAGGTTTTTTAATAATATATTCAGCCCCCCACCACCCCTACTCCATTATTCAAGGGGTTGATAAAATAAAATTGAGATATTCACATGAAATTTAGTACGCATATGTATTATATCGGCATCTGGAACTAGATTATATTTTGAGATGATTCCGTTGAAGGGTTGGGGGTTAAATAGGGACATATAAGGGAAAATAAGTAAAGCAAGCTGGTAAAAGTACAGAAATTTGGGATTTGGTGTATATACTAGAAGCGGAGGTCTCAGGTTTTTTTTATTAGTATTTTCCATCCCCCAACCAACCCCCATTCCCTGATTAAAAGAGTTAATAAAATTAAATTTAAATTTTCGCTTGAAATTTGGTACATTTATGTATTGTAACTATATCTGAAACTAGATTATATTTTAACATGATTGCGTTGAAGGAGTGGGGGTAAGTAGAGGGAATAGGGAAAAATAAGTAAAGCAAGCTGGTAAGAGTACTGCAACTTGAAACTCGGTGTATGTCTTAGAAAACAAGGCCTCAGATTTTTTAATAATATTTTTCAACCCTTCCACTACCCTTACTACATTATTAAAGGGGTTGATAAAATAAAATTGAGACATTCACTTGTAATTTGGTAGACGTATGTATTATAACGACATCTGGAACTAGATTATATTTTGGGATGATTCCGTAGGAGGGTTGGGGTTAATAGGAGTAACTAGGGGAAAATAAATAAATCAAGCTGGTAAGAGTACAGAAATTTGGGATTCGGTGTATATAATAGAAACCAAGGCCTCAGATTTCTTTCTAATATTTTTCAAACTCCACCACCTCCGTTTCATTATTAATGGGATTGATAACATAAAATTGAGATATTCACTTGAAAGTTAGTACACGTACGTATTGTAGTGACATCTGATTGAGATGACTCCATTGAAGGGGCGGGAGGTGGTAGGTTGTGAATAGTGGAAAATAAGTAGGGTAAACTAGAAACTTCATTTTTAACGTATATGGTAGAAACCAACTCCTCAAACTTTTCTATGACATCTGCCCCAAATATTATTAAAATTCTATGACCAATAATTTCCACATACTAGAGTGCACATATAGACAAAATGTTTCCTTTAAAGTGACTTGGATGAAAAATCTGGATGTGGAAGTAGTGATTCCTTGGGCAGCGGTTTTTTTAAATGTAACTCCGGAATCTAAAATAACATACCGAGTGTTTCAGTTAAAAGACAGTTTATGACGTCACGCCTAAATGAATCGCCATGTATATTTTAAAATATTTTTAAATTATACCCTCTTATGCCTTATATCACCCTGTGTTTGAAAATTCTCGACATCTTTTATAAGACAGCCAAGATATTTGGACGACACAAGACTGAGACACCCTGGATAAGTAAAACCCCTTCTTGACATTGTTGCGTTAAACCACTGGATATATGAAACATCATCACTAACGTAGGTGACAAAATAAAAAAAATAGAAAGGACTACGCCATATATCATTCAGAGTCGGCAGAAGGAAAATATTTAGATCGTGCAAGTGCCTTTTCCGGCTCCTCCCATTTGCTAATTAGGTAAAAAAAAATACGCGTAGACTATAAGCTGTCTACGTTTACTTTATTAACACATACACATAATATATATTACATACATACATAATACATATTTAAGAAAAAACTGTCTTTCCAGCCTTCGCGTCGGAAAAGTCTTTGATGGATTTGTAGTCAATTTTACTTAATATGTCGTAATTGATTGACATCATCGCCAGCGCAACCAAGCGATCTTGTGACATTGAAAACAGCAAATAATTCTTTACTAATTTTAATTTAGAGAAACTTCTTTCCCGTGATACGACGGTTATGGGAAATTTTCATAAAATACACACGAAAACTCTCGATTTAATAGTTTTTACGTAAAAAATTTAGTAGGTACATCAGTTTGGTGAACTTCCAGGGCCAGGAGCGACGAGTGAAGACAATACCGTAAACTCCTGGTAAAGCTGTAATCCATCAACATCTCGATGATTAATACCTATTAGCGATACTTGGAAATCTTCGCATTTTTTTCAATAACTTTGCTGTTCATTTCACTATTAATATCGTACAAAAAGGTAAACATATCGTTGTATTTTTTAAGCTGCTCAAATCTTTCTTCTAATAAATTTATAGCTATGTTTAAGATGGAAAAAAAAAATTTATTCCGAACGACTGATTAGGTTCAACTACTATTGTGTTCGTGTTGGTTAGTGAATTGGTGTTTTATTTTTCTTGGTCAAAGACAGTATTTTTACCAAAAGCATCAGTCTTATGGTCATTGGAAGCCTTGTGTAGAGCATCATATATTTCTCCAATTTGATAACGAAATGGAGTGGCTGCATCAATACGGCTCTCCTAATGGGTTTCGCTCAACGGTTTTAGGTTTACCAGCTTGATATGCAGATTTTAGAGCATTTTATTCTGATGTGGTCTGGTAATTTTTAATATTTTGGCTAATTATTGATGTGGTTATTGGTTATTATTATTTGTAAATAAGAGTTCTGTCCAGATTGGTATTTGAAAATATTTCAATTTTTGTCGTATGGCGCCCCTTGTACAAAGCGCCCCAGTGCCCGGGTCGTCCGGCCCTCCGCTGGCCCTGCATTAAAAAATATCATCATAATTTAAATATTGGAGTTGTTCTTATCTGTATTTACTTCCACATCCACGTAGTGGATTATGTAAAGCAAGCTGGTAAGAGTACAGAAACTTCAAATTCGATGTATATACTAGAAGCCAAAGACTCAAATTTTTTTATAATATTTTTCAACCCCCCACCACCCCTACTCCATTATTAAAGGGGTTGATAAAATAAAATTGAGATATTCATTTGAAATTTGGTACACGTATATACTATAACGACATCTGGAACTAGATTATATTTTGAGATGATTCCGTGGAAGGGTTGGGGTTTAAATAGGGGTAGATAGAGGAATATAATTAAAGCAAGTTGGTAAGAGTACAGAAACTAGAAATTCGGTGTATGTACTAGAAGCTAAAGACTCAGATTTTTTTATAATATTTTTCAAGCCCCCACCACCCCTACTCCATTATTAAAGGGGTTGATAAAATACAGTTGAGATATTCATTTGAAATTTAGTACACGTATGTATTATAACGACATCTGGAACTAGATTATATTTTGAGATGATTTCGATGAAGGGTTGGGGTTTCAATAGGGATAAATAGGAGAAAAAAGTAAAGCAAGCTGGTAAGAGTACAGAAACATGAAATTCGGTGTATGTACTAGAAGCCAAGGTCTCAGATTATTTATAATATCTTTCAACCCCCACCACCTCTACTCCATTATTGAAGATAAAATAGAATTGAAATATTCACTTGAAATTTGGTACACGTATGTATTATAACGACATCTGAAACTAGATTATATTTTGAGAAGCTTCCGTTGAAGGGTTGGGAGTTAAATATGGTTAAATAGGGGAAAATAAGTAAAGCGAGCTGGTATGAGTATAGAACCTTGAAATTCGGTGCATGTACTAGAAGCCAAGGCCTCAGATTTTTTTATAATATTTAAAATAAGTAAAGCAAGCTGGTAAGAGTATAGAAATTTGGGATTTGGTGTATATACTAGAAGTGATGACCTCAGGTATTTTAATAACTTTTTCCATCCCCCCACCACCCCCACTTTCTTATTAAAAGAGTCGATAAAATTAAATTTAGATTTTCACTTGAAATTTGTTACACGTATAACGGATATCTTAGATTATAAGTTGACATGATTGCGTTGAACAAGTGGGGGTAATTGGTAAATAGGGAAAAATCAGGAGTACAGGAACTTGAAATTCGGTATATGCCCTAGAAGCCAAGGCCTCAGATTTTTTAGTAATATTTTTCAACCCCCCACCACCCTTAATCCATTATTAAAGGGGTTAATAAAATGAAATTGAGATATTCACTTGAAATTTGGGACACGTATGTATTATAACGACATCTGGAACTAGATTATATTTTGAGGTGATTTCGTTGAAGTGTTGAGGGTTAAATAGGAGTAATTAGGGGAAAATAAGTAAATCAAGCTGGTAAGAGTACAGAAATGCGGGATTTGGTGTATATACTACAAACCAAGGCCTCAAATTTCTTTCTAATATTTTTCAAACACCACCATCTCCGCTCCATTTTTAATGGGTTTGATAACAAAATTGAGATATTTACTTGAAAGTTACCACACGTATGTATTGTAATGACATCTGATTGAGATGATTCCATTGAAGGGGTGTGACGTGGTAGGTTGTGAATAGGGGAAAATAAGTAGGGTAAACTAAAAACTTAATTTTTAACATACATGGCAGATACCAACGCCTCAAACTTTTCTATGACATCTGCTCCAAATATTATTAAAATTCTATGACCAATAATTTCCACATACTAGAGTGCAAATCTAATTAAGATATTTCCTTTAAAGTGACTTGGATGAAAAATCTGGATGTGGAAGTAGTGATTCCTTAGGCAGCGGTTTTTTTAGGAACAAATATTCTAATAGAACCTGTATCTACAGTTAGACTTGTATTGGAAATATTCTTATGAGTTATTACTTATGGATATTGCCTTTTTTGTCAAGGATGCTTTACTAAGTAATAGTATATATTATTACATTCATGAAACATCTCTGCGGGGAATTCATTAAGATTTTATTGACTTTCAATGAATACATGGCTAATTGAATTCATTATGTTCGCATACAATATGACATAACATGTTTGTAAACACGGCATAATTAAGCAATTAATTATACTATGATTGATTAAAGAGATAGAAATGGGCAGGTAATTACTATTTTATTATATTTTACATTATTTGTTACTTAACATCCATCGTAAGCTGTCGCAATGGTTGCAAATAGTGGTCTCTGTATTAATATTATTTTGTTATTTTAAATTAATACGGAAACTTACATAATATGTATCCCCGGAAAATAAACATTGTTTTTTCTGTGTTTTATTGCAAGTAAGTATTCCAAAAATTATATTTAACTTTTTAGACCAAGCGGAAGAAAATTTTTTGCATTAAAATGGGGTATAACTTATCCAGTGTCAGTTTGAAAATCATAAAAAAGCAATTGAATATATCCTATCACCAGCGATGTCATAAGCGCCGATCAATAATTTTTAAAATTACTTTTTAATTATTGTAAAAAAAAATTCTGTTTTATATTAATTGATAAGAATGATGTAAATTATTTATAATAAATAATGTTAGCTTAGTGAACAACTCCATCATTGATTCAATACAAGTAAATAAATATTATAACCTACCGCTATGCTACCGGCAATGTTAAGAATGAACCAAGGGCTGGTAGTAATGGTGAGTCAGGTAAACAATCGACAACTTTCGTTTGAGGCAAGCGCATAACATATCTGGTTAACTATATTCGTATACGTGTAATATTCTCGGGTGTTATTCTATCACAAACAGGCTTGAAAATTTCAGAAAATTTGACTGAAACTGCAATTTCAGCCAAACTAATATCTTTGGCTGAAATTTAGTAAACAGTTTTTGTGTTATAAAGACTGCTTCCGTTCCAAATTTCAGCCAAATCGGTTGAGATCTGATCAAGATTGCCGAAATTAAATTTTTTCAATTTTTTTTGTATATGTGTATCTATATTAGCAGAGGGATGATCGGATCTCTCCCAAATTTAAACTGGAGGTTCCCTGAATAATGAGAATAAAAGGATACCATTGTTGATTGATTGATTGATTGATTGATTTGCCAGCGTAAGGTGGGCATTGCTGCCAATTCCGGCGCAGGGAGATTTGTTCCACCACGCAGCCCGATCGCCCACCGATCATCCCACCGTGTGCCAGAACAAACCCCCAGTGCTTTTATATACCGCCGGACCAGCTGCATACGCTGGATTGGACATTGGACATGCTTGTTGTCAGCAGCGAGAGCCGCATGACGCATGGGGTAGGAGTATAGGATGGAGCGTGTAGGTGTTTGTGAGATGTTTCTTCTTGTTTTCCTTCTGTCTTCATCGGATGGAAAGTGTAGGCGTTTTAGGTTTTCGTACTTCTTTTTACTTTCAGGTTTTTGTGATATGCTTCTTCTTAGTTTCTGTCTGTGATCATCTTCTCTCCTATTCTACTTCTGAGTTTTCTGTTTCTTCTGTTTCTGAGTCTGGCAGTGTGTATATCCTTGATATTTCTTTATTGTATTCCATTTTTTGTTGTGCCAACTTTTCCCAGTGTGTATAATCCTTTCCTAGCTTATTCATAATCCTCTCGATTGTTGTAATCCATGTGTAGCATGACCTCCCTATTTTCTGCGTTTCCTTCTTCTAGTTTCCTGACCCAATGCTGCAGTGGTATGTGTTTTCTTGACTGCGTGTTGTTGTTTCTCCTGTATGTTTTGGGGTGTCTAAAAGTTTGGTTTAATCTCTGTCCTGCTGGAGTGGATTCTATGTTTTCGAAGAATTCCCTGCATTTTTTGTTAGTTCGTGCCTCCTCTCTGTGTCTCTTCTTTCTTTCCTCGCTTCTATTATCTTTTTGTCTATGTTTGGTGTATATTGTTTTCCTGTGGCCTTTATTTTCTTTAGTTTTTCGTAATTTCTTTTGGTGTCTTTTCTTGTTGGGCTCATAGGGGATTTGTTCCTTTTCAACGTTTTCCTCGCCGCTATTTTGATTTTTAAACGAGAATAAAAGGATACCATTGTTGTTCCTTAATTAATTGTTTAAGTGATCAAAAGAAAATTAAAACTGCAAATTTGTCCCTTAAAATGTCCGAAATACCCCTGTTCGGCCAAAAAAACACGGTTCCACCTATTTTTGGAAATAGAAATTTTAAAGTTTTGTTATACTCGCCATGACAAACAATTTCCGCAGGGTCTGCATCTATCATAAGAAATTTTATTACCTCGCTATTTTTTTTTGACTAAATCGACTCCACCAATATGGCTTATTTTTTTAGTTAAGATAATTTTGCAAACAAAAGTTGTAGATAAAATTATTATTATTTATTTTATTTTATTATATTTTATTCATACACTATCTAACGCCAGTACCATTAACAAGGATATACATTATATATCGTTGTCAAAATAAAAAGCCGCTGCCTAAGGAATCACATCCAGATTTCCATCCTAATCAAGTAAATGGTCACAGAATTTTAATAATATTTGAGGCAGATGTCATAAAAAATTTGAGGCGTTAGTTTCTAGTATACATGCTAAAATTAAAGTTTATATACTCTCACTGGCTTGCTCTACTTATTTCCCACAATTTACAGCCCCCTCCACCCCTTTAACGGAATCATCTCAATCAAATGTCATTACAATAAACACGTGTACCAGATTTCAAGTCAATATCTCAATTTTATTTTATCAACCCCTTTAATAATGGACTGGAGTTGGTGAAGGTTGGTGAGGCCTTAGCTTCTAGTGTATACACCAAATCTCAAGTTTCTGTACTCTTACCAGTTTGCGTTACTTATTTCCCTATTTATCCCCATTTAACCCCCAAATCTTCAACGGAATCATTTCAAAATATAATCTAGTTCAAGTGAAAATCTCAATTTTATTTTATCAACCCCTTTAATAATGGAGTGGGGGTGGGGGGGTGGGGGGAGTTGAAAACTATCATAAAATAATCTGAGGCCTTGGCTTCTAGTATGTATACCAAACCTCCAGTTTTTGTACTTTTACCAGCTTGCTTTATTGATCTTCCCATATTTCCCCCTATTTAACCCTCAACCCATCATCTCAAGTTCCAGGTGCGGTTATAATATGTACGTGTACCAAATTTTAAATGATTATCTGAATGTTATTTTATCAACCCCTTTAATAATGGATTGTGGGAGTTGAAGGGAGTTAAAAACTATTATATAAAATCATAGGCATTGGCTTCTAGTATGTACACCAAATCCCAAGTTTCTGTATTTTTACCAGCTTGCTTTATTTATCTTCCAATATTCACCCCTATTTAACATTCAACCCTTCAACAGAATCATCTTTAAATATAATATATTTCCAGCTGTCATTAAAATATATACGTGTATCAAATTTCAAGTGAATATCTCAATTTTATTTTATCAACCCCCCTAATAATGGTGTGAGGGTGGTGGAGGGAGGGGATGGAAAATATTATAAAAAAATGTAAGGCCTTGGTTTCTAGTATATACACCAAGACAGACAGACAGACAGACAGACAGACAGACAGACAGACAGACAGACAGAAATATTTTTTGGCTCAAATTTAAATTCTCAAGAAGAAAAATTTCTTTACGATTAATATAATTCCACTCAACTACGTTGGATGTGGAAGTAAAAGCATGTGTTTTGACACTAATAGGTCATTACTAGCAGTAGACTGCTGTCTTGAATCTTGTCTTTTCTTGACAGTACAATAAAAGTGAACACAATATTCCCATTTTTAACATATTTAATATTTATTCGAGTATTGTTCATAAAAATGTTTGTTAGGAGCGAGCAAGGCGGCAAAGATCAGGGGGGAACAAGGGGTAACGCATCAAGTGTAGAGCCAATTTTACCAAAAAATATTCTTCAACAATACTGTAGTATATATTTATGTACAACATACCTATTTTCAGTTTAGTAATATCACCCAATTTGCCAAAAACAGCTTATTGTTAATCATAATTTTAGTACAGTGCTGTTTTAGTAGATGGAACTATTTCTATTTACGATTTACAATTTAAAATGAAGCGCTTAAATAGTGTTTCATTCGTATTAAAGTTTTTCGACAAGAAAATAAATATAAGGTATTCATTATTACGTTTATTGTTTTCATTCAAGAAATAGTTACCAAGTACAATTCAGGAAATAGTGTAGCGCAGTGTAAAAGTACACTACAAACTGCATAAGTACAAGCACACTAGTCGCTAGCACCATCTAGGCGCAGAATTTAGGATTCATCTTGTCACCTTGCTCACTCTTAATGGATGTAAAAATTTCATTAATATTAAATAACATTGCAGAGAATATTGGGTAGCCCATGTAACGTACAGTGTTAAATCTGGTTGAGTGAATATGGCTAAACTCTACCAGAGGTTAATCCAAGTACCACAATATTGAAATTCTCCTATGGTATTTTTTGACCAGCACATTTAATTTTGAGCACAGAGTTGAAACAGCTCGTAATTGTGCAGTTTGTTGAAAAATTACAAAATTTTCTAATTTTCAAGTACTATTAGAGACGGTCCACAGCTTTCGACCACCCCTTGTTTGAGTCCTTGACTTGTAGTATGCAATGCTATATATACAATTTTCTTCAGTTAACCACTCAATTTATGTGAATTCTCCACCAGAAAATCTCTAGAGTATCTTTCTATTTCTCACAAAACATCAATTTAAACTGACTAAAATCGCAATATGCAGGGTAATTGGTTTTAATAATGGAGTCTGATAGAGAGTAAGTTAAACAGAAGTTGTTAATTCGCAGAGCAGCACCCGAGCACCCATGCTGTGACTACCCTTTCAATCCTGGATGAATTTACCAAAGCAATCCATTTGCTAGTGTCAAACTTTGTTGTTGTACAATTAACGAAGTTCATCTGAGGTCGACTCTACTTCTCTTAAATTTATCTCACTTTGTGACGCGTTCCGCTTGACAATGTTATATTTATATTTTAGTTAGAGGAACGTGATATGCCAAAAATTAATTAAAATGTAGAGAATTAGTTTGGTCAGTAATATGACGATGTTTTAACCAAACTGAACCACATATAATATTCAAGATGCTTGTTGTGAAGTGTCCTGTTCGCGCAGCACATGTACATGTACTATCTGGATTAGACTAAAATAAAATGATGAAGTGTTCCCACCAAGGAATGTTTAACAGTGCAGAAAGAATATGCCCTAAAAAAATTTGAGACTTTCAACGGAATAAGCTCAAAATAGTTCCAGACCTCTTTTATAATACATACGTGTTACAAATTTTAATACAATGTATTAAACTGCTCCAGAATAATCGCGAGCGCAAAAAAAGTTACAGATAGACTGATTTTATTTCATTCAAATTTAACATCTCCACATTTCATGGCACTCTAAACTATTACAACAAAAATTTTTTTTTAACGATTACTATACTTTCACTTCACTACGTGTATGTGGATTAAAGATCTACCCCGAAGATACATCGTATAACAAGATAAGTCCTATTCCTGCGACGCGACGCCACATTGCCATTTAATCGATTTTATTTTGTTTAACTACTACATTTTAAGCATTTGATGTAAATATTACTTTTCATAATATTTCTCATGGTCTATATGTTTAATTTATACAAAAATATAAAACAATACACTAGTGTCGCTGGTATGGCTGAAGATCTTGTAAGAACATTAGAATAATTCGGCTGCGATGACCAAAGAATTTATATAAATAGAAGCAGATACACATTCACAAGTGTGTTGACAACATAGTTCAGACATTACATTTTATAATCATCTCTTTCTTTATAACCAAAATTACCATAGCCCCATCTTTGTTGCAGCCACCGTCATTTTGACGTGGCAAATAATGTAAATATAACCTTAATCGCTTAATTTGTGAACCATTTTCAAGTGCTGAGGAGCCAAAGTATGACTTAAAATTGTATCAAATAACCGTTTATCTACTGTTTCTATAATGCGACGACAATTTAAGAACAAAATACCTATGTGTCGGTCGTCAACCTATTATTCTGAGCTCTATCTATACATATTTATTTTCCTAAAATTAACACTTTTATTTACCGTCAAACTACAGCAATACTATTAATTTTAAGGGGCCATGGATTCGGAAAAAGATGTGTACTAGAATCGAATTAAGTACTTATAGATTGTTTTATTTAATAAACCGATTCAGAAATGTATTCGCATCCCTTAATAAGAATCTGAAAATAAGTACTTAACTAATTTACAGGAAATCATGCGGCAGTTCATTACTTAGGATTTAAAGTAAATGGCCCCTTGGTTCATTTATATTTTGAGAAACTGACATAGTTAGACCTTTTTTATTTAAAAAAAAAAAGTACCTACTGTGAGAAAAATAAAACTACTTACCAACTGTTCTTAATTTCTACAAGGCTACAAATAGTGGATTGCCTAGCCAAATGGAGTTCTACCCGGCCACAAATTGGACTGTAAATTTGAGCATCTGCAAGGAATGTTAAGGGGCAAGGGAATAAAACAATCGTTTACAAAACTTATATATTTTTGTACAAAAATATTTGCCCTACATGAAAATAATTTAAAGGTTATGTGAGTAAACACGAACAGCTGTTATTAATTAACTAGATTTAGACATATGTCTATGCTACACTCATATACCACGGCCTTGGACAGGCTGCAACAGAGATAGCGTTATACGCAATGTTGTATGTTAGAACGAAATGGTGAGAAAAAGGTATGTTGGACATGTTGGCAACAGTTTCGTATAACTTTTACACTTTATCTCTGCTTCTATTTATATGAATTCTTTGGCGATGACCCACTTGTAGTCCAAGAGCTGGCTGCAAAAAACCTGGTCGGTCGAGTAACAGGATGAAATGTTTTTTAAATGTTAGTACTCACAGTGACCGTAAGAAAAATCATTGGGTGCCTGAGCAGAATTTGTGCACAAGTTTAGTATGTGTCCTCTTCGGAATATTTTTCGAACTGTAGCTGTACCAATGGAGAAATGGCTTGAAATTACTCTTAAAATTTAGTATTTACAGAGTAAAAAAAATAACTATTTGGGTGCATAGTTAAATCTTGCGTTAATGCCTTGCCATCCAACTTTAAAAAAAATACGTGCATTGCTGTACCTAGTTAAAAGTTTCAATTTTTTTTCCTTATAAGAGGTTTAGAATGTCATGAAATGCGAAAAAAGAACTTGAAAATATCCGGTGAAGGGTTGGGGGGTAAATAGGGGTGAATAGGGGGAAATAAGTAGAGCACGCTGGTAAGAGTACAGAAACTTGAAATTTGGTGTATATATTAGACGCTAAGGCCTCAACATTTTTTATAATATTTTATGGCAGAAATTGACGCCTCAAATTTTTCTATCACGTCTGCCCCAAATAATACTAATATTCTGTGACCCATAACTTCCACATACTAGAGCGCAAATATGGTTAAGAGGTTTCCTATAAAATGACCTGAATGAAAAATCTGGACGTGGAAGTAGTGATTCCTTAGGCAGCGGTTTTTTACCTACAGATTGGGAAATTTCAGACCATGAAATAACTACTATGTTTTATTTCAGCATATACTTTAACAAATTGAAGACCTAGCAAAGGCTTACTACGATTCCTGTTGAAATATATTTACTTCATTCTTATCAACGTTTGAAAATGTTTTTCAGAGTAGAAAATTCATTTTTTTTGTTAAATGAAACAATAAAAACTGTGAATCTGTATATCATCGTATTTGAATGGCCAATTGTCATTTGATAGATGGATGAATTTCATGAAATAAATGTAATAAATTTTTTTCTCCATAGACCACCGACAAAATTATGAAATAAATTGCAAACCTCTTTTTAAGTTAAAACATACATAGTGTTCCATTTAAAAAATTGAGTTAATATATTTTAAAAACGAAATAATTTGAATAATCGTGGAAAATACCCTGTAGAACTAGGTTCAACTTTGTACCCCTGTATGCTTTGACTTAAAACGTTTCAGGAATCAATTACCTACACGTTGAAGTCCATACGACAACTTTTCTCCGACGTGAATTTTTCAAAAACCGTCCAAGAAAAGTGGTCGTTATGAGGTATAAAATTAAAACTCGTTAATTCCACTTTTTGAAGGTTCATAATATGCAAGGTCCAACGATATTAGAAAAAAATACGTATTGTAAGAATTTTTTTTTTATGGTAAGGGGTATGGTAAAGGGGTGGTACTTTTATCGGTTTTCGTGCACGGACGCGCGACAGCAAGGGTTTCAATGCCAATTTCTGCAGATTTGACCGGGACATGATAATGGACAATGAATGCAGTGAAAGAGAAGAAGATAGTAGTGAATGTGGGGGGCATTTCTATGATAATGAACAATGGAATTTTATTTGTAAGCGTCGAAAATTAAACTAATATACTGTAAGCAATATTCCTTGTATTCAATAACCTAAAACAAAAATTTTCCTCAACTTTATGCATTTTCCTTATTGTCTACCACTTTCAGAAGCAGGAGATAAAAAGATCACCCCACGCCCTAATAGGCCACCCACTCCAAATAAGCATTATCGGGCTTTCAGTAATGCCCGATAATGCTTATAGTGCACTATAAAGGGGGTGGCTTTTATCTGTTTACGGGGTAGAAAGGGTCAAACTCATCTCAAAGTATTTTTTTTGTCGTCATCATCCTGGAAACGGGTGGGGGGTAAACGTGTAAACAGAAGAGAAAAGTAAAATCACTTTCCCACCGCCTGGGAGGGTGGAATCCACCCTTAGGAGTTGTGCAAAACCTCCTTGGCTGCCACCCTTAATGTATAGTTCGACTACTATTAAATTTCCATCCATTCTCCTCTAAGTATTGCCGAGCACTAATGAAAGTATACACGCGAAAGGGGTGGGTTTTGCTCATTTGAGGGACTAGGAAGGGCCGAAGTCGCCTAAAAGTATTTTATCCTCGGGGGAGGCTAAAAGTTTCAACGAGACGAGATAAATTTTATCATTTGCCCACCCCCCAGGGGAGAATAGATTCAACCCCCAAGGGTGGTGATAGTTTTTTCTCTGACATTAATCTTCGCCCATTTAGTCCAGTCATTGAAGATAAAATACGGCGATACTGTATAATTTTGCCAAACAGCACCGATTTGCACAAAAATTTGGATTTAGGTTCTACTTACCGTCTACTTCAAAATTGACCCTGTGCCGAGGGTTGCTTTTTATTTTTACGGGTGAGAACTACCCCTATATGGAAATAATTTTAGAATTGTAGATTCGAGCGAGTAATCGATTGAAATCATCTTCAAATAAGTCGAATGAACGTCAAATTACATTAAGGGACATAATTTATGATTTATTAAACAGTTTCTTCCCTAAAAGCCAGCCCTAGAATAGTTATAACAAAAAAAATGTTCTTTAGCAACTTGGAATGATGAAATATCACCGCTTTGCATGCAAATAAAAATTTTAGTTTTACATGGATTTTAATTTTTTAAATGTTTATCACAACATTTTCTTTTTATTACAAAAAACATAAATAATCAAAAATCTTCTTCACTATCGTCTTCCTTTTCCTCTTCGTCCTCATTCCTTTCCACGTCCGCCTCATCCTCGTCTTCCTCCTCGTCCTCCTCTTGATTCATAATTGGAGCTCTATTTTGACAATTGTCTCCGCTGCTTGTTATACATTTCAAATTGTAGAAAAGTCCTAGTCTTCGGCAACCGCACGCTGAACCGCATCCTTTTTTACAGCTATAAAAAAATCATTTTCAACAGCTCTTCAGGTGCATGTTGATTCGGAGTTTTGATTGGATTTAATACTCCTTCAATATTAACCCAACCCCAGTCAAGTGGATTAATATGAATTGTGAAGTGCCTAAATATAGCTATAATGTGTATTCATCAATGCTCCAATATACTTACGTGTTCTGATATCTGCAAAAATATGTGATTGGTTTTTTACCCATAACTCGCTTAGTTTTTAAGCTATCAAGTCTTCAAAAAATCTTTTTGTAGGCTTCTTCAAGAGCTACAAGCTCATATAAATTTAATTTTCTTTCAGCCCTTCTTTTTGAAAGGGTTTGAGTTGAAAGGGCTTGAACAAGTTACTATTTACGAACATATGCAAACTTTAAACGGCTATATCTTACTCAAGTTTTATCTACAGAAAAAAAATAAACAAAAATCTTCAGAAAAGCAAAACCTACAATTTAGTGCCCTACAAAATTTTGCGTATCATTAATAGTTTTTGATTATTTTGAAGAAAAGGCAATTATTTGCAAATTTACAAAAATGCTCTTTTCACTTCAAGTTCAATTCTTTTCAAAACCAAGCACTTTAAACCAGTCAAACCTCTAGAGAATATTATAAGTACATAAATAAAGTGAACTGTAAAGTGGTAATGATAATTTTCAATTGGGATGGAAATTAGGGGGTGATTTCCACATTTTCTTGACGCCGAAAAAAATAGGAACCAACATTATTTTCGTCATAACTCGCTTAGTTTTGATGATAGGGACTTTTATAACATATAAAAATAAAGGTTCTTTCAAGCACTTCAAAAATGGTTCCATGAGTTTCCCCCGAAAAAATGCATTGTTTTTTGGTAACTTCACGTTGAAACTCTGAATATTGGTGTTTGTCGAATAAGGACCAACCTTCAACAAGCTATTACTCCGTTTGTGTTGAGTTTACAGACACCATAAACCCACCATTCTTTTGTATTTCTTTATAAGCTACATTTTTATTAAGAATGATTTTTTCGATAAAATACTTGCTTTTTGAGTTATTCGCGAGAAACCGTCTGAAAACGTGGGTTTATTGGTTGAAAAATTGACACATTTACTCGCGAATAAGTCGAAAAGTATTGACTTTCAGAAAAAACTTTATAGAACAAAAGTTGCTTACAATTAGTCAATCTATCTATTCCCACTTATTTTCAATGAAACATTTTTCACCCCCGAGAAGGGGCGACATCCACCCCCAGGGTAAAAGCAAACCCGGTACAGGGTCAACTTTGAAGTAGAGGGTAAGTACAACCTAAATCCAAATTTTTATGAATTATTTATCATGTCCCGGTCAAATCTGTAGAAATTCGCATTGAAACCCTTGCTGCCGCACGTCCGTGCACGAAAACCGATAAAAGGAGTGGTTTTTGATCGTTTGAAGGGGATGTCCTGCATAAAAACTTTTTTTACTCTCATATTCATATTCAGCGCCCTCGAAAATAAGGGGTGGAGGTGGCCTGGTTGCGGTCCTCATTTGTAACAAAATCCAGCCAAAATTCCGACTCATTGACTCCACTAAAGCATATTCGCCGAATGCCGAATCCCCGGCGAAACAAACAAATATGCGTGATTGTCTCGTGATCGCGACGTGTTCCATCTCCATTGGTTGCATTTTTCAGGAGATTGTGAAGGGACTTCAGTTGTATGTAATTTGCGTAAACATGTATTTACATTATTTGTTCTTCGACTTGTGAATTGTTTAATTTCAGTGATTGTATATGATTAAGGACGTGATAATTACGTAGTGTTACAATTATATTGTTATTGTGTTTTGAGTTTTAAACTTATTTTTGAATAATGTCTAGTTCTACGGAAAGTGATGTAGAACTGTCGAGTACGCCAGCTTCTAATTTATCAGTGCCAATTAACGATTAACCCCCCCCCCCCCCAAGAAACGCAAACTTAAACGACCTTTAACTAGCGAAGAGAAACACGTTGTAAGAAACATAAACAAAGTAAACATAAAAGAGTATACGGATGTTTTAAAATCGGAAATAGTTCGTCCCCGAAGAAATACAAATTTAGAAAGAAGTTGTTGGATAATGTTGATGAGTTTGACCGGTCAGCAATAAGAAGAAAAGTACACGAATTTTTTTTTCGAAACGAAATTCCAACTGTAAATAAAATTTTGAAAGTTGTCAACGATGATCCGGATTTGCCTACGTTTAAACGAACCACAGTTTTTCAACTTTTAAAATGTCTAAATTTTAAACACGTTAAACGTGGTCGAGATAGTGCGTCAGTGGATAGGAACGAAATAATTGATTGGAGAAGAGAATATTTAAGAACTATAAATAAGTGTAGGAATGCAAATCAAAAAATTTATCATCTTGACGAAACTTGGGTAAATCAGGGACATACAACTTCGCATGTATGGAAGGATGAAACCATAAGATCTTCTCGTCAGGCATTCCTTGCAGGTTTATCACCAGGATTAAAAAATCCTTCAGGCAAGGGTAAACGTCTTATTATTACTCACATCGGAAGTGACACAGGATTTGTTGATGGCGGTCTATGGATTTTTGAATCCAAGAAATCTGGTGACTACCATGAAGAAATGAATGACAATTTCGAAAAATGGTTCTGTAATATTCTTCCACATTTAGAGGACAATGCCGTAATTGTACTTGATAACGCTTCCCACCACTCGCGATTAAAGAAAAAGACCCAAAGGACCAGATTAAGCAATGGCTTTCAACAAAAAATATCGACTTTGATGAAGATATGCTGAAAAGGGAATTAGTGCAAATAGTTAAGCAGCATAAACCAGCATATAAGATCTATGTTGTGGACGGAGATGGCTAAAGCGCAGAACAAAACAGTTCTTCGCCTTCCACCATATCATTGTGAACTGAATCCTATCGAACTGATATGGGCGGATGCAATAAAGAATTATGTGGCATCAAGGAATACAACATTCAAGTTTTCGGACATCAAGCTTCTCTTTAACGCGGCCATCGGCAGAATTACTGCAGAAAAATGGAAACAATGCGTATTGCATGTGACAGACAAAGTAGAAAAAAAATGTGGGAACTAGATAATCTTATTGAATCGTGTATAGAACCGACAATTATAAATTTAAATGAAAGTGAAAGCAGCAGTGATGATTTCAGTGATTTATCGTCAGAAAATTGAAATAGTGATAGTTGCCTATTGTGTGACAGTGGCAGTATAGTGGCTGATATTCTCTGACAGTGTTAGTGCTTATGATAAGTAACAGTGAGTGTAGCGAGTGAGTGGTATTCTTTGATAGTGTTAGTCATTGTGAAAAGATTCATTAGTTTTATTTTGGAAATATATAATTTCTGGTGAGTTTAAAACTTGTTTTATTTGTAACATTTTAGGGAATGCTTTTACTTTATTTTATTTTATTTGCTATAATTTTATTACGAATTTAATATTTATTAGAATGTGTTGTTTGTTGTTGAGTGTAGCTATTTCTTTACTTATTTTATACACTTTTTACTTTGAAACTTAATTATGTGATTTTAGCCAGAAATTTTATTACGTTGTTATTTTATACAATTGTTAATTATTTTTAACTATACAGTTTTTTTTTTGACCTTTTACTCCCTAATTAAAAATCCTATCACCACCCTATCCTGGCAAGGGATATGCTTATACCTTCCCGTTGATCATTGCTGGGCAATAGGAAAAACTAGTGGTTGAAATTTTTATACATGTTTGTAAACATAGTATCAGATTTCGTATTATTCACTGTCACTAAAATTATTTTTAAAAGATTACCAGTTTTTTTTTGGCTGAGATGAGCATAAAAACGTGTATTTAATTGTAGTTTATGTTATTATTCTCTATTTATTGTTGCTATCGTAGTGTTAAATTTTCAGAAACTATAATTATTTCTATAAAAACGGTGCAGCGGAGGTCAACGAAACATTGGAAAATCTTTCTATTATATTTTTAAACTACATGTATAAAGAAGCTGAGAAAAGCTCAATCTTTTTTGTATTTTTATTTGATTTTTATATGCGGTGAGGTATGTATTTTTCATAAAAAACCAATATCAACTAATGAAAATTTGCATTATCATTATATTTGCAACTTTAAAAGAACAATATCCTTAATTTTAATGAATATTCAATCGTTTTGAAATCGATCAGGAAACTCCTTAAGTGTATTTTTAATAATTTTACGCGTGAATGGCTCTGGTGAACTAGGCGCACGTGAACAGCGCATGTATTTGTTTTGACGCGGTGTCAGCGGTCTGCGAATATACTATAGTCAGGTAACATGGATTTTTATAATTGGTAGTGTCTCCTGAACTGATTCCAGCAAAAAATTTCTTCCGACACTCATGCGCCCATACAACCTATTCTATCTATATTCATTCCTTGATTTTTGGTAGATGGGTAGACCACAGTGATGAAAAGATGTGTATGACCCTGCCTAACTTCTTGTCTATCACATTATTTTAAAGCACACAGGCCTCATAAAATATGATAATATGAGCCTCTTCAAATTGTTTTATTGTATTAATGATTGAAATTATAATATGGTGCTTGTAATCTACAATTGCCAATACCAATAATTTAACTGTATCGTCATATTGGAGATCAAAAGAATTTTTTTAAAACTTGAAGGACAAATCTATCATTAATTACAACGCGGTTGCTTTCATCTAAGCCGATTATGTTTGCGTCAAAGGATTTTATTTTTCTGTGCGGTATGAATTTAATACCAAATATTTATAGTTCTCATTATTGTATTTAAAAAGTAAACAGTTGGTTCTTTTTTATTAATAATCGCAAGAGCCATTGCTTTTATGCGGCATTCTAATGTGATCACTGATCAAAGACTATAAAATATTTACGTAAAGAGTTATTTCGTAGGCATTTTTTAGTATTTTCCTGAAATTAGGAACTTGTTTTTATTTTGATGCCATATTCTGGACTATACGTGCCAGAGACTAAGTGATAGTTACATAAAAAACAGCTGCCCAAAGAATCACCACTTCCACATCCAGATTATTCATCCAACTCACTTTAAAGGAAACATCTTGACTATATTTGCACTCTAGTGTGTGGAAATTATTGGTCATGGAATAATAATATTTTGGGCAGATGTGATAGAAAAATTTGTGGCGTTGGTTTCTACCATATATGTTAAACATGAAGTTTCTAGCTTGCTCTACTTATTTTTCCATATTCACAACCTACCACCTCCCACCTCCTCAAAGAAATCATCTCATGCAAGTATCGTTACAATACATACTTATGTGTACTAACTTTCAAGTGAATATCTCAATTGTAAGGGTAAAAAGGGATAAAACTAATTAAAACCCCGACGTTCACAAATATAAAATATATAATTAATTAGGAAGAGATTACTACAATGCAATATGACATGCGAACATTTCGCCGACTCAAATAAGAATGCCTCTAAAGCGAATATCAATAGAACATTCATTCTAATGTTTATAATATAATGTTTTGACTTAGCAATATTTTCTGGTGCCCGGCTCATATCCCGACGACGGTCACCATAGGCGTCGTGTGTTTCTAACACAATTGTATGTTATCAATCCCATTAATAAAGGAGCGGAGGTGGTGGGGTGACGGAGTTGAAAAATATTAGAAAGAAATCTGAGGCCTTGGTTTCTAGTGTATACACCAAATCCCAAGTTTCTGTACTCTTCCAGCTTGTATTACTTATTTTTCCCTATTTACCTCTACTTACCCCCACTCCTTCAATGGAATCATGTCAAAATATAATCTAGTTTCAAATGTCGTTATAATACATACGTGTACTAAAATTTCAAGTGAAAATCTCAATTTAATTTTATCAGCTCTTTTAATAAGGGAATAGTGGTGGTGGGGCGGGGGGGATTGAAAAAATATTATAAAAAAATCTGAGGCCTTGGCTTCTAGTACATACACCGAATTTCAAGTTTCCGTACACTTACCACCTTGCTTTACTTATTTTCCCCTATTTACCCCTATTTAACCCCCAAACCTTCAACGGAATAATCTCAAGATATAATCTAGTTCTTGATATCGAAAATATAAAAAATGTTGAGGACTTGGCTTCTAGTACATACACTAAATTTCAAGTTTCTGTACACTTACCAGCTTACTTTTCTTATTTCCCCATATTTACCCCCCAAACCCTTCACCCCATATGTTCAGAGAACAATCCAGTTCCAGATTTCGTTAAAATATATACTCGCACAATATTTCAAGTCACTGTCTTAAACCGTTCCACTATGGGTTCAAAATATTCAAATCAACACCGGAAAAATTATTGAAAAATTATAAGGTGCACAGGGATTGATTTTGTAGGGGTGGAAATGAGTTTGATTCAGAAAATCTGAAACTTCGCGAGTTGTTCCAAAATATAACTTTTTCATTGATAATTAATGCAAATTAATAGGAATATGATGCCCAGAAATTGTTGTCTCACCGGCAGGGGCGGACTAAAGGGGGGGCTATAGGGGCTTAAGCCCAGGGCCCCGGATGATGAAGGGGCCCCCGAACGCTGAAAGCGGACTTAAAAACCAAATACTATATGATTATGACTATACTCTGTACTGGTGATCTCATTGACGGTATAAATAATAAATACAATAGTATATGTAATATTTTTTGCTCGTGCCTGCTTCCGCATCGCAATCCACAGTCTCTGTGCCAGCGACTACTCACGACTCACTATTACTAATATAGTCTAGTTCAGTAATTAGCTGATACTGCATTGTACTAGACTGAATTGATTTTACAAAAAAATAAATAAAAAGTATAATAGAAAAAAAATTAAAAACAATAAATAAATTGACACTTGCAAATATTAAATTTGTATTATTAAATAAATAATTATTTTGTTGTAAAGTCAAACTAGTACAATATAATACTCCGTACAAAAAATAATGAATTCATTTTTTTGATTTGAGAATTCATTTTACAGAAAAAAATTAGTTTTAGTTCAAAAAATTCTTTCTCTGACGGCCACTATCTCAAAAACATTTGAACCCACTACGATGTAATCTTGTACAAAGGGTTTCTAAAGATGCTGATTTAGAATACCTTACCAGTTCTTTTCTAAAAATTTCGTTAATAGTTTTTTTGAAAAACCGACTTTTCAAACCCCCTTAAAATTGCACGCTACTGACATTATCACATATTACTAAGTTCAAAGAATCAACTCATCGATCTTTTCTTACCACCAAAGTTTGAAGTTAATCAAGCATCTATTAACGGGTACGTATACATAGAGGCATCATATAGGTACAAGCCCCAAAGCATTAATAGCCCAGGGCCCCGCAGTTGGTTAGTCCGCCCTTGCTCACCGGGTGTACTAAGCTACTTGGAGGGGTAGACAGAACCTATCTTGTATACTGGAGATCAGTAACTTGACCAGTTGCAAATGGTTGGAGCTAAAATGTACTGGAAAATTATATCTAATAAAGACTGAATGCGTTCATGTAAAAATTCTCACCGCCTAACGTCGTCAAGTCAATTGAAATAATTGTCTGATTCATATTTGGCGATGTATGTTCAATAAATTTCATTACTAATTTTTTGTTAAACATAGACGACAGTTGGAGTGTTTTCTTTCAACAGTAGAGCCTAGATATGCATTACCTAAGAATTTAAAAATTGCGTTATGGCCAATAAATCGTTATCCAGAAACCATAGTGCGTTCCGGAGAAAACGTGAGTTACAGACCGACCGACAGACAGATTTTTTTTCTTTGTTCAAATTTAAAATCTCGACGTTCCATGACATTCTAAACCTATTTCAAGAAAAAAAAAAAGAATATGAGACTCCGATTTTTTTTCTAATTTATTAAGTAACAACTGGTGATGAAGTCTATCAAACGCTTTGAAGAAATCGGTATATATGACATCTGTCTGCCTACGTTCATCTAAGGATTCAGAAATATATTGAGTTACACAGAATAAATTTGTTGTTGTTGAACGCCCTTTCATAAATCCATGTTGATTAATAGAGATTTTGGTGTTAATTGAATGATATATTCTATCATGCAGTAATATTTCTAAGACTTTGCAGAAGTTACAAATTACAGAGATTGGTCTAAAGTTCTCAATATCTAGTTTGTTTCCCTTTTTGAAGATGGGAAATACTTTGGAATATTTCCATAGGTCAGGAAATAGGCAGTTTTTTAAGATTAAGTTAAAAATTAGAGTTAGAGGATATGCAAAGATGATAGTGCAATCATTTAATAAAAAAGCTGGAATGGAATCAGGACCGGTCGTCATTTTAGGTTTAATTCGTTTTCGAGCCCGAATAACCTCATCTTTACTGAAAGAGTTTATGCTAACAATAGGGTTATTGTTAGGTATATCGGCCTCAATGTGATGTTCCTCACCCGAAGCAATGCTCACGCGGTCCCGGATGCTTGCACAGAAGACGGAGGGGTTTTAGCCGGTAGGAGTCCGGCACTACTCGGTCCTACTGAGAGCATTGACCGAGTGTCCATGACGGATTTCCCCTCCACAGGAAAAAAAAAAAAAAAAAAAAAAATGTGATGTTCCTCGATATCTAATGAGGACTCATTATAAGATTGATCGAAATAATTCGCAAATGCATTTAGTATATCAGAGGGATTGTTTAGTGAAGATCCCTCAAAGAACATCTTTTCAGATATATTGGCCGACCCTTTTCTACTTTTGATGAAAGCCCAAAATTTATTGGGATCATTTTTTATATTATCTTCAGAGTTCTGCACGAAATTTCTGTAGGCTAAATTGGTATCATATTATATATAATAATATATATTATAAAGATAAATCACAAATTTCTTCGAAAACGTTATCTGAACATAATTTCCTAGGAAAAAGTAGATAAATTGAAAAAGGTTAGTGGTTTGTAGATAATTCTTATTGATAAAATCTAAAAATTATATAGTCATCCATCAGAGAATAACATAATAGCTACCAAGTATGATAAGCATTGTCAAATTCTGTTTGCACCCAATAGGAAATTGAAGTATGTACTCTTTTTAGATTTGTTTATTATTTATGGAGAATGTGATAAAGTAGTATCAAGAACATCTAATACATTTGCCGCTCGATACCCACAATAAAAGAAACCATCTACATATACTGTAAAACTCATATTGGATAATTTTAGAATATTTGGCACTGTCAGACAGGAATTCTAAGAAGGTAGTCTATTGGAAACTGAATTAAATTCCAAATAGTTAAGAAAATTATGAACAATGACTTCTCGTAATATTTGAATGTACGTTTTAATGACTCGCATATATCTCAAAAAGTAAGGGAAAAAATGAGAAAAATTTTCTTCAAAAACAAATTGTCGAATCATGGTACCTCGTAGTTTCCCCTAACAATTTAAGTACTTAACACATCAATTTAGACCCTGCACGTTTTCCTTTTC
Organism: Stenurella melanura; assembly: GCA_963583905.1. Taxonomy (NCBI): domain Eukaryota; kingdom Metazoa; phylum Arthropoda; class Insecta; order Coleoptera; family Cerambycidae; genus Stenurella; species Stenurella melanura. Next base: position 88,588,230 of record OY757309.1, read on the forward strand.
AAGGATCGATAGATTTCTTGTTTAAAAAAATACAAAAAATGCTACTTTCAATATTTCATAATTAAAATTTACTTCGCTTATCTGTATAAAATCACAACTTTGAACTTAAGAGAAAAATTCCTGTATCGCCACTTCGTGTATGAAATATTTACGAGATTTCGTGATTAAGAAATAATAATCTAACTTTTGGCAATCACATTGTTTTAGAGCAGCCTAAAAATATTCATTAATTCATGTGTTAACTTACCTATATAATTGCACAGATTTAGGTTCCTGTGTGACAATTGGAATAAGCTTATTTATTTAACAGGAAGATCCCACTAGTCTGGGGTTTCTTTTAGTTCACAAATTTGCAGAATGGATAAATCCTGAATAATAAGGTAAAATACGTCCAGGACTTTTTGCTCAGTTTTCTGACTCTCTATATATCTATTCAGTCTCCACTTCAAATAAGACTGAATTTTATTTCCGTATTCATCATTCATTCAATTCATTAAATTAACCTCTGGAGGATTGGGTACAACTCTATTATTATTATTTATTGCTTTATTATGAGAACTGTTCTCTATGGTCGCGTGCACATGCAGGACGTTGACAACCCTTTTCTCATTACACCGCTGCACACATTGCTATCGCCCTTAGACCACTGTGCCACCCCTCAGGGTCAGGGTAGGAGAGAGCAGGACCGTTTCTGGCGATCTGCAGGTGTTACCGTTTGGGATTATAATTAGATAATTGACTTCGTATTTATATTTAGTTCCGGTTGATTGAAATGTTTATATAATTGGTTGACATTCTGTAGTATACTCTTCGCAGTTCTTTGTCAATTACTTCCACATCCACGTATTGGAACGGTAGTATAGTAAATCGCAAAACAATTTTCATTTTTTTTTAAATGTAGAAATAGGCTTAGAATACCATGAAACGTCGAGATTTTAAATTTAAGAGGAAAAAATTTCCGTCGGTCTGTCTATCTGTAATTTTTCTTTTGGCCACACGTTTTCTCTGGAACCGTTTAAGATATCGACTTGAAATTTTCTACACGTATGTATTATAACGAGATCTGGAACTCATTGAGATTGTTTTTTGTAAATAAGGGAAAATGGGTAAAGCAAGCTGGTGATAGTACAGAAACTTGAAATTCGCTGTATATACTAGAAGCCAATGCCTCAAATAATTTTATAATACTTTACATCCCCCACGACCCCCACTCCATTATTAAAGGGGTTGATAAAATAAAATTGAAACAGTCACTTGAAATGTGGAACACATATACTATAACGACATCTGGAACTAGATTATATTTTGCAGTTATTCTGTTGAAGAGGTGGGGGTTAAATAGGGGTAAATAGGGCAAAATAAGTAAAGCTAGTTGGTAAGAGCACAGAAACTTGGGATTTGGTATATGTATTAGAAGTCAAGGCCTCAAATTTTGTATAATATTTTTCAACTTCCCCCACCACCCCACTCCGTTATTAAAGGGTTTGATAAAATGCAATTTAGATATTCACTTGAAATTTGGTGCATGTATGTATTATCACCATATCTGTAATTAGATTATATTTTGCGATTATTCCGGTGAAGACTTCGGGGGTAAATAGGGAAAAATAGTGGACAATAAGTAAAGCAAGCTGGTAAGAGTACAGAAACTTGGATTTGGTGTAAATACTAGAAGCAAAGGCCTCATATTTTTTTGTAATATTTTTCAACCCCTACGCCATGCGCCACCCCACTCCATTATTAAAAGGGCTGTTAAATTAAATTGAGATATTCACGTGAAATTTGGTACACGTATGTATTATAACGACATCTGGAAGTAGGTTATATTATGAGATGATTCCGCTGAAGGGGTGGGTGGGTGCAGAGGTGTAAACTGGGGAAAATGAGTAGTGCAAAGTAATAAGATTCCAGAAACTTAACTTTTGGCGTATATGCTAAGAACCAACGCCTCAATTTTTTTTATGACATCTGCCCAGGTATTATTAAATCTATGACCAACTATTTCCACATACTAAAGTGCAATTATCGTCAAGAGGTTGCCCTTTAAAGACACTTAGATGGAATGGAATGGAACATTTGGATGTGGAAGTAGTGATTCCTTAGGCAGCGGTTTCTTACTATTGATTTTAATTAAGGTTCGAAGAAATATGTAAACTTGTTCATTAGGGCGGCCGTTATTTCGAAGATGTTGGAATTTTTTTCATTTGCCCCCTCTAACATCAATAAAGTTATTATAGAAAAGTATTGGTTTAAATTTGATGGATTAAAATTTAAAAAAAATAAACACGTGCAATGGGACCAGTACAAGTATAAAGTGCATCATGTCATAAATTAGTAAATTATCCTGCAGAGATATACATTCGAAGTGAAGTGTAAATGAAGAAATTAGAGGATAGACCAGCAACCAAAAAGCTAAGCTATATTAATTTAATTTATTAACGTAATATAATAACTTAATTTATTAACAACCCAGTTTGTTAGTCTAGTCTAGTCTATTAATTGTATTTGTTTGTTTATTAAGTTTTAGGTATTACATAATGGAGAAAAATTTAAAAGTAAAGCTATTAAATATAGGCAATAAAATATTAAAAATTCCCGGAATAGCAAAGCGGCCAATTGTAAAACGAAAACGGAAATTAAAACTGATTGCCTCAAGAAAAACATATACAGGGTGCACAAAGTATTCCCTCGGACCTCATTCTCATAACCCGATATAAAAAGCACTTACTTTTTACCGCGAAATAGGGCCCTTCCCAGCGCTTCCACCGTAGATGGATGTTTGCCTGTGGAGCGGTTAATAAAATAAAAAAATAAAAATAATAAATTCAGAAACAGGAAACTTAGAAGAAAAATAAATAAGGAGATTATGATGGATGGAAGCTTAAAAGAGCATGGAAACTGAAAAAAGTATCGCGCAAACGCCTACACTTCCCAACCAATCATGACAGATGGAAACTTAAAAGAAGCATCTCACAAACATCTACACTTCCCATTCTTACCCCATGCGTCATGTGGCTATCGCTGCTGACAACAAACATGTTAAATGTCCAACCCGGCGTATGCAGCCGATCCGGCGGTATATGAAACATCCGAGGTTTGGTTGGATTGAACCTCCATGGATGCCCGGAATCGGCAGCAATGCTCACCTTAGCTGGAAAATCAGTCAATCAATCAATAACATTTGGGATGCCGAAAATTTGTCACAACAGCGGTCTAGCTCACTGCTAACATATTAAAAACACCGTTAAACATCCATACCCTTGCCAGATTAAGTATTGATTAGTTAAGTTGCCGGAAAATAGGTAATGTTTGATATGATCATTGGTATTTTATCCTAAATGGTGCATTATGCTCTCTGATGCGCGTGATGTTGTTTGTTAGCTGGCTACCACCAAGCTTAAATTGATAACATTTCTCAAATGTAAACTTGATGTAGTCCGCTAGTGGCGTTATGTTGTTGCAGCGATCTTAGAGGTCTCTGGGGGGGTATATCTAGATGAATTTGATATGAGACGCACAAATTTGTGATCCAGAACTCTAAGTTTCTTAATCGTCGTCACCGGTGCGCTGCACCAAGCCGGCGCTGCATATTTGAGGGACTACAACGGTGTAAATTAATATTTTATTATGTCTGTTTAGTTAGCAATATATTCTTCGTTTTGTATTTACGCAGAGTACAATAACAACGGCTAGACATACTGTACCACACAACAGAGGCCTAGCCCGCTGCTACCGTCTCGGTAACACATTAAAATGCCATTAAACATCCATACCTTGACTAGGATTCGAATCAGGGACTTTGTGATCGCAAGCCTAACATATAAGCATTGCGGCAACGAGCCTATGAGACTAATTTGGAATATTACTTTTACAATTGAGATAAAAGTTACACAAATTTTTCTCTGTGTAGTATTTAATTCATGCAATGGTAGAAAAGTTGGGAAACATATAACTTCTAAAGCCTACGTATGTATGTATATGTTTAGCGTTACGATCAAGAAATAAGCGAGCACTTCTTAATTTATTTGTGGAAAATTATCCTTTGAAGTTAATGGTGCAGAATTTATAAAGACGTTGATTAGATTATTATAAAACCTATATCAGTCACATCAAAGAACAGGTACAATTATGTTTTGCCGGTAACATAATTACAGTAATATAAAGATCTCAGAAAAGAAGCAGGCTTGGGTAAAAAAGAAGGCAGACTGCTACCTTGAGACGCTTGATAATATGCCTGCATAATGAGATTTGGACATTTATTTGTTTCAAAAATTGTATAATCAATGCAGACATCTAAGACACTGCTTTTATTCATTTAATATTGATTTTGCGTTTTAAAGTGAATTATTTTTTGTTTCCATATAGTTGTAATTAAACATATTCTTTATGGGATTTTGAAAACAGCAAACAGAAAAAGTAATTTATGATTGAGCAGCTAGCGTATGGTAGGCATTGCTGCCGCTTCCTGATATCTAATCTGGATATTTTTATAAACCGCTGCACAGTGGAACTGAAAAAAAAATTCCATTCAAATTTCTTTACAGCTTATAATTTTTGTCCAATCACAACATATTTTTTTAAATAATCGTCAGACTTCCGGCTGGAACAACTGTCGAGGTAGATTTAAAAAAAAAATCGAAACTGAACTTATATACTTTCCTACTTCTGACTGTAAGTTCAATTTCGTTTTTTTTTTAAATCTGCCTCGACAGTTTTGTAGCCAGAAGTCCGACAATTATTTGAAAAAAATATATATTGCGATTAGAAAAAAATTAACAGCTGTAAAGAATATTGAATGGTACATTTTTTTCAGCCCCACTGTACGCTGGATTGGACATGGAACATGTTTGTTGCCAGCAGCGAGATCCACACGATGCATAGGGTGGGAATATAGGATGAGAAGTGTAGGTGTTTGGGAGATGTTTCTTTTAAGTTTCCGTGGATCTTTTACCTTGTTTCTGAATCTAGAAGTGTGCACCTCGTCCTGACCGCTTGCATCCAGATTTCGTTTCCTGTTTCCCAGCAATGTGTGATTTCGTTTCAATGTTCTGTATCAGTGCGTCCATTTCGTTTGTTTGCCAAGACATACATTAGCTCGCTGTAAGAAGCTATTATTTATTATCCATTCTACAGGTAAATAGCCATTTACAGTGGAAGTGCAAGGAGAGCCCTGAGATAATCTTCGAGACACCCTGTATAACGATCTACCAGGGTAAAGCAAAATAAAAAGTAAAATCTGCAAAACGTAAAAAAGAGATCTAGGAGAACAATTTGGACGCTCTGTATATCAAACAGACCCCCAACTAATTTGACCTGAGAAATATTTTTGTATTTGTAAATAAGCCCAATATATGGACCATGTGATAGCTGCCAGTCGAAACCTTCCTGTTGTGGGACCTACTTTATGTTTAATATATTTTTAATTTTAGGAAATTCAGTTAGGTTTAATAATTAATAAGGGTTGATAAACTAATACTATTAAAAGAATTTATCTTTTTCGTCCGTGTGTATGTTGGCAGCTTCCAAATACATGGTATGTACTCTGCTGTTCTATTATGATATTTCACTTTAAGCATTCAGCTTGCTTTACCAATGGCCAACCACTTGAAACAAACACTTTGCCAGTAATTTTCAATTATTAATTCGGTATGTACTCTGCTGTTCTATTATGATATTTTACTTTATGCAAAATTTGTTGACCTACCGATTCTTTTTGCGTGTTCTTCGGGAGCGTCCCACGGCACGTCCACCCTCGGCGTCAGTCACTCTCGTTCCAAGTATCTATTTAATTAGTATAAAACTATTCATGGACAGAAAGTAAACTAATAATTTTGAAACTTTATTTTACAGAATTAAGAAAAAACAGTCACACGGGGCTGCCATCGAGGGCTGCACATGACCAGCAGAAAAAGTAATCTATGAAAAATAGAAGGAAAATCCATCTATAAAAACATTAATGACCAATCCTTGCTTTCTTCCGATAACCTACACTCTGGTTATGCTAGAAACTAATGAATTCTAAAGGGGCTATCAACAAATACATTTACAAAAATGGGTTCTTTTGAGCTCCCCATTGATACCATTTTGTAATATTTGTGAGACCTTCCTTACTTTTACATGAATGTTCGTTTGCAGGGTTCCTCCCTCTCTTTACATTTAAGGATCAAAATTGCGCTTTCTTTAAGAAAATTGTTGATTTTTTTTGAGAACGTTGACAACACATGACTAGTACAGTGCCTAGCTGGGCCGTCGTAAACGGAAACAAAGCGAACCAAAAATTAGACGTCAAACGTTTGACATTGACCGATAAAAACAAATGTTAAGTGACCACCCTGTAATTTCATTAAAGATATAGTAGGTTTCTTCCTTCCTTTTGCATTAACTACATAGCATATATATTATTGTCCTCCCTCACAATCTTTAATGAATTATGTTTTCAACAAAATTATATTCCTATATTTCTTTTATAGCAATAGCATCAACTACCTACAAAATATTAGTTTTCTGAGCCAAGCAGTTTTGTAGATATAGCGGAAACAGGCAAACAGACCGACATACAGACAGACAGACATAATGAAGGAACTGAAAGACTTTGAATTTTTTAATCTAAATAGATAGTCTAAAACATGAAAATTCGAAGAAATTTCGGGGAGTGTTTTTCTTACGTATATAATACGTTCCCTCGGTAAGTAAGGGACAGTTAGATTTTGTTCTAAAATTATAATAAAATATAGAAGATAAAAAACCGGACTATTCATACGCCTCTGATGCGTAACAAATACGTAACGGATATGAGTCAATTTCAGTAGGACATATTCTACCATACTATTTTTCATAGGTTCCAAATTTGAAATATACCGTTACACCATCCAGTGAGTTACGAGTAAAGTTATTATTATTAGAGATGGAATGCCACTGTACACATTAGAAACCTGCAGTAAGGTTCAGCTACCACCTCAGAGATGGCGCTGGAGATGCGGAGTTCTCCAATGTTCCCCCTTCTATAGAGTAGGATGCTAGATTGTTCGAGATTGCCATTTGTGGGTAAATATGGGAGGCAATTGGCCACGAAAGTTAGTTAAGTTCAGGTAAGTTCTGAGTGGAAATACAAAGTGAAACCAAGTGAAATGTAACAAAACGATCACAGACATGAATTATCAAGAAGTAATAAATAATGTTTAGTGTTATATTAGTGAAGTAATATGTATTGTAAGGAGTTAAGTTATTCAATAGTGTTAGTGTATCCTGTGTTGTAACTTCCGAACCCACGACCTGGGGGTATTTGCTAGGAGGTGTAAACACGCAACAGTACATTTTAAGTCTAAGAAGTCTTAATAGGTTTTCGCAGTCAACGTTGGTAATAATTTAACTAAAAATACCTCATCAGATTATTAACTAAAATTTTTATATGGTAAGGTTCGTTGGAATCTGAGTGCCACGAGACACTGTACCTGGTGGCATTAAAGTATGGGAACAGCAGGATAACTTGAAGAATACGAATCCTAGAAAAAAAACTTAAATACAAAAGTTGTAGGAAATTCCCCTGGCTATATGACGGTGATCTTGGATTTGACCTTGACCGGGAACTTCAAGGTCATTTGAAAGTCAAGTCGGTTTTTTCAAATTTCAAACTTTTAACCCCGAAAAATTTTACGTTCGGTGATGATCTTCGGCACTTACAAAATTGACCTCTAAAGGTCATCTTTCCTTTACTCTTAAACTTCAATTTTGCAACAGCGCATAATAGATGTGTGCGCTGATATTACACCAGAAATAATAAGAAGTACAATTGATAATTTCTTCCACATTCACGTACTGGCACCACCCCCGCTCCATTATTAAAGGGGTTGATAAAACAAAAGACATTCACTTGAAATTTGGTACACGTACTTATATGTTATAACGACTACGGAATTAGATTATATTTTGAGATGATTCCGTTGAAGGGTTGGGGGGGTAAGTAGAGCTAAATAGGGGAAAATGAGTAAAGCAAGCCGGTAAAAGTACAGAAACTTGTTGAGATGTGGTGTATATACTAGAAGCCAAGGTCTCATATTTTTTTATAATAGTTTCCATTCCCCAACCACCCCCATTAAAGTGGTTGATAAAATTTTTTATGACATCAGCCTCAAGTATTATTAAAATTTTATGACCAATTATTTCCACACACAAGAGTGCAAATCTAATCAAGATGTTTTCGTTTAAAGAACTTAGATGGAAAAGTGGCTGTGGAAGTATTGATTCCTTAGGTAGCGGTTTTTTATATCCATCTAGCTTACTGAACATCTGCTGTAATAACACGACAAGTACGGGAACAGCAGGATGACTTGAACAATACTTGATTTGATCTTGACCGTGACCTTCAAGGTGTTTTTGAACGTCAAGTCGATCTTTAAAATGGAACCCTCTACTTTTAACCCTGGGAATGAAACAAACGGAAAATTTTACTTTCGGTGATGATCTTCGGCACTTACAAAATCATGGTGTAAAGATGACCTTTAGAGGTCAATTCTGTAAGTGCCGAAGGTCATGTGCTAACGTAAAATTATCCGTTCGTTTCATTTCCGGGATTAAGAGTAGGGGGTTTCATTTGAAAAAAATGACTTGACCTTCAAATGACCTTGAAGATCACTGTCAAGGTCAAATCCAAGCTCTCCGTCAGATAGCCAAGGAAATTTACTACAACTTTTGTATTTAAAGTTTTTCTCTAGGATTCGTATTTTTCAAGTATCCTGCTGTTCCCATACTTTTATGCCACCCGGTATATGGCTTCCATATCTTTCACATCTTCATGTTTTTGTACACTTAGTCAAAAACCTTAGTATAATTTGCTCCAAAATTATAATAAAAAATTCACAGATCTTGCATCTTTCGCAAGTATCTTGAAAATACCAGATGCAACTATACTGCTCTAGGTCGAAGTCCTATTGGATCGTCCTGTTCTTATGCCTGCTAAATTACACTAAATTATTTTCTGTATTTCATTTTTTATAAATATTAATTTTATTAATCATACTACAAAAACTGAATAATTATGTATTAAATACATTCGATAATATATCTGTATAATATAGGTACAACCGTTGAGAGAAAGAATTAGAAAGAAAACGGTCTCAGAAGGCAACGATTAAACAGTTATCGGACGAAAATCGACTGTATGCGTGCTCAATAGCATAAGGACGCGTATAGCAGGGGCGTTCGGTAATTATGAACCTTCCTCGTATGTCCGTGGTCGGGTCGGCGAGATTCGACAACGGTCCACAAAAAAATTCTCACAAATCAAACGGTAAATCCTACTATAAATTTGAAAAAACCAACTAAATCCTCGATAAAAAGCGTACAACGTTCACTTCAGGGGTATTTTTCGAAAAATGAACACGCTTCGAGTTATAATGAGTGAAAGGATTTGTGAATCGATACGTTTCAGGGCAAGCATTAATTCATTAAGGCACTCCATAAGAAAGCATAGGAGATAGGATGAGTCCTATATCATGCGCCCAGTTGTATTTTCAATACTAATATAGTTTACAAAAAACATAACTGTTTATAAGCCTGTAGTGATTATATTTTATGACATAGCGCTTTAGGTAACCACGATAGAATAGCAGCAACATAGACAGGTCTAAATAAACTGATAAATGAAAACAATTTACATAGTACACATTCAAAGTGTTGCCCATTTACTGGTTAGCAACAAGCTGGTGTGCGGTAAAACTCTAATATCCGTTTGTATCAGATCTCAGATAATTGTAAGTTCTGCAGAGGCCAATTTAAGATTAGACCATAAAAATCTCACGAGACCCGCCCTGCTCTGGCGTCCGAAGGGTTTCCTGGACGCGAATTTAGATAGAGCACACCGAGCACAGCACATATTCCCACCCGCAGCTGCGAGAACAATTAGCACGCGAGTTCAGCGGCTCTTACTTTGCATGGAGAGAGATAGAGATAGAACCAAGAGTTGCGGCGGCTTGATAACTTCAATAGGCCGCGTTGCATTTGGCACAGCGTCGAAATTAACTACCGGTAATGGATATTTACTTTCATGTGGCTCCTCCAATCACGGGGTTGGGAGTAAGTTCAACATTTTAATACACTTAAATCGAAGCCTCATTGGCAAATGCGTGCTCTCCTTTGGATTGGGTTTGTGGACTAGGTCGATATTGGATTTTTTATTAATTTCCATTTCCTATCATCCTAATAATACAGATTCGGAAAATGCAGTTTAGGGTATAGGAATAACGATGTAATTGACTACGCCCCACTAGTTCCATAAATCGTGAAAGCAGAGGCACACAATGAATTGAATTTAGGACGGCATGAAATAAGGATGGGTGCGGACGTAGGTAATAATTTCCAATACGAAACGAGACAATATCTCTTCGTCAAAAGCAAAGAAGTTATTTGTCATATTTTTGACAAATAATTTCTTCTATTGAAAGCATTTCTCCAGTTTCTTTTTTAGCCGTAAATGCTATGGGAATAAAATAATAATTCTTATTAAAACCGAAATAAAAATGGAACATTAAAATAAAATTAAATAGCTCGGAAACTAAAATCAACTAATAATTATCAAAAAATAAATTATTCTTATGAAATTACAAAAAAACCGCTGCCTAAGGAATCACTACTTCCACATCCAGATTTTTCATTCAAGTCACTTTAAAGGAAACATCTTGACTAGATTTGCACTCTAGTACGTGGAAATTATGGGTCATAAAATTTTAATAATATTTGGGGCAGACGTTATAGAAAAGTTTGAGGCGTTGGTTTCAACTATATACGACAAAAATGACGCTTCTAGTTTACCCTAGTTATTTTCCCCTATTCACAACCTTCCACCTCCCACCCATCCAATGGAATCATCTCAATCTGATGTCATGACAATACATAATAATTGTCCTAACTTTCAAGTGAATATCTCAATTCTATGTTATCAATCCCATTAATAATGGTGCGGAGATGGCAGGTTTGAAAAATATTAGAAAGAAATCTGAGGCCTTGGTTTCTAGTATATACACCAAATCCCAAATTTCTGTACTCTTACTAGCTTGATTTACTTATTTTCCCCTATATACTCCTATTTAACCCCCAACACTTCAACGGAATCATCTCAAAATATAATCTAGTTCCAGATGTCGTTATAATATATACGTCTACCGTATTTCAAGTTAATATCTCAATTTTATTTTATCAACCCCTTTAATAATGGAGTAGGGTGGTGGAGGGGTTGAAAAATATTGTAAATATTTTGATATCTTGGTTTCTAGTACATACACCGAATTTCAAGTTTCTGTACTTTTACCAGCTTGCTCTACTTATTTTGCCCTATTTACCCCTATTTAACCCCCAACCCTTCAACGGAATCATCTCAAAATATAATCTAGTTCCAGATGTCGTTATAATACATACGTGTACCAAATTTCAAGTGAATATCTCAATTTTACTTTATCAATCCCTTTAATAATGGCGAAGGGGTCGTGGGGGGGTTGAAAAATATTATAAATAACTTGATATCTTGGCTTCTAGTACATAGACCGAATTTTAAGTTTCTGTGCTCTTACCAGCTTGCTTTATTTATTTTGCCCTATTTACCCCTATTTAACCCCCAATCCTTCTACTGAATCATCTCAAAATATAATCTAAGTTCCAGATGTCGTTATAATACATACGTGTACCAAATATCAAGTGAATATCTCAATTTCATTTTATCAACCCCTCCAATAATGGAATAGGGGTGGTGGGGGTGTGAAAAATATTATTAAAAAATCTGAAGCCTGGGCTTCAAGTTTATGTACTCTTACCAGCTTGCTTTACTTATTTTTCCCTATTTACCCCTATTTAACCCCCAGCCCTTCATTAGAATAATCCCAAAATAATGTAGTTTCTGATGTCATTATTATATATATGTGTACCAAATTTCAAGTGAATATCTCAATTTTATTTTATCAACCCCTTTAATAATGAATTGGAGGGCGTGGGGGAATGAAAGATATTATAAAAAATTTTGAGGCCTTGGCTTGTAGTAGATACATCAAATTTCAAGTTTCTGTACTCTTACCAGCGTGCTTTACATATTTCCCCCAGTTATTTTGATTTGGGGGCACTCTTTAGCTAGCAGAGCAGTCTTTGGTATCCAAAGAAAATCCATCAGAATAATTGCTGGGCTTAAGTATAGAGATGACTGCAAATCTGAATTTATTACGTTAGGCTCTTACATTAACGTGTGACTTTATCTTGCAGTCACTCTTATACCTAAAAGAAAATGAAAAAAATTCACTACTCACAGTCAAATTCATAGTTACCCAACACGAAACCGTGATAATATAAATATCAACTTTTTAAGATTAAATAAAACACACTGGAACAAATTATTATGGTGTATTGTTCTACAATGTTCTACCAATGCAGGTGGAGCAACTTAACTTGAACAAGTTTAAAATCTCCATAAAGAAATTTTTGCTCAGAAATGCATTTTATTCAATTGAGGAATTCATGGAGGCCGATTTTAATAACTGGTAATTGATAACCTTATTGTTGGAATTTGTCAATAGGTATTTGTTAAAACTTTAGAAACAGTGTCCTCAAATTTAATTTTAATTTTTTTGTTGTTTTAATCTAGTTTTGTCTTGCTTATTTTACACTTAATAACTTATACAGGGTGTAATTAGTTTCATATCATTAAAAAAAACTGGTGGTAAGGGTAATTGACGCAGAGGTTCAAATTTTGGAACTTGTAGAAGAGGATCCAACTTTAAGCACCCGCGATTTCGCGAACCGTGTGGGAGTATCCCATTTTGTGATATGGAGGACATTGAGAGATATGAACTTACATCCCTATCACTATCAACGTGTCCAAGCACTAGAACCTCAAGATTTTGAAGAGCGAATGCAATTTTGTAGGTGGATTTTAAGAAAACACGCGGCAAATGAGGATTTTTTAAACGTCCTGTGTTTCTCCGATGAGTCGTGTTTTACCAGAAATGGAGTGTTTAATTTTAAAAATATGGACTATTGGCAATTGGACTTATACGATGGCGCGCCAGTCCATTTTAGTCTGGCTGTTCGAAATTTTTTGAACAGGAAGCTTCCTCGATGATGGATTGAACGTGACGGACCAGTACCATGGCCTGCTAGATTGCCCGACTTATATCCGATGGAATTTTATTTTTGGGGGCATTTTAAATCTCTGGTTTACCGTGATCCAATTGACACTTTAGAACAATTGCAACAACGTATTTTAATGTGCATAGAAACCATAAAAAATGATCCTAATTTACCAAATGTGTTGAACGGAGTGCATATGTCCTTAGTTCGACGTGCCGAAATGTGTATACGTGGAGATGGAGGTCATTTCGAATAATTTTTGTGAAAAATTAAAAACAATTGTTCATTTATTCGGTGTTACTTATTGGGCATTAAAGGCATGATTATTATTATTATTAGTATTCGCTGTCTTCTTTTGATCTGTTAATTATGGTTTACATTGATTTTCCTAGAGACTCGATTTTCAGTTTTCGATATCTAATTGGGAAAAATTATGCGCTCAATTCGTTAAAAAAATCAGATTTTTTCCTAACTTAAAATACACAACTATTGTCTGTTATCGTATCTCGGACGTCTAACTATTCGTTTTCCAATTTCATAAAATAATTACTAATTTTTTAAGCTTTTGACACAATGTTACAAATGTTAATAAACCACTTTTAAATTTTATAAATTCTTATAAACGACTATAAAAGCTACAATAAGTTTGTTCCAAATTAAAAAACACATGTAAACAAATCCTATTTAAACCCCTGCGGCCATGCTATGCTTGCGTTGTGCCGAAAGAGAAAGAATTATTTACATTTTCATAATTAGTGGTATAAAAAGTTCGGTACAAGTAATCCCATCAAAGTGCCCCACTTCTACCGGCAGGAACACAAGTCGGGTATTACAGTTTTCTATTATTTCTAATATTCGGAACTATAACATCCATTGACCCCGAAAAACAGTGGTTTTCAAAAGTTTCCTACCTTAACATTAAAAATGTAAACCCAGGTCAGTTTTTTACAAAGTGCCCCTAGAGAAAAGTCATATAGGTTTTTTGTTTCGGTCCCTATTACCAGTTTTTTTTAATGACATGAAACTAATTACACTCTGTATGTATAGTCTGGCTGTTTTACTTTCCTTAAGTATAATCTGAATTGTATAAATACTTTCTGTATAACACACCAATAAAGTTTCATTATTATTATAGCTTTAATACCCTCTACAGTTCCGTTTTAAAAAAAATTTGAACGATGCTAGGTTGAGACAATTGATACATCCTGTATACATATATTCAGCACGTGGTTATGACTATATGTTTTTCCAATGTTGTCGTAGTCTACACCTAGTATAAGTGTTTTTTATGTACCTGAAAAAAACTGTTCAAATTCCAGCCACTATTCATCACCGGCATAACGAGGTCATTCTTAGCGCCGAAAATGCATGGCTGACTGACCTCACGGCAAAAACGTAAGAGGTAAGTCTTCACAACAAGACATTTCCTTCAACAATATCAAGTTACTAGAGGAAGCGTACACGCGAATACGAAAGGTGTGAAGTCGTGAAGCCCATGAAATTGTATCCCGTAGGATTCAGGACAAACGACAAACCGACTGACCGTACGACAGGCCATCAGCTGCAGCGGATTACACATGTCCCATCTTCGTTGCCATGCGGCAGGGCGGTGCAAGGGGTTGGGTGATGAAGGGGTAATGAGCTGTGCTGATTGAGAGGGAGCAGTCGCGCGGAAATATTATCTGTTATGTCGCACCCAACGGTTTGGGTCTATTGAAGCTTGCGCCAGCCGATAGTGGATGGATGATCTGTTTTGAATTGGACTCCAGATTGTGATACGGTGACACACATTAATAAATCTGGGACCTACGATAATCCGACCCACCCACAACTGTTCCGCAGGGCTTTGTTTGGATTTATGTAAAAGGGTCAGTTCAGTGATTGCCGCTGTTAGCTCATTCCAATTATACAAGGTGTTAGGAGTATGTTGGTAACAGGTAAAATATTAGGTTAAACAATACCAAGTTAACAAGAAATGCTGATAACTTTCTTTGCGATCTTGTACCATTATAAATAAGAATTCTTCGACGCATTTGACAATACTACGCTTATACGAGCTATAAAATTAACTTACCACAGGAAGAATTAAATTTTATATACAGTGGGGTCCATATTGATTGATTGATTAGTCAGCGTACGGTAGGCATTGCTACGACATCCAATCTGGATATATACCGCCGGATTGGACTTGACACATGCTCTTCTGAGTCTTCTGTTTCTAAATCTGGCGTGTGTATATCCTTGATTGATGTGATTGATTGATTGATTTGCCACTGCAAGGTGAGCATTGCTGCCGATTCCGGGCATCCATTGAGGTTCGTTCCAACACACAGCTTGGTCGTCCGCCAAACACGCCCAACGGACGGCCAAGCCTTGTGCCGGAACCAAACTCGGATGTTTTGTATACCACCGGACCGGCTGCATACGCTGGGTTGGACATGGGACATGCTTGTTATTAGCAGCGAGAGCCACATGACCCATGGGGTAGGAATGTAGGATGGGAAGTGTAGGTGTTTGTGAGATGCTTCTTTTAAGTTTCCATGTTTCTTTTTTAGTTTCCACCTGTCATCATCGGATGTAGGTGTTTGCAAGATGCTTGTTCTTAGTTTCCATACTTTTTTTAAGTTTAAATCTATCAGCAACTTCTTATTTACTCTTCCTCCAGGTCTTCTGTTTCTGTTCAACAAGTAAATATCCATTTACGGTGGAAGTACCCTACTTCGCGGTAAAAAAACTTTTTAAGGCGGCTTATGAGAAAGAGGCCCGAGGGAATATTTTGCACTCCTTGTATATTAGTTTGATTATGTAGTAATTACTTTCAACTGTCGCTTTCTAATTCCGGGTATTTTCTATTTCATTGTATTTGTTTTTAGTTTATTATACAACAGAGAAAAAAAATTAAAAATAAAATTGAACAGCTCTTAAATGTATTTAAGAGATTTTCAATAAACTAAAAACAAATATAATTAATACACTAGACTAGACTTATCTGTTTGTTCCCTTTGTGTTTATATTGGCAGCTTCCCACTTTCTTCTATAGTATTCCCACACTACTTGCACTCGTCTTCATCCTTCCTAAAACTCAGCTTGTTGTCACTCACTGGAGGTTTTATGATATACACATTTTATGATGCTAGATGTCCCATTCTTCCCAGTTGGCATACGCTTTTGTGACGCTATATGTTGAACTAATATAATTTTATCAAATATCAACTATCTGAAATATCTATACTCATGCTAATTTACATCTATCGATGTAAAATTATCCAATGTTTAATTTAACATCATGCGATTTCTCACTGTCCTACCCGGTTATAATCGAGATTTTGTGGAGCTACCAAATAATTATTATATTCCTCCATGCGGTGTTTCTCTTAGATCTGGTTTTTATTATCAGTAGTTCGTCCTTTGATTCCGATTTGCCGAAGGACCAGTGGACCGTTTCTTGTGTTAGTTCTATTTAACTTCTCTCTGCATTTCCTTCTTCTTCTAGTCTCCTCATTCTTGGTTGCGTATGTTGTTTCTTATGTATGTTTTGAGGTGTCTGAAGGTTCGGTTTAATCTCTGTCCTGCTGGGAGGGAATCTATGTTTTCGAAAAGTTCCCTGCATTTTTTCTGCCTCATTTTGCTGCTTTGCTTAGGTTTTCGCCTGTATTTGGGGTATGTTGTTGTTTTTCTGTGGCTTTTATTTTCTTTAGTTTCTCGTATTTATTGTACGTATCTTTTCTAATTGAGTTTTTCTCCTGTTAATGTTTTTCCATTTCCTCTTGGTATTTCCTATTGAGCTGTACTTTGTGTAGTAGGGAGATGTTTCAAGTGTCATTTACTGTTTTGTTGTATCCTTCAAGCTTTTTCTGTTTCCTTTTCTCTAGTGTTCCTCCTATTGCTCTTTTTGCCTTTATATTTTTAACCCTGTTCCTTATTTTTCTATCCACTAGGTTATGGTCTATATGAGACTTTCATATTCATGGAATTTTTAGCAAGTAGTTATAATTCAGAGAGGGTGAACGCGAGATGTATTATTTTCATCCTAAAAAATGGCAATATTAAATTATATTTTTTAATTTTTTTCTCCTGAAAGTTCATAATTACTCTTAAAATGAATTTATTCTATACATAGGGACTACGTAGGAGGGCGAGCCAAATCGAATGGCATAAACCGCGACTCCGCATCTCGTTTCGTTTTCTAGTTATGATCTCGAGAAGCGGCGGAAACGTCGATTTTTACCATCCGGTGACTTTGAGTGGCCGTATCTCGGAAACGGAGGACCTTATCAACTTCCAGTTTAGGCCATACGATTTCTCGTTCGATTTTCCATACCTCCGATTTTTTCCAATTTTTGGTAGCTTTGGTTCAAGAGAAATGGCTCTCGAAGCTGGGCCGCGCATTTGAAAATTTGCAAAAAAATGAAATTGCCCGTAGAAATGAAAACATTCAGGAGTACGTAGAAAGGCGAGAAATATTGAATGGCACAAACCTCTGTATATCGTTGCGTTTTCGAGTTTTGGTCTCAGGAAATGGTTTTTCGGCTCCCACGAAAAATCCTGGGGCGATGGGCCAAATCTGACGTCGAATTCTGAGTCAGAGGCCAAAAATACATGGGGGTACATACATAGGTGGGTGTTCTGTAACAGAGCATTTTTTTATTTTGTGTGCCGGTGTTATATATGAATTTATTTATTGGATAGATGAATTAAGATGTATGGTAGAAACTATTTCTTGAGTTGACAAACTGGATGAGTTTCGCGGTACTCCTTTTACGGTGCTGTCTTTTATTTTCTATTTCTATTTTCTTATCTACAACAATATTAGATCACTAAAAATCAATTGTTTTGATCAGATTTAATTTGTTTCTAGACACTTCGGAATTTTTCAGTATTATTACTTTAGGCTTTGCTGTAAACAATGTTGTAGTTTTATAACTTTATATTGATAGACAATTTTATTCTTATTATCGGATTAGCCTCATTATCTTTGATGATTTCTAAAAACTCACGGGTTATGTTCCGAAATGTGTGGAAACTGAGATTGATACTTTAGATATAGTTGCCGAAAAGCAGGGAAGATAAACGTGAGCGGTGTGTCCCTTTTAATGTTCCTGTAGAGAATAAATGTCAATAATTATTATTGTGAAAAGCTATTAAGGAAGTGAGACATGAGGATATGAGTTACTGAAAATTATCTTTTCTTACTTAAAATTCTTTCTTTATTAGACAATAAAAGACGACTGGTAAACTTGACCCAATTCCAATCCTGAGATTTCAAATAAGTTCATCAACTGATTGTAAATGCTTTTTTAAAGACATGTAATATTTTAACTTACTGATTCTTACTCAGGTATTAACTGAGAATTAGGGACAACTATTCTTCGCTATATAGAGGTTGTGTAGCGCAAAATATAGGACCTGATGATAGCATATATCAACGTTTTTAACAATGTTTGTTTTGTTTTACGTAGAAATAAAAAAAATCAATAAAATACGAGAAAATTGAGTATCCATCATGTGTTAATTTTTGCAAAAATTCAACAGAATAATTTATTGACACCTTGAATAAGTTCACATAGGTCACAACGGTATATAAAAAAACAACTAATTCAGCAGTTAGTAAGTACATTGAGAAGTTATGAAAATATAAATATAGAAATATCGCTATTTAAAATCAAAATGGGAACCTTAATCTTATCATTTAAGACTTCATTATATGAGCAGTAAGCTTTGCTAATATGAAAGTGTTTTCTAGCAAACTTAATAACTTAAAGATATTTAATTAAAGAAGTCTGGAGTAAAATGTTAAGTAGCATTCCAAAATCTTACACACAATGCCCTTATGGTAATCGAATTTAAGAGGAGGATACAAATAAACCCCTAGGAATTTAACTGAGTTAGTATTGTTAATGTCGTTCCCGCGTAAATATAATCTGTTCCGGCTTGTTCACGTTCAGACTTAAACAATTTACTAAAAACTATTCTTCGGTGCTGAAAGTTTCTTAACCTTAATCGTTTATATTTTATCAAAATGTATAAAACTTGTATCCTATATATCCTCATATAGAACTAAAAAACATTTCTTAGTTATGTAGGGATATCGTTAATATATACTAGGAATAACAGCGGGCCTAAAATTGATCCCGGCGGAACACAATACTTTACATTACTGTTTCATTTTCTGATAAGTTTTATTTATAATAAGTTACCTTGACTGCGGTCTTTAGTATAGTCAGTCATCGAGATTAACTTCGCAACGTTCAAACTTCTTTATCAAAATTTCGTGTGATACAAAATCAAATGCATTAGAAAAATCACACACAGAGTTGACATTTTGTCAACTTTTTAATTTTTAACACTGTCCAAAAGTGGTTTTAACAAGCTTAAATTTAACCATCCTCTTCTTGTCGGAGAAACAGTTATCAGTATATTTTATTTTGTTAGCTTATAATCTCCTAATTCATTTTGTTTCCACCTTTAAAATACAATACCGCTTCGGCTTCTCCTCAACTGCAAATCCTGGGCTCAACACAAAAAGAGTGCGTTCTACTCCTAGTAATGTAATATGCTATTCTCAAGCATGCTGCCCGCTTCATTAGAAAATCATACCCTAATACTATCGAACATATTTGCGACACTTATGTTAAACAGAAACTTACGTGAACATCGACCACTTATACTCTTTCCTCTATTATTCATTTATTTATTAATTTATTATTATATGACCATCCCATATATGACATACGTCCACCGTTCCTTAATTTGTTATTTTTTGGTGGTATATTATATCTCATTTCTTACCGAAGGAGACATTTTTATGTACGCTGATGACACATCGGTAGTCATACATGCTAGACGCGTATAGGAATTGGAATCTATGGCAGTTAAAACAATTAATCAATTTGAGAATTGGTGCCAGAAAAATGTCTCTTATGGTTAATACCAGCAAGACAATTTTCGTTTATTTCTCTACTTCATTAACTAAATCAGTCCCAATTTTAAACTGCGTAGAAACTAGTGACGAGGCAAAATTTCTGGAAACAATTCTAAATTCAACGCTTGGTTTTTCGAAACATATAGATAATATGTGTTCTTACTACTTCTTAGTCTACTCAAGACTTGGCAGCCATAAGAAATCAATAGCGTCTTTGTTACGCAAAAGTGTATAATCAGAATAACTTTCATACAGACAGACCTGCCGTGACATTTTCAGAAAGATAAGAATTATGACCATACCTTGTATATATTTATCTAAATTTTTTTGTTGTTATCGTATTTTTTTTTCTTTATTTCTATTTTAGTATAGCAAACACATGTTAAAAAAATGAAAACTGTATTTAAATAAATAAACATTTTTGTCAGGTACACAAACCACAAAAAGAACTGCTTCAACAGCAGTACTGACGTACGGAGTGCTGAGCGGTGTAGTGCTGGAGACGATTTTATCCTGTAGTAATCAATGAAGATGGTGACGATGAATAACATAGGAAGCTTATACAGATTCGGAAAATGCAGTTTAGGGTATAGGAATACCGATGTAATTGACCACGCCCCGCTAGTTCCATGAATCGTGAAATCAGAGGCACACAAGGAATTGAATTTAGTACGGCATGAACTAAGAATGGATGTGGACGTAGGTAATAATTTCTATACGAAACGAGAAAATATCTCTTCGTCAAAAGCGAAGAAGTCATTTGTCACATTTTTGATAAATAATTTCTTCTATTGAAAGCATTTTAGCCGTAAATGCTATGAGAATAAAATAATAATTCTTATTAAAACCGAAATGAAAATAGAACATTAAAATAAAATTAAAAACTCGGAAACTAATAATTATCAAAAAATAAATTATTTTTATTAAATTACAAAAATAGAACATTAAAATAAAATTAAATAACCCTCAGAAACTAAAATCAACTAATAATTATCAAACAATAAATTAATGAAGTAAGGATTCAAACAAACCACCTTCTTGTGCCAAACAATAGCCAAACCGATTATACAATGAACCTCTCATATCATTGAGTTGATTTGGAGTAATGCTTGCACAAAGTTGGATAAGTTTTTCCCTTAATTCAACTAAATTATTGGCTCGTTCAAACGCATGTTTGTACGCGGTTTCCTTTAAAAAGCCCCACAGAAAGAAATCATGGGGTGTTAGATCAGGTGACCTGGGGGGCCATTTTATCATTCCCCTCGTAGCTATTAAGCGATTGGGAAATGTTCTTTCCAAAAATTAATAACAGTTAAGGTATTGTGACTTGGGCAGCCGTCTTGTTGAAACCAAATGTCGTCAAAGTTGACAGGAAGATTTTGAACTGCAGGAATTATTTGGTTTTGTAAAAGCTCTAAATATTTATTGCCATTTAAATTGCCATCGATTAGCAGTGGGCCTATAATATGATTGTCTAAAATTCCCGTCCAAACGTTCAACTTTTGAGGATACTGAGTTCGCACAGCAACACTCAAATGTTAATTTTTTCGAGACCAATATCGTACTACGGATGGATTGTGTTTCCTATGTAATGAAAAGGATGATTCATCTGTAAACAATATATTCTTTAAGAAGTTTTCATTCTTATTCACTTTATTTATCATGATTTCACAAAATTCCATCCGTTTGAAATTGTCCTCGGGAAATATTTTTTGCGTTGTTTGAACTTTAAAACAACTGTACCCATTTCTTTTCAAAATATTTCTTACAGTTCTTTCCTTCATGTCAACTTCATCAGCAATTTGTCTGCTAGAACAAGGTTCACTAGTTTCAACAAGTGCACAGACATTAGTTTTGCGAATTTCTCGTTCTTCGCTCATTTCTTGATGACAGGGTTCGGGTTGACAGCATTTTTTACAATAATTCACGACACACCCGAAATTCTCAGATTTTTTAATAGTGTATGAAATTATGCTAGCTGAGGGGATTGGTCTGTTTTGATATGCCACAGTAAATAAATTTATTGTGTCATCAGTGGAATGGCCCCCGAAGTACCACTTCACAATTTGCACATTTTCTGGAGTTGTATAAACACACGGCATTTTAATAACGAAATTGAGGTTAATTAATTTTATTCCCACACGCCTAAACAGCTACGCTATTAAAAGCAGAATGGGTGCGCTCGCGCTGTTCTCAACTCGTCGCGGTCAAGCGATGGCGCTATTGTCTTATACCAATGCCCTGCATTGTTCTACGACAAGGCGTGGCTTATCTGCGCAGAAACAAGTTTACGTACCTAAAACTAAATTTGCTGAATCTGTATAATAAAATTAATTTAAAAGAATTTCTTTTAGGTCTTGCACGCATTTCCATTTAACGTGAATTTTTAATGTAATTTTGTATATTATTATGCATGTGTGTATGACATAATCACATTCAATAAGAGGTACATAAAGCCGATTACAACCGATCTTAATTTTCTTTAGAGGTGTTGCACCCATTTGTTTTTAATGAAACAATTAGTAACAGCGAGTGTAATTACCCTCGTTATATATTTTTTTGGCGATTGTACCTCGGCTCTAACCATAAACAATTCACTCTCAAATTTTTACTTTCATTTTTCAAATAATTAGAATTATTTAAAAAATTTAAAATAAGTACATAATATAGATCAACTAATGGTGTAACAGAGCCTTTTTGTTCCACCCGCCCAGCTAAAATAGTTTTCGAAAAAACAAGTTTAAAAAACATGTCATGTCGGCGCATGTTTTTTCAATCATCTCAAAAACCAATGGAGGTCAGGAGCTGAAACTTTGCCAATTGTGTTCTTATGACTTGCCAATATTACAACATAAGTTATTTCACAGAAATTGAACTCTTTAAATCCTCTTTTAGTTTTGCACAGGACATTTAGGATTTCCTGTATAACGAATTAAAAGTTATGTGTCGTGGGAGGCTCTCAGTAATATATCTACTACTTAGTCTTTGCGATGCTTTCGTCAATGCATATTTAAAAGCTCCGATCTTAATTTCGTCCGTTTATTAAATAACAAACGATTCGTTGTAGGACAAAAGGAAAATTGTACATGTGATTAAATCGTACTTCTCCTGGGACTTGAGGGTTTCCAACCCTAGTATCGAATTACCCCTTTACACATTGTGGACGTGTTTGAGGTACAAAATAAATCGCGAGTACTATTGTTTTTATATAAAAATACACTCTTATATACAGCTTTAAAGAGCACATTTCCGAATGTAATTATCAGAAACTATACAAGTATCGAAAGCGAGTCACACATTTAGAATCTGAATAAAATACAGCGTCGATTAACATATCATGATATCCTTTATTGTCTAAATGGTGGTTGTGGTATTTAAACAAATGGTGCATTTTTTTATCTACTTTTCACTATTTGTAAACATACATACATACATATGGTAGGGGAGCCCACGACCAAACTTTTCTGTCATCACGGCATGGCTGAACCCATAAAAAATGTGTAGTTTTAATTGAAATAACCAACTTTTTTCCTTACAGCAAAGTCGCAAAGTGTTGCGAAAGGGGCATAACTCATTTTCCGTCGGTAAAAAAGAACGCTATCAATTAGTTACAGCACCAAGGCAGTTCTTGATATAATCTTGTTCTAAAACAGACCACAGTGACGTCCGCAGTGATTCAGTTGTCTAGAAAAAGATGATATAATTCTTATTTCGCAAATGTTAATGAGATTGATACGCCTATGCCTAATAGTGACCGGAAACTTGTAGAAAAAATAGATTTTTCTAGAGTGTGGTGAGAGAAGATTCTTGATTGTTTCTGGAGGGATCTAGAGGTAATTTCAGAGTATATAAGGCGCGATTACCGGCGCAGAAAGGAAGTTTATGAAAGTGAAATTGATAGCGAAAAAGTGAGGTTAAATATCAAGTAAACAAAGTGTAAAGGTTATTTTGAAGTATTGTATAGTCAGTACATTATTAAATAAAGTGTTAGTGGTTTACCCCTTGTTAAAATTATTTAGAACCCAGAGATTCATACAGAGTGTTTCCTAAAAAAGGCGGAAACACGTAACAATATGAACTAAACCTTGAAACTATTGAAACAGAAATTAAAATTAATCCTATGAATTTTTGGTCTCTTTTCAATTCAAAAAGTAATATCTCGCCTATACCATCACCCACCTTGTTCTATAACAATGAGTAAATAAAAAATCCACAGACAATTGTTAATAGCTTCGCTGATTATTTTGCCAAGCCATCCGCTAATCAAGAAGAGAATTTTCAATCCAACAATACCAACTTATTGCTTACTCTAACAGAAATAACTGAAGAACAAGTCTTAAACGCTACCAAAAAATTAATAGCTAACATGACGATGGGACCAGACCTTATCCCAGCTTTTATAGTGAGAGATTGTGCAATAATTTTTGTTAAACATCCCATGCATATATTTAATTTGATACTACAGACATTCTATTTTCCGGATACATGGACATTATCGCGAGTTGTTCTTATCCTTAAAAAGGGTGATAAGAACGACTTGTCCAACTATAGACCAATCACTATAATTTGCAACTTTGCCAAAATCTTGAAAGCTATCCTGCACTCTGCTATATATGACCATACATCTGGTATGATATGGTCCAACCAACACAGTTCTTTGAGGGGCAGATCTACCGTAACCAATCTCGTCTGTATCATTCAATAATTGAAAAATTTGATCTGTCTAGACAGGTTGATGTGATTTACAAAGACTTCTCCAAAGCCTTCAACAGACGTAATCACGGTGTTCTTTCTACTATCAAAGATTGCCTCATTTGGTTTATCAGTGGATCTAATGAACTTATTTAAAACTTATTTGCAAAATAGATACCGATATGTTCAACACCGTCGTTATAAGTTCGTCCAATTCTTGCAGGAATCCGGTGTTCCCCAAGGGTCTATACTGGGCTCGCTTCCCTTTGACTTGTTTGTGGACCATATTACTACCGATCTTGATGCCTAAACATGCAGACTTAAACATTTTTCTCGAAATAACATCAATCGAAAACTGAGAAGTTGCCAAATAATGTAAATTAACTGTATAACTGGTGCATTATCAACAATTTGTCACTGAATGCACAGAAATGTAATACCTTGTCGTTTACTAGAAATCATAACATATTTCTCTATGTATTGTCTATAATTGTTTGTTTGTGGCATATTCAGATTTTCCTACTTTTTGTTGGGTATTTTGCCACTGAAAAATATTTAAAAATGTTTAATGAAAAAACCTCTGCGCCAAACGGATCAGACAGAAGTTGGTTCTTGATACTTGACTGTTTCAAAAAGTCTGACACCTAAAAATATATAACTAGAACAACGGTATAAACTAAAAAATTAAAATGACAGCTATAGGCAGTTAACGTTTCGGAAGAAAATCTACTTCCGTTCTCAAAACTTTTTTGGCTGTCATGACAGTTCTTTGTTTATGTATTTCCATAGTCACGTGAGACATTAAATTATATTTATCTTAGTTTTACTTACTTAATTTGAAGCGCATCTATCCTCGTTTAATAAAATAATCTCGGATTCTTTAAGTTTTCTTTTAGTTCCGTTACTCTCTTTTTCTAAAATCTTCAGCGAGTCCTATTTAATCCTGTGATTATTATCCCACGCGTGTTCACAAATTTTGGGTTTTTCAAATTCTCCCCTTCCAGCGTAATTTCGATGTTCTTCAATATGTTGTCTTTCGCTATACCCAACAAAAAGTAAGAACATATTTCTCTATGACTATGATCTACATGGGGTCATATTGCACAGACCAGACTTTGTTAAAGACTTAGAAGATCACTTTGATTCTAAACTTAATTTTATAAAACATAATAAGTCAATAGTAGCTGGCGCCATTAAACTTATAGGGTTTCTCACGCGGAACTGTAAGGGGTTTTTGAACATTGTAAGATGCCTCCTCGAGTACGCCTCAGTGGTTTGGAGCCCTACTTGCAAAGTGTATATCCTCCAACTCTAAAAAGTTAACGTAGGTTTCTCAAATCGACCACGTGTATAATTTTCGCTTATTATCCACAAATCGGGTTCCCCCACAAAATACTGCTTAATGTTTGCGAACTGGGCAAAAGGAGAGTAGCTACCTCTGTAATATTTGTGTGTAATATAGCAAATAATCGCCTTGATTACATCACACTCTCCAATCAAATCGTATGCAAAGTATCTAGAATTTCCTTAAGAATTAGCAACGTTTTTCATCTTCCCACTGCCAAAACAAATATTCTTATGCCATCACCGCTATATCAAATGTACCTTAACTACACAAACCTGGAAAGTCGACTTGATATATTTTGCACTAATCCATTGCAAATAAAGGCATTTGTTTTTAATTGAAATAATTGTTCATCCTAAAGACTCATATTTTCACTTCTGTTTTTTCTTCTTGCTTTTAACTTTTCTTTTTTCTTTTTGCTATGTTCACATATTACTCTAAATAAGTCTATATGCCTACTGTATCTATAATTTTGTTTATATTTTGATAATTTTTTGTATTTTAATTAATTTATAATTGTAGTTTTCTCCCTTTATCCTGTAATTGGGGCTTGTGCCTGTTGGATAGCGTAGTAAATAGATAAATAAATATACAAATAGGACTCGTAGTAAATTTTTGGCTAGGTCCTCAATTTCAAGACAAATAGAACTGTTAGATACAACAATATCTAATTGACAGTGAAAAAATGATTTTTACGGAGGAAGAACGAGATACTCATGATGATTGTTTTCGGAAACACAATTTGGATTCAACTGGAAAGCGGAAATTGAAACTAATTGCTTCAAGAAAAAAAACAATATACAGGGTGTGCAAAGTATTCCTTCGGGCCTCTTTCACATAAGACGCTATAAAAAGATCTTATTTTTTTTGCCGCGAGATAGGGCCCTTCCCAGCACTTCCACCGTAAATGGTTATTTACCTGTGGGACGGTTAATAAATAAAAATAAAAAATAAAAATAAAAGCTGCTAGATTCAGAAACAGAAAACTTAGAAAAAGAAAAATAAGGAGATGATGATAGATGGAAACTGAAAAGAAGCATCTCACAAACACCTACACTTCCCATCCTATATTCCTATCCCATGCGTCATGGGGGCGACAAACAATAGCACTTGACGATGTAAATTAAACACCGTGCGAGAAGTTGAAAAAATTTAAAAATGCAGTAAAACTATTTATTTTAGAAAAAATTGCTACACTATTCATAGCCCAGGGTCGATCTGAAGTTTTATATCTATAGGAAACCTTGAACAAATTAGAGACAAGCTTAAATTTGGTATATAAGTTTGTATTGGGGTCCTTAAAATACCACCAAACCCCACCGGTAATCCGCCGTGCCTGTTACCACTACAACCCCCAAAAGGGATGAAAATCGGACTTTTCTTAGTTTTTTCGCAATATCTTAAAAACAAAGCCATATACGAAAAAATATGAAGATAGAAAAATTAAAGAGCATAAAATTTCCTATAAAATGATTTAGCGTTTTATTTTTATTTTGCTCTACCAGTGGCGGAGTAATGATATTTTTAATAACTGGGTATTTTGTAAAAATACTCTCTAGCCATTACTTATTGGATTTTGACATTAAATATACATAACAATGTATATGGATATTTTGGTAAATACATTTAATACATTCTTACGTCAATAAATTAGAAATAAAAAGCGTACCAGTGGAGTACTATATTTCTAATTTCATACATTATTTTGTATTAGTTAACAGAACTTTAACATTTTACGTGCCTATTACATGTTACGAATTGAGAGGAATTATTTTAATATTAATAATATTTAGAACAGTGCATGTTAAGGCAGATGAGTAGTCATCCGCGTCGCGTCGCCATTCTTTAGTAGAATACTTTGTTCAGCGTCTTCCTCCGATCAGATAAAGGAATGTTTTAAATACGAGCTAGCATCATGCCCTCCTTCTTTGTTTCATAACGGATCATTGAGAAAGACAACCAAATCTTCTTTACTCAAAATATTTGATAAACTGTGCCCAACCCTAGAGCATTTTTCAGAACCCGTACTACACTACGTGATTGATGGAGGTCATCTACTGCATAAAGTTATATGGCAAAAACCAGCAACTTATTTGGATGTTTTTTCTCAATGCTACAGCTATATTACTTATCATTATGGCCATAGCGTAACTGTAGTATTTGATGGATACCAACAATTAAGTGCAAAAATAATAGAACAAAATCGTAGATCCATGGGTAGGAAAACGGCATCAATTGTAGAAATCTTTAATTCATCAGTTGTCAAATTTTCACAAGAAGATTTTTTGTCCAACACCACAAATAAGCAATGTCTTATTAAACAACTTGGAAAGTCGTTGTCGGAAAAAGGAATTAAAATTGTATACTCAGATGGTGGTGCGGATACGCTTAGCAACAACTGCTACAGCACTTATTGAGACGTGTGAAGGGGCCGTGTTTGTAGTAAGTGAAGATACCGATGTAATGGTTTTATTGATGCACTTCGCTAAACAAAATTTGTATATGCTACACCCAGGAAGAAGTTCAAAATCAAATAAAGTTATTTCAAAGTTGCAGCATAAGTTGGGACCTTTAAAAAATGTTCTTGCCATGCACGCCATTTCCGGATGTGATACTACATCTGGCCTGTTTAACAAGGGAAAAATGAATTTGGTCAATACTGTGAAAAAGAAGAAGTTGTTTGATCTTGAAGAATTTTACAATCCAAATATATCCAAAGACAGATTGAGAACCTTAATTTCGTCATTTTTTATTTCCCTATACGTCAAAAATAGAACAATAACGTCAGATACATTCTCTACCAGCAGTTTGTAACAAAGCAAAGCAGTATGTAACAAAGCAAAGTGTTATATTATATTTACTTTAGCTATTATTTATTTATTTATTTAATAATTGGGAAGAAAACAATATTCGTTTTTGATTTTCACTTTATAAGTGTAAAGTGAAAACCAAAAACTGATATAGTTTTCTTCCCAATTATTATTATGGGTTTTCATCCAGTAACGGCCCGATCTGTTCAATAATTATTTATTTAATTGTATTTAGCTGTATTTTTGTTTATAATGGAATTAACTTTATTTAGATCTAGAGTAATAATAACGAAATTTCTTAAACTTATATACTTTTTGTTATTTTTCGAAATAAATAAATATT
Source organism: Stenurella melanura (assembly GCA_963583905.1). Classification (NCBI taxonomy): domain Eukaryota; kingdom Metazoa; phylum Arthropoda; class Insecta; order Coleoptera; family Cerambycidae; genus Stenurella; species Stenurella melanura. The sequence continues at coordinate 88,617,446 of OY757309.1, forward strand.
ATTGTCATTATTACTATTCAGGAATTTTTTCTCTCCTATTGATTTCCTTCATCTACCAAATTAAACACGCACTTTGCTACACTTATTCAAGTTGATATTAAACAAACTTTTCCCAGTTAATGAAATTTGTTTGTTCATGGAAAATGATAAATGTTTCTGCTTGTCTTTGTAAAAGTGTGTCTGGTGGTAGCAGATATTGATTTTCAGGCGGGCAAAGAGGGCAACTCGGCCCGGTTATATGTTAATGTACCCAGCAAGTGACGCAATGATAAGTTTGCAGATATGACGCGTCATCAATCACCCGACTCTAATTACAACCTGTCGCAGCGCTCATCAGAGACATGCAATTAAGGCTTCGGTGGAGCCAGCCGGCGGTCGCAACACCTTTACCGGTCTAATGTATTCCTGCCACAAAGCTCTTGATGTCCTGCCATGTCCTGCCGCTCCTGTCCTAACAAATTACATGTCGTTCCAAAGATGAGAAGTGTCTAAATATGTTTGGAAGTGATGAGCAGGAATGGAGCAGTTTCAGTTGAAATGTTTATTATAACGCGAGATCAGAGAGAGACAGATTAAATTAAAGCAGTTTTTCAATTACTTTGGGAGCAGAAATAAAAGACGTTACTATTAAACTTAAAATCTAAATGGACCTAAGAGGCTATGATGAAGTTAATTTTTTTTCCCAAAATCGTTCGTAAATATTGAGGTTTCTGACAAAATTTTTAAAAGCAAAAGTCAATATTTCCTTACATTTAGTCGTTGCCAGGCAACGAAAAATAACTGTTAGGAAATATTCATTTTTGTACTGTAAGGAAATATTATTTCCTTACAGTTATTATTTATATACTACGAAAATGATTAAAACACGTTCAGAAAAGTTTCATATTTAACAATCTTAATACATTATGGAATACATTCTGAAATTAGTTGTTTGTTATATTTACAGTAATCTGACATTTAGTACAATTGTTAAACATTGGAGGAACATGCGAGCTAGTAGGGTTAATTTGTTGAATATTTTCCACAGCAAACATTTTGTTTGTTTGACAATAATTAATACAGTCATTAAGCATTGGTGAAACATTGGAACTAGCGGGGATATTTTGTTCAATATATTCTGCTGTGAAAATTTTATTTGCCACACCTACCTTAATGTTAAGAGACTTTTCAATATATCCCTCAGCAACGTTTGATGACTTCCATCCACCTAGCCTCTTTAAACTAGTAATATCTCCACCAGAGTCAACCAACATCGTCGCAGAAGAACGACGAAAGCAGTGACCGGTATATTCTGTTGGATTAGGCAAATTATTCAAATCTGTAGCAACTATCTTAGGCATTTTTCTAAATTGATGTATTCCTACTACCCGTCTACAACCTTTTTCGTCTCGATATTGAAAGAAAAATCGGACGTTATTCATATTTTGTCGTCTTAACGCAACATACTTGCGGTAAACATTTAAATACATTTGATTAACAACAAATGATCTTGGTTTGTTAGTTTTAGAGTCAGATATGCTAATTAAAAGCTAGGATTGTAGGTTTTCTACATCTTTTAGGATCATTTTAACGAACTCACCTATTCTACAGGAAATACCAAATATTAAAATAACCCAATATATAACAAGTATATAAATGTGTAGTCCGAATAAAAAGTTTTGTAATTCACCTTAATCATTAAATATTCTTTATCTGAAGTTTCCTGGATGAATTTGTTGATTTCCTCTTTCGTTAAAATCTTGGATTTTTTTGCATATAACCTTCAGCTTGCCGTTTAAATAATGAACGCAGTTTTGGATATTTAGGTATATCTACATCATGTTTAATCGCAAGGGTGGACTTCAACATTGAATAATTGGCCCATAAAGTTGAAGATTTCATCTTTGAACAAAGTTCTAAGAAGTATGCCATTACAATATTTTCTGAGAAAGAACTCGCATTTTTATTTCTGCGATAGTCCATAGAACGATTGTATGCATATTCGTATTTTTCTTTCAATTCTCTTGGTAATAAATCTAATGAGGCAGTATTTACTGCCTCCACCAGTTCCGGAGGAGTTCCAGAAATGGAAAATTCATCCTCACTTATCATTATCTCGCACTTTTAACTACTACTGTACTTTGGAATTTCGAAAACCAGCAGTTAAATTTCTATATGTTAAGTTTGACAATTCAATATTCTGTTATGTATTACACCCCCGTGAAACTGGAGATTGATACGCCTATGCCCAATAGTGACTGGAAACTTGTAGAAAGAGATAGAGTTTTCTAGAGTGTGGTGGGAGAAGATTCTTGATTGTGTTCTGGATGGATTTATAGGCAATTTCAGAGTATATAAGGCGCGATTACCGGCGCAGGAGAAAAAGTTTTATAAAAGTGAAGAGGTTGAAAAGTGAAAAGTGAGGTTAAAGGTTATTTTGGTTAATTAAAAAGCATCGTATGTCAGTAAATTATTAAATAAAGTGTTAGTGTTGTACCCCTTGTTAAAATTATTTGGAACCCACGGATTCATACAGGGTGTTTCCTAAAGGGTGAAAACACGCAACAACTGATGTCAGAAGCGGAATTTTAACAAGAAGATTTTTCGGAAGTGTTCGAGAAGGTTTGGCAATGTATTCTCGAAGTTGGTGCTAACAGAGAGGACTAATTTACCGGACATTCTTTGAGGATTATTTTCGAACAGGAAAATAGTGTTAAGTGCATTGTTTGAGACATTTTTGGAACATTTCATTTGGACATTAGAGGTTAAGTGACAAAGACTCTAAATAAGACTTTTCCGTGCCGTTTTGGGGTTTTTCTGGACAGTCCCACTACCGATAGTGACGTAATTGTTAAATTTATTTGATTTCAACGTAGTCGTATGTCTATAACAACCAGAAGTTATAACACTCCATGTTATTTGTTTTATAATTTGGTAAATTAACTTATACAAATTCGTTACTTTGTGTTTAACTTTATGCAACCAGCAATGCTTCACATGTGCTGTGGGTTGCGGAACTAATTTAACAGGCTAATATTAATCAGTCAGTTTGCAAAGTTGGCATTTTACAGTAAATTACACAGGTTATGACGTTGTCCTTCATTAGGAAGTTACTTAAAATTCTTCAATAGGTTTCTCGAATAAATTTCAAGTTCTATCTCCTCATGTTGTTTACAAAATTTATAAATACATTTAATTTAAATAGGTTCAGTAGTAACCTGAAGTTTCATCTCTTCTTCTTCTTTGTGTCCAAGTAACTCAAGTATGTTGGCATCTTTTAGTTTACTAAACTTTTGACAGAGGAAGAAGTTTAATTTTTTATATATTAAAAATGATAAGTGGGAAAAGAGAAGCCACAAAAGCGTCCTTTTCAATTTTAAGAGCTTGGCAGAGCAGACGTGTGTCGAGTTGCTTAATTAATTTTTTGTCAGCCATGCTGCATTAAGGCGTCAAGCCATAAGCTTCGGCTTATTTTTAAGAGGCTGAATGCACCCCCAGAGGTTTTTTTGGGGTAAGTTATTCTAAAGAAAATGTGCTTTAAAGTTGCTAAGGGTTATTTTTTAATTCCTTAGGGTTGCAAGTCTCCCTCGTAAGAGGCCCATTTTTTTTAAACATTTTTTATTGGTATGGACTCGAGGACTTCATGATTAAATACTATGTTTCCTGAGAGTTTCATATAGATACAAGTCTGGAAGTTGCAAGCTTTCCTATCCTATTTTGGGAAATGGTTTCCATGAGTTCCCTAATACCTAGGGGTTTTTGCTGAAGAAAAGGACGCTTTTCGATGGTGAATGGCCTGGAAGTTGCAGGTTATAAGGACGAACAAAGTTTTTCTTATGGACATGTAGAGACCGTTATGAAATGAAACTGTAACGAGCTGTTGTATGCCAACAGGTATTTAGAGGGTTACTACGGTAATGCCTCTCAAATAAACTTATATTAAATTTTAACTTATATTGTAAAAAGTGGTACCATTTTATAAAATTTTCATTCATATATTTCTGGCTATGCATATAATTAAATTTCATAACATTCTTTAAATTAAACCATTGGTTATTAAATTCTTAAACATTTCAACTACGCTTATAGCACGATAGTGTATAATTATCATATGGTTATTTTAAATCTGTAATTACCAAATTGATGGGAATCTCCATTTTATAACATTTTCTTTTATATATTTCTGGCTATACATATAACTAAATTTTATAACATTCTTTAAAGTGAACCATTGGTTATTAAATCCTTCAAAATTTCAATTAATCTTAAGGCAACATTAAAATTTATGTAATTATCACACGATTATTTTGAATCTGTAATTATCAAATTGTTAGTGGGAATATCCGCTAAAGTAAAGTTGTGACTAATTAATATTGTGTTTATTTTCTCCCATTTATGACATTTCAATAGAGTACTGGTGAGCTATAACTATATTTTAACCTATGTATTGTTTTCCGTAGCTTTCACAATGCAGGATAACTTTTAGGCAAGCTATGGTGGCGCCCTGAATATCTTTTTAGTAAATTAGTTTAAAACTTGTATTTCTATACTTGTATTTATATCTTTAAATTTCTTTAAAAAACTATTGAGCAAATCGGTAAGTATCAACCCACGACTCTGCTCTCCCATAACCCAAAGGCTGCCGTCCGCAAATTGAGGTACCTGTCTGGTTTTAATCAAACAGGTGTCACAAGAGTGGCGCTTCCAACGTCAAGGGCCCGATTTGTTCAACTTTTTGTAGTATATCTAAGCCACCATAAATCTATTGATCTGTTGTGTGAGAGAAAAATGCACTAGTGTCAGTCGACATTCTGAATTTTTTTATTGGTCTATTTATCTGTCCATATTTGTGTGAAACTGTTAGGTTGACGCTTGGTAAACTGATCCATTATTATTAACAAATTATTTTACGTGAGACCTTATATATAATATTTTTCTGGTATTTAAATATTTTCTTCGTTACATAAATATTTTTACTTTGATCATGGAGCCTTATAGAATGAAGCCAATTCATCTTCTTTCTGATGAATTAAATTATGAGTTACGTATAAGAGGTGTCAACGCAGGTAGAAAAGATGCCCCAGCAAAACGTAAGATTTTGCATAGATTATTAGATACTGACCGTAATAGAGAGGTTGATTATGTTGATCCAAATTTTGAATATAAAGCTGAAAAGGAAATTATAGAAAATGCACTAGAGTCAATAAAAAATTTAATACATGATTTTGATGGTCCAGCTTCCGATTCTATGTATAAGCGAATTGAGACACGTCTTTGTCATCTTTATAATAGAGTTTTAAGAATGCCTATTCCGGAGGATGTAGAAATAGAAGCTAAAGAGTTTAAAGACGATTCTCATGCAACTTGTCTAGAATTAGACGCAGATTTACAAGAAAAGGTTCATAATCCTGATATTTCACAATTAGTCAATAATCCAGTACCTAGTACTAGTTTTCAAAATTCTGTTACAAGGTCTGTTTCACCTAACCAACATTGTAGAAAATCTGTACCGGTCTACAAATGGAATTTAAAGTTTGATGCAAAAAGTATGAGTGTTCATACATTTTTAGAACAAGTAAATGAATTATCAGTATCCCGTAATGTTGATAAACAAGAATTATTTTCTTCAGTTTCCGATTTATTTGAGGGTTCTGCCAAATTATGGCTTAAAAATATTTTAAGTAAAAAGTTAGCTACCGACTGGGAAGGATTAGTTAAATTATTGACACGTGATTTCTTACCCGAAAGTTTTGACGACAATCTATGGGATGAAATAAAAAAAAGAACACAAGGTGATAAAGAACCAATTCACATTTATATTGCTACCATGGAATCATATTTTAATAGATTATCCCGTCCACCTGCCGAATGTACTAAGCTCAAAATAATCAAAGAAAGAATATTACCACGTTATACTTCTCGACTTGCTTTGGTAGAAATAAAAGATACTGATGATTTGTGTACTGTTTGTCGTAAGTTAGATGAAGCAGATAGAATAAAACACAATTACGTTCCTCCTCCTAAAAGCTCTCATGTAGGTCAAATTGATTTAGCGTATCTTGAAGAATCTAGTAGTTCAGCAGTTAGTTCTTCCACCTCAAATAAAAAGAATAAATATAGGGTTAAAACAAAAAATCTTTCTACTGTCACGTGTTGGAATTGTCAAAAACCTAACCACACATTTCAAATATGCAGAGAAAAACCTAGAATGTTTTGTTTTAAATGTGGGAATCCAAATGTAATTTCCAAAAATTGTACAAAATGTCAAAAAAACTAGTAAATCAAGCAAGCGTTATTGGTCGCCGCTTGTCTAATTTTAAAAAGACCACACATTTTATACGTTCAAGAACGGTTACGAATTCCAATCTTAGAAAGTCTCCTACCTTAAATAGAAATTTTTCTTTGAAAGCACCTTATATAAGTAATCAAATTAAAAGTAGAAATTTTACTTCTAAATTAGAATGGCAATCCTGGCTAAAAAATGTTAAAAAATTTTATTTAGAAAATAAGCGTGATACTTTAGAAATTTCACCAGTCTTTGTTGAACGGCCACATGACAATCGTCCTTACATAGAAATTAAGTTGTATGATCAACCACTGATAGCACTACTTGATTCAGGGGCAAACCAGTCAATTATAGGAAGTAAGGGTTTATATATTTTAAATAAATTTAACATAAAAATTCAAAGTTCCAAACCAAAATTTGTGACTACCGCTGATGGTCAAAAACAAAAAATTTCTGGCTCTGTTTTGTTACCTATTTGTTTACAAGATAAATGTAAATTAGTTGAAGCCTTAGTAGTTCCTTCGGTTTGTCATCCATTTATTTTGGGTAGTGACTTTTTAAAATCTTTTGGTCTATTTTTAAATTTCATAACAAACACTTGGGAAATGGATAATAAATCAGTGCAAGTTCATATAAATGTAGTTAATAAACACGATTTGTCAAACAATATCAATACTGGCATACAAACTACAGTTTCTCTGTCTCTTAAAGAAAAAGCACAGGTAGAAAATATCTTGGAGAAATTTAAAAAATTATCACCAGAAGGAAAGTTAGGGAGAACAAATAAATATGTTCAACACATTGACACAGGAGAAGCTAGACCGATTAAACAAAGGCAATATCAATTATCACCATATTTATTGAAAGAATTAAATAAACAACTTGATGAAATGTTGCGATTAGGTGTGGTAGAACCTTCCTTTAGTAGTTGGTGCTCACCTGTTTTACTTGTCAAAAAATCTGATAACAGCTATAGATTTTGTTTTGATGGACGTAAATTAAATTCCGTCACAAAAGCTGATTCATATCCACTTCCTAGGGTTGACTATATCTTAAATATGTTGAAAGGTGCAAAATTTATTTCTAGTATCGATTTGAAAAGTGCTTTCTGGCAGATACCTGACAGAAGAAAGCAAGGAAAAAACCGCTTTTAGTGTACCCGGCAGGGGTTTATTTCATTTTTGTGTAGTACCTTTTGGCCTGACAAATAGTGCTCAAGCACAGCAAAGATTGATGGACTCTATTCTAGGTCCAGAATTAGAACCTTTTGGATTTGTTTATTTGGATGATGTTATTTTAATAAGTAGTTCTTTTGATGAGCATATTAAACTTTTAAATGATGTAATTTTCCGCTTAAAGTCTGCTAACCTTACTATAAATTATGACAAATGTCAGTTTTTTCGTGATTCACTGAATTATCTTGGTTTTGTTGTGGATAAGAATGGTTTAAGAACTAACCCGGATAAAGTTAAAGCAATGCTAGATTATCCCAGGCCTAAAAATAGTACAGAGGTTAAACGTTTCCTTGGTTTAGCTTCATGGTATCGGAGGTTTGTTCCTCATTTTTCCACTTTAGTATCTCCTTTAAATGAATTGTTGAGAGGTGGGAAAGGAAAAAAACTTCCTATAGTATGGAATGATTTAACTGAAAAAGCATTCCAAGACGTTAAACAAGCCTTAGTTTCTGCTCCGATTTTATCTTCGCCAGATTTTTCTCTTAAATTTACCATACAGTGTGATGCTAGCCTAACAGGTTTAGGAGCCGTGCTTACTCAGTCCCAGAATGGTGTTGAGAAAGTAATTGCTTTTGCAAGTCGTAGTCTTTCTAGGACAGAAAGAAATTGGTCAACTTACCAGCGTGAGTTAGCAGCTGTATTGTTCGGTATAACAAAATTTCGGCCGTTTATTGAGGGCACTCGTTTTACTGTCATTACCGATCACTATAGTCTTTTGTGGTTTCACAAGTTACGTGAACCAACTAGAGTTTTAGCTAGATGGGCAACCCAGTTGCAACAGTTTGATTTTGATATAGTTCACCGCAAGGGCAAGCTAAATGTAGTGCCAGATGCGTTATCTAGATCACCACTTCCAGAAGAAGTAAATGTATTAGGTATTTTGCTTGAAGATCTAGAACCTTGGTATTTGAAAATGCGTGATAATATAAATAAACATCCAGAAAACTATCCACATTGGTCATTAAATGAGGGGTATATCTATAAATACTTACCAAAAAAAATCCCACTTAAAACAAACATTTCTGACTGGAAATTGGTAGTTCCTCTTTCACAGCGTACTCAAATAATTAGTCACTGTCATGATATTCCTACTTCGGGACATTTCGGATTTTACAAAACGCTTAAAAAAATTACTGAAAATTTCTATTGGCCAAAAATGAGAACAGATGTTTTTAAATATGTAAGAAATTGTGATGTTTGCCATAGTCAAAAAATGCCTAATTCAACACCAATGGGTCTTATGGGTTCTGAACGAAAAATTTCAATGCCGTTTCAGTGTATTTTTATTGATTTCCTTGGTCCATATCCACGTTCTCCAAGAGGAAATACTCACGCCATTATAGTTTCCGATTACTTTACGAAATATGTTATGGTAAAACCAATACGTGCTGCTAAGGCAAAGGCCCTAATTTCATTTATAGAAAATGACATTTTCTTAGTTTACGGGGTAAGCCAGTTTATAGTATGTGACAACGGTTCACAAATGACAGGTAAAGAGTTCGAAACTTTTACTAAAAAATATAAAGTACAGGTCTTATATAATGCACGCTACCATCCTCAAACGAATGCGGCAGAACGAAATATAAGAACATTATTAACATCTATCCGTTGTTTTGTAAAAAGACACAAAGATTGGGACCAAGAAATTTATAAAATTGCTCATGCCATGAGAGTTTCGACACATTACACAGTAGGGTACAGCCCCGCCTTTCTAAATTTTGGACGAAATATTCCTATATCAGGTGATTTCTATGAAGGAAAAGCACATGAGTATAATTTTGAATTGGAGCCTGGATATGCAGATCCATATGCTCAAAATCTAAAAAATTTTCCGGAATTGTACAAAAAGGTGCAAGATAAATTAAATGTAATGTATAAAAGAAATTCAAAACACTACAATTTGAGAAAACGTGATTTTAAATTTAAAGTAGGTGACAAGGTGTGGAAACATAACCATGTTCTTTCAGATGCTGAAAAACAGTTTTCTGCCAAATTGGCACCTCGATACGTATTGTGTAAAGTACGTACAGTTAAATCTAGAATAGTATATGAATTAGATAATTTGGATGGTACAGATGCTGGTGCTTGGCACATTAGTCAGTTGAAACCATATCTAGGATCGAATTCTGATTTATCAGAGTAAAATTTTTCTGTTACCTAGATATTTCTATCATTTCTTTTTATAAAACCTCTGATGGACCTCCCTAGTAAAATTCGTACTCTAATTCATTTTAAATTTTCTAAGTATTTTTATAGGATAAAACTTAACAATTGATAGATTTCTTAACTTAAGAAATCAGACCATTTGAGAATTTCAAGTGTGTTGTGTTGCATACTCATTGGAGTTAAATATCCAAACTGGATATATTTTTCTTTGTTATAATTAATTTTTAGAAGAAAACTAAAAATCAATTGTTTTTTTTGTATATTGCTAAAAATAGCATTATAATATTTTCCCCAACATACCTTGACGTCAAGTTTTCCTTCCGTCTGGTAAAGAAGCAGATAAACCCAGAAAGGTTTTGCTTATTAGTCCTGTTGTTTGAGCTTAAAAATGATTTTTTTGGGTATTCAAAAAGATAGATACTTGCTGTGTTTTCATTACTGTGTTTCACTACCGTGTTTTCACTTTATGTTTCACTCAAGTGATTGTTCATTGAGTACCTACTCAAATGAATGTTTACAGGAATTGAGAAATTTACCCTGTGTATATAGTTACCTATGTCCCCAAATGTAGCTACATATTCCCCTATCTCCCCTGTATAGTAAATAATACATACCGTACATATTTCTCTATATAGTACTATTTAAGTATTTTTGCTGTCTATTTTTTTAGAAATAGAAAGCTAGGCTAAACATTGGTTTAATAGTTGATAGTAATATTTAAGTTAGGCGTTAGGTAAATTAAGGTTTGACAATTCTTGATAAAAGGAATGTTTTAGAAATAGGTATTTCGGGTTTAGGATTAATACTAACATAGCACGTAGGAATTTTCGGTAATGTAAGGAAGAAAAAATTTAAAAATTATTAGTCAAAACTTTATAAGGTGATAAAAATATATCCTTCTTCAAAGTATATATTTTTATTTGATGGTGGCGGGCAGTATAACACTCCATGTTATTTGTTTTATAATTTGGTAAATTAACTTATACAAATTCGTTACTTTGTGTTTAACTTTATGCAACCAGCAATGCTTCACATGTGCTGTGGGTTGCGGAACTAATTTAACAGGCTAATATTAATCAGTCAGTTTGCAAAGTTGGCATTTTACAGTAAATTACACAGGTTATGACGTTGTCCTTCATTAGGAAGTTACTTAAAATTCTTCAATAGGTTTCTCGAATAAATTTCAAGTTCTATCTCCTCATGTTGTTTACAAAATTTATAAATACATTTAATTCAAATAGGTTCAGTAGTAACCTGAAGTTTCATCTCTTCTTCTTCTTTGTGTCCAAGTAACTCAAGTATGTTGGCATCTTTTAGTTTACTAAACTTTTGACAGAGGAAGAAGTTTAATTTTTTATATATTAAAAATGATAAGTGGGAAAAGAGAAGCCACAAAAGCGTCCTTTTCAATTTTAAGAGCTTGGCAGAGCAGACGTGTGTCGAGTTGCTTAATTAATTTTTTGTCAGCCATGCTGCATTAAGGCGTCAAGCCATAAGCTTCGGCTTATTTTTAAGAGGCTGAATGCACCCCCAGAGGTTTTTTTGGGGTAAGTTATTCTAAAGAAAATGTGCTTTAAAGTTGCTAAGGGTTATTTTTTAATTCCTTAGGGTTGCAAGTCTCCCTCGTAAGAGGCCCATTTTTTTTAAACATTTTTTATTGGTATGGACTCGAGGACTTCATGATTAAATACTATGTTTCCTGAGAGTTTCATATAGATACAAGTCTGGAAGTTGCAAGCTTTCCTATCCTATTTTGGGAAATGGTTTCCATGAGTTCCCTAATACCTAGGGGTTTTTGCTGAAGAAAAGGACGCTTTTCGATGGTGAATGGCCTGGAAGTTGCAGGTTATAAGGACGAACAAAGTTTTTCTTATGGACATGTAGAGACCGTTATGAAATGAAACTGTAACGAGCTGTTGTATGCCAACAGGTATTTAGAGGGTTACTACGGTAATGCCTCTCAAATAAACTTATATTAAATTTTAACTTATATTGTAAAAAGTGGTACCATTTTATAAAATTTTCATTCATATATTTCTGGCTATGCATATAATTAAATTTCATAACATTCTTTAAATTAAACCATTGGTTATTAAATTCTTAAACATTTCAACTACGCTTATAGCACGATAGTGTATAATTATCATATGGTTATTTTAAATCTGTAATTACCAAATTGATGGGAATCTCCATTTTATAACATTTTCTTTTATATATTTCTGGCTATACATATAACTAAATTTTATAACATTCTTTAAAGTGAACCATTGGTTATTAAATCCTTCAAAATTTCAATTAATCTTAAGGCAACATTAAAATTTATGTAATTATCACACGATTATTTTGAATCTGTAATTATCAAATTGTTAGTGGGAATATCCGCTAAAGTAAAGTTGTGACTAATTAATATTGTGTTTATTTTCTCCCATTTATGACATTTCAATAGAGTACTGGTGAGCTATAACTATATTTTAACCTATGTATTGTTTTCCGTAGCTTTCACAATGCAGGATAACTTTTAGGCAAGCTATGGTGGCGCCCTGAATATATTTTTAGTAAATTAGTTTAAAACTTGTATTTCTATACTTGTATTTATATCTTTAAATTTCTTTAAAAAACTATTGAGCAAATCGGTAAGTATCAACCCACGACTCTGCTCTCCCATAACCCAAAGGCTGCCGTCCGCAAATTGAGGTACCTGTCTGGTTTTAATCAAACAGGTGTCACAAAGTATGGCAATCGAAAAGCAAATATAGGACTTATTTGCACAATTCCAGAAAGTGTTGGAAGAGCTAGAAAGGTGGCATCGAGAAAAATGTTAGTAAGATTTTCATGGTAATACTTATGAATAAAATTAATCATGCTTTTTTTAAAATTAAACAAGATTTTTATTTCTTTGAATTTTTAAACGATTTTCGGAAAAACAGTAAGTGTACCTGGCACGAAAAGCCACATTCCCGGACTCCGTGTTGCTTGTCTCAGCTTGCGGTGCCGGCGAGCCCTAAAAAAATCGAATATATTGACCGAAATTCGGTCATAACCCGAAAAATAAAAAAAGAGGATCAAAAAACTAATAGCACTAGGCGATAAAGGGGGAAATTTCACATCAAAACCGTGTAGTTGTAACTTTTGAACTAATTAATGAAATTGAGCTCAACAGAGCTTAAATGAAACGAGAAACATGTGGCTATTGGATTTTCATATTTTCAAATATAAAAATGAATGTATGTAGGAATAGTACATACATGAAGACGGAACATATAAAGATTTTCTATGAAATTGGTAAAAGCTCTACCATTTCTACAGTTTTTAAGATACAAATCTGAAACTTTCACATATTACTCTTGAAGTAATGCATAAAAAGATCCGATGAGTGAAAAAAATCTCAAAAATGTATTTATGAAGATGCACACTTTCAAAATTTCAAAATCTTGAGAAAGTGATAAAATTTGATATGTGTAATTAACTTTAACAACCTACTACTTTAAATCGCATTATTAGATTTCTATAGGTGCGATCTTTAAAGCTTGAAATGTGTACTTTAAGATGTTTTAACAGGATTTACCTTAAAAATTGAATTTGCCTTCTTTATTTTACGAAAATAAAAGAAACATTTTTCTTTGCTCCAAAATTCGTGAAATTTGGGTAAAATAAACGTTAATATCTTTTATTATAAAAATTATTTGGATCTTCGGATCTTTTTATACATTACTTCCAGAGTAATATGTGAAAGTTCTGTTAAAAATGCTTACTATATCATTTATGACGACTTTAAATTTAGTTATGTTTAGATTCCTTACATGACTAGGCAACCAGTTGTAAGCAGTTTGGACCAAAATAATTTAACCCATTTCTTGATCTGTTTAACATAATTCTAAGCATATCTTAGTTCGATATTTGGTGAGATGATCATGTATACTTTCACAATTTAGGGTATTCAAGATATTTTCCTTCGTAAGCAATAAGCACTCTAGAACGTACATGCTAGGTAAAGCCAAGATTTACAATTTTTTAAAGGCTGCTCTGCAGTCATCTCTATAATTTATATGACTCATACGAATTGTCCTTCTTTGCAAGTCGAAAATTCTGACATGACGCCACATCGACATAGCTTAAGCGGCTATGAATTGTTGCAAAGTAAACCGATCTCACAACCTCCATAATATTTACATTTCTCAGACCATAAATATGTTTAGCAATATTACCTGACAAATAATTAGTATGCTCCTCCCTACTTAGCTTTTGATCCATACGAATGCCAAGGAAACGGACTGAATTAGGATTGTGAAAAGTCAATGAAGTTTTTAATGTAAAAATCATATTTCTGTCTTGGTCATATTTAAGCTTAGATTATTTGATGCAAATCAATCAGCATCCCTCGACTAAGTATTCTCCAGATTTCTGCTAAGTAAATAAAAAATGGGGTTACTATCAATGATAGTATCGTCCTCAAGTAATATATGCTCAATCCTTGAGATACAATTTGGAAAGTCATTTACATAAACAAGAAATAATACGGGGTCAAGTACGGAACCTTGAGGTACTCCTGCATCAATATGCCTAAGTGAAGAGCAGGTACCACTCAGTGATACCACTTGTTTTCTATCCTTTAGGTAAGATGTAAGAAAATTTAGAGATGCATCTGCAAAGCCATATCTGTTTAATTTATTTGCAAGGTACTCGTGAGAAACGCAGTCGAAGGCCTTTGACATGTCACAAAAACAGGATCCAGTATATTTTTTATTTTCAAAGTCTGTTATGATATTAATTAGTTTATGGATCGCATCTGTAGTTGAACGTTTGCATCTAAAACCAAATTGCGATGCATTGAAAAGATTGTTTTTCTCAAAATATTCAACAACTTGTTTTTTAACGCCATTTTAAATATTTTGGATATTCACGTTCGCGACATCGTGACCCACCTGTGGGTCACGCGAAATTTTTCTAGTGAACGTCCGTGGCCACCGGTGGGTCACCGACTTGCTATATTAAATCGGTTATAAAAATCTACGTTTATTTTGTAGGCTTCTAATATTGTAGCTACGTCTACAAGATAGGTCTATTATTCCTTGTACAATGTGGTTTTCAGATTTGAGGATTTAAACAAATAAATAACTATGTTATAGCAAAAACTGAACTTTTATTCAAAAGATAGTCAAAAAATATTACAAAAGTAAAAAGATACAAAAATAGTATGCTAATAAACTAAAGTAAATTCAGGAAAGCAAATAAAACTCATTCGTGAATCTTCTTAAAACATGGAATGCACATCGTTGGCTGTCCGTCGCAGTCTTCGCAAAATGTTAAAACTTTTAAAGTCTTAGCTCTTGCCTCTTTGCTACCCTTTTCCTGCTGAATTGTTTTATAACATTCTGAACACCTTCTTCTACTGGATCTAGCAGATCCTTGGTACTTTCCAATTCTGTGACTGCTTTTCCCCCGTTTTCTTTTCTTCGCCTGTTCCACGTTTTCATTCTCTTTATTGTCTCCTGCACCACCCATATCTGCATTTTCAAGAAACAATCCCTCTATTATTTTTTCTCGAAAAGTTAGCATGTCGAGAGGCTTATTTCTGTCATTATTGTAATGTTTATGAATTACCCAAGCATTTACCACGCAGGTTCCAAGCATGACTTCAAAAATAACCTTTTTGTACCATTTGAGACTCTTTCTTAGGCTTGTATAATAAGACGACATCTGGTCAGATATGTCAACACCTTTTTTGGCTTTGTTGTATGCAATAATGGCAGGGGGTTTTACAACATCATTTCCCTTATGTTTAGCACCCGTGGCTACTAACTCAGCAGTATGATTAGGAACAGAGCTAAGCATCAATACAGGGCGTTTATCTACCCATTTTATTACTCGAATACCGTGTTTGTTTTGCTCACCATAAACCTGTCCCTTCTTTAGTTTCTTAGAGCATACATTTGTAGGATTGCCTCTTCTCCTACTTCGCAATGTCCCGCACACATATGTTTGGCAATCCAAAAGATCTTTGCATAGTTTTACACTCGTGTAGAAGTTATCTATATATAGAATTCTGCCACTATTTATGAGGTCCTTTAGTAATTCCATACATATGTTATAAGTATGCCCATTACTGTTAGTTACGGCAGTTCCAGTAGGGTCGTTTTTTCCGGCATATACCCTTAGGTCGTATGTATATCCTTCAATTGTACATACTTTATAAAGTTTTACGCCATATTTATGTGACTTTGCTGGAAGGTATTGTCTAAATAATAGTCTTCCCCTCCACGGGACCATACTTTCATCAATCACGATTTCTTCACCTGGCTCCAATGTCTCTTGGAATTGAAGACAACACAGTTCTAATACATTCTTTATCTTGAAGAGTCTGTCGTTTCTAGCTGCGGGGTCTGTATTGTCGGAAAAATGCAAACATCTTAACAACATGTCAAATCTATTACGAGACATCATTTTTTTTATACGGCCATTACTATACATGTCATTATTAGACCAATAGAGTCGCATTTTTGGTAGATTGTTGATACCCATCACCATTAGAATCCCTAAGAATTTTTTGACCTCTTCCCTATTGGTATCAGTCCACTTGTTCAATAAAGATCGACGGGCAAGTGGTTTTTTCTGGATAAGGTGAGATGCATATCTATTTGTTTCTAGAACTATAATGTCCAAAATTTCATCGGTTATAAACTGTTTATAGATGTTAAAAGGTTGTGATAGATCTAGATTGTTTACTTTTAAGCCACTATGTCCAGAAAATTGAAACTGCACTGGTAAGTCTGTACATTGTCCCCAAACATCAGATGTCGCAGCAGCCGCCCCAGTCACCACTGCTTCAATTGGATTATCCTCTTCTGAGGAACCGTCTCCATCATTATCTGAACTTTCTGCCATCGACGAAGTTTCTTCATTCTCGGCGTCATCATCTGAAGGTCTATAAGAATCTTCAGAATCCTGAAAAGGTTCAGATTCCGAAGAAGAAAAATATGTATCTAATGGATATTGTTGTGGAGATGACTGTGGCTGCAACGATGGTGGAATCTGCGGTGATGATAATGCCTCTTGAGGTGATGGTTGTTGAGAAACTGATGAAGAAATCTGTGATTCTTGAGGAGAACTCGTTGGTAACTGTGCAGATGAAGATGAACCAGGATCTTCATTCGATGCATCTTTAGTCAATGCTGCGGCTATTTTCAAAATTCTCCTAGTTCTGGAACTCATGTTGGTCACGCTAGTCCTTATTTATCTGAAACAAAAATGTTCTATGCGATCTTTTTGTTAAGTTAACCTATTTTACCACATGTAAGGATTGTATGCATATGATCCACCGGTGGGTCACGACGGCTGTAAGAAAAAATCATGCTTTTAGACCGTCGTGATCCACCGGTGGGTCATACACAAAACAAGTCAAAAGTAGAATCCAACACAAATAAATACTACAAAAAACATTTATTAATACTCAGGTAGTTCAAAATACATACTTAATAGAAGAAAAAAAAACGTCCTAGCGGCAGAATATAGAAACACCCAACGTGACCCACCGGTGGGTCATGATGTCGCTAACGTGTTAATGGAACTAGTGATATCGGTCTATAATTTAATGGGTCATTTAAAGGACCTTTCTGAAAAATAGGTGTCACTCAAGATATTTTTAAACAGTCTGGGTAAGTACCGGTTTTTATACATTCATTAAACAGATCAGTCAAAGGTTAGACCAGAGAATGACCAATACATTTGATAATCTTAGTATTTAAACCATAATAATCTAAGCTAGGTATCACTATTCTTTAAAGAATAAATTATATCCCTAATTTCTATATAAGGAAAATCTCGAAACAGAAACATACCATCAGCATTAGATAGATTGAAAAAAGTTATTAAAATCATCAGGAGTTATTTGATTATTATCGATTGTACCTATTTTTCTAGGTTTCAGGCTATTTGCAATTTTCCATGTTGCCTTTTGAGTATTATTAGATGCTTTGATGAATGCATCATGTGCGGCTTTTTTTGCAGAAATTATGGCTTCATTATAATGTTTACGATAATTAACTGTGATACTTCTAAGTTCGGTATTGTTATTGAACATTTTAGAAAAATCATAAATCATAAATGACAGCGTTTCTCTCATTTCACGTAAGTTATCTGTAAACCAGTTTACTATCGGCTTATGTTCATATGATAGTTTTTTGTGTTTCTCTGGAAATGCATATTGAACAGCATCACATAAATTTTTTATCAAGGCATCACATTTACAATTTATAGATAGACTACTATCCTTTGTGAACATCCAACACGTAGTACTGATAGCAGGAACTAAATTATATAAACCAATATCATATGTACATACATATGGCTAGATTTTTACTATGGTTTGCGAAACTGCGTAACTGCGATCTCGGATGATCTACCCTTTCCCTTCTTTACCAAACTTTGACGTAAATTCCAAGGATTTCCATAGTGTAGGTAAAATGCGATATTGCAATGTTTCGCGATTTCGGACGCGTTGTCTAATTAAACGAAATAATAAAACCGTATTAGTAACAAAACATATAAAAGTACCACCGCACACTGAAATCTAATGTTGATACTCGGTCAGGGTCGAATGCCTTCAACAATGTAAATGTAAAAAAATCAACTACGTTTTTAGGTAATTATCAGTACGTTTCACAAATGTAATAGATTTACCGTAAAAGTAGGTTATACGTATTAACATTTTAAAATGAAATCAAATTCATTTTATCACGTTGTGTACATTTGTGATGCACACGGTACATACCATTAGTCCTTAACTTTATTATGTATGATTTAATATTATATGATAGTATATTATTCAACGAGCATATAATAGCCATTATATGCGAGTAGAATACTATACTTTGTCCACGACTAATAAATATTCAATATTTACTTAATTCATCTTCATTTCATTTCTCCTATTTAAGAAAAATTCATATGTCATCATATATAATTTTTTCTATTTTTCGAGCAACAAATTTAATGATGCGATTTTTGCAGCTTTCTTTATCTCTGGCGGTGCCAAAGAATTCTCGTCTTCACTTCAGTATCCATTTATCTAATTATATTACTCTTCTTGAATACCTTATATGTAAAATTATTGTAAATAACGTTGGCGTTGAAATCGTACAAATTTTGACGTTTCAAATCAATTGCAGAATTTCGCTTTGACACATTGTCGTGGCTTACTAATAAAATACTACATTTTGTAGGCACGTAGATGAATGGCCTCAAAAACAATGTTGGGGATTGTCGCGTGATAGATGATGCTTTGAAAAAAACTTACTAATGTAGTTTTAGAGTGTTCATTAAAGTACCTCTTCAGCATGTACCATTTGAGTGCTTCCTAGAAAACTTAGAGAGACACTTGTCTTTTGGTTGCTGCAATTTTGACATTTTAAATTTTTAGTAAAATGTCATTTCTTATAAACAACTGACTGTCCTCATTGTTCACTGCAATCAGTTAATAATGAAATCATTATTCACTGTAGGGAATAATCGATAGCATTATCCTTGAAGAAACACATACATAATGAGTACATTATTTAATAGTCGTGGACAAAAATTGTTTATTTTATTGGGAAAATGTTTTGTTGCCAGTAGTTAATTGGGTTTTCATATT
Source organism: Stenurella melanura (assembly GCA_963583905.1). Lineage (NCBI taxonomy): Eukaryota > Metazoa > Arthropoda > Insecta > Coleoptera > Cerambycidae > Stenurella > Stenurella melanura. Next base: position 88,636,740 of record OY757309.1, read on the forward strand.
TAATCATTATGAAAATAAACAAAATAAACACACCACATATGAAACAGAACAGGAAAGTATGTGTATGATCCAAAATTGTCTTTTTACCTGCTAGATATATATTTTTCGTAAATAGTAAATTATATTTTCGATGAAGTTAGGCGTAGGGCCTGAATCTGTATTAAGAGGCTTACACTTTGAACATAAATAAGACATGTTTGATTAGTATATTTTGTTTTATTTTTCTTTAAGGTTTAAACTCTAAACCTCCTCCTGCTGGGTGATATCATTCTTTCTATTGTTATTGCCACGCTTGGAAAGAAAAGACATTTATAATGTTAATTTGGTGCATTCAATATTAACAGAAATGTATGTGGGTATTGTGGTATCTTTCAATAACGCATATCGTTATTTTGTAAGAGGTTCTAATCATAATACGACTTTTAACTCACACTTATCTATCTCAAGTTGTTTTGTTAATTCTGTTTTGTTTCTTAACACATGGTTAATCTAATTAAAAAAATAAGTTCGGTGGATCTTCTGGCTAAAAATAAACCTTAACAAAACTCAGTTCTCTAGGAAACATTTATATTTCCGATTTTATGATTATATCTTAAAAAATTGAATGGAAATTATTAAAAAATCTTTATGGGGTCTGTAAAGAATCGCGACAAAAAATTAATTGTCATTATTGTGCTATAGTTTGTTTTTCTTTTGATAAGATATTATATCATAATTAGGGATTAAAAATGTTTATGTTATTTTAATCTTTGAAGTGGCTTGTAAAATAATTTGGCCAAATTTTCCGAAGATTGCTTCTTGCTAAAAAAATACGCTTTAATGCATTTATTTTTGTTATGCTTTGTTTGGAAAAGACAGAGAGTAATAAATTACTCATAGAAAGATGAACAATGGGTGTAGGTACTACTATTTCTCTTGACATTTATGGAAATTTTACGATTTTAAGATATCAAAATATTTATAATATTTTTCAATCCCCACACCACCCCTACTCCATTATTAAAGGGGTTGATAAAATAAAATTGAGATATTCACTTGAAATTTGGTACACGTGTGTACCATAACGACATCTGGAACTAGATTATATTTTGAAATGATTCCGTTGAAGGATTGGATGTTAAATAGGGGAAATAAGTAAAGCAAGTTGGTAACAGTACAGAAACTTGAAATTCGGTGTTTGTACTATAAACCAAGGCCTCAGATTTTTTTATAATATTTTTCAACCCCCCAATACTCCATTATTAAAGAAGTTGATAATATAAAATTGAGATATTCACTTGAAATTTGGTACACGTAGGTATTATAATGACATATGGAGGTTAAATAGGAGTAGATAGGGGAAAATAAGTAAAGCAAGCTGATAAGACTACAGAAATTTGGGACTTGATGTATATACTAGAAGCGAAGTTCTCAAGTTTTTTATAATACTTTTCATCCCCCACCATCACCACCCCCTTATTAAAATAGTTGATAAAATTAAATTTAGATTTTCACTTGAAATTAGGTACACGTATGTATTATAACGATATCTGAAATTAAATTATATTTTGGCATGATTGCGTTGAAGGAGTGGGGGGTAAGTAAAGGTAAATAGGAAAAAAGTAAAGCGAGCTGGTAAAAGTACAGAAACTTGATATTAGGTGTATGTCCTAGAAGCCAAGGTCTCAGATTTTTAAAAAATATTTTTCAACCACCCACCACCACCCTTACTCCATTATTAAAGGGGTTGATAAAATAAAATTGAGATATTAACTTAAAATATGGTAGACGTATATATTATAACGACATCTGGAACTAGATTATATTTTGAGATAATTCCGTTGAAGTGTTGGGGGTTATAGGAGTATATAGGGGAAAATAAGTAAATCGAGCTAGTAAGAGTACAGAAATTTGGGATTTGGTGTATATACTAGAAACCAAGGCATCAGATTTCTTTCTAATATTTTTCAAACCCCACCATCTCCTCTCCATTATTAATGGGATTGATAACATAGAATTGAGATATTCACTTGAAAGTTAGGACAATTATTATGTATTCCAATGACATCAGATTGAGATGATTCCATTGAAGGGGCAGGGAGGTGGCAGGGGAAAATAAGTAGGGTAAACTAGAAACGTCATTTTTATCGTATATAGTGGAAACCAACGCCTCAAACTTTTCTATAATATCTGCCCCAAATATTATTAAAATTCTATGACCAATAATTTCCACGTACTAGAGTGCAAATCTAGTCAAGATGTTTCCTTTAAAGTGACGAATGAAAAATCTGGATGTGGAAGTAGTGATTCCTTAGGCAGCGGTTTTATTAATGTAGGAACCGCAGATAGTTCACCAGGATATTCAGAGAAAGAAATTTAAAATACTTTGACACGTATTTTGCAACACTACATTGTATTTTATATATTTTATTAATATAGATACTGTGATTTATTCTTCAATTCACTCTTTAAATAACACAGCCGCACAAAAAAAAGTTCAGACCCAGAAACTAAACCTATCAATCTATGTATTTTGATCTCCTGAATTCAATTCCGTCATCAGAATTTCACTTTATCTTTGGGTTTTTTTTTATCTTAGATTGTATTTTTGAAATAGCAATTTTGATGTATTTAAATTTAAGATAAAAAAAACCAACGATAAAATGAAAATCTGATCGCTTCATCAAATTCAGGAGAGAATTCTTTTTAAAGTACGAAAAAATCCCTAATATTTCTTTCAAAACGTGCAAAAGAGTGCACGAAAGAACATCGGTCTGAAACTACTTTGACTATACGTCTTCTGGGTCGCCGATTACGAAAATCGGTCCCGCAATCCTAAAAGTTTGGGAACACCCCTAAACACACCAAAAACACCCCTTTTAGAGGGTTCCTCGCGATGCTTCCAATAAAAATCAAAAAGGATCCTATGAAATCCCCTTTTTATACTTTTCGCAAATACAAACCGAAAGTATACCGGGTGAGTCACGAATTGCGCTCGCCCCGATATTTCCTAAAATATTTGGAATAGAAAATTGAAATTTGGAGGGCTTACAGATACAAAATAAAGCGTAGCGGAAATCTCTTTTAGTAAAAATTAAAGAAAATGAATAATTTTAGTAGACATGAAAAGGTCGATCTGTTACTGATATATGGAGAGCGTCTCAAAAATTCAACTGCAGCTGCAGAACTGTATCAGGAACGATATCCCAACAGACGTCATCCAAGCAGACACTTGTTTGCCAGAGTGGAACAAGAATTAAGAAACGAACCCAATCAACAAGATGACCATCAAACATTTATTGTAAGTGAGGACAAAGAAATTGATGTATTAGGATTTGTGATGGTACACCCAACAACATCAACAAGGGAATTGTCAATGGAATGCGGCATTAGTCAGTCTTCGGTTTGCAGAATTTTAAAGAAACATAAGTTTCGGTCTTATAAATACCAAATACACCAACATCTTTATGGAGATGATAATGACAGGAGGCTAGTATATTGCAACTGGTTCTTAAATGCAGTACAACAAAACCCAGGTTTTCCTTTTCATATTTTATATTCAGATGAAAGTAGATTTACGAACCAAGGTATGTTTAACAGAAATAATACTAGGTACTGGGCTCAAGAAAATCTGAGGTTGGTAGGGCGGGGGAATATTCAGAAAAGATTTGGGTTTAACTGTTGGCTTGGAGTACTTGGAGATCGAATAATTGGACCCATATTTTTTGATGGAACACTTACTGGCGAACGATATTTATTCTTTTTACAAAACCAGACAGCAGAATTTCTTAACTTACTTCCTCTTGCCTATTTACAAAATCTGTTTTTCCAACAAGATGGTGCTCCCCCACATAATTCCAGAAGAGTGATGGAATATTTAAACAACTTGCACGGTGAACGCCTTATCCCAAATCAAGGTCATATCAGGTGGCCTCCTAGGTCACCTGACTTAACACCCTTCGACTATTATGTATGGGGCACTCTCAAAAATAAAGTTTATAAAACTTCTTCAAATACCCGTGAAGAGCTGCAAAATAAAGTTACGGGCTCTTAATGAAATAACGCCAGCTGAATTGCGTAGAGCCATTCAAGCAACTGTACGCAGAGCCGAATTGTGTATAAAAAAAATTGTGGACATTTTGAACAATATCTATAAATGTCAATTTATGGTTTAATTATATTAATTATTTTAAAGATACCTACTGTTACCTAGTTTAAGTTTAATTGTTCAAACGGTATTGATTTTTATTTATTTATAGGCCCGATATTTATGTTCATTTAAATAAAACTTTGAAAACCGAACTGATGTCGCATTCTATTGTAAATGTCCTTGTGGATGTAATTGTGTTTACCTCCACATACCTATGCTAAACTTAATTGTAACGTTCTTTGCGCTCACAATTATTAAATGTTTGATAGCTCAAGATTGCCTATAACTACACGAGTCTGTCTGACAGCTGATATTGTTTCATTACATTCAATGGCTACTATGATTTTTCCAATGTTATTAGGTTATCAGATTTACACAGAAATGTGCCATTTTAGTTTCCAAAGCCCACTAATCTATTATTTATTAGCCGCATGTTTCTAAAAGCTTGGTTGCATTGTATTTTGGCTGAAATCTCAAATATTTCTGAGCGGATTTTCAAAATTTTGGTATCATTAGATTCATATGAAAATGAGGTATTTAAAAATGTTGGTGAACGATTAAATTCCCATTTTAAAAAAACCGAGTTAGTGGGTAAAAATCACATTTAAAAATTTTAAACGCCTCTAGAGAATTAAGTAATGCAATCATATTGCTCTTTTTATTTTTATAGTAACGTAGCACACAAACTAAAATATATTTTGGGCACCACAGCACTCTGGATTCAGAAATAGATTTTTTAATAAAATTTTTAATGTTTATCAAAAAGTGACCAAAATGGATGTATTGTATTCAAAATTTCCTCTAGATTCCAAAAATGTAAAAATATATAGGGTGTTCCATTTAAAAATCGAAAGTTGTGGGCATTTCCGGTCAAACCGGATGTGCACCAAACTTGATTTTTTATTGAAAATATGGTATTTTAGTCGTGTAATAAGGCCTCCAAATTTCAATTTTCTATTCCAAATATCTTAGGAAATATCGGGGCGAGCGCAATTCGTGACTAACCCGGTATAGTAAAAATAGGTTCAGATCGGTGTTCTTTCGTGCACCCCCCACCCGCCTCGTATTAAATGGAGTTTATAACTCGACTAAAATGTGTATGTCGGGATAGTTTAAATATAGCACACTTTGTTAGATTTACTATAATTTTAGTCACTGCCAGATGATGCCCACATGGTTGGCGAAACGCGTGTCAGCCATCGTGCTCAAATGTTTGGGTGTTTCTAGAAACTACTTTATCGTTAATGAGAAAATTCTTGACCGAGTTCCAATGTAGAATGTACATGATCTTTTATCATATTCACTTTATAGCAAATACTTAAAAGTAAAAAAATTGTTGCCCAACTTAACCGGATTAAGTAATTAAATTAGAACCTCAATATCCCTAATTTCCCTAACTTTTCCCACAAGTAGGTATTAAGGAGTAATTTCACAGGAACATGCTTTTAATATTTATGATGAAGCTTATTCATAAAAATGAAAAGTTTCCTAACATCCCAACTTATGTTATGAGTTAACTTTATTTAAACTCCTCCCGAGATACCCTTGAAGATACAATTTAAAATTTCATAACTCAGGTTAGTTCCGCCACATTACCGCTTTTCTTGGCACCAATAACAAAAAACGTCTTAGTACTTACTTTTATTGTGCATAATGACATGGAGCGTGCCAGAAAAAAACATGTTTCCCCTATTATGGAGACCGATTCAAGAAAGAGTAGACGATTTGTGTCCGTTGAAATGTTAACTGTGACTTGTATACATGGTGGCGCTTTAAAAATGAAATAAGTTTTATCCAACGGCTCGTTTTAAAATAAAATGAGAATAACTGAATACGAATTGTAGTCAAAGAAAGCATAAAACACGATGAAATTTCTGTCTCTCCGCTTTAGAACTTCTTGTCTAAAAAATCAGGAAATTCAAGGAAAATAGAGGGTTTTCAATGAATGCAATCAATGATGCTTTTTTAAATATACAGGGTGTAATTAGTTTCATGTCATTAAAAAAAACTGATAATAGGGACCGACTAGACAAACAGAAAACCTATATGACCTTTTTCTCTAGGGGCACTTTGAAAAAAACTGACCTGGGTTTACATGTTTAATGTTATGGTAGGAAAGATTTGAGAACCACTATTTTTCAGGGTTAATGTATGTTATAGTATAGGCACTTTGATGGGATTATTTGTATTGAACTTTTCATACCACTAATTATGAAAATGTAAATAATTCCTTCTCTTCCGGCACAACGCAAGCATACCATGGCCGCAGGGATTTAAATAGGATTTGTTTACATGTGTTGTTTAATTTGGAACAAAGCTATTGTAGCTTTTATTGTCGTTTATAGGAATTTATAAAATTTAAAAGTGGTTTATTAACATTTGTAACATTGTGTTAAAAGCTTAAAAAATTAGTAATTGTTTTATGAAATTGGAAAACGAACAGTTAGAGTCCGAGATACGATAACAGAAAATAGTTGTGTATTTTAAGTTAGGAAAAAATCTGGTTTTTTTAACGAATTGAGCGCATAATTTTTCCCAATCAGGTATCGAAAACTAAAAATCAAGTCTTTGGTCTCTATGAAAATCAATGTAAACAATAATAAACAGATAAAAACAAGACAACGAATACTAATAATAATAATCATACCTTGAATGCCCAATAGGTAACACCCAATAACAGAACAATTCTTTTGAAGTTTTTACAAAAATTGTTCGAAATGACCTCCATCTCCACGTATACACATTTCGGTACATCGAACTAATAACATACTTACTCCGTTCAACACATTTGTTAAATTAGGATCATTTTTTATGGTTTCTATGCACATTAAAATACGTCGTTGCAATTGTTCTAAAGCTCTTCCGCACCACCTGCATTTCCACCACTTTCTCCATGTACCAAGTTCATATCCGCGAGCTCTGGATAAGTGTAATCTCCCATAATGTCCAAAATCTGCGTTTTAAAACACCACACTAAACTGTGAATTAACGTTATCAATAAAGAAAACAAAAAGAAAAACTTGGTCCAAAATCCAAAAAGTAACACAAAAAGCACGAACGAGAAGTAGTGTCTTACGTAACCAAGCACTAACGACTTGAACGATAAGTCAATGAAATAACTCTTAACATAAGTGGCACAAAATTCAAAAAGAAAACAGACAAAACCAAGGAACGGGTACGTCGCGTCATGCGTGCGTTCTTTACCAAGTAAGGACTAAACTGAAATTATTACTTGAGAATATTACAAAGGAGAGATAGTACGCCTAATGGGATAATTGGCCGCGAAGAAGCAAAAAACATGACGATGTCCTCAGTCGGTCGCTTTTAACTGCTTTGTCGGCATACTTATTTGCAGGAATGTCAGAGTATCTCGTGCGACAAGACGCGAGGCAATAAAACCTACCCCAATATGCCAGCAGTTCTCAAACTAGGTTATTAAGTATTTTGGAAATTTTTGTTTATTTTTTTTCTCCAAAACTATGAGCTTTAGACCCCATGTTATATAAGGTTTTTTGTTTGTCTTGTCGTTTCCTACCACCAGCTTTTTTTAATGACATGAAACTAATTACACCCTGTATATACTATTTAGTAAAAATGTTCATTATTTCTATATAAAACTTACAAATTACTGTCTTTTTTAAAACTGGAGTGCCAGAGCCGTCGAGAGAAAATCGGAGTCCGGAGGGTAGTAACATACAACTGCCAGCAATCTTCAATATAAATTTCGAAGAGCGGGGGGTGGCAACTATTTACCTCACCTCGATCGAAATTTTGAAGAGCAGGAGGGTGATACTCCTTTGAACTACTCAATATTTACCTCGATCGCAATTTTTAAATAGCGCGCGGGGGGGGGGGGTGATACTCCTTACAACTGAATATTTACCTCGATGGCAGTTTTTGAAGTGCGAGAGTGGGTGATACTCCTTCCAATTCTAAAAAGCGGGGGAGGCAATTTCATATTTATCTCATTCTAAACAATAAGTCATTCGGAACTCATTATTTACATCACACTAATCATTTAAAAATATGCCTCTCTTATTTCGCCTAATGATAGGGAAACACCCCTGCGCCCCCCTCTCAGCAGGCCTGTAGGGTGAAAATAATCGAAATCTTTTATTATAACGTAACACATTTATATTTATCAATAATTTTGAAACAGTTTTATGTTTACGATTTTATGTAATCGCAGGATAACGTAGGTAGATTTTTTACATTTTGCATGGGATCTAGATATTATTTTCATTTCACAGTTTTCAAAAAAAAATTCATAATCCGGCCCTGAAAAGGCAACTTCAGTGAATGCGCCTTTTTAGCTTATCTAGAAGGTAAATAAAAATATCGAAATATTCAACTTTGTGGTCGAAATTATCTATGGTAGTATCAAGTCCGTTTATTAAAATGGCGTTGATATAAGCAGGTATCAGAAGGTAACAGCATTCTTAAAAAGGAAAAAAGAAAAATAGTTCTAAAAATCGTTGGCAGCTGCCAACTGTCAAATGTCGCTTTTGACATCGGAATTGGAATCAGTGACCATAAAACTGCCCGGTACATTTTATCAAAAATACGGCGATACGCTGTTATCGACAAGATTTAGGCAAATCGACTTTGCACCCCCGATATCTGAAAAACTGCCCATTTTCGACCTGGTGTCCACGAGAACTTTTGATCAGGAGCTCGAGAGGAATAACAAATGGCGATTCCAGCAAATTTCATCGGGGCTATTTTCGATAAGGTACTAGTACGGGGTCCTTTTCTGTGCACAGTGTGTTATTTAATAACACAGGCACACAAAAAAATGGTCTTGTACTTTTGAGCAGAACATGATCTCCGTGTATTTGAGCCGCTGAATCCGATACCATCGTCAGAATTACTCCATTACGTCTCAAGTTTGCACTTCCGAAAATGAATTATTGCCACTTTTATTGTTTCTTTAACGTTCGAGTTAAACATATTTTTAACACTAATACTAAACATTATTTTATACGCTTTGATTGGTTGATTGATTGATTTGCCAGCGTAAGGTTAGCATTGCTACCGATTCCGGGCATCCGATCTGGAGATACGCTCCAACATGCAGCTCGATCGCTGGCTGAGCGGCCAAATGCAGTCGTTCAGTCGTCTTTTACATAGTCACGTCAAGACTGGACGACCAAACCGCGGGCAGGAACAAACCTTAGATGCTCTTATATACCGCCGGACCGGCTACATACGCTGGATTGGACATGAGACATGCTTGTTGCCAGCAGAGAGAACCACATGATGCATATAATTTAAAATGAGACGTGTAGGTGTTTGTGAGATGCTTCTTGTAAGTTTCCATGCTTCTTTTAAGTCTCCACCTATCATCATCGGGTGGGAACTGTAGGTGTTCGTGAGATGCTTCTTTCAAGTTTCCATGCTTCTTTTAAGTTTCCACCTATCATCATCGGGTGGGAAGTGTAGGTGTTGAGTTTTTTTATATGAACTGTTCCAGAGGGTAAATATCCATTTACGGTGGAAGTCCCGCGGTAAAAAGAGCTACTTTCAGCGGGTTATGTGAAAGAGAATATATTGTACTCCCTGTATATTGGTTTGTTTTTGTAGTAATCAATTTTAGTTTTAATTTCCGCTTTCCAATTCCGGGTTATTTTTCTATTTGTATGTTTAATACCATTTCAATTTTAATTTAAATTCTTTCAATTTAAGTAAAGAAATGGACTACACTAATAAACTTAACTACCATTTAAGAAAACTTTAATTTATCTGTTTCATCGACAACTGGCGTTAATAAATTAAGTTATCTAAGTTAAGTTAATAGATTAAATTAATATGGCTTAGCTTTCTTTAATCGCCTGGTTTGTGGTTACTGGTCTATCCTCTGATTATTTTATTTACACTTCACTTCTTATATCTGTCACTGCATTCCCTATAGTTTATTGTTGCAGGATAATTTACAAATTTATGACATGATGCACTTTATACCTGGTCCCATTGCACGTGTTTACTTTCTATTAGCAGAGTTATCTTATGTTACCAGATGTTTGTACTCTTTCTCGAGTTGTTTATATATGCTTTTAGCGATGCTATAATCGCATATCAAAAATAAGCTATATGAAAGAGCCAAATTTATGCTAATTTAGATCAACTATAATTAATAATTGACGCTTTAATTCAACACATTTTAGCACATTTTCTCACCGTTTTTACCCGAATTTATTCGATATTTCGTGGGATCCACTTAAAACTCGTCTGCCCTCGTCGACCACCGAACTAATCTCCACTTACAAAAGTCAACTTTTAATGCTAACGACTACCTCTAACAACATCATTTTTAATGACAGTTGTACAAAAAAACATTTTAAATTTATTTGTAAGGTAACATTCAATCCATTTAGACTAGATAATCTAATTTTTATGTACCATGATTTTATTTTCAACTAGCAGTCAAATGTAGAGTAATATGAAAAGCCTTTTTACCAACTACAGCGTATGTTTGGATGTTTAATTACATTATGCTGCTATAGCGCTTCACATTTAAAAACATACTGAAATTATTGTGCATTCTATTAAATTGAATTATCATCTGTTTTCCGTAAAACTTTCATCTCGCATGGATATTCATAATTCAGTTATATTATTTTCAGTTTTTTCATAAAGTCTTGTTAAAAGCTTTTTTATTAGTACGGCGAACACGTATAAAACGATTTTTAATTGCGTTATCTATTCAATACATTTTATATAGACATAGTACTTGCTTTCTATATGAAAGCACGTATACAGTGTGTCGCATTTACTTTAAATACGTCCTATTTTCATTATATACTTAGAGGTAAATAAACACTTTCTGGTGCTGTTTATTAAGCTCTATTGATATAGAGCATAGAGCTTTCGATTAATTTAGCTTAAGCAAAGTGTCTTAACCGTTTGATGAAGGGCAAATCGCGATATCTCTCTTCGCGTTGAAGATATATACTTCAAGCTGCTTCCAACTTTTCTGACAGCCTGTTGGAACAAACCTTATATTTATAGCCCAGCATTATCAACTACCTCAAATTAATTTCATATAGCTATGATAAAACCACAGGTTTTGCTTAATCTCCATTAAACTCGATCCTCCTAACTTGAACTTAACAGCTATAAAGTTTTATCGAAGGCATAACAAATACCTTGATAAGTCAATCATAAGCCAGTAAAGACTAAGAGATAGTTTAGTTTTAATGTAAGTTCTTGAAGGCCTTTTTAAAACTTTCTTTAAGACAGAACTATCTTTAAGTGCATTTGGCATTTATTAAATCTGGAATAAATCCGGGGTTTATGAGGTGGCCATTATAAAACATTCTTACTTGGGCGTGACAGTATAAAAAAAACTAAAAGATCATTGACTACTGACTTGCTGAGGTACCATCACAATGAATATGGTGCTCTAAAACATTTCCAATTTTTACAACGACGACTTGTGAATGTTTATTTCTGCAAATACCTTTAGATTTAGTGCCTAAAGGAATCTATTCTTAAATTTTCGTGTAATTAATAGTAGAGATGAAAAACTACTAAAGTATTTTCATCCGATAAATCATAAAAGAAATAATAATTTTCGCAGGTGATAACTGTTGTATATAAAGATGTTAACGTTTAATGTTTAAAAAATATATTAGACTACATCCTTATATTTTTAAATCAAAAATATATTTATTGCTTGCTTTAAAGGTAAATTTACGAGTCAGCTTGTCGCCTTTGCAATTTTATTAAGGAGCAGGCTTTTCATGTTCAATATAAATTTTCACTTGGAAAAATAAACAAATCATTTGAGAATAACAATCAGAATCGTTAATTTTGACCTTATGTTTTCTGTTGAAATAAATTGTGTGGTGTACTATGAAACATTTATTATATTTTTCTTTTAATCACATTATTATGATTAGCTAGAAGAATTTTCGCAATCTGCCAGAGCAGGAGTCAGCCACATTTCCGGGAATTTCGCAGAAAGATGTATTTCCATTGAACAAACAGTAAGTAGATCATTTCCAGTCATCCTGCGGCTTACTCTGGATGAAGTGATTTCTATTATAACAATGAATGTCGATGACAAATATTTAGACATTTAAAATACTTTCGTGGCCTAACTACATGCTGTTAGGTTACTGGGAACTAATTCCTCAGCGACATATAGTAATATAGGAAGAAATAGGAAAAATGGTAAACTGCTTTGCTAGAATTGCTGCCTACTGTTCTAGACCTAAATCCAATTGATTTAATAAAAAGCATATTATAAACTTTTGCATAAAAGTTTCATTGGAATTCTATATGTGATGGTATATGATTAGTAACAAAAATTGTGCTGAATTATTACAAGACACTGTTGAAATTATTACTTTCTCTAAAACTTGCTCAAAATATATAAAGGTAAGTCCTAAAATGTTGGTTGATTTATTTATAGACAATAACCTGTACAATAGAGTTGAATTAAAAAAATTGAATATGCGAATTGCCTAGTTCCTAATTTGACACCGTGTCCAATTTTTCAATTCTGAACATTCTTCAAATCGATATTAGAACCTGTGTGAGAAGTATTTTCCACTCACGTTTGCTTCAGTAAAAGTCGATAACATCAGTTTAACAAACAGTTATAAAATTGACAGAATAAAGCTTGGACCTTAAAACATGTGAAGAAATTGTGAATGGAAAAAGAAGAGTATGGTCTTTCTTCAAAATTATATAGGTAAGTACAATGTTCATTGTGCATTTTTTAAATAATATTTTTATAATATTTTATCTATTCCTTTCAAAGCTATTTTAAAATATGATGATGATTTTTTGCCAAATGCATATTGACTGTAGTGTTCAGTGTTTTTGTGTTTGTGCAAATCAGTGACTATACAGGGTGTTCTTGGATGGGGTTACCTGCACTACAAACGGACCTAAATTTAAATTTGTTGACAAAAAGTCACACTTTATAAAACATTTTATTAAAAATAATGAGTTTTGTGTTAAGAAAATGTATTTATTATACAGGGCCAATATTCTTGACTAAAGATGACGGTCTCGGATGATTAGGGATCGAGCTTGAGCTCTTTGCCCCAATCATCGCTGTAGACCTGGACCGGCCTCGTAAGGGGTGGGCCTGCTTTTTCGCCTATCCCCCCCGCAAATGCGGACGGTATTGGCGATGTTAGCAAACCTCCCCTGGTCCTAGCTGTTGGACCCTGCCAGCTGGGTCGTTTCTTCTGGCGCTCTTCTGTCTTGGTCTTCTTTCTTCGCTGGCATGTATAGGCTCCCGGGAGCGTCTTTCGTCTGTCGTGAGAGGGAACGGCTGTTACCGAGCCCTCTCGTAGTTTGAAAGGGATTTGGAGTTGTTGACTAGTTGGAAGCCCAGGGTGCCAATTGGCATCATGTGCTCCGATTTCGTCGGAAGGAAGTGTGAACTGTGTAGTTCAGGATTGTATTCGGCCAGAGACGCTTTCTTAGCGTCAGAGGCCGGCACGGACTAGGGTAAGGGTACCGAGCTGGTTGTTTGCTTGGTACCCCCGGGATCGGATAATTGGATGTTTTTGGTGATTGTCTCCTTGCGGTGTGGCATGCAGATCGGGCTGTTACAGATGAAAGGTTAGTTATACTTACCCATTATCCAGGATCAATTATACAGGGCGCTCACAAATTTCAAAAATATGAACTTTACTTACTAAAAGTAAGTAAACTACATCTATTTTGCACTTTTAATGAAAATTCCATTTGAAAAAGTTGTTTATAATTATTTTCTGTTTTAATGCAAAATTTAAATACATTTCTGTTTAAATTGCATTTTTTTATCCCTCAATTTCTTTATCTACCTGTATGTAAGAAACGAGGTAAGAAATAATGACATTGACAATTCAAAACCTCATAGTTATGTGGCACTGTCCAATGCTCATAATTACTGTGTGTTAATTCAAATTGCTTACTTTACAGCAACGGATTTACTTAGTTAACTGTTGTAGTATAGAGGATATTTTCTATCGAAATACGATTGAACTGTTTCAAGACAAGTATCCTAGTGCTAATATTAGTCGAATTTCAAAAGAAAATAAGTCTGAAGCTGAGAAACCTAAACAAAATCATACACTGGAAGGTGATGATGCACGATGATGCACGTCATTTAGACTTTTGCTTGGACATCGGTGAAAGATTTGTGGAAGATAAACAGTTTTATAAAAATATTAGTTTTTCATACAAGTCTGCCTTTAAAACGAATGGTGTAGTACCATCCCAGAATTGTCGTCATTGGGCGCAAATTCAAATTTTATAGTAAATGCAAGTAATCAAAAGTCCAAAACGTATATTGTGCAAATACAAAAAATATGATTATTGTCCATACGTCACTGAGAAAATTCTTAATCAAAATTCGTTCTTAGAAATGTTAAATATTTACTTTTGGTCAGAAAATTTAGAATACAGACCTATTTTTAACAAGCTTGATGTTCCGCGCATTCGTCACTGCAGGTTCGAAATTGAGTTCATACACATTTTCCTCAAAAAGGGATAGGTAGATTTGGTCCCATTCGCTGGCCAGCTCGGTCTCCCGATCTAACGGCATGCGATTATATATATTTGGGGGATTTTTCAAAGAAAAGGTTTATAAAAATCAATTAGCCCATAATGTGCAATTTTAAAAGAAATAATGATTTGAGCTATCGCAGAAGTAAATCAAGAGATGATTCGTTTTGTTAACGATGAATTTAAAAAAACGATTGCAAAAGTGCGTTGAAGTTGGTAGTGTTCGTGTTGAATAAAAACTTTGTTAATTGAAACATTTAGTTGTGTGTTAATTAAAGTATTCAACGAAGCCCAAAAAGCGCCGAATGGAGGAAATAATTTGTGTAGAGGCAAATTACTTCCACATCCACGTAGTGGATTGGAAGTAAGTAGGTATAGTAATCGTAAAAAAATTTTGAAACGTCGAAATTTTAAATTTGAGCGAAAAAAAAATGTTCTGTCTGTCTGTCTGTCGGTCTGTCTGTCGGTGTGCCTGTAACTTTTTTTGTCCGCACGCTTTCTCCGGAACGGTTTAAGATATTGACTTGAAATTTTCTACACGTATATACTGTAATGAGATCTGGAACTGGATTGTCTTTTGAAGATATCCGGTAAAGGGTTGGGGGGTAAATAGGAGTAAATATGGGGAAATATGTAAAGCAAGCTGGTAAGGGTACAGAAACTTGAAATTTGATGTATGTACTACAAGCCAAGGCCTCAGATTTTTTAATAATATCTTCAACCCCCCACCCCACCCCTTCTTCATTATTAAAGGGGTTGATAAAATAAAATTGAGATATTCATTTGTAATTTGGTACGCGTATGTATTATAACGACATCGGGAACTAGATTATATTTTGAAACGATTTTCAACCCCCCCACCACCCCTACTCTATTATTAAAGGGGTTGATAAAATAAAATTGAGATATTCATTTGAAATTTGGTACACGTATGTATTATAACGACATCTGGAACTAGATTATATTTTGAGATGATTCCGATGAAGGGTTGGGGGTTAAATAGGGGTAAATAGGGGAAAATAAGTAAAGCAAGCTGATAAGAGTACAAAAACTAGAAATTCGGTATATGTACTAGAAGCCAAGGTCTCAGATTATTTATATTATTTTTCAACCCCCACCACCCCTACTCCATTATTAAAGAGGTTGATAAAATGAAATTGAAATATTCACTTGAAATTTGGTACACGTATGTGTCATAACGACATCTGGAACTAGATTATATTTTGAAAAGCTTCCGTCGAAGGATTGGGGGTTAAATAGGGGAAAATAAGTAAAGCAAGCTGGTATGAGTACAAAAACTTGAAATTCAGTGTATGTACTAGAAACTAAAATTTTTATAATATTTTTCACTCCCCCACACCACCCCTACTCCATTATTAAAGGGGTTGATAACATAAAAATGACATATTCATTTGAAATTTGGTACACGTATGTATTATAACGACATCTGGAACTAGATTATATTTTGATATGATTCCGTTGAAGGGTTGGGGGTTAAATAGTGGTAGATAGGGAAAATTAAGTAAAGCAAGCTGGTAAGAGTGTAGAAATTGTTGATTTGATCTATGTACTAGAGGTGATGACCTCAGATTTTTCCATAATATTTTCCATCACCCCATCACCCCCACATTAAAAGAGTTAATAAAATTGAATTTAGATTTTCACTTGAAATTTGTTACACGTATAACGATATCTTAAACTTGGTTATATTTTGACATGATTGCGTTGAACGAGTGGGGGTAATTGGTGGTAAATAGGGATAAATAAGTATAGCAAGCTGGTAAAGGTACAGAAACTTGAAATTCGGCGTATGTCCTAGAAGCAAAGGGTAAACTAAAAACTTCATGTCTAACGTATTTGGTAGAAACCAACGCCTGAAACTTTTCTATGACATCTGCTCCAAATATTATTGAAATTCTATGACCAATAATTTTCACATACTAGAGTGCAAATCTAGTCAAGATGTTTCCTTTAATGTGACTGATGAAAAATCTGGATGTGGAAGTAGTGATTCCTTGGGCAGCGGATTTTTTGTGGGGGGGGAGGGATAGTTTAAGTTAAGCTCCCCTTTTCACGTTTCTCTTGAATAACTTGAAAACTACGCCCCCTAGTGAAAAAGTGTCTGTATGTATTAAACTACATGAAATTTCTTACAAATAAGTTCCTATTAATTTTCATTTTGTAATGAACACTTTTTCCAAAAAAATTTTCCATCATCTGTTCTATAGCAGAGAAACAAAAACAATTTTTTTTTTTTTGCAATAAGTTTAGAATGCCACGAAATGTGGAAATTTTAAACTTAAGTGGAAACATTTTCTTTTCACTATCTATTCCGTTTGGACGGTTCACCCTGTATATCTTCCAGTGAAAGTCTAACCATTTCTTCGGCGGCAGTAGCGTCAGCTACCTACCAAATTTGACTGTACTCCGTCAAGTAGTTTTTTTAATAATGCACCAACAGACAGACCGATAGACAGACAGATAGACAGACTGACGGAATTTAAAAACCTAAATGTTGATCCTAGAAAAAAAAATATTAACAACTTATTTATAGGAAATTTCATCTAATATCGTATATAGATACTTTTTCGCTAGAGGGCGTGGTTTTCGAGTGATTCAAGAGAAACGTGAAAAGGGAACCTTTAAACTACCCTCCACCCCCCTCTACCCGCAGAGCATCCACTAGTCAGGACTTTTAGTATGTTGTTCAGGGCACTCCCCCCGACAACTATACAAACATTGGCCACTACATGAATTATTTCCCCTATTTTTCCTTCGTTATTGGACTGTTTATTTAAACATTTAGAATGTTTGTTTTTAAAAAATAGAAATTTTGTTCTAACATTTTGGATTATAACAAGAAAGTAATTATGCGCAACTTTTGAAGTGAACAAATAAATTTTGGACTAAGATTAGTCCAGATTAGTTTTTTAGCATACACATTTTCTAATAGAGTAACTTTCTGTCAAGAAATTAAAATTTAGCTCCATTTGTGGTATAGATACAAGGTATAATGAATTTCATGTTATTAAAAAAACTGGTGGTAGGGAACGACAAGACAAACAAAAAAACCTTATATAACATGGGGTCTCATAATTTTGCAGAAAAAAATAAACAAAAATTTCCAAAATACTTAATAACATAGTTTGAGATCTGCTGGCATATTGGGGTAGGTTTTATTGCCTCGCGTCTTGTCGCACATGATACTCTGACATTCCTGCAAATAAGTATGCCGACAAAGCAGTTAAAAGCGACCGACAGAGGAGACCGCCATGTTTTTTGCCTCTTCGCGGACAAATTATCTTATTGCGCGTGCTATACTCTTCCTTGTAATATTCTCAAGTAATAATTTCAGTTTGTGTTCTTACTTGATAAACAACGTACACACAACGCGACCTACCCGTTCTTTGGTTTTGTCTGTTGCTTTTGTTCTTTTTGAATTTTGTGCCACTTATGTTAAGATTTATTTTATTGACTTATCGTTCATGTCGGCGTCGTTAGTACTTGGTTACGTAAGACACTACTTCTCGTTCGTGCTTTTTGTGTTACTTTTTGGATTTTGGACCAAGTTTCTCTTTTTGTTTTCTTTATTGATAACGTTAATTCACTAATGTGGTGTTTTAAAACGCAGATTTTGGACATTATGAGAGATTACACTTATCCAGAGCTCGTGGATATGCACTTGGTGTATGGAGAAAGTCGTGGAAATGCAGCTGGTGCAGAAGAGCTTTAGAACAATTTCAACAACGTATTTTATGTGCATAGAAATCATAAAAAATGATCGTAATTTACCAAATGTGTTGAACAGAGTGCGTATGTCCTTAGTTCGACGTGCCGAAATGTGTATACGTGGGGATGGAGGTCATTTCGAACAATTTTTATGAAAAATTCAAAAGAATTGTTCAGTTATTGGGTGGTACCTATTGGGCATTAAAGGTATGATTAATATTATTAGTATTCGCTGTCTGATTTTGATCTGTTTATTACTGTTTACATTGATTTTCATAGAGACCAAAGACTCGATTTTTAGTTTTCGATACCTGATTGGGAAAAATGATGCACTCAATTCGTTAAAAAAATCAAATTTTTTTGTAGGTTAAAATATACAACTATTTTCTGTTATCGTATCTCGGACGTCTAACTGTTTTTTTATAAAATAATTACTAATTTTTTTAGCTTTTAACACAATATTACAAATGTTAATAAACCACTTTTAAATTTTATAAATTTTTATAATTATAAACGACAATAAAAGCTACAATAACTTTATTCTAAATTAAAAACCACATGTAAAGAAATCATATTTAAACCCCTGCGGCCATGCTAAGCTTGCGTTGTACCGAAAGAGAAGGAATTATTTACATTTTTATAATTAGTGGTGGTAGCGGGAACATAAGTCGGGTATTACAGTTTTTTATTATTTCTAATATTCGGAACTATAACATCCATTGACACCGAAGAACAGTGGTTCTCAAATATTTCCTACCTAGGTCAGTTTTTTCAAAGTGCCCCTAGAGAAAAAAGTCATATAGGTTTTTTGTTTGTCTAGTCGGTCCCTATTACCAGTTTTTTTTAATGACATGAAACTAATTACACCCTGTATAATAGATAGCTCCATCGGGACACCCTGTGTATTTATTAAAATATACCACATTTTGGGTCAATCCATCTCTGACATACGACAAAACTTCCGGTTTCTAGCTATGATTTAACATATTCTAATAAAAAATGTTTCGCGATTTATATGACACAAATTGAACAGTAAAATATATTAAATGATTTGTTTATATTTTAAATGAATCCGATACGTATTTTGACCAGGTATGTTTATGGTTTTATTCAGTTATTGTTTACATACATTTTTTACTGACAATTTTTCAGGAACTTTATTAGCATACCTTTTCTAGTAACTTGTTAATGTAAATGTAAATCAGACAGAACGGTACAGCATACCATGTAAAACATAAACAGTAAGTTACACTCATTTGGTTGTGAAAATTTGTGACTTAGAATACAACCATAAACTACGGCGGGCATTCGTACCCACGTAAGTATGCAAATATTCACTTCGTTCTGCCTAATAAGCAAATAAGTCTTAAACTGAACCGGGTTCGTAGATCAGACGCTATGTGGTAAGATAAGCCGGATTTGAAAAAAAAGTGCAAAATTAATTCAATTGTGTAAAGAAGCAGAGCTGCGTAGAGCACTGATAAAAAGTGCTTTGAGCACTAGGCACTAAGCACTGAAAAAAAACTGCCTGTAATTACCCAGAAATAAGCACTCTAAATAACGAAATGTTCGCGACTACTATATTTAATAATAATAATATTTATTTGCAATATAAATAACAATACAATGCAATGTAAATGAAAATGCAAATAATAACAAAACAATACTTGATTGATTAATTGATTGATTTGCCAGCGTAAGGTGAGCATTGCTGCCGATTCCGGGCATCCATGGAGGTTGATGCCAACACGCAGCTTGGTCGTTCGCCGAACACACCCTACGAGCGGCCAAACCGCGTACCGGAACCAAACATCGAATGTTTTAGATGCCGCTGGACCGGCTGCATACACCGGGTTGGACATGGAACATGCTTGTTGTCATCAGCGAGAGCCACAGGACGCATGGGGTAGGAATCTAGGATGGAAGATGTAGGTGTTTGTGAGATGCTCCTCTTAAGTTTCCATGCTTCTTTTTTAGTTCCCATCTATCATTATTGGATGGGAGTGTAGGTGTTTGCAAGATTCCATGTTTCTTTTAACTTTTCATCTATCATCATCTCCTTATTTATTCTTCCTCCAAGTCTGCTATTTCTTCTGTTTCTGAATCTAACAGTGTGCACCTCCTTCCGCCCCTTGCGATCACTTTGTTTGTCTGCCAATACATACACACATCCGCTCGCCGTCGGGAGCGTCTTTTTATTATTAACCGTTCCACAGATAAATAACCATTTACGGCGGAAGTGCCCCATCTCGCGGTAAAAAAACGTTTTATGGCGGCTTATGGGAAAGAGGCCCGAGAGAATATTTTGCATAACCTGTGTATTAGTTTGTTTCTGTAGTAATTGCATTCAACTGCCGCGACGCTTTCCAATTCCGGGTATTTTCTATTTTATTGGCTATTTTTAATACCTTTTCAAATTTACTTTTAAATTATTTCTCTGTTGTGTAATACTAATAAACTAAAAAATTAATAAAACAAATACAATTAAAGGCTAGACTATTATAGATTTATCTGTTTGTCCCCTTTGTGTTTACGTTCGCAGCTTCCCTCTTTCTTCTGTAGTATTTCCACACTGCTTGCACTCGTTCTCATCCTTCCAAAAACTCAGCTTGTTGTCACTCACTTTTAAATGTAAATATATGTTGCTCTCCTTTAATTGAAAACTGACATAGGAATAATAATAATAAACAGCAATACTAAATAATAATAAAAACAAAATTCAGGAATACTGCTCGCAAATAAACAGAAGAATCTCTGAGGTATTCAAAATTCGTAATTAAATAAATAAATCATAAATACATATTAAATTGAATCATACAAGATATAACGGGTGGTCCCTGGGAATGGGAAGTTTTGAAAATGTTGTTATTTTGAAACAGGTATAGCTGGCCATGGATTTATTTGTTATATTGTCTGTCATTATATGTCATTTGGTAATCATGAAACAGTGGTCCGGTAAGCAGCGTGCTTTTGCAATAAAATCGTGTTATAAAAATAACGACAGTGTAGTTGTTGTGCAGCGGCAATTACGACTACACTTTGCAATTTCTCATAAAGGGTGAATTCCTTCCCCTCATACCATAAACTTACCACAAGAGAATCAATAAATGCCTTGCAGAGATTATTTCCTGATCACATTATCTCCAGGTGTGGAAACATTGAATGGCCCCCAAGGTCGCCAGACCTTACGGCATCTTATTACTTCTTGTGGGGCTACTTGAAGCATAGGGTTTTTGTTGACAAACCAAGAAATATTCAGGAGTTGAAAATAAGAATCCGTGAAGTAATTGCCAATATATCGTTAGATATGTTGCAGCGTGTAATAGAAAATTTCACCAACCGTATTCAAGAGTACGTAGAAATAAGGGGAAGACATTTACCAGGAATCATTTTAAAAAAATAAAAAAATGCATATAATTACCTAGCCATTGTTATATCTTATTTTAAGTAAGTAAAGTTACTTTCAAAATTATGTTGTTATCAAAATTTCCCATTCCCAGGGACCACCCAGTACAAACCGCCGCACAGTGGGACCAAATACCCAAAATATGCGACAAAATATGTAGGCATTATTGTAAAGCTCTAGATTTGCTTCTTTTGTTAAGAAACTATATTTCTTAAAGTATTATAACAAAATAAGCTCAAAATTATCCTTGGATACCCAATTATAATATAGAATTGGCTGAGGCCAACCGCATTGTAGAAATAATTGATACTTAGTTTTTTCCCTTTATTTTAACATTTGGATCATCATATTTTTCAAATATAGTTAAGTTTCAAATACAATAGAGTGGTATAATGAAAGAAAATCAGAGATATCGTTCTAAAGTAGTGTCTGGTTTATCATTAAATAAAATAACAGAATAATAGTAATATTTTATTTAGACATAATTAATGATTTAATAACGTAGAGATATAACTTACTTATTAAACATTAACTATTAAAAATCTTCCTCACTAGAACTTGTTTCTTGTTCACTTTCTGGTTCAGTTTCTGATTCAATTTCTCTATGATATTCTTTCTGTTCAGGATATACCAGGTGTAGCTGTAGTGGCTGAAAGTAAAAGTGACAGGACCTCCTTTGGTAGTGATTTTGATGTTTTTACGGGAAGTTTCCTTAAACCTGTTATCGGAGGATCTGAAGTTATTAGGAGAGCATTGGTCATCATACGAGATACTTTTCTAGAATGATGTGCTCTGTATCTTTTAATATCCTTAAACCTCTCTTCTAGAGCTTCATCAGATAATTGTCCTATAGCAATGAGAGCATGTGACATTATCTGGTGGCCGTGAATAAGAATCTTACGGACTGATATTGGCATGTAAAACCACTTATACAGACTTATAAATAATTTTGTAGTGTCAAGTGTATAAGCATCAAAGGATTCTGAGTTAATTTCATTGAAATTGTATGCAGAATGATGGAAAATCTTTCTATTAACCCTGTGTTTATTTCTGTTATTTAAGAAGTCAGAGAAGGATTTCTGAAGATACGACTCGCAGTATTTCCATTGTGTGTGGTACCACTTCCTCCTGCCTTAGGTACATCTACTAAAAGACCCATTCTTTCTAGAAGTTGTTTATTTTTTTAAGCAGAATATGAATCTGTAAAGAAAATGGGGGTTTGTATTTAAAAAACCAAAGTGGGCCTTTAGATGACCTTGAATTCCTCCACCAAACCTTAAAAAATATAGCCAATGATCCCACTTTTTAAATGGTGACTTTTGTCTGAAACATTTTCTCCAAAATTCTTCGTTTTCAACTTATTCGCGTTTGTCAACTTAAATGCCTCACCCGGTATAAGTGGAGCATAAAGAAAAATTAGAAAATCTGCATTTAAATTAATATTTCTAATTTTTAACGATTAAGAAAAATAGAAATTAGTAACCTATTTGTTGAAAAAAAAAAACAGATATTTAAGCCATAGAGATACAATTATGTCTGATTAAATATTCCATTGCATAAGTAGGTTGTATTTAAAACTCGAATTAAAAAAGTTTAGGCAATTTCTGGCAAATATCGCTCCTATGCTTGAAATCTAAAAGATTTTGTAATTTATTTATGCAAAGAAACACATTGCTACTAAATGTACTTTTTGAAATATTTCATCACAAAGTTCATCTTAGGTACAATCAAACAACGATTGTTTCATTTGTTTTATATCAACGATATATTGTATTTTGAGCACACTGATTAAATAATCAATCCAAGTAAAAAAAAGCTTACTTACTGGTAGTACCATGCTCCATTTGTAACAGTTAAATATTGCACTTTTCAACGTCCAAATATACACCTAACTTTTACTTTAAAATGTTCTAAATAATCTGTTCTCACACGCGCTCAACTACGCACTAATTTCTGTCAACCTACCAGGCAAACGAAGGTCCCTTTCCGAAAAACTGTTGTAAATACAAATGCATTCACATCTTAAGAGTTACAAAATAACAATAAATAATCCGCAAAAGGGATTTCAATTTTCGCCATTTTGTCGCTATTTACCTACTTTCTGTCCCACTGTGCGCCGCTCTGTATCTTGTTTCGTTTTCGAGATTAAGCCATCGGAAGTAGGTAAAAATCGGTCTTTTTTCCTATTTCCGATGACTCGACATTCGATTTCTGTCACCTTCGTACGTACCCCGTACTTTTCAGTTTTTTGTGGCCACTTTCATTTTTTGGAAATACCATTAAAAAATTTATGCGATTTTGACATCTCTTCGCATAAACCACTCTAACTTTTTCTAGATAAAATTTATCCCCTCTTTTCTGTGCTTGATCGATTGGAAATTAAATGTTGTCGAAATGAAGAAGCTGACCGAGGCACGAAGCAGCGAGGTCAACTAATTCTCGAGACAGCAATGAAAGTTTAATCAAGATTTGTACACTATTTTATTCACAATTATCCGCCTTAATGAACAAAAAGCCATTAGTTAAATCGTTTACTAAATTTTTAAATACGATTTTATGTATTTATGTCAAAGGACAAATGTCAACGTGACGTCGCGTCGTATCTGTAGAATTGTTTGCTCTGCTTGTGTCTAGGTTTGTGTTAATAAATAAACATGCTGCTTGTCTTATAATTTATATTTCCAATAACTGAAAGAAAGCCAATAAAAAACACAGGTAGGCATATGCTCACTTTCCAACCCGAAAAGAGGTAAGAAAGTGGCCAGTTTTCAATCTGAAATGTTATATTTCAGTTCAGTTGTCGAATGAAGTTGAAATGTCATACTTTTCGACTTTTGACAGTAAGACAATTTGATTATTCCTGTATGATTGTCAATAAAATCAAAAGTGCACTCTCAAAAGTTATGTTGAGTATATGATAAGCTGAGTTGGTGGACATTTCTGATACAGCGATGCAAGAAACCTTTCCCCTGTTTCTTGCGGCGGGGAATCGATTGCAATGGGTTTCGGGGTTGAAAACTGTCCAGACTACCTTTAATGGCCAAGAACCACCCCCGAGACCTATTGGTCGGAGGAAGGTTCTTGCATCGCTGGCTAGGAAGTGTCCACCAACTTCATTCACTGGTCTAAATCGGTAAATGAAGTGGTGCAGGGGACCTTCCTCCCTTTCTTGCCCTAACTACCCTTAATGGCCAAGAACCATCCCCAAAACTTGGCCTTCGGGACATATTGCAGAATGGCTGATTTTTTGCTGAGGATTTTCTTTGGCAACATTTATAAGATTGATGACGAAGGACACGAGAGGGTTATCGAGTTGAAAGGTGGCCAACAGAAGGGGTGATTTCGACCCTCTTAAAGGGATGAAAATATGGGTGGATGAGTAAGAGACTCCGTGCAAAAACCATGTTTTGGGGGTGGCTCTTGGCAATTAGGAGTAGTTAAGACAATTTTCCAGCCCCGAGACCCATTGCAATCGATTACCCGCCAAAAAAGGCAGGGGGAGGGTCACTTGCATCGTTGGCTCGGAAGTGTCCACCAACTTCATTAACTGGTCTATATTGCACCAATATTCAGCTGTATAATTATATACTCTTTGCATGTACAAAACGAAGTGTATATCGCATTTGATTGGCACATTTCTAAAATCGGTAATTTCGCTCGTAGAGTAAAACATTTCATATGCCTGCGTTGGTGACCGAATTTTGAACAATTTTCAAAATGACCGTCCGTCTGTCTGTTCGTCCGTCAAGTTTCTTGTAAGAACGATAACTTAAGAATGAAAAGTCCGAATGTATTGAAACTTGGACAGTAAGTATATAAACAACCGACGATTGTGGTTTACAACATTTATGTTTGTTATTAGTTAGAATGTTTATCCTTCACTTTAATGTATCGTTTCAACTAATCAGCCTAACGCGGTCAACCGAGAGATCTGTCGCATGTTGTTTAATTTATGCTTAAACGATCCCTATATACTAATATGCCACTAGTAAGTATTTTTAATACTAAAATTCAATCAACGTAGTGGACATCCCATTGAAACTATTGAATTTTTGTTTTAATTGTGAATATTTCAATTGAAATAACTACATTTATTTAGTTTGATGTGATGAACATGTATGAACTCGGTTAATTTATCTGATTGCGATTACAAGCGCTTGCAATGATAAACCAGAGGCTGTAAATGGCTATTTTATAAATGAATTTGCATTGCGTTATATTTTAATTTAGTTCTGTTCTACTATCAGCGCAGCAATTAAACTTAATAATATTCTATATTTAGATGGTCCATTAAGTCATATCTTAAATCGTTGTTGGCTGTGCTTGCTCACAATAAAATCAATATTATATTTCACTTGCAAATAAATAGAGATATGTGTATAGACAAATCTCTACCAAGAGCATAATATTACCTTGTGAACCTATGGAAAAAAAATATGTTGTCGTTAATGACTCACGGAAGACATAAAAACAATTACAAATTGACGATAGTTTAATGATTTGTAACATGCTTATCGAAAATTACATTCCTCATGACCGTCTTATCAAAAAAGACGACATTCCTCATGAACATTAGAGAAAAATTTACTTAGTACGTACTACACCAGAATGTTGTGTACATTGTATATCGTGAAGTGACCTAAATATTATTTTCGGCAGGTAGAAGAAGATTCTTTGGTTTATACATAAAATACAGGAATACTTACCAGGCGGGACTTAGAAGGGCTTTATTTTAAAATGTGGTGGAATTATATGATATAAAAATTACAATTATGTCCTGCAAATGGTACAAATGGCCGATTTCCGATTTCGATGTAATTTACATAAAATCAAATATTTAAATAGAACAACCTGTATATTTTCGCATATTTTAATCTTGCTAGCCAATTCAACTCTCAAATATTATCTTAATTTTGACCAATAGTATTTTTTTAATTTTTAATTTTATACATACAGTGTCTCACTCAAGAGTGTAACAGCGTAATAATTCTTTTGTTTTTTGTCCGATTTGAATTAAAGTGATCTTAAAATATGGAGGTCACCAAAGTCTATTTAAGACCACAAAATCACTGTCCATCTTTAAATGCAACACCATCTACCAAACTAAATTATATGAAAAAAATTAAACAATCAAAGTAGGCATTCTTTAATAAAAAAAATTTGTTAACAAAACTTTGTTACAGTCTATTTTCGTATCTGTACATTTAAATTTGAATATCGTAATATGTTATCGTTTTAGTCGAGGCTATATATAGTATAACTGGTTGCCTACCGTTCGTGCTCCATGTGAGCCACGCACAGTGATGTTGGCAACGCGTTGCTGGCAACGCATTGCTAGCAACGCACGGTAACTGTACCTAATTTCTTAGGAAGCGAGTTTCGAACGTCTCGATTATAACTTTTTCAAGACCGTTATTATCAATTAAACTTATTGTTTTGTTAATGGAATTACGAAATACTGTATTATGTGTGAAATATAGACGTCATTAAGGGAGATTTATCAGATTTGTGGGTTATGTTGTATAGTGTTCATTAGGAACGTACCCATGGACAAAGTTTTAGTCATTCTCGGATTTTGACAGAGGTTTCCGTCTTGGCCATTTTTGGGGATTTCTTTCCGTTTGCCGGCTGGAGGATAAGTTGTGTCACTGAGCACGTGGATAGCATTTTGTGAATTTGCTCCTTTAATGGGATTTAGTGCTGTAGTGACAAATTAGCAGTATTTTATTTTGATATTTTTATTATTTTCTGTTGGGAAGTACTGCTACGGAATTTTTCGGATAAATCAACTTGCTGGAAGCACATGGCAAAGGAATTCTGAAAGCCTACTCAACATCTAAGGGCTTTTTGGGTTTTTTGTTCTTTTTGTTCCTTTTGTTCTTTTGGTTTCATTTTATCTTGGACTTTTACTGGTGTCGCATCATGTATGTTTGACCCCACATCTTACCTGTTGGATATCTGTACATCTGTATGTGAACTTTGGGTTTGCTGAAACTTGGTTGGCAAGCTATTTGGTGAATTTGGAATCCTGAGTTGTACCGGTGAGACTCTCCTGCCTGGTTCCATTGGAAGCTACGCTCCCCTGGTAGGCCTAGTAGTTACATTGTGAAACTTGCTGGAGGTAAGCGTCTTTGAATAGCCTAACGAGGGACCTTATATCACATTCCACCTTCTACGTGAGGCATAGAGAGCCCGTCAGTTTTCTTACGGTACTAATTACACATTAGATGTAAATTGTCAGTAACTATTTTGCACATGACCAACTAAATTTAGTAGTTTTGAACACCACGCTTGCAACTTTTTAACATTAATCAATTTAACCTATCGTCACTTACCTAATTCACATTATTTTGTTCATTTTATGTTATTTTCCAGTATTTTAATGTAATCCTCTAAGCCAATATATTCTGGGGGGTCATATTTTGCCTATTATTAGTTAAGATTTTATTAGTTTTAAGTTGTCGTATGTTTTGTGTTAGGTTAAGTGTGGGCCACACATCTGAGTATATCGATTGTGTGTAATGTTATTTCGGTGGGATTTGGCTGTAAGCGTACCTATATATAATCATTAAATCTGCTATAGTAAGACGCGTATTTTGTTTTCACTAGCGTACATTTAAAGCCCCAATTTGTCGAATCCACTCCCCAGGTACTTGTCTAGTCGGCCGTGTGAGCCTCTTTCGCCACCAATTAAATGCAGAGAGGGGACTGCACGTAAAACATAAAAATTTTGTTCAGGGCACAGGGTGACCACCCTACCCTGCTGTATTGCTGATATATCAGCCTCTAAAGTAATTTTTTATATATATTCCCCTTTTATCTGGGAGCCCTGCAACAACTTGTTCGAAATCATTCAAAAACCCTGAATCCGATGTTTAGTTCAATTTAAAAAAAATGAGGTCTTGATGAAAAAATTTTGAGACATTTAAATAAAAATTACATCTAAATTTATTTTTTTGCCAACATATCTAGTTGACAACTAATCTGAAATTTACAATATTGTCTCAGTTGTAACAAAGGAGCCAGCCAAAACGAAGAGTATATTGCATTCGATCGGCATATTTCTAAAACCTGTACCATTGCCCGTAGAAAAAAAAAATCATATCACTGTGTTGGTGGTCGAATTCTGAAAAAAACTTTCAAAATGTCCGTCTGTTTGTCTGTCCATCCGTCCGTTCGTCCGTTTCGTTTCTTGTAAGCACGATAACTTAAGAACGAAAAGTCCGATAGTATTGAAATCTGGACAGTAAGTTAGTGTTAGCTAGAGGAAGAAACCTATTGTTTTTGAACAAAATCGATGAATAAATAAAAAAGTTATTAATTTTTGAAATGAGGAAAAAATTTTTTGTTCTGTAATTAAACAAAAAATGTTTGAAACTAATATCATTTACAAAAAAACTGCGAAGAGTATCCTATGGGATGCGCAACAATTACATCACAAGTGTAGTAAATCGGCGAAGAGTATAATGGTTAGCTTGCTTTGTATGTACATTTTACAAAAATTCCTCCATAATAAAAAAAAAGGAGAGATAGGTATAGGGAATGCTAATATCAATTGATGCATAATACTCTATTAAATTATGTGAAAATATACAGTGGGCGCTGTTTGAAAAAATTAACCATTTGAAGTTTGAACTAAAACATTGTTTTATTGTGAAAATAAAATACCTGTATAATATTGTGAAAATATAGGACTACTTTTAGTTAAAGCATAGGGTACTTGTATGAGCTTGAAAAAAAATTCTTAATCGGCTACATGATAGAAGATATCGATTTTTTTTCCGAAGGGTAGTAACCGTCAAGAATCTCCAACAATATTATTTATTTCGAAAACTGGTAAGTTTAAAAGTACGTCATGGTACATAAACCTAAGTTAAAATTGTATAAGGAATCCAAATATACAATACAATACAGACTGTTCCATTTAAAATAACAAAGCTAGGTGATTCCGGTGTAAGCGGAAGTAACACATGTATGAAAATATTTTCGTTAGATTCACCATATCCAAAAACCACCTCATGCCAATTTTCAAATTTCTAAACTTGACAGATCCCAAGAAACATCTAATATCCGCTCTCCGTGAATAGCTCCGTTTAAAAATTAGATTTTTGTTTTTGACATCACATACTTAAAAGTTTTATTTCACTTCACTATTCAAATTTGAAAATAATCCCTTGGTCCATTCACAAGATACAAGAGGGTCCCTATGGGCTGGGCCATCAGGTATATTATGATATATGTCTCAAATATAAATATGATTATAAAGTTATTTCAGAGTTGCATTTTTCCTTGAAATTGCGTAGCAAGTCACTAAAAAATTAATTTTAATTACAAAATGTAGGAACATTGATTTTATTTTTGTACTTTGAAATAAATTATATTCCACTGTTTTTGTTATGCCTATTGACCGTGTGGTAAGTTTACCACGCATTTCGTATTTGTACTGAGTGTTTGATTTTAATCCACTTTAAAAAATTTCAAAAAGGAGCAGGATTTGAATTCGACTCTTTCATGATTGTTCAGTGATTTCTTTGGAATTGAGTAGGCGATTTCTATGGATTTTTTTTGACTATAGAGTATAGCTCGGCTGTAGTCCCATATTATTTTCATCTAGTTATATCTAGCAAAAGTTGAGTGAAAATAGGAAAGCAGTATTTTATATTCTAGAATATGTGAGGATATGGCGGATGTGCCAGTTGAAATTGAATAGTTAGGTGTTATTGGAGAAGATGATACTGAATATGATGTCAAAAGTTAAACACTCAAATGGCAAATCCAATAGGGCTGCTATAACTGCATGATATTTACAGATTTACATGAAACTTGGCCCCTAAAATGGGTGGCACAAAATTTTATGAAACCAAAGCTATGAAATAAAATTTCAAGTTATGTGTCTTCTGGGATAATGTTGGACAGTTAATAAACAAGTGGAAAAAATATGTATTTTATAGTAAATTATTGTAATAAGAAATATGTGTTTATGAATGGTATTTATTTTATTATTGCGACTCCATGTTTTACGACAATAAGTACAGTAACAGTTAAAAAAACCTATGTTAACCAACCTACTCCAGTCACCAATTAGATTGGTTCAGCCTTTACCCCAACTTGAGATGATCTATTAAAATTCATACATTTTATGTATTTTAATGATTTTCCTAGCAACTACCAACATTATAAATGTTATACACGGCCTCCATATAATTACAAACTGTCGCTTTTTATATTGAAAAACGCAAGTTATTCCCACTATTTTTAAATATGTAAATATTTACCCATACTGTTCGATTTTATATTTTAATAGTGTTTGGTTGTGGTTAATGTGATTGGATTCTTTCCACAAATGGAAGTAACAAATATTTGGGGTAAACAGTCTTGGAATACGTTGAATATGATGCATGATAGAAATAGAGGTAATAATTCCTTTCTTCCATACAAAAGCTATCTTCAAGAATCCTGGTGAGGGATATTTCTACAGCTATCTGCTCAGTTACTATTAGTAGACAGTTATTTTTTCAATGTCCTCTGTGTTCACCACCATTTTCTAGAAAGAAAAGAAAATGTTAATCTTGTATATAAAAGTTAAATTATATAATATACATTAATTTTTAATTTACTATCAAAATACGCGAGGTGTCAGAACTAAGACGGTCGAACTTTACAACGCATCGGCGTGCTCCGAATATTCCGTGATAGCTTTAACCAAAACCTGGCTAGATTCTTCCTTTTTTAATAGCGAACTATTCAACAATAAATTCAATGTTTTCCGTTTAGATAGAGATTTTGTTGCCATTAATAGATCAAAAGGTGGAGGGGTACTATTAGCAGTAAATATAAAATACACTTCTTCTTTATTAAGCCTTGATACTGCAGGTTTTAACAACATACCTGCCATCGACATCTTAGGCATAAAAATTTCAAATAATTATCAGTCTCTTCACATATTTGTCATCTACATACCACCGAGTATACCTGTTGCCGATTTTGAATATTTTTTTGAGACACTAGGTACCCTGAAATATTTACAAAATTACGATAATGATATAGTCATTTTGGGCGATTTCAGTATCCCCAAATATGCATCTTACCTAAAAGACTCAAAAATCTGACGCCCAAATTAGAGCTTTGAATAATTTTCTAGACACTAATAATTTATCTCAATACAACTTAATATATAATCGCAATGACAATATTCTTCACCTAGTATTACACAACAAAAACTGTGATGTATCTCAATCTCCTGATTCGTTAACTAATGCAGATTTTCATCACCCTGCTTTGATTATATCAACTGAAATAAGTACTGTCAAGAACCTTAATAATAATATTCCAACTAATCATGATGTTAGTTATAACTGATTTCTCCAAATTATATGAATATGAAAAAAATTAGCCTTAAATAACGTCTTAGGAGACAGTATGCAAGAACCAGTGATCCACTTATACACAATAACCTCAAAAACATCAGAAGGGAAATAAAATATGATACCAATTTAGCCTACAAAAATTACGTGCAAAACTCTGAAGATAATATAAAAAATATTCCGACAAATTTTGGGCTTTTATCAAAAGTAGAAAAGGGTCGACCAGTGTATCTGAAGAGATGTTCTTTGAGGGATCTTCGGTAAACAATCCCTTTGATATACTAAATGCATTTGCCAATTATTTCGATCAAATTTATAATGAGTCCTCATTAGATATTGAGGAACATCACATTGAGGCCGTTATACCTAACAATAATCCTATTGTTAGCATAAACTCTTTCACTGAAGATGAGGTTATTCGGGCTCTAAAACGAATTAAACCCAAAATCACGACCGGTCCTGATTACATTCCAGCTTTTTTATTAAAGGATTGCGCTATCATCTTTGCATATCCTCTAACTCTAATTACTTCCACATCCGTTGAAGGGTTGGGGGTTATTTAGGGGTCAATAGGGGAAAAGTAAAGCAAGCTGGTATGAGTGCAGAAACTTGAAATTCGGTGTATGTACAAGAAGTTAAGGCCTCAGATTTTTTTATAATATTTTTCAACCCCCCCCACCACCCCTACCCCATTCATGGGGTTGACAAAATAAAGTTGAGATATTCATTTGAAATTTCGTACACGTATGTATTATAACGACGTCTGGAATTAGTTTATATTTTGAGATGATTCCGTTGAAGGGTTGGGGGCTAATTTGGGGTAAATAGAGGAATATAAGTAAAACGTTGATAAGACTACAGAAACTTGAAATTCGGTGTATGTACTAGAAGCCACAGCGTCTGATTTTCTTATAATATTTTTCAACCCAACCACCCCTACTCCAATATGAAAAGGGTTGATAAAATAAAATTGAGATATTCATTTGAAATTTGGTACACGTATGTATTATAACGACGAAACTAGATCATAATTTGAGATGATGCCATTGAAGGGTTGGGGGTTAAATAGGGGCAAATAGGGGAAAATAAGTAAAGCAAGCTGGTAAGACTACAGAAATTTGGGATTCGGTGTATATACTAGAAACCAAGGCCTCAGATTTCTCAAACTCTACCACCTCCGCTTCATTATTAATGGGATTGATAACATCAAATTGAGATATTCACTTGAAAGTTAGTACACGTATGTATTGTAGTGACATCTGATTGAGATGACTCCATTGAGGTGGTAGGTTGTAAATAGTGGAAAATAAGTACGGTAAACTAGAAACTTCATTTTTTTTAACTTAATCTTAAAAAAATTGCCTATTTCCTGACCTATGGAAATATTCTAAAGTATGAACAAAGTAGAACTTTAAACCAATCTCTCTCTATAATTTGTAACTTGCATGATAGAACATATCATCCAATTAACACCAAAATCTCTATTAACCAACATGGATTTATGAAAGAGCGTTCAACAACAACAAATTTATTCTGTGTAGCTCAATATATTTCTGAATCCTTAGATGAACGTGGGCAGACAGATGTCATATATACCGATTTTTCCAAAGCGTTTGATCGACTTGATCACGAGTTGTTACTTAATAAATTAGAAAAAATCGGCTTCTCATATTTTTTGCTCCTTTTGTTTAAATCTTATTTAATGAATAGGAGTCAGTACGTTGCATAAAATGGGTTAAAATCGATCGAATTTGCTGCCACATCTGCAGTTCCTCAGGGATCTATTCTGGGGCCCTTGTTTTTTAACATATTTATTAATTTTGACGCACCCGAAATAATTAGCAAGCTTAATTTTCACGTTCCCAGATTAACCTCTCCTAACAAGTTTTCTATTTACCTACGCCGCGTACCAACGTACTAAATAATTCACCTTTATATACGATTTGCAGTACTTCTAACAAATTATGTAGCGACTTCGATATTTTTAATTGCAGCCTTAGTGACATAAAACAAAATGTTCTAAATTAAAACCAGTGATTGGCTTTGTTTTTCTTAATTCACTTTGAATCACATATGTGTATATATTTTATGCTGTGTATCCACACTGTGGAACATTACCTAAGTATCGTGTTTGAAATCATAAATAAAATTCACAAATTTGTATGTATTTTAGAAAATAACCATAACAGTTTTACTTTAACGGATCATACAGAAGCAGGAATATCTGTGGTTTATATAATTGATTCAAGTTCACTTGTTCTCAGCGAGTAGGATGCAGAGAATGAAAATTGATATTGAATACGAACAAAATATTTAAATAAACATAAAATGAAGTTATTTTAGTTTTTACAAGGTTATTCTAAATAGCATATTATAAAACATAAACTTGCAGAGACTCACAGTCTCATTTAAAATGATTTAGAATTAATTTGGAAAAGAATAAAGTAAAATTTATAAAATCTAACATTCATGTCAAAACTTAGGGCTGAAAATCATAAATTGTGTAGAAACACTGTAAATCTACACAAAATGAATATTGAATGAAAGACTATTAACAGTAGTTGCATTGCAGCGTGATTATTTTAGAAATAGTAAGTCCATATATTACAAAACACTGAATGACATTTTAAGTTTTCAGATATTTTCAAATATCATTGCAGAAAGGTGTTTTGTAAATGATATTTCACATCATGCAGAAAGAAAGGACTAATAGTATGATGTTAAATGTTTGTTGGCGTATCAATTTCTTGTTTTAGTTTATAATATCAGTATTCTGTCAGTATGAAAAACCGGAGTACGTTTTAACTACTAGCATTTTGTGTTTATCATTGCTACTCATCTAAATGTGTGAATTAGTATTTATTTGAGATTGGAATTGTTAATTGTAGTTATAAGTATATTTTAAGAAAGTATATGTAATATGTCAATATATTTCGAGTAATTACAATTATTCACTTAATCCTGAAAAGTAGAATAAGAAATTCATCAGGAAAATTAAAGAATTAAAAACAGTGTTCAATTAATGTAAAGAACAAACAAAACTGAATAGTTCAAATTTTAAATTAAAATTAAATTTTGAAATATTAGATCAAAATAGAAAAAAACAATTGAAATATTGGAAATTAACCCAATGAAACGACTAAAAATAACAAATCAGTTGATCATACACCGCTGAACAGCGAGCTGCGAAAAATATTCATCCACGAATAATTAATAATTTGAAAATAAAAGAAAACTGGTGAATAAATTGAAGGTTAGAATATTACAATCCAGATATATTGAGATCAAGAAAAATTTGTAAAAATATATTAAATATAAAAAGTGAGTAAACTTAGAAAGTAATACGAAGTAGATTATCCGGAAAGCAGATTTAGAAAAGGAAGTATTTGTTAATCCAGTTAGCAAATTTATATGGTGAAGGAACTTAAACGTCAATCAAGTGATAGAAATATTTCAAGGAAACCTTGAAAATAAATTGGAGGTTATAAACAAACGTCAATTCAGTAAAGAAGAAGAAGAAGAAGCCCTGAGAGGTTTAAAAAGTCAGTCAAGTGACATAATATTTCAAGGATCATAATAACCAGTTAGAGGTTATAATATAACATTACTCGAGTCGAAAGAAAGACAAGGTAAAGCTTTACAATATCCCAAATCCATGGTACATATTTATTTTAAATAAAGGCCATATTTATCATTTTAGTTAAGTTAGATTTTGTTATTTAAATTTGTTAATTACATTCCAAGTTCAAATTTGTTAATAAATTAATACTTTGTTCGTTCAATACTGAGTTTGATTTATTTAGATTGTTATCTTGATCGATGAGCATTTATTGAACCGACTTCGTTGGACCTTGAGTAAGAGTCATTCTATAGATTGTAGATAGTCATGCTAATGGTGTTCTATAGTCTATAATATTAACAGCTTTTAAGAAACTGTTTGGCGTCCAGTAAAAATAAAATAGATAGCAGAATATAGAACAGTATATATAGTTTTTATATTTACACATTTTCCATGTTATTTTTTTCTCTCTCTTCGTATCATTAGTTATTCATAGTTAGTACATTTAAGTAAATTTCTTCTTCATTTTACTTTCTATCTATGTTGTTGTATATCTTGTAATTAATGCTTTGTATGCCTTTATTCCTGTTCTGTAATTGGGTATCTTACCTCGTGAACAGTGTATGCAATAAATAAATAAATAATATTGTCCAAACTATAGCGAGAATATAATGGCGCTGAAGATCTTGTGATTTCTCTAATAATGTTTTAGATAGAAAGCGAAAAATTTTCCGAAACGTTGGGAGATTTAGTTTTCATTTATTATTTAACAACTTTGTTATACTCTTCGCAAACACAAAACGAAGAGTATATTGCATTCGATCGGCACATTTCTAAAACCGGTAATATTGCTCGTAGAGCATATCACTGTGTTGGTGATCGAATTCTGAACAACTTTCAAAATGTCCGTCTGCCTGTCCGCCCGTCTGTCTGTTTGTCCGTCCGTATGTCTGTCCGTTCGTCACGTTTCTTGTAAGCACGATAACTTAAGAACGAAAAGTCCGATTGTATTGAAATTTGGACAGTAAGTTAGTGTTAGCTAGAAAAAGAACCCTTTTTTCAATAAAATCGATAAATAAATAAAAAAGTTATTAATTTTTTAAATGAAAAAAACATTTTTGTTTTGTAATTAAACAACAAATGTTTGAAACTAATATAATTTACAAAAAAAAAAATGCGAAGAGTATCCTATAAAATGCGCAACAATTATATAACAAGTGTAGTAAATCGGCGAAGGGTATATTGGTTAGCTTGTTTTAGTTTATATATTTTTAGATGCGAGGGATTTCGTAATAATCAAGAAACTTTAATAACGTGTTCCTGTCTGACTCATTTGAGGAAAAGATTTATTTCAGTAAATTTGTTAAATATTTTTACAAAAGTAGTAAATTAAACAATAAAGAACAAAAACACATGAATATTCCATAAACAAATAATTGAAAACAATACGTTTTTATATTATAACATATGTGTTTCATGACCAAATTACTCTGTTAATAATTTATTTAGACAATATATTTATGAGTAACACCCGATCTATAACGAACTCAAAAATCATAGTACCACATATTTCTGTTGCGTCGGAATGCGTAATATTTCAAAGGATTTGGTACATATTACCGCTCATTTGTTCTGTGAGACTTGACATTAACTGGATACACATTTATAAAGGAGCAGAAGTACTCAACTCAGTTCGGTTTATGGATGCATTTCATGGAAATCCAAGTCACGACCTCAAAACAAATGCACGCATTAATAACCTAACCTAACCTGAAGATGCCATTGTTTTACTTGCTAATGTACTATAGCCCAAAGCGAACTGTTTTCTATTAGCAGTGTTTAGTCTGATGCTGTGGTCTTTTGTGAGCTGACGTAGTATATCCTTGTGTGAATAAAAATCTCAACACCATGAATTTGTTGATAAATTTGCAATTTGTTTTATTTTGAGAAGCGATTAAAAGTTTAACAAAAAATTATAATTTGTTGCTTTTTTGATTAAGTATTTTAGTATTTTTTATTGAAAAGAAGTTGATGTCACTTTCTTATGTACTCAAAATATCTACAGGATAGAATCCCAAATGATAATAAAACAATATAGTGCCATATTGTATAGAAAAAATAAGATTGACAATGTATATTATAAAATACCACAGACATAAATTAAAGACAAGAGAAGAAACAAAAAAGTAAAAACATACTAAGCTACATTATTACTAATCATAATTACTTTAAAAATTTTGTAAATGAACCAAAGTGAACATCAGTATTTGCTGGTAAATTATTAATATCCGATATGACTCTTGCAACAGGGCAATGACTATTGTAATTTGAATAAAAATTATCAGCATAGAATAAATCTTTATTCCTCTAAATCTAGGAACTTGGAAATTCAATAATTTCAAACTTCCTGAGGAATGTATTTTATTATTGATAATATTAAAATGAAATTTTTGTAACATTTTAGGACGCCTTTCCTAAATAGATGTAATACCCAGCCACTGAAGTCTTTCTTCATATGAATAGGTAATTGGTTTATCAATATGCAACTTAAATAAAATAAAATTTATCATTTTCGGTTGCGCACTTTCGAGTCTGTCAATATCAGATTGATAGTATCATTAGTTCCCAGATAATACAGCAATATTCTAATATTGATCTAACAAGTGAATTAAATATATTTAAAATACAAGCAATATCAGTGAAATCCCTGTACTGTCTTGCACAAATAACTAACTAAAACACTATTATGTTTTCTACCACTATGTATTAACTGTACTGTCGTTTAATAAAACCACACAAACGGTTTGCTAGCTTTAAAACATTCTCAATATGCAAGTGATATCTTAAGGTGGCCATTCCCTAGAAAGAGATCTCCAATAAGAAAATATTTATTATTTTTGGCCATAACTTTTTTTTCTTAGTACGTGTATTTATTAAAATTATAAGAGTACCTAAGTAGAACCATAACAAGGCTGTTACTATGAATTTTCACTCAATAATTTCAGCGGTTTGTAAAATAGCTAGATTTAAATTTAAGAATTATGTCAATCTCCTTATTTCTTAGTTTTAAATCTAGCTATTTTGCAAACCACTGAAATTATTGAGTGAAAATTCATAGTAATAGTCTTGTTATAGTTTTACTTAGGTACTCTTATAGTTTTTTAAAATATATGTATTTAAAATATATGTATCCCTATCGGATGTCTCTTTCTAGGGAATGGCCACCTTAACCCGGCATCCAAAGTAATGCTCAGATAACAGCTAGAATCTGATTTGACAATTTTTTTTTGTATTTACAGAATAATCAAACAAAATGTTATTTTTCCTCTTAGAGAATGTTATTATCTTACATTTATTTATATTGATTTCAAGACAATTTTTTAAATTTCAATCACAAAAGATGTAAATAACACACTGCAATCTCTCAGCATCACTTATCTCATTATTTAAGAAGGAATGTATTTACGCGTAGGCAAAGTAGGTACACATCTAAAATGGAAAATATTCAAGGGGTGGATATTTTAGACAAATTATTTCACTACATTGCGAATA
Source organism: Stenurella melanura (assembly GCA_963583905.1). Lineage (NCBI taxonomy): Eukaryota > Metazoa > Arthropoda > Insecta > Coleoptera > Cerambycidae > Stenurella > Stenurella melanura. The sequence goes on from OY757309.1 coordinate 88,675,988, forward strand.
CGAACATGTGGGAAGCAAGTAATCTTGAGTTCATCCTGGAGTCCCGGGTTCGATTTTCCGTCATGGCATCGTGATTTTTTCCGAAAAAGAAATTAGTCCTAGCATATTCAGATACTGGCTGAGTGTCGCTTGTCTCCAAATATGTAGCCTTTCCTTATAAAGTAGCTTGCCTTGGAATTACAAGAGCTCTCTGGATCACTCCTACGATAGCAATGGAGGCCATCTTGGGTTCACTCCCTTGCACATCGAGGTGGAACTGGAAGCCAGGATAGCAGCAAATAGGCCGTTCAAAAATAGAATGTGGAACGGGAAGGGACCAGAGGTGGGAGCATTCAAAGGCACTGAATCTGCCGGTAAGAGACCAGACCATCGCTTAATCCGAAGATGCCTGGTTTCTCAAATGGTCCGCAGACGGATCTAAGACTCAGGAGGGAACTGGTACTGGCGTACACGGATGCGACGAAAGAGCTCGTATATCGATGCTACTTGAAAAGTATCCTAGTGAATTCCAAGCAGAAATATATACCATATTGTTGTCTGCAAGCGAGAGACTCAGAAGAGGTTTTGTCAACAAACATATTTACAGATGCAGCCATAACCAGACAGACTTGAGGGCTCTTGCATCAAACAAAGTGACCTCAAGGCTTTAAACTTTCGGATATTTTGACACAACTATGTGAACACAACTCTGTCAAATTCAATTCATATGGGTGCCCAGGCACAGAGGTGTGGAGGGCAATGAAGAAGCAGCACTGGTTGGCGGGAGAAGGAACAGTCATTCCTTACCCTGTCCCTGAGAAAGCCTTCGGCGAAGAAGACTGACTCAGTCGGATTTACGAGACTGGGCCACGGCAATGTTCAATAACTATTGGTCTCAAACGCCTGGAATGATCCAAGGGGCCCCTTCATATGGCGATGCTTTATGTAAAGGGGCCCTTGGCTGACTTAACCATTAAGTGGTTGCTTGAAAATGAGATGGATAGTAGGCTTGATAACAGGACACTATGATCTGAATAAACATCTTCATACAATGGGGTTGAAAAACAACCCTATTTGTCGGATGTGTGGAGTGGAGAATGAAACCACCACTCATATTCTATGCAGTTCCGCACCACTAGAAGCGTCAAGGTATAAGCATCTCTGCTCTCGTTTGTATTGAAAAACATACTTTCGCTTTTCGCACACGTAGATGTGGAAGTAATATTTAAATCATCTAAACGATGACTTGTCCAGTAGTATGCTTTGTCTGCCCTCTTGGATACGCCTTGATTTTTTTAGAGACCGATATGGAAGTTATATTTTCATCATTTGTTTTTCTTCTTAATAAACGCAGTATAATATTCTAAGATTATTATAATCAAGAAATTTTAAAGAAAGCTTGAAAATCGGACAAGAAATATAGATTTTTCACACAGCGACTCTTGTCTTGATTTTCTAACATCTGTTAGCAATGCATCCCTCTAGCCTTCAGAGGCCTCTTTCTTAATGACATTAGTTTATTATTGGACGATCGTGCCTCTATCGAACGAAACCGAGCCAATGGTGCCAGCCAAGATGCGCGTCAAACAGAATAGAATATATCGTTATCTATCTACGCATGGGAATAAATTCATAATGAATTGTGGTTTTTAGTCTTGTTTGGGGTAGAAACCCTCCAAACGTTAACACATCTATCCTTGTCTTCATTAAAAGTTTTTATTTAACTTCACCTGTTTATTTCTTATTTAGTATGTTTAGGTCAAATCCAAATTTCGACCAGTTCTATTTAAGCTAGGGATTTGAAATTTTGCCCCTAAAGCGTCAGGTTTCTGGGTGTATGAATTAAAAAAGACATTTTTACTTTTTAATACATTCTTTTAAATAAAAGCAAGACAAGATCAATGCAAAATCCTGAAGCAGTCTTGATTTACTGAAATACTAACAGACACTGCTCAAAATAACGAAAACCCTAATTGTCGTTTACAGATCGCCATGACGCGGCTTTACTACGAAAAATTCATTTAAAAGTTATGAAACTATTTCTAGGATCTAAAATGTCCAGTTTATTAAAATCATGGTAGTAAATTTTCGACCGATTAGATACATTTCTCGTCGAAGTAAGGAACAGGCGATTAAAATATATTACTATTTAATTGCTGGCAGTAAAATTTATCTCAATGAGCTGAACTTGCTTAGTACTTCCTCAACTTTGTTACCGTGTAATAAACCTCTGAGGTCAATATAACCGACGAATAAATAAATACATTAGTATCTTGTGCTAAATATGTTATAAAAAACAAGACAATAAATTCATTATGCAGACATAACAATTCTATAAACACTTAATTATCTGAAGATAAATGTTACTTACAACAAAACTAATTTGATAATAATTTAGCGCTATGGAATGTAATAAAGGATGCAGATGAGGTGTATTTTTAGAAAGTTTTGAGAAATTAAGTCAGATGTATGTTATAACTGAAAAATAAAATAGAAGGAAACATTATACTCTTTGTCGATTTACTGAAGATTTTATATAGTTCCTGACATTTTATAGAATACCGCACGCGGTTCTTTGAAAATAAACTTGCTTTTGGGCACAATTGTTGTATCTGTGATTTCAGTCATATCTTGATGATGACAACGCGGTTGACGCAATGCTTGGGAGTATTTTTTGCAATATTTTAATAGGGGTCGCAACCGTCCTCATGTACATTTTTTAATTTTTCTGTTTATTTTTTTTTAAAGGTAAGTTTATTTCAATCTGGATACCAATATATGCATCTTAAGTACCTACCGCCTTCTTGACGAAAACCATACAATATAACTTTATTGTTACGTGTTTATCCCATGTTTACATTCGGAAATTAGAACACAGATAAACCTTATTTTATTAATTTACTAACTAATTATAATATCTATTACTTCACTAACATTACTGATAGTAGAAGGAGCAATTAGAAAAAAAATCAAGTATATTCATTAAGAATTCCAAGTTGTAGAGCCTCTCCGACCTCCCAAACGTCGCCGTCGAAGCCCTTTTTGCAATTCCGAATACCAATTATAGACCTTAATAAAAGTTCAAGTCAATATACGGTGCAATACTCTGGAATGAATTCATTCTTATTTAGTAAATCATAAAATAATTGTGAGGATTGGTAACCACTTTCCAGATGAATTTAGTATACCTCGAGGGGTGCCTCAAGGGTCAGTATTAGGACCCTTACTTTTTTTGCTATATGTCAATGATCTACCAAACCACATAAAAAGTAGATCTGTGATGTTTGCTGACTATGGTACTGTCACGGTGGCTGACCTGCATATTGGTTTGATGATAGATAGAAACTTAAAAGAATCATCTCCTTATTTATTCTTCCTCCAAGTCTTCTGTTTCTTCTGTTTCTGAATTTGGCAGTGTGCACCTCATTCCGCTCGTTTGTCTGCCAAGACATACATACACTCTGTCGCCGCAGGAAGACTTTTTTTATTTAACCGTTCCATAGGCAAATATCCATTTACAGTGGAAGTGCCCTATATCGCGTTAAAAAACTTTTTTATGGCGGGTTATGAGAAAGAGTCTCGAAAGAATATTTTGCACTGTATATTAGTTTGTTTCTGTAGTAATCACTTTCAACTGCCGGTTTCCAATTCCGGGTATTTTCTATTTCATTACCTATGTTTAAGACCTTTTTTTAGCCACAATACCCTATAAATTTTATTTTATTCCCTCAAAGTTTGACCGGACTTTATGTGTTTTAAAGTGGAGCGACTCGGCACACGTTTGGTCTCTATGAAAGATACGCTTCTTTCTCCTATTCCATCTTAAAGCACTACTAAATATATATTACTCACTAGCATATTTACATATAAGATTTAGTGTATTGTGTTGGGGTATGGCTACTGAAAGGAACAGAGTTAGAGTTTGTATTTGCCAAAAAAACTTATTTTACTTCCACATCCACGTAGTGGATTGGAAGTATAGTAATCGCAAAAAAATTTTCTTTTCTTGAAATAGGTTTAGAATGTCATGAAACGTCGAGATTTTAAATTTAAGAGAAAAAAAATTTCTGTCTGTTTGTCTGTCGGTCTGTCTGTCTGTAACTTTTTTTTGTCCGCACGTTTTCTTCGGAACGGTTTAAGATATTAACTTCAAATTCTGTACACGTATATATATTATAACGAGATCTGGAACAGGATTGTTTTTTGAAGATATCCGGTGAAGGGTTGGGGGGTAGATATGGGTAAATAGGGGAAAATATGTAAAGCAAGCTGGTAAGAGTACAGAAACTTGAAATTCGATGTATCTGCTACAAGCCAAGGCCTCAAAATTTGTTATATTTTTCATCCCCCCACCCCCTCCAATTCATTATTAAAGGGGTTGATAAAATAAAATTGAGATATTCAATTGAAATTTGGTAAACGTATATACAATAATGACATCAGGAACTTGATTATATTTTGGGATTATTCTGATGAAGGGTTGGGGGTTAAATAGGGGTAAATGGGGAAAAATAAGCAAAGCAAGCTGGTAAGAGAACCGAAATTTGAAATTTGATGTATCTTACAAGCCAAGGACTCAAAATTTTACATAATATTTTTCATCCCCTCACCTCCTCCAATTCATTATTAAAGGGGTTGATAAAATAAAATTGAGATATTCACTTGAAATTTGGTACACGTATATATAATAATGACATCAGGAATTATTCTGACGAAGGGTTGGGGGTTAAATAAGGGTAAATAGGGGTAAATAAGCAGAGCAAGTTGGTATGAGTACAGTAACTTGAAATTCGGTGCATGTACTAGAAGCCAAAGCCTCAGATTTTTTAATAATAATTTTCAACCCCCGACCACCCGTACTCCATTATTAAAGGGGTTGATAAAATAAAATTGAGATAGTCATTTGAAATTTGATGCACGTATGTATTGTAACGACATCTGGAACTAGATTATATTTTGAGATGATTTAGTTGAAGGGTTGGGGGTTAATAGGGTTAAATGGGGTAAAACAAGTAAAGCAAGCTGGTAAGAGTACAGAAACTTGAAATTCGGTGTATGTACTATATACCAAGGTTTCAGATGTTTTTATAATATTTTTCAACACCCCAATACTAGGTCTCAGATTTTTATAATAGTTTCCATCCCCCACCATCACCACTCCCTTATTAAAATAGCTGAAAAAATTATATTTATATTTTCACTTGATATTTGATGCACGTATGTTTTATAACGATATCTGAAACTAAATTATATTTTGACATGGTTGCGTTGAAGGAGTGGGGGGTAAGTGAAGGTAAATAGGGAAAAAAGTAAAGCGAGCTGGTAAGAGTACAGAAACTTGATATTCGGTGTATGTCCTAGCAGCCAAGGTCTCAGATTTTTTAATAATATTTTTCAACCACCCACCATCCTTACTCCATTATTATAGGGGTTGATAAAATAAAATTGAGGTACTAACTTGAAATACAGTAGACGTATATATTATAACTACATCTGGAACTAGATTATATTTTGAGATGATTGCATTGAAGTGTTGGGGTTTAAATAGGAGTATATAGGGGAAAATAAGTAAATCAAGCTGGTAAGAGTACAGACATTTGGGATTTGATGTATATACTAGAAACCAAGGCCTCAGATTTCTTTCTAATATTTTTCAAACCCCGCCATCTCCGCTCCATTATTAATGGGATTAATAACATAGAATTGAGATATTCATTTGAGAGTTAGGACAATTATTATGTATTGTAATGGCATCAGATTGAGATGATTCCATTGAAGGGGTGGGAGGTGGCAGGTTGTGAATACGGGAAAATAAGTAGGGTAAACTAGAAACGTCGTTTTTATCGTATATAGTGGAAATCAACGCCTCAAACTTTTCTATAATATCTGCCCCAAATATTATTATAATTCTATGACCAATAATTTCCACGTACTGGAGTGCAGGTCTAGTCAAGATGTTTCCTTTAAAGTGACTTGAATGAAAAATCTGGATGTGGAAGTAGTGATTCCTTAGGCAGCGGTTTTTTCTATATTTAATTTAAAATCAGGAGAAAGCTGTAAACAAAGTTTTAAGTCCAATGAGTTACTTACAACACCTTTAATTTGTAATTATAAATGCTTATGCTTTGTGCAAAAAAATGTCCACCTTTTTTTAAATCTTATTTTTATAAATTGATACCGAATCCTATTTTCTCATTTTATGTTTTCTTAGAGAGGAAAGATATTTTTTTAGACAGAGTGTGTTTGGCGTTATTTTTTTACAGAGAATCTGTTTTGTGGGTATTTACGAAAAAAGTTATCGAATATTTTGTTAGAAAACGATAAAAAATATTTAATTGTTTGGTTGCAAAAATTTCATATTTCCTTTTGTTAAACAAAATTGCTTTAAACAATATCAGACAAGGTTACCGTCTGGTAACATGGATTTTCCAGAAAAAGAAAACTGAGTTCGAAATGTATTGGAATCGCATGCACCCATATATCCTGGACTATTAAGACATACTCTAATGATACATATTAGGGACTAAAAATTACTCTTTCGTGATTTAAAAAATAGTAATTAGTGTAATAATAAAAAACACGGCATGAATCATTTCCCATATTATACTTAACGGTAAATATAATTAATAATGCACAAGCATGCAGAGAAACAAAAATTATAAATATCACTGTTTGGTCACGTAAAATATGGTGTGAACCATTACCTGCATGTACTTGCATTTATACTGTAATTTAAAATGGGAAACCAACAGCATAGAATTCCTTCGTATCTGCATATTCCGCTCATAAATATTTTACGGCTGCTTAGAATAATCAAAGTTAGATTTATGAATGTACACAAGTTTCTAATTAAACACACTCTATTTCCATTTCGCTTTTCTTAGGCTGGTGCTGGTATATATTTTAGTATCATGGTCGCATGGGCGTTCGACGAAAATGAACAGATGGTAATTTTATTTCAGAAATAAATTTAGTTTTTTACGAAATAAGTAGATGCTTAACACATATATTTTATATACTGCCCGCCGAGGAAAATACAAATAAGACAACTCCAGTTTTATTCAAAATATATTATTGACACTTCGGCAATCAAAAGTCAAAGTTGTAATAAAGTGTAATTTAATATTCACGAGTTGTATAATTTCCCTACGGGCGGTAGCGAAAAATAACCGTTTCCACAATACTTCCACTTGGGCGTATTGTTAAGAATCGAACGACTGTAGATCAGGTGAAACGTGAAACACTTTTTAAAGATACTTTACGAACAAAAACATTCAATAAACTGAGATAATCCATCCCCGGAATACTCAATAGTTTTTCTCCAAGGGATTCAAGAGCCCCAAACAGTGTGACAACCGATAACAACATAAGAAGTTCGAAGAGCCCTTGAAGGCTCCAAAAACTTGGATGTTCCTATGAATTAATACATTTTCTTGAAAAAAACTAACAAGAACCTACCGTCGCGCGTCGCTTAGCTAAAATCTTCACCATGTGGCTGTATAGGGAGCAGCAAATTCCTCCGTGTATTGTCGAGGGATGAACTGTGATACTCCCTAAAGAAAGAAGATTTGACACATCTATAACCTGTTTAAACGCACGCTACAAAATATTCACACGTATTTTGTATACGCGGGTGCTCCAAACAATTGGCCTGGTACACGATTAGATACATCGGAAACGGGGGGTTTAAGAGAGATGATCTGAGCTGCAAGGAGAATTTGTTTCTTGGCAGATACGCAGGACGCAGTACAGGCGCAACCTTTCTATAGCCAGGATCGATTACCGCAAGGCATTTGACATGGCTTTTCACGAGCTAATTGTTCACTTGCTCCAATGTCTTGCGGTGACGTATCGTAGTGAGGTGCATGGAGCAACTCATACTGCTCTGGAGGAGTCGCGTTACCATAATGTCTAATAATATCAGAGTCCAAATGGATGCGGTTGTTTAATAGGGGTGTGTTTCATAGAGAGTCCCGTAGCTCCGTTCTAATTTATATGTCACTATTGCTGTTATAACTTGAACTTTACAGAACCTGTGTGAAGAGGCGTAAGATCACTCATTTATTTTATATGATGACCTTAAACTCTATGGCTCTACCGACAGGGACTGACTAATATCTTAGTAATATATCATACTACACTCAGGCTGTCGGTATGGAGTTTAGCTTGGACAAATGTGCACTGGTTCAACTTAAAAGAGAATAATGAAGACGCGCAAATTATAGATAAGAACATCTTGTACTACCTAGATGTCGAAGAGCCTCATGGCTACCAGGGAGTGTCGATAGTAAAAAATGCTCTTCGTTTCAACTATCAGCACCTTCTACCGATTTGGTCTTTAGAACTATTGGGGAAGAACAATCTGTCTGCAACAACATGCTGGACATTCCAATTATTCTCTACTTCTTTGGAGTAGGAGTAAACGTAAGCTGAGCGCTGGTAACTTGATGTAGGAACTCGAAAGATGACAGAAATTTACATTTAGAATCGCTCGTTCAGCAGTTATATCTCTGACGACTGAAGGGAAGCCATGAACTCTTGTGCTTGGAGTATTTGCATGCCAGATCTGCTCTGGATGGAGCCTGCAGTATCAAGTATTAGGATTCCCTCATCTGCATGATTCGGGACAATAAAAGCATAGGGGTAGGATTGTTTTTATTTAAGGCAACACAAAGAACAGCCCATGAACTTGGTCACGATTTCGATACTGGAATCTGCTAGGCTAAAAACCCATATAAAAGCAGCAGAGCAAAAGGAATGTAAGCAGCTGTATGAAGATAAGCCCATGGAGTCTTGTAGAAGTACAAACATATAGAAGACCGAAGAAGCTGACCTTGCTTTCCTAAGGTTAGTTAGTCTGAGACCGAAGGGTTCATCACAGCTTGTCAAGACAGCGCACAGACGAGTGTATCGAAGTTATGTCTTGGATATGGAGAGCCTTGATGTAAAATGTTGTCGGCTTGTCCGGCATACGCTATCTCGATTTATACCCATAGATATGATGGAGCATTACAAGTGCTGTACTACCATCTGCGTTGCTCCTATGGAATAAATCAGACACCAGTGCATTGCTCCAGGGGATATTGAGTTCATTGTGAGAAATGAGCAGTGCCTAATTTATTCGAACTACCATTTTTCTACAGTTAGGCGAATACCAGCCAAGTCTAACATAGTCCTTCTCGACGCTTGTTATTGAATTCTTCGCCTGAGGACATGCAAGAATTGTTTTGAAAGAAGAGGCAAAACGGACAAGTATCGGGATCATACCGCAGACTTTATCCAGACCACACTGTTAAATTGGTTATACTTATTATATCATCTCTTGATGGAATGAGACGTACCATTTTCGGAACTGAGACGATATTGACATGCCCAGAAGGCTGTCATTCTTTGTTCGTTACACATTTTCAAAGTACACAATTGCAGATTTACTAATTCTAGTCCCTGTATTTCTACATGTTGATGTGTTTGTTTTTCCCAAACTTGTCGATAACTGGAGCTTCTTAAATAATTTGAGTAGTTTTTCAAATCCTTATATGATAGATTCTAGCTTCCTTAGTTACACAAAATTGTCATAGTTTATGCTAGGTCATTCTTACGGTAGTTTAGAAGCAATAAACATTGTATTTACTAATTTAAGTAAAGGAAAAATATCTACTTAACAAGCATAAAGGCATAATAATTTTGCTGTGACAGAACCAAAAGAAAAGAAGAAACACTACTTTTCTCACAACGCCAAGAATGTCTAAACATACAAATGTGCCAAAAAATTAAATTCTGAAGTTACTAAATTCAGATCACGGAAATTTTCTATCGAAACTTACATTCGTCGTAAATACCATTTTGATTAATGTGCCAGGTATGTATTTTTGTTTATGGCGTTATGCTCATATTTTAAAAGTGTTATTGTTTAGAATACTGATAAGGTTGAAAAAGCTGACGTGAAATCATTTAGGTTTCTTTGTGTAAGGAAGGTACGTATTGTTATCCATATTAACACGTTCACTGCCGGTCCTAATTTTAAACCGACTGCGACTGCCAGGGGCTGAGAAATATGCTTCGTCATATACTCACGATAAACCGTTCAACTTTCAACTAAGAACAAAACAAATAAGATAGAAATGAATATAGTTTTAATTCCGAAATGGAGATTACGTACCACATGCTAATCGAAATGTAACTAAAACATGGTCCTCCTCAAAAATTTGCCATAGTTCTTTTAGACCATCAAACCAAAGTGACTGTATGTTATCGAATATTCGGATCATCATGATGAGGGATCGTCAAAAACCGACAAAACGACCTTTGTGTTGTCTCGGCATCAACTGCAAGTGCTCTGTATTCAATTCGCTTGGTGCAAATGATCATACTAATAACAGAGCCCCACAAAAAAAAATCAGACCAGCAAACCAGACCCATGTATCCCTATGTATTTTCTGTCGCTGAATCCGTATCCGAGATAAAAAAAATCGTACATCTCCAAAATCATTAGCTAGAGCCAAGAAACACCCCTGGAATGGGGTAAAAAGAAAATTAACCTACGAGAATAGTTACTAATCAATCAAATTATACAAAATAACGTTAAACAGCAGCATATATACAATATGTATGAAATACAACCTCAGGGAAGAGCGACAACTACACCTCCATGAAAATAGAAATCCTGTTGGATTTCACGTTCTTTCTTGTCTTTCTCGTGTCCTTTAAACTTAGGAGTGGTTGTTCTCAACCCTATATTAGGCCAGTGGAATTAGCTCATGGGAAGGCTAATCTTGGATGAAATTCCTTACAGGTAACCACATCACGGAAAATCGGGGTTCTTAAGCGTAGCTCTAAGCCGATTGACAATAGCCATATTTGATGTCATACGTTTCGTAGGTGATATAAAGACAGTTAGTTTGCCGCCCGAATCATTTAAATCGGTAAATAATTGTTTTAAATAATCGAAAAGAACTGCGAAAACATCGAAAATTTCAATAATATTTAACTCCGTAAAAATATTTCTATATCCTGAAAACTGATGAAAATGTGTCCCATGTAACCTTGAAGCCATCATAAAATTTTCATCAAAAAATATTTATTACTTTTCGAGAAAATGCATTTGTTTATAAAAAAAAGTCTCAAATGTTTCCTTCAATCTGACCCAGTTCCCGTCATCAAAAATGACTCATCCGGAGCTCATTTTTTTCATTGAGACGTCTAGTTTACGAATACATTATTGGCATAATGATTTTTTAATATTTTGATAAACAAAATGGCATTTGAAAAAGTACGACTTTTTCGGACAGCGTTTTTTGCGAATATTTTAATAACAAATTAATATATCGGCATAAAACTTTCATACTCTGGTAGCTGGTATTTTTATACTAATTAAAAAAAAGATTGTTGTAAGATGTTTAGAAGCAGAGATAATTTTTTTAGTTGTTAATTACGCCATTTGTTTATTTATTAACATAAATATTTGAAATTTACACAGTAACTAGTTGAAGACTTGAATTTTGTAATTCAGTGAACTGCCACGTATAATGTTATGTTTTAAGGGACGTAATGTTAATTTTTGTACACCACAGTCTGAATGAGTCTTCATGTTCTGCCGAAGCTGTCTACGTTAACGATTTCGGTCAAGCGACTTCAAATTCCGACGTCAAAAAAAATCGATGTATTTATGATGCAATTTCGCCAAATGTGTGCTCCTTCTTCTCCTTCCTCTCTTTCTCCTTACCCTCTCATCAATCCTGTTTTCACGAACGGGCGCGATACACATGAAAATCACCAGCTAGAAATTGAATTATTAATTTTTGAAAAAAAAAGTATTGTACACTACGCTATAACGTTAAAAAAGTTAGTCGGCAATACAAATTATATTGACCGTTTCATGTTTTCGTACAGCTTGCTTTTATTGTACCTTCTATAGCTACATCATGAAAGAACATTCTTCACTAGCTTCAGCATTAACTTGCACTACAAAAATTTATTTTTAGATTTCTCAAACCAGAGTACTCATTCGGCACTCCGCTTCTCACTAATTTCAGAAATCACTTCCAATTAACTTTTGCTACGGGGAAGTTACATAGACACTCTGTGAAATAAGTTGCGCAGTAGCTGTTTGGCGACTGAAAAATAAGAAACCGCTGCCTAAGGAATTACTACTTCCACATCCAGATTTCTCGTCCAAGTCACGTTAAAGGAAACATCTTGACTATATTTGAGCTCTAGTATGTGGAAATTATTGGTCATAGAATTTTAATAATATTTGGGGCAGACATCATAGAAAACTTTGAGGCGTTGGTTTCTACCATATACGTTAAAAATTAAGTTTCTAGCTACTTATTTTGCGCTATTCACAACCTACCATCTCCCACCCCTTCAACGGAATCATCTCAATCAGACGTCATTACTATACATACATGTACTAACTTTCAAGTGAATACCTCAATTTTATGTTATCAATCCCTATAATAATGGGGGGAGGTAGTGGGGGGGGCTGGTATGAAAAATATTAGAAAGAAATCAGAGGCTTTGGTTTCCAGTATATAAACAAAATCAAGTTTCTGTACTATTACCAGCTTGCATTACTTATTTTACCCAATTTACCTCTACTTCCCCCCCCCCCACTCCTTGAACGGAGTCATATCAAAATATATTCTAGTTTCAGATGTATCGTTATAATACATATGTGTACCAAATTTCAAGTAAAAATCTCAAGTTAATTTTATCAACTCTTTCAATAAGGGAGTGGGGGTGGTAGGGGTATGGAAAATATTATTAAAAAAAACCTGAGGCCTTCGCTTCTAGTATATACACCAAATCTCAAATTTCTGTACTCTTACCAGTTTGCTTTACTTATTTTCCCCTATTTACCCCTATTCAACCCCCAACCCTTTAACGGAACCGTGTGAAAATATAATATAGTTCCAGATGTCGTTATAATATATACGTGTACCAAATTTCAAGTCAATATCTCAATTTTATTTTATCAATCCCGTTAATAATGGAATAGGGTTGGTGGGGGGTTCAAAAATTTTACAAAAAAATCTGAGGTCTTGGCTTCTAATACATACACCGAACTTCAAGTTTCTGCACTCTTACCAGCTTGCTTTATTTACGTTCCCCTATTTACCCCTAATTTAACCCCAACCCTTCAACGCAATAATCCCAAAATATAATCTATTTCCTGATGTCAATATAATGTATACGTATACCAAATTTCAAGTGAATATCTCAACATTTTTTATCAACCCCTTTAATAATGCAGTGGGGGGGGGGGGATGGAAAATATTATAAAAAATTTTGAGGCCTTGGCTTCTAGTACATACACCAAATTTCAAGTTTCTGTACTCTTACCAGCTTGCTTTCCTTATTCCCCCTATTTACCCCCCAACCCTTCACCGGATATGTCCAAAAAATAGTCCAGTTCGAGATCTCGTTATAATGTTTACAAAATTTCAAGTCAATATCTTAAGCTTCCGGAGAAAACGTGCGGACAAAAAAAAAAAAAAAAGTTACAGACAGACAGACAGACCGACAGACCGAATTTTTTTTTTTTCGCTCAAATTTAGAATCCCGACATTCCATGACATTCTAAAACTACTTAAAAAAAAAATTGAATATTTTTTTACAATTACTAACTACACTTCCAATCCACTACGTGGACACAGAACAACCTGAAGTGGAACTCGCATTGGCGGGAAGCGTTGGCGCATCCAAGTTGGCGCACGTGAAATCGCCATGTTTTTGGGAGCGTTTGTAACCTTGCCGAGTTTTATTTTCAGTCACAGTTGCCAAGTCGAGTGTGGAATATCTGTATAATATATTTTATATCTATGTATTTCCAGTTGGAGTTAAGTGGTGTTAGAATTGTTACTTACTTTTGATTTGTCCTTGTCCTTAGTGTGTATTAATAGAGCACTATCAGTGACGTCACAGTTTTGCCAGCTGTCAGTTGACTGGGTGGCAAATTCAGAAATTTGACGTTTCAGTTGGTGTCAATTTTCGTTCAAGATAAATTAAAGTGGAGGATTTCTTAATATCAGATATATGTAGTGATTATAAATATTTTTTTTAGAATCTAGTGTGAGGGAGAATTTTATATATACTTTATTAGTGTTGTTTTTGTGTAAAATTTGGCGTCAAGAACGTTGACATCTTTGTGAACCCATAAATTAGTGAAAATAAAGGCTATATTGGGTTATTGACTTTTTTTTATACATATATAATATCAAGACAAATTTTAGTAAATGTTTAATTAATATAGGCTCAGTTACAGCTAAACAGTGACATAGGTTAGGTAGTATTATTATACTAGGTTAAAAGTTGTCACAATACTCATTGATTTATGCCAATATATCAATCATATATTACCTAATGGTTTTATAAACCTACTATAAAATTTACGTTTTTTGGCAATTTAAAGTATATCCCTTCAACTTTCTAATGATTTATATCTTACTTTCGTTAGGCTCAAAAGTTTGTAACGAGTTTAAGTGTTTGTATTATGAAATGCAAGAGTAATAGTAAATCTAATGTGAAGCTAGGACTGTGAGATCATTTCAGTTTCCATTTGATTTCAATTGTAAGCAAAAATATGCAACGTAATATGCTCCGAATACTTTATATAGCTATATATACCTAGTTTGGGATCTGTTTTGATTCTTACAATTATAATTACAGACGTTCAAAATATTGATAATGTACAAAAATAAAATATCAGTAAAGGTAAGTGAGCTAAAACAACAGAACTTTAAAAATAACACACTTTTAACAGCATCGTCAACCATAATTGAATGTTTAAAATTATACACATTATACATAATTGTAAAAGTAAGTATGAATAATAATAATAGTCTTATAGTTTAGATATAAATTTTATTTTCAAGAAGGGTCACAATGGTTCATTAATTCAGTGCTATTATATTTAAAAAAAATCATCCAACGATACAGTTTCAATCTCCCATTTTTAAATCATATAGGTTAGCTCCATTAATATATTTCAGTTTAGAAATGTAATGAGGGGACTCCTAAAATGTAGAATATAGATAAAATTATAAAAAATTCACTAAACTCACTTACCATATGGAAAAGAAATAACTTTTGACATGTGAACAAGATGACATGCCTATTCGAATATATAAATAAAGCATTAGATAAAAGTCAGTTTAGCAATTCACGAAATGTATAATAGATAAAGAACACCTACAATTAATTTTACACAAGAAAAACGTGTAAAAAAGCAGTAAAAAGCCTTTAAAAACTCAAATTATTTTACATGCCAAACTAGGTTATTGACACCCAGTCATCTGGAGCGGCCATGTTCTGACGTCAGCTGCTACTGCTCTATTGCTTGTATTTTAATTTTAATAATGCAAAAACAACGCCAAAATGTGGTAGAAATTCGTGTTAAGCCAACTCTGTCAACTCCGTTTGTGCGAAGCCGGTCCTTAGAGTGCTCCCAATAAAATGTCGGAAGGTCACCTATTTTTGCCACATATTTTTAATGTTATTTTATGAGAGTTACTTCTGGTTGTTCTGTGACGTGGATGTGGAAGTAAAAGTTTGAGGTTCTGCAAACATCAGGCCACATTCCTGTTCCCTATATGGTTTGACATATTCTGTGAAGCATTTTCATTTCATCTTCACCAATTTAAGAGCCTTGGCCGTGATATTTTCGTCCCAGCTGCTTTGTAAGTTTACAGTTATACAAGAACTGGCATTTAAAAAAATATATGTTCCCTGGCGTCTAGGGACTCCGGCCTACAATGCCAAGAGAAAGGCTTGTATTCCGAACGAGTGATCGATTAATGTGCTAGGCTCTAACCATACTGCATTTAAATAAAATTTCTATATAATTCTTGAAAACCACTACATATTCAATTAAGAAAATCTGCTGCTGCTAGTTGCAATCGTCGAGACACACTGCATCAATCAAACTCACTGGAAAGTGATAAATCGTATTGCAACCACAAGCTTTGATTTTAATTAATTTTTTCTTATTCTCTCAAAATCATTATTCAAGTTGGCACAGTTCCTGCAACGCCTCTGAGCTGAGACCCAACAAATATGGTAATCCATAGCCACAATTAATACTAAAGAAACAGCATGAATAGAACATCATTTATAAAATAATTAATTAGAGAAATTATACTGTGAAGGTATTTAACTCTCCCATAAATCTAAGCCTTTTCTGCTTATGACGGGTATTTTTGTGTATTCGCAGTAAATAGAGATTTCCCCAAGACATAAATAATTGCCACATGCCTTCGTGGTTGAATTTTTATCTAGTTAAACGCTATTACTCTGCGAAGTCTGTTAATCTTCTCTGGATATCTTCAAATTGCAACTGACATGACGTTTATAATTATTAAATTGTTGGGTATATAATATCACGTAGTAAGTCGGGTCACAAAAGTCTTAACCCAAGACAAATATTGTTGATTCTTTTTTGTGTGGAAAGTTCAAATGAACTGCTATCATAAATTGCCACCCACCAAGCTAATTGTTTCGTACGCTTTATTTGGCGTGCGCTATTAAATGTATTGTGTATACATTAGCGGTGTTTTAGAAAATGCCTAAAGCACCAATACATAAAAAATAAAATGAAAATATCGCAATAACTTACGTTCTAATACTAAAAATGATCTTTACGCAATGAGCCAGAATCATTATTGATAGCCAAATTGATAAAAGCACGACTTTCTTGGATATCATGCTTTTTTAACGACAAAAAATAATCACTATTGTCTGTAATTGTTTATTTGTGGCATATTCAGATTTTCTTACTTTTTATTGGGTATTTTGCCACTGAAAAATATTTAAAAATTTTAATGAAAAAACCTCTGCGCCAAACGGATCAGACAGAGGTTGGTTCTTGAGTACTTGACTGTTTCAAAAAGTCTCACACCTGAAAATATATAAACTAGAACAATGTTATAAACTAAAAACTGAAAATCAAAGCTATAAGTAGTTAACGTTTCGGAAGAGAATCTACTTCCGTTCTCAAAACTTTTTTGGCCGTCAACCATGACAGTTCTTTGTTTATGTATTTCCATAGTCACGTGAGACATTAAATTATATTTATCTTATTTTTACTTACTTCGTCTCTAAGGATGGGCAACCAACTAGTACAAAAATCTATTGAATAATTAGAAACGCATCTATCCTCGTTTAATAAAATAATCGCGGATTCTTTAAGTTTTCTTTTAGTTCCGTTGCTCTCTTTTTCCAAATATTGTTCAAAATTCAAAAAATTGTATTTATAGTGTTCCGTGTGAGTGCGGAAAACATTACGTAGGTGAATCATCTAGACCTTTCAACGTAAGGCTTGGTGAACATAGAAATTACGCTAGAAGAGGAGAATTTGTAAAATCCAAAATTTGTGAACACGCGTGGGATAATAATCATAGAATTAAATGGGACTCGGCGAAGATTTTGGAAAAAAGAGAGCAACGGAACTAAAAGAAAACTTAAAGAATCCGCGACTATTTTATTAAACGAGGATAGATGCGTTTCTAATTATTCAATAGATTTTTGTACTAGTTGGTTGCCCATTCTTAGAGACGAAGTAAGTAAAAATAAGATAAATATAATTTAATGTCTCACGTGACTATGGAAATACATAAACAAAGAACTGTCATGGTTGACGGCCAAAAAAGTTTTGGGAACGGAAGTAGATTCTCTTCCGAAACGTTAACTACCTATAGCTTTGATTTTCAGTTTTTAGTTTATAACATTGTTCTAGTTTATATATTTTTAGGTGTGAGACTTTTTGAAACAGTCAGGTACTCAAGAACCAACCTTTGTCTGATCCGTTTGGCGCAGAGGTTTTTTCATTAAAATTTTTAAATATTTTTCAGTGGCAAAATACCCAATAAAAAGTAAGAAAAAATAATCACTACTTATTATGACCAGAACTCGGCTGAGATTCAGAGTCTAGAATCGGAATTCTATTTTCAGAGAACCCATTCCAAACCCTTATTGAGTTATACAAGACATTTTAATGGACTAACGTCGTGTATAGACGTATTGTACGGCGCTGCCGAATAAAGTGCTTAAAAAGGCGGTAAAACCCCGTTAAATTCGAAAAATTTTGAGCCACCGGTGGATCGAGAAGTTCTGCGTGAAGCTCTTTAAGAGAAAAACAGAGTTGACGTGGAATTAATAATTACTTGTGCAGTATGTACAGTATTTAATAGTATCAAATAAAGCAGACAAGTGCAAGTGCAGTGTCTCTACCTACACACAAGACGGTCGTTTTGAAGACCCTTTTTAAGTGGTTTATTGATAAAGAAAGCTGGGCAATAAATATTGTCAAAATGAGAAACATGTATTTACAAAGCAATATAGACATACTAGCTGTGTTGTGACTTAAAGTAATTGTGTGCAGTGGAAGTTTTTTAAGTGGACGAAATTAACCCAAGAAAGGAAGGAAAATGATACAGCAATCGCAGGGTCAGACGCTACAGTACAGAGAGATACAATACTAAACTACTAAATACTAAAATACTAAAAATGTCAACTTGAAACATTAATATGTAGACACAAAGGACACCAACCCCTCGTTTCTCCGCCCCTGGATAAAATGAATTTTGGATAATACTGTAAAACAATAACCTTTAATGATCGAAAATAGTTAACCAAGTTTCACAAAGTTGTCCCAAATTATTTCCGAGATAAAATACCTATTTTTGTGCCATCCTTAGAATGCCGTAGTTCCCTTAGGAAGCATTTCCGGACACATGTTTATAGGAACTTTTCTTACTATTTCTGCATAAAGATTTAGCACCTAAAGGGGAAGGCGGGAGTTTCGGGACACCCTGTATGGGTAATATCTGAGCAACAGATTAAGGCCAAAAATGTAAAAAAGAGTTAAAAAATGTTTTATCGGTAGGATTTGAACTCCGGAACTTGAACTAGTTGAACACCTTTATGAAGAAGTAATTTTTCAAGCTGACACTCGGTACGTGTGGTATGGTATAAACGTATCGATTTAATTTAGGATCCGTGTGAGCATAGTTGAAAAATTCATTTCTCTTAAAATTTACATATTGCAAAAGGCACTCCTTGGTATCTTGACAAGTTTAGATAGCTTCAACTTAAGTGTTTCCATTAACTGCCACTTTAGCACAAGTATTAAAATTTATAAGAATAAGTAAATTAACATCGTTCACCCAAAGATCAGAAATTATGATGAATTGTTGTAATGATGATAAAATACATTTCCTGCCGAGGCCACTTTAACTCAATGCCAGACCAACATAATTCTTGATAGTGGAACATCATTAATAACATCTCCACGAGAGAGATACATTATTCATAGGGTAACTGTATTATCAGGAAATTAAAGCAATTAAAACTTTGTTGGGTGGTATTGACAACCACTGCGAAAATGAATGCTGCCCACTCTAATTTATCACAGATTATTGGAATCATATCAAATTACGCCTCTCCACAAAATTAGCTCATAATTGCAGAAATTAAATTGATATCTGCATCCTAAGAATGATTGAACAACGCTGGTGTTCCTGTAATATGCATACCGAAAGATTTTTTTCTATAATGCGGACTGTAAACGTGTGCTAAAGCAATGGACCAGGCAATTTAGGGGTCTAAATGAGCAACATGCATGAATTTTAGAAATGCAATAATTTATTATTTTTTCGTTATATATGTTATATAAGTTGAGAAAGTAATGAAGAAAAGGTATAAAAAAAATATGTAGCCTAAATAAACGACTTTGAAATTCAAAATTTTATGGGAACATATCCACGTGACTGAAAACACCACGCTATTGGTCTGACGTCATTCGGCATAATGTCTAATGGTCGTCTATCTGCCAAGGGGTTAAATCGTAAATTGTTTTGTGTTTTGTAAATGTGTATTAATATTTTCATAAAAGAAATCATTCATTTATTTATTTTAATTATTAAGTGGTAAAAATGACGGACAGTGGGTTTTTACGGGGCCAGAGTGACAATTTGCCGGTTTTTGATGTGTTTCTGATGACAAACTTTTTACTACTAATACTGATTTTATTAGTGCAGAAATTGGAGGTACTAAAGCAACAAGATATGTGTCATTCACTATTCTAAACATTAATTCAATTGTGCCCATTTTTATCCTTTTACTGTAGTTAAATACAACAAATTATTTATGTACCTAACCTCAAAATAGGTAAACAAGGCAATGTTTTAATGTTATATTAATTCATATTTTTCATCTTAGAATGCTTTACTTTTTTATATAATAAATACCTCCCGTCACTTACTAAGTATGTACTTTTAGGTAGGTAGGTACATTAATCGTAAAAATAACTGTTGACATACATAGGTATATATAAATATATAACTGGATAATATGTAGAACGTCGAGAAGTTACATTATTCCCACCGTTCTTATACATTTATACATTTTAATTCAGGGTTCCTATTAACAGAAGTTAGTAAACTTTTGTATTCCTATAAATAGGAAAGTGACCAAATTCACCATGGTATGTAAACAAATTATCACAATAATATTAGGGTTAGGTACATATTTTCATTATAATATTATAAAATAATTAGTTTTAATGGGTAAATTTACATCAAAATGATTCTGGCAACAATATAATCTTGAGGATGACGATAATTCTGCATTTCGGTCGTCGCGTCTCATAGCTCTGCACCATTTCTTCCTAACTTTATCGCGTCTAGGCACATTAAAAAATAACTTTTCTGGAGTTTTTATTATAGTATTTGTACATTTGGGCACAATACAATATTTATAGCTACTTTTCTTTGTATTTTCCATAACACAACATAAATAATGTGTACACATTCGCAATCACAATACGTTTTCCGTCGGTGCGATGTGCCCGATGACGTCACACACAAGTAGCGCGGAAACTTCTCCATTTAAACGCAGTTAAATTGACAGCTGCAGTAAATAATTTTTTTAATCTTTAATTAGAACATAAAACAAAAATAAAATACTGGAAAAATAATGTTTTTTAGTGATCTATTCATCTGTGATGTTTAAAAAAATTATGCATTTTGCTCATTCGAAAAACTTCAGGCATGATGAAATACCCACCATTCGCTAGGTTATACCGTATACAGTGTGAACCTAAACAAACGCACAAAATTCATATCTTTGGTATGTGTCATTTGTTAAAAAAATCCGCGAATAGGTCGATTCTAGTTTTGTAAATGCTACATTTTGTCACTATACCAAAATTTATGACGTCATTGGTTTTTGAGTTATCACGTCATCATATTTTTTTTAATGGAAACAGACATTTTTGTTTACTGTTTTTGGTGGTATATTCCTTTAGCTCTCTGGTGATATGAAAGAAATTGATATTACCTAAGACAGTCTTTTGAAAAAAAATATTTTTATTGATTGATACCTTACATAAGTAATTGTGAGAAAAAAATTATCTCCATTGCTCAAATTGCGACCCTCCAATCATTTGGCATTGACCAAGACGGGTGTAGAATCATCTCATGGGCAATTCGTTTCATCTTCAAGCCAATTCTGTCTTCCAATTCTTCTATGGTATCCGGTCTGTTAAAATACATCCTTGTCTTTAAGTAACCCCAAAGTAAAAAGTCTAAGAGGGTTAAATCCAGTGAACGCGGGTGCCACTCAATCGGACCTCGACGACCTATCCACCTTCCAGTAAAAGTGTCATCTAAAAACTGACGTACTGTTATCCCAAAATGACGTGGGGCCCCGTCTTGCTGAAACCACACGTTTTCAGCAGGAATATCTTCATCTTTATTGTTCGGAAACATAACTGCTAAGGCTGGCACTAACTCAACTCGCAAAAACTGTAAATATCTTGCGGCCGTAAGATTTTCTTCAAAAAAAAGGTCCCAATAAACTATCACCAATCATACCTGCCCACACGTTTACTTTGCCTCGTCGTTATGTATGGGCTTCTTGAGTCCAATGAGTATTTTCGCATGACCAATACCTACAGTTATGCAGGTGTACCTTTAAAGAATATGTAGCTTCATCACAAAAACAATGTTCTTTAAAAAAATTGGTTGTTCATCGCACAAGGTCATCAACTGTTCACAAAACTGTAAGCGCCGATCTGGATCGTCCTCATTCAATTCGTGGATTAATTGCACTTTGTATGGACGGTATTTTTCTTTTTTCAATAGACGTACAACAGAAGTTTGACTCACGTTATGATTTAAAGCAAGCTGCCTTGTCGAAAGATGGTGGTTTTTCTCACTTTCTAGAAGAATATTTAATTTGGTTTCGTTGCTTGTGCTAGGGCGACCAGATCGAGGGAGGTCAACTACACTGCCAGATCCATCATATTTAGCCACCAATCTACTTACAGTGGATCTAGAAATTTGCTTTTCGGGATACTTGGCATTGAAAACATCACATGCTTCCTGATGAGTTCTCAGCCTATTACCATCAAAAGTTCTACGCGTTCTCTTTCACTTAAACGTGACATTGCATTCACTAGTTTTACACTGTCTCAGAAGTATCACAAAACTGAGGTTCCACACTGACGTGCCAGGAATAAAAAAGTTATCGATACTTTGCCAAAAGAATGGTTCAGGTAATATCATTTTTTTTTATATCATCAGAAATCTAAAGGAATATACCACCAAAAACAGTAAACAAAAATGTCTGTTTCCATTAAAAAAAATTTATGATGGCCTCATAACTCAAAAACCAATGAAGTCATAAATTATGGTATAGTGACAAAATGCAGCATTTAATATACTAAAATCGACCTGTTCGAGGATATGAATTTTGTGCGCTTCTTTAGGTTCACACTGTATAAGTAAATTAAATAATTAACATGTAAATTGCTTAGCTCTCATTAATTTTTCTTATTTCAATATTGCACCATTTGGGTTTTTAAGTTATGCATTTGCATGATAAATAAATAAATATATAAATCAATTCTATTGGGTAAATTTCCAGAAAAGCTAAAAACAGCTTTTGTAATTTTTGTTTTCGAAAAGGGGGTAAACGAGATGTAAAAAATTACAGGTCTATTTAACTGCTAAGTGTATTTGCGAAAATTATTGAAAACACTGTGGCAGTCAAACTTACAGGATCTCTAAATAACAATGATCTATTAACCTCAATAGGGATGTTTTTTGATCTCTCGAATACCTTTGATAGTCTGGATATACTTTTTGTTGGTAAGAAACTTCTCTTATTTAACAAATAGAAAGTTACATGTAAAAACAGAAAAAGAGTGATCAGAGAAATATAATGTAAACATTGAAACTCCACAAGGCAGTATACTTGGCCCTCTGTTATTTATGTCGTTTATTAATGACCTACCTCACGGTGGGTCATTTAAAAACTGAAAATATTGTTATTTTCAGTTTGTAAAAGTTTTTATGTACGCGGATGATACATGATTTATGGTATCTGCAAAATAGTTACCAGAACAAAGAGATAAAATCAATGATATCTTATTACTATTATTTGACAATTGGTGTTTTAGAAATCGCCTAATCATAAATAAGAAGATAATTTGCGTCAATTTTGAAACAAAATAAAAAAATCGGTAAAGGTCTTTACACAGAACTTCCCTCGTTATTTGTGCATGGCGGTCACTCTAAAAAATTAATAATTACGAAATGACATTGAGAATAATAATCGGAATATAGTTATTGCTATTATTACAAAGAAAACTTGATAAGTGTTTTGGTCAAAAAAATATACAGATTGCTCATCCAACAGCAAAAGGTCAATACTAAATAGCAGTTGCCACATATTGCGCAAATACATTTACCAATGTCCACCAGGACTGAATTATTTCTTGGGATGGCCACCCTGTACATTTTTCAATAAAAGTATAATAGGTGCATATGCCAGATATTATTGCCATCCGTCACATCAATCCAAAATTCGCGTAATGGAGTGGAAGTATAGTAGTGGTTAAAAAATTTCATTTTTATTTTAATTTTTCAAAAACGTTAAAAAAAAATTCAAAATTTTTTCTTCTGAAATAGGTTAAAAATGTCAAACGTAGAAATTTTAATTTTGAGCAAAAAGGAAAGTTTCTGTCTATTCTATACTAGTGGTTTTTAAAGGTTTAAGATTTAAAAATTAAATATTTTTTTAAAATAGGTTTAGAATGTCATGAAACGTGAAACTTTTAAATTTGAGCAAAAAAAGTTTCCATCTATTCTAGTGTTAATTTTTTTCCAAACTGGTAACAAAATGTTGCAAATTTTTTTTTTCCGAAATTGGTTTGGAATGTCATAAAACGTGGAAATTTTAAATTTGAGCAAACCAAATTTTTCGTCTATTCTATAGTAGTGATTAAGAATGTTTTCAATTTTTTTAAAATTTTTCAAAACATGTTTAAATTTGTTTGAATAGTTTTAGAATGCCATGGAAACGTGGATAGTTTAAATCTGAACAAAGAAAAAAAAATTCTATCTTAGTGGTAAAATTTTTAAAAAATAGTAAACAAAATTTCTAATTTTTATTTTAAATAGATTTAGAACGCTATGAAACGTGGAAATTTTAAATTTGAAGAAATAAAAAAAAAATCCGTCTATTTTAGTGGTAATAAAAATATCAAAAATGTTGGTAAAAAAAATCAAAAAATGTTCAAAAATTATTTTTTTTTAATCAGGCTTAGAATGCCATGAAACGTGGAGATTTTAAATTTGAGGAAAGAAAAAAAATTTTTTCATTTTAGTAGAAAATTTTTTTTAAAAAATGGTAAAAAAAATTAACATTTTTTTCTTTTAATTAGGCTTAGAATGCCATGAGACGTAGAAATTTTAAATTTGAGCAAAAAAAAATTTTTTTCATCTTGGTACAAAATTTTAAAAAAATGGTGAAAAAAATTTTCAATTTTTTTTTTTTCTGAAATAGGTTAAGCGTGTCATGAAACATGGAAATTTTAAATTTTAGCAAAAAAAAAATGTTTTCATTATTTATTCTCGTTAGACGGTCCACCCTGTATATTTTCCAGTGAAATTTCTACCATTTCTTCGCTAACAGTAGCGTCAACTACCTACCAAATTTGACTGCTCTCCGTCAAGTATTTTTCTAGTAATTGCACCAACAGACAGACAAACAGACAGACTGACGGAATTGAAAAACCTATATTTTCGTAATCTCCGTGATCTGAAACGTCAGAATCCGAAAAAATCTCGGAGGGTGATTTTTTCTCGAATACAATACTTCCCTTCGGTATGCGAGGGAAGTAAAAATGTAAATTTTGGTTTAAGTTTTAATAATCACCCCATAATGTTACACTCAGAAACCAAATTATTTATTTCTAGACGAAAATATATGCCGGTCCAGACATATTGACCACTTTCCATCTAAGTTAGTTCAATCATGTTTTGCAATTTCTAACTTTAAAAATAATTGAGATAAAAAACGGCTGCCCTTCTCGGTGCACAATGCACTAGTTTATTCAAAATTATCTTATCACATGATAGTGTGGGGTCAAGGTGCAAACTTTAAGAGAATATTTATACTGCAAAGCGGATTTGAAGAATAATTCTTAACATAAATTTCTGGGAATCTTGTCGAACAACTTTTAAAATGAAAACATTCTTACATTAGTATTATGTATCTATACAAACTGTTACATCCACATAAATAAAAATAAATAACCAACATATAAGCATCAATACATCACCCGTAAAAATGAAGATATCTGTATAATTGTATAAAAATACAATCTAACATCATACAAGAAATCATTTACCTCTTGTTGCTGACAGTTATTGGTGTAATAAACTACCATCAAATACAAAAAATGTAAGTAACATAAAAAAGCAGAGGTAAAATGATTTCTCATTTCAAAGTGCTTTTATACCGGAGGAATACAATTACTTTTGATTTGTATCCTTTTGTACATGTATCTATTGCAATGCACACATGTATGTGTGTATTGTGTATGTATACGTATATGTTTGTAAATATGTTTATATCGATACGCACGTGACCTTCTATTTTGTATATACGGTAATACACACTCATATTTATATTCTTTTTTTATATTGACTATGTTATTTATATTCGAATGTAATATACCCACGTCTGTGAGTGTTCAAACCGTTGCATATACTAGAATATTCGGTATTTCTCTATCTTGTACTGGGTTCGATCCCCAGGTCCGATACTGGCAATGTCGGTGGGTAATGGATGTTGTCTGCGTTTTTTCAAACGCGTTACCCCTTCCGGACAGCCTAGTCTTTGCATTTGGGGTTTGTCTACTACGTGTTGTGTGTGATTATTATGTAGTCCACGAGCCCTTGGCCTTGACCTAAGCGGAGGTTAACGGCTTATCGCAACATCAAGAGGAATTCAAGTTTCTATCATTCCTGAACAGTTCACTGTACAAACTAAAATCGTGCTGCCTAGGCTTGAAGACAGGATTTAAAGCTCCACAAAAGAGGTCGTGTGCAATATTTCTCTGTTCTACTTTGTTTTAGCAACGTTTTGGGTTGAAGTTAAGAAAACACAATTTTTAGAGTTTGATTCAAACTTTAATCGTTGTAATAATATTATATCCTATCGAAAGGAGTAGGTTCCGTTTTTCCTAGAATTACCTGGAAACTCTGCTTTGGCTGCTAAATGAGGTAGCTTTTAATTACTTTCATTGTGTAAGGAAAGAATTGTGGGAAGTCCAAGAAAACTTTCACTCCATAAAGATGACTATTCAGTGGGAATTTACGCTAAATTAGTTTAAAGAAACCCAAACATTAATGTTCATATACGAAAAAACGTCAAACCCCATTATTTATTTATTTATTTATTCATTTATTTAGTGCATACACTGTTCAACAGGTAAGATACCTAATTAGAGAACAGGAATAAAGGCATCCAAAGCATTAATTACAAGGTATACAACATAGAAAGAAAGTAAAATGAAAAAAAAATGTACTTAAATATACGAATGAATATGAATAACTAATGACATGAAGAGAGAGAAAAGAATAACATGGAAAATATAAAAACTATATGTACATATATACACATACGTGATTCAAAGTAATTTAAGAAAAACAAAGACAATCACTGGTTATTTAATTTAGAACATTTTGTTTTATGTCACTAAGGCTGCAATTAAAAATATCAAAGTCGCTACATAATTTGTTAGAAGTACTGCAAATCGTATATAAAGGTGAATTATTTAGAACGTTGGTACGCGGCGTAGGTAAATAGAAAACTTGGTGATTACGAGAGGTTAATCTGGGAATGTGAAAATTAAGCTTATTAATTATTTCGGGTGTGTCAAAATCATTGTGTAGTAATTTAAATAAAAATACTTGAGAAAAGTACGTACGCCTATCCTCAAGAGTAGTCATAGAATATCTTTCAAGCAAGTTACTTTGCGGAAAACCAATCACTGGATAGGTACCGTCGGATTTGAACAACAGTAATTTAAGAAATCTACGTTGAACTGCCTACAAGTTATTCTTGTGAACATTATAACTGGAACTCCAAATTAGCAATGGGTACTCAAGTTTCGATCTGACGAAGGATTGATAAAGAATTTTCAGAATATCAGTATAAGTGAACTCTCGACTAGTACGAATAATGAATCCAAGGGCTTTGGAGGCTTCAGACACAATGGTATCGATATGGTCAGTGAAGGATAATTTACTATCAAAAGTTACGCCGAGGTCGCGAAATGTTATAGGGCTTTGAAGTATGACATTGTCTAACCTGTAATCAAAAATAAAAGGTGATATTTTTAAGAAAAGGACATTACGTTACATTTACTAGGATTCATGAATAATTTATTTACTATACACCAGGTGTTTATTTTGTCCAGGCAAGTCTGAAGTTGAAAACAGTCAGCGATTTCATCAATTACTGTGAAAATTGTTAGATCGTCGGCATATAAAAGGTGAGGCAAATTAATTTCGTTCACTATGTCGTTAATAAATATGGTAAAAAACAAGGGCCCCAGAATAGATCCCTGGGGAACTCCAGATGTGGCAGCAAATTCGATCGATTTGAACCCATTTAATGCAGCGTACTGACTTCTATTCATTAAATAATATTTAAACAAAAGGAGCAAAGAATATGAGAAGCCGAATTTTTTTAATTTATTAAGTAACAACTAGTGATCAAGTCTATCAAACGCTTTGGAGAAATCGGTATATATGACATCTACCTGCCCACGTTCATCTAAGGATTCAGAAATATATTGAGTTACACAGAATAAATTTGTTGTTGTTGAAAGCCCTTTTATAAATCCATGTTGATTAATAGAGATTTTGGTGTTAATTGATGATATATTTTATCATGAAGTAATATTTCTAAGACTTTACAGAAGTTACAAATTACAGAGATTGGTCTAAAGTTCTCAATATCTAGTTTGTTTCCCTTTTTGAAGATGGGACATACTTTGGAATATTTCCATAGGTCAGGAAATAGGCAGTTTTTTAAGATTAAGTTAAAAATTAGAGTTAGAGGATATGCAAAGATGATAGCGCAATCCTTTAACAAAAAAGCTGGAATGGAATCAGGACTGGTCGTCATTTTGGGTTTAATTCGTTTTAGAGCACGAATAACCTAATCTTCACTGAAAGAGTTTATGCTAACAATAGGGTTATTGTTAGATATATCGGTTTCAATGTGATGTTCCTCGATATCTAATGGGGACTCATTATAAGATTGACCGAAATAATTAGCAAATGCATTTAGTATATCAGAGGGATTGTTTAGCGAAGATTTCTCAAAGAACATCTCTTCAGATACACTGGCCGACCCTTTCCTACTTTTGATGAAAGCCCAAAATTTATTGAGATCATTTTTTATATTATCTTCAGAGTTCTGCACGAAATTTCTGTAGGCTAAATTGGTATCATATTTTATTTCCCTTCTGATGTTTTTGAGGTTATTGTGTATAAGTGGATTACTGGTTCTTGCATACTGTCTTTAAGGCTAATTTTTTTATGATACTGCCATTAAACCACGGAGGATATCTGCCGCTACGAGAAGTCGATTTCTTAGGTACACAAGATTCAAATACAGAGTGAAGTTTGTTGTAAAAATGAGTGCATGCACCATTGACGTCATTAAAAGAAGAGAGGGAGGACCAGTCTATGTTGAGAAGGTTTTCGTACAATTTGGAGAAATCACATTTACGGAAATTATAACTAACGTCACGATTAGTTGGAAAATTATTATTAAGGTTCTTAACAGTACTTATTTCAGTTGATATGATCAGAGCAGGGTGATGAAAATCTTCATTAGTTAACGGATCAGGAGATTGAGATACATCACAGTTTTTGTTGTGTAAGACTAGATCAAGAATATTGTCATTGCCATTATATATTAAGTTGTATTGAGATAAATTATTAGTGTCTAGAAAATTATTCAAGGCTGTAATTTGGGCATTAGATTATTCTAACAAAACACAGAAGAACACAACAAGGAATTAAATTATCATATTTCTTACATTTTTGATGAAATAGAATCGTTACTTAATGCAAGTGGTAACTGATATGTAGGTCACAACTCACCTGTCAAGATATTAATATTAACAAGATTGAAGATGCACTATATTTTAACTTGTATCATGTTCCTTTTTCGGTTGAATTGAATTGTTCAATTTGTATTACTTAATGACATTGGTAACTGATATGTTTTGATTGCCTCAGTAGGGGAAAATCTACACACTAGATCCCTTCCTATTTCCTAATTACTTACCTACTGGCCACAGGGCTGGACATCAGTCAACATCCGTTATTTCGCTTGTCGATGACTCAGAAAGCACACAATCTTAATAGCATAGAAAACGAAACTATCGCGTTACATATATAGTTAAATGGTGGCCAGGTAATGGAGAAATTATCGTTACTAACGGCAAATACTTATAGACTTATTCCAAGTCCCGAGCTGTAAGCAAAGCTACAGCATGCAAATCCTCGTTTATTCCACCGTCATTCTTTTTAAATCCTACCTTTTTACGACCGTAAAACATTGGATTGTTTTTATTTTCATAATGACGTATGTGTTCTGTGGCTTTATTGCCCTATCAATATATATTCATGCCGAACGAATAGCTTTTCACTATTGATAAAGGAAATTGCTTTCTTAGAAACAGAATATTGAAAAGGTTTCGTTGTGCATTATGCATTTTAACGATTGGCTGTTTTTATGACGATGTTTTTTTCTTATTTAAATTAGCTGCGTGTCGGGTTGTGAGAGAAATATAGAAATGTCATTTTTATAACTTCAGGAATTTTATTATTGAAACATTTATATGGGGTTGCCTACAAGTCATATACTTGCCATTAAGCTATTACTTATTGAAATTAGTTTTGCGTCAGACACAAGGGCGGACTAATCGACTGCGGTGCCCTGGGCCATTAATGCTTTGGGGCTCTTCCCACCTCATAAGATGACATTTTTTTGAGTAATTATGTATTTGTATACACAGTGTGACCCTCTGAAGATATTAACACCCCTGTATACTCTTGACGCTTGATTAACTTCAAACTTTGGTGGTGAGAAAAGATCGATAAGGTGATTCTTTGAATTTAGTAATATGTGATACAAGTCAGTAGCGTGCAATTTTAAGAGAGTTTAAATAGTCGATTTTCCAAAAAAATATAGGGTGTAATCAGTTTCATGTCATTAAAAAAACTGGTAATGGGGACCGACTAGACAAACAAAAAACCTTTATGACTTTTCCCTCTAGAGGCACTTTGAAAAACACTGATCTAGGTTAACATATTTAATATTATGGTAGACAACTATTGAGAACCACTGCTTTTCTTGGTCGATGGACTTGTACTTCCCAATTATACAACTTTTAAATTGTCATAAAAAAGTGCTGGCAGGCACACGCGGTGTCAAAGGATCATCGACCGCCTTTGATGTACCGCCTCAACTGAACGGAGGCAAGTGTAAAGAGGTAAATAATTCGTTCTCTCTTCGTGCACAATTGCAAGCAAATAGTGGCCATAGAGGTTTAAACAGAGCATTTCTTTACATGTGTGTTTTGTAATTTGGAACAAAATATTGGATTGTTTATAATTTAGAAAATTTAAATGTGGTTTATTAACATTTGTAACATAAATGAGTGTCCCGGGTTAAAAGCTTACTACCTACCTAAATGATTCAAAATTTCTGCATCTGTATCAATACACAGTTCGGTACGTCGAATTAAGTACATGCGCACTTCGTTCAACACTAAACACTAAACTATCAACTAACGTTGTCAATAAAGAAAAATAAAATAAAAACTTGGTACAAAATCCAAAAAGGAATACAAAAAGAACGAACAAGTAAGCTGTGTCTGTACGTAATCAAGAATATGACAACTTGAACGGTATGTCAATAAAATAAATCTTAACTATAAATACACAATGACGCGAAATTCAAAAATAACAAAAACAACGAACGGCGGGTTGGACGTGTGTACATAACGAAACACCGACAGTAACTAAAATATTGCACAAGGGAGAGCTGGAGTATAGTTTTCTTCAGATCAGATCTAGATTTAAACCTACCTCAATATTCCAGCAGTTCTCAAAAATTTTTATTGAAAATATTTGCGAAATTTTTGTTTATTTTTTTTCTCCAAAACTGTGAGCTTTAGACACCGTATTATATAAGGTTTTTTTGTTTGTCTTGTCGTTCCCTACCACCAGTTTTTTTTAATGACACGAAACTAATTACACCCTGTATATTAGCGATTTTTTAAAAAAAAACTGGTAGGTAAGGTATTCTTAATCAGCATCTTTAGAAATTCCTTTGTAAAAGTGTGGGCTCGAAGGTGTTTGAGATAGTGGCCGTTAAAAAAACAATTTGTTGAACTAAAACCAATTTTTATCTGTGAAACGGATTCTTAAAAAAAAAATCCTCAATTTTTGTTCAGAGTATTGTATTTTACTAGTTTGAATTGATTTTACAACAAAATAACAATTTATTTAGTAAGGTAAAAATTCTAATTCGTACAACCTACCATTTTTCTAACAAATAATCTTCAATAAAGACCTAAGTACATAAGCCATGTAAACAAAATTTATTGCAACTGTCAATTTTTTTTCTTTCACTTTTTTCTATTATTACTTCCACATTCACGTAGTGGATTGGAAGCATAATAATCGTAAAAAAAAATCAACATTTTTTTTTCTTGAAAGAGGCTTAGAATGCCATGAAACGTCGAAATTTTAAATTTGAGTGAAAAAAATTTCTGTCTGTCGGTCTGTAACTTTTTTTGTCCACACGTTTCCTCCGGAACGGTTTATTGTATAGACTTGAAATTTTGTAAACGAATATATTATAACGAGATCTGGAACTGGATTGTTTTTGAACATATCCGGTGAAGGGTTGGGGGGTAAATAGGGGGAAATAAGTAAAGCAAGCTGGTAATAGTACAGAAACTTGGAATTTGATGTATATACTAGAAAAAATTTTGTATAATATTTTCCATCCCCCCACCGCCCCCCTACTCCATTATTACAGAGGTTGATAAAATAAAACTGAGACACTTACTTGAAATTTGGCATACGTATATGTTAATGACATCACGAATTAAATTATATCTTGGGATTATTCCATTGAGGGGTTGGGGGTGATTCCGTTGAAGGGGTGGGGATGTAAGTATAGGTAAATAGAGGAAAATGAGTAAAGCAAGCTGTGTACAGTACAAATAGTTGAGGTTTGGTGCATACCTATACTAGAAGCCAAGCCCTCAGATTTCTTTATAATATTTTTCATCACCCCCCCCCCCCCCACCACCAGTCCATTAATAAAGGGGGTGATGAAATATACTTGAGATATTTCCTTGAAATTTGGTAAACTTATGTATTTTTTGTTGAAGGGGTGGGGGGGCGTGTAATTGGGAAAAATCAGTAGAGACCAGAACTTCATTGTTGGCGTATGTGCTAGAAACCAATGCATTAATTTATAACATTGAAAATGTTGAAATCGAAGATGTAATGGTAATACGGAAGACCAGTAGCGATTTGTGTAACGCTTGTAAATTCGGTTGTTTTTTTGGGCACGAAGCGTTCGGTGCCGTTACATCGCATACTTTTTGAAAAATTTTACTACCTAGTCATATTCTTGCATTCTTACGTCTCAACGCTGACCAACGCCTACCGTCGTTTTTGTAAGACTTGTGTATTTGATAAATTTTGATATCTAAATCTGTTATTGCATTTTACGTCTAGACGCTGACCGACGCCTAGCGTCGTTTTTGTAAAACTCGTGCATTTGATAAATTTTGATTCCTAGATTCATATTTTTGCATTTTTAGGTCTCGACGCCGACCGACGCCCAGAGTCGTTTTTGTATAACTTATGTATTTGATAAATATAGTCAAGAAGTTTACATTTAAAAGACTTGGAAGGAAAATCTGAATGTGGTAGTGATTCCTTAGGCAGCGGTTTTTTAAAATTTATTTTGTTGTAAAATCAGTTCAGTCCAGTACAGTACAATGCATTATTAGCTAAATACTGATCTAAACTATAATAATAATAATAATAGCGAGTAACGAGTAGTCGCATTACACTGCCCTGCTAAGCTTAAAATTGGTATCTCCATTTTTTGCAAAATGGAGTTACGATCATGGGCGGCATCCTTGATATATTTTCTATCGATTTTGTTAGCTTAAAGGTGGTAAATAAACACATCAGAATGAGTTATGAATATTACAGAAAATCGTATATCCTAAAATATGTAGTAGCAGAAGTCTTAAATGTGGTATCTCCTTTTCCTTATTAATAAAGTGGTAAATCCAAAGTATTGCGGAGATACGACTTTATAGCTAGGGATTGTATACATTTTGTGCAGATGCGTTGCGAATTTGCGACTACTTCAATCTCTAGTTTTATTTTGTTTTGGTGTTAAACGATCGAGGTTTTTGCTCGTATTATTGAAAATAATACAGATTTATGTCTAGTGATCCCTAATAAAAACTTTGGTAAGTACCTAACTTAAATTATAATACATGTACATATAGAATACTAATAGATTTATTGTTAAAACCTACTAAATTGAGCCGTTTTATTTCAATTCGAAATTGAGGTTAGAATTTTTTAATGTGTTAAATGCGCGGGTAGTTTAAACAAATTTTCGCAAGAAACGTTAGTGTATCTGTATATAATTGCTAATCGACTTCTTTGTTGTTCCAGTTTGAACGAGTTGCGATGGAAAGCTGTGGCAAAAAAATGCTTGCATTAGCTCTGTCTAAGAATAAGGAAGTAAATATTGTGCCGGAACTTGAAGACTTGGAACATGATGAAAACAGCGTTTATGAAGAACTGAAACCAGTGGTGCTACTGGAAACTTTACCGTCATCTTCTGCAGAGTTGATAAATCCTGAAAGCGGTTCTTATGCAGAACTTCAACCAGTGGCGGTACTTGAACGGTTACCCTCAACTCCTCAGGATCAGGCGTTGAGCGATTTTGATTCAGATGATTCCGTTCAAGATCCTGATTTTCAATATGAAGATCGAGAAGATGTTGAAGATTCAGAGGACGAAGATATTCCACCAGAAATAATACAAGAAACTAACGTTGATGTGAATGCAGATGAAGTTGTAGTTGAATACACAAAGAAAGGTACTATTCGAAAACGTAAGCGGTTGATGGACTCGTTAAGTGCAAGAAAAGCAAAAAAAATTGAAAACATAAAACTAAATCATTCAGTGAAACCATCCTGTAATAACCAGTGTAAAAAAAAATGCAACTATAACTTTAATGAAAACTATAGAATAAATATAAATATAGAATATTGGAATATGACGTTCTCTGAAAAGCGAAATTTCGTTGCAAGGTATATAACTGCAACAGATGTAAAACGTCATAGAGGCCCTGCTAACTCCCGACGACAAAAAACGTTTGCCTATTTTCTAAAGGGTTCATCAGGTGAAAGGATTGAGGTTTGCAAGCACTTCTTTTTAACTACCCTAGGTTATAAAAAAGGTAATGATCGAATAGTTCAAGATTGCTTTACAAGTAAAAACGACAGAGAGAAAAACAAGATTTCTTTTACTGGTAGCCGTCAGGGGAAACATGGAAAAACACAAAAAATTGACAGAGAAATTATAAAAGCGCATGTTGAATCATTTCACCCAGCTGTGTCCCATTATAGAAGAGAGCATGCCCCTAAGAAACGCTACCTTCCAAGCGATACTACAATTACCATGATGCATCAGGATTTTTTAGAAAAATATGAAATCAAATGCTCTTATGAAGTTTATCGCAATATTGTGACTAAGGAAATGAACATATCGTTTACACGACTTGGACACGAGGAATGCGATAGTTGTGAAATGTTTTTACTACATAATCCCGCACATGGAAAAAACAGTCTGTGTGAATCCTGTGAAATTTGTTCAATGTGGCAAATACATATAGACAAGGCGAATCAAAGTAGACATGCTTATGAAAAAGACAAAGAATTATTATTATCGGAAACCAATAATAAAAATAATAATACCGCATACTTCTCGTCAGATCTAGAGAAGGTAATAATGATTCCACGAATGGAAATGTTTAAACAAATTGTATTTTGTCCAAGAGCCATTGTGTTTAATCAAAGTTTTGTACCTTTAGGCCCACAAAATAAGACATCAAAGCCAATTGCTATTTTATGGCATGAGGCGATATCGGGCAGAAAGAAGGAAGACATAATAAGTACTTACTACAAGTTTTTTTTGGAAATGCGCGATTATGAAACAATTATCTTGTGGGTAGATAATTGCTCTGCGCAAAATAAAAACTGGACGCTTTTTTCATTCTTAATATATATCATTAATTCTGAAGAAATCTCGACTGATAAAATAATTTTAAAGTATTTTGAGCCCGGACATACTTACATGTCTGCTGACAGTTTCCACCACCAAGTGGAGCTGTCAATGAAAAGGCAACCAAAGATTTACGACTTCCATGATTTTATTGAGGCAGTGAGCAGAGCTAATTCTAAAAATGTAAAGGTGATAACTTTAAATGACTTTTATTGATTATAAAGACTGTTCTTCGATCTACAAACTAAATAAGCAAAACCCACGTCCATATTTAAAAGATATGGTGCAGGTCATGGCGACAAGAGGTGAAAACATTTTAAAGTACAAAACCAGTTTTTCTTCAGCAGAACTTAGTTTAAATTTTTTAAAAGCAAACAATTTCAAAAATGGAGTTCCATTTACTAAGGAAATGAAAGCCGAAAGAGGAATATCTGAAGCGAGAAAAAGAGAAATTTTGACAAAATTGGGACCTATCACGCCTAGAAACAGATCACTATTTTGGGAAAATTTACCTGTAAACGATGAAGCAGTGGATTTGCTTACAAACATTGAGGACTAATCATTTTGTTTCTGTTTATGTTTTACTTAGTCATAGTAATATATTACTGTATTTCTTGACTCTTGATTTATTTCTCATAAAAATACATATTTACAAAATAATAATTAATGTGTTTCATTGATTTTTCATAGCGGTGTGGATATACTACAAATTAATTATCATAAGATTCTTCACTTTTTTTCCAAAAAAGTAGACTTAAAAGTGGTATCTACCCTAGATTTTCAAAAAAGACTAATTCAACTTAAACTCTCAAGTATGTGTTTTAGTTTCATTATAAATCAAGCCTCATTGAAATATTTTTGATTTATTTTTATTTTATCAGCTTGGGAATAGGAGAAAACTTTAAACTCGTTTTACTCAAAACTATGTTTATGGAGATGCCACTTTTAAGCTTGGCACGGCAGTAACACTGGTCCTTGGTTGCGACTGGTCAAATCCAGATGCATACAGTGGCGCAGAGACTGTGGAGTGCGATGCGGAAGCAGACAATAGCAAGAAATGTTAAATATACTTTTATATTTATTATTTATACCATCAGTGAGATCACCAGTACAGAGCATAGTCATAATAATATCGCATTTTTTTTAGTGATTGAATTTTTATGGTTAAACATCTAACAATGCTATGTTTACACATACACTCCTCCAGCCAAAATGACAGGTTATATTACATCGTCTAACTTGACAAAAGCAACCGTAACAAAATTTTGCAATTATGACGGTGATGGTGAATCCAATATTCACCATTTTCAATTTTTCGCTGAGAAGATAACTTTGATTTAGCGCTATATTTATTTAGACTTTTATTCTAAAAAAAATTGATTCTTTAAATATGAGCTTTAACTGTGGCGTGACAGTGTTTCTATGCTGTTTTATTTATTTATAGAATTATTCATATATCACAATATAACCAACTATTAAAAATTCGCAGCTTAATAATTAGACTTTATGGTATCCTGACTAATCTCTAGTGAAAACTAAACATTCTATCTAACGAGACCTAGCATAAAAATATACCTTACAATAAGCGCTCTATTTTCGCTAATAATCTTGCAGCCTTAAGTATATAACGCTTGGTTTAAATTATTGGTACACTCTGTTCATAAGGAGTAGAGTCGGGTCAAGTTTAAAAAGACCGTTGTATGAATTAATATTGCACATACGTTTTCACTATCTCTTGCACACAAACTTAAAGCCATAGCCTAAAGACATTGTCAATGTATGTCTACCAAGATTCTTTCCCACTTCTTTTGAGACGGAAATATGAAATGTACACTGAGGAGTGAGAAACATAGTCATAAGCTCAGCGATTCTCAAACTGTGTGATTTGACGACGAATATTATTTATTTCCGTGAACTAACACCACTCTAAATATGAAAAACGTCTTTATATGAAATATTTAAGTTATTTTTAGTGGTAAATAGTGGATATTCATCCGTTAAACGAACAATATCAAACCACTAAGTCTTACAATTTTCTATTACGTACATAGTACACGTCTTAGAGCAGAACAAAAGTAGGAAAGCGCTAGCTCAATCGGTAAGATGCTCGACCGAGCAATAAATATAAATGGGGTTGGTGCGGTATCGATCCCCAGCACTTCCACTTTTTTTTTATTTGATTAAGCTCTATTAAAAGTTAATAATTTTCGTTCTATAATTTTCATTTTATTAAACTGCGCCTCGAGTTTTATTTTCCCCAACAATGTGTCTTTTATTACTACTAGCGTGTGTTTACCTCTAATAAAATCTACTTTCTTAGAGGTATTTCAAAATCTTATGAACCGCGAAATGCGCAAAAGACAAAGTTTGTTCTGGGTTTACAAGTGTATTTTGAAAACACTGACAGCTACCTTGCTGTATACATAAACAAGAGCTCGGGATAAATTGTAAACAGTAAATCTAATATTTCTAAGAAGTGTAACTGAGTCCACGAGAGGGATTTTGTTTCTGCGCATATGAAGGTCACAGCTCATGAGATTTTGAAACACCTCTACGTTATATATTAATACATGAATGGTGAAACGTGCGCCGAGTAGATAAATTGCTCAAGTGTAGTGTTTTAGTGTTTATGAAAACGTGTCAATGCGTTGTTCTTTCAGAATTGTTTTAATTTATTTGTTTTAAAATTATTGTTAATTTTTTTAATATTTATTTTGTCAACCAGAATTTTTATTTTTTTTGTTATATGAAATATTTTATTTTTACTGACATCGTTTCCCCTACTATTACTACGATCCTATCCTTTCCTGGCAAGAAATGCCCAAACCTTCCCGTGTCTCTTGCTGGGCTGTAGCAATATTAGTCTCTGATTTCTTTTTCTGATCACTCATTGTTATTGACTGAATTGGGCAATTCATTTTTTGTTATCAGTTTCATTTGTGCCCGAACCTATATACCTACAGTGTCCGTCGTAAAGTTGGCTACATATCGGAAAAAAATGTATTATTGAGATTTCTAAAAAATACTGTATTGGGGGTTCGTTTCTTTTTTTACATGCAAATACCTTTATTCAACTAAAATACAGACAGTTTTTGTCGAAACTAATCAAATATTTGTGAAATAGACACAAGAGTTTATGATTTTTCATATAGTAATTAATGGTAGGGGTAAAATTTGCACTTTTTTATTTTCCTCATATCTGCTTCAAAATCGATCGATATTAGTCGCGTCATTTTGGCATTTTACCTCAAAAAAAAGGTACAGGGTCAATTAACTTCATTTTTGTTGCAGAGTTCAGAAAGGCATTTAGAAAAAACAGTACCTTTTATTTTTTAGCGGAAATCTTTGGTTTAAATTTTGACCAATAATTGGCCAATATTAATGGCCAATTTAATTTAATTAATTGAAAAATTTGTTATCATACACAACATTAGACGAAAATGGTTACTCTGGGGTTTTTGAAGTCGCTGATCACCAATCTGGAGTCCAATTTGGGGAATTCAAAATGGCGGACCGGAAATCGGGCCATTTTCCATAAGAAATGACAATAGATATCTTGGCCTTGAAAATCTGTGCTAGGAGGTTTTTGAGGTTGCTGATTACGAATCTGAGGTCTGATTTGGTAAATTCAAAATGGCGGACCGGAAGTAGAGTTCATTTATCAAGAAAAACTCGTGTCTTTTTCGCTTTTGGACTGAAAATGAGTACTCAGGGGTTTCTGATCACGAATCAAAGGTCTAATTTACGAAATACAAAATGGCCTGAAAACTTGTATTATTTTCTTTTTTGGGCTGAACGTGGGGGTGGGGACTCGGAGATTCTCGTTATCACTGATAACGAATCTGATGTCCAGTTAGGGAGAATTCAAAATGGCGGACCGGAAGTAGTATATTTTTCAGGAAATACTCGTATTTTTCATACCTTCAGCCCGAAAAAGTAAAAAATACGAGATTTTCCGAAGAGATTGACTGTTCCTCCCGTGTCCGCTATTTTGAATTTCGTAAATTGGACCTCTGATCCGTAATCAGTGACCTCAAAAACCCCCGAGTACTCATTTTCAGCCCAAGAATGAAAAAAATACAAATTTTTCCTGATAAATTGACTTTACTTCCGGTTCGCCATTTTGAATTTACCAAATCAGGCCTCGCATTCGTAATCAGCGACCCCGAAAACCCACGAGTACAGATTTTTAAGGCCAAGATATCCATTCTCATTCTTCTTATGGAAGATGGCCCGATTTCCGGTCCGCCATTTTGAATTTCCCAAATTGGACTTCAGATTGGTGATCAGCGACCCCAGACACCCCCGAGTAACCATTTTCGATTAATTTTATGGCATATTGTGTATGATAACAAATTTTTCAATTAATTTAATTGAATTGGCCAATTATCGGAAAAGAAATGAAACCAAACATTTCCGCCAAAAAATAAAAGGCAGTTTTTTTAAATTGACCCTGTACCTTTTTTTTGAGGTTTTCAGATTTTTCATGCTAAAATGACGCGACTATATGGAGTCCTCGTTGTATTCTATATGCACTTTTTCTTCATAAAATGTTTCGATATCTTAACAATTTGACCCATTTTTCGGTACCACCGTCAACTATTTTTTACAGTCGTGCCAATCCGGTGATCACATGACATGTGTCAAAATGTAATTTTTTGTTGTTGGACATGCATAAACAAACCCCCAATAGAGTTTTTTAGAAATGTAAAAAATACAATTTTTTCCCATATGTAGCCAACTTTATGGACACTGTATAATCAGAATTCCACTAAAATTATGAAGTTACTAAATTAATAATCTTAACATTTTATGATACCTTTCCTATTTTTTTAAATTGTTTAGCGATATCAATGCTGAGAACTGTTTGAGAACTACTGGTATTTCTTATGCATTAAATAAAATCTTAGTTCAGACGTTTTAGCGGCCATGACACACGTCAGTTTAAATTGTACCCGACTCTATAGTATTATTTTTGTTAACGCCTGAGAATGTTTTTTTGTCATATTATCACTGGTCTCATGCTTCTTTTTATAAATTATAATTTTTACTTACCTTTCTGTTCAGTTGGTAGCTCTTTAACCGCTGAATACCTAACCTAAGTTAAAAAATGAGGTATTTAAAACAAAAATCGTACTAAAAGGACCTCGCAGAATCCTTATGGGAAATGACTTTCGGTCAAGCTCTTTAAAAGTCTGGATTCTGGTAATTTCTAATGTGTAGAACAAAAGTTCTCAAAGGCACAAGTCCTAAAAACTCATGGTTTTGAGATATAGCTCTGAAGTTGGAGCTTACTCTGCAGCATAAATGATGCTGCTGATGCCAATGCCCGTGATCCTATCATCGGCTATAATTGCGCATGTCAATCTGGAGCCAGAACTTTAGGAATATACGCCCATGTCATATATATTTATGATTTTTAGGTTATGCCTGTCACAGCATCAAAATAATATTAAACATCCAAATGACAACCTGCTAAATATAACATTAGACACATGACAGAGCACAAGGAGCTCAAGAAAATAATATTGAAGTGACAGAGTAATAGACTATCGTGATATAAAGAGTAAACATCGGTTCTCAGGGCCACATGATGCCTTAAATTCGATCTTGCCACCTCGCCGTGGTGTATATCGGGTCATGTAAATGCACACAGCCATCTGTCTTATTTGTAAGTACGAGCTTAGATATATGCAAATTGCTCTAATGGAAGTATTTCTACTTGATCTTAGGCGATTATAAACATTAATCATAATCGACTCATCGTTAAAAGTCATATATCTAAAGCTAAATCTTTCATTCAATTTTCAGTTTAAAAAATAGGGTTTTCTATTAACAATTCTAAAGTTAACCCACAAATAACCTTGAAGGCTAAAGTCACCGTTCAAATCTCTGTAACTTTTACTGATGTTATATGTAGAGATATTAACTCTATAATGCATGAAAAGTTCAACTCAAAACCGTAAGTTTTTAGGACTCAGTGCCCTTTTGTTCTATATATCAAGAACTACCAGAATCCAGGGTTTCAAAGAGTTTGACCAAAAGTAATTTTCCATTGAATTCATATAAATTCATCCCAAAAAAGTCGCCCTAAAGACAATCTTGAAAAATGCCGCCAAGATCGCGACTAGCCATTTTTTGAAACATCATGTTAAAAAAAAACTCCAAATAAATATTGTTAGGCACATTTATTTCAATTTTTATCGGTACTGTTTCTCTGGTCAACTCTTAAGTACAAAATGGCGTCGAACTTTTGTTCAATATGGATAATGTACGTCATTGTTGTGGATCTGGCTCTTGGTATTACACTCCTCATCGGACTATTCAATTTTCTTTCTAATTGTTGAACATTCCATAGTATACTTTTGGCAGTTGTTTGAAAATAAGTTATTGCTTGAGGTCTTTTATTCAAAAAAATGCATTGTTCGTGATTTTTGCTATATTTTCGTTATGTTTTCAAGTTTATACGGTACAAAAATATTTAGATTTCTTGAAAATGTATTGTTTTGTTATTATTTAAACTTCTCTTATCATATTGTGTCATTTATAAGCATTTAGGGCCCAAAATTGCATGCATAAGTGCATTCTATAGATGCATAATAAATTAACACTGGAAGAAACGGTTTAATATTTAAAATTTCTTGGACAAAACTTATAGTCGGGGGTTTTCAAGGTCGCTGATTATAAATCTGTTGTGGAAATTGAAAAATTCAAAAATGGCTCGAATTTTCAACTTGAAAATGCGATTTCAGAAGTTATTTTTGATTTTAACTGATAACCACAAGAGAAAAATGTGTTGTGTATAATTTTACATACATTTTTATCTGATGCGAAAGCAACGATAATGATACATATGATGCTGGGCCACCTTGTAAAATATTTAAAATTTAATTGTTATTGCACAATTTTTAACAAATATAAGATAATTCTTTATTTAAAGAAAACATGTTTTTGAATTGCACTTATTTTAATTTAAACTATTAAAATAAACTAATAAAATTTAATATTTTTTTAATTCTCAGGAGAATAGCTACAGTTTAAGGCATGAAATAAGAGACCAATAATTAAGAGAATGGGCGGGGAGGGGGTTGACATAAAAGTGTAATTTTCGTCGAAACGGATATTTAACATTTTTTAAATTCATAGTAAAGTTGTTACAGTGAAAGGACGAAGGTAAGAGGAGGAGTGGGGTACGAGGGTGGGGGTAAACATGAAAAAATAGAAAATTTACGTAAATTTATACACAGAACATATTTTTTCTACACCTATTTAATTACATGACGATTATTATCATTGATACTGGTTTACTCTGCATAGCTGTACGGGGCTATGTGGAAACTAGTGTTATAATGAGAATTGTCAAATAAGAAAGACAAATTCATTTTAGGATTTTAATTGCTAGCATAACTAGAATTCAGGTTATCGAAAGAATGCAAAGATTGTAAATCAATAATTGTAAAGATAGTTTTTCTTTTAGTTCTCATCAATAGTTTTTTCTGTTTGAAAATCTTATAAAGAATATGTTTTATTACAATTATAAGTAAACAAAAATAATTCACTTTTAAATATTATCATTTTTATTGTGAAAAATCGTACCTCTAATTAACTGTAGAGAATTATCGATTCATCATTCACTGCATCTGGCCAATTATAAATACAAATTCAAAAATCACTGTTTCGCTGATTCAGTGATATATTAAATCGACCGCGATCAATTTTTGCTGTGCAAGTGTATCGCCATATTCTTTGTTTACATTTTCCAACGTATTCACTTCTTACAAGTAGGTACCGAATAATATTATCAAATTTCAGTTTAATCTATTTGTGTAATAGGTGTAGAAAAAGCATAGTATTACATTCACAATTATGACCATTATTCACTCAGATGATTTGCGCCACTCGCCTACGACTCGTGGGCTGAAACATCAACTTCGTGAATAATAGCGATCATAATAATATACCATTTTTCGCCTAGTTATCCTTTGAAATCGAAAATAACGCCAGAAATTGCATTTTCAAGTTTGAAATTCGGGACATTCCGAGTCAGCTATTTTGAATTTTCCAATTTCCACAACAGATTTGTAGTCAGCGACTTTGAAAACTCCTGACTATAAATTTCATCCAAGTAACTTTAAATATTAAACCGTTTTTCTGGTGTTAATTTATTATGCATCTATAGAATGCAAGGCTGTACCCAGGGGGGAGGTCCGTACGGGTTCGAACCCGTAGACTGGATATAATAAAAAATGTAGGCAAAATGTAGAAAACAGGACATATAATACCTGTTTTTTAAATCATTAAAATAACATTATGGAATTATCTAAATTAATGTGGTTATAAGGTTTGGGTTACACTTCACTTCAATAAACTTAAACTATATTAACTCAACTATATTTTTGACATGACAGCATTATGTAAATTACGATTTAACTGTCTCATTCTAAAAAACATTCTGGAGGCTCTGGAGCGAAAAAATAACATTTTGGTTTTTCTTAACATGAAACAGAAGAACTCATATCTGTTAATTTCTTTAAATAATTATTACAAATAAATAAGCTATCCTATCATTATTTAAAGATTTCAACATTTTTGCCAGTTTTCCCAATTGGATTATAAATTCCGGAGGGTTTTAAGAAATTAAAAATTTTTCCAAATAATATGTAAAATACTGTTATACAGATACACTTGCTTGAATGTTAAATCAATGTAGTGGCGAAGAATAGCGTCCTATTCACAAGGTGACGTCAGGCGTTAAAATTTGGCCCCGCCCATTTGCTAACTATCAAGAAGTAGTTTTAGTTTCCTTTTTCTTTCTTGCATAGGTTTGGGTTGCGTAAGCCTTGGTTTGAATTATCATTATTTATAACATAAAGAAAATTGTAAAAACATTTTTTGTTAGTCGAACCCCCCCTGAAACAAAATCCTGGGTACGGCCTTGATAGAATGCAATTCTCCATGCAATATTGGGCCCTAACGGGCTCCTAAATGACATTATAAAATAGGGAAAGTTTAAATAATAATAAAACAATACATTTTCAACAACTGTAAACTTTTTTGAACTGTATAAATTTGAAAACATAACGACAAAA
Source organism: Stenurella melanura (assembly GCA_963583905.1). Lineage (NCBI taxonomy): Eukaryota > Metazoa > Arthropoda > Insecta > Coleoptera > Cerambycidae > Stenurella > Stenurella melanura. The sequence continues at coordinate 88,720,770 of OY757309.1, forward strand.
GATAAAAAATCACGAAAAATGCACATCTTTAGATAAAAGTGCATATAAATATTTGTTCCACTACCTACCAAATGTGCACGTTAACTGGACTTGCTTCTGTAGACCTTAAACAATTAAAAAAACATATATATGGTTCTAAAATTTCGTCCTCAAATGCTGGCCAGGTCGAATTAAAGTAACCAAAGATATTGCTGTGAATTCGAATCGCGAACATAGACATATTTAAACCAGGGTGATTAAGGATTCAAACAGAATCGGTTGTAGATTGGGTACATAGATCACAGGACTTCTGTAGTCACTCTTCGTCCGCGGGATAGTGCCATATGAAATTCATTATTACCTACCATATCGACGCCTTACCTTAAAAGAAGCACAAAGAGCAGCGAGATCAATGTTCAAGAGAAGTATTTATGTCTTCAACGACAATTTCACATTCTACTTGTTAATTTTCATTTTAATAGGTATATTTGAGGACTTTTGCCTGACTTAAGAATCGAGGAGTTTCCTTTGCTTTTGTTTGGAATAAATCAAAATCAGAAATAACATTTAGACAATACTTTTTCCTGTGAATTTAAAAGCATTTCGTATGAGAATAGACTGAATGGACCCCACATCTTTTAAATGCAATTTGGCTTTCATTAACGGAAGCTGAAATTTTGCACAGAGATAGCTCACGACTTGCTGATCAAGTCTCCATGGTCACAAACAATTTTAATGACAGGATTTCGAGATATTGACCGAAGAAGGTCTCAATATAGACGAAATTATAGACTTTCTTCGGGCCAATATCTCGAAATCCTGTCATTAAAATTTTTTGTCACCATGGGAGAAATTTTTTTTTGTGTAGCTGTGTTATTTGCCAATGTTATTTCGTTCAGCAAACTTTAACTATTTGCATCGGAATTACCAAAGTTTTTAAAGACGGTGAGCAAGAACCATTTATAGAAAAGTATAGGACAAGCTTGAAAATGTGTATTTTTCTAAGACCCTTACTCTTATTTGTTGATATTCAAGTCCTAATATTATTTCTATATATTCCAAAACAGATATATTTACTTAATATTAAAATCGAAATTATCAGCCTTTATCACTGAATATTTGCTGAAGTTATTTTTAATCTGTATGTAGATACTATTCAAACACACACAGACGCCTCCTAAGTATATTATATATATTTGATCATTGATTTCTTTGTTTCCATAATATAGGAGCCTATTTTTATTAAATATTGAATTATTATTACAATTTCATTAAAAATTTAATCTCTTATTCTATTTAGCTTCACCTCAACATTTGATAGCTTTGATTAGTGTGATTGATTGATCACTTCTATTTTTCACTTCTTATCGTTGTTTGTGTAATTTTATCAGATTTTCGTTCAATGTCATGGCAGAGGAAAGGTATGGGAGTGAAACGCATTTGAATAAATTTAAACAATAAAATATAATTAAAATCGTATACATTTTGAAGCATACAGACAAGTTACAATAACTATGACTACTATACACGCAGTTACAAATAATATGCTGTACAAGTTCCATAAAAAAAAATATACAAAATAAATTTTTGTGCTCAGTCATTATTGGTTTTATTCCATAAAACGAAATCAGTTAAAATACAAATGAACCTTATAGACCGGTGGCGCTCCTGCCCGTGCCGTTCGTGGGTTAACATCTTTTATCGCCAAAATAGAAAATTTAGACTTGATTAATAGGCGAGTCTGCCTGAGGTAAAAAATAGGTGATTTTACAAATTTTGTATACCATTTGAGTTAGCGACGGATTCTTATAGGAAAAATTCCGCTGAACAAGGTTTTCTTACGGAAAATTTTGATAAACCGCGAAGTTCATGGTCAAATAATTGTTTAAACAATTTTTTTTGTTTTTATTTAATAAAATGAAAATGGTTTGAATCGAAAGATATATTCAATACGCGTCGTTTGGCGAAAGGCACAACTCATATTTTCAACCCGTTCATTTGTTATAGCTATAATAAATCTCTTAATTAACAAACTGATTGATTACTCCAAAACCAATGAGGTCAGGATATTGTTTTTCTAAAAAAACATGCCTTTTATACCAAAGAATATACCATATTTTTATTGGCTCGATATCTTCAATACTTTTTGATTGTTTAAACAATTGGCATAATTTATTAAATAGCAAATAATTTTTTGTCAAAAGTTTGATCGACTTCAAACCAAATTTAAACAATAAAAATTGATGTCGGACATAACCCCCATAGAAGTCAGCACGAATGCAACTTTCTGCTTTTGTTTATTTAAAGTTTAAATTAATTTTGCAAATTAACAAACGGAATATCTCGGCTCTGGGTGAGCGCATCGAAATGAGGTTTTATGCATATGAAAGTGCTTGGAAAAAGGAACATTTTGAGACCAGAAAGAATTTGATCGGATAACCGGAACCGGAAATAAAAGCGATATTGCGTGAGAGGCTCTAATTCGTTTATTAACAACTTTGATGAAAGTTAACAACTTTTTCCATCAAAGACAAAAAGTTCTACAAAAAATATTCAATCCCTGAAGAGTTATACGAATTTTTGACCCTTAAAAAAATCTCTCCCGCAACGTGAAAATAGTAAGATTTGAGGCTTCGATCCTCGTTGTGGGCAAATTTTTGTTGTTGTCAAATTCACTTTTTTTTTGTGCAATGAAATAGTTCCTATAAGATAATTTTTAAATTGTAAAAAACGCTATAAATAATAATTTTATTTACAAATAACAAAATGTGTGTTTTTTCATAAGACGTGAACTTTTTCATTATAAGAAAAAAGTGGAAAAAAAAATTGGTTCCTTTTTATTTTTGGTCTTTTTTCGACAGGCACCCGATCTCAAATAAAGTAAAACAAGCCTTCTCTTTCACAAAAAGTAGTAAAAAAACAAAAGCTACCGACAAACCCTAGTTGGACAAGAACAATCATATAATTGTTGCAAGATGCCCATTTATTTAATGAAAATTGCAAAAAAAAATGATTTACGTTTTTAAAAATTTCTCAGAAAGTAAAAACATTTATTATCATAAAAAATAATTGGTTACATGAAAAAAGTCAAATTTGACAAAAAAAATTTGCCCACAGCGAGAATCGAACCCGCCACCCCATTGCGCGTAAAATGTTACTATTTTCACGTTGCGGGAGAGATTTTTTAAGGGTAAAAAATTCGTATAATTCTTCAGGGGTTGAATATTTTTTGTACAACTTTTTGCTGTTGATGGAAAAACTTGTTAGCTTTCATTTGCATCAAACCTCGTGTCCAAGAAGTTGTTAATAAACAAATTAGAGCCTCTCACGCAATATCACTTTTATTTCCGGTTCCGGTTATCCGATCAAGTTCTTTCTAGTCTCAAAATGTTCCTTTCTCCAAGCACTTTGATATGCACAAAACCCCATTTCGATACGCTTACCCAGAGCCGAGATATTCCATTTGTCAATTTGAAAAAAATTAATTTAAACTTTAAATAAAGAAAAGCATTCGTGCAGACTTATATGGAGGTTATGCCCGACATCAACATTTATCGTTTAAAGTTTGTTTGAAGTCGATCAAACTTTCGAAAAAAAAGTTATTTGCTAATTAATAAATTATGCCAATTGTTTAAACAATCAAAAAGTATTGAAGATATTTAGCCAATAAAAATGTGGTATATTCTTTGGTATAAAGGGCATGTTTTTTGAGAAAAACAATATACTGACCTCATTAGTTTCGGAGTAATCAATTGTTAATTAAGAAATTTATTTTGGCTATAACAAATGAACGGATTGACAACATGAGTAATAACCGATTTCATTTTATTAAATAAAAACGAAAAAAATTTTGTTTAAACAATTATTTGACCATGAAGCTCGCGGCTTAGGAAAATGTTTCATAAGAAAATCTTGTTCAGCAGAATTTTTCCTATGAAAATCCGTGGCTAACTCAAATGGCACATAATTTTTTTGGGAAAATCCCAGACAGACTCGCCTATAATCAGTTTAAACTTCCACAAATCGAAGAGTATTAGTGACTCTTGATGTCAAATAAAATGTTCACTTGATATCTGACCTGGGGATTAAATCATAATAATTTTCGAACGTCATTGCCAATATTAATTTGTTGAAATTTAAATTTCATGGACGCTAGAATGCTATTTAAATATCAAGAAGTGCATTAGTATAAATACTTCATTTTAATAGTATCAAAAAAGTAAATTTGCTCATAGCGAAAACAGCAAATTCTAAATATGAATTCTTTATTTTCCTTATCTAACATTGCAACAGTATCGCAAAAAATTAGCTACCCTCTCGTCTTTGATTTGTGTTAACATTCGATATGACAATCTTTTTAATATAGTTCTACCTACTATTTTAATTTTAATTCAAAGTAAGAAAAAATATACTTAAGGAGGTTGAGGCGTTAGACGAAAATAATGAAAAAAATCTGAAATAAAACTTTTTTTAATAGATTTTTATACACAATTTTCAGTAAAAAATCCAGTCATTAGGAAACTCAGAGTTAAAAATTTTAAAAACTTTTACATGTAGTCTTATGAAAAATATGTCAACCCAGCATACAAACGGTAGATTTTACCACAAATAACTAAATAAAACACATTACTATGTTTTCTACCACATAGTGGTAGAAAACATAGTAGTGTGTTTTATTTAGTTATTTATGCAGAATGATTAACTACCACAGAGTAACGGTTCCTTCAATCAATCTTTTGGTACATTTTAATTTATAGCAAATAACCACATAATGTCAGCAGTTCCAAAAACTAACTATTTAAAGATTTGATGTTTTATGCATATTTTAATATTGTTTCCAATTCAATTGGGAGACTTAATAAATAAAAAAAAAATTAAACATTTGTAAACTGTCAAATTTCTCTTTTCGTTAATGATTTTTTACTGATTTTTCATTTATTTAATGATTAATTTTAATCTTTATTGCTTCTCATCTTTTTTTAAAATAATTATTGAAACAAATTTGTAAAATACACAGATATTTACATAAATTTATTTATTTCTTTCAAAAAGTTTCGAGAAAACCTCCAAAAGTTAGTCCATTAAGTAAAATAATTAAATCTACTTAAATAATTAATTAATAATTAAAAATTATTTATTTATGTCTTTATGACCATATTTATTGGTATCATCGACTTATAGTCTTTTGTAATAGTTTATTATGGAAAAGTTCAGATTTAGAATTCGACTTACTTTTGGTTGGGACTGTGACGCCTCAACCTCCTTAATGGACAAAATTCTCTACAGGCTCTAAATTATCATGGATTTTTATGTATGTAAATTGAATCGAACTTTTATCTGTCAAATTTTCTCGCATCTATCGGCGCCACAGCGAATCAAACATAAAACATGTCTATAACCTTCAATTCTTAACCAATGCGATGTTCATTTTTTTTAGAAATAACTATTCAACATTCAGCGGCGTTGGGCCGATTTTTGAATTTTTGTTTATGCACAAATAAACAATTTCAACAATATTATTATAACGAGATTCTCTAAAAATAATCACAGTTTATTAAACATACATCTTGTTTGTAATAGCCATTTTTCTTATCAGGAAAGATGTTTTTTCAACAAATCTTCCTGCGATATCTCCAAAATAGTATCTAATTATTAACTGATTTTATCAATAGATACTATTATAGATATAACTCAGGGATATCCGGTCAAGACGTACATTTCTGTGATAAAAATGAAAAATGGAGAAATTGTTTATAAAATAACTAGGATGATTGTTCGATAAAATATTTATATTCTTGAGGTGCTTCTTATAGATTCCAAGTTTTAGGGGTCACCTACACGAAGATAAAAAATAATACCGTCGAATTTTTTATGTACCTGGCTGTTTTTGCATAAACAAAAATTTAAAAAATGGCCTCGACAACACTTTTATTACCGAATGTATTTCTTAAAAAAAAGAACAGTTGCAGACTGTGGACTAATTTTTAGCAGCAAATTTTACGATTGCCTCACTGTGTGCAATGATGTGAATGTCGAGTGAACTCCATCTGAAATTTGCTGAGTGAGACGGAAAGTAGCCTTTATTTTTAGTTTATTACAAATATTTTTAAGAAACAGACACATGATCTTTAAAACAGTTTTATGCACTTGCTGTTGCTCTAAGGATACAATTATATACATTCCTTATTGTAAATTTTCCTTGCATATGAATGGCGTGCTCCGACAATAATTATAATGACATATTTTCACTGTTAAGGACAGCATTTTTCCAGAACAAAACTTTATAATCCAAAACATTGTATTCAATTAAGTAGCATAAGTCAAGTAGTATTTATTTAATCAGACAGAATTGGCTGGTTAGATATTAAAGAAAGAAGAATACATTACGTGTGCTCATTAATACCAATCAATGAGAAACCGTCAAACTTATATAACAAAACGGAGAAACGTACAGAAGCTTATCATACAGAACTTAGGCAGAGTGAATATCCCTATGTGCCCTTTAGAATTTTTAAAACATGCTTTAGTTATCATAAGGCAACATAAACAAGTGCATAAAGTATCAAACAGCTTAGCGAAGTATTTAAATCTAATTGCAATACGCCGTTTTTAAATTTTTTGGAAATTGCAAAATAAAAAAAATCAAATCCATTTAAAGATTATAACACATTTCTCAAATATTTATGACAAACCAAAAATAAACACATATTTTCCTCTTAATCTGCATAATCCCGACCTTAAAGCCTTTTACAAGAAATGATTTTATTTTTAAAATTTAAAAACCAGATAAACCTTAAACACAAAAATATGACGCAAATCAGCTTGCAGATTTTGGATATTAAAAATGAACATGTTCGTAAAATGGGCTACTTTCACCCTCTTGCCTTTCGAACACGTTATAATATCTTTAAAACTTTCCATTAAACGAACTTTTATTTGGACCCCCTTCTCAATTAAATGGAAAACATTTAAACTTAAAAAATCACACTTTTGAAAAATACATCATGTCTCAGTATTCATGATTTCCATATCACAGCTCCCTTATAACAATGCGATTTTTAAAATATTTGGGAGGAAGATACTCACCAGGAGATTGTTTATGGTAAAATAATTAAAAACCCACCAGTGGCGTTCGTCCTTATAAAGAAAAATGAACCTAATTTTCCAAAAAAGATATTAGGCAAAGCTTTAACTGTGAAATAATCCCATAATCTTATTTGTTGTTATCAAAAACACACTAATACCGAATTTCAATAAGATAGTGTACTTGGTGTTCATGTAATAAAAAAATAAAGTCTCCCCTTTTAAAGTACCAACCAACGACTACAGTCGTAACTTTATTTTCTGACGTAATGAAGAGTTTAATTAAGCTGAAGGAACGCAGGCTTTCCATTTATAATTAATCACGTGACTTCAGTCAGTTTACTCAACAGTCTACATCAAACATTATTTGGCTTCGAAACAAATAAAAGTTCAATTTTAAACGAATATAATTCAGGAACAATTCAATACATTAGAACACTTACATAGACACACTTGTTGTGAACTTCCGCTTGAGATTTCAAATAATTTTTTCTCTTATGTAAAATATTACTGGAAATAAAGGCAGTTATTATTATTTATATTATTATTACAACTAAGTCGCAGTTTGTTCAATAATTGTCATGACCAACTTATGTAGATGTTATAGAAATGTAATCCCACTGAAAATGAACTTTGCTATATATCAGTAGGATTTTAGAATATATAAGAAATTGGATATCAACCAAAGTTCATTAAAGTTGCTTATTATCGCATTAAGATTGTTAAATTTGTTTAAAACTGAACTTTTTTTAATTTCCAAGTCAATATTATGTTTGATTTAGACTGTTAATTAAACTGACTAACGTCACGTGATTAATTCTAAATAGCAAGACTGTCTTCCTCCAGCTTAATTAACTCTTCATTACCTCCGAAAAGAAAGTAACGACTGATAATATTTCGTACTTTAAAAAAGGAAAATTTCATTTTCTTATTACGTGAAGAAAGTTGAAACTCGGTATTAGTGCATTTTTGACAACAGCGAATAACATTGTGATATTGTTTTACAGTTAAAACTTTGCGTAATATATTTTTTTGGAAAATTAGGCTCATTTTTCTTCATAAGGACGAACGCCAATAGTGTATTTTTAAATATTATACCGAGACATACTGTATATTGTTTAATTATTTCATACCGATATCAACTAATCAGAAGGCTGTGTTTAGTTAAATTATCTTGCATAACTTCGATAGTACAAAATTAACTAATCCCAAAGTATTATTTTCATGAGAACGTTCATTTCTTACCAGCCCTCCCCCCTCCATCGTTCATATTGCTACATTTTCGGTAATCCTTCTTTTTCTATGCGACCGCCATTTTTTCAAGATGGCGACATTTAATATTCGATATCTGAAATCTTGCTTTCGGCTCTCCCCCATAACGGCACTGATCACAATTACCACCGGTCTATTATTGTATGAAACTCATTTGTGACAATTTATACCCATAGAGAAAATAATGTGCGAATATAAACTTTTATAAAATTTGATATGTACTACACAATATATATTTAAATTGATAAAGCTATAAATTGGATACAAATCATCACTCTTGTTTAACTTCACATCCAGCCGGATGCTCATTATTAATGATCTTATTTATTATTAGTACATATAACAGCAGACTTTGTTTCGATATACGACGCTGCACAGATATATTTACATATTGATTAAATAGACAGTAATAAGTACAAAAGATTATGGGGGTTCACTTTAATAATTTAATATAAAAACCTATAGACTAACCAGAAACTACAAGAATATATTAAATATTTTTACAAATTATCCACATCCATCATCCGAACGATTTGAAACTTCAATGGAATTCCCGTTTTGTGTCGAGATGGTCCCCAAGAAACATTAAATAGATATTATGGCACGAATATGGCAATGTAATTTTTCCGCTTCGCGGCCCTTTTTACGAATTTCCTTATCTAAAACTTTCTATTGAAGTACCAAATCCTCATTCACGCAACAGATCAATCACATACTTATATCAAATTTTCAATGATTTAAAATTAATTACGTATATCTTCATCACTTTAATATTTAGACACTTTCGTCGTTTTCGAAATGGGAAAGTATGGATCTTATTTGTGTATATAAGGCAGTGTTAAGACAGGGCTGATTGATAGTGTTAAGTCGATGAACAGTCAGGAAAAGATAACCAACTGGTTGGGTGTTTTTTATTTTTAGACAATAAATCACCATAAGAAGTTTACTCACGTCATTGTTTACATTAGACCTTTTACTGTATTTGAAATAGAACTTTACTTAAATAACACTGTCTGCTGTTAGAATTTCAGGGGTTCTAGGTAAGTGAATATACTTATTTTGTAGTACAGGCAAACGAAAGAAATATTGTCGGCCAAAGTTTTACAACATTAACATGTGTGGGAATCGTATGTGTTTAAAATGCTTATGACGGTGATGGCAATTTTTTTCAGATCTGGGTGGATCATACTTTCATATCAATATATAATTTCTCGCACGAAAGGCTAAATATCTTGTTATCTATTAATTTTTTTTGGAGAAAATCACAAGACAGTGTTTTAAATGACGTTTTCCATACGAATGGGCTATTGGAAATACAATTTTCCTCATCACTTTTCTGAAAAACGGAAAATTCGCATATACAATATACACTTAAGATGAAGACACTCTAGTATCTCGCTCATCTGATATTTGAATATTTTGATGGTGAATACCTTTAAAATGAGTCTTCAGACGTAACTACATCTGATTTTAGTCAGAGGCGTAATGTACTAGTTGAAATTGATTTTAAATTAAATATACATATTAAAGTATGGTCCGTCTAAATTTGGGAAAAATTACCATGACCCGCTCATTCTTTAAAATATAACAACCCGAACGTCCCAAAAAATTTAAAAAATCGGCCGCCATTTTTTCCTTCTATTTACTGTAGTATTTTGTTCGAGCACGGTTGTTAGTAGTTATTATTGATTAAATGTACACGTTATTTTATATTGGGAGTAAATGCCATCCGAAAATACTCTATCTAGATAAATATGCATTTATATACGTAACAGACGACGTCGAATAAATAAGTTCCATCTTCGGATGCCAAACACTAACCAATAGACTTTATACAAATTGAGTCGTAACAATATAAAGATAAAATTGGTTTCTACATGAGTATGTAAAAAAATCAGTTCATAGAATCACAATATTTTAAATTTTCACATTTATACACTTTCTTGTAAATAATAAATAAATACACAACAAAACTTTAAAAAATAATTTCGTCTGTACAAAAAAGAACAAGTGTCCAATTTGATGGCACCGTCGTGGACTAGAGAGCTGTGACCATGTCGCGGGGGCCCCAGGCGGTCACTCAAATGGGCCCGTAGTTACTTAACGAAGGTCCAGAGCCTTGAGGAGGATGAGCGACCACTACGGGCGCGGCCCCTTCGCCCGCTTGTCATACGTGGCTAAGCGGGGGCTGTTTCAGGACGTGGTGGTGGAGATGGTGCTGGCTGGCGGACGCCACACTGCCCGTAGGGCCCAAAAGGGAGGCGCTGCCCGGTCCCGCCACTAAGTATTGCGGTGGTGGTGGTTTGCAAGTACGGTTTTTTATCAAAACGGCGTTCGCACCGGACAGATCTGGCCTGCCGAAAAGTCGTCTCCACAACCTCCTCCAGGAGTCCAGGGTTTTACCCGACCAAATCCACACTCCCGAGGTGATTCCCACGGCCAGAGCCATAAAATATTTGAGCATTAAAACGGAGTATAAAGGTCGGACTTTTATTGGCACTATATTTGCGTTTGGACAAGTGCACGCTAACGACTTCAACCACTCCTCGTGGAAATTGTTTTCGTACAAGTGGCAGCCTATAACTATGGTAGCGGGAACCGTATATAAGACGCTGAATATTCCGATGCGTATCATTAACTTCTCCAACTTGTCCGCCTTGGAACCGGCGCCTGCACCACCTTGCTTCTTGATTACGTTTCTTATCCGGAACAACGAGACGAATCCTGCCAACAAAAAGCTAGTGCCGAGTATTAAGTAAACCACTAACGGACCTAACACGAAGGTGCGTAGGTTCTCCATGTTCATGTTTCCAACCGAACAAATTCCCGAAACCGGATCACCATCCACTGCTCCCGACAACAATACGGCCAAAGTCTGGAAGGTCGGTATGAGCCAAGCTGCGATATGGAAATACTGCGCGTAACTCGCTATGGCCTCGTTTCCCCATTTCAATCCAGCCGCTAGGAACCACGTGAGAGACAACACCACCCACCAAATGGACGACGCCATTCCGAAAAAATACACTAATAGAAATACTAGCGTGCAGAGGCTCGGTCCGGTGGATGAGTAGCGAATTATCGACGCTTCGCACGCCACTTCCTCGTGTCCAAATCCCACTCTGATTAAATATCCGATAGAGACTAAGAAGTAGCAGGCCGAGAGAAAGACTATCGGCCTCTCAGGGTACTTGAATCTTTCCGTCTCGATGAAAAATGTGGTAAGTGTCATTAGTGTAGAAGCGGCGCAGAGTCCTGACCATAGCGTGATCCAGATCGCCGCGAACTCCTTCTCCTCCTGATTGAAGTAGGTTTCCTTGCACGGGTATGCACAGTTTGCGACGCCTACGACGCTTCTGTTGAACATGGGTAGCATTTCTCTCCCCAGGGAAACCAGTGACACTAGAGGGTGTTGACATTGGCACTTGCACTCTCTTGCGATTTTTCTTCCGTCTCCGTGGGGACTTGTGCAGTTTTTTGAGTGTTTGCATGGTTTTATAGGTTTGGTGCGTGATGGCGGTGCTTTGGTAGTTGACGACGCGTTGCTTTGAGCTGGCTGATCCATGCAAAGAGTTTCGCCTCCTTGCACCGGAAACTGATCGCATTCCATCCTCTCTGGCCACTTAAATCCGTACTGAGTCATAATGGGCTCGCACCCCTCGCGAGCCCTTCTGCATAAATCGCGGCAAGGCGGTAACGGTTTCTGGAAGTCTGGCAGGCATATCGGAGCGTACATGGAGCACAGGAAGAATTTTAGATCTGGCGAACACTTGATTTCGACCAAGGGCCAGAACTGGTGAACTTCCAATCCGGCTTCCTCTTGCGATTCGTGGTTAAGTTCGTTCGGCATTCGCGTCATGTTGTAGCCTATCCCCATGCACATGGGGATCGTAATTTCCTCGCATCGTCCTTCTACGTCCGCGGACGATATCACAGCAGAACTGGCGCCGTAAATTTGTGTCACTAGCACGTCACTCAAGATTGATACCACGAGAATTAGACTCGTGGTTTTCATATTGTGTCTTTTATCATGCACCACACTAACGTCGATCTATTTTCGGTGTGTTTACTTTGTGGCAATCGGCGTTTTAACTGCAGATTATTCTTGTTTATTCAATCGCGTCGACATCTTCACTGCTAGCTGACAATTACTGGTCTGGTATTCAGTAGAGACATGGCACCCTGCAACAATAAATACATGTCATTAGTACAATTACAAAAAAGGGACCATGAAAAGCATTTTATACAATTGAACCAGTCAATCTTCATTATCAATTCACACGTTACTCGTTAGCGACCCGCTGGTCGACGGAATTTGTTCACGGAATTATATTTAGAATACTTCAGTAATATCCTCTAGTTGCTACGAAGGGAAAGACGCAAGCACGTGACATACAAGACACGCCATCAATGATACAGTACGTGACTTCTCTTGCCCCATTACTAATTTATGCCCAATTTCCTATATTCACTATCATGGCGTACGACTAGGAAAAATTCGTTTAATTTATTATCAGGGGAAATGGATATCGTGCACCTTCCATTTATTACGCAGACAATTGAAATGACTAAAATTATTGACGTAAAAACATTATAATACACACGAATTTCAAAGAAAAATATCCTGTGGCTTTCATAGATTTAAGTAAAGAGTTTAGCTAATCATGCTTTTATTAAGAAAACAGAAAAATTGCAAGTTTATGGTGGCCATTCCCTAGAAAGAGACATCCGATAGCGAAATATTTATTATTTTTGACCATAACTCTTCTTTCTCAGCATGTATATTTAAAAAAACTATATGACTACCTAAGTAGAACTATAATAAGACTATTACTATAAATTTTCACTCAATAATTTCAGTGGTTTGCAAGATTAGCATAGTTTTTAAATTGAAATCAAACTATTTTGCAAACCACAGAAATTATTCAGTGAAAATTCATAGTAATAGTCTTGTTAAGGTTCTACTTAGGGAGTCTTATAGTTTTTCTAAATATACGTACTAAGAAAAAAAAATTATGGCCAAAAATAATAAATATTTCCCTATCGGATGTCTCTTTCTAGGGAATGGCCACCTTAAGATAAATTAGTGACCTGACCTGAGTCACAGACAGATGCAAATTCATGTTAACGGAATTGAGTAAAACTATATTTGCATAAAAACGTGGCTGCAGTTTCAACACTGTATGTCATGTTCAAACTAATAATAAAATAAAATAAAATATAAAGGTTTAAATATGTTCCTAAATTAAACAGATTGAAGGAATATGAAAGTAGATGATATTTTGGAATCCTAACCATTCAAGGGTGGATTTCCCAGAAATATAATGGAAACAATGGTCAATTACACTTGGTAGCAGTAAGAAGAGGCGAATATATTATATCTAACTGATTAATTAAAAATATTAAATTATCCTTATTATTTACTTATATATTTCTCATGCTTTTAACAAATTAAGTTTTAAACCTTTGGTAGTATAGTGTAGGATTTTTATAGTATTAATATCTGGAAAGTTATACCCACTCTCTAATACACGATTAGAAAAAGTGGAATCTGTTTCTTGTAGTCTGAAAGATCCATTGTGGTTGGGGTATCTCGTTCTTAAATTACGTCGGGTCTGTCCTATATATATATAATATTGCACTCTGAGCAATTTAACCTATAAACTCTAGATTTTTCATACCTATTTGTTTTATCTTTGGCGTTGTAAATTAAACTTGATAGTCTTTGTTGGGGTTTAAATGCTATCCTAAAGTTATGTGTTTTGAGAATATTTGATATTTTCTCTGTCAGTGTAACACAGTATGTGATGGTAGCCTAAGGTGTTCCTTTTTCTTTTCTAACTATGGGGTAAAGTGCTTTAGGACGACTAGTATGATTTTTAAATTTAAATTTAATTATTTTGCAAACTACGGAAATTATTGAGTGAAAATTCATAGTAATAGTTTTGTTATGGTTCTATTTAGGGCCTGTCTTATAGTTTATTTAAATACTACTACTAAGAAAACAAGTTATGGCCAATTAATAAATATTTCCCTATCGGATGTCTCTTTCTAGGAAATGGTCACCTTAATCGATTTTTAGTATTAGCATATTTAAAGAGTGAGATTCCAAGACAGGCAGCATACTGCTGCACTAATTCGAGTAGATTTGCTATTTTTATCATTTTTATTATAAGGGAATGAACTTTGGTATAACGTTCAATACTTTTCTGCTTTCTTGGGAGGGAGGAGGCTGGCTATTTCCAACCACATATGAAGATGTTTGTACAACCTGGGTACCAATGTTAAAAGAAGAATTTGCCTTTGTCGAAACACCCTCTGACGTAATAGTCACAGGCGAGGCGTAGAGGTTATTTCTTAGTATCCTGGGTAATTGTATTATTTTCTAGATTCTCTGGACATTATTTTTCGAAGTGAAGGCATTTGACGAAAAACAGAAAAATTAAGAACATTTGACAACGTGCAATAATTTCTTTTGAATTGAATTTATGCAACTCTTGCATGGACGTGTTTATTTTACTTACAGTAATCGTAAAAAAAAAAATTCAATTTTTTTTTTCTTGAAGTGGGATTAGAATGTTATGAAACTTCGAGATTTTAAATTTGAGCGCAAAAATAATGTTTTTGTCTGTCGGTCGGTCTTTAACTTTTTTTTGTGTGCGCGTTTTCTTTGGAACATTTGAGATATTGACTGGAAATTTTATACACGTGTGTATTATAACGAAATCTGGAACTGGATTGTTTTTTGAACTTATCCAGAGATGGGTTGGGGGGCAAATAGGGAAAAATAAGTACAGCAAGCTGGTAAGAGTACAAAATTTTGGGATTTGTTATATATGCTAGAAGCCAAAGCCAATGACTTTTTTAAATAATATTTTTCATCCCCCCACCACACCCCCACTCCATTATAAAAGAGGTTGATAAAATTGAGATATTCACTTGAAATTTGGTACACGTATATATCATAACAACACATGGAACTAGATTATATTTTGAGATGATTTCTTTGAAGGGTTGGGGGTTAGATAGTGGTCAACAGGGGAAAATAAATAAAGCAAGCTGGTAAGAGTACAGAAATTTGGCATTTGTTGTATATATACTAGAGGCCAAGACCTTAGATTTTTTTATAACATTTTCCTACACCTCCACCACCCCCCACTCCATTATTAAAGAAGTTGATAAAATACAATTGGGATCTTCACTTGAAATTTGGTACATGTATGTATTATAACGTCATCTGTAATTAAATTATACTTTGAGATGATTCCGTTGAAGGGTTGGGGGTTAAATAGGGGTGAATAGGGGAAAATAAATCAAGCAAGCTGGTAAGAGTACAGAAACTTGGGATTTGATATTTATACTAGAAGCAAAGGCCTTAAATGTTTTTATAATATTTTTCAACCGCTCCACCATCCCCACGCCATTACGAAAGAAGCTGATACAATTAAATTGAGATATTCACTTATTTGGTACACGTAATTATTATAACACCTGGAACTAGATTATAATTTGAGATGATTCCGTTAAGTTGTAGAGGGTAAGTAAAAGTAAATAGGGGAAAATGAGTAGAGCAAGTTGGCAAGAGTACAGAAACTTGAGATTTGGTGAAGCCAAGAGCTTAGCTTTCTTTACAATATTTTTCAACGCCTTCACCCCCTCCATTTCATTACTAAAGTGGCTGATAATATAAAATTGAGGTATTCACTTGAAGGTTAGTATACGTATGTATTGTAATGACGTCTGATTGAGATATCTCTGTTGAAAGGGTGGAGGGGGAGAGTAATTGTTTACATTTTTTATGACATCTGTCCCAAATATTATTAGAGGTGTTTTAAAACCTCATGAGCCGTGACCTTCATATGCGCAGAGACATAATCCGCCCTGTTGACTCAGTTACACTTCTTAAAAATATTATATTTATTGTTTACAATTTATCCCGAGCTCTTGTTTATGTATACAGCAAGTCAGCCTCCAGTGTCTTCAAAAACATACTTATAACTCAAATGAAACTTTGGCTTTTGCGCATTTCGCGGCTCATGAGATTCTGAAACACCTCTAAGATTCTATGACCAACAAGTTTTCCTTTAAAGAGACTTGGATGGAAAATCTGGATGTGGAAGTATTTTTACTAAATATCCCGTTTGCAATCGATATCGATTCAAAATAGTGGCTTGTAAAGACTTTAGCGCGTTTTATTGACCCCTATTGCCAATGCACATTCCAAAAAGGCAAGACAGTGCGGGATTAAAATTGGTATCTTAATCGGTAATAGTGCTGGTACGTGGCTAGATATACAATTAAATACTTCGCAATGATTTGTTGCAACCATCCATCCAATTAGCAAAGATTAAAAACCTATCTGCTATCCTGCGCATTCACACGAATCTGCCATTGAACTCATAAGGGGCATAGGTGAACGCTATTCACACTTCCGCCTCGAGAGATACTTTACTTTTCGATGTGAGTGAGCGGGAAGTGGGATTTGCGAAAGCGATTTCGGGCATTCTTAGGGGGAAGATTTTCACGCGTCGTAATTAATTTTTAAGTGTTGTAAAAGATTATACAAAAGCGTAGCCGTCCGCGTCCGTGAGACATATGCTGAATCCTCACGATGCATCGGGGCTGGTTAGGTTCTAATTGCGAATGTGAGGGCGTGACGTCAGGGTTTGATCTATTAGGCTTCCCTAGAAGGGCGGACGTCAATTTGGGAGAAATTTATGTGGGGGAATATCCGTATTACTCACCCTACATATACTCTTCGGCAGAGCTCAAAGTGCATAGAAATGCAGTTATGAGATGTCGATTCCTGTTTAACTTGAGGGTCGTCCGTGATATCTTTGATACGGAACTAGCGAGGGCACCCTCATCCCCGACGTGTGTTCGTGATTTGACAGTCAGTAGCAAAGGGTGTTTTTTTACCGCATATTTCGCGCACGCCGTAAAAGCTTTTTAATGAGTCATTAGGCAATTTAGTCCCGCTTATTTATATACTAGTATATTAAGTGTAAAGCATACATCGCACGCACTCGAAATGTTGGGGTGACACCTTCTAAATGTATTTTTATATTAGCGAGTGAAAAACCTTATCGCGTCGTAACTCTTCTTTTATAGCTATTGTTTATGCGCAGTGAATGATCCAGAAACACACAAACCTATTACGAACGTGCACTTTCACGTTAATATTTCGCCAATTTTTACGCCGGTGCAACATTTTATGCACATTATATGATAATGCCGGCCAGCATCTACGATATAGGGTCATAAATGCTTGAATTTACAATATCATTATCGTAACATTTGACACATAATATCACCGAGACATGGACAATTATAAAATGCCAACGAAGGTAATGGCATTTCCTTTATGATAAATGTTGGCTGGGGCTGTTGATGCAGACAAAATACGTTAAGATATTCCAGCACGATAGGTGACTACCTACAGTTTTTTACTACACGGAATCAATAAATTAAGACGACTACACGGCGAAATCGATTCCAGTTAACGAGCCTTTACAATGAATGAATACTGCAAAGGTGCACAGGACACGCAAATATTAAGCAAATAAAAGCCGTTTCCACGCTGGTTATCCAAATCAGCCGCAAACTGGTTTTAAAATTGCGTATTCGAACGCCAACATTAAATGAAATTCTTTGCGAGGGCCTTGGTAGTTTTCATAAAAGTTTATAATAATACAATTCGACGCAAACTTACCCCAAGTTCGTCACAATATTTATTGTCTTTAGATGAATGCAATAAATGACATCGATTTCATCAATAACATACAAACAAAATGATACTAGAACAGTAAACTTAAAAGTAAAGAACTTAACTCCGATGTTAACGATATGTTTAAGAATATTTACTTCGAAAAATTGAGTTTCTAGTTTGAGGGGAAATGTGGCAAAATGGCTAAAAGTAGCCATATTGCCGCAAACGTTCATGAAGATGAACGTTTTTGAATTCTTTATTTGAAATGAGATAATGCTATATATCAAAGTAACGTTAGTCAACTTCCTTCTACCTTACAAGATCTGCTATTGGTTAAGTTTGATTGATTTGTCAGCGTAAGGTGGGCATTGCTGCCGATTCCGGGCATACATGGAGGTTCGTTCCAGCACGCAGCCTGGTCGTCCGTCGAACACGCCCAACGAACAGCCAAACCGCGTGCCGGAACCAAACCTCGGATGTCTTATATACCGCCGGACCGGCTGCATACGCTGGGTTGGACATTGGACATGCTTGTCGTCAGCAGCGAGAGCCGCATGACGCATGGGGTGGGAATATAGGATGGGAAGTGCAGGTATTTGCGAGATGCTTCTTTTCAGTTTCCATGCTTCTTTTAAGTTTCCATCTATCACCATCTCCTTATTTTTCTTCTACTAAGTTTTCTGTTTCTTCTGTTTCTGAATCTGGCAGCTTTTATTTTTTATTTCATTTATTTAGTTTTTATTTATTAATCGCTCCACAGGTAAATATCCATTTACAGTGGAGTTGCTGGGAAGGGCCCTAATTCGCGATAACAATTTTTTTTCGCGTTATGAGAAAAGAGGTTTGAAGGGATAGTTTGCTCACCCTGTATGTCGTTTCCTTGAAACAATCGGTTTCAATTTCCATTTCATCACCTATATATTATGTTTATTACCTATATATTATGTTTAATACCATTTCTTGTTTAAAATTTAATAAAGACATAAATAAATAAACCAATGCTAATGCTACACAAACAAAAACTCATATGTTTCATTCACACATCTGGCTGGATGCTGCTTATTTTATATCACCCACGGATCCAGGTATAGATTCCACGGTCAAGCAGTGCACTTTCTCGGGTTGTTTATATACACTATTTTGTGTTGCTTTATTAAACCAACATAATTCAATCAAATATCAACTGTATGAAATAGCCAGACCAGCGGTAATTTATATCAATTATTGCAGAATCGTTCACGCTTCAATACAATTTCAACGTCTTGTTGCCGCTTTATCCGGATTTATCTAGAGATCCCATGGGAGCTCTACCTTATAAGATCTGATTGCTATTAACAATTAATTAATGGAAATGTTTGAAAATAACTGTGGTTATACAATTTTATATCACAGCACTAAGTTGGCCTTGACGATGTTTAAAAGCTATTAAAGCTTAAAGTCCGACGCTTTTGACAGTGACAAGTCAGTTTATGATCAGAACATACCTTCCTATAATTTTCATCACATAACTCATCTAATAAACGTATATTTAGAAAAATACTTTCCTATCAAATGCAGGGGACTCTTTAGCTTGTTTTCTTTAGAAAGTAAAAAAATCTAACCACTATGCAGGGCTTGTGCCCAGTCAGTTCATCAAGAATATTGCAGAAAGTTGTACATGATCGAATCGTCAATTATAAGTCCCCATAAAGTTTTTCACTTACATCACAATCCGGCTTTTGTAAATCTCTACTGCACTGCTTTATCTCTGTGACAATATTACTAGTGCTCTAAATAAGACGATGACAGTTGTTTTGTATCACTCGAAAATTGAATGAAAACTTGAAATTTGGTCCATTTTTCGCCACTTTGATGGCAAGCTCAAAAAACCGCCCGACATAAATGTTTGCCACTACAGTATGGTACTATATACGCCAAAACAAACATTTTGCGCTAGGTTTGGCCCGGTAACTAAAAATTCTTTTTTCAATTTCCGGTTACTGCACACCGACCGAAAGTTTCGTCTGCCGGCGCGTGGCGTAATTGGGCTATGTGAAGTACATATACAGACTATCTATGCGGAAAGACATCGGTAACATTCGATTTAAAAAAATGCCCCCCTTCCATATTCGCCCACCATATCAATATATTTCCAGAGAGAAACAAGTTTCGTAGTTACATGTATAGTCTCTTCGATTACCGACTGGTAGACGGTAACTTTTCGTCGTCGAATTTGCACGCCATTTCCCTAATATATGTTCTATGTTCTCTTATTAACTTAGGTCAATGAAAAATTGTAAAGGATGTATTTCATTTTAAAAGTATTGACAGAAATTTAGTCAATTGGTAGTGATTAGAAACGATTTTGTTGATTGGCCTACTAAAGCGCCAGATCTAAATCCACTGGACCCTGTGAAGCAACAATTTTTTTTCAATTAATATCATGTTTAAACTGAAATATTGTTCAAAATAGGATCGTGTTTAGTCACTTTGTGAAATTCACTGAGATGAAAAGTAAAATCCTAGAGAATTCCAGATATGTTCGGGATATAGTGGATTTCTAGGTCAAACACGCCATATCAGATAGCATCCCTTTATACTTACTAACTACCATTTAGGAATACGAATCCGCGAACATCCTACAAACGATCTAGTTTTAAGCGGGTTGGAGACGATTTATCGACAAGTTTATCGACTGAGGCGCTTTTCCTTAATGAACCGAATCAATTAAACAAGCTCTAAGCTGCTACAAGTGCTGGTACATTCATTACTAATTAAGAGAGGAATATATAAAAATTCATTAACAACCGCTTAAAGCAAATTAAAACGGCATTTAAGATAATGGTAATAAATGAGGTGAAATAAATTTTAATTAATAATCTTTTGAACGGTAGCAGGGTCGAAACATGGGGATCAAGCAATTAAGTAATGTATTTGCTGTTATGTTTAAATAACCCTGGCCAGGGTCGGCTCTAGCGCATGTAATTATCTGTTTTTATAATCCTATCTTGCACATATTTTAAAAAGGAAAAATAATACAAATAAAAGCGTTATGAAATATGAATCATAAGGGGAAAAACGACTTTAACGAAAATCCGTGAGACATTTCGGACATATCGTTTTGCCATCTTCATGTGATATAAAAATAAAATAGATGTAGTTGGAATACGTAATTTGCGTCAAACTCAGATTATTATTGACTTCTATTAGTATTATACAGAATTGACCATAAATATATATAAATTTTGGAAATCTTAAAAATATTCATTTAAAATATTCCCAGCCTTTGTAGGTTGGCCTTTAAAATTCCTTATCGACAGCTGACCTTTGCGAGTGAGAAAAATTTTGAAAGGGAAGCGGAAGCATATGGTTTACTGAAATTGTTACAAAAAGGCCACAGAAGAGCTTAAAGAGCACCAAAAAAGCTGGCCAGCATACCACAACATTTTATATCAATTAAGGAAAAGTAAACAAATCACATATACTCACTCCTAGTTTCCATTTTGGCAATTTTATTTTTTATAGATAGTATAAAACATTACTTTCCGAAAATTTCCAGTTCGGTACTCATAGAACTTTTTTCGCCAATTGGTACAAAATTCTAAATTCAATCACAACACAAATTCGAGGACTGTTAGAAGAATTTTTGAGATTCATTGTAATTTACAATGTACAGTGGCATGATTGTCAATATATATTTTTATGCATGATGGCACCCCAGCTCATTTTAGGTAAGACGTGAGAGAATATCCAAATGAGATATTTCGCCACAAATAGATAGGTTGTGGAGGAATCACCTGCACATTGCCCGGATCTGAACCCAATAGATTTTGATATATGGGGTTACGTGAAATTTTGCGTTCCCATTCCCACCCCGGACGTACAAACTTTTTCGCAGAGGACAGAAATAAGGATGCCAGAATTTTCGGGATATGCCTGTAATCTTTAAACCTCTACATTTATAAATGATTTGTTTCGATTGCATATCAGATACAGTTTTATTCATTTTACTTCGCACATGGCATACCTTACTTAAAAGTTCCCACAAGATTCATATCTATGCCACTGGTTGTACTGGATGGTAGTTTATATTGTCCCTTTTTCAAAACTTATTAAACAATGTATATTTCACAAAACTGTAACACTGTATTGCAGAAACGAGACCCATAGGGCATAAGTTTAGAAAAAAGCCTTCATGTTTTACTAATGAATACGTTATTTCGTTTGCTCCTAGTTTATCTGTGATACCCTATATAAAGTAAAGAAATATCAATATTTTATAATTGAAGGTACACACATCTGTCCCAACGCCGGGCCTGCAGATCGTAAAGCAAACGATTCGCTAAATCAACACTGATTAGATATTTTTGTTAATCAATACTACTTATATCATAAAGTGATAATAATAATAAAACAGTTCTATTATTTTTTTGTAATAAAATAACACTCGAAATTATTGTTTACCAAAACATTGACTGTCGACGTTTTCCTACTTTGTATAACAATAATCTTTCAGAGACTGATACACATGTTGCATCATTTTTCATTCCTACTCCTTTGAAAAATGTTTTGCGTTTATAACCTTTGATCACATCGAGCCGAGCCGTCTTAGATCTGTAGGTAGAAAACATATTTTTTAAAATGCATCACAGTTAAGCAGGTTTTCCGTAATATTCTGTGCTGAATTGGCAGTTTGATATTTGTGTTAGTTATGCACATTAATCACATTGCAATATCTATTTCATTTAATCAAATAGATCTGTTATAAGTATAACTCGTCAACATTTTTAATAATCATTTTAGAAAAAAATATTTTGTACACAAATCCAGAATATATTGGACCTTACTAAACTTTACATGAACTTCTTGCCTCACTCCATTCAAGAGCATGGCCGAAACAGAGATAAAGAAAACATTCGAGTACTTCTCTAGGGTATGGTTGAGATATGTGGATGATATATTTGCAGTATTCGGTACAAAGGAAGCAGATGTAGACAACTTGTTCCGGAACTTCTTGACCTTTCAAACGGAACGCGATTCAAAACTTGTACCAATTCCCTATAAATCACTATTTACCCGTGGTATATGCTGGTTTTAAAAAAACTTAATAATATCCGTAAATAAATCGCAACAACTTTTAGACATCCCGAAGGTTCCCAATAGTATCATCGCTGGGAGTAGAACGAGAGTAGACTAACGTCGTGTATAGACGTATTGTAGGACGCTCCCGAAAAAAGCGCTAAGAAAGCGGTAAAAATCCCGTTAAATTCGAAAAAATTAAGCCACCGGTAGATCAAGAAATTTTCCGTGAAGTGAAGCGCTTTAATAGAAAAACAAAGTTCATATAGAATTAATAATTACTGGTACAGTGTTCTTTTTTAATAGTATCAAATAAAGCAAACAAATGCAAGTGCACTGTCTATACCTACACCCAAGACTACCAAAGACCATTGTAAGTGGTTTATTACGGTAAAGAAAGCTGGGCAATAAATAGTTAGTGTTAAAATGAGACACATGTGTTTGCAAAGCAATATAGAAATTCTAGCTGTGTTGTGACTTTACTGTATGCAATGGAAAGTATTTCAAGTGGACGAAATCAACCCGCAAGGAAAGAAAATAAAACAGGAATCGCAAGACAAGGCGCTATAGAAAGATAAGCTATAAATTATTTTATTTTATTTTATACTATTATATCTGATTACGTTGATAACTTTACCAACTTAATTTCTATCAACTCAATTTATTAATTCAAAACATAATATTTTAAACAGTTTCTTATTAATCTCAAAAATAAACCTGTGCTAAACAGAAGGCTGGTAATCAAATAGAAAAATACGCGAAAGTGGAAAACGAAAATTGCAACTAATAAATAGAAAAAAAATCAATATACAGGGTACAAAAGAATTCTCTGGCCGCTCCCTCATTTGCAAGCGGCAGTTGAAACTAATTACTACAAAAACAAACTAATATACAGGGTGCACAAAATATTCTCTCGAGCCTCTCTCATTACCCGCTGTAAAAAGCTCTTTTTTAACGCGAGACAGGGCTCTTCCTTGCAGATCCGCCGTAAATGGACCTGTTATATGGAACCGTTAATAAATAAAAGCTGCTTGCGGCGAGCTAATGTATGTATGTCCTGAGAGACAAAGGAAGTGGACGCACTGGAAACAGAGATTTCTGGGAAACACGATACTGTCACGCAGGAAACAGCCGAATCCGGGAAAGTCGCAAATGTTTGTATAAATTAAATATATTCGACCCTAGTCCATATTAAATAAAAAACAATTAAATAATTTCAATGCCAATTAGTAGAATTGTTTAATAATAAAACACAAATATATATAAACATAACATTGACCGTTATCTAAATAAACAAGTATATAAATCGAATAATCAAAACAAACGAGGCTCTTAGCTCTCGGTTCTTTTGAATTAATTGAGTTTCGACGTTAGTGTCGACAGTCAGTTGTAGTTTGGGGCCCTCATCTTAGGATGTGGGGCCCAGGCCCTTCAGGCAGTTTAGTGATCTCCACCCTGGAGATCACAAGTTAAGTTAAGTGAAAGTGACACCTTTTCCTCCCCACTATGTATATTGGTAAGATTGTTTAAATTTTTATGTGTTCTATCTATTTTTGTATTGTTGATTATTTGTATCTGTTGTTTGTTCGTTATCCCCTAAAAGAATATTGTAATAAAACCATCCAAACCCTCGAAGTTAGCCCTTTTTTCAGCGTGACACATGGTGGAGGTCGCCTAGCTTCGTTCCCAGGGATGATTCTTCATAATCACTCCTCCTCTTACAGCCCACCATATGCTATATGTTTATGACATATGGTGGATAAGCCGAGTTTTCGTCCCAAGGAGTTGGTTTTTCGTAACCACTCCTATCCCAAGTTTTGCTCTCATTCTTTTTAATTTCATATACGTTGTCCCAAGTTTTGTTTTCAGGGATGATTTTTCAAAGTCACCCCATTTCTTTTAATTTCATATAGCCATCCTATTTTGATTTTATATACATAACTTATGAACCAGAAAGTGATCGATTTTGGTGAGAATGTTTATGTAATATTTCCGAAAATCTATAAAAGATGGTTATTTTATTGTTTCAATTTATCTTCAGCTTGGAGGTAATTAATATTTTCCTCTCAGGCAGAGAGATATTCTGAAAGGATTTCCTCACTACCCTTTTATTATCTTTTTGTCTGAGTGCAAGCTATTTTTTTTTTTCTTTTTAACCCTGACATAAAATTTGTAAGTGTACTATTAAACATATGTTTCAAATTGTTTTCTCGTAATGCTAATGGTTAAGACAAAAGCCCTTGTAATCTTGGTTTTTTTTCTGGAGAAAGTTAGTGTGTTACTTATTTTCATATTAAAATTTCTATCAGAATATTTAAACATAATGTAGATAAAACTACAACTTCTGTCTTTTGTAGCTGATTCTCTTTTTGAAAAATAAAAGTTAGCATCAACGAAGCTATTTATGGTTTTTCTATTATAGTATTTAGGGCCAATTTAGTTTTTCGTAAATTTTTCGTATTAGGTTTCCTTTTCACAAAAGTTATCAGTAATACGGAATCAATTAGTTGTCTTATGTCAAAATATGATCTTATTAGTTGCAATATACATTAGTGTGGGAGAGGGTGCTCTCTACCAGGTAGGAAAAGAGAGGTTTGTGCTCTCTACCAGGTAGGTAAAGAGAGGTTTGTATTAGGCAAATGCAATTGTCTTAGTAAACTGCCAAAAAGACGATCTGCATTTGTTGTTTTTTTTAAGGGATGGAAAAGTCATGTGGTCATCATTGAGCTCATTTACATTGTGTACTTCGCGTCCTTTTGTTAAGTATAGAAATATAATAAAATAGTGCAGATACAAAGTAAGGTTTAATATTTGGTTGGCAATACCATGTCCATGTAAATGAGGCCGTAGATGCACATGACATTGATAACCTTTTGAAAAGTCAAGTTAAGTTAGGAATAAAATGCGTAAATATCCATAGATTTCATAGATAAATGGGTGTATTTATAGGTGTTTATACACTGAATATAGTTTATATAATCAAAGTAAAGTAAGGGAAAACATGGGTAAATAATTTAAGTTTTAATTTATAGGTGTTTATAAAGTAATACAAATTACTTAGTTAGAAGTTTAATTATTACATTAGTAGACGACTAAATGATAGAGATTAGTCAAATATTTCAATTGGTTAAGTTTGATGTATTGAACGTACTTATGGTTGGGTAGCTTTCTAGAGTAAAGCGTTACAAACAAAAGTCATTTAAATTTTTCGTGATTATAAGTAAATTGAAGTAAAAAATTTTAGAAGTTTTTAGTCAGGAAGATACCGGGGAAAAATAATTAGGTCATAAGCAAATAATTGGTTGCTGCTTGCTAGATTGTATTTTTTTTGTTGTCGTCTCTCCCTCTTTTTGGTAAAGTCATCAAGCTGACTGTTCTCGGAGTCTACTAGGTGATTTGGGCAAAAATTGCGATGGTGCGCAACATCGATTAATTGGCCCGAACTGCCTTGTGGACAACTATACAGCACAAATGATAGCTTAATTTTAAAATTTTGTAAAAAACAAATGTCTTGAGAGAAAATAATTCATCTAGGCAAGAACTTAAAGTTTGAAATGTAGAATGACCAATTTTTTTTTTTAATTAGTAAACAAGGGTACCAAGATTCATTTCTTAAATTTTTTGTGAAGTGTGTATACTGTGTATCATAAACTTTCATAGGAAGCTGGGAAAGTTAATAATAATAGTTAGGGACAATATGTTTTTTATGTAATGATGATAAGTGGTGTTTTTGATTACGAAACTAAATGTTTCAAGTCGAAGACGACGTTGAAAATAGTTCAAAAAGAACTGAACGTCAGCCTTGTCAAATGAAATATACGTGTTATGGTGTTCGCACACAAAGATGTGCAAGATGAATATAAAGAGTTGATGATTATTTTGTTGAGATGTATAAGGGATTATTTTGCCTATGATGTTACGGGCAAGAGGTTTTAAGATGAGGGTCACGTGGAAGAAGGTTCACAAGGAACTGAACGTCGGCCTCGTCAAATAAGGTACATGTAGTACCATTGTTGCAAATAAAGATGTACAACCCCAAGGGAGATATTCGTGAATAATTATTATTGAGGTATATAAGGGGGTACATTGCTGATAGTTTGCGAGTAAAATATTTCATGACAAGGAAGGCGTGGAAGAAGGTTCATAAACGGGAACACAACGTCATCTTCGTACATTAAAGTTTCAAAAACAAATGTTTAAGAATGTCCGTGCTAAAGCTAAACAAGTAAACGTATAACTATTTTCTTTATAAAGTAGAAATAAATGAAAGTTTAATTAACTATGTCCTTCCTAAAGCAGAGTAGAGATTAAGAGAATGATGTTGAAAGTTTGCTTAAAGTTAAAATTAATAGAAAATGATACACACAAAAAAAAATGGTACACTACTTAGGTAAAAAAACAAAAGAAACAATACCCTAGGCCTAGGTATAAAAAGAGTTAAAAGAACTCACAATATTTTTTTTTCTCCACAATTTCCCCCCATGCAAAGTTAAAAGCATTACCTAGTGACGAAAATTGTAAAGAATGTTTCTTCTTTTTTATTATTAGTTTACGAGAGGTGAAAATACTTAAAGTACTTTCGCAAACGATTTTAATTGTTGTTACCGAGTGTCAAGGTCAATTTTACTACTAAACAATGCACCCACACAAAGCGTACGCTATTATTATAGAATGTCAAGACCATTAAACTGATAGTACAACTCAGCAATTTTGCAAACTAGCATAAGTTCATACGCAACTGGCCGCAGGTAGATTAGTTTGATAAGAATAGAAATGTAGCCTCAGCAAATTCTTTAGGTTAAATGTATATAATGTCAATAAGCTGGGAATGCAATTATAGTTAGGAACAATTATTCAATTTTTTTTTCTCTTGGCAAAAATAAGCATTTAGAATAATAATAAAAAGAATAAGAATAGATCATAAGGCCAAAATGTTCATTTATTTATAAATTGTTTTTTTACATGTTTCACGGGATCTTTTGGCACACTCCCATGGACACTCGCCGGCACTACCAGACGTCTCCCAGCAGTTGGCAGGGGCGCACCATTCCAGAGGGATGGTACCCGAAATGGAAATTCAGTCAACCAATCGGGGAGTTACATTCATACGTATAATCCAAACATCATATACAGCATCCTCCAAGTTGTACAAGGGCAGGACTTTCAACTAATCCAGAACTATCTGCAAATTCAGGGGCAGGTAAATACCACAGAAGCCTTCCACGCCAACGTCCGCCGCACCCAGGCCGAGCGATGCCTCCAAGCATTTTTGGTCATACAAAATGCCACCAACACAGGCATTTCGGAGGGAACAAAAAACATTGACTGCTCGAATGACAAAAACAACAGGCTGGCCGACAGTCCCAAGGCGGCCGGTATCGTCAACGCCCGACCCTTGGCACACAGGAGATGCTGTATAACCATCCAGGGACCAACAAAAACTACCATGATGTAACTCGACCACACCTCCGGGCACTTGAAACCGTTATCTCACAAAATGAGACAAACGAACAATAGGTGACAAGTACAATGCCCCCACAGTCCTGGAAGAACTGCGTGAACGAACTGTAGTGATAGTGCCGAACTATGAATTTGAACCGGGTGTGCCAACAAACTTGATCAAAGACCGAGTGGTGAACATGCCAAACATTCTTTTAAAATTGATGTAAAATTTTTTTAATATTTCGGCAGGGTAGGCATCGGCAAAGTTCTCATTATTCCTCTTCTTTTTTGGTGTTGCATTAGTAAATTACCTATAACGAGACTTTGTTGATGCTACCCCTGTTGAACTGTGATATTAGAATAAATAAAATCCTCTTTGTTGTTTTCTCCCTATATGAAGGGCTAATCTAAGCTGGAGGGCCAGCTTTTGGACGGGAGGGAAATATGTCACGCAGGAAACAGCCGAATCCGGGAAAGTCGCAAATGTTTGTATAAATTAAATATATTCGACCCTAGTCCATATTAAATAAAAAACAATTAAATAATTTCAATGCCAATTAGTAGAATTGTTTAATAATAAAACACAAATATATATAAACATAACATTGACCGTTATCTAAATAAACAAGTATATAAATCGAATAATCAAAACAAACGAGGCTCTTAGCTCTCGGTTCTTTTGAATTAATTGAGTTTCGACGTTAGTGTCGACAGTCAGTTGTAGTTTGGGGCCCTCATCTTAGGATGTGGGGCCCAGGCCCTTCAGGCAGTTTAGTGATCTCCACCCTGGAGATCACAAGTTAAGTTAAGTGAAAGTGACACCTTTTCCTCCCCACTATGTATATTGGTAAGATTGTTTAAATTTTTATGTGTTCTATCTATTTTTGTATTGTTGATTATTTGTATGAGTTGTTTGTTTGTTATCCCTTAATGAAGGTTTTAATAAAACCATGTAAATTCTTAAAGTGCCCTTATTAACACACACTCTCCAAATAACCCCCGTCACGTAGGGTGTAGGGCCCATTGCTAAGGCCCTAGCCCTTTTTTTCTAGCGTGACAATACCATATATGAACGCAAGCGAACAGGAGGAGGTGGATACTGCTAGATTCAGAAACAGAAGAAATAGAAAACTTAGAAGAAGAATAAATAAGGAGATGATGCATCTCACAAACACGTTTCCCATCCTATATTCCTACCCTAGGCGTCATGTGGCTCTCGCTGCTGGCAACAGGCATGTCCCATGTCCAATCCAGCGTATGCAGCCGGCCGGCGCTATATAAAAGCATCCAAGGTTGGTTCCGGCAAGCGGTTTGGTCGTTCGGGTGGAGCTGCCCAGTCATGGTATGAATATGTCACAGCGAGTGAATGATGTATATAATATTAGACGACTTAGCGACCGCATTTGGCCGTTAGGCGAACGATCGAGCAGCAGTGCCCACCTTACGCTGACAGATTAATCAATCAATCAACCAATCAATCAACAACTTTTAGGCAACCCGAAGGATAAAATTGAATCAAACGAAAGGCCTGGGATTTACGAAATTAGTTGTAAGAATTGTAATTTGAAATATGTTGGACAAACGAAATGTCCACTTATAACAAGATTGAACGATCATATCGTCAGTGACCTGACAATACCTCCTAACTGATAATCGATTCAAATGTATGGACCCCTCACTTTAACCGCGAATATCACAGAAAATGAGGATCGAAAAAAAAAATAAAAAAATTATGTGTTCATTATGTCTCTATTCTAAATCATTCACTGAAATTTGAATAACGTACATTGGACGGTTTTGAAATTTTGCCAAGTTATATTGAAAAATTTACTTTTTAAGTAAATTTTGACCATACCAGTTTTAAATCCATTATATCTTGCCTAGTATATAAATAATATTTGTAATTTTTTGTACGAGTAAATTTTTTCACCATTTTTTATTCTAAAATTTTGCAATTATTCTCAAAAACGTGACCTCATGTTTATTTGGCTATTTATCAATGTATTTAATTTTTTTTTGATAAAATAGTTAATTATATAAAATGTTAAGTAAAAAGGAATTGGTATATATCAAATATTAATTTACTTATCCATCGCAATAGATAATATTATAGCAAGCTTGCTGTGTATGAATGTATGCGTTTCTTGTAAACACGATAACCATCTTTTAGATCTAAAATTGTTGTTTCTCAAAGGACGTAGCAGGTTAGGTTAGGTTATATTTCTACTTCCCTCGCATACCGAAGGGAAGTATTGTATTCGAGAAAAAATCACCCTCCGAGATTTTTTCTGTCTGTCTGTCTGTTGGTGCATTAACTAAAAAAACTACTTGACGGAGAGCAGTCAAATTTGGTAGGTAGTTGACCCTACTATCAGCGAAGAAATGGTTAAACTTTCACTGGAAAATATACAGGGTGGATCGTCTAAACGGAATAAATAGTGAAAAAAATTTTTTTTGCTCAAATTGAAAATTTTCACGTTTCATGACACGCTAAACCTATTTCAGAAAAAAAAAATTGAAAATATTTTTCACCAACATTTTTGAAAAATTTTTTACCACTAAAATTGATAAACATTTTTTTCTTTGTTCAAATTTAAAACTTCCAGGTTTCATGGAATTCTAAATCTATTTAAAAAAAATTTTTTTGAACGTTTTTTCTAGCACAAAAATGTTATCACAAATAGATGGAAAATGTATTTTCCTGTCTTCAAATTTAAAATTTGCACGTTTCATAGCATTCTTAATCCATTAAAAAAAAATAGACAATTTATTGATCATTTTTGAAAGAAATTTACCATTAAAATAGATGGAATTTTTTTCTTTTTTCAGATTTAAAATTTCCACGTTTCCATGGCATTCTAAACTACTCAAACAAATTTTAAAATGATTTTGAAAAATAAAAAAAAAATTGCAAACATTTTTAATCTATTTATCACTACCATGGAATAGACGAAAATTATTTTTTTTTGCTCAAATTTAAAATTTCCACGTTTCATGACATTCTAAACCTATTTCAGAAAACATTTTTTTCACTATTGTTGAAAAAATTTTTACCACTAAAACAGATGGAAATTTTTTTTTATTCGCTCAAATTTAAAATTTTCACGTTTCATGGCATTCTAAATGTATTTAAAAAATACATATAATTTTTAAATTTGTAAACTTTTTTTACCACTACTATAGAATAGAAGGAAACTTTCCTTTTTGATCAAATTTAAAATTTCTACGTTTCACGACATTCTAAACCTATTTCAGAAGAAAAAAGTTTTGAAAATTTTTTTGAAAAATTTCAAAAAAAAATGAAATTTTTTAACCACCACTATACTTCCACTCCATTACGTGAATGTGGGATTGAAAATGTGACAGATGCCAATAATATCCGGCATATGCACCTATTATACTTTTATTGAAAAATGTACAGGGTGGTCATCCCAAGAAATAATTCAGTCATGGTGGACATTTGTAAAGGTATTTGCGCAATCCTTCCATATTTGGCACCTGTTATTTAGTATTGTACTTTTGCTGTTGGATGAGCAAACTGTATATTTTTTTGACCGAAAGTTATCAGGTTTTCTTTGTAATAATAACAATAACCATTATTATTCTCAATCTCATTTCGTAATTATTAATTTCTTAGAGTGACCGCCATGCACAAATAACGAGGGAAGTTCTGTGTAAATACCTTTACCGATTTAAAAAAATAATAATTGGGATTTCTCTGCATAAAAACAAATTTTCTGAAAATTGAAGACTA
Source organism: Stenurella melanura (assembly GCA_963583905.1). Taxonomy (NCBI): domain Eukaryota; kingdom Metazoa; phylum Arthropoda; class Insecta; order Coleoptera; family Cerambycidae; genus Stenurella; species Stenurella melanura. Next base: position 88,753,064 of record OY757309.1, read on the forward strand.
TTTCATTAATTAGTTTTTGATAGAAAAAAGTATATTTAAAATTGAAAGAAATGTTTTGCTATAGGATCTTTGAATGACTTTCTATAACATATTTTTGCCGAAGTTATTGAAGAGGTACACCGCGAAAAAAAATATCTTTGTAATTTTTTTCGAACTGAACAACTGATTAAATGATCTTTGGAGTATTCATACAAAAGATTTTGTAGAAAAAATAATTGCATAATTAGTCACAGATATATTTAATAATAAAATCACAGAGTTTTGAAGAAAAAATCTCATTTACTAATTATTAAGAAATATATTATTTTTGTTCACTCTTAGCCCAACAACAAAAAATTCTGTGGAAGGTCGTTATTATACCCCCATTTCCCCTAAGTAGACATCCATACGATCTAGTGAAATGAAATGAAGTGCGATTAAAAAATTTGTTTGCATAGAAGAAGTGAGTTACAAATTGATGTTCCTGCAAAACGGTTCCTTTTCGAATGGATTTATTTAAATAAAAATGTATAAAGGTGTGCTCATTAGTGTCTTTTCTGTTTTTAAATCTGTTTGAAATTGTATACGGTTTTCTGTTCTATCTGTTTGCAAATAAACGCCTTGATGTTATTTCATTCATTTGAAAGGATTACTTGCGAAATAAAAATTCTTGAATGTGAATGTAAAAGCCTCTCGTGAATCTAATAATTTTGATAACGTTAAAGTTCCTCATTCCGCAGGTATTTGTAAGTTATTTGTAAACGTTTTCTATACGAATACTTTAAAATGGGAAAATTTAACTTGTGTAAATCTACTTCAGTCAATTAACTAATTATCGATATTAAATATAACAGAAACTCGTATTAACGCGGAAATACCACAGAATTTATCTATAATAATAATAAATTAAAAACAATACATCTTTTGAATTTAAAACTGTGAGAACGAGGTGGTAAAATCAATTAATAATATACGATCTAATGCAACAGGACACGATGGAGTCTCGACCAAAATGCTTAAGTTGTGCATAGCACAAATAAATTCACACCTGACTTTTATCATCAATCAATGTATATCAAAAGGTATATTTTTCGAATTATTGAAAATAGTAGTAAAACCTCTCAACAAGGTTAAATCTCCTACTGAGCTCTCGGAGTTACGTCCTGTGTATTGAACGCTTAATGTATAACCAATTGATAGAGTATACAAATGAACATGCAATAATTCCCAAAATTCAATCTGGCCTTAGAAAAAGTCATAGTATTACTAGTGCTCTTTTCAAGGTAATTGATGACATAATCAAGGGTTCTGGGTATAATAATACTATATATATTAATAATGCTATATTATTCAAAGCCATTTGATACTCTTAACCACGTTTTGTTACTCCCTAAATTAAGATTCTTTGGTTTCACCCACAACGTTCTTAATATCATGACATATTTATACAAAAGACAACAAAAAGTGATTGTTGGTCAACATTTAGCATCTGAACTGAAAGTGTTGGAAGCTGGTGTTCCTCAGGGATCAATATTAGGACCTCTTTTATACTTAATATATACTGCAGATTTCAATAGAATCATTAAAAATTGTGTATGCCGTTTTTATGCCGATGATAGCCAGCTATACAATACTTTAAATCTGAGGATTATATTGAGGCAGCACGCAATATAAGTGAAGATATCAAATGTCTCGTTGACATATCAAGTAAGCACTGTCTCACGATAAATGCCAGAACATTTGCAGTTATGGTATTTGGGAATAGTACTAGTAGAAAGCTTGTTTTGGACAACGTAAATTTTTTTGTGGGGCAGCAAATGTTATCTTATTATGACCATTTTAAAAATTTGGGCACAGTTATAGATTATAAGTCAAGATTTTATGTACACATTAATACAGTAATGAAAAAGACATTTTGTGCATTGAAAAACGTATATAATCATCGTCATTTCCCGAGTCATTTCCTTAATAAAAAAAAGATCATGCCGTGCGATTCTATAGTTTTGTCTCACTTTAATTACTGTGATGCTATTTATGTCCCGTGTCTTGATGCGGCGACCTCTTACAGAATTCAGAAGGTACAAAATACATGTATTCGTTTTAATTTTGAGAAAATTTAGATATTTGAAGATTTTAATATGCCCCAGTTGCATCTGCCGACGTCGAGCGATCCATCTCGCAAAATAAATGGATTTTCAACGAAAGACGCCGAAGTTTAACTCCAAAACTTTGAGAACAGATATTAGTTACATACATTTATTCATGTAATCGGCACTGAAAAATGTGTATGTTAATTCACTGTTAAGTACGTCCCCTTATACCTCCATTTCTCTTCGAGTGAGTGTTTATAATAAATTGACTTTATCAGCTTTGGATAATATAAAATTCGCTAAGTTCAAGATAAGATATTGTTTTACACATGCATGCAAATCTTTATGCGCTTGCACATAAACACCTAAAGCCAACCCTGGTTTTACCACAATAATTTCGACCTGTGGTGATGACCCTGTATCTAAATGCATCAATTCAATTTCAAGTACAAAAATCACAAGGATTTAGATCTGGGAACTTTGCTGGTCAAGCAACTGCTTTGCCTCTTCCAATTCAATGATCTCCGTAAGTGCTGCCAGGAAATTGATCCACAGTCACATTAAAATAAGTCGTACAAGCATCATGTATAACCCATAATAAAGTTCTGCCGAATGTTGAGAGTAACTTTAACAAATCAAGTAAAATGTTTTCCAGAAAATTTAGATGATCTCCTACATTTAATCGACCAAGCAACTCCACAGACCCAAGACCTATCCAGACGTTTATAATAATCCTTTGCTGATTCAGTCTCTACATGGGGGCTCCACCAGCATATGAATAATGATATGCGTTTGTAAATTAAAACGTCAATCTTTAAAGCTTCAACATAAACTAAAATATTGGAAAGAAAACTTGGTATTGAATTTTTTTGTTTCGCAGTCAATGGAAAAATTGTAAGCAAGCTAGAAAATCACGTTTCAATATAATACGTAATTTTTGAGAATGAAAACGATAAAAGTGTTATTTCGAAATTCCACAATACATGGCAGCGAGTTTTCAAATATGTGATGATGTAAATTTCCATAAAGGGGATATTAAAATTAAAATATAATAACTAAAACAGAAGCGTCGTCGAACTGATGGATGAAATTTTGTTTCTTGCCACAGAAAAAGATGCTAAACGGAAAATATGCCAAGTAGGAGCAGCTACCAGTTCGGCTTGCTTCTTTGGTTCCTAATTTCAATGTATTACGGCTTTGTTTAGCAAATTAAATATTTATGATTGATGACGACAAGTAAACATTACCCTTTTTACAGTTGGAGATTTGTTAGTTAAACGAGCCTTTGTGATGTTAGAATCGTATAATTGCCGCCTCCTCTTACTTCAATCTCTTTACCACACAAGAAATCAAAATGAATGACATTGTCAGAATGAGAGGACGATGACTTATGTCTTATTAAAATTTTGTCCCATGCATGGCGTGATGATTAATGACATTTTGCATATGTGCAGAGTCGTTTTATGTTTATTAATCTTTGATGTAAGACTTTAATCAATAATATTATGGAGATAAACGCACTTAATATAATATATATTCATGAGTGGTTGCTAATTACCGTGTTATTTTAATTAGTTTGGATTATAGCTACTTCTAAGACAGTAATTAACGATGCAGATATCTCATGTCTGTTTGATTGTACTGTAAAAGGTCTGTCAGATCATAAAAGGTTCGATTTATTTCATTTAGGTGGTTTTAGTATACACACTTTGTCACATGTATAATTCTAAATTAATTTTAGGCAGTCAGTACTTATAATTTTTAATAAGCCGTTTAGGATTACTATATTCAACATATTATTATTGTTAATAAACCGTTTAGGATTACTATATTCAACATGATGATTTGAAGAATGAATTTTAAGCAGTTTGCAACGCTATAATAGGCCGAGCACCCATCACAAAAAAGATACCCCATCAAACACCTCAAATTTAAAAGGTGAAAATGGTTGCAAAAATTTAAAAATGCAACCATTGCAACCATTTTCACCTTTTAAGTTTAAGGTGTTCGATGGGGTACTTTTTTGTCATGGGAGCTCAGTCTATAGGAGCATCCTGTCTAAAACGATTTTTTATCAGGAACTTGGCAATTGTTCACTACCTATGATAAGATAAGAATCTATCGCATGATTTAATAAAGTATTTGTTAAAAAAATAACTCTCAGTTTTCTGTTAAAAGACCAAACTTTTTTTAGATCATGAACTACTGCTTCAAGGAACTGAGGTCAGGATTTTGTTGGGTTTTCGTTTCTACTTTCGGGAACGGCGTAAAATGAGAACAAGATTTATTCAGAATGAAAAGTCGAGAAAAAAAAATACGAAAACGAAATAGCAAGATCAAAAACGAACAAAAATAGAAAAGATGACGTGTCAATCGGAAGGGCTCCGATTATAATCAGTACTAAAGATAGTCGCTTATGAAGGAACAAAAGGGTGGCATATTGAAAAAACTGGTAATTTATAGAAAAGCATAAATAGTCATCGAGGGGCCTGGAGTCTTTGGTATGACGCTGTCTCTGAATGAGTTTCTACAAGCAGTAAAACACTTGAATACAAGGCGTGTTTCTTCGACCACGTTGTCATCATCGAGAGATGATTAAAACTGTTAAAACTTGTTATTATCTCCAGATGATACCCATGTGGTTAGTGAAATGCGCGCCGAGTGTTGAATTCTAGTCTCTTGATGTTTATGGAATCACTTCCCAGGGATAAATAGACCAGATTATTTGCGTATATGATATATGGTGGAGGATCTAGTACAGATCCTTGTGGTATGCCACATTTTGTGCTCAATAACTTTCTCTACCATACAACTTTGCTCAAGATTTTCAAAATAATCACGAAACTGAATTTCCAAATAGGCAGAGTGCAATCGATTGGACGACGTCTTTAAGTAAAACGTTATTCTTGTGGGTTGACCCACATGACTTCAGACATTTCTGCCTTAGATTTTCTTATTTGGGAAGGTCTCAAGCGACACCTGTATCATTGTAACGATTACATCGAGAGTCTTTCAAAATATAGTAATTATTTTTCGTCGTTTTGAAATTTTTGAAATATAACGCATTTTTAGTTGTTTGAAGTATAGCAGTTTTGGATACTTAATATTTTTTTTATACTATACCTTCTTGGACAGAATCAAGTCAAAGTCAACTTTGCATTTTTTACACATCTAAAATTAGAGTAAACATAATCTCGATTTATTGAGCTGTCTATATAATTGTTGTACATTTATAGGATACTCTTTGCAGTTTCTAAATAAATAATGTTAGTTTTAGAATATTTTAATTGTATGATGCCAGGCTTGGTTGATAAGACACTCGTCAGTGTAGAAAAGAGTAAAAAAAATTTTTGCATCCAGGTGTGTCTTGATCTCATTACATCAGGTTTTTTTAATTTAATTTTCAATTCAAAAAGACTATTCAAAGTTAAACCTGACAATAGGATTTTCTGGTAGTCATGCCTGGAGCCAAGCAGACATACACGACGCATAACGTCGTGGTAATGAAAGACTGGGCAGGGTGGGTCAGATCGACTAAAAATAAATATGACAATGTCCAGAAATGGTGGTAAATAGGTGAATTTCCAAATGGCATTAAGATTGTTATTAACTAAGAATAAGATGGCGTCGCATTGGTGTAAAATTTTAAGGAATTTGAGTCTAAAAGTCAGTAGACCGATAATCGTTACTTTTACAGGTGTTATTGTCTATAACATGATGTGTCTAGAGGAAATAAATAAATGATAGGAAATAACGTTTCACACGATTTCTATTTAATTACAAAACGTAAAAATTAGGCAAATATTAAAAAAAAATTAGATCATTAATATTTTTTTTTGGTTAATAATTTCTTTTCTTCAAAAGCAATAGATCCATGTTCTAGCTAACGCTCACTTACTGTCCAAATTTAAATACAATCGGACTTTTTTGAAGGTTGTTTAGAATTCGTTTATTAATACAACGAATTTTTTTCTCTACAAATCACACTTATGGTTTTAGAAATGTACCGGTCAAATGCAATATAGGTACTCCCTGTATTTGCAAAGAGTATAATAAAGAATATGCAGGTAGATGATTCTGGTTTCTGATAGGAAAATTTTAATAATTTCAAACTAGGTTTCGATATCAATTTTAATAGGTGCGTTTTTTTTATTCATGGCTGGTGGCAGTAGAATTACCGGAATAAAACGACACAACTGAAATTATAAATAGGAGGTGACTTACTGAGAATCTTAGGCTATGTTAGATCATGAATGATGATGGTATAGACATTCAAGGATATAAATAAATCTTTCTGATACCAGTAAACATAAAAAGTATATCACGAACATTAACCTAATATCACATACATTAACTTATATATTACAAACGCATCATCCCCACCCCGACTTGCTACCGATCCGTCCGCCTTTTAAGACTGAATGAAAAGTAGCAAGTAAAGCGGCAGAATTATAGCAACAAAACTAGTCACATCATTTTTCAGTTTTAAAAAATGATTAAATATATATATTTTTAACGTTTAATTTTAAATTAACAGCAAATTGCAGAGCTCAGACCGAAGCAGCAGCATTTCTTTCTCACCATTATCTTAAAGGCCAAATAGGCCTAAATCCAGTTAGTTGTAGCATAACTGTAAAAGAACAAGTCACTGTTAAAATATTTACAAAGTGATCTGTGAACTCTGATCTCTGATCTGCGAACTACTATTAAACAATTCCAATTTATTCAGGATGGTACTTGTCATAAAAACAGAATTGAATAGGTAGGATTATTTGCACAAAAATATAATTTTTCAAAGATGGCTATCGTAGTTACAATCGCAATACAATAGTCGACTCGTCTTTCAAAGTTTGTGTTGGAACTTTACATATTTGAATATTTATTTAAGGTTATTGTCAATATAGAATATTTTCTATGGGTTTTACTCCAAACATAAGCCGCCAACTAAATACATTTGACAATAAAATGAGACGGTACTTATATTTTTTGGTAATGTTTCTCTACTTATAAATTAAAATGCCACAAAACATTCAAAAGTCAATGTAAAAGAACAAAATTGGCAATTGCCTATCTAAGGTTGAAATATAAACTGTCGATGGCATTATTTTATTTTATTGATGATTTTATATATTATCAAGACGCGTACAAATAATTTCTAAACCTACTCTGGCCCAATAAAGACATGTTTTAATACACACAATAAGCGCTTTGCACACCATTATTTCGGCATAGAAAACACTGGCTCTGAATAGGAGCAAAAATACTGAGGCGAGTGCCCTTCACACAAATTCGCCCGTTTACAGCGCTGCGTGCGTCTCATATGCGTAACAAAATATTTCATTTACTTCTGGCGAAAGAGGGGTGTTATTTGCGCGTTCCTCTCTTTGTAACGGGCTTATTTTCCACGTGTTGAAAAAATGTGTAATGGGTGATTTCTCTTTAAAAATAAGAAAAATCAAATCCTGGACTTAAATATTAGTAGGGATGGTATATTAACCGTAACAAATACACAAATTGTATAAAATTTAAATAAATTCTGATAATCGGTAAGAAAGTACTGGCCAAAACAAATATGTTGGCCATGAATACTGTATCACCCTATATCTTCGTAATTACGAGCTAAAAACAAGTTTCTATAGTCGTTCGTGAATTATGTACAGTGCGTCATGAAACACCCTGTACACATATTACAAAAATGTCCACTTCTAAACAAAAAATTCAATATAAAATTTGCTAAAACGTCCATCCAGACGTGATTTTTAGAAGTCCTTGTATTGTGCCTCGTGACACATTACTCTTCGGTACGTATATCACGCTGAATGATCTAAACTGACAAACAAACAATTTGCTTTTGACTTATGACATCGTGCGCGATAAGACAGAGACATTTCGCAGTTGTGTTACTTAAGGGTCTGCATCTATTAATATATTATCAGTGGTAGAGGAATGCTTGGGTACCAATACTGTCTCCAATGTCGTGCTGAGATCCGGCCGTTAGTAAACTTTACCTCCTGTGCTTCTATCTGTCTACCATCAGGACCATAAAGTGTCCCCAGACAAGGGTCCAAGACCTGCCTGCTTGTACGCTGTCGAGGACCTACTGGCATGTGTTGTGGCTCTGGCCTCATGCCGTTATTTTTGCTCTACAACACACACTCACGATTAGTCGTGGTACAATTTGTAGAGAAATTGCCTAACTTGAACATTTTGGGTTCTGAAATGGATTTAGAATATGTAATAGTATCTGATGATTGTACAATAACACTAACATTTCGGGTAAATTTAGACAAGGCTTTAGCCGCTATGTCCGGCTCGTTTAACCATTGGGTTTAAAAATAGTTGTAATATAAAATTAAATTTCGGCCTCAAACGTTATAAATACGTAAATATTTTCATATTATATGTACACTCAGGGTGTTTGGAGTATAAGTACCTTAATTTTCATAGTAGGTAACGTAGACGAAGAGAAGTAAAAAATGCCTAATACAAAAGTTTATATCTGTTAGCGTATACGCAAGATACTTTTTCTCTTGTAATAGACTTTTGTGATCCATACATGATTCTAGTTGGGTATTCTTTACTGTATGGCACGTTTGACAGCATCACACCATCTGCAATAGTCGATTATTAGGTGAAGAAAGAGGGATAAGAAATTTTAATTCATCGCACCTTTTGCTTAATTACTGATTTACTTAAATGACTTACAGCAGAGAGTATGGTGGGTTGCGTAGAACTCGAATCCATATTCTTAGTAATTTTTTATGTCATACATGGTAACAATATTGTTGTTTGAGAGGGGATATCACTTTACTAGCTGTCATAAAATGAACGGGATTTTCACTTCCGATTCTGCTGCAGCATAAAATAGTCACTCCAAGTTTTAATAATTAATTAGACACACGAGGTGTCACTTTTGGTGTTATCAAATTTTAACTTTAGTGATCTAACTAGTAAAAGGTAGTTAAATTTATTTAATAAATAATAATTAATGCATGGTCTTGACTAACATAAACAGTGTACCGGCGGTCAAATTTATAAAAATACTTTCTTGGCTTAACGTGGCAACGCCGAAATAAGTTCAAAAATGATATATGCCCGGATATAGAATTAAGAGTAACATATAAATGTATTCTTGCTAGGTGTTCCATTAAAAAAACTCATATATTAGCTTGCCACCGTTAGGTGAAACATCCTGTATATTTAAAAATAATTTCGCTCTTGATGTCATACAATTTTTATCTAAGACATTTTTCGAATTTCAAACGGTTGAGGAGTTACTGACCTGCCATGTATGTTGCTTTTCTATTACCAGAACAATTTTCTTCAAGAACTGTTTTTACGACCCAGATTGTATAAGTTTTTTAAAAAAATTTATTCTGGTGTAAGCAATCACCATTTAAAACTAAAGCACTCATATTTTTAGCACTATATTTTAACTTACTTTTCCATGAAAGCAGTGTTCAAGGTGATTTTAAATAGACATTTTCTTTATAGGACATGAAATTTTTGGGTCAAGATTTTGTCACAAAAGTGGACTTGAGTTGGATCGAAGCGAGCGCAGCATAAATCTGTTTAGATAAGGTTATAGTTCACTTACATTAATCTATAAATCAGCTTATGAAAAACGTAAAATATTCTCGGTCAAATAGGGATAAATAAATTTTCTTAGCATTGAATAAATAGGTGACATACAAATGTTTTTTTTTTCTTATAAATTAATAGGATTGTGTTTGGATATATTTTGAAACGTTCTTTTCAACAATATTACTTTGGCCTACTTATATTTATTTATTGTACAAAACCAAATAGCCAATTACAATGATAGTATGTGTGACAATACCTGTGCGGGTAAATAAATGAGAGTGATTTAAGGACAAAATATTATAAATACACATTGTGCAGTATACAGGCCCGTCGAGAGGGGGGGGCGGGTTTCCACCTGAAGTTGGCGATTAGCACTGCATTTGCATTAGGTAAAACGAGGGAGGTATATTTTTAAACGATTAGTGTGATGTAAATAATAACGAGTTCCGAATGATTCGTATTGTTTATAATGAGATAAATATGAAATTGTTAGGTAAAGGAATATCTTCGCTCTCGCTTTTTAAAATTTCTATGCCGAGATAAATATTTAATTCTAAGGAATGTACCTCCCTCGCTCTTTAAAATTTTGGTCGAGATAAATATTGAAACCTAAAGAATATATCACCCCCCCCCCCCTCCCCGCTCCTCAAAATTTCGTTTGAGATAGATATTGAATTTTGATACGAACATTACCCCTCGCTTTTTAAAATGGCGAGTATTCAGTTCTATGGAATACTCCCTCCAAGCTTTTTTTCGAAATTAGAGATATACGGCCCTGGCAGTATAACAATTATATATAAAAATTACGTAGAAGTGTAACAACAATTATTATGCTTGCGCTGCATTCTTGCAGACGCGATTATTTATATTTGATATACTTATGTAATGTTTAATTGTTTTTTGTTTACCCTTGTTATTAATTACTAGACAGTATAAACACAATTTCATTTCTGTAAATAATATAAATAAGGCCATAAAAAATAATTATTTTTAAATAAAACTCGTTGCTCACTAATTAGTCCCCTCAAATTAGTCAAAAAATCGCTGTTTTATGGAAAAAATCCCACAGCTATGAAACCTGTAAAAAGTGAAGCATCTGGGTTGTTTAAACGTGATTTTCATTCCCCGCAGTTCTAGACAAGGGTGGTTTTAGAAAAATATGTACATAGATATATGAATTTTACCACTTTTTCGCCTTCTCTATTTTAAGAAAAAACTATGAATTTTGATGAAAAATGTCAGGATTGAAAGTTGTAGAGCAATAAAGTTATCTACATATTTTCTACGTTTTGTCCGAATTCCGCATAGTTTCGCTGCTGGACGGCGTGAAAGATATATATAAAGAAACTCTTGCGCCTCTTAGATTTTCAGCCATAATTATGCACAGCGGTGAAAAATATTTGGAGAGCAAAGTTGTAGAGCATTAAATTTCCTACAAATTTTGTCTCTACATTTTTGTCGAATTCCGCATAGTTTCGCCGTTAGAGGGCGCGAAAGTCTATTTATGTATATTTCTTTAGCGCCCTCTAGCGGAGACTATGCAAAGTTCGAAAAAAACTTAAAACAACGTAAACATAAAATTTGTAGGAAATTTTATGCTCTACAACTTTGCTCTCCTGATACTTTTAACCAAAATGCATAATTTTAGCTGAAAATTTAAAAAAAGACGCAAAACTCTATATATTTATAAATCTCTTTCGCGCCCTCTAGCGGCAAAACTATGCGGAATTTAGACAAAAACGAAGAGACAAAATTTGTAGGAGATTTTACGGTGTACAACTGCTCTCCTGACATTTTTCACCAAAACGCATAGTTTTTCCTCAAAATAGAGAAAAAACGAAAAGCGCTATAACTCATATATAATAATAATAATAAATTTTCGTTATTTGAAGTGACTAAATATTCCTTTCTAAGCCTAATAATTAGGACGTGAGGCTGCGTCCAGGGAGTACTAAACTACCACAAATACAAAAATTTCTACTGGTCCCTCTACTAGTTAGACATACTGTTAGTCAGAATAGACTTCTGTATACCCAACCCCATCTCAACTTAATGTTTCGATCAGTTATCCCGTTCGAGCCCTCAAACCTACTGGTCTCGAACGTACACTATTGGTACATTAAAAATCAATAAATAACGAGTTCGTTGTGAAGACAAACTTTTAATGTTAAACATGTTCGGAATATAAAAACATGAAAATTGCTACCTTATCTTCCTCTAGTTAACACTAACTTACTATCAAATTTCACACAATCGGACTTTTCATTTTCAAGTTATTGTGCTTACAAAAGTGACGGACGAAGAGACAGACAGATGGCCGGCCGGGCAGACATTTTGAAAGTTGTTCAGAATTCGATCCAATGATTTGAAATTGTTTTCTCTACGAGCGATATGATCGGTTTTAGAAATGTGCCGATTAAATGCGATATACTCTTCGTTTTGTATTTGTGGAACTCTATATAATATTTACCAGAGACGTTGTGCTTCACTACAAAACCATCAATGCTGTAAATAATATTTTTGAAGTAGCATCATTTTTACAAACAAACCAAATTTACATAACTTTTTCAATACCACACCATGGTCAACTTTAACAAATGCTTTGCAAAACTACTACTATCAAAGTGAATTTTTCCACTAAGGTCTGGTAACCATAGTTGGTAAATAAAAAACGAATTAGTATTAACAGAAATGTTTGGCTTTAAAACCATGTTGCTCCTCTACTAAATTTTTTTCTACGTATCCTGCGTAAACTAGAATATACACCTGTATTTTAAATGTCCACTTTGTCCCCTAAATTGGAGTATATACATCTAGCTTTCGTGAAAAGTGGAAGTTTTCAATACCGGATAAAAATATGAAGCCGTAGGACTTGACGTCCCTAAATTATGTACGACATAAGTATATTATAGTATCTCTTACTTATTCTAACTGTAATAATTTTCATAATTTAGTACATGTTACAAATAATGCAAAAAATAAACCTTAGTTGAGTAGACTTCTTTAATTTAATGTTATATTATGTACGTACCTAAGTACATTATTATATTTATACTCTTCGCAAATTCAGAACGGAGAGTATGTTTATTGCATTTGACCGGTAGTACATTTCTAAAATCGGTAATATTGCTCGTAGAGAAAAAAAAATCATATCAGTGATCGTGAAAGAATTCTGAACAACTTTCAAAATGTCCGTCCGTCTGTAGCTTGTTTCTTCTCAGTATCTGGAGAGGTGGAAAATAGCTTAAGACAACCTCAGCTCTACAGAGATTTTCGGATACAATGAAAATAAGTCAGAATTGTAAATTAAAAGGTTTATTTCAGATAATAATCAAATCATATGACGTTCTAAAATCGTGTGTCAAAACGTTTGTGTTTTATTCATTTTGTCCCAAATATATCTAAAGAAACTAAATTAATCTTGGATTATTGGATTTAAACGGCTTAAATAAAAGTTACTAATTCAATCGAGTACTACTAATTCATTGATCCTTTGATAAGGTTATACTCCTTAGTACTCACTGTTGTAGCAGTAAACATTATTTTCCCAATATAAATAATTATTTTCGATAACTTCAATCAATGGCGCTGTGTTTACAGTTACAGAAGAGAAAAAGATATAGTCGAGTTACCAAATATGAAAAAGTGCTCCAAACTCGGAAAAACGCAAGAACGTTTGAAATTCGATACACGGTATTTTCAAAGTATATTATTCAAAGAAACATAAATGCCTTCAAATTGCCAATCCAATTGTCGAAAATTCATGAAAAACTGATACATTTTTTGCAATTTTTTAAACATGTTCTTATTGTACTCGCCAAGGGCTACATTTTCAGCGAGTTTTGTTAAATATATGTTTTTAAGATATAAGCAATTGAAAAAATACGATTTTTAGCGGTTTATGTGAAATAAATAATTTATTTGTAACTTTATTAATATCGAACTGGGCTTATTTTATTGCTATTAAAAAGTACTACAAAGAACGTAGCGGATAGGCATGGGTTAGCTACCCCGGCTTGGAGTTGGTTCATATTTGGAAGGTAAGTTCCTAACAATATGAAAAGCCAGCTTGAATTTTTTTTTTTGCAAAAATTATGAAAGAATTTTGAAAAATGAGAAAAATTGAAGTATGAAGTAATCCTCCCAATCTTGTTCCAAAAAATATATGTTGTTACTTAGGATATGAGCTTATCACAGAAAAAAATAGTGGTGTTCCATCAAATAGTTCATACAGAAAAAAATTGTTGCAAAATAACTTTTTTTACTCCCTATTCATTTAATGTATTGTTAAAATGATATTCATTTAATTGAGTCACAAGCTGAAAATTAATGTTGGTTCTTGATTCCAACGGAATTGCATAAATATCAGGGAGCCAAAATTTATTTTTTATTTATTTACACTATGAAGTAATCCTTCAATCTTATTCCAAAGAAATATGATTTGTTACTTAGGATATGAGCATATGCCAGGAAAAAAATAGTGGCGTTCCATCAAATTGTTCATAAAGAATTTTTTTTACCCCCTATTCATTTAATTCATTGAGTATTATTTTTTTTTATAATCCACGTATATTTTATACATATATCTTTTCCATATTTTATCTTGCGGATGGCTCGGTTGGCACGAAAAAATCTAATTTGATTGGACTATTTCTATAGCAGGCGCTTCACTGAAAAAAATTTAAGATAAATTCCGTTTTTTTTAAATATCTCGAGAAATGTTTAAAAGTGAATTATTTATTATTTGTTTGCTCATAGTAATGAAACATTTTCTTTATAGGATTTTGCAAACAGTGGAAAGAACAGCTATCTATGAGAACTAAAGGAAAAACTATATATAAAAATATTAATGAAATCTTTGCATTATTTCGATAACCTGACTTCTGGTTATGCATGAACAAGTAAAATTCTGATTTGCCATTTTATCATTTTTAACTGAATTTACATATCGTAGGGGATCATGTAGATACTAGTTTAGCCTGCTTAGCCGTAGGGGACTAGGTTGGATGCTAGTGTTAAAATGAGAATGGCAAATCAGAATTTTACTTGTTCATGCATAACCAGAAGTCAGGTTATCGAAAGAATGCAAAGATTTCATTAATATTTTTATATATAGTTTTTCCTTTAGTTCTCATAGATAGCTGTTCTTTCCACTGTTTGCAAAATCCTATAAAGAAAATGTTTCATATCGAGAAATATTCAGGCCAATTTTTTTAAAATTATTGTTAGAAGAGAAGAGTTAGAAGAAAATAGATATCATATTTCTTTGTAAAGCGAATAGTTTCTGGGTGTAATGGAATTAAAAGATACAAAAATAAAATTTGTAAACAGTTTTTAATTTTTTTATATTTTTCTGTTTAAAACCGAATGTCTAACATATTACACATTCGGGACATGCCTTGAAAAAGGATGATGACTTTGCCGGACGAAAATCTGGTCCCAATTTGTTTAAACTCACTTTTTTTAAACAAAAATCGCTTTTTCTGACCTCCAATGATTTTTTTTAGGTTATTCTGGTCACTTTAAACAAAAAAAGGCCTCTTGTCATTTATTCGCAAAGTTGGACGTTTTCGACTTACCTATAAACAATTTAATGTTGTGAAAAAACGTGAAAAAATGCAGACAACCATTTTTTAGGTTGAAACACAATATTAAAAACTAAATTTTTTGTGTTCACCAAACTTCTCATATAATCTTTTAACATCCATTAACAAAATCCTTAAGAGTAAGCACAGGTTATTTCATTCTAAAGCTTAAAATTGTTAAATAGACGTTCTTAGCCGGGCACGCTTTTTCATACGACCTGACTATATGCGAGCTTTCAAATTTTATATTTCTCAGTAAAAATATTTAAAAAATTAAAAAACAGAAAACACGTTTAAGAGATCTCATTGTTCAACTTTAATTTTCCTCATCAGCCTCTTTGTTTTCTTCTAAGTTTGTTCGTCATCAGAGGTAATATAAAGCCATAAAAACCGACCATAAATCTTTGTCTCGTTAGCACAGAGCCGTACTTAAAATTTCTGTGCACAATAACAGTAGAAATTTAGAAATATTGACTTTGGTACATAAATAGTTATTTGTCAAGACAGGAATAATGACTTATATATTTGTGAAGCACTGGCGAATTCGATATTCCATGATACACTGACAATATCAAGTTCGACTCTATCCTGGGTAGGGCTTACATACCTGCTGTAAACCGTTGCATCCTAAAATATTTTCGGTAGGAGAGCGTCGGGTTAATTATATCAAAATAATGAAGTTTTCTTATGCGCATTAAATATATGAAGTCAACTATACACTAATAAAAGAAAATATCGACTCGTCATCCTTTATCCGATACTGTTGCGATTTAAAATCGAGCTCACGTCACAATCTGACTCGTATCAGATTTAAACACAGGTGCGGGGATCCATCTTTGTGGCGTATTATTTTCGGTAACCTTATATTTATATTTACGCTTGAGATGATACCCTTAAATTAACCCAGGATATAACCTAACATTAAATTATGCGGTTCTAAGCGGCCCAAACATTAACATGATAAATTCGGAAGTGGATAATTACGAGAATTCTTGAAACACCTGCTCACAGAGCGAGGTGAATCTTTAACATCCTAACTATACTCTGAGAACACTTGGTCACGACTAAGTAGTTAACAGACAGACCCGTCAAAGCTGAGCTTTCAAATGCCATATAGATTTTGCAGAATCACTCTCTTGATCTTGACAGGACTGACACATCGTTAACCTGTTCGTTGTACAAATAAAGAAGAGAAATTTCATTTAAATAAACGCGTTTGGTACAGCAGCGGGTATGCCGCATGGCAAAATGACTAGTATTTAAGAATTATTACTTTTATTTCTGCTTTCATTGTTATTGAAAAATAATATTTTGAGCCTTTAGCACATTAACTTTCATACATAGTATTTAATATGAAAACAGAAAAATTACTATACGTCGATCCTAATTGTGATCAAACTAGTATATTAATAATGGTAATCATTGGCATTGCGTGAAAATATAATATTAAATCGTTGTCTGGAAAAGGTTAATAAGAGAACCTTTCACAACCTTCCGCCTTTCGAGAAAACTCCCTATTAATAAATCAAGAAAAATGCAAAAACTCGCTCATAACATTTTTTAATAAATGAAGAAATCTTTCGTTCTATAGCATCAAACCACCATACCAACAATAAAAGGTTTAATTCTTAAATATTAAATGAAGCTGTGGGGCTAAAGGAAGTGAATCATGTTTGCTATATTTATAATTGTCAAATAGACCACAATACCTTAATGTCAATGTCACTCAGTGAAGATTTCACATGAGAATTAAAAAGTGTATACAACTTGATTGTGGCTGGGATCATTCGATGCTGGTACGGAATATTTTATTTATGAAGACATTAAATAATATTAGATGTACATAATTAACTGGTAAATGCCCAAATATTTTAAAAAATATGACTGTCTGTGGTCCCAGCACCAACTTGAAAAAGTCGGCCCGATTTTTAGATAGATGTATGATTTATCCCAAAACTGAACAGTTTTCGAGTTAGAATATTTTTGTTATCATTTATTTAACACCGTCGGCCTATTTCGATAAGGCATCGATTGCTTTACACTTCCGAAAGATGGTATATCACGCAATGCTCGCCTAATATTGCATAGCTTCTGCGTATAGAGACATACAATCCGGTAGAAGAACCGCGTTCAACGTTCGTTAACTGTTCGTATCGATTAGAAGGGCCTAAACTATAAAACTATGTCACACGCGACATGCAATATTTTTACATTTTTGGAATTGAAAAGAAATTAAGTATAAACATATACACGTATTTTAGATATTTTGCCGAACATTTTAAATCCTATTTTAAAACACATTTTCAAGACAAGTGCTTGTAGTGCGCAAACAATACTACAAGAAAAATAGTCAAGTTACTTGACAACGAGCTTTTCAAATGTCATTGCAGTTTTTATTAAATAATATTATTTTTCACATGGGAATTGGCATCAACATTTTTGTACAAATGTGACATTAAAATTTTTAAAATACATGTTGAAATACGAAGCAAAATCCATTCAGTCTTTAGGAACCTACGAGTAAAAAAATGGTGAACTTTGGGAAAAAAATAAGGTTTGTCAAAAAAATAACATCAGCAAATCATAGTAGCTATAGGATGTAACAAAACGATATCTCCAGTCACATAAACTCCCGTAATTAAAAGCAAAACATTAATGATTCTTATTGTATACAAAAAACAAATTTTTTAATTTTTTAAAATATTAATTGCCTTATTTTAACGTCCCGGCGAATTATAGGTTTATTACTATATCCGAAGGGTAAACACAACTGCTTGCAATCGGAAACGTTTAGATGCAACTTTCATACGTTGTTTTGTATTATAATATATTATGATATTCGATACAATTGTTCTTGAATTGTATTTCTAAAAAGTTGAAAATTTTTTGTCATTCATTTCCAACTAAAAAATATTTGTCGAAATTAATCAGAGCGATATTTGATACAATGTACTACAGCATTTGGCGCTTATTACGCTATTTATCTTAACAGACATTTTCAAGGATTCTCTTTTTGGTTTAGTGATAAGATATGGGGTCTTATTTAAAAAGCTAGAGAAACAACAGTATGTCACGTCAATGGTTTCTATTCCTCTTATTATGTTGTACCATTACATATCGAACACCCTGTATAATTTTTCCCTAATTGAAAGCTAATAGTTTATTTTCTTTATTCGATGCTTAGATCCGCGGAATCGTTTTTAAATTCCAATTATTTCAACGATCAGAGCGCCAAGTGATAATAAGAAAACGACGCAAGTTGACTGACTCGAAAACTACTATCGTACTGGTTAGATCGTCCTATCTAATTCAATATCTTAATTGAACTAAGGTGTTGTATAAACAGTGCCTGGTAGAAAAAATATCGAACAAGCTTGACTTCTTTGAATCCAACGCCAACTCGCAGACAACAAGACTCAAAAGGCATTGCAGGTCTCACCTTTACAACCATCTTTGTCTATCACGAACCGTTCCTGTACATTCATCTCTGCATCGTAGTTCTAATCAGAATAATCTCCAGTCAAGGTCCGAGAGCTGTTCTTTCTTGGTGCTTAATTTGAATAAATATTTATTCAATTCAGTATGTTAAGACATTATCGGAATAAAATTAAATCTATCATTTGACGATAATGGACGTGTTTCTAGATACCAGCCACCCTGATTTCATTCGAGCTGCTTGGAATCCAATTATATTAGTATAAACAAATTCCCTTATATTATTTGAAATATATAACTTTAGTATGTTAATACTGCTTATCATTACGGCGTTGTTACTGATAAAGTGCAGACCAGACCGTGAACTGTTTACTTTTTGGTAAAATTATTGAAACTTTAAATCAATTGCACAATGGAATTTTACATATGATAATAAAACGATTTCTTTTTCACGATTCCGATCGACATAATGGCTAAGAAAATTATAGGCTATCATAACTTCATGTATTAAATATACATTTAAACAACGAAATGTTTGTTTTTACTCTTAAATCAAATACTTTAGGGTAAAATAGAGTTAAATAGGGCTCAAGATTTTTTTTAAATATTCGATCAACTTCTATCAGAATATCGTCTACGACGGTTGTCAATATAGTAGTGGTACATACATTTAGTAATTATTGAAGTAAAAGAATACTTTTGTGGTGCAAAAGCTCTAAACATGTACGAAGTGATCTAAAGGACGACGCTCGGAATATAATTATAAAACCGCTGCCTAAGGAATCACTACTTCCACATCCAGATTTTTCATCCACGTCACTTTAAAGGAAACATCTTGACTATATTTGCACTCTAGTATGTGGAAATTATTGGTCATAGAATTTTAATAATATTTGGGGCAGATGTCATAAAAAAGTTTGAGAAGTTGGTTTCTACCATATACGTTAAAAATGAAGTTTCTAGTTTACCCTACTTACTTTCCCCTATTCACAACCTACCACCTCCCACCTCTTCAATGGAGTCATCTCAATCAGATGTCACTACAATACATACTTGTACTAACTTTCAAGTGAATATCTCAATTTTATGTTATTAATCCCATTAATAATGGAGCGGAAGTGGTGGAGTTTGAAAAATATTAGAAAGAAATCTGAGGCCTTGGTTTCTAGTATATACACCAAATCCCAAACTTCTGTACTCCTACCAGCTTGATTTACTTATTTTCCTCTATTTACTCCTATTAACCCCAACCCTTCAACGGAATCATCCCAAAATATAATCTAGTTCCAGATGTCGTTATAATACATACGTCTATCAAATTACAAGTGAATATCTCAATTTTATTTTATCAACCCCGTTAATAATGGAGTAAGGATAGTGGAAGAGTTGAAAAATATTATTAAAAAATCTGAGGCCTTGGCTTCTAGGACGTACACCGAATTTCAAGTTGCTGTACTCTTACCAGCTTGCTTTACTTACTTTTCCCAATTTACCTCTACTTGCCCCCACTCCTTCAACGCAATCATGTCAAAATATAATTTAGTTTCAGATATAGTTATAATACATACATGTACCAAATTTCAAGTGAAAATCTAAATTTAACTTTATCAACACTTTTAATAAGGGAGTGGGGGTGGTGGGGGGATGGAAAATACTACTAAAAAACTTGAGACCTTCGCTTCTAGTATATTCACCAAATCCGAAATGTCTGTACTTTACCAGCTTGCTTTACTTATTTTCCCCTATATACCCCTATTTAACCCCCAACGGAATCATCTCAAAATATAATCTAGTTCCAGATGTCGTTATAATACATATGCGTATCAAAATTCATGTGAATATCTCAATTTTATTTTATCAACCCCTTTAATAATGAAGTAAGGGTGGTGGGGGGTTGAAATATATTATTAAAAAATCTGAGGCCTTGACTTCTAGTACATACACCGAATTTTAAGTTTCTGTACTCATTCCAGTTTGCTTTACTTACTCCCCCCTATAACCTCCAACCCTTCAACGGAATCATCCCAAAATATAATCTAGTTCCAGATGTCGTTATAATTCATACGCGTACCAAGTTTCAAACGAATATCTCAATTTTATTTTATCAACCCTTTTAATAATGAAATAGGGGTGGTGGGGGTTGAAAAATATTATAAATAATCTGAAACCTTCGCTACTAGTACATACACCGACTTTCAAGTTTCTGTATAGTCTTACCAGCTTGCTTTACTTATTTTCCCCTATGTACCCATATTTAACCCCCAATCCTTCAACGGAATCATCTCAAAATATAATCTAGTTCCAGATGTCGTTATAATACATACGTGTACCAAATTTCAAATGAATATCTCAATTTTATTTTATCAACCCTTTTCATAATGGACTAGGGGTGGTGTGTGGTTGAAAAAGATTATAAAAAAAATCTGACGCTTTGGCTACTAGTACATACACCGAATTTCAAGTTTCTGTACTCTTACCAACTTGTTTTACTTATATTCCCCTATTTACCCCTAAATAACCCCCAACCCTTCAACGGAATCATCTCAAAATATAATCTAATTCCAGACGTCGTTATAATACATACGTGTACGAAGTTTCAAATGAATATCTCAATTTTATTTTATCAACCCCTTTAATAATGGGTTAGGGGTGGTGGGGGGTTGAACAATATTATAAAAAATCTGAGGCCTTAACTTCTAGTACATACACCGAATTTCAAGTTTCTGTACTCTTACTAGCTTGCTTTACTTATTTTCCCCTATTTACCCCTATTTAACCCCCAACCCTTCACCGAATATCCTCAAAAAAAACAAACCAGTTCCAGATCTCGTTATAATATGTATGTGTACAAAATTTGAAGTCAATATCTTAAACCGTTCCGGAGAAAACGTGCGGACAAAAAAAAAAGTTACAGACAGACAGAATTTTTTTTTTTTTCGCTTAAATTTAAAATCTCGACGTTTCATGACATTCTAAACCCACTTCAAGAAAGAAACATTTTGAAAATTTTTTTGCGATTACTATACTTCCAATCCACTACGTAGATGTGGAAGTAAAATTAAAAGAACCTACCTTAAGTGAAGTTAAGAGGAAAATTAAAAGGACTTACCTTAAGGTGGCCATTCCCTAGAAAGAGACATCCGATAGGGAAATATTTATTATTCTTGACCATAACTTTGTTTTCTTAGTACGTATATTTAAAAAAACTATAAGAGTACCAAGTGGAACCATAAGAAGCCTATTGCTATGAACTTTCACTCAATAATTTCAGTAGTTGGCAAAATAGCTAGATTTAAATGTTAATCTTCCTATTTCGTAGTTTTAAATCTAGCTATTTTGCAAACCACTGAAATTATTAAGTGAAAATTCATAGTAATAGTCTTGTTATGGTTCTACTTAGATACTTTTATATTTTTTTTAAATATACGTACTAAGAAAAAAGTTATGGGCAAAAATAATAAATATTTGCTTATCGAATCGAATGTCTCTTTCTAGGGAACGGCCACCTTAAGTGAAGTTCTATTACAATTTGATTTACTTTGAATCCCCGTGATCTATTCAATGTTGCAACAATGGGATGGCGTTAAAATAGTGAGAATGCTCAGGGAAGTGTGGATATAAGGAAAGAGTGGGCTGGTGAGAAAAAATTGGTTGGCTTTGAAATGGGTACACTACCTAGTGAACTATTCATATAACTATTCATATAATTATAATACACAGAACTTTACTTAAGGTAAGTTTGTTCAATTTCATAATTTTTTGATTCATAAGTCGCTAATTGTTCATGTAGGTAGTGCAGCTTCTGAGATTTTTAATGGTAAGGCAGACTTATTGACCTTAGGTCGTTTAATATAATAAGTAAATACACATACTATTTTTTCGAGCCGTTCTCCTATATCTTTTTAAACCCCAGAACAAACCATCGATCACATTAAGAAAAATATCATCTGCATCTGGAGTCTTTTTCATCTTATGTTCACATGTCTTTCACAGTTAGAAAATTGCGTTACACACATGAAATCCACAGCGCCCCATCGTTTCCAACATCTGAGTTAATTTCTAAAGCCTACCCAAAGACAGGTAAGACGCCCCATACTGTCACTCAGTCAGTGCCCATTAGCGGTCCCGAAAATAAAACCATCATTTAATAAAATTACCAAAATAAAATCCAACAACCATGCTGTAAACATGACACGCTAACGAGTTAGAAGTTTTTAGCTGGTACAGCGGATGTAACTCCACGTATCTGTCATTGTCACTTTAATAAACAAAGCCAATGTTCTCGGGAGCTCCCAGGGAGAGAAAATTTTCATTCTCCGCGGGGTTTCCGAAACAACGTCGTGTTTAGTTTACTATCGAACCTCACCTTGAAGAAACTAAATATACGCCGTGAAGCCAGTCTGGAGCTTTATTCGGAAATTGTGAAAGCCCAGTGTCGTCGCACCGGGTGAAATCGAAAAGCTGAAAGTTAATAAGGAAATAACTATAATTACTCGAGAGGGAATTGTTGAAAATTACCGTTAAGTTTACCCACTGCGTTACAAGGAAGCTCGTTTGCTATGCATTTAATTCTTAGTTACCCACTAAAAATAGCTTTCAAATAGCACAACATCTACACACAATTATTTGGAACAAGTATTTATAAATAATAGAAGCACAGAGCATAACTGATTCAATTAGTCAACTTTTACGCAAATGAGAATTCCGAATTTAAAACTAAAATAGCCTTATCTAAGCGTGGTAGCACAGGGAAATGTTAACTATTCTGAGCGATAATTTTTTCTTAATGCAAATATTGCGAAAAAACTGTATGCAGGGTGTCCGTTTTATAAAATAAATTCCATATCGAGGCTTTTTAGATCAAAAAGGTAACAATTGGAAAAGATAAGTTAAATAAAGTTTTTTCAAACACGGTTTTATAAAAGTTGCTTTTTTTCCTTTGCGTTTCTCACTCCAACGACTTGATTTCAAATTTATTACCTTCTTGTTACCCGATATTTGTTAACAAAATGTGTTATTATAAAGGCCACATAATAAGCGCACAAAATATGAATATTTTTTAAAGACTATGTCGATAAACTGTGACAATTTGTAGGAGTGAGAATAGCAAGCAGGGATTTTATTTAACTAACTCAAAAAAGATACCAAGTATACTAAGAAATAACGATAAAAGATGGGGGCAACTTGTTTTTCTAGAATTCTAGTTTTCGAGAATATCGCATAGAAACGCTCTAGTGAATGAAACAGCGCAGAGGTCGGTGTAAAGTTACTAGATATTGAAAGGTAGTATTAAATGCAACTTATTGGTAGCTGTTACACATAGCACTTATTGGATAAGAAAACCCGTGGGGCATGCACAGTTGATTTTAGCAACAGTATTTTCAAGCTTACACAAATCCGTACATAATATACAGCTTGTCAAATATAGGAACAAGTACAAGATTGTCGCTACCTGCGTAAAATATGTCTATTTTACCCCAAGCAAAGGGAAGAGGCGAACAACTTCTTATTAAACCGCCTCACATTGAGACCAAACCGAACATTTTAAGAAAAGTTAACCTTCTCAAGGCACTTTATGACCAAACGAGCTGATTTTTTTTAAATACTCAGAACCAAATTCCTAATCGATCCCTCCAGGCGGAATATTAATCTCCATATATAAAATTTTCAAAATAAAACTGTTTAATTTAAAAAAATTGATTTCCTCAGGTAATGTTGTCATTTTGAGCAATATTGATCTTCATCTTTTCTGTAAATTTCAAGGCAAGGTGACCTATACTTCTTGAGTACATCTATACACCCGTGCAGCAGAGCATGGGAATCCGCTGGTCAGACAGGCGACTGTCGATCCCAACGACGCTTCGAGGCACAAGAGGCCGAAGCTCCAGATCCTGGATAATGGGTAAGTATAACTAACCCTTTATCTGTTTCAGTCCGATCTGCAAGCCACACCGCAAGGACACAATGACAAAAAACAACCAATTACCCGATCCCGGGGGTACCAAGCAAACAACCAGCTCGGTACCCTTACCCTAGCCCGTGCCGGCCTCTGACGCTAAGAAAGTGTCTCTGGCCGAACACAATCCTGAACTACACAGTTCACACTTCCTTCCGACGAAATCCTTCCCAAATACCTTTCAAACTCCGAGAGGGCTCGGTAACAGCCGTTCCCTCTCACGACAGACGAAATACGCTCCCGGGAGCCTATACATGCCAGCGAAGAAAGAAGACCAAGACAGAAGAGCGTCAGAAGAAACGACCCAGCAGGCAGGGTCCAACAGCCAGGACCTGGGGAAGTTTGCTAACATCGCCAATACCATCCGCATTTGCGAGGGGGATAGGCGAAAAAGCAGGCCCACCCCTTACGAGGCCAGTTCAGGTCTACAGCGATGATTGGGGCAATGAGCTCAAGCTCGACCCCTAATCATCCGAGACCGTCATCTTTAGTCAAGACTACTGGCGCGATGTTTTAAAGTTTTAGTAATTAAACGTTAATTGCGAAAAAACTTAAAGGTTGTTCTTCTAAAACGGCAGAGTTGTCACCATATTGTTTTAGTAAAATTCTCTGATTTTCAGGTATTTACTACTATAATAGTGGAACCGTTACCTTTTTTAAATAAATTCCCTGACAAATCTAAAATTTTCGAATTTCTTGGTATTTTCAGTAATGAGGAATACGTCATTGTGTCAAGTTTTCAGACTTTAACAATAATAATAATAACAGTCGTTTATTTAGCACTTTGCTATACATGTTCACAATAACAGGAGATAACAAAGAAGATTAATACAATATGTAAAACATGTTCAGTATTCATCTAATATTAACAATAAGCGATTCCACTATTAACTAACTAGACTAATAAATGAATAAATATTACTATGTGAAACAGAAAATCTATTTGTAAATATCCCTAACTATTCTTTTGAAAGAAGCTATGTTACGAGTCAGCTTAGCTTCCCTAGTAAGACTGTTGTATATATGTAAACCTTTGAAGAAAACTGACATTTGCGCAGCAGTTGTATTTACTCGTTGCAAAACTAAATTAATTCTACCTCTGGTGTTATAGTTGTGGAAATCGTCAAAAGTTTGTACATTTTCTTGCAGATAAGGAGGTAATATATGCAATTTAATTTTAACTAGTACATTGAACTCCACATATTTAAACACATTCATCCATCCTAACGTTTTTAACATGTCATTTACTCTAGTATAAATACTACGTCTTAGTATAACTCTCATAGCCCTATTCTGCAACTTATGTAAGCTATCCATGTAGCCTTGGTTTGCAAGATACAGAACAATAACTACAATAGTTAAAGTGTGGTAACATAATAGTGTTGTATACCAATTTTCCACTTTCTACAGGTAATACCAACTAACTCTATTTAGGACACATCTTCTTAGCAATCTGTTACACACATTATCGACATGATTACCGAATATAAATTTATCTGACTAGATATTTAATTCCCCTAATAATATCAATTACTTCTCCACAAACTCGGAATTCTAGTTTTTGCTGTTCTATTTCATATCCATTTTTTTCGTACAATCCTACCTTTTGGTTTAGGCACATTCAACTTTAGTTGAAGTTAGACTTCTAACCATTCACTCGCTTCTTTGAGAACTTTATTCAGTCTATTCACCAACAACGCACCGCTTTCCTCTGTTATTTATATAACCGTATTATCTGCAATCAAATGATAACAGCAGTTATCAAACAGAGCTGCTAGGCCATTAATGAATAAAATAAATAATAAGAGCCCAAGAATACTACCTTGCGGTACCCCAACATTTTAGGCTTAGAGGAAGTAAGTAAATTTTAATACAAAGGTAACAACAATAATATTGTCAGTCAAATACAAGTAGCTAATAACAATTAACGATTATTATAGCTATTATTAAAAATAAATACTTTTGTAAATAGTCTACCCTCACCAAGTACTCCGTGGTCTTGAATTTTTATAATCTTTCTTCTAATGCCTCACGAATTATTGAAAATACTGCATAACTAAAAAAATTATTAAAAAACAACCTCTGATATGCATGTGATCGCACATTTTTTAAAACTGTAAAGTAGAGAAAAAACTTTCATATCATGTTATTGACCGAATTTTGAACAACTTATAAAAAGATCCATCTGTATGTCTTGTCTGTGTGTCCGTCCGTTGTTTCTTGTAAGCACGATGACTTAAGAAAGAAAAGTTCAATTGTAATGAAATTTTAACAGTAAATTAGTGTTAGGTAGAAGGAGAACCCTATTGTTCTTGAACAAAATGGATCAGTAAATAAAAAAGGTATTAGTCATTTAAATTTAAAAGAAACTGTTTTTTTCTTTAATTTCATGTTTTGTAATTGATTAGAAATCTTATGATATATCATTTCTACTCATTTATTTTGACGTGCTTTTTAAAAACTTTTTCAAAAACTCATAATATTAACGAAAAACTGATCCATAGAATGTGCAACAATTATATAAAAAGTTCGATGAATCGGCGATTCTTATAAGAATTTCAAGAAAAAACCTAAGAATTGCTACTTTTGAGGAAACGCATCCCTAATGGTTTGTAGTTTTTTTTCCACTACTTTTTCCGTATTATATAGGTACGTTATTCTAGAATCATTAAATAAAAAATATGAGTTTTAGTAACTTTTACCAATTTCTGACTAATTGGCCATTGCGCGAAAGTAAAAATAGCGCTGTACGTCAATGAATGGTGCACTTCCGGTGTGTGCGCGCTACTGCAATAGCAATTTGCCAGTCTGCAAGATTCCCATTCCTTCAGATTAACACTTTCGTTTCAGAATTGGAAACAGGAGCAAAGGCTCCACACCACGTATAGATGTATTTACTGCAAAAGGAAACGGTAAAGTTTTTAACGATTATTTGTGTATATGTTTTGGTATACACATGTTTTAATGGTTTTAACACGAAATGCGATGAAGGAAGGAAACTTTGTATATTTTAAAACAACTGGTAATGGTGACATTTGGTTTCTGTGGTTGGGATTGTTTGTTCAATATACATATAATCGAGTAATTCGATTTTAAATTCTGCTTGTTAAAGGTACTAAATTATATTTATCTTATAAATGAAATATGGTCTCTTAGTCATTTAAATGCTTATGTCATAAAATATACTACTAAATTAGCTTTTAAATAAACAGAACTGTTTAGTCTTACGTAATTAAATAAATAATACATTTCCGATCTTAACATTAAAGTCATATTCAAGACACCTTTTCTGTTTCTTAAGTTTTGTATTTTGATATTCTGATGTACCTATTATCAGTTATCACTGAACCTTTTAATTCTAAACATTTTATCACTGCACTGGTTCTTTAAATGAAAAAAATAGTAATTTTATCGAATTTCCTACATACAAAAGGGCTTAATCACTTTGACAAGAGGAAATTTGAAAAAGCAAAAAAACGAAAACTCACTATTATTTTAAAAATAGATATTTCCTCTATATGCGCCATAAATGTTAAAACATT
Source organism: Stenurella melanura (assembly GCA_963583905.1). Classification (NCBI taxonomy): domain Eukaryota; kingdom Metazoa; phylum Arthropoda; class Insecta; order Coleoptera; family Cerambycidae; genus Stenurella; species Stenurella melanura. The sequence goes on from OY757309.1 coordinate 88,781,235, forward strand.
TTATGCCTTTTCTTATCAATCCTACAAACATGAGGGTTGTCCAAAACATGTGAAACAGTTCATGGTACGGCCGAGGTATGGTCACCCATAGTATTATCCAATTAGAAAGAAAAAAGTGGCTAGCCTCTAAATCACTGAGAACTAAAAATTCACTCCCATATGATCATTTAAAACAAGCGGAGCTTGATTAAAGTGCCAGTAACTACATTCATCAATGCCAAAGTTAATTTTCCTGACATTAAAGCAAAGGTTATTTTGGAGAAAAAGAAATTGAGCTTTACCAAGCCATCGCTAAAGTAAACTGAACACTGATATTTGTCCCCTTACATAGGAGCCTTTTTCACATTAGAGAAATTCACCAAGAGTACAAAAAAGTTTAATTATATTCACCAAATCCATACTTTTTTAAACTTGCTCACCAAAAATATTATGCGTTCGGTGCCCAAACCTCTTTTCTGTGGTTTGGTGTAAACAACCGATCATTCTTAAAGAAAAAAGTGTGTTCGAAGAAATCAAATTGAAGCAATTGACTAAAAACTTTCCTCATTTTGGCTTAATTCTGATTTTTGCGAAAAATATAAAATAATTTTTTGTTTAGAATGAATTGAACTTAATTCTTGGCTAATTTTTATTAACAAATAATAAATAAATTACAGATCTCGGAAAATAATCAATAGAATTAGACCAAAATCTTTTCGAGGTCGGTGATCACGATTTTGAAGTAAAAATTGGAACATTCAAAATAGTGGACAGAAAAGAGTCGATTTCTTAAAGTTAAATTGTCATTTTTAAAGATAATAATCATAAAATTGGACCAAAATCTATACTCAGGGGCTTTCGAGGTTGCATATTACGATTTTCATGTAATAAATAACCAATACAAATATTTAAGATGACAGTATGGTACATTTTCTAGGTTAAATGTAAATATAAATGAAAATAAATGGTTACCAAATCTTATTAATATATTTTTCTACACCTATTTAATTATGTGACAATTATTAAAATCTCTTTGGTGAAACATTTTTTTGTTCATTTCTGTTATTTATTCACATTAAAAATATCAGTTTAACCTGAAATATCAGCCATATTGGATCCGCCATTTTAAATTTTGCAATTTTCATTTCAAAATCGTGATCAGCGACCTCGAAAATCATCGAGTATAGATTTTGGTCTAATTCTGTCGATTATTTTCCGACATTCGTAATTTGTTTATTAATTGTTAATAAATATTAGAGAAAAACTAAATGCAGGTCCAAAATACATGTCAAACTTGATTAATAAGTGTATCTGAACACTTTGCAAAAAAAAAAAATAGGAAAATAGGTAATGTTTACAAGAAATCAGAACTATTCTGCTATCTTGACACGACTACTCTGTCAGTTTGACATATAATTCAAACGACGAACTTATTGTTTATGTTCCTGATTTACATCCACTTTCCAGTTTTAAGACCTCAAAATGATAATTAACAATGTCCACCTAGATTTAAAGTGTTTAAATGTGAATACGCAAAGGGGGTTCAAAATGCCTACAGGGTGTAAGTCATTTTTAGCCACAAATGTAACAAACAGTTTGGAAACATCTGCTTTCTGTATTTCAATAGATGTACTGTCGAGCAAAAAATATAGGACAACTATTTTTTTAAATCTGCCTCTATTTGAACATGCAATGAGCAGCCAAAATAAAACAATTAGCACTTTTATTATATTTTTTCTGTGTTTAACATTTTAAAAAAGTGGAGAATAAACGGTACGATTAGTAGAAATCCTGGATCAGGGCAACAAAGAATATCCAACTTAACAAGAAACTAAATATTAATATTTTCTTATCGCACCATTTCTATTTATAACCTCTATAAGTCTGTTTGGCATAGAATTAAATGAACTTATACAATAATCATTAGTAATAATATTTTCCCATGCATTATTTGTACTACTTCCAGTAATTCTTCGGCATTCCGAGGTCTTACATTTCGTTCTTGGATACTTCTTACGAGCAGTTCACATACGTCTTCCACAGGGTTAAGATCTGGACTATGACTAGCCAGTTAAGAACATTAATGTTGTTATCTTGAAACCAGTTAGTCATGGTATGAGCACTGAACTGAACAATTATCTTGTTGAAATATGAATTCATTATTAGGAAATAATTGTGACACAGAAGGGAACATGTCGTTCCTCAATATGCCACAAAATACCAGGACCACGTTTCGATACCCAAGCCCACATGTTAACGGAAAATCTACACTTTTGTCATTGTTAGATACATACACACTAACATATTTCTTATCATACAACCGCTGTGTGTAGACTGGAAAGTTTTTTCATCTGTAAAGATTACATTGTTCCAAAAATTTACATCATGCACTAAATATTCAAGCGCAAATCCCTGTCGATCTTCTTTATGTTCAGCTTTAAGTAGATATTTCTGTGCTGCTGGATGACAGCATAGCTCCGATTCTCTTACTCGCCGCTGACCAGTACTATCGGTCCAGGAAAATGCATTTCTTCAGCAGCATGAATTACTGAGTGAAATGGATTTTCTACAAATTTATTTACCAATTGCAAATCTTGCTGTTGAGTTGATATCCTTCGTCGCCCTGATCCAGGATTTGTACTAATCATACCGTTTATTCTCCACTTTTTTTAAATGTTAAACACATAATTTTTGGCAATATTATAAGCAGTGCAATTTGTCACATTGACCATCCATCTTCTGCTTTAGCAATAACGCATATTAATTTTGGCACACTTGCAATGAATGTTGACTAACTGACAATGTCACAAAAATTAAAGTTAGATGCACACAACTAGATTTTAGAAAAAATACGTTATAAGACTTGTCCTATTGTTTTCCTTTTGGAAATCAGAATCAATGTGATGAATAATTGAAACACGTAAATGTTAAAATGTGTTATAAGAAAATGATGAAGTAATAAAATAGCAATGCGTAATGCGCATATCTGCATAAAAGTAAGAGAACCGCGAATGTACGCTCCGGCCGGATGTCCCTGATAAATTATTCCCTGAATAATTAGATAAAGTACTGATAACTTACAAACCACATTGTTTTTTGCAGCTGGTATCTGTTGCCGTTGTATCCGAGCCCGAATCGTATACGTAAGACGAAATCGGCGGAACATTTTCCAATTTAATTAGGACATGGTAAAGGATGATATTCGCTGTGACGCAAAAGTGCAAATAAAGAAGATCTCCATTAGATTTTATTAATTTTAAAAGCGGATATGACTAGGTGACATCAATACGTGTGGTCTGATTGGTTATGGTTATGTGATGAAGTTCAATCAGAATTACCAAATTGCTATTCCATATTCATTTCCATGCTAGTAGCATAATCAGCAAATGGACTATGTATTGTGTCTATTCAGAAAGTCTTTTAGAACGTTCAATCGTTGTACAGACGGAAAATGATACGATTTTATGAAATTTTTCACAAATACATGTGAATATTATTGAATAAATTATTACTTTTTCTCAAACTTTCCCATGGATTCTTCGATAAATATATTTTAGTCAACTCTGAACTATATTAAATAGAATAGTAGATTGGGAAACCTTTGTAGAATGCAATTCGGAGGCGAGAATTACAGTCAAGGGCCATTATAGTCACATATACATGGTGTAATTAGTTCCATGTGATTAAGAAAACTGGTGGTAGGGAACGACAAGACAAAAAAAAACTTTATATAACATGGGGTCTACAGCTCATAGTTTTGGAAAAAAAAACAAAAATTTCGAAAATACTTAATAACATAGTTTGAACTGCTGTCGCACAAGATACTCTAACATTCGTGCAAATAAGTATGGTGAGCCTAAGAGATAATTAGGCCGCGACAGGGGTCATCGAAAAGCATGCCGACAAAGCAGTTAAAAGCGACTGACAGAAGACATCGCCATATTTTTTGCTTCTTCGCGGCCAAATTATCTTATTACCCGTGCTATACTCTCCCTTGTAAAATTCTCAAGTAATAATTTCACTTTGTGTCCCTACTTGGTAAACAACGTAGGTACACACGACGCGACCTACCCGTTCCTTGGTTTTGTCTGTTGCTTCTGTTCTTTTTGAATTTTGTGCCACTTATGTTAAGATTTATTTCATTGACTTATGGTTCAAGTCGTTAGTACTTGGTTAAGTAAGACACTACTTCTCGTTCGTGCTTTTGTGTTACTTTTCAGATTTTGGACCTAGTTTTTCTTTATTGATAACGTTATCGCAGTTTAGTTTGGCGTTTTAAAACGCAGATTTTAGACATTATGGGAGATTATGTATTTTAATGTGCTTAAAAACCATAGAACCATGTGCATAGAAACCATAAAAAATTATCCTAATTTACCAAATGTGTTGAACGGAGTGCGTATGTCCTTAGTTCGACGTGCCGAAATGTGTATACGTGAAGATGGAGGTCATTTCGAACATTTTTTGTAAAAAATTCAAAAAAATTGTTCAGTTATTTTATTGGGTGTTACCTATTGGGCATTAAAGGTATGATTATTACTGTTGTTATTATTATTACTATTCGCTGTCTTGTTTTGATCTGTTTATCATTGTTTACATTGATTTTCATAGAGACCAAAGACTCGATTTTTAGTTTTAGATACCTGAAAAATGGGAAAAATCATGCGCTCAATTCGTTAAAAAATCAGATTTTTTGCTAACTTAAAATACACAACTATTTCCTGTTATCGTATCTTGGACGTCTAACTGTTCGTTTTCCAATTTCATAAAATAATTACTAATTTTTTAAGCTTTTAACACAATGTTACAAATGTTAATAAACCACTTTCAAATATTTTAAATTCTTATAAACGACAATAACAGCTACAATAACTTTGTTCCAAATATAAAAAACACATGTAAACAAATCCTATTTAAACCCCTGCGGCCATGTTATGCTTGCTTGAGCCGAAAGAGAAAGAATTATTTAAATTTTCATAATTAGTGGTATAAAAAGTTCGGTACAAGCAATCCCATCAAAGTGCCGCACTTCTTCCCGCGGGAGCACAAATCGGGTATTACAGTTTTTTATTATTTCTAACATTCGGAATTATAACATCCATTGACGCTGAAAGACAGTGGTTATCAAATGTTTCCTACCTTAACATTCAAATGCTTTACCTAGGTCAATTTTTTCAAAGTGCCCCTAAAGACAAAAGTCATATAGGTTTTTTGTTTGTCTAGTCGGTCCCTATTACCAGTTTTTTTTAATGACATGAAACTAATTACACCCTGTATATTACAAATACTCTTTTCTAGTCAGTCTAGTCATCTTTTACCGCCGCCGTGATATTTTCATTGAGAAAACCTTAAAAGCATAATTTTAACGTTTTAAGATTAGTCTATATGGCTGTCTTTACAAACAGATGCATTAAGAATCAAGCTGCAATGTAATTGGCAGGCTACCTGTGCTTCATGACAATTTTACGAGGATTGCATAAATAGGCGGCATCAAAACTAATCGTCCATTAGCTACATACACCTACTTTACATTAAGTGATCACCAAGTGATCTATTTTGTCCCCATGGAAGCTAACTCAAATTATACAAAAATTAATTCTGATTCTATAAGCTCCAAGCGTTTTGACGCGATGGTGAATTTTTAAATAAGAAATTATACTTTATTTTTTAGGATTTTAATTTGCTAGCAAACCAGAATTCAGGTTATCGAAAGAATGCAAAGACTTCATTAATAATATTTTTACATATTGCTTTTCTTTTAGTTCTCATAGATAGTTATTTTTTCTGCTGTTTGCAAAATCCTATAGAGAATATGTTTCAGGAGTTAATCCTTGATAATAAACTTCCAATTTACACGAATTACATTTTCAAAATATATGCTACGCTCTGGAGAAATCAAGTCGAGATTGCTAATGTGTCTAATTCTTCACACTTTAGAAAACTATACTATTGTAAGAACAACCGGAAATGGTACCACAAAAGTATACGTGCGACTGAATAATTGTGAAAATGTGTCCTCATTAAAACGGTCTCTGTTCACTTTTCTGAGGCTCTGGGGTCTTCTTTACATCCATTTCGTCTTCATAATAATTACTGAGAATAAATAAACCGCTAAAAAGCACAAACTAATAATAACATAAGTAATGAGTAACCCAACACTAGATTTAAAATATACTTGTATTTACTCGCTCTAATTTTGAAATGTGTTTCCCATTAGTCGCCGGAGATTACGGTTTTATACGGCTCAAAAAGAATTCTCTCACAACACAGCATTTACGTTTGACGGGCAAAACCTGTATTGTTTATCAGTAAGATGTAACATGTTTACACAACAAAAAATCTTGGATCAGATTGGTGGTCGGATGGTTTAATTATTTTAAATGTTCCTAACTAATCTATCATGTTGATACTGTCAAGGTTATGTGTACTAACCGGTGATTAATACAGAGATATGAAGAATTCCAATTACCAAATACTAGTTCGGTATGTTCACAAAGAGAAACTAACATGATAGTTAATTAAAAAGTTGTAAAATTTACTTACTAAAATCTTTACTAGTGAAGCTTTGGTTTCCGATTACATCGTTGGCGTAATATAACGACGATGGCTTCACGTTTAGCGCTGTAGTGAAGAGGTAGATGGAAAGTATTCCTTAGAACAAAGCGAAAATTTCATAATAGGAGCGATTTCGAGTCGTTAATAGACAATACACAGAGATAAGTGGATGAATGAATGAGTACAAAAGTCATAATAGCTGTGAGACACCTACGAGACCCAGCTTGAAAGCTTATTGTGCTTTCTATCGCAAGAAGCTTGATGTTAGTAGCAACTCTTCCTATCAGATCCTTGCTGAAGTTCCATGTGTCGGGATAAGTTTCCCTGAAAATGTTAAATTTCCCACCGATGACAGTGTCATGTTCAAAGGGTATATAGGCCAGTCACTATAGTAAAAGAGAGTATGAAAAATTGCAAGCTTTTAAATTTTGCAACATTTGAGGAGGTAAAAAAATAATGAATTCGGTTTTTGCACCCCTTTACGCCACCCGGAACATTGTTAAACTACCAAAAACGTATATTTGCAATGATTTTTTGAACCAAACTCCGAAATTTAATTTATGCAAACCTTGAAGAATATTTTAATAATTATTAGACATCTTGTATCAAGGTTACACCCTGCTACGATGGCAAATAGTTGTTTATGAACTTTATTATATTATATTTTGTCGAAAAAAATTGCGACAGTTATGTAAATGATTGCTTATGCAACAGGGTCACAAACCCGCTTGTAATTTTGCGTAACTTTTTTACTCCGGATGCTTGTTTTTCACTTTTTTTTTTATCTGGCACGCCCCCGATTTTGACGATTTAAATAATAAGTGGGGGTCTGATTAATTGCGGAAGTCTTAAAATCGAGTTGCGAATGTTTGTAGCACCAATGCATGACAACCAATTACGTCTCATTTAAATAATGAAGTTATAGTCCATAATTGTTTATTTGTGGCATATTCAGATTTTCTTACTTTTTGTTGGGTATTTTCCCACGTTAACTGCCCATAGCTTTCATTTTCATTTTTTAGTTTATTACATTGTTCTAGTTTACATATTTTTAGGTGTGAGACTTTTTGAAACGGTCAAGTATTCAAGAACCAACCTCTGCCTGATCCCTTTGGCGCAAAGGTTTTTTCATAAAAATTTTTTAAATATTTTTCATTGGTAAAATACCCAACAAAGAGTAAGAAAAATAATGACGTTATACTTGAAAAAATATGCAAATTTCAGATAACAATTTAAATAATGTACTCAAATATTACTCCTTGAATTTGCAACCTCACAAAGCATCCGGAATATATTTTATTCCTTCTGAGAAAGTTTGCATGTTCATTAAAATTTTATCAAAAAAATCCAGGAAGTGGTGGAAATTTATTATTGTTTTACTTATATCGATATACACTTCAAATCAATTTGCAACCCATTAACAATGTAAAGGTGATGGCTAAAGAAAAGGAGGAAGATAATGCTGAAGAGGAAGATAGTGAACTAGCTAAGTTTCTGCAGGGTTGGCAAAAAACCGCTTTTTTGGAGAAAAGTCCAGGCCAGTGGACAAAACTGGAAAAAACCACAAAAAGTGGAAAAAACCACTGGTCGAAACTGGTTATGCAACTTATTATAGACGATTTCTTAAAAAATAGAGAGTTTTACTGTAAAATTTGCACAGAGCATTCAAGTGAGTTTAAAAATCGCATAATAATTATAGCATCAAATGTGGGATTGTATGTAAAAGCCAAACATTTATATGAACAATTGAAGAATATTGTTAATGCCCTAAATAAATTACAATCGGAATTGCGGGTGCTACGCATGAATTTATCTACCTACTTAATTGTGAAGATTTGCTGCCATACAAAACTCAAATTAAAAAGCGATATTCAGACTGCATTACAAATTATCACAAGTTGGCTTATATGCTCAGTCCGAAGTATTGAGGTGAAAAAAAATGAACACCTGAAGAAAAGGAGACCATACGAAATTTTTTTAATCAAGAAATAAATACAGCAATTGTTCCATTATTGCAGTTTGACCTGGAATCACATCCGTTTCCTAAAACCATGTTTGCAAATTTAGTTTTAAAAATGCTCACCCCTAGTCGGTGGTGGAAAAGCTTAGAAAAACAATGTTTGGTGGAAAATCTCGATGAAAATGAAAAACATGTTTTGAATGTTTTTAGATTTTAGCGAACATTTATCACAGTGCATCATTGCATTGTCTGCCTCAATTGAGAGGACATTTTATAATTTTAGTCTAATTCATTCTAAAATACGGAATAGATTAGGAATGGGCCCAGTTTCAAAACTCGTGTCTGTATACAAAATGTTAAATGTCAAATGCCCTTCTGCTGATGCTGAATCAGTTTATGAATACTAAGAACATTTAAAAACTATTAATAAACGAATAAACTAAAAGTTATAGTTCCTTTTTCTAGGACAATTTTTTATTTACTTTATATAATATGCAGTACCAGTAGGTATAAGTATTTATGTTTTGTTTTTTTTTTAAGTTAAAGTTTTTGTTTATGTATACAGTATATATTATTTATTTTTATTTGTGTTTATAACCTTCGTTTTTTTAATACATTTTTTATTTATTGTTATTGTTTATTATATTTATCATGGATATTTGTTTTATTTTAAGTTCATATTTATAGCTGCGTTTTTTTTTATTGTTTGTAATTCAATTTTTCTAATAAAGAGTATAAAAATTGATTGTGAATATATAAAAAATAGCATGTCTTAAAGTGGAAAAAACTACCTTTTTTGGATTTTGACCAGTCCACAAAAAACCGGTTAAAACCACCTGGTTTTTTCCAGGGTGGTTTTTTCCAGCCAACCCTAAGTTTCCGACACACTTTGATATTGTTGGCAATCCCTTAGATCCATATCTGATTTCCGATCTGATCTCAAAGCCCTCAATGTCAAAGAAATGGAGAATCAGAAGTTGAGAAACTTCTCGCCATTGAGATCGTCAAAGAGAGGAGATGGATTCGCAGGATTCCAGAATGCAAATTGATCAAGAAATTGACAGCATTCCGGATCTTTCTTATAGAACTAACAATTCGAAATCAGTGGAATCCACGAATAATCAAACTCGAGAAAAAGGTAAATTAGCATAAGACAGTACTTTATGTAATAAAAAAAAAAAATTCAAATAAATAAAACTACTTCTTCATTTGATTTGATTTCAAATCCAAACAAGCTTCAATTATTTAAACGTTTATTAGTGTGATTGGCAGGTAATACATAGGCGGAATTAACAAAATATAAGAATTTTTTATTTGTAAATCCAACATAAGTAATTAATTTCGAACCTTTGTTGTAAATCAATTTTCAAGAAAGCACTATATTTTATACATGTCCCTTTGACATATCCCTTCCTATTCCCAACTTTATTTTACTTATCCTAACATCATCATCAACTGCCTGTCAAGAACTTTTTCATCGAAAAAATAATACAGAAAGGATTTACTCATTTAAATTATCTATATGAAAAAAAAATCTACTAGTCTATTAATCACCCACATGGGAAACTGTAGAGGATAAAACCTACAATAAAAAACATAAATATCATATTTTTACCAATTGTGCGCGTGTAAATATTTCAGTTGAAAACTGAGGATATTCAAAATTTCAACGATTAAATGCCATGTACATCAACTTCAAGTTCAGCCGTCAGTGCCTAGGGTCACTCACTACAACTTGTTTCATTTAATAAAATAATCATTTATTTCTGTGATAAATTTGGTAACTTTTTCCGCTAATAAAAAGAGCAATAAACGCTAACAATTTACATAATGTTTAGCAAGAATGTATTTAAACTTTGACAAATTGTTATTTTAATGTTGTTGTTAAGCGGGCTGGTATAAATTACCTCGAAACTTTTATGTAAAAGTTCTCGGAAACAAACAAAAACCCCACACCACAACATTTAAATATGAATATGAAGGAAAAATTCGTCAAGAAGCGTATACAAACATCAGTTTTTTTACGTCTCTGCTCGTATTTGTTTTACCAACATAGTCGTGTTACACAAGATACAATATTTATTTTGAACATTAGAACCTAGTTAAATATCAAGCGCTAATTGGCGTGTACATAAAATTAATTAAACAATGTTTTAATAACCTTTAGGGAGCGTAGACCATGGATTTCGTTACAGAGGTACTCTGATAAAAGGAAACAAAAATGGAAAGCTAGAGTACAAGAAAAGTATACTTTAAGGTGTCAACGGTAGAAAAATAAAAACTAGGATTACAGGTTTTTCGTTGTTTTCAAAAATAGTGGAATAACTGTAAAACTCCATTTTCAATATCCTGCTGTTCAATTTTTCTCTTAAAACAATGTTTTTTTGACGAAAGGACCGATGTGAAACCATCCATAGCCACACTTTAATGTAGGACTATAATCGATAAAGTCGTGGCTATGAAAAAATTACCTTATTGAGGGTATTCACAATTAATGAATTATAAAAAAATTAAAGCAGACGTATGACAAATAATAGTCTAACCACTGAAATCATTGTCAGCCCGGTCAAGGGGTGCGGGGAGGGTAAAAATACTTTAAAAATCATAACTTCCTAACTAGGTGTTAAACTATAAAAATGTTGACCCAGATCTGTGACAAATAATAACATTAATTGTTTCTAATCACTGAAATCAATGTCAGTCGGGTCAAGAGGTGCGGGGAGGGTTGAAATATTTGAAAATCATAACTTTCTATCTAGCCATTGAACTATAAAAATTTTAACGCAGATGTGTGCCAAATAATAAGATTAATTATTTCTAACCACTGAAATCAATGTCAGCCCGGTCAAGAGGTGCGGGGGGTTAAAATACTTAAAAAATAATAAGATTAATTGTTTCTAACCACTGAAATCAATGTCAGCCGGGTCAAGGGGTGTGGGGAGGGTTGAAATACTTTAAAAATCAAACTTCCTAACTAGTCTTTGAACCATAAAAATATTAACGCAGATGTGTGACAAATAATAATAATAAGATTAATTTTTCTCTTTAAGTGCTACTTGTCAAAGAAATTATTAAAATATTTGATTTTTGATGATAAGCTTCTTAATTTCTTTAAGGCTATTCAGGTGGCTATCTATGGTGTTTCGGAGATACTTCACTCTGGTAACTGATGCAATATTAAGTTCCGTTTGATTGTGATCACTTGTAATAGATTGAAAATTTGGGGTATTACGCACACATCTAGTAAAAGGTAAGTATGTTTTTTGTGCATTTATGGTTTGTACCTGGTTGTTGAATAATTTAATAACCGTATTAAAGAACACAATTTCTTAAATTGTCCCCCGTATTACATTTAAAAAGATGGCGGTGTCGTCTACCGAGGAAATGATTCTACCTTTGATAGGATAGAGACCTTATATAACGAAAAGAACCGGACTTAGAACGTTGCCTTGTGGTACACCATAACTTACATTTGTGACATCACCATCTACGTATTGTTTTCTGTTGATTAAATATGATCTAATTAGATTGAAAATATTTTCACAGAACACCATATTTTCGACAGTAATGAAAAGTCTTGGTAACTAAACCATACCACAAGACTTAGCTAGGGCAACAAATCTCTTTAAACGAAACCGCTTGTTCCTCGTAGACACAGACAATATTCATTCAAAACAGTTATATCAGAATAAGAATTGTATTTAAAACATTTGAATACCTCGAAATATTTCTGACAGGCTATAAATAAATCATTTTCTTTAGGCTGTTTACTAAACATTATTAAACAAAGTTTTCTTCAATACGATACAATAATTTTATTGGTTTCCGAGAGAAAAGACGCTCGCTGCCTTACCATACTCGTTAATTCTCCAATGCTTTGTTCTTGAACTGGTTTTATCCCGAGTCCCCTAACCGAATTAATTTACAGTATCTTAATCTAAATGCGGATATTTTTCTGTTTATTTTTCAGCTGTTTCCCAATTAACTTAAACGTGTTTGAAAATCGGTGTGTAGATAAACCTGGGCTCGACCACTGCACTATAAATTTCTAATAATGTATTGCCGCAGCCTACTACTCTCTGAATTTATTGCTACTTCAGAACGGCTTCGGGAAAACGCAATAAAATCATAAAATCCTTCATAAATTTCAGTGACATTTCCTGTTCAAGTATTATTTTCTCTATTAGGGGCTTAACAGATTTATTTTTGGCACATTTTTAATTGCGAAAGTTTAAAAATTTATGCCGACAGTACAATGGTAGTTAAAAATAATTATAAAATTAGTGATTTCAAAAACTGTGTTGTATAGAAACCACCAAAATGATTATAATTATTAGTAAAAATATCAGCAATTCTTCAATTGCTACAAAAAAATTCACAGACAAGTATAAAAAAACATCTTTCTTAACAACTACTTTGCCGACTACATGTCATGATGAATATTGGATTAGAAAAAAATGCACATTACGTACAGCATGTTATCTTAATTTAGACTATGACTGTCATGTTCAATGAAACTAAAACAACTAAATAGTTATATTAATCTTTAAAACAATTACAGACACGTCAGTGTCAAATCTTACAATAAACTCTCCCTTAGGCAAATACGAGGGCAAATACTTCTGCAATAATTAATCATGGTGTACCTGAACAAGATAATAATTATAATATAACTAATTGTATATTTAATAGACGAGGAACCAACTGCTGTTGATCCCACCCGAAGCATGGTTCATCCACTATGGAATCTCCGTCTAAAATTGCATAGCCTCCACGTATGAGTTGCCATATACGCTGTGAAAATACGAGTATAGCCTACGCTTGCCCCTCAACTTGATATTATCTGTCCATATATTTAATTTATCTTACCATATTATTATCATGAATATTTCTCTGCAGCTAAACTAAGCGAGTTACAAACCTCGTGTGCATTATGTATATGTTTTTACTGAAGAATTTAAACTGGTAAGTCTCTTCAAGTACCACCTACCTCGTTCTTGATTCTCTGAATAGCGAGTCCGCCTCCAGGCCTACACAGTAGGTGACAATTCATCTTGACACGGCTAAAAATCCTAACCATCATGAAGTGCTACATTATTAATCATCATGAAGTCCATAAAAAAGTATGAATTTTAAAGTGACCCGGAATGACCCTGACTTATTGAGTTAAACAAAGAGAGATCGGTTACAAGCCTACACAAACAGTTCTGGTATTGTTTTTTGTTCATTCCAATTCTATATAAGTAAAATAATACATGACACGGTATACGATAATTGATAAATGACATTGTTTGAAATTGTTATGTAACATGTGTCACCTAATCTTAAACCAATAATATATAGGACGGGTCCGGGCTATTATTATTTTAAAACAAGTTTCGTAGACAATTAATGTCGTCAATAAATGATAAAAATGAATCACGGAGCATCTAATTTTTAATCCTGGCAGTGAAAGGACGCCATGTTAGGCCTTAATATGTCACATTCTAAAGCTCCACACCTACACCACTCTACATATCTGTCATCTAAAGGTGGTCGCGCAAGTCTTTTAACAAAAGGAAAAAGTGACTCTCGCCCACGACTGCGACTGCACGATACTTTTGTTACTCGCTTCTCACAACTACCCCAGCCTAGGCTTGCTAGATCGTGGATGTCGTGTACGCTCATAAAATTTACCATTTGTTTATTTTGTCTCCGCGCAGCAACATGCAATCGCCCCATTCCATCACATACACACACAATGGACTGAAATTAATGATATTTTTGGTGTATATTATGTTTGGTGGTTTATTTTTGTATATATTCGCCCTAGTATTTGCCTAAACATAATTTATAGTTTAGACGTTTAAGCTAAATTTCCTATATGGTTAATATCGAGCCAGTGACAAATCTAAGAACACAATTTTTTTATTAGGTAAATGTATTTAGAACCCCCAAGAGTGATGCATCTGTTCGTTTCTGTTTGCGTGTTTTATATGTTTGATTTTGTCTTTTGCTCATTTTAACAGGATGGCCATCTAAAAAAATTGTTAATGGACCTTCAACGGACTAAGCTAGAAATATAATCTAGTTCCAGATCTCGTTATAATAAATATGTATACCAAATGGTTCTACGAAGTTGCCCGAAATTAGAATATTTTTCAGTGCGAATAGGGGGTTGAAATTGATAACAACTCCCCACCCTTAAATTTTTCAATTTTCAGTGTTCAGTTCGTTTGATCGTCGTTTGCTCGTGTTTGCTCGTCATTATTTACAACGAAAAAACCAAAATAATGAAAGGGGGGAATTATCTAAATGTACCTAATTAGTACGTTTCTTCGTTCTACTAGTGTTATTGATCAATTTTGCAATCGAAATTGACAAGTAAATGACAAGAGGGCATAAACAGTAACAAGCAAATGACAAGCAAACGAATTGCACGAAGAAATGTGCTAATAAGGTGTACACATTTAGATAATTCCGCCCTTATATCTATTTTTATTTTTTTTTCTTCGTTGTAAATAACGAGCAAACAAAGACGATAGACGAGCAACCGAATAGCACGAAGAAATGTGCTAGTTACTTAATTCCCCCTTTCATTATTTTTGTTTTTTCGTTGAAAATAATGAGCAAACACTAGCAAACGACGATCAAACGAACTGAGCACTGAAAACTGAAAAATTCAACAGTGGCACAGTCGGGCCAAACCTTTTTCAGACAAATTAACTTTTTGAAGGTAATTTATGGCCAAATAGCTGGTTTTGTTTTTTAATACTCAGAACCAAATTCTTAAGCGATCCCTTCAGGCGGAATTTTAATTTTGACAGTTGGCAGATGTCTGCCTGCTGTCAGTTCTCTCCAGAACTGGCCGTTTTAGAAGAACAACCTTTATTTAATTTTTTTCGCAATTAACGTTTAATTACTAAAATTTTAAAACATCATATCTCAAGAAGTATAGGTCACTTTACCTTGAAACTTACAGGAAAGAGGAAGGTCAATTAGTACCAATATTGCTCAAAATATAAAGTGAAAATGTTACCTGAAAAAATGTATTTTTTGAAAAAAAATTGAACATTCTTTATTCTGAAAATTATAATGAAAATTAAAATTAGGAATTTGGTTCCGAGTATTTGCAAAAAAAAATCAGCTCGTTTGGCCATAACGTGCCTTCAGAAAGTTGAGGGGGGCTATTATCAATTTCAACCCCCTCTATGTTTCTCGTATTCTAAGCAATGAGAAAACGAATCGCATTGAGGGGACCAACTTCACAGAGCCGTACCAAGTTTCAAGAAATATCTTAATTTTATGTTCTTAACTTCTTTAATAATGGAGTGGCGGTGCCCAGGAAGTCACCCTTGAGTCCATCCCTAGATAATTAAATATTGAAAAATATTTTTTATTTAAATTCTAGAGATTACCGACAAATATTAAATCGACCCAAAGAATCTTAGTGTTTTAAAATAATTAAAACTCATGCGATGAGATGGCTTCCGGAGCTGAGGGGAGTGTGGATAATTTTTTCATGAATTTTTAAGATGAGTTTCAATAAATAGGAAAGAAACCCAGCTTTATCTAAAGGTTTGGAATATTGTTAAAAATTAAATTATATTTGGGGTGTACGTAGGGGTGGCTTTCGGTGCAGGGGGAGTTTGGGGGTTACACACAATTATTTTTAGATCGATCTAAAAGATCTTAGTATATTTTTTCTTCGCTATCGTTCGTTTGAACATTCTACGTTATCTTTATCATTATCTTGTTCCAGTGTACCTCAGGGATCTGTTCTTGGACCACTCTTGTCTAATATATGTATTAATGACATAGCACATGAGCTAGATGTTCATTTTTTAATGTAAGCAGATGATATCAAGCTACTACATAGAGACTCTAACATAGAAATTACAAAATAATGTATTTAAACTCAGCACTTGGTGTGTCGAGAACAGTCTCACATTAAACGTGCAAAAATGTAACGTAATGACATTTTCCACGAAGGATATTAATTATACATTTACCTACTATCTCGAAAACGAACTTTCAACACGACCATCCTCGTTTAAAGAACTTGGGAGTAATTTTTGACAAAAAACTCAGCTTTGTCATTCATACAGCGACGTTAATTTACGACGTAAATAGAACACTTGGTTTTATTATACGCAATGGGCGTGATTTCTCAAATATCGCAACGTTAAAACTATTATATTTCTCTATTTAAACTAGAGTACGAGTCTCTCGTTTGGCAGCCCTTCTAAAACATTCATAGTCTTAAATTAGAAAATGTGCAACGCCGTTTTCTTAAATTTCTATATGTAAAATCTCATGGTATATAACCACCAATTGGTTTTCCGCCAAGCGATTTACTTCAAATGTTTTCTATGAGTTACCTATCTGAAAGGCGCAACGACTGCCATAATTTTTTTTTAAAAGGTGAATCATTCTGATACCGACTGCAGTGAGATACTCCAGAGACTTAGTTTCCATATTCCGCGAATAAATTCAAGACAAAACCAAACTTTCTACCTTGAATAGTCCGGACTAATACTTTAAGGTTTTCATCAATCTACAGCATGCGTTCTAGCTATAACCACAGCCAGCGAGATTTTGTCTAAATTATATATGTACGTATTTCTTTTTCTCTCTTTATTGTAAGTAAATCAACTCTAATGTTGTTTTATTGTTGTATATCTGTATTGAAATATATGTCAGTAAATTTTAAGTCATTTCTGAATGATGTATTTGTTGTTTCCCATCTTGTAAATGGTCTTGTACTGTTAGATGGTGTATGAATAAAATAAAACAAAATTATTAGATACATGTTTTTACCAAAAAAATGTTATGTTGGCGATGTTTTTGTTTCAAAGAAAATTATAAACCAATCGTTTACAGTTTTAATAAACGTTGAATGCAAGAAAGTTGTCACAAGCAAACCTGCATTGTGAAGAATAATACCCGCTTTATATAGCAACAAAGTAATCGTTTCATATGCGATTTTTACACGACAATCTTACAACAAAGTATGTCAATTTCTAATTGCCGATCATGTCAAGAACTGCACTGTTTATATCACAACCTGGTGCGAAGGTTGCCTCGTTAATTTCAACGGGAAAAAATATCAAGTTGCCTATTGTTTTCATTTGCATATAATTACTGTTATTATAGTAGATGTATCACGGCCATTATTATTTGTTAATAAGGAAATTACAGTGATTAAATCTGTACTTGTTCAGTTATAATTAATCGGAGGTTAAAAAAGCCATAAACTTGTAGTAAATCATTAATTTCGATCAATGGAGGCCCGGTATTCAATTTATTTTTATTATCGCGTAAATCTTTCGTTTTATTACGTTGTCAGATTACTACAATATTTTGTCAATTTGAAAACAAAAGGTGGTGGCAGTGATAAAATGAGAACAAATTATTTTTTATTGTTGTTATCTCATGTGTATCTAGAAAATGAGGAATAGAAATTTTATTTAAAATAAAAGGCAGGGTAAGTATGGGATAACTGATATTTTTTAAAGAAGTTTTGGGGACTTTTTTTTTAATTTACAACAGGGCAGAACCATATCTATATGTTTAGGCCCGGAAAAATTTAATAATTGTGACTTTGGATTTTCTTCACTTTCTTTAATTCTCATAGAGGGAAACACAAAGATATATATTTTTCATTTCAAGTACTTAATATTTTTTTACAATTCAGGGATTCTTGACAGTCAATATAGATATGACAGACATTATCAATCGGCTTAAAATTATTCAATATTTTAAAATATCCATCATACCTTTTAGTTCTAACACTCCCATATAACGCGATGATTTAAAAAAATTTAGTATTGATAGAGGGTGTAATTAGTTTCATGTCATTGAAAAAAACTGATGGTAGGGAACGACAAGACAAACAAAAAAACCTTATATAATATGGGGTCTAAAGCTTATAGTTTTGGAGAGAAAAAATAAACAAAAATTTCCAAAATACTTAATAACATAGTTTGAGAACCGCTGGCATATTGGGGTAGGCTTTATTGCCTTGCATCTTGTCGCACATGATACTCTGACATTCGTGCAAATAAGTATGCGGTGAGCCTAAAAGATAATTAGGCCGCGACGGGGGTCATCGAAAAGCAAGCCGACAAAGTAGTTAAAAGCGACCGACAGAGGACACCGCCATGTTTTTGCTTCTTCTCGGTCAAATTATCTTATTACGCGTGCTATACTCTCCCTTGTAATATTCTCAAGTAATAATTTCTGTTTGTGTCCTTACTTGGTAAACAACGTACACACGACCGCTTTTGTTCTCTTTGAATTTTGTGCCACTTATGTTAAGATTTATTTTATTGACTTATCGT
Source organism: Stenurella melanura (assembly GCA_963583905.1). Lineage (NCBI taxonomy): Eukaryota > Metazoa > Arthropoda > Insecta > Coleoptera > Cerambycidae > Stenurella > Stenurella melanura. The sequence continues at coordinate 88,800,051 of OY757309.1, forward strand.
TAGTACTTGGTTACGTAAGACATTACTACCTAGGTCAGTTTTTTCAAAGTGCCCCTAGAGAAAAAAGTCATAAAAGTTTTTTGTTTGTCTAGTCGGTCCCTATTGCCAGTTTTTTTTTAATGACATGAAATTAATTACACCCTGTATCAGCAATCTTACTCAATATAAACGTTTGACTACTGTGCTCCCCTCTTCCACTTTTAAGATTGCATATGTTACAGGGTTCAGACTTTGCGAAGCTGAAAAAATTCCCTGAATTTTCCAGGTTTTCCGTAACCAAAAATATTAATTTCCATATATTTTTTAGTGAAGTAGTTTTTTATTTGACATGAAATAATTCCTTGCGTTGAATTGAATAAGTGAAAATTCTTAAAAACTCTATGGTTTTCCATATTGAGACGCAGAATTCCCTGATTTTTTATACAATTTATAAAATTCCCTGATATTTCCAGGTTTTTTTTTAAGATTTTTAAATTCCCTGAGTTTTCCAGGTTCTCCAGGTTTTCCATATGAGTCTGAACCCTGTGTTAAACTTCAACAACAGTTCAAGACAAAAGCGAATCATTGTTGAGGTAAAATCAGAATGAGAGCGAGAGTACTGCAGTATGTAAAAAGATAATACGGTCACGAATAAAATACCGTGGAACTATCGAACTGTATAAAGAAAACCTGGATGAGAAAAGTCACGATGAGTGTGACAGATACAACACGGAAATTTATAGAAATTGACACTGAACGAAAATATGGCTTATAAATGAGATGATTCTGCCCGACCGACCTCAAATGCGCACATATGCATTATAATTTATTATTTACACTAAATGTTCAGTGTTTTCCTTTCCTTTTAGCATTGTATCGTATGTTTTCGCAGTTTATACTCGTGTTTTATTTAGAAATTAATTTTTATAAAAGTATATCTAAATTTTCTATATATTTTCATCGCTTTTCTAAACATTTTTCTGGACGTTTATACAGAGTGTCCTGAAATTCCTATATTCTCCTTTAGGTTCTGATTCTACATGCAAGACTTGTAAGAAAATTTCCTAACACGTGTCCGGAAATGATTCCTAAAGGAGCTACGGCCCTCCGAAAATGACTGTTTCGCCAACCCCGTTGGAATCATCGGAGAAGATTAAGATTTTAATCGTTTCCCGATGATGTCAACGTGATTGGCGAAATGCACATCGAGTGCAGAGCGATGTGTTCATATGTAACATTAGTCTGAACTTATTTAAATAGGTACGTATCAAATTATGTCTTAATTACTGTAGCACGTTTTATGAACATTCTTCAATAAATTGACTAGTTCAATGGCACTATTTATTATTCTAAATACTTACACATAACAGTTTATTTTCTATTCAACTTAGGTGTACTAACCTGAAAAAAAAAGAAAACTTTTTTAAATTCCCAATTAACAAAAAACAAGTTTTAATCACTTATAATAAACACACATGACGATGTTTGCATGAAAAAACCATAAGAAAAACGAAAAACGATTAACTTTTGTTGATAAATGAAACATACATCGGTGGAATGTTTGTTAAAACACAGATGTGGTCGCTGCATTCGAATTCACATGGCATCTGTTTCAATTATATTCACGTCCAGTCCGAGTATATTATCTTGCGTATTCACTTGTAGTCCGCCCCTGGCTACCTACCGTGCACCGATTTCAAAGAATCAGAATAGAAATTGCTGCATCTCTCTCTCCCTCACCCGGCATATCGCCGACACTCCGCAGACTGCTATTCATTTCGTTTCTGGTGCACACTACCGTGCGGTCGTAACACGCCGAAAAATAACTCTTCCTGTTTAAATTCGTATCAAACGGTTAACCACGTGAGTATTATACAAGATAATATTAATATTTTAGGACATAACTAAAAATGGGCAAATCAAGAAGCAGGTCGCCTAAGAGAAGATATTCTCTAAGCAAGGAAAATAAAGACCTTCGCAAAAAACTGGAGAAATTAGAGAGGGAGAGAGATAGGCACAAGAGAAATAGAACGACACCTGTTCGCCGATCTCCATCTCGTCCAGGTTCAGAACAGAACTGGCACCGTGAAAGCCGATCTCCGGGTGAGACGGATTCGCACAGGGACACATCGACATCGAGATATCGGTCTCGCTCTCGTCACCGTGGAGGTCGATCTCCCAGTGAGTCGACTTCACGTAGAGATTATAACTACCCGTTCTGGTTATAATTACGCGTCATTGCTATGAAAGTAACTCATCGTTGAGAGGCACTAGGAGTGAAGAAAGTTTTGTAATCGTTCAAAAATTATGTTTCTAGATTTCGGTAAAGCTCTTCATTGTGTTAATCACAGTTCACTCTTGCAAAAATGAGAAAGCTATGGCATTCGAGGCGTTACTTACGTGACAAAAAACACTATGTACAGATCGGTTATATCGAATCTAGGCAAATGGAATTTACAGTAGATATGCCGCAAGGGCCTGTCCTGGGACGACAAACAAAAAACCTTATGTATGGGGTCGAAAGCTCAGTTTTGGAGAAAAAAAAAATAAACAAAAATTTCCAAAATACTTATAACTTACAACTAATAACATAGTTGAGAACTGCTGGCATATTGGGGTAGGCTTTATTGCCTCGCGTTTTATCGCACATGAGACTCTGACATTCGTGCTAATAATATGGTGAGCCTATGATATAATTAGACCGCGACGGGGGTCGTCGAAAAGCATGCCGACAAAGCTGTTAAAAGCGTCCGACAGAGGACACCGCCATGTTTTTTGCTTCCTCGCGGCCAAATTACCTTATTACGCGTGCTATACTCTCCCTTGTAATATTCTCAAGTAATAATTTCAGTTTGTGTCCTTACTTGGTAAAAAACGTACACACGACGCGATCTACCCTTTCGTTGGATTTGTCTGTTGCTTCTGTTCTTCTTGATAACGTTAATTCACAGTTTAGTGTGGTGTTTTAAAACTTAGATATTGGACATTATGGGAGATTACACTTATCCAGAGCTTGCGGATATGCAACCTTGTTCTCGTACATTTGTTAGTATTGACCAGCGTCTTCGAGAAATAGGTCGTCTCGATGGACATGGAGGAGAACGAGGTCCACAACGCGAAGAAAGGGTAATTGACGCAGAAGTTCAAATTTTGGAAATTGTAGAAGAGGATCCAACTTTAAGCACCCGCGATATCGCGAACCGCGTGGGAGTATCCCATTTTGTGGTGCGGAGGACATTGAGACATCCCTATCACTATCAACGTATCCAAGCACTAGAACCTCAAGATTTTGCAGAGCGAATGCAATTTTGTAGGTGGATTTTAAGAAAACTCGCTGCAAATGGGGATTTTTTAAAAGTTCTGTGTTTCTTCGATGAGTCGTGTTTTACCAGAAATGGAGTGTTTAATTTTAAAAATATGCACTATTGGGCAGACGAAAATCCACGTGTAATAAGAAGGGCGCATTTTCAATGACACCTCCGCGTTAATTTGTGGGCAGGAATTTGCGGTAATGAAATAATTAGACCTATACAATTACCGCTAGATTAAATGGTGATGCATACTTAAATTTTTTGCAACAAACATTGCCAAATTTGCTGGAAGATGTACCCTTGGCTGCGCGGAATAATGTGGTATTTGCACGATGGCGCGCCAGTCCATTTCTGTCTAGCTGCTCGAAATTTTTTGAACAGAAAGGTTCCTCGACGATGGATTGGACGTGGTGAACCAGTACCATGTCCTGCTAGATCGTCCGAATTAAATCCGATGGACTTTAATTTTTGGGGGCATTTTAAATCTCTGGTTTACCGTGACACGACACTTTAGAACAGTTGCACCAACGTATTTTAATGTGCATAGAAACCATAAAAAATTATCCTAATTTACCAAATGTGTTGAACGCAGTGCGTATGTCCTTAGTTCGACGTGTCAAAATGTGTATACGTGTAGAACAATTTTTGTGAAAAATTCAGAAGGAATTGTTCAGTTATTGGGTGTTACCTATTGGGCATTAAAGGTAAGATTATTATTATTATTATTAGTATTTGCTGTCTTGGTTTGATCTGTTTATTATTGTTTACATTGATTTTCATAGAGACCAGAGACTCGATTTTTAGTTTTCGATACCTGATTGGGAAAAATTATGTGCTCGATTTGTTAAAAAAATCAGATTTTTTTCCTAACTTAAAATACACAACTATTTTCCGTTATCGTATCTCGAACGTCTAACTGTTCGTTGTCCAATTTCATAAAATAATTACTAATTTTTTAAGCTTTTAACACAATGTTACAAATGTTAATAAACCACTTTTAAATTTTAGAAATTCTTATAAACGACAATAAAAGCTACAATAACTTTGTTCCAAATTAAAAAACACATGTAAACAAATCCTATTTAAACCCCTGCGGCCATGCTATGCTTGCGATGTGCCGAAAGAGAAGGAATTATTTACATTTTCATAATTAGTTGTATAAAAAGTTCGGTACAAGTAATCCCATCAAAGTGCCGCACTTCTTCCGGCGGGAACACAAGTCGGGTATTACAGTTTTTATTATTTCTAATATTCGGAACTATAACATCCATTGACCCTGAAAAAGAGTGGTTCTCAAATGTTGCCTACCTTAACATTCAAATTTTAAATCTAGGTCAGTTTTTCTCAAAGTGCCCCTAGAGAAAAAAGTCATAGAGGTTTTTTGTTTGTCTAGTCGGTCCCTATTACCAGTTTTTCTAAATGACATGAAACTAATTACACCCTGTATAAATAAAATTTGTAAAAACATATCAACAAATGACTTTTTTTTCTACCATGGCGGAGTTCAGCTCTCTAGAGCTGCTCTTACACTCAACCATATCTCCAATATGTTATTAAATCCATCACTTGCATCAAATGATTGGTAAAACAGTATCAATTATTTACTATTATATATAATTTGTATCAAATAATATTACTAATTGCCTGTGGTACTTCACCTGATATGTTGAGTTTTAAAATTTCATAATATAAAGAACTTGAAATACTATCCTGTTTATTCCTCCTCGGTCTATTGGTATATATGCTCACAATTAAATAATCTATTGACGAGAAATATAGTATTTGGTGAAAATTAAAGCATAAAGTACCTTAATTAAGTTAAGTTTGTAAGTTTTATATTTTCTAAAAATTAACTCTAATGTGATATCCACGGTGCATGTATCAATGTTCTATATTTGTTTGTTTATATACTGACAATGTAGTATTATATTTTACTTCAAATACTATTTTGGCGCATACTATTTCATGTGGATGATCTCTTGGATAAATAAATTATTATTAAGGGTAATTTAATAATGAAAAAAATCTCCATTTATTGTACACCCCCAAAGGAACCGCTTGATTTATAACATACAGTGTGACCCATTCTGAATGGAAACACCCCTGTAAAAAATGTGTCTATTATCCGATTTTAACGGGGCTTCTTTTAAAGGATAGGATTTTTTTAACGTGATTTTTAGAAAAAAATCATGTAAAAGTTCTCGTAAAAGTTATTATTTATTATTTTTTCACAAAATTTTGAATTTACCCATTTGAGATGTTTCTGAATCCAGTGGTATAGTTAGATTTTATTAAAAAAAAATGGCTAATCAAATTTGTCCATTTTTGACATTAAAAAAAATCATAGGTCTTGAAAATTGAAATTTATCTCTAAATTTTTGTCATAAAGTAGAGCTTTCGATGGCCTATCTTTTAAAAACAGTCCCGTTAAAATCAGATAATAGACACATTTTTTACAGGGGTGTTTCCATTCAAAATGGGTCGCATTGTATATACAGTTATCTTAGCATCGATTTGTCAGTTAATGAGGGAAATATAAATAACACCAAAGGAAAATTTCCATAATGATCCGACTTTCTATAACTCGAATTTGACTACGAGCTTTACTGTTTAAAAATTAAAATACATACTAAGAAATTCAAGGCATGATTGTAACCACAGTAATGGTCTTACTTTAAGTTCATTCTTAGTTCATAGTTTCCTCTTTTCGTTGGAACTACAAACTTTTAGTAGTCTCAAATATTAAAACTTCTGAGAAATGAAACATTTAGAACGGTGTTATGCGGGTCACGAAATTCAAATAAATTCAACCTCGTCAGCACAATGTCAAATGGGGAGTTGAGAGAGGTGGAGTTATGTAAAATATAAAATGTCATCGCATTTATTTTAAATATTCAAATACGCAGTGTGATTGTTACTAGAAATTAACAATAAGCCTGGTTACATTAAACCAGAAATATATAGAATGACTACATAAAAAAAAACTCATATGATTAGGTTGATGTTGCGAAATTATTACTGCTACAGTACAGCCTCGCTAATCCGGACAAATATAGTTCCAGCAACTGCCGGATTAGCGAGGTATCCGGAGTAATGAAGGTGTATTATTTTCACATATTTTATTTATTTATTTATTTTAACGTCTTATTTATTTTAAAGTCCTGGCGAAGTTTAGCTAAAGCTATTCCACCACTTAACCAGGACGTCGAAATGAGATGCGGTCACCCATCCAAGTAACGGACCCTCCCGGCGTTGCTTAACTTCGCCGATCGAGTTCTCGCCACTTAAACTGGCACCGTACCTCGTCTCACATTATGCAATTTTTTTTATATACTTGTCATAGGAATTAAAAAGATTTTATTCAAATAGAAGTATGTCTATACATATTACATAAGTTTATTTAATAAAAACTTAATAAATGGTATTTTACGTAGTTACGTACATTTACATAGGTATGTACAAACATCTAATTTCATGTTTTCTTTAAAAGGGCATCTTAATTTTGTTTGCATCACTTTGCTCTTAAGCACTTCGGAAGCACTTTTTTTAGTCCTTTTAAGAGCCGTACATCTTGCGATGGGAAATTATTTTCTTCAGCCCACTGAATACATAAAGAAAACAACTTTACGGTATCGGAACGTTTTACTTTAGAAACAATGATTTCATCAACAGCAGAGCTAAGAAACAAAATAACCAAATGTAGATTGTTCAGTGTGTCGACAGTTAACACTTACACCTAAAAGGCGTTTAGTGAATTGCCCTACATGTATTTGATGTCCAGGATTCCCAGACTTTTGACAAGGCTTGTGATTTTTCTAGGATTTTCTAGACTAATTTCTCCATGCTTACTTAATTGTATACTTTCTAAATACTTTAGTGCGAATTAATATCTTGCATTCACAAAATGAGTAACGAGTTCTGCGGTTTTAATTACCGTATCACATTATCTGCGTTATCATTAATATCTCGAGGGGCAATAGTCCGTTAAAGGGCCAATCATCAGCCTTAGGCTGGACGTTTGGAGTTCCAGAAGTTTTACAACATGCTTTATAGTTAGGTAACCTTTGGCCTTTAGTATTCCTCATGAAATGCTCCGTCTGTTCCTTTTTATTTCCAGCTGTGTGTCGCTTGGATAAACTACAGAGCTTTTTCAGGAAAATAGAGCTCCAACACTTCCTCTTTCAAGTCGACGAACTATTTCAATTTCAATGTTTGTGGTTGGAGAGAAGAATGTGTAGCTCTGAGCTGATAATTCCTACAATTGTTTATATTGTTATGAATTACACCCCCTTGAAACAGGAGATTGCCTAATAGTGAGTGACTGGAAACTTGTAGAAAGAGATAGAATTTTCTAGAGTATGATGAGAGAAGATTCTTGATTGTGTTCTGGATGGATCTAGAGGCAATTTCAGAGTATATAAGGCGCGATTACCGGCGCAGAGGAAGAAGTTTATTAAAGAGAAGTTTACTAAAGTGAGGTTATAAATTCGAAGTGTAAATATAAACATTGTAAAAGTTGGTTTGTGTAATCAGTAAATTATTAAATAAAGTGTTAGTGGTTTATCTCTTGTTGAAATTATTTAGAACCCACAGATTCATACAGGGTGTTTCCTAAGAGGTGGAAATACGCAACAATATTTTTTATAAAAATGAACATATTACAGAATATAGAGAGATGACAATTAATCCTACGCTTGTCTGATTCCTATATCCGTCTTTTTCAGGACTGTTACTTTATTTCGAGTTTTAACTATTTCAAAACTAAATTTCCCAACAATATAATAACATAGTTGAAAACTGACTGGAATAAGAATTGTATGTACACATTTTGACATCCACTACCTTACACTATCTAAGTATATGCAGTTGATGAACAGCTTCACGTTAACTAAGAGACAAAAAACTTTGGTGTTTGAGGATCTCGAGATGTGATAATTTTCATCGAGACTATTTCTCCTATATTATAGTAGATATTGCATAAACTACGATTAGTTCAGTTGGTAATCCATGTACAGAGATTACGAATAGTAACGGTCCTGGCACATAACCCTGTGGAACACTGTGCTACGCCGCCATCGCGAATATATAATTTCACACTCACCATTTGTACTGATTTTATTGTCAAGCATTTAATTCCTTAGTAGTCTGCTATTACAAGAGCCAATGTCGTTCACAGTTAGATTATGGCAAGGTTTTATTTTTTTTAAATTTTTATTTAATCGTCTTATTTATACCAACGTCCTGGCGGAGTTTAGCTAATGCTATTCCACCACTCAACCAGGACACGTACACATAGTCATCAACACAACAACCATTCCCTGCGATATTGCCATCTACCGCAGCTGAGACTCGAACTCAGGATTGATAACAGCGACTAGACATCTTGTGCCATCCAACAGCGTTCTAGTACACTGCTACCATCTCGGTAAGACATTAAAAACGCCACTAAACATCCATACCCTGGCCAGGATTCGAACCCGGGACTCCGTGACAACGCCTTAGCATTGCGCCACCGGCTCGGTTCTTGAGTATTTTCGATAGCCATTAACTTACAAAATAGTTTTTGTATTTAATGCACAAGAATTTCTCAATTTTACAGAAAATTTACCCTACTTGGAAAATATTTACTTACTAACAAAAATAAATGAAATAATGTTCTCTAATTAATATATTGAAATCGTGGTGGACAATTTATTTATAACTTAGGGTGCCTCTTTGAATGGTTGTGATTTCTGGAAATGATGTAATATAAATGGAAGCATCAACTAATTTGTTTTTTAAAATATCTGGCATGTTTCCAACAATTCGTTTTACATTTATATTAATAAGGTTATTATTATATCTATTAAAAGCAACTAAAATTTTTTATTTTTTTGGAACATATGTAAAATAGCTTGGTAGAGTGAATTTAGACACATCCGTTATACAGGGTGACTGTCAGAGATGTGTAGATAGTCATTATATATACTATATTTTACTCTCATTTTAGTGCAAAATTAAAATTTTGTAACCCTGAAAAAAAGACTCAGATTTCTTCGAATTTTTTGTGTTTCAGATTATATACAGTGTGTACCACTTTTCATGGAGTCACTCTCATATCTCGCTCATCTGATATCAGAATATTTTGAAAAATTTAAAAAAAATCAATATAGTTTGACACATTTATTACAAAAAAATGGCTTGTGCCATATATGGCAGACCATGCAACAAGGACATTATAAAATATTCATCCTGTGTGACAACAAAAAATAATTTCTGTATTTATTTAAACGAATAGATTTGGCACTTTCTACAGAACACAAAAGATTTTCTAGGACAACTGGGATACTTGCAACTGAGTATTTCATCAGTGAAGAAAATTTGAAATCCTGGAAAGGTCTTCAATTTCTTGAATCAACTTCTCATTTCCAAGGAATTTCATATCTGTCTCAGACACTACAAGATCTGATTGTGCCCAAATCGAAGGTTCTGTTTTTGTTTTGGGTCGTTTGGATGCCTTTACAAAATAGCTGAGAGGAATGTCATCATCACTATCTCAATCGTTTTCTTCTTCCTCTCTTTCATCTATCTTCATAATCAGTTTCCCTCAATAACACCATTTTGAGCTGTCGGATGATCATCATCAGACAGATCATCATCTTCACTAATATTCCCATTCTATCTACGACATGACCGTAAAACTTTCTTACATTACATATGTCTGAAACTATATTCGAAAGAAAATACATCAATAATTTTATCTGATTCCTTTACTGCACGCTGTGCCATATAGGTATGACACACACCGAAATTCCTACAAATAATAATGTCTAAAAAACGTATCTGTTTTTTTCACTTGTACACCACTTGATAACAGTCGAACTTCCCTAGAATATTTTAATTTGTTGAAAAATATTCAACAAAACCACTTTCAAACAAGCTACAAATTGCCGGTTAGGAAGGTTCAGCTATTACTGAGGCAGCTATTGAACAAAACTGATCATAACGGTTCATAGAATATATTTAGGTGGTAGTAAATATTTACAGATGATGCTAACAGCTTGCGTATTAATCTGGACAGGATATTCTAATGAAATTTAATGGATAACACCATATGTACTAAAAATACTTCAATGTGCCATGGGACAGTATGCAGTAGTCCCTTTGTACAAGATTACATCGTAGTGGGTACAAAGGTGTGGAATATAGGGGGATAGTGTGTAGATTACGCAAATTAAGCTCTTTCAATTTCATCAGTCTCTCTGTCTATCTGTTTAATAGACACGCAAATTACAGACGTAATTTTCATGTTCATTATTACTCTTATTTATTCTAAAGAAAATACCAGTTGCAATCATCAACACCAGACTGCAGTTTTATCACATTAAATAAGATCTGCAGTTGAATTGCCAGATAAATATTCCAATTTACTCGTGGCTGTTCGGTGATGAAATTCAATTTTCCGATACAAGCATTGCTAATTTTAATTCCCATTCTCCCTACAAGGATTGTATTAAAAATCTCATTTAAATGTTGTTCATACAAATCATGCAATAATCGAACGTTTTAAATTACTTTAAATAAATTAACTCATTTGTACACGCCATATGGAACCAGTTATACCAGTAAACATAAAAAAAATAAAACAAAAACAGATGATATATAGTTTTATATACTACACCCACTTTCCCATCAGCCTGTAGTTTGAATTAATAATTCCTGATTGATACTGAAGCATTATAGACAAGCTGAAATACATTATAGGTGAAAACATATGTCTAGCACACCCACAAGGACTCGTTATATGCTGTTCCCGTAATAAAATATTTAGACATTGCTTTTATTACGCTGGAAATCCAATTTGATGCGTTCTAAAATTAGCGTCAGATCATAAAATAAGTTACAGACAATTTAATTATTTATTTAACGTCGTCATATATGGTGTCTGCTTGTGTCAATAAAGGTTCTGTCATTCAGTGTCTATCAAACTCAATGGGATCGTTTACTTCATTTATTCATCAATGTGAAGTGTAATTTACAACGATTTGGTTAATTGGAAAGCGTTGGAAACATAAAAATCTTCGACTAATGACAATCTACGTGGAGCTGTAATAACTAAATGAAGACACTGACTATACTACACTGAAATATCTTAAAACATAGACAACGTTTTTTTTACCAAATAAGTTTGGTAAATAGCAAGTCATTAGAATAAGGCACTTGTTACTCCTCGTACTGCTACAACGTTTAGAACCAATGGGGCGACAATTCAAATCGAACCACAAAAAGATAGCCATAAGATTGTGTCTGGTTTATGATTAGATGGAGCGGAATCTTCACGTGCACGCCAGGGCAACAGCGCTATCTGCTGAGTCGGATGAGGAAATACACGAATCAACGGTTGATCACATTCTATAGATTCTCTACTATGGTTTGAAAAAACCATAAAAAGTATATTTCTATTTACAGAGGACAAGAATATTTACAAAAATAATATTTCTATCTAAAATCTCTATAATATCCTTATTTACATTTCGTTTTGTCCTTATGTAAATAGATGGAAATATGACTTGTGAATATTATTGTCCTATATAAATAGAAATATACTTTCTTTATGTCATCATCATTGCCTGGTCGGGCTGATTCCACTTTGATTGCAATCGACTAGATGTTATGTGACGTGGTTTCTTAACGTCCTTGTACACATTTGGTCAACTAATTGGGCCTAAAATAAGGACACTGTTTACACGTTGGCGTTGCTCATTCTGTATTGGCCATTTGAAGAAGATGGATGTGGACTATCGCAGCCACGGCAATGTGTCGAGTTCGGTGAAAGACGCATGTTTTGTGGCTCCTAATAGTGAATTTTGTTTTTGAAGTTCAAAATTTCGACAAAATTTAAAAAAAAATACAAATCACTTGACAACTACCTGACAGCTTACGTTTAATTTCAAACAAAATTGTCATAGCACAATTTTCTAAAGAAAAAAACAAAAAATGATATTTTCGGACTCGGACATTGTTTTAAACAAAATTGCAATAGTTTTTAATATTGCTGAAATTTTAGACTCTAGGTATTTGGACAATTCTGAACAACTTTCATTAATACAGTTTTTCGATAAAAAAAATGCCTAATACGATTTCTTTATTTTTTTACATTTATTTTGGTACCGCAGGTGGCTTTGCATTTGTAAGACGCGAATGTTTTTTTGGTCATCAGTAGATCCTAATTTGTTCTATCCTATGGTTTTATGACTCTTCCTTTTCGCAATGAAGTATTTTAATCAATTAATTCTAGGGCCACGTTCTACGACATCAAAAAAATTGATAATAATATTCACACATAATAGGTACATGTATACATCTGCATAGACGTTTGTCTAGTTACATAGTCTCGATTCAACTTCTGAGAAACCAGAGCTACCGAACTGCTCAAGATTTATGAAACCTAATCATTACCACGTTTTACACTAAATCAGGTCTTTAACGGAACAAATTGATTTATCTGGCACGCCAGACTGTATGCATGAGTTTTCAAAAGGGATAATAACATAATTACCGACCCCACTGAAGAATATCCAGGTAAACTACTAACTGGTCGAGTTAGTTAAACTAGTTGCATCCACAAGTCAGGCATTTTAATACTGATTATATGTTTACATATACACAAAAAAAATAATTTCTTTATTTTGAAGGTAATTGGTTGCTTCCTTCAAATTATCGGATTGACGCGGGCTTTGCTCCAACCGAGAGGTAATTCTCGCTAATTTTTTAATCATTCGAATTTACACAAGGTCAGTATTTACTATAACAAGCTGCGTGAAATGACTAAAACGTGTTATTTCATAAAATGCCATCCTCCTTGTTAATTCAACCGAAACATGAGTTTCACGTATTTTGTTGGGAATAACTTGGCATAATTACGTAGATAAACTAAACGCAAATAATACACAACTGGTATAATTATTACTTGCGGTGCAATGTTCCTTTCAGTTCACTCTATCAAGTTCAAATAATGACTAAAGTTGTGTGAATTTATAAAATCTCATCTCTTACAATAATTTTAGCAGAATATGAAATCGCTTAAAGTTTTGTCGATCTCGTGTTCGTGTGTGCACGAAAGACGTACCAAAATTTGCAATGTCAATTTTAAAAATGTTTTTATTTTGATAAAATATGATAATGTACTTGCTCGCTAAGTGAAACCTGGAGGAAGTGGAAAGGTGATAAATCTCCGTAATAATATTGAGTAATAATACTGAGAATTACAGACCTATAACGATTATCAACAATTTCTCAAAAGCTTTCGAAATTCCGTTATATAAAACAACATTTTCTTATGCAAAAAATCGCATTACTGAATACCCCACAGTTTCTTCAAGGGATGGCCTACGTCAATTAATCACTTCTGTATAACTCAATATATATCTAATGCTATCGACGCAGGTTGACGTAATTTACACAGACTATACTAAAGCATTTAACAGACTAGGTTGTCTTCTCAAGAAATCTGTTGTTATTTTTCGAATCATCTTGCAAATAGACATTACTATATTGAATACCGTGGACAACGACCTACGGAATTCGTATCTACCTCGGGTGTACCCCAAGGCTGTTTTAGGCCCATTATTCTTCAACATCTGCATTAATGACATCACAGAAACATTGGGTGTCAATTGCCTGTGACATGAAGTTATACAATAAAGTAAATGATGTGAGTGATTTTTTGGTATTAGAAAGTGTTTTACTAATAAACACCAATATGCAGAATTTAATTACCGTATAGAAGATTCAGTGCTTACTTGCTTACACATTCATCAACATTCCGCGACCTAGGTGTAACATATGACACCAAACTATTATTTAATTGCCATATAAATACCATCACCAATGAAAGTTTTAGAACACTAGGATTCATAATACGATATTCTCGTGATTTTAACGACATTAACACACTGAAACTACTATATCAATCTTTTCTTCGACAGACCATAGAGGCGCTTTTTAAAGACTTTGAGTTATAAGAAAGATGTGCCTATCCTGCTGTTGGTTTTCCTCAGACCGTACCGTTAAATAGATTATCACTCTTCACTCTAGATACTCGCAGAACTACTTCACAGCAAATTTTTCTTTTTAAAATAATACATAATATAACAAATTGTGGCGCTATCTGAAGCTTACTAAATTTTCGGACCCCTAGACACCTTTCTAGGCATAACTTATTATTCTATTTGTCGACTCCCAGAACTAACGTCCAGAAATTTTCGACAATAGAGAAAATGTATGAGAGCTATAATATTCTAGAAGACCAGTTTGATTTATTGCACTGCAATGTAGCTGCGATAAAAAGATTAACTGCATAATTTAAAATGTTTGTTTTATCTTTGTTTTTACTTGTTTATTTTGTATTCTTTTGTTTCTACTTTCATAGGTTATATATTTGTAAGTACTTATTATTTCCTATTCTGTAAATGGAATACTGTGTTGGGTAGTATATTTAACAATACACTACCCAAATAAATAAGTAAATAAATATCCAGAGTAACTGGATAATAAATAAATTATTATTATTATTATTACTAACCAGTATTAACTTGAGTTCTATAGAAAACATTGAGGCATAACATTGCAACCTTGTATACTGCTTAGTATAAAACCATGGAGCCAAATATCAGTGACTGTATAAATTGTCTAGTCGGCAGTTGTGTCAGTGAAGTGGCAGTCGGCAGTTGTCAGTGAAGTGGTAGTCGGAAGTCACAGCAGTCATACCAGCAGTCACGGTCTTAAATATTGTATACGAAATAATTTAAAATGTCCAAAAGGCAGCTCAAATTCTAAGAGGAAAGGAATTGGCCCATCTTTCATAACTATACCCGAATCCGAAAGGCGTGAGTCCTTTGCTTTGCGTTTTCTAGATAAAATTATGCATAATAAAATAGATTGTAGTGAAATATTAAGCCAACTAAACTTTTATGTCCCACGGATTAATTCTCGTCATTCTCAAAGCTTTTATTTATCCACTCCTAGATCTAACGTATTAAAATTTTCTCCTCTGTTTAATATTTGTACTTGCTATGAAACTCATTGCAGTGAATTGGACATATTTGCCTAGCAGCCTGAAATTTAATCTACTGTCGTGCAGTCTAATCGCCTTCATAATTTCTATTTGTATATTTTAGTTAGGTTAGGTTAAGTTAGTTTAGATTTCCATCCTATAAATGGTTTTGTACTGTTGGATGATGTTTGGTTAAATAAATAAAAAATAAACTATATGAACAAGAACCATCCTTTTCTCATGTTTGGTCAGATTGAAAAAGAAAACAATCCGAAAATCACCGCATTGCTCGTTAATCAGTGAAAATACTGTAAGATGTCTACGGACTGTTAACGATTAAAGACATATGATGCGTGGTAATAGTAGGAAGTGAAAAAAAAAACGTGGGAAAAATACGTCACAGATCCAGAAAAACACAAAAAGAAAGACAAACCTATACGATGGAGAAGAAGAATCAGCTGAGTCTTCGGCTGAGACAATTTCAGTTAAAGAGAAAGAGGAGGAAATAGAAAAATATGTGGTAAAGACGAAGATCAAAGTTGATAAAGAAAAAATATCAGTGTTTACTACGACAGTGGCTGATACTTTCGACAGAGTAAAAGCCACCGTTGACAGAACAAAGTCGAAGATGAAAGAAATATTTGGAGCCATATAGATTGTGTTCGTGGTCAAAAGTGAGGAACATACCTACCCGAAGTTGAAAAGTACCTACATAATACATGGAACATATTCATTTAGTGGATGAGCAGACTTTCCAAACAAAGATCGGGCTGGTATTTCAAATGCATTCCAAAAATACAAAATACAGCAACAGTTTTTTTTCAAAGGAAGGCAGTAAAATTCATGAACTTCACTTTGTGAGACGATGACAGTACTACCTTTCTAGGCGTTTGCATTTCTGTCAATTAAATAATAAACGCTGGATGATTTAAAGTAGGACTCAAGTTTTTCTGTATATTTTGGTGAAGTATTAAGGCGTGTTATAAATATTATTTAAGTAGTTGAATTATCTAACACAGTTTTTCGTTGATTTACATAGGGTAAAAAACACGAATCGGTTTTACTTTCTTGGATATTTTAATATTATAAGCTATTTGTGTCCTGTAATGTATACCAATGACCTGGTAATAGCAAACGCTCTGTTCACATTCATAGTGACTTTCTACTTTAAAGTAGACCACCGACTTAATGCCCTACGGTCCGATCTACTAGTACAAGTATTTATATGGCCATCTGAGTCTGAACCTGACCCAGAGACTCAAGATGGTCGGTATTCACGAATTGCGTACGATTACGAATACTGATAACTTTGTCGGAAGTTTAATTACGATTTATTTCTGCTTCGCTTTTATCGAAATCACTTGAAAGAGAAGGAGAATGTTGTGTGTCTGAGTGTACCGCCCACCAGGGCTTATTTCGATTACAAACAGGAATTATTATAACTTAGAAGTATAAGTGGACTGCTGTGGATGCATACCTATGGCCATAAGTATACTCGCTGACAAAAATTTTGCATATTTTATTTCTTTTTTTTTCTTTAGCATTTGTGATTTCTATAGCTGAATATTGGTGTGTTTTACTTATATTGCAATTTATTAAAGATAAGAACATGTTTAGACATAGCCTTTGTAACTGAATAATCAACAATGTTACAAATTACAAACAAAGCATAGTGTGCCTCGGCGACTAACAATGACTGCTGTTTTGTTTGTTGTTATCAGAATGACATTTCGTGTCCTTCATTTCTTGATTTTGCATATCAGTTAGGGAGATGCCACATTTAAGCAAAATAGTTTGTGTTAAAATTGTTACTTTAGCCAATGAGCATTGCAGATTATATATATATATCAATCGACTGTTTCTCGTATAGTAAAAGAGGTACAGACTGTATTCTCAAATCTTTGCGAAATCACACACTTACAGTACCGCATCTGAAAACTGTATTACTGATTACAAGACAAGTGAATTAAAGTATTAAAACAGTAATACGGAGACTTAACCTAGTTTAAGTCGGAAACGTTCCGCAAGCGTTCCTAGACTTCTCCCATGTCACAAAACCGGACGGTTGCAATTTTTAAGAGCTCATACTAACTGGAATGAGCATCAATGGGAAACGATCTTTTCACAGACGAAACAAGAATACAATTATGGAAGCCGGATGGACGTGGCCGAGTATACAGAAAGGCTGGGGAACGTTTCGCAGAATGCAGTCTTGCTTTGGTGACGACTCCAGTATGCTTTGGAGTGGCATTAGTTGAGAGAGTCGCACGGGATAAATTTAAGAAACAAAGCGGACTGGTATATACGCAACATCCTTAGAGAACATGTTTTACTTTATGCCGACTTTATGTTTATATTGTCTTCAATAACTTCAAGGATGTCGGGACTGAGGCGCTAGAGTGGCCACCAATCGGTCCTGATGCAAATTCCATCGAGTATCTATGTGACATCCTGAAACGACATATATGAGCACAAAATCCAGCTGCACAAGAAGAATGGAATTGAATTCTCCAAGAAGCTTCATCATGTTCTACGAAGCATGTCTAGGAGGATGCAGGCTATTGCTAGCGTTAGGGGAGGAAATACTAAGTACTAAATTGTTTTGTTGCTTTAAAGTATTGTTATATTGTTGCTCTTCAATTAAATGTTATAACCAAAATCAGGCGATTTAATTAATTGCTCCACGAATTTGGTGTAAAGCTTCAATGTGTAATTTATTTGACTATAATTTACATAAAACACTTCAATGAAGACATACATTTAGCAACAGAAATCACAAATATATTAAAGATAAATAAGGCCATAAAATATCCAATGCTTTTGTCTGTGAGTGTATATACTATATACATGCAATATCGAGATGTATGGGTGTGGATTATTTATCTTTAAGCCCATCATTTAAATATATTAACCAACGCTCCGAGGTGTCGTACTTCATGCTGAGTAATAATTTACACTGCTGGATCGATTCACATGGATCCTGCCTACGTTGGCGAATAAGAAAAAAATAACGGAGTACCAAACATACGCAGGATGCATGCATTCAAGTGTATTTATCGCTCGAGCATCTCACGAGACTTCATAAACAGTAATATGACATTTTATATTAAACAAAGTAACAGTTTCTTGCGTTAAATAAACAAAGCACTGTTTTATTTCCTGTCACTGAAGTTTCTAAAGATAGAATAACTTTACACATAACTCACACCCTCAAGAAGTTTATTTCATTGTAATTATATATACAATTCGCATAAACCTACTCAGGACGGGTCAGCCTCGTGTCGCCCAAATATCCTGGCTTTCCTATAGGATATCGATAAATTTTCAAAAACGGTTTAGTAGAAGGCATAAAAGTGAATAGTTTTTAAAAAATGGAATATACAGGATGATCTATTAAAGCGTGACGTCAGAAAGTAATGGAACAAACGATGTATTATTACTATTGATATTTTATTGTTTCTTTCCGATGTAACTAAAGGGCTTCTTATGCGAGGGGTCACCACTTGGAGAATACCTGTACAAAATGTTACTAATACTATTTTGAGAATATCCGGAATACTGTGAGAATAGTTGGGAATACATATTCGAAAGTATCGGAGAATACTCTGGAATACCTAATATTAGGAAACCTCCAAAAATTGTCAGGAAATAATTGGAAATATTGGTAGATATGTAGTACGTTGGAAATGTTAGCTAACATTTCATGAAATCTCAACAGACATCCGTCGACCACTGTTCTTCCCTTTCCAACATATGAGAGCACACGCAGAACTTTCTAAACCCAAAAATGATGATCAATCTTCAATTGTTTTTATAGATTTTCAGTGGAGTAGGAAGAAAATTTTGAAAACAATAATACTTTATATAATCGGAAAGATCTTTGAGAGAGCTTTGTTTTGGTGTCATGGCATTATAGGGCGTTTCATTAAAAAAAGTAAATTTGGCGTTTTCTGATTCACCCGGTATAAAATGTTAGATCTCGTTAGATGTGCTAATAGTGTCAATTTTGGACTGACACAAATGACCAAATGCTGTTTCGTCACCGTGAGGTCACAAATTTCAAATTTTCTTGGTTCAAACTCACCCATATCATGGATCGACAAATTGCAAAGCCATCAGGTCATTTGATTCGCCTTTAAAAGGAAAATCCCATATGTAAAGATATTCCAAGCGTTCAATTTGAAAAAAAAAATCAATTTATTATGTCGCGCCTAAATGGATCACTCTGCATATTTCACAATATTTTAAAACTATTTTTCAATAGTTTCTATAAGACAGCCAGACCATTTGGACGATGGGAGGCTGAGCACTCAATTAAACAAGTTGCTAATTTAAAATTTATTATAACAAATATTTTAAACTAAAAGGTCAGAAATTTTGCAGATACGTATCTTATAGCAGGATACGGACAAATTTTAAATAGCAGTTTTGTCATGTAGCAATCAACTGCCCACATGCCCATTAAAATTATACCATTTGCTAATGTCAATAATACGATACATTGCTTTTAGGCAGTCATAGTTTGACACTACAATAATATACAAATCTGGTGTAAGATAACACTGTGTGCGCTTAAAAGGATTGTTTTAAACATTAGTACAATACAAGGTAACAAATATTTTCTAAATCTGAGCTGTCTTGAATTCGACACAAACACATCAATATTTACATATTTTTTAATCAAACCTTTGCGACTTTGACGCGATACAGGAAGAGAACAGTAAATTTTATAGCCTCGCCACTTTATTAAAAATGAAATGATATTTCTAACTGGCCCTCCCAACAGATTTCTCACACTTTCAATAAAGCGATCCCGAGAAAGTCTTATTCGTGTTTATCTCACTTCACTAACTACCGTTTTCACCTTCTCGAGAAGGCAATAATAAGAACAAAATTTAATTGCTTCCTGTAAAATTCTTGAATCAAATAAGTAAAATGTAAATACAGAGTCAATTTGTAATATTAAGCGTGTTCTTGAGTATCATTTTTATGGAGATACCATTTTGTCATTAACAGCCTTTTCTGAAATGAAAGTACGTTAAAAAATTCAAATCCAAGTTTACCCAGGGACCAGGCAAAGTTCCTGCAAATATCGTGAAAGATTGCGAAGCCATTTTCGCAGGACCACTCACAATAGTATTTCATTCATCATTAAAAAAGCGCATGTCTTTAAAAAGAAAAGAGAGCATAGCTGAAACCTATAGGTCCATTATAATTATTATCTGGGATTTCGCTAAGGTATTCGAGATCACCTTGCATACGTCATACACAGAGTCAAATTGTAAATACTCAACATGGATTTGCTTCTGGTATATGAGACTAACCTTGCGTACATCGCGCAAATTATTTCTACAGAATTAGATGCAAACGAACAAACTGATACCATTTACACAGATATTTCATGAGATTAGCGTTATGGGATTCTATTAAAGAAAATGAGTAGTCGAGTTATCAGTGGCACAATTTGATTCTTTCTGTTCATATCTAGTGAATAGGCGACAGTAATTCTTATCACAATATAATTGAACAATATGTTATTAAAAACAACAAACATAAGTGGGTCCAATATGGATCCCTGGGGAACACCGGACGTGGTCAGGACATCAAACTATCTAAAACCGTGGTTATGTTTATTGTTTTTATAAATAATATTGTATTTTTTAGTCTTATAAGCTCTTTCACTGCGTCGTAAACTGACATCACAGGTGGGTGGTACAGCATTAATTTGACGGTTTCACAGCACAATTATTGTTGTCTCATATTTATTGTTGTGGGTTGCAATGTTATAAAATTTTTTCAATGATACGTTATATACCAGGTGTACAGTTAGTGTTCCCTCGGAAGATTGTGCAAAAACGGTTAATTTTATAAAATAAAGTTATTCACAAAACTTTCAATATTTCATCTCTACTGCAACGTAAAATTATTTTCAATTATACAGGGTGTCACAGAAACGAGTTTCACAAGAAAGTATGTTTTTTTTTAATGGAACACGCTGTATTTTTTTGACGCCAATTAAGACTCTAAGGGTCCTGTATTACGCCCTAAAATATTTTGCCAATCAGATGCAGCGTTTGCAACATTTTCTTGACTGCCATATCTCCGCGATTTATTAATTGTTCTTTCTAAAAATGTACGGTGTTAACTGATAATGAGGTATTTCCTGAAAAACATTTTTGAAATACATTATTATTGTAGCGGATGTCCGAAATATAACTTTATATTTCTTGATACTTGATTTATAATTTTCTCAATTTTTACTTCCCTCGCATACCGAAGGGAAGTATTGTATTCGAGAAAAAATCGGATTTCACGTTTCAGATCAAGTAGATTACGAAAATATGGGTTTTTCAATTCCGTCAGTCTGTCTGGCTGTCGGTCTGCCTGTCTGTCTGTCGGTGCATTAACTAAAAAACTACTTGACGGAGAACAGTCAAATTTGGTAGGTAGCTGACGCCACTGCCGCCGAAGAAATGGTTAAGATTTTCATTGGAAAATATAACGGCTGGACCATCTAAAGGAAATAAGATAGAAATTTTTCGTTTAAAATTTCCACGTTTCGTGACATTCTAAACCCACTAAAAAAAAAATTTGAAAATTTTGGAAAAAAATTTGAATTTTTTATACTTAGTGGATGATGGAAAAAAAATTTTTTTTTGCTCAAATTTTAAATTTCCACGTTTCGTGACATTCTAAACCTATTTCAAAAAATGTTTTCATTTTGAAAATTTTAAATGGAAAAAAAATTGAAATTTTGAAAATTTTGAACTTTATAAAATGGGCGATAGAAAAAAAAATATTGCTCAAATTTAAAATTTCCACGTTTCGTGACATTATGAAACCTATTGCAAAAAACAAATTGAAAATTTAAAATAGAAAAAAAAGAGAAATTTTGAAAATTTTTTATAAAATGGATGGAAACATTTTTTTTACTCAAATTTAAAATTTCCACGTTTCATTATATTCTAAACCTGAAATGTTTGGAAAACAAAACAAAAAAAATTATCCCACCATAGTAGATGACGGAAACAAGTTATCTGGTTTTCTCTGTAATAATAGGGCTAACTACATGGCGATAATTCTCATATGTCTTCTCTTAATTAATAATTTTTTAGAGTGACCGTCTTGTATGAATAAAGAGGGAAGTTCTGTGTAAATATCTTTACCGATTTTTTAAAATGGAATGCCTATAATTTTTTTACATGGATAAATACAATTCCTTTTAGTATCACACACTTTATAAACTGTTTTACTGTTTCAAGGAAACAACATAGAAGACTAAAACTACGTAATATCTCTATGAAACATTAATTTTCTCAGGTTTCTTAAAGAATCTACGTAAACGTGATTAAAATGCAACGCAGGTCTGCTACTATTACCATACAAAGTAAGTGTTAAAACATTCCAAATAAATTATTCGCTTTAGTTGGTTCCAGGTCAGTCTTGATGCACAGCAATCAATCAAAGGCGTCAAGTGGACGCTACCTAGTGAATATTTAAACGCAGATATTTGAGAGAACACCTTGTAAATCGAATGCAAATGTGGAGAGATTATCTGGTGGAATAAGGCAATGATTAATGTGACGTTTCCTGTTATATGAAAATTTATGGCCGAGGGACATTATTAAAAATTGTTCCCTTGTTATAAATTTAAGCGCCACAATTAGGAACTTTGCTATATATTGTTTTCCTCTTTGTTTCTGGAGAAATTATAATAATTACTAGGTGAGTGGTTGGTATTGTAGGCTGAATGCGTCTGAATTCCTGCAATTTCAGGAAGTTCTGGAATAAATTCCGTGTCATGGGAACATACTTGAGGCAGGTATTAGGAAATCTAAAAATATGAAATGTCTGATATATACAGCTGCTACAAATTAGCTTCCCACTATCGAGATCTTGAGAATAGGAAGAATTGGGAGATCCGGTTAAATGAGGGCAAAAGTGCGGATATTTAATCAAAGAATTAAGAAATAATGAATAACAACATCGGCTTTTCATAAGAACTACCTTTTCTGGCCTTACTTTTACAGATACTAAAACTAAATCACTTTTGTAAGGAAAATATACTACTAAACAAATTCAAATTTGCAGATCCGTATTTTAAAAACTCCAGCAGATTAGGATTACACAACGAAAATCGTAATAAAAATCACCGTGAAGGAGAGAGAAATATGTAGTCATAAAAAGATAATCAACCCACCACAATCCACATATCCACGTAGTGGATTGGAAGTATAGTAATCGTAAAAAAAAATTCAATTTTTTTTTTCTTGAAATAGGTTTAGAATGTCATGAAACGTCGGGATTTTAAATTTGCGCGAAAAAACCTTTCGGTCTGTCTGTAACTTGGTGAAGGGTTGGGGGGTAAACAGGGGGAAATAAGTAAAGCAAGCTGGTAAGAGTACAGAAACTTGAAATTTGGTGTATGTACTAGAAGCCAAGGCCTCAAAATTGTTTATATTTTCCATCCCCCCCACCACTCCATTATTAAAGGGGTTGATAAAAAAATTGAGATATTCACTTGAAATTTGGTATACGTATATATTATATTGACATCAGGAACTAGATTAAATTTTGGGATGATTCCGTTGAAGGGTTGGGGGTTAAATTACAAGGGGTAAATAAGGGAAAATAAATAAAGCAGGTAAGAGTACAGAAACTTGAAAGTCGGTGTATGTACTAGAAGCCAAGGCATCAGATTTTTTTATAATATTTTTCAACCCTCCACCGCCCCCATTCCCTTATTAAAAGAGTTGTTAAAATTAATTTTAGATTTTCACTTGAAATCTAGTACACAAATGTAGGTATTATAACGACATCTGAAACTGGATTATATTATTATATATTAAATTCTTATAAAACAGTAAAACAGGCAACGTTGCCTACATTGAATGTGTCTCTTAAGGTTTTTATGAAAAATTTTGAAAATTCCTTGTCCTTACTTTAATTCGCCAATAAAATAGTTTAAAGTTCAGTAACACGACTTACAAACCGCAAAAAAGAAATCCACTGTCATTTTATTTGGACTGAACGTCAACGAGTTAAAAATTTTTGTCCTACTACATCTAAAAGGCCATAAGAGACTTGACCTACAACAACAAGGCATCGTACGCATTCTTTTTATAGAGAAAAAGAAAGGAGCTGCAATAATAAAGCGTTTAGTAGATGCCAACACGAGATAAGCTTCTATGTGGTCTTGCTGTTAAAAAAACTAGTACGGATAGGATGACCAGCGTCTTGAGAGGTTACAGAGGTAGGAAATGCGGAACAGCTCGCTGATGTAGTGACGGACATACGTGATATGAATTATTTATCCGCGGTTTCCGTCGATTTTATCTGGCGATATTAAGACATTATTTCCCAAGCTGCAGTACATCAAAAATATGCATTTCGGAAACCATACATTTACGTTCCGAAAGGACGTACCTACTTCTAACGAAGACAATCAAGCGGAATAAACATGAGTTGCATTACTGAATATAGAGGGTGTACAAGATTCGGCCGCGCATTCCTAATATTTCTAGTTAATATTTTATATCTGAGCGAAGGATTTTAAGATTGTATACAGAGTGTGCCAGAAGTATGAACCAATACTTCTGTAGACTCTAGTTGATTGATTGATTTGCCAGCGTAAGGTGGGCATTGCTGCCGATTCCGGGCATTCATGGAGGTTCGTTTCAACACGCAGCTTGGTCGTCCGTCGAACACGCCCAACGGACGGTCAAACCGCGTGCCAGAACCAAATCTCGGTTGTTTTATATACCGCCGGACCGACTGCATACGTCGGGTTGGACATTGGACATGCTTGTTGTCAGCAGCGAGAGCCGCATGACGCATGGGGTGGGAATATAGGATAGGAAGTGTAGGTGTTTGCGACATGCTTATTTTCAGTTTCCATGCTTCTTTTAAGTTTCCATCTATCGTCATCTCATTATTTTTCTTCTTCTAAGTTTTCTGTTTCTTATGTTTCTGAATCTGGCAGTTTTAATTTTTTTACTATTTTTTGTTTTGTTTTTATTTATTATTTTCAAATTATTATTATTATTTTATTATTTTTATTTATTGTTTATTTCACATGAAACATATTTTACAAAAGGTCCTCGAGGATGTCATTTAAGAAAATAGGAATTAGGGCTTCCAGTTCCGGTATTTCGTACCGGGGTCATCCCAGGATTCTGCAGAAAAAATCTTCCCGGGACAAGAGGGGAAGTCCCGGATTTTAATCAAAGTTAAATGTAATAACAGAGGCTGTCGTATTTTTGGAACTCATACCCCAAACATTTACGACACACAGCGTCGACGTTGGTCGCCTAAGCTCGAGCTTAGGTTGTGGTTTATTTAAATTTTTGGCTTTAATAAAATGTTATGATTAGGAAAAATAATTTAGAAAAATAAGCACAAGAAACAAAAATATACAAAAAGAGAAGAAATAGATAGGACATGAAAAAACTAAAAATGAAAGTTATATTTCTCTGAAAAGTTACAAAATGAGTTGAGTATGTAGTTTTGGTTAAAGCGGCTGCCGGAAAATCGGTAGCGCTTGGTCTAGTAGTTTATGTTTAATTCGAAATGGTGAACTGTGCTCTCTAATTTGTTATGTTGTTTGTTAGCGGACTATCGCGTAGCTTGAACTGGTATAAAACTTTTGGGAAGTTATAAACTAAACACTTATGAGCTCCATAGTTACAGCATTCCTTGACACAAGCCAGCAAACGAATTTACATTTTATTGAATATCACGGATTTGAAAGGATTATAAATCTTATATTGTCCATTTAGCAATGCATAAGCGTGTTTAGTTAATAACAGTAAGTCATGCAATAATACAGCAACAATTAATTATTGCATTAACCACAAACAAATTGTTAAATCAAACGTTAAATATCATAAATTGGTTTTAAGTGCTCCTGCCTTATTAGGCAAGTTTTTTTAATAAGTAATATGTTAAAACATCTGAGGCTATTTAAATTTGTGATGGATCTACTTTTCGTGGAGCTTTAGTTCCCTCGACGTGAAACACCAATTAATTCATTAAGAAAATAAATAATCCAGCCCATCCCACGTATGCGGTTACCTGCTTCCATAAATAAAATTGATTGATGGGTCGGTTAACGTTCATTAAAATCCCAGCTCTAATCTTACCAATTTTTTTTATTTTTGGAAAATATCCAGTAACCGTTTCATTGATCACTTTTTTAGTGAATATTTTCGGACACAAAATTCAGTATAAAGTAAAAGCTAACGCTGAAAGCAATGGTTTAGTACAGGCAAGTCGCAAGTCACAATGTAGAGTCATCAGTCAAAATGTCAGTCGAGATCTTTGGCTTTGTTTATGGTCTGGACATACCAAGGAGTAAAAAGAAAGGTGAGCGCAAAGGCATTCTCCACAAAAGTTACGGAGCTAGAAGATTTTACTTTATAATTATCCTTATTACATTATGTTCTTTCGGTACTGATGCTTAAAATTAACTTAGAAGAAGTCTAAGAAGAGCTGAAAGAGACAGCGTTCAACTACTTGTAAAAACAGGAAACCACAAAAACGACAGAAAACATCAGCGTTGGGTACTAGAGGGGAAGATGATAATTAAATGAATATAAATATTCACAATGAAATACTGTGGACGCGTCCAAAGAAGAGACACATCTATTAAGGGAGCGCTAAGACAAAACAGCAACAAACTGAAAATAGGGAGGCCATGCTACACCCAACAACAATGGATAGGATTATGAACAAACTAGGAAAGGATAAAATACACTGGGAAAGAACGGCAAAGCAAAAAAGGAATACAATAACGAGATATCAAGGATATACACACACTGCCAGATTCAGAAACGGAAGACTCAGAAGAAGAATAGTTAACGAGACGATTTTTTTTATTATTTTTTTTATTTTAACGTCTTATTTATTTTAACGTCCTGGCGAAGTTTAGCTAATTCTATTCCACCACTTGACCAGGACGGCGAAATGAGATACGGTCACCCATCCAAGCAACGGACTCTCCTGGCGTTGCTTAACTTCGCCGATCGAGTTCTCGCCACTTAAACCGGCATCGAACCTCGCCTCACGTGAAACGATCATAGATGGAAACTTAAAAGAAGAATCTCACAAACACCTACACGTCCCATCCTATATTCTTACTCCATGCGCCATATGGCTATCGCTGTTGGCAACAAGCATGTCCCAAATCCAATCTGGCGTACGGACAGTCCAGCGGGGAATCTTGAAGTGGCAGCAATGCGTACTGTACGTTGGCTAATCAATCAATCAATGAACAAAAATGGTAAGGCACTACGCTCACACAAGTGGCGGTGGTGTGGCGATGGCGTGGTTCTGGCGGGTCGCGAGGTACAACACAATATAAAAGTATGAACGTGCGCTCACTGATGGTACGCCGTTCCTGCGCCACGTATGGTGCATCGTTTATGGCTGTACCACTCGCCAGTCGTGTTCTTCGGCTAAACAATGCGGGACGACATGGAATTTAATGTGCGGTTTATCGACCTAATTGAATCAAAACCATGTTTGTATAACTATAATCCGTCCGATTACAGTAATAGAAATGTTCAAGATACTGCATCATCTGGATATAAATTTAGTTCTTTTACTGCATTAAAAGTACCATATTGTGTTTTTCTTTAGCCACAAAGGATGTACCCAGTAACGTCTTTGATTTTGCATATTAACTAGATTCACTAGAGTAACAGCGTGCTCATCTTCTGACGACGACATCGCGACTGGCTTGGTAACCACACCACCGCAGTGGGCGTTGAAGCCAGACGTGGCGAGTGGCGACCAGGCCACTACCACGCCATGCGCCACCACCACTTCTCTGGGCGCCGAACCTTATTGTTACCATTCCTATGCCACTGCCATTCCTTTACCAGACACCACTTTGGTGCGCACCATGTCTTAAGTAGCATCGTACCAGTAGCAAGAGTCACCGGGGGGACCAGCCAGGGTCAGACATCAGCAGGAACTTGGGTACTTACATTAAAAATTTGAATTGAAAACCTACATATTTGTGTATTTTCTCTATTATATTATTTATGCCAAGTCATTATTGATATATAAAATGTGAGAATGTAAAATATAAAAGTATTAAATCAATTTATATGTGTAATTACAATAATTATTATTTATTCGTCACTATCATTTTGAAAAACCTCGTCTATAGTGTAGAAGCATTTGTTACCTATCTATATTTATACTCCTAAAATGAAAGTTTGTTTGGCAAACAACTTTAACTGCAAAATTCAATTTTAATTTCAAGAAGAACCCCTCAATCACAAATATACATCCAATAAGACGCTAAATTAAACACAATCTGACATTCACCAAGTCAATTAAAAACATGTTGCGTTAAATGTACTACGAAGAAGAGTGTGTCAACTACCGCTAGTTAAGTGATCCCACCTGCGCATATCTGTGTACCTTGGCGTTAGGTACGACGACGTAGCGTGCACTGACCATTTGAAAAGCTAACAAGGGTCGAACACCCGAAAGGCCGCACCGGCTGCACAGCTTACTACCTGAATACGTCGAAACGATGCCTAGTTGCATGGCCAACTAGAAAACGTACTTGTCAAGTTCACTCGTGGCCCGTAGCCTTCTGGAATCATCTGATTGATTTGTTAATTAGCGACTCCGTGAAATAAAGATTGATGAAGAGCATATCCAGTATGCCGTGGAAACGTTGGTGGTCGGTAATTGAGCAGATGGAAATTTTTATATCAACAATATGAGGTCAGGAATTCCGTTCGTACGCCCGTATTTACATATTTTACGTTAATTGTTGATAATCTTGCCGATAATTGTTGGGTGGTGCCGGTGTAATTATTTCTGTAGTACATAAATTCACAACAAGAACAAATTAAAATGCACATCGCGGAATTGTGTCGCCAAAATGTGGACATAAATCATATCATAAATGACAAAACATATACTGAAACTGGTTTTACTGTTCAAGAAAATATTTCACTGTCACTTTTCATGAGTCACTGAATTTATGGGAGTACGTGTACACGACTATTCAAGAAAACAATAATTGCAAATCCCATAAATAATAATGAGAAATGTAAGGTCCCGGAGTCGTACTACAGCTATGTATTCAAATTGAAATTCGCATACAGAGTGTTCGCCTTGAACTTTCCCAAGTGCTTATCCTTACAGTTGCGATCCCGTTCAAATAGTTTAGCGAATCCAGTTTGAATAGTAAGGAATATCGCTAGCATATGTTTTCAGTTAAATAGCTAGCAAACAAATGTAATAAAATGATTACAGTTCTGACTTTTATACGCCAATAATTGACTTTTCATGAATTTTTAAATAAATTTCCATGTCACCTATAATGAAACGACGCCTAATACTCAACATTTTAGTACTAGCTAAATTTTGTCAACTTACTACGTTTTCGAAAAAAATTTACCGATAAAATTCAT
The DNA here is from genome assembly GCA_963583905.1 of Stenurella melanura. Lineage (NCBI taxonomy): Eukaryota > Metazoa > Arthropoda > Insecta > Coleoptera > Cerambycidae > Stenurella > Stenurella melanura. The sequence goes on from OY757309.1 coordinate 88,829,813, forward strand.
AAAATTAAAATTAAATTAAATTAAAAATTTATATTGTCTGGGTCGGAACGGCCTAGTTTTATGGTGGGGTTTTGAAATTTTTTCTCATTAGGTAATTCATAATTTTGTCAAAGTTCTTAAGCCACGCGGTCAAGTTATGTAAACAGAAAGTTTTACAAAACCAATTAAACTCTTTTTGTCCTAATGTTTTATAACATTAACAAACAATTTTGACTGAAAAAAAGTTTGTCACAGAATAAATCAAAAAGTTGACTTAAATGTTTTTTAAATTCAAATAATTTGTTGGTGATATTGTAACCTTAAACCAAAAAGCTATTAACCAGCTTTGCAAAATATTTGTATGTATAGTTTATCTCAGACTTATTCTGGGTATAAAAAATGTCGGCGCCTTTGATAGTCCGGTAAAGAACAAAGTTACCGAAATTTTTTATACTACCAACAAGTTTGGAATAAAGTATAACTTGAACGAAGAGTCGAAGAACTTTTTTAGGAACACATTGGATATACAGATTCGGAAAATGTTGGTTTTCGTATTGTACTAGTTTTCGACCGCCTACAATAAAGAAGCCTAGAGCTGCCAACGCAGATGTGGTGGGGCGATGTACGATGTGTGATGCGAGAAAAAAAAATAGCCTAGTTGCTTCGCTCTCGCTAGCTCTTATTGCCATAGGTAAACGAACAGTTTCCAAATGTGTATTATGTTCAGCAAGTAAGATTTTTGCTCACAGAAAATTAATTGCCTATGGAAACCTATGACGAAGAGACAAGGTTACGTTGCTGGTCATGCTGCCTATTCAAAAGTGTTTATAATGCATCAGAAAAGAAAAACACTATTTTAAATTATGTTATAGTAGAGCCAAAAAGTGTAGTCAGCAGAGCAAAAAATCAGCGCCATTTTGGTCAACGTGTAGTAGCTGTTATGTAATACTTAAGCGGCACCTCGTTTTACTATATCATCCCACATAATCGAGAGAAATATATTAAGTTTTATCCGCCTACCGGAGATGAAAACCACGACTAGGTCATTATGTGTAATTAGATAGAATAAATGTTTGAACGTGGTTCCTTTATACCTAATAATTTGTTCAACTACTGGGTGAAACTGGCGGAACTGTCATAAACGAACTTCACGAGCTTAATCTAGCGCATTCAGTGTTGATTTAAGCATAATATTTTAAATATAAGGCATACGGTAGCTCATGCACAATTAACACAATCCGACTACACTTTTTGGTCGTACTATAAGCACAGACGTAACATCTCCCCAGATGCCACAGATTTACACTAAGAAATAGCAAAATTATTGCATCGCACACAGTGTCCCGCTCCGTCTGATTGTATTTAGTGATGTGCTATCGTCCTATAAGTCGTGAAAATCAAACACAAACACGCGTAAAAAGAAACCTGGCGGTGACAAAGACGTCGAAGTATTTATTTATCTAACATCATCAATAATAGTTTTGTTCTTGTCTTGTGCATTATAGACACATTTGAATAGGTAGTATGGCCAGCACGGTATACTTTACTCTGACACTGTAATTAAGTAAATTAGCTAGTAATAGATTCCATATAAAATATATTTAAAGCGAGATTTAAAGCTTTCAAACAACCAGAACAAATACAATATTATCGAGAATAGTATCTGTTGTGAGGACAAATTGGGGTCAAATGTTAAGAAATTTATTTTTAATTTCAATGTTTTCTTAGTATTCGGATAGATATCTTGGTAAATTACGAGGTAAATTATTAATATCAAAGGTCACGATATCGGTAAATATGGTTCGGCGATGCAGTAATACAATGTTCCATGGTACTATGCAATTCACGCTTTTCGCTCCACATCTAGTCGTGGTTCGTATAAGTTCAATTTTGAATAAGATTCGGGAATTTATGGGATTATTTTGCATAGAAAAAATTATTCGATTCTTCGATTTCGACAACAGTAGCATCTACTCTTTTTTTCTTTTAAGACTGGGCCATCTTACAATTGATATTAGCTATTTGGATGTTACCTATCCGCTAAATACCCAAAAGTGCACTTTTCCCATAATTATGAAAGCCAAAATAAAGAAAATGTAATTCCCGAGGGGTAATCAACTTCTCGATCAACTTCGAGAAATCCTGTACAAAATGTTAGGAATACCTGACCTACTACAGCAATATTTCCGGAATATCGGAAATACTCGTATACCTGAGAATTATGCGGAAATATCAGTGAATACTTATGGGATCGCACCGATATGACAGCTTGATTCTCCAAGAAATACGTCCCATCAAGCCACTTTCCAGCATTGAATTTTGGCATATCAACCGGAGAGAGGACAATATGGAACGTTTGATTTTCTAGGCAAAACCAGATTGCAAGAGACGAAAAGTAAGGCCACGAAAACGTTGAAAAAGTATGGAATGCCTACTAGTAGGAAATAGCCTAGAATAGCCAAGAATTCATTGGAAATATTCGTGATCATTTCTTAAAATTTCGGGAGCACAGGCAGAACTTTAATATTAGGTTTCTCTATGTTTGAATAATTATGTTGGTGATTTTCAATATGACATGAGGTCCGTTTTTAAAACACAACACCAACACAACACCATCACAACCTCTACATCGAAAACACATTAACCGATTTTAGTAGAAATCATCTAGGTATTCCCAAAGGGTTTGCAATTTTATAATCAGTTGCCAGTGTAGCATGTCTATTTAGTTTTAGGCCTGTGCATTATATTCTAAATCAACATTTCAATAACTAATGCCATGAATCTATACATCGAATGTTTTTACCTATAAAAGGGTCTAGCCGATTTTGCATATGAAAAATCGATGAAAAATGCACTGACGTCTATTGTTATACTTTTTAACCTTTTAATCATTGTTTTTTGTCTGAAGTATTCCTACAATTAATTTCAGACCTCTGCTTTCACCCAATAGGAAGATGGGGGTAACGACCCTTATCGACAACTTTGTTTTTCTCTGGAACTGTGACCCTTATTCGAACGAATCCAACGCCAAGAAATAGATATCAATTAACTGTGCTAAATATGTAGTTTTTTCATATTTCTTTATCAATTTTTAAAGGTGCAAAACATACATTTTTTCCGAGGGTGGTTTTTGTAATAACCTCTGGAGATACACCAACAAAATAAATCATGTATAATCATCTGAAAGTCAACTATAATATAAAAAATACAGAAGTGTGAGTTTGGTGGAACATAGAAACAAAAAATAATGGCTAATATATTACGTATATAATTTACATTTATTTTTACCACCCATGGAAGTACATAGAAAATATAAAATAAAAACTAATGTAACCACTTATATAACACCTATTTTTACCAAACATATAAGTATTGTTTATAAATCTAAACAGGTTTATACAAAATATTTATATACATTGAGACCCGGCTCTATTTAGGCAAGCATTTTCTGGAAGACGGTGAGACATGGAAAGAAATGTTAAATGGAAAAGTTATTCTGTATGAAAAGATGCATTTAATTATGTAATTTTCAAATGGAACACCCTGTATATTTTTGTATTCTTGAATTTACCATGTTCCAATTCCAATAAATGAGCGTCCAAAAATCTAGAGTCCAAAATTTCAGCAATATTAAAAAATATTGTATTTTCTTTTTGAAGTCCAAAATTAAAAAAAGATACAAATCACTTGACAACTACCTGGCAGCTTACGTTTAATTTCAAACAAAATTGTCATAGAACAATTTTCTAAAGAAAAAAACAATTAAAATGATATTTTCGGACTCGGACATTTTTTTAAACAAAATTTCAATACTTAGTCTTTAACATTACTGAAATTTTGGACCCTAGGTTTTTGGATAATTCTGAACCTTTCATTAATAAGTTTTTCGATAAAAAAATGCCCAATATGATTTCTTTAGTTTTTCCATTTATTGTGGTACCGCAGGTGGCGTTGCATTAGTAAGACGCGAATGTTTTTTTGGTCATAAGTAAGTAGATCCAATTTTTTTTATTTTTTGGTAAAATTTGGTTCAAGTCGGACAATAAAGAAAAAGTTATAAAGGTGCCCCGCTTTAAAATGGGTCACTCTGTACGTGGTTACATTAGATTTTATTTTACACTTTTTATGTACTTACATGATTGGTAAAAATAAATGTATATAGGTACATAATATATTAGTTATTATTTCTTTTTCTATGTTCCACCAAATCGGCACTTCTGGATTTTTTGTATATTACAGTTGACTTCCAAATGATTCTACGTGAATAATTTGGTTGGTGTATCTCCAGTGGTTGTTATAAAAACCACCCTCGGAAAAAATGTATATTTTCCAGCTCTAATAATTGATCTAAAAATATGCAAAAAATACATAGCATAGAACTCGGCATAGAAGTAATCGATTTTTTGGCATTAGATTCATTCGAATAGCTGTGACAGGTCCAGAGAGAAACCAAGTTGTCGTTAAGGGTTGTTACCCCCATGTCTTCCTTATAGGTGAGAGCAGAGGCCTGGAATTAATTGTAGAAATACTTCAGGCAAAAGCAATAATTAAAAGGTTAAAGCTTAACAATAGACGTCACTGCATTTTTCATATGCTAAACCGGCTAGACCCATTGTTGTACCTAAGTATTTTGTTAGCAATGCTAAATCAAGTATCCAATAGATAGGGCCAGTACTGCTTATATTATTTTTACTTCCCTCGTATACCGAAGAGAAGTATTGTAATTCGAAAGAAAAATCACTCTCCGAGATTTCTTCGGATTTTCACTTTCAGATCTAGATTACGAAAATATAGGTTTCTCAATTCCGTCAGTCTGTCTGTCAGTCTGTTGCTGCTTTAACTAAAAAAACCTGCTTGACGGAGAACAGTTAAATTTGGAAGGCAGTTGACGCTACTGTCAGCGAAGAAAAGTCTAACTTCCACTGGAAAATATACAGGGTGGACCGACTAAAGGAAATAGAGAATACAAAAATTCTGTTTTGTTCAAATTTAAAATTTCCACGTTTCATGACATTCTAAACCTATTTCAAAATTTAACCACTACTACCACTCCACCACGTGGATGTGCAACCAAAAATGTGACAGATGGCATATAGTTAACAATTGGTAACGATAACACCTATTACAGTTTTATTGAAAAATGGAACAGGGTGGTCATCCTAAAAAGAATTCAACCAAGATGGAAATTTGTAAAGGTATTTACGCAAGCCTTCTATAACCCATTATGTCTTCTATAACCTTTTATTAAATATTGAATTTTTACTGTCGGATGATCACTCTGTATATATAACCAAAAGTTATCAGGTTTTCTCTGTGATAATAGTTATAACTACATTCCGATTATTCGCATACTTATGTCATTTCGTAATTAATAATTTTTCAGAGTGACCGCCTTATAAATAGAGACGAAAGCTACCTATGTGTTTTGTTTTACGCTTAAATTGAGTTTAACAATATTATGGGAATATTAGATAGGTATTACCAAAATTCTGTTTTGAAAGTCGCTTATCCTAACTTTCGCCTAATTTCAGGACAGGTACCCAGGCTACAAACCGAAATCTTTTCCAATCTGTTTCTGTAATCTTCAACTTGTAAAGAAACTAGACGTAGGGCGTCATAATCTCCTTTTACAAATCGGTTTCAATTTTTTAGGGGTGTGATTACAATACACCATTTAACAAGCGCCCAAACTGATTCAGCGATTACCGAGTCAGAAGCAGTAGTTCTAAATCAAATAGGCAGTAGGTACTCAGTTATAAACCGCTTCACGCCTTTCAAGTAAATAATTAAAAGCAAATATAAAACCTGGTGTGTATTTTACATGGGCAATAAAAAGCTGTTAAACTAATATTTAACAATCCACGCTAGGGTTTTAATTGTTTCATACGCAGAGTAAATTATAGACCACTATTATTTACATCTAGTTATCAGAGTTTATCTCGAGGCGAAGATGAATAAACAGACTTTATCCATTTCTTATTCTTATTAGTATGCATTGGAATGTGTCCATCACTCTACAAATACAAAATAATTCCGTTTATCTAAACAACGTTCGTATAAGTACACTTTAAAACGGACATCATCGCTCCATGTACATTATTGACATTTTTTTTATTGTTCGGTTCAAGTGACTAAGTGTTAAGCAAGTTCCTTTTCGTTATTTCATCACCTCCACTGGGAAATCTTTGAAGTTAAAAGTATCTTGAACCGGTACGACATTAGTCGAGTGTTTATTTTGCCTGCTGCCTGCGTTTTCAGTTAAAACTATTTTATTTAATTGCTAAAGAGCACAAAACAGTGCTAATTGCTTTAACACTTTGTCAATTATAATTACACAAACAGGTTTATTATTCGCTTATTTGTTTGACTTCAAGGAATAAGCCCAGAACTTTTTCTCTAGGTTTATTTCGTTCCCGAGTTTCTTCAGGAAAATAATATACTAATTTGTCAAGCGTCAAACCAACGGTCTAATTAAAGGTTCAGTCTGTGATTCAGAAAATCTGTGCACGCTCGAAACAACTCATTTCGAAATAAAATGAGGTGTTAATTACTAAAACAGCCCGTCACAGTTTTACTAAACAAGGCCATTATTGTTTTATGTCAAAGATTTCATTCTTACCTTCAAAACGAATTAAAATCAAATAATGTACAGTTAATCCATGGTATTTTTGACACACAGAACGCACTTAGTTATTCATTTTGCACTATATAAATCCAGTGGACGTTTAACATAAATATTTACACCACACAAATTTGCTTCAAGATGATAGAAATATGCGAGAAATATTTACTTTACTAGCACCAACATCCCTACACCGAATCTATTTCTGAACTGATGCCTAAACGCATGGTTTGAGAGTTTTCATACTGCACTGGTTGTGATCGAAGCCGATGATGTACGAACGATAGGCGGGTGGCTACGAAGGATGCGAGCTTAGCAGGTAGAGGTTCAGGATAAGCTTTAATAGGAGCTTTTATCTATTTCGAGGTTTAGGTGACGCATTCTGAGATTTTGATTGATTGTGATTGTTTTTGGAACAGCAATATTGCGATTTCTCTCAATTTTTTAAGTCGGTCCATAATAATAAATAGAACAGAAATGGGAAGTTTTACGCGTTTTCAGCTGATTTAGTTGCGCATGTTGTTAGTTATATTAACAATGAGTTGAGATATAATTGATATCTGATACTTAGTATGTTAAATATTTTCGATTTAACGTATGGGGAAGTATAATTATGGAGTTTCATATTAACACAGCCACACAAAAAAAGTTTAGTACCAGAGACATGAGTAGAGTATCTACGAAGCACGGAACTAGAGGATCTTACGGGGTATTGTCAGTATATTGCTTCACATTGAATGAGAGAGCAGAGGGCACAGAATTTTACAGATTTATATTCAGTACTCCTCGTCTACAGTCCCCGTGGACTTGATCCGCTTGTCACATAGAAATACAGGTGGTATTAGATGCTTAGCGAATTTGATTTGTCAACAGTAACTTTGTTCCGAGTTTTTGCATGCCATAATATATAAAACAAAAAATACGTATGAACTATTTGTACATATCGTATGATCTGTACGAGGCAGTGCAGTACAGCCAGGCAGCGTTATAAATTACTTAATTCTAGTGAATATTTGAACAAATTATTAGTTTTATTACTGTATTTGAGTGATTCTTTGCAATTAACTGTTTAAAATGGCATTTTGGAGGCCTTTCCATAGTAGTGACAGCGAAACGGACGATTTTGATACAGACCCAGACAAGCGGAATTTGGAAACAAAGACACACGTTCAAACTCAAAGGGTTATTTTGAATATTTACTCGTGTTTAAAAATTGATTCTCCATATAATCAAATTTTGCAGAGGATTTGTGAATTAACCAAAAATTTAGCCGTATTACAATTTATAGGGTTATTAGAGCCGGGGATGTAGTTGATCATTCTATTAAACGGAAAAGAGTTGGACAAAAACTTAAAAAGCTTGATAACGCGTCCAAAGATGTCATTCGTCGATTTGTGTATGACTTTTACAATAAACAGAAATGATTAGGGATAAGTTACTCGACTATCCAGATTATAACTATAAATCATTAGATACTTTGCGAAACGTTTTGCTCGATTGCGGTTGAAGGTACAAAAAATTGGACAAACGAATGGTAGTCATGGAATCGGCACGCATCGTTGGTCATCGACACGAGTACCTGCGTAAAATAAAAGAATGCCGAGATGCAAATAAAGACATAATTTATCTTGACGAAATATGGTTTGGCACCCATGATGTAGTTCAATACGGTTAAGTAGATAATGCCAAAAAGTGTAATTTAAGTGCTCCATGTTCTAGGAAAAAAGAATTATAATTCTACATGCTGTAAAAAACGGTTTTATTCCAAATGCGTTGTTGTTGTCTGCTAAAAATATGAAGCAATCCTCTGCCGACTACCACGAGGATATGACAGCCGAATTATTTGAGAAGTGGGCAAAGGAACAATAAATATCCCACCAAATTCTGTAATTGTTATGGACAATGCGTCATACCATTCACGGCAACACACAAAAATTCCGAACACCAACACAAGAAAAGGCGATATCATTGAATTTATGAAAGGCAAAAGCTTTAAAATACCAGAAATAAACACAAAAAAGACCTTATTAGAACTGATTCGAAAGCAAAATTTTAAAAAGGAACATGCAGTTGAAAAAATTTTTGGAGCACACGATCATACTATTTTACGTCTGCCTCCATATTATTGCATTTTCAGCCCCATTGAAATGGTGTGGGCTGATGTAAAAACAAGACTACGTCAATATAATCAATCCCCACAGTTAAGTGAGTCTGTCTTAAAGAATATAAAGATAATAGTAGACGAAATAGGCAAATGCGAGATATGGGGAAGTGTGTATCTCATGTGATAAAAAATGAAAATGAATATTCTATATTACCACCTATTAATGAAATTATTATTAATGTAAATACCGATTCAAGTTCTGAAAACTCGGACAGTGACGAATGAAATATTAATTATTTAAAGTTCATAGACAAAGCTTTTTTGAAATTTGTTTATTTAACGTCGCCTTATTACCGATGCCAGTTTCCCCTTTAAACTTTTGCCGAGTCTCCTTTATAGAATAGTAGAAATTTTCTACTTGCCTAACATCATGATACTGCAAAGTTGATAGTATCATGGCCTAACATTTAATAAACAAGACTTCGGAAGGATTATATACCATCTATGCAACTCTCGCCTACATAATATTGCCGCTAGAAGATAGAACGAGAGGTAGGTCACTAGACAATAGACGTAGCCTTAATGATATATGATTTGTGTGACTTATCAAATGTGATAAACATATTTTTTCATTAACCACTTCTATTGAATAAAGGTATTATAGAAATCCTTTTCTTTAACAATTAAAAAATAATTATTTAGTATTTAAAGCAGTTTTACATTTCTACCGCCGCCGCCTATGTCCCATAAAGAAGATGCCGACTTTACTCTGAGTTTTCGTTTTTATGCTGTCCCAATTGAGATCTACACTATACATAAATTTTGTGTATTTTCTATGTTGAATCCGAATCCAGACCAAAATCCGATTTACCAGATAATTTTTTAGTAAAACGGAAAAACATTCCCTAAAATAGAGTGAAAGTGACGATAAGTCTTTATAATGATATGCAACTATTTGTAAATTCTTTGAGAAAACATTTTAAAATAAAATTTTGAGCATTAGAAAGAAATATAAGCAAATTAAATCCACACCTACCCCTACGAGGGGGTTAATTCCATCCCTAAGATCAAACCACGAATGTTAGTGCAAAACAATGAGTCAAATTCATAAAAAGAAGGATTTGCTCAGAAGGAAAACGTAAGAGTAAAAGTATTTCCTTTAAGTAAAAGGTAGGGAGTATAAGCTAATCCTTCAATCCATATTTATAATCATTATCTTATACTTCCAAGCAAATCCTTCAATTCATAAGCAAAGCCTTTTGCCTATTGCTTGGTATTGCTGCAGCAATTTCATAGTTGCTATACAGAAGGAGTATTTATGGCAATTTACCTTCTTTCACTCGTAATAAAAATTTGTGTTAACCCTTAGTCAATTAAAGTTATTTATTATCACTGCCAAATTTTGTCCCTCACGTAGAAGGCGCCGTACATTCTGATTCATATCTTCCACATAAGCAGCGATGCCATTCTCTTCTCCATCTTCGTCTGGTTTAAAGTGAGCATCTCCTATAATTTTAGCAATGTTATGCAAAACGACACATGCAACTATAATTTTAGGGACTTCTGTGAGCTTCACACGGAAGATATATTGCAATATAGGAAATCGCCCCTTGAGCTGACCAAAACAGTGTTCTACTGTAACTCTTTCCTTTTTTTAAATATATGTTGAACTTTCTTTCATCATGAGCGGGTGGGTTAGGAAATGGAGTAATCAAACAAGGTTCTATTCCATATCCATCAGCCAGGAAAACTGAGTTCTGCATTCTCATTCTGATCTGGGAATACTTCCAAATTCGTGATTCATGAACGGATCCGGGCCAACTAACATCTACGCTTGTAAACGTTTCTCTGGCGTCACATGTTGCTTGAATATTTAAAGTAGGTTTACCTTTGCGATTTATGTACGCGTCGCCATGTAACTTCGGTTTCACTCACGTGAGTGCAGTGAATCACTTCAATTGCTGTTGGAAATCGAAATTTACTTTGCCACAACTCCTTGGTCTTCATGATTTCGTTATTAGTAGAAGGAAACTTAATCCACTTGTTGGCCTCATCAGCTATACGATCAACAACAAAATCTACAGTTCGTGAAACTGTAGCTTGAGATAACCCAAGTTCATCACCAATTCCAATTTGATATCCGGGATCGGCTAGATACTACAAACATATTTCTATTCTCTGTAGGGAAGAAAGCGCACCACCTCGAAATTCTACAGATTCATCCAAGAAGTTATTTGCTAACCAGTGTACATTATTCTCTTCAAAGCGAAGTAAGCATTTGAATCTATTAGTAGCTGGCGTTCTTCAAAGTTTATAGTGTTTCTCATTTCGCACATTCACCACTACAACCATGGTAACAAAATTTAAACAATACGACCTCTTCCTCCACGCGTGAGTGTTACACTGACTAGATGCATCATTTTTGAAGGATTTGCTTTAATATTAAAGTAAAAGGTACATATTATGAATATCTATTTACTTAGATGTTGAGCAAATCCTCAACTTAAGAAGGATTTGCTTTCACCTAAGAGGAAAATATTTTGCTTACATTTTTATTAATATAAATAGAAGGATTTCCTTCATATTATGCATAAAAGGTTTTGCTTCGCCTTATGTATTTGACTGAATGTGAAAAACCATAGTCTTGTAGTTTGTAATTCCAAATATATAAATGTAGGTTGACAGACAATATACCTATTAGATGCAAATATCTAAGACTACTTAAAAAGAAAATTATGGGACTTTTACACATCTGACAATCTATAAAGTGTTTTTGTATTTATTTGCTTAACTATAATCCAACTAAAGCTGTCGTTGAATGGCTATTTCTCTTCTATTAACTGATTGGTGCATTGATCCTTATTTTTCTAAAATTATTCGTTATGTTCCACTATACTTTTTAAAAATGTTTTGCCTTTTTGACAAGCTTTTTGTCCTATATAGACAGGGCATCTGCATATTTTCACACGCATTACTAGTTTCAGAAACGTTAAAAAAAATCATTATATAAAAAATAACAGGTTCAAGAGAGAAAATTCCAACTCTAAGTAAGATTTACTTCCCTACAAATTACAATAATATCTGACGACTATTAGTATTCATGATTGGCATTTATTACGAATTTTAACCGAGATGTGTCCAACGGCCAATTCCATAAGCAAAATTAAGTAATTTTTAATTACATAGTCTCAAAGGCCCTTTTAAATTGTAAAACCCGTTCCATAATCGAATTCTAAAGCAAACAATTTTATTGTAAGTTCTCAAATACGGTTCTTTTTGTGAATTCAGTAAGCTTTATTGCAAATCCTGACTTGTGTCATGGTCGCTAAAACGTCTGAACTAAGATTTTATTTGATACATAAGAAATGTCAGTAGTTCTCAAACAGTTCTCTCCTGTAACAGCAATGATGTCGCTAAATAATTATAAAAAAATAGGAAAAATGTTCAGATTACTAATTTAGTAACTTCGTCATTTTAGTGTAATTCTGATTATACAGTGTCCGCCATAAAGTTGGCTACATACGGGAAAAAATTGTATTATTGACATTTCTAAAAAACTCTATTCGTTCGTTCGTTCGTTAATGCATGTCCGATAACAAAAAATTACATTTTGACACATGTCATGTGATCACCGGTTGGCAGGACTAAAAAATAGTTGACGGTGGTACCGAAAAATGGGTCAAATTGTTAAGATATCGAACAATTTTATTAAGAAAAAGTGCATAGAATACAACAAGGACCCCATATATCAATTTTGAAGCAGATATGAGGAAAATAAAAAAGTGCAAATTTAACCCCTACCATTAATTACTATATGAAAGATCATAAATTCTTGTGTCTATTTCACAAATATTTGATTAGTTTCGACAAAAACTTTATGTATTTTAGTTGAATAAAGGTATTTGCATGTAAAAAAGAAACGAACCCCTAATATAGTATTTTTTAGAAATCTCAATCTCAATAATACTAATTTTTCCCATATGTAGCCAACTTTATGGCGGACACTGTAGGTATATAAGCTCGGGCACAAATGAAACTGATAACAAATAATGAATTGCTCAATTCAGTCAATAACAATGAGTTATCAGAAAAAGATATCAAAGGCAAATATTGAGCTTAATCAAATAAAAAAAATGAGAATCGAACTCGCAACCACCCCATTTACATTTATTGCTGGTCGAGTATCTTACCAACTGAGCTACGCGATTCTATGTTCATTCTAGTCTAAAGCGTGTAATATGTACGTATTAGAAAAGACTTAGTGGTTTGACATTGTTCGTTTGACGAATGAATATCCACTATATACCGCTAAAAATAACTTAAATATTTCATATAAAGACATAAAGACGTTTTTCATATTTAGAGTGGTGTTAGTTCACGGAAATAAATAATATTCGTCGTCAAATCGACACACAGTTTGAGAATCTCCGAGCTTATGACTATGTTTCTCACTCCTCTGTGTACATTTCATATTTCCGTGTCAAAAGAAGCGGGAAAGAATCATGGTAGACATACATTGACAATATCTTTAGGCTATTGCTTTAAGTTTATGTGCAGGAGATAGTAAAAACGTATGCGCAATATTAATTCATACATCGGTCATTTTAAATTAGACCCGACTCTAGACCAGTGTTTGATGGTTTTTCGCTCAGAATTCCTTCGAATAAAACCGATTGACGTGAAATTTAGACAGTAAGCAGGGAGTTGCGGAGTTCTTGGAATGTCCTAATATGGAAGAATAAGTGAGAAAAATATTAATTTATATAATTTATATATTTTATCTTATTGTTTTAATATGTCTGTCTATATTTCACCCATATGTATTATGTATTATTGTCCAAGTTTAAGATTATTTTATGATTGTTGATTGCTTGTACTTTCGGTTTGTATCTTGTTAGTAGTATCCGTCATCTTATTTTATTTTATTACTTTATTTTATTAAATGATTAAATTGTTTGACTATATTCTATACTTACTTTGTAAGTCTAATGAAAATAAAGAATTATTATTATTATTATTATTATTATTAATGGCTCAAGGAACAAAAGTCATATAGTGCCAATGTGCGACTTTACCCTGGCGGTTGGATGCCGCCCCTTCTCGGGGGTGGAAAATTATTACACTCAAAATAACCACGGAAATCGATAGATAGGAAGATGAATTGTAAACAAAAAATATTCTACTTTTTTCCTCAATTCAATATTTTTCGAGTTATTCGCGATTGAGGTTGTTTGCCATAGTAACCAACAAGACAGAATATTTCAAAATTCGAAGTTTATCTAACATGGTTCAATTTGCTTTATGCAACAGAACTGACTTTAAATATAGGATTTGATGTCAGCTTATCATAACGTTCACTTTACCCAATGGAACCTTTTGTAGATTTTTACGAAAGTGGCTGTTAATTTGGCAAAATGCATTTTAATTATTTTAATCTCATTCTTCTTCTTATTCAGAACATTTTAACAGACATTTACATAAGCTTCCAATTGCTGTATGGTACGTCTAACAGCTTCGCGTTATTTGTAACAATTTGGATGAATATGGTCCAGCACAAGGGATGCTTGATTTTAGCCTTACTTGAAGAAATTTTATGCGCTTAGTTATAGCTGAACATACATTGAAAACATTTCAGCTTAGGTATTTTTTAAATTACCCCATTTTACGAAATTTGAATTTCTATTATATACCCTACTCTCACACAACAAAGTTGCCTAGCTATATGGGATATTTTTCATAAATAAGCATTATTTATGATACTAATAAAATTGTCATCTTAATTTATGATGAGTAGAGACTGTACCTTTTCATAATATACAGCCATATAACTTATATAGACATCCTTTTGAATGTTGCCAATCTCAACCTCAATAAAATATTATTACCTGTACTTCAAAATGCAAATTTTTATTCAGGTTACTTTTAAGTCGTATACCTACCCAAAGAAGTCAAAAGTCATAATAAGTTTCCAACTTCAATACGTATACTGTTGTTCCGTGTAATTTATTGATGTCGGAATATCACCCTTATCAACACTCGTCTGGAAATGGTAAAATTACATTATTTACTTTTAAAATGAAACATGATAATTCATGATTACTTTCCCGGAATAATCTCAATTTATTTGCTGTTGATTTAGAGTAATATTGAGCGTAAATCTAAATTTTAATTACGTACTAGTTTTTCAGTTAGTTTAATTTTAATTTACGATTCAAGGCACAACTGTGTAAATATCATGTAAATTTTCTATGTAATCTATCAAATTATTGTTAATTATGCATTAATCGATCTAGGATATTTTAATTAAATATGATTGTCAATACAAGGACATATTAATGTTCACTTTATTTAAACATATATGTAAAATAAAGTAAAAATTACATTATCTGGCTTCTAATGAAGACATATATGCAAATTGAAGCAATGTCTCCTGTGTTTCTTTGTGAAATTTTTATCAATTTTGTCATAACATTTATCTAATTATAATACAGATTATTTCCGTTGAAATCTTTTCTAGCAAAAATATGAAACGAATTATTTTTCTTTATAATGTATTATTAATTTGATGTATACCTGGGATTTTTCGGTCAGCTTTAAATGAAAATTTTTATATTTTCTTACGTTTCGGTTTTATTAACCATCGTCAGAGGAAAAACTATAATGTTTATATTAAAGTACGATTATTTTATGTAATTTTACAAATTTAATTTCATTGGTCACAATTTAAAAATTTTTGTTTACACTGTTTTACGTCTATTTCTGTTGAAAGTTTTAATGCAACTAAATGCTGAACAAAACTTTTATTTATTTTCGTGTTACCAAGTCAGATTTATATAATTCTTTCCTACAATTTAACACAAATTTTCTGAAACTGTATCTGAGGCGCTGGAGGGCACACCACCAGACTTTCCACATCTTTGGTCTGGGGCCCCACCTACATAATTTTCCCGGTGAGCAATTGCGCCCACAATCCGGCACTGCTGCTCTAAACGAATCAGAACCTGAATACATTTTAAAACATTTTTGTGTCAGCAGAGGTATTAAGGATTATTAGAGATAATCTGGTAAGTTTGAAACCCAAATATTTAAATATTGATGTTCTTTTAATGCAGTTATGGCTTAAATACAGCAAGTTTGCTTTAAGGATTAACTTGAGCAAATTAACATTTTAAGCTCCAACTTTCTAAAGCTTTTAGAAGTGGATGTGCATGTATTCTTAAGATTTGGGACACATTTTTAAGATTTGGGATGAATGGCAGATGTGTTAAAAACGCTGAAGTTTTGGTAATAGTTTTGGATCAAAATCACGTTATAACATCTAGCTAACGCGTCCAATATCCTGGAGCTCACACCAAACGATCATGTAAATAATTTATGTAATTTGGTGTACAACGATTGATTGTTTGACATTAAAAGGTTTAAAACACTCAAGAAGTATCTCTGTTTTCTATAGGTGTGTATTTTTATTAGTGAATTAATCTGTAATAACATTTATTTAAATATGATTTAGACCCCCTGCAGATTTCAAATGGCTAGTTGACTAAAAAGGACAGAAATTGAATCCCACACAAAATGATACATACGAGTTAGATGAGATTCCACGCGTTAATAATTAAAATGGTGATGGATTAATTACTTAGATTATGCCGTTGAAGGCAAATCCTTTAACGGCATAATTTACAAATATTACGAAATTAAAAATCATTTTGAAGTCTTTATTGTGCTTTATACATTATACAGAGCTATAGATTAAAATGAACAAACATTTCTGATGTGTAACTGAATCTTATTAATAAACCCAAAAGCGTGGGGTGTGCAACGAGCTAAATAAGTAAAAAGGGGACGGGGAGAGGGAGAGAAAATCCTGATATATATATATATCGTTCATTTTTATAGTCGATTGTCTCATGCACACAGTTATTTCCTTATAGCCCAGGAGGCAGCGACAGTTTTCATGAAATCATTTCTATAAAGCTAGATTTTTTTCCAAAGAGAGTTTAGATGGTATCCATAATGAAGGTGCAATTCTACCAAACTTTTAGTGGTGCATAAACGAGTAAAAAATTAAACAACATGTTGGAAAAAATAGATGGACGAAAATTTCGTTTTTCGAATTGTCACTAATTGTCAAATAATGATGATTCGCCTTCGCTCCTGCCGCCGCAATTTTCGATTTTCACCTCGCGATTCACGTTGTAAGGTCATTGCCGACCTTCTCCTCGCCACCGAGACATAGGACGGGTTTCCGATCGCCCTATTTATTCAGTTCTCCAAGTTCTTGAGCATAAATTTATGCGCCTCATCTCTGATTCGGGCAGATACACCTCCCTCAGAGATTTATATGATCGTTGCAACGACATAACGCCACTAGCGGACTTCGTCCGGGACACATCGCAAAAATTCTATGCTTTTCAACTGGGCGACAGTCCGCTTACGCGCAACATTACCCAAATCAGAATGCATAATGCCCCATTCCAAATCAAACACCCCTTACCATACCAGGCGTTGCCTATCGTTCGGCAACATCTCTAGCCAAACTTCTTCTAACCAAAACTTCTTTCTATCACATACTATTCACCACCATATTTTATTCTGTACCTATCCTCTTTCTCTTTCTTATTGTTTGTCACCTGTTTGTATTTTTGTAAATTTTTATTTTGTCCTTTTATTGTAAAATTCCCTTTTGGCGAAGAAACTTTATAAAAAATTCAAACTACTTTTAAAACTCAACTCAACTCCGGATCACGATCCGGGGAGGCAATGTTTTATACGATTTCAATATTGAATAAATTTGTTATGTATGTATTTATTCAGTTCTTACGTTTGAAAAATTGATTTGCGGTCGTGCTAATCGGCGACTATTTTTAAGTGGTTTCCCGAGTTCGAGTCCCGCCCGGGGATACTTTTTTTTTTTCGTTTTCAATTTTATGGCAGATATTTTTGATTCTATAATTGCTATTCGCTCCGTTCTATTGCATTTCTTGGAGAAGTTTTGCATTTTCCGTCGCCGAATATTAATCTGCACTACTTCGATTAAAAATCATATTCTACCTTCGCTATAGGGTGGCTAAATCTTTGGTAGACGTTGCTGAAATCACAGGGCATAAAAAAGTTTAATAAAACGATTTGTGCCGTTCTGAATTTATTTCCCGATTGCATAAAAAATTTAGTTCCCATCATTTCAATTCCTTCTTTTTATTCAATTTTTGATAATAACAAGAATGTGTAAAAATTTCAGATGGTATAGAGACGTTGTGGATAGAATTGTTAGAGATAATGCAACCTTATTTTGAGTGAATCGAAAGTACGTTTTTTTACTTGCACATATTATCACGTTGACTGCCATAAGAAGCACGTGTGCTTCACATACCTTTAATATAGCTAGGCCGTGAGAAGCACCATTGATTCTCATCCTTTAGTGAAATATCGGCGTGCTTGGTACAACGCTGCTTCTCGAGAGCAGTATAAGCTTATGGAACATATTTCCTGTTGGCCTGGATAACTGTTTTATGAATTTGCCGATAATTCTGTTGAACTTATGTCGAGTAAAACTACAAATTATTCTGAATAAATTTCATTTATTTTTGACCGTAGGTAAAACTAAATTTTGTAGGTAATTTTACATTACATTATAGTACAAAAAAAACAGTCTTTTATAATTTGACAGGCTCCAGACCTGCTCTAATTTGAAATTACTTTCAAATCATAACTTGTATTAATTTTAGTATTTAATTAACAGTAATATTGATATATAATAATAAACTTGTAAACAATGATTTTTTTTTGAATAGGCTAAGAAAAAAAAACATTTCTTACAATGAAGTCTATAAAGGATCGAGAATTTATTAGTTATTAATATGCTGAATGTATTTTTTTGGCATTAAAAAATATATAAATTGAAATAGAAATTTCCTTACCGAAACATATAATAATGGAGTATATAAAAGCTTATTAACAGATCTATAAAAATACAGTGATTTTTAATCGAAATAGTGTAGATTAATATTCCGCGGTGAAAAATGCAAAACTTCTCTGAGAAATGCAATAGAACGGAGTGAATAGCAATTATAGAATCAAAAATATCTGTCAAAAAATTGAAAATGAAAAAAAGTATCCCAGGGCGGGATTCGAACTCGGGAAACCACTTAGAAATAGTCGCCGATTAGCACGTCCGCAAGTCAATTTTTCAAACGTAAGAACTGAATAAATAGGGCGATCGGAGACCCGTTCTATGTCTCGATGGCGAGGAGAAGGTCGGCAATGACCGTACAATGTGAATCACGAGGTGAAAATCGAAAATTTGGGCAAGCAGGCGAAAAACGAAATTGTCGTTCATCTATTTTTTCTATATTTTGTTTAATTTTTTACTCATTTATGCACCACTAAGACCTGCACCTTCATTACAGATACTGTCTAAACAGATATTTATTTATTCGGCTAGATCACAACTTTAGAGGCGATACCAATTACAAAGTTAAAGCCACGAGAAAGAGGAATAAGAACAAAGAAATTTAAAATTTTTACCAATACAAGTATAAGGAAAATATTACGTAAATAATCCCCAATGAGATTACAAACAGAGACTACTAACAAAATTTTGTTTATTTCAGACTAACAATGTATTTCACTATACATAAACAGCTGAAAGCTTATTGTAGACTTATTTTAAAAGTATAGTCATTACAGTTTTCTACTCTACCATATAGCTTGCAATCGTATATAAAAGAGCAAGTAGATTTATTAAGTATATCAGACGAAGTCAGTAATAAAAATGACAAACAGCAGCGGCCTAAATTACTTCCTTGTGGTACATCAAAACTAATTTTAAAATAAGAAGTTTGTTAACTATTTAAATTGATATAAACTTGTCGCCTATAGAAATAAGAACTTAGTAGATCAATGACATTAGGGTGTATTGTATAATGCTCTTTAATAATTAGAACGAACAATATAACAAGTGAATTTTGTGTCAAATTTTATACTGTATATCAATTTCAATTTACATTTCTTCCCCAATTTATTTCACTAAGGTAGGTTAAATAATTTGACAGCAGTGCGATTTTTTATAATTTTCTTCAGCCCTTTCACATGATGAAAGTGAGATGATATATATATCAGTCAGTAAATTTTAATGTCAACAAATCTAAGGCCCACTCCTTAAATTCACCAATGACCTTTATAATTGCCATAAAGCAATGTCCCGAAATGAAGCATTAACCTGATTCCATCAAACCAGTTTATTTTAATTAATGTTCCTAATTACCACTTAGAATTAAGTGATACAATTTTTGTTTTATACGCCACTTTACCATTGCCACCAAGCATAAAGCCAGCATTCAGGTTTGACGTAGAATTTTTATGCGGTAATAAAGAAAATTAAGTTGCTTGCTCGAAGACAGAGATGAGTAACGCCGGGCAGAGGCGCCTAACTGCACATGATGATGATTGTCGTGATTATGGTGATGTTATATAATTATCTAGAAATTATCCTGTTACTCGCGAAAGTGAAACTAATAATTTTTGCTATCAAACAAGCTAATCGCAGTTTTTATCGTGTTGTCTAAATGTTTAAAAATGAACTAATTTTTGTTTGCTTAGAGTTGTAATGAAACACATTCTTTATAAGATTTGGCAAACAGCAGAAAATACTAGAGAACAAAAATAAAAACTGTCTGTAAAGACACTAATTTCCAATATCTGCATTCTTTCGATAACCTGCATTCTGGTTATGCTAGCAATTAAAATTCTAAAATGAATTTGTCTGAATTTTTCAGGACTAGATTAAATAACTAATATATTACTTAATAGATAAAACATCATATCTCTCATGTAAAGTATGTTGTGGCATGATTATAAGACAAGCAATACTCGAAAACACGCCTCTTTTAATTAACATTTCCAACTCTTGTGATCAGAGCATATTTTAAGTAATAAACTAGTCGGCACTAGTGCCGCCTAGTGAAGGTCTTAGTGCCGCCTAGTGGCAGACATTGGTGCCGATGCCGAAAAATAAGGAAAAAGGGGAAAAATCAACGTGGCCTGGACAATAGACCGAATAAAACCAGAGTCTTTGTGTGCCGTTGCAGCTAAAAATAAGGAAATGAAATCAGTATTTTTAGGGGAAAACAAATCCGAGAAATGAGGCGCTGAAGGACTTTCTGAAGCTATCAAGATTTTATTTGAGAATTTAAACGTTGATCAATTGGCTAAAGAAAAACTTACAGATACAACTGATGGAGAAAATGCCAATACTGGCAAAAACAATGGACTCTGGGCCCATCTGAAGGATTATTTACCATATACATCTTTGTATATGGTTGCTCACAGATCCGACTTGGCGTTGTCTGATGTTAAAATGAACGTCACGCACAGGTGAAGACTTTCTGATAAAGACCTATACAAAAATGATGAGTTCATCAAGAAATTTTAACATCGGAAATGTTAATGTTCGCTTATAACGTATAGGACAAAAGTTACGATTTTTTTCCAAGGCCGTGGACATGAAATTATCAAGGTCAGATAATGTAATACTGAGCGAGAGCGTGTTACTATGTGGGAAGCGAGTGCGGTGTGGTCGGTCAGCGCCCATCGATATTGTACCGTATATTCAAAAAAGACGGTACGGAGAAAGCAAATCTTGTAGCATCGAGCCGGGACACATTAGTGCTGCTGCGGCGGATAAATACAGAAGCGTGACATCATTTGATTCACTATTTATTCCTTGCCGTTGTGTTCATTATCAGCCGTACGGTTGGCGCATAGGTAATGTTCTCGCTTACGGAGCGTAAGGTCCAGGGCTCAAACTCCTATGCCTGCAGAATTTTTTTTCTTTAATTTTGTGACGATTAATATATTTCTTCACAAATTTTTTCTATAATTTCTATAGGTTAGGTTAGTAAGTTTTTATTCTGCTTAAAATAAATTCATTATTTCGTGCGATTTCTTTAGGTTAGGTTAGTAGGTTTTTATTCTTTCTGATATCTAATTGTTAATAATTATTAGCACCGCAGGCAGTATTAGCGTCGAAGACAAAGAAGTTATTTTTTATTAACAAGCACCTAAAATCATGAAGACTGAGTTAAGCGTCGTCGTGAATAGACGTGTTTTTAAGATGCTGTCTAAAAATCGGTAAAAAAGCCGTAAAAACCCCGTTAAAATCGAAAAATTTCAGCCAACGGGAGATTAAGAAGTTCTGCGTGAAATGAAGCACCTCAATAGAAAAACAGAGTTCATATGGAATTAATAATTACAAGATTTTCTAATAATATTAAATCAAATAAAGCAAACAAGCTCAAGTGAAGTGCAGTGTCCCTACACGTACACCCTAGATGACCCAACAAGATACTCTTTAAGCGGTTCATGGGCAATAAATAATAGCATAGTCAGTGTCAAAATGAGGTACATATATTTACAAAGCAATATAGCTGTGTTGTGACCTAAAGTAATTGTATACAGTGGAAAGTTTTTAAATGGACAAAATCAACTCAACCCAAGAAAGAAAAGAAAAAGAAATAAAATAAAACAGCAATCACAAGACGCTGCAGAAAGACTGATAAGCTATAAATTAATTTATTTTATTATATCTGATTTAATTGATATTATTCCATTCTATCTTTCTGTCTGATCTTTACCATCATAATTTTTATCCGCTCGATTTATTGATTCAAAACATATTTTATTATTAATTTGACCCCGATTCTCCCAAAGAAACGACATACAGGATGAGCAAACTATCCCTTCGGACCTCTTTTCTCATAACGCGCAAAAAAAATATTGTTACCACGAGATAGGGCTCTTCCGAGCAACTCCACTTTAACTGGATATTTACCTGTAGAACGGTTAATAAATAAAAACAAAACAAAAAAAACAAAAAAATGAAAGCTGCCAGATTCAGAAACAGAAGAAACAGAAAATAAGGAAGAAAAATAAGGAGACGACGAAAGATGGAAACTTAAAAGAAGCATGGAAACAGAAAAGAAGCATCTCCCACTCCATGCGTCATGCGGCTCTCGCTGCTGACAACTAGCATGTCCAATGTCCAACTCAGCGTATGCAGCCGGTTCGGCGGTATATAAAACATCCGAGAATTGGTTTCGGCACGCGGTTTGGCCGTCCGTTGTGTTGACGACACTGTGTCACGTCACCCTCTTGTCACCGACAGCCGAAATTTTTTGTCCCGTGATGTCTCTTCACCGCAGTGTGGGCGTTACCATGGAAGTGCGCTCACTAGGCAACTTTTTGTCACGTACTACATGTGAATTTTTGGTGTATTGATAATAACTAGGATATTTTTGTGAATGATGGCTTCAACAATACAGCAAGAAGACATAGAATGAAATACTGATTGAAAGTCCTTATAGACACTTGAAAATGATTAAAAAATGTTATATTATGTTGACGCCGCATCACGATGACAAAATGTCACGGAGATAAAAAGTCTCTAGTCAGCACCTAGCCTAACTAAATCGTCATACCTAATAGTGACGTGTGTGAGTCGGACGAACACGTACATAATTTGACCCGTAACAAAAGTACCTCCCCCCCTCCGTTTTTGAGGATGCTGAATACGATGGCGGTGGTAGAATGTTTCTTTGGGGTTGCACAGCCTCCCAAGCGGGGTTAAACGCTCAGGATATAATTGTCACGGCTCAAAAATGTCCTACCCCCACCCCCCATTCTCGAGGATGCTGAGCACGATGGTGATGCTGAATACTTATTCCGACCCCCCGCAACCCCTCCAACGGCCAATAATCAACCCCGGAAGGGATGAAAATCATTTCTTAACATTAAATTATATTAAAAAAAAATTATCATTCCCTGCATGTCCCGTGAAAGAAAAAAACAGAGATGAGATGGTTGTTAGGCATTAGGAATTGCGAGGGGTTTGAAAAAAAATCGAGTACCACCACCTACCTTGCTCAGCATCCTCGAAAACACGCGGTTTGCCACTGATATTAAAAAAAGATTTTCACCCCTTTAGGGGTTGATTATTGGCCCTTGGTAGCTGGGGGTCGGAATAAATATTCGGCATCGCCATAGTGCTCAGCATCCTCGAAAACGGGGGTATACACGTTTTGCCGATGATATAAAAAAAATATTTTCACCCATTAAGTATATTTGAAAATATAATAATTCAATAGCCACATGTTTCTCGTTTCATTTAAGTTTTGTTGAGCTCAATTTCATTAATTAATTCAAAAGTTACAACAAATCTGGAGTCTACATTTTTGATCGTACAAAAAAACTTCATATACGTTTTTGATGTGAAATTTCCCCTCTATCGCCCAGTGCTATTAGTATTTTGATATATATTTTATATTTTTCGAGTTATTGGCCAAATATTTGTGGAGTATTGACGAATTCGATATTCCATGATAAACTGAAATATTAAATTCGACTCTGTCGTGGGTAGGGTTTACATATCTGCTGTAAACCGTTACATCCTAAAATAATTTCGGGTAACTATATCAAAATAAATTAAAACTATAATTCAAACAGGTGTGTTTCAGTTAATTTCTTATTTTAATCATACCAGAACATACTTTACATGAGAACAATGTTGATTTATGTATTAAGTAATACATTAAATTTATGATTTACCATGTTCTACAAAAATAGAGCATGACCCGCTTTCCCATCTATAAGTAAGCGACAAAGCATTGAGGTTTTTTATGTGCATTACAGCTTTTCTAACAAATAATCTTCAATAAAGCCATGAAAACAAAAGTTATTGCCACCATCATTCCAACTTCTCATATGGCGTATAACTTTTCTAATCTCAACACATGCCTGTCTAATTCTGACCACTAATTCTTCTTGGCTGCGTGGCCAGCTCTCATACACAATATTTTTTAAACTACAGCACAAATATAAATCAAGTGGTGTAAGATCTGAAGGCTTAAGGGAAAACGCCTGCACTTGAATTCTTAGACCTCTCCATTTACCTAGAAAATTGTATCTGTCAACAGCTTGCGGGGTGTTAACTTTTAGTTTTACGGACCATTTTTAATGAAGTACACCGAGTAATAAATAAAATAATTTGAAATCTAGCTTACTAACACGATTAATCAAATTAACTGTTTCTAAAATAATCGTAATTAATTATAATTGTTGTCAACCAGTTTAAATGATTCCTTCAATCATATTCTGCACCAATGAAAAATAAATTATGGCTATTATCATATCTAAGTATATTTAACACAATTAATTAAGTTGATCAAATGTTCTCGTCATACGAAATTTCTCACGTTTAACGAGAAAATTTGTACTCATTTTCCTAGCATGTTTAAGTCTGAAATAGATCTTGATGTTGCAAATTGTCGCGTTGCGATCTCTGTAGCACCAAAATGAAGCTTTTAAAATCCTATTAAAGTGAAGATTTTAATGTAGAGTTTTAAGATAAAAATTATTACGTGGATTTAATGTAGTCTTTATTGACGCATTTTGGCGAGACTATTTATCTTCCATATGATCAAATCTGCTGCGTGTTAAGCATTATTATCCTGACACTGAGAGGTCCTCGCTATAAGTTGCAGAAGGGTGCGAGGTGTGAAGTGTGAGGTGTGAAGTGTGTGCAAGAGGGAGGTCAAAATTGATCGAGGCAGATTATCCTAAAATAAAGCAGCTCGTAATAGAAATCATAATAATATTATTTGTTTATTAAAATCCAACATACGTGATCTGCTGACAAAATGGCCATAATAGTATTATAAATCAGAAAGTTACAAGTATACCAATACGTTAAAAATTAAAGTGTGTAATTGAAAACATGCACTAGCAGATTTCTCTTCTAAGTGGGTTCTCGAAAATATTATAAATAATTATTTAAGGCCGTATCATGCCATTTATGGAGAAAATGAAATACTGACATGGATTTAGACCAAGAAAATCAGCTGAAACGGCATCTGCACATTTAAAAAATATATCTATGTTACTATATTACTTAATTATATTAGATGAGGGCAGTTGTATTACTGTTTCTCGATTTTTCGAATTTAGAAATTTAGATACAGTCCAAAAAAATTAAAAACTAGTGGTATACGAGGATTGTTTCTAAGTTGCATAACTCTTTTATGGAAAATCGTAAAGCAGTAGTAAAGTGTCACGAATTTCAATCGAATATCCAAGATGTAACTTTGGACGTTCCCCAAGGCATAGTATTAGACCTTCTATTATTTTTGATACTCACTAACAATTTGCCAAATTAAATTTCAACATAGGAGGGAGCGTAAATGAGTCTCAGCCATACCCGTATCTCGATACGAGAGGTCCGGCAACTCGAAGCGCATTAGTACTTGGATGGAAGTGCGGGGAAGTACAACGTTCTCGCTCCACCTACTAAGGACTTGTATATCAGCTCATACGTACAAAATATGCAACTTTGGGCGGGGGTTGCATAGTGGATATATTTATTTATTTAGCATACACTGCTCAACAGGTATAACCCATTTACAGAGCAGAACGGATACACAAAAACAAAATATTAAGTATATACAATATACATTAAAGAAATATAAAAGTACTCCTAAAAATAACATAATGTTATAACTAAAGAAAACAAATATCAAAGACAAGAAATATAAAAATACACATGAGATACGCATAATAATAAAACTATATAAAAACAGAATCAAAAGAAAAACAAAGAATCAATGGCTACAAAAATATTTTATGGAATTAACAGTGCAGCTGAAAATATCAAATTTGTCACAATGTTTGTTGTAATTATGACACATTGAGAATAGAGGAGAAAATTTAAGTCCATTAGAGCGCGGAGTGGGAAGATAAAAAGTTTGCATTATCCGAGTATTTAATGGGACATAAAATTGTAATTTAATTAAAAATTCTGGGCAATCGATCTTGTTATCTATTAGATTATGTAAAAATATTTGAGAGTAGAAAACCCGCCTGTTCTCAAGAGTGTCCATAGAGAATCTACTCAAGAGTTCTAGATGTGGAAAACCAATTGATGGGTATACTCTATCACACTTGAACCACAATAATTTTACAAATTGTCTTTGTACTCTTTTTAGGCTATTAACATGAGTTACGTAACGAGGGTTCCAGATGAGTTACGCGTATTCAAGTTTGGACCGGAGTATCAGTATTGGTAAACTCTCTGGAAAGTTCTTTATCAAAAATTACTCGAAGGTCCTTGAAAGTCACGGGTCTTTGGAGTTCCACATTGTCTATGCTATAATTAAACGTGGTGGGCATGAGTTTTGTTGTGTAGGACATAACGTTGCATTTGGGCACATTTAAGTTTAACTTATTTCAAACGCACCAATTAGATACGTTGGAGAGGCTGTTTTGTAATAGATTGCAGTCCGCTATGGAACTAATAGTCCTAAAAAGTTTGAGATCATCCGCATAGAGCAAATAGTGGGTTTGAATAACTTCCACAATATCATTTAAAAATATATTAAAAAGTAACGGTCCCAGA
The DNA here is from genome assembly GCA_963583905.1 of Stenurella melanura. NCBI lineage: Eukaryota > Metazoa > Arthropoda > Insecta > Coleoptera > Cerambycidae > Stenurella > Stenurella melanura. The sequence goes on from OY757309.1 coordinate 88,856,960, forward strand.
ATTGATCCTTGCGGAACACCTGATGTTGCCACGTACTCGACAGACCGAAACCCACTATAAGCGACATATTGTTTTCTATCTAAGAGATAGGACTGAAAAAATACAAGCAAGGATTGGGAGAAACCGAAGGAGGACATTTTTTGAAGTAATATAGCGTGGTCAAGGGTGTCAAATGCCTTAGAAAAATCTGTGTATATTACGTCCATTTGCAAGCGTTGATCAATGGCCTCAGAGATAGATTGAGTTATGCATATTAGATTAGAGGTGGTAGAGCGCCCTTTAACAAAACCATGCTGGTAAACTGATAGCTGGCTTTTAATGCTGGGATATATGGTGTCATGCAATAAAATTTCAAAACCCCTGCAAAAATTACGTATTATCGATATGGGCCTGAAATTGGCAATATTGTTTTTATCGCCTTTCTTAAAAACTGGGCATACTTTTGAATATTTCCATATATCTGGAAGCTGGCCATTGCGAATACATAAGTTAAAAAGTATGAAAAGTGGATATGAAAAAATAGCGGCACAATCTTTAATCAGAAAGGATGGGATATCATCCGGCCCAGCTGTTAATTTAGGTTTTAATTTTTTTAGAGCGTTAAATACTTCATTTTCAGTGAAGCAATTGATAGCGATAGTTGACGTGTTTGCTACTCATCGACTCGAAATTGTCCGTGGGTGGCAGGAAAGACTTACTAAAAAAATCTGCGAATGAGTTTATAATGTCAAAAGGCTTATCAAAATGTTGATCGTTTAAAAACATATGAGTGGAAATATCAATATACTTTCGAAGGGGATGTAAAGCAGTCAGTCCCTAGTTTATTAAATGACAGATAAGTAAACAATTTCTGTTTTTGATAGTGAAGAGGTTTGGCAAAACTTCAGCCAGGTTGGGGGTAGCTGGTGTCGATGAATGGGTATAAAAATGTGAGAATGCGAGGGCTATGACATACAGTCAGATAGACGGACAGATGGGCATACTATAAGGGTACCTACGAAAACAAAAATTAATGGTCCTTATTATACTCTTCGTAAATACAAAACGAAGAATATGTTGCATTCGGTCGGTACATTTCTAAAACCGGTAATATTGCTCGTAGAGACTAAATTTTCATTGTGTTGGTGATCGAATTCTGAACAATTTTCAAAATATCCCGCCTGTCCGTCTGTCTATCTGTCCGTCCGTCCGTCCGTCACGTTTCTTGTAAGCACGATAACTTAAGAACGAAAAGTCCGATTGTATTGAAATTACAGTAAGTTAGTGTTGGTTAGAGGAAGAACCCTATTGTTTTTAACAAAATCGATCAATAAATAAAAAAATTATAAATAAAAAAAAATTACATATTTTTTTAATGTTTTGTAATTAAATTAAAAATGTCTAAAACTAAGATTATATACAAAAAAACTGCGAAGAGTATCCTATAGAATGTGCAACAATTATATAAAAAGTGCAGTAAATCGGCGAAGAGTATAACGGTTAGCTTGTTTAGTTTGCAATTTGACAAAGCCAAACAGATTTCAAACAGCAGATTGAGTTTTAAGGGTGATTGTTGGTTTAAAAATGAATTAAAAACTTGTTTAGGTTATCTTTCTAGTCTACAATCTCATAAATCATAAAAGGAAGAGGACGCTTTCTATATTTTCGCATATTCAACTTCATTTTATATTTATATGCTTTTCTAAATACGGTATAATTAAATATATTCTGATTTGTTTATGTTATTTCAAGCCAATATATGATAAGCAAATATTAACAGTTTCGTTTTATTTTAAAATTTAGGTTCATAAAATTTTATTAACCATAGAGAAATATAATAACCAATGATTACAAAATAAGTTTTGCTTTTACAAACAATGCCGCCGTTAGGTTTTTCAATACACAAGATAAAAATAATGGCCCAGATCTCAGAGCATATTAAAATAAATCGTCGGTATCTTATCTTCCCGGAAAAATATGATACTCATTTTTTGATTTATTACTTCCACATCCACGTAGTGGATTGGAAGTATAGTAATCGCAAAAAAATTTTCAAAAATTTTTATTCGTGAAATAGGTTTAGAATGTCATGAAACGTCGAGATTTTAAATTTGAGCGAAAAAAAAATTTTCTGTCTGTCTGTCGGTCTGTCTGTCGGTCTGTCTGTCGGTCTGTCTGTAACTTTTTTTGTCCGCACGCTTTCTCCGGAACGGTTTAAGATATTGACCTGAAATTTTGTACACGTATATATTATAACGAGATCTGGAACTGGATTGTTTTTTGAGGAAATCCGGTGAAGGGTTGGGGGTTAAATATGGGTAAATAGGGGGAAATAAGTAAAGCAAGCTTGTAAGAGTACAGAAACTTGAAATTCGGTGTATGTACTAGAAGTTAAGGCCTCAGATTTTTTTATAATATTTTTCAACCCCCCACCACCCCTACCCCATTAAAGGGGTTGATAAAATAAAGTTGAGATATTCATTTGAAATTTCGTACACGTATGTATTATAACGATGTCTAGAATTAGATTATATTTTGGGATGATTCCGTTGAAGGGTTGGGGGTTAATTTGGGGTAAATAGAGAAATATAAGTAAAACAAGTTGGTAAGAGTACAGAAACTTGAAATTCGGTGTATGTACTAGAAGCCAAAGCGTCAGATTTTTTAATAATATTTTTCAACCCCCACCACCCCTACTCCAATTTGAAAAGGGTTGATAAAATAAAATTGAGATATTCATTTGAAATTTTCTACACGTATGTATTATAACGACATCTGGAACTAGATTATATTTTGAGATAATTCCGTTGAAGGGTTGGGGGTTAAATAGGGGTAAATAGGGGAAAATAAATAAAGCAAGCTGGTAAGACTACAGAAACTTGAAATTCGGTATATGTACTAGAAGCCAAGGTCTCAGATTATTTATAATATTTTTCAACCCCCACCACCCCTACTTCATTATTAAAAGGGTTGATAAAATAAAATCGAGATATTCATTTGAAATTTGGTACACGTATGAATTATAACGACATCTGGAATTTAGGGGTCAATAGGGGGAAATAAGTAAAGCAAGCTGGTATGAGTACAGAAACTTGAAATTCGGTGTATGTACAAGAAGTTAAGGCCTCAGATTTTTTTATAATATTTTTCAACCCCCCCACCACCCCTACCCCATTAATGGGGTTGACAAAATAAAGTTGAGATATTCATTTGAAATTTCGTACACGTATGTATTATAACGATGTCTGGAATTAGTTTATATTTTGAGATGATTCCGTTGAAGGGTTGGGGGTTAATTTGGGGTAAATAGAGGAATATAAGTAAAACGTTGGTAAGACTACAGAAACTTGAAATTCGGTGTATGTACTAGAAGCCACAGCGTCAGATTTTCTTATAAAAATAAAATTGAGATATTCATTTGAAATTTGGCACACGTATGTATTATAACGACATTTGAAACTAGATCATAATTTGAGATGATGCCGTTGAAGGGTTGGGGGTTAAATAGGGGCAAATAGGGGAAAATAAGTAAAGCAAGCTGGTAAGACTACAGAAATTTGGGATTCGGTGTATATACTAGAAACCAAGGCCTCAGATTTCTTTCTAATATTTTTCAAACTCTACCACCTCCGCTTCATTATTAATGGGATTGATAACATCAAATTGAGATATTCACTTGAAAATTAGTACACGTATGTATTGTAGTGACATCTGATTGAGATGACTCCATTGAGGTGGTAGGTTGTAAATAGTGGAAAATAAGTACGGTAAACTAGAAACTTCATTTTTAACGTATATGGTAGAAACCAACTCCTCAAACTTTTCTATGACATCTACCCCAAATATTATTAAAATTCTATGACCAATAATTTCCACATACTAGAGTGCAAATATAGTCAAGATGTTTCCTTTAAAGTGACTTGGACGAATAATCTGGATGTGGAAGTAGTGATTCCTTAGGCAGCGGTTTTTTTCTGAAATATTATGTTAAATTTATTATACTGATATGAAGACATGAGTACTTAATGTGAGATTTTAAGCTATTAGGATCTTCAAATAAATCAGTAACGAAAACAAAGCGTAGGTTTTATCTAACAATTCTTTAAAAGGAAGCGAAAATTTATGTTTTTGGGCCAAACAAAAAATGCGTTAATGTTTTTCGCTTGTGTAAACTTCTACAGTTTAATTTTATATTTATAATTTGTACCTTAACGAAACTTCTCACATATATTTCATAATAAAAATGAAAATATAACAATTTTATTTGCACAACTCGCTTTAAAGAAATGTCCTCTGAATTATACAGGGTCAGTAGGGAAGAAAATGCCAAACTCCGGCATTGGCACTTTCCCCCGACTCACTATGAATATTTTGATTTATTATTACACACTGAACGATCCAGAACTGCAAAGCTGCTTAACGATTCAACGCAGGATTCTGGCCATAAAAAACCTATACTATAAATATAAAATTTACCAAAGTATTTGACAAAGTCCCCAAATAAGTATATTTGAAACTTCATCACAAGCATTCATATAGCTTTGGATATCTTAGTACCTCTCCTACCGGTAATTTATAGTCGTATATCGTTTCCTCTGCTCAACCTGTTTCTATTGGCGTTCTTCAAGGATACGTACTGGAGCCCATATTTTTTTATACTGTACTCGTCTAACATTTTCAAATTATTAGAGTCTAGAACGCCTCTACGAAGATTATATAAAAGTTGATTGTAATCTAAATTCACAATGTATTACTTTAAAGTAGCACTTAAATCAAGTCATTCGACATTTACTGAGATATCCCTCCGAGCATCATAGAGAAAGAATTCTGCAAATTCGTTCTTTCATTTATTAATTATTGTTTCCATTGGATTATCACCTTATATACTCTTTAACTGAGATTAATTACACAGGCACACAAAATGAGAAAAATGTCAAATTGGTAAAAATCAGTGGAAATCTTAATTAGGAAGGGGTTTGGAAAAATCCTGACGTGATGAAGTAATTCTGGGGAGAATGATGCTCTGTTCAAAACTACAAGACCATTTTTGTGTGTGTCGGTGTTATTAAATAATACACAGCACAGAAAAGCTATACAAATACAGAATAGATGTCGACTTTTGTTCATTTATACAAAAATTTGCAATTGAACAAAAGTCGACTAACCTAATGGAAATGACCGTCCGGTGAAATTCGCTGGAATCGATATATGTTATTTCTCTCGAGCTCTTGATCAAATGTTCTCGTGGGCACAAGGTCGGAAGATGAACAGTTTTCCAGATATTGGGGGTACAAAGGGGATGCTCATTTCTTATGGGAAGTGACTCCCGGTAATATTCAAATTAAATTTAATAAATAAATCAAATTAACTTTAAAATGAAGTTGAGTAGAGTAATTATAATAAATTCTGTTAGCCACATGAAATGTAGAATTATCAACACAAATATAGATCCTTTATTTAATTTAATATTTCCTTAATAAAAAAGAACTACTGTTTGGGAGGGGCAACATAACTGTCGGTCCGGGACCTATCTAACAATATGCCGCGCTAGAATAAATTCCTTCTCTTTCACTCGAGCCGTTATTCGAGATGGACGTATTTGAAATTTTGTTAGACCTCTGAGGGGAATATTAAGATGGAGGAACCTTATATGGTTCGTCATTAACAGAACAATAACAGTGTCAATAGGAAAAAATAATACCTAAGCAGCAATAACAGTAACAAAGTCTAAGTAGCAATAACAAATAATATTAATAACAGTAATAAATAATAAAAATGTTAAAACTATTGTAATAATTGTTCGAAATGTAGGCCGTTAACTTCCAGGCACTTTTGTATACGACGGTGGACGGCGTTTGTTGTAGCAGCTCTTATTTCAGCGGGGTCCAAGTTTTCAATCTCTTGAATCACTCGACGTTCTAATTCTTCCCTATTGTGGACTGAAGTTTTATAAACTCTATCTTTAAGAGTACCCCAAAGATAAAAATCTAACGGGGTAAGGTCAGGGGACCTCGGAGGCCAATTCCACGGTCCCAAACGTCTAATCCAACGGTCATCGAAAAGGCGGTCCAACTCCATACTAATTTCATGTGTACAATGTAGAGGAGCCCCATCGAGTTGATACCAATAAGTTCTATATTTTTCAATTCACAAATTATCAAGGAAGTCTTCCACAATTGTTCTAATTACATTGAAACTAAATTTGAATTGAAAACCAGCCTCTCTAGTAACGTGGGGATTTTCTGTGGCCCAATGGTGACGATTTCGTGCGTTATACATCCCTTCCCTAGAAAATTTGCATTCATCAGTCCATATAATTTTCTTTAAAAAACTGGGGTCCTCTTGCGTACGTACAAGTTTCATTTCACCGAATTCTATTCTCTGTAGATAATCCTGAGACATGAGAAACTCGACTCTTGTAAATTTATAATTATGCATTTCATGGTTTACTAGTATTCTTCGAATGGATGAATATGACAATCCTAAATCCCGTTTAGCACAACGTATGGAATACTGGGGATTTGCATGAAAATATGCTAGCACATTGATTTCATTTACCTCGTCCGATGTCACAGGTTTAGGTAAATATCTTGGTTTTCTTAATGACGAACCAAAATTAGTAAAATTCCTCTGAATTCGTAGAAATTTTCTGTTGTTCATTTGCGGAAAATCCGGATATTTCTCATAAAATCTTCTACAAGTTCTGCTGATAATCTTATTGCACTCTCCATGGATAATAAACAAATCCATTAAAACTGTGTTTGTATAATTATTTTCTGCCATATTTGTGAAACAGCTATTCAAATTAAGTGCAAATATCACTAACGTCAAATTTATTTAGAAAAATAGCATGTCAGTTGTCATTACAAAATGACAACATAAAAATTTCATGGCCCACCCGTTATGATAAACCAAAAGACTAATATTCTTGGTAAGGTTACAGAAAAGTGTCCATAAATCGAAAACGGTGCGCATTAGGTATAGGGTATATTACATTTTTAAACAGGTAAATATATCACCTTTCCGAATCAGTAATAATATACAGGGCATTCCATTTAAAAAAATTTACTTTCACGCACTTTTCTAAGTCACTTATAAGAAGCGTTCTCTAACTCACCCTGTATGATATTCGAAACATTTGATTAATGGAGGAGATGCCCCCAGGCCTTGCCTAGCAGCAACTAAAGAATTATCTTTTAATTGCTGCGTAGGTAGGAGAAAACACGATTTACTGAAAGTCAAATTTTTGGAAATAAATTCAGAAAAGAATTATTATCTCGAAAACGACTTGAGATAGGTATAGGGAAATATTAACAAAAGTTATTCAGAAAGAGACGAGCATCCAAAAAATGTAAAAATATACAGGGTATTCCATTTAAAATAAGGAAGATGTTGCCAGTTTTACGTATAAGTGGTAACACCACACTTTCGAAAATATTTTAGTTGGAGAGATCATACTCAATTATTTTGGTAACCAAATTTTGAAAGTAATCGGTTGATCCGTTCTCCATATACTTTTAATACTCCACCCACCGTGGCTCACCCTGTATATGTAATACCTGTCTTTTGTTTATCTTTATCTTTACCTTTTCCTTGATTATACTCGGTAATCATGGCGTCCAAGCCTTGAACTCACTCCTCTCCGTATCTTTGCTGTGCTAGCCAGGTTAAACCGGTGACGCTAACCACGTCGCTCGTAGGATGGCCCACCTTTGGACCACTATTTTAACACCGATTAAAACCTTTTCTTTTACAACGCCACATTCAATTGTTTACGCGTATTTACGCGTGCGCCGCTTCGTGTCTTTTTCAAGCGATCAGAAGTTGTTTACGTATGGTCAGTTTCTTTCCGGCTTCCGTTTGGATTTTTGAGTTTTGAAAATTGTATTCGTAGATAGATACCGGTCAATACGCCAGCGTTTACATCGCATGAATACTGCGATATGATTTGAACTTATATAGTCCAATAAATCTGTCGAAAATATCACGTTTCTTTGCAAAAATTATTAACAGCAAACCAAGGTATGTAAAAAATCGGAAATTTTCCGTAGAATTCAATGAACTATTTTTAAAACAAATGACGAACTTGCGTCCTCTTCAAAATGGCGGCCAAAGTTTGCGAAAAACAGTTTTTTTGCGTTAAAAAAAAAGTTGGCGTTGCACAAAAAAAGTTTAATAGCAGAGTTGTGTAACTTCTTAATACGGATCGAGCTGGCCCGGTTCGATCTCAGAAAATTGCAAAATTATTTAGTTATTGCAAAAAAGACGTTAAAAATCGCATTTTTTTTAAATACCTGTATCTCCGTGAGGAAAAGATATTCTTTAACGAAACTCGGTGAAAGCGTAGTCCAAGGTATATCGAATACAAGCACTTTTACAGATTTGCAAAATATTGCAAATTTCTTGCAGAAATCGATATTTTCGAAAAAAACACGTTTTTTTCAATGTCCAGTAGCTCATACAGGTCTTCATATTTTTATATCGGACCAGTCCGAAAAGTTTCTTCAACAGTTGCGCTAACCTGGGCAGTTATTGCGCATATCGCGAAACGATCCCTAATATGCGAAAAATCGGTCAAAAATCGATAATTTTTTTTACCCCAAAAAACTTTGAATATTTTTGACATTTTAAATTATATTGGAATACCATTATTGCCAATAGATAGCTGGCATTTTTCTACAAATTTACAAAAATAAAAAAATTGCTCTCGGACTCTCGAGCCGAGATAATGTTTTTTTTTAAGAAATTCTTGTGGCGCCATTTTTTAAGGTAAAGGGCTGAAATTTGCAATGGTTATTGCACAATACTTATATTTTCAATAAAAAATCTTCGGAACTTGATCGGCCGTTGCGGAGCATTGCAAATTCAATGAAACTCGGAGCTCGATGCTGTGCCGTACGCCTGCAGCTGCCGAAAACACGACATAAAATGTTCAAATGTGTGTTCAACGTATGATGATGAAATTTGGGAGGAGAGCAGAGTCGTCGCTGATGATTTTGACGAAGAAATAGACGAGCCAAATATCGAAAAGAGACGAATGTTCAAATGATGATAACGATAATGATGACTGTGATGACGATAATGCGGAAATAATATTAAATAACGTTTACAGTGACAGTAGTAGTGGTAACGAAGACGAGTCTCCTATTAAAAAGCAAAAAAAAAAATATATATTAATGCAACGTATTCTACAAAAACAATTGGAATACATAAATGAGACATAATAAAATTTTGATGTTTCTTTGGTAATGTAACAAATGTAATAAATCGTAAAGGAATTAAAATTACTTGCCATACAATAGCACAATTTCGTAGATAGTTTGGGACGATATTTGACAAACCCTAAAATGTTATGGAGGCGGGCGATGTACTATTAGACTTTTTCAGCCATAGCTATGAAGTAATCTGTAGTAAATTTGCTAAATCTGAAATATTCTATTACCAGTAAAATACCCCTCATAAACTGATAAAAATCCGTTGCGATCGATGTCATCGTCAAATTGCTTTTTATTAGAAATATAACAAACGCGCGGGTAATTAAACGTGGCGAATATGTAAAATAAGCAAATCATAAATGGGATAATTGATTACAAGAATTCCCCAAACTGCACATTAGGTAGGAACTAGTCCAGTCGTAGAACAAGTAGGTTTTTTCACCGACTAGGTATAATTAGCTAGCTTAGATGTAGAATATTTTAAGTTGTTTAAATGGACATGTTATATTTAAGAGAATCCATTTTGGCCATAGTTACTAAAGAGAACGCTACTTGCCAGGCGAGTACTATTTCGGTACATAATTTCTACTATAGAGGATGCAACCTTCCGGATGACTTGAGGCCTTTAAAAAGAGGCGGACTTTCATTCATTGATCTAGATTGCTTTGGAGTGGATAAGGACCACTAACTAAGAATTGACCAGGATAATCCCGTCCGGAAAGAAAGACACTTTCCGATCAGCTGCTGGTGGTGTGACATCGGCCTACCTTTATCGTGATAATTTTAGTGTTACCGGGTATAGGTATTTGTATTTTTGAGCTTCTGTTATATAATTTAACTTCATGTCATCAAATTTCTCAAATTAAACGTTACCTCATTCATATTGTCACTGGCAACTGACGTTTCTGCACTAGTTTATAAAGTATAGCTTTCAGAAATAATTAACTTCATGCTAGTTAAGGCTATTGTATTTCTTGGCACTTCTGGAAATCAGTTTGAATTTGAGTCTAAATGATTTTTTCCTTTAACAAAGTAATTTTTCTTGCTTGAGTTCGAGACTACGGTCCAATTTTCTTATTTGCTTGTATTTTCTTTTGTTTTAATTTAAGTATTAATTATTGTAGTTCTATTTTCCAAACTGATTGTTCTTTTGTAATGTGTTCTTTTGTAAGATATAGTTTAAGTTTTGTTGAAAATGCGTGTTTCATTTACTTGCTTATTAGTGGAAACTCGAGTCATAAGGTTAGATAATCGGAGTGAAGCAACAGACCTAACAAGGGAAAACATGGGTAAGGTTTGAACCATAATCTTTTAAATGTACACATATCTCTGAGAACGGTCCACGTATAAAACGGTCTAGATCTACGTGGCTCACTGTGCATGGGTAGTATGAGTATAGACGTAAAGTTAGGCCCGATGTTAATGTATGAGTATTCCTTGGTAGTCGCACATATTGTAAATTGGGCTCATTTGAAAGAGGTATATTACTTTTCACGGATACAATCAATAAACATAATAACCCCCAAAGTGGTGTAAACAGGATAGAGATCAGTTTTACGCAAGGCTTCACTGAGAGCTGGCTCTCCCTCCTCCCCCCACTTCACCGCTAGCGCTAGATAACACGCGCCGCAGCATCGAGCTCCGAGTTTAATTTTGCAATGCTCAGCAACGGCCGATTAAATTTTTTTTATTGAAAATGTAAATATTGTACAATAACCACTGCGAATTTCAGCCCTTTACTTTAAAAAATGGCGCCACAAGAATTTCTTTAAAAAAAATTATCTCGGCTTCTGAAGGTCGGAGAGCAATTATTTTTTTTGCAAATTTATATAAAAATACCAGCTATCTATTGGCAATAATGGCATTCCAATATAATTTAAAATCTCAAAAATATTCAAGGTTTTTTGGGGTAAAAAAAATTATCGATTTTTTGACCGATTTTTCCCATATTAGGGATCGTTTCGTGATATGCACAATAATTGCACAGGTTAGCGCAACTGTTAGAGAAACTTTTCGGACTGGTGCGGTATAGAAATATGATGGCATGTATGAGCTATTGGACATTGAAAATAACGCGTTTTTTTTCGAAAAAATCGATTTTTGCAAGAAATTTGCAATATTTTGCAAATCTGTAAAAATGCTCTTATTCGACATATCTTTGACTACGTTTTCACCGAGTTTCGTTAAAGGATATCTTCTCTTCACGGAGATACAGGTATTTCAAAAAAATGCGATTTTTAACGTCTTTTTTGCAATAACTAATTAATTTTGCAATTTTCTGAGATCGGACTGGGCCGGCTCGATCCGTATTAAAAAGTTACACAACTGTGCTGTTAAAGTTTTTTTTGTGCAACGCCAACTTTTCTTTTTTAACGCAAAAAACAGTTTTTCGCAAACTTTGGCCGCCATTTTGAAGAGGACGCAAGTTCGTCATTTGTTTTAAAAATAGTGCATTGAACTCTACGGAAAATTTCCGATTTTTTACATACCTCGGTTTGCAGTTAATAATTTTTGTAGGTAAAATCCCTGACTTACTGGCCTAATAGTGCAGTGAATGAAAATCTTGCAGCCGCTGTACGAGAATATGAGACAAAATTTCCCGGCAAGCATGTGGCAAATGAAAGAACAAGGAGCCCAGATATCACCTCTATGGATTTTTTTTTGTGGCGTTACATGAAGAGTTTGGTGTACGCTGAGTCAATAGACTCTCTAGAACAGTTACAACAAGCCATTGACAATGCCTCGAATGTAATTCGTGATCAGAGACAAATGTGATCGCATCACGAAAATATTGTTATGAATTAAACCCCCTTGGAACTGGAGATGATACGCCTATGCCTACTAATTGTGACTGGAAGCTGCCAGAATGAAATGGACTTTTCTGGAATGCTGTTGGAGAAGATTCTTGATTGTTTCTAGATGGATCTAGAGAGTCAAATTCGGAGTATATAAGGCGCGATTACCAGCGCGGAAGGGGGAAGTTTATTAAAGAGCAGTTTATAAAAGTGAACAAGTTGGAAAGTGGAAAAAGTGAGGTTAAAGTAAACAAAGTGTATTTTCAAGTATTGTATAGTCAGTAAATTATCAAATAAAGTGTTAGTGGTGTTTATCTCTTGTTGAAATTATTTAGAACCCACGGATTCATACAGGGTGTTTCCCAAAAGGCGAATAAATGCAACAATATTATCTGCGCTTAGAACAGTGTATTGAGTGTCAATGATCAAACATTCGACTATCTTTGACTTTTCGTTACTTTTAAGGTTTCTGGTGTGCTGTGTTCTACAATAATTATTCTAATCTTTGCTATTTTTGTTGTGCGATTAAATCCAAAAACTCACTTCTAACCCCGCCAGCTTCGCTGTCAGCCCCAAGTCTGATAAAAGGGGAGGGGAAGTGATATGGTTGTACCGCGTTACGTCAGATTGGTTAAAGTCATAGGCATTTCTACGAACAAAAATAAAGTATTTTTTTAATTTTTCATTTTTTAACTCCCTTCGGTGGGGAAAACTTACTTATAAATTTTCCGCATGTTGAGGTATATCTCCCGTAAAATCAAAAAATGATGAAATGTAACAATGAACACAATTATTTCATAAAATTGTTTGAGAAAAACAGAAAATCACCTAATATATCTGCGTTAAAAAGTAAACATTGATGTCATTTCTTTTCTAATATTATTCTTTATTGATGAAACATATTTGCTCTAAAATTTACTTGCTATCCTAAAATAAGTTCTTAGGCGTATAAAATATGCATTCTTTAAAGGAAAGATTAATCCCTGTGAATTTAGAATTATATCGGCAATATATTTAGCTTAATACAAATAACACATTATTTTAAACAAGAAAGAAACTCTTTACAACAAAGACTCATCCAGTCAAATAAATTAGAGCAAACAAATTATATTGTTAACTCGCTTTTCGTGTACTAACCGGTATGTCGTTAATCTATTTCATGGTTGATATTTTTGCGTATTGTGCTGGTTAAAAATAAACCACTCTGGAGACCACCCACTAATTTATTAAATGTAATTAAAAAGTACATCTCGCATATGTAGGAACTTTAGTTATAAATGTTATACGTGAAAGTACAGGATTTACCTAAAATAAAGGTAGATATATTTTTTTTCTGTATTTTTCCCTTCTTGGTGGCAGGTAACGTAGACTACATACGTGATCTATTGTTAGAGTTTAATTTGTATTGAAATTTGGACACCAGGTTAGTGTTAGCTAGAGAAAGAACCCTGTTTGTCGTATTTGAAAAAACCGATCAATAAATAAAAAGTTATTAATTCTTTAAATTTAAAATATATGTTTTTTTATGCTTTGTCATTAAACAAGAAATGTGTAATACAAATATTATTTACAAAAAAACTGCGAAGAGTATCCTATATAATGTACAGCATATACAATAATAATAATAATAATAATAATAATAATAAGAATAATAATAATAATAATAATAATAATAACAACATCAGAAAGACCGAGATAGAAAAAGGCACCAAATATGAAAATTTGGCCTACGACCTGAAAAACCAGTGGAATCTCCAAAATATCTAAATTGTACCATTTGTGATATCTGCTGAAGGCCTTATGAGTAAAAACTTCACGAGGAACCTAAGTAACCTTGGACTCTCAAAAACCATTACTATAGTGGGACAGCGTGCAGTGCTACTGCAAACCTGTCACATTGTTCGTAAGGTTCTAAGCTAAATGGGAGGAGCTGAACTGCTTTTCCATTTCGCGATATAACCGCTACCAGCTCAGACTGAGAAATGAAATGATAATAATAATAATAATAATAATAATAATAATAATAGCTTTATTTCCCAACAGAAAACCCATTTACAGGACAATGTGAATAACACTAAGAGAGCAATAAAAGTATAAACATGAACATTCTACTAACTGTATTCAAATAGCTGCAGTTTGCAATTTTACAATTTAAAGATTACTAAGTATCATGCAGATTTCTATCATACTGATGTTCAATAGCCACTTCTACTAATTTATTGACCGAACAGTGGTTAATGTCACACAAATTGCATAAACTGTTAAAATTTTGACACATAACGTGTATAGGAGATTTCATTAGAATATTCGTTCGAGATATTTTACATCTAAATGTTAGATTCTGTCTTATGTTAGACCTAGGCACTTGAAAATTAATATCATGAAGTAAATCAGGACAGTCAATCATATTATTTAACAACTTAAACAAAAATATTAATGACATACAAGTTCTCCTTAGATCTAGGCTGATGATATTAAATCTATCAGATAAGTGGTTATAACTTATTCCTCTTTCGGGATAAATACCATCTATTTTAAATGTCAGATATTTTAAAAATCTTCTTTGAACCCGTACGATTTTCAGCTTTTGACAAGCATAATATGGATACCAGATTAAAGCACCATATTCAAGCCTGGATCGGACATAAGTGAAATATAAAACCTTTAGGGCGTCAATATCAGTAAAGGCTTTACAATTCCTTACAATGAATCCATAAAACCTCATAGCATCAGATAATTTTAAAAGTCTTTATAAGAGTTACAGCGTGATAATATTTTGTTATCGATATTGTATGCGTATTCATATGTAAATTGTTTCCTTGTGAAGGTCATGATCTTACATTTCGAGATATTAAGATATAATTTATTATCAGTACACCAAGATTGGACATGATCCAGTTCACATTGCAACTTTTTACAGTCAGCAATGCAAGTTATTACTGAATATATTTTTAAATCATCAGCATAGAAGAGTTTAGAACAGTCAATAACATCATCTAAGTCATTTATAAATCGAAGAAACAAAAGAGGGCCAAGGTTACACCCTTGAGGGACACCAGAGGTAAGATAATATTGAGGTGAATTGAAACCATTGTACGTAACATATTGCTGTCTCTTACATAAATAAGACTTAAGAAATTCCTATGGCTTGGGCATGAAAGCCAAATTTTGTCAGTTTTTTAAGTAAAACGCGGTGGTCTATTCTATCAAAAGCCTTTGAAAAGTCTGTATAAATGACATCTACTTGTCCTTTCTCATCCAATACATTGACACATATTGGGTAAAAACAGCTAAATTTGTAACAGTTGATCTGTCCATGCTGGTAAGTTGATATCTGATTACGAACTGACAAGTAAATGCGATCATACAGGATTTGCAATAAATCGCCGAATGGTATAATGTTATCTTGTTTTATATTATAATGCTCTGCAATATTACTTTATTTTCATTATTAATTCAAAGGACATTTTGACAATAACTTGAATCGTAAACTTAAGTGTGAACACTGCCTAAGGTTAGTGGGGAGGGGAATAAAGCACCAAATGAGGAGATATCTCCCTAATGTTCAAATATTAGCCTTCAACAATCCTGTAGTATTCATTTATGTAGAACTTATACTTACTCTCATTAAAATAACATCATCCAATTTGCAAAAACAGCTTATTGTTAATCATAATTTTAATGATTAACAATGAACTTGAAATTTATTTATTTTTTACAATTTCAGGTCCATTTTCTGTAGTAGTTTATATCGAAAAACGTGAAAGGAGCAGGGTCTAATGTTAAAAAGTGTAGATA
Organism: Stenurella melanura; assembly: GCA_963583905.1. Taxonomy (NCBI): domain Eukaryota; kingdom Metazoa; phylum Arthropoda; class Insecta; order Coleoptera; family Cerambycidae; genus Stenurella; species Stenurella melanura. Next base: position 88,872,747 of record OY757309.1, read on the forward strand.
ATATGGAGTCTTTGGACTATATTGATAAAAGGTGAGAACTTACAGGGGTATTAGAACAAATGGGAAACCTTTTTACCTTTTGAAAGAGATATCTAAGAAGAAATAGGCACAAAGGTGGAGGCAACTATTTTATTTTAAATTATTTTCATGGTAAACAGTTTTCGGTAAAATTTCTGGTGAAAATACTGAAGGTCTTCCCGGACGAATGCCGCAGAGAATGATGTAAAAGTTAGTACTGAACGTAAACTTGTCTAGGGACTTAACCATCTCACTACTAAAGGTACTTTAAAGTATCACTGAGTTACCATACCCATGATTACCACACCCGGAATTGTTAAGGGTTAATTTCCTTATTACTTGTCACCAAATTGGTGCTACTTTCACAAGGACTTAAAAGTACCGCTGGGTGCTATACAGGGTCATCCTAAAATTCGTATCAAGGAGTTAACTCGTTTTGGTTTTGAACCACGACAGTATTATAGCAACTTTTTTCTACATGATTACATATCTACTAATAAAAGGTAGAAATGTCAACACGCAATTTTACCAAACTTAGCAAATATAGTTTTTTCTCGTATTATTAAGAATTAGAGATAAGCCTCCAGGGGAAGGATCCGGTTGCCAAGATGCTCCTCCTTGGTGCCATCTGGCTGAAAATATCAGCCTCCGTCTTATGGTTTTCGAAATATTTTTGACAGTATATCGGATAGAGGATCTCGACTAATATTAATATATGTAAAATCGACGCGTTAAAGGGCTGCCTCCATCTTGATTTGATGAACATTTCAACTTCCTTTCCTACCACTTCTTCATATTGTATATTTTCACGACAACGACATCGTTCACCCCTTAAATATCTTTTCACCAACACGACAGTTTCATTCACAAAATCTTATTGAATTTCTATTTACCATAGACTGAATCACATTTTAGAAGTGCGGATGCGAGCATCAAGTATATTAAAAAGTAATTAAACTAGTACTTTGTAACTTTCAACTAGACTATAAATACAATTTTCAACAATTCAATTAATTTTTTACCACTTTGGTGTGTGTATATCCGAATGATATTCAGTTTAATGGACGCTGTTTTTCTATTAGAAGTTATTACAAAAACAATTCTGGGAAAAGTAATAACACAACAAGTTTAATTACAATAACATAAACATGTTTGAACAGCAACACATTCAATAATCGTAAAAGTCACTGACAAGTATGACTTTTATTCGCCTCAGTTATATTTAATTGCTATAATTGTGTATAGTTAATGAGGAAAATATAATTTAACTACTCCGTTATGTTAGCGACTCGTGGCTTAGTTGCTTCTTCCCACATAATGTGGAAACTTCATCGCCTTATTTAAATCCTCGGTGGCTTGATGTACACCTTTAATAAAATGTCACACCTTTTTTGGTCACAAGTTCAATGATAATTGTTGGTCACCGAAGAATAAGTATCAACAACACGTGAATTCATACCAAATATTAATTTCATCATTAATATACCGAAGTTATTGTTTATTTATACATAATGAGCTTATTTAAAATTCCGTTAACAGCTACACTTTATGATGAGGACACATTGAAGCTTAACAGATTCAATTTTGTATTTTCTTATAACAGGACGAAATGGCCTAAAAACTAAAACCCAACTACGAAATCATTGGTGTACATTTGTATGGATTAAGGGGCACAAAGGTTTACAATATAATGAACTGGTAGACACATTGGCAAAACAAAGTATCAACTCTGGAATCGAGGTAACAGATGAGATATGTCTGAACGACTGTTTCAATGTTTTCAGAAACAGGATGAAGGAAAAATGGACACAACTCTGGCAACAGTTTTACTGTACTTACATCTTCCACAAGATATTCATATATTCACCCTGAAATGCCGATAAAGTTTTTGCACGATGAATTTCATATTCCCTGTAAATATTAACCAATTAGCATTCGGACATGGAAGTTACTCAGTCCGTCTTGACAGACTCAACAGCAAGTTTATGCGAACATTGCAATATAGAAGGTGACTTAGATCATATAATGTTTAGCTGTCAAAAGCACATGAAAGAATGTAACAGCCTCTACTAAGTTAATTAGAGGTGGGGTTTCGGCCCCATTGAATCTATTACATGTCTTATGTCTGAATAAATTCGATTTATTAAAGTATAGTTGCTTTTTTGAGTAATACTTGGTGAAAAAATTTAAAAATTTTAGATTATAATGTACAAATCCTAGTGTCGAGCCTCATATTGTTTTCCCTATTTACCAAGGCCCTACCCAGTTTGTACAAGAAATTTTTAAAACGTCTTGATAGGCTTCTAGGCGAGAAGCGTGTGCCCCTGTCCACTTTCCCTTAAATATTATGTAGTTCTCAAATACGGAAATGAATTTAAATGTGTTCTTTCCTTTTGCGATATTTTAATTACACCATATAGATGTTTGTGGTTTATGGCTCCATGGATTCAGCAAATATAAGTTAGGTTCTTATAATTTTGAATCTTTAGTCAATCAATCAATCAATCGATTAATCAATAATAATTAGTCTTTAGTCAATCTTTATCATTTACATTTTGCTTCTGTCTGATTGGAGTAGCTCCACAGTGCCACAAAAAAAAATTAAAATCATTGGTGTATTATAACATCAATGTAATCCTCCCATCGAGACCGTTTTTTTTAAATCTCAGGGCTCGCCTGTTAATGTAAACTCCGATGGCACTGCAGCCTCCTGGGCTTATTGTGCTCTTCCTGTCATGCTTCACTTCGCCTACTCCAGTACCTCTGTACCCTAATCAGATGATACAGGTCTATGGTCGGGTGGGTGCTGATGAATTTCGGGTCTGTTCGTGCTTGCCCGTAGATACCATATCTTCTACGAGCTAGTGCCTCGCAGTTGAATATGATGTGATCGACCGTTTCCGGTTACTTACTGCCATAGTCTGCAGTTTAGGTTGCCGTCAAATTGGCCGATTGTATTCAGGTACTTTTTTACCGGAAAATGTCCAGTCAGAAGTCCTGTTATTAGTCTTAACTACGTCCTGTTCATTGTGAGGAGTTCTTCAGTTTGTTTTGCACATGGACCTTTAATGAGTGTTTTCCCATGTCGATTTCATGAAATGTTCCTTCAGTGATTTTTGTGTGTGCTCTTGACCCAGTCTTTGATCTCCCTTCTAGCTGAGCTTTTAGAAATGCCCAGCGCAAATTGATCGGCTTTTTCACTGCTGTCAATGCTGGAGTGTCCTGGCACCCATAGTAATTTGACTCTGTTCTGCTCACCCAGAATTTTCAGCTCTTCGTGGCAGTCCCATACCAGTCGGGACGACACTTTGTTAGAGGCTAGTGCTCTAGGTGCCGCCTGACTGTCTGATGTAATGAAGATCTGCTGGTTCACATATTGTCGGTTTGCATTCTCGCGTACACATTCAAGTATAGCCAGAATTTCTGACTGGAATACAGTGGCGTGTTGCCCAAAGGAAAGACTTATACTTGCCCTGGGTCTTTCGCCATGTATTCCAGCTCCAGCTTCTTGTGTTTGTCCTAGAACCGTCTGTATACCAGGTTAGGCCCGTAGTATGTCAGGAGCTTCTTTTAACCAGTCCTTCCTAGACCGTTACTTTGACACCTATGTCGATATGGTTTAAAAGCAGTTTTTATATCATGGGATACAATATGGCGGCGAGTGGACGCCACATTGTATTTTTTATAGCCTATGTCACTGTTGACACTGAAATGAATCCAACGACACCACACTGACAAAAACAGGTACCTGCAGTAATTTGGTTGATTTCAAGGAACATACATACATATACCCACCCACATAAATATATATACACCCTTCCTTTTTGGCGTTGCCGTAGTCGGGGAAAAATCAAGAAGACTAATAGCCAGTACAATAAACAACGCCAAAAGGATCCTTTTAGAAAAGGATACTTTATACTAAAAGTTGACTTTAAGCATAAAGTATCCTTTACTTAAAGGATACATTTGGCGTTATTTATGGTACTGGCTGGTACAGCTGGTACCATAAATAACATCAAAAGTAAAAAGTCAATATCTCAAACTCTTCCTGAGATATCATGCGCACAAAGAGAAAGTTACAGACCGACAGACAGAAATTTTTTTTCGCCCAAACTTAAAATCTCGACGTTTCATGACATTCTAAACCTATTTCAACAAAAAAATATTTGAATTTTTTTTTACGATTACTATACTTCCAATCCACTATGTGGGTGTGGAAGTAGTTATATCGAAGACTCTCTTCATTCGCGGAAAGTTTGATGTGCTGTTAATAAGAGATGAATTATTGTCTTTTTTTTACGAAATTTTAACTGGACGTCTGTTCAAAGGTATCGTCAAGTGATTCTGATCCATCCATTAGTGAGCTTCATGCCAATGAAATGACTTTTGGTTATTTTCAGTAGGATGATGCTCGAGAATATATAGTAGCAGAAACAGTTCCCTTCCTAACATAAGGGAGGGACAATTTGGGATGCAGAATGTGTGAAGAGGAATAAACCTTACCATATCCCATAATCCTATATTAACGTTTAGTACTGATTACTAGAACACTTCGGGGATCCATTTGCAATAATGGGAGAGATTGGCCTACAAATTTTAAACTATGGTAAAGTAGATCTACAGTACCGCATACCGTAAGGTAAAAAATGGGCAGCTATTGAAGGTAGCTTGAACCTCTTCACCTAACGTTTTCGAGAATTATATAATTTAGGTATTAATCAGGTCCGTTATTGCTGAATTATGCGATGTAGGTGTCCGTTCTGCAGGTACTAGAAGTTTTATTTAAGGACCCACGTTCGAGAGACTCGAATAATTCTTTTTTGACGGAACATAACGGAAAATAATGAAGTGTGATATATCGTTCAAATCAGAATAACATCTACTTTTTAATGGTAGAATAAAATGGATATTACATGTAGTGAAAATAGGGGCGGACTGGCCCACCGGGACAAATCCCGGTGGCCTGCTCCAATAGTGCCCCGCTAGCGTCACGCCGGCCGCTTGGCACGATGACCGGGGCCCGCTGGTAGTTGCAGAGTTCTAAGATCCAGCACCGACAAACTGTTGCCAGTCCGCCTCTGAGTAAAAAGCCCTAAACGCCATCCGACCAATACCTTCTCAGCTCATGTACGGTGCCAATATTACCCTCGCACCAACTTTCATTAAAACTGTTACATACAGACATTTTGTCGTGTTCCGGGATCCGTAGCGATCCGATCTTATCTTAGTTTTTGATTTTGGGCCAACTGTAGCAATCTCCCCATATTTATAGGTTAGGGAGGTTAGAAAATCCTCTAACAACAAACACAACAACTTGGTTTCAGGTGAAATGTATTATTGCAGTTAAGTTACCAACACAGTTACTAAATATGAATGTAAAATAAGTCCAAATTGTTTCTACCTCTTATAATTTTTTCAACTCATATTGCTATATCTTATTATGTGTGTGCCTCGAATAATAATTCCTACCACATCAACCTATGCCCCTGACTAAAGGTGAAATTCAATGTGATACATAAAACCTATTAATCCTTATTTTTAAAAGAAATTTAAGTTGTCAAAATGTACTTCTAAAGAAATGTAATCTTCAAATGGTTCTAAAAATAATTTTCCACGCTATTGCGTAATTGTTAACGCGTTAATCGACCGATCTGAATGGATAGTGGTAAATTTATATCTACTAGGAATTCCTTGTAACTTTAATTCTAAAAAATGCTTTGATACTGAATAATGAGAGTAATAATTAGTTTCAAATAAATAAACTCGGAGTATGCTAAAAATAAACAGAAAAACTATTTACGTATCTCATTTATTTCGGCTTGTTTAGAAGATTGAAATCAGAAAATAGAAATCTAATAATATTCCACATAAGATTTTTGATAAAGTGATGAAAGGTATAAGTAATGAGTAAAAGTTGTAGTTGGGCGTGGCCGACTGAGATTACTTATTTGATTAACGTTTTGCTCGAATACTACTCAATTTACCTTTACACGGTGTCACTGAGATTAAGCACTGCGCCTATATATTTTTTACTTTTATCGTTCAGATAGATATTCGAAGGTGGCAACGGCCTCTACGATTTTAAATCGTATCCTAGCAGTCTTATCAAAAGTATATTAATAACTCGTTTAAGCAAAATTGATAGATCATCTAGTCTTCGTAAAGTTAGTTCGAACCTGAAAGGCATTTCAATATTAGCAAGTTCGACAAATTCATACATGTGTGTGTTTAAAGAGAAACTTGATTCACGTCTTGCTAAAAAATTGTAATAAAACATAGTTTACATAGAATAAGATAATTTACACATCTCGTGGTTCGAGTGTGGATGGCATCATCAGCGAGCTAATGTATGTCTTGGCAAACAAACAAAATGGACTCACAGATCCGGGATTCTGAAGTGAAAAGTTTTTGGGAAGCAGGAAATCATATCTGGACGCAAGCGGGCGGGAGGAAAAGCACACTGCTAGATGTAGAAACAGAAGAAGAATTAAAAGAAGCATATCACAGACACCTACACTTCCCATCATATATTCCTTCCCTATGCGTCATATCCAATCCGACGGGATATAAAAATGTCCAGATTGGATATCCCGGAAGTGGCAGAAATGCTTACGCTGGCTAATCAATCAATCAATCAATCAATCAGTATGATGATTTACACGTCCCTGGTAACCAACCTGTATGACAGACGCGGTCCAATTTCAATAGTGAGTTCCAAATACTTTACAAATTTGAAACTAATATTGTATGTGTAATAGAAGTTATTATGTTTAATAAATAATCGCAGCTGACAATTCCCGACTGCAACTTTCAATCTATTCGTGACAATTTTAATAAAGATATCTCAATATCGAACTGATATATCACCTAATCTACATAAGGTTCGTCCGAGTTTGAAAATCACAATATGTATAAAACTAAGTTTATATAATAACAATTTCTATGCCTCTAGCGATCACCCTGCATTACAGATATGGCCCAGTTTAAGTAAGGAGTAATCTACCATGCTATTTTACACGTTTTCCAAATTTGAAATAAAAATTTTAAGTCTAACACAAGTTATCTTATTTATAAAATACTCACATCCTCGCGTGGATATTGTGTGTATGAAATTTGTTTATTTAAAAATATTAACGCCCTTGGAAACGAGGGTAGTAAGAACCAAACGTTTTTATAACAGCCTGTTCTTAAATTTGGAAAGGGAATACGTTTATTAATTTTTGACAATTGACTATTAGTACAGGCAAATTAACAATTTAGGGTAACAAAAATTAATAAAAGGATCATCTTTGGGATTTAAGTAGGTAAAATTTTTGTCTAACTTAAGCCGTTTAGAAGATAAATCGAGTTTTCCACTTATAGTTTTAAGCCGCTTCGAAATACGCGAAAAATGAGAATTCTCCAAGAGTTTCGTACGACCGGGCTTATCGACCGATAATTCTTACTATTCTGAGCCTCTAAAAAAATGGAAATAATTAATTGAATGACTCGAATCTTCATGTGTTTAGAGAGCGAAATATTCAAGAACATTGGCAGTTTAATGTTTACCGTGCCATGAGAGGGCCATAGAATGGTGGCATTACAACTTTGTGAGAAAAATTTGAATAGTTATTTAAAAAAAGATTTCTCTTCAGCTAATATGGCTTCCTCCTTTGAATTCCTGCTTTAACAGAGCCAAATATTTTAAAATTATTCAATATGCATTTTACGGTGTTTGGTGATGGTTTCTGTTTTTGTGGGTATTAAGTAGCAAATGGTTACATGTTCTTGATATTACTTTATTGCCTTCTCCATTATAATAACCAAATCTAAAAAGTCCTCATGGGTATAATTTAGGCATGCTGGCATTTTTTGACAAGAGAATGACTGACATTGATAATTGTTTCCAATCATGGTCAAGTTGATAGCAATTTTTACTAAAAATTCTTGAACACTTAAGACAATCGCAAATATTTCAAAAAGTTGTAACTTTAACCTATAAAATACCTATAAAAGAAAAAGGAGAATTTAATTTTGCATAACTTGAAAAAAATACAGGGTGTTCCATTTGAACTAAAAAAGTTTTTGAGGTTTAATTTGACAGAATGTAACGTGAAAATGGAACACTTGGTACACTATTATGGTATTTATTTCATTGCAGAGCGTATCACATATCGTTTTCTCTCTATGTTCCAAAGAGCAAATGAGGATTTCCTACACGGAAGAAAGTTGTAACGGATCTTGCAAACCGCTGCATCCATCAAATTTTTTATAAAATGTCAAATTTATCCGAAACTGTTGGGTTTAGGTATAGAATATGCTACACATTTTCGACTTGGAATTTTATGGCCATTTCGAAAAGACGAAAATATATAGGGTATTATATTTAAAATAAGCAAGTTGGCATCGACTTCGGGTATAACAAGTACCACATGCTTCTAATTATTTTAGTTGAATTGGCCACATTGACTTCAGTAACTCCCAAAATTTCCAAAATTTTTTGTTACATGCTTTTCCCTATACTGATCGATTCAGTTTGCGGTGAGACACTCTGTATAGATACATTTTTAGCTGTACTTTAGACGTAATCATCTCCAGTTAGTGTTTGTGGAAACTACTTGAGATGCAGCGTCACACCAAAGATTCCGGCCCCCTTCGAGATTTTTTGTTGTGATTTATATCTACTTAATACTTAAATAATTTTCAGAAATCATTACTAAGTAAGTTCTTCCAAGGACAGAACTAAGCTTTATCTTTAAAACCAAGGTAAACACTGACAGAAAAAACTATACTATGCCCGAGCGAAAAGAAAACAATGTAGCATCTTTAGGGCTTAACTGTGTTTATATTCCACCCGTACAGAATAATATTTATTTAATTTTTCTTTGAATAAAAATAAAGAAGGGGCTAGGCCCAGGACAGGTAAGTAAATTATATGAAATGCCCAAGGCGAGATAACAATGGTTAAACGTCAATCTTCCGCAGTGACAGTCAAAACAACCCACGTATTCGACACCACCATATTTCATAATACAACGCTTCCCTTTTTATCTGATCTCAGCTCGAGTGTCCTTTCATTATTTTTTATTCTCCTCTCCATCTTCGATAATTATTAAAATAATCACAACACGTCTCACTATAATAGACCAAGCGCCAGAGAGAAAAAAAGAGCAAAATGCACCAAATTGGGTAGTAGTTTGCCGTTTTTTTAATTGCTAAATTCTATAGTTCTGAATATATACAGGGAGATCAAGAAAGACTGAACGTGCCGCTCTTTGAAGATTTTTTGTGTGCCACTTACACTTTTTGTGATACTTTCAACATTTGCACGTTGGCGACAGTGACTTAGTGATTTATATAGGTCGTGTGCGCGTGACGTCACAAATTTAGACATTCGTCAGAGTTTATGGACAACAAACCCAAATTCCCAGGATGTTAAATTGAAACTGATCGAACTTTTCATTACGTCCACTTTTGTGGACATTATATCATACAAAATGCCAAGTTTTGTCTGTGTTATTAATTATGGAAGTGTGCCATAAGAAATGACACCAGTTTTTATTGAATTACTTCCAGTTTTCAATTACGAATAGTTAAGGCTGGAAGACATTCTTGAATACCTTGGACAGTATAGAATGAGCGTTTAACAACACACCAACGCACTCTTTAACGAATGCATTGTTAAACGGAGGAGACCCAACAGTGCTCTGCCAATGGATTAAAACCAACTTAGAAAAAAGGATAATAGTATCTACTTTAGGCGAGGCTACCAAGGAGGCGAAAGTGAGCACAGGTTGCCCTCAAGGAGGGGTACTATCTCCACTACTGTGGGCAACTCCTCCGAAAAATTTCTGCGGAAGACTTTGACTGTCTAGAATATGCTGACGATATAGTAATAGTTGTCAGAGGGCGATTTGCGGAATGTGGATGTGGAAATTCCATTTTTCAGTGAGGTAAAATACCTAGGAGTCATTTTTGAGCAAAAACTGACATGGAATTGCCACATCGAAAAAGTCACATAGAAAGCAACCATAACCCTCGGAAGGTGTAGGCAGATGTGTGGAAAAAATTGGGGGTTAAATCCCGAAATGACCCTATGGTTATATATTAGGGTAGTAAGACCCATAATAACCTACGGATCGGTAGCATGGTGGACTAAGACAGTGCAGTTGGGAGTAACCCTCTTGCGGCGTGACCAAGCCATGAATACGAGCATCCTTCAACAAATGGGTGCATACTAAATCTCTGGAATGGTGGAAAAATTTCCCACGACAGAGACTCTTTAAGTTCATTAAAGAACGATCAGCCATATTTACAGAGGATCTATTAGGCCAAAATAGAAAGGCCATTAGAATAATAGTAGTCTTCTAACCGGTCACTGTAGACTTAATAGACAACTCAGTCTAATGAGTTTGGCAGAGGACGCATCATGCAGATTCTGCCAAGATGCAGAGGAAACCTCAGTCCATGTATTGTGCCACTGTGAAGGCCTTGCTAGACTGAGATTCCAACTACTTGGTGAGGAAAAACCAAGGCTGTGCAGTCTGATATAAAGGACAAAGCTGGATAAGGAGATCTAAGGAAAACAAACAGTAGCACCACAATAGATCCACGGGGGTCGCGGTGGTCAGCTCCTCCTTCCTAATCTAATCTAATCTATGGCCAGTACCATAAAGAAAGCAAAGCGTCCTTTAAACGTAAAAGCTCCCTTTTATCCTTCAAACTTGTACCATAAACCAATTTTATAGGAGGATTGAGCAAAAAAGCTTCCTTTTTGGTAATGTCCAGATTTTAGCCCTTTAGGCATAGTTAAAGTCAATTTTATTGTGAAACAAAACCTACAAATTTTATGACAGCAAAATTTCCGTTCATATTTAAGTTTAAAATATAATAAAATGAGAAATTATCGGGTGTTATCTGATTCAAGTAGTAGTTCCGGTTCTTCTGAGGAAGACGAAGAATATATTCTTTTGAGAAGACTGAAAATGTCTCGACCGCGTCAGCAGTATTTTACAAAATACGGTATTTTATGGATATGGAATAACACAAACCTGACGAAAACAAAATAAAACAGTAAGAACACAGTCCTCGTGGAGGCAAAAAGTTAGGTTATATTGACAAGCTGTCAAAAATTAGGTCACGTAACGCCGTAAGAACTCCATAAATTCGTATTATCATAGTTTCTTCAGTTCAGCCAACACAATAATAGCAGAAAGCCTCCTTTACCGAAAGGCGATGGAATTAGTTTTATGGTATACTGTCGTATACAGACTTTAAAGGGGCTTGAAAGTCAACTTTGACCATAAAGTATCCTTTACTTAATGGGATCCTTTTGACGTTATTTATGATAATGGCTGTTATTTTTTTAATTATGCATTCCTTTAAACTGATAGCACTAACTATTTCGATACACCTATCCTGTACATCATCAGACAATCTCGTGAAATATAAACTCGTCTCCATTTTAACAAAAAAAATTCGCCACATGAATCGATTAAGGATAATTGCGGGTGTTAAATAATCCAAAATTAATTTCTAAAACTTCACAAAATCCCCAAAATATACAGTTAAAACAACTCGTTCGATCACCTCATCACAAAGTGGCGGCCATTTGTATTTCAGTATTCCCTAGTGTAGTAACATAGGAAATTAGTTTTTATAATGTAGGTAGGATAGAAATATATTTTGATAATTTTAGTAACTTTTCTATGTGACGTCACCTTCATTCTTTTTCGATCGCATGTTATCCAGATTGACCAATAAAAATCCCTTCTGCTTAGTTTTTTACGGCAAAACGAATTTTGTAAAAACACACCTCTTCTCGATCGCTATATCCCCTGGGATCGAGCACCAAGTCCTAAGGTTCAAATTGTAGGTTTCGATCTCTACTTTAATAATCCGAAGAAAAACTATTTCCACATAGTGCAGTGGAAGTATAGTAATCGTAAAAAAAAATCAAACATTTTTTTGTTGAAATAGGTTTAGTATGTCACGAAACGTCGAGATTTTAAATTTGAGCGAAAAAAAATTTTTCAGTCGGTCTGTAACTTTTTTTGAGCGCACGATATCTCTGGAACGGTTTAAGATGTTGACTTGAAACTTTAGACACGTATGTACTATTACTTATGAGATCTGGAACCAGATTGTTTTTTAACTTACCCGGTGAAAGGTTGGGGGTAATTAGGGGTAAATAGGAGAAAATAAATAAAGCAAGCTGGTAAGAGTACAAAAATTTGGGATTTAGTGTACATACCAGAAGTGGAGGCCCCAGATTTTTTATAATATTTCTATTCCCCCCGCACCACCTACACTCCATTATTAAAGGGGTTGTTAAAATAAAATTGGGATATTCACTTGAAATTTGGTACATTTATATATTATAATGACAACTGGAACTGATTATAATTTGAGATAATTGCGTTGAAGGGTTGGGGGTTAAATAAGGGTAAATATTGGAAAATAAGTAAAGCAATATTCACTTGAAGTTTGGTACATGTATATATTATAACGACGCGCGACGCCTGGAATTAGATTATATTTAGAGATGATTCCGTTGAAGCGTTGGGGTTTAATAGGGGTGAATATAGGAGAATAAGTAAAGCAAGCTGGTAAGAGTACAGAAACTTGGGACTTGCTGTTTATACTGGTAGTCAAGGCTTCAGATTTTTTTATAATGTTTTCTAATTCCTCCCACCACCCCCACTCCATTATTAAATGGGTTGATAAAATAAAATTGAGATTCTCACTTGAAATTTGGTATTTAGATTATATTTTGAGATGATTCCGTTGAGGAGTTGGGGTTAAATAGGAGCAAATATCGGAAGATAAGTAAAGCAAGCTAGTAGAGTACAGAAACTTTTTATAACATATTTCAACCCCTCCACTACCCCTACTTCATTATTAAAGTGGTTAATAAAGTAAATTTGAGATATTCGCTTGAAATTTGGTACACGTATGTATTAAAACGACATCTGGAAGTAGATAATATTTCGAGACGATTCCGTTGAAGGTAGTAAGTAGAGGTAAATAAAATAAAATGAGCAAAGCAAGCTGAAAGTTGCAATTTGGTGTATAGTAGAAGCCATGGCCTCACATAGTTTTATAATATTTCTCACCCCCCACCACCACCACCAACTTCGCTACATTATTATAGGGGTTGATAAAATAAAATTGAAATATTCACTTGAAATTTGGTATGTATTATAATGATATCTTATTGAGATGATTCCATTAAAGGGAGGGGGTTGTAAATTGGAAAAAATAGGTAGAGCCCAAAAACTTCGTTTTTGGCGTATATGCAAGAAACAAATACCTCAAATTTTTTTATGACATCTGCCTCAAATATTATTAAAATTCTATGACCAATAATTTCCACACACTAGGGTGCAAATATAGTCAAGACGTTTTCCTTTCAAGAGACTTGGATGGAAAATGTGGATGTGAAAGTAGTGATTCCTTAGGCAGCGGTTTTTTAAATTGTGAGGTTAGGTTTAATTATTTCGACATAGGGTTTAAACAAATCGATAAATAACTTATTGTGTATAGTTCTCTACATATATTTAAGGCACATAGAAAATCTCAAAGCTTTGCCACTTACGTATAGATGGGAGAGCGGTGCATGCTACATATTTCTAGAAAATGGTAAATCATAAATGTAATGTATTACTTAATACGACAACATTGTTCTCATGTAAAGTATGTTCTGGCATGCAAGCTAACCATTATACTCTTCGCCGATTTGCTACACTTGTTATATAATTGTTGCACATTCTATAGGATACTCTTCGCAGTTCTTTTTGTATATGATGTTAGTTTCAAATATTTTTTGTTTAATTACCAAACAATTTTTTTTAATTTAGAAAATTAATAACTTTTTTACTTATTCATCGATTTTGTTCTTCCTCTAGCTAACACTAACTTACTGTCCAAATTTTAATACCATCGAACTTTTCGTTCTTAAGTTATCGTTCTTACAAGAAACGGACGGACGGACGGACAGACAGACAGACAGACAGATGGACGGACATTTTGAAAGCTGTTCAGAATTCGATCATCAACACAGTGACATGCACATTTTTTCTCTACGAGCAATATTACCGGTTTTAGAAATGTGCCGATCGAATGCAATATACTTTTGTATTTGCGAAGAGTATTGTTATGAATTACACCCCCTTGGAACTGGAAATTGATACACCTATGCCTAATATTGAGTGACTGGAAACTTGTAGAAAGAAATGGACTTTTTCTAGAGCATAGTGAGAAGATTCTCGATTGTTTCTGGATGGATCTAGAGAGGCAATTTCGGAGTATATAAGGCGCGATTACCAGCGCAGAGGAAGAAGTTTATTAAAGTGACGGTCGGTGAAAAGTGAGGTTAAATATCAAGAAAACAAAGATATTATTCCTATCTTGACACAAGCAAAGCAGAGTAATTTTTTTTCATTTATCACCGTATCAAATAAATATTTAATTACGAAAGGCAACACTTCTAAATTTCTACTGTTATTGTGCACAAAAATTTTATATGCGGCTCTTATCCTAACGAGACAGTGATTAGGGTCGGTTTATATGGCTTTTTTATGTGCCTTAAATATATGTAGTGATGTGTCGAGCGACATATGTGAAATTACACAGGGTGTCCCTCAAGGATCTGTTTTAGGTCCTCTGTTATTTAATATATATGCAAATGATCTGATAACATATCTAAGTAGAATATCAAACGTCCATACTATTGTTACGCTGATGACACTAACATTCTTATCATAGACAATTAATTAAATGCAATTAAAAATACTGCTAGCCTAGCTTATTAAAATATAATTAGATGGTCAGAAGAAAATAAGCTCAATTTGAATAAAAATAAGACAAAAACATTATTATTCACCTTGCAAAAAAACACAGATATTTGTCTCTCTGACAGTGATATAGAAATGTGCGACTCTGTAAAAATACTAGGAATAATTTTCGATAAGCACCTGCAGTGGGGAATTTATATAGACAATCTGTGTAGTAAATTGCGTAGTAGCTGCTATGGGTTACGATTTATGTCCACGCATTGTAGCAATGAGATTCTTTTGAGTCTCTACTATGCAAATTTTCACTGTCATTTGAGGTATGGAATCATAAATTGGGGAAACAGTGTACACATAAACCGCATATTCATTCTGCAGAAATATGCCTTAAGAATTATTGCGGGGCTAGGATTTCGTGAAAGTTGCCGCAATATATTTAAAAATTTCAAGATTTTAACTGTAACTAGTTTGTATATTTTTGAGGTATGCCTCTATGTTTACAAGAATAGGCATAAGTTTCTTGCTAATCAAGTCAACCATGAACACAATACAAGATTTAAAGGGCTGCTACAGCCAAACTCTTGTAGGACAACTTTTTATCAAAAAAACTTTTTTTATAATGGATGTAAATATTTTAATTTTTTATCTGATGACATTAAATCATCAAGAAACATCTATGTTTTCAAAGCAAAATTGAAAAAATTGTTGCTAGAAAAAAACTGTTATGTAATTGATGATTTCTTCACATAATTTGTATTATTATTTCTTTCGTTGTGTTTTTGTTTCCTTTTGTTATGACTGTATTGTTTGCTTTTTATAATGTATTGTTCGCTTTTACAATGTATTGTTGTTATGTATTGTTTGTTTTTTGCAATGTATTGTTTGCTTTTTACAATGTGTACATTTATATGTTATATTTTTATATATTTTGCTTTGACTGTATATGTATATTTTGGAATCTTTCTTTGTACTAATTTTGACTTGCGTAAAACAATTTTTGTTATATACACCAATAAATATTATTATTATTATTATTATTATTATTATTATTATTATTATTATTATTATTATTATTATTATAACTATACAACTTTTATCTGGAATAATCCTTTATAACTTTTCAAGAGAAATTATCGAGAGAAAACCTGATTTTAAAAAATGTTCTGACTGCAAAAATTTTCTAACTCAATTGGATGTAATCTGGACTTTTTTCGTCTCTGGCGCTCGGTCTACGATAAACTTCTTATACAACAATATTGTAACTAGTCAAGTGACAACAGGAATTCGTGCGGTAGGAACCAGATGCCTCAATTGTGTCGAGTTATTGTTCTGTATTATGACATACTAATTACTGTTTAAAATGTCAAAATTTCTACGTAGGCGAATGAGCCTGATTGTCACGAATTGTACGTTGAGTGGGTTCTGCTTATCACGGTTTTATTATATCTAATAGAGGTTGCATAACTTTGCAATCAAGAATTACACGTTTATTCAACTGATATTACCAGTTTAATGGGTGCCAATTTTATTAGCATTTAATTTATTGATCATTGTTTGGTCGTACAAAATTAATGAAAGTAATAACGGCCACTTGCACCGTTTTCATTTTAAGCGATAAATAAGTAATTCAGTTTTAATTTTTAAACCAGGATTACCTCTCGTCTTGGTGCACCGTACTCTATTTTTTTGGTCTACATAAGTTGATAGTTAACGTGTGTATTTGGGCTATTTAGGCTAATTTCTCCTTATAAATTTATAACCTCTCCCTTAAATATTGTCAAATATTTATTTTTATAACATTTTTGTACATATGGAAAACAAAAATAGTAGTAGTCGGCTAATTTTCGCTGGAAGAAAAATTGTTGCTGCTACAGCCACAAAATATAGGCATGTATTAAAAAATAAACTGACAAATAATGTAACATCCCAGGAGAAGACTAATATTTGGATCAAAATAACGAATCAGTTCAACGCAATAGCTCCAAATGGATGTTATAGATCTGCTGAATGCCTCCAGCTCGTCCTCAATGAGAGGAAGTAAATGAAGAAGTATTCTTCATTAGCCTGATAGTCCAGGTGGCAGGGAAATTTTTACTATGTTGTTGTGACAAGCTCACCTACCGCGCCTTACATACATTTAAAGCCCCCCCCCCCTAGCATCCCAAATGCATTAAATTCTATATTTTTTAAGTCACGGGTGGCGGAGGGGGTGGCCTGACAGGTGCAAGAATTGTTTTACAATTATCTCGGCTTCTATTGAAGTTACGACAAAAGCGATGATAGCAGCGTAGAGGACGTTTCGAGCACTACAACTTTGCTTCTGACACTCGTCGTAACTGCAACGGTTATCTATTGGAGGGTGAGGGAACATTTTATTCAGAGCAACAATTTAAAAAAAACCGTTTACTTGCAACGTGCTTTTACTCTTTTTATACATATATGAACTTTTTTTAATTATTTACTCTGGGGTTATGAAACTTGGACATTGTAAGTTGGAAAATATTTACATTCTGTAGATGTGAATACATATTTAACAATTCCGTGCTAGTACATTAATTTTATCAGCTTCTCTTCGTATCTGTTTACATTTGAATATACAGTCCCAGGTGCATTCTTTACTGCTGCTACTCTGTAATTTTGTACTGCGATCCTCGAGTTCGTTTTGTTCTTCGTTCAATCTCCACATTCATTCTGGTTCTCTTCGGTTTCTTCGGTTTTCTCGTTGTTTTCAGTGTTGATATTGAAACAGAACACGTAATCGTCATCGTATATATCTTCGTTAAACTCTGTACCTACATGAAATTGTTGATGTGTTTTCGCATAGTTCTCCCTCACGCACAGTACTTGCAAACAACTGAGCATTTTGTGCCCGCCCTTCTGCATCCACAAGATTTTTCACACTTTCCAGAGCATTTATATGACATTAATTTCAGCAATTCTTTGGCCGCTGCTTCTTTCTTGGTGGTAACTGGCTCGAGTCCACATCCACATTAGCTTTTACTAACGATATAAAGTGATAAAACGATTACAGAATGGTTAAAATAGTAAAAGCACGTTGCAAATAGATAATTTCATAAAAAAATTGTTGTTCCGAAAAAGGTAAATTTGTAAGAGAGAAAAGACAGTGTATATACTTATTACATATTTTTGTTGTGTCCCATATATAATGTAATAAACGTAAGCAGACCCTGGACGAGCAATAGTCAATACAAAGACATGTTGATAATATTGTTGATCACGTGTGGACTGGATTGATGTTGAATATTGATGCGAAATTCGAGCATCATATTGTCTATATTATTGTAAAATGGTGTCAATAGTCATACTAAGATCTTTTTATGACCTTCTAATGCATGTTAGAGAAAAATAAAAAATCCTTATCCTTTGTTTCTTCAACAAAGATTCAAATATGCTATCATCCAAATTTGTAGAATACCCACAAACGAGGGTTTCAAAGTTTATGCGGTACCTATACAACAGTTTCAGCTAATTTAATAATATTATTTTGTATGAGAATGGATTCCTTGGAAGACAGATACTACTCCTGAAAGTTGTTAATCTAAATAAATTATTGGCGTTTTTCAACCCACCAAAAGTGATAAAGTTTCAGCAAAATAAAATCGAAACTCGTCAAATTAATTTTTAATATCTTTATCAAAGAGACCAAAAACAATGCTGAATTTACTTTGTATTACAGAATAAATAATTGAAATTGCCAGGTGGGATCAATGAGTCTATGTGAAAAAATTTTAAAAGTTTTCTCAGTTTTCTATTTACTGAAATGAAACAATACAAATTTGCGACGTTAAAAACTTTTGTGCTCCTTAACGTATTTGCCAAAGATGGATGATAATTAATCCAGGATAATATTTAAAAAATCTTAGTAAGTCCATTGGTGGAAATTCGTCTTTAGAATCTTATTAGTGTCCGTCCCAGACAAATTGGCTTCGATACTTTAACGAGATATTTAATCAGACTTTAAGATATATAAAATTCAAACTAGGGAATTTCAAAAGATATTAATTTTGCTTCGTCAGACATTTTTAATTGAGCTCTAGCAATAAAATTACACTAATCTATAAAATATCCTACAAAGACAAGAGGACTCTAAGAATTGCAATAAAATGAACTGATTAAATTTTATGGTTGAGGTCAGAGCTGGGCGCTATAAATTAAGTTTTAAACCCACATTTGTCTCACTTTAAAGGGCTTTAACAGTAATCTTGAAATTTACATATTTATTATAAACTTACTGAGTCAATTTAACCGTCTTCCCAGAATAACAAAGGGCGCTGAAATTTCCAAGCCGGGCAGGGCAGCATTGCGTTTAACAGTATGGCAGATTTGTGTAAATTCCACAGAAAATATGCAAATTATGAGAACACATAATTGAGAGAGACAAAAAATATGTCGCTAATATTGATATACAGTGTGAACTTAAAGAAACGCACAAAATTCATATCTTGGGTATATGTGATTTGTAAAAAAAAATCCTCGAACAGGTCGATTTTAGTTTTGTATATGCTACATTTTGTAACTATACCGAAATTTATGACGTCATTGGTTTTTGAGTTATGACGTCATCATATTTCCTTTTTAATGGAAACAGACATTTTTGTTTACTGTTTTTGTTGGAATATTCCTTTAACTTTCTGGTGATATGAAAAAAATTGATATTACCTAAGCCATTCTTTTGGAAAAAATTGCGACCCTACAACCATTTGGCATTGACCAAGACGGGTGTAGACACTTTGCACTTCTGAATCATCTCATGGGAAATTCGTCTCATCTCCAAGCCAATTCTGTCTTTCAATTCTTCTATGGTATCCGGTCTATTAAAATACACCCTTGACCTTAAGTAACCCCAACGAAAAAAGTCTAAGGGGGTTAAATCCGCTGAACGCGGGGGCCACTCAATCGGTCCTCGACGATCTATCCACCTTCCAGTAAAAGTGTCATCTAAAAACTGACGCACTGCTATCCCAAAAAGGAGGTGGGGCCCCATCTTGCTGAAACCAGACGTTTTCAGCAGGAATAGCTTCATCTTCATTGTTCGGAAACATAACTTCTAAGGCTGGCCCTAACTCAACTCGCAAAAACTGTAAATATCTTGCGGCCGTAAGATGTACAGTCTCATTTAAAGAAAATGTAGACTCATCAGAAAAAACAATGTTCTTTAAAATATTTGGGTTTTCATCGCACAAGGTCATCAACTGTTCACAAAACTGTAAGCGCCGATCTGGATCGCCCTCATTCAATTCGTGGATTAATTGCACTTTGTGTGGACAGTATTTTTCTTTTTTTTACTAGATGTTCAACAGAAGTTTGACTCACGTTACGATTTAAAGCCAGCTGCCTTGTCGAAAGATGGTGGTTTTCCTCACTTTCTAGTAGAATATTTAATTTGGTTTCGTTGCTTGTGCTAGGGCGACCAGATCGAGGGAGGTCAGCTACACTGCCAGATTCATCATATCTAGCCACTAATCTACTTACAGTGGATCTGGAAATTTGCTTTTCGGGATACTTGGCATGGAAAACATCACATGCTTCCTGATGAGTTCTCAGCCTATCACCATATCCAACCATCGTTAAAAGTTCTAGGCGTTCTCTTTCACTTATACCACAGTAAACAAAATTTATGATGGCGTCATAACTCAAAAACCAATGACGTCATAAATTTTGGTATAGTGACCAAATGTAGCATTTACAAAACTAAAATCGAGATGTTGGAGGATTTTTTTGAAAAATGACACATACCAAAGATATGAATTTTATGGGTTTCCTTTGGTTCACACTGTATATGGTTGGTAGTGGTAATTTCAAGCACTAATAATGTTTCTTGAGTGCAACAATTACCAGACAATAAATATGAGAAACGGAACTACATTATAAACAGCGGGCAACCTTATTTATATGAAAGTCCTGGTGGAGGTTAGTTGTAGCTATTCAACCACGCAACCAAGACATGTACATGTAGATAACGCAACAACCAATCTCTGCAACATTGCCATCTGCCACAGCAGTGACTCGAACTCAGGACAGATAAGTGCAACTAGCCGTGTTATCGCACTCAACTGCTATTTAGTCCCCTGCTATCGTCTTACACTAAAAATCGTCCATACCCTAGCCAGAGAATCTAGGACTCCCTGGTCTCAAGCTTAACACGAAAGCACTGAGTCGTTCAGTAGGAGTTAGTTTCTTGTCGTTGAAAAAAATTGGTAATGCGAAACAACCAGTCTAACCTCTGTCTAACAGCACGTATTTTTTCAGACGTTTTCTCTGGCGGCTGGTGACTAAGAAGTACTTTAATTCAAATCGGTTACTCGGTCATGTACAAATATGATCTACCCATTAGTTCCTTTTGTGTTGTTTTTCTCTTTAGATTTTGAATCAGGTTTTTCAGTATCTTTATAGTTTAATTTATTTTATTTTAACCTTAGTTCAGTGTTTACCACCACCAATAATAATAGGAAATCAGATGAGCGAAATATGAGGCTGACTCCAGTTACCCTCATACTTTCTGTGTAGTATGGAAATAAATAATCACTGGATATGTTAGGTACAAGATGTGTCCTTAATAGATATTCGCCACGATAAATTCTTGATATTAACGAACTCTATGTCAGTATTGAAGCAACAAAAGTATATGCGATATTATATAAAAAAAACCATATTTTTGTCATCCAGAAATAAATGTGTCAATTTCATACGGGCCAATGCGCACTGTGGTATACAAGGGAATGACAAAATCGATCTACTTGCCAAACAAGCATCCAATATGGACGTGTTCATGAACACGAACGCGACTTTCGTTTTAGTCAGATTCGCGCACAAGAACACTGCACAATTTAATTTTGGATGAATTTATTTTACTTGGCTCGGCGAAAAAGTATCACCCTGTACCGATTTTACACGAATGATTAAAAGTCAAATTTTCTGGAGTCACAATAACGATATATTACTATTCACGTTCTAACAATACATTTGTTTATCACTAAATAGGTTTGATGTAATTAACTATGTTGAATATTAACACTTTAGAGTAGAAATTTGCCTTTGGTTGTTGCTGTTTTGTCGCATGGCTGGATCCCGAACTGACTGACTGACTTGACTTGACTCGACTCTACTTACTCGACTGTCTTTACTCGACTAACTCGACTCTCTTTACTCGACTGAATGTGTTGAGCGCGTCTCGGGTTATATAAGATAAATCAAAGCTTCTGGAAGTGTTAGAAAATCGAAGACTCCAGGCGTTCTAGTCGTTCTAGACGTTCCAGATTGTTCGCCGTTCCCGAAAATTCGATCGGTAGGGGAGAGTGGCTTGTGTATATTCTCCAGCAATCGAAGTCTTGCTTTTCGAATTATTCTAAAAATGTAAAAAGTGTTTTCTCTAGCTCGCGGGCTTTACAGAGCGACAGAGGGACGTTAATTCTTACCAGATTTAATTTATTAAAGAAAGGTACTTTGACATTTTACGAGAATTTGATAGCTGTTTTAAGAAGCGGATGTATGAAAAATGGCAAACTCACTGGAATAATTTACAACGAAAAAATATAAATATGGTTTGATTTATCAGGATGTAAGGAAACAACCCTTGTACAAAACATTTAAACTATCCACGGTGGTCTTCGTTTCCTTAGCTAGAATAGCATTTAACCAAAACAACATCATTACAAAGTCCACCTTGCAGATTCCCCCTTATGCACATGCGACAACATATCGATATGTGATTTTAATTACATATTCTTTGGGTGTTTAAATCATACTACGAGATTAATCGGTTTCTTACGAATATTGCAGACTTATCTTTAATGTTCCCAACAAATATATCAAACATCGTAGCTTTAATTAATGAAAATCCGTCATTAGGAAATTGGACTGGACTTCCTATATTTGGTAATAATTAAGCTATAGGTTTAGAATTGTATCCTTTTGTTTAACCCTATGTTGTGAACATCTACCAACAGTGGTATTCAATTTTGAAAGCCCCCTGAGCGTGAAGAGTGTGTCCTTGTTTATTCCTTGAGCTGTTTTTCTTATTTTTTTTCTTTCTCTTTTTCGATTAGGTTAGAATATACATAATTACTTTCGGAATACCCACACTCTGACGTGGCCATACGGGCTACGTTTTCAAAGCCGTTTCCTTAGGGAACATTTATCCTAAGAATCGTATTTTTTTTTTCATTTGACTCAAAATTATTTGAATAATTTGAAAAAAAAAAACTGAGCCCACTTTCAAAATGGAGGGTTCCATGTAAAAAATATCTGTGGCAAAACTTGAAGTACATTATTTAAGTTTTTCTATTTTCTGTTTCTAAATACAGGCCCATGAATGTCTTCGTTTTTAGATACATAATGTGTATATCCGAAACATATGTTGCATGACTTTAGTTGTAAATTCGGCCATTTTGGATCCGCCAACTTGGATTCTCATATTATCTCGTCACATTTTCGTTGTAAAAAGGATTAAGAATATCTATGCTGTAATATTTAAAATTTAGTACATAATAGTAATTCATAAAATAATTACTTATAGAAAGTAGCATAATTTTGAAGTCCCATTTTATTACTTAATTTTTACTTCCACATGCACGTAGTGGATCAAAAATGTTTCTGTCTGTCTGTCTATGTGTAACTTTTTTTGTGTGCACGTTTTCTCTGGAACGGTTTAAGACATTGACTTGGAATTCTGTACGCGTATATTATAACGAGATCTGGAATTGGATTATGTTCTGAACTTATCCTGTGAAGGTTTGGGGAGTAAATAGGGATAAATAAGGGAAAATGAGTGGAGCAAGCTGGTAAGAGTATAGAAACTTGACATTTTTTAGATACTGGAAGGCAAGGCCTCAGATTTCTTTATAATATTTTTCACTCCCCACTCAATGGGTTGATAAAATAAAATCGAGATATTTACTTCAAATTTGGTACACGTATGTATTGTAATGACATCTGATTGAGATGATTCCGTTGTAGGGGGGGGGGGGGGGTAAATTGGGGAAAATAAGAGCAAGTGAAATTAGAGTCCAGAAACTTCATTTTTGGCGTATATGCTAGAAACCACTGACTCAATTTTTTTTATGACATCTGCGTAAAATGATTAAAATTCTATGAACACATACTGGAGTGTAAATATCGTCAAGATATTTTCCTTTAAAGAGAGTTGGATGGAAAATCAGGATGTGGAAGTATTGATTCCTTAGGCAGCAGTATGTTAATACCAGCTTCGTAATGAGACCTTGAAAGTAAATATTTTCGATCTAATATAATAGAAAATCGTCAAGTTACAAGATTTCCAATTTGTATTCTTTATAACGAAATGGTTTTTTTGGGGTTCTAAAAAAGAATTCGCCTGAACATAGTGGCATACAACGTCATGATGATAAAAAATCGTTAAGAAAGCTTTTAGGCAAATCTACTCAGGTCGATTTCCTAGCAATTTTTCATTTAAACACATTGCATTATAACATTCAAATATTATTCTCATAAATTAATATTGTCGTGGCGTCCCAACTGATGATTTATATAATACATATTTCTTCCTGTGGGCCTAATTCTGAGACGCGAAGACAGGAGTTCCACATATATTACATTTTTTGTTTGTGTAAAGAATGGTTTCTACACTCTATGGCTATGTCACAACCGTATATATGTCAGATATTTATACGGCCGGACGTGTTCAAGGGTGGAAATCCACAAAACTTTCATCGAAAAAGGATTTTAATCATTCAACACGAATTGAAATTGAAGTCTGCAGTCTGGATGGCAGCACATGTTTTGTAGATTTTACCACCTGCCTGCTTAAAACAGAATCACAAGTAAACAATTATTTAAGATTGGGTTGAGGATGCTTCCTGGAGAAAATTAAATAAAAATTAAAATGTTTTGCGTTTTGAAAAAGGCATGGATAATAGAAATTATAGACTTATAATTAACAATTTACTAAACGTTCACATTTACACGTCCTATCATTATGCAACAAAAATTTTAAAAAATCGGTAATGGTATTTACACAGTACTTTCCCCTTTATCTGCCACCTATTATTTAGACCAGTGACTTTAATATATAAAAGTGTTGTTGCTCTTAGCACGCCGATTTTTTTTGTAAAAATAGTAAAAAATTAGCCATATTACGGAAAAATACTCTTGATGTAATTCACCCGCAGCTAAATATGTTATTTCAAAATTACAGCAAAATTCATAATTATTTATAAACCTTTTCTTACTAAGTTCCGTTCTAATCGTCCGATTTGAACTTTCCAAGGCTCAGTTTACTCGGGAATACATGCACGTTTAAAGGAAATTGGTTCCATTATGCTTCAATAATAAATAGCATTTGACATAGCAAAAACTGGCGAATATTTGCAAATACTGAGTTTCGTAATCAAAGTTGCATAAGTGTACGAATTCTTTAGTTAGATTGCTCAAAGTGTTTTTGCATATACTTTAATGGTTACCAAATAGATCTTCGGTTTTATCATAAGGGCAAAATCGCAAGTATATATCGCAAGTACTACATGAGGGTAGTCAGGTAGATATAGTCTATACTGGCTTTCAAAAGGCATTCGATTCGGTGTCACATAATTTCCTTCTTTGTAAACCTAAAAATGAATTTGGAATCCACGAAAGTCTGGTAGAACTTTTTACTTCATATTTACAAAATAGAAAACAACATGTGTCTGTAAATGGATATGCACTGTCCGGTGTTCCTCAGGGTTCCAACCTTGATCCACTGCTATTTCTCTTGTTTATAAATAGTTTAATTGAAATAATTGAATCAACCAAATATTTATTATTTGCAGATGATCTAAAAATCTATGTTAAAGTTGAAAACAAGATGGACTGTGCCATGCTCCCAAATGACATAGATAACCTATACCAATGGACACTTCAGAATAAATTATATCTCAATATCAATAAATGTTTTAATATGAGCTATACTAGAAGAAATTCGATTATATATAAGTATAAAATAAATGATACACGATTGGCCAGAGCTGAAACCAAGAGGGACCTAGGTATAACTTTTGACACCCATCTTAACTTTATCGTCCATATTCATTTCATGATAAATAAAGCTAATAAAATGTATGGCTTCATAGTACGTAATATCAAAATGTTTAACAATGCAGGAGCTACTAGACAATTAAATAAATTCCCCCCTCTATAGAATATGTAGTATTTATAATGAGATACAAGGCAATTGTGATATATTTAATATACAGCCCCACAAAAAAAAATGTTCTGACCTAGCAATGAGACGGATATATCCTTATGTATTTTTGATCGCTGATTCCTATTCCGGGGTCAAAAAAAATCGTACACCCCAAAAAAAACTTTAAAGCCAAAAAACACCACCTGATAGGGTATATATGAGATAACGCTCTGAAAATGATGTTATCATTTTAATCAACTGTTTTGTTTAATATTTTCGGGAAAAATTGAATTTATTACGACAAAAATAAAGGTGAATTGCAGCGTTCACTCTATCGGTATGAAACGCACCCCCATAGAGGGTGAGAACCACCCTCATCTGCCATCAAACCAATAGATAACGACAATGACTGAAAAACATCTAAAAATGTTTAAGTTTCGTTAGGTTTACAATAAACTGACGTAGAATTCACGTAATACCCCTCTCCCTATAGCGTTATGAAAAACAACCCTTAACTTCAATTACAGAAAAAAGAAAGGAAAAAACATAAAATTTTATAAATATTTAATTATATGGATGTTCTTATTTGCAGATATCCTTATGGCTAGGATATTAGAAGTCATTTGTCACCAATCTTAACACCATTTGGATATAAAACGCATCCCTGAAGGGGGTGAGAAGTACTCTTACGTTAGTAGCTCTTAATTCTTCTTTTTTTAATCTTTTTTTTATGGTATGGTTCTTTGCAAACCTAACGAAATTGTTATCAAATTTCATGTTTTTTCCTTTCTATTTTCTGTAATTGAAGTTAAGGGTTGTTTTTCATAACGCTATAGGGGTAGTTTTGGGATATTACGTGAATTCTACGTCAGTTTATTGCAAACATAACGAAACTTAAACATTTTTAGATGTTTTTTAGTCATTGTCGTTATCAATTGGTTTGATGGCAGATGAGGGTGGTTCTCACCTTCTATGGGGGTGCGTTTCACACCGATAGGGTGAACGCTGTAATTTACCTTTATTTTCATCGCAATACATTCAATTTTTCCCGAAAATATTAAACAAAACGATTGATTAACTTTTTTTTTTGTGGGGCTGTGATATCAGCCAAGGAAGTTTAAAATCTAAGTTGAAATTATTGTTCTAACTACTGCTCATTAATATTATTATTAGATATTGGTTAGTGTTAGTTAGTTAATATTAGGTAGTAGTATTTAATTAAAATTAATAAACTTATGTAAGTGTTGTATCACCCTGTAATAGGGCTTTGCCTGTTGAGTGCATTATTAAATAAATAAATAAAATTTTGCAAAATATGACGTTTTGCAAAAATTATTTAATTTGGTCATGACTTTGGACAAAGGAACTTTTTTATTTTGATATTTGCTGAAAATTATATGGTTTGGTAAGTACTACCTATTCTCATTCAAACAAAATTTGTTTCAATAAATTAACATTATTTACTTATGAAAAATAAAATTTGCAAGTAACAAAAATTGCAATAACTTTTTTAATTATGCAAATTTTACTGAGATTCAACATTTTTTTCGACAAATCTAATGCCGTTTGAATCTCATTAAAATTGGCATAATTAAAAAAAATATTTTTCATAAATAATTAATGTTAATTTATTCAAAAAACATTTTTTTTTAATAAGAATAGGTAGTCCTAACCAAGCCTTGGACCAAAGTTATAAGCAAATTAATTTTCTTTTGCAAAACGTCATATTTTGCAAAATTTTGCACTTATGATAAAGCGGACACCGGGAATCTATTTGATAACAATTGAAGTGTATGCAAAACAATTTTGAGTAATCTAACTGAAGAATTCGTATAGTTATGCAACTTTGAATACGGATTTCAAAATTGCAAAAATTCGACAGTTTTTGCTGTGTAAAAATAGTATTTATTATTGAAGCATAATGGAGCCAATTTCCTTTAAAAGTACATGTATTCCCGAACAAAATGAGCTTTGGAAAGTTCAAATCGGACGATTAGAACGGAAGTTATAAAGAAAGATGCTTATAAACTAAAATATTACATTTTACCAACGGTTCTTGATTATCTACTTTTTAGAGTGACCACTTTGTATGATCATTTAACGGTGGAAAATAATATTTAAAAGTGGTAAATTATTTTTTGTTTACATCTAAGTGTAATAAAACATTCTTTATATGATTTGACAAACAGCAGAAAGTAATCTCTGAGATGTAGTTAGAATAAAATAGATAGAACAACAAGAAAAACTATCCACAAAATGCAAAGAATAAAAGTAAAGAAGATAGAAAATATAATTGATAGAATAAAAAGAAAAACTATTTAAAAAAATAATGATTTAGAATATTTGCAGGTTACCAGAATGTAGGTTTATCGATGGAATACAAATATTGGAAATTAATATTTGTATAGACAGGTTTTTTTTATATCTTATAGGTAGATACTTTCTGCTCTTTGCCAAATCCTATAAGAAAATAATATTTGTCATACAATTGACATAACTGCCAAGGTGAAAATCTGCTATACTTTTGAAGAAAATTAGACACGGTGCGGTGGTCACAGTCTACCTCTACTTTTCCATCCTATACGTTCGGTATACCTATAGTCCTATATAAGTGATTCTCGTAAGCAATTTGTTATTGTAATATATACGTCATTATGATTTATGTTCTAATACTTTATATAACCATATTTTGTTTATTTTTTTGTTTGTTATTAATATTTATATCTACTTTACCTATACTAATATTATGGCCTAGTGTTTTATACAGTTATATTTTGGTCTACTATTTATATTTACATTTATATGTTTTGTTTTTACTCACTTTCTTACATATTTATGTTGAAGCGTCAAAGCACTACGGTGTATGTTTAAATTACCAATAAACCAGTCAGCCCTGTATTTTTATGCACTGAACAATTATTTTCTTGTACTTTAACGCACATTTTTCCTATAGGCAGAACCCATAGATTGACTGCTGTATAAGGCATAAACTCATAACTATTCGTACTTTTTGTTAGAAATTATTATTTACATTTAGCCACCGAGCTAAAGAGCCATAACGCAGGCTATTGCTTCTTAGGAGTCAACTATTCACTTAAGATGCCATAAATTTTCATAAATCTGCCACATTATGTCCTCGAAGAGGGTAAGAGTCAGCTGCCTTTCTTTACGATTTTGCTCGGTTTCAAAGTTTGCAAACAATTGATATAGATGTTAAGAGGGGTACTGACCCGGATACTTCTCGATGCACGCCTGTTTAGAAACTTTTATTTATTGGAAAAGTTTTTTTCGCCTTAGACCACCCTCACTAAATTAAACAAGAATTTGTTGAGCCGGATATTGAATCTATGATGAGCGACCTATAACTTTTAGGTCAATCGGTATTATAGAGAGCATGGATATAAAAACCAAGAATAGACAAAACAAAAGTACTTACATAACAGTATATATATCATTGACATCTACGAAAAATAATCTTCATAATAAATAACATGACTGTGAAAGTCTATTTGGAATTTAAAGAAAGTGATAAGAGCTCACTATAAAAACGTAGTCAGCGTGCGCATTAGTAATTTGTTTTTGTTATGTACTATATTTTATCAGTGACCTAAACGTTTAGAAAAAGTTTGTCGCCCGTACCACAACATTTCTACCTGCTTCGGTTCAATCTTTGGCAATATGTCCTTATCCTTGTCTCTGCTGCTGTAATCTGTCGGTCGATCTCTTTCGTAACCAGTTATCATCAGCGAACTCAAACATCATAGCCGGGTTTAGAGGATTTCTCGTAGTTTAATAAAGTAATTAATTATCATTATTATTATTTTGGAAATATGCCGAGAGTGGCTGGCAGCGAGGGTGGATGTGCCGTGGGTCGATTCCGAAGAAAACGCAAGAAGAATTTGCTAAACTCGATAAAATTTAAGTCATCGGTAGGTCAAAAAATTACTGGTAAAGTGTTTGTTAATAGTACCAAAAATAAAATAAACACGTGCCTAGTGCAGTACCTAGTGGGCCGTCGTCGACGGCAATAGACCGATCCATACATTTATACCCGGGACTCTTTCAAGTGGATGGTTATTTGTAAATAAGGCTGAATGGTTGATTACTCTCAAGTGAACGACATGTGTTTATAAAGCAAGATATACATAGTAGCTGTATGGTAATAAAACTCCAGCTAGAACTGTTTTTGGAAAGCGGAGTGTGGGGATCCTAGAGAACAGAAAGGGAAGCTGCCAATATACATACGGACGAAAAAGATAGGTTCTAATTAGTAGTTATGAATGAATGAATGAATGAATTTCATAAAACTAAAAATGTATTAAGGACAGTTCCTACAACAGGAGCGTTTCGACTGGCAGCTGTCACATGGTCCATGTATGGGCTTATCTGCGATTTTGCAAATGCAAAAATATTGCTCAGGTTAAAGTCAGGTGTCTGCCTGACATACAGGACGTCTAGATCTTTTTTACTTTTTGCAGATTTTGCTCCTTATTTTGCTTTATCTCGGCAGATCGTATACAGGGTGTTTCAAAGGTTATCTCGGGGCTCTTCCTTGCACTTCCACTGTGAATGGCTGTTTACCTGTGGAACGGATAATAAATGGGAGCTTCTTATAGAGAGTATGTCTTGGCAAACAACGCACTGATGCAGGACGTGAAGCGAAAACACAAATTTCTGAAATGCATGAAACCATATATGAACGCAAGCGGATGGGTGGAAATGCACACTGGTAGATGCAGAAACAGAAGAATCAGAAGAAGAATTAAGAGAAGTCTGGAAACTAAAATGAAGCATCTCACAAACACGTACACTTCCCATCTTGTATTTCTACACCATGCGTCATGTGGCTCTCGTTGCTGGCAACAATCATGTCCCATATTCAATCCGATGTATGTAACCGGTCCGGCGGTATATAGAAATAGCCAGATTAGATATCTGAAAATAGCAGCAATGTCTACCACACGCTGGCTAATCAATCAATCAATCAACACAACAACCCTTCTCTGTGACACTGCCATCTGCCGCAGGTGAGGGTCGAACTCAGGGAGACAACAGCGACTAGCTAGCTACCTTCTACCATCTCGATAACACATTAAGAAGGCTACTAAACATCCATACTCTAGCCAGGATTCGAACCCGGGACACCAAGGTCGCAAGTCTAATCCGTAAAAATAGTGCCACTGAGTCGGTTATTATTTTGTATTTAATATTTAATAGGAAAAATAGTACTGTATTGTTGGTCAAATTCTGACCATGCTAGTAAACATTAACGGTTAGAAATTAAACCACCTACGATTCGCGGGTGATATCGTCATAATAGCCGAACGTATTGACGAAGAAAAATAACACAGGTTTACAAAAAGAAAAAAGTTTTCTGGATCTGGGGTCAGACCATACGTTTCTTATGTATTCGCTGAATTCGAATCTGTTTTTAGCTTGGCTCTATCACGTCAGGATTTTGAGATATTCTAACCTAAAAGTTGTACCTATTTGAGGTTACGTAGCTTTGAGATTTTTTTTTTCTCAAGAAACCATGTGTGGGATCTTAAAGTACAAGTCTTCACCTTTATAATACCGTTGAGTTTGCTCAAATATCTTTTTTTTTCGCCGAGATATTGCAATTTAAATAACGACCATGAGGTTTCCGTATTAATTAAATGTATTGGTAAAGATATGATATGAACAGACAATTTTAAAAATTCGATATCTTAGCGAAAAAAAAAAAAAAGATATTTGAGGAAACTCTACGGCATTTTAAAGAGAAAGATTTGTACTTTAAGATCCCATACATGGTTTCTTGAGAAAAAAAATCTCAAAGCTACATAACCTCAAATATGTCTAACTTTTAGGTTAGAATATCTCAAAATCCTGAGGTGATAGAGCAAAACTAAAAACAGGTTCGAATTCAGCATCGAATAATATATAAGAAACGTATGGTCTAACCCCAGATCCAGACAACTTTTTTTTAAACCTGTGTAATTATTAAAGTGACTTCTGAAGCAGTGGGCCTAAAGATTAAGGCCAACAAAACACACATCATAAATTTGTTAATAAACGGACAAATATCCCTGGATGGTAACCACATTGAACATGTAAGCTCATATAAATATCTAGGCCACGAGATTCGCATAGGAAGGGACAACCAAACCTGCAGAGTTCGTTTAACTTGAGCAGAGCGGTTGGGCAAATTAGCAATACTCTAAAGTCGAATATTCCAACTTGCTTAATCAACCTTTAATCAGTAAGTAATTCCTGTGCTTACTTATGGAGCAGAGACGTTCACACTCGCACCAACAAGCAAGGCTGTTAATAAAATACGTGTTGCACGAAGAGCTATGCCAACGTGTTTCTCTTAGGAATAGAGTCTCAAATGCAATGTTTTCGGAAATGTCTGGAGTAACTGATGCAATCGAGCGCATAAAAATGTTGATATCGAACTGGGCTATCTAGCAAGAATGGTAGACCCGCGATGGACGAGAAAAAGTTTCGAGTGGAGATCTGGACAAGAAGCTTTTCGAAATAGATGACGCCCACCAACAAGATGGACTTACGATATAAGAAATATAGAAATGAGCTGGATGAGCGCAGCACGTGATCACAGACGATGGACTGGATTACGGGAGGCCTATATTCAGCAGTGGATGCAATTGGGTTAACTGATGATAATAGTAGTTGCCCCGAAAGTACGTTTGGGAAGCAAAACAATTGTTACGTTCTTTACAATTTGAGTCCATATGTAAATTTTATATTTCTGATAATTTTATAACAGAGTTAGGACACTCTATATTATATGTCATTCTGCATTCATTAAAATGAGATGTTTCTCCAGCATCGTTTATCAATATTAAACGCAAAGTAGAAATCTAAAATTATGTATTTTATATAATGATTTATAAGCAAGGGCTGTTGCTCTGCTGCATGCTATATTTGAAACGATATGACATTGTGGCGGCTTGAAACGATTTTTCCCTCATTTTCATACAATTCCACATATAATATGTTTCAAATCTTAATCCTCCGCCTTTCTGATATTGAATTTTTCATATCGCCACCGCTGAACATATTCTTGGTTTACAGTATGTAAATGTAAAATATTATGTTTCATATAAATGCTTTCATTGAAAATAAACTGGCGTAACAAAATCCATTATTTTCGTTCTAGTGTTAAAAATAAAACTGACTAATGTATTTCCGGTGGTTGCTTTTCGACATCCTGCGGTTTTGTGACACTTTCGTCGCCAAAGACTAATCGTTATGTGTATTATAAATTACAGAAGGAATTCCAAATACGCACCTCTGATTAAATACAAAATTAATTCGGGGAACTAATTGACTGTGTGGTCGAAGATGTCACAAGATATCTTGTCCAACCCAGATTTTTCGACAATGACTAATAATAAGAATTTCGCTAATATTGTTTGCAACTATATGGAATTTTTTTAAAATACATGGTGGGTAACCCACCGTTAAACTGCCAAAGGCTCAGGATCGATTTTTCAGGTTAAAATAAGACTTTTTTCGTTTCTTTACAAAATTCAAATACATGAAAAAAGTCTTATCGTAACCTGAAAAATCGATCCTGAACTCTGGTCCAGTATTTGACGGTAAAAATAGGTTATTATCTCAGAATTTCTTCGGATAACACCAATTGTCGTGAAATCTGGAGAGTAAGTAACGAATGGATCA
The DNA here is from genome assembly GCA_963583905.1 of Stenurella melanura. Lineage (NCBI taxonomy): Eukaryota > Metazoa > Arthropoda > Insecta > Coleoptera > Cerambycidae > Stenurella > Stenurella melanura. Next base: position 88,906,377 of record OY757309.1, read on the forward strand.
AGGAACAAAATTTATATAGTGGCGATGGGCGATTTTACCAATAACGAAAAAGAAATCGATAGGGGGATGAATTCTAAGCAAAAACAGCTCTACGAAGTTTTCTCGATAAATCAATATTTTTCGAGTTATTCGCGATTGAAAATGTTGATTTTTCATCTAAAGAAATGCATGTTTTAGAGCGACATTTCACGAATAACTCGAAAACCTTACGTTACATAAAAAAGCCATCAGGAGCAAAAATGAATCTTATAAAATAACAAATCGATTGGTTTTATTTTATTTCTGTAGATGCAATACAATGCATTTCGAGTCATGGCTCGTTGAATGTGGCTGTTTATTCGCCGAAAACTGAATTTGAACAAAAGTTTAATTCAATTTTGAAATTTTTAAATTTTTTTTCTTTTTTTCACAAAAACTAAAAAACTAAAGAAGATAAGTACCTATGTAAAAACTACAAAAGTACAAACATTTAGTTTTTTTTTTATTTTTTTAAAAATTTTTCTAGGATGAAAATTAATTGAGATATCACTGTTTTAAGTTCGCATTTGAGTGCGAGGACCAACTTCTCGAGCCCTTTAAACTCGAAGGCCTTGTAGCCCTTAAAATTCTCTGCAAAACAAGACAACCATTTCATTCTCGTCTGGAAGATTGAAGAACTGACAACTGAAGAACCAAAAACTGAAAAACGGAAAAACTGAAAACATTAAAACCGCAAAAATGAAAAACTGAAAAACGAAAGTCCGAAGGATTAAAAAACTGAAAATTGAAGAACTGAAAACCTGAAAAGAAGAACCGAAAACCTGACAACTGAAGAACTGAACAGCCAAAACACTGAAAATTTAAAAACTAAACACAGAAAACTGGAAGATTGAAAAACTAGAAACTGAAAAACTAAAAACTGAAATTAAAAAACAGAAAACAGAAAACTGAAAATTGGAAAACTGAAAATTGAAAAACTAGAAAAGTAAAAATTGAAAAACCAAAAAACTAAAAATCAAAAACTAAAAACTGAAACTTGAAAAGTTGAAAAAATGAAAAAGTGAAGAATTGAAACACTGAAAACTGCAAACTAAAAATACAAAAATTGGAAAAAATGAAGAATTGAAGTATCGAAAACCTGGCAACTGAAGAACTAAACAACTGGAAGACTGAAAATGAAAAAACTAAAAACAAAAAAAAACTAAAATACAGTAAACTGGAAGATTGAAAAAGTGAAAACTGAAAAACGAAGGACTGAAGAACTAAAAAACTGAAAATTGGAAAAAAATTGAAAAACAAATTGGAGAACTGAAAACCTGACAACTGAAGAACTAAACCACTGAAAACTGAAAACCTGAAAAGAAGAACCGAAAACCTGACAACTGAAGAACTGAATAGCTGAAACTGAAAATTGAAAAATAAAAACAGAAAACTAAAGTACACATAAATGCAAGATTGAAAAACAGAAAACTGAAAAAGTAAAAACTGAAAATTGAAACACAGAAAACTAAAAACTGAAAATTGGAAAACTGAAAAACCAGAAAACTAAAAATTAAAAAACCGAAAAATTGAAAAACTAAAAACCAAAAACTAAATAACTGAAAATTGAAAAAAAAAGAAAAAGTGGAAAATTAAAACACTGAAAACATAAAAACTAAAAAACTGATCATTTGAAATAATTTGAAAAATTGAAGAACCGGAAACCTGACTGAAAGACTGAAAAACAAAGCTTTCAACATTCAACATGGCTGCGCCAAAATGGTGGGCAAAATTTATTATTTACGGTCCGATTCGACTGAAAATCGGTACCTAGATGTTTTTCAGGTCGCTGGTGATGAATCTGAAATCGAAATAGAAAAATATTAAAAACTGAACAACTGAAAACTGAAAAACAAAGCTTTCTATATTGATGCAAGCATTACCCAAACGGCAGCACATGCCTTGACACCCCACCGGTAAGAGCTAGGAAAAGCGCAGCATTCTCTTTGTTTTGGAATTCCTTACCATAAATAGTCCATTTTCTGTCCAATATTTTAAATTTGTAATTTTATTTACATTGAAATTTACACTTTGTCAGTTCAGGCAGGAGTTTATTTTTATAGGTTTTAAATATTTGACATTACAAATCAGTCATGCTGATGGCGTGTAGGTCATACAACTCATTGTTTTGTTTTCTAGAGATGTGTAAAAGCTGTTATTTTTTATAAACGGGTTTAAATTGCTTCTGCTAGCAACTCATCTCTAGTTGTTTTCATATGCATCACTCCGTAAATTTTTATGCTAACAACTTTTACTAAAGCTCGATGTAATGGCCCTTTCAAGTACTCTAAAGCTGTCCAAATTTCACGTCAATCGGTTTTTTCAAAAGAATTCTGAGCGAAAAATCATCAAACACTGTACTATAAATCTGATATCTGAAGCCCAAATAAATGAGTGTATCAAAAACATTACTGAGATAGAAATCACAACAACGATTCATAGTTAGTACTAGTGTCCATGGACAACAAAATGCTATATTCGGTACGTGACTCGCCAACCAAGTTCTCACTATCTGGAGATTATTGTAATATGTAACGATTTGATTTATACTCCATTGGATAAATAGATAATCAACTACTTTTGACATTTTTTTCGGAAAAGAAGAGATCTACCACCTCCACTCCATTATAAAGGGGTTAACAGAATAAATTCGAGCAGGGCCGTCGAGAGAAAATCGGGGACCGGGAGTAGTATCATACGGGCCGCCCACCAACGCTGATATAATTTCGAAGAGCGGGGGGTGGTATTCCTTTGTGCCATAGAAAATTAGCAAGTTGGACAATTTGGAATATTTATCTTGCTTTCGCTAATGCAGATGCAATTGAATTTTGCATATGCATCTCCAACTTTTCCCGGATTTCAGAAATTCGCGGGAATCCGGGCCTCCTCAAAAACTCCCGGCCCGGGGGAACCACCCCCGACCTCCGACCCCCCCCCCACACCCCTTTCGTCGGGCCTGAACTTGAGACATTCACTTTAAATTTGGGTATATTTATGTGTTATAACGACATCTGGAAGATTACATTTTGAGCAGTTTAAAAGTGAATTATTTGTTTGCTTATAATTGTATTAAAACATACTCTTTATAGGATTTTGCAATCAGCAGAAAAAATAACTATCTATGAGAACTAGAAGAAAAACTAACTATGCGTAAAAATATTAATTAAATCTTTGCATTCTTTCGATAACCTGAATTCTGGTCATGCTAGCACATTAAAATCCTAAAATGAATTTAAATAATTTTTTATTTGAAAATTATCAATCAACAACTAGCATCTAAACAGTCTCCGGCCATGTAGATTAAACTATTATCTACATAATCCTCTATCGTAATCCCCTTCAGTTAAAAATGAGAACAAAGGCCTAAAATGAACTTATTTAATTTATTTATTTGTCTTAAAAAAAATTTCATTCTAATGGATTACATTTTCATGAAATCTATCATTCTGTTTTGGAAATGCTTAGCCTTTGAAACGTTCTTAGCCCTTATTCTGGAGCTCATCAGAAAGGCACAAAGCCACCCATAAAGATGTTTCATGCAAAACCAAGACAATTTCTATGAATAAGTATGAAATAATTATATTTGACATTGTCTGATAAAAACAACAGATCTTCACCTATCTATTAGCTAACTAGTATTGGAGCCTATATACTCTATACATGTTTAAAAGTGAATTATTATTTATTTGCTTATAATTGTGTTGAAACATATTCTTTATAGGATTTTGCAAACAGCAGAAAGAATAACTATCTATGAGAACTAAAAGAAAAATTAACTATGTGTAAAAATATTAATGAAATCTTTGCATTCTTTCGATAACCTGAATTCTGGTTATGCTAGCAAATTAAAATTCTAAAATGAATTTATATAATTTCTTATTAGAAAATTCTCATTAATTTGCTAGCATAACCAGAATTCAGGTTATCGAAAGAATGCAAAGATTTCATTAATATTTTTGCACAGTTTTTCTTTTACTTCTCATAGATAGTTATTTTTCTGTTGTTTGCAAAATCCAATAAAGAATATGTTTCAATATATTTTGAGCTGATTCCAATGAAGGGTTTGGGGACGAATGGGGGTAAATAGGGAGAAATAAGCCAAACTAGTGAGTTCAGAAACTTGGGATGTAATGTATATATTAGAGGCCAAGCCATCTAATTTTTTATGACATCCTTACTGTCATTATAGTGAATTTCGTGACACTGAACCTATTCTGTTAATTTGCCATTTAAAGAAAAAAACTAACTTTTTCTGTATTTTGTACCACGATATCATATATTTTGCAAGCTGGTCCTAATATTGAAAAATTATCTCTAAAAGCTCTCTGTAAATTTCTGTTGTGATTTACTTATGCATTAAGAATGTATGTTAGAACTATTTTTATGGAGAAATGTACAGTTTGTAACACAACACAATTATTCCCTCTGCACCTGTACGCATAGAAGCTTAATTATTGTTTTTATACGAAAAACGTATGAAATATCGATTGTTCAAATATATGGCCAGATTTACTTTGTTTAACAAAGATTAGAAATCAATTATAGTTAATTATAGAGGTAATTTATGTGCACTGAGTTATCGCATTAATCTGGCAAATATGACGCAACAAACCAATGTCATAGTTTTCATAATATATTCATTGAACATTTACTATAAAAAAATATTCGTGAATACTAGACTGGTGAGGTTGTCTTACTATTTACAAGTAGATTGATAAGCTAACTAGTGGAAGTGACATTAATTATTCTAATAGCAAAACGTGCCAGAAATATAGACAACCATCACGTTATCACATGAGAACACACATATAGCAATGCAATAGAGTTTGGACTAAATTCGACAATGGTTAATGCAATAGCGTATTAAATGGAATCGAATCAACTCATTTTACTTCCACATCCACGTAGTGGATTGGAATTATAGTAATCGCAAAAAAATTGTCAATTTGTCTTTTCTTGAAATGGGTTTAAAATGTCATGAAACGTCGAGATTTTAAATTTGAGCGAAAAAAAAAAAATTTGTCTGTCTGTCTGTCTAACTTTGTTTGTCCGCACGCTTTCTCCAGAACGATTTAAGATATTGACTTCAAATTTTGTACACGTATATATTATAACGAGATTTGGAACTGGATTGATTTTTGAAGATATCCGGTAAAGGGTTGGGGGTAAATAGGGGTAAATAGGGGAAAATATGTAAAGCAAGCTGGTAAAAGTACTGAAATTTGGTGTATCTACTACAAGCCAAGGCCTCAAAATTTTTCATAATATTTAAAAATAAATTTGCATTCCCCCACCCCCTCCAATTCATTATTAAAGGGGTTGATAAAATAAAATTGAGATCTTCACTTGAAATTTGGTACACGTATATATAATAATGACATCAGGAACTAGATTATATTTTGGGATTATTCTGATGAAGGGTTGGGGGTTAAATAGGATTAAATAGGGAAAAATAAGTAAAGCAAGCTGGTAAGAGTACAGAAACTTGATATTCGGTGTATGTACTAGAAGCCAAGGCTTCAGATTTTTTAATAATATTTTTCAACCCCCCACCATCATTGCTCCATTATTGAAGGGGTTGGTTAAATAAAATTGAGATATTCACTTGAAATTTGGTACACGTATGTATTATAACGACATCTGGAACTAGATTATATTTTGAGATGTTTCCGTTGAAGGGTTGGGGGTTAAATAGGGGTAAATAGGGGAAAATAAGTAAAGCAAGTTGGTAGGAGTACAGAAATTTGGGATTTGGTGTATATACTAGATACCAAGGCCTCAGATTTCTTTCTAATATTTTTCAAACCCCGCCATCTCCGCTCCATTATTAATGGGATTGATAACATTGAATTGAGATATTCACTTGAAAGTTAGGACAATTATTAGGTACTGTAATGACATCTGATTGAGATGATTCCATTGAAGGGGTGGGAGGTGGCAGGTTGTGAATAGGGAAAAATAAGTAGGGTAAACTAGAAACGTCATTTTTATCGTATATAGTGGAAACCAACGCCTCAAACTTTTCTATAACATCGGCCCCAAATATTAAAATTCTATGACCTATACTTTCCACGTACTAGAGTGCAAATCTAGTCAAGATGTTTCCTTTAAAGTGACTTGAATGAAAAATCTGGATGTGGAAGTAGTGATTCCTTAGGCAGCGGTTTTATCATGTGGTGAGGTAGAAGCCCGCCTGACACTCAGAACAATATGGCGTTATCTCAGTCTGGTACTGGAAATTCATATACGTGGATGCTTCACTTCGAGGAAGCATGTCAAACCACTACTTGCCACTAAGCTAAAAATGTACTTTTTTATTGAATAACAAATTGTTTCTAGATTAAGCCCACTTGAATTTACGGAATAAACTTTGTGGAATAGCTTCAAATTTCAGTATCAGGCTGATCTCCAAAAATTCTAATCCAAAGTGTTACGCATATCACAAAAGAGCAACGTAGGAAGTGTAGTTAAAAATACTAAGACTACACACCAACCAGTTTTCAGTAAATCCAACGGATAGAAGGAATTGGTTTTGTTTAGTGCAGATCCTGAAATTGTAAAATTTTCCAGATTTTCCTTATTTTTCGAATCTAAGAGGAGCGTAAAGTGCGGTTTTGTTGTATTTTAAACAGCATTTATATTATGTTGTAGAGTATACATATTATTATATGAAGAATAAACATTTGAAAATAATGGAAGGTAGCAAGTCTTTGTTGTGACTATGCTGGTATCTAGAGGTGAAAAATTGTTCATCGGTAAATTATGTTCATGATTGTACAATTTGCATCACCAATAACTTGCATGCTTAACAAATAACATGATTAGCGACTTTTGCATGTCTTTTACTGTTGAACTAATATCAACGTTGAAGTATTATTATTGTATAATTGGAATATCTATAAGGGATATTAAAAAAAAAAAATAGGTAACCTGAAATGAATTCCCAAACCTTAACTATGGTATGCTAAGATCAATCATTGAACATGTGCTATTATTGAAACATATTCTTTATAGGATTTTGCAAACAGTGGAAAGAAAAGCTATCTATGAGAACTAAAGGAAAAAACTATATATAAAAATATTAATGAAATCTTTGCATTCTTTCGATAACCTGACTTCTGGTTATGCTAACAAGTAAACATTTTTTTATTTGTCATTCTCATTTTAACACTAGCATCCAACCTAGTCCCCTACGGCTAAGCAGGCTAAACTAGTATCTACATGATCCCCTACGATACGTAAATTCAGTTAAAATGAGAGCAAATGCCTGAAATTAATTTATTTACGTACCTTGTCTTTAAAATTTTTAGCCTGCTTAGCCGTAGGGGACTAGGTTGGATGCTAGTGTTAAAATGAGAATGGCAAATAAAAAAATGTTTACTTGTTAGCATAACCAGAAGTCAGGTTATCGAAAGAATGCAAAGATTTCATTAATATTTTTATATATAGTTTTATCCTTTAGTTCTCATAGATGGCTTTTCTTTCCACTGTTTGCAAAATCCTATAAAGAATATGTTTCATTACTATAAGCAAACAAATAATAAATAATTCACTTTTAAATGTGCTATTGTTATTATTAAGCATTCTAGCCTCCCCGACCCTACCCATGTAAATGGCGCGATTATTGGTCCATAATCGAAGACTGAGAAAAGTCCAGATTTTTAAGATTTCAGGTTCCAGAAATACAGAGAAAAATTTTAACCACCAGTTTTGTTGTAGTTTGATATTAAAGAGGTATTGATGAAGATCGGATGATGTTTAGCGCTCTTTTGACACATAGACTTTCTTATTTTCCACCATTATATCCATTCTATTGGCAGATCGTTAAGTATAGGTGATGCCTATATGGGAGAGCTCAGTAGTAATGAACCTGGATATTGACTAAGTTAATAAATTTTCGCAAACATTAGGTGTAGAGACTCTAACCGCGTCCAGTAGCTGCTCGTTTTTTATTTTCTACTTCCCTCGCATACCGAAGGGAAGTATTGTATTCGAGAAAAAATCACTCTCCGAGATTTTTTCGGATTTTGACGTTTCAGATCACGTAGATTACGAAAATATAGGTTTTTCAATTCCGTCAGTCTGTTTGTCTGTCTGCCTGTCTGTCTGTTGGTGCATTAACTAAAAGACTACTTGACGGAGAGCAGTCAAATTTGGTAGGTAGTTGACGCTACTGTCAGAGAAGAAATGGTTAAACTTTCACTGGAAAATATACAGGGTGGACCGTCTAAAGGGAATAAATGAAAAAAAATTGTTTGCTCAAATTTAAAATTTCTACGTTTCATGACACGCTAAACCTATTTCAAAAAAAAGAAAAATTGAAAATTTTTTTCATCAACATTTTTGAAAACATCTGTTACCACTAAAATTGATGAAAATTTTTTTTTCTTTGTTCAAATTTAAAATTTCTACGTTTCATGGCATTCTAAACTTATTTCGGAAGAAAAAAATTTTGAAAATTGAAAATTTTTAACCACCACTATACTTCCACTCCACTACGTGAATGTGAAATTGAAAATGTGACAGATGGCAACAATATTTGGCATACGAACCTATTATACTTTTATTGAAAAATGTACAGGGTGGTCATCCCAAGAAATAATTCAGTCATGGTGGACATTTGTAAAGGTATTTGCGAAAGCCTCTATATTTGGCACCTCTTATTTAGTATTGAACTTTTGCTGTTGGATGAGCACTCTGTATATTTTTGACCAAAACCTATCAGGTTTTCTTTGTAATAATAGTGATAACTATATTCCGAATATTATTTTCAATGTTGTTCCGTAATTATAAATTTTTTAGTGTGACCGCCATGACAAATAAAGAGGGAAGTTCTGTGTAAATACTTTTACCGATTTTTTAACTTTATTTTAAAAGATAATCTTTGCTGTAGATCAACATTGCACAATGTTTCGAGAACATAACCCTCTTACCTTACCTTACCAGGATGGCACAACTTTTTTAACTGAATTTATATTCAGTTTTGGTTGTAACTAATACTCTCTTAATATTATTAATTATACATCATTTTAAAATGCATATTAATATATTATTCATAACTCGCAACGATGGAAAACATAATTAATTTATCGATATCGTTCAATCAAATTTTAATTGGTTATGTAATCTGTTTGTGTATTGTAAACTCATGTTTAAAATGTTGATTAATGACGTTCCAGTTAAATGAGGTGATACTTCATCTCGAAACCAAAATATATTTAAATTGTGTAACATTCCCTTAAACTAAAATTAAACTGTAAAAGTTTATACCATTCCAGGTACCTAGTGGTTAGTTTTACAAAATTTTTTGACCATTTTTGAAAAAATTTGATCACTAAAGTAGATGAAATTTTTTTTTCTTTGTTCAAATTTAAAATTTTCACGTTTCCAAGGCATTCTAAACCTATTGAAACAATTTAAAAAACATGTTTGAACAAATTTTTAATCTATTTATCACTACTTACTATAGAATAGATGAAAATTTTCTTTTGCTCAAATTTAAAATTTTCACGTTTCATGGCATTCTAAACCTATTTAAAAAAAAACATTTTTACCATTACTCTAGAATACAAGGAAACTTTCCTTTTTGCTCAAATTTAAAACTTCCACGTTTCATGACATTCTAAACTTATTTCGGAAGAAAAAAATTTTGAAAATTGAAAATTTTTAACCACCACTATACTTCCACTCCACTACGTGAATGTGAAATTGAAAATGTGACAGATGGCAACAATATTTGGCATACGAACCTATTATACTTTTATTGAAAAATGTACAGGGTGGTCATCCCAAGAAATAATTCAGTCATGGTGGACATTTGTAAAGGTATTTGCGAAAGCCTCTATATTTGGCACCTCTTATTTAGTATTGAACTTTTGCTGTTGGATGAGCACTCTGTATATTTTTGACCAAAACCTATCAGGTTTTCTTTGTAATAATAGTGATAACTATATTCCGAATATTATTTTCAATGTTGTTCCGTAATTATAAATTTTTTAGTGTGACCGCCATGACAAATAAAGAGGGAAGTTCTGTGTAAATACTTTTACCGATTTTTTAACTTTATTTTAAAAGATAATCTTTGCTGTAGATCAACATTGCACAATGTTTCGAGAACATAACCCTCTTACCTTACCTTACCAGGATGGCACAACTTTTTTAACTGAATTTATATTCAGTTTTGGTTGTAACTAATACTCTCTTAATATTATTAATTATACATCATTTTAAAATGCATATTAATATATTATTCATAACTCGCAACGATGGAAAACATAATTAATTTATCGATATCGTTCAATCAAATTTTAATTGGTTATGTAATCTGTTTGTGTATTGTAAACTCATGTTTAAAATGTTGATTAATGACGTTCCAGTTAAATGAGGTGATACTTCATCTCGAAACCAAAATATATTTAAATTGTGTAACATTCCCTTAAACTAAAATTAAACTGTAAAAGTTTATACCATTCCAGGTACCTAGTGGTTAGTTTTACTGTTTTGGTTTAATTTTGTGTAATATTCGTGCGCTCTTGCGTTTGAAACTTTATTTGGATTATGAGAAAGAAGTCTGGGCTATATGGCTCATTTAAATAAAGACGGCTTTAGCACAAAGCTCTCGCTAAGGTGTGTAAAACTTTAGAAGTTTTATAGTATAAAATTACAAATGCGTGGACTTTCAAGTGTGCTCCACCTAAGGGATGTTATTCCAAGAGATTAAAAAGTCTAGTTACGGGTAAACTTGTATACGTCAAGGGATATGAATGCATAAAATGAAGATTTACACGATTCGGATTATTTCACGGAACATTCCAATTTTTAATAGTTATATAAGTGTGACCACTTTCGGACTACTATCAAAAAAGAGCTAGTGAATACTTCTTTTATTCCTCAGAATTATATTTCAATCAAACTGGTGGAACATACTGAAAAAAAAAACATATATTTGGTGGTACCCATATTTTATTGTTACCATTACAACCATAATTATTTGTTGCCATTTATTTATATGGTAACCCAAATACTGTTTATTATCTGTGACTGTGACATACGACAAGGTCTAACATGTTCGCTGCGTGACGATCTCGAGACAAAGTATGAATCCTTTGCGTGTTATAACCCGTTCCATATTTCGTAATAAAAAAAATTAATATTACGACTCTGTCTTATTGCATTAAAATATAATTATTTGAAATTTAACTACCCTACGAATTGTGCTTGTTTTGCTTCGAAATTCGGAATTGGATGAATTTACAAAATAATCGGAACATTCCGATTCTTTCAAGAATGGAAATGTACCGATTCTTTATTCCGATTCTGCCCATCTCACTAATCGAGTGCCGTTCAATTGAATGACGTACCCGATGTACGCTTCATGCAGAGCTCGAGCAAAGATTAGAGAACTAACGAGATAGGACAGTCAGACGGAGAAGACGAAATAGACGATGACAGTTAAAGACATTAAACGAATTTGACCAAGCTTACTAAAAGATATGTTTGCTCATTAAAATCGACAAGTGCTACGTCACATATAGACCTCCATGACAGCTGCGTGTGGCTGTTTTTTCATCATCTTCTAGAAAAAGCATCAAAATTATTCTTTCAATGTACAATTCTATCCTAACCAAATAGATATCTTACATATAAACATAGAAATACTTCACGTGACATATAGGTATTACAAAGCAACCTGTTTTTTTAGTGACCTTGGCTACTAGCAGTCAGCTGAATGGTCGTTCTATCAGGACAGTATTGTCCATTTTTCACTATTGGCCTTTCTTTCTAATGTTACCTTCTCCGTCTGATTGTCACATTGTGGCAACTGCGCGAGAACTCCAATTTAAATGTCAAGGTCAATGGAGCCATTGCTAAAAGATAAAAGGTTTTTCGCCGGCTGTCCTATCTTGCTAATGACCTAATCTTTGCCTCAGTCACAGATAACAAACAGTATTTAGGTTATCATATAAGTAAATGGAAACAAATAATTATAGTTGTAAAGGTAACAACAAAATATGGGTACCACCAAATATATGTTTTTTTTTCTCAGTATGTTTCACCAGTTTGATTGAAATATAATTTTGAGGAATAAAAGAAGTATTCACTAGCTCTTTTTTGAGAGTAATCCGAAAGTGGTCACTCTTATATAACTACCTGAAAATAGCGAATGAAATTTTCCTTTTGTATTTTAAAAATAGTATTTAGTGTTAATTTAAAATGGGAAAAATATATAATGAAATACTAAATATTCCAAAAGATATCCCTTTGATTTCGTCTTCTTGTCTGTTATTGTTCGCGAGAAAAGAAAGTTTGAAAAAAGCTCTATTTTTAGGTATTTTTACTTCCACATCCACGTAGTGGATTGGAAGTATAGTAATCGCAAAATTTATTATAACTCCGCGAAATGTACAGATTTCGAGAAAATACCTACATATTTTATTTACTGCTTCACTAAGTTACATAACAGCATACATATCGTTGGATTTGGTTTCTTGGGCAAATCACGTATGGATATGGTGGTAGACCCTTTAGGCACCTTTTCCATATAACCTACTATCCTAAATGAAATTTGCAAAATTACCGAGAAAACAACGTTGATATCGTACAATTGGATGTTGTGGCCTTGTAACGTCATTATATTTGTTCTTATTTGCTGCCATCTGCATTAGGGGCCATTCATTAATTATGTCACACTTTGAGGGGACAAGAGGGGGTCCATAAAGTGTGACAAGAGGGGAGGAGGGGGTTAACTTTTGTGACATCACATTCTTTAAAAAATGGTAACAATTAATTACGTCTGCATTACTACCTACTATATTATAAAATGGTTCGAAATTTATTTTCATGTATATTTCTTTTTTCTTTGGGAAATACAACAGCTTAAAGTAAAAGAACACAAGATCTTGAATTAATTATTAGATTGTTTATTTTTTTGGTAATTATTATAATAAATCAATCAAGCATTTTTTGTCAAATAAAACCGATATGATTACTGCCAATGAAAGTCAGTAAAAAACATTGGTTGTTTTGTTTTTTAGGATAATTTATTTTTTAAGAATAAAAATTTAATCGTAACGGTATTTTAATTGAATGTAATTCAAAAAAATACAAAAATCAGAAAATTCTTCCTCAAAAATTTAATGCTGTAAAATATGTGTCGTCACAACAGGGGGGGGGGGTGACTCGAATGTGACAACCTGCGACATAAGGGGAGGGTTTTCTTCAAACTTTGAAGGAATTTTTTGTATGGTTAACATATACATTCGCAAGACAATAAAAATGTTTTACAACTGATTCACACTCTCAGAATAAAGGTGCTACTGTAAAAACCTAAATATTCCAGTATTTGTTAAATAGCAAACATACCGTAGTAGAACTTTACGACCAAGTCAATTTTAAATCCGAAGACAAATAGTTCGTGTAAGGTAAGAGGACGTTAGGCAGCCAGACCGAGCTTATTTAGCATTCTGTGCATGCCTACTGCCATGTTTAGGTAATTTTATATTGTAATTAATTTTATACTCTGTTTGTGTATGCTACAATGTAAATCAGTGTCTGCGTATCGGGTTACTTCACACATTTTATACCTCTCTAACCAGCCCAGTCAGCCAACACTTCCAGCTTCTTCGTTTTATTTTTTGATGGGACTGATATGGTACAGGGTGATACGATCTCGACGCCTCAAACATCTTGAATACGTTCACTATTTCAAATTTTGATAAACCATAATGCATACCTCTAGAAAAATTAAGGATTGGAATGTAGTAGAGTGCAAATCAATTTCTATCTTTCCCCCCGTTGGCACTTTCAGAGTAAAATATATGACCTTACCAGATATGTTACTTATGTCCTGTAGATTATAAATCCACTTGTCGTCAAAAAATCGTCACAAATATAAGGGCAAAAATCATAATTTTCTAACTAACCACACCACGCGATAGAGTCAACCATGAAGCGTATTTTATCCAAAAATTATCAAATTCTCTGTAGAATTTCTATTTTTAAAATAAATAAAAAAAATGAACTTTTACATAGGCTTATATGGCAGTAGAAATCAAAAATCCTCATTTTCTCTGTTCGACCACGGCTGAAAATTATTTTTTTTTCGTCTACTTTTCCATTCCCACAACGATATCTCCCAAACTATTATATGTATCAAGAAAATATATTCTTTATAAAATATTAGCCATATTTTCTAGATTACAATGGTTCTTATATCAAATTTTTTGAGAACTTAATAACCATGATATTTCATAATGTGTAGCGTGATATCAATTTTCGAAGCTTATCAACGGCATGCGTTCGTTACAGATTCTCGCTCTCCCACTCCTTAAAACTGCTTCAACACACCCCACTTCGCACCCGCAATGGCCTATCGTAAGATAGATTGGCGCATAGTAACTCTCGTGGTTAATAATATTTTGAAATTTATATCTTGAAAATGTTTATTACTATGAAATAAATGTAAATGTATTTTAAATTTTCTACCATATAGCTAACTGATGTATATGCTTTTTAGAAGAAATTAAAATGAAAAGTACTACTCATAGCACAAGTTCTGAAAGTGAGATTGAGAAAAATATAATTTAATGTAAAACAGATTCGTAACATATTAGCTTTTTGACGACAAGTAGATTCGTAATTCACAGGACATAAGTAACATATCTGACAAGGTCATACATTTTACTCTAATAGTGCCAACGGGATCGAAAACTAAGCGACTTTTGTCAGCGCTAGCACTCTACTAATGCTTAATAATTAGATGCTAGACATGTCATCTAAATCTTCTATTGACAAAACACCTAAAGAGTAAAAATATATAGTTTTCGCCGCGACGCTTTCATCTTGACTTAAAAGCCAGCTGTGAAACCATGTTGAAAAACTGTTAGAATATTGCATTTTGTGCTGAGAGATATAATTCTATTGTAAAAAATCCGTTCAAATAACTTTGAAATTACACTCAACATAGAAATTTGGCAATCGTTTTCTATTTCCTCTGGTGACCCTCAGTGAATCAGGGAAACAGCCCTGGTTAACTGATATATTAAACAAGTAGACCAACTGGTGTAATATGTTATCCTTAATAATTTTTAATAGATTGGCTGTTACATCGTCAAAACCAGTAGATGGTTTATTTTTCAACTTATTAATAGCACCACTTGTTTCATCAGGGGTAATAGATGCGAAATATATTGAATGCTCTATATGTGACGAGACAGTACACGGCAAAGATAAGTTTGAACGAAAGTGGTGATTCAATTTGATTGGGCATCTGTAGAGAAGCACTTCCGTTTAAAGTGATATGTGGTCTATTGGATAGTGGCTATGTCTTTCCTTAAGGCACTTTAAAAAATAATTAGAGGTTTCGAATTCACAAGGAATCGTAGGACAATATATGTTCTTTGTTCTCCAACTATCCTTTATGGTGTGTTTTAACTTTTTTTAAGAAAGAAATATTCGTGATCACCTTGTACAAAGGCTGATTTAAGGTTTCACATTTATATGCATTTGGTAATGCATTACTAAGTGCTTTGAAGTATTATCAATGTTATCGATGTAATTATTATTGTTATTTATTGGCATGGCATTCAAATATGCTTGGGAACTATTCAAGATGTTCCTCTTCTGAATATTAATGAAAATGTAAAATTTGTTTACTTGAAGTTACATTGATTTATAATACCTACTTAAGAAACTTTCAAATGGTAAGTGGCTTATGGTAAGAGTACCTGAGCGTTTATGTCTCAAAAAAATTATTTGAATAATACAAAATGTATAGCATGCCAAAGTTAATGCTATCTATTTTGGTCAATTTATGAGGATGATACATGTGCTCAAATTAATAAATATTATTTCTTAAACTAATATTTCTCTCAGAAGATTTGCACAAAAAGAAACAATTACTAATGAATCCCTTTCACTCAGGGGCGGCCTTTGGGGGTGGCGAGCAGGGCAACCGCCCGGGGCCTCGCCCTTGCCTCGCGCACTCGAACAACAACAAGGCATCATTTCTGAATCCCTGATTCTTTTAAGACATTAATGCACCTTAGTTTATCATGATTAATAATTTGTTATCTTTATGTTTATTAATTTTTGTTAATTTCCAATAAACAATTTTAAAACTCTAAATGTATTTATTCATAACTTTGCATTTCTCATCAAGCTTCATCATTAAAACTAATTCCACAAAGACAAGGGTCTCGCAAAAATTTACCCGCCCGGAGCCTCGCAATGGCTAAGGCCGCCCCTGTTTTCACTCACAATAATTTAGAGTGTAAGAATGGAGGCGTTGCATAGAATAGAATAGAGTAGGTAAAGATGACCTCAAAACAATATTTTTTAAAGATTTCACTGCTAATTAGTCCTCTTCTTAATATTATTAATATTTCACTGCAATATTGTTTTTAAACCATTGATAGTCTGAGAAATAATGAGAAATGTTGTCCAAATTATTTAAACAGAGGAATTTCGTCCAATAAATATGCTTACAGCGTTTGAAGAAATATTAGAGAAAGATGTATATTACAAAGTTTACAACTGATGATAGAAAACAATTTAATATGCAAGTTTTAGACTAGTTTTAGAGAAGGGCATATTTGTATGTAATCAATGAATGGAAAGAAGCATGTGATTTAGGCAAACTGGTTGGACTAATATTTTTGTTTTACATTTAAAGATTGCTTTCGGAAACGGTAGATAAAGATAAACTATTGAAAACGTTGAAGGATTGTGGAGTGGATGTAGTTGTACATGTGTAGTTAAGTAGTTATTTGAGTCACAGGATGCAAAAGAAAAGCATAACAAGTGTGTATCGATTAAAGAAAGCATAAATGTTGGAATACCACAAGGACGTATTTTGGGACCGCTTTTATTTGTTTTATATGTTCACGACATATCAGCTCTGTTTGATAACTCCTATTATTATTTATTTGCAGATGATATGTTGGTTATTTTTACAACAAAGAAAGTGGCGCATTACTGGTGAGAATGTATGATTGTAGGAAAAAGCAATTTAAAGATAACAGACCAGTAAGGACTAGAGTTTCGAGTTTGTTCGAGGAAATTAAAAATTTGAAGGATGCCAATTTTGATCCCAATACGCCCACTTTACTTTAGAAAAGTGTACTATCTTATGTTTTTGGAGTGCTGATTGCAGATATGACCTTCAATTTGCCCAAAATCGAGCGGTTTCAGAGATAGAGAGAGAAAACTATTTAGAAACACTTTATGCGTTTCAAGGGAAAAGTGACTCCCTCAAGCGGAATGTTACCTGTATACAACAAATAACCAGAGCGTACAAAGCGTGATACCTTTTTCTGGTAACACAGTCACCAAATATAGCGGAACTAACTCCAGCCGCATTTTACGGAGTAATAAGGGGACATGGGCATGGCCTGCAGATGAGGTTTCTGCAGTGCGCTGCAGATTCATGGGTGATTACAGCAGATCTTAAGAAAAAAGCCCTTTTTTGAAATACTTGAAAAATTCATGATAATTAAGGCCAAAACTGAGCTCAAATTCAATTCCAGCGAGCCGAAATAAATGGGAACACAATGGTTTAGTTCGCTCAGCATGACTTTTTTCCATTTGTAAGCCAGTGTAATGTATGCACTTAAGTGGCTTCGCAAACTAATATCTTAGAAAGAGATCAATTTTGGGGATTACGGTTAAACATTTTTGTTTGCAAGATCAAGTACAATATCTTCGTACAAACTTTTTGCAAACTTTTGCGTATCGGGCCCAAAGTCCCATAAGACTTTGGCACCCTTCTTTAGGAATAATCACAGATGATTAAATTCAGTAATCATGTCAATTATGTGTCTAAAAACATAGCTATGAAGCTCGGTGTCTTAAAAAAAGTAGAAAAATGGTATACAACACTATTACCTTACCACACATTAACTATTATAGTACTCTTCTTTATCTCGCAAGCCAAAGCGACATGAATCGTTTGCAAAAGTTACAAGAATGGTTAAGAGAGTTTGTATTAATGTGTAATATTTTTATGAAAATAAATTACATGTTGAAAGTGTTAGGATGGATGAATGTTTACAATTATGCGGAGTTCAATGTACTGGTTTTCATACAAAAATAAAACATTAAATTGCATATAAAACCTTCTAATTTAAAAGAAAATATATCGACTGTTAAAGATTTTTACAACTATAACAATATAGTTAGGCAGTATTAATACACATAATAATAGCCTTACTCGAGAAGCTAAGCAAGTTCATGGCATAACTTTTTTCATACCAATAGCTAGAGACATTTGCAAATAAATTTCGGATATTAAGATAATTAGAATGGAATCGATTTGATTATGCTTATGCTTGGTAATATGCAAATACTGTACCTTTTCTCTTTGATCATTGCAAACACCTACAGTAAAGCGCTGAGTAAGGGTTTATTATTATTATTATTATTATTATTTTATTATTATTTTTTTTTTGCGGGTTCCCGACACTGGACAGTCTTCCGTGGCCTCCGACATCACACGAAAAGAGCGCCAGCAATATAACCACAGCCACTCCCCACATCCCGCAGGGTTAGTGACTGTAGATTCCAGAATCATGTGCTCTAAGCAGGCGAAGGGACCCCTAGATGACTGCCTTCTGCATTTGGCCTGCCAACCAATCAGCAGATTTCTGACAGGCCGGTATGGTCTTCAATCCTGAGAGCAGCGTAGGCTTCATACCTCCGAGTACACCGATTATGAGGACGACCATCTTGACCGAGTAGCCTGGGTACAGCACTTGGAGCTCGTACCGGAGATCACGGTATTTGGTCCGTTTTTTCCTCCTCTTTCAAAGCGATGTTTGGCTCAGCGGTTGCCGAGAACTTGATCACAAACATCACCTTGTTTTGATGGTCGAGGAGGACTATGTCAGGCTTGTTGGCCTGAAATAGCCTGACTGTCGGAAACGATTATTATTATTATTTTATTTATTTATTTATTTTTTTTTTTTCGCATTAGCGATACTGGACAGTTCTCCCGTGTCTCCGATATTCTCACGAGGGAAGCGCCAGCGAATTATCTACAACCACTCCCCACCTCCCGCAGGGTCAGTGGTTGTAAATTCCAGAATCGTGTGCCCTAAGTAGACGCAGGGACCCCAAGACGACTGCCTTTTGCATTTGGCCTGCCAACCATTCGGCTGATTTTTGGCAGGCCGGTATGGTCTTCAATGCTGAGAGCAGCGTAGGCTTCATACCTCCGAGTACACCGATTATGAGGACGACCATCTTGACCGAGTAGCCTGGGTACAGCACTTGGAGCTCGTACCGGAGATCACGGTATTTGGTCCGTTTTTCCTCCTCTTTCAAAGCGATGTTTGGCTCAGCGGGTGACGAGAACTCGATCACAAACATCACCTTGTTTTGATGGTCGAGGAGGACTATGTCAGGCTTGTTGGCCTGAATTAGCCTGACTGTCGGAAACGAGTAGTTCCAATAAATTCGGCACCTCTCGTTTTCGACAACGGACTCAATATCTCCGGGGACGTAAGGCAGCACTGGTGTTTGGTCTATCCCGTACGAGTGCCGTAGATGATAGTACAGCACCCGTAACGCCGCGTTATAGCGTTGGATGTAGGCCGAAATCGCATATATCGGACATGCAGAAAGTAAATGCATGAGCGACTCCGGCGCCTGGTGGCAGGTCCTACAGCTTATATCAGGAACCTCTACACCCATTACGCGGCTTCGGTAGACCAACGTGTTAATTACACCATCTTGGCAGGCCACAATAAATCCCTCGGTCTCCGACTTTAGCCCGGCTGACCTTAAACAGGCAAATGTCAGCCTAGTCGACAAACCCAGTGTTTCTACGTTCTTATAGTATACACCGTGCATGGGTTTATCGACGTGCTGCTTAAACAGAAGTTCCTGCTCGGCAGCTTTTATTTGGGCCTTCAGACGAGTTGGCTCGTTGGCTGTAGTTCAGTGACTGACTCTGGATCAGCACCGCGCCGGCCACCTCGCCTATCGTCGAATACGAGACCAAGTTCATCTGCCGCTCTTTTTGCTGCCTTAAACAATCCTGCACCCATCCCTGCGTTTTCGTGATCTCTCACTAATTGCAGGAGCGGGTCTGAGCTCCTAAGGACATTACATGCCATGCTCAGTGCCACTCTGCCATGCATACACTCCAACCCCAAGAGCCCTCTGCCCCCCCGATTTCGTGGGAGGTACACACGAGGGACGGACGATCTAGGATGAATGCTCCTATGGATATTCATCATCTTGCGGGTACCTCTGTCCAATTGGCGCAGCTCATCTACAGTCCATTTGACTACTCCAAAGGAGTAGAGCAGAACAGGAACGGCAAGCATATTAGTGGCAGATACCTTGTTTTTCCCCGAAAGTTCGGATGACCAAATCTTTCGGAGTAGGCTTCTGTACTTGCCGCGGAGAGATTCTTTCACTTGTTGCACATCCTGGATGTGATGTTGCTCCACACCCAGGTATGTGTAGGTCTCTCCGGCATCCAGATGTCTCAGGATGCTTCCGTCTGCGAGTTGCGCGTCTTCAGCAAAGTCCCCGCATCGTCCTCTCTTGAGTTGAACGACCGCGCACTTGTCCAACCCGAACTCCATACCAATGGCCCGCGTGTACTGCTCGACCACCCTTAGAGCATTTTGGAGTTCATGCTCTCCGGAGGCATACACTTTAAGGTCATCCATGTAGAATAGATGAGTGACCTTATGCCTCCGGTTGCTGGGTGGTCCACAGTGATACCCGCGAGTTTGGCGGAGCTCAACAGATAACGGCAGCAGTGAGATGCAAAAGAGGAGGGGACTCAGAGAGTCTCCTTGGAAAACTCCTCTTCGGAATGCCACCTGCTCTGTTGTAACCCGCTGTGCACCGAATGTTATGGTGAAGCGAGTTTTCCAGAGAGGTAGCAGTTGTTCTATGCATCTCACTAGTGGTTCTGCTACCGCAAGACACTTGAGCAAATGCAACAATAGTTCGTGCGATGTTGTGTCAAATGCCTTGCGATAGTCAATCCAGGCCATCGATAGATTCCGCTTGTACTGCACAGAATCCTGCGTAATACAGCGGTCTATCAGCAGGCTGTCTTTACAGCCCGCCATGCCCTTCTTGGCACCACGCTGCTCGTAAATCTGTTGGAAGACCGGATCAACCTGCCGTAACGTCCTAGCATACAAGATACGTGTAAATAACTTGTAACAGGAGTTCAGACAAGTGATTGGCCTATAATTCCTTGGGTCGGACAGATCTCCCTTTTTGGGGATTAGCACGGTACGTTCCTCGACAAACCAGTCAGGAATCTGCTGCCCCTCGTTCAACCACGTGTTGAAAACTCGGGCCAGACGACGGTGGGTGGAAGGAAATTTTTTCCACCACCAGTTGTTTATTCCGTCTGGGCCCGGAGCAGCGAAGTTCTTGGCCCCAACAAGAGCTTGTTGAACTTCCTCTGAACTGATTGCCGGGCACACCTCTTCTGGCTCTTCTAAGGTTCTGTGGCAAAGAACCTCGAAGTGTGCTATTGCTGGAGTGTTGCTATCGAACGGACGTGTCGTTTCGTAGATTCCCTTCCAGAAGCGTTCGACATCGGCTACAGCTGGCGGATTGTCGACAACACGCTGTGGCTCTTGAAATAGGCGGGAAGGGTTCGTACGGAACAGTGTATTTCGCTCCATACTCCTTACCCGCCTTATTAGCGTTTTCTTGATAGCCATGAGCGCTCGAATCCGATCTAAACAGTGTTGCTTAATAGTAAGCATCACTGTTAGATTTAGTGTGTGGTGCTGGCGTCTTAGGCCGGCTGCTGTTCGCCGGACTTTAGGCGTGAATGCCTTGCCAGCTGTTACGCATTCCACTACACTCTGGATTCGAGAAGCGTGTTGTCTGGCCAACTGTATTTTGCCTTCGATCTTTTGTACACGCCGCTTAGCCTTCTCGATACCGCATGGGGCTCTGGTTGCCCTTTCGCGGAGGACGAGTTGGCTAGCAGCGTTGTACACGGCAGTGTTGATCTGCCAAATGTCGGCGTCTTCTGGTAGTTCCTCATCGATAACAGCGTCCATCCGTGCCAGGTCTTGTGGCTTTAGGGTAGCCCTGCTGTTAAGGCTAACCCTCGTCCTTAAGTCAACATCAGTGTACTCTATGGGATGTTCCTCGTCAGCTGCGATTTGCCGCGGTGGCAGTGCGGCTGGCACATGTCCCTGCTGACGAGGCGCCCTTACGTAGCCTGATCTGCGCAGGGAGGATACTTGATCTCTGAGCTGTTGTTCAGAGAAGGCGCGATGCTCTGGGTGCAGATCACACCAGATTTCGTGCAATCGCGCCATGTACCCCCTGCGCGCAGGTTCGCTGCTCTCATAGCAGGTCAGCAAGTCATCCCGGAGTTCCCTGGTCCACCTAAAGCGTCCATGTACATTGCGTATGTCGTTTCCATTGAGACCATCCGGTAAGGCCCCTCCAACTTGTCTCTGACCTCCATCCGAGCGAGGTCGATTGTGACAGGCCGGTATGGTCTTCAATCCTGAGAGCAGCGTAGGCTTCATACCTCCGAGTACACCGATTATGAGGACGACCATCTTGACCGAGTAGCCTGGGTACAGCACTTGGAGCTCGTACCGGAGATCACGGTATTTGGTCCGTTTTTCCTCCTCTTTCAAAGCGATGTTTGGCTCAGCGGTTGCCGAGAACTTGATCACAAACATCACCTTGTTTTGATGGTCGAGGAGGACTATGTCAGGCTTGTTGGCCTGAAATAGCCTGACTGTCGGAAACGATTATTATTATTATTTTATTATTATTATTATTATTATTATTATTATTATTATTATTATTATTATTATTATTATTATTATTATTATTATTTGAACTTGGAACTGACACTTCAGTAAGTATATTTGCCTGAACAGAAATTTCTAATTTAAATAAAACCTGGTTCGAGTGTCTACATTTCTTCACAAAGGTAGATTTGTGTTATTTTATAATTAGTGTTTTTTTAAAAGTAATGTGCAAGTGAAGTAACTCAAAGGTTTAGAAATTGCATTTCTCTTCAGTAATGTTCTACTAATTTTAAATTTAAAGATCTTCCAAAGCTTCGTTTTCAAATAGTCGAATCGAATCACCCAGATTTCAAATAAATAAGTAATAAACCATCGAATCTAAACCGGTTGTACGTTATACCGTACATCTTCAAATAAATACTGCAAACTATAGTGTTGGATAAATAAATAACGCACTAATTAATCCCGAGTTAAATAAAAACCAAGGAGTTATCATGGTAATTAACACAATTAATAAAATAAACAACGGACAAGGTATCAGACATAAATCAAGTGTTTATATATAACAAGCTCCAAGACAAAACAACAATTAAACGGTCTCGTGTAATCATAAAAACAGGAATTAAATTCAACGGGAACCCCATTTTAAAACAAATTATATAGGAGGCTATGTTTAAAATTAAATTTTCTACGCTCGCCGGGTTCTGGGCGCGTGTGTTTACAGATAATTATTTCCGATGACTTAAACCATCTCACTCTCTCTCTCTCAAACTTTTCTACATCGGATACGGGTGGACCTGGAAGTCTTGGCTGTAGAATAAATAAAATAATGGTCAAAATATTTGCGTTTTCTGTAATACTGCAAAAATCGAAACGTGGAATATTGGAGAAAAATTCGGTTTTAATCCTTCGTCATTTTCTATTTGTGGAGTGTACTTAGATTTTTAATCGAAAATCGATGCCTGAATTTTTTTTGCAAAAAATTGTTGATCAGTGTTTCAAAAACATGTAAAAAAGGCAAAAAAATCGGTTGCTAACTGAACTATTGGCGGAGGATGAGAAACAACTGTTTTTTAAAAAAACTACGAATTTTGTCAAAATGTTGTAAATATACAACTTGAAGGTTATGAAATTACCATGAATTTAAGATCAGTCCCGTTTATTTTGGTAACAAATTAAGCGAAATTTAACTTCTGTAATTATGGTGTTTTCTCACCCCTTTCTAAAAGCCAAATATCACCATACGATCCTAGCGATTAACTCAGAAGCTAAGGGTTTAGGACAAAATGTATTCATCACAAACTAGAAAAATAAATTCAATTTCTTGGAACGTGCTTGTTGACACAATCATCTATGACAAAAATTGGCAAACTGGTTATTTATTGTTAAAAAAGTACGGTTTTGTGAACATGGAAATTGTAGATATAGTTATTTAAATTGCATTTGACAAAATAAAATAGTATAAACTTGTACGTAGCTTCAAATCAAATGGAATAATTATCTTCCCTTAATACAATTCAAGACCCAATGATATATATATATATATATATATATATATATATATTTTTAAAACGTATTTTTCATAAACAATAACAGGTAAGCAAACAAAATAATACAAATATTTGTTGTGAAATAAAGCTTATTGAATTAAGTATCTTTTGAATAGAACTAACCGTGTTCTTTTATTTTAATTACAGCGTCTTCTATAGCCACTAGTTTCTATATTATATAAAAATACTGAAAAACAATACTCAAAAATACGATAATTTGAAAAAAAACGAGGCAGGTAATTTCTGATGAATGCAAGTAATAGTACTGATGGATGACTCGCTCTAGTACTAGATGAGGGAGAAAGTTCCCCGTGTCGTCCCCTCGATCATCTACTTCACTTACGTTAATCACCATGTGATAGTAACCCTATCATGTAGTGTAATTAATTATAAAACTTTGATTGGTTCTCTCAAGGTGCATACTTTGCCTAATAATGATATTTTCTGTCGAATTTCTATTTTTTAACTGAAACAAAGTTACTTTCGTATAGCGTGTATTGAAATAAACAAACGTTCATTGTTTTTTCGATTCCACGTCTTAAAGAATTGAAAATAATAAATATATTGCAAGTTTTAAAATTAATAATATTCATACTACAATGAAAATACGAAACATTTGCTAACATACTGCAGTCGCCAAATAGGAAGAAGCTGCCCGGCGTAGATTAACTTCCACCTGATCTTTTCTAAGACTCTACGTCACTCTGCTCCTGACCAAAATAGATATGCCATACCTATGTCCGCATGTACTTGGTTTTTACGTAACCGCCCACATTTGCTACAATTGGTGTTTTTATATGTTTAGGAGGGGTATGGCTAGAACTCATCTTTCGGTCAGCCTCATCCTATGTGGCGACTACAGTAATAATAATAATAATATAATAATGTTTATTTGAGATAAGAATATAAATATAAGACAACACTTACATCTAAATACAAATAAACATGAAAAGAAATCACAGAAGGTTCAATTAAACCTTGAATGTGACTGTAACAAGGGGCACAAAAAAAAGAATTTACAAATTAATGCAATAATTAAAAAGGATTACTATACATTTAAGATATCCTATTTGGGAAATAAAATAATAAGAATGCAGAGTATGGACAATCTTACTCTGTTTCATATTTTAGGTAATTGAAATTAAATTACTTACCTTCTAAATAATTCGATGTTCGTGATCTGAAAACATCAAAATGTAATATAATTCGCTGTAAATTACAACTTATACAAAATATCGTCGAGTATTAAATAAAATCTAGATATTATTTAGTTTTACAATATTCGTTTAAGTAAACTGTAAATAAAATAAACTGTTATTTTTAAATAAATAAAACATATCTTTAATAACATGTTTTACTGCCAATTGTCTCTAGATGACTTCATGGTATTTTTTGGTATTTACTGACATTTCTTTCAATTTAATTATTTTAGTCGGATCTCTTTTTTTTTAAATTATTTAACGTCGGTCTATTTCCGCAACGAAGCCTATCACCGACGCACAGTGGGGCAAATAGCCCATTTTTTAAGCAAACGACAATTCCCAGGTCTGGAATTCATGAAATTTATTTTTTTTATCTGTTCGTTATAAAATTGCCTTTAATTTTATCGAGACCGATTTTGGAAATTTCAAAATTCAAGATGGCTAATCCAATATGGCCATTAACATTTTAACAAAAGATTGTTAAAAATTATAAAAAATTGTTACTTGGGTATTTTTTGTTTCTGATCCCACTTCTGATTCCAAAAATTAAGATGGGGGATCCAATATGACGGCCGTAATATTTTTTAAATGAGATGTATATGCGCAAATTGTTAAAAAGTGTTACTTACGGGTTTTAGAGGTTGCTGATCATAAATCTGAAGTTTGAATTACGTTATATCAAAATCCAAGATGACGGATCCAATATGGTCTCTGTAAGTTAAAAAAGAATGACAAGTCACGAAGGAAACTGGTAAAATTTGTTATACGGGGGTTTCGCAGTTTGCTTATCTCGTTTCGGATATTAAAGTTTCGATATTTCGCAAACCAAGAAGAGATTTCGAATATGGCTGCCACAGTTTTTTTAAGAAATTAAGATGAGAAATTAGTTAAAATTGCTACTTGCGTATAGCTTGAGTCTGAGTGGTACACATAATTTGGACGTAGCTAAACATAGCCTTTAGCCTGTCTATACCTACTGCGCATAAGTTAGACGCACTGATACCTATTGCGCATAGTTTGGACTTGTCGAGAACAACTGCGCATTCTTTAGACCCCATTAGGAAACATAACCTGTATTCATTTATTAATGAATAAGCCTACTATCTACCAATTAAAGTATGTCTGGAATCTAACCTAAAATTTAGTTATATTTATGACTTGACCGAATAGGGTACATTAGGTTTATATCTAATAGTAACTGCCTAATAGTATTTGCCTTTTGACTCCTCTATGGTTGAACATTATGTTATGTTAGGTTCAAGGCTAGTTTTCGATTAATTATTTCATTTTTTCACAAACTGCAACTGCAAACTTAGAATTCAAAATTACAAAATTTTAACTTCGGAATCAGCAACCTCAGAAACCTCTAAGAACTAATTATTCATGATTTTTGCGTATACATCATATATATATTTTTAATTATGTCAGTTAAATTGGATCCGACATTTTGGTTTTTAAAATGACGAAATTGAAATATCCGAAACAAGATTAGCGAACTAGTAAATGATTTGTCATTCTTTTTTAATTTACGGACACCATATTGAATCCGCCATCTTGGATTTCGATATTATGTAATTCAGACCTCAGATTTATGACCAGCAACCCCTAAAACCTTCAAGTAACAATTTTTAACAATTTGCTCATGTACACTCCATTCAAAAAAATATAGTGGCCGCCATAGTGGATACGCCATCTTGATTATACGCAAAATTTTGGGATCAGAAATGAGATCAGAAACTAGAGAAACCCCCGAAGTAAATTTTTTTTATAATTTTTAACAATTTTTTGATACAATTTTAATCACCATATTGGATTAGCCATCTTGAATTTTGAAATTACAAAACTCGGTCTCATTTTCCAGCCCTCCTCGCGTTGTTATCCTCGGCTACGTTTCTGGCAATAACTTTCACAAGACGACTGAAAACGATCATTTTACTTGACTTCAGTGCCTATACTACAACTTTTTTCTTTAAATTTTTATAATGATTATTATTTCATCTATTTTATTTTATTTTAAAGCATATATTCCTATTTAATAATTTTTTTACATTTTACAATTTCTTAATTGATTCGGTAATAGCTATAATAACAAAGTTTAAAACAAATTAAAAGACGATACAAAGCAATAAAAGAATCTTGCAAATCAAAACTATATGTAAATACATGTTGAATTTCATATCGAGACAAAATTCTGAACGATTCTACGTTTGTATTATCTCACCCAGTACAAAGGGATCAAAGCTCAAGTTATATACGCTCGAGTAGAAAGAACGCCTGAGGACATGAGGAGAAACGGTAGCTCGCTCCTGAGACCCATCTTCGCAAGGCCGTTTTTGACCACCTAGTTTTAAACAGTCCCTGACCATTTCTCTCCTTCAACGTTTTCACGGTCAATGTGTATTGTGTGTGGCTCTTAAATAGTAGACCCTCTTTGGCACATCTGTTGTAGTGCAAATAAATCTGAACCTGAATATGACTTTGGAACTTGTGAGTGCTTAATTGTTTCTATTATTACTGGTTTCGAGTGGAAAATTAGGGACAAAAATGACGTAAATGGCTACACGTGCTTGATGGATGCAATTAGTAAAATATTTGAACAACATAAAATTGACATGTTGTATAGGTATAACAATTGCAAGACAATCAAAGTTTTACTTAAGATGGCCAATGCATAGTTCGCTTTTAATAACTTTTTTTAAACAATTGTTTATTTATTAGGGTCAGACTCTTCTGCCTAGGGAAAATTCAATAAATTAGAAATAAAAAAATGTATATATATTACGTAACATTCCTATTCGATTTTTCTTCCACATCCACGTGGAGTGGAAGTATAATAATCGTAAAAAAAAATATTTTTTTTTGTTTGTTGAAATAGGTTTAAAATGTTATGAAAAATTTCTGTCGATCTGTCGGGGAAAATAAGTAAAGCAAGCTAGTAAAAGTCTTGGATTTGGCGTATATGTAAAAAGCCAAGGCAAGGCCGCAAATTTCTTTATGACATGGAAATAGTGATTACTTAGGCAGCTGTTTTTAAAAATGATATACAATTGTATCATAACTGTCAGATTCTAATATTAAAAAACCGCTGCCTAAGGAATCACTACTTCCACATCCAGATTTCCCATCCAAGTTTCTTTAAAGAGAAACATCTTGACTATATTATTTGCACTCTGGTATATGGAAATGATTGCTCATATAATGTTAATAAAAGGGCGTTACTGAATCCACATTAAGACGCTGCCGAATCCATATTCTCGGAGTAAACTAATTGAACTATGTTCTCATATGATACCTTAGTAGAAAAATTGCTGCACATGGTCTATTCCATTAAATCAAATTAATGGATTATCTGAAGAAATCAATCGTGAACTATGTGGAGTGGAATTCAGGAACGTAATTATAATGACGGTTTATAAATCAACGAATGGGGACCTAGATTCTTTTCTAGAAAAACTCACACGCGCGTTAGATATCCTAAGGAGGTGATTTCAATGTTCATTTTAATACAGACAAGAATAATGCGCATCTCCATTTAGAATGACGGCCCCAAACGCGGAAAAACTAGGAATAATAATTGTATTGACGGAGATTCAGGCACCTGTAATGTGAGTTAGATTATATAGAGGTCAGGGTCAAAAATATTAGCACAAGAATAAACGTTAAACCTGTAACAGATACAGGTTTACTTCTTTGACCTAGCCATTATTAAAGTAACGTTTGTAGGGAGATTGTTAAAGTTCCAAATCTGTGCGTTGATAAAAAATTCAAACATTTTCTGGAAATTATGACTCAAGCTATAGAAACTTCATTTCCAGAAAAATCAAACTTAATAAGTAAAAAAAAAAAATATTATTGAGTTTTAGCTTATCTGTTTGAGACCACGAGCTAACTTCTTCTAGTGTAAGATTAATTAATCTTTGTAGTTTCTCAGGAGATTCCACTGATAAGGTTACCGCTAAATCGTTAGTAAACATCGTTAGATGGTGAGATGGTGGGGAAGATCTCTAACGTATAACGAAAATACTAGAGGTCCTAGAACAGAGCCCTGAGGTACCCCTTTGTTATATCGTGAAACTCAAACTCACTTAATCTTACTTTGAATGTTCTGTCTTCCACATAACTCAATATTCAAGAGAGGATGTTTCCCCTCAGACCAATTTGATGTAATATTTGCTTTATTATGTCAGTGTCACGAAATATCGACTATTGTCTTCTGTGTAGACATATTCTAATAGATAACAGGTGGCCTTTTCTGTTTCTTTGGATCTAAAATCGTGTTGAGGCACTATGAGTATATACGGTTTCTTTCAATGAAAGACACCAGTCTGTTATAAATGATTCCCTCAAATAGTTTGGACGCAATACTTAGCATAGAAAGTTGTCTATAACTTTCAATTTCAATAGGAGGACCTTTTTATAGAACGGTATTACAATTGCTTGCTTAAGTATATTGGGAAATTGTCTTTCATTTACAGATATTAAATAAGTATACCAGATAAGTAATTATATTATTTTATGAATTACACCCCCTTGAAACTGGAGATCGATACGCCTATGCCTAAGAGTGAGTGACTGGAAACTTGTAGAGTTTTCTAGAGTATGGCGAGAGAAGATTCTTGATCGTTTCTGGATGGATCTGGAGGCGGTTTCAGAGTATATAAGGCGCGATTACCGGCGCAGAGGAAGAAGTTTACTAAAGTGAAATCAATAGCGAAAAAGTGAGGTTAAATAACAAGTAAACAAAGTGTAAAGGTTATTGTGAAGTATTGTATAGTCAGTAAATTATTAAATAAAGTGTTAGTGGTTTACCCCTTGTTAAAATTATTTAGAACCCACGGGTTCATAGAGGGTGTTTCCTAAAAGGTGGAAATACGTAACACTGGTGTCAGACGCGGAATTTTAACAAGAGGATTTTTGGGAAGTGTTGAGAAGACTGGGACAGTATTCTCGGAGTTAGTGCTAACACAGGAAGGACTAATTTACTGGACGTTGTTCGAGGGTTATTATCGAACAGGAAAATAGTGTTAAGTGCATCTTTTGAGACATTTTTGGAACATTTTATTTGGACATTACTGGTTAAGTGAAAAAGACTAGGTAAGACTTTTTTGTGCCATTTTGAAGTTTTTTCTGGACAGTCCCATTACCGATAGTGACGTAATTGTTAAATTTATTTGATTTCGACGTAGTCGTATGCCTATAACAACCAGAAATATGGCAACCGAAAAGCAAATACAGGCACAATTCCAGAAAGTGTTGGAAGAGCTAGAAAGAAGGCATCGAGAAGAAGTAAGTGAAGTCAAAGAGAAAGTAAACAAGTTTGAAGAAGTCAAAAGGGAAATAGACCTGCTTAAGCGACAGTTGAGGGATAAAGGAAGCCAGCAAGTGGTATTATCAGGTCAGCTGTTCGAACCTCCCTCCTTTGACGGCCAAAGT
This sequence comes from Stenurella melanura, assembly GCA_963583905.1. Lineage (NCBI taxonomy): Eukaryota > Metazoa > Arthropoda > Insecta > Coleoptera > Cerambycidae > Stenurella > Stenurella melanura. Next base: position 88,937,340 of record OY757309.1, read on the forward strand.
TCATGGACCATTTACAAGAGGCAGTTTGAGGCAGCAGCGAGTGCAAACAACTGGAATGACGAAGAGAAGGCTATGGCGTTAGTCCTGGCTTTAAGAGGCCAAGCATTGGAGTTGCTCCAGACAATTCCGGTAGACCAACAACAGGATTTTAGAGTTTTAGAAGCTGCCTTAGATCTACGATATGGCGATCAACACCTTGCCCGAATGTACCAGACCCAGCTGAAATCACGTGTTCAAGGGGCTGGGGAAAGCTTGCAAGAGTTCGAAGCTACCGTGTGGAGATTGGCTCACCTGGCTTACCCGGATGTACCGAAGAAATTCCAAGAGCAACTGGCAGTAGAGGCTTTTATGGATGGTATACAGGACGATGACATCAGGCGAGTCCTCAGGTTATCTCGATACCAGAACAGCAGCGAAGCATTGGTGCGTGCACTCGAGGTGGAAGCTGTCTTTCAGGATACCCCGAGTCCAAGAGTACAAGCTGTGAGTATCGAAGAATCGCAACCAGAAAAGAAGAACCAGAACCCTATGTTGGCTGATATATATAAAATGTTCAGTCAGTTACTGCAGAAAGACAAGGAAAGCCAAGCGGGGGTATTAAATGTTACAACTGTGGCAGAGCAGGGCATATCAAACAAGACTGTCGACAGCGGAGCTCGAGGAAAGTGTGTGTAGGAAACATGGAAGAGGTGCAGAATAAACAAAGTAGTGGAAGGCCAAGCGTACGGCGTATAAAATGTTACAGATGCGGAGAACGAGGACATATCCAGCTAGAATGTCCACGGAGGAGCTTGGAGAGAGTAGAGGCCGATGCTGTGAAGCCGAGGGGAAACCCAGAGGAAGCCGGTACCAATGAGGCTGTGTCAGATAAGGAACGTGGTGCCCATAGAGAAGTGAAAATTTCCCAGCTTCGGAGCATTACGAGAAGACCACTACCAGGATATGATGATAAAACGAAACCTCAGAGAGATCCAGACATTTTGTCCGAAAGAGGGTGCAAAACGGATTGCAAGTACTGTCATCAGGAGAAACTGCAGATCATGATAGCAGTCAACACTGTCAAGGTGGAGGTACCGGATGACAGGACAGATGAAGCGCTCAGACACGAGCAACTGATCGATGAGCAAATTGGGCCTATATTGAGAGCCAAAGAAAGAGGAACTCGTGCAAAATGGAAGGATGTTTTGGACAAAAGAGTGGGACTGAAGGCACTATGGGCGCAGTGGGACTCATTGAAAGTCATGAACGGGCTGTTGCGGAGAGCGTGGGAAAGCCCGGATGGAAAGCAGGTGGTTATGCGTCTAGTGATTCCCAGGTGTCGAGTAGCGAAAGTGATTCAGGAAGTGCACAATGGAACATCTGATGGACACTTCGGTGTTAACAAGACCCTGAAGAAAATACGGGAACGATTTTATTGGATAAAAAGTCGTCAGGATGTGGAGGCTTGGTGTCGCAAATGCAAGATTTGTGCAGCCAGTAAGGTACCACAGACTGGAAGTAAGGGTGAAGGGTTCAACGCCGGAGCTCCTTTCAAGAGGTTGCCTAACGATACAGCGGAGCCATCACCAGCCAGTGACCGAATGAAGGCTCGATAAGACCAGAAAGGTACTTCAAAAGGGTTCATCAAGGTGGGAGAGCAGAAAGTCAAAGATGAAGATCGTTCATTTGGGTAGACTGGCGAAGTACATCGATGATTCTGAATTGCCTGATCGGGACGATCAGGCTTAAGGAAAGGGCAGTGTTATGAATTACACCCCCTGGAAACTGGAGATTGGTACGCCTATGCCTAATAGTGAGTGACTGGAAACTTGTAGCGTTTCCTAGAGTATGGTGAGAGAAAATTCTTGATTGTTTCTGGATGGATCTGGGGGGGTTTCAGAGTATATAAGGCGCGATTACCGGCGCAGAGGAAGAAGTTTACTAATGTGAAATCAATAGCGAAAAAGTGAGGTTAACTAACAAGTAAACAAAGTGTAAAGGTTATTTTGAAGTATTGTATAATCAGTAAATTATTAAATAAAGTGTTAGTGGTTTACCCCTTGTTAAAATTATTTAGAACCCACAGATTCATACAGGGTGTTTCCTAAAAGGTGGAAATACGTAACATTATGTTTAATATTTTTTAGTATATTAGCTGCCAACCCATCAAAGGATTTTTTTCAATTTTATAATTGTCGCATTGACCTCAGTAGCGGTTTTAGGTGTGAAATATATTGTTTGCTTCCTATACGTTAATGTAATAGCACGTCAAAGAAAAATTTGATCCAAAGTGTTCGGATATTTTATTTTTGGTATCATCAGTGAAGTGATGTGCAAATATATTTACTATTTTATTTTTATCGTTAATTTGTTCATTATTAAATTTTAGAACAATATCTTTGGCATTGTGTTTATTTCGACCTAATCTATCATTGACAATTTTACAGGTTTCCTTTGATTTGTTAGATGCATTGCATATCGTAGTCTTCAATTTAGTTTGAAACAAATAATTTAAACACTTTGAGTTTTCAAACTGAAAAATCGTAGTAATATTTGAATTCGACAGAATTTATAACACGACGTGCATATAATGAGATTTTATAGATCTAACTTATATTTGACGATTTAAGAATTACATATAAATACGTCCATTGCCAATGTTTAAAATATTTCATCACAAAACTCCGTCTACTGAGTTTTTAAGTGAAGTAATTTAAACGCTATTGTGCTTTACATTTTCTTGTCCAATATCATTTCATGTGATACCTACTCTTATCCTACCTATATCCTTTGTGATTCATTGTGCTGAATTTTTAATTTAAACATCCATTTCGTAATACGAACCAGTAAAACTCATATAAACTATGCAATAACTATCAAACTTATTCCCACAGCTCCATTATTACAATAGTAATTGTGTTCTAATTGAAATATAATTTAATAAGGTTATAATTTGACCGTACAAAAACCAATTCTATGCGATATTTCGTAACAGGATACTTTTGTACCACAAAGCATAATCCATTTATAATTTCAACTCGATACAAAACTGTTTCAAATTGCATTTCTATAGAATTTCCATTACCAATTCACAAGGTAACGCCAGTACAATACGACAATAGAAAAATGCGGCCTTAAAAGTGCAACGTTTATGAGCAAAATGGAATAACTGTACCGGACATGGCACAAAGACGAAACGAGAAACTTTCTTGAACTCCTAGAACATGGGCGAATGTTGTGACTTGTCCCTTATTCATAATAATACCACCGTGAAACTGACTGACAGCAAATAAATATAACCATAACCTTTTTTACCTGTCTCTCTCTAAACACAGTCAAGTTTTGTTGGCTCCCTCGTTAGGGCTACGAGGCGTAACAGTTATTTATTTAGATATTCTGGCATGTCATGTCAAAATAGACGCTAAATAGAAAAATACAGAAAGCAAAATGTTTATTTGTTTTGTCTTCAGAGGACAAATATCTGAAACAAATAATCAATATGTATCTTGTTACCGGTGAGAAATCGTCAATGGGATATGAATAAATTTTAATAAAACGGGTCAAGTAATGTAAGGAGCAAATATGAAGCTTTTGTATTGGTCACGTCTTTATTATGCAGTGTCTACTTGTTGACAAGAGAGCTGACAATACTAACGTGGTTACTGGTCTATAACAATAATTTATTAAATATATGTTGAAATAAATTTAACTGTCTTTTAAAATGAAAAACCGCTGCCTAAGGAATCATTACTTCCACATCCAGATTTTCCATCCAAGGAAAACATCTTGACTATATTTGCACTCTAGTATGTGGGAAATTTAATAATATTTGAGGCAGATGTCATAAGAAAATTTGAGGTGTTTGTTTTAGTAAGGGGTCCAAAGCTTTAAAAATTGAAATGACCCATTCCAACAAGGTAAATGATTTTTGGAAACGAATTAAGGAAGAGGGTCCTTAGGGGCATCAGAAATGGCTTGTTGGACTTTTGTTGGCGCTTGCGCAACTTCTCCACAAGAAAAAAACATGGCCGAATGTTATTTCAAGAATTTGTGTTTTTAAACGTTTACCTCTTCCTAAAAAATTAACTACTTGCGATATCAATCTGATTTTTTATATCTATATACTACAAACACGAGCGCATCTATCTGTACTAATAGACCTTCAAAATCACTTACGATTTTTTTCTAAATGAATCCAAAATCACATGAACGAATTTTGTGTGTTTGAAATTTCGACGTGCGGGCAACTATATTAAATATTCGAATTTTGTATCTATTACATACGAATAAAATATGGTCTAAAGATCAAAAAAGTTTTTGCAAAAAAAACTAGCTCGATATCTTATACAGTTTTCGAGATACGGATTTTTAAATTCGACCGTAATAATGTCTTGTTATTAGCGCGCAACGTGACAGCAATTGTGGATAGATCATATATTAGTCTAATACCTAATTTGATTTAGATGTTATATTATTCTTGATCATTAGATCACTCATTGTCTGAAAATTATTAAACAATTATTTCGGTGCAATAAATACGTGGTTTTAAATTATGATGTAATTTGTTACATGTAATATACTGCCGTTCTAAGCCAAAATGACGTACTTCATTATACGCTCTTCTTGAGATATTTGACATTTTATGCCGCTAATCTCAGCACATCTTATTTTTTTAAATAGTTTCATTCTATTTTTGAATTTAATTCTATGAGGCAGATGCAAAAATAATGGTTTATTGATTATTGAAAAAAGCCGGTCATTTAACAAGGAAACTTTGAAGTACGTCCAATTTGCTTAGGAAATTTTAAGTTACGTCATTTTGGTTTAAGACAGTATATCTAGACTTGCAAATAGAGTACGAAATCGTTAATAAGTTTTAATAAATTGAGTTTAAAAATAAAAATTGACCTAAACTTCGGATTTAAAAAAAGTACGATATGACTTAAGAAAACAAGCCCTGAATATTGGTATAAATAAGGACAAATGTTGCCCAACAATGTGAACTTGGATTCCTCACGCCTAGCACAAAATTTGAAGTGCAGCCATGAACAAACGAACACAATAATATTTACGAAAGGTATGTTTGATTTTTCCAAAATAGAAAAACTACAAAAGTTTTGTGGGTATACGACAACAAAGGGTATTTTATAGTATTCACGAAACCAATAAATAATTAGGTGAAAAACATGAAGAAGAAAATATTGTAAATATGTTTATGGCAGTCTATGTATTGTGTGACCTGTCAGTTATTCTTTCCGAAGGGGAAAAAGTGAGCAGTTACAGTTGCCTTAAATCAAACAGGCCATCTAAACAGTTTGACTAATCTTGGAGATAACTGCGATGCAATTGGTGATCGTGTCATTGAAGATGGTCGTAAGACCTATGTGAATCTGTATGGCCATAGTGAGTTTAATTAGATTCACCAAGGTAGCATTTATTTTTCATAAAGTTATTAGACACACTTTCGCTAAGTCCTACAAGAGAGCTTACCTACTGCATTTGAAACTGTCATTAAGTCCAGAAGTTTGGTATGCTTAGCTTGCAACTGAAGTACTTAGCGAAGCAGGGTCAAACCCTGCTTACTGCAAAATAATTTTAATTGTAAAAATTATTCACAAGAAGTGGTTTAGATTCTCCTATACTTTCCTTACCTAACACAAAATTCTGGATTTTAAACAAATTACCCCGGTGACTTGAAAAACGGTTAAGAAAACACATCACACTCTTCCAGAAAATTTGGATATCTATCAATAACCAAATAAACCCACAAATGATGACAAAAAACCACGAGTGGTTAAAAAAAACAAAAAGTGGAATTGTAAAGTAGAGTGTGACTAAAAATGTTGATGTTCTGTTGCTGTGCATGTGGCCTTTCCTACAATTGTTTTAAGGGCAGAAATAATACAGAGCAGTGTTTAACAGACAGTAATTCTTACTAGTCTAGTAGTGCTTTGTCGATGCTTACTGAGCTGTGTATAATTATGCATTATTATTATTATTATTATTATTATTACTCATAAATTACACGTTTTGTGTACGTGTTTATATTTTATTTCTATATTGTATAATGATGGTATATATAATAAATATCTCCATATACAACACCTTCATAACCTATAGATCTAATAAATACTATGCCAAATAAGTTTCATTTTACATATTAATATTTTTGTAAAATTATAAATAATAATAACACAATATCAAAAATGTATTGGCTTACTATCTTGATGCATTACAATTAACCACATAGCAGTACGTGAGATAATAGCCGCATGGTAATAGGAGTATCACGGACCTAAATTATGGTTTAATTTGAAAAGTCTGTAACTCAAAAATTGTAAAAGATATGGAGCTATTTTTTTTGCAAAAACTTTTTTGATCTTTAGACCATATTTCATTCGCATATAATATATAAAAAAATTAAACATTTAATATAGTTGATCGCACGTCGAAAATTCAAACACACAAATTTGCTTCCTGTGATTTAGGATTTATTTAGAAAAAAACCGTAAGTGATTTTGAAATTCTAACAGTACAGATATGTGCGCTCATGTCAGTAGTATACAAATATAAAAAATCACATCAATATCGTACGTAGTTAATTTTCTAGCGAGAGGTATATGTTTAAAAACACACATTCTTGAAATAACGTTCCGCCATCTTTTTTTCTTGTGGAGAAGTTGTGCAAGCGCCAAAAAAAGTCCAACAAGCCATTTCGGATACCCATTAGGACCCTCTTTCTATATGCGAGCTCAAAATTTATTTACCTTGCTGGAATGGGTTACTTGGCGATTTAGACGGCTTTCGAAGCTGTGGACCCTCTACTATTTCTAGCATATACGCCAAAAATTAAGTTTTTGGACTCACTTTTTCCACTATACAATCCCCTCCCTTTAACGGAATCATCTCAATAAGATGTCATTACAATACGAAATTTTAAGTGAATATTTCAATATTATTTTATCAACAATGGAGTGCAGTTGCTGGTAGGGGGGCGGGGGCTGGGTGAGAAATATTATAAAACTGTGTAAGGCCATGGCTTCTACTGTACACCAAATTTCAACTTTCAGCTTGCTTTACTCATTTTATTTTATTTACTTCTACTATCTAGTTCCAGATGTCGTTATAATACATACATGTACTAAATTTCAAACGAATATCTCAAACATATTGTATTAACCCCTTTGATAATAGAGTGGAGGGGTTGAAATATGTTATAAAAAATCTAAGGCCGTGGCATCTAGTATACATCAAATCCCAAGTTTCTGTACTCTTACCACCTTGCTTTACTTATTTTCCCATATTTTCCCCAATTTAACTTCAACCCCTCAACGGAATCATCGCAAAACATAATCTAAATACAGATGTCGTTATAATACATATTATGTATCAAGTTTCAGGTGAAAATCTCAATATTGTTTTATGAACTGTTTTAATAATGGAGTGGGGGTGGTGGGAAGAATTAAGAAATATCATAAAAAAATCTGAGGCCTTGACTTCCAGTATATACAGCGAATATCTCAATTTTATTTTATCAACCGCTTTAATAATGGAGAGGGGGTGGTGGGGGAGGTGGAGTAGTTGAAAGATATTTTTTAAAAATCTGGGGCCTTGACTTCTACTATATACACCAAATTCCAAGTTTCTGTACTCTTACTAGCTTGCTTTACTTGTTTTCCAATATATACCCCTATTTAACCTCCAACTATATATACTAGAAGCCAATGCCCAAGATTTTTTTGTAATATCTTTTCAACTCCCCACCCACTCCATTATTGAAAGGGTTGATAAAATAGAATTGACACATTCACTTGAAATTCGGTACACGTATATATTATAACGACATATTATGGAACTAGATTTTATTTTGAGATGATTCTGTTGAAGGGTTGGGGGTAAGTAGAGGTAAATAGGGGAAAATGAGTAAAGCAGGCTGATAAGAGTACAGAAACTTGAGATGTGGTGTATTTACTAGAAGTCAGGGGCTCAGATTTTTGTATAATATTTTCCATCATCCCAACCACCCACACCCCATTATTAAAGTGGTTGATAAAATAAAATTGAAATATTCACTTGAAATTTGGTACTCGTATATACTATAACGATATCTGGAACTAGATTATATTTTTTATGACATCTGCCTCATGTATTATTAAAATTCTATGACCAATTATTTCCACATACTAGAGCGCAAATATAGTCAAGACATTCAAGATGTTTTCCCTTAAGGAGACCTGGATGGAAAATCTGGATGTGGAAGAAGTGATTCCTTAGGCAGTGATTTTTTATATTATTAAAAATAAATGTTGACTAATGTGAAAACAAGTTCATGTATACTTTCCCCAGGAAATTACTTTTCAACTCGTGTATTGAAGAAGTGACCCCTGCTCCGAAGCAAATAATTCACATTTGATGCACTTCAAAAGAATTTTTTTGCCAACTGAGCTAGAATGAAATTGTGATCATCACGAAATTTTCAGCATCAGTTGCCTTTGCCTTTGATATAATACGGGAAATTTAAAATCTGCCAGTCTCTATTAACATTTGCTTACGGCACAATTATGTACCTCCACTTTGGGATATGATCATAATTAATAAATACTTCTGCAAAGGTCTTTCATACGTGTTTAAAATTAATGATAAAATGGTAAAATTTGTTGAATGTTCGATTTTTATGTGAATGTTTTCAGTTCATCTAAAATTCATTTACACACACAACTTCTAATTTACTTTTCATCACAAAAAAACTACTTAATTCAATCTTCTTTTAAGAATTAAAACTTAACCTACATGTCCTTTTTAGCATAAGAAAGAATTGAAATTGTATACTAACAAAAACTAGAAATTATCAAAAATACTGTAGAGCCGGTAAGGCAGTCACAAAATGGTGAAATATGGGTTACTTGGTATGCTAATTCAATATAATTTCCACATGTTAGGGAAAAATAGTATTTATAAAATATATAATTCAAACATAGACCATACTGCAAATTCGAGTTTCATTTCAAAATATGCTCTGCTAAATGTAGAGGGAAGTGAGTTAAGTGTCGTCGTAAATAGACGTGTTTTTAAGATACTCTCTAAAGAGCGGTAAAAAAGCTGTAAAAACCCTGCTAAACTCGAAAAAATTTCAACCACCAGTAGATTAAGAAATTCTGCGTGAAATGAAGCGCCTCAATAGAACAACAGAGTTCATATGGAATTAATAATTACAAGATTTTCTAATAATATTAAATTAAATAAAGCAAACAAACTCAAGTGAAGTGCAGTACACCCTAGACGACCCAACAAGATACGTTTTTAGTGGTTGATGGGCAATAAATAATAGCATAATCAGTGTCAAAATGAGGCACATATGTTTGCAAGGCAATATAGCTGTGTTGTGACCTAAAGCAATTGTATGCAGTGGAAAGTTTTTAAATGGACAAAATCAACTCAACCCAAAAGAAAAGGAAAAGAAATAAAATAAAACAGCAATCACACGACGCAGTAGAAAGACAGATAAGTTGTAAATTGATTTATTTTATTTTATCTGATTTAATTGATATTATTCTATTCTATCTTTCTATCTGATCTTTACCATGTTAATTTTTATCACTAGATTTATTGATTCAAAACATAGTATTTTACTATTAATTTGGAAGGCAGAAATTGAAACCGATTTTCTCAAAGAAATGACATACAGGGTGAGCAAACTATCCCTTCGGACATCTTTTTTCTCATAACGCGCAAAAAAAATATTGTTACCGCGAAATAGGGCCCTTCCTAGCAACTCCACTGTAAGTGGATATTTACCTGTGGAACGATTAATAAACAAAAACAAAACAAAAAAAAAATAAAAAAATGAAAGCTGCTAAATTCAGAAACAGAAGAAACAGAAAACTTAGCAGAAAAATGGAGATGACGATAGATAGAAACTTAAAAGAAGCATGGAAACTTAAAAGAAGCATCTCACAAACACCTACACTTCCTATCCTATATTCCCACCCCATGCGTCAATGCGTCAATCAATTAATCAATCAAAAAATGCTCTGCTAAATGTAAGAGTAGCCTAAACTTTTCTGGGCGCCCACAACATTTCATATAATAATTAAACATTTTTCTGCATTTTATTTACAAAAATAAAGATGATTTATTGTTATTATTACCATTATTATTATATGCTCAATTTGGACTAAAATGTTACTTTAATCAATAAACTAAACTTAATTAATTCACAGACTTTTCTATTAGGTATCACAAAACTATTGGGCAGCTAGACCAAATTTTAAGTATACATTCTTGTACTCTCGGCACAGGTCAGCGGTAGCAAACCCGTAGTGAAGTATAGTAATCGTAACCAAATTTTCATTTTTTTTTTTGTTGAAATAGGGTTAGAATGTCTTAAAACGTCGAGATTTTAAATTTGACAGAAAAAAGATTTTCTGTCTGTAGGTGTGTAATTTTTTTTGTGCGCACCTTTTCTCAGCAATGGTTTAAGATATTGACTTGAAATTTGGTGCACATATGTACCATGACGAGATCTGGAACTGAATTTTTTGCGCTAGTTCCGGTGAAAGGTTGTGGGTTACATAGAGGTAAATAAGAGAAAATAAGTAAAGCAAGCTGGTAAGTGTACGATAACTTGGAATTTGGTGTATATACTAAAAGCCAACACCTTAGATTTCTATAATATTTTCAACAACGCTTTAAATTTTTCTATAACATCTACCCCAAATATTGTTAAAATTCTATGACCATTAATTTCCACATACTAGGGTGCAAATATAGCCAAGATGTTTCCTTTAAAGTGACTTGGATGTAATATCTGGATGTGGAAGTAGTGATTCCTTAGGCAGCGGTTTTTAAACTTATATTTAGTTACCAGATGCACATTTACATGTATAAATGACCAATACAAGTTATCTGTGTAGGAAATCAACAGCGGGTATCTTTAATAACTTTAAAAAATAAGTAGAAACTACAAAATATACGAGTTCTATAACGAAATTTCGCAAATAGTACATAATACGTATTATTTCCCTCACAAATAGAAACACACCTGCCCTTGGATGCTTTGAGTCCTTTGGGGCATAGACCTTTGCTTATAAACAGTACAATTCGATGTAGGTAGAGCGAGTAATTTATGGCCTTTTCGCCTGATTTATACGCTTCCAATTGTCATCTTGACGTCTTCATTATAATATATCACAAAATATTTGGAGAAAACAGTCATGGTTGTAAATAAATTTCATGAATTATCACGTTTATTTTTCTACGAATGACTTCCATACATTTAAAAGCTTTTAGAAAGTACTGAATTTACATTAGGTTCTTAGTTTAGATAAGGAACAATACTGTTTTCTTCTAATTTTAGCTACTATGATTTAGAAACAGCTAGATATTACAGGTTAAACAACTTACCTTTCACTTTTAAAGATTTTTCCGTGCGGTGTGTGGCTCCTCGGTATCTGTAAAGAAAACATAGAAACGTTAATTATTTTTGTTCTTAAAATTCCATCTCGTTAGTTTTATGACGCACTCTCATAATCTGTGCTTCTAACGACGCTATTATATAAAAATTAGTAGAGAACGTGATTGTAACATTTAAATATGAGTTGTTGTTTTTAAACACAGTTAGGAAACAAGATATTTCAACCCAAGAAAGACTTACTAAATTAAAATTATTTTATTCTAATTATTCACAGTGTCTTAGCAGGGTCTTAGATGATCTCTGCATTATTCTATTTGGCCTTCCTTCACTGTGTGCCACATTTGACAAAATCATGCCACCCGTCGCAGCTGTCTGTTAGGCCTATGGATTGGTATGAGGCCATAAAATTATGTATATCGGTATTAAACCAATTAACACGTCTAATTTTTACATATTCTAATGGCTATGGTGTCAAATTTACAGACTCTAGTACATTTTATAAAATGGCGACACGGGCATAGGCGTTACGCTTGAAGTATTTTGCTACGTTCATTATGGACCGAATAGAATAGAATAAAGCAGAATTTTTTTACTATGCCTTAAAAGTACAAATAAGACATAAGAGGCGTTAGGTACAGTAAGAACCGATATTTAAAAGTGAACTAAGAGATCTAAGCGAATATTTGGGACGCTCTGTATATTTGTACTTGTAAATAAGTTCAATGTATGTACCACGTGACAGCTGCCAGTTGAAACCTTCCTGCTATGGGATATTTATGTAGATTACACCGGGTGTAACACGATCATGGCGTACCCCCCTTTTTTCTTTTAGTTTTGAAGATAATTGATTGAAATTTAGGATATACTACATACCTGGTAAGCGGCACTTTTTGACATTTGACCGAAACTTTGCGGAAATTAATAAAAGCAAAGGTGGCGGTGTACTTGTGGCTTTAAAAAGTAAGTATATATATGACGAACTTAATGTAGACTTTATACGTGAAACTCTACCCCAAATAGATATCGTTGGTATTAAGATGACTATTAATTTTCAAAATATTTTCATTTTCATAATTTATGTACCTCCAAATACACCGTATATTACTTATGAAGTCCTGTTTGAGTGTATTGAATCCATGGACTACTTAAATGACGAGAATATTTATTTTATAGGAGATTTTAATATCCCAGAGTTTAACAAGGTAAATGTTGTTCCAAGCAATCGTGTCATTACTTTGCAACGTTTCTTAGAATTTTTTGACTTGAAACAATTTAATACTGTGTTAAATATTAATGATAGTGTTCTTGATTTGGTATTATCAAGTGCAAATTGCGATGTCAGTAGATCATTAGAATGCCTGCTTATGGAAGATTTACATCATCCGCCATTAGATATATCTCTGAAAATAAATAATTTTCAACCTGAAAATTTCCCGTTTAATTTAACTGAAGCATATAATTTTAAAAAAGCCAATTATCCCCTTTTGTACAATTGTTTATTTCATACTTACTGACTGGTCATTTTTAACTGAACTAAATGATGTTAACTTAGCATGTACCGACTTTTTATTCTAAATTAACAGAGATTTTTGATATATTTGTACCCAAAACTCTTCCTAAACAGACCAAATATCCACCATGGTATACAAATAATATTGTAAGAGACATAAGGAAGAAAAATACTATTAGAAAAAAATATAAGCAAACAAAAAACTATGATTATTATAACGAATTTAGGAATATAAGAGAGAAAATTAAACAGGATGTGAAACAAGCATATGACAATTATTTACTTAATATACAGGGTAACATAAAAAATGATCCGAAAAGATTTTGGTCATATGTAAATAGTAAAAAAAGATGTTCCTCAATTCCAGACAATATTCTATATAATAATGTTCAACATACAAATCCTCAAGATATTGTTAATGCATTTGCGACCGTCTTTCAAGCAGCTTATTTAAATCCTAATACAAATAGTAATAAAAATTCCCCCTGCGGTGAGGTAAATAGTAGTAATTTATGCGTAACAACCTTTTCGGAATTGGACGTGCTGAAATCTCTCAAGAAAATTAAACCTAAATTTACCAAGGGCCCTGATAATATACCTGCCTTTATTGTAAAAGACTGTGCACACATCTTTGCTCGTCCACTTACAATAATTTTTAATTTATCCCTAAAATGTCAGATATTTCCTGATGTGTGGAAATATTCTCGTTTATGTCCCGTTTACAAAAAAGGCAACAAAAATAACGCGGAGAATTATAGGCCAATAACAATCATTTGCAATTTTGCGAAAGTTTTTGAGTTTACCTTGAGTATGCCACTAACAAGGCACGTGCAAGGTCAAATTGTAACAAACCAACATGGATTTGTATCCGGCAGATCCACTGAGACTAACCTCACCTGTGTCACGCAATACCTTTCTGAAAAATTGGATAATAACAAACAGGTTGATATTATCTATACGGATTTTTCCAAGGCGTTTGATCGCCTGGATCATGGTATTCTGATACAAAAGCTTAGCAATTTCGGACTATCAGCGTCACTATTAGATTTAATTACCTCGTATTTAGGAAATAGGCGACAGTATGTAGAATACCATGGTTTCAGGTCATTCGACGTCTTGGCTAGCTCAGGTGTCCCTCAGGGATCTGTACTGGGACCACTTTTCTTTAATATCTTTATTAATGACATTGTCACAAATATTGACGTTGAAAGCCTGTTATATGCGGACGATCTAAAAATCTATTGTGTAATTGAAACTGATGAAGATTGTGACAAGCTTCAAAATAACTTGAATAAGATAAATGATTGGTGTCTACTAAATCAACTACCTCTCAATGTATCCAAATGTAGCGCATTTACATTTTGTAGAGCACGCAATTATATTAGTTTTAATTATCATTTAAATAACCAGGAGTTACAAAGACCTGATACAATTAAAGATCTGGGGGTGACCTTTGACAGAAGTCTAAGTTTCAATGAACACATAAATTTAACTGTATCATCAGCTTTAAAAAGCCTAGGATTTGTAATAAGGAATTGTAAGGGTTTTAATAATACGGACATTATGAAATTATTGTACTACTCCTTTGTGCGATCAAAATTAGAATATTGCTCACTGGTATGGTCCCCGGGCTATGCTACGTATATAAAAAGTATCGTAAACATTCAGCGTCGTTTTGTTAAGTATTTGTGTTTTATTGAAGATGGCAATTATCCCACAACTGGTTATTCGCAAAACCTCATGTTAGAAAGATTTGATATGTCGAGTCTAGAAAATAGGAGAATAGCACACTCTGTAATATTTCTGCATAAAATTATTCACAATATATCTGATTGCCCGTCTATTTTGGAGCAACTGTGTTTCCGTGTACCTCGTATAGGAAGCAGAAATCGTGAAACATTCTATCTTGCTACTCCCCGAACAAATTTACTAAAACTTTCACCTATACATTTTATGTGTAAAAATTATAATTCAGTGCAAAATGAGCTTGATATATTTAATTGTAGTCCTGCATCAATTAAAAGATTACTATGCGTATAACCCCATATCCCTTATTGCCGTTTCATGTTTTTTTTTAGAGTTATGTGATGTGTATATATTATTTTAAGTCAGTTTTTTCTTAGTATTACATTTGTATTTTGTTTCTTCACAGTACGACACGTACTATGAATTTGGTATATATAATACTTATACTGTTTGTGCTTACTAGTGTAACATTCCCACCCTTTAATTGGTTTTCTGTTGGGTGGTTGTATCTAAATAAATAAATAAATAAATAAATAAATAAATAAATATAATTGATTTTTTTTACTTCCGGTTTCGCCGGAAGTGATACTAACTTTGGTTTTTTAAATGGAACACCCTATCTATTATTGCTGAATTCTGCATAATTTTCCGAATCCAACGATGTCAAATAAGTGACATTTCAAACATCAGTTTTTTTTTATAATACAATATTTAGTTTTCCATTTAAGTGTGCCATGATGGTTTCGATTTATTGTAAATGACCTGTGTAATGCTACACAAATCGAAATCCCGTTAAAAACACTAAACGACGTGATCTATAAGCAAATAAAATTCACCAAAATTGTTTTTGGGGCAAAACTCATTTTTTTCAAATGGAAATGTATCCGTTCCGTGGTACCATTTATTGGTACTATTAATAAGGAATGTATTCATATGTCGTATTAAAATATGCGATAAATACAAACAAAATTACAGCTAAAAGAAAATACAATTGTGTTCTAATTGAATGTTAAGAAGTAATTAAGGTGGCTTTGAAAACAATGAAATATTTAGCTTGTCAGTGTTTTTACTATGTCTTTAAAAATTGTTTAAAATTTATAGAAGAGATGAAAAAGTGTACATGTTAATTATTTATGGGGAAATCAATTCCGAAGAGAGCCCAACAATGATCTCGAAGAAAATTTCATTATTGACGAAGGAACGGAATTTGATGTTTTGGCTCTAATAGAAGTTGATAAGACTGTTTCTTTAAGGCAAGTTGGGTTTGAATTGAACATCAGTCACCAAACAGTAAGCCGAATTTTGCACAAATACCACTATAAATCTTTAAATACCAATTGCACCAGCATTTGTACGAAAGTCAGTACGAACGTAGGATGGAATATTGAAATGGATTTTGTATAATAACGTGCAGCCAAACAATGATTCTTTGGCACTGATTTTATTTTCGGACGAGTCAAGGTTTACAAATTTGGGATTATTTAACCGACAAAATACAAAATATTGGTCACAACAAAATCAAAATTTATTACGGGAGGGTAACTTTCAAGTGCGGTTCGGTTTCAATGTTTGGCCTGCAATGATCGGTAGTAGAATCATTGGTAAAATAATATTTGAAGGACCTCTGACTGGTGCCACATACTTGAAATTCCTGGAAAATGAGATTGAGGACATTTTAGATGAGTTACCTTTAGATTTAGGACATGGAATGTATTTCCAAGATGGCGTTTCTCCACATAATTCAAGGATAGTAATTGATTACCTTCAACGGAGATTCGTAGAAAACGTAATTTCGTCGAAAGGTCCTGTGAGGTGGCCTCCAAGGTCACCTGATTTAACGCCCCTTGATTTCTTTGTTTGGGGTCATTTAAAAAATATCGTCTATGCAACCGCCGTTACAACCCGTGAAGACCTGGAGCTACGAGTAAGACGAGCAATTAATAGCATAACGGCCCAGCGAACGTTCTTCGAGAAACAGCTATGCGAGTTCAGAAGTGCATTGACGTTAATGGACAGCATTTTGAACAAATGTTGTAATGTTTTGTGTTAATTTTTTATATTCCAAAACCATATTATGTGTAACAAGGTAATTAGAATAAAATTGTATTTTCTTATTTTCTTTTAGCTGTAATTTTGTTTGTATTTATCGTACATTTAAATACGATATATGAATTAATTCCCTATTAATAGTACCAATAAATGGTACCACGGTACCGATATGGTTCCATTTGAAAAAACTGAGTTTTGCCCCAAAAACTATTTTGGTGAATTTTATTTGCTCATAAATCACGTAATTTAGTGTTTTTAATGGGATTTCGATTTTTGTAGCATTACACGAGTCATTTAGAATAAAGCAGAACCGTCATGGCGCACTTAAATGGAAAACTAAAAATTACATTATAAAAAAAATTGATGTTTGAAATGTCACTTATTTCGCATCGTCGGATTCAGAAAATTATGCAGAATTCAAAACTGCAATAATATATAGGGTGTTCCATTTAAAAATCGAAAGTTAGTGTCACTTCCGGCGAAACCGGAAGTGAAACAAAATCAATTGTATGTCAAAAAGTGCCGCTTATTATGTATGTAGTATATCCTAAATTTCAATCATCTTCAAAACTAAAGGATAAAAAGGAGGTATACCCGGTATATTGAATGTATAAGTAATTTCAAAAATAATATAGTAATTTGTGCAACAAGAGTGGATATGATAGCCATATCGCCATTTTTTTAAACGAATAGTTGGCTATGTACTTAATATACGAACTGACTTTGATAGCTTACGGACTAACTTGAATTTTTTAAAACGAATAGTTGGCTATGTACTTAATACACGAATTATGATTGGTCGATTTCATATCCATCCTAGATAGGATATGAAATATATACGTTCAGATAACTGGAATGGCCTACTTATCCATTGTACAGACTGTACAGAAAAGAGCAAATATACATAAGAGTGTAGAAAAAAACTTATCCTTTCCGCATTGATTAGCCTCATTCTGTTGATCCCTAGTTTATTTTCTTGAGATGATTTACACTTTCCTAATTCATTCCAGTTTGGGTTTATTACTACATGATAGTTTATTACCTACTTCACTACATATGTCGGTCACTATTTTATGGTTTGTTGTTGCACGTGTTAATTTTCTCTTAGCCAATTATTAGGTACATACTACTAAAAGAGCACTTTACCAGTAATTTTCAAATATTAATTCCATATGAACTTTGTTCTTCTATTACGACACCTCAGTTTAAACCAAAATTGTTTTAAACAATATCAAACCAAGTTACCGACTGGTAACATGGATATTTGTAATCGATAGTGTTTTCTGAATTGATTCCAAAAAGGAAACAGCGTTCGAAATGTATTCGAAACGCACGCGCCCATGTGACCTGGTCTATAATATCAATTTTTGAAGCGTGTTTTAAAAAAAAGTTTAACAACATCCATTAATACTAGGTATGTGTTTTTGGAGGTAAAACGCGAGAAACTAATAAAATATGCAGCAACAACTGAATTCAGCCACTGACATTAAAGATGAATGAGAAAAGAATTAACATAAAATTAATTTTATAGAAACACAAAGTGTAAAAATATAAAAACATTACTTTGATGTTTTGTTTAGATAAAAGTTATTAATATGTTTTCCAAATTAAGTTTTGACATTTTCCTGGTTATTTATGATCCTTTGTCCTTTGTAGCGCCCACATTACGCGAACAGAAATTAGTTGATGAAATAAATAATTCAGAATCAGCTACAGCTTTCGTAATAACTTACCAAAAAAGAAACTTGTTTGGCGATGCATATTGTTTATTGTTATGTTATTTTTATAATAGATATGCTAATTATTCGATTGTTTGTGTACAAAGTGGTTCTAAATGCTATGCATTTTTCTTGTGCGGAGATAAAACGCTCCAAGGGGCCATGCCCTCCCCCCCAAAAGACCGTGAGGAATATAAGAAAATCAGAGCAAATGACAATACAAGATAATATCAAATAAAAATTAACAATTTTAATAAAAAACCAATAATAACGATACATAAACACATTCAATGCACTTATTTGGTATAATCGGCTCAGTGCCGCAGTGCTCTCGTATTAGGCTTGCGACCACGAAGCTCCAGGTTCGAATCCTGGTCAGGGAATGGATATTCAGTAACATTTTTAATGTCTTACCGAGACGGTAGTAGTGGGTTAGTTCGCTGTTGAGTGGCACAATATCGTTGTTTTTATATCTCCTGAGTTCGAGTCTCACGTGCGGTAGATGGCAATGTCACAGGGAATGGTTGTAGTGTTGATGTTTGCGTATATCTGCGTGACGTTAATATAAATAAGGCGTTAAAACAGAATAAATAACGTACTTAAAGTTCACTTGATTGATTTTCCAGCGTAAGGTAAGCATTGCTGTACTTCCGAACATCCAATCTGGATGTTTTTATATACCGCCAGACCAGCTGCATACGCTGGATTGGATATGGGACATGCTTGTTGCTAGCAGCGAGAGCCACATGACGCATGAGGCAGGAATATAGGATATTAAGTGTAGGTATTTGTGAGATGCTTCTTTTAAGTTTCCATGCTTTTTTTATGTTTCCATCTATCATCATCTCCTTTCTTATTCTTCTTTTGAGTCTTCTGCTTCTGAATCGCGCAGTTTGCACCTCTTCCTGTCCGCTTTTATTTATTAACCGTTCCACAGGTAAATAGCCATTCACAGTGGAAGTGCAAGGAAGAGCTCCAAGAGAACATTTGAGACGTATACCTATTCACTAAGGTAAAGCAATATAACAAGTATAATCTACAAAAAACAAAAAGGAGATCTAGGAGAACATTTGTTACGCTCTGTATATCAAGCAGACCCCTACTCTTTTGATCTGAGAGACATTTTTATATTCGTAAACAAGCCCAATATATTGACCATGCGACAAGGATTAATATCTGTTCTGTAGGATTTCTACACTACTTGCACTCGTTGCTTTACCCTTCTTAGAAACCAGCTCGTTGGCTCTCAAAAGATGACTTTATGGTGCGCAGCTCATAATATATTGCCAGATATTTGTGTCCCTTTTTCAAGTTGTTTATTTACGCTTTCAGATGATGCCACGTCCAACCGATATATCTTAATCAAATATCGACTATACGAAATAGCTAGAATCATGCTAATTTATATAATTCAATGTAGAATTGTCCACTCTTCAATTTAACACCATTTCGAATGTTTTCTCACACTTTTAACCGAGTCTATTTGAGATTTGGTAGGAGCTACATAGGCGTGCCTGACTCCGGCGTTATCCGAAACCGAACTCAAAAATGTATTTAAGTTCACTTGACCAAAAAATAAACAAATTTGGAATTTCTTCTGTTTTGTAGGTCATAGTATATAGTATACTATAGAAACATGTCCACCCCTCCCCTCATAGGCTTGAAGCTATGCACATGCAATGATTTGGATAGTCAAGAATGTTTTAGTTTAAAGTTGATTGACGCAGTATTCAGCTAGACTTCTTTTTTCGGTTTTTAGGAATTTTTCACAATGATTGCTACAATTTTATGCGTTTTCCATTTTCACTTTTGTCATATAAAGGTTCTTTCAAGGTCAGTGGCTCAAAAGGCTTAAGAGCCACATGTGACTATGCCACAGCTGACTATGAAATATTTGCATATTTAAACATGCACACTTAATTATATGAAAACAATTCTTTATTTTGGAATTCTTAAGTACTAGATTCGAACATAAGAAAGTTTTGCTGTCAATAACAAAGTTATGGAATGGCAAAATTCATGAAATGTCAATAAAACTTCATATTTATTTGGAAGATGTTATCCCCCACGTCTGGGAATGAACGTTATGTATATGAATTAAATTTTGTATATCTTTGAAGAGGATCGGGAATCTAATGAATAAGAAATAAACTGAAACCTCGATAAAGTGCTGTTAAAATATTAGATGATCGAGAAACTGAGGAGGATGTGATGAGAGTTGAATGTATTGTTATATGGAGGGGAAAGAGTGAGAAAAATAGAAAGAATAAGATGGAAGATGAGAGTGCAAAAAGGGAAAGGATAAGAGAATAAATAGAAGGTGAAGAAATTTTGATTGATAAAAGAGGGATAAAGGCAAGAACAAGACAGACAGTATTAGAGGAATGGCAGAAAAGATGGGAAGATAGACAAATTGGAAGAACCTTCTTTGGAACCGCCCTGGGATTATCCTTTAAAGGAGTTCAGATGGCGACAGGACACGGGAATTTTCTGGGGCACCTTAAGATGTTTCGCCTGAGGGATGTGGACGGCGCGGCGAGTGCGAAAGTGGAAGAGGAAAGGAAAATAGTGAGCATGTGAGGTTTGTATGTGAGAGAAATGATAGGGAGATAGGAAGAAAGTTTGTGAGAAGTGAATGGGGTCATCTGGAAGTACGAATGAGGGAAAATAAGGTAGTACAAGAGGAACAAGTGAGGACATGGAACGAATGGCCAGAGAGGGTGATGATAACTGAAGAATAGCATATGTGAGGGTTGCTTTCTAGGTATTATAGATATTGTATATATGTGTATCATATAACAACATACAATTAGTTAAGGTCGTTATATGTTACAAAGGGAGAAAGTTTTAAATTCTAGCCACATTCACCATCTAGAACGGTCGTGAGAGTGAAAAATGGGCAGCGACGTCCATGTCCATGGTAACATAGAATTGGAGGATGGGTGTTTTTGAAATGGAAAATCCGTTGGGTTTAAACAGAGGGATTTTGAAGGGCCTTTACGAAAAGTAAGTTAGAAAGATGAAGTTTTTTCCAATTTTCTTGTTTTGGATTGACCATTGGGTTTGTTTAGTAAAATGGTATTAAGACGAGTTCCCGCGTACTCGAAAGTGAAAACATGTTTCACCCACGCGCATAATTCAAATCATAAAACACCGCGACTCATAAATTTTCCGCAGATTTTTTCCCACATCACGTAGCCGTAATTTAATCGTTAATATTTCTTCTTCATGAACTTTCCTTTATGTCTCACATCACATCTTGTTTACATTGTATAAGAATTTTCCTTCGAGCGATCCCTACAGTTGCTCGCTTGAAACGCAATGGGTTAGAACATCATTAAGTAGCTAGAGTGAGAGAGAAAGAGAGCGATCTTATTAACTATAATTATCTGACTCTTATTATTCACAAAATATCTTCGCAGACGTTTTGTGCCTCATGCGTTACTTTAGCTGGTCTCCTATAATTGTATCATACGCCTGACAACATCACGTCATCTGTCGCGGATGAGTGTTAGGTGTGCGGCCTCACCGAAGCACTTCTTCGCCAGCTACTTAGTGACACCAGATTAATATTTTGGATGGCATTTGCCTTGGACAGTTATTTTTCTATTTTGTCTTCTATCCGGTCATAATTCTATTATTTTGACAGATATCAAGACCAGAACTCTGAGAGCCCGAGTTGTTCCGCCCAACGGAATAAAAACTTTTGCGAAAAAAACGCTGGAGTGTTCAAGAATCTTCATGTTAATGTTATTTCACCCTATTTTTTCATCTAGTAGATTTACTTTATACGACTTGAATGTCCAACTACCAAGATATAGATTTACGTGGAACAGCCGGGTTGGTGTAACTGTAAAATTGGTAGCGTGATTTACGGACATTATTATCTTTGTATAATTTAATTCAAAATTGGATGAAATGACATATACTTACCACAATATATGGGTATTATTAGAGTTTTAATGTATTTTAAATCACGAAGGCCATACAAGAAAACACTTAAATAATGTATTTAAGATCTTAGGCCAGTCAATACAGACCAGAAAGGTTCAGAACAGAAAAAAAAGATAAGGTACCTACTAATTTGTTTTACAAAATCGTTTATTGATGTATGACACGGAAAAATTCAAATTTTTTAACACACTTATATAGTGCGTTTAATAATTGGCAACAATGAAATAAAACAGTATCTATTTTTTTCCTATTTCAACTTACGAATGACTTAGACTATTTCCTAATTTGAATAGATTATTCCTAAATAAACTTAGCTAAGCCGTCGAACCAAATACATAAGCTGAAACTTCTAGGTCTTAAGTAGGCGTAAATAGTTAAACCGCGTATTAACCTAACAAAATATATATTTTAAATATGGAGGTCGGCATAATTTGCATAGGCGCCAACGGTATTAAAATTATTGTCTAATAAGTAAGTTCTTGCATGTTTTGTTGCTTTTCTCTCATAAACTAAACTGCTCCACATTAAATATTATTTAGTAGAAAATTTTTCGAAGTAGGATATCATCGAAACGAAAGGCGATTAAGATGCGGTTTTCGAGATTTTCTTACAAATGTATCGTTTGAATTAAGCTGATCTAACCCTGATATCCAACCAATGATACACAGCGTCTTAAACTTTTGTTTACAAAAAATGTTCGTATCGACCTTTATAAGTTTAATGAAGTAGGCTAGCACTTTTGAACTGTCAAACATTAATGAGTAATTTCTGCTTGAGTGTTTATGATTTTATAAAAGTGATAATCCATGCCACACATTTACTCGTATCTTGAATATGCAAATATGGTGTTTGTTTATGGTTCTTGCAATGAGAATGCTCATGCTGCGGTTCGACAACGATTTCCACCCCACAAAGTTCCACCAATGGGTACGACAGGGAGATGCTCTCTCCTGCATATTATTCAACCTTGTCCTTGAAAAAGTTGTACGATCAGCGGGTGTTACAACGACAGGGATAATATTTAATAAGTCCACTCAAATACGCAGATGACATCGACATCATCGGTATTACCGAGGCGGCAATAACAGAAGCATATACAGCATTAAAACATGCAGCAAAGCAAAATATATGCTGGCCCCTGAACATCCAGCGAGAGAGAGAGAAACTGCGTCCCTTAAATACAGAAAACGACGAGATAGAGTCTATGAAAGAGCTTGTGTACCTTGGATTATCAGTCAGTAGCCAAAATGACACAACATCAGAAGTAAAACGCAGGGTCCTTGTGGCAAAGCGATGTTATCTCGGACTAGCCGCACAGCTTAGCTCACGAAACATATCCCGAAGCACGAAGAGTATACGTTACAAAACACTCAAAAGACCAGTGTTAACATACGGCTCGGATATATGGTACCCCACTAAGAGAGACGAGGCCATCCTAGGTGCTTGGAGAGAAATTTACGGAGCTGTTAATGAAAACGGGATATGGAGAAGAGGATACAATTTTGAGCTGTATAGGTTGTTTAAAGATCCGGACGTTGTAAAAACAGCAAAATTTGGACGTCTGGGATGGGTGGACCATGTCTTGAGGGTGGATGTGAATGAACCGGCCAGAAAGACAATGCTTGGCAAACCAGTAGGTCAACGTAGAAGAGGAAGACCCCGAATAAGGTTCTTGGTGAACATAGATACCGATCTAAGGAATAGAATAGAACAGAAACATTTATTTTCCATAAAAAACTATTTTCACAGAAAAATGTTTCGTCAACTATAATGAGAGAAATAGAAAAATAGAAAACATATACGTATATAAACGATAAAATAGAATATATATATATACAAACAAGAGACGTACAAATTATATATAACAAAATACGATCTTAATGTACTAAATAATCTAAGTCTAAAAAAATGTGTACTTATATAAAAGATCAAATATAAAATACATACAAACAACACACCTTTATAAATTTAATGTAACCAAATACGATCTTAATGTATGAATTAATCTAAGTTCAATGTGATGAATACAGTCTATGTATTGATGAGCAGAATACGTCAATGGAATAAAAACACTTTTCAATTAAATAGCTTTTTAGTTCAGTCTTAAATAACTTGTACGTCTTTACTAGTTTTAATCTATCTGGAAGTAGATTAAATAGATGGGCACCAGCACAGTATGGGGACTTTTTTGTATTTACTAAGCCTCTAGTTGTGAATGTATATCGTTGGCACTCCTTGTTCTATGATCGTGTACTGATCTATTGAGCCTAAATTTGTCGATATTATTAAAAACAAAACAACGTAATTTATACATGTATATGCATGGTAGTGTCATAATATTTTTGTTTCTAATCACTATACGTATGTCTGTAGGGCAAATTGAATTATTCTTATTTGCATGACAAACACCCTATTAATTTCCACAGCCTGTCCCCAGATGATAATATTATAGCTAAGCACTTAATATATAAGAGAATAATAACATGTTATTAGCGCCGTTTCGTTAATTTCTTTTTTAATGTTTAAAATTCCAAATGCACATTTAGCTAACTTTATGCAGACACTTTCTATATGACCGAAGAAGTCAAGTGTTGAGTCTATAACGATGCCCAAAAACTTTGTGTTGTTACTTGTTTCTACATGGTCAATATCAGGTAAAAAAATTGGTGTTGAAGAAGAAAAACGAAGAAAAACTGTTTTAT
Organism: Stenurella melanura; assembly: GCA_963583905.1. NCBI lineage: Eukaryota > Metazoa > Arthropoda > Insecta > Coleoptera > Cerambycidae > Stenurella > Stenurella melanura. The sequence continues at coordinate 88,962,411 of OY757309.1, forward strand.
TCTTGTTCACTATGAGCCAATTTTTATCACACGAATTTTTAAATTCATCAGAAATTTGGTATACCTTCGATTCTAGTTCCGGTACGCTATGTGCATGAATGACTACAGATGTATCATCAGCATACATGAAGACATCACTCTGATTTAGGAAATATGGAAGGTCATTTATGAACAATAGAAATAGTAATGGGCCTATTATTTTATTTTTACGTCCTATTTATATCGAGCCCTGTCCCACTCCAATATCCATATTATATATATCTGAAGTTAGGCAATCTAGAGTTACATTTTTCTGTTTTCAAGATAGGACATGATCCAATTTAACATGTTGCCTCTTATTCCTAAGGAAGATAATTTGAATTTACGCAATCAAAGGCAGATGTTAGATCAAAGAACAGCCCACCAACTTTTTTACCTTTATCAAGGTAATCATGTACTTTTTGGATAAACTCCAGGCTGGCTAGTTCCGTAGACCTATTAGATCTATAACCATACTGGCTAACTGTAAATTTTCGCTTTTTCAGAAATTTTAGATATGTAACTTAGGACTATGATTGGTCGGTAATTTTCTAACATGTTGTGATCATCTTTCTTGTGTAATGGTATTAATTTACCTAATTTTAAAATGTTTGGAAATTGTCCAAATTCAAGAGACTTATTGATCAAGGTAGCAATTGCATCGGCTAATGTATGTTTGCAAAATTTGAGAAGCCGCAGTGGTATTTCATCAACCCCTACAGAATTTTTATTTTTAATTTTATCAATAATTTCTAATACTTCTATATTAGTTACCGGTTTTATGAAGATTGAGGTACAGCTAATCTGATGCGGGAGTGTGCAGAAATTTGATCGATTAGTATTGAAGTGTTTTTTTAATTTCTTTTCGATGCAGGTGGAGAAGCAATTACCGAAAATATTAGCCACTTCTTGCCTATCACATATTAATTCATTATTAACTTTTATGTTAATGTTGGTAGTTTTGTTTACACTTTTGCCTATTCTATTGTTCATAATTTTCCATAAAGCCTTATTTTTATTTTCTGAGTTCATTATTTTCTTCGTATTACGTTCAATTTTCCTTTTCGATATTAAGTCATTGATTACTTTTTTGTATTTTTTATAGGAATTGAGAAATTCATTAGAGCCAGATTGCTTGGCGATATGATATAAGAATTTTAAGTTGTTATATTCACTCATAATGTTTGGGTCATAATAAGGATTAAGGGTTTTGGTTTTAATTTCTTTTTTGGGCACGTAACATTCATCCACCACTGAATATGTGTCATTGTAATAGTCGTCTGTATTTTCGCATGATTGTGAAAAAAGATCGTATTGGCTAATGAAGATAGTTTCGAAATTACTCATATTTTGCTCAGAAAATATTCTTCTCAACCTTGTGGTACTGCTTATGGAAGCGGGAATAACACTCCCTATGTTGCAAGTAACTAATTGTCCCTTGTGGTCTGATATATGTGAGTTGATTACACAACATTTACTATTTTTAATGTTAGTTACAATATAGTCAATAGAAGTACAAGAGTCATAATATAGGAATAAGAGCGTGGAAAAGGCGTGCGTTGGACAAGGATAGATGGAATGAAGTCCTAGAGGAGGCTAAGGTTCATAATGGGCTGTAACGCCCGAAAGAAGAAGAAGAAAGTTTCAAGTAGAAACGTTTTTGTCACGATTTCAACACATTGTAACAGTGGTAAACTTTTCAGTGTCCACATAACATCTGAACGTGCCTGTAGCAAGTTGTAGATAAACTGGAAAACATTCTTGATTTAGTAGAAGACAGCCCTGGTATTTAATTCATGAAGAATTGCCCAATTGAAATTCTTCAGGCAAAAGTGATCCGCACACTATAGAGCAATGCTTGTACTCATACGACTTACAGTGAGTACAGCATCTTCAACCGGAAGGCCATACCAGACGCATGCACTTTTTCAGGTGGATAAATGCTAATCGTTACTTAATTCCTTGTATACTCTTTACCGATGAAGCTATATTCACTCGCCATAGCATTAACATCAACAATACCCGTCTCGTACCTCTCACAAAATTCACATGCAACAGTAGAAACAAATTTTAAGTGTCGTTTTTCAGTAAATGTGTGGTGTGGTATCATTGATAATTACTTCATTGGTCCTTTAAGTTTTGAAAATCTTATATTTTGAGAAAATTACTTGTTATTTTTGCAAAACGATGTTCCTCTAAACATAAGAAATGCTATGCATTATCAGTACGACGAAGCTCCTTCATATTCTGCTCATCTGGCCATGCAACATTTAAATACTTAAAAACTTTTTCAGGACGATCGATTGGTCACGGTGGTCCTATTAGTTGGCCAGCAAGGTCTCCAGACCTCACACTGTTTGACTTCCGTTTGTGGGGATGGATAAAAATGAATTGTGTAAATCAATAGTGGACCAGCGTGATGCATCCATTCTTCGTATTTCGAATGCAGTGTAGATGAAGTAAGGCCAAGATGAGCTCAAGAAAGCAACGCGTTCTCTTCGTAAGTGGACCATAAAATGTTTAGCGGTTCATGGAAACATATTTGAGAATTTATAGTAGATTAAACTTTTATAATTTAACTTCTCTAATTTTGTCTCATGGATTATTAAGAAAACAACATCGATTCCGAAAAGGGAAAAGCAATTGCAGATTTTATTAATAACATCGAATACGTTAATCATAGTCAAAATGTCACCAAAGCTAATATTCAACGAATTTTCACCATTATAAACAAGACTTTTATGCACTGTGATAATTTTCTGGTAGTGCCTTCATCCCTGAGAAATTCTTGGATTATGCATTATTGAAACTTTTCTAATATAACAGGTCGAGTAAAATAGATCTTCGTGTTCAAATGACCTTATCTAAATATGTCTAGTAGGCTTAAATCTGACCACCGATGAAGCCTCACAATCTATTTATCCAAGTATTGTTGATTGCGACAGTCACGCACTGATTGTGGCTAGGATGTAGCAGCTGAATATTTTTCATTTATTGTGCTAAAATTGTTAAACAGATTTAGCAATATCGGCTATGTAAGAGAACTACTAATCTCTGCGAAAAATAAGACATAATTGTAAAATCGATATAATTTCAAATATTTTAATTAGGATTTAACAAAATGATACTGAAGATCATCTCTTACAATCTGCATAAACTATTCGAAACGTCAGCTATAACTATACGTTATTAATTTCTGCATAAATTAGTTATTATTTAAAAATAGTCCATCTGATAAATGTAATGGTTTGAATCACGAAAGTTCTAAGGGGAAAAGCTCATAAAAATGTGCATCGACTAGTAATAAATCAGCTTTTATTTGAGATATCAATGAAATAAAACCTACCTTAATAATTTCTAACATTAGTTACATATTTAACGTGTCGAGCCTTTCAGAATTGGATCTGTATATCATTTAAGGACAACTTTCATTGTAAAAATATAAAATGACTACATACATATACAGTGTCCAGAATTGAACAACGTCTAGCAGAAAAGAAATCAAGTACATCAAGGAACCTTCTATTAAACTACATTAAAAGCAGCCAGTAGAAGGAGCGAGTGTAAATGAGTCCTTGGTTATTAGACAAAGCGAAAATTTCGCGTTCGTATGAAAAAATTTCCCATACGATTTTTTTGCATATTCATGTTCGGGACGTGCCCTTGAATAAGGATCAAATGTTTGCCGGACGAAAATCTGATCTCAATTTGTTTAAACTTATTTTTTTTTAACAAATTGCAAGAATTGCTTCTTTGACCCGAATGAATTATTTTGGATTTTCTTGGTCTTAAACAAAAAGGGCTCTTGTCATTTTTTCATAAAGTTGACCGTTTCCGACTTATAAACAATTTAATGTTTGAAAAAACAAAGACAATATTAAAAAATCGGTAAAGGTATTTACACAGAACTTTCCTCTTTATTTGTGCATGGCGGTCACTCTAAAAAATTATTAATTAGGAAACGACGTTGGGAATAATAATCGTAATATAGTTATCACTATTATTACAAAGAAAACCTGATAACTTTTGCCCAAAGAAATAGAGTGCTCATCCAACAGCAAAAATTCAATACTAAATAACAGGTGCCTAATATGGAAGGCTTGCGCAAATACCCTTACAAATGTCCACCATGGTTGAATTACTTCTTGGGATGACCACCCTGTACATTTTTCAATAAAAGTGTAAGAGTTGCATATGCTGAATATTATTGCCATCTGTCGCATTTTCAATCCCACATTCACGTAGTGGAGTGGAAGTATTAGTAGTGGTTAAAAAAGTTCATTATTTTTGAAATTTTTTTAAAATGTTGGTAAAAAAATTTTCAAAATTTTTTTCTTCTGAAATAGGCTTAGAATGTCATGAAAGATGGCAATTTTAAGTTTGAGCAAAAAAAATGTTTCATTCTATTCTACAGTAGTAGTAAAAGAATATTACAAATTAAAAAAAAATAAATCAATTTAGAAGGGCATGAAACGTTGAAACTTTAAATTTGAGCAAAAAAATTTTTTTTCCATCTACTAGTAGTGGTAAAAAATTTTCCAAAAATGTTGGTAAAAATAATTTTCAAAATTTTTTTTTAAATAGGTTTAGAATGCCATGAAAAATGAAAAATTTTAAATTTGAGTAAAAAAACATTTTTTCCATCTATTCCAGTGGTAAAAATTTTTTCTAAAATGGTAAAAAATGTTCCAAATTTTGTTTTCGAACTAGGTTAGGAACCGTGGAAATTTTAAATATGAGCAAAAAAAAAATTTTCATCTATTCTATAGTACTTAGTGATAGAAAAAGATTAAAGATTTTCTCGAAAAAATTTTCCAATTTTTTTTAAATATGTTTAGAATGCCATGAAACGTGGAAATTTTAAATTTGAACAATGAAAAAATTTTTCCATCTATTTTAGTGGTAAAAATTTTTCCAAAATGATAAAAAATGTTCCAAATTTTTTTTTTTCGAAATCGGTTAAGAATGTCATGAAACGAGGAAATTTTAAATATGAGCAAAAAAAATTTTTCATTTCTTCTATAGCAGTGATAGAAAAAGATTAAAAATGTTTTTGAAAAATTTTCAATTTTTATTAAAATAGGTTTAGAATGCCATGAAACGTGGAAATTTTAAATCTGAACAAAGAAAAAATTTTTCTTCAATCTATTTTAGTGGTAAAAAATTTTTCAAAAATGTTAAATTCTTTTTTTTGAAATACGTTTAGAATGCCATGAAACGTGGAAATTTTAAATTTGAACAAAGAAAAAAAATTTTTTAATCTATTTTAGGGTAAAATTTTTTTCAAAAATTTCAATTTTTTTTTGTCTGAAATAGGTGTAGAATGTCATGAAACGTTGAAATTTTAAATTTGAGTAAAAAAATTTTTCCATTATTTATTCCCTTTAGACGGTCCGCCCTGTATATTCTCCAGTGAAAGTTTAACCATTTCTTCGCTGACAGTAGCGTGAGCTACCTACCAAATTTGACTGTTCTCCGTCAAGTACTTTTTTTTGGTTAATGCACCAATAGACAGACAGGCAGATAGACAGACTGACAGAATTAAAAAATCCATATTTTCGTAATCTACATGATCTGAAACGTCAAAATCCAAAAAAATCTCGGAGGGTGATTTTTTTCTCGAATACAATACTTCCCTTCGGTATGCGAGGGAAGTACAAATGAATTTCTTGAGTCCATCAAAATTCTTATACAATCTGTGAACATCCATGAACAAAATTTTGAAGAGTAAGTTCAAATTATTTCATTCTAAAGCTTACATTTTTAATTGTGAAATAAACGTTTTTAGCTGGACGCGCGCCCTTTCTCAGCCGCGGGCGCGCGCTATGATAATCAAAATGCCCCTATTCCTCTGGGCAATGGGTTACAGCTTACCACGAAGCAATTAAATGTGTAAGAAAAAGTTTATTTAAATATTATATTAAATCAAACAGGTGAAACGACAGATGAGGTTAGGTTCATTATTTTCTCTCATTCATGCGGAATGAGTATAAACTTTGTATACACCTGATGCTTTTAAACTGCATTGCAAACATATATCTGGAAAAATTCCGTAATCCCTAGATACGAAACTTTAAATTTTGAAGGTTTTGGATACATCCTGCATGAAAAAGGTGTATTGTTACCCAGATTTAAGTTAATAAATTCAGTAAATGATAATCGCGAGGTTTTCGCCTTGTCTATATACTCGTATTTCGATACGAAATGTTCTTCTGCAGACTACTCGAATTTAAATTATATCTTGTACCACCTTACTGCAGGTTTAATATACTATTTATATCGATGTATTCCTATATGGAGGTCGCAAATTATTTATTTTATTTAGTTGCAGAAACTGCACAGTGTCGTTAAAGCATATATGAGAAACTATAAAAATACGTACATGATTTGTCGAGAATAAGTACGTGAATATATTTAACTTTCAGTCCCACACTTGCTGTAAATTATAATTGCAGTCAACTTTATTCCAGCTACAAGCAGCGCTTATGGTGTAACATAATAATGCATAACTTCCGATAAATTTTAAGCGTTTACACGGACTTAAATTTTGAGTTCTTGGTGGGAACAAATTCATAATGCACGTTTATCTTGTTCTGTTTTAACATTTAAATATTTCTGGTGACTCAGTTGGTGTTTCATATTTTCAAGACATGAATAAAGAAACAAAACTGGGATGCACAGCAATAACCAATAACCCTTTCTTAGCTCACAATTTGCACAGTTTTTAAATTTCCATTTAAAAATGTATACGAAATTTCAAGTCACTTAGAATCAGCAAATTAATCATCTTTTTGTACTTCTAATTAAAAATTCTAAAATTATAAATTAACTTTATTCGCGAAATATTATATATTATTATAAATTTTTTATTTTAATTTTGTATTTTAATGCCTTATTTATATTAACATCCTGACGGAGTTCAGCTATTGCTGCTCTACCATTCAACCAGGACACGTACACATAGACATCAACACAACAACCATTCCCTGCGATATTGCCATCTACCGCAGCTGAGACTCGAACTCAGGAGAGATAACAGCGACTAGACATGTTGTGCCACCCAACAGTGGTCTAGGTCACTGCTACTGTCCCGGTAACACATGGAAAAACGCCACTAACATCCATACCCTGGCCAGGATTCGAACCCGGGACTCCGTGGTCGCAAGCCAAACACCTTCAACATTGCATATTCTAAATATGCCTTAAGAGGCAACGGCCCGTTAAAAGGGCTGATATTAGCATTAAGTCACGCTTATCGAATTCAAGAAGCTTTGTGACATTCTTTGTAGAACAAGTTATGAACTTTTTAGGTTCTCCTTGGCCTAGGTTATTACGCCAATAGGATATCTTTTGTTATGTGTTCCTCAGATAAGTTACAAGTCGGTTCGAGCCCAAACAATGGGGCGTCACTTTTCTGCAAGGCTGTCAGCTAATTCCTTACTTTCTATTTCTTTGTGTCCTGGAATCAAGGTATATCAAGGTAACCTTGTTATTTATTCCCTGTTGCTTCAGAGCTGGTGTGCTTTTCTAGCCAATTTCAAATTCAAATGTGTAAGATTTAAGTGCCTTTAATGCTGTCTGGATCTCTGCGAGTATACACATCCTCGTCCTTCGAGTGACTTTGTCTATACGTTACTGGGCATATACATTTTTAGCATATATTTCTGTGCCTCACTAGAACATTTTTTGCTGGAACTAGTTTCAGTATTACAAGAAATGTAGCAAAAAGTTTTGGATGAAATCCGAATTCCGAAAGACCATTGTTTATACAAAAAATCGGTAAAGGTATTTACACAGAGCTTCCCTCTTTATTTCTATAGGGACTGTACCTGTATATTTTCCAGTGAAAGCCTAACCATTTCCTCGGTGGCGGTGGTGTCAGCTACCTACCAAATTTGGCTGGTCTCTGGCAAGTAGTTTTTTACTTAATGCACCAACAGACAGACAGTCAGACCGACAGACAGACACACTGACTGACGGAATTGAAAAACCAATATTTTCGTAATATACATGTTCTGAAATATGAAAATCCGAAAAAATCTCGGAAGGTGATTTTTTCATACAATACTTCCCTTCGGTATGCGAGGGAAGTAAAAAAATGTTTAAAATTGTGTCCTTTCGCAGTTTCTCTTAAATCTCTAGTGGCATAGCTCGCGCCCCAATGAAGAAAAGACAATTGCTGATTATGAAATTCAGAAGAATACCAGATTTACCCGAAGCTTTTTTACTAATTCGTTAAATTTCAAAAATAGAAACAATTAGTATTGGTCATTTTTAAACAATTGACGATAATGTAAAGAATAATTCATATATTTCTCGTTAGATTTAGGGGAATATGCCTCCAATACAGTTACATCGCAATGATAAATTTTAAGTTAACATGCTTATAACTACAAATTTAGTAGAATTAGTGAAAAAAATGTAAGGAACACTTATATTTCAATTACTAGAGTAGGCGATTAAGAAAAATGAGGAAGTAAAATAATTTTAGATTAGTATGCTGCTAATAATAAACTTAAATAACCGTATCGCATGTATTCAATATCAAGCTACACTTAAACAATCAGATCCATATTAGTGTGTTATCAGGCTGATCTCAAGGTAAGTAGTCTGGCTCCTGTTTTATCTCATAAACGTCATAAATAACCAGAAATCGTTATAATTATCAATTGCATGCACATAAAGATTTTTTGAAATGACAAACCCACAGATGAAAATCTCAGTTGATATATTGATTTCTCTCTTTGCCAATACACGTTTGATGTGTTCAAAGAAGTTGTCCTTAATATTAGTTTGATTATGTTAGCCGGGGAGGGTACTTGCTAACGCTCACATTTCAAATGACTTCTACGTATTAGGTATAAAAGGCGCCGTACCGACCTATAAATGTCGGTATTTTAACTATTATATAATCAGTAGGTCGGTTTCGTCTTGATCTGTCATTAACGTATTTGTTCTCAGTTATCTCTGGATTATTATTTTTAAGATGGAAAGGATTGAAATGAAACAAATAGGGAAGATATTTTATCAAGTTCCGGTGTCAAATATCAACAGATTTAATTACTTCCACATCCAAGTAGATTTGTTGTTGAAATGGTGTAGAAAACATGTAGAATGTCATGAAATGTCGAGATATAAAATTTGAGCGGAAAATAAATTCTGTCGGTCTGTCTATCTATCGAGAAATTCTGTCGGCCTGTCGGTCTATCAGTCGGCCTGTAACTTTTTTTGTATGCACGATGACTCTGGAATGGTTTAAAGTATTGACTTAAAATTTGGTGTATGTATGTAATTTAAGGAGATCTGGAACTAGATTATTTTGAGCTTAGGCTTGCGGGGTAAATAGAGGAAAACAAGTAAAGCAAGCTGGTAAGAGTTCATAAACTTGAAAGTAGAAGGTAAGATTTCAAAGTTTTTAAAGACATCTGCATGTAGAGTCAAGATATCTTCATTCAAAGAGACTTGCATGTGGAAGTAGTGATTGCTTAGGCATCGGTTCTTTAAGAAGAACGTGACTCAACATTTGGATTATCTAAAATTGTGAAGGCTTAGTAGTTTATAATATGCACCGATTTCGAAAAACCTCTACATTCGTGAAAATAATTTTCAAATTCAAAAAATTTAATAAAGTGGAATAAAATAGTGAAACAAATAATTTATGTTTCTGCTGTCTGCTAATATATAAACAGAACACAATAATTAATAGTAATAATAAAATGACTTTATTGAGAACAAAAGTTTACGAGAATTAAAAGATGTAGGAGGAAACATAATAAAAAGTATTTTAACAAAAACTGTACTGTTTAAAAATCAATAATTTGTGTTTTGATGTATATGTAAATAATGATGCTTTATTACAATAGGTTTTTTTCTCTAATTTTCTGTATTTCTGGCGTTTGTGAATATTTGACAGACTTGATAATTCCGTGAGCTAGCGGATGTTATGGGTAGCATATTTGATCCCATTGCCTAACAATAACTGAATTCAATTTCCAGCTTCTACAAGATAATATTGGCTAGTAACAAATGCCTGTCAGTGTTATTTGAAATATGTAACTCCCTCCTAGACAATCTTGACATTGAATTTGAGGCTTGTCTAATTTGTGGTGTGTTATTAAATATGCCATTCAATATAGAAATATAATAAATTATAATAAATAATATTCACTATTAACAATTTGAATAAGTATATTTACTAATTTACCCTCTTATTATATGAAAACGTTCATAAAGAATGAAAAAATTTATTTTTTATGAATTATGAGACATTTTATAGATTTGTGACAACAGATATATTTAAAAGTTTAGACTAATTAAATTTAAAATATATCAAGCATTATCTTACTGTAATTTTACATGCCTATATATCATCACATTGTTGTACAAAGAGCACATAATACAGGAATTGTAATAATTTATTTAATCAAAATATTTATCCTTCTACGCATATCCGCCACTGTTGCCCCTGGATCGTTATGATTTCTATCCCTTTTTATGGCTATATGATGTGATTATGTTGAGAGCAAAAAAGGTATGTATTGAAGAGATAGCTGTTATGTATGTAGACCTGTTCCTTGATCGGAGTAAGAGACGATATAGGTAGGAGAATATTAATCGGAAGAGAACCTAATAACTTTTGGTTAAAGCATATACAGGGTGGTCATCCGACAGACAAAATAAATAACAAGCTAACCATTATACTCTTCGCCGATTTACTGCACTTTATATATATAATTGTTGCACATTCTATAGGATACTCTTCATAGTTTTTTTTGTAAGTAATATTAGTTTTAGACATTTTTAGTTTAATTACAAAACACAGAAAAAAATTTTAATTAAAAAAATTGGTAACTTTTTTATTTATTGATAGATTTCGTACAAAAATAATAGGGCTTTTTCCTCTTGCTAACAGTAATCTACTGTCCAAATTTCAATACAATCGAACTTTTTGCTTTTAAGTTATCGTGCTTACAAGAAACGTGACGGACGGGCAGACAGAGGGACGGACGTACGGATGGACATTTTGAAAGTTGTTCAGAATTCGATAACCAACACAGTGATATGAAATTTTTTTCTCTACGAGCAATATTACCGGTTTTAGAAATGTGCCGATCGAATGCAATATACTCTTCGTTTTGTCTTTGCGAGGAGCATAATAAATAAAAGATATCAAATATGAAAGGTTTCCGTAAATACTTTTAAGTATTTCTACCATGGATGAAATTTATTTCTTAAGATGACAACCCTGTAAGTAGTAAAACAATATTCAATTTATTCCAATAATTAAAAAATGATTTTGAAAATTGTTGGTCGACGCTGATGACATTGCTGGTGTTATGAAATATTCCTTTGTCGATATTTTTAATAATTTCTCAATTGACACTATACTAAGGCCAAGAAGTGTTGTCACTAGAGCAAAGATTCAGCAGCATTCTCAATAATGCGTTATGTAATACTTCACCTTGTTCTACTATATAATCCCACATGATTCAGAGAAATATATTAAGTTTTATCCGTCTACCAGAGATGAAAATCACGACTAGGTTATTATGTGCAATTGGTACAATCGACCATATAGAATAAATGTTTGAATGTGGTGTCTTTATACCTAATAATTTGTTCAACTAGTGTGCAATTTGCGGAATAACTGTCATAAACGAACTTCACGAGCCCATCCTACACATTCAGTGGCGCCCCATATATGTTTACAATAATAACGGTTTTAATGCAACGGACAAATATTTGCGGCTGCGCTGCTATAATACGTGAAGATAATGTTGCCAGATTTAAGCATAATATGTTAAATTTAAGACATATGGTAGCTCATGCATAAGTAACACATTCCGAGTGCTTTCATTTCTTCGAATTACGTACATGCGAATTTACGAAATTCATAAATCCGCACGCCCCTGGCTCTACTGACTAGACTTATTGGCCCTACTATAAATAAACTATACACTATTAATCACTCATGACAATTTCAATTAACATAAAATGGTAAGTGATTGATGTTATTACACGAAGAAGCCTTAAATTCGGGGATACTGTGGAATTAATAAAAATAGATAGTGGAACTTTATCCAAATAAAAACCTAAATTATTATTATTATACCATCGGCAATACACAAATTTGTTCCTTTGATGTGACTGACGCAAATATTTTGTCAGAATCTCAATTAACACCGACCTAAATTTTCCTTTGACAATGAGGCGACGGGTTTGTTAACATTAAATACTAGTGCTAGAAGAGTAATTTTTATCAGCGTTAAAGTTTCAAAAGACCCGTATGAATATGAAAGGTGCCGAAAGACGGCCCCCTTTTGTCGGTTCTTAATTATCAATAAGCGGATTCTCGTCCTCCTTTCAAGTATTGCTTCTTCTCTCTCCGTTATCATCGGATGAAAGGCATTTCTGCAATCATTCAAAATTTGGATTGATTCAGGTGAATGTACACGTTGAGATGTATTAAAAATTTATGTAAAGCTTAAATACGATAATGATATAGATCATATATGCAGATATGGATGATTTAAGGACGTTATGTTCGCCTTTTTAGGTTTCATGGGAAACTCGGATACTCGGAACGTCATATTGATTTCGTCCCATCTTCATATTGGTACCTTCTGTAAACATCTACAAAAATGATATTAAAAACACAGAAAAATATGTTTAAAATGCAAATTTACAGATTCTTTGCTCAACTTAATCAAGTTTATTTTTCACTAAATATGTACATTTGTTAATGGTGCTTTAATTTCAATAAAATATGCAATATGCCTACTAACAAAACGTGTTAACCTCTTCCTTGCAAAAATATTAATACACCTGAACTCCCTTAATATATTAATCATATTCAGTTGTCTCTTTTTTATAACTATGTCGTGGGTTACCACCTCGTTTTAGTTTTATGAATTTTAACAGTGCTCTAGATCTACAAATCGTCGGCATCATTCTCATACCTCGTAACTCCACTTTTGGCGAAAATGAAATTTTCACATATTCACATAGCTAATATGTGCCTACATTAAATAACCAAACCTCGTATGCATATCATTACATTTTGTATTAATATTTCATTAAAACCAAACCTCGAATATGAGTACACTAAGAAACGATAACCAAAGCTTGTATGTGCATTATTCTGTTAAAGTACCAAAACTCGGATCTTTGAATTAGTTGGCGTTGGCACACCATAACTCATATCTCCTTTGTTTACAGTTAGGCACTCTTCAAACACTTCACGCTTGTTGCAATTTATTATTGGTTTATTAGTGTTTTAATATTAATTAATAGTCCTATAGTTCTTAATTATGAGCTCTAGGGGCAAAAAGATTCTGGAATTACTTTCTAAGAATGATACCAACAAGATTAAAAATAATAATGTGCATAACCTCACTTTCAAAAGCAGTGAACTCTTGTGCAATGCAAATAACGGTAAGTTTTTATACAAATATTTATTTCTCATTTCAAACTAATAATAATAATAATAATAATAATAATAATAATAATAAACGACTTTATTGAAACAAAGAAATATACAATGTTTTTTAGATAATAATGGTACAGCTTTACAGGAATCTGATGCTTTTCTAAAAGGGGACAATAAGAATTTAACTATTAAAGATAATTTGAAGTCCATCTCAAGCAATACAAATAGTAACTTTCAGTGATTATTATTGTATTTAGTTAACTGCAGTGTATTGTTGTATTTACAGATGATGGAATTTTCTTTACACCTATAACTGATGTCATGATAATGCCCTGTCCTGAGGAACTAATAGTCACGTTACCAGAACTTAAAATAAACACCGAGGTTGCTGCCACTACTGATGAAACTTCTGTGTTAGTTGAAAATTATGTTGCAACAGGTGATGGCAACCTGATATTCGAGACCTGTTCCACTTCTACTGAAGGTAATGGATTGACTGAATGTTATTCTACTGTTTTAAATGAAGAGAATAAAAAAAATGGTGACATAACTACTGTAGAAACTAATAATTTGGTTGAAATGGACGCATCCTCTGATTATAGTAGTGATGATAATATACCATTAAGAGAATTGCAATTGCGAGTGAATGAAACCAAAGAGACCAAACAATCAACAAAACGTAAACGTTGCATAAGAGGACGGTCAAATCCAGCTGTTTGGAAAAAAAATGAGTCAATACGTAAGCGCAGACTTGGCGAAGAATACGTTGGAAGAAAGGTTGTTGGACGAGAAGAGCACCCAGTTTTGAAGCAGCCTAGAACTTTAGGCCTAGCTTGCAGCAGTCAACAGTGCCAGAAGAGTAAAATTAGACATTGTACTGAATTTTCAGATGAAATCCGTGTTGCAATATTTAATTCATTTTGGAAAGATTTGGATTGGGGTCAAAGAAAAATTTATGTATCTGCACTAATTGATGTGGTTCCAGTTAATCGAAGAAGAGTACCTGCTTGTGTTGCTTCGCGAAGGTTAACGACATTAAAGTATAATTTGAAAAAAAACAATGCTAAATTAAGTGTGTGCAAAGCAATGTTCTTAAGCACTTTAGGTATTGGCGAATGGACAGCTAGAGCTTGGGCGAAAACTAGCGAAATAGGCACACACAAATCTGCATTAAATAAATCAATAGAAAAGAAATGTCCCAAACAGGAAGAGACTGACCGTTTAAAATTATTTTTAACGAATCTACCAAAACTGCCTTCACATTATTGTAGATCTGGGACTAGTAAACTTTATCTTGAACCTCTTTATAATAGTAAAGTTGACGTATACAATTTATATTGCAGTTACTGCAAAGATTTAGAAAGAACGCCTCTATCATTAGCAACATTTAAAACAATATTTACAGATATGAACATTGCCCTTTTTCAGCCAAAGAAAGACCAATGTGATCTGTGTGTGATGCATGAAGTGGGAAATTTGTCAGATGTTGATTGGAATGCACATCAAAAGAAAAAAGATGCAGCAAGGACAGAGATGGAAGTGGATACTAAAAAAGCTATGTTAGACAAATCTTGCATTGTGTTGACAATGGATCTGCAATCTGTTCTGTTGAGCCCACGTCTTAAAGCATCCGCACTATATTATAAAACAAAATTAATTGTACATAATTTCACCATTTACGATAACGTTAGTCATGCAGTGAAGTGTTACGTATGGCACGAATGTGAAGGTGGCGTAACAGCTGATGAATTTGCTTCTTGTGTGGTAAATTACCTTGAAACAACTTGCTCTTCTGAAGGAGTTAATAAAGTTATTATATGGAGTGATGGCTGCACCTACCAGAATAGGAACGCAACTATGTCTAATGCTCTAATACAATGCGCCAGTCAGATGAAGATTACGATTATTCAAAAAATATTAGAGAAAGGTCACACTCAGATGTGCTGTGATTCTGTGCATAGCGTTATAGAAAGAAAACTGAAAGACAAAGTGATAAATGTTCCAGCTGATTATGTTTCAATTATTAGGTCAGCTCGAAAAAAACCAGAACCATACCATGTTCAATATTTAAACTATGACTTTTTCAAGCATTACAGCAGTTTAAAAGCTTACATTTCAATTCGACCAGGTAAAAAACCTGGTGATGCAGTGGTAACAGATCTTCGATCATTAAAATATAGCCCAGATGGAACAATTGAATACAAGTTACAGCTTTCTAATAATTGGAGCCTACTTCCAATAAGACATGGTGAGGTTTTATTGGAAAAACCTCCGCAGCTTTACCAAGAAAGGCTAAAGGTAACAATGAATAAATATAAAGACCTTCAAGAGCTAAAAAAAGTGCTTCAAGTTGATTATCATTCTTTTTATAATGAATTACCATATGATAACAAATAACTTTAAATTTTGTATTCTATTTTTGGCCATGTCTGCTTAATCTTCTGATAATAAAAATAATATCCACAATATTTCAGTGTATTTACTTTGCTATTAGTAGTCATTATTAACTCACAATACTCGTATGTACATGAAAGTTTTCTTTCCAAACCTCGTATGTCACATTATAATTCATCTGTCCAATATTCTTGCTATTTTCTATTATCTAATATTAACAAGCAACAGGAACATCACAAACTAAAAGGTTTGCAATGATCTCACAGCTTTATATAAAAATTAAACGTTTTTTTCATTTCCTGAAAAATTACTAAAATGTAGATACGAGGTATGAGAATGATGCCGACGAAATCTTATATGAGTATCTGACAGCTCATATATGGGCTAATATATTCGTTAAATGATACACCTTACCGATAATTATTTCATTTCGTTATAAATCATAATCATTTGTCAATTTTGGACACCTCACAATGAGAGTATCGAGTATCGTGGTGTAGGGTAGGAATAGGTACTCAGATTTCTCTTTCTGCTTCTTTCGTGTTTTATTGATCATAAAATCAGTTGTAGCGACTTGCTATGGTGGTCCAAATTGCTCTTGCTAAAATTAGTTGTTATCATTTCTTTGCTAAGAGGATGAATAATTTATATTCGATAATATGTAAATCACATATTAACACCATGGGATAAATAAATAAATCCTAAATAAATAGTTAACAGTAGGACAAACTGTCTTTCAGTACAATGATTTATGTGCCATCCTAAATATGCCAGACTAGATTGAATAATCTTGTACAACATTTTGGTGGTTTGAGATCTTTTGATAGCATAATAGTGAAGGGCAGTTATGTTTTTTTTCGCAATTTTCACGTCCACGGCCGTGACCCGGCTCAAATTGTTCGTATTGATGGCCCAAACAACATACTAAAAAGTTGAAATCTCAAAATGGGTGCAACCCATTTTAATTGGCAAAAAACTGGGTTTTGGGGCTTTTTGGGGGTGTACTTTTTAGTTTTATTTTTTTTTGAAGGCCTTAGAGGTTCGGCTAAGGTTTGGGATTGATGCCCTTTTATTCTGGCTGTCAGAGAAACCCATTGGTTCAAAGTATTTGAAAATCGGTTAATGCAGTATATACATATATACATGTATTTTAGAGAAAAATTCAAACTGGTATGGAAGGGCCAATAATTGATGAATTTAGCTGAAAATTTAGGTGAAGGTAGTTCTTTCCATCACAAAAAAGATGGTCTAAGGTTTGGTAAAAAATGTTTGATAGTTTTCTCTACAACCCAATTTTAGCCCATTTTTTCCGAAAAATTCAAATCCAAATATCTTTTGTCATTTTAGGGTTAGCGAGGTCTACTTGGGCTCAACTGAAAGCTATTTTCATGTAGTTTAACATGATACATGGCCGAATTCATTTTTTTTAATCTGGATATTATTTGGACATTTACTGTATATGTATATTCGCGCTATGATTTATGGCCTTTGTGACGTCATTATGCTTATATATGCGTATAAATACATATACATACATATATATGTATATGCATATTCAACACAAAGATACATAGGTCATGTATAGGTGTCCAATGGACCGATGTCAACTGGAGCTGGACTTCTCAATCTTCTCGTGAAATGGACATGTGACCTATACATTCCGATGCAAAATAATATTTTACAAGACTTTTATTGATTGTATTTTTTCGTAAAAGTGCATATTTTTCGGGAAAAAGATGCAAAATTGGAGCTCTGGAAAAAAGAAAAATTTTATTCATTTTTTTGTGAAATTAATATGCGACCTATAAATTACGATGCAAAATAAAATTGTAAACAACTCATTGATTGAATTCTTTCGAAAAAGTGCGTATTTTTCGAAAAAATGTACACAAGCTTGGACATACACTTTTCTTATAAGTTGAACATACCTATACCATGTTTTGTATACCCAGAAAGGTTCGTGCTATTAACAAATAAATAAATAATAAAACGATGTTTTGTAAACATGGTTTTATTATTTATCAATTAATAATATATAATAATAAAACCATTTTTTCCTAAAATACATGTATCTATGTTTATATTGCGGGGGGGGGTATTCAGATTTCCAAAAACCTTGAACCAATGGGTTCCTCTGACACCCAGAATAAAAGTGTATCAATCTCAAACCTTAGCCGAACCTCTAAAGCCTTTAAAAAAATAAAACTAAGAAGTACAAACCCAGAAAGGCCAAAAAAACAGTTTTTGGCCAATAAAAATGGGTTGCACCCATTTTGAGATTTCAACTTTTTGTTGTTTGGGCCGTCAATACGAACGTTGTGAGCCGGGTCAGGACCGTGGGCGTGAAAATTCCAAAAAAAACATAACTGCCCTCCACTATAAGGTAATAAGGAATTTAAGATATTTTCATATTAAAACATTTGATGTTAGGTGCATGAAGGTTATCTATTAATTATCCAAAACAACGTTTCTTAATAATTATGAAAGTGGAAATAAGATATGTAATTCTTGAATACTAGATGGAATTATACTGCTATAAGGAAGTGAATCTTTTTGTTACATCTGTCATCTGTCAAATACCCGAAATATTCTAACGTTAATGTCACTGTTTTATAGGATGAAAAACAATTTTCTTTGTAGCTTGAGCTCTCTTGACATTAAGAACGAGTACATTATTAATTTATTAGTCGCATATTCAAATTAAAGTTAAAAGTGTATATACAGAATGGGTAATCATTTTTTGTTTGTTTTAAGCTTTAGATATTAGCTGTATAAAAATGTTACTGTCAAATACCCAAAATAATATTTCCCGTTTAGTATACATGTGTACGTTTTATGTAGCTCTCTTATTTGGTTAATTGATTGATTGATTTTCCAGCGTAAGGTGAGTATTGTTGCGGATTCCGGGCATCCATGGAGGTTCGTTCCAACACGCAGCTTGGCCCTCCGTCGAACACGCCCAACGGACGGCCAAACCGCGTGCCGGAACTAAACCACGGATGTTTTATATACCGCCGGACCGGCTGCATACGTCGGTTTGGACATTGGATATGCTTGTTGTCAGCAGCGAGAGCCACATGATGCATGAGGTAGGAATATAGGAAGTATAGTTGTTTGTTCTGTTTCTGAATGTAGCAGCATTTATCTCTATTTTTTATTTTATTTTATTAACCGTTCCGCAGGTAACGATGCATTTACGGTGGACGTCCTGGGAAGGGCCCTACCTCATGGTAAGAAAATGTGAGAAAGAGGCCCGAGAAAATATTTTGTACACCCTGTACATTGTTTTTTTGAAGCAATCAGTTTTAATTCCCATTTTACAATTCCGGGTATTTTCCTATTTCATTACCTATATTTAATACCTTTCAATTTTACTTTTTAATTTTTTTCTCTGTTGTGCAATAAACTAAAAATTAATAAACAAACAATAAACAAACAAATTAATAAGCAAATAAACAAATACAATTAATAGACTAGACTAGACTAATAAACTGAGTTGTGAATAAATTAAATTATTATATTGAGTTAATAAATTAAATTAATATAGCTTAGCTGGTTTTTTGTTGCTGGTCTATCCCCTTCGTAAATTTTATGATTTTAAATCTTTCAATCAGACCGTTCTTGAATAGGCAACAAATTACTGAAATACAGTCCTGGACTTTCAGATCAACAATTTGATAGACAATTGGAGGTCACGAGCTCTAAAAGATCAAAGGATTCTTGCCGAGATTTAATTTTGATTGTTGATTATTTTAATACGTGCGATGCTGAAAGCTGACTAGTCCAATTTCGACAAAATGGGCCAATAAAGAAGTCAATTTGTATACAAAATTAATCCGACAATTTCCTTGACAAAGCGGATACAAAATCAGTATGTTATTTGTTAATTTATGAAATTCCTTGTAGAATACGTAAAAATAAAGTGAGAAGTAGCTTAAATCTGAAAACAGCCGATTAAAATTGCTATGAAAATTTAATTTTCTGTTTACAGTTCGACAAATCGGTAACGCCCAATATTTGATATCAAATTATTATGATCTAGAAGTCATTCTGTAAAATCGCCATAACCTTTACTTATTAAATATAGCACAAAAAAGATGATGGAATTCCTTAAAAAGATTGAATGGAAAGTGAAATTCATAAACGATCTCTTCTCAAATATTCACATAACAAGTACAAGCAGCGGGTAAATAAACTTGAATTCTACTAAACTTTATATTGAAACAGAAAGTGGGCAGGTAAATTCTAATTTCATGCTTTCAGTCTATCTATATTTAAATAATATAGATGTTGAGTACGATAAAAAACGTCCGTGAACCTCGAATTAAGTCTTTATATCATTAAATTCACAGTTATGTCTACTTCTGGCATGGGGCGTTCACTTTTATTTTTACTTGGCAGCATGCAGTCACTATTTCTAAAGCTACCTAGACTGTATAATTTGCTTTGCGAGCTTTTTATCAAATAATGCAAAACTTACAAAGCAGATATTATTATCCCCACCACTCCAACGAATGACTGTTGCTGCACAATTACAAACGAATTAATCTCACCGGCGTTGCTCCACACCATTCCTTTATTAGACCAACAACAACAAAAGCTGGAGGTGAAGTGTGTGAATAATTAAAAAATTCCACTAATCCCAAAGTGTCTGTTGTGTCCCGGACACTTCCTGGTAGTTTTTCATGGTTCTGTTGCGACATTTTCAATTACCGTCTCTGCAGTGGTCCTCTAACGAGCATAGAAAAACGGACCCGATGAACTCGACAGCTGCGTTCAGATCTTAAAACACCACCGGTCAAAATAACACCTTACATCTTTTTCGCTAAATCTCTTTTTTTAACAGTGACATTGACGCACTATACTCTTCAACATTCGGCATTCTATAGAATAGTTTTGTCAATTTCTTGAAAATAATTTAATTCTTTTAGGTAGGTATAATTGCTACATTTTTAACCATTTCCTGATGATATCAGCCCAATGCAATAGGTGAAATGTTCGTCGGTGTACAAGGTAGTATTTTTGTATTTGTAAAATGTTAATAATGAACATGGGTTGCAACCTCGTTCAGGTACTCTTGTTTTATTAAAAAGCTAAATATTAAATAATTTCTGTACTTACTGATAATCGATTTCCACATAGCTCACTTACCGAGTAGATTTCTAAAGTTGAGATTTTTCAATCCGGCCTGCCTGTCTATCTGTCGGCATCCCAATGGGCTACTGACAAAACGCGTTAAGAGCTACATATGAAAGAGCGATAAAACTTACAATTTTATACGGATCAGAAGTATGGGGGTTAAGAGCAAATGATTCCTGAATAAAGAGACAATTGAGAGCCATCGAGAGACCCTACTTACTATCACTAACGAAAGCCTACAGAACAAGCCCAGCAAATGCATTAAACCCTATAGCGGGATGCATACCCTTACAAATAGAAGCAAGGATAAATTACGAGCTTAGGACAGGGAAAAAGGAGATGTAGCACAAAAAAAATAAGATATTGAACTATAGAACATCCTGCAGAAAATGAAATTAACATTCACCAAGACAGAGAATGAAATTGCATTGACATATATACGGATGCAATGAAAAAAGAGGAGACAAAAGTGGGATGCGGAATTGCTTGAGAAACGGATCAACACGATTTGGAACTAATCGCGGGCAGATCCAAAGATGGAACAGAGGCATGGGCAATAAGAATAGCTCTTAAAAAAGATAGTACTGAAATGCCATTAGAACATTTAAAGACAGACAGATTTTAAAGTGACCTATAATGCAATTAGAGCCCCAAAACGCAGGGATCAGTTGACTAACAACATAAGGAAGTATATACAAATCAGAAGGGAAAGGGGGTTCGAAACAATTATAAATTGGGAAAAGAGAAGTGGGACGGAAAGGAATAAGAAGGCATATAGGACTGCTAAGGAAGCGCTCACAAACAAGACAAGATGCTGGGAAAACAAGAACAAAACTTAAAAAAAAGAAAGAGCAGAAAAAACTGACAAAATGGCAAACAGACTGGGAAACAGACACCAGAGGAAGGAAAACCTATAATATCATTCCGAAAGTAGAAACAGACCTAATAAAAATTACTTGGAAATCAATACGGCTCATAACAGGACAAGGGCACATGGAATCATATTTTTAGATTTCAGTCTGAAGGAGCTGGCGATTCGCCTTGCCTACTGCGACCTAGAAGGTCTATTGTAGATACTCCTTTTTGTACCACCCTCCTTAGGGCTCCTTATCCCAACATGGTCCTTAATAGACTTCGAATCTGTTATTAAAGGGCCCCTTGGTACAGTTATCAGCCCTTATCGTTCTCTCGTTAAGTCGCCTCAGTCCAGTCAGGCCTTTACAGCTTAGCATATGAACTGAGGTCTCCAACGAGAACTTGGGTCACCCATCCATGCGCCGGACCCGATTGACATTGCTTAACTTCACCGATCGAGTGCCGGCACCTAGACTGGTGACCGCACAAGGAGCTGTACAGGAATCATTTTACCGAAGGTTCAACACTAAACGACACAGAAAAACAGCAAGACAGACCATGAACAAATATTTGAAAAATATAAAGAGTACCCTCCAAAGCTCAATGGAAGGAGTAGGGACATAATAAAACTGGAACGGATAAACGAATGGGGAGATGAAATTATCTTTGACCAAGATGACTCTGAATAGTTGATTAGGAATAGAAAACAAATACATCGGCACGTACAGCTCCTAGGTGGGCTGAACCTCCTCGCTATGTTTTGAATATACGAAAGAAGGTGAGTGGATGCCCTTTGTATAAAAGGTTCTGGTTAAGAGAGAAAGGAGAAATTTGGGCCCAATGCAGAGAGGTGGGGGGGACCTCCCCGGGAAGGAGGAATTCTGTATTTGTCTGTCTGTGGGCCTGGAATCTATCTGTGTATTGGCGCTATATCTACAAAACTGTCCAGGAATAATCCACTACTCCTTTAATAAAAGACGTACCAGGTGGACAGACTTAAAATAAAAATTAATGAAAAAATATGATGGAGGATAACAATATTTTGCAAGCAGCTTATTATTATTATTATTATTAGCTAACACCTCTGTTAAGGCAGAAACTTACTGTACTTTTAGTAGAAAATATACAGAGCGGCAACAATAGAAATAAATCATAAAGAAACGATGGTGAAAATAATACTGGAATATGGTGAACACTATATATAATGAGAAACGACGATCACGATATTATTTTTAATGTTGTCATCACTATATATTACCGATACCAAGAACCTCATACACTTTTAGCTATAAAAAAAATATCCAGGGAGGCTATCAAGAAAAGACAGAGAGAGATTCAACAGTACGTTCGTCATGGGGTTTACTGAAGTTCACAAAAAGTGAACGTTCGCAACAAAAGAAAATCATTGAAAAATACTTATATTTAAAAATTTACGTTCATTAAATGTAGATGAGGGGTACTTAAAAACGAATATTCATGTAAGGGAGTCTAAATTTTACAAAGTGTTACAGTGGAGGAAATGGGGTTAAAATAGTCTATTTTTGCCAACGTAATTGTTGAATCACAGTTACAGTCTTTTTCTTTTCGAAAGATAATATAGTTCCTTCTCGTGCAAACATTAACTTACCATCCAAATTTCAATGCAATTCTACTATTCCTTTTTTTAAGATATCGTTCTTACAACAAACGTGACAAATGAATGCACACATAAACATTTTGGAAGATTCTGAATGCGACGACGACTTCATGACAAACAATAATATGAACAATTTTCCTCCAACCAAGTCCATCAACACTCCTACCACATTGATGGTTAAACAGATGAAACTATGAAATAAGTCTCAATTAGTAATTTGATTACGTCAATAAGTCAGTTATGAAACAATTGAAGACTGATTGTCATTTTTTAACAAATCTTGAATTGTGTCAAATATCACGGCACTCATTACAGATAGACCCATGACACTTATTTGCAGTGGAAAGCTCTTCCAAAAATCATTTGGTGTAAATATATATAGAACATTACATTTGTAAAAACCAGAAAATGTAGATTTAGCGCTTCCTGACCCCCACTGTACAAAATAGTCGATATTTTTATTCTTAATATGAATCAGGCCGTTTTAGATAATTTTGAGGTCTTTCACATAATACTTTTCTATTATCATCTTTTTTAAAGAAAAAGTCTAATTTTTTAATCACTTTATAAAAACTCGTACGGCCAATATCAATTATTCCTCTAAATTTTAGCTCGTCTAAAAGGATATTCAAGGAAATATGTTTATGATCAGACACCATATCGTAAATAATATCCTTTATTTCATATTTTACAGCATCCTGTATAGTATTTACGAAGTCAATTGGAACAGCACGGAATTAGAGGATCTTGGGGTATTGTCAATATATCGCTTCACATTGAATGAGAGAGCACAGAATATTGCAGATTTATATTCACCACTCCTCGTCTACAGTCCACGTCGACTTGATCCGCCTGTCACATACAAATATAGGTGGGATTAGATTTGTCAACACCAACCTTGTTCAGAGTTTTTGCATGCCATAATATATAAAACAAAAAATACATAAGAACTATTTGTATCGTGTGATCTGTACGAGGCAGTGCAGTACAGCCAGGCAGCGTTATGAATTACTTAATTCTAGTGAATATTGAACAAATTATTAGTTTTATTACTGTGCGTGAGTGATTTTTTGCAATTAATTGTTTAAAATGGCATTTTGGAGGCTTTTCGATAGTAGTGACAACGAAACGAATGATTTTGATACAGAGCCTATACAAGCGGAATTTGAAAATAATGACCACATTCAAACTCAAAGGTTTATTTTGAATACTTAGTCGTGTTTAAAAGGCGAAAATATTGATTTTTCATATAATCAAATTGTGAAGAGGATTTGTGAATTAACCAAATTTAGCCGTACTACAATTTATAGGGTTATTAGAGCCGGGGATATAGTTGATCATTCTATTAAACGGAAAAGAGTTGTCAAAAACTTAAAAAACTTGATAACTCGTCCAAATATGTCATTCGATTTGTGCATGACTTTTACAATGAACAGAAGGTGCCCACATTAGAAATGATTAGGGAAAACTTACGCGACTATCCAGATTATAACTATAAATCCATACGATATTTTGATAAACGTTTTGCTCGATTGCGGTTTTAGGTACAAAAAATTGGACAAACAAATGGCAGTTATGGAATCAGCACACATCGTTGATCATCGACACTACTTACTTTTTACTTGCGTAAAATAAAAGAATACCGGGATGCAAATAGAGACATGATTTATCTTGACGAACCATTGTTTGACACCCATGATGTAGTTCAATTCGGTTGGGTAGATAACACCAAAAAAGGGTAATTTAAGTGCTCCATGTTCTAGGGGAAAAAGAATTATAATTCTACATGCTGGAAGTAAAAACGGTTTTATTCCAAATGAGTAACTGTTGCTGTCTGCTAAAAATATCAAGCAATCCTCTGCCGACTACCACGAGGATATGACAGCCGAATTATGTGGGCAAAGGAACAGCTGTTACCAAATATCTCACCAAATTCTGTAATTCTTATGGACAGTGCGTCATACCATTCGCGGCGACACACAAAAATTCCGAACACCAACACAAGAAAAGGTGATCATTGAATTTATGAAAGGCAAATGCTTGGAAGTACCAGGAAAAAACACAAGAAAGACTTTATAAGAACTGATTGGAAAGCAAAATTTTAAAAAGCAATATGCCGTTGCAAAAATTTTTGAAGCACACGATCGTACTATTTTACGTCTGGCTCCATATTATTGCGTTTTCAACCCCATTGAAATGGTGTGGGGATATGTAAAAACAAGACTACGTCGATATAATCAGTCCTCACAATTAAGTGAGTCTGTCTTAAAGAATATAAAGATAATAGTAGACGAAAAAAGCAAAAGCGATATATGGAGGAAGTGCGTATCTCATGTGATAAAAAAGAAAAATGAATATTCTATATTACCATCTATCAATCCAATTATTATTAATGTAAATACCGATTCAAGTTCTGAAAACTCGGATAGTGATGAATGAAATATTGTTTATTTAAAGTTCATAGACAAAGCTTTTTTGAAATTTGTTTATTTAACGTCGACCTACTTCCGCTACTGAGACCAATTACCGATGTCAGGAAACGAGTTCTCTCTTTAAAATTTGGCCGAGTCTTTCCTTTATAGAATAGTGTAAGTTTTCTACCTGCCTAACATCATGATACTGCAAAGTTCATAGTATCATAGCCTAATATTTAATAAACAAGACAGTCGCTGCTTTACACCCCTTCGACTATATACCATTTATGTAACTCCCGCCTAAGATTACATAACACTGCCGCAGAAGATAGAACGACAGGTAGGTCACTAGACAATAGACGTAGCCTTAATCATTTATGTGACATTAAATGTGATAAACATATTTTTCCATTAACCACTTCTATTGAATAAAAATATTATAGAAATCCCCTTCTTTAACAATTAAAAAATAATTATTTAGTATTTAAAGCATTTTGACGTTTTTACATTTCTACTGCCGCCTATGTCCCATAAAGGAGATGCCGACTTTACTCCGAGTTTTCATTTTTATGCTGTCCCAATTGAGATCATATACACTATAACTACGTTTTGGACTTTTTACGATTCCGTTTAACCAAAGCCTGAGGTCTCACATTTTCTTTGTCCTTGTTAGCTATTTTTCTTACAGTCTTCATCGATTTTTAAAGCTTCACGCACTCGCCTCTGAACAGCTTTTATTGATAATAAGGTCCACAATTTTCATTTTCCTGTTAAAAATATTCCAACAAATTCAAAACTAACTGTTGTGACTGCGGAGTTAAAAATTCACCAGGGTGCATGTTTACTATTTCAACAATAGAACAGAACTAAGATTGCCCTCTTAGGCACTAATTGAAATAAGTGCCACATATCTGATACACCCGACTTCCGAGAAAATCGACCCGCCTCTGAAATCGCCAGCCGTATTCGACGATGACACGCGTTACGTAAATTGGTTGGGGGTCGAACAATAGAAATGCCACGTTGGTCTTAACTTGACCACAAAGATTAAAACTTACGTTACAGATTAGGTTATAGAGAATATTTCAATAAAGACAAGGAAGGATAGAGCCCCGAACGATATTCTTTACACTGTACGACCGGGATTCAATCAGCTAACAGACTTTATTTCATAAAATGTCTGCTCTGTGTAATGTGTAAGAAACAATTTTCTGCTATAATTCAATCTTTAGTAAACAGCTCAAGGTGGTGCAGAAAATAATATACGCTTTCCTTTTATTGTCATTCCTTAGGAGACTAATGTAAGGATACTTTCGTTCTGAACACAACGAACAACCAAATTAACCATTAAATCGAGTAAACTATAATTCTTGAAGTTTCGATAATTTCGTATTTACCACTAAAAGTCTATAAATATAAGGACATTAAATAACTTAATGTAGGTTTTAGCACATTTATCTAAAAATATGTTCTGTATATTAAATATATGTAAAATATATCTTTAAAAATCTACCTATTACACTAAACTATTAAAGTTCAAGAAGCAGTGAGAATAACAACTCTATTAATCATGACGTAATGGAGACAGCATAGCAAGCCTTTGGTGGAACGGTTATTGGCCGTAAAAGCGCGCTAGTTGAGCATCCCAGGTGCCAGCGGAGTAACGCCTCGTTGTAGCTCCCAATTAAAACCATGATTTATTATTTATGATTTTATGCCCCGATGATACTCACTTTTACACCTTATATCAAGGTGCTTTACTGCTTCGTTGTTTGCATCCAACTTCAATGTGGGCATTGTATTTTTTTACTGTCGATAAAATTATTGGTTTTTGAAATTTTATGCTTAGGTTCAAGGCTCGGGTAGGTTGTTTGTAATTTATTATGTGAAATTTCAGAATGTCCTAAGTACAATTTATTACACAAACTAATTTTGTGATAAATTATAATCGAATTCCCAGCAATATATTTTCTATAAATTGATCATTTGGATATGATTTGGCCAACTGCCACATATTTAATATGTAAATTAATTTTTTAATACATATACAGGATTACATATGAAAAGAATCTGTTTGTTAATTTGCTTATTCCGACAAATTTTTCTAAGTTATTTAGTTTGTATGAAAATTAGTTTATATGATTTACATTTTGCATAATTATGTAAAAATCGCTGCTTAAGTAATCACTACTTCTACATCCAGATTTCCCATTCAAGTTTCTTTAAGGGCATACATCTTGACTATATTTGCACCTAAGCATGTGGAAATAATTGGTCATAGAATTTTAGCAATATATTTAAGACAGATGTTATAAAAAATATTTGATACTGTTGCATGTTTTCCACCTTTTAGGAAACACCCTGTATGAATCCGTGGGTTCTAAATAATTTTAACAAGGGGTAAACCACTAACACTTTATTTAACAATTTACTGATTACAAAATACATCTTAATTAACCAAAATAACCTTTACACTTTGTTTATATTTAACCTCACTTTTTCGCTGCCAAATTTCACTTGTATAGACCCTCTGCGCGGGTAATCGAGGCTAATATACTCTGAAATTGCCTTTAGATCCAGCCAGCACCAATCAAGAACCTTCTTCTACCACAGTCTATAAAACTCTATCTCTTTCTACAAGTTTCCAGTCACTATTAGGCATAGGCGTATCAATCTCCAGTTTCAAGGGGGTGTAATACATAACAATACGTTGGCTTCTAGCATATACCTTAAAATGTTTCTGGACACCTATTAACTTGCTTTACTTATTTCCACTATTTACACCCCACTTTCATCCTTTCCAAGGAATCGTCTTAATCTATTATAGTTACACTACAAACGTGTACAGAATTTCAAGTATCTCAATTTTATTTTATCAATAGTGTAGTGGAGGTAGTGGGGAGTTGTAAAATATTATAAAGAAATCTGAGGCCTTGGCTTCCAGTATATACACCAAATCCCAAGTTATTGTACTCTTACCAGTTTGCTTTACTTATTTGTCCTTATGTACCGCTATTTAATCTTCAACCATTCACCATAATTAGCGCAAAATATAATCCTGTTTCAGATCTCGTCATGGTACATGTGTGTACCAAGTTTCAAATCAATATCTTAAACAGTTTCTGGAAAACCTGCCCACAAAAAAAAGTTAGACAGACCGACCGACCGACAGACAGACCGACAGAGGCAAAATTTTTTGCTCAAATTTAAAATTTCGACTTTTTATGATATTCTAAGCCAATTTAAATAACAGAAAAATTGCAATTTTTTTACGATTACTATACTTCCACTCCACTACGTGAATATGGAAGTAATTACAAGTTTTATTATGATACCTATTTGATTTAATTAAATAGGCATCCTGAACCTTTAATGATCATCATAGAAAAAAAATTGGAGGGAAATCTTTTTCATAAGTATACAAGTATAATTTTTGTAGCATTGTAAATACTCCTCTAAAACTAATACAGTTTTATTAATATTAACGTAAACAATTGGACTTTATTGATAGTAACATGATTTGATTATAAAACTTTGGGACATGGAATATCTCAAGGGTCTGTTTTGGGACCTCTGTTATATAACATATTTATTAACGACTTATTATGTACTCTTTCTCTAGCAAAGTAACGAATGATTCCAAATATCTGTAAGCTCTTAAATTTATAATTAATAAATCTCAACATCTTCATGGTGGCTTCAGAGGAAAGCGCAAAAAGAATAGGTTAGAACTCCGTTAAACTCGATAAAATTTAAATCATGGGTAGGTCAACAAATTCTGCGTAAAGTGAAGTGTCATAATAGAAAAACAAAGTAAACGCCGAATTAATGATTGAAAATTACTAATTAAGTGTTTATTAATAGTACCAAAAATAAAGTAAACACGTGCTTATTGCAGTGCCTAGTTGGGCCGTTGTCAACGGAAACAGATCGATCCATACATTTATACTTGGGACCCATTCAAGTGGATGGTTATTCGTAAAGAAGGCTGAATGCTAAATTGTCAGTATGTTGTGTTATTTCAAATTTAGTAACCTAGTTCAGCTGCTAGCTTTTTCTTTTTACCCTTTTTACCAAGTAGTCTATGGCAGTTGTTGATATTTTGACGTTTGTTGATGTTGCTTTTCTTTGTAGGTAGATAATACGTTTAACAAAATAAAAGGAAAAGTAATATGGAAATACCACAAAATATTCGAAACAATGCGGGAAAAGCCACAGAAAATGTACTGCCAGTCATTATACGATAAGAAATATGAAACATTTATTCTTTCTTTGTTTCTCATATAACAGGACGTAATGGCCGTAACGCCCGCTCATTATGGCCGTGGTCATTATGAGCGTCTTTATATGGTAACCGTATCCAAGGTATAACAAACAAATAATATGCGGGTGAAAAAGAAATGGGCTAACGCCTCAAAAATCTTAATTTTCTTATTTCACAACATTGACAGATCATAACTGTTGTATTATTTATGATACGGTATTTTTCCGTGGTTCAATCCAAAAAGAGAAATTTCGGTAATTTGCACACTTACTTTCAATATGGAGACTGGAGCGCCTCATCCTCGAATTTGAAAACTTGAACTTGCATTCGGTGCTGACCACCCCTACTCCATTATTTTCAAACCTAAAATCCCTATTGATTGTATAGTGTTTCTATTCTCAATTGACAAATTCAGTCTAAAGTATTGTTAGGATAAATCATTGCAAAGCCTGCCTGCGACGACATAACACAGAAACCGCGCTTGAATATTACAAACGATATTTGTATATGGATATAGTCAACCAAATATGTTATGTGTTTGCGGTAGTCGACTTCAAACGAAAGTAGTTAAATGTTTATCTGGTTCACCATAGAATTGCCGGTAGCATAGTCGTAGGTTAAATGATATTTATTTACTTTTAATAAATCATTTATGGATTTGTTCATTAAACTAACATTATTTATTATAAATGAATAATTTACAAATATTGTTGAGCGACGCCCATGTTATTACTAGGATTATGAACGGTTCCTTTGTTGTTTTTTTATGATTTTTCAAATGACATTCGATAAAGCATACTATCCATGACCGTATTGAGAAATATAAAATGGATTTTGAATACATTTTGCCGATTATATTGGTTACCAAAGGGCCAATATTCAGTTCTTCACGACCATAATAGCAAAGCTTCCGTCAGAACAAACATATGTGTTTAAAGCTGAATTAAGGAAACAATTCTCAACCAGAGATGATAGTTATTTTTAAAATGATGTCGTCAAAAAAATTTGCTTATGTCTTTGTCCGAATTTGCATAATTCTACCATTATGGAAATATTAACAATTGATATTATATTGTTGAATTATTATTTCCAGCGACAACATCGCTGTTTAGACAGATATAAGCACATAAATCAAGTTAGCCCGCGTAAAGATGAGCCGTTTGCATTCCAAGCTTCATAATTATTCAAAATTTATGATTTTCGTTAACACGTTTACCGCAAAATTTACTTGTACAATTATTTTTTATTTATTTTTCAAAGTGGGAACTGGCTACTATAAATTTGACGTCACTACGGGTGGCATTCCCCTTTAGACTCCAGTACGGCATACGGCATCAATGTTGATCAGGGGCGTCGAGCAGCGATTCGGATTTTTCTTCTCAACAATAAAAGTGAAAATATATTCGTTGGCACACGATTCACTAACATCTTAGCAGAAGTCAGAAAAATTGTCACTGCCATGCGGCTGGTGTTTTCGGAGAAAGTCTGGATTTTAAATAACATTTTCCCTTATCATTCCCAAACCGAGGTAATTACGGGATGTCAAATTATTCAGTCAAAATAGACCAAAAAAGTTGAAACCTCATAATAATTTGCATAGAGCTGAATACACTATTACAAATGAAATGTCAAAAGTTCCCACCGATCCCATGTCGGCTAAAAATTTTATTCAAAGTCAAAGGTCACAAATATCGGTTTTTCGCATATTTCTCTTTAACGGTAAGTGTTATCGGAAAAATAAGTCATACAGTTATCTACAAAAACTATTTCTATACTTTTTTTGTCCTACGAATCGTCATTCATGAGGTATCGCGACTTCAAACATTGAAAATGCTAATATGCACTTACGCCGGCTCCACACATGCGTCCACGAATATTCGGGTATGTTTACGAATATTTGTGTAGACATATTCGTTTATGAATATTTGGCGAACACACCCTCCACACATAATATCGTTATTTGTATACGGTAAAATTTCAACACAGTAAATATTCGTTCCCTTTGATGTGCGTCTGTTTACCGACTTGAAACGGAAACGTGTTCGTATTCGGACCAAATATCGAACATTTGTGCACGAACACGAACATTCCATCCACACTTGTGTATATTCACACAAATAGCAAACATTTGAATACGAATAACGCATGTGTGGAGCCGGCGTTATATGCCGGTCTGTATACGTCATCGGACGTTCAATATATGGAAATATTGGTTTGTGTGTGACTCTCACACTAAAATACATACAAATCATACGATTCTAAATATTCTGTTGGTCCCTTATTCTGTTCGCTTGTATAACCTTAAGAAACATCTCCCAACAAACCAACAGCAATTTCTTGCTGATACAATAAATCTCGCTTTATTTCAATGCTATGTGGAAAATTTACAGCTGCTGATATTTTTGTCAAACAAGCTGCTAGTGACGTTGATGTCCTCATAAACTATCGTTGTTGGTGTTAATACTACTGACTGCAAGTACTCCAATTGCCAAGATTATTTACTTTTTAAAACCTGGGAAAGCTCAAATACCAATAAAAATGTATTCATCACAAAGTTTAACTTCACATCCCAAATGCCAAGCTCATATTTTACATTTACATGCAGTAACTGCCATACTACATCAGCATTTTTCAAAAGGGGTAAAACAACAGTATTTAAATTGTTTGAAAAACGTCATGATTTAATTGATTGTGCAGAGGTATTTACAAAGATGGACTCTTCTCCATACGTCATCATCTCAAATGGAAT
Source organism: Stenurella melanura (assembly GCA_963583905.1). Taxonomy (NCBI): domain Eukaryota; kingdom Metazoa; phylum Arthropoda; class Insecta; order Coleoptera; family Cerambycidae; genus Stenurella; species Stenurella melanura. The sequence continues at coordinate 88,995,309 of OY757309.1, forward strand.
TCGCTTTCTTCTTGTTATGTATGGAGCTCCAAGAAAATTGATTGTATAGACAAGTATAGATATTTAATACATATTCTATATAGGATTTTGCAAACAACGGAAAAAACTATATATAAGAAGTAAAAGAAAAAGTATATGTAAAAAATATTAATGAAATATTTGCATTTTTTCGATAACCTGACTTCTGGTTTTGCTATCAAATAAAAAATCCTAAAATAATTTGTTCAATTTCTTATTTGACATTCTCATTATAACACTAGCATCCAACATAGTCCCCTACGGCTAAGCAGATTAAACTAGTATCTACAGTATGAAGATTCAGTTCAAAATGAGAACAAAGGCCTAAAACGAAATTCACTTACCTACCTTGTCTTAATTTTGTTTTTCATTCTAATGGATTACATTTTCATAAAATCTCTCATTCAGTTTCTTTCAGAATAAGGGCGAAAGAAAAAAAATAATCATACCATGTAGATACTAGTTTAATCTGCTTAGCAATAGGGATGTTGGATGTTAATGTTATAATGAGAATACAGGTAAATTCTCTAATCTGTTTAATTCTAGAAACATATTTAAATAGGGACCAAATCTTAAACATGCATAGAGTATATAGGCTTCAATGCTAGTTAGCTAATAGATAGGTGAAGATCTATTGTTTTTTATTAGTCAATGTCAAATATAATTATTTCATACTTATTCATGGATATTGCCTTTGTTTTGCATGAAACGTCGTTATGAGTGGCTTTGTGCCTTTCTGATGAGCTCGGAATAAGAGCGAAAAACGTTTCAAAGCATTTCCAAGAAACTGAATGAGAAATTTTATGAAAATTCAATCCATTAGAATGAAAAAATTTTTAAGACCAGGTAGGTACATACATTTCATTGTAGGCCTTTGTTCTCATTTTTAATTGAATCTTCACACCGTAGGGGGTCATGTAGATACTAGTTTAATCTGCTTAGCCGTAGGGATGTTGGATGCTAATGTTATAATGAGAATACAGGTAATTCTCTAATCTGTTTAATTGTGGAAACATATTTAAATAGGGACTAAATCTTTTGTATTTCATTCTCAGTTGAATCATCGTTTGAAAATGACCTAAAGGGTTGAAACTGCAGTCACGTTTTGTGCAAATATAGTGGTAAAAACATAGTAGTGTTTTACTCGATTTCGTTATAATTATGGATTATCACAGAGTAACGGCTTTCTCAATCAATTTCTTATAATGAGAATGTCAAATAAAAAATTGGACAAATTTATTTTAGGATTTTTGATTTGCTAGCATAACCAGAAGTGAGGTTATCGAAAGAATGCAAAGATTTCATTAATACTTTTTACATATAGTTTTTCTTTTAGTTCTCATAGATAGTTTTTTCTGCGCTGTTTGCAAAACCCCATAAAGAATATGTTTGTCTCAATAAATGATTGATGACGTCATCATAAGTATGGAAAGAAGGTCGACTGCAGTTGTAAGGGCTCGTGGGGGACAGATATATGTTGCTAAGAAAATTAATCCTTGTAATGTTGCTTGATCATTAAATTGTTTATTTATGTATATATTGGTGTACATTTTAGTGTGTAATTATTATAATGAATCTTTAGTGAACTAATATATGATTCAAATATATTACATTTTGACACGATTCAAAGGCACTAAGCTCTCCATTTAACCGGGAATAGCTCAAAAACGAAGAAATGGAAAACATTGAAAACATAGTGTGTATATTGTAAACCACTCACTGAAATTTGAACAATTTACTTGAACCGTTTTTAAGATTTGCTAAGTTATACTAGAAAATGGCTCACTTTTTAAGGGGACTTTGATCATATACCAGCTTCTTTCTATTCTGTATATCTCGGAAAATGTACATCCTATGTGAGTAATATTTTATGTACTGATAATACACAGTTTTTTTCATACGACGAAATTTTTTCATAATTTTTTATTTTCTAGAAGTTGTTACCACAGACTCATGCTTATTCGATTGATCAAAATCTCTTTAATAAAAGAGACATTTTTTCCTATTTCACTTTTTAGTATTGAAAATACTACTGGGCGTATGATATAGGACCCATCTTACGAAAAACGTATCGAGAACGACAGATCTGTCTAGGCCGCTGCGCCGGCCTTGTAACCGTACCGTTCACTCAACGCCATGCTATTAGGGATATCACGTTTCAATAACAATCCAAGCAGTATCTTGGAACTAAAATATAAACATAAACACTCCTAAACTTAATGGTCTCTTGTGATACATGCCGACACTGCCATATCGTATGTCACTTAGTTTGCATAACTTGCGTTACTTCTTACCGAACACCGTCACTTTCCAATTAACATTTAAAAAACAAAATAACCCAATAAAACATATACTAGCTTAAGCTTAATTCGATCGTATGGACAAATATATTTAAAATTATGTAAATAAAATTATCAAACACATCTAAGTATGATATAAGAAAGTACAGTAGAAAAGCACTATACAGGGTGTTCTACAAGCTTCATGACAAAATTTGAGAGATGATAGCTGGGTTAACATAAAACATTTTTATCAATGAACATGGGTCCAATTACAATGAACCCAAGTGGTATTATTAAATTTGATAAAAGTTTTTATTTTTTTTTAATTTTATCACTAATCGCTAATGGTACCTAATGCAAATGCTGAAAATACCTATCATCCTAGCCATCCACTCTTGGACTCCAAGAGCGTTGCATCTGCTTAAGATACCTGCGTTGAAGGTTGCAAGATCTGTGAATTTTTTAAAACTGTTCAAGGTGAGTTAGTCATATTTTCACGGCTGATTTAAAGTAGACACAATGAAGACATAATTGTTTGTTTAAAATAAGTCAAAATGTACTATTAATCTTTAGCAAAAACGCAATTTTGTGAATTAAATTTTTTAAGAGGTTTCAAAATGGCATGAACTTTTACAAAATAAATCGATATTAGTCTGGTATTTAGTTGACTTTTCCTTTCAAGAGATTCCGTTCCAACATGTTAGAAAAAATTCTACTTAATCTTCTTTCCTTACAATTTTCGATGTGTGTGTATTGCTTGCTTCACCACAAGGTCAGTAAAACTAAAAGCATTCGGATTTGGAGCTTTATGGAATCACTTTGCTACATTTTTAATAATCTTAAAAAGTACGAAACATATATCTTTACTTGCTTCTAATCCCTCTGCGCTCCAATTCCAACGCCCCTGTTAATAAATAGACATATTTATATGTTTATTTTATGCCTCCGGCTTCAAGATGACAGGGAACTATATACATCACAAACAGGTCCGTATTTTAATATGTAAGATTTGTAGACGTTCTCAACGAGGATGAGACAAAAATCTTATGATTGATCTTACGTGGCTTTCACTTAATGTGACAGGTTTGTCTCGTAGCTTTCTTAATGCATAGATATAAATATTTTGATAGCCGCCTTGCGGTTGGAAATCACTTCATAAATAAACATTACTGACTTATATACGAGTTTAATTGTGTGTTTTCTTTAATATAAAAGCAGGCATGGGGACATGAGAAAAAACACGCGACGGTAAATGAACATATATTAAAGGTAATTTGATTGTGAAGAAAAGTTGCCTTATAACATTAAATATTTGGATAAAGTTGGGTGTAGTTTGATATTTGCAGATGGTACCTCCTTAGGGCCGCTTTATCAAAGCGAGGATAAAGTTACCCTATGATTAAATCACAGTTTAATAATGTAGGGTCACTTATCCACAGTTTATTAATATACAGTTAGGTCACTTCCACTCATTTTTGTCCATGACACCCTACTTTTGCTATCGACGCGTGCAGTACAGTTAGTAGCAAAAGCCATTTGTTTGTGATGCTATGTGTCTAACCTAAATGTAAATTGAGGTTATTTATTCCAGTATCTTGTTTTGCATGGATATAGTTGAAAACAGTTGTAAAAACCGCTGCCTAAGGAATCACTACTTCCACATCCAGATTTTTCATCTAAGTCACTTTAAAGGAAACATCTTGAATATATTTCGGCTGTCCCAAGTAGAAACACAGTAATTGACAAATATATAAAAATTGAGTTTTCTAAAGTATTGGACTTACTGTGTCCCAACACGTCTTGTGGAACACTTATAATTGACTGAATAATGAACATTTAAGAGTTATTATGTGCACAAAACACAGTAAGTGACTCTGAATGAGTAGCTGTACTAGAACAAAACACAGTATTAGCCAAATACATTGGAAAACACAGTAAGTACTTTGACATTACTGTGTTTTTGCATGGTCTGAGTAGTTACCTTGTTTTGAAAATGGTGGTCAGATCACCCCTTCCATAATTACCACCATTCGATTCAGTTATTTAAGAGACCTTCATTTCTATTTAAATACCCACGTGTGTCTCAACTGTCAATTTCCTACACCCAAACACACTTACTGTATATCTAATGTTTACTTTTTAAGTATCTAGCAGTTACAAATACAGTAAATGTAGTTACTGTGTTTTGCATATAAATAATTATGTATGTACAGGTTACGAAGCTACTTAAAAACAAACTATAGGCTGCTAATCAAACATTTTTAAATATATTTTTACTCTGATAATGGAGAATGACAAATCAAGTCATTTACGAAACTTCTGTAAAAACATGTCAATATCTCTTCAAATGTTGTGAGGCTAACATAATTCATTAAAAATCAATTTTCCCGATATTTAGCCCGACTACAATTACTGTGTTTCTACTTGGGACAGCCGATTTGCACTCTAGTATGTGGAAATTATATTGGTCAATTTACATAATATTTGGGGCAGATGTCATAGAAAAGTTTCAGGCGTTGGTTTCTACCATATACGTTAAAAATGAAGTTTTTAGTTTACTCTACTTTCTTTACACTATTCACAACCTACCACCTTCCACCCCTCCAACGCAATCATCTCAGTCAGATGTCATTACAATACATACATATACTAACTTTCAAGTGAATATATCATTTTATGTTATCAATACCATTAATAATAGAACGGAGGTGGTGGAGGTGAGGGGGTTGAAAAATATTAGAAAGAAATCAGAGGAGAATTTTTTTTTCGCTTAAATTTAAAATCTCGACGTTTCATGATATTCTAAACCTATTTCAAGAAACAAAATGTTTGAAATTTCTTTTACGATTACTGTACTTCCAGTCCACTACGTGGATGTGCAAGTAACACTAGTACTGGTACAAATCGTCATCATCATTGTACCCCTAGCTATTCAAGCCAGACCGATAGGTATTCTTTCAAAAAGGATACATTAACAATAATATCGTTCCGTCTTGGTGGGTGTGTATCAAATAAACATAAATATATCAGACTTCATATTTCTGATGAACGTGATTATTTATTCTACTGATATGTACGTATTTAAAAAAAATTATAAAATATTGAGTCCCTAAACTGTGATTCTAATTTTACTCTTTTAAGCGAATTTAATTGTTCAAAATTTACAACATAAATATTATAAATGAATCAATATCAATAATCAATTTTCAGTAATTTCGATTTGTACTCTGATTTTCCATTTGTCAGTTACCTACGTAGGAACATATAATGTTTGTTAAAAATAACGTTTTATTTTGCAGAATCCGTATAAAGTTTGGATGTTAAACTAATAACTTGAGCGTTTACTTAGAAGATAATATAAGCCATCAAGAATCGTTTTACTTACGTAAATTGTGACTGAATTGTGAGCAGGAGGCATTTAAGTTTTGTGTTTTTTATGAAGACTTGATATGAAAATCAAATTATTACTGCCAAGAAAAGAAAATACCTCTTCAACGACTTCCTTTAAAGAACACTTGCAATGGAGAATTTTTTATTCCTTCTCTGATGTAGCTGTAAGCAGTTTTCATATTTTATGTACTGTGTGTTTACTTTAATGTAATTAATTTACGGTTTCTCCCTGTATTGTATAATGTATTAATTTTCTTACTTATTTGTTAATTATCAACAAATAAAATTAATCACTTATTAAATATACTGTTTTGCATCTATATTATATTTATTGGAATTTTACATGTAGTTATTGTTAACAAAATAAAATCTGTACGCTTCCAAAACCTGTCAAATTTCGATGTTTGTAGTCTATCCATCTACTTGTTTTTCTGTCCCACTGTCTGCCCACTCATCTGTCTGTACGTTCGTCGTCCGTCAGGTTTCTTATAAGTACGATAATTTGAGAAATAAAAGTTCGATTATATTGAAATTTGGATACCAAGTTAGTATTAGATAGATAGACTGTTTTCCCCATTTTTGTGTCTTATAATCTTATGAAATATTATTTTATATCGTTATTATACTCTTCATAAATACAGAACAAAGAGTAAATTGTATTTGATCGGCACATTTCTAAAATTACGCCCGCAAAAAGAAAATTATATTATCACTGTGTTCGTGATCGAATTCCGAATGACTCAAAATGTCCGTCTGTCTGTCTGTCCGTCCGCCCGTCCGTCTCGACACGTCTCTTGTAAGCACGATAACTTAAGAATGATTGCATTGAAATCTAGATAGTAAGTTGTGTTGGCTAGAGGAAGAGCCTTACGGTTTTTGAACAAAATCTATCAAGAAATAAAAAATTTGTTAAGTATTAAGTAACTATTTACATTTTAAAAAAATCTATTTTTTATGTTTTGTGATTAAACAAAAAATGTCTAACAGCCGGTTTTACAATCGCAAGTTAACTTTCATGTTTCATGTCATGCAGGTTAACTATAACTTTACCGACACATGCGTTTTTCAATATAAAGTTAAGTGATGATTTGTAAAGGAGAGGTTGCGAATAAAATTTATAATGTTGGTACTGGAAAAATGGGTAATATACATAAAATGTATGAATTTTGGTCCAAAGTCACGTCACCTGCTATCAAATATAAATGTCAGAAGCAATTTATGAGTTAGTGGTCTATTACTAAGTAAGTAGGTAGTATTTAGTCTCGATCTATTTAAAAAATCTCTTCCATCATATTCTTCGAAAAAGTTAGGTCTATACAGGACTACCTTGGGTACTCATCACTGCTATATGCATTTATTTCGCACATATCCATTTTTAGGCAAAATATCAAAAAATTATTTTGTGACAGTTATTTTATAGGTTATAAATTCAGAAAACTTCCAACTTCAAGTTTACCCACACCTCATCTGCTAGTAAAGTTAACTACTAGATAACTACCACATCGAAGATGACCAGATATTGTAAAACCCAATTTCTATAATAACCTGAAAGTTAACTCTGACTGGAAGTTAACTAGCGATTGTAAAACCGGCTGTAATAGTAATATTATTTACAAAAAAATTACTGCGAAGGAGAGTCCTATAGAATGTGCAACAATTGTACAAAAAGTGCAGTAAATCGGCGAAGAGCATAATGGTTAGCTTGTTTCTTCGTTTACATACGTATTTTGCTAATATACATTTCATAACATTTAATATCCAATCGTCGAAATATGATATTCAGCTAGGCATATTATTATAAATATAACATGTATTAAAGCAACTTATGATCTATTAACCGTTTTAGTGCAAGGCCACGTCGGCACACCGCACATCGCCTATTGCACATCGTACAGCGCCTAGCCTGTTCTGCAAACTTTATTAAAATTATACTGCTGTAGTTATTTTTATCTCTTTTGTTGTAAATAGGGATTCACAAATATCTTATCGCCCGTGCTAAAGGCTGTACGATGTGCGAGGCTCAAGTTGTTGATTTGGTTGCTCTCACTTAAAATCATGGTTTTATTTAATTTCAGTGTGCGATGGGCGATGGTCGGTGCGCCAACGCGACGTGGCCATGCACTTAGAATCGAATTTCAAGTGTCAAGACTCAAATAGGTTGGATGCAGTTTATTTACTTTATAGTAACGAGCGTTTCACCAGTCAAGTTGCTATCTTATAATTAAAAAGCTAACATTATTTACAAAAAACTACGAGGAGTATCATAAAGATATGTAACAATTTTACTAAATCGGCGAAAAACATAGTTTGCTTCTTTCCTTTATTGAAGAATTCATCTGTGTCGCCATTTAGACTTAATTAATTTCACATAAAAACCCAATCAATAGGTAGAAGAGTATACCAAAATTCATACCCGGAAATAAAAAATACGGTTGTACAGAAAAAAAGTTGAAAAAAACGGTTTTTCTGATCGAAAAAAGTTGAAGGAGAAAGTGCTAAATAGATATTTCGATGACTATTTTTTTAAGTATTAGTTGCGATAGCACATTTCGAGATATATCGAAAAAACCGCCAACAATCTTGCTTTTCTTGCTTTCGCTGTATCTTTTTCAAATTTAGATTTAAATACTCACTATCAACCGTAAGTATAGCTCACGGCAAGCCGAAAAAGTCCGTTTTTGAAAAATTATAAAATATCTTTTATTTTTTGAGATATATCGATTTTTCGAAAAAAAGGCGTTTTTGAAAACCAGATAGACTTGCTCCACGGAGGGTTTTACAGTAACGATCTTGGGCTTTTCTATTTATAAAGAGTTGTACTATGCGAAAGAATTGTAATGGTTTTATTAAATTTAGGGGTAAATACATGGCTTTAAAATAATTGCATTTTTTTAGGTTAGGTTTTACCAATTTCAATTCTACAGAAATGACTTACTTATACGGGAATCGATTACTGATATTTTTTACAAAAAAAGAATTGTCCTACGACTTTCTGGAGCCCAGAAATTGGCAAAATTATTTAAAGAAAAACTAATCTAAAAAAATTATTTTAAAGCCATTATTTATTTATCCTTGCATGATAGTACAACTCTTTATAAAGAAAATGAGCCCAATATCGTTATTGTGGAACCCTCTGTGGAACAAGTCTATCCGATTTTCAAGAACGTCTTTTTTTCGAAAAATCGATATATCTCGAGAAATAAGATATTTTTAAATTTTTCAAGAATGCACTTTTTCGGCTTGCTGTGAGCTATACTTATGGTTGATAGAAAGTATTAAACGTATATTTGAAAAAGTTATAGCGAAAACAAGAAAAGCAAGATTTTTGACGGTTTTTTCGATTTATTTATTTATTTATTGCATACACTGTTCAACAGGTAAGATACCCAATTACAGAACAGGAATAAAGGCATAGAAAGCATTAATTACAAGATACACAACATAGAAAGAAAGTAAATTGAAGAAAAAAATTACTTCAATGTACGAATTATGAATAACTAATGATACGAAGAGAGAGAAAAAATAACACGGAAAATGTTTATATATAAAAACTATATATACATATAGTGCAAGGAAAGGGGTTAAGACGCGGGAAAATACGCTATTACGTACAGAAAAATGGTTTTAAGCCCACAGAAAAATGATGCAACCGTGGACACGTGTTTCGGACTTATTAGTCCTCATTAGCACGGTATAGCTAAGTTGAAAGGATAGGTACAACTTAGGACAACAAAGATAGGAGACACAAACGGAACCCTCCGTGGGACGTTGGTTGTTACCCTGAATCCCCAGGTTCTTCCAGCCGAAGCCACAAATGTGCGACTGGCTTCCTGTCAGTGGTTCCGTTTGTGTGTCTCCTATCTTTGTTGTCCTAAGTTGTGCCTATCGTTTCAACTTAGCTATACCGTGCTAATGAGGACTAATAAGTCCGAAACACGTGTCCACGGTTGCATCATTTTCCTGCGGGCTTACCCATAAAACCATTTTTCTGTACATATATACATATATACACATATGTGATTTAAAGTAAATTAAGAAAAACAAAGACAATCACTGGTTATTTAATTTAGAACATTTTGTTTTATGTCACTAAGGCTGCAATTAAAATTATCGAAGTCGCTACATAATTTGTTAGAAGTACTGCAAACTTATGTAAAGGTGAATTATTTAGTACGTTGGTACGCGGCGTAGGTAAATAGAAAACTTGGTGATTACGAGAGGTTAATCTGGGAACGTGAAAATTAAGCTTGCTAATTATTTCGGATGCGTCAAAAGCATTGTGTAATAATTTAAACAAAAATACTCGAGAAAAGTACGTACGCCTATCCTCAAGAGTTGTCATAGAGTAACTTTCAAGCAAGTTACTTTGCGGAAAACCAATCACTGGATAGTTACCGTCGGATTTGAACCACAGTAATTTAAGAAATCTACGTTGAACTGCCTCCAAGTTATTCTTGTGAACATCATAACTGGAACTCCAAATTAGCGATGCGTACTCAAGTTTCAATCTGACGAAGGATTGATAAAGAATTTTCAGAGCTTCAGTATTAGTGAACTCTCGACTAGTACGAACGATGAATCCAAGGGCTTTGGAGGCTTCAGACACAATGGTATCGATATGATCGGTGAAGGATAATTTACAATCAAAAGTTACGCCGAGGTCGCGAAATGTTACAAGTCTTTGAAGTATGACATTATCTAACCTGTAATCAAAAATAAAAGGTAGTGTTTTTAAAGAAAAGGACATTACGTTACATTTACTAGGATTCATGAATAATTTATTTACTATATATTTCGGAAAGTGTTATCGCAATGCATACTTTAAAAAATGGCAATCAAAAGATCTTTTTAGCACCTACAACTTCCTCATTCAATGTTTTCGATTAGTCGTAGTTTTTTTTATTTACGAAAAACTGTTCTTTCAACTTTTCAAATTTTTGAGGTTAAGTTCGTCACTTCAGATCGCGTCCATCGAATCATAAATCTTTCTCAGTTTTTTTTTTTCGATACAACCGTATTTTTTGTTTCCGGGAATCAATTTTGATAAATTTAACAATAGACGAGAGGTTGATTGGGCTATAATATGTACCTAGCATATAACAAATCTATAACTAACAGAAAAACCGTGAACAACAATTAATTCCTTTATTCTTGTATGGTGAAGCAAACACCTTTGATATATTTTTTATCAAAAATAAATTGCGCGGAAGAGCTCCATTCTAATTAGAAGCACCCGGAGTTTTTAAATCAGATTTTTACTTAACTCGTCAACTTGCTTTTTAAATCTTTTCTTATATAATGAATACTCCTCTTGACTTCTTCACAATGCCTTCGGTATACCATTCTTTGTTGTGTGATATAGCTTTAAATGACATCCTGTTCCTTAGAGTTCCTCGTAAACTTGCACTTGCTTTATAATAAACATCAGTTTAATCCCTTGACATTCGGAGTGTATTTCGCATATTTCATGTCGAATTAGTATTGCGAGTTTGCAGAATTGCAAGATGTCGCAGTACGACGAGGTCGACGAGATTAATTTTGGCTATTTATAACGTGATTCTTTTATAAACATGACCTTTGAAGCCATTGTAGATATTGTTGTTGCCTTTTTTCTTGTTGGATCTTTATCAGCTATTGTTCTTATTTTGATTCTAAATTGCTACAAAGTCGTAGTCGCTTTTAAAACAGACGATGTAATACAAGACGGCTTCCCTGCTGAAAGCGATTTAGATATGTGTTTCATAATTGCTTAGTCATATCCTGGCAGGAATTTCTTTTTTAAATGGCACGTTCTATGTGGGCTGAATGCAAGAATGCAGTAACTGCTTATTGTTGTGTATCGAAAACTCAGTAAGTCAATACGTAGCAGTTCACGTGTGAAAACGTACGATATAAGCATGTTTGTGTTTTGAAAGAGAAATGCAGTTGCAAAAAATATTACACCCAATATTAATTATTTGTGCAACTTGATACCTATACTGTGGACAAATTAAACAATTATTATTAACTGGAAATTTTGAAATTCTCCGACTTTTCTAGATTATCCAAGTAACAATTTAAATGCTATGTGAACTTGAATAAGTCTTGTAATAGCTTTATTGAAGATGTAAGTTTGCTAAATGGATCTATAGTCTATAGCGGTAATATAGCAGGCCAACAACTCTTTCAGCCTACCTAAGTAGTTTTATTAAAAGTTGTAACAACCTCCTGGAGGCTGAGTTTCAATACCATTTAGCATTTGTTTTAATTCGAGTCTATTGGCATTTGTAAAGGTTTTCTGGTGGTGTTCAGCACTACGATGATAAATATCATTTGGTCTAGGAAACCAATTTACCTCAGAGATAACGGTTCATAAAACCAGTATGGCTAACAGTTATAAAGGAGCACCTGAATATACTAATCATAAAACTGCTATAAAGCTGTATTCGCTTGTATAATGCCAAATGTAACATAAGAACCATTTAGTCTGGACAAATTCCTTCATAAGACCGCAAAAGCTGCAATTTGACAGGTGGACAAATAGATTTAACTTATTTTAGGTTAAATTACTTATGTGTGCATATGCGAAGTACCTTAAGAAATGGAGACACATGTTTTACAAACGTGGATGAAAATAAAAAGGAGTGGTTACTTTAAAAGGAGGTAACTACTTGAAAATAGTAAATACCTCACAGGACTTATTTTAAACAATTGGAGCCACGCCACACATTGACACATTTGACTACTCAAAATATTCAAATAAATGTGAAAGGTTATATCTTATTGGGCAATAGGTTTTATGGTGGTTATGAATAAATCCAACAAATTTTAATATAGGTCAAATGGTGTTAGACAAGATCAACTGGTATTAGACAATACCAAATGGACTCACACAGATGTAAGAGGACTTAAATTGGTTGTAATTAGTAGCAAACTCTTTTGTACGAGAGGATTGTGACAATCTTAGGATTAAAAAATACTCTTATTATGGTATTGCCGGCAACCAACAGGTTTTAATAAAAAATCGCCATTTTTCTATAAAGATATATTTGTAAACAAATCTGCCATGTTGGATTTATTCAAGTGAACAATTACTTAGTTCAAATTTTTGAAACAATTTGTGACTAATAAGGAGTAAAATCATGATTGTTATTACTAACGTGTGATTTAAGTTGATGTCAACAAAAAATAAACTTAAAAAAAAATAATTTTAAAATATTTTTTTAAATTTCCAAAATTTTCAATGTTATTGAAGGGCTTCCGTATTTTTCAACCTACTAGTTGTGATATCATCAGTACAATTTAATGTGTAGCTAAATTTTCACTCATGGTGAGTACCTATACTGAACTTGATATTTTTAACCAGTATAGAGAGACCAGCTGAAAGCTGAACAACAAATGCTTATTATAATATCCATTACCAACAAGCAACTCATTTGCCAACATTACCAACTTAGTTTTAATATGATGGCAAGCATAAAACCTTTTAATTAAAAATAACCATATTAACAGAGCAAATAGCATTTTTAAGTGCAGTTCTAAAGCATTTTAGTTTTATGATGACATTACGAAGTGGATTTATAATAATTCAAAGAATGGTTTGTAGATTAATCGCTTAAGGCCAAAAGTATGCTCTTTCAGGATACATTAGTTGGTTTTATGAATAGTTTTATCAAGGTCTTCAGAACGTTACAAAGGCTATTTAGAATAAAACCAATTGGTTTTAAAAATACTTATAAAAAGTCCTCAGAACTCTTTTAAGAATTATCTTTATACAAGCTTTATAATGGTTTAATAGCGTTTGTCAAAGATATATAGTTCTATAAGAACTTTTATTAAATAGACTTCAAGAGGTTCTCAAGATAACGATAAAATTTAAATTGTTACTTGGGTATCCTCATACCGTCGCTAAAATTACAACATTTCTCTTCCTGAAAGGAAAATAGCAGCTTTACACTGACATCCCGTCAGTTTAAATAAAGGCGTTTATTTATATTAGTATAAATATACCCTAAATTCCGTTCCCTCTATATAGGGTGTCCTGAAAATCCCTCATTCCCTTCTAGGTGCTCATTCTACAGGCAAAAATGATAACTTCCTACAAACACGGTCTAGAAATACTAGTTTGGTCTCGTATTTCATCCTCCACGTCTCAACGGTCAGAATTATGTTCATTTTCTCCGGCAACAATTATCCGCTTTATTAGATAATGTTCCGTTGTCTTCCTGTTAAATTATGACTTTTATACACGAGTTCGACCGACCTTCAATGTGGTGGTAAGACGTCATGTCAAGTGGATTGAGTATCTCCAGACCACTGGATAGAAAGAAATGGATCCATAAGATGGTCCCTTCGATTTAAATTCAACGGACTATTTTGCATGGGGGTGATAAAAAAAACCGTTTTAAAGGATTTATTACGATGGCTATTTTTAATTGCATGTATTTTTAACGCCATACTGATTGTTTCTGACATATCCGAGATGTGAATCTCGACCTATAAACGTACGAGCGCCATTTTAAAGTAGCGTATTTTAGAACTATTCATCGTGCAAAAACCCGCTGCCTAAGAAATCACTACTTCCACATCCAGAGTTCCATCCAAGCATCTTATTATTACATTTGTACTCTAGAATGGGGAAATAATTGCACATAGAATTCTAATAACACAACATTTGAAATCGTCTGATTCAAAAACCCATAAAACGTTGTACGGCAAGTGAAAGGAAGGAAATGAACAGTTTACAGTGATATAACCTCAGCATTTCCTAGACATTATTATTTTTCATAGTAATAAACCCACGTGATCAACACGAATCCTATTATCGTTTGAATTTGGAGGAAATATAATTCAAAATAAGTTCATCAAGAGTTTACTAACTAAATGAATCTATTACATATGTCGCATGGCACTCTTGATACTTTAGTTAACCACTATCCCCCTCTTATGGATTTAGTATAGTATATATTCCGTATTTGGCCATGTTTGCGTGTGATTTCTATATTTTACAAGTACATATTTTGAAACAGTGTAAAAAGGTGTAAAATTATATTGCAGGATATTGCAACAGTGGAGCGTAATGCATTTAGCTGGGCATGCATGTTAATTTGGTTGAATGATTTACTATGAAAATTAAATATCAGTCTGAATAGATGCGGTTTAATATATTTATTTCTATAGAAATATAAAACAAAAGAACTTTATTATTAAAGTTGGGAACCGGTACATGGATAACACGCATATAACATTATTAAATTATTATGGTAAGTATTATGAAATTACAAAATACACCATTTACAACTGGAAACTGATTATAAATAACTAGCATGTTTTTTTCTGAAAATTGGCGTAAATTTAATTTATTTTTCACGTGCATATTATTTGTTTATTATACCTTGGATACGGTTACCATACGTTCATAATGACCACGGGGATAATGAGCGGGCGTTATGGCCATAACGTCCTGTTATATGAGAAACAAAAAAAAAATGTTTCATATTTCTTTTCGTATAATGGTTTGGATTTGACCGGCAATAAGTTTTCTGTGGCTTTTCCCGCATTTTTTCTGATATTTTGTGGTATATCCATATTAATTTTCCTTTTATTTTGTTAAACGTATTATCTACGTACAAAGCAAAGCAACATCAACAAACTGAATTATTTATTATTTTTTTGCTTATAGTAATGAAACATTCTCTTTATAGGATTTTGCAAACAGTGGAAAGAAAAGCTATCTATGAGAACTAAAGGAAAAACTATATATAAAAATATTAATGAAATCTTTGCATTCTTTCGATAACCTGACTTCTGGTTATGCTAACAAGTAAAAATTCTGATTTGCCATTCTCATTTTAACACTAGCATCCAACCTAGTCCCATACGGCTAAGCAGGCTAAACTAGTATCTACATGATCCCCTACGATATGTAAATTCAGTTAAAAATGAGAACAAAGGGTTGAAATTAATTTATTTACGTACCTTGTCTTTAAAAATTTTTTCATTCTAATGAATTACATTTTCATAAAATCTCATTCAGTTTCTTGGAAATGCTTAGCTTTTGAAATGACGTTTATAAAAACGTTTTCCCTTTTATGATTCAGACCCTGCTAGGTCAGAAAACACCATGAAAAATTTCATAGTGACTACTCCTTACAAATTAGGTACCAAAATGTAATCCTTGTGCAAGAACCTGTTCTTTATTTACAAAAACGGAGCCAAGTGGAAATAACATGTTTTTTTATATAACACTTTCGACGTCAATTTCTCTTTTAACTACAGTGACATTCTAATATAGCAATTGAAGTGTCGGTAGGTAATAAGTAGTCGGTGAGAATAAGGGCCTTCTTGTATTACAAACGTTCATGGAGTGTCCGGTGTCTAATGTTCTTTCAAAGCTTCATAGATCCGCACAATTCGGAACACGTACTTTTTCTCTGCTTCTTTGTTAAATCAATTTCTAAAAGCACTTAAATCGTGCCTCTTTGTCACCAATAAAAGCAACACGACACCATTCTTAGAAAACCTACCATCAGACTCTAAAATGTTATGGAAGCATTCGGAAAACTTTGGCTCGAAAGTGCAACGAGTGCTTTGGCGCCCATTGTTACTTGCTCCACATAATTTTTAATGGGCATATTATGAAATTGTAAGAAAGATTACTAAACCATCTTTCATCTCATTCCCGTACAACAGGCAAATGTTTATAACATACATTCGTTGCCTATTTGGTCACGGAGCTTTCAAATCCATGCTGTTCAAGAAGAAAATCCTTGATAGTCCTATCTGCGACTGCAACGGAAATATTGGCGACATCAATCACTGGCTATTTGATTGCAATTTTAACGCAATTGGTGTGAACTTCTTGAAAAGAAAAATGTTGGAGAACTGTATTCCGCTACCATTGGATAGTACCTCGCTGCTATATATAGTAACCACAAATGAAAATTTTAAATATATATTTTGGGAGTTTATTAGGTTATGTCGTGTCAAAATATAGGTTTAGATGAGTTCCTCTGTTCTTATCCACTGTTTTTTTTATATCACCCCCTTACCGTTGCCCCGTATGTGTTACGTGTTAAACAAAGGCGTCATGAAGGGCACCTTGACGTGAAGTGTGTGTCCCTGTCCAATAATCCTTGAGTCTTGTAACACTAGCTGGTCCTCTCGTGTTAGGTTATAGGTCGATTAGTTTATGGAATTATAGATTTTAAATATAGATTAGTTTTGATATATCTAGTATAGCGTAAAATAAAAACATCGTGGCTAAATGGAGACATCCAAAGCCAGTGAAGGAAAAAAAAAAAAGATTACAAAACAGTTTATGGTTGTCAGGGGATAGGACTACGATGCTCGTCGATTTGTGGCAACTAACGTTGATGTTGGGCAAGACAATCATGAACCACTCAATTGCGTGCAATTGGAGTATTGCTTTAAAGCGCAAGATATAACTGAATAACATACTGTTGACTACGAACAATAAATTCAGGATTGTGCGGCGAGAAATAATCTCTCAGTGTGAACAGTTGAAACACACGATAATCTCCTCCAGAATAACATCACGCGAAAAAGCAACAAATACAAAAGAGGTAATCGTGCCATATATCCTACAGAAGAAGCAACTATGGAAACGGGTTTCGGAATAATTGCTCCTCATCAGTGTAGAGTAAATTGAACAATATTTAGATAAGATAGACTAGAAACAACAATTAAAACAGATCCAAAGTACATAAAGCTGATGATTCAAAGTTTCCACAAAAATATTCAGCTGTAATGCCCTTGATTGTTAAGACCAGAATACGATATTTGAAGATACAGGGTGTCCTGTAATAATGTGCAAAAAATTTAGCTACCAATTCCTTATCGAAAATTAAGGTGGGTGAGTTCTTCATATAAAATATTTGAAAATAAGCTTTTTTGTCCAGCTACACCCCGTTAATAGGGTGTGCAAGAAAACAGTTTTCAATTTCACGAGACTCTACTTTCACGTCCAGTTCGGCCCAATTTTGGACCTAGACCAGAACAGTCGTCACATGGAGCCCTATGTGTGCTGATTATTTCAACATGGCGAGTTAGAGTTAACAAAGTAGAACCGTAAGAAGACTCACATTTTCATATATCTGATCACCTCCTCCTAAAGTACTTATTGCGGGTGGAAACGAGAACTGGTTTTAAAGCTTTTATTTTTCTCCTGTATATTATTTGTTCATTATATCTTGGATAAGGTTACCATAAAAACGCTCATAATGACCACGGGCATAATGAGCGGACGTTATGGCCACAACGCCCTGTTATATGAGAAACAAAGAAATAATGAATGTTTCATATTCCTTATCGAATAACGGTTTGGATTTGACCCCCAATATATTTTCTGTGGCTTTTCCCGCATTGTTTCAAATATTTTGTAGTATTTCCATAATAATTTTCCTTTTATTTTGTTAAACGTATTATCTACGTACAAAGCAAAGCAACATCAACAAACGTCAAAGTATCAACAAATGTCATAGACTACTAAAAAAATGTATTTAGAAAATGGGAAGTAAATTTTTCATTAAAAAAATTTTTTTTCGTGAGAAATAATACATTGTATGCACCACGAGCGTTATGAGATTAAAACGCCCATTACGCAACATGCATCAGGCTGCATCATGTTACCCTCTGGGCGATATAATCTATATAACGCACTTGGTGCATAAATAACTATTACCTTTTTCATACGATGTTTGCGGTAACAGCATTGTCAAATCCATGCATATATTGTTAAAAATCTATTGGTCTGAGGAGAAACATGTATAGAAACTTTTAAGAGTTCATTTATACTTTGTACATCACCATTTTGAGTGTAGAGTGAATACAATAATTAACATTTCATTATGTAATTTGCAAGTAGTTCTTCATCTCAGAGGATTTTATATTTATATTCTGATATCTGATTATTCTTTGTTCTTATTCACATTGGCAGAGGTATTGTGGTTCATAAAATGTTCTAGTTGTATTTGATATCTCTTTGCTGTATAATATGCTCGACAGCTGTACGCCTATCCTCTCGCGGCTGCCTGTTAGCCCATTAGCTCTTTAGTGGCCTGAGCCCAACATTTTGGTGGTTTTCTTCTTTATCTCTTCCCATCCGGTTTTCCCTGGACAATCAAACGTTCTATATTGTCCTCTCTCCGGTTGATGTGGCAAAGGAATCTGTGAATTCTTGGTGCTGTACAAAAAACTCGCAGCAAAGATATCCAAGCCCACATTCCGAACGCATCAATACGTCGTATTTTTCCCTACCTAATACTAATAGTCCACTTCTCAGAGGCGTAAAGAAAGATACGAATAAGTAAAGCGTTAGCGAGTCTGATCTTTGTACGCCTCGTGATATTCCTATCTCGCCAAATTGTGCTCAACTGGAAAGTTCCGATCTTACCATCTGTATTGTTCGTCGAGTCCCATACTCGAAGTTTCCGATGTTGTCCACAAGGGTTCCAAGGTAAACCATCTTGTTTACTACCTCATAATCACCATATCCTTAACGGGATGGTTCTCATTTGCTTGGTCTACAATTATAATTTTTGTTTGATTGTAATTTACACTTAAACCGTACTCAGAGCATACTATTTGGAGGTTATCCAGCAGGTGCATGAGCTTATTCTTGTTTACTGCAATCTCAAATTAGAAACTTCAGTCCTCCAACACACGTCAGATTACGTGTTCAGTATTGATATTAAACAGCAGCGTTGATAGGGCGCAGCTTTCTGATTATTACAATGATGTACATAATTATTGTCAGTCCTTCATAGCAAACGCTAGATATATCTAAAATATTTCTTTGGTTTTCCAATAAATATAGAAAAGAGATGAACAGTAAGCATAAACACAAGTTAAACAAATATTTCGCAAATTCAAAATTATGATATACGTAGATTTACAAAGAAATTGGATTTATTTAATACGTACTCTATCTCACCAAATACATAAAAATATATGAAAAATCCTTGCACAAGAATAACATTAAAAGGTTTTTCTCAATAAAGAAAAATTTAAGAGACCTTCTGTATGGTTTGTATAAGCAGAGCATGGAATAAAATATAAATTTTACTTTTCGAATAAAGAATATAATAAACAAGCCTCCCAGGATTACTTTATGAGAAATACACTAGGGTACTTGGCCATATATATTTGAGTATATACATTTGAAAGAATGGTACAAAAGGTTTCATGAATGTGTATTTGTATGATCAAATAAATAATAATAATAATAATAATCAACCAAAAAGAGATGAGATTACCTAAATTATAAATTAAAGTGATATGATGAAACTATACCTATATACAGTGTGTCTCACTTAAGAGAGTAATAGCGTAATAATTCTTTTGTTTTTTGCCCGATTTGAAACAAACTGATCTTAAAAGGTAGAGGTCGCCAAGGTCTTAAGACCACAAAATCACTTTCCATCTTTAAATGCAAGGCCATCTATGATACTAAATTGTACGAAAAAAATAAAAAATCATAGCATTTTTAATCAAAGAATTTTGATTGATTGATTGATTTGCCAGCGTAAGGTGGGCATTGCTGCCAATTCCGGTGCATGAAGATTTGTTCCACCACGCAGCCCGATCGCCCATCGATCATCCCACCGTGTGCCGGAACAAACCCCCGGTGCTTTTTTATACCGCCGGACCAGCTGCATACGCTGGATTGAACATTGGACATGCTTGTTGTCAGCAGCGAGAGCCGCATGACGCATGGGGTAGGAGTATAGGATGGAGCGTGTAGGTGTTTGTGAGATGTTTCTTCTTGTTTTCCTTCTGTCTTCATCGGATGGAAAGTGTAGGCGTTTGTGAGATGCTTCTTTTAGGTTTTCGTGCTTCTTTTTACTTTCAGGTTTTTGTGATATGCTTCTTCTTAGTTTCTGTCTGTGATCATCTTCTCTCCTATTCTACTTCTGAGTTTTCTGTTTCTTCTGTTTCTGAGTCTGGCAGTGTGTATATCCTTGATATTTCTTTATTGTATTCCATTTTTTGTTGTGCCAGCTTTTCCCAGTGTGTATAATCCTTTCCTAGCTTATTCATAATCCTCTCGATTGTTGTTATCCATGTGTAGCATGGCCTCCCTATTTTCAGTTTGTTGCTGTTCATTCGCAGCGCTTTCTTTAGTAGGTGTGTCGAGTCCCGTCTTTGGACGTGTCCCCAGTATTTCATTGCGTATGTTAACAAAATAGAAATCAATCAAAAACCCTCAGTCCGACGTTTAGTCAAATAAAAAAAAATAGGTCTTGATGAAAAGAATTCCAGCCTCGTTTTGATAAGCATGCTCTGACTCCTTTGTTACTATTGAGACAATTTTGTAAATTTGTAAATGTCAGATTAGTTGTCAAGTAAACCTATTGGCATTTTGTCATTTTTGTATTGTACCATATTTTATTTCAATTAAAATGCTTACAGCTGCGGAAAAAGTGGAAATTGTTAGATTAGTTGGTGATAATTCTCGTACAACGAGAGAAGCTGCTACAGAATTTAATAATGCTGCTTAGTGAATTATACAACTTCCCAGATGTGAAATTAAAAGAACACCTAAAAAAGTATAAAGCGGAATATAAACGTCAAATAAGTATAACTAAAAGTAATTACTATGATAACATCCAAAGACTTTCTGGAATATCATAAACCAAAATAGGCAACAAAATAAAAAATCCTAAATACCGTGTTAAATGTAGAAGACATGAATAATTATTTTATAAACGTAGCTGAATATATTACACAAACTTACCTGCAGTAAATAGTGTTTATACAGATTTTTTTCAAACAACGATACTGTAGCAAATGTATCAAATTTTAAACTGAATGCAGTTAGTATAAATACAGTACGTGATGTAATTAATAAAATGAAAAATAAGAGTTGTAATATGTAATATGTCAATAAATATAATAAAAAATATAAAAAACCTTACAGTTGTTCACGTTACCAGTCTAATAAATCAATGCATTAGCGCAGGTGTTTACCCTGATGTTCTAAAGGTCACAAAGGTGGTACCAATTCATAATGGAGGTTCTTTAAATAACCATAACTTTCGACCTATCTCACTTGTTCCTGTAATATCAAAGATTTTCGAAACATGTCTAAAAAATCAAATAACACGAAAGTAACAATTTATATTATTGTAAACAATTTGGTTTTCGAGCAAAAAAAGACCACAAATGACGCAATTATTTACTTAATAGACAAAATCGCCAAGGGGAATGGGAATAGGGATTATATCGGAGTCACCTTTTGTGACCTTCAAAAAGCTTTTGATTGTGTCTCTCATCATAATAGACAAATTGAAATTTTATAAATTTGATATGATCAGCTTCAACTTATCATCAACTAATCATTTCTAAAACATAGACATCAGTATATAAGCATAAGTAATACTAACTCGAGATTCCAGCACATAAGGAGCGGAGTGCCACAGGGTCTTAGGACCAACACTATTTTTAATTTACGAAATGACCTCGGTAAGGCTGTACCTGACGTTGACTTGGTATTATTTACAGACAATACCACATTCCTGGTATCTGACAATAAATTGGAGGTTGTTCAAAGGCAAATAGATGAAGCTAAGTTAAATGCTTTGGAATGGTTCTCATCAAATAAATTATCGAGCATAAACTACGAATATGATTTTCAGTCATAGGTCAATTGACAATTATAAGTACCCAGAAAAAGCAAAATTCCTAGGCATTTTTCTTGACCGAAATCTCAACTGGTCCCACCATGTTGATTACACAGCAAAAAAAATGTCAAAAATATATTCTTGCTCTAAGAAACCTTAAAAAATATTGTAACTTTTAAAATTTTATCAACGGCCTATTACTCGCTAATAGTGTCCCATACAGAGTTTAATAAATAGAGAAGACAAGCCGTCGTCATTATCGCACACCTCGTACCCTCTCTCGAATAGCGTTCTGCTTTATTTACAATTACATGCGTTCTCAAATTTTTCTTCCGTTTATAACCTTTAATCTGTTTATAACGTTTAATGAGTATATTAATTAATTATATTTTTTGTGACAATGGTTTATACTTGTAAAGTTTGTAGAAAAACTAAGTCACCCATAAGTCCCAGGAGTATGTTTGGGTAAGTAATTTAATATTTCCATCAACAAACCTTTTTTGTTTTTGTACTTGCAATAATACGGTGGAAATAATGGATTCGATATGGGAAATGAATAGAATTCAATTCCCAATTCGAGCTAGTATTATCGCAATCTACCACTGAACATTTTAGCACATCTTTCCTTTTCTTACAACTCATTATTCTTTTTTATACTTTTTTACTAAGAGCATATGTACCTCAACGTAAGATGCCGGTATACACCTATTGTCATCTGTCATACTGTCATTGTATTGCAATAGTCACCGTCCCTCAGATACTGTGCGACAAAGAGAGAACTGTGTAAGAAGGATGAGAAGCCTTCCGCTGCTTATACATTATGCTTATGGAGCTTGTCTCGTGTCTCCTCTATTTGTTAAACTCTGGTCCCATATGACTTGTGGTCTGATAAACTGGGCCCATGTCCCGCAAGCTAACAAAATCTTCGGGTTACAGAAGAAAACGATCAGGATAATTACAAATCGTGGATATAGAGAGGATGTAAGAGATAAATTTATTGAATTGGGAATTTTAACATTTCCATCACTATGCATTTTTCATTGTCTGATATATATTTATAAAAATATAAACCAATACAAAAAACATGAGGATAATCACAAATTCAACACGAGGAATATAACTTAGTGATGGAGGCTTTAATTGTTACGGCCCTAAATATTTTAATAAAATTTCAAATTGGGTGAAAGCCTTACCAGAGGTGATATAAACAGTTAATAAAAATATTTTTAATACAAGAATGTTTGTAGAGTATACATGAATTCTTAAATTTCAATGGCACTGAAACTAAAATAATGGACAACAATTTTATATAAATATTCAGTATATTTTATTGTGTATGTTTGTATATGTGTATAATATTTTTTGTGCATATTTGAAATATTTTAACTTAGTTATGTTATTTTACAATTTATTCATATTTTTGTACCCTATATTATACAATATATTATATGTGATATTTCATATTATATTATGACAATTACTATACTTGACTTGTGTAAAACTGTATTATTAAAACACCAATAAATTTGATTTGATTTGATTAATCGGCATCCAGATCGACTCCCACTAGACAATGTAAAAGTTTGTCGAATTAATAATATATTCAATCAAAAGAACAGGCAAAGTTTGCAACAAACAACGTGCGAGGGATCATGTTAGAGATGCAGAAATTCCTCATCTTGTGAGAGAAAATCCAAGGTGTAGCCTAAGGAGAATGTCCACAATTTTAAATGTACCCCAGGATACAATTTGGCGATGCTTCCTCCGTCGAAATAAATTACGTCCCTTCAAGCCTGCTTTCTAATATACATTAGAATGAGACGAAGAGCGGCGGTGTTAAGGAGAGTTTTTGAACGACCCTAATTTTTTTTTCTCAGATCAAGCGACATTTACAACTAATGGCACAGTTAACTCTCAAAATGTTAGACATTGGTCAGTTGAAAAGCCTCATTGGGTTGTAAACTGTCGACGACAGTATTCAGAGTAGGTGAATATGTGGAGGGGAAATTTGAATGCGAAACGTTTTCTAACTTTTTGCAAACCGAATTTTCAATCGAAATTGAAAACTTGCCCTTCTTGCATACAACAATGAGATATCTCAACTTGATGGAGCCCCAATCCACAATGCAATAGTAGTACGGATTGGCTAAACGACAACTTTCCCCGGAGGTGGATTGGAAGTAATAGCAGTTTTATTCATTGGCCTCCGAGGTTACCTGACTTACGCCCACTTTTTATGGAGGTTTCTAAAGACTAAAGTCTACAAAACCCAACCATGATGACTATAGATTATAGCATAGAATGATTTGACATTCATTATAAAATAATTTGTAAGTGCATCATGCATCTTCCTCAGGTGATTTTTAATCAGTATATAGAATCCCTCATATTTTATATTTTTGCAAAAATATTAAAAGCAAGTTTCGCGCAATTTAGTTTAACTTGGTCTCGAATGGTATCCTTGATTTAAACACAAAGGCCTGTTATTGTAAACACGTTTTATTTCTTCTGAAGTTCTAACATTGTTACATCTCATTTCGTATTTATATTTCTTATATATCTGCAATGAACTATACACTCACTGTTCAATTGCACTCGGGTTTATACAAAATTTTGGGACTGCCATCAATCAATTCCATTAGATAACTTATTGTTTTATTTTATCTGATGTATAACGATTTGCAGATTTCGTAAAATTGATTGATTGCAGTCTGGATACATTAAAACCACATATGCTTGACGTGTTATGTTAATAATACGAGTTATTCGAATACGATCAGTGAATCACTTAAAAGCTAGTTTTCATGAAAAATACGATTTTGTAGATATTTATATACTGCATTAAAATTCGGTCATTAATATGACAGATAATGACAGGAATGTTGAATGGCAATCAGAGTAATGGTCTGATAAAATATTACAGCTGTTTAGATTAAGTTATCTAAAGCATTATCGATGAAAAGGATAAAGTTTGCTTAATTTTTATTATGTATTTTACCTGTATTTAAGTAATGAAGGTTCGTTATAAACACAAACAATGTGGGTACCAACTTGATTGATTTTACTCAAACTGGGTAGGAGTGGAGACCTGCACTCGAGGAGAAATAATTTTATTTACTAAAAATACTGAATCATTTAATCACTGTGGAGGATATTTTTCACATATTATTTAATTATGAAATATCATATCATTACGTTAATATACTGATATTGGTCCAGCTTTGACTCTATAAACTGGGGTGGGTCTTGACCTGTTCTAGGATTACCTTCTATTCTTTGCTGTAGCAATTTCTGACTGTGATAATCTTCTACTTGGTTCTTAAATCTGACTCTGGGCATGCCTCTCTATCGAGTTCCAGCCAGTGTTTGGTGGAATATTTGCTTTGAGGGGTCCATTTCATCCATCGGTTCCAGCTACCCAGACCACTTTAATTTAATTATTTTAATGAATCGGTTCTTCGTAAAGGCGGCACAGTTCAAAATTGTAGCGCCTGCGCCACGTCGCGTTCGCCTGCATGCCCTGATTTATCACTTTTAAATACAGAGGACTAACAGAGGTGATTTGATCAGTAGAAGGAAAAGTAAGGACATAATGCTTGGAAAATATTAACATTTCAGGTTTTGCTAGCAAATTAAAATCCTAAAATGAATTTGTCTAATTTCTTATTTGAGTATTCTCACTCACTAGCATCCACACAGTCCCATACGGCCATGCAGATTAGACTAGTATCTACATAACCCCCTACGGCCTTGAAGATTTATTTAAAAATGAGAACAAAGGCATAAAATGACTATTTACCTACCTTGTCTTAAAATTTTGTCATTCTAATGCATATGATTTCATGAAAATTTAATCCATTAGAATGAAGATTTCTTAAGACAAGGTACCTACCTAAATTCATTTTAGGCCCTTGTTTAACTGAATGTTCATGACCGTAGGAGATTATGTAGATACTAGTTTAATCTGCATGGCCGTAGGGGACTGTGCGGATGCTAGTGTTAGAATGAGAATTGTCAAATAAGAAATTAGACAAACTCATTTTAGGATTTTAATTTGCTAGCATTACCAGAATTCAGGTTATCGAAAGAATGCAAACATTTTTTCTTTTAGTTCTCATAGACAGTTATTTTTCTCTGCTGTTTGCAAAATCCTATAAAGAATATATTTCACTACAATTACCATTTCAGGTTTATAATGTTATATTATGCAATGAGTAATTAACTTTTCATAAAGGTTTTATCCTCAAAAAGTTTGGGGTACCTCATAAGTAAGTAAGGAAAATGGTTACTCTAATGGAATAAAAAATATTTTTATATAATTCTACTTCCTGTGAGAATGTTTACTTTTTATGAACCCTCCCTCCCCAACGTTTATTTTCTCACATTTGCTGGTACCCCTCTCTTAAAGCGACCGTATTTGTTGAATAGAACCTAAGCTGTTTATTATCAAAGTGATAAAATGTTTGAAATAAGAGATAAAACATATATTCCATATTAACGGTAGATATAAGCAAAAGACACACCTCTATGCAGAGGTTGTGAACAAGAAGACGAGACTGTCCAACACGTACTCTGTAAGTGCCCGGCACTCTCCTCTAGCAGAGAATCCATTTTGGGAGAACGTTGGCCTACTTTGGCCGACTTGAGGGATATTCCCCTAGGCAGCATCACCACCTTCTTCACAAGATTAGGATGGTTGCAGGCCTAGGTGGAATCTTGTATCCCTCGGGAGGATGTACAAGGGGCCCAATGGGGCCTAGGTGCTGCGGTCACTTAAATGTGACTGCCCTCCCACAAACTCCAAAACTCGAAACTCCAAAAAAAAAAAGCAAAAGTTGTAATTCAAGACAAATCTAGCAGGTAACTATTTCAGAATTACAGAGAATTTATTATTAGACGATATACTTGTTTCATAACATAACTGAATCTATAGATATCAAAAGCATGAATTTTAATAAGCGTGTTTAAACATTTTCAACTTAATAAGATGAAATATGAGTACAAAATGTAAATACACAATAAACATTTCACATTTAATCACTTCGCCATATGCGTCTAAGCAGGAGAGCAGCTTTATTTTCATTGGATAGAGTAATATACTTTATGCTCCTGAAAGTGCAATATATTCACCTAGCTAATGCCTACTTGAATGCAAAACACAAAAACTTCAAGTGAATTTATTAAACATAACAGGCAAACAAACCTCTGATTGTAATCTAAATTGCGCAAGGCGTCAAGGAAACAAACTTAAATTATTGGCAGTGGGTGTTTATCATTATTTATTTTTAAGCCAATTTTTATTGAGACATAAACTTGTTTATTAAATGCAAAGACTTCTTGTGTAGTAAACATTCCAAGTAATGTTATGGTAATTTTGTGACTTTATTCATTGCATTTTTATTGTTACATGTCACTGCATAGGTGTAACTGACTTTTTGCAAGTAGAGAAAACTGGTTAAACCAAGACGAGATAAACTGATAAAAATTAATACGTAAAAATAAATATTATTAGACTACATGATTAAGTATTCTTTTGTAATAATATCTATCGATGAGAATTTTGCTACCTCTATTAACTTCTAAAAGTGAATTATTTATTATTAGTTTGCTTATAGTAATGAAACACATTGCTTATAGGTAGGATTCTGCAAACAGTGGAAAGAAAAAATGTTCGAAATTTTTTGAACAGAAAGTTTCCTCGACGATGGATTGGACGTGGCGGACCAGTACCATGACCTGCTAGATCGCCCGACTTAAATCCGATAGACTTTTATTTTTGGGGGTATTTTAAATATCTGGTTTACCGTGATCCATTTGACACTTTAGAACAATTGCAACAACGTATTTTAATGTGCATAGAAACCATAAAAATGATCCTAATTTACCAAATGTGTTGAACGGAGTGCGTATGTCCATAGTTCGACGTGCCGAAATGTGTATACGTGGAGATGGAGGTCATTTCGAACAACTTTTGTGAAAAATTCAAAAGAATTGTTCGCTTATTGGGTGTTAACTATTGGACATTAAATTTATGATTATTATTAGTATTCGCTGTCTTGTTTTGATCTCTTTATTATTGTTTACATTGATTTTCATAGAGATCAAAGACTTGATTTTTAGTTTTCGATACCTGACTGGGAAAAATTATGCGCTCAATTCGTTAAAAAAATCAGATTTTTGCCTAACTTAAAATACACAACTATTTTCTGTTATCGTATCTCCGACGTCTAACTGTTCGTTTTCCAATTTCATAAAATAATTCGTAATTTTTTAAGCTGTTAACACTATTTACAAATGTTAATAAACCACTTTTAAATTTTATAAATTCTTATAAACGACAATAAAAGCTGCAATAACTTTGTTATAAATTAAAAAACACATGTAAACAAATCCTATTTAATCCCCTGCGGCCATGCTATGCTTGTGTTGTGCCGAAAGAGAGGGAATTATTTACATTTTCATAATTAGTGGTATAAAAAGTTCGGTACAAGTAATCCCGTCAAAGTGCCTCACTTCTACCGGCGGGAACACAAGTCAGGTATTACAGGTTTTTATTATTTCTAATATTCGGAACTATAGCATCCATTGACCCTGAAAAACAGTGGTTCTCAATGTTTCCTACCCTAGCATTAAAAATGTAAGCACAGGTAAGTTTTTTTCAAAGTGCCCCTGGAGAAAAACGTCATATAGGTTTTTTGTTTGTCTAGTTGGCCCAGTTTTCTTATGACATGAAACTAATTACACCCTGTACATTGTCTTTGTATTTATTATAATTAATTAAAGTCGTACCCATATCGCTCCCTTTGTTTGCGTACCATGAAAATAAAATACAATGTATTAGATTCTGGTATAAGAATGTTATGCGTAGGCATACTCGGATATTTCGGAACAAACGAATTATTACTAGACATAAAACAAATTGTTTCATCTAATTCCTTACCTCCATTTTTCTTATTTAACATAAATTTAGAGGTCGACCCGATTTAGAACCATTTGACTAACAAGATTCATTATGAATACCGATTTCCTTTGGCTCCAGGTCAAAGTAAGATTGCTTAATTGGTGTTTCAAGCCCTGTAAATTATTCTTAAGTTTATACTATTTCTTAAAATACAATGGGTATTTTATGTATTGGGAGCAGGAGCTAAATGTATACAACTTTCTTTGCCAATATAATAAATTTGGTTAAATTTAAAAAAACTGGCCACTCCGTGAGTCATTAAGAACAAATGGCGCAATTAAGTGGAATACATTAATTATTTTAAATTTTTTACGCAACTTCTTAAATGCCTTCGTTAATAAATTAATTATTTTTAGATGCAATTTGGCATCTCACAGAATAAATTAAGAGAGTTTAATCTTAAATTGCGGGTTGTTTTTACTCAGCAATGCAAACACAATTAGTTTAATTTTAGGTTTAATCAAATATTGTAAAGGTTTTTAATTCCATCGATTATTATTTTAATATTTGGAAGTTTATTATTTAAAGATTATTTATCTATGAAGTAATTATTAACTACTATTTATATAAAACTGTATTTTAAGCATTTATATTCTTGGTAATAAACATATAATGCAGAATTGAATATTTTTTTAATCCACAAACTGTTTTGTTCTTTATAACTGCTTTGACTAGAAAAGGTTCTATTGTGAATACAGTAAAGAAATAAAAAATTCACAGATCTTGCATCTTTCGCAAGGGTGGATGGCTAGGATGATAGGTATTTTCAGCATTTGCATTTGGTACCATTAGCGATTAGTGGTAAAATAAAAAAAAAAACTTTTATCAAATTTAATAACACCATGTTCATTGATACATATTTTTTAAATTAACCCAGCTATCATCTGTCAAATTTTGTCATAAAATTTTGTATAGTGCTTTTCTACTGTACTTTTTTATATCATACTTAGATGTGTTTGATAATTTTATTTACATACTTTTAAATATATTTGTCCATACGATCGAATTAAGCTAGTCCATGTTTTATTGGGTTATTTTGTTTTTTTTAATGTTAATTTGAAAGTGGCGGTGTTCTGTAAGAAATAACGCAAGTTCTGCAAACTAAGTGACATACGATATGGCAGTGTCGGCATGTATCACAAGAGACCATTAAGTTTAGGAGTGTTTATGTTTATATTTTAGTTTTGAGATAGTCTGGAATGAAGTGAAAGTGACAGGAAAAAGTCTGATCGTTAGAACGTTATGATGAGAGACTTGATTATTCATACAGATTTAGTTCGTGAAGTACTTTGTAAATGATTAAAACAGTACATTTGTTGATTTGTTGGTATTTCTTACCGTACTAAAAAAAGAATATTCGAATTCCATATACTTACCTTTTGTGTCTGATGTTGCAACTAGTTCAACATGTGGCAGAAACAGAAGTTGAACTAAATACGAAATACGAAACCAGTATATCTATCGTTTAAAGTAAGTGATTAGAGAAAATGCGAGGTGATATTCGATAATTTTTATTGCAATTGTCTTAACATTATTTTGATTTATCTTATATAAAATCTAGCAATACAAAATTTGGCGCTTTATATGTAACACATATAGGTACTTATATTTAATTATATTTATTAAATAAGTGAAACGACAAAAAAATCTTGGCAATAATTTTAAGCATTTTTTACAAACGCGAGGATCTTTCGAGGAACAAAAGGCATTTTCTCATAAAGGGATTTTTAATTTGCACCAGTGGCGTCTGTTCAAACCCGTATACGTACTTACCGATTCTGTTTCATTTTGCACGGCATTTCGTTCATGAAACCGGAAATGTCTCTCAGGGGACTCACCCTGTACATAACTAGATACACAAAATACAAGTTTAAGTTACAAATGCTCTTTTATCATCCACAATCAAATAACAGAATTGATTTGTGACAAGCACAAGGCACATGGTTAAACTGGCGCAATAATTTTTACTGCTAGGATTGTTACTGAAACGTAATATCCCTAACAGCATGGCGTTGAGTGAACGGTACGGTTACAAGGCCGGCGCAGCGGCCTCGACAGAATCTGTCGCTCTAGATACGTTTTTCGTAAGATGGGTCCTATATCATGCGTCTAGTAGTATTTTCAATACTAAAAAATTGAACCTTTCCCAAAAATGATGACTAAAAATTATGAAAAAAATCTCCCCATCGTTCAGTCACTTGAATTTTATTACCTAATAAATATCGATAGTGAGGTGGGTAAATATACATTCGATTTTGTTATTGTCTAATTTTACACTGATCGCAATATCGATATTAGATAATAATGTTTAATTGTTTAATTGAAGTAGTTTCTTCCGGATTTTGCCGCGGTCGTCGAACTTGACTTGACGTTTCGCTGAACATGCTGTCAGCTTCTTCAGAAGGGTTCCAAAGACAGTCTTTGGAACCCTTCTGAATCAAAGATATACAACAATAAAACAATATTAGTCAGGGCTATATCAAGGCAGATAGTTTGGTTTTGTCTTGAATTTATTCGCGGAATTTGGAGACTACGTCTCTGGAGTATCTCACTACAGTCAATATCATAATGAATCATCTTTTTTTTAAAATGTATGGCAGTGTCGTTGAGTCTTTCAGATAGGTTACTAATAGAAAAAAATTGAAGAAAATTGCTTTGTGGAAAACCAATTGGTTGATATATAAACTCTGGCTAACGAATGTTAGGCGTTGCGTCATCACTGGTGCGCCACTTATAAGCATATGGTTCAAGGCGTCGAATATGTGAGAGACGCATTTACAGTGCGCGTGCAATAAAGACAGCAGCATATTGCAATGTCTGTGATAAATTCAATGAGTGATGACGCAACGCCTAACATTCGTTAGCCAGAATATACCATCATATTTTAGATACAGAAATTTAGGAAATTGGCGTTGCAAATTTTGCAATTTAAAACTGTGAATATTATAGCAGGGCTACCAAATAAGAGACGCATACTCTAGTTTAGAGAAAAGCTAAAAAGAAAAATATAACAGTTTTAACGTTGAGATATTTGAGAAATTACGCCCACTGCGTATAATAAAACTAAGAGTTCTATTTACGTCGCAAATTAACGTGTCTATATCATTGACAAAGCTGAGTTCTTTGTAAAAAATTACTCCAAGGTCTTTAAACGAGACGGTCGAGTTAAAGGTCCGTTCTCTAGAGAGTAATTAAATGTATAATTAATATCCTCGCGGAAAATGTCATTACGTTACATTTTTGCAAGTTTAATGTGAGACTGTTCTCGACACACCAAGCGCTGAGATTAGATACATTATTTGTAATTTATTGCAGTCACTTACGTTAGAGATTGTATGTACTAGCTTGATGTCATCTGCATACATTAAATAATGAAAATCTAGCTCATATGCTATATCATTGATAAATACATTAAGCAACAGTGGTCTAAGAATAGACCCCTGAGGTACACCGGAACATGATAAGTAATTAGTAGACTTGAATCTATTATACGCGACGTGCTGTTTTTTATCTGACAAGTATGATTTTAAAAAGGGTGTAAAATTATAATAAAAAATGTCCCACTTTCTAGCACTTCTCTATTGTGCGTAATCGCTAAATTTATACAATAACATTTTATGCAATATCAGAAATTTAAAAAAGTATTTAATAGGGACATATTTACAAGCAAGTTAACGATAAATTTTATTGCAGCTTTATGATTAGACATGCATTCGATGAAAGAAACATTAATTTTATGTGCAGTTCCTGTGACATCAATACCATCATTTTATTGTTCTCATGATATTTTACTATTATTTTACCCAATAACTATTAACGGTTATCTATGCTTATTTCCTACAAAGTCTTATTTCAAAAGTTTAAGTGGGTAATAAACGTACTACGATAATATATAATAAAAATATGTTATTCTTGCACTTTGCTTTATAGCTAAATCACAAAATACTAATAATCATCCTCGAGGGAGCTGGATCTCGAAGGGTTTCCTCTAACATTAGCACTTGACCTCGCCGTTTACATTGGAGTTATCGAAAAGTTGCCACAATGTGCCAATCAGGCGGGAAAGGTAAAATTAAAGAGAGAGGCCAATTATGAAAAATCGACAATATTGTTTTAATAAAGCGATCGAACTCCGCTGATTGTCTAAACAGTCTAAACCCAAGATTACTAAGGAAACAGATTGTGCTTGTTATCATACGTCACATGAAGTCTCAAGTATTTCTACGTTTATGTATAGGTATCTTTTTAATAAGTATAGGACTGAAAGTAAAGCAATAATTCTGAGACATTTTTTCTGTAATTTATTTTATAAAATGAAAAAAAGACAGTCACACTCGGCTGTCAATGAGGGCTACACGTGACGTAGGCGCCTCACAGTGGTGTGTATGGCCAATCTAGCTGTCCAAAATTATTTCAGCTTTCAGATCAACTCTATTTGATGATAATACGTAACTTTTTCTGAAATACCTTATAAAAGTATATTATTAATTTAAAGAAATGTGTTCTTCATCTGAGGGGGTGTTTTCTTCATCCGAAATTATGCCATTAGACTTTCCAATTTGCGCAGGATTGTTTCTAATTTGGTCACTACAGAAAACAATTCGCTGAAGTAACTAATCTCTACTATTTATTGGGACACTGTAGACTTCAGCTTTGAGATATCCCCATAGAAAATAATCGACTGGGTTGAAATCTGATGATCTAGCCGGACAAGGATCAGGTCCCCCACGTCAAATCCATCTGTTTGGATAGTAATTATTCAAATGCCTTCTAACCTCAATACCAAAATGAGGAGGAGCTCCGTCATGCTGGAAGTATTGTTCTCTTACATTACTACCTTGCATTAAACTAGGTAAAATATTTTGTAAGAAATCTAAATAAATCTCTGTAGTTAGTCTTGCCGGAAGAGTATATTGTTGATAATCATATCACATCAAACATTTACCGAGAACTTATGTTGAGAATGGGCTTAACTTATAGCATGAGGATTGTTTTCGGACCAGTTATACGAATTTCTTGAATTAAATACGCCATCCCGTATGAATAAAGTTCGATATGTAGTCGGTCTGTGATCAACAATCCACTGGCAAAATTCTAACCTATTTACAATGTCACCCTGTTGAAGCCTTTGCACTTATAATAATAATAATAATAAAATAATAATAATGTTTATTGGTAAAAAAAAGTTTACAAAATTTAAATATATATTATAATGGAATAAACATAGAGAAGTCCACTGAGAGAAATCTGTGCGTGGACTAAAATATGTAGATAAAACCAATTAAATAAGTACTGATTATAGCGGAATATGCTAATTAAAGATGAAGGTAAGTAAAATCATTAGATACACTGTAATTTTTTTTTATTATTATATTTTTTTTTAAGGAATATCTAATTCAACTTAGTTGGTGAATTACAGTTCGAGGAGTTGCAATGATCCATTCTATCAATTTTTTCTTAAACAGTTTTATAGAATGTAGAATTTTTAGCTCATTGGGTATGGCATTGTAAACTTTAGGACTCAGATATGCAAAGCTTCTTTGACCAATTGTTTTTCCCATTTTTGGAATTACTAGAGAATTTAATTTATATCTGGTATGGTAAGAGTGGTCAACTACTTGATTTCTAGACAGATGTTTTTTTTGGTATAATATTAGAGTTTGGCAATGCAACTGCCTAATATCTAATATTTTTGATTCCTTATATAAATCATTGCTGGGATAAAGGTAAGGTTTGTTAAATATGATTTTTAAAATCCACTTTTGGATTACTTCTAATTGTTTTAGGTGGCAGTTCATTACACCAACCCAGGCGATGAGACCATACACTAAATGTGTCTGGACCAAGGCATAATACATAGTTTTAAGATGATTAATATCGAATATTTTTTTAAAGTATTTAAATTTTGGAATGAGGCCACGTAACTTTCGTACTATATTGATTACATGCGCATCCCATTTCAGGTGGTTATCGATAATAATTCCCAAGTACTTTATCGTTTTGGAGGACTCTAACTCGATGCTGTTTTCATTATATTTGAATGGGATGTTATTATAATTGGGCAGAGTATTAGCATAACTAGTAAAAGGTAAGTATTTCGTCTTTTTTAAATTTATAGTAAGTAATTTAATTGCAAAAAAATCTAATAATATAGGAAACTCCTGCTGAATAGTTTTTTTTTTAATATAGCCAATTTATTCCTTTATAAAACAATATCGTGTCATCGGCAAAGCTTAATATTTGACCAGTAATAGGGATGTTAAATATGTCGTTCACACATATATTAAATAATAATGGTCCTAGAACGGTGCCTTGAGGAACTCCAAATAGAATATTTCTTGAGGTAAGTACTAATTATGTTATCAATTTTGACACAGTGTCGTCTATTTTGCAGCTAACATTTTAATAGGTCATGTGCTTTGCCTCTGATACCAATATTTTCAAGGCTATTTAGTAAATCAGGATGGCTAACTGTGTCGAAAGCTTTGGCGAGGTCGACAAAGATGCATATTGCTGGTTCTGAATTATCTACCGCGTCATATACTTTTGACATTAATTCAGAAATTGCATCCTGTATCGATCTGCCCTCCCGAAAACCATATTGCTTGTTAGATAATATATTAAATTTGTTTATAAAATTTATTAATCGCTTTTTAATAACTTTTTCGTATATTTTTGATAGGCATGATAACAATGAAATCGGTCTATAATTCTGAGGATCCAGTCGGTCACCAGATTTAAATATCGGCTTTATGATAGCTGTTTTGAAAGCCGCAGGAAAGGTGCCACTGTTAAGCGATTTATTAAAAATATAAACTAAGGGAGCAACTAGAAACTCTGCACATTCTTTAATTGTTTCTGCTTTGAGGGTATCTACTCATGGTGCTTTGTTGGGTTTTAGTTCTTGTATAATCTCAAGTATTTCTTGCTCGTTTGTTTGTTCTAGATAGATTGAGTTAACTATATGTGTTTTCGGAAATTTCGTTTTTACAGGCTTGATTTTGTTTGCTAAATTATCACCGATTTCAGTAAAAAAAACTGTTAAACGATTCTGCAACTAGTTGTTTATCTGATGTAATTTCTCCATTTTCTAATTTTATTTTATTAATTTCATTATTGTGTGGTTTAGTTTCAATATTTTTAATGCACAGCCACATATTTTTTGGACAATTTTTATTCTTTTCTACTAACGTTTTATAATAGTTTGCTTTGACATTTTTTATAAGCTCGCTTACTCTATTTCGGTAGTTCTTATATTCGAATTGTAAATTCGCATTATTAGGGTTTATCTTAAGTTTTTTATATAAATAATTTTTATGATTTATAGAATTGTTTAAACCATTCGTAATCCACGGATTTCTTTTCACGTTATTTCTTTTAATTTTAACGGTTTTAGTACAGAGCTGAATATTATGATTTAACTTATTTATAAATAACTCAGTAGCGTCATCTACTTCGTCTGTGGTGTATACATCTAACCAATTTTCTGACTTTAATTTATTTTTTAATTCATCATAATTTATACAAGTTTTTGTATACTTACTTTTATCAGTTGTTTTTCTATTTTCAGGTGAAGTATATTGAAAGAGAACCGGATAATGGTCAGTTATCAGATGTTGTAAAACTATTGGTACAAAACGTGCTGAATATGATATGGATGTAAGCTTTCAGGAACTCCTAATTGGGCACTTATTCGTCGGGTACTTACTTCAGGATGTTCTTGAACAATATTAATGAAATCTTGATCCTCAACATTATGAACAATATTTCGTTCAACTTCTGATGATGGAAAACTGCCGTGCCCCCTTGCATAACGACACACAGTTGAAAATGTCTGATGATTTGGTGTTCTTCTGTTATGAAAACCAATATTTTATTCATCTGCTGCTTGTCTACCATTACCATCACAAAATCCATGAACAAAAATAATATCGGCATATTACTTAGCATGATTATTTATTTTAATCAAGTATAAAAAATCTACTGTTTATGACAACAAACAAGAAATATCAAACTATCTAGGCCTACTAATAATTATGTAATAATAAAAGAAAACTGGTTCCTATTATAAAATATCCTATTATAAAATGTACCTAGATACACTTTCTTTGGAATAAAAAGAACTTTGGTTTTAAATTTTTTGTTAATATTGAACATTATTTATCGAGTTTAAATTGACCATTTTTAATTATTTGGACAATTAATGTAGGCAAATAAAGCTGTTTTTCTTCAAAATTCCCCTATTTGCCAAATTTAGTCGCTTGTAAAAAAATCAACAAAGGTGCGACAAAAAATTTAATTACATGTTTATGTTTAGTGATGTATGGACTTTTATAATTGGCATCTGAATGTTAAAAAAGATATTACAGGGTGATCATTTTTACAGGAACAGGAAACATAAAATTAAAAAGTTCGGTACTGGAATTTAAAAAAAATATATAACAGCAATCTTTAATAAACACCACAGGTAATACAACCCCCTTTATCCCTGAAAGCTCTGAAAGAGCCTTGTGCGGGAGAGGGCTACACATTTAGAGACGAGGGACACATCCAATATCCGAGTATACTAGGATTAATTTCTTTCGGAAAAAATCCCAGTGCCACGACCGGGAATCGAACCCAGAACTCCTGGCTGAGAGTCAAGCGCGCTTGCCACTCATCCAAACAGTCTATCAACTATAATAAGTGCATACAGTGTCTAAAATTTAAACACAATAGTAAGGACGTTCTGTCCAAAATATATTTAGACCAAAATCAGTTTATCACCCTGTATCTCAGAAATTAAGAGCGACCGGAAAATTTCAATGGCCGTTACTGAATACCCAAGTGGTCCTCTTCCGCTCCTGGAAGTATGTACAGTTCCTCATGAAACACCCTGTAGATATTCTGGGTGCAATGTCTCAAATAATTTTGGAATGGCTCTAATATATCTCTGATATTTCAAAGTATTGGTTGCCACCAGAACAAATTAGACCGGCTAAATATTTTTCAAGAAATCCTACAATCCACTTTTTGCCTAACGATAATAATTTGAGGAAATTTCTTTCATATTGACGTTAATACGCCTCGACCGTAACCAAGTCGATATAATTTTTTATTCACGAGATTTTGTACAGGGAAAAAGTTTTCAGGCACATATGTACACAGTACACACATCCATACTTCTTCTCACAAATAGTTGAAGAATACTGTAGTGATCTTGAAACATAAAAATATGTTGAACATTTTGATTTCTATTGTCGGGCCCATTACAATAAGTTTCCTATGTGCTGGCAAGTTGATAATAAATTTTTACCTAAGACAATACTGCAAAATACCCAAGGAATGTTAAACCTATCTAAACGCTGCGTTTATGCAGAAGCGACTTGATATCGCTTTTTAAAGTTCACTATTTCCTCATCAGATTTCCTTCTTCCTCTGTCCCTCTCCCTTATCCTTTCTCTCTCTTGAATATGGCATTCTTAAGTGCAATATTTCGAAATGAAAACCCAGAAAATATATTTTTAATGCAGCGACTGCTCATTAACTATCATTCAGCACATAATTATAATATCTTACATTTATATTAATTGTCTCCCAACTAGATTTGTTGGTGGCTGCGTCAGACTCGTACCAACTCATAGTTAATTAATTAGCTATACAAAATTATGTGATAAATTATCCGTTTTGTACTTTTCAAACTTTTTTGCAGATTAATTAGTTTGCTTCTTTGATCCACAAAACAAAAGATACTCATTAATTAGCAGTATAACATTATAGACACGTTTTTAATTAAATTAATTTTCGGTTCAATTAATTTTCAAGTACACAACCAACAATAATTAATTAACCCGTTACGTGAACGTTGTCGGTTGTTGTGCCCTCTGTGTACGCCTCTTCTTGCTCGACAAATGTCAATACTTGATAAGAATAAGCCCCGAAGCCTAATTAAAATTTCGAAGGGTTTAAATATCGATTATTCCGTTGAAGAATTTAATTCTCTCACTTCCCAATTAATAAACTCGGACAACAGACGGCGATGTAAAACATTCGACACCCTTTTGTTTCAGAATTTCTTTTTAATTAGCGCGACAAGATTAAAAAAGGTTTTTAACATTGACTTGCTTTTAAGATATTAAATTCTTGGAGTGCTCCTGGCATTCATCTACGATTGCCAAATGAAAAATAATTATCAGTTTAACTGAAATTAAAGTCGTTTTTCTTTTTCGTTGCATATTTTATTGACAAGTAGGAACTGAGGTAAATTATTAGATTTTGTAACATTATATTTTTTTATTAATTAACTAATAATCCAAATAGTTTTAGGGTTATCAAGAAAGAGATGTTCAATAAATATTTATTCTCATAATGGAAGGAAAATCGTCAGTTTATGACAATAAGACAATTCTACTTTTCACCAACGTTTCTGTTACTTATTACGCTACAGCTTTGTCATTTTTGTGTCTTATTTTAATGAGAGGGATTCATCTTCAGAGTGATACATGGCAATTAATAATTAATTATACCTTTATATCCTGAAATTCTCGCATAAGTGAGACGGACTCCCAAGGATTTTAATTCGATTTAGTAATGGGCTTGTTCCACGATTTTCATTTTATATGGTTTTTATAT
Source organism: Stenurella melanura (assembly GCA_963583905.1). Classification (NCBI taxonomy): domain Eukaryota; kingdom Metazoa; phylum Arthropoda; class Insecta; order Coleoptera; family Cerambycidae; genus Stenurella; species Stenurella melanura. The sequence continues at coordinate 89,035,193 of OY757309.1, forward strand.
GTTTTTATATAGTACTCGACATTCTTATCATGCACTTAAAATTTCATATTATTAACTTTTTCCGTTCTCGAGACATATGGCGCTGAAATTAGCAATAGTTGCAAAAACAGTGCGCCTGTTTATGACGTCACTATACGCAACTTTGAACTCGGTAATCTACCGCGGCCACTAACAGCCTCTCAGTAGTAAGTAAATACGTGGAGTTGAAGGCCGTTTTAAATGTCTATGGAAAGAGAAAGAGTGGCGCTTTGTTCTTATACCAAAGTGAAGGGGCAAAACCGGAAATCCGGCTTGGCACGGGCGAACGAAAGATGGCTTTTCTGTTAAAAATTAGAAAACATTGAATTTTCAAAAATTCATAACTAAGTAAATACGTGGAATGTAAGTCCGTTCTAGATCTCTATGGAAAGAACAAGGTTCGCCCTTTCTCCTGATACCAAATTGTATAGGGAAATTCGGAAATTCGGCTCTGCAAGAGGGAGTAAATAATGCCTCTTTTAAGAAGTATTAAAACGTAACCAAAAAAAATCAAAAACTTCAAATCTTTAAACGCTCATATGTAAGTTAATACTTGTAGTGGAGGATCGATACCGGTCCCGAATTGAATGACACCGACCGCTTCCCAAAAAAATGGCCCCACGAAAGGCCTTTGATAGATCCGATCCGCAATTTTAGAGGGGTGCAGATCAACACGATAAGTATATAGATAATAACAACTAAACAGCATCGAGTCGACTAAGGTCGCCGAGTCTATGCGTATAGTGACGTAGAGCCTGGCTACGCCCCATTTTCGCGAGGTGGATGTTTGTAATTATTTTAAGACACAAAACGTGCGAATAAAATTCTGATTTTTTGCAGATCCATTATTTTATACTTGAACTTTCGATTTATGAAATAAAAAACAATGCTGAACAAGCCCATTGTATATAATGTTGTCAGAAGTAGGAATTTTATTTAGAGATATTCAGGCTTAAATGAATACGACACCACTATTACTACAATTTTGTGGAGATTCTTTTGGTGACTGTTGCAGTTCTTCATAGACACTGACTAACATTTTCAGGGCATCTTCAAAAATCAGTATTTTGTAGAAGGTTTTGTAGAAGTTCATTATTTTATAATGGACGAAAGAAAACAGTGGGCTGAAATTAGAACCCTGTGGTTTCTCTAACGTTTTTATATAAGCACTCGGTTTAAAACCGAAATTAGTGTTAATACAGGAACAGGAACGAGAAATAGCAATTCTTAAAGACGTTTCGAATTTTGTATTCCTTATAGGTGTAGCGATATTTTTTGGACGGAGACGTATAAATTATTTATCCATTATTTTTTTACTCTGAATAATTTTTCAATATGAAATATTTCGATATTTGGTAGAGGTAAACTGAGTCATATTAAATTAATTTGATCTTTGAAATACAAACAGGGCGATCTATATGCAAATTATGGTTAACTATAATAACAAATTAATTTACGTTTTGAGAGAAAAAATTGAGCTGAATATACATAGTTTAAGGTGAGATTAAATACTCCCGGCATTGTTTAATATTTCCATATAAACATTTTTTTGCCCAACTAGCACAAATGCCATAAAATTATAATCTTGTTTCCATCTAAGGAACTACTATCTTATATTATTGTAATTATGTACTATACCTTGTCCTTATTCACAAGTTGTTTACCTGAAACAAAAAATCAATATTTACTAAAATTTAAATAAACAAATGGGTATGTATACTATAATTTTCACATCAGAATATAGATATTGCTAAATGTTTTACTAAAACTACATAAAATTGTATATGCACTTACATATACAGTGTAAGTTCATACTTAAGGTAAAGAACGACAAGTGAAGTATACTTTTATAGATAATTTAAATATTCACTTTAAGTAATAAATGTATTTATCGGGTAATATTTGCTTCTAAATATGTACTTCATAATGGATCTTCACGTTGCTAGTTCAATCAGAGGTAGAACTTTGAAACAATGGGTTTTTATTTGTCTTTATTTTATTATTCCTCATTAAAAAATACAACTTAAAAGTGCTTTCTGATGTTTGTTTCCGAAAAAAAAGCAAGAGAAAAATTAAAAAATATAATTCCAATTCCCTCTGTTTGAAATTGCAAAACAAATATCGGGACAAATATATACAAGGCGTTCTGCTTTGACATGTTAAGAGTTAGTAGCACATAAATAATTTTCACGTTGAAGTTTGGGATTACTTATACTACGTTACAAATTAAGAAATGCTTTTATAATTATTTACTTAGTGGTAATGAATAAATATAGCATGTGATATTTCCTTGAAAAGGGAAAATACTCTATTTAATGCCGCCATTTTTGAATAATTTTTTTTAACACCCCAAAGAGTAAATCTCAAAATGCAGCGGTTTACAAAAAAAATAGATATAACCTCTATGCATGTTTAAAAAGGAATTATTATTTGTTTGCTTTTTTTTTAATGGCATTAGGTCATTGACCATGCAGCCATTTACCTAAGTTTTAAAATTAAGAATGTCCTAACCTAAATCTAACAAAATTAATAAAAAGGAAAAACTTGTTTATATTTAAAACATGAGCCCAAACCCAGTTACATCGAGAGGGAGAGGGAATTAAAAGAAAACGTCGAGGAAAAACGGGGACACACGCTTCTCATCCTGGGGTCGATCAGGACATTTTCATAGCTTAGACAATACAAGGTAGACCACGGTAACTGAGGTAAAAAAAAAAAAAACATGCGAAAAAACACAGGGATTACGAGATTGACCTATAGCTTAATATTAGTTTCTTTTATAAAAATCATAATATTTTTATATATTTCCCTTGTTCCAATTGTAAGCAAGCTTAGCAAATTGAAAGGCGCGAGAGTATTGCACTCTTCAGTAATACTTTGTATTAGCCTGTCAGAGGCTGCTCTATATTTTGAACAGCCGAAAAAGATATAATCAAGGTCGCCTAGGGCGTCACACTCTTCACATTTATTTGAGCTAAAAACTCCAATTTTAAACAGATGGGCAGGATAGCACGCATGGCCCAGTTTAAAACGTATCGGTGTTGTAATGTATTTCCTCGAACAAGCGAAATCTTTATGCCAAAATTGGCTGGGGACGTCATTGTGAATAAAAGTGTACCTAGTGGGGCTGGTAAAACAAAATTGTTTCCACGAATAGGACCATTTGTGTTTAATATTAATTTTCAACATTACATATCGGTCTCCTAAACATAACGCTTCGTTCAGGGGCTGTCCTGAGTTAGTAGCTTCCTTAGCTAGCAGGTCCACTCGTTCATTATACTGTAGCCAAATGTGGGTCTTCACCCAAACGAAAATAACATCCCTTCCTGACGATTTTATTTGGTAAACCAACTGTTTTATTTTAAATAGGTACGGGTTTGTTTTATGAGAAGGGTGAAGGATGCCTTTAATACTTTGGAGGACAGAGAGGGAATCGGATAAAATAATTGACACACTAGAATTTGTTTGCTTATAATTGTATTGAAACATACTATTCTTTATAGAATTTTGCAAACAGCAGAAAAAAATAACTATCTATAACTAAAAGAAAAAGTATGTGTAAATTATTAATGAAATCTTTGCATTCTTTCAATAACCTGAATTCTGGTTATGCTAGCAAATTAAAATCCTAAAATGAATTTGTCTGATTTCTTATTTGACAATTCTCATTCTAACATTAGCATTCACACAGTCCCCTACGGCCATGCAGATTAAACCAGTATCTACATAACCCCCTACGATCATGAAGAATCAGTTAATAATGAGAATAAAGGCCTAAAATGAATTTATTTATCTACCTTCTCTTAAAACATTTTCATTCTAATGGATTAAATTTTCATGAAATCTATCATTCTGTTTCTAGGAAATGCTTAGCCTTTCAAACGTTTTTAGTCCTTATTCTGGAGCTCATCAGAAAGACAATTTCTATGAATAAATGTGAAACAATTATATTTGAGATTGACTGATAAAGACAACAGATCTTGACCTATCTATTGGCTAACTAGTATTGGAGCCTATATACTTTATGCATGTTTATAGATCTGTTGTTTTTATTAGTCAATCTCAAATATAATTGTTTCACACTTATTCATAGAAATTGTCTTGGTTTTGCATGAAACATCTTTATGAGTGGCTTTATGTCTTTCTGATGAGCTCCAGAATAAGGGCGAAAAACGTTTCAAAGGCTAAGCATTCCCAAGAAACAGAATGATAGATTTCATGAAAATGTAATCCATTAGAATGAACAATGTTTAAGAGAAGGTAGATAAATAAATTCATTTTAGGCCTTTATTCTCATTATTAACTGAATCTTCATGATCGTAGGGGGTTATGTAGATACCAGTTTAATCTGCATGGCCATAGGGACTGTATGGATGCTAGTGTTATAATGAGAATTGTCAAATAAGAAAATAGACAAATTTATTTTAGGATTTTAATTTGCTAGCATAACCAGAATTCAGGTTATCGAAAGAATGCAAAGATTTCATTAATATTTTACACATACTTTTTCTTTTAGTTATAGATAGTTATTTTTTTCTGCTGTTTGCAAAATCCTATAAAGAATATGTTTCAATAGATATATAGTTGAAACACTCTGTTCTGCAAAAAAATTGTCACCTTAGAATTTTCGTCGTATCTCTTCAAATAACGGAGATATTTTGCTTTGACATATTCCGCATTTTCTATATTTTCCGCCATTACTGTTAAAATAGACCATGGATTTCAAATGTCTTTAAACCAGTCTGTAGCTTATAATAATCGGCACAATTTTCGTTGAAACAATTTTTTGCACGACCGATAATAAGTGAGATATTCTTGAGCGCCCTGATAAAATGGACAGCCTGTATATTTAATAGATATAATATACAGACAGGGTGGACCATTAATAATAGGCCATAGTGCACGGGTAGATTCTTTATGCCAAAATATGAGGATATAACCAAATATGCTTCAGTAAAATGTTGCCGTGGAAAAAGATACAGATCTACCAAGAAATGAAAGGTTCTTATAAGAATTATTTAATCCTAGCTCAAATCACTTTGGGAGGCAGGTGCTTACACTTGACTTTTACCAAGGAGTCTCAGATTCGATTCCCGACCGTGGGCGTGGTACTGGGATTCTTCCAGAAGAAACACACTCGAGTATTGGGTGTTGTCTCTCTTGTCTCTAAATGTGTAACCCCTCGCGCGCAATACTCTTTCAGAGTTTTCAGGGGTCGCATTACCTGTAATATTTACTATTTCAAAACCACTTTAGTTGATACTCTGCGTTAAGAATTACAATTATTATTCTAGATTACTCTAGGGTAATGCATAGTGATCACTAGCAAAGCTTTGACAACAGTCAAAGCATAAGACAATAGGTTGTTGTAAAAATATGTAATTAGTGACAAAGAGCCTATCCCCAATAGTAGTATTTAGTAGTAGCAGGTCATAGATATGATTGGATATATCTTATATTCTTAGATATAATAGTTTCATCTGGGGCAATACAACAGTACACAGAGCTCTATGTACCGACTGCTTTAACTGGTGGCTTAATATGTGACACATGAGGTTCGAAAATGACAATAGGATACGGTCTACTATACTTTTCTACATTTGTTAGTTTCGTTTCTAATATTCTAACATTCTCTAATCACCCTACGGTGATGAGGAGCAATAACTCCGAAACATACCTCCACAGTTACATTATTTCTTACTGTCGTGTAAGCAATCATTATTGTTTTTCATTCTAAAAACTAGTTCAGTGTGACATAATGATTTAATGAAATGTAGTACCGATATTCGCGAAATTTGCACCCAGTACGCAGAAATAATTACCACTAAAATAATTGAAACACGTCACAGATTACAGGTAGTAAAAAAGATACGGGTTACGCCCTTCGTACATGGCGTATTGTTATATTGCTTCCTTCCTGTGAGACATCATTCATCAAGATGAAGCACCCATGAGTCGCCATTCAATTTCACACGTATTGAAGGACGTGAATAAAGATTTACGACGACTTTCAGAGAACTTTAAAATTAAAAAGAGTTTGATTGATTTTGCCATCTAGGTAACATTTGAATGACATGCAAATGCCCACGTCGAGAACGACGGGAACTGCTTCGCGACCTGAACACACCAAGCATGGTCAGCACAAGCCATAACTTCAAACAAGTGACTGTAACGACTTACTGCAACACCGTCCGAATCCCACACAATTTGTAATCTAGTTGCCTGTGTTAGTTATCAGGAGCGTACGTGTGCGCTTGAATTGAAAGGCACTTCACACCTAATTAATCATTTATTGTCTAATCAGGGAGTTTGATTTAATTACATTTCACACAAAAAGTTAAACTGGTCGCCGGAAAAACAATGTTGGCAAACAAGTGGGTGTTTATAGAAAACAAACATATTTATTTTTGCAATAATTATATGATAGTGATATGGGTGACAAAAAATAAATAATATTACAAACCTCTACGTAAAAGTCCACATTTTCAACTAAGTCCAATGCAATTAGGTTTTTACCTGGAAACTCGTCTGTAGTGAATGGATTATCATCGAACTTTTTGCATTGAGTTTCTAATACTGAGTATAGAAAAGTTCCCACCCCTTCTGGAGGGGTTTGCAAAGAAGTAAAATAGTAACCACCGAATCTAATATAAAGGGCGCACCATTAATAATAACCCATAGTGCAGGGGTAGATGTTTTGGGCCAAAATATGAGGATATAACCAAATATGCATTAGGAAATTGTTGCTGTGAAAAAAGATACAGGGTGTCAAAATTCAAATTACTTTTTTCGAAACAATCATTTATCTATTAATAATAATAATAATAATAATAATAATAATAAAGCATTTATTATTTACCCAATTTGACAAATTTAACAATAGTAAATTATACATCACGTTAGATGATAAAGGGCGTGCTGCAGGACTTGAATCTGATGACGAATTTTTTTCATACTTTTTTTTTGATGAAACGTTGTGGTACTTCTGACCAGAAAATATGATGAGAGCGTCATTTCCACGTATAAATGGTACACTTGGTAGAACTTGATAACTTCAACCGCTTTCGAGGAAATTGCCGTTAAACCTTTGAATAATTTTTTGAAAGACAAGTTTAAATTTAATAAAACAAAGTGTATTTATTGAAAAGTGTGCTTTGGTTACATTTTAGTTCTGTCATTTAATCATTTTATTTTATTCTTGTGTTCCTCGAGTTAATTTCTTTAACTTCTTTATTTAAAATGCCTCGACATAATAATTTTTCAATTAGGGAAATGAGGGATATGATATGTATTTGATGTGTTTGATACGATGTGTACAAAAAATTTTTAGCGGACGTGCTGCACCGAGGAGATACTCATTTCAATATCCAAATAGAATACAGCCAGACCATAAGATTTTCAAAGATCTGTTTCGTCGTTTGGGGGAAACGGGTTCATTTCGCCATAGAAATGATGTAGAACGATCGAAACGAATTACTCCAGATTAAGAACTAGAAATTTTAGTTCGTGTGGATGAAGATCCTCAAGTCAGCTCAAGTCATTTTTCAGCGGCTACAGTGGTGAGTAAACAATCTAACCTAAGAGTCTAACCTTTCCTTCTAGTTACAGGCCCATCAGTCTTCTACCGGCGATGAGTAAAGTAGCAGAGAGGATCATCCTGAAAAGACTTAAAACCCTGACCGATGAGCTGCAGATCATCCCAGATGAGCAGTTCGCCTACAGAACCGAGCACTCCACCGAGCTCCAAGTGCTCCGTCTAACGGAACACATCACGGAGGGTTTCAACCATCGACAAGTCACAGTAGCGATCTTCCTCGACGTAGCGAAGGCTTTCGACAGGGTTTGGCACGATGGTCTACTGGCGAAGATGCTGTCGATGGGTTATTCCGTCGGCGTCGTCAAGCTAGTGAGATCTTACTACCTTCTCCGGAGGCAACTCCGTGTGAAGATTGCTGACAAGCTGTCCAACTACAGGCCAATGGAAGCGGGCGTACCGCAGGGATCGGTACTCTCCCCTACCTGTTTACCATCTACACCTCCGAGATGCCAAGAACCGCAAGGACCTCTTTGGCGCTCTACGCGGAAGGAAGCAGCATCCCTTCTGGAAGAGTGGTACAACAAGTGGAAAGTCAAAGTCAATGCGGAGAAGAGCAAAGCCATACTCTTCAAGAGAGTGAGGAAGCAAACTCCCACAGTACACGTCTCCATGAACGGCGACAACATCCAATGGCACGATACCGTTAAGTACCTTGGCGTTATCATGGACAGAAGCCTGACGTGGAAACAGAACACGGAAGCGATTCTACAGAAGGTGAGGACGAGAAGGACTCTACTCTATTCTATGATAGGTAGACAAAGTCAACTCAACCTGAGGAACAAGCTCACGCTCATCAGGACTCTCATTGTACCCATTCTGACCTACGCCTATGTTGTCTGGGGATACCAAACAGCCACCTACTAGAAGATGATACAAGCCGTGGAAAGCGTCGCACTCAGGTGCGCCGTGGATGCACCATGGTTTGTCAGAAACGCCGACATATTCAGAGCTCTGGAATACACCCCGGTAACTGAAGTCATCCAGGACAGAGCGAAGAAACTATACGTCCGTGCAGCAGAGCATGGGAATCCGCTGGTCAGACAGGCGACTGACTACGACCCCAACGACGCTCCTAGGCACAAGAGGCCGAAGCTCCAGATCCTGGATAATGGGTAAGTATAACTAACCTTCCTTTCAGCCCTATCTTCAAGCCACGCCGCAGGGAGACAATGACCAAAACACCCAAATCACCCGTACCCGGGGGTATCCAGTAAACAACCAGCTAGGTACCCTTACCCTAGCCCGTGCCGGCCTCCGACGCTAAAACAAGCGTCCTTGGCTGAGCACAATCCTTGAGCTACACAGCCCAAAAATTCCTTCTGACGAAATCGGAGAACATGATACCAATTGGCACCATGGGCTCCGACTAGTCACACACCCCCAAACCCTTCCAAACTCCGAGAGGGTTCGGCAACAGCCGCTCCCTCTCACGACAGATGAGACGCTCCCGGGAACCGACATGCCAGCGAAGAAAGAAACTCAAGACAGAAGAGCGCCAGAAGAAACGACCCAGCTGGCAGGGTCCAAAAGCCAGGCCCAATGGAGGTCTGCTAAACTCGCCTACACCGTCTGCATTTGCAGGGGGGCAGTTGTAAAAAGCGGCCACCCCCTTACGAGGCCGGTCCAGGTCTACAGTGATGATTGGGGCAAAGAGCTCAAGCTCGACCCCAATTCATCCGAGACCGTCATCACAGTCAAGAATATTGGCGCGTACACAACCTTTTTCTCTTACAATATGAATCTATATCAGATTCGGTGGTTAGTATTTTACTTTTTTGTCCACCCCTCTAGCAAAAAGCATTAATCAATCAATTAGAGGTTAAACTCTTTGTAGTCAGAATTAGAAACTCAATGTAAAAAAAAAATCATGAAAATCCATTTAGTGCAACTGGGTTCCGAGATACTTTTACTTTTTGTGTCTAATTGCATTCGACTACTAAGGTATCTATCTATTTTTATTATTGTTATAGCGCGCAGATCTGTAGGATCCGCAGCACTCAGGCCTGTCGGCCCATTATGCATTCGCATCATGTGGGATCTTCTAGAAGAGACCAGTGCTCTCCATAGAGGATAGCAGTCTATTTCATGGTTGTTCCTGCAGTTTCTCCAGCTGTAAAAATGGCCTTTAGAGATGCCTATACCGTAACACACCTAAGGGTGCGCAACTGCATAGGATATGAGTGGTGGTTTCATCCTCCACTCCACACATCCTAAAAATAGAGCTGTTTTTCAACCCCATTGATTGAAGATGTTTGTTCAGAGGACAGTGTCCTGTTAACAAGCCTACTATCCGTCTCATTTTTTTGTCTATCGAGCCCAAGCAGCCACTTAATAGTTGAGTCAGTCGAGGGCCCCTTTTATCCATAGAGTAGTCCAGCCAATGAGAGGCCAAAAGAGGTGTGTAGAGGATATAGTCGGGAATAGAAATTTTGACTTCAGGACTGTGTTTAAAGTAGTAAATATATTAGTAGTCCCCGGGATCTACGTGGTGCAAGGGGTCATATAGAAGGTCACTTTCTTGATTTCTCACTTGTCTCGAAAACAGTGGATCGCAGTTAAAAGATTTATTCTATTCAAAATCAAAGCTGATATTTTTTTTCTATTCCCAGTTCGATTCGAGGTATCCACTAGCAAACATTGTAATTTTTCTAAAAACGTTCTTCTCGCCTCAAACTTTTGATTGATATACTCCAAAGCACCAACAAAATATTCGTACCTAATTAGTGTTACGTACCAAAATTGACAAAACGAAACACTTATGGGAACAGTTCGGTGCCTATTCGTCCGTCTGTCACAGACATTTTTCTAGGAGAATGTGTGATGTAGTACCCCCCAAAGATCGTAGAACCAAATTTGGTGCGCGTTTGAGCCCTTTGTTGTGGTCTGACATCCCTTATTTCGAAGGGTTTCAAGGTCTTTGAGTATTTGACATACAGTCAAAATTTCAAGCTAATCTGACCACAAACAAACTTTTGGCAGCCATTTAAAAATTACCTTTTTTCACAACCCAAAAAAAATTGTTTTCCAATTTTCTCCGAGAAAACCCGTGATATCTTTTTTGCAGCTCTCCTTCGTGCGCCAAAAAAAAATCGTTATAAAAAGTGGACACAAGGAACATATTTTCACAACTTTTAAACTGTTAGGCCATGTGTTTTCTTTCGACTTTTCTGACGTCCGCTGACAGCCTATGCCTCGTCCCTCGCAAAAATTACCTAGTACAAAATGGGTGTAAAATTAAAAATCCCACTGTTTTCCGTGAAAAGGCGCGTGTTAGAACTCATGTGGTAGAGGTATTTCAGAATCTTATGAACCGCGAAATGCGCAAAAGACAAAGTTTGTTCTGGGTTTACAAGTGCATTTTGAAAACACTGACAGCTACCTTGCTGTATACATAAACAAGAGCTCGGGATAAATTGTAAACAATAAATCTAATATTTTTAAGAAGTGTAACTGAGTCCACGAGAGAGATTTTGTCTCTGCGCATATGAAGGTCACAGCTCATGAGATTTTGAAACACCTCTAGCTCCCCGACTACTTGCCGGTTTTTTAATGAATCCTGACCGTGTGACTTGTACGGCACTGTTCGTTTGTGTCCCTGCAGTCGCTAATGCTCTACCAAGTTTTTACATGTTGGTTGCTTCGCAATTTATTTCTATAATCCAAAACGAGTCTAATATTTTATAAAGATATGATCATAAAGCATATAAAACGAGAAAATATGGGTGCTAAATTGACATTCATTTCGGACAAGCGGAAGAATTATGTCATAACTTATTAGCGGGAAGGTGTGAATCCATAAGTAAATTAATAATTCAACATATTTAAATTAGAATAAAGTAGGCAAAAGTAGACAGTCATTAATTATCATAGCTAATGAACAGTAGTGGTTCACAGATAATATTAAATTTTCGTCCGGTTGGCAGTTGGTCTAATATCAAAATTAAAATATAATGATAAAATAAAGTAACATTTTTTTATACTTTCTGAATTACCTGCGGTAATTGCACACAATGGGCTATTTCAGTAGGCATTTTTTATTACATTTTGGGCAAGTACTCATTGAAATAACGCTACCATATTTTTTCCAATATTTTTTGCAGATACACCCAGACAGAATATGAAATTCGGATGACGTCACTACTACTATTATACGTTTTACGAAGTTGCTGTCTTGACTGCTTATTTCACACTGCTTTATTTGTCACTTGTCATCTTATATCAAGTGTCAGAAGCTTAGGTTATGATTGTGTTTACCAGCTACCACATAACGTTTAGGAGCCAGGCGCGTATACAGCCTAACTTCTCAACGATTTCAAATCTAATGTACATGTCGCAACCTCTGGAGTACTTCAGGGTTCAAATTTGGGTCCAGTCTTATTACCGGTATTTATTAATGATTTATGTGATGGATTGAATTGCAACAAACTTCTCTTTGCAGATGATCTGAAATTATTTAGTGAAATAACTACCGTAGAGGATTATGCTAAATTACAAGAACAATTAAATGTCATTGAGAAATGGTACCTCGTGAATAAATTATTGATGAATGTATCAATAAGTAAAGTTACGACTTATTCACGAAAGGCAATTTCTCTTAAATAGTCATACAGTTTTAACGATATCTCTTTAACTCATTGTCACAGTATTGAAGTATTCTGTTCGACTACAAATTGGAATTCACAGGCTACATTAACTCAATTACTAAATCTGCGTTAAAAACACTAGGTTTTGTTATAAGAATGTCCAAACATTTTACTAATACAGATGCATAAAAAACATTATATTTGTGTTTTGTGCATTCGAAATTGGAGTATGGTACAGCAACGTGGAATCCTGTTTATGAGAAATATTTACAATCATTAGAATCTATTCAATGAAAATTTCCTAAATATTTACCTTTTAAAATAGATCACCAATACACCAAACACGGTTATCCAAATTATTTATTTTTAACACGGTTAACTGAGGGATTTAATAGAAACAGAATAATTATCTCAAATTTATTGTTTATTTACAAGCTGATCAATAATCAATAGACTCTCCAGAACACCTCTCTCAAATCAATTTTAGAATTCCACGTTTAGACTCGTGTCAAACTTTTACTTTTGCACTAAAATCTGAAAGAACAAACACCCTTGCTAAGTCACTCATTTATTCCATGATGGAAATATATGTATAACTCTATTGGTGACCATTGGTATGTTTAGTATTGTTTAGTCTTTCTTTAAATAACTATTCCAAGACCATAAAACTCTGTGTTCGAAATAGATTGTAATCTACATTTAAGTACAAAACCGCAATATTAAGCTACTCTAAATTAATCTAAATCTAAAGTATTTATTTTGTACCTTTATATTTTATATTGTATACTTATGTAATTTATCTCTATTTAGTAAAATTGTCCTGTACTGGACGATTCTGTTGGCTTTAAATCGTTCATTATTATTATTATATTTATTATTAAACAAAATATTCCTTTATCTCCTCAAAGAGGAAAATAGAACAAAATTGTGTTGTAAAATACTAAAAGCACACAGGAAAGTAGCTAAGACTGGGACCATGTTCTGCTACGAAGACACAAGCCGACTGTCACTTGCCAATTTGCCTTGATCAATGCAGCCAACATAGGTAACTTAAATTTATTGTCCAGTCTAAGTGACGTCATCGATATACGGGCGTTTGAAATGCGTCCTATAAATAAATATTTGTTTCTAAAACTAAGCAATAATTTTATATGAAACCTAATGGTTCAAAATGTGTTGTAATGTTACTAAAAGGGCCAGTTGTGAAAGGAATTTTTTTATTTACCCCTTGACAAAGGTTTTGTGACCTCATACTAGTTGGCTTGTCTTTGTTGTATGGTATATTTCACAGCAATGTGCTAGCTGCCATGATTGTGTGCTCACGAAGATCGCCAAAAGATGTTGCTAGCAGTTAATTATATCAGTCCAACTTTTGGACAATGTTATGTTATTTTTTCCTAGAGTGACACTTGACCGAGTATTTAACTATATGTTTTACTGAGTACTTGCATTAGTGCATTTTTCAGTTGTCACACCAGAGCCTTCTAAAATAAATCAAATAACTAAAGTTCCTAATTGATAAAAGAATTATGCATTAATAATGTTTCATTCAAAGTCTTCGTTCAATGTCATACATTTTCTGTCACCAACCAATTTTATACTACTTCCGTTTGAACTCTACAGAATATGCTACAGAAATAATTGATGTAATTCTCAGGGATATTTAATTTTAAAAGTTATTTCTTTAAACAACAATAGTTCATGAAAATAAATAATACATACACGATATGGAAATTATTCATTACGAACTGGAATAATATCTAGGTACGTTTTATTTCTGAAACGAACATGGAGTTATTATTATTAATATGATTCTAATTTCTAATATATGCCCTCCTTCTACAATAAAATTATTATTGTTCCACCCGACGCGACGGGGAAATTTATTGCCACTTTTGTAATAACTATATTAATATTGATCATATGGCCATGTAACAGTCGTCATTTAATAAACGATTTCCCATAATTTTGCCATTAGAATATTACAATTTCAAGGATATAAATGATTTAATGTTTCATTTAAAACCAACTTATTTGCGGAGAACTTACAAGTATATTATATTAGCTCAAACATCAAACAAGTACAGGTTATTAGCAACGCTGAGAAAGTCAACATGCAGATTTATTCTGAAGATAGCATTCAAACATTTAACGGTGCTGGCATAATAATTAATACTTTTCACAGTTGAGTCCTCTGGGTATGATTGCAGCCTGGGAAGAATTATATGAATATGATAATAAAATTGGAACTTTTACTACCTCAATAATTGGCACTATTATTTCAGAAATAAAATTAATAATTTTCTTACTTTTTGTTGGGTATTTTGCCACTGAAAAATATTTAAAAATTTTTAATGAAAGAAACTCTGCACCAAAAGGATCTGACAGAGGTTGGTTCTTGAATACTGACTGTTCAGTCGCAGACCTAAAAATATATAAACTAGAACAATGTTATAAACTAAAAAACTAAAATGAAAGCTATAGGCAATTAACGTTTCGGAAGAAAATCTACTTCCGTTCTCAAAACTTTTTTGGACGTCAACCACGACAGTTCGTTGTTATGTATTTTCATAGTCAAGGGCAACCAACTAGTACAAAAATCTATTGAATAATTTGAAACGCATCCATCCTCGTTTACTAAAATAATCGCGGATTCTTAAGTCTTCTTCTAGTTCCGTTACTCTCTTTTTCTAAAATCTTCGCCGAGTCCCATTTAATTTATAAAAACTGTCTTATTAAATAATCAATATCCTGAGAGTTTTGTTGATGCTCAGTTATTGAACATTGGTAGTAGAGAGAACATACTATCACAACCTGAGGTATTTAGGTCAATGGCAGTAATTCCATATATACATGGTTTATCGGATAAATTACGAAAAATTGGGAATGGGTTTTCCGTACGAACGGTTTTTCAAACGGGCTCCACGCTAAGATCGGATTTATCAAAAACCAAACCTCTAAATATTGTTTAAAATTCAAAAAACTGTATCTATAATGTTCCGTGTGAGTGCGGAAAACCACTTGGGTTGTTTTCACACAGTAAGTGAGTGAGTTTGTTAATATTTGTCCTATAATAAATCGTAAATACTTCTGTTATAAAACGAAAATATTTGCCAAAAAAGTGCAAGTGATAAAATTAACTTTTTGGATTCGTGGCAACCAAAGAAAAAATCCCAAAAACTAAATATCTACGGCTATAATTAGGTTTGATTTGGTTTGTTTACAAAGTGTATTTATATACTGATAAGAAATGGCTGTGTTCTAATTCACGAAAGCTGAATAAGTGTGAATACAATGGAATCACGTTTCAAGTGTTGCAGAAAAGAGACTGTAAGTGCGCTTTATTGTGTTTCTTGTGAAAATGTTTTTCATAGGGAATGCGCTGACAAAAAAAAGGACCTGATTATATTAAATAAACACAAAATTCTCTGCTCTAAAAAATGTGCTAAAGAAGACAAAGTACTCAAACTAGAACTACACATTGAAGAATTAACTCAAACCATTGACGTTCTTAAAAAAGAAATAGAAGACAAAGACCACTACATATCCAAAATGAGACGCATGTCGCAAGCCTTTGAAGCTGATGCTTTTGACGCCGAACAAAGCTATAAAAATGAAATTGAAAGTCAAAATAGCTTAATTCAAAGACTAAACGACAGGTTAACCTTAAAAAATGCAAAAAATATGCCTAAAGAAACTGCGGAAACTGCTTCTCAAACTGAGACAGAAACCAATGATAAATGTGTTCAAACAAAAAACACGAATACGAAGAGTATCATGGTACAAACTAAATGTTCTAATGAAAAGGTATGTGATGAAAACGCAAAAAAGCCACTCGTTAAAAGTAAACACAAAAAAAATGATAATAAAATAGTACTTAATATTGGAAAATCTGAAAATGCGAGCAGTAAACCAAGTAGTCCAAACAATGTAAGTGAAGAAAGAAATAAAGTTATAATTCTAGGTGATGAATTTGGTAAAAATTGTTCACAAATACTGTTGCATCTTCTTGACAAATCAAAATATTCTGTTGAAAGTTTTGTGAAACCTAATGCTTGTGTTACAGAATTAGCCGAAAACATTTTACAAAGTAAAAGACTGCGGTTCTAATGACTTTGTCGTAATAATGTTCGACGAAAAAAATATTATTCACTTTAAATATTTAAATTTAGTGTTGAAAAATATTTTGCCGCTTAGTAAATTTACTAATGTACTCATCGTCACTAAATATTTCTGGAAAACTAAGTATAATCATTATAGTAGCTTCATCTCCGATAAAATTCATAAATTTAGTCAATTAAATGTCAATGTTTCTATAAATTATTTAAGTCAAATAAAACTTTATAATAATAGGCAGTGTAAAATTAATGCTTGCCACAAACTAGTAAAATACATTATGTGTAATAACAACAAAAAATCCATTGTTAATAATATCGTCATTAAGTCAGTAAATGTTATGCCAACCACTTTGTCAGAACAATATGTTAATACTTCAAGTCATTTGTGTGTCGACACTAATTCTGAAATAATTGATTTAAGCACTAATGATTCTAATATTATCTGGACTAGCCAGAGAGACTTAGCAGCGACTCCTAAAGAAGCTGTGACAGATGAAATTATAGTCAATAATAGAAGTACTTTTTTATACCCTCGCCTATCAGAAATACAGATTATACAGTAAATGATATCTCTTTTAACAACCCTAATTTAAGCAATATCTATCACGAAAGCATGTTTAAGATATGCCACTTTAATGCACAGGGTATGACAAACAAAATTGACGTAATACAATGTTTTTTAATAAAGTTTAATTTTGACTTACTATGTGTATCTGAACACTGGTTTCAACGTAATGACTTAGATAGCATTAATATTCCCGACTATAAAATAATAAGCCAATTTTCTAGGAAAGAGCATATTCATGGAGGATCTTTAATATTAGCAAAAAATAATGTTTGTGCTAATGAATTACTATCCATTAAGAAATTATCTTTAGAGTGTCATATCGAAATATGTGGCGTAAGTTATTTTATCAACGGTTCAAAAATAGTAAATATTTGTCTTTATAGACCTCCTAATGGAGATATTAATACTTTCACTATTATCTTGTCCGAAGCTCTAAATATTGCCATAAGAGTATCAAAAAATATTATACTGTGTGGTGACTTTAACATTGATTACAACAAAAAATGCTTTAACACTAAAATCCTAACTGATATAATAAATGCCTTTGATTTGACTGTAACACTGACTAAACCTACTCGAATATTTACTAATGTCAATGGCTATACCAGTAGTAGTTGCATAGATTATATGATTACTAACTTGAATCCTAACACTTATTGCTGTAATATTCTACAACCAAATATAGCAGATCACTTAGCACATGCACTAACTATTAAATTATCCAAGAAGTCGTTACCTGAAACTGGTAATACCATTTTTCTCACACAGCGTATTATTAATGACAGTACAATTAATACTTTTAACTATCATCTAAGTCGGACTGACTGGTCTAATATATATAACCTAAACGTTACTGAAGCATTTCAATATTTTATTGATAGTATTACATGGTGTTATGAGGCTAGCTGTCCACTAAAAAATAAAAAAATAAAAAATCATAAGAAAGATAACAATGAATGGTTTACCCGAGAATTAAAACAACAAAGTGTATATCTGAAAAATTTGTTCTGGATGACAGTCAACTTAAACTGTCCTGACCACAAAAGAAAATATGACGAAGAAAAAAAGAACTACAGAAAGAATATAAAAGTAACTAAACAGGCCTATTACAAAAATCAAATTAATAATTCTTCAAATAAAAACAGGGAAACCTGGAAAATAGTTAATAAAATACTAGATAGAAATAAAAAAGACTCAAAAGATACAATTATTCTTAAAGTTGATGACTGTATCATTAGTAATACTGCTGAAGTTGCTACGGCACTTGGCCATCACTTCTCCAATGTTGTGCCTAAAAACATTGCTAATCACTTTGGATCAAATCTCTCTTTGCCGTGCACTTTAAATTGTAACTTTGTAAATTCAATGTATTTTGATGCTGTTACGTTAAACGAGGTACACAATATTATTATTCAGCTAAAAAATAAAAATTCATCTGGCTATGATGGATTAACGACAAAAATAATAAAGAATATTGAAAATAATATACTCACACCATTTGTTTATCTGATAAATAAATCAATAGATGCTGGGATTTTTCCAGACATCCTAAAATTAGCAACTGTTATTCCCTTATTCAAAAAAGGTGACCCTACCGATCTTGAAAATTATAGACAAATCTCCCTTTTAAGTATTCTGTCTAAAATACCCGAAAGAGCAGTATACAACAGAATATCCAATTATGTAGAAAATAATAAAATACTAACAGTCTCACAACATGGATTTAGATCAAACAAATCGGTCGAAACTGCTTCTTGTCATCTTCTGGATTATGTTTATCAAAGTTTGGACAAGGGAAAGTATGTTGTCTCACTGATGTTCGACCTGTCCAAAGCTTTTGATTCAGTCAACAAAGACATATTAAATGAGAAATTAAATAGCCTCGGCATCAGAGGCAACATTCTTTCATGGCTAATTTCATATATGGAAAATAGAATCTTAAGGGTAAGTTTGAAGGGAAAAAAGTCCGACATTTTTAATGTGACACTTGGGGTTCCTCAGGGTTCGGTGTTAGGCCCGCTATTGTTTTTGTTGTATGTAAACGACTTACCCAACTACATAGAGCATGGTCATGTTACAATGTTTGCAGATGACACCACAATTACCGTGTCTGCCGATACTCCTGAGGAACTACATAATATGATCAATGACATAACTAATTCTTTAAGTGCATGGTGTCAAAGAAACAAACTTATTCTGAATGAAAAAAAAACTGTTTGTTTAAACTTCTACCTCCAAAAACCTTTGCCAGAAAATTTCATGGTTAGTGAAAATATTGTGCTATCGGACTCTGCTAAATTACTCGGTTCTTTACTTGATTCAAAACTATCCTGGTATAGACATATCGACCATGTGTGTAATCAACTAAGTAAAGCATATTTTGCAATATTACAGCTAAAATCAATTCTCGATAAGACGGGCTTAATTAATATTTATTATTCTATGGCCTACAGTCATATATCTTTTAATATCCTCGCTTGGGGCAGAGCTCCGGAATGTGAACGAGTGTTTATTTGCCAAAAAAAAATCGTCAGGTTAATCTTTGATCTAAAAGTAAACGAAAGTTGCAGAGAAATATTTAAAGAACAACGTATCCTCACTACACCATCGATATACATATTAAAATGTGTAACTTTTACAAAAAATAACTTAAGCCACTTTACAAAAAGATTAAATTACCATAATTACAAAACAAGACATGGTGATTTTCTGAGTATACCGATTCACCACACAAGCACTTTCAAACGGTCACCCCTCTATAACTGCATAACACTATACAATGCTGTTCCTAAAGAAATTCGAGATATTTCACAAAACTCTAAATTTAAAATAAAACTTAAGGAATATCTAGCAAATAAAGGCTATTACAGTATAACTGATTTTATTGATGGAAGATGATGCTATTTATATTATATTTTATACTATGCATTTGACATATTTGTTTGTTAGTTACCCATGTATTATAATTATTTGTTCTTTGTTATTTATATTTATGTTTTATATTATATTTTATTTTATCTATTTGACATATTTGTGTTGTTTGTTACTCATGTATTATAATTGTTCTTTACTCTTTCTATTCATATTTATATTTATATTTTGTACTTTCTTCTGACTTACCACATATACAAGATGTATCTACCGTTGGTCAATAAATTATTATTATTATTATTATTATTACGTAGAATCATCTAGACCTTTCAACGTAAGGCCTGGTGAACACAGAAATTACGCTAGAATGGGAGAATTTGAAAAATCCAAAATTTGTGAACACGCGTGGGATAATAATCACAGTATTAAATGGGACTCGGCGAAGATTTTAGAAAAAGAGAGTAACGGAACTAAAAGAAAACTTAAAGAATCCGCGATTATTTTATTAAACGATGATAGATGCGTTTCAAATTATTCAATAGATTTTTGTACTAGTTGGTTGCCCATCCTTAGAGCTGAAGTAAATAAAAATAATTTAATGTTTCACTTGACTATGGAAATATATATACAAAGAACTGTCATGGTTGATGGCCAAAAAAGTTTTGAGAACGGAAGTAGATTTTCTTCCGAAACGTTAATTGCCTATGGCTTACATTTTCATTTTGTGGTTTACAACATTGTTCTAGTTTATATATTTTTAGGTGTGAGACTTTTTGAAACAGTCAGTATTCAAGAACCAACCTCTGTTTGATCCGTTTGGTGCAGAGGTTCTTTCATTAAAAATTTTTAAATATTTTTTAGTGGCAAAATACCCAACAAAAAGTAAGAAAATCTGAATATGTCACAAATAAACAATTATAGGCAATAAAATTAATAATTTTATATTATTTTATTTCACATAATGGAACAGAAAACGTTTCTTTTACAGGATGAGACCATACACAATTGAAATAGAATACAAAATTGTAATTTATATATATTATTATTAGAGTTTCCAGTTATCTTTCCTTGAGCGTGCTTACATAACCAACCTATTCTTCGTTTGGACATATGAAAATCAATTCGCAAGAGAGACGTAATTCTCTTGCAAAAACTATCCGAGAGGGTGTTTGTTCAGTTATATCATGTGTAGTTGATCGATATGACATCAGAAATAATGGCAGATGTCTCTTCACGACTTTAGAGAGATGTTCTTCCATGGTTCTACTAAATCTCTCAATCCATACCATCGAATTGAGGATGCCGTAGTCCTTGTTTTATTAATCCAAAGTAAATTGCAAATCCTCTGAAAAACTTTGGATTAGAAATTTCTTCCCTGATCAGAATATAATTCTGAGGGTACACCGAATCTACTGATAAAATGTTCAATTTAGACATGGGCAACTGTGGACGCCTCTTGATTGGGTATAGCATAAGCTTCAGGCCACTTACTAAAATAATCCATTGCTACCGAAACATATGTATTACCCTCAATTGTCTTTGGAAATGGCCCAGCAACATCAATTGCAATTCTCTTAAATGTAGCCCATACATTATATTGCTTCATAGCCCCTTTAATCTAGCATTTGGACCCTTGGATGCTGTACAAACTATACACCTGTGGCACCAATTTTCAACGTCTCCTACTACTTTCTTGACTTCTTCTCCCACTTCTACTTTGATTTCTTTAACTTCTTTTCGAATTCCCTTAATTTCATCCTTAACCTCATTTAACGATTTTGCCTGCAATTCTCTGTTTAATTTAATTTGTTCCAAAAAATTTTGGAGCCGCGTATATTCCTCCTGGTTTTCTTCTTCTCTTCATCTTTTTGCCTCTCTTCTTGTCTTCTATTATTCTCTTCTTTCTGGGTCTGTAATAATCCAATAATCATTTCCATCATTGCTCTCATGCGGTCGTCCATGTTGGTTACTTTAGATCTAGTTTCTGGCATAGAATTCTCCACAACCTTATAGAACTATTCAATTTATCTTCTGCCGATTTCACTGATCCAGCTTCTGACACCAACTATAAGATTTCTCGTTCTATAGGAAACAAAGATAAACTGGAGAAAACTATTTATTTAATATAACAACTTTAACTTAATAATGTCACAATAATCCCAATTATCATACTCTCCTTTATTTTCTATTCCTGTTCTACTTTCTAACTTGAACACTTTGGAGTGATCTGATTGCTACGTAAAATTATTGATAATAACTTTTTAAATCGGAAAATGAACATGGTACATACCTTACAGCGAGTATGGTAATCCAAAACAATTCCACATTTTAACCGAAGGATGTTCTAACTAACCTAACCTAACCGACATGGTATGGTAAAGCCAGGCTTTGGTTCCATATTGATTTCGTCGAGATATGTCTGGTATAAAGTCAGCAAAAATAAAACAAGTTTTCTCCATTAAGAATTTGCCGAATGCGCCAGGGAAAAAATTGTGCTAAAATCGGCAGTTAAAGATTTTCGGAATAACTGATACCCAATTTGATGT
The DNA here is from genome assembly GCA_963583905.1 of Stenurella melanura. Lineage (NCBI taxonomy): Eukaryota > Metazoa > Arthropoda > Insecta > Coleoptera > Cerambycidae > Stenurella > Stenurella melanura. Next base: position 89,057,494 of record OY757309.1, read on the forward strand.
CAAAAGTTAAAAATTACGAATATGATAGGGCAGCTATAAAGGCATAAGTTTTGCAGACTTATATTTGGTACACGAAGATATTTCTGTCACTTAAGATGTCACCAAAAAGGTACCTTTAAAAAACAGTCGCCAAAAATTATGATATAAAATTTCATCGGTGGTCGTGTCATTTGGTATATCGGTACTGTGGTCAGTAACAAATGCATTTGATTTTGTTAACTGTTCATTTCTACACCGACCCCAATTTTTTATTTAATTTCTTTATGATGGTAACTTGTAAAGACTAATAGCCGTTGATGGATTTAGTTACCATGCTCGGACTAAGAAGTGCAAAGAGAACTTATTTTATTCAGAATATACGCCTATTGATTCTAATAAGTCAGTTCCTTAAAATCTGTTTGTTTAATGCCTTGTTAGAAATTTCTGTTGACTAACAATAACTCTTACGACACATAGACAATATGGCCGATGTCACAATAGACATAAAAGGATTTTTTATGTAAAACTATAATTTGAATAAGAATAAATAATTTAATCAACACATGTTTATTAATGACAATTTCATTTCCTATACAGTTAAAACTAAACATTTTATTAGTTATTGCTAATGAAGTTTATGTAAATTTGTTTAGAAACAATATTTATAGCTTTATTTAAATGTGTAGATACAAGATATGATCCAGAGGTATTTATCCTCTAATTTATTGCCGAAAAAAAGAATAAAATACGTATCGAAACGTATTTTTTAAAAGCGTGTCGATAAACCGGTCACATTAAAGTGACACTCCGTGGTATGTTAATTTCTTAGTTCGCACTTAATCCTCATTTTTATGTGGTAAACAAGACATTTTGCAGAAAATACTCCTCGCGACATTTACAGCTTGTTTTTGTATCGCAGAATGTTGTTACAAGTCAGTTTAATTGTACAAACTGTACATTGGGGCAGAGTCAAATCTTCGATAATAAAGTGACTTAGTCGAGTAATAAACTAGGATTGGTATATAACTATAGCTAGTTTAGTACTTATAGCTAGTTTAGCAACTTTTCACAAGTATCACAATTTAATTAATATTATTTTGGGTTCTAATGGTAAGGGTGTACAAGCAGACGTTATATGTACTGACTTTTCTAAAGCCTTCGAGAGACTGAACCACGGTATCTTCTTAAATAAATTTGAATTTTATGGCTTTTCGGATGACCTTATTGAACTTTTTAAATCCTGTCTGATACAAATCAATATGTTGAAAACACAAAACGAATCATACACTACTGTTTTTTACCACTATATTTATATATAGTTGGGACTGCAGTTTTACAGTTACGTTATTATCAAACAATAATTCAAAATAGAATGACAATTCTAGCAGTAACGGCTTCCTCGATAAACTTTCTGAATATATTTGTATCAATAAAATTTAATAAATCACTGGAAAAGAAACTGAATGTTTGCAAAAACATCAATTTGGGAGCAATTTTAATTTTTTTTATTAAACTTACACTTTAGGCCTAAGAACGTTCCCATTGGTGCCCTGATTCGAGAGTTGACTAACGCTGAGGGTAGACATACCGTATAGTTTAAGCGGCACATCGGGAAAATCGGCATAATCTGACGGTTAATGCAGAAAGCAGGAAAATTTGCATGTGATTTGTACACATTCATTGTATTAAATTTACCCGCAGCACTTCGATTTCCGGACATGTAAATCCAAAATGGCGGTCAATTTGTAAAAAAGTAACTTTTATTACGATGTAAAAATTGCGTTATAATTGGGGTGATGATATGATGATATAATAGAAGCATTTGAGTATATTGCTAGCCCAGGTCTACCCCTAAGTAAGAACAAGAAATCCAGTTGAAAGGTGCATCGGTGTTTGGAAAATGCGATTTCCTGTTCTTTGCTTGGGGATTCGACTGAAGATCGAGAAACTAGAAGCCATTGTTGTAGCAACTGCCATACTGCACAATATAGCATGTTTGTGGCATAAGGAAATATCACGAGTTAATGACCAACAGCAAGAAGCTATTAACATTGCCAATGAAGTGATGGTGGGAAATATGGGAGATAACAGGGTGATTGGCAATAATACAGTCACATTACAGTTAATAAACTATTTAAATGGATTTCTGTGAAAAATGTTATGTAACAGTCTTTTAGGTTATAAAGGCTCCTAACACTCATTGTACATCATATGATGACGAGTATGTTTGTTCGTGTGTGTAAAAAATAAAGAAATATTTTAAAAATTTATTTTTTATTTTAAACTAAGTTTTTACTTAATAACGTATAAAATGTGTAAATACAAATAAATGATTGATATAATAAAAAAATATAAAATAAAGGTAATTTTCTAGAACACGGCCCTCTACAATTATAAGAGGTGAATTTGTAGATAATTTATAACTTTCTGTTAAGTAACGTCGCCTTTTGAATTTATAATATTTTCATTATTGCTCAATGATATTGTCTCATAGGCTCCGTTTCCACATCTGCTGAAGAGAACTTCATATTCGTCATCTCCAATTCATGCTTTTCTCTCATAAATTTGAGTTTTTGGCCTTGTTCTTCCATAAAACGTGCCTTTGCTGCTTCTACAGCAGATTTTGCATCTGCCCACTGGGAAACTCTACTCTGCTAATTGCAGCTCCAGACCTGCTTCGAGTATTATTCTTAAGACTTACTTGCCCTTAGCATGGCCGGACTGTACTTTCACCAATTTCCTGATTGATTTTGACTTTGAGACACTACAAAAGTAAAATAAAAATGTAAGAAAATCTGTGACGTAGGTACTTATTATTTACTTTTGCTAATTTCTACTGTATTTTCTATCAGTGGCTAAATTTCTTTCTTGTTTTCGGGTAGAACTTCAGTATGGAGCTGCGATGGGCTTGAAGTGCAGGCATATACTGAAAGGGAAATAACTCGAATATGGACTTATATAAGCAGTGCGAACAACTTACTGTAATCTTCTAAAACGTCCAGAGATACAGCTCCTTCAATAATTACTTCGTTCAAGTCTTCTTGGCTTAAAACAGACTTAAGAGCTTGATTCTCTCCATCGGATTGCTCCATTATTGCTGGAATAAAATGTTCAAAATTATTTGCAAAAGAAACGTATTATTGTAGACTAATTTTTAAACAGATATGTTCAAAGTATATTTGTATCAACTTACTTGTATCTCCATCAAACTGTGAAATGTCTCCATCAACTTTGCTCGAGCCAAGAAGTTCTTTGACTTCCTCATCCAGTATCGTAACTTTGGTTTCTCGATAAAGACCACCACCAGTACCTCGCACATACAATTTTTCATCAGCGAACTTCTTTTTCGTTCTCTTTTTAATATTATCGTTTTTTTTAGAACTTTATCATTACGAGGATTCTCTCCAGAAATAACATTAAATTCACTTTCCATTTTTCGCCAAGTCTCTCCTTTCTGGAAATTTGCTTGGGAATCAGAAGGCTTGAATTCAACGATATTTCTATATTTTCTTGACAAGGAGATTAATATAGACTCCTCTTGGCAGAAAAGTTTGCAGATCTTTTTCTATCATCCATATTCTCTCAAAACAAAAACTAAGGTTCACGTTTGTATTGTAAAACTCTTGAATATGAATCACAGGTAACTATCATGAATGCCGAATGTCTAATGTCCACAAACTACCCACTAGTTTGTGCTAATGTCACATCACAAATTCTTCAAAATCTACAGTGTGCAAACGCAGACACTGCCAACTGACATTTGAAAATAACAGAACCTAGCACTACTGAACCCGGATGAATTACGCTTTACTGAACGGGAATATACCTGAGCTCCAGTTCAGCTTGAGCCGTGGCTCAGTTGAACCTACGCTGAACCTGGTATTGTAAAACTAGCCCTTAGAGCAGCAAATCTGGGACAGAGCTGATGTTTTGGAAAGTCCACCAGAGTCAAGTGAATGGGGGTGGAAAATTATTGAAAATGGATGGAAGCCCATCTAGTCCAAATTGCCAGGAATCTGGCAAGGTTGTAGAGAGCTAGAAAAATGCGGTTGTTCAAGCGATTGTAATACCATGCGTTGCCTATGCAGAAAAAATGATTTCCCCTGCACCCTTAAGTGCAAGAAATGCAAAGGAAAATGTGGCAGCAAAAGGTATAGGGCCTCCTACATTTATTAAAATACTTTTTTGTTAATTTCCTTTTTTTTACAAGCCATCTGATTCCAGTAGCGATGACGAGAGGACTGTTATGATTTTATTTTGTATTTTGTTAATAAAAGCCATCTTTCTAACTTCAGAATTATATTTTATTAGTTATAATTCCTTTAGAATCTTATATTTTTGACATCACCATTGGAATCAGCGACCTCAATTTATACTTAAACGATACCTCACATGACATATTGCATTATTTAAAAAAAATGTCGCCGAGTTTTTAAACAAATTCTATTATTCTTGCACTATGACTATTTTTGTTACATTTGCTAACCTTAAAGCGTTCACCTACGGTTTGAAAGCAGTCTTTGGATTATATTCTTTTATTTTTAAACATTTTACCCGAATTTTTGAAAATGGCTGCCATTTTTGTCTGTGAGGTCAGGGGTCAAAGTGCTGCGGGTCAAATTACTTCTATAAATATACAAAGCACACATGCCAAAGGACTTGCTTTCTGCATTATTCGTCAGATTTTTATGCGTACCGCTTAAGCTAGTAGGACCATGGCCAATGAGAGAAAATCGGGGTCCGTGGATAGTAACATACATCCCCCTCCGTAAGGTTCGCAATCAAGATTTGCATATGCATCTCCAACTTTTTCGGGTTTCCTGAAAAAATCCGGGCTCGGGGGAAACACCACCGACCCCCCTCTCGTCGGGCTTGCGTAGGACGCTCCCCAAGAAAACGCAAAAAGAACCGGTTAAAACTCCGTTAAACTCGATAAAATTTAGATCATTGGTAGGTCAAAAAACTAGGCATAAAGTGAAGTAGCATAATAGAATAACAAAGTACAAACGGAATTAATAAGTGAAAATTAGTGGCAGTGTTCGTTAAAGTACCAGAAATAAAATAAACAAGTACAGTAATTTGGCCGTCGACGGAAACAGACCGATTTATATTTGGGACTCTTTCAAGTGGTTGGTTATTGGTAAAGAAGGATGATTGCCAAATTAGTTTAGTGCCAAGTAGGCGCCATTTGTTGATAAAGCAATATAGACATAACTATCTGTGTTGTGACTTAAGAGTAATAAAACCCCAGCTTGAACTGTTCTTGGAAAGTGGAGTGTTGGAATCCTACAGAACAGAAAGAGAAGCTGCCAACATATACACACGGACGAAAAAGATAAGTTCTATTCGTAATATTCATATTCGCCAATATAGGTACATGTGTAAAATCATAAAATCTAGCAATAAAAAAGACACCAAACTTCTACCGAAATTTGACACATTTTGTCTTTTTTTCATGTCTGGCGTTTAGTTTATTATGTCAGGTTGTATAAATTGAAAAATGTTAATGCCTTTTTTCCTTAAGAACTTGAAAGCAAAAAATGTTTGTACAGACTATTGAATTCTAAATTAATATATAAGGCTTTTTGTATTGCATTATAATTTGTATTCCTAAAAGGAAGACTGTTAGAAAGACCCTTATGGCTGGACGCAGAGGTTAGGAAGATCAAAACTCATTTATTCTATAGAACATATGCAAGAAACTAATAACCACATGATTCTTTATTAAAATAAAAAATTTAATGACTGAAACAACTGCTGCATTATTAATTAGTGTTTATATATTTTTGATTTATATATATATGATTATCGTTAAAGCCTACGTAAGTCCTGAATACTTACTTTATATAGTACCAAAAATAAATATCGTAATGGAAACCTAGTCAACAAAGGTTTCCCTATTCATAGTGTATTAGTTATGAGGTTCGAAATAAAATTAAACTGTCAACTACTGAATAATAAGAAATCACATTAATGTTATTGAGAGAAATAGAACACTTGTACGACGAAACTGTTTGCGGAACGAAGCTGAGTAGCAAGCAGTATTTAAAATTACAGTATATACAGGGCCTTAACTTTCGACGCGGCGCTGTGCGGAGAGATATGCATAGTGCTGCATCGCTGAATAAAACAAGTTATAAAAGCGTAGTCCAATGTATCTTGACCTATGGATCCAATACGTGGGAAGTCAAACAAAGAAATAAGGAATGGCTGCCTGCGGTGAAAATGGACGCGATGAGAAGAAATTGTAGGGTGCCTAGATTGGAACATGTAAGAAACAGCGAAATACGAGAAGAAAGAACAAGAGAAGAAAACATTATATAAGACAGAGAAAAAAAGGATTCTGTGGTATGGACACTTAAGGCGTATGGAGCCTTATAAGTGTCTCAACGAGTTTGAGAGTGGTCTCCTCCAGAAAGAAGGAAAAAAGGAAGTTACAGAAGATCTTCAATTATATTTCCATTCTCATTAAGATGTATGTTTATTCCTGTGTTGATGTTGTGTATTGTACGCCTAATGTCTCTTTTACGCAAGAAGGCCAAATAATTTGGAATCATTTACCCCAATTGTACATTATTGTTGTATTCCTAGTACACTTTGTTTTTTAAAGTACCCCACAAGAAATAATCACACTGTGTTGTCAGGTGATCTGGCAGTACACCTCATACCCTCAAACATGCAAACTGTATTCTTGACTGATCGCATGAGATTATTTTTCGTTTAAAATCAGTGGAATTACTTCACCTGGTCATTTCCAATAGAATTCTGATTTCTGATGGGAAAATAGAAACTTAACTTTCAAACTGTAAACTATCATAGTGGTAGTTATTTTTAATAAAATGGAATAATTCAACCAAAAATACCAAAATTGCAGCTTTAAAAAATTAGAACAGGACAGAAATATTGCGAAACAGGTTAGGAACCTGATCAGTCAATAGTTCTGTGTAAGAAATTATCCTTTTCAAATCTTAAACAAAATAAATATATTTGTGAAATTTTTAGATTGACTACACAATTTTGTGAAATGTAAATTCCTCCCATTTTTGTGGGGAAATTTAAACATGGAATGAATGGATTTTCTCTTTCTATTGTATATATCAGTGCGTGTATTTTTTGATTTTGCAATAAATTCAGCTTTTTGTTTTCTCCATATTCATAATACATTCCTTTATTTCCTCCTTTTTAAGAGTATTTAATTGATATAAGAAATATTGTAATACTTATTGGCAACATACACTATGTGTATTTATGTATTTCTGGGACTGGCATTGAGTAAAAGCAACACAATAATTTTCGTTTATAGTAAATGGGCAATGGGTCATATATTTATGCTACATCATGATAACCAACTTACATAATTAGAGAAGTAGAGGCTTATAGCCACTTTTGCTTTGAAAGCAATTTTAACATTAATAAATGATAAATTGTCAACTATATGTAAAAACTTGCAGCCGGGGCCGGTGGTATATAAAACATACGAGATTCGGTTTCGGCACGCGGTTTGGCCGTCCGTTGAGCGTGTTCGGCGGACGACCGGGCTGCGTGTTGAAACAAACCTCCATAGATGTCCGGAATCGGCAGCAATGCTCACCTTACGCTTGTAAATCAATCAATAAATCAATTAGTGGCCGCTTTTTGAGGATCGTTCAATTTTTTTTGAAATACTTTTTTTACTATAAACATTACTTTAAAAAGCTCTAGGTTTGTTATGTTACTAAAAGTTGCGTTATATTTTGATTATGTATCAAGATAGTTACCAATTTAGTTTTGTCGACGTAACAACTGTTTTCGAGTAACAATGCTGGAAAACAATTTGTCCATCATTTTTCATCAAAGATAGTTTTTTAACATCCGGTTAAATTAAATTAAGAACGTTTCCACTGCGATTTAGCTTTATTATGTACGAGATTCTTACTCATAGTTTTTTGTTCCATTTGTATCATTCCCATTTGAATAGACTACAAACTATAAGATGTAACTTTAATATGCTCAGTTCGCACAAATGTCACATCAATCATAAGCATGCGAGAATTTAGTCGGCTTAATCCTTTTATTTTGATTTCTTCTACATTAATTCTTTTTATGGACACATTTCTATAAAAAGCTGAAGTAACTCGTATTAAAGCAAAAACAAACAATCTCGGATTATTCATATTCACAGACCCTAGCTGAGAGTAACACACGGTATTTTCTTTTAACAGACCGCTGAACAGCGTGAAGTCTGGCAGAGGTATGTAATCTTTGACATCAGGTGTAATAAATTATTGGTGGGCTTGTATCTTAAATGTGAAATCTGATAGTGGCCCTCTATTTCTTTGAAAATATTGAAAATAAACACACATGCTTATGTGAATCAACAAATAATAAATTTTAAAGAACGCGCAGTAAAGTGAGTAAAGTATTATACACTACTACTCCTGTAGATTGAGCAAGAGGTGGTCTTTTATTTTCATTTCAAATAACTCTGACCTGTTAAAAATTCTATTTTAATAACTCACAATTTTTTTCTCATTTATCTAATGTTGGCCTATTTCCGCTACCGACACCAGGAGACCAGCTACCCCCAATCTGGAAATTTTGTTGAACCTGTTTCCTATCGAAGAGTTGCGATTTTGTATTTGCCTACTATTTAATAGATAAGGAATCGACTGCTTCACATCCCCGCCGAAGGATGGTATATCAGCTATGCAACCCCCGCCTAAAGTTGCAAACCTTCTACATACGCGAAGATATACAAGACGTTGGAAGATGGAGCGAGAACGCTGTATTTTCCTGGACTGGGTCACCCGTTCAAGTACTAACCGCGCTTGAGGTTTCTGCATTCTGCGGAGTCAATCAATAAAAACATATTTATTCGAAATTAAAAATTAAAATCTGCCCCACCCGAACACCCATGTCCGGAGCCAGCCGAATTTCTACAAAAAGTATATCAAAAGGCAAGTAAGAATTAAAGTTTATCTAGCTAGGTAAATTTAAAGCAATTTGTATAAATATCTAAGTGGTGTAACAGCCATGAAATAGGAATAAAATTGGTTTTGCCGGAGAAATATTAACCAAAAAACCTGTTTCTGGAAATTCAACAAGAGCGAGTTGCTATGTCAAACTACTTAATTTATTGTTTGAAACGTTATGTTATGAATGCATAAAAAAAAACATAGTTAGGAAAACAAAATTTCGACAAAAGACAAAAATTACAAACGAAGAAAGGAATAGGAAGGAATGAAGATTAAAAATTGTGTCAGATAGCAATTAAAGAGGAAGAAAAAGATTTTTTGCTACAATATAATTCTTGCCGAAAGATGGGCAACGGTATGGTAATTTGTGTTTAATGCGAAATGGTGCATTATGCTCCCTGATTTTGTGATGTTGTTTGTAAGCGGACTATCACCAAGCTTGAACTGATAAAATTTCTGCAATGCAACTTTGATGTAGTCCACTAGTGGTGTTATGTCGTTGGAACGGTCACGTAAATCTCTGATGGAGGTGTTCTCTAAAACAGTAAGTTTTATCATTGTCATGGCCGACGCGCTGCACCACGCCAGCGCCGTGTTTGTAAAAGTCAGCCTTACAATAACAGTATATAGTCGCGCCATTTTAGCATGAAAAATCTAAAAACCTCTAGTCAATTGACCATTTTTGTTGCAAAAAGTTCAGAAAGGCATTCATTTAGAAAAAACAGCACTTTCATCTTTTGGCGGAAAGGTTTGGTTTCATTTTTTGTTCCATAAATGGTCAATATTCATGTCCAATTAGATTAAATTAATTGAAAATTTCTTTATCATAAACACTATGCAATAGAATTAGACAAACTTGGTTTCTCATAGGTTTTTGGGGTCGCTGATCACCAATCTGAAGTCCAATTTGGGAAATTAAAAATGGCGGACCGGAAATCGGGCCATTTTCCATAAGAAATGAGAATGGATATCTTGATCTTGAAAAGCTGTTTTCGCGGGTTTTCGAGATAGCTGATTACGAATCCGAGGTCTGATTTGGTAAATTTAAAATGACAGACCGGAAGTAGAGTCATTTTTTAAAGAAAAACTCCTATTTTTCGTTGAAAACGAGCACTCGGGGGTTTTGAGGTCGCTGATTACGTATCAGAGGTCTAATTTACGAAATTCAAAATAGCGGACCGAAAGAACAGTCGATCTCTCCGGAAAACCTCGTATTTTTTACTTTTTTGGGCTGAAAGTATGAAAAATACGAGTATTTCCTGAAAAATATACTACTTTTGGCCCGCCATTTTGAATTCTCCCTAATTGGACATCAGATTCGTTATCAGCGATAACGAGAACCCCCGAGTTCCCACTTTCAGCCCAAGAGAGAAAAGAATACGAATTTTCCGGAGAAATGGACTATTATTCCTACCCATTTTGAATTTCGTAAATGAGACCTCTACTTCGTGATCAGCGACCTCAGAAACCCTCCGAGTACTCATTTTCAGCCCAAAAACGAAAAAGATACGTGTTTTTCTTGAAGAATTGACTCTACTTCCGGTCCGCCATTTTGAATTTCCCAAATTGGACTTCAGATTGGTAATCAGCGACCCCAAAAACCCCCGAGTAACCACTTTCGTCTAATTCTATGGCATATTGTGTATGATAATAAATTTTTCAAATAAATGTAATCAAATTGGCTATTAATATTGGCCCAAAAATTAAACCAAACATTTCCGCCAAAAAATAAAAGGTACTGTTTTGTCTAAATGCCTTTCTGAACTCTTTGGAACAAAAATGAAGTCAATTGACTATACACCTTTATTATTAGAGGTAAAATGCCAAAATGACTGCTGCAGACTTACCTACGCTCGCCTCAAACTCGCAAATTATATTTATTATTTTATGCTGCTAGTTTTCAAAAAACGTAGGTATGTAAACATTAGCACAAATTCTCGCGCTCAAGTTTCCACAAATGGTGTCTTCACGAACGTGTTTTTATTATTTTTACTCAGCCATAAAAACAACCTTTTTTATTATCGGTAATAGATTAAATACAAATAAATTATTTATTATTGAAACTTCAGTGCCTTTTTTAATTTTAATGCACGAGTATTATGAAAATTGTACTGCCAATGTGATGGAGAATGAACATTGTCTCAATTCTACACACAGACTTCTCCAGCTTATTTGATTTAGTGGATCCCTTATCGCTTTTAAATTAATTACCTCACTATATTCATGGCAGTCTCACATTATGGTTAAAATCATCCTCAAGTGGTTGTGCTCAGGTTGCAAAAATTAATAACATGAATGTTAGATCAGGTGTTCCTCGGAGGCTCATTTATTATTCATTTATTTTATCATGGCAAAGTCTTATTCGATATTGTATTACATCATTTGGTATATGCGCTGCTGGCTGGCAATACGATATTAAAAAGTTACGCAGAAAAGACCCTAATTTCTAAAACAAATACTTTATAGCATCGGTATCAGGAGAAACATGTTATCTTGAATTTGGTAATATCATCAATTATGATCTTTAGGCAAAATCCTGAAACATATATCTTAATTGAAAATGGTTATTTCTTAACACGAAAATAGTACTTCACGTGTTGAGCCCCTCTGAACTATGACTTCCACCCTGAAAATTTTAAATTAGGAAGGGGGTTGTCTCGGTCGAAAGAGATTTTAAGTTTCAGCAGTGTAAAAGTTTGGTATATTCATTAAAAAATATTAATTTTGAAATGATAAAAATTGTGCTAATATATTTATCAACTCTATCTATTTTTAATAAAAAAAATTGTACCCACATCAACTCTTTAAATAAAATGAAGCGAAGAGTCACAAATATATAAGGAATGTTTAAAAGTGAATTATTATTTGTTTGGTTATACTTATAATGAAACATATTCTTTATAGGATTTTGCGAAGAGCAGAAAAAACTATCTATGAGAACTAAAAAGAAAAAGTATCTGTAAAAATATTAATGAAATCTTTGCATTCTTTCGATAACTGAATTCTGGTTATGCTAGCAATTAAAATCCTAAAATGAATTTGTCTATTTCTTATTTGACAATTCTCATTGTAATATTAATGTCCACATGGTCCCCTACGGCCATGCAGATTAAACTAGTATCTACACAACCGCTTATGGTCATGAAGATTCAGTTAAAAATGAGAACAAAGGTTTAAAGTGAATTTATTTCCTACCTTGTTTTAAAAAAAATTCATTCTAGTGGATTACATTTTCATGAACTTTTATAAAGAATGTATTTTAATTTATTTGAATATAATTCTAATTTATACTATAATTAAATTAAATGTTCAATATGACCGCCAGTCGCCTCTTGACAATAAGTAAGGCGATCTTTGAGTTCTTAAATGACATTTTGTATGACCTCAGGGCTTATTTTGTGAATTTCTTCGGTTATCCCATTTTTAAATCAGCAATATTGTCTGGTCAATTATCATACGTTTTCGATTTTAAATAGTCACATAAAAGGCAATCAAGAGGGGTCAAATCGGGAGACTTAGGAGACCATTCAACAGTTCCACGTCATCCAATCCACCCGGTAGGGAAAATTTCGTTGAAATTCTCACCGTATGTGAATAATGTGGAGCTCCATACAACTGTCTATTTTATTTAGCACCAGGAAAAGGTACTCTTAATATAAGCACTAAAAAGTTCGCCAAAAAATGTAGATAAACATCACCGTTAACTGTACCTTCAAAATAATAAGGGCCAATAATTTATGATATCAGCCCAAACGTTCACTATTTGAGGAAATTGTGTGTGAGTCTCCATCATTAAAATGCGGATTATCTCCAATATCGACTGTTTTGGTGGTTCACCATTCCGTTTAATTGAAATGTGGCTTCATCAGAAAAAAACAATATTGTTTATAAACAGGAAATCTAGCCATTAATTCACAAAATTCTTGTTTTCGATCAGACTTAACCTCATTTAACTTCTGAACCAACTTAACTTTGTATCGTATTTTTCTTTCTCAGACTCGATGATTTACTACTTACGATTGTCGTCCTGTTTAAAAAAATATCATTATTAAAACCTGACATTGTTTAAAGCGATTAAGGTGGTAATATAAAAATTCTGTTTCCCATTACTTCCACATCCACATGGTGGATTGGAAGTATAAATCGTAAAAAAATTTCAAACACTTTTTTGTTGAAATAGGTTTAGAATGTCATGAATCGTCGAAATTTTAAATTTGAGCAAAAACAAACTTTCTATCTGTCTGTCGGTCTGTCTGTGCGTCGGTAACTTTTTTTTTTCGCGCGTTTCCTCCGGAACAGTTTAAGATGTTGACTTAAAAATTTGTACAAGTATGTTATAACGAGATCTGGAACTGGATTGTCTTTGGAACATATCAGGTGAAGGGTTCGGAGTAAATAGGGGGAAATAAGGAAAGCAAGCTGGTGAGAATACAGAAACTTGAAATTTGGTGTATGTACTAGAAGCCAAGGCCTCAAAATTTCTTATAAAATTTCCCATCCCTCCACCACCCACTACTCCGTAATTAAATATGTTGATAAAATTAAATTGAGATATTCACTTGAAATTAGGTATACGTATATATTATAATGACATCAGGAACTAGATTATATTTTGGGATTATTTAGTTGAAGGGTTGGGTGTAGGGGTGTCAATCCCGGACCATTGTTTAAATCCCGGGATTCGAGACAAATGTCAATTTATCCCGAGATCCCGGGACTAAACCCGAAAAAAATCAAATGTTTAATTTTATCGGTTTAATTATTATTTATTAATTTTAAAGGCAAAATGGAACAAAACACACCAAAACAAACAAACCTGTATAAAAATTTACAGGTTTTTGAAAAAAGATCGCAAAGATATCAAAGCATCTACACTAGACGCAGCTCAAGCATTCGTCATCAAACTCCGTGCTGCCATGTTGCCAAGTCGCGTCGTAAATATTAAAATAATGACAATTACATCTTTAAAAAAATTAAAATAATTATTGCCATTCTAAGCTGTGTATTTTATTCCGAGTTTCCCGGGAATAGAACTTTTAATCCCAGGATTTTCGAGATTGGTTTTTGACCGGGATCCCGGGGTCCCGGGGATTGGCACCCGTAGTTGGGGGTTAAAGGGAAATAGGGAAAAATGAGTAGAGCAAGCTGGTAAGAGTACAGAAACTTGAAATTCGGTGTATGTATTAGAAGCCAAGGCCTCAGATTTTTTTGTAATCTTTTTCAACCCCCCTATTATTAAAGGGGTTGATAAAATAAAATTGAGATGTTCACTTGAAATGTATATTTTGAGATGATTCCGTTGAAGGGTTGGGGGGCAAATATGGGAAAATAAGTAAAGCAAGCTGGTAAGAGTACAGAAATTTGCAATTTGGTGTATATATTCACTTGAAAGTTAGTACACGTATGTATTGTAATGACATCTGATTGAGATGATTCCGTTGAAAGGGTGGGAGGTGGTAGATTGTGAATAGGGGAAACTAAGTACAGCAAGATAGCTACTTCATTATTAATGTATATGGTAGATACCAACACCTCAAATTTTTCTATGACATCTGCCCCAAATACCATTAAAATTCTGTCCAATAATTTCCACATACTAGAATGCAAGTATAGTCAAGATGTTTCCCTTAAAGTGACTTGGATGAAAAATCTGGATGTGGAAGTGTGATTCCTTAGGCAGCGGTTTTTTTGCTGCTCTTGATGGAACAACAATGGGATCACTGCTGCACTGTACCCTACAGTTTGACAGTGGGGTATAAAATTTGACAGAAATCGCTTAAGCCGTGCGAAAGTAATTATTAAATATCTAAAAAAACAAACATACTGGTCGAACTGAGAATGAGAACCTCCTCCTTCTTAAAGATACTTTGAAGTCGGCTATATATACTTTATTTACTTTCATCATTGTTATTTAAATAAACTCTCTTACAAATAAATCGACAAGCCACCTCTGCAGTATAAAGCTATTAACTCAGTACAACGGCAATGAAATAACAAATAAGTAGTTTATAGTGTACTGATCATAATTCTCCCACACTTCCTGTCTCAAAATCAAGACAATAGATAACACCCAACGACACGCGGCCACTTGTCCTGCAATACTTTAAAAGCTTAAAATAAAGTAGGAGCTTCAGCCACCAACTCAGATCCTGTCGAATTGCATATTTTAGCATGCCTAATTGGAATTATAAATATGCAGCGCAGGGTTGGGTCCAACAACGCCCTTGCTCTCAAGACATGAATCAATTAAGCTTGTTCAACGTACCTGAAAATACACCTTAACAAGTTATTGTTCTATAACGTTTACTGCTGGAACATGGCAGTTACACCAACAGAAAAACATAAACAAGGAGAACGGCGCCGTTCGGAGATTTTTTATTTCCATACAATCAAAACAAGAGCTCGCCAAGTTAGGTTTCGCCCTCCTACGTATCCTTTCAATTGGAAGTAAAGTCAATATTATCTTTAAGTTTTGTGTTTTCCTTTAGTCAATTGTAATATTCTTTTGGATGTGCAACTCTTAATGGAAAACGGAACAGCGTATGATTTTGTTTGTTCACGGAATTGCTTTTGTGGATTTATAATAGACTTTGACGCTTCCCACAACGCGTTTAACATGTAAAGCGATTCCTGTAAACTTTCGAATTGTGGCATGGGCGAAATGTTTTATATAAATGTAAATAGAAATAGTAGTTATTAATTTAAGAATATTAAATGTATGGACTAAATACTTTGTCCGTGACATGTTTCCTCTTTTATATGCGTAGTTATGTGCACGTAGACTAAAAAAAGTAAGTTATTAGGAAATCGATTAGAAACTTTTTAAATGACTCTATAACCATAAATTAGGTTTTCTTTCACTTTTTCGAGAACTTTTGTTGAGCTCCAAAAATTCGTTTTATAGTGTAAAATTATTTTCAAAATGTTAGAACTTGAACTTTCGGTTATTTTGGTCTGAAAATATTCTGAGGGTGTTCGAGATCGCTGATTACAAATACGGTGTTTTAAAAAACTAATAAATGAAATGATTGCTTTAAAATGGTGGAATTTCGGACCAAAATCATATGTATTAATAAATATTTTATATAAAAGTTTAAATATAATTTCATAGGAGATTTTAATACGTTTAACACAAATAAATGATGGCGCCAAATAATAAAAATACAAGATGGTGTATCTAAAATGGTCGAATTTAAGACCAAAATCACGCAATATTTGACATGACATTTAAGGGCCTGTATTTTGAAACAGAAGACATCTAGACTGAAAAGTGCATATATTAAGGGTTAAAAACAGAATACTTTTTGGTGAAAAAATACAGTTCTTAGTCCAACTATAAATAGTTGTAATTTTGTTTAGAAGTATAAGATAGAGGCTGAACATGGTAAAGCAATATGTCCGAAACATTTGACGGATTACGTGTGATGATAAAATTAGGGTAATTTGTCTGAATATAGTGAAAAAAAACGCTGCCTAAGGAATCACTACCTCCACATCCAGATTGTTCATCCCAGTCACTTTAAAGAAAATATTTTGACTATATTTGCACTCTAGTATATGAAAATTACTGGTCATAAAATTTTAATAATATTTGGGGCAGATGCCATAGAAAAATACTAGAAAGAAATCTGAGAACTTAGTTTCTAGTATATACACCAATCCCAACTTTCTGTACTCTTACTGCTTTACTTCTTTTTCCCCATTTGTCTCTACTTCTTCAACGGAATCGTGTCAAAATATAATCTAGTTTCAGATGTCGTTATAATACATACGTGTACCAAATTTCAAGTGAAAATCTCAATTTAATTTTATCAACTCTTTTAATTAGGAAATGGGGGGCAAGGAAAATTTTATAAAAAAACCTGAGGCTTTCGCTTCTAGTATGTACACCAAATCCCAAATTTCTGTAATCTTACCAACTTGCTTTACTTATTTTCCCTTATTTACATCTATTTAACCCCCAACCCTTCAACGGAATCATCTCAATATATAATGTAGTTCCAGATGTTGTTATAATACATATGTGTACCAAATTTCAAGCAATCATCTCAATTTTATTTTAACAACCCCTTCAATAATGGAGTAGGGGTGGTGGGGGGTTGAAAAATATTATAAAACAATTTGAGGCCTTAGCTTCTAGTACATACACAGAATTTCAAGTTTCTGTACTCTTACCAATTTGCTTTACTTATTTTCCCTTATTTACCCCTATTTACCCCCCAACCCTTCAACGGAATAATACCAAAATCTAATCTAGTTCCTGATGTCATTATAATATATACGCATACCAAATTTCAAGTGAATATCTTTATTAATAATGGTGTGGAGGTGGTGGGGGGATGGAAAATATTATAAAGAATTTCGAGGCCTCGACTTCTAGTACATACACTAAGTTTCAAGTTTCTGTACTCTTACTCGCTTGCTTTACTTATTTCCCCCTATTTACCCCCCAACCCTTCACCGGATATGTTCAAAAAACAATTCAGTTCCAGATCTCGTTATATTATATACGTGTACAAAATTTCAAGTCAATATCTTAAACCGTTCCGGAGAAAACGCGCGGACAAAAAACGTTACAGACAGACCGACAGACAGAAATTTTTTCGCTTAAATTTAAAATCTCGACGTTTCATGGCATTCTGATTCTATTTCAAGAAAAAAGAACATGAAATTTCTTTTGCGATTACTATACTTCCAATCCACTACGTGAATGTGGAAGTAATACAGGTATTCAAAATTCAGACCGATTAATTTATGGTTCTCTATGATAAATAGATTCATCTATTTTTTTGCATTATAATTCAAGTAACAATTTAATTGCCTTTTAGATTTTTATATTTATTTGGGTTATATCGGTGTTTTAAAGTGACCCATATCTAAAAGTAGCGATTTATATCAGATGCATTATACAGGGTGATTTACCACAACAGGCGGAAAATTTATAAGTAAGTTGTCCCTGCCGAAAGGAGTTAAAAAAAGAAAAATTGAAAAAATATGAAAAAAAAAAATTACCTTGCGCAGCCTATGACTTCCAATCTGACGCAACGTGGTGCAACCATATAACTTCCCCTCCCCCATTATCAGACTTGGGACTGACAGCGAAGCTGGCGGGGTTAGTAGTGACTTTTTGGATTTAATCACACAACAAAAATAGCAAAAATTAAAATAATGTTTGTAGCACACCAGAAAACTTGAAAGTAACGAAAAGTCAAAGAAAATGTTCGAATTACATTCGAGGCATTGTCAGTGGCTTGTTGTAACTGTTCTAGTGAAACTCTTCGTGTAACCCCACAAAAAAATCCATAGGGGTAATATCTGGGCTCCTTGTTCTTTCATTTGGCACACGCCTGCCGGAAAATTTTCTCTCATATTCTCGTACAGCGGATGCAAGATTTTCAGTAACTTAAACCCACATCGCAGTATTCATACGATGTACATGCTGGCATATTGACCGGTATTGATCTACGAAAACAATTTTCAAAACATAAAAATCCAAACGGAAGCCGGAAAGAAACTGACCATACGTAAACAACTTCTGATCGCTTGAATAAGACACGAAGTGGCGCACGAATAAATACGCGTAAACAATTGAACCAGGGTAGCCAAATTCCATGGTTCAGTACCTTATCATTACAAGTTTTAATGGAAAAAAATGTACTAAATTATTTCGGATCACTCTAAAATTTTGCAGTACACCATTTTATTTTCCGCATGTTGTGGTAAATCACCCTGTATGTCGAGTAAATCTAAAGATATTTTTATCCTACAAGGACTTACATCTAAATTAGTTTTTATTGGTTTATGACTGATTTGCTAAGGCATTTGACAGTCTAGCAATAAAACTGTACTGCTGTTTAATAAAGTTAGGAGGATTGAGATTTATAGAGAATTTAGAGGTATTGCGGTTTCATAATTGCTTTATGAAAGTATCTTGGGATATTGATTAATGCCAGTCTATAATTCTAATATGCTTTGAGATCGCTAAGATTCAAGTCGAACTTTAATAAAGCCAACTACCTATTAGAGTTTAAAGTAAGCAGGTAAAAATTTCATCACAGAACCATATAAAATCAACTTCTGTCTGATCGGCTAGGCGCAGAGGTCTCTTCCATTCCATTTTTAAATATTTTCATACAAATGGCAAAATACCCAACATAGCGTAAAAAATAATGTATTACCTTTTCTCCTAATTTTCCTTATTTTCAGGAAGCACACGAATTTTTAAGAAAATTCATCTGATTCATGTTCTACAATAAAGCACTCCGTATAAATCTTATGGAACTTGGGCTTAGGTAAAATCGTCGGAAATTTTTTATATATTGTAGCTATTGTCATCCTGAGCAAAAGTCTCCATGACCACGATGCTCCATATTCAGTATTTCAGGTCCTATGAAGCACCAAAGTTCCATATTTCCATCATAAGTTACTATTTTGAATAGTTTTATAACAGTTTTATAACGCATACTGATTATTTAAATACCTAATTTTATGTGTTTGAGATTGTTGTATTCAAATTTAATGTCAAATAGACGATATTGACAGTTGGCAGCTGTCAATCAGCTGTCAATTAGCAAGGAACTATAAATAAAGTAGAAATCAATGTATAGCTTTGTTCTTGAGGTTACTAAATTCAAGTATGACATCAAGTAAACGATATTGACAGTTGACAGCTGTGAAACTTAATGTTTTTGAAGTTGCACCTCAAATAGACGATATTGATAGTTAGCAGCTATCAACTGGCTGTCAAATAGCAATTGTATTAGCTGTACATATACAGATTCGGAAAATGCAATTAGGGTATAGGAATAACGATGTAATTGACCCCGTCCCGCTAGTTCAATAAATCGTGAAAGCAGAGGCACACAATGAGTTGAATTTAGTACGGCATGAACTAAGGATAGATGCGGACGTAGGTAATAATTTCTAACACGAAACGAGACAATATCTCTTCGTCAAAAGCGAAGACGTTATTTGTCACATTTTTGCCAAATAATTTCTTCTATTGAAAGCATTTCTGCAGTTTCTTTTTTAGCCGTAAATGCTATGGGAATAAAATAATAATTCTTATTAAAACCGAAAATAGAACATTAAAATAAAATTAAATAACTCGGAAACTAAAATCAACTAATAATTATCAAAAATAAATTATTCTTATTAAATTACAAAAATTGAACATTAAAATAAAATTACATAACCCTCAGAAACCAAAATCAACTAATAATTATCAAACAATAAATTAATGAAGTAAGGATTCAAATAAACCACCTTCTTGTGCCAAACAATAGCCAACACAATGAACCTCTCATATCATTGAGTTGATTTGGAGTAATGCTTGCTTTATAAAGTTGGATAAGTTTTTCCCGTAATTCCCCGTAATTCCCGTAAATCATGGGGTGCTAGACCAGGTGACCTGGGGGGCCATTTTACCATTCCCCTCGTAGCTATTAAACGATTGGGAAATGTTCTTTCCAGAAAATTAATAACAGTTAAGGTATTGTGACTTGGGCAGCAGTCTTGTTGAAACCAAATGTCGTCAAAGTTGACAGGAAGATTTTGAACTGCAGGAATTATTTGGTTTTGCAAAAGCTCTAAATATTTATTGCCATTTAAATTGCCATCGATTAGCAGTGGGCCTATAACATGATTGTCTAAAATTCCCGTCCAAACGTACAACTTGTGAGGATACTGAGTTCGCACAGCAACACTCAAATGTTTATTTTTTCGAGACCAATATCGTACTACGGATGGATTGTGTTTCCTATGTAATGAAAAGGATGATTCATCTGTAAACAACATATTCTTTAAGAAGTTTTCATTCTCATTCATTTTATTTATCATGATTTCACAAAATTCCATCCGTTTGAAATTGTCCTCGGGAAATATATCTTGCGTTGTTTGAACTTTAAAACAACTGTACCCATTTCTTTTCAAAATATTTCTTACAGTTATTTCCTTCATGTCAACTTCATCAGCAATTTGCCTGCTAGAGCAAGGTTCACTAGTTTCAACAAGTGCACAGACATTAGTTTCGCGAATTTCACGTTCTTCGCTCATTTGTAGATGACGGGGTTCGGGTTGACAGCATTTTTTACAATAATTCATGACACCCCCGAAATTCTCAAATTTTTTAATAATGTATGAAATTATGCTAGCTGAGGGGATTTGGTCTGTTTTGATATGCCACAGTAAAAAAATTTATTGTGTCATCAGTGGAATGGCCCCCGAAGTACCACTTCATAATTTGCACTTTTTCTGCAGTTGTATAAACACACGGCATTTTAATAAAGAAATTGAGATTAATTTATTTTATTCCCACACGCCTAAACAGCTATGCTATTAAAAGCAGAATGGGTGCGCTCGCGCTGTTCTCAACTCGTCGCGGTCAAGCGATGGACCAATGCCCTGCATTGTTCTACGACAAGGCGTGGTTTATCTGCGCAGAAACAAGTTTACGTACCTAAAATGACAGCTAGTTGATAGCTGCCCACTGTCAATATCGCCTATTTGGCATGTTTTTACAAAAAACTTGGAAACATGTCAAGAGAAATAAGAGGGGGATACACTTTCTTATGAATGGACACCTCTTATTTCCTTAAGTCAGCATTTTGCCCTCGATGCTTATTGCAAGTGTGCAAAATGTGAGATCTAAAGTGAATCGTTTGGAAATTTTATACTAAAAACAGATAAGATAATAAACTATTCAACACCAAAAACAGCTTTATTAGGTATTCAAACTGACTTCTACCGACCTCCATGAACTGATACAATCGCATTTTAAACGTCTATCCAACATTACGAAAAACTTGTGGCATTAAGTGTTGACATTCTTGAACAATCCTTTGTCGTAAATCATCTAATGGCGCTGGTTGAGTTGCATAGATTTTTGTCGTCAAATGTGCCTAGAAAACAGTCTAAAGGAGTCAAATCTGATGATCGAGGTGGCCACTACATTATTAGACATCTTTTACCTATCCAACGACCAGGGAATGTATCATTTAGTATTTGACGGAGTCACAGCAAAATGTGGAGTGCTCCTTATTCTTATCTGTAGTTGTCAAACTATTCCACATTTTATACATTTGTAATAAGCTTTTCGAGGGGAAAGTAATGACCAAAAAATTATGGGAAGTTTTATTTAAAAAAAATTGTAGGGGTGGTCCTGAGGATGGAGCTCCAAGGTGTGTTTATAAGAGAGTCTGTCCCCCTATTATTTATTTTTCACGTGCTTTTGCGACTTCTTGCAAAAATAAATATATTCAAATTTATTTAGGGTGGATAATTTTCATTATAATACACTGTATATCAAAATTTTACTAATTCCCTTCTCTAGTGAGGAATTTTTAGCTCTCATTTAAATTACTGAGTTACATAAGAATTCAAATACTTGTCACTAAGGAATTCGTTAAATTAAAAATTACAAGAAACCTCTTCTATAAATGGAACACGTCCGTGTTACTTCACTGTATACCTTGTAACAATTGGTCTTACCATAACCAGTTCTACAAACTTGACTACTAACCATAAAAACAATCATTTGTACCATGAAATGGAAGTTTCAAGCCCCAAGACTGAACAAATTACTTCATCGTTTGAAATGTAAATAAGAAGACTGTACTAGAAATTAATTGGATCAATATCCAGGCAATTATGGTGTCTGCATATAATTAGCACATTATATAGTCAGAAGTGCGAGACGTTGCTAACGTAATTAGATTATATTAAAACAACCCCGAACGTTTTTGCGGAGAGCATCTGCTGGAGTCAATCGAGGATGATAATAAAACAAAAATAGAAGGTAATTAGAAAGTACTTTTTCACATTTGTTGAACCATAGCCGGGGAACCAGGGACAGCCTACAGACAATACAGGATATTAGTTTAAAAGTATTGAAAATGTTAACACCATACATAAAACATAAATTTATTTCGGACTCGGCTTCACCTCGTCTGGAAACAGTTACGATTCGTCCCAAAAAATATGATTTTAGGTACTTGTTACAAAAATAACTATTCGCTATTTGTCAAACTTTGTGAATCCATGGCGACTACGATTGGAGCTGACAACAACCGCATTATAACTTCATGTTTTCCGCGCATACTCATACTGTGCACACTTGCTCAGTATTACGTCATCTGATCTCAACTTTTTCATGTTGGCGGCCTTGGATAAAACTGGTAACTTTGGCCCCATATACGAACATTAATATTTCCAATGTTAAAAAGGAAAACATTATTTCTGCCGTCAAATCAAACGTGAATGTGAAAAAATTCATTAATCGTTACAAAATAAAAACAAACATTTGGTGTGCCCAGGAGTTGACAAACAGCGCTATAGCACGGAAGAAATAGTTGAAAAGACAAGACGGTACGGAGAGAGCAAATTTTGTATCATCGAGCCAGCATTGTTGGACCGAGAGTTAACGATTCGTTACTAACATAGTGATTTTAATGATATCAAGTTAATTTTGTGTTATACTGTGAACGAGACGCTAATACTGCCTGCGGCGCTAATAATAATAATTATTAACAATTAGATATCAGAATAAAAGCCTACTAACCTAACCTAAAGAAATATCACGAAAAATTAATTTATTTTAAGCAGAATAAAAACCTGTTAACCTAACCCAAAGAAATCATAGAAAAGAATTTGTGAAAAAATATATTAATCGTCACAAAATTAAATAAAAAAAAATCAACAGGCATAGGAGTTTAAACCCGGGACCTTTCGCACCGTAAGCGAGAAAATCAAATCAAATCAAAAACATATTTATTAAATATTAAAGAACAACAATCTGTTCCACCCGAACACACATGTCCGGAGACAGCCGAACATCTACAGCGAGAAGTGCTATAGTAATTTTAAATCTGGACGTAGTGAGGTCAGATAGAATTACAAAAAATTATTAATAAATACAAACTTCTTTTACAAAAAGTATATTAAAAGGCAAATAAAAAATGAAGACTTATCTATGTAAATTTAAAATGATTTGTAAATATATTAGTAGTATAAAGGTATAAAATATTAATAAAATTGGTTTTACGGGAATACTATTAACCAAAAAACCCGTTTCAGGAACTTCAACAAGAGCGAGGTATGGCTATGTAAACCACTTCAAAATTAATCATATGATTAGGAAGAACAAAATTTCGACAAAAGACAAATATTACAAAGAGAAACGAAGAAAGGGATAGAAAGGAATGAAGATTGAAAATTGTGTCAGATAGCAATTAAAGAAGACAAAGACATTTGGTTACAATTGTTTCCGAACGATGGGCAACGCTTGGTATGGTAATTTGTGTTTAATGCGAAATGGCGCATTATGCTCTCTGATTTGTGTGATGTTGTTTGTAAGCGGACTATCACCAAGCTTCAATTGGTTGGTGTAGTTTTGATGTAGTCCACTAGTGGTGTTATATCGTTGCAACGCTCATGTAAATCTCTGATGGAGGTGTATCTAGAAGAATTTGAGATAAGGCGTAAATATTTGTTCTCTAAAACAGTAAGTTTTTCATTGTCGTGGCCGACGCGCTGCACCACGCCGGCGCCGCGTATGTAAGAGCCGGCCTCACAATAACTCTATATAACAATTTTATTTTGTCTGTTAAGTTTGCTAAGTGAAGACATTACCCATGTGCCAACCGCACGGCTGATGAGACAAATGATATCAGGCTTCCTTATTCGTTCGCCGCAGTAGCACTAATGGGTCCCGGCTCGATGCTACAAGATTTGCTCTCTCCGTACCGCCTTTTGTTGAACGGCGGTACAATATCGATCGGCGCTGACCGACTACACCGCATCGCCCCACACAGTAACAGGCTCTCGCTCAGTATTACATCATCTGACCTTGATACTTTCATGTCGACGGCCTTGGAAAACTCTCGCAGCTTTTGTCCTATACGCTATACGCGAACATTAACATTTCCAATATTAAAATGACTCACCCTTTTATCAAATTATAGCGTATAATTGTAAAAAAGTTATAGTTGTCTCCATTTGTTCCACGCAGATAAAAAAGACAATAAAAACCAGCCATTCAAATATCAAAGACAGCGCTATTATCAGCCGACAACCTACTACAGAGCCGTATTTCAAATTATTACGTATTAGAATGAACAAAATATACTAGAGGTTTAAAAATCGTATTCTCGGTAGAAACTTAATGACGTTTCTGGTAAATTAAAAATTTTACTTTGTATTGCGTCACGATAGGAATATCTGATGCATTGGTGGACACATCGCCCGACCTCCACGACATTGACAGATAAATTCAAAGTACGTCCCTGTTTATCTGTTCCTTAGGTATGACGTTTTAGTTAGGGGTGATTCGCATAACTATATCACAAGAGTAGCAAATCTTAATCAATAGAGATATATTCTCTATTATTTTGTCTATTAAGCAATACATTATATTTATTATTTAATCTATTCTAGAAAACTTCAGTATGCTCCGGTTTGCCTATATACTAGCTCGGTCGGCAGCTTTGAGCTTTTTATGTGCAATAAAAATATACATGCTCTCCAAAAATGACTTTCCAGCATTTTGTTCTTCCAGATTCTATTTTTATACGGCCACATCAACAGAAGATAGAACAATATATATCGCGGTTAATGGTACAAGGATAATCTGTTTACATACGGCGAAGTGGGTACCCCTGGGCTAATAACAGTAATGAGCTTGTAAGATATAACTTTGGTGGGGCCCCTACACCTAAAAACTAACCGTGACGGATGGCGTGCTGCTGCCAGACGTATCATACAACGAAGGGGCATAATTATAATAACGCATAGGTCATAAAACGCCCGACAAGACGTTGTGCACTATTAGTATCCTAGAACGCATGCCGTGTAATTGAAAATTTGCGACACGGCCTATTCTATACCGAACATCTGAAATAACAGCGAATATATCTGAGTGTCCATTAATTGTAAAACAGCTTTGCTATTTTCTGTGTATGGAATTTAAAATTAATGATCATTATTTCATGAAACACAAAGTACATCTTTAATAATTAATGATTGACGGAACGATGTGGTGCTTAAAAGACTACATTACATACAGTGTGAGCCTAAAGAGACGCACAAAATTCATATCTGTGGTATGTGTCATTTGTCAAAAAAATCCTCGAACAGGCCGATTTTAGTTTTGTAAATGCTACATTTTGGCACTATACTAAAATTTATGACGTCATTGGTTTTGAGTTATCATAATTTTTTTTAATGGAAACAGACATTTTTGTTTACTGTTTTTGGTGGTATATTCCTTTAGCTTTCTGGCGATATGAAAAAAATTGATATTACCTAGGCCATTCTTTTGGAAAAAAATATTTTTATTGATTGATACCTTACATAAGTAATTGTGAGAAAAAAATCATCTTTATTGCTCAATTGCGACACTCCAACCATTTGGCATTGACCAAGACGGGTGTAGACACTTTGCACGCTGTTCTGAATCATCTCATGGGCAGTTCGTCTCATCTCCAAGCCAATTCTGTCTTTCAATTCTTCTATGGTATCCGGTCTGTTAAAATACACCCTTGACTTTAAGTAACCCCAAAGAAAAAAGTCTAAGGGGGTTAAATCCGGTGAACGCGGGGGCCACTCAATCGGACCTCGACAACCTATCCACCTTCCAGAAAAAGTGTCATCTAAAAACTGACGCACTGCTATCCCAAAATGAGGTGGGGCCCCGTATTGCTGAAACCAGACGTTTTCAGCAGGAATATCTTTATCTTCATTGTTCAGAAACATAACTGCTAAGGCTGGCACTAACTCAACTCGCAAAAACTGTAAATATCTTGAGGCCGTAAGATTTTCTTCAAAAAAGGTCCCAATAAACGATCACCAATCTGACCACACGTTTACTTTGCTTTTTGAGTCCAATGAGGATTTTCGCGTCACCAATACCTACAGTCAGTTATGCCAATGTACCGTCCTCTTTAAAAAAAATGTAGCTTCATCAGAAAAAACAATGTTCTTTAAAAAATTTGGGTTTTCATCGCACAAGATCATCAACTGTTCACAAAACTGTAAGCGCCGATCTGGATCGTCCTCATTCAATTCGTGGATTAGTTGCACTTTGTATGGATGGCATTTTTATTTTCTCAATAGAAGTACAATAGAAGTTTGACTCGCGTTATGATGTAAAGCCAGCTGCCTCGTCGAAAGATGGTGGTTTTCCTCACTTTCTAGAAGAATATAGAATATTTAATTTGGTTTCGTTGCTTGTGCTAGGGCGACCAGATCGAGGGTGGTCAGCTACACTGCCAGATTCATCATATCTAACCACCAATTTACTTACAGTGGATCTAGAAATTTGCTTTTCGGGATACTTGACATTGAAAACATCCCATGCTTCCTGATGAGTTCTCAGCCTACCACCATATCCAACCAACATCAAAAGTTCTAGGCGTTCTCTTTCACTTAAACGTGGCATTTCATTCACTAGTTTTACACTGTCTCAGAAGTGTCACAAAACTGAGGTTCCACACGTGCCAGGAAGTTATCGATACCTTACACAAAAGGGCCAGTATCTCTCTGTTGTTAAGGTGATTGTTTCTTAATTATTTTCTTTGTTTTGTTTTGTCAAATGTTTTCATGCTAGTAAAAAAAAAACGTAAGCAACAAGATTTATCAGTCCATAAGAAAGTGGAACATTACTCGTGAATTTGACCTGTTATAGGATTTTTTTGAAAAATGACACATACCAAAGATATGAATTTTGTGCGTTTCTTTAGGTTCACAGTGTATGTATAAAAATGTAGGTATATTTCCATGAATTAGTGGTTTTAGCTGAATAGTTGGATTCGTTTTCAGTGCCAGTCCAAATTTATGTCGAGAACGTTGCAATTGGGTATAATTTAAAATAAATGATTGCAGTGCAAATGCAGCTGTCACATGAAATACATACAAAGGACACTGCATTAACGAGGCGGGCACACAGGACGCGTGGGTTGCTACAGGAACAGTCGCGGTTGGCGTTGCTCGGGAATGAAGAGTTGTCACTGGATGTTATCATTTAACATTATCGCGAAATGAGTAATGTTCTGTACGCTAGGAAAACATAGGTACGTTATGGTTCAGATGTTAACATATTTTCTGTTTTTAAAACGGAAGGCGTATGAAACACGTTAGAGTTTATAAAATTCACCATTTTTCTCCATCCCGTTCTTGGTTCTCACTGTGTATTATTCATTTATTTATCATGTTACTTAGGTAGGTAATACGTAAATACGGAATAATAAATGTAAACTAATTTAATAACTTGACTGCAAACAAAAGATGATACATGTTAGATATACAGGGTGTCCCAGTTCTATTTAGACAAGCATTTTCTGAAAAACGATGTACTCCAGGAAAATAAGGCAAAATAAGGGGCAAACCTCAGAATGGGAGGGAATAAGCTGTAAATTTATAGAAACCTTTATTTTGGCATTCTGAAGACTGGTAGAAAAGTTTCATATAATCTCGTGTCTGCGTCGCGAGATATTCAAGGTAAAAAAATCATGAAAATCGTTTTTGCGCAATTGTTGAAGGGTTGGGGGTTAAATTGGGACAAATAAGTAAAGCAAGCTGGTAAAGGTACAGAATTAGGGATTTGGTGGGTGAATATACTAGAAGCCAAGACATTTTTTTTACAATACTTTTCAACACCCCCCCCCTCCTCCGCCGCTTCGTTATTCAAAGGGTTAATATATTAAAATTGAGATATTGACTTAAAATTTAGTAAACGTTTGTATTATAACGACATCTGGAATTAGATTATATTTTGAGATGATTCCGCTGAAGGATTGGGGGTTAAGTAGGGGTAAATAAGTAAAGCAAGCTGGTGACAGTACAGAAACTTGGGGATTGGTGTATATACTTGACGCTAAGGCCTCAGATTTTTCTACAATATTTTTCAATCCCTCCACCACCCCACCCCATTATTAAAGGTGCTAATAAAGTAAAATTGAGATATTCATTTGAAATTTGGTACACGTATGTGTTGTGATGACATCTGCTTGAGATGATTCCGTTGAAGAGGTAGGGGGTGGGTGGTAAATACGGGAAGTAAGTAAAACAAGTTAGGAAGAATCCAGAAACTTGATTCTTAGCGTATATGCTAGAAGCCAATGCCTCAAATTATTTTGTGATATTTGCTTCAAATACTATGTTAAAATTCTATGATCATATATTAGAGGGCAGATATAGTCAATATGTTTTCCTTTAATAAGACTTGGATGGGAAGTCTAGATATCTATTTATTTATTTATTTATTTATTTATTTAACAATACACTGCCCGACAGAGCATTCCAATTACAGGGCAGGAGATGATAAGTGAATACAGATATATTAAAAAATATTAAAAGAATATAAACAGAAATGTGGTAACGTGTTTTAATTTATACAGTTAATCTCTTTATCCCAGCTACATTGCAGTGGAATATCTCAAACTGTCTTGAAGACTATTATAGTTCTCACACATTTTGTACAATGGTGAGAATTTCTGTACGTTAGCTCTGGGGGTCGGCAGATAGAATAAAGAGTTTTGTCTGGGTCTAGGTGTTCGAAAATTTAGTAGACTTAAGATAGCACTACAATCTGTTATATTATGTATTACTTTAAAAATAAATATTTGTTGTGAAATAGTTCGGCGAGTCTCCAAACTCGAAAGCGAAAATCTGTTTAAATGTGCAGTCTGGGGAAAACCAATAGCAGGATAGACACCGTCCTCCTTGTAACCTACAGCTTTTAAGAAACATCTCTGAATTCTCTCTATATTTTGTATATGTATGTTGTAATGAGGAGCCCAAATAATTGACGAGTATTCTAATCTTTATCGAACAAAAGATATAGTAGTTTCAGCATGTTACTGTCGTTAAAATTATGAGAATATCGTGTTATAAATCCCAGTGTTCTAAAACTTTCATCGGTTATAGTGTTTATATGAAAATTAAAGTTTAGTTTACTATCAAATGTTACACCGAGATCGCGGAAGGTTGATGGACGTGTAAACGCTGAATCTTCTAAACAATAATTAAATTCGACCAGGTGATCTTTATTGGTAAAAGTTAGAACATTGCACTGCCTTGCGTTCAACTGTAGTTTGTTCAAATTACACCATTCATTTACTTTACTGTACAACTTCATATCGTCTGCGTATAAGAGACAATTGACACCCAGTTCTACTGTGATGTCATTAATGAAAATATTGAAAAATAAAGGACCTAACACTGAACCCTGGGGTACGCCTGAAGTGGATATAAATTCTAGAGACCGCTGACCACAGTATTCAATGTGGCGGTGTCTGTTTTCAAGATATGATTTGAAGAATGATAGCAGATTTTTTGAGAAACCAAATTGTTGAAATTTTGAATATAAAATACTGTGGTCAAGTCCGTCAAATGCTTTAGTGAAATCTGTATAAATTACGTCAACTTGTGAGTTTGCGTCGATAGCATCAGTTATATATTGGGTAATACAAAAAAGATTGGTTGAGGTAGATCGTCCCTTGAAGAAATCGTGCTGGTATTCAGTAATGCATAAGAAAATGCTGATACAGCAAAGTTTCGAAAGTTTTGCAGAAATTATTAATAATCGCTATGAGTCTGTAATTCTGAATATTATTTTTTTCACCTTTTTTATATACAGGAATTATATTAGAACATTAGAGTGAATCGGGGAATATGTTAGATTTAATGGCCAGGTTGAATAAAAAAGTAACAGTAAGTAATCATGTAACAGAAAGACGGGAATTTTGTCAGGGCCCATCGTACATTTAGTCTTGATTTTTTTTAGTGAATTTAAAACTTCTTGCTCTGTAAACTGTTCAATTGTTAAAGAATCAGTATTTGCGTCACGATTGTCCTCAGTTGGAACACCTGAAGTGATATAAGAACTACAAAAGTATTAAGCAAAACCATCTATCAATTCTTTGTTGCCAACATAATGTCTATCGATATGGGAGTAGTGAAATAATTTACATGATTTTTAATGAGATCTCCCCATTTAGGTGTCTCAAGATTTTTGATTATGATCATTTTAATTTTTAGATAATCAAATAAATTTATGGTACAAAATAACTAATAAGATATTGAAGGACTTATCTTTAGATTCTGTGTTCTTGCATCTCTAACCCTCAATTTAAATTTTATTAAAATTAAACTCCCTCCCAGAACTCATTCCGCACCATCTCACTAAGAACAACAGATAAAAAGCTTCTACATCTATTAGGTTTGAAATGACTTTACCTTTCACGACACTTTTATGTTCCATGTACTAATAAACGTCCATTAGACCTCAACACAATTACATTATGTTTCAGCTAAAAAGCTACAAAAGATTAAAAAAACAACAATAACAGTAAAGTCATTAATGAACAAGCTATCCACTTTCCGCAATGCTTAACAAAAAATCTATTCGGTGTGGTGTTGGTAAAGTTGACAAGTCTGTTTCACTAATGCACACTACAATTTCCTCCGTCTGTGCCGTGAATACTGAATAGGGCTCGGTGTTTTCTCGAATGAAACCGTGCAGCGTTCACGCTTTTCCTTTTTGCATAATTTTCCCAAATGCACAGCATGCCGGAATGCGATTCCGCCATGAAACATTCAGTTTAGGGCGACACATTTATTAAGATTATTTTTAGCTCGGTAAAGGTCGGTCAATTTAAATCTCATCACGAGCGATAGATTGCATCAGAGGGACATATCCGTAGATTTATGGTATCACCCTCGGTATCACCTCTAGAAATCAAAATGTAAAGCCTGAGCCTGGGCCACCTGTCGTTCACAGTCGATTTGTGATATTTGAACAAAATGACATTTTGTATAGTTGACTCCATATATTTAATGCACATAAAAAAACCACAAAGCTGTGCCGCTTACGTGTAAATGGGAGAGCGAGGCATGTTCTAGTTTTGTAAAAAATCTCGAATCATAAGTATAATGTATTACTTAATACATAAAACAACATTGTTCTTAGGTAAAGTATGTTCTGGCATGATTAAAATAAGAAATTAACAGAAACACACCTTCAATTCTAATTTCAAATTAATTTGATACAGTTACCCGACTCACCCCTACCGAAAATATTTTAGGATGCAACGGTTTATAGTCAGTCGATAAAGTAAAAAATACACCAGAAGCTCGCGGAAATGTTATCTAAGATTTTCCTTCACAAAATCAGTTCTGGGGGTGCCGCGCAACCCCCCCAAAAACCACCCTTCGTTGAAAAAAGCCTTATTTTACTGATAACTCGTTAACCGTTGAAGATGTAAAAAAGCTGACTAATTGCCTAAAAAAAGTCCTTGTAATTTTCTTGTATATGCCATGGCTTTCGAGAAAATCGATAATAACAAAAAATGCAAAATCTGTGTTTTTAATGCGTGCGAATTTTTGTTTATTTGAAATTTTTGCGTGCGGCTTAGAAAAAAATTGAATTGTTCGAAACCAAACAAGCTAGAGAGAAAAATAAAAATGGGTTTTAAAGGGGATATAAAATACTCTCTTGTGTTGCTATCTTTGATGGCTATTGATATTTATTAGTATATAAAAATAATAACATAGTATAGTTATCTCTCGATTTTTTGTGCATCTAACTATTCACAAGCCTATAAAAAATAACTGACTTTAATATAAGTTATAAATGCATTATCTTTTAGTTCAAGGTGTTACTTTAACGCAGAAGAAGTTAGGAATAAAAATATTCACATTTACAAGTTTACCAGCATGTTGCGGTTAGCCAAAAAAAAATCCAAAAAAGGCTGCATATTCAATTTTTTGACACATTTTTTATACATTTTTTTAACTATTAAATGATTAGAAACAATAGTTATATGATATATAAACTCAAAAGAATTTTTTTTGCGCTAAATTTTTGAAGATATTTGGGACTTTTTCTTATTTTTAGGAAACAATAGAAAATTGGCTAAAACTTCAACATGCTGGTAAATTTGTAAATGTGAATATTTTTATTCCTAACTTTTTCTGCATTGAAGTACTACCTTGAACTAAAAGACAATGAATGCATTTATAACTTATATTTAAGTCAGTTGTTTTTTGTGTGCCTGTGAATAGTTAGATGCGCAAAAAATCAAAAGATAAGAACTATATTATATTGTTATTTTTATATACTAATAAATATCAATAGCCATCAAACATAGCAACACAAGGGAGTATATTATATCCCCTTTAAAATACATTTTGATTTTTCTTCCTAGCTTGTTTTTGTTTTCGAGCAATTCAATTTACTCTATAGGCCGCGCGCAAAAAATTTCAAATAAACGAAAATTCGTACGCATTAAAAACACAAATTTTGCAAATTTTTTTAATATCGATTTTCTTGAAAATCATGGCATATACAAGAAAATTACAAGAGGACTTTTTTTTAGGAAATTAGTCCAGTTTTCTTTTTTATAATGAGCATTCTTTTATATCTTCAGCGGTTAACAAGTTATCAGTAAAATAAGGCTGTTGTCACCGATGGGGTGGTTTTTTGTGGGGGTTGCGCGGCACCCTCAGAACTGATTTTTGTGGTTTTGTGATGTAAAATCGGTATCTGTGGGTTATCAGGGTTCCAGATTAGAATTATCTGGTCCAAATTTTTAAGACTAAAAAATAAAAAATAAATAATAGTTTAAAAAACACGCTTTAATAGCAAACCCAACTATAAAGTAAAAAATAATACAGTACAATAATACAATACAAAAAAGCGTGGGTTGCTTGATATCAACTGGTATAAATATTTCATAGTAATAAGCACCCCACGCTTTCTTGTATTGTATTGTATTGTATTATTGTACTACTGACATGAGCGCCTCTATCTGGGCTGACAGAATTTCAAAATCACGTATGATACTTTTCTAAATAAACCCTAAATCACAGGAACGAAATTTGTGTTTTTGAATTTTCGACGTGTGGGCAACTATATTAAATGTTCAATTTTTTTCTATACATATCATATGCGAATGAAATATTGTTTAAAGATCAACAAAGTTTTTACAAAAACATTAGCTCGATATCTTATACTGTTTTTGAGTTACAGACTTTTTAAAATAAACCATAATTTAGATTCGTGGTACTTTTACTAGCATGCGTCTGTTTTTTGGCGTACTGCTATCTGGCTAATTGTAATGTATCAAGATAGTGAGCCAATATATAAGATATTATTCCTATCTAGACATCTAGACACAAGCAAAACAGAGTAAATTTTTTAAATTTATCACTACCTATACCAAGTAACTATTTATTTGCTAATGACAATAATTTCTAAACTACTACAATCGTGCACAAAAATTTTAAGTACGGCTCTGTGGGAGCTAACGAGGCAGTGATTTACGGTCGGTTTTATGGCTTTTCATGTGCATTAAATATTTGTAGACAGCTATACGGTATGTTACGATTTCTAGTGCCACTTCGCATTTAGACTTAAATCACAACGTCCCGCATATCAGCATGGTAGAAATTAAGGAATAAATACATTATTTCATAGGCATAGTTAAAAACCGTTGATGGGACATATCCGGCTATTGGTACTCCCGAGTCGGAATTATTATCGAGGTTCTCATTAGTATCGTTAGAAGATTGCCGTAAAGTCTTGTATCTAACTTTTATTTGCAGATTAATACAGAATAACACCGACAGCACCTATTGTATACTTAATGTTGCTGCCTTTTCATGTTCACAGAATTGCTTCACACTAAACAAATTTATTTAAGGTGGCCATTCCCTAGAAAGAGACATCCGACAGGGAAATATTTACTATTTTTGGCCATAACTTTTTTTTCTTAGCACGTATATTTAAAAAAACTATAAGACTACCTCAGTAAAACCTTAACAAGAATATTACTATGAATTTTCACTCAATAATTTCAGTGGCTTGCAAAATACTTAGATTTAAATTAAACAATTATGCTAATATTCCTAGTTCGTAGTTTTAAATTAAACTATTTTGCAAATCACTGAAGTTATTGAGTGAAAATTCATAGTAATAGTCTTACTGTGGCTCTACTTATGTAGTCTTATAGTTTTTTAAATATACATACTAAGAAAAAAAAAGTTATGGCCAAGAATAATAAATATTTCCTTATCGGATGTCTCTCTCTCTAGGGAATGTCCACCTTAAACTGATCACGCCCAGGACAAATATAAAAACATTTTCTCCACTTCAAGGCCTGTGAATTGCGCATAATTGTGTGTATCATACGACCGTGTTAATAGTTTCAACTGCAAAGTTGCCACTCTAAAATTATGTATCTTTAATAATTAACTCGTTATTGTAACACTTGTACTTCGTGTTCTTTAAATGCTCTTATAATTATTTTAAATATTTCACTTACTCGATCTACTTGTGCATGTATGCACATCTTGGTTTACATAAATTTATATTACTGTTTTCCTTTTTTTGTAATCTTTTTTCTCCTATCCAGAAATTGGGTCTCTAAATAAAAATAAATAAAAAAATTGAGTTTTTAAGGCGTGTGTGTCTGATTTTATGTTACTAAGTATTTTCATGATGGGTGTTTCTATTCATTTGATGATTGTAGCATGAACTAATTATGAGATATCAGATATTTGTGGGTATGTTGCTAAGAAGTAAACAAGGTTAACGGTATAATTTTCCCAATTATGGTTAATTTAGTAGACCGACATTCTTAAATTGTCTTTATCACCGCGGTTGTTAATTATGTGTTTATTCAACACAATTAACAATAGCACTGATCCTAATTATATCTAACAGCCAGTTTCATAACCTTCTCGATTGTTTACATATTGGTCTTTTGGGAGGAAAATAACCAATAGTTAAGTTTAAGTCTTGTATGTTTGGTATGATTTTCTGAAGATTTGACATATATTCCACATTATTTATCTGAATACAATAATTATATAAAAAAATGTTTCAAAAAAGAGATTTTATTTAAACAAAATAGTGTTTCATTAAACGTATTATATTGCACTCTAAAGTAAAATATCATAAAATCTTCCTTTGCTATAGGTTCTTATAAAGCGTTGTTCTGATTGCTTAAGTAGTCGTATTAAATGAAAAACATAGTCTACGTGATATTTGTCCATAAATATACCACCTCGTATACCACACAGTGAATTTCGTATTGCTTTTCGAAATTACACACTGCAAAGTGTTAAATAGCGTAATTTGTAGGTTTATGTTGAATTACCACATCCTGTCTTATTTTACATTATACTACTAATATCCTGTTTAATACCCTGATTTGAATTAAACATTCGCGTACATATCTTACTATTTCATAAAATTTTACAGCCAAACCTGCAGAGAATACCTAATTCTTAGAGTCCTACGTGACAACACTTTATGAGAACTTTTTTAGTATTATTGATTTGACATGTTTCAAAAAAACTATTATCGAATGTTAGCTAGAGGAAGAAGCCCTATTGTTTTTGAGCAAAATCGATCGATAAATAAGAATTTTTTTAAATAAAAAAAAAAATTACATAATTTTTTTGTTTTGTAATTAAACTAAAAATGTCTAAAACTAATATTATTTACAAAAAAACTGCGAAGAGTATCCTATAGAATGTGCAAAAATTATATAAAAAGTGCAGTAAATCGGCGAAGATAACCATTATAATCTTGCTTTCGCTTCAATTTTAGTGTTAATAAATTGTAGATTCTGAAACCGCTTGACACGTATCAACCTTTACAGGAAATATATTTTCAAAGCTAAAATAAATTTCCAATAAATTACTCCTTTACATCATGCATTTTTAGCACTTTTATATTGATCTAAAATATGTTTTTTTCATTTGATAATAGATTTAGCAGAGTGAAATTTAATTTCTATCTTTCAGCCAGTTGGCACTTCAAGAGTAATATGTATGACTTTATCAGATATGTTATTTATGCCCTGTAGATTAGGAATCCACTTGTAAAAAATGGTCATGAATGTAAGGACACAAATCAAAATTTTCTGACAAACCACACCACGTGAGTCAATCATGACCATGAGGTATATTTTATTTAAAAGTTATTAAATTATCTGTAGAATTTCTATTTTTAAAATAAATAAATAAACGAACTTTCATATGGGTTTATATCATTATATTACTGGTTATTTATTTATGTAGAACTGATAGGGGAAGACATCATAAAATAATTAATTTTTATATTGAATTATCGATACCAAGTTAAATGAGACGACTAATTAGGACGAAACTATATATGATCCGGTATGGTCTAGTGGCTAGGATACCTGGCTTTCACCCAGGAGGCTCGGGTTCGATTCCCGGTACCGGAATATTTTTTATGTACTTAATAATTATTTAATTTTTTACAGGTGTGTGAAATACA
Organism: Stenurella melanura; assembly: GCA_963583905.1. Taxonomy (NCBI): domain Eukaryota; kingdom Metazoa; phylum Arthropoda; class Insecta; order Coleoptera; family Cerambycidae; genus Stenurella; species Stenurella melanura. Next base: position 89,094,733 of record OY757309.1, read on the forward strand.
GCCTAGCTTAAGGTTACTATGCAGTATGCACTAAAACCACTTTGTTTTCACCCAATATGTTTTGTTTCACTTTTCAACTTAGTTTTACTTTAATTTACTAAACACGTATGTATATCTTTAATCCTCAAATCTCCGTTATATCCGAATAGATCTTAATGAATAGATAGATCTTAATGAAATTTAATATTCAGAGGCAAATAATTCATTTAAGTTTACTTTTGTACTTTTTTTCTTTCTATTTTTTTTTCTAACCCCTACCTTTACAGCCTCCAACCTCCAGCCTACTTCTTTAAATTCTTTAGGAGAAATAAACCATACCAGTAGGTTCTAGGGTAGCATCCATACGTTTTTAGTAAAAATCGTCCGTCGTTTTAGGACAAAAATTTGTTCAACCTGTTTTTATAAGTTTATGATTTGGACACAATTTAAGTAAAATTATTCAGTGGTTTGGAGTTTAGGTACGACATCAGACGATACACAAACATTTTTTAAAAACGACTTTTAGGGGTTGTGAAAATTGACCAAAAACCTAATTTATACAAACAGAACATTTCCTACATTACCCCAACATAGCAGTAAAGCATTAATAGAAGATCAAAAATTTCTTTCTGTTTTAATCTCAGAATGAAAATTCAATGTTGACTTAAAATTGCTAATAAGTTAACACATTTTTTGCACCAGGAAGATTATCAATAGAGTAGGAGCTAATTGTATTGAAACATATTCTTTATAGAATTTTGCAAACAGCAGAAATAATAACTATCTATGAGATCTAAAAGAAAAAATATGTGTAAAATATTAATGAAATCTCTGCATTTTTTCATAAAGTACTGATGCCCACTTAACTCAGGTACTTAAATAAAGAAGCAAATGAGTACAACCACAGGGCAATGTCTATCCAGGCATTGGTGAGTATCTTCCAGACAATGAAAATATACACAATACTCTGCCGCGTAGATAGTGTTATGGGTTTATACATTAAAGGGTTTAAAAGTAATCGGTTCAAAACAAGTCGAATCGAGACTTGTATAGGACTGCATAAATGCCCTTACAGACCTAGGAAGTCAGAACAAAGTGACCATGGCGTGGGTACCAGGACACAAGGTAAATGAGAAAGCTGATGAACTGGCCAGAGAAGGCGCAGGTATCCTTCTCTTATAGGACCCAAACCTTTTTGTGGTGTGGCCAAGCCATGCATACGAGTATCCATTAACAAATGTGTGCAAACTAAATGTCTGGAATGGTGGAAAAATTTCCCACGACAGAGACATTCTAAAGAGTTCATTAAAGAACGATCGGCTAAATTTACGCAGGACCTATTTGGCCAAAATAGAAAACCATTAGAATAATGGTAGGTCTTTTAACCGGTCACTGTCCACTTAATAGACATCTCAGTCTAATGGGTTTGGCAGAGGACGCAACATGCAGATTTTGCCAAGAGACAGAGGAAACCTCAGTCCATGTACTGTGCCATTGTGAAGGCCTTGCTAGACTGAGATTCCAACTACTTGGTGAGGAAAAACCAAGAGCTGATACACTAAGGAGCCCTTATCAAGGCTGTGGAGTCTGATACAAAGGATGAAGCTGGATAAGGAGCTCTAAGGAAAACAAACAGGAGCACCACAATAGAAGGGTATGTCATTCTCTTTTCTTATACAGATTCGGAAAGTGTTGGTATTGGTATTGCACTTAAAACGTAAAGAAAGACGGAAACAAATTAAAATGCCGCAGACAGAGCCGCCCACGCACATGTGGTGGGGAAAGCAGGTAATGTGTTATACGATAAACAAGAATAGCCTAGTTGCTTCGCCCTCGCTTATTCCTGTTGCCATACCTAAATGAAGATATTCCGAATCTATATATTATTTATTTGTTTTGGTTATGATTTGTTGGGTTCAGTTTACTTTCGTTTATAATGAAAATGATTTTATTTAAGTTAAGAAAGCTAATGGAACCTTAAACTATCTACTTTGAAAGAAAACAAATAAAAAGCATGAATTTGCAAGTGTCGTCCAATGTGATTTACGAGATGTCACTAAAATAAAATAGAAGAAGAGTATAAGCAACAAAGAAAGGGTGACCAAGCAGGAGCTAGTGAAACGTCTCTAATGATGTAGCGAGATAAGAGACTATGATCACAGTGATTGGAAACTAAGGACGCAGAAACGAAGATAGCCACATGGATTCGTTAGAAAAGAAAATATCTATAGAGGAGAGATCCGGATCGTAGGACCAAAAATTATATTGGAGTTCTGTTACAAAGTAGCAATTTTTAATGTAATTATTGGCTCTGTATTAGAAATTGGGTGGACTGTAGTAAGAAGTAAATAATCTATGATAAAATGCAGAAAGAATATGGTACTCGGCAGATTATAGCTTATTCTGTAGTCCATAAGCGGGAAAATATTGTTCCAGAGAGTCCTGATTTTTCACCGGGTGGCGAAATTGACGTTTTCTGTCGTTTTTGTGGTTTTCCTGTTTTTGCTAGCAGGTGGACAATGTCCCTTTCAGCTCTTCTTAGGCTTCTTCTGTTGGCCTTTGTCGTTGCTGCGTTTTTGACTCCATATATCATCGTAGGTATTATGATGGTCGTGTATATCTTTTTGGTTAGGCACCATGGTGATTTATTGTCCTCAATGAAGGGTAGTAGAGCTCTTGTGACTCTGTAGGCTGTTTTGATTCTTTCCCTTACTGTTTCCCTCCTTTTTAGTTGATTCGTTAGGTATGTTCTTAGGTACTTCATTCTATTCGTGGTTCTCACGGTGTAGTCTCCTATTTTGTATTCTTCTCCACTTGTTGGACTTGTTTTTGTCAATGGGTCTCGGACCATTATTAGGCTCGTCTTGAAATTTATTTTCATTCCAGAGGAATTCAGATGTGGTGTCATGTTTTTTAAAAATTCAACCTCTTATTCTTCCTCGGTGATGATGAGTATATCGTCGGCGCATGCAAGTACGATGGGGGGCTTTCTCGTTCCATCGTTTCCATTGAAATTCTGATTCTCCTTTATTGTGCTTTCTATCACTTGGTCCAGGACTATGGTAAATAGTCGGGGGGATAGGGGACATCCTTGTTTGACTCCTATATTCTTCATTTTTGATTCGATCGTCTGTCCAAATCATTGTATTGCAGTATTTTCGTGTAGGCATGCTTTTATTATTCTGTTTATTAAGTAGCGCGGTACTTCCCTGTTGAGCAAAGTGTTGATTATAGGTATCAAATGCTTTTTGGAGGTCAATTGAGACTATATATTATAGTTTTGTTCCTTTTTTCCACTTTTCTCCCAGGATCCGTCTGGTGGTGTCGTCCACGTTTTGTGGTGATTTGGTTTTAGGGAGCGGTATCTGCATGGTTGTGTTCCATTCCTCAGGCAGGGGTGTGGTTTCCGTCCATGCGTTGGTGATGATTTTTAGGGTTAGCTGCTTTATGCTGTCCGGTCCATAGTATAGTAGTTCGTTATTTATTTTATCTATTCCCGGGGCCGTGTTTCTCTTAGCTCTGGCCATTATTTCTAGTAGTTCGTCTTTTGACGGTGGCTTGCCCAGAGGCCAGTGGTCCATTTCTTGTATTGGTTCTAATTGACTTCTCTCTGCATTTCCTTCTTCTAGTTTCCTGACCCAATGCTGCAGTGGTATGTATTTTCTTGGCTGCGTATTATTGTTTCTCCTGTATGTTTTGCGGTGTCTGAAAGTTTGGTTTAATCTCTGTCCTGCTGGAGTAGATTCTATGTTTTCAAAGAATTCCCTGCATTTTCTCTGTTCGTGCCTTCTCTCTGCGTCTCTTTTTTCTTTTCCCGCTTCTGTTATCTTTTTGTCTATGTTTGGTGTATATTGTTTTCCTGTGGCCTTTATTTTCTTTAGTTTTTCCTAATTTCTTTTCGTGTCTTTTCTTGTTGGGCTCATAGGGAATTTGTTCCTTTTCAACGTTTTTCTCGCCGCTATTTTGATTTTTAAACTCATTGTTGACCAATTTAGTTCCTTTCCTGTTAATTGTTTTTCTATCTCCTCCTGGTATTTCTTTTTGATTTCTTCGTTCTGTAGCAGGGAGATGTTCCATGTGTCATTTGCTGTTTTGTTGTATATTTTTTTTGTGCTTCTTGTTTCTTTATTACTAGTGTTCCATATAATATTTTGTGATCTGTTTTGACGCGTGTTGCTTGTTTTGCCTTAATGTTTTTAACCCTGTCCCTTATTTTTCTATCCACTAGGATATGGTCTAATTGAGAGTTGATGTTTCCTTTACTCCAGGTATTAAGGCAGGTTAGGTTCTTGCTCCATGTGTTTCTAACTGTTAGATCGAACAAATGTGCCAAATTTTCTAGCGAGCTTCCATTATCGTTTGTCCATGTGTGGAGTAAGGTTTTTGTTATGATATTCTTGTCTTCATGAGTTTGGTCGTCCTTTCCTATATGAGAGTTGAAGTTTCCTAGTATTATTATGTTCATTTTTCTATTCCTATTTCTTCTAGTCTCTTAGGTGTTCTGTCTCAATACTCATCCTGCCCGTTTGTCGGAGGGCACATGTGCTCCTAATATGCATATGTTTTCCTTTCCAATTTATAAGTCTGCCATCGTTATGTTTTCGTTTACTTTTCTTGTCTTTATCTGGATAGGGGTGTTCCATCTTATTGCCCATGCGACTCCTCTGCTGCTTTTTTCTTTGTCCCCTCCACTTAGATGCCATTTGTAGTTTTGAGTAACTGCGTTTCTGTCTATCATGTGTGTTTCTTGTATGCATGCAACGTGTATGTGTTCCATCATAAGAGTATCATCGAATTTTTCTCTTTTCTCTCTCGTTATGCAGCCTCTGACATTCCATGTTGCTGCTACAAAATTGCGGCGATTTTATCGCTGTGACATATTTTTCGCTTATCTATCTTTATAATTCTGTAACTGCAATTCTTAGTTATTACCTGTCATCAACACCGATACCTAAAATTACTGCAACAAAAATATTGTAATTTATGCACATCAACAAATTTTTCAAGGAATCATCGTTTGAATATTTAAATGATTGAATTGTATCGATGAAAACCAAACCACACAATATAACCAAATAGTAAGTAGTTTAACTTTCAAGTTATGAAACGTGATCTCTAGTCTTCATGCTTAAAACATTAAAGTTTACTGAGAAGATGTTTAGTTAGATTGCCTAACGAATACCAATAGTAAAATATAAATCGCTAATGCTAAAGTTGCTATAAAAACCACTTAATCGCGGCGACTTCTAGCAAATAAATAGAGCATATATTTTAATTTGTGTAATTCGGTTGCAGCGATAGAATTGCATAGTGTGATAACGAGAAATACACCCTTTTGTTTTAAGACTTGTTTCAAATTAATTCGTATTCCCGTCATGAAGTTTCAGAAAGTACCAATTATTTACAATTTTTTTGTCAGGTGTTGAAGTAGTTAAGTAATAGACCACCAGAGACACAGTATTTAGTATTGCCAGGACTTTGAAAATCCAGATGATGAATACGTAAAAAACAGAATGGAATCACGCTCGACTTAATTTCAATTGAAACGTATAAATGGTGTCTAGGGAAGTGTAAATAATTTTATGCCTGTTCCAATAAAAGCAGTAAAGCAGTTTCAGTGCCACAGAAATATAATTTACAGTTCGTGCGCCGCGTTGCAAATATATAGCGAAAATAAATCACATAGTAAAATTATATTTAGAACGTCTCCAGCACTTGCATGGATTCTCAGTAGGTCTAGGTATGCCCACAAATTTCCATTCGGGAATAATCTAAGAAACGTTGCTATGTACATACAAATACGGTTGTCTTTAACGAGGAGGAATTCCCTGAAGGATACAAATTATTATTTTCATTTGATTGATTTGTGGTATTATGCAAAATATCTTACTCAAGGAGTGCGGCTGGAGATAAATCGATCTTTAGTTATATACTTGACGTTTAAAAGTGAATAATTTATTATTTATTTGCTTATAGTAATGAAACATATTCTTTATAGGATTTTGCAAACAGTGGAAAAAAACTATCTATGAGAACTAAAAGAAAAATTATATGTAAAAAATATTAATGAAATATAACCGACAACATGACTTCTGGTTATGCTAGCAAGTTAAAATTAGGAAATAAATTTGTCTAATTTCTTATTTGATATTCACATTATAACACTAGCACCCAACATAGTCCCCTACGGCTAAGCAGATACTAGTTTAATCTGGTTAACCGTAGGGGACTATGTTGGAAGCTAGTGTTATAATGAGTATGTCAAATAAGAAATTGGACAAATTTATTTCCGAATTTTAACTTGCTAGCATAACCAGAAGTCAGGTTAACGAAAGAATGCAAAGATTTCATTAATATTTTTACATACAGTTTTTCTTTTAGTTCTCACAGATAGTTTTTCTTTCCGCTGTTTGTGAAATCCGATAAAGAATATTGTTATGAATTACACCCCCTTGGAACTGGAAATTGATACGCCTATGCCTACTAATAGTGACTGGAAACTTGTAGAAAGAGCCATGGACTCTTCTAGAGTGTGGTGGGAGAAGATTCTGGTTCAATCTAGAGGTAATTTCAGAGTATATAAGGCGCGATTACTGGCGCAGAAGGAGAAGTTTATTTAGTAGAAGTTTATTAAAGTGACGTTCGGTAACAAAAGTGAGGTTAAATATCAAGTAAACAAAGTGTAAAGGTTATTTTGAAGTATTGTATAGTCAGTAAATTGTTAAATAAAGTGTTAGTAGTTTATCTCTTGTTAAAATTATTTAGAACCCACGGATTCATACAGGGTGTTTCCCAAAAGGGTGGAAAACACGCAACAATATGTTTCAATACTTGACGTTACTCTCAAAATATGTCTCGTAAAAGATTCACGTTAAAGTTCGTATTAATATGTGAATATCTCAAAAACTAAGTAATTGAAGAAAGTTAAAAAAAAAGCATATCGTCATTACCTATCTATTTTAAACCAGTTGCGGAAATATGAATAACTCACCTTGAATAGTATTAAAAATCTGCTAAGTTATATAGAAAGATGTCTCACTTTTTTGATAGATTAGTATCAACGAAACAATCATGAGGTCACGCTTTTGGTAATAACTCCGAAATTTAGAAATACAAAAGTTAAGAAAAAATGTATTGTATGGAAATACTTTTTATCAATAATAGTCCAATAATAATAAAGATTTCCTTTACAAAAAATGTTACCTGAGATTTTCCTTCAGTATCTATTAGTGGAGGGATTATACATCACAAAACCACAAAAATCAGTTCAGGGGGTACCGCGCAACCCACCAAAAAACCACCCCTTCGGTGAAAAAAGCTTTATTTTATTGATAACCGTTGAAGATATAAAAAAATTGCGCATTATAAAAAAGAAAGCTTGACTATTGCCTAAAAAAAGCCTTCTTATAATTTTCTTCTATATGCCGTGGTTTTCGAGAAAATCGCAAAATTTGTATTTTTAATGAGCACGAATTTTCATTTATTTGAATTTTTTTGCGCGCGGCCTATAGAAGAAATTGACTTGCTCGAAAACCAAACATGCTAGGAAGAAAAATCAAAATGGGTTTTAAAGGGGATATAAAATACTATTTTGTGTTTCCATTTTAGATGGCTATTGATATTTATTAGTATTTAAAAATAACAATATAGTTGCCTCTTGATTTTTTACACTTTTAACTATTCACAGGCCCATAAAAAACAACTGACTAATATAAGTTATAAATGCATTATCTTTATTTCAAGGTAGTACTTCAATGCAGAAAAAGTTAGGAATAAAAATATTCACATTAACACATTTAGCAGCATGTTAAAGTTAGTAAAAAAAAAATCATAAAGGCCCAGACTTAAAGCGTCTGGCGGAAGTTCGAAAAAAAAAAACAACCTAACCAAACATAATAATTTTTTTATTTTGTTTTGTTTTTTACATACCTGTTAGTAGATATGATTCCATAGTTATGTTAGGTTAGGTTGGGTTTTATCGAGCTTTAAAGCGTCTGGCGAAAGTTAGGGTCCACGGAAAGTGTCTGGTAATGATAAATGTTGGTTTTTAACAGTATTTTGTCAAACATATATGAAAATCAGTTATTATACTTTAACGTAGGTTAGTAAGGTCTCTTTGAACTCTTTGTATCTGTTATCTGTAAAAGGGCCCCGCTTTCAAGCTAGCAAATATGCATACGTTCTTAACTACATATCACACTATTTATTGTCAAAATATTAGGTTTGCTAAAAGGCTCTTCCTTTAAGTGTCGTCGTGAATAGACGTGTTTTTTAAGATGCTCTCTAAAAAGCGGTAAAAAAGTGGTAGAAATCCCGTTAAACTCGAAAAAATTTCAGCCAGCAGTAGATTAAGAAATTCTGCTTGAAATGAAGCGCCTCAATAGAAAAACAGAATTCATATGGAATTAATAATTACAAGATTTTCTAATAATATTAAATCAAATAAAGCAAACAAGCTCAAGTGAAGTGCAGTGTCCCTACGTACGTACACCCTAGACGACCCAAATGGTTGATGGGCAATAAATAATAGCATAGTCAGTGTCAAGATGAGGCACATATGTTTACAAAGCAATATAGCTGTGTTGTGACCTAAAGTTATTGCATACAGTGAAAAGTTTTTAAATGGGACAATACTAATTCAACCCAAGGAAGAAAAGGAAAGGAAATAAAATAAAACATAATATTTTATTATTAATTTGGATAGGAAGACAGAAATTGAAACCGATTGTCTCAAAGAAGCGGCCATTGAAAAGATATTAAACATAATACATAGGTGATGAAATGGAAAAACTGCCCAAAATTGAAACATATTGTTTCAAGGAAGCGACATACAGGGTGAGCAAACTATCCCTTCGGACCTTTTTGCTCATAACGCGCAAAAAAAATTATAATGATGGTGATAATGATAATAATAATGTTACCGCGAGATAGGGCCTTCCCCAGCAACTCCACCGTAGATGGTTATTTACTTGTGGAGCGGTTAATAAAAAAAAGAGAAAAAAGGAGAAAAATACAAAAATAAAATAAAAAATGAAAGCTGCTAGATTCAGAGACGCAAGAAGCAGAAAACTTAGAAGAAGAAAAATAAGGAGATGACGATAGATGGAAACTTAAAAGAAGCATCTCGCAAACAACTGCACCATACCCCAGCCGATGATGACAAATGGAAACTTATTAGCATGGAAACGTTGCTATGTACATACAAATACGGTTGTCTTTAACGAGGAGGAATTCCCTGAAGGATACAAATTATTATTTTCATTTGATTGATTTGTGGTATTATGCAAAATATCTTACTCAAGGAGTGCGGCTGGAGATAAATCGATCTTTAGTTATATACTTGACGTTTAAAAGTGAATAATTTATTATTTATTTGCTTATAGTAATGAAACATATTCTTTATAGGATTTTGCAAACAGTGGAAAAAAACTATCTATGAGAACTAAAAGAAAAATTATATGTAAAAAATATTAATGAAATATAACCGACAACATGACTTCTGGTTATGCTAGCAAGTTAAAATTAGGAAATAAATTTGTCTAATTTCTTATTTGATATTCACATTATAACACTAGCACCCAACATAGTCCCCTACGGCTAAGCAGATACTAGTTTAATCTGGTTAACCGTAGGGGACTATGTTGGAAGCTAGTGTTATAATGAGTATGTCAAATAAGAAATTGGACAAATTTATTTCCGAATTTTAACTTGCTAGCATAACCAGAAGTCAGGTTAACGAAAGAATGCAAAGATTTCATTAATATTTTTACATACAGTTTTTCTTTTAGTTCTCACAGATAGTTTTTCTTTCCGCTGTTTGTGAAATCCGATAAAGAATATTGTTATGAATTACACCCCCTTGGAACTGGAAATTGATACGCCTATGCCTACTAATAGTGACTGGAAACTTGTAGAAAGAGCCATGGACTCTTCTAGAGTGTGGTGGGAGAAGATTCTGGTTCAATCTAGAGGTAATTTCAGAGTATATAAGGCGCGATTACTGGCGCAGAAGGAGAAGTTTATTTAGTAGAAGTTTATTAAAGTGACGTTCGGTAACAAAAGTGAGGTTAAATATCAAGTAAACAAAGTGTAAAGGTTATTTTGAAGTATTGTATAGTCAGTAAATTGTTAAATAAAGTGTTAGTAGTTTATCTCTTGTTAAAATTATTTATAACCCACGGATTCATACAGGGTGTTTCCCAAAAGGGTGGAAAACACGCAACAATATGTTTCAATACTTGACGTTACTCTCAAAATATGTCTCGTAAAAGATTCACGTTAAAGTTCGTATTAATATGTGAATATCTCAAAAACTAAGTAATTGAAGAAAGTTAAAAAAAAAGCATATCGTCATTACCTATCTATTTTAAACCAGTTGCGGAAATATGAATAACTCACCTTGAATAGTATTAAAAATCTGCTAAGTTATATAGAAAGATGTCTCACTTTTTTGATAGATTAGTATCAACGAAACAATCATGAGGTCACGCTTTTGGTAATAACTCCGAAATTTAGAAATACAAAAGTTAAGAAAAAATGTATTGTATGGAAATACTTTTTATCAATAATAGTCCAATAATAATAAAGATTTCCTTTACAAAAAATGTTACCTGAGATTTTCCTTCAGTATCTATTAGTGGAGGGATTATACATCACAAAACCACAAAAATCAGTTCAGGGGGTACCGCGCAACCCACCAAAAAACCACCCCTTCGGTGAAAAAAGCTTTATTTTATTGATAACCGTTGAAGACATAAAAAAATTGCGCATTATAAAAAAGAAAGCTTGACTATTGCCTAAAAAAAGCCTTCTTATAATTTTCTTCTATATGCCGTGGTTTTCGAGAAAATCGCAAAATTTGTATTTTTAATGAGCACGAATTTTCATTTATTTGAATTTTTTTGCGCGCGGCCTATAGAAGAAATTGACTTGCTCGAAAACCAAACATGCTAGGAAGAAAAATCAAAATGGGTTTTAAAGGGGATATAAAATACTATTTTGTGTTTCCATTTTAGATGGCTATTGATATTTATTAGTATTTAAAAATAACAATATAGTTGCCTCTTGATTTTTTACACTTTTAACTATTCACAGGCCCATAAAAAACAACTGACTAATATAAGTTATAAATGCATTATCTTTATTTCAAGGTAGTACTTCAATGCAGAAAAAGTTAGGAATAAAAATATTCACATTAACACATTTAGCAGCATGTTAAAGTTAGTAAAAAAAAAATCATAAAGGCCCAGACTTAAAGCGTCTGGCGGAAGTTCGAAAAAAAAAAAACAACCTAACCAAACATAATAATTTTTTTATTTTGTTTTGTTTTTTACATACCTGTTAGTAGATATGATTCCATAGTTATGTTAGGTTAGGTTGGGTTTTATCGAGCTTTAAAGCGTCTGGCGAAAGTTAGGGTCCACGGAAAGTGTCTGGTAATGATAAATGTTGGTTTTTAACAGTATTTTGTCAAACATATATGAAAATCAGTTATTATACTTTAACGTAGGTTAGTAAGGTCTCTTTGAACTCTTTGTATCTGTTATCTGTAAAAGGGCCCCGCTTTCAAGCTAGCAAATATGCATACGTTCTTAACTACATATCACACTATTTATTGTCAAAATATTAGGTTTGCTAAAAGGCTCTTCCTTTAAGTGTCGTCGTGAATAGACGTGTTTTTTAAGATGCTCTCTAAAAAGCGGTAAAAAAGTGGTAGAAATCCCGTTAAACTCGAAAAAATTTCAGCCAGCAGTAGATTAAGAAATTCTGCTTGAAATGAAGCGCCTCAATAGAAAAACAGAATTCATATGGAATTAATAATTACAAGATTTTCTAATAATATTAAATCAAATAAAGCAAACAAGCTCAAGTGAAGTGCAGTGTCCCTACGTACGTACACCCTAGACGACCCAAATGGTTGATGGGCAATAAATAATAGCATAGTCAGTGTCAAGATGAGGCACATATGTTTACAAAGCAATATAGCTGTGTTGTGACCTAAAGTTATTGCATACAGTGAAAAGTTTTTAAATGGGACAATACTAATTCAACCCAAGGAAGAAAAGGAAAGGAAATAAAATAAAACATAATATTTTATTATTAATTTGGATAGGAAGACAGAAATTGAAACCGATTGTCTCAAAGAAGCGGCAATTGAAAAGATATTAAACATAATACATAGGTGATGAAATGGAAAAACTGCCCAAAATTGAAACATATTGTTTCAAGGAAGCGACATACAGGGTGAGCAAACTATCCCTTCGGACCTTTTTGCTCATAACGCGCAAAAAAAATTATAATGATGGTGATAATGATAATAATAATGTTACCGCGAGATAGGGCCTTCCCCAGCAACTCCACCGTTATTTACTTGTGGAGCGGTTAATAAAAAAAAGAGAAAAAAGGAGAAAAATACAAAAATAAAATAAAAAATGAAAGCTGCTAGATTCAGAGACGCAAGAAGCAGAAAACTTAGAAGAAGAAAAATAAGGAGATGACGATAGATGGAAACTTAAAAGAAGCATCTCCCAAACAACTGCACCATACCCCAGCCGATGATGACAAATGGAAACTTATTAGCATGGAAACTTTAAAGAAGATCTCTCAAACACCTACACTTCCCATCATAGGATGGGAAGTGTAGGTGTTTGAGAGATGCTTCTTTAAACTTGGGAATAAAGGTGGGAATATAGATTCCCACCCCATACGTCATGCGGCTCTCGTTGCTGACAACAAGCATGTCCAATGTCCAACCCGGCTTACGCAGCTGGTCCGGCGGTATATAAAACATCCGAGATTTGGTTCCGGCACGCGGTTTGGCCGTCCGTTGGACGTATTCGACGAACGACCAGGCTGCGTGTTGGAACGAACCTCTATCGATGCCCGGAATTGGCAGCAATGCCCACCATACGCTGGCAAATCAATCAAAATATTAGGTTTGCTAAAATGACGTAGGTCGGCGGTTCTGGGATCTTACTCTATTATAATCAAGTGTATCATTTAATAAGATCGGAATAGTTCGAATATTGGACGAACCAACCGAATCATAGACGGACGGACGGACGGGCAAGGGCATACGAGAATATTAAGATCCCGTTTGCCGTTAGGGTACGAAATCAAAAAAATTAGTCGATTTAAATTTTCCAAATTGACCGGCTTTATACCAACGATGAGTTCTTTTAACAGGCATATTTTTACCACATTGTTTAATATAAAATGTAATAGATTTTTACGGCATTCTAACAATCTGTTGTGTAAAAGATTTATGGAGTGTTAAGCACCTTATAAGTTTATAACATAATCAAATTATGAAATAAACGTTGCCTGTATCTTATTTTTGTCAGTAAATAAAATATAGTTAAATTTTTAATGGATGTTATATCGAAAGCAAATTCTCGAAAGCGTTATGTGATTTTTGAGCTCTGCAAGATATTATTTATGGCTCACAACGATGTAATCGGAGGCATCCCCCATCCCCTTGTTTTTAACGGAAGCCGATTTTTTTTAAATGCTGGTAATCGCATATAACCACAGTTTTATCTATGTTGAATTAATAATGTTAAATATGGTAGAAAGCATGATGTCTCGTTAAAGCTATTGGATAATACTAGAAAAGTTTAAAAAATCATTTTTTATTGGTATAAGGCTGATTTACAGCGACAAATTCATCAATGGACAATTGATATATTAAACATTAGCAATGAAAATATACAGCGTGGCCTACTTAAAACGGACACTTATATTAATTTAGTTAGTATGGTTTATCCAGTGTCAGTTTGAAAATCATAAAAACAGACCGACAAAGGAATAGCTCATAACACCAGCGATGTCATAAGCGCCGACCAACAATTTTAGGAATCACTTTTTAAATTTTGTAAATATTGGTTTACTAGGTACTTTATATTAATTGATACGCATATTTATCAGTCTAATGAACAACTCCATAAATGATTCAACAAAAGTAAATAAACATAATTTAACCTACGGCTATGCTACCGTCAATATTAAGAATGAACCAAGAGCAGACTACGGACTTGTAATGGTGAGCCAGATAAACGATCGACTAATTTCGGATGAGGTAAGCGAATGACATATCTGGTTAACTATATTCATATACGTGTATCCATTGTAACATTCAAGCACGGTCTCGGTGTTATTCTATCATAAACAGGCTTTGTAATGATTTATACTGGTAGCAACGCTTTAGACCAAATATTAAATTGAAAATAGAAATACTATATCTGTTTAGTTTAGTTTATATTAAATTATGTTTTTACACCCCTTTTCTAAATGCACTTTCTTTGTCAAGCAAAACTTGCAGTAAAAATTTTGACTAGTTCTAATTAAGATAGAGCTTTGAAATGTTGCTCACAATGCCATATAGTCATATCTAATATCATTCTAAATCAAATATGACGGACTCCCCAAGATGGTGGAGTACCTTTTTCTTCACAACCCCCTTGATATGGCTATTAAATAAAAAAACTGAACGATCAAAATACTATAAACTTTATGACATCATTCCAAACTCAATATGGCGGACGCCCCAAGACAGCGGATATTTCGTCGTAATACAATTAATATTTCGTCACAAGAACCAAAATGAGTTGAATAAAATATATAAAAAAACTTTTTAAATATATGAATGACCTTTACAAATGTACTAAAATTTAAAAAAATTCCTTTCTGATATTATAGAAATTCTTTTTATAATTTACATAGATTTAAAAGTGAAATATTTTTTGTTTGCTTATAATTGTAATGAAACATATTCTTTATAGGATTTTGCAATCAGCAGAAAAAACCATCTATGAAAATTAAAAAGAAAAACTATCTGTAAAATTATTGACTTCCAATCTCTGCATTCTGTCGATAACCTGCATTCTGGTTATACTAGTAATTAAAATCCTAAAATGAATTTATCTATATCTTAGCTGACAATTTTCTTTGTAACACAGTATCCACATAGTGTCCTGCGGCCGTGCAGAGTTAACTAGTATATAATCTACATAACCCTTTACGATCATGAAGATTCACATTCACAATGAGAACAAAGGCCTAAAGTGAATTTATTTACATACCTTGTCTTTGGATATTTTTCATTCTAATGGATTACATCTTCATGAAATTCTATCTATCATTCTGTTTCTGGGAAATCTTTGAAACGTTTTTCGCCCTCATTCTGGAGCTCATCAGAAAGACATAAAGCCACACAAGATGTTTCATGCAAATACCAAGACAATTTCCAAGTTCTTCGGCATTAAATGTTTGACATTGACTGATGCAAAAAACAGATCTTCACCCATCTATTACATATAATGTTGTAAGAAAATGATCCTTATCAAGTAGCCAATAAATTTATTGACTTTTTTGTGGACATTGCCGAGAAACTAACATCTGGTTTACAAAGCATGCACTCTGCCGAATATTATATCAAAAAGACAAACAAAAATACCCTGAACTCTCTGTACTTTATGCCGGTTACGGAAAACGAAGTAATTGAAATTGTTAAGCAGTTAAAACCTAAAGAATCATTTGGATGGGACGAAATTCCAATTACATTAATAAAAGAGAACATCTTAGCTTTAAAGAAACCATTAACACTTATCGTAAACTTATCACTTTCCCAGGGGATGTTTCCAGATAAGTTCAAAATAGCAACTATTAAGCCCCTTTTTAAAAAAGGCGACAAACATAATATTTCAAATTATAGACCTATTTCACTTTTACCAACAATTTCTAAAATATTAGAAACAGTAGTAAAAAAAACTGTTAGTAAACTATCTAGAAAAATTTAAAATATTAACACCATTTCAGTTTGGATTCAAAAAAGACTGTAGCGCATCTGACGCCGCATTTAAACTAATAAATTATATTACTAATATTCTACAAAATAAACATATTCCTATAGGCATCTTCTGCGACTTGTCTAAGGCTTTTGACTGTGTAGACCACAATATCTTACTAATGAAGCTCAATTACTACGGAATACGCGGTACACCATTTCTGTGGTTTAACTCGTATTTAAAACATAGATCAGCACATGTCAGACTTTATGACGAATCTCGGGGAGTTGGAAAAACCGTTATTACGGAAGCAAAAGATATCAAGTCTGGAGTGCCACATTGGTACATATTGGGTCCAGTATTATTTTTAATACATATAAATGATCTTGTTGATAATTTCCCTTCGTTACAATTTTCGTTGTTCGCTGATGATACCAGTATCATAGTGAATGATGATAACTTGGACGGCCTCAAAGTTAAAAGCGAAGAGGCAATGAATGGTATTACAATCTGGTTTCATGCTAATAAACTGCTCTTAAATATTGAGAAAACAATGAATATAACATTTGAAAAATCACGCGCACCAATACCAGATTTAAATATTCAAACAGATCTAGGTCAAATAGCATCAGTAACTGACTCTAAATTCTTAGGAATATATATTGATAAATCGTTAAATTGGTCGACACATATTTTTGATTTAAATAAAAAACTTGGACATGCAATTTATGCAATAAAGAATATAAAAGAAAATATCAGCCTTGCAGCAGCGCTATCCGTGTATTTTGCATACTTTCAAAGCATACTGCAATTTGGTGTAGAATTTTGGGGAAACGCAACATGTCTTCAAAAAATTTTAATCACACAAAAAGATGCTATACGAGCAGTTTGTGGTATGCGCCCGAGAGAGTCCTGTAGAACGGCGTTTAAAAACTTACGTATACCCACTGTAGTCAATCTCTATATATATAAATTAACCATAATGATTTACAGACAACGGAACGCAATATCGACAGCCATTGATATTCATGATTACAATACCAGATCTAATTCAAAACTAATTGCACCAAATTATAGATTTGTCACAAATAGGAAAGGACCTCTATACTCCGGAGTAAAAGTTTATAATCCCCTACCAAATTCTATCACTGGCATAAACAACCCAAACTTATTCAAAATTAGACTAAAGAAAGTTTTAAATAATTACGTGTTCTATAACCTAGAAGAATACTTCACTACAAAATTTCATCCATAAAAGGTTTTCAAAGGGTTTACTTCCAAACTTTGTTCTATGCATTGTATATTTATAATGTTTGAATTTATTTAAGTAAGTACATTGTATATTCATTATGAATAAACGTATTTAAGTAAATGCACTTTTCCTTATGTCTTGATTAAGGCGCACTATGTTAGGTATGTAACTATACGAGCATATTGTATTATTATTGTTATGTAACATTAATTCTTGGGAAATAAATCTAATCTAATCTAATCTAACTAGTAATGGAGCCTATATACTCTATGTATGTTTGAAAGTTAATGAAATCTATTATTCTGTTGCTTGGAAATGCTTAGCCTTTGAAGTTTTTCTCGCCCTTATTATAAGCAAACAAAAAATAATTTACTTTTAAACATGCTTAGAGTATATATAGGCTCCGTTACTAGTTAGGTAATAGATAGACGAAGATCAGCTTTTTTTCCATGAGTCAACGTCAAACATTTAATGTCAAAGAACTTGGAAATTGTCTTGGTATTTGCATGAAACATCTTGTGTGTGGCTTTATGTCTTTCTGATGAGCTCTACAATACGGGCGAAGCTAAGTATTTCCAAGAAACAGAATGGTAAGATTTAATGAAAATGTAATCCAATAGAATGGAAAATTTCCAAAGACAAGGTATGTAAATAAATTTAGTTTAGGCCTTTGTTCTCATTGTGAACTGAATCTTTATGATCGTAAGAAGTTATGTAGATACAAGTTTACTCTGTATGTGTGGATGCTAGTGTTACAATGGGAATTGTCAAATAAGACATACACAAATTCATTTTAAGATTTTAATTGCTAGCATAACCAGCATTCGGGTTATCGAAAGAATACAAAGATTGGAAATCAATAATTTTACAGATAGTTTTTCGTTTTAGTTCTCATAGTTAGTTCTTTTCTGATGTTTGCAAAGTCCTATAAACAATATGTTTCATTATATAGATTATTAAAACTAAAAGTGTTGAGACCAATTAAGACAACTTCTACAGCATATTTTCGTGCTCACCGTCTTTAGTTTTAATAACCTATAATAATTTCAAAGAAAAATTATACGATCAAAAATAAATGTTTTTTTAGTACATTTATAGAAGCGTTTTTAAATTTTTTATGTATATTTTATATTATAAATCTGTTGGGTCCGCGCATGTAACTAAACAAATAACAATCTCTCGGACATAATAAGTAACTAACCAAGCCTGAATTTCAAAGTATTAACTATTTACTTATTTATAAAAACTAGGTCTGTGCTGGCGGATGGGGGCGGCGATCGACGTTGATTTACCCTGGTTCCACCAGTGACAGGACCAATGCTATTTGATTTGAATCAATACCTGTTCAGTGCAAATTAAATGTCTAACATTTAATTAAAAACGTGAAGTGATTTCAAGCAAACTCTTGCTAGTTTGTCACGGTACACGATCCAATTTATTTAATTTCAACTAGTCCTTTTTGTACCTGGAGTTGAAAACAATTAGAGTTGTAAGGGCATTAGTTGATTGAAAAGTTGAAATACGGAAAAAGAAAGCTCTTTGAAGTCACATCCAATTTCTATCTACATATATTTTTTCTCGAGCGACAGGCCTATTTTTGCTTCCGAGAGAGCAAACATTGAAGTACAGGTAGAGCCGACGTTGGCAGTACATACATCAGTCTCTTGTTGTGGTATAACTGTTTGCCCAGCAATATCCGTGAAATGGCCAGTAGCAAATGATAATTAACTTTATGAGAATATTCTAAATAATCGTGGAGAACACCCTGTACAACTAGGTTCGACTTTAAAAGGCATGGATACTACTACTAACGTTCAAAAGGAAACAAACGTTCAAATTTATGAAAATACGTTATTTGTAGTTGTAGATTTTATTCTTGCCGCAGTGTAATTTCAAAAATGATATAGGTATGCCTGGATAGAAAATTAAGAGTCAAATATGACTATATAAAAAATGTTTAGTGTTCTATTTATAATATTCAAGTATCCGCATGCCACCTCTATATTTAAAAACAATTTTTAAATATGCCGCTCTTGATCTCCTATAATTACTTCCACATCCACGTAGTGGACTGGATGTATAGTAATCGTAAAAAAATTTTCTTGAAATGGGTTTAGAATGTCATGGAACGTCGAGATTTTAAAGATTTTAAATTTGAGCGAAAAAATATTTTGTCTGTCTGTCGATCTGTCTGTCTGTTACTTTTTAGTCCGCACGTTTTCTCCGGTTTAAGATATTGACTTGAAATTTTGTACACGGATATATTATAACGAGGTGTGGAACTGGATTGTTTTTCGAATATATTCGGTGGGTTGGGGGGTAAATGGGGGGAAATAAGTAAAGCAAGCTGATAAGAGTACAAAAACTTGATATTTGGTGTATGTACTAGAAGCCAAGGCCTCAAAATTTTTTACAATATTTTCCATCCCCCCACCACCCCCCACTCCATTATTAAACGGGTTGATAAAAAAAATTGAGATATTCACCTGAAATTTGGTATACGCATATATTATATTGACATCGGGAACTAGATTATATTTTGGGATTATTCCGTTGAAGGGTTGGGGGTTAAATTAGGGGTAAATAGGGGGAAATAAATAAAGCAAGCTGGTAAGAGTACAGAAATATGGCATTTGGTGTATATAGAAGGTGGTGTGTATAGAAGCGAAAGCCTCAGATTTTTTAAAATAATATTTTCCATCCCCCCATCACCCCCATTGAAATTAGATCACATTTTGACTTGTTTCCGTTGAAGGAGTGGGGGTAGGTAGAAGTACATAGGGAAAAATAAGTAAGGCAAGCTGGTAAGAATACAGAAACTTGGGATTTGGTGTATATACTAGAAACCAAGAATCATTAGATTTCTTTCTAATATTTTTCAACCTCCCGCCCCTACCACCTCCACTCCATTATTAAAGGGATTGGCAACATTAAATTGAGATATTCACTTAAAAGTTAGTACACGTATGTATTGTAAAGACATCTGATTGAGATGATTCTGTTGAACGGGTGGGAGATGGTAGATTGTGAACAGCGGAAAATAAGTAGACCAAGTTAGAAACTTCATTTTTAACGTATATGGTAGAAACCAACGCCTCAAATTTTTCTATGATATCTGCCCCAAATATTCTTAAAATTCTATGACCAATAATTTCCACATACTAGAGTGCAAATGTAGTCAAGATGTTTCCTTTAAAGTGATTTGGACGAGAAATCTTTAAATCTTTTAAATGAGATATTTTCCCAATTTTAAACAGTTGAGGAGGTATCAAGCCTCCACGCACAAATTATTCACCCTGTATGTATATACGTAATATTAGCTTGTGTATGTATTTACCTATTCTTTTTACTTCTCCTGTTGCTGTTACATCTTATACATCTAAATTAAAAAAATAAAATGTATTATTATTATGAGCTTTGCGTATTTCCTCATTATTATTATTAATTTATTATCGTTTATATCATAAAAATGATGATACTTCTTAAAGAAGTCGTTTCAGATCTACTAATTGTTTTTTGTGTGTGATTAGATTTATATTGTATTCTTTATAGTCCACAATAAAAACAGCAAATAGAAGAAAAACATTATATACAAATTATATTCCGTCCAGAAATAGTTTTTAGGAATAGAAATAAGAACCCGAAAAGTCCTAGGCCATTTTTCACAGCAAATATCTCTAAAACGGCTACTGTGATGTATAAAATGATTAAAATGGAACTTGTCGAGCGGAATCTCATCTACCACATTCGTGTACACTTTTTTTTTTTTTTTTGATAAATTTATTTCACATTTTCCGCAAACAAACATTTTGTAATTTTACATTATACGCATTTCTATTCATCTAACTCTACTCAAGCTTCGAGCACTGTTAGAATTGACCATAAAATAAGTATATTTTTTGGATAATTATAATTTTTTGTCCTTTGTATGTTGTATTTTATTTTTCGAGTAGGGTTATTTATGTTTAACTATTTAGTACTTTGTTATTGTTTATTATTTTTTATTGTTTTTTTTTGCTTGTCTCTTCAGTAAATTGTATTGTAGCAATCTTCAGAAAAAATAATACTGCTATCTGGGGTCGCCCTGGCAAGAGCGCTTAGTTTGTAGATATTCCACTACTGTTTGCATTTGCTTAAATAAATAAAACCCTGTACAATTGTTACTAATTGTTGTAGGAGACCGTTATCGTTGGATAATACATCGATCTCCTCATGTTCTATATAACCCATGCTCTTCAAAATAAAGATATCCGATTTTGGGGAGATGTTCAAGGTAATATAAAGGAAAAGATACACAGTTCCAGTGATTTGCAGTCCTCGAATGTCCTACAAAATAGCAAGGAAACTGCGTTGTTTGCACATGCGTTCAGCTGTTGTGATACTACTTCTGCTTTATTCGGGAATAAGGCCAAGTGCAAACTATAACTTTGCTAAATAAGAGAAACGATTTAGCAGATATTGTCTCCATATTTAATAATCCAGAGTCGGCAAAAGAGGACGTCGAAACTGCTGGAGAACGTTTCATGCTACCAGTATATAAAGCGAATAAAGAAAAATTTTTAAATCGTCAAAGATTTCTTAAATTTAATAACTTGGTTGGACAAACAAGTAATGCTATAATTTTGTCAAGACTGCCACCAATATGCAACTTATCACCAACATTCTTATCTGGTTTTCGATCAAATTCAATTATGGTGAGAAGTTAATATTGATCCGACGGAGTGCAGTTGGAAAAAAATAATAATATTCCTTCACCCATATATACAACAGGCGCCAGCTCTGTCTTCAATCCTTAAATTAATATCTTGCAACTGCAAAATGGGTTATGGAAGACGATGAGGATGTGTAAAAGTTGGATTACGCTGTTCGACAATGTGCTCCATCTGGAACGGACAAGGTTGTCTGAATTCACCAACTGAAGACGAGGCCATGGAAGAAGACCCTACTGACTAGTGAAACCATCTAACATGGTAATAAAGTAGGCGTATAGTCGTAATCACAAAAAAAAGACGGACCGAGGGCTCTACCTCAGGCGGCTGGTGAGAAAATGAGTTCTAATTACAAAATGTGTGTTTGGGGGAAATGTGAACAAAATCGACAAAAATGAATCAAAACAAAAAAATCGGCAGCTACTGGAAGCGACTGGAACCTCCCTACCCGGTGATGGGCTGCCAAACAGCAGTCTGCTACTTTTTAACTGTAATTTGATTCGTAGCAGTAGCAAATGGTACGAGCTCTGATAGTCGATGCCAATTCAAATCAGCCGTCATGGCATGCCTTCAAATCAAATATATTATTGTAATATGACCCACCTATATTTATTTAATTTACGACGTCGTATGTGTTCACCGCCAAAACAGCAATAGAATTATTTATATTTCATTTAAAACTAGTGACCAATCCTCAAACTCTGAATAATTATAAACACCTAATATATGATGATATTTAATCATGTAACATTTTCCGCAATTATTAATAAGTTTATAATGAAAAAAGAAAGAAAAAAAAACAGCGCTGTGTTGGGATCGAACCGTCGATCTCTTGATTTGTAAGTCGACGCTTTAGCTCACTGGACCACCGACAACTTGTGACGTAGTTTTACATATGTTAGTATTATAGAGACAGTGAATTTTGTTTGTTTTCTATACAATAATTTGTATAAAAAAATGTAGGTATATAAAAAAAAGGTGCAAGTGTGATATATCTTTGAAATCGGAATTTTAACTGCTTTCCAGTGGTTAGATTACAAATTGTAAGTAATAATAAAATAAACAAGTTGTTGTGCCAAAATGGCACTAAACGTAATCCGATCTCAACCAAAACCTTTTCAGATCTTCTAGAGCACTAAAGAAGCCCTCGTGCAAAGTTTCATCCAAATCCGTCCAGTAGTTTCGCCGCTATCGTGCTAACACACATACACACATACACACACACATACACCCGCACAGACATTTTTCAAAAACCACTTTTTTGGATTCCTGGTACCTCAAAACGTAAAGATTTGATGTTATCTCAATTTTCGATTTTGGACCAATTTTAGTAACCTCCCACAATTTTATTGTAGGGAGGTTAAAATAATACATAAATCTGGTCGAGGAAATTCCGCTTTACAAGTTCCAATCTAATCTTTTTGTATGTCACAGTAGCCGTTTTAGAGATATTCACTGCGAAAAATGGCGTAGGACCGATTTTCGCCGAGCGCTCCAAACTACCCCCTACTTTGAACGCCGATAATAGAAAACAGTGGGGAATAGGTCAATAATCATATAACATTTTTTACGTAGAATTTAATAGAGAACATTTTTTGTCTATACGTTGCATGCATACAAGAGACACACATGATAGACGAAATCGCAGTTACTCAAAACTACAAATGGCATCTAAGCGGAGGGGACAAAGAAAAAACCAGCAGAGGAGTCGCATGGGCAAGAAGATGGAACACACCTATCCAGACAGAGACAAAAAAAGTAGCCGAAAACATAACCATGGCAGACTTACAAATTGGAAAGGAAAACATATGCATATTAGGAGTACATGTGCCCTCCGATAAACGGGCAGGACGAGTATTCAGACAGATCACCCAAGAAACTAGAAGAAATAGGAATAGAAAAATGAACATAATAATATTAGGAGACTTCAACGCGCATATAGGAAAGGACGACCAAACACATGAAGACAAGAATATCATAGGAAAAACCTTACTCCACACATGGACAAACGATAATGGAAGCTCACTAAAAAACTTGGCACATCTGTTCGATCTAACAGTTAGAAACACATAGAGCATGAACCTAACCTGCCTTTATACACGATGCAAAGAAAACTTCAATTCTCAAATAGACCATACTCTAGTGGATGGAAAAATAAGGGACAGGGTTAAAAACATTAAGGCAGAACAAGCAACAAACGTCAAAACAGATCACAAAATATCATATGGAACACTAGTAATAAAGAGACAAGAAGTACAAAAAAGATACAACAAAACACCAAATGACACATGGAACATCTCCCTGCTACAAAACGAAGAACTCAAAGAAATACCAGGAGGAAATAGAAAAACAATTAGCAGGAAAGAAACTAAATTGGTCAACAATGAGTTTAAAAATAAAAAAGCGACAAGAGAAACGTTGAAAAGGAACAAATCTCCTACGAGCCAAACAAGAAAACACACGAAATAAAAATACGAAAAACTAAAGAAAATAGAGGCCACAGGAAAACTATATACACCAAAATAGACAAAAAGATAAAAGAAGCGGGAAAAGAGAAAAGAGACGCAGAGACAAAATGCAGGGAATTCTTCGAAAACATAGAATCCACTCCAGCAGGACAGAGATTAAACCAAACTTTCAGACACATCAAAACATACATGAGTAACAACAATACGCAGCCAAGAAAATACATACCACTGCAGCATTGACTCAGGAAACTAGAAGAAAAAGGAAACGCAGAGAGAAGTCAAACAAAACAAATACAAGAAATGGACCACTGGCCTTTGGGCAAACCACCGTCAAAGGAGGAAATGCTGGAAATAATGGCCAGAGCTAAGAGAAACACGGCGAATAGAAAAAATAAATAACAAACTACTATACTATGGACCGGACAGCATAAAGCAGCTTACCCTAGAAATCATCGCCAACGCATGGACGGAAACCACACCCCTGCCTGAGGAGTGGAACACAACCATACAAATACCGCGCCCAAAAACCAAATCACCACAAAACGTGGACGATTACAGAAGATAACACTCTGCAGTGTAGGGTACAAATACTACGCACAATTCCTTCTCAGAGAAATGGAAAAATACATCGGCGAACTACCAGATTATCAAACGGAATTCATCAAGAGCTGATCAACAGACGACCATATGTACACCACCAGACGGATCCTGGAAGAAAAGTGGAAAGAAGGAACAAAACTATATATAGTCTCAATTGACCTCCAAAAGGCATTTGATACCAAAAGGCATGAGGCTATAATCAACACTATACCCAACAGGGGAGTACCGCACTACTTAATAAACAGAATAATAAAAGTATGCCTACACGAAAACACTACAATACAATGGTTTGGACAGACGACGGATAAGACTGAAAGAAATATCAAGGATATACACACTGCCAGACTCAGAAACAGAAGAAACAGAAAACTCAGAAGAAGACTAGGAGAGAAGATGATCACAGACAGAAATAAAAAGAAGCATCTCACAAAAACCTGAAAGTTGAAAGAAGCACGACCTAAAAGAAGCATCTCACAAGCGCCTAAACTTCCCATCCGATGAAGTAGTAGAGGGTCCACGCCTTCGAAAGCCGTCTAAATCGCCAAGTAACCCATTCCAGCAAGGTAAATAATTTTTGAGCTCGGATATCGAAAGAGGGTCCTAATGGGCATCAGAAATGGCTTGTTGGACTTTTGTTGACGATTGCACAACTTCTCCACAAGAAAAAAAGATGGCGAAATGTTATTTCAAGAATTCGTGTTTTTAAACGTATACCTCTCGCTAGAGAGTGAACCACATGCGATATTGATTTGATTTTTTTTATTTATATACTACTGACATGAGCGCATCTATCTGTACTAATTAAATTTCAAACTCGCTTACGGTGTTTTTCTAAATAAATCCTAAATCACAGTAACGAAATTTGTGTGTTTGAAATTTCGACGTGCGGGCAACTATATTAAATATTTAATTTTTTTATATACTATATACGAATGAAATAGGGTCTAAAGATCAACAGAGTTTTTGCAAAAAAAATTAGCTCGATATCTTATACAGTTTTTGAGTTAACGACTTTTTAAAATAAACCATAATTAGATTCGTGGTATTCCTGTTAGTATGCGGCTGTTTTCTGGCTAAGTGTAATGCATTAAGATAGTAAGCCAATACATTTTTGAAATTGTGCTATTATTTACATTTTTACAATTTTGCAAAAATATTAACAGGTAAAAAGAAACTCATTTGGCCGATGATTTACTCGATCTATTAATTATGAAGGTGTTGTATAGAGATATTATTTATTAAGTATATCATTATTGTGGTACAAATGATATAGCATTTTACAAATATGAAAACATAAAAACGTACACAAAACTAGTAATATATACATAAGTAATAAAAATAATAATAATAATGCATAATAAGTATACACAGCTCAGTAAGCATTGACAAACCACTACATAGGCATTACTATTAAGAAGCACTGTCTGCTAAAAACTGCTCTGTATTATTTCTGCCCTTAAAACAATTGTTAGGAAAGGCTATACATGCAACAAAACACCAAGTGGTCGCACATTTTTAATCACAGTTTACTTTACAATTCCACTATTTGTTTTCTTTAGAACCAGTTGTGACTTTTTGTCATCATTTGCGATTTTATTTGGTTATTCTCTATCAGATATCCAAATTTTCTGGGAAAGAGTAAATTGGGAAGGTGATCGGAAAATCGCTTGGACACTAAAATTTTACGTGCTTTGTTAACTGCTTTTCAAGTCTAGAAAATTTGTTATAAATCCAGGATTTTGTATTAGGTAGGGGTCTAAACCACTTTTTGTGGATAATTTTTACAATTAAAAGTATTTCGCAGTGAGCAGGGTTTTAACCTACTTCGCTAGGTTCTTCAGTTGCTAGCTAAGCTAAGTACACTGAACATCTGGACTACCGTCCCCTGTAATGCTCGTTTTAAATGCAGTAAGGAAGTGTCTTGTGTAGGACGCGGACGTAGCTAACGTAAGTCTAATAACCTTAAGGAAAAATAAATACTGCCTTAGCAAATCTAAAGATTTAAATTCACTACAGATGGCCGTAGTGAATTTAAATCCTTAATCCGTAAGTCCTATGTGAATCTGTATGGATAGATTCACATAGGACTTACGAGCATCTTAAATTACACGGTCATCAATTGCATCGCAGTTATCTCCAAAATTAATCAAAATATATAGTTGGCGTGTTCATTTTAAGGCAACAATAACTGCTCATTTATCCTCTTCGGAAAGGATAACTGACAGGTCACACAATACACCGACTGGCAATAACGTTATTACAATATTTTCTTCTTCATATTTTTCACTTAATTATTTACTGATTTCGTAAGTATCTTAAGATACCCTTTGTTGTCATGTACCCACACAATTTTTGTAGGTTTTCTATTTTGAAAAAATTAAACATACCTTGCGCAAATATTATTGGTTCCCTTCTTCATGATTGCAAGTTCACATTATTGGGCAACGTAGGTATGTCATTATTTACACCAACATTCTAAAATGTATTTTAGATTATTCGCTTTATATTTGTTACTATTTATAAAGTAATTCCAGTTTAGAATAAGAATTGTGTCTGTTATGGCGGATTCATATAATTCTGATGGATTTTTAAGTCATACCATACATTTTCTTAAATATGAAATTTCGGACAATTTTTATTTTTTAATCTCAAAATTGTATAATTTATTGACGATTTCATACTGTATTTGCACCTTCTAAGCCAAAATGACGTAACTGAAAATTTTCTAAGCAAATTGGATGTACTTCAAAGTTTCCTTTTTTCAGTAATCATTAAACCATTATTTCTACATCTATATTTTAACAGACTCTATTTTAAAATCACGTAGTTGTAACATAACACATAAATGATTGTCTAATTTTCAGACAATTGGTGACCTACTGATTAATAGTAATATAATACCTTAATCAAATTAGTTATTAGACTAATGTCTATCCACAATTACACAGACCGAATCCTGCTGCAGCTGTCACATTGCGCGTTATCATAATAAAACATTATTACGATCGAATTAAACAATCTGTAACTCGAAAACTGTATGAGATATCGAGTTAATTTTTTTTGCAAAAACTTTATTGATCTTTAGACCATATTTCATTCGCATGTAATATATAAGAAAATTAAACATTTAATGTAGTTATCCGCACGTCGAAATTTCAAACACACAAATTTCGTTCCTGTGATTTAGGATTTAATTAGAAAAAAACCGTAAGTGATTTTGAAACTCTACTAGTACAGACATATGCGCTCATGTCAGCAGTATGTATAGAAAAAAAATCAGATCAATATCGCATGTAGTTAAGTTTCTAGCGAAAGGTATACGTTTAAAAACACGAATTCTTGAAATAACATTCCGCCATCTTTTTTTCTTGTGGAGAAGTTGTGCAATCCTCAACAAAAGTCCAACAAGCCATTTCTGATGCCCATTAGGACCCTCTTTCGATATGCGAGCTCAAAACTTATTTACCTTGTTGGAATGGGTCATTTCAATTTTTAATGCTTTGGACCCCTTACTAAAGACGAAGGAAAACAAGAAGAAACAAACACCTACACGCTCCATCCTATATTCCTACTCCATGCGTCATACGGCTCTCGCTGCTGACAACAAGCATGTCCAATGTCCAATCCAGCGTATGTAGCCGATCCGGCGGAATAAAAAAGCATCGGGGGTTTGTTACGGCACACGGTGGGATGGTCCGTTGATCGGTCGGGTGGAGCCGCCCAGTCGTCACATGAATATGTAATAGACGATTGGGCGACTGCAGTTGGCCGTTCGGCGGGCGGTCGGGTTGCGTGGTGGAACAAATCTCCATGCCCCGGAATCGGCAGCAATGCCCACCTTACGCTGGCAAATCAATCAATCAATATTTTTCCCGCCAGAGTGACGGTTTCGAAGGAAAGCGCGAAAAACCTTACTTAACGCGGAGAGGGTGGGAACTTTTCGGGTTCTATTTCTACTCCTATAAACTATTCCTAGACGAAATATCATTTGTATATAAATTCTATTAGGGACAACTTAACACTCGATTGTGGCTCAATTAAACAGAAATATTGTGACTAAAATACCATTCCGTTTTATTCTCTTTATATTTTGCGTCTACTTACATCTAAATTAGAAAGAATTGTATTCAAATATTAGGCATGCTGACAAGACAACGTGATAATTTGGTGCATATTAAACGCGTTACACACACTTAACACTTAACTATCTGATAATTTTGAAACAAAACAGACAAAACATCATATGAATGTTAATTTCAATGCAGAGTATTACACGAAAACCTTTTTAATTCCATTTCTGTTCGGTCATAACCATATTAAGCTCCTACGAGAGAATATGGTAACATTATCTTAAGCGGAATTAGCGTTAAATCCACAGAAGCTATTCGTACATTTTGTCTAATTAATCTTGGTTAAATGTCTGTATAATATATGCTAGCCTAGAGGTTATTGAACTTCGGAAGATCCGTCTCTATAAAGCGGTATTAAGGAATAATTAAAATCACTTCATTTAATCAATAAGACTATTATAGTCTTGTTAGAAAATCTATTCCTTGTCAACCTCACAGCAAAAAATCTTTGTTATTTTAAATGTTCGAAAAATGAATGTATTAATCTACATAATGTTAAAAACATACTTATATTAACGCGTTTCATTTTACACAATTCTTCTTTAAAATTATTCTTTCTTATCTTTTCCGTCTCGTAAACACCAGTCAATAATATAATCAATATAATGCAAAGGAAGCAACTATATGAGTTAATCACAAATTAGACAAATTCATTTTAGGATTTTAATTTGCTAGCATAAGCAGAATTCAGGTTATCGAAAGAATGCAAAGATTTCGTTAATATTTTTGCACAAAGTTTTTCTTTTAGTTATAGATAGTTATTTTTTCTGCTGTTTGCAAAATCCTATAAAGAATATGTTCCATCACATGATGTTCTCTCCTCTCTATGTTCATATTGGCTTCATTTTATTAATTCAAATAATTAATACAGATCAATAAAGCTGAAAATCGACATCAAAAAGTATCTAAGGCGAAAATTTTCTGCTGAAATCTAAAGTATACCTTACCTATAAATAAGTAAGACTAAATTTTAGACTTCGAAAGGCGTTCGGAAGATATATTTGTTTAAAAAAATTAAATCTCAACATCGTTTTCATTCGTTTTTTACAAAAATCTTCGGTAGCACTGGTCGTACTACATAAATTTAGCAGAAATCTAGATATATGAAACCTAAATATAAATAAATGTACAAGAAACTTCCTCTTTTCCTGATTTCTTAATTCATTATACCTTTACTGGGAGACACATTTTTTTAAATTGGATGTAACCTTTCTTATACCGGGTGTAACAGGATCATGGTGACCCCCCCCTTTCCCCTTTAGTTTTGAAAATAATTGATTGAAATTTAGGACATACATACAATAAGCGGCATTTTTGATATACAATTGATTTTTTTTCACTTCCGGTTTCGCCGGAGGTGACACTAATTTTCGATTTTTAAATGGAACACCCTATATATTATTGCAAACATTTTAAGGTTAGGTTAAATTAGATAACTTATATTAAGTATTTTTTAGGAAGAGAACATTTGTATATTGCTATGGTATTTTAAAAATGCCGCCACATTCATTATTGCATTACTTGGAACATAATCTAAAGCTGCGAGCACATTAAAGATACCTATCCCACACTGAGGGAGGGTTTGGATTGAATAATCGCCAGTTTTACCAGTCATCTTTTTCAGCTGTGCTAAAGATAAAATCTTGAGTATTATTGGGCTTATCTTTAAGAAACTGTGGAACACATAATGTGGGTGTCTTGCTGGACAACCGATAGCTTGGTTCACATCAATTTATTCTTTCAAAAACTGGGATCAAACATTCCGGAACAGATCTTATGTGCTGGTGTGGAGATCGATTCTGCTGATGTTAACCGTTATCAACTATAATCTCCCAAAAGACGTTAATATTTATAAAATAATTATATTACAGATTTCAAAAGCACGTTGCTTGGTAAGGAATTGACATCCCACGCGGAGCATGTTACCTAAAAGCAACGTGAAGTTATGAGTTTATCAATCAAGGTTCGATGGACATACCTTTAGAAAAAATTTTTGCAAATCGTGTTTGTGGCACCGTCAAAGCATACATTTTAAATTGGAGTTATGAAATAGCCTTATGTCATAAGCGATAGGGTAGTTTTCAGTTTAATGTTATTTTGATTGGTTATATTCCATCGAAGAATTTTATTCAAGTAAATTATGATCCTTCTGATGGGAGCATAAACTATTAGAACGAGAACTAGGTCATTATGAGGACATTTCACATATCCAGCTTATTTATTTAAAATACAGCCAGCCACTCTCTATTCCTGACGACGATTAACCTCTTGACTCTTGAGAATGCATTGTTTGCATTTCCATTATCCAATGTGGTTTTTCCGAATTAAACTCATCAGAACAAACAATTTGTTTCACATAATTTGTTATTGTTACATACTATTAATGTTACATCACCGTCGATGGAGATTTTTCAATACACAACCATTGTTGTTTTAATATCTCGAGCGTAACTCACACAGCACTAAATCAATATTTAATTAAACCTGAATTTTCAATTATGGAAATATTGTTGCAATCTGGTATAAATGCATAAACCGTAAAGCTCAATTTATATGTAAACGTAATATATTTTCTGACATGCTCCTGCTGCGCTATTTCTCGCCTGATATTGACTCCAACGCCAACGCCGTGGAAAAATTATATTTCATCTAACCACACTGAGTGACGTGACGTTGCATACAGTTATTTCGATTAACCTATTGTCAAACAACAATTTAAAACCACTAATTTGAAAATATTTTATTTATGGAATAGCACTTATTAAAAATAAATATTGTGTCTATAAATGTTTCACATTTTAGTTGTAGAAATATTACACGTGTATTTATTTTTAAGTGAGTCAGAGTGAGAGTTTGGATGAACAAAATTTTAAAAAATTTAGACGTACCTTTAATCTGTGATTGTAACAAAGGAAACATATTTTAAAAGTAATAATAATGTCGGGGTTAAGGGTGTATTTAAAGTTCACATATGGTTAAAGCGTGACTTTTCAGCAGGAAATTATAAGAGTACTTTTAGGTACTCATTTCTCTGACTCCCGCGTCATTGAAGGTGAACTAGCACAAACCTACCTGGAGGAGGATGTACATCGCCCCACCAGAGAAGGAAAAAGGCTAGAAAACAACATTTTCACCTTTAATAAACGTAAATGGGCGGTGTCCAGATTCAAGCCCTTTAAATCACCAGGCAGGGATAGCATCTTTCCTGCCCTGCTTCAACATGGCATTGAGGAACTTATCCCATGCTTGAGAAGCATATTTAAAGCAAGCTACTCTCTTGCATACATTCCGCAAGCTTGGAGGGAAGTTAAGGTGGCGTTTATTCCAAAGATAGGCAGGCGTTCATCAGAGGAACCAAAACCATATCGCCCCATTAGTTTAACCTCTTTTCTCCTGAAAACAATGGAGAAAATACTAGATGAGCATGTCAGAAGTGAAACCCCTTACACGGGCTCCGCTTCATCCAAAAGAAATTGCCCATCAATCTGGCAAATCGACAGTAAATGATCTACATAGCTTGGTTAAAGGAATTGAAAAGACATTTACTACAAAAGAAGTGGCTAGGTGTGCGTTCATAGATATAGAGGGTGCATTTGATAACGCCTCGTATGAATCCATACAAAGAGCCGCAGAAAAAGGGGAATACAGTCCCCAACAATCACATGGATACAGTCCATGCTAAGAAGCCGAATAATTACTAAGGATATGGGGGCGGAAGCCGGTGTGATTGCAGACAGAGGTTGTCCACAAGGTGGAGTCCTATCACCCTTGCTGTGGTCAATGGTGGTTGACGACCTTCTCCACAGACTGAGTAATTCTGGCTTCAACGTTCAGGGTTATGCTGATGACCTGGTTATTACTGTGAGAGGTAGACATGAGGTTATGATCTTAAATCTCATGCAAATCGCCTTAAACATAATATCCGAATGGTGCTCGCAAGAGGGCCTCAGGGTCAAACCGAGCAAAACAGTCATTGTTCCGTTTACCAAAAGGAGAAAACTAAGTTTAAGAGCTCCTATGTTAAATGGAACAGTGCTAAACTTTTCCAGGGAAGTTAAATATCTAGGAATAATCCTGGATCAAAAACTTTCCTGGAACTCACATTTAGAAAGAACACTTACCAAAGCCACTGCAGCTATTTGGACGTGCCGCAGGTTGTTTGGTAAGACGTGGGGTCTAGCCTTATCTTTCGGTTGTGAGATTCTTGGTAACCAAAAACTGAAAAAAAACTAACACAAGGAAAGTTGCAGAAATTGCAACACCTTGCCTGCTTAGGGATTACAGGAGTAATGGGCACCTGTCCCACAGCAGCTATGGAGGCAATGCTAAACCTACTTCCTCTACATCTGGATGTAAGGAAGGAGGCAGCACTCAGTGCCGGATCAGCTGCATATGCCGGGTTGGACATTGCACATGCTTGTTGTCAGCAGCGACAGCCGCAAGACGCATGGGGTGGGAATACAGGATGGGAAGTGTAGGTGTTTGTGAGATGCTTCTTTTAAGTTTCCATGCTTCTATTAAGTTTCCATCTGTCATCATCGGCCGGTGTGTGCAGGTGTTGGCGAGATGCTTCTTTTCAGTTTCCACGCTTCTTTTAAGTTTCCATCCATCGTCATCTCCTTATTTTTCTTCTTCCAAGTTTTCTGTTTCGTCTGTTTCTGAATCTGGCAGCTCTTTTAAATTTTTTATTTATCAACCGTTCCACAGGTAAATATCCATTTACGGTGGAGTTGCTGGGAAGGGCCCTATCTCGCGGTAACATTTTTTGCGCGTTATGAGAAAAAAGGTCCAAAGGGATAGTTTGCTCACCCTGTAGGTATGTCGTTTCTTTGCAACAATCGGTTTCAATTTACAGTAATTGTTTTCAACTGCCGCCTTCCAATTTCGGGTATTTTCTATTTCATTACCTAAACTTAAGTTGTTTAATAAACTGTTCTGTGACAAGGATTAATAAACCAATAAATGAATATCTTTTCAATTTTAATTTCTAATTTTTCAATTTAAATAAAGAAATAGATTTCATTAATGAGCTAAACTAAATCAAAAGTAAAGTAAACAAAAACTTATCTGTTTCATTCACATTTACATCTGGCTAGCTGTTGCTTATTTTATATCACCCACTTGAAAAATGGACGGCATCCATCCAGATATCGATTTTACGGTCAAGCAGTACACTTTCTCGGGTTTATATAAACTCTTTTGTGCTGATTTATTCAACCAACATAATTTAATCAAATATCAACTATATGAAATAGCCAGACTCGTGCTAATTTATATCAATAAATGCAGAATTGTTTACGCTTTAATTCAATACAATTTCGACGTTTTGTTGCCGCTATATCCGGATTTATCTCGAGATGTCTTTAGGAGCCACGAAACACGCGTCTGTCACCGAATTCGACACACTTTGACCCAGCCTTGCCGTATCAGTTTTAAAATAAAAAATAAAATTGTGATAATATCTGTTTTATTTCGGCTATTCATTACATATTCAAATAAAGATAGATTTACACTAGGAAAAAAAGTTATTCCATTATTTATTATAGCAAGCGAGGTTTATGCATTATACTTTCACATAATTATTCAGCGTGTTTACGGGCATATAAAGTGCACTGCGAATAACCCTTTTCCAGAATAATAAGACAATAAATTAATTAGTAAAGTAAAATCCTTAACCAGCCTTATTAAAATTATTTTCTCTCAGAAAATAAATTTACTACTTATATATCCACCGCAAAACACGACTCTTGTAACTATAGTGTATAGGCATCCATATTTTTCAACAAAGCCACTTACTGCGATTAAAATACCTTCAAGTTCGTGTTCATTATAATTACCAACTTGGAAACTAGAAACTACCGTTTATTAAGTGGCAGTCTCTTACTTATTAACGCAGTTTGTGAAATAACTAGAAAATCAATAGTGAAAACTTGGGAAGTAATATTCTGAATGAGCTGGTAGGAGTAATTAGGTTCTGTTAGCGTGACGCCATCTGGCAGCGGTCACCCCTTATACTCACATGAATGAAATTCCAATATCCTGGTCTCATCTAGTTAAACCGCGATCAGGGGGGATGTCACATATCAAGAAGACACAATTGGTAAAGATGCATTCAAGTCATATTAATGCAACACACAACCGAACATTTAGAGATCTTCGCAGAATTATTTAATTTTTTTAAGTTAACAAATTAATATTAGCAATTCTTGTTAATATACCCATATCTGTAATGGAGCCGAGCACTATGGATGCAGAGCAAATTAAAAAAACGCTGCCTAAGGAATCACTACGTCCACATCAAGATTTTCCATCAGGGTGGCCCATCTTTATAGGGGGTGATTTTTCTTGCTAATTTTTTACGTCTCACCTCACGAAAATATTCCATTATACTAGGACTAATTTATATCAAAATTTAGGATAATTCAGAGAACAGTAACCCGTGCCGCAACCGGATATAAAGGACCCAGCGCTAACCTTATGGAAAACGGCCCCCGGTGAAATTCGCTGGAATCGATGTTATTCCTCTCGAGCTCCTGATAAATAGTTCACATGGGCCCAAAGTCGGAAAATGAACAGTTTTCTAGATATCGGGGGAGCAAAGGGGAGTGCTCATTTCATATGGGAAGTAGGCCCCGGTGAAATTAGGTAGAATCGATATATGTTACTCTTCTCGAGTTCCTGAACAAAAGTTCTCATGGGCCCAAGGTCAGAAAATGGACAGTTTTCCAGATATCGGCAAAGTCGATTTTCCGGGATCATGTCGATAACAGTGTATCGCCGTATTTTTGTTAAAATGTCTTTCAAAATTTATGTCGGGGGGTTTCTATGGTCGCTAATTGCAATTCTGATTTCAAAAGTGACATTTCACAATTGGCAGTTGCAAGATAAAACGAAAGTTTTATTTTAATAACTTTTTTCCTAGACTACGAATTTATAGTCGTATGACACATCTTATACTCGCAACAGATGAAATATTTGACATTTATACGATTTGATTAGACATTTTAAAGACAAACGTTGCTGGTTTAATAAAAACTATGTATCAATCAAAGTATGTAAATAATTCCATTTACTTCTATTATTGCATAATAATGCCTCCTGCGTGCACCCCTTGCCTTAATTTTGCCTCAATAATATTTTAAGGGGATTATTTTTTTCCTCAAATGAAATCATATGCAGGGGTGAGAAATACAAAATTTCTATTTCTAAACAGACGGGCCACCCTATTTTCCATCCAAGTCTCTTTAAAGGAAAACTTCTTGACTTTATTTGCACTGTAGTATGCGGAAATAAATGATCATAGAATTTCAATATTTAGGGCAGATGTCATAGAGAGAATTGAGGCAATTACTCCCCCCTCCACCCCTTTAATGGAATTATCTCAAAGACGTCATTACAGTACGTGTACCAAATTTCAAGCGAATATCTCAATTTCATTTTATTAACTCCTTTATTAATGGAGTGGAGGTGGTGGGGGGGTTGAAAAATATCATAAAGAAATATGAGGCCTTGGCTTGTAGTATATGCACCAAATCTCAAGTTTCTGTACTCTTACCAGTTTGCTTTATTTATTTTCCCCTATGCACCTCTATTTAACCTCCAACCCTGCAACGGAATCATCTCAAAATATAATTTAATTACAGATGCCGTTATAATACATACATGTACCAAATTTCAAGTAAAGATCTCAATTTTGTTTTATCAACCATTTTAGTAATAGAATGGGTGGTGGAGGGGTTGAAAAATAAAAAATCTGAGGTCCTGACTTCTAGTATATACACCAAAAAACAAGTTTCTGTACTCTTACCAGCTTGCTTTATTTATATTCCCCTATTTAACCCCCAACCCCTCAACGAAATCAACTCAAAATATAATCTAGTTTCGAATGTCGTCATAAAATATACGTGTATCAGATTACAAGTGAATATCTAAATTTTATTTTATCAACCCCTTTAATAATGGAGTGGGGGTAGTGGAAAATATCATTAAACAATTATTGGCCTTGACTTCTAGTATATACACCTAATCCCAAATTTTTGTACTCTTACCAGCTTGATTTACTTATTTTCCCCTATTTACTCCTGTTTACCCCCCACCCTTCACCGGATAAGTTCAAAAAATATATTTATAGAACTGTTTATTTAACATGAAACGCACAAAAGTTTTTCCTGGCGAAGTTTTGAGGAAGAAAAGTTCAGCAAAATACATCATTTTTATATTTTTACTCACTTGTCAAAAAATATCCTCTAAATTTCCTTTGACGTCTAAATTATAGGCATATACAGTGTGACCCATTTTGAAAGGAAACACCCCTGTAAAAAATGTGTCTATTATCTGATTTTAACGGAGCTTTTTTAAAAGATAGGCCATCGCAGGCTCTAGTTTATGACAAAAATTTAGAGATAAATTTCAGTTTTCAAGACCTACTATGATTTTATTTTCAATGTCAAAAATGAACTTATTTGATTAGCGATTTTTTTTATAAAATCTAACTATACCACTGGATTCAGAAACATGTCAAATGGTTGTATCCAAAATTTCGTGAAAAAATATAACATAATGACAGATTTATAACAAAATTAATATAGGTAATAGTTTATAATAACTTTCATATGTTTTTTTTCTAAAAATCGAAGTAGTCCGTGAAAAATTAACAATAGAAAGATAAATTAAGTGGACAGTTTTAATAAATATTGTCTTTTAAATAATCGTAATCATATTTGACTTAAAAACATGTATGAACAATTGATAGTAATAATAATTAAGTATTTTTAATAAACAAAATAACAACACATTACAACATTACACTAAAACTAAAACACGATAAGACAATTCATCTTAAATTTTTGCAGCCTCTACAAGGCCGCCGTATATTTCGATGCACTTGTGGAATCGTTTTTAATATTCTTTACGACATTCTGTAATCGTTGCCGGGTAACTTCTGCACAAGCTTGTCTTATTCTTGCACACAAATCTTCTCTATTACTCGGGCGTGATCTGTAAAATTTACATTTTATTAAACCCCATAAAAAAGTCCATTGGTTAAGTCCGGGGATCGGGGTGGCCATCCAATTAACGGGTTACCTCGACCTAACCGTCGCCGTCGATTAGGAAAGTTAGCATTAAGCCATCTGGTAACCACTCTGGTATTATGCACATTGGACAGGGCTGCCATCTAATTGAAACTATAGATTTACTCTATCTTGTATTGAAAGTTCATGTAGCATATTCCAAAATTCGTTTCTTAGGAACTGTAAAAACTGCATGCTATTCATATTATCTTCAAAAAAGAAAGGACCAATGATTATTTCATTGAGTAGCCCACACCAAATATTAACTTTTTGGGAATATTGTCTTTTACAATTAATGACCCACTCTGGGTTTTCTGTAGCCCAAAACCTAAAATTTTGTGAGGCTACACCCCATTTGTGGTAAAAGTTGCCTTATCGCTGAATAAAGTAGTTTTCAAAAAATTTCTGTTATTAAGATACTCTCCTTGAGCCCACAAGCAAAATTCCATCCGTGTTTCATCATCACCAGGTTCCAACGTATGTAAAAACTTGGGTTTGAATGGTTTTACCTTATTCTTTTTAAGACATCGGCGAATATTCTCTCCAGGTAAATTCAAATCTAAGCTAGCTACTCTTACACTGGCGTTTGGATTGTTGTTAAAATAATTTAAAACGGTCTTCTCGTACCTGGGTCTTCTTTGTACATTATCCGTTCTTATAATGCGCCTTGTCACAGTGCCACACTCATTAAAATTTTTGTTTCTTTTACGGTATTTTTAGTGATGTTGGGCCTATTCGGGTGCCTATTATTAAATATCTCACATACCTCTCCCAAAGTTCTGCCATTATCTCCTCTAAGGCGCACAAGTTCAATTTTTTCTACTACATTTAGAGTATCCATAATTTTAACTTCAAACTAATAAACTAACACTTGATAATATTATTGATCAATTTTATAATTTCTATAACAATATACTCTGAGTGTATACGTATTTGACGTCTGACTTTAAAATTTGTTTTCCATAGCACCCTATTATTATCTGTCATTAATCAATAAAAAGACAATATTTACTAAAACTATCCACTTAATTTATCTTTCTATTCTTTATTTTTCATGGGCTACTTCGATTTTTAGAAAAAATCATGTAAAAGTTATTATAAAATATTACCTACATTAATTTTGTCATGAATCTGTCATTATTTAATATTTTTTCACGAAATTTTGTATTTACCCATTTGAGATGTTTCTGAATCGAGTGGTATAGTTAGATTTTATAATAAAGAATCGCTAATCAAATTTGTCCATTTTTGAGATTGAAAAAAAAATCATAGTAGGTCTTGAAAATTGAAATTTATCTCTACATTTTTGTCAGAAAGTAGAGCTTTCGATGGCCTATCTTTTAAAAAAGCCCCGTTAAAATAAGATATAAACACATTTTTTACAGGGGTGTTTCCATTTAAAATGGGTCACACTGTAGGTTATTTTCCATTAATATACTGATTAACTGTGTTATTTTGTAGATTCCGGGAACCTTACTTTCAGAAGTGAAGACATATGTGGCACGAAATCCCAAAAAAAAAAACAGAAAAATTAAGAGAATTTCGCAACAGACATTTAGACAATAATCTTTGTCTAAGTTAAGGTAAATACGTACAATTTACCACCTAACCTGGGTTTATTAATGGAGGAACATTACTCATACTAGGCATGTAGGCCGCAATTCTGTTGTCTTATAAATAATAGCCCTGAAACTAGGGCGTATGCCCTTCGTTAGGAAAACCCCAGCTGCTATGAAGTGACACTAAAGATTAGCAGGAATTTGGGTGATAAATGATCACCCTATTCACCGACATACTGTAGGAGAATTAGGGAAGTTTATGATAGACACAGAACAAAATTGGGAGGAAGGATGTTATTATGTGTACATGCATAATATTAATTTGTGTACATTCTGAAAATGAAAAAAGTTATGGAATAATACAATGTGTTAAAATTTAACTTAAAACTTATAATTACTTCAGAGCCACATCACGCCAAAATTAGTTAGTGAAAGTGTTTTTGGGGCCAGCTATTATTTAATATGGAAAATGGTTTTGTGTAGGAACATAAGAAAAATATTAGAAGATAACATAGATATACAAGGTGTTCCACTTAAAACTTTCGCGATAATTTTCTGGATCACTGAAAGATATATTTGAATCATGAATCATCATTGGTTAGAATTGTTAACAGTATATTCTATTTTAGAAAAATAGAATATACTGTTAACAATTTCAATAGTTTTCATCCATGACTGCAATTCACCACCGAAATTGAAAAAGAAAAAAACATAAACTTTTTAGATATAACTATTACGTACAATGAATCCGGAATTATTGATACTAACTGGTACACGAAGAAATTTGGTCGTAAAGATACTTAAATTATAATTCACACACTTCTACCAATTATAAAAAAAGCATTGTTAATAGCCTAACAGATCGAGCCATTCAAATTTCACATCCAAAATATAGACAAAATAACTTGAAATAAATTAAAACAATCCTCGAAACAAACTCCTATCCTAAACATTTTTATGAATCAGGAATTAAAAAAAGAATACGTAAAATCTATAATAAAAATATGAATCAAAGAAGTAAGAATAATAACAACTATGTACATGCCAAAAGTATCTGAGAATATTTCAAATGTATTAAAAAACACAATATAACAGTAGCGCATAAACCTTATACTACAACAAAAAAATTCTTTACAGAACTAAAATCCGAACCACAAACAAAAGACGAAACTAACACAATTTATAAAACAGACTGTAATAATTGTAACAGTACATATATAGGCCAAACAAAACAGTACCTGCATAAACGAATATACACACACAAATATAATATAAGAACACTAATTCAAAATTCGACAGCTCTTACCAAACTCGCTTTAGACCATACTCATAGCTTTAACTTTGACAATACAAAAATTTTACAGATGGAACCAAATTAGCATCGAAGGACAATACATGAAATGTTACAAATTAAAAGACAATCGCGCTGATATAGAGAATTTAAGTGAAACATATTTTAACTTATCAAATTAACTAAAAAGGGAATATTATTACACACAACATATATTTTTACATCTTTCCATCAAGTTCGCAAGATAGTTCCTAAAATATCATATTTCACACCACCTACCACTAGAGAAATCTTCATATTTAACATCCATAAATTAAATAAACTGTATCAATAGTGACAACACAGACCAGAAAGCAGGCAATACTTTTGTTCAGCATTTAGTTGCATTAAAGAAATAGACGTAAAATGGTAAAACAGTGTAAACAGAAATTTGTAAATTGTAAGTAATGAAATTCAATTTGTAAAATTACATAAAATAATCGTACTTTAATATAAATATTGTAGTGACTGTTATATAAAATATTACCAAATAACTTATAAGATTTAGAGTCATATGAAAGTAGCCTTATCAGGCGTATCATATTTCATATGGCAGCTGCTCCTTTTGCTAACTCAACATCACCTGATTCACAGGCTCGTTCACAATATTCCTTTGTTCTAAGACTCTTCAAGTCAGCACTTTTAAACTTATAAATATGTGTAAAGGAACGTTTGCTCCTCAGTTATTATACTCACTTAGCATAGTTATCATACTCACTTCAAACCATGAAGTTATAATTATAAAAGTTATAATACTCATTTCATTATTTTCACTTCTTCATGTCTGGATAGTACGTACTATCCATTTAAGTAAATAAATCTTTTTAAAAAGTTCTTTGTGTTGTGTGTGATGTAACAATTGGCGCAGTCGAAAAGGATCTTCAAAACACCCTGTACCGGAGCCTAACTACCAGAAACTACCCGAGAGAACAAGGACAACATCTGCAAAAGGTGCCTAACTGGATGGAAAGACTGGAAGAACAAGGAGAACTTTAGGACAGGAGTGGTGAATCCCAATTCTTCAAGAAGAAAAAGAACCTCAGCACACAACAAATCAATTCCAAGAAACAATTTTTCAAGCAACAAATCAATTTCAAGCAAGAATCAATCAAGAAACTTTTAAGAAACACAACAAGCAACAATTAGTTTTAAGAAGAAATCACTCAACGAACAACAACAACCACATTTAGCAAGTAAGAAATCATCCCTGCTCAGAAGTTGGTGTCTTCGACGTCGAGACAGACGGAGCTAGCTTTACGAAGTCGCACTGCAGCTGCACGAGTCCACGGAGATGAAAACATTAATGTAAGTACAAAGAATCATCTCGTTTTATTTTGTGCTATACATTTAACATTTTTCAAACCAAATCCAATCATTTAGTTTATTTTAATTTGTACGTAACGTAAAACAACAGTTCTATAACCCAGATTAGCGAAAGAACTTATCAAGAAATTTTATACATTTCAACAGATCAAATTTCAATTTTAATATTAATTTCAAGAAGGCTGTTACACGACCTTTACCTTAACATTTATTTTGCATTCAAACACATTCCAAGCTAATCAGTATATCATAAATTGTGAAACGTTTGTCACCCCAGTGCCGTATCATTCTGATTTTCACCTCATAATAATTTTAATTAATTAAAATTTCATTTTCTTTCAAATTAAATAATTAAAACCTAGTAAAAATGACTGACAATCAAGTCGATGGAAATGAAAGCCAGAACGTTACAGCAAACGAAACAATAACCATTGAACCCTACAAGTTAAGTGACATCTTTTCAATAATACCTGAGTTCGATGGGAACCCTATATTTTTACACACATTTATTTCTGCATGTGTTTATGCACAAGGAATGGCAGTAGATGACCAAAGAATTCTTGTAACATTGCATATTAAAAATAAGCTTCGCGGGAAAGCATCAGAGCTAATAAATTCGCGAAATCCTGCTACTTGGGCAGAGATAAAAAGCTTGCTCGAGGCGCACTTTGGCGACTCACGCGATTTAACAGCGCTTATTCAAGATTTGCAACGAATCCATCAATTACAGAATGAAAGTGCATTAACATTTATTTCTCGATTACAAACACATAATGCCAAAATGCACGCCGCTGTGCAGAAACAAACATTAACGTTAGAGGAGAAAACCGCCCAATCACGTCTAATCGAAACTATGACACTTAATACCCTACTCACAGGACTAGAATCTAAACTAGGCCAAATAATTCGCGCTGGCAATCCAGGAAATATGTTAGACGCAATTAGTAGAGTCAAACGAGAACTTCAATTATCATACTTTGAGCAACAAAAATTCTCAAATTAACCAGTCAACAAAAACCCTGCACAATCTCAGCAAAGACGTCCAAATTCCCGGCAATTTTGCAATTATTGCATAAGAAGTGGACACAACTTTAACGAGTGTCGTGCAAAACAACAATTTTCTCAACAAAATCCTAATTATAGACAAAATTATTTTAGTGGAACTCCAACACAATTTTCTAGGCCCAATTTCCAACAATTTTCGAGACCTAATTTCCAAAGTTCGTCAAATCATTATAGCCCAGGCAACTTTGCCCCACAACAA
The DNA here is from genome assembly GCA_963583905.1 of Stenurella melanura. NCBI lineage: Eukaryota > Metazoa > Arthropoda > Insecta > Coleoptera > Cerambycidae > Stenurella > Stenurella melanura. Next base: position 89,138,203 of record OY757309.1, read on the forward strand.
AATTTTTCACAAAATCATTCTTCACAACAAAATAGGCCTTCCGTAATAAGACCTAACCCAAACTACCAACAAAGACCTCCTAATCAACAACCCTCAAATTTCAACCGTCAAAATCCACAGAAAACACACCATGTTAATTTTGACAATTATGATGCACAAAATTGCGAAAATTATAATTCTTATTGTGAACAGGATTATCAACAATTTGATAATTTTGAAAATGTTCCAACTGATTCCAATTTTAATGACAATTACATGCCACAAGAATATTTTTCTGACAATTCCCAAAACCATACTGATTACCCATCAAATCAATTTGAAAATTATTCCGATTATCCATCAAATCCTCACATGAATTATTCTGTTAATCAACCGGATTTTTACCAAGGCCCGGAGTATCCTACAGGTACTCCAACGCAGCAACCGGATTTCCAAATCGACCAAGTGTCCAGCCAACTACAAACTATGAATCTAGAGGACAATTTCAATCCGTCCCTGAATTTCCCAGAACAAATTATAATGTAATTTCTTATCCATCCTTAACTGTAAATTCAAGAAATTTATACTACATCAAAGACATAACACGGACATACAAAATGTTACTCGATACCGGCGCGGGTATATCAATATTCAAACCCAAACTTGCCGAAAATTATAAACGCAGATCTCCCGAGAACGTTGCCATACAAGGCATAACAGAACAAAAAATTCCGATAACCGAATCTGTTCTTATACCTTTCACAGCTAATGACCCACATAACGTATACATTTGCGATTTAGACATCGAATTCGATGGACTATTAGGAGCCGACTTTTTCAAACATTATAAATGTGTTATTGATATGAACAACAATCAATTAATTACCAATTTTAAAACTGTCCCACTTTTTGAGGTAAACCAGGATTTACCAGAACCACCACCAAAAAATATTTGCAATTCTCAAATTCCCATTTCAAAGGTCCCTCGTGAAAACAAAAATCAAAACAAAATTTCTATAGAACCACGTATAGAGAAAACATTTATCAATTTTTCAGACTTAGAACTGGAACCGATACAAAAATTTAAATCAATTTTTAATCTTAATAATGACAATGCCAACCAACTAGTAAATAATTATCTTTCGGATACAAAATCGCATACCACCAAAAAACCTAATTTGACAACTGTAGATTCTAACACTAATTCGAAATTACAAACGAAAATAATCACTCCTAAGAGAAAGACATTCAATTCAAAAACTACATTAGAAATCAACAGAATACCTAACAAACCGAGAATTAGGAAAATGCTTAATGATGTGAAGAATAATTTAAGAACCAATCACACAATTTCTCGTAATCAAAATAAAACAAAGTTTTATAAACCACACAAGGTTATGAGATCAAACGAGGAAAATCTATTTTTAACTATTAAAGCAATACCTAAAATCATAGAATTTTCAAATCTGAAATTCGAACCTATCCAAAAATTTAGATCTATATTTAAATTTAATTTATAATACCCGGTTTTGTCTCAACCGTATATCGACCCTTTGAAATAAAAACAACAAAATCAAATATTATATACAAAAAAAGCATTTTTGGAAACAAACTGTTTCAAAAATTATGTCGTAAGAATTTATTTTTATTGACCAAATAAAACATTTCAGTCAAGTAAATATTTCAAATTAGCTATATTTAATTGTAACCATCTTACATTAAATTAATTTACCTTTCGTCAACTATTCAAATTTTAACTACCTATAATTAAGTTAAATATTTTAAAATTTCATAAAGGAAACTTATATACCAACTTAAATTAATTGTAAAACAATTTCTATAAACAGATACTTTTAATTTACTTCTCTTTCATCGAAAAATCATTCAATCATTTTCTTTTCTTCAATAGAGTTTTAATAATTGTAGAAAATAGGAACATTGTATTAATCAGAACAGTTTAATTATAATTTTAATCAATTTAATTTTATTATAAAAGTGACATAAGATTCAAGAAATTTTCAGTAATCTAAACCTTCTTATAAGAAGCACGTCTTGCATGTTTTAAATAAAAACATATTATCAAGAATTGTGCGATATCTAACTCCTTAGCTTTGTGTTGTAATGTTTATAATGTCTCATTATATACATTTTGCATGTAACACAAAAAGATTAAACTTAAAACTCAAAAAGAAAACGGACCGAGATATTTTCAAAATTAAATTGTAACCTAAACTAGAACGTATTGTTTAAATCAGTACATCGTTTACAATACAAAAATTAATACATATACAATACATCTTCCAGAAGAGACGAAAACAAATAATTTTACTGAATATGAAAAAATTGGTGAAGCCTGAGATTAATAAAACATTGACGAAACAACTGATCAATAAATCGCACAGAAATTCTAACATAAAAATAAAATCTTTAATAGATTACTCTAAAAGCAAAACTTCAAACAAACAGCTTTTAGACAAAGAACACAAAAATATCATAACCTCATGCTAATCGGTCAAATGTAGGAAACATTTTATTATTCCCTTACCACTCGATATTAAATCGATAAAACAAAATATATTTTTGGAACTTTCTAAAACATTACGTTGAAAATAAATCTTCCAATACTCCAAATTTATTTTCGCAGAAATAAAAACAATATTCCAAAATATCTCCCGATCAAAACCAAATTACGATAATTTTAAATCCAAATAAAAGTGACGAAAACTCTATTAAAAGCCTGTTCGACAAGATAATAAAGTTATCTCAAAGATATCGACTAGTCATGTTTGTCATAGTCCTTTGGTAATTACGGAAACGCCAAGAACGCCATTCGAACGAATCAATATCGACATATTTCAGACCCCAACTCGAAATTACGCTTTGACCATTCGCGACGAGTTGACTAAATTTACCCAGGCATACGCAATCCAAGACAAATCTGCAAAATCTGTAGTAAACACCCTGTTAATATATTTCCAACACTATGGCACCCCTTTGAGAGTCCATTGTGACTACGGTGGCGAATTTGACAACAGACTACTAAAAGATCTCTGCACTTTATACGACATAAAATTAACTTATTCAAGTGTAGGACATCCTCAATCTAATGGATCAATAGAACGATTTCATGCTACCTTAGCTGAAATGATTAGAGTCCATAAAGCCGAAAACCCCAACGAACACCCATTGACTATTTTATCTTACGCAGTAATATGCTATAATAACTCAGTCAACAAAACTCATGGTTTTAGTCCATACGAACTAGTATTCGGACACACTTCTTGCAGACCACCCGAAACGTTATACAATCAAAAAGAATTGATAACTAAGTATGTTAGAGACCTTAACAACAGAATCTCGCACTACTATAAAATAGCACGTAGTCGTACGCTAGATCAAAAAGCAAAAGCGAAAATTCGTTTCGATAAACATGTCCCCGGAAATCGACCCGATTACCAAATTGGAGACAAAGTCTACGTAAGAGAATCCCAGATCAAAGACAAACTACAAAACAAATTTAATGGCCCATTCAAAATTATAGAAATCTTTCAAAATTCAGCACTTTTGTCCAATCCGGAAACAGACCAGACAACTAAAGTTAACTTTGACAGAATGAAACCTTATTTTGAAAATTAAACTTTATTTTCAGGTTTCTCTTGCTGTTCGGATCAGCAGTGTCCCAATATTCAATAACGCCAATAAACAACACTATCGGAGTGTATTACCACCGAGACACTGACATTGTAATCTCCCACAAGAAATGGACATTACTAGTACATAAGAACATTTCCACACTCAAGACAGCCATTGACAGAAATGACAAAATCCTAGATAAAATCTTCATCACCCTTGACCCGGCATATTTAGACATGGTAACCTTCACAAGTGAAGTTAAAACACATCTTAGCTTATTAACGCAAATTTCTAAAACCATAAAGAGTAAATTCGACGAAATATTGTTCGATACGAAACGTTACAAACGCGGACTTTTGAACGGTATAGGTTCAATATTTAAATCGATCACCGGTAATCTAGATGCTGAAGACGGCGAATACTACCTTAATTGTATTAACAAATTAAATAATGATGAACACCAATTGGAGAACTTACTAAAAAATCAAATATCAGTCACAACTTCGGTCATAAAGAACTTCAATCTAACTATTCGACAATTACAAATTGACGAAGAGACATTCAATAACGACATAAAGGAAATCGAAAAAGAGATTTTAAAAGTCGAAGGTGAAACGCGAATAGCTTATACAAAATTAAAATTCCTAAGTATTTGCGAGCAACTCATGGCAAGCTATTTATTTATCGAGGACAATTTAAATGATATCTTAAATTCCATTACTTTTGCGAGACTTAAGATAATTCACACATCAATCATTAATCCTCAGGACTTGGTAAACTCTCTACAAGAGATTTCACAAAACTTACAAAAGAACAATTTGCCTCTCCCGATCAAATTATCAAAGGTTTCACAATACTTAGATATTATTGAATTGAAAGCTTTTCAGGTATTCAGAATTAATATTCGTATTAGACATACCACTAATAGACCCTCAAACATATTCTGTTTTTAAACTATATCCCATTCCTATTATGGATAATAGAACTGGTCTATTTAACATTTTATCAACTTCTCAAAAATATATCGTGAGAGATGATGATTCTTTGATGTTTATACCCATCGCAAACCTCGAAAGATGCAAACCAATCTATCCTAATACCAAGCTATGCTCAAATTTATTTGCATATCCAATTGACAACAATGCCATATGCGAAGCCCGTCTCTTCAAGAACCTCGACACACTTCCTGAAAACTGCCAGACGTCACTCATCATCAGTCAAGGCTACAACGTGCAAGAACTAGGTGAGAACAAGTGGTTAGTGATAAACGCAGAACCCTTACATGTGACGATTAATTGCCCCAAAATAAGTTCGACCGACATAATATCTAAAAACTCGATCATTAAACTAGAACCAAAGTGCTACGCTTTTGTAGGCATTACAAAAATCCAAGCCAGTACAAGTGACTTTACTAGTGTAAAAGACAGTAATCACCCAATTCAAGTCCCGTTTGAGTGTTGTGGCCAAATTCCCGAAAACATTCGAGTGCCCAATCTAAAACCTTTGAAGTTGAACAATTTAAACACCGAAGACCTCGAGATTGCTAAACACAAACTCGACCAATATTCAAAAGACTTAGACGACCTAATTAATGAACCCTTTGTCACCAAACACGTCTCTTGGTTCACTTACTTCATAATTGTTTTAATCTTTGGACTATTATTTGTGTACCTATTCTATAAATATAGAATACACCAAAGAAATTCAACCACCGATGTCTCCACATCGCCCCCAGCTCCTCCGAGACCTAGTAAACTCTCCAGGACATTTACTAGCATACTTCCTCAACGAAGACGACCTCCACTAAGAAGAGAAGACGAAGAATCCGAAGACATAGAGCTTTGTGCCTTTCTAACTTTTGTGCTGCAACTCTTCAGTGAAAATTTATTCAATTTTATTTTTATACATTTTTATGCTTTTTGTACATGCACTGTATTGCATTTTTACGCTTGCTATTTTATATTCTATATTTTTACATTTTATACTTTTACAATTTTACATCTTTGCACCTTTTACATTTTTGTTACATTTTACTGTACTTTGTATTTCATACCTTTCATTTAATTTCAATTTCAAAAGTTGCTGTATAATCACCAACTTTTTCTATAAGGGGGAAGTTGTTATATAAAATATTACCAAATAACTTATAAGATTTAGAGTCATATGAAAGTAGCCTTATCAGGCGTATCATATTTCATATGGCAGCTGCTCCTTTTGCTAACTCAACATCACCTGATTCACAGGCTCGTTCACAATATTCCTTTGTTCTAAGACTCTTCAAGTCAGCACTTTTAAACTTATAAATATGTGTAAAGGAACGTTTGCTCCTCAGTTATTATACTCACTTAGCATAGTTATCATACTCACTTCAAACCATGAAGTTATAATTATAAAAGTTATAATACTCATTTCATTATTTTCACTTCTTCATGTCTGGATAGTACGTACTATCCATTTAAGTAAATAAATCTTTTTAAAAAGTTCTTTGTGTTGTGTGTGATGTAACAGACAACACAGACCACAAAGCAGGCAATACTTTTGTTCAGCATTTAGTTGCATTAAAGAAATAGACGTAAAATGGTAAAACAGTGTAAACAGAAATTTCTAAATTGTAAGTAATGAAATTCAATTTGTAAAATTACATAAAATAATCGTACTTTAATATAAATATTGTAGTTTTTCCTCTAACGATGGTTAATAAAACCGAAACGTAAGAAAATATAAGAATTTTCATTTAAAGCTATTAGTACTAAATTATAGAACTTTTCCAAGCACTAGTAAAAATGTATTGTATGATTATGTTTATACTAATTAAGATTAGAAACCAGTGGTCTGTATAATTTCAACCGTCACAGTTTTCTTTCTAAAGTGTATCTGACGCAGTATTAAAAATATTTATATCATATTTTGCATACCAAATAACAATTGAAGCATGTCTACAATAACAACTGCATTTGCAATCTAATCTGTGAGCTTACAAACTCCAGATGTTTCAAACAGAAACAGAATCGTGTTTACATGCTGGACCACAGACATTAATGATAATAATAAGTAAGAGAATTGCATCTGTGATGAAAAATCTTAAACCACGAAACGACGTTCAACTACCGTTACTATCAGTATTTATAGTTTGCTTACCTGCTGAGATAAATGAAGTGCAATTATTACTGTCTATATCGACGGAAATGGGAATCTGAAACAAGAGAGTCGAACGTTAATTGTGAATATCAGTAACAGTAATGTAATTGAAGAAGAAAGCTTAGATATAATTTATTAGGTGAAATTTAATAATAATAATAATCATAATGTGAATGTGTAATGGATTAACTTTCCGTTTAACGTTTTTCAAGCAAAAATATTATAAAGGCAGCTTTTATAACTTTCGTAATTTATTAATAAAAATGTTATTGAAAAATATTCGTGTGTAACATTAGCAGCACTACATTGAATTTTATCGGTAAAATCTTTTCGAAGAAAAGGTAATTGTCTAGTTACTAATACAGTAAATTGTCGGTTTATTACCTAATAATAATAATAATAATAGTCTCTTTTATTTAGATTTGAGCAAAATGTACAAAATAAATTATGCAAAGGAAGAGGCGAAGTTCAACATGGCTGCCCTTCCGCTTAACCACTTCGAGCTGCACATAATGTTAAAATGTTATTAAAATCTATGCTTACTCAATAATTTTATACTTCTTAAATAGATACATCAACGATATTACAAGGTAATTTTTTTTCCCTAAAAATACTTACTAGAAATATAATTATAAAACAATAGTAGGATATGATCTTCTATTGTAGACAAGCCATCGCAAATTTCTGTTATCTAACGTTAAATTTGTAACTTCCATGCTTGGACACTGTGAAAAAGTAGGCATTTGAAATTTTTTAAATCAATTTTATATATACCGAAAAACCCATTTAAAAGTGGGGCACCTTAATAACTTTTTTCTTTTTTGTCCGACTTAAACCAAATTTTACCAAAAGATAGAACAAATTAGGATCTACTTATGACCAAAAAAACATTCGCGTCTTACAAATGCAAAGCCACCTGGTTTACCAAAATAAATGGAAGAAATAAAGAAGTCATATTAGGCATTTTTTTATCGAAAAACTTTATTAATGAAAGTTCAGAATTGTCCAAAAACCTAGAGTCCAAAATTTCAGCAATATTGAACACTATTGAAATTTAGTTTAAAACAATGTCCGAGCCCGAAAATATCATTTTAATTGTTTCTTTTTCTTTAGAAAATTGTGCTATGACAATTTTGTTTGAAATTAAACGTAAGCTGCCAGGCAGTTGTCAAGTGATTTGTAATTTTTTAAAATTTTGTCGAAATTTTGGACTTCAAAGACAAAATTCAATATTTTTTAATACTGCTGAAATTTTGGACTCTAGGTTTTTGGACAATTATAAACAACTTTCATTAACAAAGTTTTTCGATAAAAACAATGCGTAATATGATTTCTTTATTTTTTCCATTTATTTTGGTAGTTACCGCAGGTGGCTTTGAATTTGTAAGACAAAAAAGAAAAAAGTTATAAAGGTGCCTCGCTTTTAAATGGGTCACTCTGTATATACCAAGGGGCTTCATAATTTATAAAAAAAATTAAATTAACGGCTTTATTATAACAGATGTTGTTAAACCTACAAATTAAAACGTCTATATTTTTAATTTTTCGAAATTTAATTTTTGAATTAACACGCTCTAAAAAACCACGTGATCAGTATTAACCAATCACACAATGAAGAAACGGGCTTCATCACGTGACCCATCAATCTTTTAAGAAGAATATCCCAAATATCCCAAGAAATCTTTTTTTCGGTTAACTTTGCAATATTTAACATTTTTATCCGCCATTTTGATTCCGCCATATTGAATTTCAAAAAATTAATATCTAACTAGTTTTGCACTTACTTGTTGTTATTAAAGAAATGACCAATTAGCATCCATTTTTAACAGGAGACATTTTTCATTGACACTATTTAGAAGTGAATGCAAAAAGTTTCATAAAAAAATATGGATCGAGGAATTATTCCTAGGTATTTGCCTTTTTTGTCTAAGATGACTCCCCTAACTGTATAGTATATTTTTGTGTATTGAGACAACGTACTCAGGGGGTTTGTGAATTTATTTTATTTCATTAGAAAACGAGATGGTGACAAAGAGACCAATGAAACATCAGAATATAAATTATACCTAATACAAATATTTAATATGCGCATATGCATCTATGTACACATTTGCACGTAGGAAAACTAAAATATCGCTGATAATGTGAATAAAAGAGCATAAGGCCCAATTAATTAAAGCCAAAGTACCTGTAGGATCAGTAAGACAATTAATAAACAAAAGAAAAGTGGGAATTCAGTATTATAACAGCACTTTTCAACATTTAACGAGATTCTTGAACTCCATTTTAATTGGTAATTAATTTAGTTACATAAGGGAACGTGGTCCTATTTGGCTGGGACTATTGAGTGTTTGGGAAACAGTTCGGATTAGAATCATGTGTAGGTAACTTAATTTTATTAATTTTGGCACATAATCGGATTTACTTAGCTACTAGGCAAATTTTAATCTCTTATTTAAACAAGCCGCCTCACGGGGTTAACTATAAAATTAATATTCAATTTCTATAAGCATCTTAAATTTTGTTAAACCAACTTGCGGAAACCGAGGGTTATAATAACTTTGAAGCAAATTTTAAGTTTCTGTTAAGTATGCAAAAACACATTATAAGAAAATTCTTGGTCGACGGTGTCCGCGTGGGATCATTACCGGTTTCTTCCAGGTGAAAGTTGTTTGATTTATAAGAAGCCCGAACAGTAATGGTTAATATAACATCTCAATACATTTGTCATTTAGAATTGTCGGCACGAGTGCTTTTGTTAATTTTTTATTTAATAATTATCCAAACGACTACGATTTTAAATGATTAATCGACTATGAATAATGTATGAATATTTGCAGGAGTGTACTTTCACATGGAATATCACAAGAGTTCAAATTAATGTCAACAATTTTTGTGTTAGTGTTGAGAATGTCCATTTTGCTGGGAAATAGTACAAGTGTATAAGTGCTATTTCTAGTCAAAAATTGATTAAAATAAATTTGAGTTCGAATAGTATTTCGAATAGTATTCGAAGGACAATTTTTTAAATAACACTAAACACTAAATAACACACTTTCCTTAAAGTTTATTGAGTTAATGCAACTTAATGTACATGGCGACGACGCCAAGAAATGCATGTTTTTTCATTTCACAGTCTTTTGGAAGGATGTATAAAATAATCTATAAAAAAACTATACGCCTACAAAAAAAGTAATATATAATATAACTCATGAAAGGGATATGTCTGATGATTTTCCGCGTTATCATAAAAATGTCAGTAAAGATAAAACTGCCAAAGCGCGCAGGTAGTTCTTCATGTCAAGCACGAATAATTACTTCCACATTCACGTGAAGGGGTGAAAGTATAGTAATCGAAAAAAGTTCATTTTTACTTCCCTCGCATACCGAAGGGAAGTATTGTATTCGAGAAAAAATCACCCTCCTAGATTTTTTCGGATTTTGACGTTTCATATCATGTAGATTTTTCAATTCCGTCAGTCTGTCTGTCTGTCTGTCTGTCTGTTGGTGTATTAACTAAAAAACTACTTGATGGAGAGCAGTCGAATTTGGTAGGTAGTTGACGCTACTGTCAGCGAAGAAATGGTTAAACTTTCACTGGAAAATATACAGGGTGGACCGTCTAAAGGGAATAAATAATGAAAAAAATTTTTTTTGCTCAAATTTAAAATTTCCGCGTTACATGACACTATTTCAGAAAAAAAAAATTTACCACTAAAACAGATGAAACATTTTTTTTCTTTGTTCAAATTTAAAATTTCCACGTTTCATGGCATTCTAATGCCATTTAAAAAAAAAAAATACCAACATTTTTGAACAAATTTTTACCACTAAAATAGACGGAAAACATTTTTTTCTTCAAATTTAAAATTTCCACGTTTCATAGCGTTCTAAACCTATTCCAACGTAAACAAATTTAAATTTTTTTTAAAATTTTTAATCTATTTATCACTACCATAGAATAGATGAAAATTTTTTTGCTGAAATTTAAAATTTCCACGTATGACATTCCAAATATATTTCGGAAAAAAAATTGCAACATTTTTTTACCATTTTGGAAAAATATTTTACCACTAGAATAGATGGAAAAAATTTGAAAACTTTTTCCACCAATATTTTTGAAAATTTTTTACCACAATAGATGGAAAAAAATTTTTCTTTGCACAATTTCAAAATTTTCACGTGTCATGGCATTTTAAACCCATTTCAGAAACAAATTTGGAAAAAATGAAATTTTTGACCATCACTATACTTCCACTCCACTACGTGAATGTGGAATTGAAAATGTGACAGATGGCAATAATATTTGGCATATACGCTAATACACTTTTATTGAAAAATGTACAGGGTAGTCATCTCAAAAAGTAATTCAGTCATTGCAGACATTTGTAAAGGTATTTGCGCAAGCCTTCCATATTTGGCACCTATCATTCAGTATTGAACTTTTGTTGTTGGATGAGCACTCTGTATACTGATTGACCAAAACTTATCAGGTTTTATTTGTAATAATAGTGATAACTATATTCCGATTATTATCTTCAATGTCATTTCGTAATTATTAATTTGTTAAAGTGACCGCCATGCACAAATAAAGAGGGAAGTTCTGTGTAAATACCTTTACCGATATATTTTGTTGAAATAGATTTAGAATGTCATGAAACATCGAGGTTTCAAACTTGAGCAAGATACTTCTGTCTGTTGGTCTGTCTGTCTATCAGTAGGTCGGTCTGTAACTTTCTTTGTGAGCATCTTTTCTCTGGAACGGTTTAAGATATCGACTTGAAACTTGGTAGGCGTATGCATTATAACGAGATCTGGAATAAGATATATTTTGAGCTTACTTCGGTCCAGGGTTGAGTGGTAAATGTGGGTAAATGGGACAAATAGGAAATAGGAAAAATAAAGCAAAGCAAGCTAGTAAGACCCAGAAACGTGAAATTTGGTGTATATACTAGAAACCAAGGCCTCAAATTTATTTATAATATTTGCTTGCACACACCAACATGGCATATACTTCGCTTGGAATACACTAGGATACTATCCAACTGGCACCGATATACGAGCCCTTGGTTTGCATTCGGGTATGCAGACAGTTCCCTCCTGAGTCCTAAATCCGTCTGTGTACTATTGGAGACCTTCGGGAGCCAGAAGATGATCTCCATCGCACTCCCAGTCCTCTGAAATGAGAAACGCAACTGAGTATGGAATAGTGAACCTGTAGACAAGGAGATTGCCATCTTCTGATTTAGTGATGACCCGGTCTCCTACCGGCAGAGCCAGGACCTTTGTACGCCCCCACTTTCGGCCCGTCCTGTTCTACATGCCATTATTGAACAGCCTATTTGCTGCTTTCCTGGCTTCCAGTTCCACCTCGATATGCAGGGGGGAGTGAGCCCAAGAATGGCCTCCATTGCTCTCGTAGGAGTGGTCCTCATAGCTCCTGTAATTGCAAAGCAAGCTAGCCTTTGTACTTGATACAGGCGAGCCCTAATTGTAGAGCGCTAATGGAAGCGCCACCATACTAGTGCCGCTTATATTATAAGGGCTTTTACCATGAGAGTTTATACTCTCTCTGGGCGTATGTCCAAAGAGCGATTTTCGAACTTATTTCCCACTTTGGACCAAAGAGGCGTTTGCACATCCACAGAGAAGCGCTCGAGTTTCTCGTTTGAGCTTCCACGTGGTCCTACCATGACAGCTGGGAGTCCAGAGTTACCTCAATATACCTTACTATATGGGTAAGACACAATGTGCTCATGTGTGTGTGTGTGCTCATGAAAAAAGGAAGTTGGAAATCGCTTATACCTAACTACAAATTTTAATACAATTCCGACGAAATTGTGCCTAGCTATTGAATGTCGGGCCTACTGTACACGGCCAGTAGCTTGATGAAAAAATTACAATGGAATAACCCATAGCAAAAAATTTTAATTTTCTTCCAATCACTTTGTTGTACAAATAGTTATATTCGTTCTAGGACGAAACCGACGTCCATTAATGGCGGTTAAAAATGTTATTTTACGACCGGTCCTGTAAGAATAAAAATTCGTCAATTTAGTTGTCATTATTAATGACCTAATTCTCTTGACTACTGAGAAAATGTACTTTTTCCACTCAAAAATATTTGTTTTAGAGGTTGCAAACTAGTCAATTCTCGAAGAATCACTTTTTATTTGTTAAAAACAATGATGATATAATTTTCAACAACGAACCGTGTTAAGGGAATATTGTGAACTAATTATAATTATCTAATTTTATTACAGAATTGCAAAGAATCTTGTATGCGTATGCAGAATGTTGCAAAAATGAGTAATTTTTCATTGTTAAATTTGCTCCGCCCGTGAAAAAAACTCCTACTCATGCAACTTATTGCATAAATAACTATATTATCTGAATTATTTAAAATAAATCACCTCTAAAACACTTTTACATCTTCTATTTGTGTATTAGTTCATATTTCTTCTTTCGAAATAATTAAACGTTACAAGTATGGTACATTGTTGAAATATACGTAAAATGCAGTGTTTACGATCATTTGATGTCACTGTGAAACAAAGATTCAAATCATTAAGCTGTCGGATAATGGACAATGCGCTCTTAATTTCACATTTTATATTACCTCATATCCATTTCTATTGAACAATTTTACCATTCGTAGATTATTATTTGTTTTTTTAAAATATCAGTTTTAGTATAGTACAATGGAAATAATAATATAATACCAATTTTATTACCATGAAAAATAGAAAGTTGTTAAAAGAAGAATTCTTAATATATTGATGAAATTTTGTTTAATAAACAGCGAAAAATATAAATGACTCAGTTGTCTTTAAATAAATCAAATTCAACACACGTAATAAGTTATATTACTGAAGGCTGATCTTTTAATATTGAAAGAGCAATAATTATTAATTGATTGATTGATTTTCCAAGTAGACTAGACTTATCTTTTTGGTCGCCCGCATATTTAAGTTGGCAACTTCCCTCCCTCCTCTGCAGCATTCCCACATCACTTGCACTCGGTTTCATCCATCCAGATGTTGTTAAAAGGGGTACCATCCAATTCACCTCAGGTAAAACTTCACTGGACCCTTGCTTTTCGATGCACTTTTAGTCACTTTTACATTTCAACATTCACATACTATTTACCACACTTGCGTGAAGCAGAATGTATTTAGTTACAATACCGTATACATTTTATTTTATTCACTTAAAGTTTGACCGGTCTTTATGTGATTTAAAGTGGAGCGACTCGGCACACGTCTGGTCTCTATGAAAGATCCTTCGTGCTTCAGCAATAATACATACAAAATTCAAAATCAACTTTGTAACTGCGAACTCCTGTATTCTTTATTTTGACATCAGTCGTCTGTGTCTGTCCAAACCATTGTATTGCGTTGTTTTCGTGTAGACATGATTTTACCATCCTGTTTATTAGTTAGTGCGATACTCCCCTGTTGCGTAAGGTGTTGACTATAGCCTCATGAGCTCATGACTTATGGTATTAAATGCCTTTTAGAGGTCAATTAAGACCTACTTAATGCTGCAGTGGGGATGTATTTTCTTGGCTGCGTATTGTTGTCTTTCCTGTAAACTTGGGGTACCTGAAGGTATGGTATAATTTTTGACCTACTGAGAGGGTTTCTATGCTTTCGAATAATTCTTTGTATTTTTTATACTAATGCCTTCTATTTGCCATTCTTTTTTCTTTCGCTACTCCTTTTCCCTTTTCGTCTATGTTTGGCATTTGTTGTTGTTTTTCTGTGGCCTTCATCTTCTTTAGTTTTTCGCATTTATTGTGCGCATCTCTCCTTGTTGGGCTCAGAGTTTCCCTCGTCGCTATTTTTATTTTTGAACGCACTGTTGGCCAGTTAAGTTCTTGTTCTGTTAATCGTTTTTCCGTTTCCTCTAGTTATTCACTCTGTACTAATAAGATGTCCAAGTGGCATTTGATGTTTTGTTGTGTCCTCCACGTACTTTCTATTTCTTGATCTCTAGTTTTCTATATAATATTTTAGTCTGTGTTGAGATTTGTTGCTTTTTTTGTCTTAGAATTTCTAGCACTCTCCCTTATTTTTCTGCACACCAGGATATATGATCTATTTGGGAGTTAAAATGTCCGCTCCTTCACGTATCAAGACAGGTTTAGCTCTCTTTGGTTATGTGTGGAGTAAGGTTCCTCTAATGGTATTGTTATCTTCATTCGCTTGGTCGTCTTTTCTTATGCGCGCGTTGAAGTCGTTTAACATTATGATAGCCATTCTTCTGTTCTTGTTTCATTTACTTTCTTGGATAATCTGCCTAAACACTTGTCGCGTCCGTTTGTCGGAGGGCGCGTGTACTCCCAATATGCATATGTTTTGGTTCCCAATTTGCAGGTCTGTCTTGGTTGTTTTCATTAATTATTCTTGTTTTTGTATTTGTTATATGTTCATGTTTTTCCAAAAATATAGCCCCTTCCGAGTAGTTTCGTCTTTAATTTTGGAGGTTGCTGTGTTTTCTATGTATGATTTTTGCCTTACATTTAAAAGCAAGAGTGAAACGAGGGCTAAGTGTAGAAATAACCTATGGCTATATATCGTCGTTTAAGAGAGCCGCTACCTAGTTACTTACGTACGTACTAAACTCATAGCCCAGATATTATTAATTTTCCTCTAGGTAAATGAAAAATAATTACACTAAAGGTGCTTAATTAAGAATTTTAATTATTATCGAACCACTTAAAGCTTCTCGTAAAATAATCGTTAACCGTTTGATGGTATAATTTGCAAGCGCAAATTGCCTATAAAATGGCGGAGTAATCTCAGTGCAATATTGTTTATTTAAAGGCGGCCCGATTTGATGAACGCATATTGGAATACAGTAAAAATCTTCATAAAGAGTGTTTTATTGACAGGTTAATAGGTTTCAACGTAATTAGATATATTGGCAATTTAAAGTTCAATGTGAGTTTAATGCAATCGAAAGTAGCGGTAACTTTAAATGGATTACTTACTACATGGTTACTATAAAGCGGTAGTTATATTATAAAAATAATACGACTAAGACGTGTGGCTTTTTTTGGTTTGTATCAGTAATGAACCGAAAATTGTACGAAACTATAGCTTTAAATTAAAAACAGAAAGACAAAATATAGCTCATCCACTGGTGGCACTATGTTCACTATCCGGGGGACTTATTTTTGGCAGTACATAATCAAATATTAAGGAATGAGTTATTTTCAATCGGGTTTAAGGCTGGCTACCATATGGCACTAGAGTTCGAATTAAATTACTCGGTTAATTCGAGTACCAAAATACTCGGATGAATACGAGAATTAAAATTTCATCCGAAGATATGCTCGGATTAAGATTAAGCAAATAAACTCAAGTTCGCTGCTCTGGAAAGTAAACAGTAACAATCATAGGTTAATACAGGGTAAAAAAAATCATTAGTTTTGAAATAAACTTTCACCGACGTTCGGTTAACTAATAGTATATTATTATATGAGCGATTAAGATAACCATTATTCACGAAGATGATATTTGAGCCCACGAGCCGTAGGCGAGAGCACATTTAGAAAAAAACTACGGGGATGAGCTTCACACCAAAACTTCCTGGTCTCCAGATATATCGAGGAACATCTTGAACATTATATTCAGAATCAACGACCCAAAAACCCCTCGAGCAACCAAGTGGGCTAATTTCCACCATAAATTCCATTTTACGATGTACAAGTGCAATTTCCCATTTGCACAAGATTAAAATATGTACACTGAGAACCTAAAGAAACGCACAAAATTCATATCTTTGATATGTGTCATTTGTCAAAAAAATCCTCGAACAGGTCGATTTTAGTTTTGTAAATGCTACATTTTGCCGCTATACCAAAATTTATGATGTCATTGGTTTTTGAGTTATGACGCCATCATAATTTTTTTTTAATGGAAACAGACATTTTTGTTTATTATTTTTGGTGGTATATTCCTTTAGCTTTCTGGTAATATGAAAAAAATTGATATTACCTAAGCCATTCTTTTGGATAAAAATATTTTTATTGATTGATACCTTACATAGGTAATTGTGAGAAAGAAATCGTCTCCATTGCTCAATTTGCGACCCTCCAACCATTTGGCATTGACCAAGACGGGTGTAGACACTTTGCACGCTGTTCTGAATCATCTCATGGGCAATTCGTCTCATCTCCAAGCCAATCCTGTCTTTCAATTCTTCTATGGTATCCGGTCTGTTAAAATACACCCTTGACTTTAAGCAACCCCAAAGAAAAAAGCCTAAGGGGGTTAAATCCGGTGAACGCAGGGGCCACTCAATCGGACCTCTATGACTTATCCACCTTCCAGTAAAAGTGTCATCTAAAAACTGACGCATTGCTATCCCAAAATGAGGTGGGGCCCCGTCTTGCTCAAACCAGACGTTTTAAGCAAGAATATCTTCATCTTCATTGTTCGGAAACATAACTGCTAAGGGTGGCACTAACTCAACTCGAAAAAACTGTAAATATCCGCCGTAAGATTTTCTTTAAAAAAAGGTCCTAATAAACGATCACCAATCATACCTGCCCACACGTTTACTTTGCCTCGTCGCTGTGTATGGACTTTTTGAGTCCAATGAGGACTTTCGCGTAACCAATACCTACAGTTATGCCCTTTAAAGAAAATGCAGCTTCATCAGGAAAAACAATGTTTTTAAAAAAAATTGTGTTTTCATCTCACAAGGTCATCAACTGTTCACAAAACTGTAAGCGCCGATCTGGATCGTCCTTATTCAATTCGTGGATTAATTGCACTTAGTATGGATGGTATTTTTCTTTTTTCAATAGACGTACGATAGAAGTTTGACTCACGTTATGATTTAAAGCCAGCTGCCTTGTCGAAAGAGGGTGGTTTTCCTCACTTTCTAGAAGAATATTTAATTTGGTTTCCTTGCTTGTGCTAGGGCGACCAGATCGAGGGAGATCAGCTACACTGCCAGATTCATCATATCTAGCCACCAATCTACTTACAGTGGATCCAGAAATTTGTTTTTCGGGATACTTGGCATAGAAAACATCACATGCTTCCTGATGAGTTCTCAACCTATCACCATATCCAACTATCATCAAAGGTTCTACGCGTTCTCTTTCACTTAAACGTGGCACTGCATTCGCTAGTTTTATACTGTCTCAGAAATGTCACAAAACTGAGGTTACATACGTGCCAGAAATAAAAAAGTTATCGATACTTTACACAAAAAGGCCTGTATCTCTCTGTTGTTAAGGTGATTGTTTTTTTACTATTTTCTTTGTTTTGTTTTTATGTCAAAAATGTTTTCATGCTAGTTAAAACAAAAATTTAGGCAACAAGATTTATCAGTCCATAAGAAAGTGGAACATTATTCGTGAATTTGCGAAAGGTAAGCTATTTTTACATAAGATGTCATTTTTCCAAAAGAATGGCTCAGGTAATATCATTTATCTTATATCACCAAAAAGCTAAAGGAATATACCACCAAAAACAGTAAACAAAAATGTCTGTTTCCGTTAAAAAAAAATTACGATGGCGTCATAACTCAAAAACCAATGACGTCATAAATTTAGGTATAGTGACAAAATGTAGCATTTACAAAACTGAAATCGAGCTGTTCGAGAATTTTTTGGAAAAATTACTCATACTAAGGATATGAATTTTGTGCGTTTCTTTAGGTTCACACTGTAGGTAAGAAATTGAACAAATGCGTCAAGGAATCGAATGCTAAAAACCGCATTTTGATCCGACTTACTGCACATTTCTCGACAGTGGAATGCTGTATTTCCTCGATTATTAAGAACAGCAAGAGTAGAGACAGTGATCTTGGTATTGGAAGTAAATTTTCGTAAACCCCTATTGACATTTGACGAAAGAGGCGTGATACTTTAAGCGAGATCAGAGAATAATCGAAATCGGAATGTGCACATACTGCATAAAATAATCCTGATTATTTATACAAATAGCATATTATTAAAAGTTAATTCGACATCGAATGGTTAATCCGAATATTCTTGTCATCTTATTATCACTAATGTTTATTAGCACAAAGGATGATGCTGTGTTGTTGTTGTTACTGATAGATTTCGTTGCGAATTCTTCGAAATCTGATAAACACTTTTTTGTACGACATTTTTATAAATATATTGAGGTGCATACGTTTTATAATTTAGACAACAACAATAAATCAAATGATTTATTATGTTACGTTAATTGCCAATATCCAAGAATAATTTGTACGTTTAATATTCAAAGCAAGACTGTTTGTTAGAAATTAGACGTGTCTCTCTTTCAATACTGTTACGGATTTCCACCTTTTTGGGAAACACCCTGTATGAATCCGTGGGTTCTAAATAATTTCAACAAGAGATAAACACTACTAACACTTTATTTAACAATTTACTGACTGTACAATACTTGTTTACTTAATAGTTAACCTCACTTTTCACTTTTCAACTTGTTCACTTTTATAAACTGCCTTCTTAATAAAACTTCTTCCGCGCTTGTAATCGCGCCTTATATACTCCGAAATTAGCTCTAGATTAATCCAGAATCTTCTCCAACCATAATCTAGAAAAGTCCTTGGCTCTTTCTAGAGCCTTTCCAGTCACTATCAGTAGGCATAGGCGTATCATCTTCAATTCCAAGGGGGTGTAATTCATAACAATACTTTTACAGACTTAACTCACACAGGTGTCGTGATCGAGATCGTCGAATTACCTTTGATATCAGTGCCGTATACAGATTTTTTTGGGGTGGGCACATTTTCAAAAACTGGAATGCAAATATTTATAGGACATATCGTGCCCATAGGAAAATTTATTTATTCACTTATTTATTTGAAATACAGCTACCCAACAGAACTAAAAATTTCCGCTTATAGGGCAGGAACACAATATAATATAACTTTCAAAATTATAACAAATATGTATAAATATGTATTAATCAAAAGTTTCATTGTTGTCGAGAGATAAGATAGTTGACCAAGACGCGAAGTGGGGAGGTCAATTGACTCTAATTAATTCACTTATTGGAGTAGAGAGGTATGCAACCACTCGTACTCTGAAAGGCGTAGCGTGTCGCATATCTGCAAAAGTCTTAACATTCCGAAAGTAAACATGTTTTCTTTAAGAATAATTTGAGTTAGTGGTGTTAATCGTATATTCTTGTAGTTGAGGTATTACATATTTGTGAAATTCAGTCTTTTGATTATTAAGTCCTTTGGTGGTGCTTAATCATTGGCTAGAGAAGTTTTCTCTAGGTATTCAAATTGGAAACACTGAACTGTGGAGAATTTGGGTTTTACATCACTAACACGGTCGTGGATTTGATTTGATATACCCAGTGTTTCTTTGCCGCCTTAACGAAAGCATTTTGTAAATTCCAGGAAGGAATTCTTTTGGTTGCCGAAGTTTTGACGCCACGTGTTTCGTGAGGTTATGCAATACTCTCTATGTGAGGTAAGCTTTTACTTTGTTTAGCTTGGTGTTTTATTTAGTTCTTATTTATTGTAATTATTACAGAGTGTTTGGGACAGGCTTATGTTTGGATAGACCTATGCTTGGGTCAGGCATATGTTTGGGTTGGGCCAGAGACAATTTGTGTGGGTCAGGCAATTTAGCAGTTTATGTAAGAGCCCAGCTGTTTGGTGCCGTAATTTTGGTTATATGGGGCCTAGTATTTGGAGGAGTAGTAATAGGAGGAAGTCTATTACTCAGAAGTTTAGTTACGTATGGGTCTTGCTGATGTTTAGAGAAGTTTTGGCTTGGAGAGTTATTCGCAGCAGTCTCCAAGAGATGTAATGCAGGGAGTCTGGTATCCAGCATTTATGGTTGTAGTGTGTCAGGTGACGCTGCAGTAGTCGAGGAGAATGGCAAGGCTCTAAACAGGTTTTTTAGTTTCATTTTGGTTATATATTTTTGAAGGAAATCATTATAGATCTATTCAGTGACTTTTTGTCTAAACGTTAAAGTAAATTATAGCACAATCTATAAATTGAGCTCTAAGTTTATATATAGGACGATGAAATACTTAACATTCTTACTGTGACGGCAACGTATGGTACCATGTGATGCTAATTTACCTTCTACTATGTTACATATGAGATATTTTTAATAGAATATACTTATTTTAGAACATTAATTACCATCTAAGTGTAAGCAGCGAACATTGCAGTCGTCAGCTCATGAAATCTCGTTTACTACCTAATATTTTAGTGATGAGCTGTAAATTTAATTCATAGTAAATCTTAAATTCGCTGTTGCAAGTTGGAGCTCATTGTTGTGTATTTTCAGTGAAGTTTTATTAAATCAAATATACAGAATTTCTTTAACTCGTGTGAACCGCGTTTAGGTAACATCTGAAGCTTTTATTTACTTTTTGTTGTACAACTCACTTGCGTCGTAATAAATGCCTAATGTCTACATGTTCTTGTTATTCGCACTAATGCACCTGATATTGCCTAGATTTTGAGATCTTATAGCGAAGTGTAAATTTTGACATTATTGATAGATTTTAAGAATTCCATCGCTTGATAGCTAGAAATTTAATCTTGTTCCTTGGCTGGCAAGATTATATGATCACATTTTATTCTCAGCCCAGTGGCGCCCTTTGAGCGTCCACACTCCTAATCTACGCCCCTATGCTCTCCTCCAAAAATTTGCTGCCGTTCGTACAGGTGAAACACTTTTCTAATATTTAGGTATCAAAAATGTTACAAAGTTTATGTATATTTATACATATTTGTTTGTTATAATTTGGTCCAAAAAATGTGCTCTTGAATTATAGCCTATTATTAATGGTCCATCCTTTGTAGTAAGTGTATTCCGTTTTTTTGTTATAATATTATTACGTTTGTTAGCATTCAGTGGAAGTTTAGATCTAAGACATCAACTGCTTATTTTCAATAGATAATTACTTAAATGAATGCAATACAGTTTGAATTTGCACGCAGATATTTACGGCCTCCACATACAGTAAGTATTGCATATAATGGTTTTTAAACAGGAAAGTAATATTATTAATAACATAACAAAAGATAACGGGCATAAAATAGAACCTTGAGGTTTTCCCGATAACACATGTATATTTTTGGATGTATGGATGTATTGTACACATTGAATGTGATTTTCCAAATAAGCTTTTATAAATGTAAGGAAACTTGATGCTACAGAAAAACAGTCTAGACTGTTCTACAATATAGAGTGAACCAATATGCCAAAATCCGTAACCTCGGTAGATAGTATCGATTTGGTGTAGTCCGATATTCAGGATTCAAATTTCTGCATTTATGTCATGACAGCAATGTTTGACATAGCGGTCTGGAATATTTAATAAAGCAATGCGTCAGAAACCAAAATTGATGATTTCAGGCATTTTCTTCTCTTTTTAGAAACTCACAAAAGTGGGTTGGACTGTTTTTGGTGGGCCAGTGTATTTAATTGAACCAATTTTTAGCTATGGCTGATTATTTTAATATAAAGGAATGTCACAGTCACAGATTACTTCATCACAGATTCGCAATACAATCTGTGACAATGTCACGTGTACGAAGTTTTAAAACTTAAAACTTAAAATTTTGCTACATGAAATGTTAAATATGTGAAAAGAAAGTATGTAAGTTGCAAGAATAGGCCTGTTCAGCGTTTTTTTTTCTTCAAATTTTTAGGTTTTTATTCGAACGTTTAAGCCCTTAAATGAATTACCAAAGTTGAATCGGGCGAAAACGGAGCGGAGCTTCGTGTGACATCACTTTGCATATGCTGATTGGGTGACAATCGTGATTTAATATAAATCTAACATTTAATTAAATACATTTTTTAAACATTCAGAAACATCAAAATTGAAAATTATTTATAGTCGTGACATGTAGAAAATATCTGAGCAACTGATATACATAGCATTCCATTTAAAAAAAAGGCACTGTAATTTCGTCTTGGCTCGCCCTGTATGTTCGAAAATAATTTCCAGTTATAGACTTTATCTAGTTTGCTTGCAATTTTTTAAAAAATTTCTATCTATCGTAGAACTCGAGATATCGAGGTCCGACGTACTATTGCCCCACCCTGTTTATCTAAGAATTGGATATACCTATGAAGCTAAAATTTTAACAGATTATTTAGATGATCGAATACTACTGAATACCATAAAAAAATAACGAAAAAAAAAATCGGTAAAATGGTAGGTACATATAAATCCCATTATATAAAAAATATTAAATTAACAAATACGCATATCAAATCGAGCTTGACAGTGCATCTCAATTAATACTAGCATCGTGAATGATTGCAAAACTATTCTAAATAGAACTAACTACATATATGAATAGGTTTCTAATTGTGTTTGTTCAGATCAAATCTGGTTACTATATTGATATAATAAAATAATTGCAGTGATATATTTGCTTTCTGTTGCAGCTGTTCTATTCCAGCAGTTGCAAATTAATTGTTTATAGAAATTAATTGCAGTTTACAGGGTTGGCTAATCTGTAATGATGGCAAATAGTTGACGAAGTTCATTTTTAACAGTTCACAGATCATTCAATTACGCAAACAATTAAAAATTAATTAGCAGTAATTATTTATCAGCTAATTTTCCGCTTGACAGTGGTTCATAATTATTTCTATTGTAAGGAGTGATAATTTATCAACAATAATTTTAAACTCATCTGCATAAACGTCTGTCATAATGCAAGAAAATAAAATATAATAAAAAACCAAAGAGGAATATTTTACTCCTGGGGTTCAATAAAATACCGCCTAATCACCTGAATAATCATCATAACATAACTAAAAGTACAAGATTAAGGACGTCTTAAAATATTCAATTAGAATATACAATACGAAACTGGTTGCCTGCAGTGGCGTAGCTATCGTATATAAACGGTTGTGCTATACCATAGCTCAAACCTACACAAAAGACAACCAGACAAACTTGAATCTTGATTTGTAAAGTTCAGAACGTGTTGTTTTATTTTAACTCCCCCACAAAATTGTGGGAGGTTACTAAAATTAATCCAAAATCCAAAATTGAGATAACATCTTGAGCATCTTTTGTAATAAACATAATCGTTACTGTTTTGTGTATTGTATTATTCCTTATGCTGTAAAATTATTGAAATTAGTAAATATACTTAATGAATATTATCATTGTGAATAGAAAAATCAAATAGTTATTAAATAGTAATTTTAGATTTGTGTTATATAAGTTATATACAGTATATTTGTGATTCTAATTTATTGTGTACTGATTATTATCTATGCTAAGTTTTATATTGTTGTATTGTTTTGTCTTTTTATATAGCAGAAGCTGCTAATAATAGAGGTCTATTAAAAAAATATATATCCCAAATAGATAACTGCTAATATGGTTAATGATAGGTAGGTATAGGACATGATTAATAAAATTAGTTCGGAAATAAAAGGATAATCCAAAAATATACGTTTTGAAGTCCCAGAAACTCAAAAAAGTAGTTCTTGAAAAATGTCTGTGTGTGTGTGTGTGCTGGCACGGTAGTGGCGAAACTACTAACCGGATTTGGATGAGTTTCTTTAGTGTTCCAAAAGATCTGAAAAGGTTATGGTTGAGATCGGATTACCTTTAATGCCGCACGCAGTTTAGTGCTCTTTTCAGTCGGGTGGGTGGGGGGTTTCAGCCGCTTCCAGTAGCTGCCGATTTTTTCTATATAATTTTGATTTGGCTTTTTAGATAGTTCATTTACATTTTTAGGGTCTTTTACTAGCGAGGAAAGCATTGTTAAAGAATCGGCAGATCTTGAATGATGACAAGCATAGTTGGATATATTTGCAGAAAATGCACGTTCGGTGATGTTAGCTTAGCTTAGGAGACTTGTCGAAGGAAGCGAGGATACTAATTACTGATGGGTCGCTCACCTATTTTTCAATGCTACCAAGTGTGCAATTACACGAAATGCATGTAATCTTAATAGGTGATGTGTAATATTTTAACAAGCTCGAGAATTGTATAATTTCGGATATTTGGACAATATACAGTCTGTAATTTCGAATATTTGACTGAAACTGATTTCAATTGGCAATACTGCTTGCTGCCCGTACTCACAGAACTCTTTCTGTTTCTGTGGTGTGTGTGTGTTCACGTATGGGCCCAATTGTGACCTATTTCGTGTGCATCAAAGTGGATTGTGACCTAGTTTGAAATTGTGACCTATTTTTCGATAGGTCACAATTTTTTAATAGCATATTCGTAATCTACGACCCCATATTACTCTAAAAAACATAACTTCAAAAAATCGTCGATTTTATGCCACAATTGGGTTTCGTACATATTATGTAAAATACGTGTAGGTAACTGACTTGTGACCTACTGCAAATTAAATTACCAGCGCCCTCTATATATGGGTATAGTTAAAAATTGTGACATATTTCGTGACGTCAAAGATAGGTCATAATTTTGAATCATCAAGGAAGATGTGAAACTGAATTGGAAATGCCAGAAATTGTCTTTTACTGTATTAGTGCTTTTCCTGAATGCATATCTACCAAAAGAATTAGAACCGATTTAACAGTTCATAAATAACAATTTTCAATAAAACATTTAATCAAAAACATACTCATATATTATCACAAGAAGAAAAATTATATTTTGTGTAGAAATGCATGATTGAAAGAGTTGTGCATTTACTAAGTTACTGTTAAAGATATACTTGTCCAATTGAAACTAAAAATATGGATAAAAATGTAGGTACGGCAAGAGGTTTATGGCATATAATAAGTTATAATATATTGTTAATGTATAGTCATCCCAATCCTATACGTAAAAACCGCTGCCTAAGGAATCACTACTTCCACATCCAGATTTTTCAGCCAAGTCACTTTAAAGGAAACATCTTGACTAAATTTGCACTCTAGTATGTGTAATTTATTAATCATAGAATTTTAATATTTGGGGCAGATGTCATAGAAAAGTTTGAGGTGATGGTGTCTATCATATACTTTAAAAATGAAGTTTCTAGTTTACACTACTTATTTTCCCCTATTCACAACCTACCGACTCCCACCCTTCAATGGACTCATCTCAATCAGATCTGGTACTAACTTTAAAGTGAATATCTCAATTCTATATTAACAATCTCATTAATAATGGAGTGAAGGGTTTGAAAAACATTAGAAAGAAATTTAAGCGGTCGGTATCTAGTATATACACCAAATTCCTAATTTCTGTACACTTACCAGCTTGCTTTACCTATTTTCCCCTATTTAACCCCCAACCCTTCAATGGAATCATCTCAAAATATAATCTAGTTCCAGATGTCGTTATATCACATACGTGTACCAAATTTTCAGTGAATATCTCAATTTTATTGTATTAACCCATTTAATAATGGAGTAAGGGTGGTGGGAGTGGTTGAAAAATATTATTAAGAAAACTGAAGCCTCGGCCTCTAGGACATACACCGAATTTCAAGTTTCTGTACTTACCAGCATGCCTTACTTATTTTCCCATACCTACTCCTATTTAACCAACAACCCTCCAACGGAATCATCTCAAAATATAATCTAGTTCCAGATGTCGCTATAATATATACGTGTACCAAATTTCAAGTGAATATCTCAATTTTATTTTATCAACCACTTTAATAATGGAGTAGGGGGTTGAAAAATATTATAAAAAATCTGAGGCCTTGGTTTCTAGTACATGCACCGAATTTCAAGTTTCTGTACTCATAGCAGCTTGCTTTACCTCTTTTCCCCTATTTAACCCTATTTAACACGATTTAACCCCCAACCTTACGTGTACCAAATTTTAAGTGAATATCTCAATTATATTTTATCAACCCCTTTAATATTGGAGTAAGGGTGGTGGGGGATTGAAAAATATTATTAAGAAAACCGAGGCCTTGGTCTCTAGGAATTACACCGAATTTCAAGTTTCTGTACTGTTACCAGCATCCCGTAC
Organism: Stenurella melanura; assembly: GCA_963583905.1. Lineage (NCBI taxonomy): Eukaryota > Metazoa > Arthropoda > Insecta > Coleoptera > Cerambycidae > Stenurella > Stenurella melanura. The sequence continues at coordinate 89,164,890 of OY757309.1, forward strand.
TTATTTTTTCACTATTTACCCCTATTTAACCCACAACTCTTCAACGGAATAATCACAAAATATAATCTGGTTCCAGATGTCGTTATAATACATACGTGTACCAAATTTCAAGTGAATATCTCAATTCCATTTTATGAACCCCTTTAATAATGGAGTAGGTGTATTGGGGGGTTGAAAAATATTGTAAAAAATCTGAAGCCAGTACATGCACTGAATTTCAAGTTTCTGTACTCTTACCAGCTTGCTATACTTATTTTCCTCTATTTATCCCTATTTAACCCCCAACCCTTCAACGGAATCATCTCAAAATATACGTAAGTTCCAGATGGTGTTATAATACATAGGTGTACCAAATTTGAAATGAATATCTCAATTTCATTTTATCAACCCCTTTAATAATGGAGTAGGGGTGGTAGGGGGTTGAAAAATATTTAAAAAAATTTTGGGGCCTTGGCTAGTAGTACATACATCAAATTTCAAGTTTCTGTACTCTTACCAGCTTGCTTTACAGATTTCTCCCTATTTACCACTATTTAACCCCCAACCCTTCACCGGATATCTTCAAAAAACAATCCAGTTCCAGATCTCGTTATAATATATACGTGTACGAAATTTCAAATCAATATCTTAAACCGTTCCGGAGAAATCGTGCGGACAAAAAAAAAAAAGTTACAGACAGACCGACAGACAGACAGAAAAAATTTTTTCGCTCAAATTTAAAATCTTGACGTTTCATGACATTTTAAACCTATTTCAAGAAAAATAAAATTTGAATTTTTTTTTGTGATTACTATACTTCCAATCCACTACGTGGATGTGGAAGTAAAATAAAAAGGAACAGCTAAGCTTGAAGGGTCTAAAAAAAAAACTGTTTCATACATTAGACCTTAAAAACAGAAAAGTAAATTTAACAATGTAGCACCTTCGCAATCTCAATTAGATGTCATTACGATACACACGTGTACCAAATTTCAAGTGAATATATTAATTTTAATTCATCAACCCCATTAATAATGAAGTGGAGTTGGTGGGGTTTAAAAGTATTATAAATAAATCTGAGGCCTTGTCTTCTAGTATATACACCAAAGCCCAAGTCTCTGTACTCCTATAAGCGTGCTTTACTTATTTTCCCTTATTTACCCCTATTTAACCCCAACCCTTCACCGAAATTAACGCAATATATAATCTAGCTGAAGATCTCATCATGGTACATATATGTACCAAATTTCAAGTCAATGTCTTAAACCGTTCCTGAGGAAACGTGCGCACAAAAGAAAATTACACACCGACACCCAAATTAAAAAGTTTTATGACATAGTAAGCCTATTTCAACAAAAAAATGTTTTATATTTTTATAGTAACCAAAATCTATATACATAAGTTTTTTTATTATAATTTACTATAAGCCATAAAATTTAAATGTAAGTAAAACCTGGTTTAGTTTCAATTAGTCGCACGGCTCGCTTTAGAATGTGTCAATGCAATCACATTTTACCCGTATTTCTCACAAAATAATTATTTTAGATCAGTCAACTTGGATGGTATATTTAAAATTAAAATAATAAAGTTGATGTCCCTCAAAGGCAGGTCAGTTTCGGTAGTACCCTTTATCGTTGCAACAGACTAAATGGTCAGTTTATGCCACTACGGTAACAAATTATTTTCATGCTTTAACACATGTTTGTAAAAACCTTACCCTTGAAAGTAATATAAGTTAGAAATATGTTTGAATCTTAATAGTAACAAGACAGAGGCCCGCATTTTGGCGTTCTGTTCACGAGTTTAAAAATTACATTACATATTTTTATCCGAAAGTTCATTCGGGTATCTTCAAAATGGGACCAACCGTCTCTTTCTTAATTACAGCTACTTCTATAGGCACTTGACTCTGGCAAAAATTATGAAAAAAAAAGAATTTTACAATTATTGATGATGTAGGTAGTCAGTCTTTAAGTGTACCTACTATTACAGCTAAACGACCACGGAGTGATTGTCTGTTTTACCGTTTCGTTTTTGCTACACATATTTGAAAGTCACCCTTTCTGGAAAAATTTGTGGAATTTTCCAAATTATTAATCTTGTGTAAACATTTAGAAATGTAAGGTCATTAAATCTTAATTAGATGTTTTCACAAATTTTAAATTCTCTCTTGAATTTTGAAGATCAGTCGAATAATACCCTTAAATAAGCCAATTTAATTTTGAATATAAATTTTACCGCCAAAAACACTACATCAGTTCACTGCGCACTTACATTACCAATAAACAAACGTCGTTGTGTATTATAAACACATGTTATTTTGCAAAGTCTTGCCGTTTTAGACATTAAATAATGATTTAATCACATGTAAAACGTAAATAAAACTAATCAAATTTTGTGTATCACTTTTTAAGCGCGAATTAAGCCACTAATAAAACCGATGACGTCACCGCCAATCTTTGTGTTACTTATTTGTGAAATAGAATTAAACAATTTTCGGTGAAAAAACTATTTACATTGCCTTATTGTTACCAAAAAATGATTATTTTTTGCAGTGCTCTATTACTGTCCGCCGTTTTCACTTTATAAGTGCACGCACTCTGGCCGATCAGTGCCAGTGACTTGCATTATAATATACTATGATTGCAAGATATTTACAATATGTTCTTATTATGCTTATTACTTTTACGTAAATATTAACAACCATATTAAACATATAAACATAAACATAAACATATTAAAAACCGCTGCCTAAGGAATCACTACTTCCACCTCCAAATTTTCCATCCAAGTCTCTTTAAAGGAAAACTTCTTGACCTCGTTTGTACTCTAGTATGTGGAAATAATTGGTCATTGAATTTTAGTAATATTTGAGGTAGATGTCATAAAAAAATTGAGGCAATTACTCCGCCCCTCTACCCCTTCTCCGGAATTATCTCAATTAGACAGTTATTACAATACATACGTGTACCAAATTTCAAGCGAATATCTCCATTTTATTTTATCAACTCTTTTAAGTGGAGGTGGTGGGTGGGGAAGTTGAAAAATATAATAATGAACTCCGAAGTCTTGGCTCCTAGTGTATGCACCAAATCTCAAGTTTCTGTACCCTTACCAGCTTGCTCTACTCATTTTCCCCTATTTGCCTCTACTTACTCCCCACCCCTTCAACGGAATCATCTCAAATACGATATAGCTCCAGATGTCGTGTACCAAATTTCAAGTGAATATCTCAACTTAATTATACCAGCCCCTTTCATAATGGCGTGGTGATGGTGGAGGGGTTGAAAAATATTATGAAGAAAGCCAAGACGGTTTCTAGCATAAACACCAAATCCCAAGTCTGTACTCTTACCAGCTTACTTTATTTCTTTTTCCCTATTCACCCCCAACCCTTCAACGAAATCATCTCAAAATATAATTAAATTACAGATGTTGTTATTGTACATACATGTACCAAATTTCAAGATAAGATCTCAATTTTATTATGTCAACCCTTTCAATAATGGAATGGGGGTGGTGGAGGGGCTAAAAAATGTTATATAAAAATCTGAGGTCTTGGCTTCCAGTAAATATACCAAATGTCAAATTTTTGTCCTCTAACCAGCTTGCTCTACTCATTTTTTCCTATTTATCTCTACTTACCCCCACCCCTTCAACGGAATCATCTTAAAATATAATCTAGTTCCAGATGTAGTTATATATACGCGTACCAAATTTCAAGTGAAAATCTCAATTTTATTTTATCAACCCCTTTAATAATGGCGTGGGGATAGTGGAGGGGTTGAAAAATATTATAAAGAAATCTGAGGCCTTGGCTTCTCGCATAAACACCAAATCCCAAGTTTCCGTACTCTTACTAGCTTGCTTTATTTCTTTTCTCCTATTCACCCTCAACCCTTCAACGAAATCATTTCAACATACTTATAATATAATTACAGATGTCGTTATAGTACATACATGTACCAAAGTTCAAGCGAAGATCTCAATTTTATTATATCAACCCTTTTATAAAGAAATCTGAGGTTTTGGTTTCCAGTATATACACCAAATATCAAATGTATGTCCTCTTACCAGCTTGCTCTACTCATTTTTCCCTACTTACCTCTATTTACCCCTCTCAAAATATAATCTAGTTCCAGATGTAGTTATAATATATACGTGTACCAAATTTCAAGTGAAAATCTAAATTTAATTTTATCAACCTTTTTAATAATGGAGTGGGGATGGTGGAAGGGTTGAAAACTGTTATGAAAATATCTGAGGTCTTGACTTCTAGTATATACACCAAATACCAAGTTTCTGTACTCTTACTAGCTTGCTTTATTTATTTTCCCCTATTCACCCCTATTTAACCCCCAACCATATAATAATTCATCACAAGATATAATCAAGTTCCAGGTGTCGTTATAATATATACATGTACGAATTTCAAGTGAATATCTCAATTTTATTTTATCAACCCCTTTAATAATGGAATGTCGGCGGCGAGAGGGGATGGAAAATATTACAAAAAAATCGTTGACCTTGGCTTCTAGTATATACACCAAATCCCAAATTTCTGTACTCTTATCAGCTTGCTTTACTTATCTTCGTCTATTTATCCCTATTTACTCCACAACCCTTCACCGGATAAATTCAAAAAACAGTCCAGTTCCAGATCTTTTTACAATACACACGTGTATTAAATTTCAAGTCAATACCTCAAACGGTTCCAGAGAAAACGTGCGCACAAAAAAGTTACGGACACGCGGACTAACAGATAGAATTTTTTTCGCTCAAATTTGAATTGTCGACGTTTCATGACATTCTAAACCCATTTCAACAAAAAATTGTTTTGCAAATTAACAGGTTAATTTACTCGCGAACAAAAATTAATATAGTTTGAATTGATAAGATGGTGAATAGCTAAATAAACTTCAACTTACCTATTGTACATGAAAAATAATAATATAGAAGGAATGTACATACGTTATGTATATATAAAATCTTATGGATATATGTAGTCATTTTCATTTGCTTATTTGCAAAATTTATTTTGTGCTATGTAACTCCCGTAACTTAATTAATATTATTAGTCACATCTTATGATTGTTGTCATTATTGTTACTGTTATTTGAATAATTTGAAGCAGTAGTAGTATATGTTTTAAGAGTAGAATAGCTGTTGAACTAAACTTCGCCTTTTAGAAAAAAAAATTATATTTGTGTTCTCCAATAAAGACTACTTATTATACTCTTCGCATATATAAAACAAAGAGTACATTGCATTTGATCGGCATATTTCCAGTCCTGGTAATATCGCTCGTAGAGAACAAATTTCATGTCATTGTGTTGGTGATCGAATTCTGAACAACTGTGAAAATGTCCGTCCGTCCGTCCGTCCATCTATTCTTTCGTCTATCTGTCTGTCTGTCTGTCTGTCCGCCAGTCACGTTTTTTTTATAACTTTGGAATGTAAATTAGTGTTAGTTAGGGGAAGATCCCTATTTATTTTGAACAAAATCAATGAGTAAATAAAAAAGTTATAAATAATTTAAATCTTAAAGAAATATTTTTCTTTGAGTATTGTAATTGAATAGTAATCGTATGAAATGTTATTTTCTATCAATATCTACTGATATGTTGTTCTATTGTGTAATAAGTTCCTAATATATTATCCGTGTATATACGATCCTTATTTCAACGTATTATTATACGAACTCAAATACTTTCAAGCAACAAGAAGAATTTTTCTACTGTTGAAAGCTTTCGACATACACTCGTAGAATCGCGGGTCAAAGTCAGTTGTAGTTTGTTTTTAACGAATTTAATTCATCAATTACAATGAAATATAATATTAAAAATTTCTAAAACAATTTTATTTACAAAAAACTGCGAAGAGTATCCTATGGAATGTGAAACAATTATATACAAAGTTAAATAAATCAGCGAGAACTATAATGTTTACTCTAGTTATTATTATACTCTTGGCAAATACAAAGCGAAGAGGATATTACACGATATTACGTGATCGACACTTTTCTAAAACCGGTAATTTTTAAAAATAAAATGAAAAAATTATTAATTATATATGTTAAAAAACATTGATTTTTTTAAATTTGTAATTAAACAAAAAAATTCTAAAAGCCACATTATTTATATTTACAAAAAACCCACAGAATGTGCAACAGTTAAATAAAATGTCCAATAAATCAGCGAGGAGTATAATGTTTACTCTAGTTATTAATTACATTTACCCTCAGAATGCTCTATTTATGCATTGTAACCCAAACTTGCTAATACTACAGTTCCCGCTAAAATTAAGTATACACTTAAAAAAGATTGGGATGAACATTTATATATTACCAGAGACAAATATTACTATGCCTATGAATGACTAAGCAGAAGCAGGTAGTAAATTCCTTTTTCGGTTAAAACGCGCGAAAATGAAGCCATCTGTTCCAATACAACAGCATCTTTTAATTGTCTTAAATTGCTCAATTCCTTTTTGCAGTTTTCATATCATAGAAATATACTACAGTAGTTCAAAAATGCCTTAATACCGAAAGTTACACTGCACTCTTCACATACACTTTATTTAAACAATTAATATAGCATTCGTTAACAAGAAATTTCAGAATAATTGGGCAACACCTAAATCTAGAAAGAAAAGCTTTCCATTCGTTTGAAAATCATTAGGAAATATTAAAAAAAGAAATCTGTGCATGGTGCCTGTGTTGAAATAGGTTTAGAATGTCATGAAACGTCGAGATTTTAAATTTGAGTGAAAGGAAGAAAATTCTGTCTGTCTGTCTGTAACTTTTTTATACGCACGATATCTCTGGAAGGGTTTAAGACATTGACTTAAAATTTTATTCACGTATGTACTATAACGAAATCTTGAACTGGATTGTTTTTTGAACTTATCCGGTGAGGGGTTAGGTGTAAATAGGGGTAAATAGGAGAATTTTTTGGGATTTGGCGTATAATATTTCTATCTCCCCGCTCCATCCCCACTCCATTATAAAAGGGATTGATAAAATAAAATTGAGATATTCACTTTAAATTTGGTACCTACATATATATATTATATTCTGAGATGATGCCCTTGAAGAGTTGTGGATTAAATAGGGGTAAATAGGGGAAAATATGTAGAGCAAGCTGGTAAGAGTACAGAAACTTGGAATTTGGTGTATATACTAGAAGCCAAGGTCTCAGATTTTTTAATTATATTTTTCAACTCTCCCACCACCCCCACTCCATTATTAAAGGGGTTGATAAAATAAAATTGAGACATTCACTTGAAATTTGGTGTACGTATATATTATAACAACACCTGGAACTGGATTATATGTTGAGATGATTCCGTATATGTTATAACAACACCTGGAACTGGATTATATTTTGAGTTGATTCCGCCCAGCAAACATTTAAGTATTATTTGACGTCAAGACTACCTAAATTATGTATAATAAATTTAGTCGCAAAATTAAAATTAACCATATTTTGGTAAAATTTACGTTGATGCTACGTGGAATCGACATAAGTGGAGAATAAGACGACGTCGAAATCAAGTTATATCAACTAAAACAGATAAAATTACATATAAATCTTACTTGTAGTCGCACAGTAGATTTGGTTACTAATACTTGTTTAGGTAAATTTTACTTGAATTCAACGTCAATTCGACATCAAGTTGACTAGTTTTAGGTAGAATTTACGGACATATGTGAAATTGAAAAATGACACCAAGTGGAAAAAAATAAGATTTTTACACTTATTTGGTATTTTTCTCTATAAGTAGTCGACATATGGTTGTCAGTCACTTACAAAACTGAAGAGATACCTAACTCACAATAACAATACAAGATGAATGCCGGTAACTAAAATCAGTACAATTTATGAGGAAAGTATTTGCAGTTCTCGCTTATTGAAATCAATGCGTCGAAAATTTTTCTGTGAATAGTAGCAGCTGTACTCCATAAAGTACTAATGCGCCTCAAAAATATTCATCTATAAGAAAATTTCTGTTACTAAATAAAAAAATTATTGTAATATTTTCAGCCGAAAGTATACTATACTTGTTAAATATGAGTTTACAGGCATAATTATGTATTTTATTAAACTTTTCGTCAGCTTGTTTCCATATACACTCATTTTACAAACTACAATTTGGAATCATACTTCAACTGCGCTGAGAAAATATGGCGTCTTGTGCTAATTAGACCTCTAAGTTAAAATTACCATGACAATCTACGTATTTTATAGTTGAAATTATCACAGGTCAAGTTACACTAAAATTTACGACATTTTGGTTAACTTTACCTATTGAAAGTATTATTAACTCTGTTGTTATATCAAATAATTACTTGTAAGTAAATATAACCTATTTATATTACCTTATTTTGAATATACTACCTATTGATAAATTCTACTTATTATGTGTAAATTTTAACTCGACTAGTGTATTGTGTTGACGAGTGAGTTGTCATAATGGAGCCATATGATATTGCCTTGATATTCGACAGCGCCCGAAAGTTCTGGAAGCTCGGCTGGCATTCGGCAATGCCCTTTTATTGAAATTCTATAGACAATTATTTCCACATACTAGAGTGCAAATATAGTCAAGATGTTCTCCTGTAAAAAGACTTGGATGGAAAATCTGGATGCGGAAGTAGCGATTCCTTAAGCTTTGGTTTTTTACCTTTGTCATACTTCATTTGTATATTGGCACCACGAATTACCCAACCATGCTACGTTAATGGCCTCTTTTAATGACTGAAATAATTTTTAGATAATAACTATACCACCTAAGTACCTAATGGTTCAAATAACCTAAATAATATGAATTCGACAAAAAGGTTAGACGGGGGTTAGCTTCTGAATATTTTATAGTGAAGTTTACTTTGAGGTCGATTTTCCAGATTACTGCGACAAAGAGGTTTAAAATGTATTTTTTTAGAGTAACTTTAAGGTCAGTTTAAGGGTAATTGACTTAATTGGTGAAATTAGGTAGATAATCTAGGTAGAATTTATCGATGTTGTCTACCTAATATTACTTCAAAGAAGAGTAATAAAAGTGACCAAATAAGTTGCTATTTAGGTATATATTACGTAGGATTTCCAACAAAATCTACCTAGAAAGATATTCGACTATTAGAAATATTTTTAGTCTCTAAAAAGGTAAATATTACCTAATTATATTACCTATTTCGACCTTATTGGAAATTTACCCTTGAGGTCAATTTTGGTAGATTTTTTAGTAGTTTTCCACTTGCTGTTTTTGTTAAATTTACCTTTAAAGAAAATTGTGTATGAGGTAGATCAATTGGTATTATTTACGTAATCTTAAATCTAAATTAAGACTAATTGGTCAATTTTTATCGGAGGTCTATTTTTCCAGTCAATTTTACTTTATAATCACTTTAGTAAGTAAATTTGTCTTGTCCCAAGTCGAATTGGAGTTAATTTTGACAAAAATGTTTGCTGGGCGTTGAAGAATTGGGGGTTAAATGGAAGTGAAGGAAAAGGAAAGGAAAAAGAGTAAAACAAGCTGGTAAGAGTACAGAAACTTGATATTTGGTGTATATACTAGAAGCCAAGGCCTCCGATTTTTTTATAATATTTTCAATTTCTCCCACTACCCCCATTATACATTATTGAAAGGGTTGATAGAATAAAATTGAGATTTTCACTTAAAATTTGGTGCATGTATGTATTAGTACGACATCTATAATTAGATTGTATTATGAGGTGATTCCGTTGAAGGGTTGGGGGTTAAGTAGGGGTAAATAATGGAAAATAAGTAAAGCAAGCTGGTAAGAGTACAGAAATTTGGAATTTGGTGTATATACTAGAAGTCAAGGTCTCTGATTTTTGCATATCTTTCAATGGGCTTGTTCCATGATATTCTTTTTATATGGTTTTTATACTTTTTCATATAGTACTCGATATTCTCATTATACACTTAAAATTTCGTATTATTAACTTTTTCCGTTCTCGAGATATAAGGAGTTGAAATTGGTAATAGTTGCAAAAACCGAGCGCTCATATGTGACGTCACTATACGTAAGTGACGTAAGAAAAATGGCTTTCTGGGACCTTTCAAATTTAACCTGAAAAGTCGAAAAACATGGAATTTTTAAACGCTGGTAACTAAATAAATACGTCGAGTGGAAGTTCGTTCTATGTGTCTACGGAAAGAAGAAGGTCGACAATGAATTATAATCGTAAATTGCAGGATCGAAATTGAAAATTCGTTCTGGCAGGAGCGAGAGAAAATTGTAATTTTTTGACATTTCACCAAATTGTACTCCCCTACTGTCAAGTAGTAAGCCAAACAAACAATACTTCGAAAACACTTATAATTATAACCAATAAGGAGCATCAAGTCTATTGAGATCGCCGAGTCTATGCGTATAGTGACGTAGCGCCTGGCCACGCCCCATTTTCGTGAGATGGAAATTTGTAATAGTTTTTAAGATACTAAACGTGCGAATAAGATTCTGATATTTTGCAGATCCATTAATTTATACTTGCACTTTCGATTTGTGAAATAAAAAAAAAATGCTGAACAAGCCCATTGTCCCACCACCCCCACTACATTATTAAACGGGTTGATAAAATAAAATTGAGATATTCACTTCAAATTTGGTACACGTATATATTATAACAACACCTGGAACTTCATTATGTTTTGAGATGATTCCGTTAAAGGGGGGGGGGGTGTATAGGGGAAAATAGGTGGAGGAAGCTAATAAGAGTCCAGAAACTTCATTTTTGGTGTACGTGCTAGAAACTAACATTTCAAATTTATTTATGACATCTGCCTCAAATGTTATTAAAATTCTATGACCAATTATTCCCACATACTAAAGTGCAAATATAGTCGCAATATTTTTCTTTAAAGAGACTTGGATGGAAAATCTGGATGTGGAAGTAGTGATTCCTTAGGCAGCGTTTTTTTTATTGTTACTGTAATGTTTTAATTATCACAATACGAATCTAAGCCTAATTATTTGGCTTAAATATAAATGTACTCTGAATATTTATTGACCTGAAGATCAAAACTACTTGAAAAAAAAATGTTTTAAACAGTTTAACCTGGACCTACTAAGGTGTAATCTGACTGAATCCTCTGCTCCATTCCCCGATAACCACATTCTTATTTTTAATTTCATCACCCTGTGGCTTACAGTCCCTTCCAATCTAGCTGTAAAAGTAAATTGAACGTATTTACATGTTATTTTCCACGATCACTTTCAACAATGAAGTATCACAAACTCCATGCCAGTACAAGCGTAAAAAATGTATATTCCAAAACGTAATCTTATTTTAGAAAGAATGCATATAAAAAATAACTGCAAACACTGCACTTCCAAGCAGACAGTGTACTGTCAAGGAGACAAATACATGATTTAAACGCATTAGGTGTACGTTATTTATGCGTATTTTTTTTACGCATATTTTTTGTCTATTTTAATCGTTTGGTTTAGTTAATCATAATTATTCATTTGAATCTCTCATACTCTACCTCAGTACTTAAACTAAAAATATCAGCTCAATATCTCCGAGTTTAGTTTTCATACACTTCAAAATTGTGACTAATACATACTAAAACTATGACTTAATATTTTACCTACAGCAATTCTTATCTAACACACTCAAAAAAAATTGTGGCCTGATACACCTTAAAATTGTGACTTAACACATATTAAAATTGTAACCTAACACACATTAAAATTGTGACCTAATACACTCTTAAAAAAATTGTGACCTATTAGTTCCAAAATTTTCAAAGCGTGTGTAAACATCTTAAACGCGAGTGTATCCAAATTCTACAAATACTGGCATATTTAGTATTGAAAAATGAACGATTCTCGATAAACAAATCTGCATAGGCCACAATTGGGTCCTGGGGTACATAGGTCACAATTGGCCGAATACGTGTAAGTGTGTGTGTGTGTGTGTGTGTGTGAAACCTATGATGAATCAAGCACGGAATGGCGGTATTTCGAAACAATGTTAAAAGTTTAAAAATGAATTATTATTTGTTTGCTTATAATTGTATTGAAACATATTCTTTATAGGATTTTGCAAACAGCAGAAATAAATAACTATCTATAACTAAAAAAAGCTATGTGTAAAAATATTAATGAAATCTTTGCATTTTTTCGATAACCTGAATTCTGGTTGTGCTAGCAAATTAAAATCCTAAAATGAATTTCTCTAATTTCTTATTTGACAATTCTCATTCTAACACTAGCATCCACACAGTCCCCTAGGGTCATGCAGATTAAACTAGTATCTACATAACCCCCTATGATCATGAAGATTCAGTTAAAAATTCCAAGAAACAGAATGATAGATTTCATAAAAATGTAATCCATTAGAATGAAATTTTTTTAAGACAAGGTAGATAAATAAATTCATTTTAGGTTTTTGTTCTCATTTTTAACTGAATCTTCATGATCGTAGGGGGTTATGTAGATACTAGTTTAATCTGCATGGCCGTAGGGGATGTGTGGATGCTAGTGTTAGAATGAGAATTGGCAAATAAGAAATTAGACAAATTCATTTTAGGATTTTAATTTGCTAGCATAACCAGAATTCAGGTTATCGAAAGAATGCAAAGATTTCATTAATATTTTTACACAAACTTTTTCTTTTAGTTATAGATAGTTATTTTCTCTGCTGTTTGCAAAGTCCTATAAAGAATATGTTTTAATACATCATAAGCAAAGAAATAAAAATTTATTTTTAAAAGTATATATATCAACAACCACGAATCTGATGTGTATTACGGAGTATATCTCAGAGGTTCTCGACCGACAAGGTCAGGTAGACGTAATATACACCGACTTTTCAAAGGCCTTTGATCGATTAGATCATGGTGTATTGCCGAACAAGCTTGATGGTGTTGGTTTGTCACTCAATCTGATCACTCTTTTTAAGTCATACCTCAGCAACAGACTACAATTTGTTGAACACAAAGGCTACAAATCCAAACATCTAAACGCAACTTCCGGGGTGCCACAAGGGTCAGTCTTGGGTCCTCTGCTATTTAATATATACATAAATGACATCACACACAATCCTAATACGAAACATCTACTGTACGCAGATGACATGAAGATCTACTGCTCATTCTCGGACATAGGCGATTGTATTAACCTACAACATGATCTTGACAGCATAAGTAGATGGTGTATAAAAAATAATGTCACTTAACAGTAAGAAGTGTAATATTTTGTCATTCTATCGCAAGAAGAACGCGATTATATTTCCTTATAGTTTGGACCACACCTGTCTGCAACGTCCAAGTTCTTTTAAAGATTTAGGAGTCACCTTTGACCCCCAATTAAATTTCAGTAAACCTATTCATGAAATTCTCAGCAAAGTCAATAAGAACATGGGATTCATCATACGTAATTCAAAAGAGTTTAGCTCACGCGAAGTACTAATGTCTCTTTATTACGCTTTTGTTCGTTCTCATTTGGAGTATGCCTCCCTAATATGGTATCCTAGATATGAACATCAAGTACATTTGCTCGAGAACGTACAGAGGAAATTCTTAAAATTTGTATCTTTTAAACTAACTGGTACCTACCCTCCAATTGGTTACCCCCATGACGTCTTGTTGATAGAATGTGTCATGGTTTCTCTAGATACACGTAGACAAGCTCATTCCATAATCCTTCTATATAAATTATTGAATTCCATAATCGACTGTCCAGAAGTGCTAAGCCAGCTTAATTTAAATGTTCCCCGTCCCAGTTCTAGACATCTTGAAACCTTCAATCAACCTACGCCTCGTACACGGTTACTTGAATCGTCGCCAGTTTTTACAATGTGTAAGAACTATTCGTCAGTGCAACACAATATTGATGTATTTAACACCTCTTTGTCGAAAATAAAAACTGTATTTAACTAGCAAGTTATATTTACAATCAGGTTATAAATAGGATATACATTATATATCTGGACTTACTAAATATTTGTGTGTATGCCCGTATATAGGTATATATGTCTGTATGTGTATACCGGAATACATAATTACATAAGTATGTATTTATCATTTGATTTTTGCTTGCCATAATGTCATGTCATAATGTCATAATGTTCTTGTCTTTTACCTGAAATGTACGTACCCTACTTTAATGGAAATTATATTAGAATGTAATTATAAGTATTATATGTTATACTTTGCCTATCCTGTAATTGGTCCTTGACTGTTGGATAGTTGTAAATAAATAAACAAATAAATAAATAAATACTAGAATGGGCTATCGCCCATTCTAGCTCCTCCGGAGGGGTGACAGCTAAAGCTGTCAATGCGAGTGCTCCGCACTCGATTAGGTAACGCTTGAATCATTGTAGAAAGCTTGATTTTTCGTTTTCAATTTTCACTTTTTTTGGGTTTTTTAAATTTTAAGTTTTCAGTTTTTTAATTTTCAGTTTTTTAGTTTTTCGGTTTTTCATCTTTCAGTGTTTCGGTTTTTAAGTTTTCAATTTTTAAATTTTTCAGTTTTTCAGTATAGTTTTTCAGTTTTCAGTTTTTCAGTCTTCAGTTTTTAGTTTTTCAGTTTTTCAATTTTTCAATTTTCAGTTTTTCAATTTTTTAGTTTTCAGTTTTTCAATTTTTCAGTTTTTCAATTTTTCAGTTTTCAGTTTTTGAGGTTTTCAGTTTTCAGTTTCATTTTTCAGTTTATCAGTTTTTCAGTATTTCAGTTTATCAGTCTTTCAGTCCTTTAGTCTTTCAGTTTTTCAGTTTCTCAATTTCTCAGTTTCCCAGTTTTTCAGTTTCAGTTTAAAAGTTTTAAAGTTTTAAAGTTTGTAAGTTTTTAATTTTCTAAGTTTTTAAGTTTCTAAGTTTTTAAGTTGTTAGGTTTATAAGTTTTTAAGTTTTGAAGATTTGAATTTTGAAGTTTTTAAGTTGTTTTTCAGGTTTTCAGGTTTTCAGTGTTTCAGTGTTTAAGTGTTTCAGTTTTTTAGTTTTTCAGTATTTCAGTTTTTCATTGTTCAGTTTTTCATTTGTCAGACTTTTATTTCAGTTTTTCAGTTTTCAGATTTTCAGTTTCTAGTTTTTCACCTTTCAATTTTTTAGTTTTCAAGTTTTCAAGATTTCAAGTTTGCAAGTTTGCAAGTTTTCAAGATTTCAAGTATTCAAGTTTTCAAGTTGTCAAGATTTCAAGTTTTCAATTTTTCAAGTTTGCAAGTTTTCAAGTTTTCAAGTCAAGTCTTCAAGTTTTCAAGTTTATCAGTTTTTCAGTATTTCAGTTTTTCAGTTTTTCACTTTCATATTCGTAATTAGGTACTTCAGTAACCTTCACATTCCGAGTTTCAGCTGAATCGGACGGCAAATAAGAAAGTTACAATAAATAGCGGATATTGGGCTATGGGGACGCCGCCATTTTGAAGTTTTCAATTTCACAATCAGCTACTTAAGTAACTTCAAGATATCGAGTTTCATTTGAATCGGACGATAAATAAGGAAGTTACAGTAAATGATGAATATTATGCTATGGAGACGCCGCCATTTTGAATTTTTGAGTTACGATAACATATTCGTGATCTGTGACCTCGATAACATATACATACCTATTTTCAGACGAATGGCACCATAAATGGTAAAATGGGTCCTGCAACTCCGCCACCATTTTGAATTTTTCAATTTCGACGTCATATTCACAGTCAGCTACTTCAGTTACTTCAACATACCGAGTTTCATTTGAATCGATTGGAAAATATAGAAGTTACAATAAATGATAAATATTAGGCTATGGGGACGCCGCCATTTTGAATTTTTTAGTTACGATAACATATTCGTGATCTGTGATCTCGATAACATATACATACCTATTTTCAGACGAATGGCACCGTAAATGATAAAATGGGTCCTGCAACTCCGCCGCCATTTTGAATTTTTCAATTTCGACGTCATATTCACAGTCAGCTACTTCAGTAACTTGAACATACCGAGTTTCATTTGAATCGATTGGAAAATATAGAAGTTACAGTAAATGATGAATATTAGGCTATGGGGATGCCGCCATTTTGAATTTTTGAGTTACGATAACATATTCGTAATCTGTGACCTCGGTAACACATACGCACTTATTTTCAGTCAAATGGCATCGTAAATGGCAAAATGTGTCCTGCAGCTCCGCCGCCATCTTGAATTTTTCAATTTCGATTTCGGATTCGTAATCGGCGACCTCGAAAACCCTCACATACCGATTTTGAGCGGTGTGACGCCATAATCGACAAACATCGTCCGCCATTTTGGCGCCGCCATTTTGAATTTTGCGATTCCGACGTCACATTCGTGAGCACCGTGGTAGATAATCCCCGAGTACCAAATTTCAGGCCAATCGGACGACAAATAAATTTAATTGCGATTTTCGAGATTTGTTTTGCGCACCCGTACTATTGGCATTCTATTTAATTTGTAAAAATGTAAAAATTTGACATCAAAACTTATTTCCGCGTTGCTGGCAACGCTTCCGCGTAGCTGTCAACGCCTAACTTCACACACATAATTTTTACCACCTATTTCAGAAATTTATGTCGGAATGGAAAACATGGATTTTAAAAACTGTGATTTTTCAGGAGATAATGGGAGTTGAGAGGCTTTCTAGGTCTCAAATTAATCGGAAAGGACGATATTTTGTTGTGATAGTGGAGTGTGCGGGCCAAAACGGAAATTCGGCCCGACACGGGCGTGTGAAAGTTGGTTTTTTTGTGAGAAAGTGAAAAACGTCTACGTACAAAAAAATTCATAATTAAGCAAGTACATAGAATAGAAGCTCGTTCTGTGTCTCGATGGAAAGGGAGAGCTTGGCCCTTTCCCGTGATACCAAATTTTACAGGGAAAATCGAAAATTCGGCCTCACAGGGGCGAGACAAATGTGACAAATTTGAGTGTGTTAAAACGTAACCTAGAAAATTGTAAAACATGAAATTTTAAAACACTCATATTTTAGTTAATACTTGACGTAAAAGCTCGATCTTAGTCTCTATTTGAACACGGAGATTGGCATTTTATTCGTGCAGTACGTGCCCTGGGTTAATTAAAAAATTTAGTGTAGTTCTGTGCGAAATAAGAATGGACATTTTCGTAAAAATCGAAAACCGTAAGTACTTTAAAAATACATAAGTGAATAAAAATCGGGAGTGGAACGGCGTTCGACGTCTCTCTGGAAAAAAGAGGAACGTAGCTTTCTGGCGATACCGAGTTTGACCGGAAAAATGGAAAATTAGGCCCGTGGCGAGCGCGACAAAAGTAGCTTTTCTGGGATATTTTAAATTTAAAATATCACATAATTTCGAAAAATTCTTCCACTTTGACCGCCCGTATCTCGTTAATTTTTGAAGCTGGAAAAAAAACAAAAAAAAAGACTTTTAGATAATTCATTTTTCTACATTTTCGTTAGGGCGAAGTATTTTGCTCTAGGAGGCCCCGTTTAGAAGTTATGGAGGTTTAAAGGTGAAAACGTCAAATTTTTCGCCTTTTTGCACCGCCGCACCTTTCGGCCGATATCTCCGAAACGAAGCGACGTACGGAATTTTTGAAGATACCGGAGGAAGCGGAAAGAAACGCTCTTGTCCTTTGAGATTTTTTTATTTTGAGCTAGCTCCAGCCGTTTTCGAGTTATAGGCGAAAAACCGGAAAAATGAGTCTCGCTTCGGATTCGAAACAGCGCAAAAACGTGCAATCTTAAAACGTCCGTATTTTTGGAAATACATATTTTGGAGCGCCGTACGGCATCGCGGCGGAACGGGGAGAGATTCTAGTTATAGCTAGCCGCAAACTGCGAGGTCGAAATCGAAAATTAAGCCCGGCAGGAGCGAAAGGAAATCGTACATTTTTGACGTTTACGAAATACCAAATCGCCTTCCCCTATTTTCTCTTTTACCCCTCGACTCCTCATTCCCCAAAAAAGCGGGCGAGAGAGATAGGTGACTTTCGTTCGATTATAACGGAAAAACCCGGAAAAATACCGGAACCGAGTATAGCCTAAGCACTGTAGGATTCCGTCCCGAACACTTTCGAGCCGGGCACGGACCGGCGAAATGAAGCGCGTCTCGACGGCATGTACCTTAAGATCGCAAAGAGGAAGGGGCTCGCACCAACTGCTCTTTAATTAATATTACTAGAATGGGCTATCGCCCATTCTAGCTCCTCCTGAGGGGTGACAGCTAAAGCTGTCAATGCGAGTGCTCCGCACTCGATTAGGTAACGCTTGAATCATTGTAGAAAGCTTGAATCAATGTAGAAAGCTTGGTTTTCAGTTTCGATTTCAGATTCGTCATCAGCGACCTGAAAAACATCTAGGTACCGATTTTCAGTCGAATCGGTCCATAAATGACATATGTAGTCAGCCATTTTGGTTGCCGCCATGTTGAATTTTGTAAATCTAATGTTATATTCGTTATCAGCTACACTAATAACCTGTACATACCGAGTTTCATTTGAATCGGACTGTAAATAAAAAAGTTAGAATAAATGGCTATGGGGACGCCACCATTTTGAATTCTTTAGCGATGGTCACAGATTCGTGATCTGTAGCCTCGATAACACTCACCGACCTATTTTTGGACGAATGTCACCGTAAATGACAGATTTTATTCAACAATTCGTACCGCCTTTTTGAATTTTTCAGTTCCGTAATCATATTCGTTACCATCTACTTTAATAACCTCTAAATACCGAGTTTCAGCCGAATCGGTTGGTAAATAAGAAAGTTACAGTAAATAATGGATAATAGGCCATGGGGACGCCGCCATTTTAAATTTTTCAATTTCGATTTCATATCCACAATCAGCTACTTCAGTAACCTTATAATATCGAGTTTCATTTGAATCGGACGGTAAATAAGGAAGTTACAGTAAATGATGAATATTAAGCTATGGAGACGCCGCCATTTTGAATTTTTGAGATACGATGACATATTAGTGATCTGTGACCTGGATAACACGTACATACTTATTTTCAGACGAATGGCACCGCAAATGACAAAATTTGTCCTGCAACTCGGCCGCCATTTTGAATTTTTCAATTTCGATTTCGGATTCGAATTTGGCGACCTCAAAAACCCCCACATACCGATTTTGAGAGGTGTGACGCCAAAATCGACAAACATCGTCCGCCATTTTGGCGCCGCCATCTTGAATTTTGCGATTTTGACGTCATATTCGTGATCAGCGTGGTCGATAATCCCCGAGTACCAAATTTCAGGTCAATCGGACGACAAATAAATTTAATTGCGATTTTCGATGAATTTGGCTCACCCTATATCAGCATTATTTTGCTCACTCTGTAAATTACAAATTACCCAGAATTCCTAGTATATTGTTATGTGCGTTAGTTAAAATGGCGGAAGCAAAACATGGACTTTTGAAACGGCGATATTTCAGGAAATAATGGGAGTGGAGAGGCTTTCTAGGTGTCAAATTAATCGGAAAGGACGATATTTTGTTGTGATAGTGGAGTGTGCGGGCCAAATCGGAAATTCGGCCCGGCACGGGCGTGTGAATGTTGGGTTTCTTGTGAGAAAGTGAAAAACATCTACGTACAATTAAATTCATAATTAAGCAATTACTTGGAGTAGAAGCTCGTTCTGTGTCTCGATGGAAAGGGGGAGCTTGGCCCTTTCCCGTGATACCAAATTGTATAGGGAAAATCGAAAATTCGGCCTCGCAGGGGCGAGACAAATGTAACAAATTTGAGTGTGTTAAAACGTAACCTAGAAAATTGTAAAACATGAAATCTTAAAACACTCATATTTTAGTTAATACTGGACGTAGAGGCTCGATCTTAGTCTCTATTTGAACACGGAGATTGGCATTTTATTCGTGCAGTACATGCCCTGGGTTAATTAAAAAATTTAGTGTAGTTCTGTGCGAAATAAGAATGGATATTTTCGTAAAAATCGAAAACCGTAAGTACTTTAAAAATACATAACTGAATAAAAATCGGGAGTGGAACGACGTCTCTGTGGAAAAAAGAGGAACGTAGCTTTCTGGCGATACCAAGTTTGACCGGAAAAATGGAAAATTAGGCCCGCGGCGAGCGCGACAAAATTAGCTTTTCTGGGATCTTTTAAATTTAAAATATCACATAATTACGAAAAATTCTTCCACTTTAACCGTCCGTATCTCGTTAATCTTTGGAGCTGGAAAAAAACAAAAAAAAAGACTTTTAGATAATTCATTTTTCTACATTTTCGTTAGGGCGAAGTATTTTGCTCTAGGAGGCCCCGTTTAGAAGTTATGGAGGTTCAAAGGTAAAAATGTCAAATTTTTCGCCTTTTTGCACCGCCGCACCTTTCGGCCGCTATCTTCGAAACGAAGAGTCGTAAGAAATTTTTGAAGGTACCGGAGGAAGCGGAAAGAAACGCTCTTGTCCTTTGAGATTTTTTTATTTTAAGCTAGCTCCAGCCGTTTTCGAGTTATAGGCGAAAAACCGAAAAAATGAGTCTCGCTTCGGATTCGAAACAGTGCAAAAACGTGCAATCCTAAAACGTCCGTATTTTTTTATATACATATTTTTGAGCGCCGTACGGCGTCGCGGCGGAACGGGGAGAGATTCTAGTTATAGCTAGCCGCAAACTGCGAGGTCGAAATCGAAAATTGAGCCCGACAGGAACGAAAAGAAATCGAACATTTTTGACGTTTACGAAATACCAAAACGACCTCTCCTATTTTCTCTTTTACCCCTCGGCTCCTCATTCACAAAAAAAGCAGGCGAGAGAGATAGTGGACTTTTACCCGTTAATTATAGAAAAACCACGAAAAATACCCGCCCCGGATACGGCCTAAGCGACGGAAAAATCGCCGGCGAATCAAACGACGCCGGACCCGCGCCGAAAAACCTCCTCCCCTCAGAGGAGTTCCTATTGTAAAATGGCAATTTTAGAGGGGTACAGATCAACTCCTTTTTAATAATAACGCGGCCTGGCGGCCGTGTTGATAACGCGGCCTGGCGGCCGTGTTGATAACGCGGCCTGGCGGCCGTGTTGATGAATTATGAATTATGATATGAAGTTGGAACATAAAGAGGTTTTCGATAAAATTGGTTAAAGCTCTACCCTTTCTACAATTTTTAAAATAAATACCTGGAACTTTCACATATTATTCTTGAAGTAATGTATAAAAAGATCCAATGAGTGAAAAAAATATGAAAAAATTATTTTTGAAGATGCACACTGCCAAAATTTTGAGCAAGTGATAAAATTCGATATGTATTTACTAACTTTAACTATCTACCTATTACTCTGATTTAAATCGCATTATTAAACTCTTCACAAATACAAAATGAAGAGTATATTGCATTCGATCGGCAGATTTCTAAAACCGGTAATATTGCTCCTAGAGAAAAAATTTCGTATCACACAATTCGATCACTAGAATTCGGAACAACTTTCAAAATGTCCGTCCGTCCGTCTGTCTGTCTGTCCGTCACGTTTCTTGTAAGCGCGATAACTTAAGAACAAAAAGTCCAATAGTGTTGAAGTTTGGACAGTAAGTTAGTGTTAGTTAGAGGAAGGACCCTATTGTTTTTGAACAAAATCGATCAATAAATAAAAAAGTTAGTTATTAATTTCTGAAATTAAAAAAAATATATTTTGTTTTGTAATTAAACAAAAAAAGTTTGAAACTAATATCATTTACAAAAAAAACTGTGAAGAGTATCCTATAGAATGTGCAACAATTATATAACAAGTGTAGCAAATCGGCGAAGAGTATAATGGTTAGCTTGTTAGATTTCTACATGTGCAATTTTTAGAGCTTGAAATGTGTACTTTAAGATGCTTCAAGGGGATGTACTTTAAAAATTAAATCAACCCTCTTTATTTTATGAAAAGAAAGGAAACATTTTTGTTTGTCCCAAAATTCGTGAAACTAGGGGTAAAGTAAACGTTAATACCTTTTATTAAACAAATTATTTAGCATACCTATTACCTATCTATCGGATCTTTTTATACGTTACTTCAAGAGTAATATGTGAAAGTTTAAGGCTTTTTATCTTTAAATTCGTGGAAAAGCTTTTACCCAATTCATCAGAAATCTCTTTATGTTCCGATATCATATATGTACTACTTCTGCATCCATTCATTTTATATTTGAAAATATGGTAATCCAATAGCCACATGTTTTTTGTTCCACTTAAGCTTTGTTGAGCTCAATTTCATTATTTAGTTCAAAAGTTACAACAAATTTAGTGTAGCGCGTCCGAGAGCGCGCACGCTTCGCTCCCCGTACTTATGTTCCATTCTCGTGCGTTGAACAAAAAAATGTGGAGCCTACATTTTTGATCGTACAAAAAAACTTCATATATATGTTTAATGTGAAATTTCCCCCTCTATCACCAAGTGCTACTAGTTTTTTGATATTTTTTTATTTTTCGAGTTATTGTCCAAAAACCGAATTTCGGCAAATATTTTCAATTTTTTTTAGGGGTCGCCGGCACTTTACAGCTGTAAACTTTCTCTTATCGTACTCTACACCAACAAAAACACTTATTATGAAAAATTCAGCCATATAACATTTAGTGGCCGGATTATATCAATTTCTGTCTGACAACTGGGCTAAAATCCTTTCTCGAGATCCCAAAACTTTATCCGGACCCTAGGAAACAGTTTCTGTAATAATATTTCAAGTCCTTTCATTAAAAAGTTCCTACAGTTTCTATGTTTTATACATTTAAAATGCCTGTATTTCTTCCCATATCTCAACATAAATTATGGCCTGTCTTTTCTTTGAGTTCATGCGTTACTATTTTTTTATTAAACAAATATTTTTAATGTGGTCTGAGGACCCTATTAATTTTCTGCACTAGGGCCCCACGAGTGCTGGCTCCGTCACTGGTTAGCTGCCCAAACCTCGGCCTCAGCAGTGCCATCCAAAGTTAATTTTACAACAAGCCTTGCTGGCACTTCGGGTCAAACATAATTAATTCTGTTTAAGCCAATATATCATTATTTAAGCAACTCAGAAACACGATTGTTGTTTATATGAGTCACGTTTGATGTTAAAACAAAATGTCATAACAAATTTTATCGCCGCTAAATTATGGGATATTAGTTTTATGGTTCGAGCAATCTACTTCATAAAGCAATTTCATTTGTGTGCATTTAAATAATAAGTCAATTATTACTGTTGCTATACAATGGACCATATATTTTATTGGTAATTGTTAATTTTTCTTAGTGACGTACAGATCAAAAACATAGATATTTTATACTTTGGCAAAGAAAGAAACGATGGTCGAGGTAGGTAGGTATAGGTACCAATGTAAAACTCGTAGTTTCAGCAGGATTTTTAAAATCTTAGATATGGAAGTTGTTCATATTTCGGGAAATAAATTGTAAGTCAAAATTGAATCAAGCCTAAGATTCGGGATTTACGAATTTTGTTGTAAGAATTGTAATTTGAAGTATGTTGGACAAGCATAATATTCAATTATAACAAGATTCAAGGAACATACGGCTCATCTCAAAAATGAAAGAACAGAAAAGTTTAGTTTTGTTCAATATACCTTTGATAACAATAAAGCTATTAGAAATTGAAAAATGTAAAAGTGTTATAACACGGTTAGCTGAGTTTTAGATAGAGACGACAGGATTGGTTGAATTTGTTTATCCATGACAATGTTTTGATAAAAATATAGGCATGTTCTTAGTTGTACTTTAGTTTTAACCATCTCTCAATGAAACCAACATAGTTGGCGCAACGCAAGTTAAGTTTTATTATTCGGTTTATTATCCATTATCATACTTTTAGAAAACTAGATATCAGCCTGTAACACTTTCTAATCGTTTTAGCAACTCTATGCTCTTCGTGTGCTAAGCACTATAATGGGAGCATCCATAAATTACGTAAGGTATTTGAGGGTGGGTGGGCCTCTGCTAATATCTTTTAAAATCTTATATGGGGTTGGGTCTATGTCTTGATTCATAATTAGATTTAAAACAGGTGGCTGTCGCCATTTATTAAACTGTACATAAGTTGTTTTATATAAATTTAGAAGTAATTGATTACGTGTACACCATGATGAAAATTCGACTATTAAATTGTTTGTAGAATTATTTAATTCTTCTGGTGAGTCAGCCACAAGTTCCACTGTAACATTATCTGCATATATAATTAATTTGATGTCTTGACTGTGATGTGTTTCCAAACCATTAATAAATGTTGTGAATAATAAAGGAAAGAGGACTGCACCTTGAGGCAAACCGATAATAATATCCCTTTTTTTAGAGTAAATATTGTCTAATTTTACAACAATTTTTCGGCCGGTAATAAAAGACTCTATCCACTTAATTCAGAAACATCAATATTTTCAATTTCTTCATAAAATTCTTTTTTATTATCATAAGAAAAATATTATTCTGGCAGAGAAAAATTCATATTTTTTCAGCTTATCATATCGAGTAATTGTATAAACATTTTTTTTTCAAAATCACAAAAATAGAAAAAAGAGTGTCTTTCCTGAGGCTATACTGCCGGCCGCCATTTTGAATTGACCAAACTGACTCGGATTCGTAATCAGCGACCTCGAAAACCTCCCAGTAGAGATTTCCATGTCGAAATTTTCATATTAAAATTTTTTTTTTCAAGGCCTAATTTTTGAGGCTTATAACCCCCATAACTCCCCCATTTTGTCCGTCTGCAAAGATGTTAGTGGTGACGACTGATCCTGAGGGTTCAACAAACACTACGAAGAAGGAATCTTTAAAATCGGTGCTATTTCCCGACTATTATACAATTTCCACATAGTTACTGGATTATAAGTTTCTAGTTATTAGTTAATTTATTTATTTATTTATCACAAATTTCTTATAGTCTCCATTCTGATACATCTCTGTTTTTGACAGATAAGGGACAAATGTTTTGGAACAAGTTCCACATTCCCCAGCGCGGGTAACGTTCTGTCGAAGTCGAAAGATTAATATCTTATTAGACGCATCAAAATCAATGCCCCTACGAATTATCATCACATGTCCAATTATTCAACAAAAGTACAAACAAGTCTTTTTTTATAATGCTGGCCTTGGATACATTAATCTTTTCTGCATTGAAGTACTACCTTGAACTAAATGATAATGCATTTATATCATATTATAGTCAGTTATCTTTTATGGGCCTGTGAATAGTTAGATGCACAAAAAATCAAGAGATAACTATACTATACTGTTATTTTTATATACTAATAAATATCAATAGCCCCAAAAATGGCAACACAAGAGAGTATTTTATATCCCCTTTAAACCCCATTTTGATTTTTCTTCCTAGCTTGTTTGGTTTTCGAGCAATTCAATTTTCTCTATAGGTCGGGCGCAACAAAATTCAAATAAACGAAAATTAGCGCGCATTAAAAATACAAATTTTGCAATTTTTGTCAGTATCGATTTCCTCGAAAACCATGGCATATACAACAGAATTACAAGAGGATTTTTTTTTTAAGGTAATTAGTCAAGCTTTCTTTTTTATGATGAGCAATTTTTCTATATCTTCAACGATTAACGAGTTAAATAAGGCTTTCTTCACCGAAGGGGTCGTTTTTTTGGGGGGGTTGCGCGGCACTCCCAGAACTGGTTTTTGTGGTTTTGTGATGTTTAATCCTCGTACTAACAGTTACGGAAGGAAAATCTCAGATAATATTTTTTACGAGCTTCTGGTGTATTTTTTACTCTACCGACTGTACTATTTAGCCAAGAGACTAACAAATTATCAGATATACGTATATCTGTAAAACCCAAAGAAAAAAAAACGAAACGTTTCGTAACCTTTTAAAATCACCCTAAAGAACTAATAGGGATCTACACAGTGGACACTCACTTCACAAAGTCACAAAGTTCACAAAGTCTATAATTACTTTTATATAAACTCATTTAGGATTCACTTGACAATTAATTAACTTGTTATAATCCAACAAAACATCTCCAAGGGTCGTCTTCTTTCTCACAATAGCCTCGATTTCACTAATCCCTGTCAGAGCAAAGAGACAAATTCTCTGCATCTCCTGACATTTTAATACTAGAATTAATCGTCTATCAATCTCCCAACATGTTTTAGTTTCTGGCATTTCTTGTTGATACAACACAGAGAGGTTGTTTAAAAGCGAGCCAATAAATCACAGGGTGTCATGAGCCACCATGAAGTTGGTAGTTGGGCAGGGCCTTGGACCATTAACCACTTTATTTTATCAATTCTATCGCGTTCAGTCTCAGTTGGCGTCACTCTAGTACACTACTTTGTTTCCAAATTTCCAGTGGCGAGACAAAACACTAACGGCGGGGCATTCTAATGAAATAACGTACAATACAACTTTGCTCATTGTTCAGTCAAATTGTTTTGAAGTAAGAAACACTTCCAGCAAAGCCGGTTGAGAGTTTAGGATCCAAAAAATAAATCTAAAATTAATTACTTTACACTAAGTTTTAGGCAAGGAAAGTTTATCAGTTTTTTCAAGCGAGGCTGTTTTATGTGGCTTAATGTTATGTTTGGAATTTCTGTACAAATTTCTAATGATTTAAGAAGTAGAGTATACTTTATCCAGTGTCAGATTCATAAATCACAAAAGAAGACTGACAAAGGAATACTTCATAACACTAGCAATGTCATAAGCGCCTACCGACAATTTTTAGAATCACTATTTCATTATTGTAAATATTGTTTTACTACTTTATATTAATTGATACATTATACAAATTATTAATTTATAATAAATGTTAGTTTAATGACTAACTCCATGAATGATTCAATAAAAGTAAATACATATCATTTAACCTACGGCTATGCTACCGGCAATATTAAGAATGAACCAAAAGCAGATAATGGAGTTGTAATGATGAGCAATCGACTACTTTGGTCTGAGATAAGCGCATAACATAATATCTAGTTTATTATATTCGTATACGTGTATCGTTTGTAATATTCAAGTACGCTCACGGTGTTATTCTATCGTTTACATATGACGAACTTCAATTTCCGAATCTGTATACTTAAGCCACGGTTTCAAATTTTTGTTGACATCTGCCACCACCACGGAGGCAGTAATCTACACGCGTTACCTTGATTACAACAAATAGTAGTGAGTAGCACTGCTGCCAGCATTGGATCGAGGCTACTGAAGAACAGCTTATTTGGCTCCATGCCAAATAGAGGAGTTGCAGCAACCTTAACGGTATTATGCAAGGGGAAACTATTGCAATCAATGTATTACACGAGAGTTCACGGAATGTACACTAGGACCTCAAACAACCTTTGTACTCTGATAGGCAGGCGGCCTTGGTCTCTTTCCAGAGAAGGCAAATTGTTTGTCAAATTGGTTACTATGTTCAGGATGTTGACGCAGCAGGCTCCATGGGCGAAATTGGCTACTAGTGTGGACATAATGAAAGTTCCAACTTGCAACCTGGAACGTAAGAGGACTCATACAATTCGGAAAACTACATATACTGGAGAAAGAACTTTCAGATTTAAACGACAAAATAGCAAATTTTTCCGAGGTGCATTATAGAAAGTGCCATGCTGGTAGTCATGATATGCTTTTCTGGAAACATCAGCCAAAATGGATATTCTGGATTCCCATAGATATAGATATCTTGGATATAGCACTATCAGTGACTGGATAATATCCGTAAGGATCAACGCCTTTGGTACTGGTGTATGTAACTACAACTGCTACTGAAGAAGAGCAGAAGCATTCTACGAAGATCTGGAAATTTTACTTCGCATTATTCCAACGAAAAAAATTACCATTGGGTAATTTTAACGTCAAAGTTGATTCCACACTCGATGATCATAATTTACGAGCCATTGTGCCTTAATTTTATATATCGAGAATAAAATAAATATAACGAAAGGATTATTCAATTTTGTCTTGGGAATACTTAAACGATAGGTATTATTTCATTCCAATAACATCCACGGCCTTCACACTTGGTTGTCACCTAGCAATAGACTTCGGAATCAGCACGAGTACATCATGAAACAAACTCAGTTAAGAATGTTCTGTAAAACCTGCTGCTGGCTATGGCTCAGACAAGCAGCTACTCATGTGCACCTTCTAGCTGAAGTTGAAATCATACCGAAAGCGAATAGAGAAACGTCTGTCCATTATAACTCATGGTCCAGTCATCCAAAGTAAATTCAAAGAATACATAAGGGAAATCAAGCCACTGCACGACGAAGATTCAAATGTCTTGCGGGGTTTTCTAATTAACCTACAGGAACAGGAACATAAGGTAAGACATGTGAAAGTATAAAACAACTCTAAATAACTTCTGAAACTCTAACTGAATTACATGCTAGGAAAAACTTAGAAAGCTCTAGGTGCCAAGACCTTAATGCAGAGAATTCAGATTATTTCTCAAGGAGACAAGAATTCTTATGCACAAGACTTCTGTAAAGAACTGGAGTCACATGATGATCACAATAATGGAAAGGACTTTTTTGACACTTAAATTTAGATCCAAAATGTAGTCAACTGAGGGCTCCACCGGTAGTCCAAGGACTGGTAGGGATCAAATTATTAAGATTTGGTGCCAATACTGCGATAAACTTTTTAAATAGCTTCTGAAGCAGAGGTTGACTGGCAGTAGGATTACAAGCAGTAACCGTCAATACTAAAATCAGAAGCGGAGGCAGACTCACAAAAACTAAAAACTGGCAAAGCAGATGGGGTTGATAATCTCATCTCTGAGGCGTTTAATGACCTGAATTTTTTTATCTCTACTGTTGGTTTCCCTTACCACTCACTATCTTTAACATTTGAGCAATTATTGTTGCAAATGCCCCAAAAGGTTCTTGATGAAATCGTTTGTGAAATTGAATACGTACATCGACATTGCTTTTATTAAATAACTGAAGAAAGTAGCACATGAAGAAATCTAATCATTTCCAAGTAAGTGGGAACGGAAACTAAGTATTATACATTTAATTAAAGGTTAACGCTTTGCTAATGCAAATAAATAGTTTCCATTTAAACAAATACAATTAAATTCATTTATTTTTGTTGTTAAAAAATAATACTTCAATTCAAAATTTTCACATGAAAGAAACTTATTTAATTGCTACGATAAAAATGACTAATATATCCTGTCTAATGAGTGGTGTCGAAATTATTTGAAAACACAGTATTGCAGAAGATATATTAAAAACAATTTCATACCTATGAAACATCATTTTAAGGTGGCCATTCCCTAGAAAGAGACCTCCGATAGGGAAATATTTATGATTTTGCCCATAACTTTTTTTCTTAGAACATGTATTAAAAAAAAACTATAAGAGTACCTAAGTAGAACCGTAACAAGACTATTACTATGAATTTTCACTCAATAATTTCCGTGGTTTGCAAAATAGCTAGATTTAAAACTACGACATAGGAAGATTAACAAAATTTTTAAATTTAAATTTAGCTATTTCTCAAACCACTAAAATTATTGAGTGAAAATTCATACTAATAGTCTTGTTATGGTTCTACTTAGGTACTCTTATAGTTTTCTTAAATATACGTAGTAAGAAAAAAAAGTTATGACCAAAAATAATAAATATTTCCCTATCGGATGTCTTTCTCTAGGGAAGGGACACCTTGAGCAGAATTTATGAAGAATTTTAACATGCAGAGTTTTATTTAAAAAATCAGAAGTTGATACCACCTTTAGTTGGATCGGATGCAAAATTTTTAATCCAAGAAGAAGATATTGCTCTTTATATCATAAATTGTATTACCTCAAATTTTTATCACTAAAAGCAATGAAAAAATTGGAAATTGTTACGTCACCGACAGGGTGTATTAAACAAGTCGTTTTTATAATAAATATATAATATATCTAGTTTCTTATTCAACAGCCGATATTTTCAACGTGGGAAATCTCAAGACTAATCAGAAAAATATTATCATATTAAGAACTGTTCAGATAGGTAAAACAGTTAGTAAAAAAACATATCCATTGTTCAGTTTGAATAAATTTATTGTGAACAATATTCCTCAGGAGTAACGACGGCTTAAACAAATCGGTTACAACATAATGATTTGTTATAAAATTCTCATGTCATGTCTTAGTTTAAATGATTAGGAATTTAAGTTATGCATTTGGAAATACGTAGTAATAACGTGTGACACACAGCTATAAATAAAGGAGAGAGACTCATTATTTGGGATTTGTTATTTGGTATTTGTCACCTATAAAGACATTATCAGAATTTAAAATAACTGCCGACTTTGTGATCAGAATTATGATTTTTTAAAACTTTGATGTAAAAATATTTAAATACATTTTATTATTTGTTCATTTCAATTTAAACAATTGCGAATAAATAAAGAATAAATGATGTTTTCGCTTTTGAATGCGATGATATTATAAGGAATAAAATAAATTAAATTAATATTACTTTATGTACATGCTATACGTCATATATTTTATTATTATATTTGCAAACTATTCTGTAAAAATACTAGCTCAGAGTAAACCAAAGGGATAAGTGTAGGAGTAGCCATGGCTAACTTCACCTTCAAAAGAGAAAAATATATTGTACTAATAATTACTTGAAATAGAGCTAATTTATTATTACTATTATAGTTTAGCGTGCTGTCATTACAAGATAAATTCTTGCTGATTCGTTTGGGCCCGTTATAGACCGGGAGTCAGTGACAGATTTTCATGACCAAGTCCCTCTCAAGCGGTAATTTGTGGAATGCATCAGAGAGTTGTATTATGAAGCCTCGTGAACGTCAGCTGCGGTTCCGTTGGTGGGATGAGCGGAGGTAGCCTCCAACGCACGGAGAAAAAAATATATTTTTAGTCATTTCCTGCCGACTAAAAATTTGTGAAACTATAGCTAATCCAATATCTTGAAAAATCAGCTGACTATAACATGGTGTATTATACGTCAGCTGGTGGCTTGAACATGAAAAAAAATACATTCAATGATTTCCTCTCAACTAAAAATTTACCTGATGATAGCTTATATGCTACTGTGAATGAACATAAATGTCAGCTGGCTGTACCTCGATGGAAAGATCGTCAGCTGATACCTTGAAAGTTGTAACGTAGAAGTTAAGCGGGAGCATAATAAGTAGGGAGTTCGTTTCTAAAGAAATATTGATGAACTTTTTTCCTGATTGCATTTCGATCGAAGTCCAACAATTTTTTTACGGTTTTGGTTAGTTTTTGGCACCGAAAATTCATGGTTATTGGTATACTCTCTGACAATTTTGTAAACACTGCGGCCCCATACTCCTATCATACTTGCCACTTTTTTACAATTTCATCTTGGAGATAGGATTTTCTTGAATCTCATACTTATACAGGCTTAAAATCATTTCCTTGGTCTTTACGTCGAAATGAGACTTTTTCGACCTTTTTTTAAGAGGAGGCAAACAAATTTCTGTGGGCTCATCAGCTGTATCCGTGCTACTAGATATTTTTAGGTGTCCTTAATATATTTGATACACCGATGCCCGAGAGGCAAACACACTTATTTAATATACTCTGAAAGCATATAAATAAAAAACAGTAATCATATAACAAGAGACGATATTTATAAAGATGCAATTTAAACAATGAAATGAAAAGTAAACAGATACAACAACGATGTACTTCCAACTGAGTCTGAGTACGCATCTGTACCGAAACCGCGATGAGTATTATCTGTTATCACCAGTTTATGGCCATTTGACCAATAGCATTACATAATCCAGCACGCGAGTAGGCGATCACAATAGAATACGTAGTTAGTTGTAGAGAGTGTTCAAGAAGAATTGGTATAGTGACCGTTAAACACAAAATAAAAATGTCTAACGTAACGCCTTATTGCGTCTTTTGTAAAAAAATAAGCTCTGACTTAAAATCATTTAGTGAAGATCATTGAATGTATATTTTTTTCTTTCATGTTCAAGCGACAAGCTGACGTATAATACACCATGTTATAGTCAGCTGACTTTTTTTTTCTTCAAGATATTGGATAAGCTATAGTTTCACAAATTTTTAGTCAGGAGGAAATGAGTAAAAAATTTTTTTTCCGCGTGTGGGAAGCTACTGCCGCTCATCCCACCCACGGAACCGCAGCTGACGTTCACGAGGCATTATGATACAACTTCCTGATGCGTCTCACTAATTATCGTTCGAGAAGAAATAATTTACTACATTTTCACCTGGCTCTCGGACTATTAAAGACGTTGGTGACATCTCTTTCTATAGCTCAAAGCGCAAGTCATGGAGAATTTTATTCTAATTTAGAGATCTTTGTACTTCTTCAATTTTTCACTTTCCTTGAGCATTACGCTGGCGCAAGAGTACTGAACTTAAAATTGAAGAATGAAAAGTGGTCTTAATGATTAGCACAGTTAATGATGTATTTTCAGTCTGCCATTAAAGAATTAGACGTTCCTCATGACTTTGTCGTTGGTATGGTGTGTAAACGCTAAACACAATTCCATCATCCAGATATTATTTAATTTCAATCACCGCTAGAAACAAACAATTGTTATAAAATTAGCAATATTTTGAATAAACTAACATTGCTATATACGCTCCGTGAAATGGAAAATTTAAAAACGAACCTCTAATGATGTTAAGGTTACTAATATAAGAATTTCCTACGCGAATTCAGCTTCGTTGACGAAATTAACTTGGAAAAATTTAAGAATAAACATCCAGATTTTATTCTGCACGTGGTATTTTAAGCATAGTTGTATGAAAATTTCATATATTTTCCAGAAAATCATTGTCCAAATAAGTAAAATACTGTTCTTGAGAATCTATTGTCTTTTTCATGCCACTATCGACCGCTGGATTAAAAATAATAAATCTGGTTGTTATATACAGTGTGTTTCATGTACACAGTCATTAATTATTAACAGTGATTCTATATAAGAAATATCAAAAAGGTTTGAGCTACAGAATATATTTTTACACTTACTTTGATAGTATTAAAAGTCATCACCAAATATAAATTCAATATATATTTTTTGTGATTACCTTGTTGCAATATTGTAGGACCAACCGTGTTTAATAAATACGAACTTAAAGACACACTTACAATGTCCAGGCTTCTAAAATAACAAATCAAAATCTCTCGCTATTTCACGTCATTTCAGCCAGGTTATTTTATCCCCTTGTGCCCAATCGATTCCTTAAAATTACTTCCTAAAGCATGCAAATATAAATCTGTTGTATGTAGCACAAGTCAGTCAGAGGTTCCTGAGATATTCTATAAAATCTCTTGTAGGATGTTTTTAGGTGCTTGTTTATACGAAATATTTTTTACATTTTTTTAGGCTATTGCTCTTAGAATACTCTCTCTTGAAATTGAACCATTTTCATCATACAGGAAGACTGCCATAGACAGGCATGTAAACTGTCTTGTTTTATAATTTCAGAGCAAAACATGACTAAGAATTTTGATTAAGTACACTAAAATACGCAGATGTTGTAACGATGAATTCCTTTTTGTTTATTAATTACCAGTTTTAATCAAAGGTTAGTACATACCAGCAAGAGTAAACGGGATTCATCATTACGAACAAATCATCAACCGATATCCATGGGGATATCGGTAACTACGAAAATGCACAGACCTAGCAACCCACTACTATAAAAGCCGATGCACGAGCTCATTCTTTTATTCTCATATCGCCGAGAATAAATAAAGATTCGTGACGCCATAACCTCAGATATTGTCGTGACATCGCATAAGTGTCACCAGCTTGGTAGTGAGAGACTCGGACTAGTGGGGTTTTCGAATCAAGCCTAGTCCGAGAGACGACGTACACTTCGTGACCTTCTGACCCAGTCTAAGCGTGCGAAACTCAGAGCTGAGGGAGCTACTTAGCTCAAGCCTGATCTGAGGAACGCTTGACAGGTGTGTTGGTACAATTGTGTACGACGTTCACA
The DNA here is from genome assembly GCA_963583905.1 of Stenurella melanura. Taxonomy (NCBI): domain Eukaryota; kingdom Metazoa; phylum Arthropoda; class Insecta; order Coleoptera; family Cerambycidae; genus Stenurella; species Stenurella melanura. Next base: position 89,198,758 of record OY757309.1, read on the forward strand.
GCCGCTACCATAAGCTGGAGAGTTTTTATGCGTTAAGCGTCAGTATCTGAGCCATAGACGTCACGGACTTATATTAATATTTTAACGTCGCGTATTTTTTGTTGTCAAAGTGACAAGCGTCACGTTAACTGAATTTCATATTGACAGGTGTCAATAATTTTAACGCCGCGTATTTTTCCTGTCAAAGTGACAGGTGTCAATATTTTAACGCCGCGTATTTTTCCTGTCAAAGTGACAGATGTCAATATTTTAACGCCGCGTGTTTTTCTGTCAAAGTGACAAGCCCGCGTCATTTAAATGTCAAATTTGACAGATGTCAATTAAATCGATTATCGAAATGACAGCTGTCAATTAAGTGTCAAAGTAACATAAGTCAGATTTTTCATTGTTGTAACGACAGTTGTGTTTCTATTGTCGAAGGGACGTGTGTCCAATTAGCCGATATCTACGGTATCGTTGAGATATCAAAAGTCATTAAGAAATTCAGTTGGTGTAACGGGTAGCGCCTAATTCATCATATCTTTTCCTGGAACGTTTGTGATAATAACTTACATTCGGATATTAGATTCAAATAGTGAAGGTTGCTAGGTTTGATCAAAGTCAGGAACATCACCCCCTTAAATGTTATTGTTTTATTTGTTTGAATATTCGTTAAACTGATTCGTTAATACAATTTGTAAACTGTGTTCTGGATTACCATTGTGTAATTGTTAAATAAACTTTATTAAATCGAAATTATTCTCATTGACTTTTATTGAACCTTGGAATTACTCCACTGTTTGTTACCTGAGCACAATAGTTATAATAGTATATTATTCAACGAGCATATAATAGCCATTATATGCGAGTAGAATACTATACTTTGTCCACGACTAAGAAATAAGTATTTAATATTTATTTAATTCATCTTCATTTAATTTCTCCTATTTAAGAAAGATTCATAAGTCACCATATATAGTTTTTGATTTTTCGGGTAACAAGTTTAATGAGGCGATTTTTGCAGCTTCCTTTATCTCTTACGGTGTCAAAGAAATCTCGTCTTGCCTGTCAGTATCAATTTATTTAATTAATTATATTACTCTTCTTGAGTCCCTAATATGTAAAATTATTGTAAATAATGTTGGCGTTGAAATCGCACAAATTTTGACGTTTCAAATTAATTACAGAATACGCTTTGACACATTGGCATGGCTTACTAATAAAATAATACAGTTTGTAGACACGTAGCTAAATGGTTTCAAAAATGGGGATTGCGTGTTGCTAATAGATGATGCTTTGAAAAAAAACGTACTAATGTAGCTTTTGACTGTTCATTAAAGTACCTCTTCTGCATGTACCATTTGAGTGCTTCCTAGAAAACTTAGAAACACTTGTTTTTTTGGTTGCTGCAATTTTGACATTTTAAATTTTTAATAAAAAGTCACTAATGTCATTTCTTATAAACAACTGACTGTCCTCATTATTCACTGCAATCAGTGAATAATGAAATCATTACTCACTGCAGGGAATAATGGATAGCATTATCCTTGAGAAAACACATACATAATGAGTACATTATTTAATAGTCGTGGACAAACTATTGTAAAACTATAAAAGTAACGTTATAATGTATAAGGTATTGAAAACATGTATTTTTCAGATTTGATCGGATTTTATGTAGGCTAGGTGATATATCAAGTCCACTTTAAAGTGTTGTTGAGGCATTTCTAACAAAATCTTTACAGACCGGCTGAAAGTATCAGTCGGGAATTGTCGACTACGAATAGCTTTTACACACGATAACTTCTGTTCAGTTGGGAAAGGTACTCTGACAACGTGCTTCAAGTATCAAGTATAGTATATACTATCTCAACTAGAACAGCATAAAAACGAAATCTCGCAGTAAAGTCGACATCTCATTTAGTTGACAAATCAAACTCTAAGCACCTAAGCCCGCATACATTTCTAAGTGGCAGGTGGATCAGGTCGACGTGGACTGCAGACGAGAAGTGATGAATATCCATGTTTTAGTTTTTATGCTGTCCCAACTGAGACCGTATATACTATACCAAGCACTTAGGTAGAGTGCTTTAAAGCATGAAGTATCAAGTACTTTTATTTACAAAAGTGCTTCAATTACCAAGCACAGTACTTGAAAAAGTAACGCACCAAGTACCAAGCCCTTAGAGATATAAATGTCAAGTACAAAGTACTAAAAATGTACCATATTTTGTACAAATGATGCACAGATAACGAGATAACATCGCCTGTAACATCGTCTTTAAACCCCAATATTATAAATAACTACTACTGTTCAATCGCAGGCAATCTAATGGAAAACATAATTCCAACAAATGACCCCTTGAGCTACCTTGGAGAAATACACAATCATAAGACCTTATACCTATATAGCACAAACATCGACGAACTTAAAGAAATTATAAGCGGCATTAAAAATAAGAAGTCGTCTGGCCTCGACGAAATCTCTGTAAATATATTCGAAAATCTACCAAACTCGGCTCTTTATATATTAGCATCTCTAATAAACGAATCGTTTGAATCCGGAACATTTCCATCTTTTTTAAAAACTTCTGTAGTTATTCCACTCTATAAGGGCGGAGAGGTAAATAATCCATCCAACTTCCGACCCATCTCACTAATCCCCACATTAGCAAAAATTCTCGAAAAATTAGTTAAAAAAGGGTTGTAGAATTTTTGTCCTCCTGCAACCTACTAAGTGATCAACAATTCGGATTTCAAAAGGAAAAAAGTACAAATGATGCAATGTTCTCATTTTTTAAGTCATATTTATACCGAAATCAATAACGGGGAGGCAGCGGCAGCAATTTTCTGCGACTTATCGAAAGCCTTTGATTGTGTCCAGCATGAAATATTGTTACGAAAGCTTGAGCATTATGGTTTTCGAGGCACTACCCTAAAGTGGTTTCAATCATACCTATCAGACCGTAGCCAAATAGTTAGAAATACAAATTATTCTGATAAACTAAATATAAAGTTTGGAGTACCCCAAGGTTCCGTTCTTGGCCCAATTCTTTTTTATTATATATCAACGACCTGACAAAAATTAATATTGAAGGAAAATTCACTTTATTTGCTGACGACACCACCATACTGTGGCACAATAAAGATGATACTGTCCTTCAGCAAACGGTGTCGGCCGATATAAATAAGGCCAAAGAGTGGTGTGACTCCAATTTGCTTTCATTCAACATTAACAAAACAAACATAACTACATTTCACTGCAATTTAACTGACATCTCCTTAGGTAACCATTTTCTTGAAAATAAACCCTGCTCAAAATTTCTTGGACTAAATATTGACTGCAAGTTAAAATTCAACGAACACATTAAAATACTTAGTAACAAACTAGCATCCGGATCCTACGCTATCAGAGTGATCACAAATGAACTGGGTTATGCAGCTGCTAAGACTGCTTATTTTTCACTAATCGAATCACACTTAAGGTACGGCATTGCCTTCTGGGGCGCATGTAGTAAATATCTTTTACAAACAATATTGGTACTTCAAAAACGTGCTATTCGCTACCTGCACAAAACTAGAATTCGTGAATCATGTAAGCCACTGTTCTTGACATATGGATTTCTCACTGTGATATCAATTTACATTCTAGAAACAGTTTGTTTAGTTCATAAGCATAAAAGTAATATTATAAATAATTCCTCCATACAATATGTAACTCGGCAAGTCAATAACGTTACTCTGCCAATTCCCAGACCCACTCTAGTCAAAGACTCATTTATTTACAATGGCTATAAGATGTTCAATCACCTACCAAATAATATTAAAGAAATGAGCGCAAATACAAATTTCAGAAAGGCGGTTAAAAGCCTTTTAATTGTTAAACCCTATTATAATTTAGACGAGTACTATAATGACACATTCTAATTAGGCATTTACTACCTTATCTTATCGTATTTTCTGACTTTTTACATTAACTATTATAATTATTGTATTAAAATTTATATGTAATCTATGTTTTGTATTTATATAATGTAGATGCACTGTGTAAACTATATGTGCTATGGACCTACGCTTATTTACTTTGTTAATGAGAAACTCTTTCTTCTGAACAATAAAGTATATTTTGATTTGATTTGATAAATCTGTTTACTGTTTGTTTTTATGGATTCATTTCCCCCAAAACCAATCTGAGTATGTTGATTTAAATTCAATTTTACAATTATTGCAATACAGTTTATAGGGCGAAATAAATTAACAATCTCATCAGTCATCAGTTGTTCTAAAACTTACCTTTTCTTTATTTCACAGTACAAAATACAGTACACAATGACAATCAATGACGATAACAGGAATGGTAATCACACACTTGCATCATCTCACCAACTATGACTATTGATAACGACACAGTGAACACAAGCTGCTTTATTTTTCTATTAGTTCCGGTGTTCCTGATAAATTATGAAGGGACTTGTCTAGAAGAGCTTTGAATGCATTTTTAAAGAGCTTGCAAGTAATTTAGAAATACTTGAAGTACTTCTAAAGGACTTCAATTCCTTTAAAAGTAATTGAAGCCCTCTGAAAGGGCTTTAAAGCCCAAATTACTTACCTATGCAAAGTAATTCAAATGTTAAGTACCAAATACTCTGTCTTAAAAGTAATTGAAGCACAGTGCTTGAGGCCCTAAAAGTGCTCCAAGTACTATTCAAGGCACATTACTAGAGTACCTTACCCAGCTCTGCTTATGTTAGACTTTCATATCTATTTAAAATTTGGAACATATTGTTATGAATTACACCCCCTTGGAACTGGAGATGATACGCCTATGCCTACTGATACTGACTGGAAAGACTCTAGAAAGAGCCAAGGACTTTCTGGAATGTGGTTAGAGAAGATTCTTGATTACTTCTAGATGGATCTAGAGAGTCAAATTCGGAGTATATAAGGCGCGATTACCAGCGCGGAAGGGAAAGTTTTATTAAGAATGCAGTTTATAAAAGTGAACAAGTAGAAAAGTGAGGTTAGATATCAAGTAAATAAAGTGAATTTGAAGTATTGTATAGTCAGTAAATTGTTAAATAAAGTGTTAGTGGTTTATCTCTTGTTGAAATTATTTAGAACCCACGGATTCATACAGGGTGTTTCCTAAAAGGTGAATAAACGCTACAATATTTAAAATAGCATGGTCAAATATGCAATATTGAAACTATGCCATATCCGCTATACAAGGTGATCACCACAGGCGTATAGAGTGTTATTACATAAACGATTCATTATTATTTTAGAGCAGCATGTAGTTTTTATTAAGTACACAAAAATTAGAAGTTGCATAAGATATTGAAACTGTAACATACAGTGTCTGTCTCAGGTTGAAGCGAATTCTATGTATATTAATTTTATTTTGAAATATTTTTGTTTAGTAAGAGTATTACGATATTAAAGGAAGTTTCAGTCGAGCCTTGCCGACCTTAATATTTATCTGAACAATAAAAAAAAAAGATTCTGTACGTAACCTCAGTGTCACAATGTGAAAGGTAATTGTACCGTATTCGAGAAAATCGTTAATCAAATAATATTCGGAGCCGGCCACTTCCAGCTGAAACTTCTACATATTTAATGTTAATACTTCTACGTTTGGAAATCTCTTTGTACTCTGTGCCATGAAAATTCAAATATGATAAAATCAATACGTTAAAAATAATATATTGTTTACACGGCATCATTATGGACATAACACTTTTATTTTTCGTTCAATTATTTACCTTAATGTCCCACCACTGCCAGTTAAGTTAGTTCACCGAATGGTTATCAGAATGCCAACATATTTCAATTTGGAACGGTGTGATGGGTCCCATTCTTTATCTTTATAGCGTATTGTTCGATATGTTCATTACTTTTATTTCCAACAGTTGTCATTGTCCCAGCACCCGCACCGTTAGTGTCCACTTTTGATAGAGATTAGTGCGCTGGATGTGTGCTCTCGAACAATGTGGTTTGAAATATTTCTCTGTAGAAATAAGTGCCACGCATTTGGTCATAATTTTCTTCCAGTTTAAAGCAACGTTTGTCTAAAAATAATTTTTTTGGGAAAAACTAAACCGCCTTTAAACATATGGTCATCAATTTATGAAATAAAAGTGTTCAACATTATGTTTAGAAAAATTGATATATAATATTCTACAGTAAGTTGCATTAAAAATGTCTCAAAGACGAAAAACAGGTCATACATTTTGGAGGCCCATTGGGGAAAAGTTTCTGTTTAGTGTAACAGGTCGCTAGTATCGATTTTTTACCTGAAGAATACATTTTTTAAAGCTGGCAGGGGAAAGAGTGTGTCGAATCGCAAACCAACCCCGGGTAGCTTCCTCCAACATTAGATTCTATGTATTCTATGATGAGGAATACGTTGACACTGGTAAGAACCCCCCAAGATTACACCATGATGTTTTTTCAATCGTAGTCGCCATGGATTCACAAAGTTTAACAAATAGGGAATAGTTATTTTTGTAACAAGTACCTAAAATCATGTTTTTTGGGACGGATCGTAGCTATTTATATATATAACTTTAGGTTTTATGCATATGTTATCATGTCTAGTGTCCCGATGGTCGCAAGGATTGCAAAATCTGTGAATTTTTTCGAACTCTCAGTGACTATTTCATTATAAAGCGCACCGTGAACCAGTACAAATAGTTTTTTTTTATAATAGTAATTAGTAATAGTAAGAATGATTCACTTTTCAAGCAATTTTCTCAAAAATCGTATTTATTTATGAACGTATTAGAAGTTATGTTTGTTTATATCCATCTAATACTTAAAAAGTGTTCTCAAATATTCGTAATTTCTTTTTTAAGTATTAATATATTTCTTCTCAGAGATACACCTATAAGAGATTCATAATATGTAACATTAATATTAACAATTTCTACATTCACCACTCAACAGCTGCTGCAACTGAAATGTTTCTAATTACTGCAATTAGTAACTATACAGAATTAACAATCTTGTTAAGAGTTAATTAAACAAATGATTCAATTATAATTCATCCATGCAACTTAATTATAATAAATAGCGTATTATTGCAAATTTGCGCCTATGCTCAGGCATATACATTGCATATTTATAAATAATCTTATGCTAACTGTTATTCACATACTTAGTATTAAGATAATTTGAATGCAAATGCTGTACGTTAGAAAAAATGTGATATTTGAACATGCGGATCATGGTTCGTAGAAGTGAGAATATCAAAATTTATTGCAAATTCACACGCTGAATTATTTATACATTAATTTATTATAATATCATTTCGCCAACAAAAAGTACAGCTGATGTATACTAATGGTCGTATTAATTAAAACTTCTAGAAAATTGAAAAACGTATTTTGAAAAACTAATAAAGCAACTAAAGTTTTGAAAAAGTAATATCTCCTACAGTTCTGTCTCCAAGAAGGCTGTGAATCAGAGCTCGCAAACAATTTTCTAAAATTTCTTGCGTCACACCATTATTAAAAAAATCTGAGATCTTGGCTTCTAATATATACACCAACATCCAGAAAAATTTGGCGTTTTATAAAGCACAAGAAATCACTTTGATATTAATAATTTGATATATTTAATTCAAGTCGCCAAAACTCAACATTTGAAGTTCGCATGTTAATACTTTTATATTGATTATTGAACAAATTACTGCTTTAGCCACTTCAAAATACAAGGAATTTCCTTTCCTTGGACATTTAAAATGATTTCTTCTTAAGATAATTAGCCGTCACATTGTATATTTGTTTTCAAAGGAGTCAATAATGAAATAAAACCATGTTACTTAATTACAAAATAATGTTTTACTTGCCTGATTATATTAATAACTGATCCATTTAAATAAAAGTTGATCATATTAATTTCAAGGGAAGCTCATTTGTTTTTATATGCAAGAAGTAACATTTTTAAGGAAAATCACAGTTGAATCAAATTTATCGTACTTTATTACAAAAGGGGATCTTCCTGGCATCTTGGGTGTTTATATTTTAATATTTCATTCTCATAAATCAAAAGTGAATCCTTTACATTCTATAGGATACTAAACATTTCTATAGGATTTATTGACATTAATTATTAAATGGTCCATCGCTAAGTCTTCGATCACTTGATTGTATTATCTAATAAGGGAACTACATGAAGATTATTAGATGTTGCCTGCAAACGTTTTCCTTGTTTTGGTGTAATAACCGTGACGACCGATATTTTCTACGTTGTGTACAGCAGTGCTCTGGAGTAATCTGAAGGAACATTAAAACGCAGCAAATGTAATAAATAACAAACAGTTTTAACATTTTTCGGTGATAATTTTAGTCTTGAGTAGCATAATAAGTTTTACAAAGTCTTTCAATTCCATGAGCTACTGCCGAGGCTTCTGCAGAGTGTGCAAACGTACAAAATCACAAATAAAAAGAGATTGCATACAGATTGATGAGTTTGCCAGAAACGAAATAAATTGTAATCTGGGCCTAAAAAAAAATAAGTTCCAAGAAACTGGATTGCGGGAAAATTGTCCTTTTAACAGAATGCCCTAAAAATTGTCTAAATGTTATTTGTGGCATTATCTTAATTTTATTTCCTTCTTCAATTCTTTGGGACTTCCTGCCACATGTATGTTCTATTTTTAATTGGTGCTAGGGGAATCTACAAAATGTATCACTTTTATCTTAGCTACTGACGTCCATTATTCATTTCTGTTTTTCTGTATTTTTCAATTCGAACCACGATTCGACTACCCTTAAAGTAAACGAGAACCGAGTAAACATTTGCTTATCCAGACTCTGAGGTAGTATGTAGGTATCAGTATATAAAAAAGAAACGTAAAAAACATACATATGTGTACCAAATTTCAAGTCAATGTCTTAAACCGTTCCTAAGAAAACGTGCGCACAAAAATAATTACGACCGACAGACAAACAAACATTTTAACATTAGAAACGTTTATGTTCGTATATGGGGGTCGAGTTACCAGTTTTCGTTCAAGGTCAAAAGACAGCGGTGTCGCGGTCGAGTGAGACTGTCTTATATGCAACGGCTGATATATGCAAATGTAATATAGGTTGCATATATCACAGGGGGTCAAGTTACCAGTTTTCATTTAAGGTCGAAATACAGCGGTGTCGCAATTGAGGATGGATCGTAGCTGTTTATGTTTTATGTCCCGATGGTTCCAAGAATTGCGAAATCTGTGAATTCTTTTCTCACAAATTTAAAATCACAACGTTTCATGACATACTAAGCCTATTTCAAGAAAACAAATATTTCATTTATTTTTTCTTACGATTACTATAATACTTTCAATCCACTACGTGAATGTGGAAGTAATTCGTTGAAATTCTGTTTATAAGATACTGGAGGGTTGTCTATAATACCATGTTATTATTTTTGTTGCTGTTTACTTATTCAATGTAAGGAATAAACTAAACTGAGGTTAAATTTTTAAATATTAAGTAATAAGCGACAGAATGTGTTATTTATTAATAAAAATTTAGAAATGTTTTCTAGAGAGATTTGTAGTTTATATTAATACATATTGTTCATTATTTAATTTATGATTGTTTCAGAAAAGAATAGAAAAAAACATTACTGTTGACTCGTTCAAACAACGAAACATGCATTACCGTAAAACAGCCCCAATTATAATGATTTATATCAATTCTACATCGTAATAATGTGCTTCAAATAAACATGAAATTCAATCATCACTGACTTTCACCATTTAAATTATTCAAATCATAATGACTAGACTCATCATGGTTTGTTTGTTCTTTTAACATGACAAAGAAAGTCTTTCTCATTATTTTTACATTAATGTTAATTATTATAACAGAACGATGCTTTATATCTCCATCAACAGAAATTAATCTATATTTTTGCTGAACTAAAAACAGTTGCAGGCAATAAATCACGTCTAATTATTGGCAATTATAGGTGCTACGGTCTTTTCACGGGCTACTAAGCAAACAAGGACCCACCGTTTGATTACCACTGGTCATTAGGTATTCCGGCCAGCGCCTAATTCATCTTAATTTCCGACGTTATGCTCACTTTGTCACTGTCATTCATCTTTATGCCTCTTTCTGATACTATCGCGCTGAGGAATTTCAAAGGGGAGGAAATATTTTAACATTTAGCAAGCCTGGCGACATTGCAGAATGTATTTGGTTTTATTTTGTAGACGCCTTCCTTTCAAAAACGACAACGGATGCAAGTGCCTGTTAGAAGTGTTGTTAGACGTTAACGAGTACTGGAAATGATGACAAACGAAAATCATGAATGAATGATAATTCGTTTTGAGCAGCTTAAATTAAAATGTTCATATGAAAAGAAATTGATTATTTATTTATTTAGCATACACTGCTCAACAGGTATTACCCATTTACAGAGCAGGACGGATACACAAAAAAAACAAAAAATTAAGAATTTACAATATACATTAGAGAAATATAAAGTACACCTATAAGATAACATATTATAACTAAATAGAAGCAAAATCTAAAGAAAAAAATAGTCAATGGCTGTAACAGTCTTTTATGGAATTAATTATGACACGTTGAGAATAGAGGAGATAGTTTTAGTCTATTGGAGTGCGGAGTGGGAAGATAAAAGATTCCATTGTCCGAGTATTTAATGGGACATAAAATTTATTTAAAAATTCTAGGCAATCGATCTTGTTATGCATTAGATTATGTAAAAATATTTGAGAAGAGCAAACCTGCCTGTTCTCAACAGTGTCCATAGAGAATCTATTCAAAAGTTCTAGGTGAGGAAAACCAACTGATGGGTATACTCAATCACACTTGAACCACAATAATTTACAAATCGCCTTTGTGCATTTTCTAGGCTATTATTATGAGTTACATAATGAGGGTTCCAGATGAGTAACGTGTATTTAAGTTTAGACCGAACAAAAGCAGAGTACTTTAGAATATCAGTATTGGTAAACTCTCTGCTTGATCTTAATAAAAATCCTAAAGTCGGAAAAGCTTCTGAACTTATGCTATTTATGTGTGGTACAAAGGAAAGTTCTTTATCAAAAATTACTCCAAGGTCCTTGAAAATCTTTGGAGTTCCACATTGTCTATACTGTAACTAAACGTGGTGAGTATGAGTTTTGTTGTGTAGGACATAACGTTGCATTTGGACACATTTAACTTTAACTTATTTCGAACACACCAATCAGATACGTTGGAGAAGCTGTATTGTAATAGATTCCAATCCACTATGGAACTAATAGTCCTAACAGTCAACTTGAGTAATTTCCACAATATCATTTATAAAGAGATTAAAAAGCAACGATCTCAGAATTGATCCTTGCGGAACACCAGATGTTGCCAGGTAGTTGACAGATCGAAACCCACTATAAGCGACATATTGTTTTCTACCTAAGAGATTGAATTGGAGAAATATGAGCAGAGATTTTGAAAAACCGAAAGAGGACATTTTTCGAAGTAATATACCGTGGTCAGGGGTGTGGAACGCCTTAGAAAAATTTGTGTGTATTACGTCCATTTGCAAGCGTTGATCAATGCAACGGCCTCAGAGTTATGCATATTATATTAGGGGCCGTAGAGCGCCCTTTACCAGACTGTGCTGGTAAATTGATAGCTGACTTTTAATGCTGGGATATATGGTGTCACGTAATAAAATTTTAAATCCCCTGCAAATGAAGCATTGTTATACAGGTTGTATTACAACGATCCTAAACTATATCAAAGTATAATTTTAGTATTAATTATGTCATGATGATGCTAAGTTTGTTGGTGAAACGCTCATCAGTAGGTATACTATGTAGACTTTTTTTAGAATCTTACCAAACGTCACAACCCTCTTCGAATACATTTTTTTTAAATAAAATGTATAATAATTTTTATACTGGATGTCAACAAGATAACTTTCCGGTCATCATTAGAAGACGAGACGAAACTTGGCATGTTAAGATTCACCTCGACTTCCATTATGATTCATTTGTTAGTTTTTACTTGGTGTGTCAAAACGTACTCGACACATTTTATAATTTTGAATCAATCTTTGGAATGGAATCTTTCGGCATTTTGAAGTTGGGGTTTCTAATTATTTTTGCAAAATCTAAAAACTTCTTTCCATTCAACAGTTACTAAAGGTCAAATAGACTAAAAATCGCATTTTTTCAATGTTTAAACGTTAACAACCTTTAAACAATAAATCTTTCCGACGTAAATATACAGCGTAATAATCCTTTTGCCACCAAGGTCTATTTAAGAGCTCAAAATCACTTTCCATTTTTAAATGCAAGGCCATCTATGATACTAAACTGTATGAAAAAAATCAAAAAATTGTAGTAGGCATTCTTTAATCAAAAAATTTGTTACTAAAACTTGTTCGAAATTAGTCAAAATGTCAAAAGTCCCGAATCCGAAGTTTAGTTAAATTCTGCAACCCTCCGAAAAGTTATGAACAATAAGAGAAAGCGAATTGAAGCATGCATTAGGGTTGAGGGAGATTTGATAGAACATAATATTTAATTCTTTTGGTTGTATTTATTATTCATTTTTGTAAATTGTTTCAAAAAAATAAATTTAGAAATAATCTTTATTTAAATGCTTCAAAAGATTTTTTTTTTAGAATATAACTAAACTTCGGATTCAGGGTAATTTAGTATCGTAGATGGCCTTGCATTTAAAGATGGAAAGTGATTTGGTGGTCTTAAATAGACTTGGTCACCTCTATCCCACATAACAAAATGATATGCAATGTACATACACTGTACCTTCAATCTATGGATATGTATATCCACAAGATGGAGATAGTATATCTAATGTACATCTAATGGATGTGGAATTAACATTCCCAGCAGATACGTTTATCGCCGACTTCCATATCTATTTTATATCCAGTGAATGTACATAAACATATGCAATGTACATTCACTGGATATGAAACACACATCATATACACAATCGTATATTTTATGAATATACATTACATATCTCTGAAGTAGTTTCCACGGACATCAAAACGCTTATTGAATACTGCACCCGACGCGTGTTGCCCCAGTCATGTTGGCATCATCGGCAGATGATTAAAACGAAAAGTTTTAATGATCCCGATGATACCAACACGATTGAAGCAGCACGCATCGAATGAAAGTGTTCGTGGGAACTACTTCAGAGGTATCCAATAGTATCCATATAAGAGGTAATAAAACACAGATAGCTTAATAAGAAATATATTTTATATAACTATTTTAAACATACACAAACTTTACAAAATAACCTAATATTACACAATATTTAAAATGTATATGACGCTGATGCATTTCAGTAGCTGAATATACATTTCATATCATATGTATATTTAACAATACATATTCAAATTCCAACACCTAATGCATATGCTATGGATGTACGCATCCATGAGATGTTATGTGGGATCTTTTAAGATCAGTTTTATTCAAGTCGGACAAAAAGCAAAAGAATTGGGACGCCATTACACGCTTAAGTGAAACACACTGTACATAAAAGACTTTTTTCTTTTATTAACCCATACTCTACGATAGAATTGTTTTGGAATCGAAAATCACGTTATTTATGATTTGGTTATAAAATTATTAATAAAAAATGGGTTCCCATGGGACGATTTCGCTAAAAGTTTAAATTTAAACCAGTTTTTAGAAACTGGTATAAAAATAAGTAAAACACCCTGAGCTTGCCTAGAAAAGAAACCCTAAACCTTAAAGTATACTATATGATAATAGAGGTTGCCTACCCTTGCTACCCCCCCCCCCAAATTACGTCTATGGAGATATCTATTTAAATATAAAAATCGACCTACCTCTGGATTATTTTTTAAGCCATATGCCCATAAAGTAATGAATTTATTCCATACGTTTTCACCATACTGTAAGTATTGTTTTAAATGGGTTTATATTTAATTTAGGCTTTCATTATTTTCAAATCTAATACATTCGTTTAGTTTGAAAACCACACATTTATTGAGTGCGGTAAGCAGCCACATAAACGTTTTATTGTTATTTTATTGGACGTTCAGTTATATAGCGAAACCACAACCATTGTCATCGCTGTTCGTTTTATTTCTACAGAGAGCAATTACCCATTCAAAGTCATATAAAAACGCATTTCTATGTATAAAACCATCCGTATGACAAACCTAATTATTATTATTACTTTTCCGGGCATGGAGAGAAATTTAATATAAAGTACGCATAACGATAATAAATTAAATATAGTTTTTACACGATTGGTTAATTTAACATGTTTACTGACTTAATTTTGAGTTTTAATTATTTCATCAATCATGTTGGTATCATCGGGGGAGGATGTAATATCATCGTCTGTGAAGACGTTGTGAATAATGTACTGCTTTTCCTTTATTTTTCTAAGATTTATAGTCCAGTCGTTGAAGGTGAAAACAGGCTATTACCTCCGAATTCTTTGAACCTTCATCGATTTTCATGAAAATTTGGAATTAAGCTCATCTTACCCTTAACTTCAAAAATGACATATGCCCAACTTGCGCTTTTTGTCTTCAAGGGATGAAAACTATCCCTTCGTGTGAAAAAATAGAAAAAAATGCAGGTTTAAGCATTTTAAGGATTCACATCTTATTTAATTATGCAGAATAAAGCTTCTTTCGTATTCTCGAACATGATTTATGATGTATTCTAACTGTTCACCCCTTAAAAAACACCCCTATGCCTAAATTAGTAAAGATAAACGATAATAATAATATTATTATAATATAAAAATTACATTTATTTTGAAACTATACATCATCAGAGCTACTATCACTACCAACTTCCTCCGCTTGGTCAATTGGAGGACAATTCTGGCAGTTGTCACCGCATCATGTCCCAAATGTTACGTTATAATATAAACCGAGTTTTCGGCAACCACAAGAGGCACCGCATCCTTTTTTATAGTTGCAAAATATTATTTTAAGTAACTCTTCTGGTGCTGGCATATTTGAAGTTTCAATTAGAGGTAAAGATCCTGCAGTATTAATCCACCCCCACCAATCTGACGAATATTTTTGTTGCCAAGCCATATTTGGGTTTATAAGTAAACTCTTTTAATGTGTTCATTCAGTGATGCAACTGTTGGAGCCAGAGATGACCACTTTACCGCGCTGTTTTTTGTGCTAGCCTTAATAAATGATTCATAGCGTATCTGCTCGAGATATGCTGATAAGTCTTCGACACGACTCAATTTATCCAAGTTCGTACAAAACTATTTTGCAGTACCTACAATCTTCTAAAATATCTTCGAGATCAGAAGTACTGTTATAAAATATCTCAACCTTATCTTTCAAATCAGAATGTTTTTCTAAAATATCGATAAATTTTCTTTTACCTTTATTGTAAAGCGCTGATGTTGAGTCGCACCCAGTAAAGCAATGAAGCTCCAAAATTATGTGGAATGGAAAAGTTTTTATGCTCCGAAAAAATGCGAATGGTTCTTTTATATACCATATCTCCCTGAATTTTGAAGCTACAATGTTCATTCAAAAATAAAACCATTTTACAGATAATTTCAAGGGCTACAAGATCATATAGATTTCAACATGCCCAAACTCTTAATATTCAAAAGGTAAAGGGTTGAAGGGCTCGGGAGGGGTGGTCCGCGCACTATAATAACGGAGATATAACTCTTGAAAGTTTGCATTTCCAAGAGTTATATCTCCGTTATTTTTTATCCTACAAAAATATAATAAAATCCAAAATTTTTGTTAAGAAAAACCCACATTTTTGTACAATATTATTTTTCATGTATCTTTTTTAGTTTTAGAGTCATTTTGAAAAGAAGCTATTTTTTAAAGACATTTGAAAAATACATTTTTTATTTTCATTATATCTTTTTCGAAAAATATGCATTCCAGCTCGGCCAAACTTTTGAATTACATGAATAATACTAAAATAAAGTAATTTTTAAAGGGACAACGGTCAATATCAATTCTGGTGGGAATGGCTGGGGTTTTAGCGCTCATTTTTTTCCCCAAAAATTTGAGTGGTTCACTGTTTTTGCATCGTAACTCGCTTAGTATTAATGCACAGTACTCACTTTGAAGGTCTTTCCAAGCACTACAAAAAATGTTCTATAAGTTTTTTCCGAAAAATGCATCGGTTTTCCGTTATTTAACGTTGAATACTTTGAACCAAGTTGTTGCAAAAAAAGTCTTCTTCAACGAGCAACAACTCCCTTTATATTGGACTTAGAGCGTTCATATTAAAACCAATCTCTTTGTTTTATTATAAGCTTCATTTTTGGTCATTACAACTTATTTTATGGAACGCAAAGTTTTCGAGTTATTCGCGAAAAACTGTACAAAAACATGCATTTTTAACAAGAAAAATCTAAATTTTCAATCGAAAAATATCGATCTATCGAAATATCTTTATAGAACATTTTTTACTTAAAATTTGTTCCTATATACATTTCCGGGGTTATTTTGAGTGAAAACATTTCCACCCCCAAGGGCAAAAGCGCACAACGGCTCTTTGTCACTTATGTTCCTTGAGCCATTCCCTAACCGTTCACCAAATTTCACGTCAATCGGTCAAGGTTCAAAGAATGGGCTTGTTCGGCATTTTTTTTTTATTTCATAAATCAAAAGTGCAAGTATAAATTAATGGATCTGCAAAAAATCAGAATCTTATTCGCACGTTAAGTATCTTAAAAAGTATTACAAATTTCCATCTCGCGAAAATGGGGCGTGGCCAGACGCTACGTCACTATACGCATAGACTCGGCGATCTCAATAGACTTGATGCTTCTTATTGGTTATAATTATAAGTGTTTTTGAAGTATTGTTTGTTTTGCTTACTACTTGACAGTAGGGGAGTACAATTTGGTGAAATGTCAAAAAACTACAATTTTCTCTCGCTCCTGCCAGAACGAATTTTCGACTTCGACCCAGCAATTTACGATTATAATTCATCGCCGACCTTCTCCTTTCCGTAGACACATAGAACGAACTTCCACTCGACGTATTTATTTAGTTACCAGCGTTTAAAAATTCCATGTTTTTCGACATTTCAGGTTAAATTTGAAAGGTCCGAGAAAGCCATTTTTCTTACGTCACTTGCGTATAGTGACGTCACAAATGAGCGCTCGGTTTTTGCAACTATTACTAATTTCAACTCCTTATATCTCGAGAACGGAAAAAGTTAATAATATGAAATTTTAAGTGTATAATGAGAATATCGAGTACTATATGAAAAAGTATAAAAACCATATAAAAAGAATATCATGGAACAAGCCCATTCGGAGCGGAAAACCTTCAGCGACTAGACTATTATTCTAATGTTATTTGTGTTTCTTGATCTGTCATATGTACAATATGTATCCATCATGGCCAATAAATTATTATTATTCTCATTACAGATAGCTGAAAAAACCACTTAAAAGAAAACTTTTGTGTCATTTATTTAATCGAAGACATTTCGTATATGAAATTTTAAGAACAAATTTTACAAATAAAGGCGTGGAGTTCTTTATAACTATAACACAATTTTCAGGATACAAATTTTTTTTATTAGAATATTATTCACGTCCCTTTGGCTTTGTTAAAAAATGTGAATGTAATTTGACTAAATAACACTTTGCTTTTCTATTAACAGCGTACTGAGTTTGTCGTTTTTAAGATCCCATTAACTTTTCTAATTTTACTTTTCCAGCTCAATAATTCTCTCGTAGCGTGTGAGCAAGTGAAATTAATAGCGTGTCTAAACAGCCCGAAGATGCAAACCTTTGACACTTTTATTCACCATTACTCGCTTGAAAGACATTCCTCTTCTGATTGATCAAAATAATCAAACAACTATATAAATCAACTTGAAGAATCCGATTAAAGCGCTCTCGGGCTAATGAATGACGTTCCTAGCATCGCTTTGTTTGTAGGGCTATTTAAACTAGATTTTATCGTTCAGAGACAAAGCGACAAATATTAGAAACGGATTTAATGAAGGAATTTCCTAATATTCTGAAATACGTTGTTTTCCAGGTCAGAGCGGACGACTGTCTTGGGTACAATTAAGAGGATGTCGTGGAGCTTTTTCGAAGTTTGCTTTCCTAAAGTGGATAAAGCCAATTATTTCGGTTGTTTGACACGTTTGGACGTATGTAATGGGTTCTATGTGCACTGTTTGATGAACTTTTTTGTAGGATTATTTATAAAATATAAAATATTACACGATACCGAATTCGAAAACTCTTATTTGTGAATTTACAAAAAGAGTAATTCTTATTTTACATATCTGTGAAAAAAATTTAGTAATTTTATGATTTTTACAACAGGGCTCAAAGTGGACAATAGTACATAAATATGGAAAATTTGGCAAAACACAGATAAATACAGGGTATTTAGTTTCTTATTAACAAAAACAAATTGGTTGGCAACGATCAGACGAACAAAAACTATATGAATTTTTCATCTTTGGAAAAACTGACCCAGGTCATTAATGGGAACAGTTAGCTACAAGGCTAGCTATGAAAAATGTGGAAATCTGTCTTCTATATTTTCACAAAAGATCGTTAATTTACATCAATTGTTCGAAATGATCGAGCGGTATGATCTAATTTCAATAGAAAGTATTCTGGTTTGCTATTTTCCAAAAAATAAATCTAACAGAAGTTATCGTGTTTAATAGGGAGCATTCAGCAACACCTGATTGAAACTTTCATTCGTTTCGACATAGTTTTATTAACAGCACGTCAATAACATTTTAAAGTAAAATCGATACATTTCTTAATCCATGTAATGTTCTTTCGAACCTAAGAAACACACTGTATATCATATCCTGTATATCTTCGTATTTTTGGGTGCTTAATCAAAACTTCCCAATTAACAATTGTAGTTTTAAAATAATATATGTTATCCTAAGAACTTACTTTCAAGACTACTTATAAACGTAAATAGTTTGGAAGGACTCTATAAAGCCGATTTAAAATTTTTATAAGAGTACAAGGGCCCATCTAGAGAAGGGCCTACAGAGGCCCGTGCGGTGGGTTTTTCAAAGGTGAGGCGATACTTGCGGTTGCCGCCCCAATCTTTACATTAATATTATTAATAAAAACATTAATTTTTTTGCGGGTTTTTATTAGGTATAAAAAAACAGTAACGCAACAGCGATATATAGATAATCAAGACATGTATATTATTAAACAAAATAAATAAAAAGATTTTCTCACTAAAGAAACAAATTAAATATTTACAAAATGAACTCGTCTAACTTTCTGTTTTGCAAAATTGTTAATCAGATCGGAATAAAATAATTCAGCTGCGATTTCCGATTCTATTGAAAGAACCCGTATAACCAAGCGACATAGGTTTCCGTGGACTATATAGATTAGTATAATATCATCTATAAAGATTTCAACTATATAGCGTATTTATAGTACAACTAAATATTTCTTCTACAGATATATTCTCTATTTAATCTGTATAGCGACTATAAAGCATTATCTGAATATATTTTCTTTGTACTTATAGAATATATGATTTACATTTATAGCAGATTTAAAGTATCGTTATATTATCAATAACTCATTAATATAGGCCCTGTAAAGTTCATCGCTAAAAACGTTACTGTTATGGAAAATGTATTACAACTTTATTAAGTCTATATGTCATCTATAGATATTCTATACTAAATAGGTATCGAGTCTTTACATAATCGATCCTGATATTTCCTCATTTGTCGCACATCTTGACTAACATAAAATTATAGACGAGATAATAATGCAACTGTATATATTCTGTTCCATTTTCTATACAGATTCTATTTTAAAACTTGCCTTATCAGTACAGACCTGACGTGCGTGACTGTTAAATGTGAGGTTACGCCTTCTACGATTTGCTGTTACTACTATACGTGCAAAGTAGTAAGTAGAAGAAAATAATATCCATATGACGAACGTTTACAGCTCTCTAGGTGTTTTGAGTAAGTAATGTTCTTGTATCAAATTGTAGTTCAACATGATTCCCATCGTAGGCCAAAATTCGTAATAATTTAGAAATATGGGTTAATTCAATATTCTCATTTATTGCCCATTCGCGTAATTTATCGGAAGATGATTTCTGAGTCAGTACCTGCTCATCAAACTTCTGCAATGTTTACATCGGACGATGATCCTTATGTATCTATTGCATTACATAAATCCTTACTTGAATTTTCTTCGGAAATCTCATTGTTTGTAGAATAATCGGCAGTCATATTACATTATTTGTTTCTTGTGTTTCTTTAACCAGTATTTATATAAAACAAATATATTGAGTATAGATATATTAAATAATCTATACCGTCTATTGTAATCCTACTGCGAAATGACGAATTTCATATTCTCTAGCCTTATCACTTCGCACATCCGCCCAACGACGACAAGTTTTCATTTTAGTTTTCGGCATTTCGTTAAATTTTAATTAAAATATAGTAAGTATTCCTATATCTACGTAAATTATAAATATGTATATACAATAAGCGAGAGTTCAACACAAGGCCAGGTGGCGCAGATAGTAAAGCCACCAACTGAAATTGTAGATCTGCGTCCCACCAGGATCCCTCTATGCATTCAACAAGATAAGTAGGTATATGATATCTGAAGTTCATCAGTACAGTAAAAATTATAAAGCAATATATGCAATATGATGCATGGGGTAAGAATATAGGATGGGAAATGTACTTGAGATACTTCTTTTAAGTTTCCATGCTTCTTTTAAGTTTCCATCTGTCACCATGCATTGGTTGGGGAGTGAAGGCGTTTGCGAGATGCTTCTCTTCAGTTTCCATGCTTCTTTTAAGGTTCCATTTATTATCATCCCCTTATTTATTCTTCTATATTTTCTGTTCCTTCTGTTTCTGAATCTAGCAGCTTTTATTTTTATTCTTAACCGTTCCACAGGTAAATATCCATTTACGGTGAAAGTGCTGGGAAGGGTCCTAGCTCGCGGTAAAAAATAAGAGCTTTTTACAGCGGGTTATGAAAAGAGGTCCGAGGGAACACTTGAAGCAATCAGTTTTAATTTCCGTTTTCCAATTCCGCTGTTCAATTTCCATTTCATCACCTACATCCAACACCCCTTCAACTTCACTTTCAAATTTTTTTCTCTGTTGTGTAATAAACTAAAAATTAATAAACAAATACAATTAATACACTAGACTAGACTTTGTGTTTATATTGACGGCTTCCCTCTTTCTTCTGTAGTATTCCCATATTACTTGCACTCGGTTTCATCCTTCCAAATGTTGTTAAGTGGGTACCATCCGCTCACTGTAGGTAAAACGTCACTGGACCCTTGCTTTTCGATGCACTTTCAGTCACTGTTACATTTCAAGTTGTGACCGAGTTATTCAGATTCAGACTTTATTAACTACTAATTTTGCTTCAGTTCGTGTCATTGGTCTTAACATATTTTTTAAAACTTGTAGGCGTATCTTAAAAACAATTTTAAACCATTTGAGCACATAACACAACCGCTTTAAAACCTATAGAATTTATGGTGCTCGGATAACATAACCTAAAAAGTTAGTTTGCCGACGAATATGTATATATTTTATCACAGTTTCAAAACTACCTAATTTAAAACATTATAGTCTGGGCAAAGGTCAACCAAATCCTTTCATTCTAATGAATTACATTTTCATAAAATCTCATTCAGTTTTAGAATGAAAAAATTTTTAAAGACAAGGTACGCAAATAAATTAATTTCAGGCCTTTGTTCTAATTTTTAACTGAATTTACATATCGTAGGGGATCATGTAGATACTAGTTTAGCCTGCTTAGCCATAGGGGACTAGGTTGGATGCTAGTGTTAAAATGAGAATGGCAAATAAGAATTTTTACTTGTTAGCATAACCAGAAGTCAGGTTATCGAAAGAATGCAAAGATTTCATTAATATTTTTATATATAGTATTTCCTTTAGTTCTCATAGATAGCTTTTCTTTCCACTGTTTGCAAAATCCTATAAAGAATATGTTTCATTACTATAAGCAAACAAATAATAAATAATTCACTTTTAAACATGCATAGAGTATATAGGCTCCAATACTAGTTAGCTAATAGATAGGTGAAGATCTGTTGTTTTTTATCTTGACTGATAATTGACTGTCAATTATAATTATTTTAGACTTATTCATGGATATTGTCTTAGTTTTGCATGGAACATCGCTATGAGTGGCTTTAGGCTTTTCTGATGAGTCCACAATAAGGACAAAAACGTTTCAAAGGCTAAGCATTTCCAAGAAACTGAATGAGATTTTATGAAAATGTAATTCATTAGAATGAAAAAATTTTTAAAGACAAGGTACGTAAATAAATTAATTTCAGGCCTTTGTTCTTATTTTTAACTGAATTTACATATCGTAGGGGATCATGTAGATACTAGTTTAGCCTGCTTAGCCGTAGGGGACTAGGTTGGATGCTAGTGTTAAAATGAGAATGGCAAATAAGAATTTTTACTTAGCATAACCAGAAGTCAGGTTATCGAAATAATGCAAAGATTTCATTAATATTTTTATATATAGTTTTTCCTTTAGTTCTCATAGATAGCTTTTCTTTCCACTGTTTGCAATAAATTGCGTTAGTTTCGTCTTTTGGTTGTAGTTTGGGTTTTAGTTCTGTAAAGAATTTTTCTGTTGTAGTATAAGGTTTATGCGCTACTGTTGTGTTTTTTTAATACATCTGAAATATTCTCCGATACTTTTGGTATGTAAGGCATGGATACATAGTTGTTATTATTCTTACTTTTTTTAATTTATATTTTTATTATAGATCTTATGTATTCTTTTTCTAACTATTGGTTCATAAAAATATTTAGGATATGAGTTTGTTTCGAGGACTGTTTTAATCCTCCAGGATACATCAAGTTAATTTTGCAACAGCAAACAATTTTTGCGAGTTTTCACAATAGCTTATACTTACAGGAAATTTTCTTAGGAACTAGTATACCTCGAATCGATTAGAGGTTTAATTCAAGAGATATTTAAGAAAAAAAAAAACTAAAGGAAAAAACAGGATTCCGCTATCTACTTTTCAATATAAAACCATATTTGTATCTTCGAATCTATAAAGGATCGAAGGTTGTTATTTCTGTATTTTTTACCTATTTTGAAGTAAAAAGCTGTAATGTTTAAAAGGATTTCAGATTCAAACTCTAAATCGCCCCGCCTGCGCCTGCGGCTATAAGATATTATGTATGAAACAAAGGAAAACTTGAACTAATTTTATTTGACTTCGTCACTGCATGCTAGTCCAACTGAAAACTGAAAAAATATTAAAACAAAGGGTTAACCTAGATTTAGATCAGTTAATATCAAAATTTTAGAATTCAATAAGCGGTTATTCGTATAAAATTTGTTATGAAATCTGGTATATATTACTCGTATTTTTCAAATAAATTTTCTCGATATCAAGTAGCCATCCGAACCGAAGCCAATTTCAACATTAAATAGCATATTGCCCACATATGATAAGAATTTCATAAGGAAGGGGATTGAGTTACAGGGATTTTCCTAACGGATGTGAGCCAATCTCGAAGCCTACTAGGCCAAATTCAGCAAAAGGAACACAAAATGACTTTTCTAATCCAGTAAGCGGATTACTAGAATAAGGTTGGGTCCGAGAACTCAATCACTGTAAGCCGTTCCATGGTGTGGTCTGTCCGCCTGCCGACGTCTTCGACGAGGGATTAAGAAGAAGGAGAGACAATTAAATTCAATTACACTCACGTATTTGTGTTTCACCTACTTTGCTACTTGCTGGAAGGAATTTACCCCTTATTAGGTAGTCGCTTAGATGATTGTAGGACTTAAACGTTGGTGTTTAAAGTTTATTGCTTCCTTAATGCACGCATCATGGGAATATTCATAATTACTGGATTTATAGGATGTTAAAGCTTAAATATGTTTAACAGCTGGGTCAGTAATATCAAATTTTATAAGCTTCATTATAGTGTGAGTAACAATTTTTTTCTGGTGAAAAAGTCTTGATTTTTTTGTCTCATCGTTCAGATTTGTTCGACATTTCAACAAAATTATTTTTCAATTGAAAATATTTATTTAAACATTTTGAATATAGAAAAATATTCTCAGAAATGTTTCCAAAGAACAATGTTAAAAAAGGACTTTCTTCTACACCTATTTAATTATATGACAATTACTAGCATTTTTCTTGTGAAAAATAATACCTATAATTCACTGTAGTGAATTATCGACTCACAATTCATTGCATCCGGCCAATCATAAATACAAATTCAAAAATCACTGTTTCATATCCAGTGATATTTTAAATCGACTATGATCAACTTTTGCTGCGGCTGACAATCAACTCGCTAACAGTGACAACCAAGTCTATCGCCATATTGTTTGTTTACGTTTTTCAACGTATGCACTTCTTACGACTAGGTACTGATTAATGTTATTAAATTTCAGTCTAATTTATTTGTTTAATAGGTGTAGAAAAAGCACAGTATTACATTCGCGATTAAGTCCATTATTCACTTAGATGATTTGCGCCACACGCCTAACGGCTCGTGGGCTCAAACATCATCTTCGTGAATTAATGGCTATTATAATCGCTCATATAATATTATACTATTTTAGCCCATCCGTGGTAAAGTGTGGAAGCCATCTTTTTTTACTAATCTTAGGGTGCTGGAGAACACATTAAAAGCAACCCTTATTTGGGGGTGACATTGAAATTGATATTAGAATTTGCCACTAGAATCAGAACTACAAGAGGTTGGGTGATTAAGGATTTCTTTTGCAATTAAAACCAATAAAAACTCTAAAAAGATAAGATACATCACCTTAATTGGTGGGGATGGGTGTAAGAGTATTCAGTACTAATCATATTATAACCTGATAATAGCCATTTAACGAGGAATTTTTTTTAATAAATAAATAGCCGTATATTAGATATAACTTACACCGTTTTTATGCCCCTTTTTAACAATGTTAAAAGGGCTTTTTTGGCCCATCAGTGGTAAAATGTGGAAACCATATTTTTTTACTAATAGTAAATAAGACAAAACTACTACACGTACACATCCTTAACTATAGAAGAATTTAAAATTTTGCGTCATGTTGAGTTTCCACCGAATCTCAGATGTCCTGTATAAGAAATTATGCATTTCAAGACTACTCAATCAAAATAATTTCTACGCATACTTACTTAAAAAATTGAAACTACACGATTTTACAAAAGAGTGTATATCTTGTCAAAATTCTATCACTACCACATCCACGTAATGGAGTGGAACTACAGCAAACGTAAAGAAAAACAATTTTTTTTTTGTTGAAATAGGTTTAGAATATCATGAAACATCGAGATTTTAACTTTGAGCTGATAAAAAAATATCGTCTCTCTGTCAGGATCGGTCTGTATATACATTTTTGTGCGCACTTTTTCTCTGAAACGGTTTTGAACCGTTTTCTAACGGATGTTGCGGGCGGAATTAAGGAATTATGATATAGTATAGACTTGAAATTTGGTACACGTATGCACTA
Source organism: Stenurella melanura (assembly GCA_963583905.1). NCBI lineage: Eukaryota > Metazoa > Arthropoda > Insecta > Coleoptera > Cerambycidae > Stenurella > Stenurella melanura. The sequence goes on from OY757309.1 coordinate 89,224,275, forward strand.
TAACGAGATCTTGAACTAGAATATACTTTTCGCTTGTTTTTTTCAAGGATTAGGGAGGAGGAGTACCTATAAGTGAAGCATGCCAGCAAGAATTCAGAAAAAGTAAAATTATGATTTAATGTGTACGAGAGCAAGAGTTCTCAAAAAAAATGTTTGTCATCAGCCACACTCACCCCAATTGAACGTCAGTAAGTCGAAAATGTATTGAAAGTGGCACATTGTTTGATAGGTTTTTTTTGTCACACGATTTCCAATATTATAGGAAGGAAATGTCAAAAAACACATTAGCTAGTTAACGTAATACTTACATATTATTAACTGTGTGTTACTCAGTGCTTTTATATATTATGCTCTTACACTGGAGTCACACACATAGCGCAAAAATAATTTTTTGACTGCAACTTTTCCATATCGATCTAAAATTTACAAATAAAAATGGTCTATACTGACGAAAGCTTACATTTCCATAATGCAAAACATAATTAATAATAATATTTAAGAATCAATTGTATTAGAGAAGAATCAACAAAAACTGATTCCCGGATTCAATTTTTTGGACTAAACTTCTATAAATTGTCGTCACATACCAGAGGATTCCTAAAGCACTATATCAACAACACTACAAGAACTTTCGGAATAAACAAAGGATTTCACAATGTGAGCAAATACTTAAATCGCTATTTTGGCAATGAATCTATTAGTCAATATGTGTCTAAAATAGTACCTGAAACAGACTACAGTTTGTAATACGATATGTCATTACATGTTTATCCGCTTGATATATCCATTTAACTACATATTATACTTCTTAATTACATTATCATAAATTATATGTTCTTATCGCAGATAATTATATTCTAACATAGTATCCTGCTGTGTGTTGACATGTCTAATACATATATTAATAACACCAATAAATGATCGGATTTGATTTGATACTATTTTGTTCTTCCTCTTTCAAAACTAGTGAGAATTATGTTGGACGTAAAGTTTTCGTACATTCATATATGCGAATGAGGTGTTTTTTTTTTTAATTTTCAATATAATAGCAGACCAAGAGAAACGTAGTTCTTGTGATAATAAATCTGTTTATAGGTTGGGTATATTAGATCAGTAATAAATATTTTTAATGATTTCAGTGTTTTCAGTAATAACTTTTTTTACATTCTTCTGTAATTTAGTTTTGTTTTTAATTTTCTTTCAATCTTTTAGAAACATATCATATAATTTTGACCCGTAGTAAAACATAAATCGTTGGGTGTGACTTTTAATAAACAATGGCATTTATATTTAAAATTTGAATAAAAAATTTCTTGATATGAAGTTGATGGTAGTGAAACCAGTAATTTCTCTTATCAATGATTTATTTAGTTATACTAATCGTAACTATTAATAAAATAGAATTCATACAACGAGTGACGTTAGTCACTACGTTAAATATGTCAGCAAAATTCATCAACTTTTTACTTCCCTCGCATACCGAAGGGAAGTATTGTATTCGAGAAAAAATCACCCTCCTAGATTTTTTCGGATTCTGACGTTCCAGATCACGGAGATTACGAAAATATAGGTTTTTCATTCCGTCAGTCTGTCTGTCTGTCTGTTGGTGCATTTACTAAAAAAACTACCTGACGGAGAGCAGTCAAATCTGGTAGTACTGTCAGCGAAGAAATGGTAGAACTTTCACTGGAAAATATACAGGGTGGATTGTCTAAAGGGAATAAATAATAAAAAAAAATTTTTTCTTGCTAAAATTTTTAAAATTTTTTACCACTAAAAAATGTTTTCGTCTTTGTTCAAATTTAAAATTTCCACGTTTTATGGCATTATAAACCTATTTCAGAAGAAAAAAATTTTGAAAATTTTTAAAAAAAAATTTTTGAAAAATTGAAAAAAATGAAATTTCTTAACCACCACTATACTTCCACTCCGCTACGTGTATGTGGAATTGAAAATGTGACAGATGGCAATAATATTAGGCATATGCACCTATTATACTATTATTGAAAAATGTACAGGGTGGTCATCCCAAGAAGGAATTCAGTCATGGTGGACATTTATAAAGGTATTTGCCCAAGCCTTCCATATTTGGCACCTGTTATTTAGTACTGAACTTTTGCTGATGGATGAGCACTGTGTATATTTTTTTGACCAAAACTTATCAGGTGTTCTTTGTAATAATAGTGATAGCTATATTCCGATTATTATTTTCAATGTCACTTCGTAATTATTAATTTTCTAGAGTGACCGCCATGCACAAATAAAGAGGGAAGTTTTGTGTAAATACCTTTACCGATTTTTATTACTGGATCCTAGATGGTTTTTTTAATTGATGAGGTGAGTGCAGACTCCTTGTCTACAACATATATGGAAAGAATTGGAGTCGCATGCTGATCATAATCATAAGAACTTTGAGGATGATAATGTCATAGAACGCAGAAAACGTTCTCTTATAACGAATTCAGAAAGTACAGCAAAACGCGATTTTTTGAGCCAAAATCGAGAAAGCCATAGAGACCGATTTGACATTTATTAAGAGATGGATTCCTTCGCAGTCCCGGGGCTTGGCTGATGGAATCCAATCCCAAGTCCAGCTTTCCTCATATTGAATGCCCGATTTTCAATTTTTGAAATATCAATAATTCAAAACAGAGCCTTACGGATATTCACATGGGGGTCGCTCGCATGCTGTGTGGCGGTTTTCTCCTAAGTTTAATGCCGTCAGTATGTTTGAGAAGCAGCTACGCTGCATATAACTTATGTGTATACGCCTTTTGAAGCAATTAAGGGTGTGAACCTGGCGAGTAATAAAATCACCGAAAAGAATATTTAAAGCTGGTTACAAGCGAATCAAAATTTTCGTTGCAGTTTTTAGAGTTAGTCTAAAAAATCCTCTAATCCTAGTTCAAAATTTGCAAACATATTTTTTCTGAGAATCTAGATCTTTACGTGCCAGTTGATTATTACGATCCTCTCGCCGTTGTATGGAGTCTTGATCGCATGTCTTTGAGACGAGTTCCGATCCCCAAGTGTGGTTATGCAGACCAAAGATAGATAGATTTTGAAAAACAAATATTAGTTGAATTATAGTCTCTCATTTCATTACCTACTTTAGAAGTTACGACCTTCCTGCGATTCTGTGTCGATAAGCAGCAACAGAACTTAAAGAATCTTATACGTCTGAAAGTTCAGGCAGCAGATTCTTCACAGACTTTAGCGATCTTTCAGAGAGTGTCAAAACGGTGTTAACTTACAGGACGATTAGATAAGCAAAGTGCATCATAGGTTTACAAGATACGACGGAGAATATTTTCGCTTTCTCGCCTTTAACATCTCTAGAAGTTACAACGAACTAGCTCAGAGTAGAAATAATCGCTCACCGTTGCAAAAGGCACCTTTGGTGCCCTTTAACAGAAATAATATTTTCGATGCAAGGTGAAGTTCATCCACAGTAACACGTAAATTATAACTCAAAACATGATCAACTAAGGGTAAGTTCAGAACTGAGAAGGGTCAGATTTTTCAAAGGTGCCAGCACAGCCAATATCTTTTCTAACCGAGGAACAAAATGGCCTCGAGGAAATCATACAAAGACTAATAACTGGCAATGCAGAGGTGTTAACAATATCACGGCTGAGGTACTTAAGTTAGTTCCACTATGTAAAGATGAGGTAGCATAATATGTCTACGATAACTGCAGACCAGTAATGTGACGGCCAGTAAAGTCACGCTGCATATTCTTTAATCCAGACCTCAGCATTGTCTGTTTTGACTAGTACTTCTTTGAACAAGCCGGCTTTGTGTCAGGGCACGATACTAGAGAACAATTATTAGGATAGTAAGAGAATATTCTGAGCCCGTGCATCTGTATTTCTAAATTAGCATAGAGCTTATAATGTATAATGTAGAATGGAAAAACAATAGGCTTTAATATTGAAGATAGTAACATCCAGACATCAGTCTCTATTAGTGGTGACCGACTGTATAAAGAAAATTCTGGTGAAAGTCGACAACGTTAACTCCGACAAATGTAAAGGCAAAGGCGTCAGATCTGACAATTGTAAGAAAGGATTTGCAAAACGAGAAGTAAGAGGAGTTAAAGCAGTTAACCATTCCAGTGAGACCGATAATTTTATGCCACTTAAATTCTGTTTTAATCTTTAAATTTTAACCGCAGCTCTAGATGACAAAGTACTGTTGTAAGAAGAAAATTACAGGACCCAACCTTACAAGTAGTTCTGGTGGTGGATCAAATCTTCTTTCAAGGGAGAGGCATCCCTTCAAGAATATTGAGTAAAAACATTGTATAATATAAAGTGGAGTAAGGCAAGAAGGAACTTAATATAGAAAATATCTATCATTAGAAAAAAAAAGAAAAGAAATTAAACAAATAATTGCAAAGAAAAAGAAATATTTTTCAACTAAAATAACAAAATGATGTGCAGCTTACAGAATAAATAAAAAATAGTTGCTTTCTCTCTGTTTACATAGGTACTCTTTTATCGCCTCATTAAAAGATACAGTTTTTAGCATAATTAAATAAGCGATAAATCATCCGGGATAACATGATCCATTACAATGTTCACTGGTTTCCGGACCAGGATGGCATGAATAGAGTTTTAGCATTTATGTTGAACCTTGGAAATAAAATCCGTTATTGCAAAATTTTGATTCAGAAAGTAAATATAAAATATTATAGAAGCCGACAGGTGTATCTTGAATTAGTTAATTTACGGTTCGTGCAGCTTATGTTTAGGAATAATGAATCGATAGTTAAAAGACTTGATCCTCAGCCCAAGGTCCCAGGTTCGATTTCTGGATATAGTACTTGTATTTTTAATGTATGGAATTATATACTTTTAAATAGGGGCACTATTGTTTTACAATGTTCTATAATAGGAGACGCAAAACGAGTAAAACCTACATCACTTCCAAATTATTCTGACTACATTTCTTCGATTAATTCGTTGGAAAATTTGAAAAATGGTTTTTGATTTATTTGTCCCCTTCAATCATTTATTTATTTATTTATTGACTCAAACATCTAGAGAATAGAATCCCAAATGTTATTAAAACAATGTACAATACATATTGTATAGAAAAAAGAAGATTGACAATGTATATTATAAATAACAGATATAAATAAATTAAGGACTAAAGACAAAAACAAAAAAAGTAAAAACAGACTAAGCTAGAAAAATACAATATAAAAATTTTGTCAATGAACAAAAGTGAACATCAATATTTGCTGGTAAATTATTAATAGCCGATATGACTTTTGCAACAGGACAATGTTTATTGTAATTTGAATAAAAATTATCAGCATAGAACAACTCTCTATTTCTCGTATTAAATCTAGGAACTCTAAAATTTCTGAAGAATTTATTTTATTATTGATAAAATTAAAATCAAATTTTTGTATCATTTTAAGACGCCTTCCCTTAAGAGATGTAATATCTAGCAACTGAAGTCTTTCTTTATATGAATAATGGTTTTATATAAATAATAGCACAGTCAGTGTCAAAATGAGGCACATATGTTTACAAAGCAATATAGCTGTGTTGTGACCTAAAGTAATTGTATACAGTGGAAAGTTTTTACAATGTACAAAATCAACTCAACCCAAGAAAGAAAAGGAAAGGAAATACAATAAAGCAGCAATCACAAGACGCTGCAGAAAGACAGATAAGCTATAAATTAATTTGTTATTTTATCTGATTTAATTGGTATTATTCTATTCTATCTTTCTATCTGATCTTTACCATCTAAATTTTTATCAGTTCGATTTATTGATTCAAAACATAATATTTTATTATTAATTTGGAAGGCGGAGATTGAAACCGGTTGTTTCAAAAAAACGACATACAGGGTGAGCAAACTATCCCTTCGGACCTCCTTTTTCTCACAACGCGCAAAAAACATTGTTACCGCGAGATAGGGCCCTTCCCAGCAACTCCACTGTAAATGGATATTTACCTGTGGATCGGTTAATAAATGAAAACAAAGCAAGAAAAAATAAAAAAGGAAAGCTGCCAGATTTAAAAACAGAAGAAACAGAAAACTTAGAAGAACAAATATAAGGAGATGACGATAGATGGAAACTTAAAAGAAGCATGGAAACTGAATAGAAGCATCTCGCAAACACCTACACACCCCGATGATGACAAATGGAAACTTAATAGAAGCATGGAAACTTAAAAAAAGCATCTCACAAACACCTACACTTCCCATCCTATATTCCCACCCCATGCGTCATGCGGCTCTCGCTGCTGACAACAAGCATGTCCAATGTCCAACCCGGCGTATGCAGCCGTCCGGCGGCATATAAAACACGCGGTTTAGCTGTCCGTTGGGCGTGTTCGACGGACGACCAAGCTGCGTGTTGGAACGAACCTCCATGGATGCCCGGAATCGGCAACAATGCCCACCTTACGCTGGCAAATCAATCAATCAATCAATCGATATGCTTATGCAATATCGTAAATAAAATTTACCATTTTCTTTTGCACAATTTCGAGTCTGTCAATGTCAGATTGATAGTACGTTTCCTGGATAATACAGTAATATTCTAATATTATTGTATATCTTATATATTTATCTAAATACCATGCACTCCTTTAAATTCACTTAATTTATATATTTTATTATACTTACCCAATTTGTTGCATTTTATTTGGTAAAAATCTGTATTGTAGAAAACAAATAAGATGGTTCCATATAGAAAAAAACTGTACCTGCAACAAAAATAAAAATACATTAAAATAATAAAAAACGATTCTTCATTTGTTATTTGAAAAATGTATTTCAACAGTTATGTTGAGTATGGTCTCTTATTTCTTTAAATTTATTTTATGCTATGCAACTGTGTAATTTTGCTATTTATTATTAGTTAGTTTATTACTATTGTTATTATTTTAATACCATGTATTAGTTTCATACAAGTATCTACCTAATACAAGCATTTTCCTCATTATGTTATGTTTTTAAATAGTAGGATAACTGTTGAGATTAACTTGACCTCTTAGATTAAGGAAATTGTATTTATTTTCTCCAAAAAGACGGTTTATTATTATTTACTAGAAAATCTGCTTAAATTGTTATTTTTACATCAACATTGAACTTTTAAAGACGGTAAGCTTTAAAAGACAATTTAAAGCATGAAAAAACATTAGGATTGGGCCAGGAATTTTATCCTTAGCGGTCGCCCACTACTTTCGAACACCCCGTCTAACTCTGATTCGGCTATTTTAAAATATTATATTATGCACTAAGTCAGGCCCCCTCTTAACCTCGCAAACAAACCGTAAAAACGAAAATTTAATCATGTGCTTCTCAATGAACAATTTTTTAAGTAATCCCAACATTTTATAAAACCCGCACTATTTGCATTTTACCCACAGTAAAACTTTCCTAAAACTTTGCAACAATCAGATGGCTTTTAAAATGTTAATTGAGGGATATATTCGTGTTCCTAAAAATAATGTTTCAAATTCACATTCAGTTACTTTTTTTTACTTAGTTACTTTACCACTGTCTCAACTTTTTATTATTTAGATATGACAAAATGTTTCCATATTAACTCAATATTAAAGGTGTCACTGTCTCTCCAAACGTCCATGATATTTGTCTAATTTCCAAATATGGTTGTTAATCGACAATTTCATTCTATATATGCGTTATTAAAGCATCCTGTCAACGAAAGCAAAAACTAGTAGTCTACCTGATCGAAGACCAATTCCATGGTAATTGATCGGGTATCGTGTGAATGTGCTCGGGGTCGACACCTTTTATGAAAGTGTCCATTCCCATAATGATGTATCACCAGGTACTGTTTAAATTATTATTGTGCACTATCTCAAACACAATGCGTTAGTATCAACGATGATGGATAATGACATTTTCACAGCTGTACCAATTATAAAAAGGAGATTATATCTTCATATTTTAAAGTGGAGTATCGAACGTCGGTGGTTTGTTTGCCGAAGCAAATATTTAATACTAAATTAGATTTGTTGATTTACCAGCGTACGGTAGACATTGATGCCAATTCTAAATAACACGTTGCCGGGCCGGAGTGCAAACATGACACGCTAATTAGTGAGCTACTGTCACTTCTAATAAAAAAAAAGAAAATCATCGTGACGAATAGATACTAATATGTATCTTATAACGGATATGATTCCACAATAATTTAAGCAACATCAGGTATGTCTCAAGGTTCCAATCTGGGGCTACTCTCATTCATATTATTTACCAATAATCTTGTATGCATTAGCGAACTTGAACACTTGCTCTCTACTGACGATTTCTAAATATATATGAATACATTACATACTTTATCAGCATGTGTAAAAGTACAAAACGATGTAGGTATATAGAGTAGTTATTCAAAATTAGTGGATCTCAAATAAGCCTTAATAGTCTGGGAGCTATATGGCTTTCTCTACACGTCCCCATTTTATTACAGAGCATAATGTTATTTATTCTTGTCATCTTATGACTGACAAAATAGATTTCTGGAGCTGCACCTGTCGTCAAGTACACCACTATCACTTTTTAAGGTTATAATAAACAAAATAAGACCACCAGAAAGTGTGAAACGTTAGATAACGCAACCAGAAAAGCCAAAGTTAACAAAAAAGTTATAACACGTGATCGTTACAAGCCTCTTCTTGGTTGGAGATATGTAAATAAGTATTTTTGTAGAAAAACCTATTCCTTGAATGAAAATCTCAGCAATGTAACAAACGAGAAAGAAAAATATTTTCGACTTTTAAAGAAATTCAAATTTTTATCGTACATTTTATCTCAGAATCTAAAATTAACATAAGAACGTTTATTGATGATATCTAAACCCTGAGACCTTGAAATCACATCAATTTAGTTAAAATCGACAGAGCACAGTACTCTTCTTCTATGTTTAAAACTTTTAAGGGGATATTTCGTTGTGGGAAGCACATTTGGAAAGAGCCATCTTTTAACAATGTTTTGTAATCTCCAAAATGTGACTGTAATATTAATTTTGCATTATTAAAATATCTTCAACAATAATACAATACAATTCAGCTTGTTGGAAGTTAAAGGCCTGTACATTTAAAAAAGTGTGATACTTTTGTTAACAAAGGTAACATTAGAGGGAAAGTTACTTACCATTAAAGGAGTCTATATTTACGTGTATAAAAACATGATAACTTAAAAAGATAATTTTAGGTGTTTAAAATAGAATATACAATTAAAATCAAAATTTTCTAAAAATTTGGAAACATTTTTCTTTCTGGCAAGTCAAACTATCAGAATTTTCATTTTGAGAACAGCATAACATGTTTTAAAACTTTCTTAGCCTAAGAAAAAGCCTATAGCAACTTATTTTTTTTACAATTTTTACCTTTCTAACTAATTTTCAAAACTTTTAGACGACCTTAGTTTATTTTTTAATCATAAAAATTGTAGGCCCACGAAAAGTGAGCTTTGTGACGATGATATGATTTATTTGTTTATTATATCTTGAAGTAAGGTCAAACTGACAAATGCCAGGTTATGGTTAACTTGAATAGCTTTGGCTAGACTTCGCCTTAGCGATTGGATGTACTGTATGTACCTGCTTTCCTAATAAAGACTTTATTTTTATTATTATTAAATTTTGCCGTGATTCATGTTCGACAGAATTATCCAGCTCATAGAGAAAACTTGTAACGACGAAACTCCAAAAATCTACCACCTAGTTCCAGGACTATAATATACCTAAATGTAAAGTAAACATTTGTCAGAGAACTTAAAAGCATGCAGTTCTTATACGAAATTGATGAAAATACATTAGAGCGCGCTAATTCTTTCACGGATTTTGGAATTACGGTTAGTTCCAGTTAGTTCTTTGAGCATGTCAACGAAATTAGAATATAAGGATTCATCATGAGAAATTGCAACACTTTTACAAAATTTGAGTAGCTATAAAATTTGTATACATTTTGTTCAAAACTTGAATATGAATCACTCATATGGTATCATTGTTGTATATCATAAATCTTACATACAAAGCTACTTCCACAATTGTTAGTATTTGTATGGGATGGTATTTATCCTGAAAGAGGATCTGGTCATCAATTATTCCTTAGTAGATATAATGTCAAGAATTCTGAATTAATGTACTGAATAAACTGAAAATATTGTAGCATAACTTTTCAGTTGTACTTTTTGGTAACAAGGTCAAGTTTAAAGCACCACCTCACATTTTACTGCTCCTGTACCAGAACTAACGCATTACTGAACAGTTCAATAAATGTACTGCTCGACAATTATAATAAGATATGAGATATCTGTTAAACTCATTTAGGGGAAATATTAAAAGTCGCTGAAAACATTTCAAATATTGTTGTCTTTCAAAATTATGTTACTCTTTTTTTTATCTTATTTTTCATTCATTTTAACACTAGCGTCCAACATAGTCCCCTACGGCCAGGCAGGCTAAACTAGTATCTACATGATCCCTTACGATATGTAAATTCAGTTAAAAATGAGAACAAAGGCCCGTAGGGGACTATGTTGGATGCTAGTGTTAAAATGAGAATGGCAAATAAGAATTTTTACTTGTTAGCATAACCAGAAGTCAGGTTATCGAAAGAATGCAAAGATTTCATTAATATTTTTATATACAGTGTTTCCTTTAGTTCTCATAGATAGTTTTTCTTTCCGCTGTTTGCAAAATCCTATAAAAAATATGTTTCTTTAGAAGAGTTGTAACTTGTATAATGTTAGTCTTCAAATGAATAAAAAGTTTAATAGACAATACAAAGTTTCTTCTTGTTCTTATTTCATTTCAATGGTCTTAGAATTAATTAATTTGTGTACTAGTTTGTCTCACTTTAAAAATAAAGTAAGTCACTGTCTTGAGATTGCTATCTAAACAAAATATTGTGTGTGCGACAGTCGCGTTTGTATGGCCGTTCTAGACAAATAGAGAAATTATCACGTATCCACCGTTAGATGACATTCGACGCATCGCATCGTGTGGCATCGCCAGTTTATATGTACATAAGTAAAGTAACAAAGTAAGTGAAGTAAGTAAAGTATGCAAAGTAAGTAAAGTAAGTAAAAAAATCAGAATAATGAAATTGATGATATAAATCTTATTAGACTAATCATACAAACAGACAAAATACAAACATTTATATACATACAGAAATACAAGCATACATCGAGTCATACACAATAAGGCTACTTACACACATAGATATAAATAAATATAAACTGCCATCAAATTGTACCTAGATTTAAAGATTAGAATCCAAAAATTCTTCCACCGAATGAAAAACATATATTGATATATTTATCAATAAGTTCTCTAATTTTTAAAACCAAAACGTCTTATGGCTAAACTTTTTGGCCAGTTGCTTGGGTTATACACATCATCTTTTAGTTGAAAATCGGCAATAAGCATAAAGCACTTGTTCTGCGTTTCTGGTGTCTGCGGCTCTTTAATGTTAAATTCGGCTGTTTTAAATTGTGGGATTCCTTTTAAGTGTTTTAATATATTTTCTTCTGTAACGTGTCCTTGTAATCTATATAAATATAGGAATACCTTCTTTTAAACTCCAAAGTCTGTTTTGTTTCATTCGAATCTGTAGTTTTTTTGGAATTTGTTATTCTTTCTAAAGCCTCTTCTATATTTAGTTTTTTTGCACCCTTCGGTTTCCCTCCTACTTTTATCTTCTTCAATAAAAATGATATTGTTCATTATTTTCCGTTGAAAATCTTGTTCTATGTCTATTTGTTTTGTTGTAAGTTCATTGACCTTTTGTTTTACAGTTGTCTTCCTCATGCAGTTAGTGTCTCCTTTATTTTCAGTTGTTTTTTGCAATGGTCCAGTTTTTGTTTCTTTAGCTTGTTGCTGGTCTTTTTTGTAGTCCATTTATTATACTCTTTGCAAATACAAAACGAAGAGTATATTGCATTTGATCGGCACATTTCTAAAACCGGTAATATTGCTCCCAGAGAAAAAATTTTTCATATCACTGTGTTGGTGATAGAATTCTGAACAACTTTCAAAATGTCCATCCGTCCACCCGTCTGTCCATCTGTCTGTCCGTCCGTCACGTTTCTTGTAAGCACGATAACTTAAGAACGAAAAGTCCGATAGTATTGAAATTTGGACAGTAAGTTAGTGTTAGCTAGAGGAAGAATCTTATTATTTTTTAACAAAATCAATTAATAAATAAAAAGGATTAATTTTTTAAATAAAAAATTTTTTGTTTTGTTTTGTACTTAAAAAAAATGTTTGAAACTAATATCATAAAAAAAACTGCGAAGAGTATCCTATAGAATGTGCAACAATTATATAACAAGTATAGTAAATCTGCGAAGAGTATAATGGTTAACTTGTTTATTCCTGATTTTTGTTGGATGTTGTGATTTTTATACTACAATTTCTTGTAGATTTAATCTTTTCTTCGAGTAATTAGTTATTTTGATTAAATAAAATAATATGGTCTAATAATATCTTACATTTTTATTTTTTTCATCCATAATTTTTTTCAGTAGCTCAAATTTGTTTCAGGTTTTGCATTTCTGAGTATTTATTTTCTGGTTGTTTCTCGCAACACATGATTCTGATGTCACCTATTTTCACAAATTATATTTTGTTTTTTAAGAAACAGGACTGATGAAACAAATTTCCACAGTTTACACACGCTGTTTATTTTAACAACATTTAAAAGTTTTTGCTTCTAATTTATAGCTGTGATTATTTGGAGCATCTACATTCATTCTCCTCCTCACAATTCTTTCTTGTAGCATTTGAATGTATCTGTAATTGGTCATAAGTATGTACTCTTGATACAAATAAATAAACAATTAAAATAAAACAAATAAATTCTCGTTACCGTTAATAATTTACGTACAATTAATACATTTCTTATGGATAGACAGTATCATTTTATGCAATGCATAATTTGTTGTCCTCTAATCGGATGTAGTCTGTCTGGCAAATGAAGGTAATACTGTTGTAATATTATCATGCCCTAGAAGTGGTTCGAATACATTTCTTATGGATAGACAGTATCATTTTATGCAATGCATAATTTGTTGTCCTCTAATCGGATGTAGTCTGTCTGGCAAATGAAGGTAATACTGTTGTAATATTATCATGCCCTAGAAGTGGTTCGGACTCCACAATAACTTGTAGGACCTGGTGTCTTTTTACCGAACACAAAATCTTAGATCGTTAGCAAATTACCTCGGTAACTAGACAGGCGGTTAAGAACACCAAAGAAATCTTATATTATAAATTATTATACCCTTCGCAGATATAAAACGAAGAGTATATCGCTCGTAGGGAAACAATTTTCATATCACTGTGTTGGTGATCGAATTCTGACCAATTTTCAAAATATCGTCCGTCCGTCTGTCTGTCTGTCCGTCCGTCCGTCCGTCCGTCCGTCCGTCGTCGGTCACGTTTCTTGTAAGCAGGATAACTTACGAACGAAAAGTTGGATTGTAGTGTTTGGTCAGTAAGTTAGTGTTAGCTAGAGGAAAAACTTGTTTTTGAACAAAATAGATCAATAAATAAAAAAGTTAATAATTATTTTAATTCTTTAAGTTTATATATTTATATTATATATTATTGTTACATTGCAAAACCGGCTAATTAGGCAATAGTTCCTAATGCTTTATGAACTTAACGGCAATAAATTTGTCACAAATGCGATAAGATTATGGACCAAGCTTTGACGGCTTTCATTCATCTCTCAGTTAGACAAGGCCGTCACTCTCTAATAAAAACTATCTTAATATACTCTTAAAAAATATTTTCTTGATTATGATAAAAATACGGAGAGTATTCTATAGGATATGCAACAATTATACAGAGTGATTTACCACAACATGCGGAAAATAAAATGGTGTACTAGTTTTCTATGTGGGACGCCCCCTGCAAAATTTTAGAATGATCCGAAATAATTTAGTACATTTTGTTGCATTAAAACTTGTAAAGACACGCCACTGAACCATAGAATTTGGCTGCCTTTAATACTTCAATTGTTTATGCGTGCGCCGCTTGTTGAATTTTCCAGGCAATCAGATGTTATTTACATATACTAAGTTTCTTTCCGGCTTCTGTTTGAATTGTTTCATTTTAAAAAATGTATTCGTAGATCGATACCGGTCAATATTCCAGCGTTTACATCGCATGAATACTGTGATATGATTGTAAGTTATGGTTCAGCGAATGAAAATCTTGCAACCGCTGTACGAGAACATGAGAGAAAATTTCCCGGCAGGCGTGTGCCAAATGGAAGAACAAGGAGCCCAGAAATCACCCCTACGGATTTTCTTTGTGGGGTTACATGAAGAGTTTGGTGTACGCTAAGTCAATAGACTCCCTAGAACAGTTACAAGAAGCCATTGACAATGCCTCGAATCTAATTCGAACATTTTCTTTGACTTTTCGTTACTTTTAAGTTTTCTGGTGTGCTGTGTTCTACAAAAATCATTTTAATTTTTGCTATTTTTGTTGTGTGTTTAAATCCAAAAAGTCACTACTAACCCCGCCAGCTTCACTCAGTCCCAAGCCTGATAAAGGGGGAGGGGAAGTGATATGGTTGCATCGCGTTGCGTCAGATTGGTTAAAGTCATAGACGGCGCATTTCTACAAAAAAATAAGGTAATTTTTTTGTCATATTTTTTAATTTTTCATTTTTTTAACTCCTTGCGATGGGGACAACTTACTTATAAATTTTCCGCATGTTGTGGTAAATCACCCTGTATAAAATGGGCAGTAAATCGGCGAAAAGTGTAGTGATTAGCTTGCTATTGTACATGAGTTATGCATCTTATTACGTGTGTTCCCATAAAAGACAGCGAATAACCAAAAACTCATATTTTCTAAGAAACTTTGGCAAAGATCAGCAATTTAAAAAATATGTATCACAGTCAACTTCTGTGCAAAATATTTGTGATGGAGTAACTTCCATTCCTATGATTACAATCTACCCATGATGCATAATTATTTGCTGTTGCGTCTTGCTTGGAAAATTAAAACTAGATTGTCTTGACAATGCTCCATTAATTTTTTCCCACGCTTCATGTTTCAAGATCAGCTTAAATATTTATAATATCGTATAACATGAATAATGTACCCAAATATTTTCTCTGTTTCATTAATAATCGAGATATGATCAAAAGAAAACAATATTTTCTTAAAATTAATAGAATGAAACATTGACGTATAATCACTACGCGTGGGGAATGTTACTCAATTTAATTTTTATAATTAATTAGTTATAACAAAATTTGTTTGTTTTATCGGGTAATTGGACATAATATAATAAACATAGGTATGCTAGAGCAAGCGATTATCAACACTATGCGGTATCATCCGTTACCTCTTTCTATAATTGAGATAATGTGATTGTTGAAAAGATAGACATTTGGTGAGAAGGTTTAGCCGTTATTGTCGAATCTAAATTAGAATATGCAACGTGGAGATTTTGAATTTGAGCGAACATAAATTCTAATAATAATAATAATGCAATTTTGGAGAACAGTAACTACCGGCTTTACTGGGACTGCTGTATTATTACAGATAGAACTATTGCAGCAAATAGACCAGACGTCGCACACAGGCGAATTTTACCTAAAAGCTATCCAAAAATCGATTTTATCAACTTAGGAATTTCCAGGTAAAACCCATTAGGTTTTATTACGGTATGATCAGATAGTCATAAACCACCCCCCGAATATAAATTCTATCAGCCAGGCCTATAATACCTACAGGCGTCTGGGGACAGACCATGGGCAACCCCACGAACATTACCGAATGTACTCGAGCCCAATGACAGGCTGATGACTCAAAGAAAAATCCCAAATCTCAAATTATACCTTTATCGTTTACATGTTGATGCTATATTTGTACTATTTATTTTATGCAAATATTTGTTTGTGATTGTTTTTTATTTAAGTAAATTCTGTATTCTTTGTACAATGTCTTCTGAAGGTATGTAGACTGCAGGGCTAGTAAATACATTAAATTACAAGTATTTTTTGTCATTTTTAAATCTGAACTTGAGTTGTTTATTCTAGAAACGTTTTCTGGTTGTGGATCAGGTGGGCAGAGTGCAGGGACATCCAGCAGCATCCAGAATTACAACGAAATAGTCGTCCTATATAAATGTGAGAAATGTGGACAAAGTTTTCAAAATAAGGCTTCAATATTGTCACATAACAAGTGGAAACACGAAAATCCTAATTCGACTCATATGTGCAGTGTGTGTCAAAAAATATTTATCAGAAAATATCATTTGGACAGACATGAAAAAAATTGTCATAATAAGCCTGAGAACATAAAAAAAAATCAAATTTATTGCTCCCTTTGTGATTTCAGAGGAGCAAATAGGGCAGAGGTACTTACACATTATGAGGTGAACCACCACGTAGATATGGCTAAAGAAACCTTAAACTTTGGTACATTTGAAGATTTTAAAATTTGGAAGCAAAAATTTGAAAAAGAAACAAAATCCCATTTTATAAAAATGACTGGCACTCGACATACAGTGAACGGTGTAGATAAATCAAAATATATTTGCCACCGAGATGGCTATTTCCATTCAAGAGGCAAAGGTGTTCGCCACATAAAAATGGTTGGTTCGAATAAAATTAACTCTTACTGTCCAGCAAATATGATTGTCCACGCAACAGGTCAGGGTGTAATGGTAGTTTATATGGGTACCCATGTTGGACATGAATTAGATCTAGGTCATTTAAATATTAGTAAATCCGAGAGGGCACATATTGCTGAAAAACTTGCCATGAAAATTCCTATGGAACAAATTTTAGATGATATTCGTGACTCTGTTGTCAACAACCAACTCGACAGAATTCACTTAGCAACCAGGAAAGATTTGTGGAATATTGCGGATTCTTATAATTTAAACCATGAAGCAATCTTAAATAAAAATGATTACTTGAGCGTAGAAGCGTGGGTGTCGCATATGCAAAAATCTTCAAATTTGGTTCGATTTTACAAATCACAAGGTGTATTTTTAGAAAATTATCCTCAATTTAAAAAAGAAGATTTTTTTTTAATCATCATGAACGACGCCCAAAAAGAGATTTTATTAAAATTTGGAAATGATTGTGTATGTATTGACGGCACACATGGCCTGAACGCCTATGACTTTCAGTTATATACGGTTATGGTTTTGGATGATATGAGACAAGGTTTTCCATGCAGTTTCTTGTTTTCAAATAGGGGAGATACTGTCGCTATGGAAATATTTTTCGAAACAATAAAAAGTTGTTTACATGACATGTCAATCGAGCCTAAAATTTTTATGTCTGACATGGACGATACATTTTACAATGCATGGTCTGCAGTAATAGGTCCAGTTCAGAACAGATTATTTTGCAGTTGGCATGTCGACAGAGCGTGGCGAAAAAATTTAAGTAAAATTAAAAATAAGGAGAAACAAGCTATTGTTTACAAAAAGCTTAAAATAATCATGTTCGAAATGGATCCATATACATTCAATGTCATGGTCGATAATTTATTAGACAAATTACATTCAGATACAGAATATTTAGAGTTTTCTGAATATTTTGAAACTTATGTGAATAAGTGTACAACTTGGGCATATTGTTACCGTAAGGAGTGTGGAATAAACACTAATATGAACCTAGAGAACATGCATAGAATTTTAAAACATATTTATTTTGGTGGGAAGAAAGTGAAAAGATTGGACAAAGCAATTAGTATCTTGATGAAGTTCATAAAGGATAAATTATTTGATAGACTAGTAGTTCTAAATAAAGGAAAAATTTCAAAAAAATTAGCGTCAATAAGACAAATTCATAAAAAGTCAGTTGAACTTAAGAACACAGTAATAGATTTGGGTGACTCTTGGAACGTATGTGCCACTAATTGCGATGACGTTTATAAAGTTGAAGCTACAAAAAGCACTTGCAGTTGTAGTTTACGTTGTCAGGACTGCCAATCTTGCATTCACCATTACACATGCAGCTGCATAGACTTTTCCATAAAATGGAATATGTGTAAGCATATACATCTTGTCTGTATGTTCTTGAGAACTAATGCTTCAAGCATTGAAAATGTCGGTACGCCTGCACAAATCAATAATGATATAGCAGTTACTACCGAAGAAGAAAGTGCAATTTTAAGTGTAGTGAGTAAAGTCAAAAAAGATTCTTTTGATAAAAGAAAACAGGATATGGTGAATAACGTTTTACAAGTATGTAGTACTATCGAGAACGAGGAACAGCTGGAAGCTGTTTTGAAACAAGTGGCTCCTCTGGAGAGTATTATAAATGCACTTTCCAAAAAGAATATCCCAGTTCCTAGTACATCGAAGGAACCGCCTAACAAAAAAATCA
Source organism: Stenurella melanura (assembly GCA_963583905.1). Lineage (NCBI taxonomy): Eukaryota > Metazoa > Arthropoda > Insecta > Coleoptera > Cerambycidae > Stenurella > Stenurella melanura. The sequence continues at coordinate 89,242,653 of OY757309.1, forward strand.
AGAAGCAAATGAGGTTTTCTTCAACAAAGAAAAAAACTAAATCAATAAAGAGGAAATATACAAATCCTTCAAAGTCCGAAAAGGAAGTATTAGCTTTGGAAATGGTGGGACAATGGGAAACAAAGATTCTGTGAAAGTTATACCATATTTAATATGTTGTATAAGTAAAAATTCTGTATTTTATATATGTATGAATAATGTCTTTCATTTAATAGTTGTATATTTAAATAAATATTATTTATTTCTTATATTGTTTTTATTTTTATCGTTTTGATATACATAATTATAATCAGTAATCAATCCTTCAAATGAACAAATTCAAAATATGCGCTAAATGCGCGCAAAATTTGACTCGGGTATATTCGGTAATGTTCGTGGGGTTGCCCATGGACTATCCCCAGACACTTGCGTCTATATCCCACACATAGTTCATAGCATATACGCATGCGCGGGCGATTTAATGCTGATTGGCGCGTAATTTGAATACGCAGTGGTTCAGTCCAACACATTATTAAGTATAACATTGAGAGATATCTTGGGTTATTTACAGCAACTGATAATAAGAGCTTTGTATACCGGCGTACGAATGTTTATCTGCTTTTGTATAATGAGATAAGAAAAAAATTAAGCCTACCATATTCGTTTTTGTAAAATACGGAACATCCTTAGAAATAGTTTTCTTGTATAATAAGAGGATAGAACATAGGAAATAGTGACGGATCCTGCTTTTGGGACAGCAAGTGAGCTCCAAAGAAAAATATTTTATACATTGAAACAAAACGTTTAACAACGCATACAAAAAAAATCACAATTAACATTGAATAATAAATTGATTAAATAATGCAAACATTTATTGGAATCTGTCGTAATACTATTTTTGACGTACTTATCACTGTTCTGAATTTTTTCACATAAAGTTTTGTCATTCATTTCTGAACATGTTATATTAAATTATTATTAGAATTGCCTCCTATATGTACTATATCAAGTAATTTGCTTATTTTACCTAATAAATATTTTATATTTTCTTTATTAGGAAGGGATATTTTAAGAGAATACGAGGCTCTTGCACATCTAAACAAAAATTTTAGGGATGCCAAACATGAACCTTGAAATAAAGGACTGTCCCGCATATTTTATTAAAAAAATAAAAATACCATAAACATTATTATTCTTATGTAAAGGGGGTATTTATTACATAATTTACTAGTAATTTTTGACTTTATATAAATACTATAAAATATATGTACATAATTATGTACAATAAGCTAAAATAGTTATAAATATATGTACATTCAGGATTGGGATAATACAAATTTAAATTTATCTACATTATTTATTTGTTTATTTTTCCAGTAGACCATAAAGAATGGTATAGGAAAGGTCAGAACATTACAGATAATACAAAATTGCAAAATTACATTAAAATAGAGCATAATTAATAATTTAAGTAGAGTACCTAAGCAATTTGATTTTCTAAGTTCTGCTGTAAAAACAAACGAAAGCAACTACCAGTCTGCCAAGACCGCGTGCAACGGAACAACGGAGAACGCAAGGAGAACGGAAGAAAGTAAAGCTGAAAGCTGACAGCTGACAGAAAAGCAGCAATTTAGTTAGGGCATGCGCATTTAAATTTCACTATGTGTGGGATATAGACGCGAGTAATACCTTAGTACGAAGTAGACCTTTGTAGTGAGCGGTGTTAATTTACTGTAAGTGTATCTAAACCTACCGAATTTAATTTTATGTTCTTCGCTTAGTTTTGTGCAAATTTCGAAAAGTTATCATGGAACCTATTGCTGGTGGTAAGTAAATTTACACTTTTTACATTTTGTATGTGTAGTCTTCAAAATTAACCAAAAACATCATTTTTTTTACTTTTAATCAAGTCATTAAAAAAAAAGTTTTAGTTGGACCAAGATGAATTTTTTTTTTTATTTTACTAAAAACACTCCCCTTACTTTTGAATCATCATATCATAGACTGGTCCTGTTCATTTTATTAATTTATTGTCGGATCCGTTGCGTCGGCGCACTCAATGCTGAATACAATCAATCAACATTTTTGAAATTAAATAAAAGTATTTCAAACAGTCTGAGACCAATTTTAAAATAATAATAATAATAATAATAATATAATAAAAACGTAAAATAATAAAATGCTGATTTCTAATGACCTCGTTTGTGTTGCAGGTTCTTCAGCGAAATTCATTGTAATAAGAAGGATTCAGCTCGCAGATTGGTTGAAAGATTGTTCTTCTAAAGTAGCCAAGGGACAGTGTGACTATTTAGCGGAGAAAGTAAAATCTAAGATGGAATCTAGTGACTTATCGCAGTATTCGCATGAGAGGTTGACAGATTTTGTAAAAAAATACCGCACCAGATGGACTGCCGCGTCGAGAAACCGAGCCGTATTCCAGAAGAATAACTCCTATTGGCTAGATACTGAGTTGCAGCTTATATCAAAAACGCCATTGATTCAAGTTACGCAAAATCAATTACAACGTGGTAGACCAGCTGCTGGATTTCTTTCATCAAGCGAACGATCCAAGCGAAGAAAAACTGCACAAGTTCGACTAGATCGTAGCCCCGAAGAACTAATTTATGCGGCTTAAATGCAATATAGGTCCGAAGGTAAGCTGGATGCAGCAGATGTTATAAAGAAGGTTGCTTTTTCAACACCCACTCGCGCATCAAAGTATAAAAAGGCAATTCAGCAAGAAAGCGAAATTCCGTTTTCAGGGGATAAAGCTTTGTCACTTTTTGTAGAAGCAAAACTAACGAAGTTTCAATATAATTTAATGAGAAGTTCAGCGAGAAGTCACAAATCACGCCTATATCCCAATTATGAAACGATTACCTCTGCCAAAAAAATATGTTATCCGGAAAATATACAAATTTTGGAGGACAGTGCCGAGGTACCTCTTCAACATTTATTAGATCACACAACATCAAGACTGTGTGAGTCAAAGAGGTTTTTGGTACACTGCAGTTTGAAAATGGCAATGATTTACATTTAATTTCAAAATGGGGTTGTGACGGAAGTTCTGGGATTAGTCAATATAAACAACAGCTTTCCGACTACAATATTTCCGATGCAAATATATTTCTTACATCATACAATACAATTGATCAAGAAAATTTCATTATTTGGCAGAATCCTAGAACTTCCTCTCCCAGGATTTGTAGGCCAATCCGTATACAATTTACGCACGAACAAACAGAGCTTTCAGTGGAGGAAAAAGAATATATTGATAGACAAATATCTATTCTTAGGCCAACAACGCTTACTGTTCAGTTGGGAGATATACTTATAAAACATTCTTTATATTTTACTATGATAGACGGTAAACTATGTAACGATATCGCCGAAAATACGTCTACACAGAGGTGTTATATTTATTTTGTGGATTGACAGCCAAAAATTTTAATAGTATCGATAACAAAAAATTTTGGATGAGTCGAGGTATCAGTTTGGCCCATCTTCTTTGCATGCTTGGATTCGGTTCTTCGAATGTTTGCTACACGTTTCTTACAAAATGATTATTAAACAATGGCAGGCCAGGAGTAAAGAAAATCAAGAAAAGGTAGCATACAATAAGAAACGAATCCAAGATGCATTCTTAAAAGAAATGGGGTTACTCGTCGATAGACCAAAGCCTGGCTTTGGAAACACTAATGATGGCAATACATCTCGGTGTTTTTTTGAGGACCCTGAAAAATCTGCAAAAATAACAGGAGTGGATGTTGAGCTGATATCTCGATTCAGAATAGTGTTACTGACCATTTCTAATGGTTACCATATAAAGATTGATAGTTTTAAAGATTATTGTGAGGAAACAGCAAAACTGTTTGTCAAGCTGTATGCTTGGTACAATATGCCACCATTTGTTCATAAAATATTAATCCGTTCGTCAGAAATTATTACACATTTCACAGTTCCAATTGGGCAACTTGGCGAAGAAGCTCAAGAATCAAGAAATAAGGATATTAAAAGATTTAGAGAATTACATTCTCGCAAATTTTCGAGAAAACAAAACATGGAGGACGTATTAAACAATCTTTTAGTGTCATCTGATCCTCTCATATCTAGCATGAAAAAATTATCTGTAAGGAAACTTAAACATTATCCTTTACAAGTTTTGGCATTTTTTCATGAACCCCTTGTCGGGGAAAAAAGTGAGAGCGATATAGATATTAGTGGGGACGAAGACGATGAATAAAAATTTTAATGCAATTTAGTTCAACACTTATTTTATTACCCGGTAAATTATTAATCCTACCCAAATCTTAGTGACACTCTTTGACAGTTAGAGACATGTATTTTTTATTGTCTCTACTTAAAATAAGAGCTTTGAGAACAATTAAAATATTTTTGGCCAGCTCTTAGGTAAAATTCGCCTGTGTGCGTCGTCTTAACAGATAAACGAAAATACACTTACATTATTGATATAGCCACACTAAACACACATAAGCTACGATAAACATATGCAGAAAAACTCAATAAATACAGCGAGTTTGCAGAAGAAGTAAAAAAGATGTGGCAACAAGACAAGGTGCTCATTATCCCCATCGTTTTATCATCAACTGATGTTATTCCGAAAATCTTGATAAAGAGCCTGGGCACACTTGGAATTAGCCAACACAGTATTGGTCTGCTCCAAAAAGCTACAATACTCAGCACTTGTAATACAGTCCATAAGTTTCTAAATCTACCAATTACATTAATATACAATAGAAGCTTATTATCTTGCCATAATAAGCCAATTTCACCCTAAGCGTGAGATAATCTTAAACAATAATAATTTATTAGTCAAGATACAGATATATGACAAGTCAACAAAATTGTATTTTACACCTAAAGCCTAAAGAGATCTTAAGGTGGCCACGTTTCCTAGAAAGAGATTTTCGATACGGAAATATTTATTATTTTTGGCTATAACTTTTTTTCTTAGTACGTATATTTAAAAGAACTATAAGACTACCTCAGTAGAACCATAAAAAAACTATTACTATGAATTTTCAGTCAGTAATTCCAGTCGTTTCCAAAACAGTTAAATTTAAAACTAGGAAATAGGAAGATCAGCATAATGTTTAAATTTAAATGTTGATGCCTCCATTTTGAACTTTTGAGTTCTAATCACATATTTGTAATCTGTGACCTCAAGAACCCTCAGATATTAATTTTTAGTATAACTGAATAAATGACAATAGACTGTCTGCCATCTTTGAAACGCCATCTTGGATTTTTCTACAAAAATTGTCAAATTATATTTTCATGTGAACCATATACACATGCTAAATTTCAAGTCAATGTAACATCTGGAAATTGAGTTGTACGATTCCACTACAATCTTACAGGTTAAGCTAATAGAAACGTGTTAATAATAAAATAAAAGCATATCAAACCATTGGAATGTGAATTTTTTTTTTTTTCGCGCTTACGTTGGGCGAAATACGGCGCGTAGGTATCCGAAATCGTCTTTTCATCTAAGTTCCCAATGAGAACGAGAACAATACCGGGTGAGTCACGAATTGCGTTCGCCCCGATATTTCCTAAAATATTTGGAATAGAAAATTGAAAGTTAGAGGCCTTATTACACGACTAAAATGCCATGTTTTTAATAAAAAATCAAGTTTGGTGCACATCCGGTTTGACCGAAAATGCCCACAACTTTCGATTTTTAAATGGAACACCCTATATATTTTTACATTTTTGGAATCTAGAGGAAATTTTGAATACAATACATCCATTTTGGTCACTATTTGATAAACATTAAACATTTTATTAAAAAATCTATTTCTGAATCCAGAGTGCTGTGGTGCCCAAAATATATTTTAGTTTGTGTGCTACGTTACTATAAAAATAAAATGAGCAATATGATTGCATTACTTAATTCTCCAGAGGCGTTTAAAATTTTTAAATGTGATTTTTACCCACTAACTCGATTTTTTTAAATGGGAATTTAATTGTTCACCAACATTTTTAAATACCTCATTTTCATACGAATCTAATGATACCAAAATTTTGAAAATCCGCTCAGAAATATTTGAGATTTCAGCCAAAATACAATTCAACCAAGCTTTTAGAAACATGCGGCTAATAGATAATAGATTAGTGGGCTTTGGAAACTAAAATGGCACATTTCTGTGTAAATCTGGTAACCTAATAACATTGGAAAAATCATAGTAGCCATTGAATGTAATAAAACAATATCAGCTGTCAGACAGATACAAATTAAAGCGTTGCGGAAATCTCTTTGAGTAAAAATTAAAGAAAATGAATAATTTTAGTAGAAATGAAAAGGTCGATATGTTACTGATATATGGAGAGCGTCTCAAAAATTCAACTGCAGCTGCAGAACTGTATCAGCAACGATATCCCAACAGACGTCATCCAAGCAGACACTTGTTTGTCAGAGTGGAATAAGAATTAAGAAACGAACCCAATCAACAAGATGACCATCAAACATTTATTGTATGTGAGGACAAAGAAATTGATGTAGTAGGATTTGTGATGGTACACCCAACAACCTCAACAAAGGAATTGTCAATGGAATGCGACATTAGTCAGTCTTCGGTTTGCAGAATTTTAAAGAAACATAAGTTTCGGTCTTATAAATACCAAATACACCAACATCTTTATGGAGATGATAACGACAGGAGGCTAGTATATTGCCACTGGTTCTTAAATGCAGTACAACAAAACCCAGGTTTTCCTTTTCATATTTTATATTCAGATGAAAGTAGATTTACGAACCAAGGTATGTTTAACAGAAATAACACTAGGTACTGGGCTCAAGAAAATCCAAGGTTGGTAGGGCGGGGGAATATTCAGGAAAGATTTGGGTTTAACTGTTGGCTTGGAGTACTTGGAGATCGAATAATTGGACCCATATTTTTTGATGGAACACTTACTGGCGAACGATATTTATTCTTTTTACAAAACCAGACAGCAGAATTTCTTGACCTACTTCCTCTTGCCTATTTACAAAATCTGTTTTTCCAACAAGATGGTGCTCCCCCACATAATTGAAGAAGAATGATGGAATATTTAAACAACTTAACACCCCTCGACTATTATGTATGGGGCACTCTCAAAAATAAAGTTTATAAAACTTCTTCAAATACCCGTGAATAGCTGCAAAATAAAGTTGTACGGGCTCTTAATGAAATAACGCCGGCTGAATTGCGTAGAGCCATTCAAGCAACTGTACGCAGAGCCGAATTGTGTATATAAAAAAATGGTGGACATTTTGAACAATATCTATAAATGTCAATTTATGGTTTAATTATATTAATTATTTTAAAGATACCTACTGTTACCTAGTTTAAGTTTAATTGTTCAAACGGAATTGATTTTTATTTATTTATAGGCCCGATATTTATGTTCATTTAAATAAAACTCTGAAAACCGAACTGATGTCGCATTCTATTGCAAATGTTCTTGTGGATGTAATTGTGTTTACCTCCACATACCTATGCTAAACTTAATTGTAACGTTCTTTGCGCTCACAATTATTAAATGTTTGATAGCTCAAGATTGTCTATAACAACACGAGTCTGTCTGACAGCTGATATTGTTTTATTACATTCAATGGCTACTATGATTTTTCCAATGTTATTAGGTTACCAAATTTACACAGAAATGTGCCATTTTAGTTTCCAAAGCCCACTAATCTATTATCTATTAGCCGCATGTTTCTAAAAGCTTGGTTGCATTGTATTTTGGCTGAAATCTAAAATATTTCTGAGCGGATTTTCAAAATTTTGGTATCATTAGATTCGTATGAAAATGAGGTATTTAAAAATGTTGGTGAACGATTAAATTCCCATTTAAAAAACCGAGTTAGTGGGTAAAAATCACATTTAAAAATTTTAAACGCCTCTAGAGAATTAAGTAATGCAATCATATTGCTCCTTTTATTTTTATAGTAACGTAGCACACAAACTAAAATATATTTTGGGCACCACAGCACTCTGGATTCAGAAATAGATTTTTTAATAAAATTTTTAATGTTTATCAAAAAGTGACCAAAATGGATGTTTTGTATTCAAAATTTCCTCTAGATTCCAAAAATGTAAAAATATATAGGGTGCTCCATTTAAAAATCGAAAGTTGTGGGCATTTCCGGTCAAACCGGATGTGCACCAAACTTCATTTTCTATTGAAAACATGGCATTTTAGTCGTGTAATAAGGCCTCCAAATTTCAATTTTCTATTCCAAATATTTTAGGAAATATCGGGGCGAGCGCAATTCGTGACTCACCCGGTATAGTAAGATTATTTATCATTAATTAATACTAACAATTTTTGTACAGGTTCACAGACAAACACTTTCCATTATAATTATTAATTAGTCAAATTTCAAAATGAAGCCTAATTAGAAACAGATCACAATGTACTACTTATCAGGCACACCATCGGTGTGTAGCAAACACACATAAATAAATACTAATTAAAAAATTTATGTTCATGTCATTCATCAATTGTAAAAGTGTTTTAACATATAAAATATGTCAACTGTATCGTAAACCAATTAGGCAAGAACCTAATAAGTACTAAAACGTTTCACATAATGGTAATGTGATGTTCTTGGATAACGTCAATCAAGCTTAGCACAACTTTAGACTTAAGCCTTTAATATTATTTTACAGGAAACATACATTTATTTGGGTTTTGTTGTTTTCTTTACTAAGGCATGAAGGAAATAATACGGTTGTCATGTACCAGGGGCGATAGATGATATTTTAGCAACTGTATAAAACGAGGTTTTAGAAAATAACCTGGACGCATAAAAAGAAGCATTTACTAGTTTTTCAGGGTTCAAAAATTGTATCTCAAAAATTATACAGGGTGAAGGAATATTTAATACACACAACTGTCATAGGTGCCAGGTGCCCTGGGATAACTTATTCTATGTCAATAATATTGAGTACAAAGTATCTCTGTTAACAAACTACACCAGAGAACTATTTAACATTCATGCACCGATGAAAACAGTGAGAGTAAACAAACCCCCAGCGCCTTGTCTAACCTACCCCTTAAAGCTAATCTTAAAAGAAAAGGGCAGAGCACTATCTGCTTACAAAAAAAATAAGACACAATAAAGCTGGGAAGCTTTTAAAAATATTCGTAATTTCGCCTTAGCATCGGTGCGCAGAGAAAAAGCGGCGTATTTATTTATTTTTATTTATTTATTTATTTATTATTAAGATCATGTCAATACACAAATCGTTTACATTCGTCAACAACAACAGAGACATTACCTAATATTTATATGTAAAATTATCGGTTAGAACTACAAAAATTGTGATTAAAATTTTAAATAGAAAATATAATAACAATACTAAACACAGAACACACTACAGTTTAAAAATCTACCAACATAAAGTATAAAAATAGGTGCACTAATCAACATGGAAATCATCATTTATCATTTCATTCAAAGAATAGAATGTTCTTTTGGTAAGGTATGCTTTTATTCTCTCCTTATATTGATTAGCAGGTAAGTATTTAATATGGTTTGGCAGTTTATTGTAAAGTTTAGGTGCATAATAGTTTATAGAGAATTTGCTTTTGTTTACTCGATGAAACTCTATTTCAATCATTGCATTATTTCTCGTATTGTGGTGGTGAATATCATTATGATAGTTGAATAGATGAATATTGTCTCTTATCCATAGTAAACAGTTCGTTACAAAATCAAACTTCTAATCGCGAGTTTTGGAAACGGCTACAACAACTAAATATTCAATTTAAACGTGATAACATCATACCTCCTAATTTACAGAATGCTGCAGATATTAACGACGTCTTTCTTAGTGTATTCTGCAAGAACGATAACTGCAATAGAACGATAAACTTCTATGCTAACACCAAATTTAAAGATAATTTACTGTTCACCTTCACACTTGTTACTACCGATACCGTTAATAATGCTATCAAGAGTATAAAGTCGAACACTGCGGGAAAAGATAAAATAACTCTAAACATGTTAAAATTATGCATCCCAATAATCTTAAAGCATATCTCTCATATTATTAACTGCTGTCTTGAACAGGGTTACTTTCCTACAGAATGGAAAGATGCAATATTTGTCCAATGCCTATCAGCTTGTTGCCAATTCTTTTCAAAATACTAGAAAGAATAGTTCACGACCAGACTACCGAATATCTATTACTGCATAACTTGTACCCATTACATCAATCGGGATTTCGTAAAGCACATAGCACCACTACTGCTTTGTTGAACCTTAGTGATAATATCATCAGCGCACTAGACAAACGTATGGCAGCTATTCTTGTATCCCCTAGACTACTCCAAGGCATTTGACACCATTGATCACTCGCGTCTTTGTGCAAAGCTAAATTACTATGGTCTCGACGCGATATTACTGCGGTTTTTCAATTCTTATTTGAGCGAACGTCGCCAATGCGTATCAGTCGCAGGAAATATATCTGATCTTAAAATTATCTCGTCAAGTGTTCCTCAAAGGTCCATTCTTGGTCCTCTTTTGTTTCTTGTATATACAGCAGATATATTTAATGTAGTAACTAGTTCGTATGTGCAAGCATATGCTGATGATACCCAACTTCTTCACTGTTTTGACCCATCTAATGCAGCTATTGCCACTAATTTGATCAACAAAGATTTAGACAACATCTATCAATATTCGCATCAACATAACCTTAATACTAACCCTACCAAATCAGTTGTTATTCTATTCTGCTCAGAACATACCCGAGATCACTTAAAGGCTTCTATTCAACTAAATATTAATCAAGAAAATTTGTCATTTTCTACTCATGCCAAAAATCTTGGGGTAATAATAAACGAAAAATTACGTTTTATGCAGCACATAAAAATTCTTTTACAAAAATTTTACTCCCGGCTAAAAGTACTATATGCAAACAGGCATATCTTGAACTTTAAACAACGTAAAAAACTTTGCGAAACTTTAGTCATGCCTGTATTCAATTATTGCAATTTTATGTATTTTTACTGCCTGTGTCAAGCTGCAAAAAATCGACTACAAGTTTTGCAAAACTGTTGTTGCCGTTTTATTTACAACTTAACAAAATTTGATCATGTTTCAAATATGTTAAGTTGCGTTGGTTACAAATGGAACAACTCGTAAAATTTCACTATGCAGTTTTCTTATTTTCTTTAATAAAATATTCTATTCCAAGGTACTTGATAGACAAGTTAATTTTCAGATCGTCAGTACATACTGTAAACATCAGACATCGGTACGTGCTAACAGTGCCACAACATCGTACAGCACTCTTCCAACATAGCTTTTCTTACACATCCGCAGCCTTATATAACTCTATTGATCTCTTATATAAAAATCTATCGACAGTTAATATTTTCCGTAAAAAAATCAAAGCCTGGTTCATTAATTCCTACAAAAACTAGAATATATTCTTGGGCACCATTTTGCACTGTGTTTATGATTGATTCTTTTATTTAGTTATTTTGAGTAATTAATTTTTTAGTATTTCTATAAACATATTTTATAAAGTGTATACCGTCCTCCTATTACATTGGATTATTGTAATATTGTATTGAATTTTTGTATTTTAATGTTTTGTTTTCAACGTAATTAGTTAGGTAAGTGATTTATAAGGTTAAGTGTAAGAATAGCCACATGGCTAAACTTCGCCTTGTAAATTGCTATTTGTAATGTACTTGTAAATGTACATCCATACTCTTTGAATAAAGCCGTTTATTATTATTATTATTACTTTTTTTTTTTCGCGTTAGCGGTGCTGGACAGTTCTCCCATGTCTCCAATATTCTCACGGGAGAAGCGCCAGCGAATTATTATTATTATTATTATATTTCGGATTACATGCTTTCAGACCCAGAAGATTTTAGAATAGGTTCGGTGTAAACTTATAGACTGGTATTTTTGGTAATTCTTTGGTTAGTAAATAATTACAAAAAAAGCAGGTAATGGTTGTTTCTAAATATTGGCTTTAAACTTCCTGCTCACTCGAACAGACAAACCTACGAAACATTTATTAGAAGATCTACCGGAATAGTTGGAAGATGTGCTATTATTACAACGTCCAACATAAAGGGTACATACAATTCAATCCAAGCGTTGCTTTTCTCGTGTGGCACGTTGCTCGGGAGAGGGGGATTTATCATGGACTGATGTTCCAGCCGCTGATGTTGAGAGATTCATATCAGATGCACAATCATCACTGCCTTGATCATCGTCGGAATTCTCGTCGTTTCCATATCGCACTTCAAAACGCTCCAATTGCACGACGAGTAGCCCATCATAGTTGAGATTTTCTTCTGTGATGTTAACGTTAGTACATGATTGGTCTCTACAGTTTTCACAAATCGGTGAACAACGCAATCGTAATTTCAAGGCGTCATTATAAGAAGCTCTTGCAGAGCAGCATCTTCTACGATAGTAATTGGTGTCAGGCCATTTGCTGTACATTTCCAACCCCAGTCTAACGGATTTTCAGTTTTTCCATACCATTCTTGAATCTGATGGTGGTAAACTCCCCTAGAATGCTGACGTACTGCTGTTTCTGTTGGTGGCAAGGATGCGAGATTGCAAATACTCTAGTGATAGATTTCGCCAATGAGGCTAGATCTACAGTTATAAAGTCACGCCGTACAGAAGTTTGATGACAGATATGCCTACTGTTTCAATTAAATCTGGCGTAACATTTTTTGGGTCTAGGAATATTTTCACTGTACAAGGTGCCCCAAATTGCTTGATTTTGGCTGGTTTTCCTATTTTCAGACCAGGTAGAAGAAAACTGACGTATGAGTCTAGAGCTCGATTTTTGTGAAACGCCGATTGGCGAAAACCGCTTTTCGATATCTCTAACCGTTTCCGAGATATCGGCAAAAATTGACATTTGGCAGATTCCGAAAAACTGTCATAACTTTTTTATTTGTGAATATTTTTTCAAACGGTAAAAACCTTCTATAGGCACTTTTTGACGTAGAATAAGATGCATTTGTCAAAAAAAATATCTCGCTTTTCAATTGTTCGATATCAAAGCTAACTTTGTTATTTCAAATGGAAACCATAGTTGGCCTTGACTTTAGAAAATAGGAAAAAAAAATGAGCTTTCCAAAAATATATATGTCAAGATATGTCTAGTCATCCTTGCTGCCAATATAACACATTTCTCTTTAAAAATGACATTTTTTAACATTTAACATATTAACCCAGTTGGCCACACAAAAACAGTTGCTTTGCATATCTAAAAGTTAGTTTGACATTAAATAAAATAAGTGTTAAAGTTTGAAAAATGCCAGATGTTTATATGCTATATTGAATCAGGCCGAAATTCTGAAGATGCATTAAATCTATATTTCGAACGTTACCCTGAACGCCAGCAGCCAAGCGAACAAATATTTCCTAGGAAAATGCTTTGATGAATTATGGATCATTTGTCAAACCCAGACCTAAACAGTATGCTATTGAAGGTAGAGACGAGGTGGAGGCAGAAGTAATTGGAGCGGTTTTAGAAAATCCTGAAATTTCTACCAGAGAAATAACTGTAACTAAGGGTGTGAGCAAAAGCCTTAGCCAAAGAATTCTCAAGAAATATAAATATAAACCTTATAAAATCAGGCTCACTCATCAAATATTCCCTGGTGATCAAGAACGCAGGAGTAATTTCTGCAGCTGGTTCATCAGAAAATGCAATGAAAATGAAAATATTCACCGAAATGTCATTTGGATCGACGAAGCGAGAGTAACCAGCAACGAAATATTTAATCGACATAATCGGCATCGTTGATCGCACCATAATGAGCATGTTTTCCAACCTAGAAATATGCAACGACGATTTGGTTTCAATATTTGGATTAGAATAGTGGGGCAACGAATGATTGGACCTTTTATTTATGACGAAAACCTTACCGCCCAATGGTACGTTAATATTTTGGAAAACATTGTTGAACCATATTTAGAATACTTGCCCCTTGCCGATTTGGTACGAAAGTTTTATCAACAAGATGGCGCACCAGCCCATAACGCGGCGGTTACAAGGAACAAACTAAATCAAACGTTCGAGGATCGGTGGATGGGAACAAGGGGGCCCATACCATGGCCTGCAAGATCTCCGGACCTAAGTTCTTTGGACTTTTTTTATTTGGGGTTTTGTCAAAGACCAGGTATTTAAAACCATACCAGAAACGCGTCAAGATTTAGAGCAACGAGTGAGAAATACAATCGCTGGGATAACAACACCATTACAACCCTTAAATGCCGAGAAATCAGTAAAGAAGAGAAGTCAATTGTGCATCGACCAAAATGGTAGACAATTTGAACACTATTTGTGATACTTCAATCGTTAAAGATTTGTTACCTACTTAATGAAATATGTTTAATTAATAAAATTAATTTAATAGAAAAAATATTGTTTTCATTTGAATAACTGAAACTCTTGTTTTCCATGGCTAACTCTGCTAAAATGTCATTTTTAAAGAGTAATGTGTTATATTGGCAGCAAGGATGACTAGACATATCTTGACATATATATTTTTTGAAAGCTCATTTTTTTTCCTATTTTCTAAAGTCAAGGCCAACTATGGTTTCCATTTGAAATAACAAAGTTAGCTTTGATATCAAATAATTGAAAAGCGATATATTTTTTTTTGACAAATTCACTTATTCTACGTCAAAAAGTGCCTGTAGAAAGTTTTACCGTTTGAACAATATTCACAAATAAAAAAGTTATGACAGTTTTTCGGAATCTGACAAATGTCAATTTTTGCCGATATCTCGGAAACGGTTAGAGATATCGAAAAGCGGTTTTCGCCAATCGGCGTTTCACAAAAATCGAGCTCTAGACTCATACGTCAGTTTTTCTCTACCTGGTCTGAAAATAGGAAAACCATCCAAAATCAAGCAATTTGGGGCACCCTGTACTCCACAAAAACGTACCCCGTATCACCTATCTTCCTGAAAAATATCTATTGGGCAGTACATAAGATATGGAATAAAAATTGACGTGGACACTAAAGACCGAGGTACCTTTACGCCATCTTCAAGCGTCAGCGCTCATGAATTCAAGCAACTAGTGCTGAAGCGTCTGAACAAAAATGCCGGGTGCCCCATTATATTGTGACCATTTATAAAACCCATATAACTTTTGAACTAGTTGAGATAATCAAATGCGGTTTTCGCCAGTCTTCTTCTAATTTTTCTTGAGTATTATTCGTTTTTTTTTCCGGTTTAACTGGGAATGACAGCGTATTCTCGGGCATAGGGCAACTTCACTATTTCAAATGGAGCACCGTGTATATTTTTTAACAGTTGGAAAGCACATTGTGTCCCCTTTCCGATAATTCCATATTTGTCGTGGAAATTATAGAGAGTGAGGATTTTATAGCGTTTTAAAGTGAATTCTGCGTTTTATCGAAATGCTACGAAAAAAATAATTCACTAAGTAGACTACGGAAATAAAAGACAACGTCACTCGTAAATGTCAAAATAGTTTATTGACTACTCGGATACTTGAGATAGTGTAAGAAAAATGTTTACGTTAAATAAAAAAGCTAAGTGTGTTCTGACACTAAATCTTACCAAACAACACAAAGAAGACTTTGTTTTTAGAAGGAACCTCCAACAAAAAATTTAATTAGAAAATGATATAGAAAGTTTTGGAATTAGGGTTGTATTAACCTTAAAAAAAAGATCTCCAAATAATAGAAATGGGCTCAATAATGCAATTAAATTTTTGGAAATGACATAAAATGATCCTTCATCTTCTACAAGAAAAATTTCTTCCGCAACAGGTATTCCTAAAACTACTGTTTAAACTATTATGAAAAATGATCTAAAATTGAATGTTTGTATAATTTAAATTCATCAAGAATTAAAGGAACCTGATTTTCTAAAACGAATACAATTTTGTAAAAAAACTCTTGATTTACGTAAAAGAGATAGGCATTCTCTTGATAAGTTAGTCATGTCAGACGAAGAATCATTTGACTTAAATGGCAAGGTGAATAAGCATAATTATAGAGTTTGGGCATCAGAAAATCCCAGAAATTACCATCAGTATGTCTGATCCTCTCCAAAAGTTATAGTTTGGTGTGCGGTATCAAAACAAAAAACGGTCCTTTTTTTAACAATCAAATTGTCAATGTCTCATCATATTTGGACAATATTTCTTTTATCCAACAACAAGATAATTTGTTGAGGACAGTCTATTTCCAACAAGGCGGTGCTACGCCTCGTATGATGTGATAACCAGAGATTCCCTGAATGCCACTTTTGCATATCGTTGGATAGGGAGGGGAGGTTCTACAGCATGACGCCCTCAATCCCCAGAAGTCACAGATCCAGACTATTTCATATGTGAGATAGAGATAGACTGAATGTACCGCTCCCTAAAGATTTTTTGTGTGCCACTTATACTATTTTGTGATACTTTCAACATTTGCACGTTGGCGACATGCGACAGTGACTTAGTGATTTATATAGGTCGTACGCGCGCGATGTCTCAAATTTATACATTTTTGTCATAGTTTAGGGACAAGCAACCCAAATTCCCAAGATGCTAAATAGAAACTGATCGGACTTTTCATTATATTAGTAATTTTGAGGACATTATATCATACAAAATGTCAAGATTTGGCTGTGTTATTAATTGTGGAAGTGTGGCAATAAGAAATGACGCCAGCGTTTATTAAATTACCTCGATTTTTCAACTAGGAAAAATTGAGGTTGGAACACGCCAACTTCGTAAGCTTCGATTTTTTAAATATCTTGGACTTGTTCTTAATGTACTAATTTCAAAAATCAATAAAATCAGATAATTACAATATATGTGTATGTAACATTCGGAAATACATCGCCATCTGTACTGAAGTCTTCTTTATTTAATATATAGAGATTTATACTGATAGCACCAACTTTTTTCCATACACCTATACTGTACATCGTGACAAACAAAATTCAACGCATGAATTGATTAAGGATAATTGTGGATGTTAAATAATACAGGATTAAGTTTCAAAACATTACGAAATTACAAAATACACGGTTAAAACAACGCGTTCGATCACAAAGTGGCGGCCATTTGTATTTTAGTATTCTGGACTAGGGACTCTAGTCTAGTAACATACAAAATTAGTTTTAATAATGTACGTAGAATGGAAATCAATTTTTATAATCTTAGTGACTTCTCTCTATCACGTGACCTTCACTCTTTCTCGATCGCAATGTATGTAATTGACAGGTGTTATAGGCCTATGCCACAAAATTTAGAACAACTTAAAGGAAACATTCGAAACGTCTTTAATAATAAATATTACCCCCGAACAGTTAAGTAGAAGCTATGACAACTTTCTAAAGCAGATAAATAAATAAATTCAAGTTGATGGGCAGTATGTTGAACATCTTTTGTAACTAATGTGTATTATTTTCGTTTATTTTTAATTTGTTTAATTAATATCCTGTTACACTTTGGTATATCGAATTTCATATGTACATTTTCAATATCAGCAATTGAAGTAACATGCAATTATTAATAAACTAATTTGACGTTTACAAGTGATGTTGTCTTCTATTTCCATAGACTACTACTTAGTGAATCATTACTATTTTCGTAGAATTTCGATAAAATGCAGTATTCACTTTAAAACCTTATAAAACCATCACTCTGTATAATTACCATGACAAATATGGAATTTTTGGAAAGGAGAAACAATGAGCTTTCCAACTGTGACAAAATATCAGGGTGTTCCATCTGAAATAGCAAAGTTGCCCTATCCCTAAAAATATTTCTTTCCGGTTAAACAGGAAGTAAGCAAAAAAATCGGTAAAGGTATTTACACAGAACTTCTCTCTTTATTCATACAAGACGGTCACTCTAAAAAATTATTAATTAAGAGATGACATATGAGAAGTATAATCGTCATGTAGTTAGTCTTATTATTACATAGAAAACTAGATAACTTTTTTTCATCATCTACAACTGTATAGTGGTGGGGGAAAAATGTTTTCTATTTTTTTTTGTTTTCAAAACTTTTTTTGTAGAAATAGGTTTAGAATATAATGAAACGTGGAAATTAAAAAAAAAATCCATCATCTATTCTATTGTAGTGGTACAAAAATTTAAAAAATATATATAAGTATTTTAAATTTTCAAAACAAATTTCTTTTTCTAAATATGTAGATTGTCTTGAAACGTGGAAATTTTAAATTTGAGTAAAAAAAAAAAAATTCCATCATCCATTTTATATACAATTTTCAAAATTTCAAAATTCCTCTATTTTAAATTTTCAAAAAAAGTTTGTAATAGGTTTAGATTGTCACGAAACGTGGAAATTTTAAATATGAGCAGAGACAATTTTTTTCTATCACCCATTTTATAAAAAGTTTCCAAAATGTTCAAAATTTTAAATTTTTTTCTATTTAAAATATTTTTTTTTCTTTCTTAAATAGGTTTGGAATGTCACGAAACGTGGAAATATTAAATTTGAGCTAGAATTTTTTTTTCAATCACCAGTTTTTCAAAATTTCAATAATTTTTTCTATTTAAAATTTCCAAAATTTGTTTTTTTGACATAGGTTTAGAATGTCACGAAACGCAAAAATTTTTAAATTTGAGCTAAATTTTTTTTCCATCACCAATTTTTAAAAAAATTTCAAAATTTCAAAAATGTTTCTAAATCCTTTTTTTTAATAGGTTTATAATGTCACGAAATGTGGAAATTTTAAATTTTTCCATTATCTATGCCCTTTAGACGGTCCACCCTCTATATTTTTCAGTGAAAATCTAACCATTTCTTCGGTGGCAATGGCATCAGCTACCTACTATATTTGACTGTTCTCCCTCAAGTAGCTTTTTAGTTAATGCACCAACAGACCGACAGACAGATAGATAGACTGACGGAATTGAAAAACCTATACCTAAGACTATCAAAATAAGAATCTTATGGTTACCAATTTATAATTATTTGTAGGATTTTTCGACATTGCGCCTGGACTACAAGGCTTTCGTTTCAGAATATTGTGACGAATGTGTCATTTTGGTACACCCTGTATATTTTCTCTGAAGATTAACAAAGCTTTGAGTCTGGTGATTTAACTTCGTCAGGTATAACAAGCCACACAATGGAAGCCTATTTTGATAAAATTATTAAAATATTCCATTATGACTTCGATTCAATTGACTCTTGTGTCGAATATAATATTAGCTACACGTAAACGAAAGTGAATGTGGCAAAAATAACATTATAAAGCGAAATTTCCATGTGAACGCTTTTGTGTGTAAACATTGCAAATGGGTGCAAGAGCGGCGTTTTTAAACTCAAATTTGTGTATGAATAAGACCTTTAGTGTGTGGGAGGCTTTCACCACTAATCAGCTTACGTTTATTGAAGACGGTACAATAGGATTTTTCTTAAGCCGTTTACCTGTGTCACTATTTCGGTTGACATCTGTTATGTAAGAATGAGATTAGGAGGTTCTAAAATTTCCCTTCTTGCAACTTAATATCTCTAAGGACTTGCTAGTAATGTCGGATTATGTGCATTTTTGCTGCTTTATGCAATTAAAAAAATATGTGGTTCACAAATTGATTCTGCATGTATCACTGTTATTGTAAAATACATGGTGGACCATTAATAATAGGCCATAATGCAGGGGTAGATTCTTTGGGCCAAAATATGAGGATATAACCAAGTAAAATGTTGCTGTGGATAAAGATACAGGCTGTCAAGATTCAATTTATTCGTTTTTTTGCAATAACTCAACAGCCTCTTCACAGATCTTCGCTAAATTTGCAACAGAAACTTTTTTTATTCTAAGAAACAATAATGTATGTATTACATCACGTTAGATCATAGAGGGAGCCGCAGGACCTGTATCTGATGACGATTTTTTTTTACGAAACGTTGTGGTACTTCTGACCATAAAATCTGATGAGGGCGTCATTTCCACGTCTAAAAGGTACAGTTGGTTGAACTTGATAACTCCAACCATTTTCGAGGAAATTGCCGTTAAACATTTGAATAATTTGTTCAAAGACAAATTCAAATTTAATAAAACAAAGTATATTTATTGAAAAGTGTGCATTGGTTACGTTTGAGTTCTGCCATGTACATCATTTAATCATTTTACTTTGTTCTTGTGTTCCTCGAGCTAATTTCTTTAACTTCTTTATTTAAAATGCCTCGACATAATAATTTTTCAAATAGGGGAATGAGGGATATATGTGTTTATGTACAAAACGAATTTTAGCGGAGATACTCATTTCAATATCCAAATAGAATACAGAAAAATATTAGAAAGAAATCTGAGAACTTAGTTTCTAGTATATTCACCAAATCCCAAGTTTCTGTACTCTTACAGCATGCTTTACTTCTTTTTCCCCATTTACCTCTACTTACCCCCAACCCTTCAACGGAATCGTGTCAAATTATAATCTAGTTTCAGATGTCGCTATAGTATATACGTGTACCAAATTTCAAGTGAAAATCTCAATTTAATTATCATCTCTTTTAATGAGGGAGTGGGGGGGGGGGGGAGGGGTGGTGAGGGTGTTATTGAACCAAGTAACGAATTTGACTTTTCTAACACGAATTTGGTTTTTCGAAAGTAAAACGAATAACATCGCATAAGACGGAAAACTGCTTAATTTTTTGAAAATCTCAAAAAATTATTTTTATAAAAATACAATAACAAGACGTAAATAAAGCAGGAAACCGCTCCTCGAGATTAATTTTTAGAAAGTACCACGAATTTGGTTTTTCGAAAGTACCACGAATTTGGTGGTCCCTGCACCGGAATTGGCAGCAATGCCCACCTTACGCTGGCAAATCAATCAATCAATCAATCAATCAATCACAAGTCGAAATCCTCAATCAGGATGTAGCGAGTAGCTATTTTAAACGTCAAAATTTAGGAAAAATTCAATGGGACGGTTTTTCCAATAAACACCAAAATCCTCATTTAATATTCCTCAAACGGTTTGAGCATAATCCTAATACAAAACCCCAAAACCGTACAGAAAAATAGTCAAAGAATTCAAAGTCGGAGGGTCGATTCCGATGAACACAAAGTACTTTTTATCCCGGCTCAGGTGGACAAAGTTATACTAATCGCTCGAAGGCGAGTCGACGGAAAAAAAGTATATTTGTGTTCGATGCCGTTAGTACGTTTATAAAAGCAGGAAAACCATCGCACACATATAGACAGCTTCTTTAAGCATCTTGACAATCATTTCGATAATTTTAGTGCCAAATTCAAAGTGAATAATTTTCAAAAAGTTTTGCATACATTTTACAAATATTACTAATTGGGAGAGTGAATCTTTTTATACAGTCGATTGTCATAGTTCTCTCGACGCTGGATGAGTTACACTCCTACGGGAGGTAACGGCTTGCCGAGTGGTGGTGCTCTTTGGTGTTTGCCTTATACACATTAGCTAAGTATTGAATATTTATATTTTTTACATTTTATGAATTATTTCAATAAATGAGAATATATTTTGAATTCGACTTCTTATTGATCCACTAATTATAAGATTTGTGACCGACGGGCGATTCTGTGGCGTGAGTCGGACAATTACTTTCCGCAGGTCACCTCTGATCCCGCCAAGTCTGTGTACTTGTCCAAATACTCATAGAATCCAACGACGGTCTTAATTACTAAGAAGTGTTTCTGAGAAAGTCCTAATTATAAGCTATATTCATTAAAAGTGCACTACCCGACATAAGAGGTCGACGGAAAGAGCAGATTGTAGCAATCACAGTAAGTATAATTTTGTCTATTCTCGTCGTGGGGAGTCTGAAGGGTATCTTGAATCCCCCTTGTGAGTAGAGTTAATCAGTATCGTAGCGGCGACACGGCTCCGGCCTAAATTATGTACAATCCTTGTCGCGTCCTTCAGACCAAAAGATACTAGGTTCATCTACAGGGGCATGGAAAATCTTATTAAAAAAAACCTGAGGCTTTCGCTACTAGTATGTTTACCAAATCCCAAATTTCCGTACTCTTACCAACTTGCTTTACTTATTTTTCATTATTTACCTCTATTTAACCCCGAACCCTTCAACGGAATCATCTCAAAATATAATCTAGTTCCAGATGTCGTTATAATACTTACGTACACCAAATTTCAAGTGAATATCTCAATTTAATTTTATCAATCCCGTTTAATAATAAAGTAGGGGGGGGGTGTCTGGGGTTGGGTTGAAAAATGTTATAAAAAAATTTGAGCCCTTAGCTTCTAGTACATGCACCAACTTTCAAGTTTCTGTACTCTTACCAGCTTGCTTTACTTATGTTCCCTTATTTACCCCTATTTAACCCCAACCCTTCAACAGAATCATCTCAAAATATAATCTAGTTCCAGATGTTGTTATATTACATACGTGTACAAAATTTCAAATGAGTATCTCAATTTTATTTTATCAACCCCTTTAATAATGGAGTAGGGTTGGTGGGGGTTTGAAAAATATTATAAAAGATCTGAGGCCTTAGCTTCTAGTACATACACCAACTTTCAAGTTTCTGTACTCTTACCAGCTTGCTTTACTTATTTTCCCCTACTTACCCCTATTTAACCCCCAACCCTTCAACGGAATCATCTCAAAATATAGTCGAGTTCCAGATGTCGCTATAATACATACGTGTACCAAATTTCAAGTGAATATCTCAATTTTTTTTTATCAACCCCTTTAATAATGTAGGGGTGGTGTGGGGGGTTGAAAAATATCATAAAAAAATCTGAGGCCTTAGCTTCTAATACATACACCGAATTTCAAGTTTCTGTACTCTTACTAGCTTGCTTTACTTATTTTCCCCTATTTACCCCCCATCCCTTCACCGGATATGTTCAAAAAACAATCCAGTTCCAAATGATGTTACAATATAACCCGTACAAAATTTCAAGTCAATATTTGAAACCGTTCCGGAAAAAACGTGCGGACAATGTTGATTTTGGTGTAAATTAAATTACAAAAACTGTATTCACTTCTAGTTGCCTTAGGCCTCGGCTACGATACGAGCGGTGAGCGGTAAGCGGCAATTACCTGAGCGGCTCAGCGGCGCCGCTAAAGTTTTTAGTTGAATGATTTTGTGTAGAAAGCACTTCCATCTGGCTAGAATAACGTGGAGCGGCAGGGCGGCGTCGCTCGCCGCGTACCTAGTACCTCCCGCCGCAGGGTCCAAACATTAAATTAGGAGGTTGCCACTCGCCGCAATACAGTGCGATATGTCGTCCACAAGCATTGGGCCTTCCCTGAAACGAAAATCTTGCAAGAGAAGTTAGGATGAAGTTATTATACATGATAAAATTCAAGTTGAAGGTCGTTCACCTAAAAAACGAAAATAGAAAGGTGAAATTAACACGTAAGCTAAATAATGGTGAAACCAAACTGATATCGGAAGAGCAGTGAAGGCAGTGTCTGTGTAATTGATGCCTATAATGATTTACTTTCTGATAGAGCAACAGCTGCACAAGTTGCTCGGACTGATTGAGACTGCCGCAGGTGTATCGCAGCTCGTATTGTAGCCGGCACCGCTTACCGCATTGCCGCTCTGTAATTTTACCGCTTTGCCGCTTACCGCGCACCGCTCGTATCGTAGCCGAGGCCTTAGACTAAACAAATAATTATGTGTCAATAACAGGCTCCAGCTTTATTTTTAATGACGTTTTTATTATGCTTAAGAAACATATTAATTCTCTGAATATTTCTGTAACCATACCGACAACACCACGACCCTATATTAGATATAAAAAAGCTCTTGAACTGTAAAGACGTAATAAATAGAACTTATACATTCACAGTATTTTATGATAATACCATACCTTCCTTTAGACAAAAAGTCGCAGACACCAGACAGACCCACAGACACACAGATTTTTTCGCTTAAATTTAAAATCTCGACGTTTCATGACATTCTAAACCTATTTCAAGAAAAAAAAAAAAACTTTTGTTTACGATTACTTACTAGTAGTTCCAATTCACTACGTGGATGTGGAAGTAAAAACAAGATTTGTCTACGTTTTATTATGATCTCCATTTTTTACTCAACAATTTTCTTTCTTCTGCAGTTGTTAAGAAGTTATATACCACAAAATACTTTGTTAATATGGCGGTCGTAGTAGAGCTTTGATTTTAGGAGACATAGTATATTCAAGATAAGGCAAATGCAACGTTTCTACCAAATTCCTTTCTTCTACTGATTTTTATAAGTAAGGTCATATCCTATTTCTCCTGCACTATTCTTATTACTAACAACATTTTTTACTGAATCTAACTGACTCATAATAATTGAATCTGATTATCTTAACACGCGCAAGTAACCTTTTGGTATTATAAATTAAAATACATTAACATTTACTGCCTTAATTGCAAATAAATATAACTGTCTGAGTCTGTGTATTTACTTCTCAACTACACATGTTCGCTCGATCACTTCTAATATAAATATTCAACGATAATACCATAACTTTTGTTTCCAGCACCATAAATAAATAAATTATAGCGTGGCAAGAGAACAGCCTCATGTATCTAACGAGTAACAAGCGTTTCATTCAAAGCAATTAATTTCTGCAGGCAAAGCTGCGCTTAGTTTGCCACAGTCTCTTAATTAGTTTTTTACATACACTAAATATAAACGTGAAAAATGGTCGCAAGACATGTCTTGGGCGAATTAACATCACTCCTCGAGTCTGGATATATTTCCATGCGAATGTGTCGCATTCCGGCAATTTAGCTCGAAGTTCAAGCAACAAGCTCTGTAATTACTTTCATTCATATTTATTAAATGTTCCTTGAGAGTTAAGAAGACTGCTAATAATTTTATTTTTATATACAGGGTGTCCTTCTTGGGACCAAAATAACCACAGCAGGCTTTGCTAAGGGAAGTGCCACTACATTGATTGATTAAATAGTCAGCGTACGGTAGGTACTGCAGCCACTCCCGCATTACCGCCAAGCAGGCTACGTCTACGTCAAGTTGGGGAGCCTCATGATGCATGATGTAGGAATATGGGATGGGAATTATAGGTGTTTGTGAAATGCTTAAATTTCTGTCTATCACAGAAGACTGAAAAGAATAGGCAAGGAGGCCTATTCTTTTTCTGAGTCTTCTGTTTCTGAATCCGGCAGGGTGTACATTATTGAGATTTATTTATTCCATTTCTTCTTTTGCGTTATCATTCCTTCCCAGTATGTATATTTCTTTCCTAGTTTGTCCACGATCCTCTCGATTGTTGTTATCCATGTGTAGCATGGCCTCCTATTTTCAGTTTATTACTGTGTCGCTTTTTAGTAGGTGTGCCGTGTGCCGTCTTTGGGCGTGTTTCCCGTGTTTCATTGCTTTCATTTTTTTTCACTCTAGCAATGTTGACCTTTTCTGTCGTTGCTGTGGCTTCACTGTTTTTGTAAGTAATTGGACGATGCCCTTTTCAACTCTTCTCAGGCTTCATCTAATTGCTTTTTATCGTTTTTAATTTCGTATGTCATCGTAGACAGTATGATGGCCATGTATATCGTTTCAATCGGACTCCATGGTGGTTTATTCTCCTCAATGAAAAGTAGTGTAGTTCTTGTGAATGTGTAGGATGCTTGTATCCTTGTCCTTAATGTTTTCCTCATTTTCAGGTGATTCGTCAAAATATGTTGTTAGGTATCTCATTTTGTTCATATTTCCTAGGGTATACTCGCCTATTTTGTGTTATTCTCGGCTGACTGGATTCGTTTTAATCAATGGATCTCACACTAATTATGAAGCTTTTCTTGAACTCTTTCATACCTAGAAATTTTTACCTACTTTCACATCCACGTAGTGGATTGGAAGTATAGTAATCGTAATCAAAATTTCACACTTTTTTTTCAATGGTTTCAAATGTCATGAAACGTCGAGATTTTAAATTTGAGCGAAACGAAACTTTCTGTCTGTCTGTCTGTCGATCTGTCTGTCTCTAACTTTTTTGTCCGCGCGTTTTCTCTGGAACGGTTTACAATATTTACTTGAAATTTTGTACACGTATATATCATAACGAGATCTGGAACTGGATTGTCTTTTGAGCATATCTGGTGAAGGGTTGGGGGGTAAATAGGCGTAAATAGGGGGAAATATGTAAAGCAAGCTGGTAAGAGTACAGAAACTTGAAATTCGGCGTATGTACTAGAAGCTAAGGCCTCAGATTATTTATAATATTTTTCAACCCCCACACCACCCTTACTCAATTTTTAAAGGGTTTGATAAAATAAAATTGAGATATTCACTTGAAATTTGGTATACGTATGTATTATAACAATATCTGGAACTAGATTATATTTTTAGATAATTGCGTTGAAGAGTTGGGGGGTTAAATAGGGGTAAATAGTGGAAAATAAGTAAACCAAGCTGGTAGAAGTACAGAAACCTGAAATTTGGTGTATATACTAGAAGACAAGGCCTCAAATATTTTCATATTTTCCATCCCCCCACCACTCCATTATTAAGGGGGTTGATAAAATAAAATTGAGATATTCACTGGACATTTGATATACCTATATATTATAGTGACATCAGGAACTGGATTATATTTTGGGATTATTTCGTTGAAGGGTTGGGGGTTAAATATGGGTCAATAGGGGAAAATAAGTAAAGCAACCTGGTAAGAGTACAGAAAATTGAAATTCGGTGTATGTACTCAAGGCCTCATAGTTTTTATAATATTTTTCAACTCCCCACCACACCCTACTTTTTATTAACGGGGTTGATAAAACAAAACTGAGATACTCAGTTGCAATTTGGTACACGTATATATTACAACGACATCTGGAACAAGATTATATTTTTAGATGATTTCGTTGAAGGGTTGGGGTTAAATAGCGGGAATAAATAAAGCAAGCAGGTAACAGTACAGCAATTTGGGATTTGGTATGTACACTAAAAGCAAAGGCTTTAGTTTTTTTTTATAATATTTTCCATTCACCCACTTACTTATTAAAAGAGCTGATAAAATTAAATTGAGATTTTCACTTGAAATCTTGTACACATGTATTATAACGACATCTGAAACTAGATTATATTTTGACATGATCCCGTTGAAGGAGTGGGGGGTAAGTAGAGGTAAATAGGGAAAAATAAGTAAAGCAAGCTGGTAAGAGTACAGAAACTTGGGATTTTGTGTATGTACTAGAAATCAAGGCAGCCGATAGATGATGTGATACCGTCAGTCGCACTATACAGTAAAGGGAGGCCAACTAAAAAATTGCATAAAACACAGAACGAACGCCTGTGAAAACGTTGTAAATAAAAAAAAAGAAAAACACTTTGATATTATCGTTAGGACAGTTATCAACGGGTGAAGTGGTTGTTCATCCCTTTGCTATTTATTGCTGTCAGGTGGACTGCTTTAAATTGTTTTTCCAACGCAGTGCGATTGAAATCATTGTTCTCTTTGCTTTAATAATTATAAATAGATATCTTCGTAAAAGATTCTATTACTAACTCTCGAACTAATAAAGTTATTATTGATCTGTCTTCACGAGCTTCTTATGTCCAAATCCCATTATCAGTAGCCAACTAACCGCTTTTGTTAAGCTTATAATGTGGCTCTTGAGTTTAGTTTACTCGGTCATTTAATATACCAAATGATGTGAGACATCGTTTTCAGATATTAAACCGACCAGAAAATGTATTTACCCCAAATTCCTTATAATTTACAGTGTGTGTTCAGTATGTGGAATGAACTACTTGTAAAATAAATTAGATAATCCGTATTTTGCGAAAATGTTAACAATTTTTTTTCTGTGCTATTTATTCACTTATTCACAACTGATTTTTGGGAAATTCAAAGGAGGGCATATCCTTTTCGTCTTGCGAAAAAATACATAATCCACCGTTACATATGGGATTTCCAGTTTTTAAAATATTTAAGTAATAGTTTTCACACCATAGCCTTAGCATTTAGAAACAGTATGAACGCAGAACGAATATGAAGTATAGAGTAAATATTTGGAACGGTAATTCCAGCCAGCACACTGACGTCAATATACCGTCATCAGACGTCAGTCTAAGGTCAACATCGGTCGTCAAAATTACGCCATATTTTAGTACGTCGCAGAGACGTCGTTGACAGAACGTTGTTATGACGTCATTTTTAAGTCATTTTCTGACGTCATACACTGGATTTAAAAATGACGTCAAAGTTACGTCACATTTTAGAACGTCGCAGAGACGTCGTAGACAGAACGTTGTTATGACGTCATTTTTGAGTCATTTACTGAGGTCATACTCTGGATTTTAAAATGACGTCAAAGTTACATCACATTTGTTATGTTTTGGGTATTGTATAAATAACTTTTTTTATATTTTCATCTTTTATAGGTAATAGTTACTTTTATGTACTAGCTGTATTGATTAGTATTGAATCACAATAACTCCTATGTTCTTACTCTATCGCGTATGTAGGTACCACAGCTACATGTGAAATATTTACTGCATATATGAGATATAATTTTTATTCTATTTTTATTAGGTATTTATGACATTGAAATTCAAACTATAATGCGTCTCTATCACAACTGCAGTATACATCTATATCGTCACCTTATTGGAAATAGGTCTAACAACAGGTAGTTGACCGCTGACCTATATTTCCCTCAACCTTAACATACCTATTATATATGTAAGCGCAGAGCAAATTAAACAAAAAACGATTATTAAAATGGCACTCTACCACCACTATAGCAAACATTAGAAAATTAACTCTTATCTTTGACCATAATGAAAAATAGGAGTGCTGCCATCTATATTAAATGAAAACTCACTTTTGTCTTTTAATTTTAAAACATTCAACTCTCCTTCATGAATAAAGAATATTTTTAAACAGTTTTTAACACCCATATGAACGTAATATCCATTGATCGAACAACATTCACTATTCGCACAACGTAAGTAACTATTTTATAGAAATTTGCCATTGCACTTGATTTTATTAATGCACAAATTGTACATGGTTAAGACTGAAAGGGAATATTATGTTTAAACCGGGTACTCAACTGCAAGTAATAAATACACTCTAAAGTAAAATTTACATGAAGGGCAATAGCTTAGAGGAAGCGTACTGGACTACCAAGCCATACCCCCGGCGGTCATCATATTTTTATTTATAAATTTATAATGTAAATATTTTGACATTACTAGTATCACATTACATACTTAGCTAAGTTGAAATGTACAAATGGATAAATACAATAAAAATATTAAAATGGAAATGGACTACCAAGACAGAGGCCGACGGTTCAAATCCCACAGCCGGATGATTTTAAAGTAAGTGTTTAAAATTCTGTTACAGTGTTATTTATAATAATATATGTATATTCAAACAATCCCTAATTAATAAAAACGTAAAATGAATAAAAACTGAAAGATTAAATAATATTCGCAAGTGAATTTTTTTTTATTTGGGCCCGTATTCGTCAAATCAAGGTCATATTAAACGTTATATTGGCTTCAGCATTGAACCTTGATCGTACGTCAAAATGACGCATGGAAAGGGTCCTTCCCAGGTAGCAATGGCACGTGAAAATGACGTGAAAAAATGGTCACCGAATGACTAGAAATGACCAGTAAGATGACGTAAATGAGACGTGAAAATGACCTCCTAATGTCTCGGACCGATGACGTCACACGTTAGACGTTAATATGACGTCTTTTGTCAGACGTTAATGTGACGTCTTTTGTCAGACGTTAATGTGACGTCTTTTGTCAGACGTTAATGTGACGTCTTTTGTCAGACGTTAATGTGACGTCTTTTGTCGACGTTAATGTGACGTCTTTACCAATTATATTGGACCCCCCCCCCACAGGTTTTTAGTAATACATATAAAACTACAGTACTTACGGTTATACATATATATTGAAAAAATATATTACAGTAAATAAAACATCATTTATATTATAAAAATATATCAAACTAAACTATGAATAACAGGCATTGCCACAAAACTCTCCTTAAAAGTCAAAATATATCAAACTAAACTATGAATAACAGGCATTGCCACAAAACTCTCCTTAAAAGTCAAAACCATGCATTTGCCAGATATTTGAGCAATAGACCATACTTTAAGTTCTGATAAGTTTTTAACCACAAAAATGTTTAATTCGCTAGAAGAATATGGATATGAATAAAAATTCGAATAATAAAGAAATTCCTTGCCAATAATATAAATTTCATGATCAACTGTTGTTGCTATATTGTGTATTTCAATAACTCTATCCTCCCCTAGGGTTAAGCTATAACTATCTGCTTTACAATGACTTACTACTGACAATGTCACATCATGAATATTAAGTTTAGTATACTGCTTATGCCATCTAATATTCTTGCAAGAAATAAGTGGCCCTCTTGAGTGTTCAATATCCAATAATTTGACATTATCAGATTGACGACTGGATTGCTTTGAAATTAACAAATTCTTTTCAACTAGCCGGCGATGAATCTGCTGTAGAGGATTAGTTGAAGATTTCAGTAATGATTTCAGCTGTCCTAAGTAATTCTCAAATGGAAAAGCTGAAAAATTGTCCAACACACCAAAAAAATCTACATCATCGCAAATATGTGACAGTAAGTGAACATTATAAACCATAAACTCTAAACCATATAGAGTTTTTAAATGTCCAATAAAAACATTTATAATATTTCTTACAAATGGAACCCCAAATTTTTTTTATGCTTTTCTGATAATAATATTGAAATGGAAAAGTGAAATGCGAGGAAATTTGCATAAACAGCTACATCTAGAATATCTTTTAAAACCAGGGGACCCAAGTAAATTAAAAAAGTTCTATATTCAGTGGCTTTCCAATATTTTAGCTCATCCAGCGAACGAGGCTTTCGGTTAAACTCTAATGGTATCATTTTTTTTAAATCGAGTAAACGTTGAGAAATAATTTTTACTTTTTGATGAGGCAACCTGACCTTCAAAGGACCTCCAATCCAAGTATTAAGTAGTTTTCTAACAATTCCCAAACATACATTATGCATATAGTCAGTTGGAAAATATTTAACTAAATCAATTGGTAATTTAGTCAGTGGAGTTTGGGAACTGTGATGCTCTTCATCGAGCTGTTGTCGAAAAGAATCGTCTGAGCGCTTTTTAGATATTAAACTATCGAAAACAACCTTATTTTTAAAATATGTTCCATGAACTATACATTTGTCACAAGAAGAATATCCAGTGTGTTGTTTAATACATTTTAAATAAGCCCGTGCAGGGGCGTCACAAACAAAACTGTGTACTTTTACTTTAAAATATCTTCCAGATTCATTAACAAAGCCATTTCGTAGCAAACAATTTAACTCTTCTATAAAAGGATCAAGGAATTTATTCAAGGGTTTCGGCTTTTCCTTTCCACAAAAAACTGAAACTGCAAAAGGTCTACTACAAGGAATATTTTTAATTAAGCCTAGAATTGGCCAAAACTGTAATTTTGAACTTTTAAAAAGTGGGATACCATCAATGTTAAAGCCAATTTGAATTTCATCAACAGAAGCATTGTCTGAAACAAATTTAAAAATCGCGCTTTTTATCCCAAAGTAACAGAATTGGCCTGTTTCTAAATTACTAGTGGGCGTGTAATTTGGAGTCGCTAGTAAGGTACGGCTATCTAATGGGAGTTCAGGGTGATATGGGGAAAGTAAATGAAGCAGGTCTGTTAACGCAGAATGCGAGATTCTATGTTTTACAGCGGCCCATTCGGCTAATTGTTCCGAAAGATCACTTTTGTCTCCAGATGAGTCACATTTGTCAGAATTTAATGATGATGTAGATTTGAAAACAGATGAACTGGGACTGTCAATATTACTACTATCACTATCATTAAATGAACAAGGATTGCCATTTACAAAATCAGAAGTTAATTTTAAATCACTAAAATTTCCCATATGACCACTGTCAATGAGATTACTGGCAAGGTTGTCATGTAAAACACAACTACTAGCAAATTCATGTTTTGTAGCTTCTACAGCCCTTCTACATTTTTGCCTTGGGCCAACAAATTCTTTTAATTTACGTTTTGACATTTTCGGAAGAATAGAGAAACAGAAAACTTACTTAAAAATAAACAAATAAAAGAGACCTTAGTTATCATGAGCAATAGGTTTCTTCTGCATCCTCTGCTTTGCATGTTTTAACCAAATTTTGATAGCATTTTCAACATCAGTCTGAGTTGTGGCAGGAGATTTGATCTGTACAGCACCTACGATGGGAAGTTGATCAGTAAATATCCTTTATAATTTTAGGTCAACTTACGGATGATCGCAGACTTTAACTTAGTATTCCCAAATGCTTGTTTGTCGTTTCTTTGTCCAGCAAAGTTGTAATGAGTGGCTAACCTATTCGTCATGACAAATCTAAGAATTCGGTTCACTTGTGCAGTGGTTCCAGTACCACCTAGTGAAGAAAAGTAGGACGCCTAAAATAAATAAGTGTAACTAAGTATTTTTTTAAATTTACTGTCACTATAAGCACTTACCAACTCATTATGCTTCTCTTCCACATTCAAATATTCCTCTAGCATTTGCAAGTTAGCAATAATCTTTAAAGGGAATTCTACAGGAATATCGTTTGGTAAACCCGCAACTACCGAGTTCCGTGATTGTTTAAGTAATGCCTTGATCTCTTTAACTTCTTCTCTCAATTTTCGTATTTCTTGAAAAATTTTTTCCGAACCTAAAAATTCAAAAACAATTTTGTGATGAGTAATCCTAAATGTAATATAAAATAGAGACTTACTGTTTGCATTTACATTGGTGTCAGTCAAATGTTGCACAGGAGTCAAATGTTGCACAGGAGTCAAATGTTGCACATTAGCATCTCTAGTTGCAGTATTTTCAATGGGTAAATTATTTATTGGCTGGGACGATGATCCACCTATTTGGAAGTAATAATTAAGTTAGTTCAAAGGAAACAATAAATAAATGTATTTATTCCTTGCCAGAGATTTTTGGAAATGGGGGCAACGATTAATTTACATTTTATTAATTTTGCTGTATATACTATACTATTATTTGCAATTTTTATTAATATTTGTGATTCTCTTTATAGCAAATTTTATGCATATTATATAATTTATTCCATTTACGTCTTTAAAACTGACTTGTCACATCTACAAATGCATAGCAAAATTAAGTGAATAAAAGATTTACTATAAAATTGGGAGAAAAATTTCAGCTCTTTATTAATTCTTGGTTTTCAAATTATTCAGACTTTGCCTTTTTGGTACAATAAGATACCATAACAAAAAACATAGTTCTCCATTTGAAAAAACAAAGTTGATGTTGAATTAACTCAGGATATTTTATTGTGCCAGCTTAAATGACTCGCCCTGTATACAAAATTACAATTATTCTAATGAAACAATTTAACAGTTACCTGGTTTGCTTGTGCTCGAAGTTACAGGTAATTTTGGAAAAACTGGTGGCCTTTTTAGACTTGATTCGGTAAGCCTTTCGTCTTCACTCGTTGAATAACATTCTGACATACGTCTTATTTTTTTAACTCTGCTTCGTTTCCTATTATTCTCGAAGTCTGGCTCTGATGAGTGGACATCTGAAGTATCTTCACACTTCTTTAGTTTTTTTACAGCTTTATCAAAATCATCTATAGTAACAGAAAATGAAGTTAAATAAAAGCTTTTAAATTACAAACATATAGCTTATACCTATACCGGGTGTAACAGGATCATGGTACACCCCCCTTCTCTCCTTTAGTTTTGAAGATAATTGATTGAAATTTGGGACATCCTATATACATAATAAGCGGCACTTTTTGACATACAAGTGATTTTTTTTTTCACCGGAAGTGACACTAACTTTCGATTTTTAAATGGAACACCCTATATTATTGCATTTTTAAATTCTGCATAATTTTCTGAATCCAACAATACCAAATAAGTGACATTTTAAACGTCAATATTTTTTATATTTTATAATACAATTTTTAGTTTTCAATTTAAGTGTGCCATGGCAGTTCCGATTTATTCTAAATGACCCGTGCGCAATGCTACAAAAATCGAAATCTTGTCAGAAATACTAAATTACGTGGTTTATGACCAAAAAAAAGGGGGTGTACCATGATCCTGTTAGGTACTCCCGGTATATATATAAAAAAAAACAACAAAAAATAACAGACCCATATACAGAAAGAATTTCAGAACAAACAGGAGGGAAAATATTCTTAGTTGGAATAAAAACTCATAACTTGTTATATATAATCGAGATAAAAAATACTATACATACCACACTCAAAAAACGAGCGTTTTATTGCGAAAATTTTCCAATTATTTTGGTCGGGTTCTTCAGGAAGAGTTAGTGCTTTGTTGAAAGAATTGGTGGTTTTATATGGCGGCCAAAATACCTCATGCTTGAGAGGAGTAAGCCAGGAAGAGTGGACCAAGCCTATTGAACCAGTTTCCGAAAATTCTACCCCCACATAAGCCATTGTTATATATATTTTACTTAATTACTTCTAGGTGCCGTGCAAACTACAAATAAAATGAAATCTACATTATGTATTCTTATGTACTTATATAATATTCATAAATGTTCGTGATAAGTACAAAAATTCAACATAAACAAATCAAAACGGATTACAATAATTCTAAAGTACGCAGATACCGAATCGTATTCTCTAAACATGCCTAAAACTAATAATATATACTATAGAGCTAATAATAAAATAAGAGGTGTACTTACAAAAAAGAAGACTCCTTTACTTTTTCAATATCAAAATCTTTCAGATCAATAATAACGATTTATATAACAATCACTATGAAGATAAATGTATGATGCACTTTTGCAATTACACTTTCTTTTACAATTCGTGATTTCCACAGAGATCATGCAGTGATGTAATGTCTTTAATGGCGCCGCAACTACCGTAAACAAACGGCATCAATACAGATAATGGATGTGTAATGAAGTTGGCCAAGATGGACTGCGCGCGCATTACAGGCACCCACACCGATTGGTTGATATAATCACATTTGCTGTCTGATTATCGCCGTTGCCGGAATAACGGGCGCGAAATTTAAGTTGCAGATTATTTCTGAATTGGCGTGATGTGTAAAATATTGAAAACGTACCTAAATAGAATAAAAATGTTTGACCAAACATCATACATATTTGTAAATTGTTTGCTAACCCTGCAAACACATTTTAAGTCTGAACAAACTACTTGAACAATATATACATTCAGGAAATTGTTAAAAAAAGATAATCCTCGAAATAATAACGTCAATGTCCTTTACAGTAACAAAATACCAGTTCGTAACATTTAGTTTTTAACTTTGAAGCCGGTACAATATGAATTAATATATCACCACAAAAAAACGTGAATATGACGTGAACGTAGTACGTTATTTAAACGTCATTGATGGGACGTCATTATGTCATCGATTTTTGGTGCACTGACGTCTTTTGACCAGTAGTCACTAGAATTTGACGTCATTATGACGTACCTTTGCTACCTGGGATTATTTGAGGCCATATTCGTCAAATTAAGGTCATATTGAACGTGATTGTGACGTCAGGATATGACGTCATTAGGATGTGACATTAGCCGCCATTTAGACGTACATTGAACGTCGTTATATTGGGACTTATGACGTATATTATGACAAATAAATAACGGCAAATTGACGTCAGAGTGCTAGATGGTATGGTTTTTAGGTAACTTCCAACGTGGTCATTTGCAGAATGTGTCAAAATTAAGCAAAACATTTCTCGAAATTGCAATGGAAAATTTTTCGGAAATAGTGTTTACGAATTTTTCCTTTAGAATGACGTTTTTGCTGTTAACCAAAAAACTGCACAGGCCTGCATCCAAACGACTTGCAGATCCAAACATAAAAAAAGCTGGTCTCTACGAGATTCATTATACGGACAAATTATATCTAAGATGGGAAGCATGCGTCTCTATAAACAATAACACCAACTGAAATTGGACAGAATTCTGGATCCCTAAAGAAATAACTGAATTTGGTATCAGAAAGCGAAATAAAGAGGAGGAAAAATTGATCAGATCAGATCTACCTAGACAATACCTAAGTATATCCTGTATTCCAATAATATCTACAACGCTTTTACACTTAGCTGGAATCAGATTGATTATATTATAATAAGAATTCGGCAAAAAAAAAAACATAAGGCTTTGATTTTAAATACCCACGAATACAGGATAGATATCTCATTTCATATTTGCAAATATTGATGCAATTCTAGACACAGTATACAGAGACTCAACAGAAAGATGATGATGATATCGAAGATAAAGAAAATGCAATAGTATTTTTTGAAACATATCTCTGAAGTCATATTAACTAAGAAAAGCAACGTTGCTGTGGAAGTTGGTGTTTCTGGAAAACATGAATCAAACAGACTAATATCAAATCAAGCAAATTACATCATCGTGGTCAGTATGTTCAGCATATCAACATGTTTCTTATATTGTTCTCGATCTCATTGCAGATTCGAGTAAGTAACATAGCGCTGATGAGAAGCAATAATTTCGAAACACCGACGAGCGCAAGCGAACATGAGTCATAGTTTTCTATCTTGGATGTTCATTTTCTGTTGCATTTCTTGGCCGTCTAAGAGTTCTTTCTATAATAAGGAAATTTGAGGTTTTTTGTCTTTGTGCGTGAACTAATATCATAAGTGCACAAGAAATTTTATATGCTTAATAACCCGAGAATACTCCAGAGCGTAGAACATTCATTTTCAAAAGACTGCCCCACAGCGTTCCATCAAAGAACCGTCTCCCTTTAACCAATTGCTAAAAGCAAATAAACAAGAAAAGAATTTCCATCAAAACAAGTCCATTATAGCGACATCAAAATGAAACCCGAATTCAGCCCTTCTGCAATAAATATCTCATCACCGTAATAACATAAAATTAACGTAATTTTATACGTGAATGATGTAATTCTATTGATGTTCGCAAAGTGCATGAGATTTTTATTGCATATCAAACGGGCTTTAATCAACATTCTATTGAGGAGAGTGGCGCCGCGACGCGACCTCGACGCCGCTCAATCGTCTGTGCTCGTCATAAATGTAACGTGACCATAGTTAATTGCCCAAGCCTGTGTGTCATTCTCTTCCTCATAATTTAGACCCCCATTTTCTAGTCGTTCCGCAATCTGTGCAGGGTTGGTTCTTTACAGAATTAAGTAGGTACTTTAAATACTCGGCTGACGAGAGAGGCTTCTATTTCAGGAAAAATTACTGACAGTAATTTAACATTCTCAGTCGAAAAATGGTTTTATTCACTTTCTTGATTTATTAAGATTTATAACGGCCCTTTTTGTATACACTGTATGACGTATACAACGTATTGAACAATCATAACGATGTACCGTTAATAGATGGATAACATTAGTAAAAAAAATCGGTAAAGGCATTACACAGAACTTCCCTCTTTATTTATACAGGGTGGTCACCCTAAAAAATTATTAATTACGAAACGACATATGAGTATAATAATCGGAATATAGTTATCACTATTATTACAAAGAAAACCTGATAACTTTTGGTCAAAAAAATATACAGAGCAGTCATCTGACAGCAAAAATTCAATATTAAATAAAATATGCCAAATATGGAAGGGCTTGCGTAAATGCCTTTACAAATTTCCATCATAGTTGAATTATTTCTTAGGATGACCACCCTGTATGTTTTTCACTAAAACTATAATAGATGGCTTTCTTGCCAATTGTGTTAATTATAGGCCAAATATTATTGCCATCTCTCACATTGTTATTTGCACATCCACGTAGTGGAGTGGAGGTAAGTAAAAAAAATTCAGTAATTTTTGTTTTTTGAAATAGGTTTAGAATGTCATGAAACGAAAAAATTTTAAATTTGCGCAATAAAATGTTTCATCTGTTCTATAGTAGTAGTAAAAAAATCGGTAAAGGTCTTTACACAGAACTTCCCTCGTTATTTGTGCATGGCGGTCACTCTAAAAAATTAATAATTACGAAATGACATTGAGAATAATAATCGGAATATAGTTATTGCTATTATTACAAAGAAAACTTGATAAGTTTTGGTCAAAAAAATATACAGATTGCTCATCCAACAGCAAAAGCTCAATACTAAATAACAGGTGCCACATATGGCAGGCTTGCGCAAATACCTTTACAAATGTCCACCATGACTGAATGATTTCTTGGGATGACCACCCTGTACATTTTTCAATAAAAGTATAATAGGTGTATATGTCAGATATTATTGCCATCCGTCACATCAATCCAACATTCGCGCATTGGAGTGGAAGTATAGTGGTGGTTAAAAAATTTCATTTTTATTTTAATTTTTCAAAAATGTTAAAAAAAAAAATTTTAATTGTTTCCTCTGAAATAGGTTTAAAATGTCAAACGTAGAAATTTTTAATTTAAGCAAAAAGGAAAGTTTCCGTCTATTCTATAATAGTGGTAAAAGAAGATTTAAAAATTACATATTTTTTTAAATAGGTTTAGAATGTCATGAAACGTGAAACTTTTAAATTTGAGTAAAAAAGTTTCCATCTGTTCTAGTGTTAATTTTTTTTCCAAACTGGTAACAAAATGTTGCAAAAATTTTTTTTCCGAAATTGGTTTGGAATGTTAAATTTGAGCAAACCAAATTTTTCGTCTATTCTATAGTAGTGATAAATAGATTAAAAATGTTTTCAAATTTTTAAAAAAATGTTTCAAAAACATTTTTAAATTTGTTTGAATAGTTTTAGAATGCCATGGAAACGTGGATAGTTTAAATCTGAACAAAGAAAAAAAATTCTATCTGTGGTAAAATTTTTTAAAAATAGTAAACAAAATTTTTAATTTTTCTTTTAAATAGATTTAGAACGCTATGAAATGTGGAAATTTTAAATTTGAAGAAATTAAAAAAAAATCCGTCTATTTTAGTGGTAAAAAAAAATTTCAAATTTTTTTTTTCTGAATCAGGCTTAGAATGCCATGAAACGTGGAAATTTTAAATTTGAAGAAAAAAAAATTATCATTTTAGTAGAAAAAAATTTTTCAAAAATGGTAAAAAAAGTTTAATTTTTTTTTTAATAGTTTTAGAATGCCATGAAACGTAGAAATTTTAAATTTGAGCAAAAAAAATTTTTTCATCTTGGCAAAAAATTTTTCAAAAATGTTGGTGAAAAAATTTTCAAAAATTTTTTTTCCCGAAATAGGATTAGCGCGTCATGAAACGTGGAAATTTTAAATTTGAGTAAAAAAATTTTTTTTCACTATTTATTCCGTTTAGACGGTCCACCCTGTATATTTTCCAGTGAAATTTCTACCATTTCTGCGCTGACAGTAGCGTCAACTACCTGCCAAATTTCACTGCTCTCCGTCAAGTAGTTTTTTAGTAAATGTACCAACAGACAGACAGACAGACAGACAGACTGACGGAATTGAAAAACCTATATTTTCGTAATCTACTTGTTCTGAAACGTCAGAATCCGTAAAAATCTCGGAGGGTGATTTTTTCTCGAATACAATACTTCCCTTCGGTATGCGAGGGAAGTAAAACAAACAAAATGTTTTTAATTAAAATATTTTTACTTCCCTCGCATACTTACCGAAGGAAAGTATTGTATTCGAGAAAAAATCACCCTCCGAGATTTTTACGGATTCTGACGTTTCAGATAACGGAGATTACGAAAATATAGGTTTTTCAATTCCGTCAGTCTGTCTGTCTGTTGGTGCATTTACTAAAAAGCTACTTGACGGAGAGCAGTGAAATTTGGCAGGTAGTTGACGCTACTGTCAGCGCAGAAATGGTAGAAATTTCACTGGAAAATATACAGGGTGGACCGTCTAAATGGAATAAATAGTGAAAAAAATTTTTTTTCGCTCAAATTTAAAATTTCCACGTTTCATGACGCGCTAATCCTATTTCTGGAAAAAAAAATTTTGAAAATTTTTTTCACAAACATTTTTGAAAAAATTTTTACCAAGATGAAAAAAATTTTTTTTTGCTCAAATTTAAAATTTCTACGTTTCATGACACGCTTAACCCATTTCAGGAAAAAAAAAATTGAAATTTTTTTTCACCAATATTTTTGAAAACATTTTTACTACTAAAATGAAATAATTTTTTTTCTTTCTTCAAATTTAAAATTTCCACGTTTCATGGCATTCTAAGCCTGATTAAAAAAAATATATATATTTTGAAATTTTTTTTTACCATTTTTGAAAATTTGTTTACCACTAAAATATTTGGATTTTTTTTTTAATTCTTCAAATTTCAAATTTCCACGTTTCATAAGTGTTCTAAATCTATTTAAAAGAAAGATTAGAAATTTTTCTTACTATTTTTAAAAAATTTTACCACTAAGATACAATTTTTTTTTATTTGTTCAGATTTTAACTATCCACGTTTCCATGACATTCTAAAACTATTCAAACAAATTTAAAAATGTTTTTGAAGAATTTTTTTAAAAATTTGAAAACATTTTTAATCCATCACTACTATAGAACAAATTTTGCTCAAATTTAAAATTTCCACGTTTCATGATAATCCAAACCAATTTCGGAAAAAAAATTTGCAACATTTTGTTACCAGTTTGGAAAAAAATTTAACACTAGAATGCTCAAATTTAAATGACATTCTAAACCTAGGTAGGT
The DNA here is from genome assembly GCA_963583905.1 of Stenurella melanura. Classification (NCBI taxonomy): domain Eukaryota; kingdom Metazoa; phylum Arthropoda; class Insecta; order Coleoptera; family Cerambycidae; genus Stenurella; species Stenurella melanura. The sequence goes on from OY757309.1 coordinate 89,283,295, forward strand.
ATTTGAGAAAAAAAATTTTGAAAATTTTTCTCACCAACATTTTTCAAAAAGTTTTATATATATATATAAGTATATAAATATTTTATTTTTGAATTCTTTTTTCTGAAATGGATTTAGAATATCGTGAAACGTGGAAACTTTAAATTTGAGCGAAAACATTTTTCCATTGTTCATTCCCTTTAAACGGTCCACCCTGTATATTTTCTAGTGAAAGTCTAACCATCTCGTCGGTGGCAGTAGCGTCCGCTACCAACCAAATTTGACGGTTCTCCGTCAAGTAGTTTTTTAGTTAATGCGCCAGTAGACAGACAGACTAACGGACAAACTGACGGAATTGAAAAACCTATATTTTCGTAATCTACATGTTCTGAAATGCGAAAATCTGAAAAAATCTCGGAGAGTGATTATTTCTCGAATACAATACTTCCCTTTGGTTGCGAGGGAAGTAAACATGGAACGTTCGAAAAATAATGCTGAGTCACAAAAGTATATAACATCCTAAATCAGATAAGACACAGTTTTCATTTCCTTCAAAGTGATAAGATATGTGATAAAATTAGATGTTTTACTTTTGACATTGATGCGCATTGCGTATATTCGCACGGTTCTGTCTCATCGCGCAATTGACTTGGAGTTAGTCCATTGTCGTGTTCTGTGTTACTGTTGTAGAGCTTTTAGCAAAATACAAAATTTACAAAGTCAGATTAAGTAAATTTTTTCACAGAACTAAATTAAATTTTCCAAAATAAGTTGAATCCTCCATAAGAACGTATTTGTCTGTCCGGCACATGGAAAATTCTTGAAACGACCACGGAAATTTTTTCAGAGAAGTAAATATGAAATTTTTTAGTTTGTTGAAAAAATGAAAATTGAAAAAAACTGCACTCGCCTGCATCCAAAGGACTTGCAGTCCGAAACATCCAAAAAGCTGGTCTTTACGACATGCATTATACGGACAATTTATATCTAAGACGGGAAGCATGATATGCTTCTCTATAGACAATAATGCCAACTGAAATTGGATAGAATTCTGGATCTCTAAAGAAATAACTACATGTTTGATATCGGAAAGCGAAATAAAAAACTACTACTTCCACATCCAGATTCTTCATCCAAGTCGTTTTAAAGGAAACATCAAGACTATATTTGCACTCTAGTATGTGGAAATTATTGGTCATAGAATTTTAATAATATTTGGGGTAGATGTCATAGAAAAGTTTGAGGAGTTGGTTTCTACCATATACGTTAAAAATGAAGTTCTTAGTTCAGCCTACTTATTTTCTACTATTTACCTCCCACCCCTTCAATGGAGGCATCTCAATCAGATGTCACTACAATACATACGTGTGCTAATCTCAAGTGAATATCTGAATTTGATGTTATCAATCCCATTAATAATGAAGCGGAGGTGGTGGAGTTTGAAAAATATTAGAAAGAAATCTGAGGCCTTGGTTTCTAGTATATACACCGAATCCCAAATTTCTGTACTCACCTTGATTTACTTATTTTCCCCTAGTCACTCCTATTAACCCTAACCCTGCTACGGAATCATCCCAAAATATAATTTAGTACCAGATGTCGTTATAATACATACGTCTACCAAATTACAAGTGAATATCTCAATTTTATTTTATCAACCCCTTTAATAATGTAGTAAGGGTAGTGGAAGGGTTGAAACATATTGTTAAAAAATTTGAGGTCTTGGCTTCTAGGACATACACCGAATTTCAAGTTGCAATACTCTTACAAGCTTGCTTTACTTATTTTTACCAAATTTCAAGTGAAAATTTAAATTTAATTTTATCAACTCTTAATAAGGGAGTGGGGGTGGTGGGGAGAAATAGAAAATACTAATAAAAAAACCTGAGACCTTCGCTTCTAGTACATACACCGAATTTCAAGTTTCTGTAGTCTTACCAGATTGCTTTACTTATTTTCCCCTATTTACCCCTATTTAACCTCCAACCCTTCAACGGAATCATCTCAAAATATAATCTAGTTCCAGATGTCGTTATGATACATATGCGTACTAAATTTCATGTGAATATCTCAATTTTATTTTATCAACCCCTTGAATAATGGAGTAGGGGTGGTGGGGGCTGAAATAAATTATCAAAAAATCTGGGGCCTTTGCCTCTTGTACATACACCGAATTTCAAGTTTCTGTAGTCATACCTGCTTGCTTTACTTATTTCCCCCTATTTACCCCTAAATAACCCCGAACCCTTCAAAGGAATCATCTCAAAGAATAATCTAGTTCCAGATGTCGTTATAATTCATACGTGTATCAAATTTCAAATGAATATCTCAATTTTATTTTATCAACCCTGGTAATAATGAAGTAGGGGTGGTGGGGGTTAAAAAATATTATAAATAATCTGAGACCTTGGCTTCTAGTACATACACCGAATTTAAAGTTTCTGTAGTCTTACCAGCTTGCTTTACTTATTTTCCCCTATTTACCCCTATTTAACCCCCAACCCTTCAACGGAATCATCTCAAATTATAATCTAGTTCCAGATGTCGTTATAATACATACGTGTATCAAATTTCAAATGAATATCTCAATTTTATTTAATCAACCCTTTTCATATTGGAGTAGGGGTGGTGGGGGTTGAAAAATATTATAAAAAAATCTGTCTCCTTGGCTTCTAGTACGTATACCGAATTTCAAGTTTCTGTACTCTTACCAACTTGTTTTACTTATATCCCCTATTTACCCCAGATTAACCCCCAACCCTTCAACGGAATCATCTCAAAATATAATCTAATTTCAGACGTCGTTATAATACATACGTGTACGAAATTTCAAATGAAAATCTCAACTTTATTTTATCAACCCCATTAATGGGGTAGGGGTGGTGGGGGGTTGAAAGATGTTATAAAAAAATCTTAGGCCTTAACTTCTAGTACATACACCAAATTTCAAGTGTCTGTTCTCTTACAAGCTTGCTTTACTTATTTTTCCCTATTTTCCCCTATTTAACCCCCAACCCTTCACCGGATTTCCTCAAAAAACAATCCAGTTCTAGATCTCGTCATAATATATACGTGTACAAAATTTCAAGGCAATATCTCAAACCGTTCCGGAGAAAACGTGCGGACAAAAAAAGTTACAGACAGACCGACCGACAGACAGACCGACAGACAGACAGAAAATTTTTTTCTCTCAAATTTAAAATCTCGACGTTTCATGACATTATAAACCTATTTCACGAATAAAAATTTTTGAAAATTTTTTTGCGATTACTATACTTCCAATCCACTACGTGGATGTGGAAGTAAAAGAAGAAAAGTTGATTCAGATCTACCTAAACAATATATAGTTAACACTGTTTTCCAACAATATCTACAACAACGCCTTTATACTTAGTTGGAATCAGGTTGATTAATGAAAATTTATCATAATTATAGTGAATACGTTTATAAAACAATTATTCTCCCAAACTTTTGCTTACCATTGACAAGAGCGGTGCAGATCTTAAAATATCATATAACGGCCAAACTAAAAATATCAGATTTAGGACAATGGAGAAACTTAAAAAGTGGTTGTAAAAATATTAGGTACATGTATTACCAGCATAGTGGTTTTGGCATTAGGACACAGTTTACACTGCTGTAAAATGAAACGATGCATTTCACTCACTGCGCTGTTAACGTATCAGATCATATGCCAAAGTACTGTTGATTCCACTATAGTAAAAGTAACTACGTTTTTTGGCAATCTATAAACCATAAATAAACAGCTCTGTAAATAAGGTGACTTACTGCTACTAATTTCTAGGTTATATTTATGCAAACTAAACCAATTCTGTTTCGATGGTTGCATTTACAACTCAGTCCTAACAGATTTATCACAAGAGCTACAAAAGTATCGCGAAAGTGAGTGATCTATTTTATAGGATTCACGAAAAAGTTACACTAAGGCGCCATATTTTATAGATGGTTTATAGGAAACATCTAATAATTTAAATATCGTGAAATGCTTACTACCAACACAAAAGTATTTTATAGATGGAGGCCATCTTGAAAGGCCAGCATTCGTGATGGTACATATGACAATTTATGAAAATGTTTATTAGAATTTATGGAGTCAGAAACATGCTAACTATACAGTTAGGACTACTAAAACAAATTAGTGTAAGTTACATTGTAAAAAAACTCAAATTCATAAAATCGATATTTATAAAATTTCAAAAATTATTAGAAATCAATAAATGGCCATAGTTCACAGTAAAATTTTCTCCGCATCAAAAATTACAGTCGTTGTAGGCCAGGATAAGTCTCTTAAATAATGATTATAGGTTATTAGGTACCTAGTATTAAATTACAATGCCATATGCTTTTAGTATTAGAAATACTTAAACTTTTAGGATACATTTTAGAAATCATTTTATTTTATTAGTGTGTATAAAGGAGCATTTTTTTAAATAATGACCATTTAAAAGCTCTCATAAAACAGTTTAGTTGTTTTATAGCAGTAATTTAACAAATAGTGAAGTGTGCTTTATAGTCCAATTAAATGAAGTTTTAATAAAACTACTATATAGTGATGGTACTAAATTTTCATAAGGCTTCTGGAAATGTTTATATAACTATTTTGTAATGGTTCAAGTAGGTGTGACAAAATATCAACAGCGACTGAAATATTTTATAAGATGGTGCCAATTTTGCATTTATAGCTGCTGTGAAAACGTTATGAAAGTATTTCTGAGAGTAACATTGTTTTATAAAATTTATGTCAGAGACATTCCTAGAACTTTTATAAAATATCAAATTGCTAGTTAGAAACTGTCGATACTGGTCGCAAGAAAATCCTGTGGGTGAAATATTCCAGATTCCAAACCAGATTTGGGGTAATTGTTTGGTGTGGTACTGGAAATGGATTCATACTTGGACCATATCTGTACGAAGAAAATATAAATGGTGATCGCTACTTACAGTTTTTATATTATTTACCTTCGCTATCACATAATTTATCAATTCCAATAGAGACAATGATATTTCACCAAGTTGGTGCAGATCCAGTTAATAGCAACATTGTCAGTAATTATCTTCACCGTACTTATCCAGAAAGATGGACAGGCACAAACGGATGGCTCGTTAGATCTGATTAGATTCCAGTAGATTTTTATCTGTTAATAAATTAAAATATCTCGAAAACGGTTGGATTTCACAAAATACTTTATATAACGAAATTTCATTAAAAATTAAAGTTTTTTAAATGTCGTCCATTTCAAAGTGTCTGTCATCGATATGTTACTTTGCAGTGCGGCGTCATCTACATCTTTGTATATTAAAAAACTATTTGTATCCGAAACTGAAGCTTTTTACACATTCTAGCAATTGGCTTTTGCATAACTCTAATATTTAGATTATTTTTAGAAGTATTACGCCTGGGGGTTTTTATCGATGCGCCTGTATACTTTATTTCATTTAAAGAAAATTGATACCGCCATATTTATAATATTTTGGGATAGAAGAATCCGTACATATATACTTTAAAACTAACTGAGCCTTTAAATCCCCAGTCGGCCCCGGCCCGGGTTTTCTTGCCGCAGCATAATCAGTGTCAACGGAAATTATGATCTACGTAGAGAACATGGATCCTGTTTCACAAAATTTACCTTCCTCGGTGTAACTAAACACCGCTTAAGTCCATCCGAGGCATTTATTGGTGAAATGTTGTTTAAAAATGTAGTAACTTACTCCTACATTTTAGACTGAGCCTCAATGTTAAATACAAAGCTATTCGGGTGTTATGTTTCTCCAAATGATTGTAGTTTTTTTGACATTAATATGTTTTATCATGCACATAAGGTGGAAGGTAGTTAAAAATTGTAAATTATTATAATGAAACAATGAATTCATGTGAAATGTGTCAAACGCAGACTACACGTTAACAACATATAAGGTTACTTCACACCCACCTAACTCATTCTAGATTTTATGATCTCATTAAAATCGAAATAATCAAAATATTAATCCAAGTGGTCTGGGAATGGAAACCGTTAAGATAACAGTCAAGCAGAGTGTGATGGACCTGAATGTAACAACTTATTCACTGCGTCAAAATAATAGCTTATTCAAGATAACGTGATTTCCCAATAAGACTTAATTTCCTTTATGGAATTGTAAAAAGCCTACATATTAGGCATCAAAAATAGTTTTGGGCCAATTTGTTTTGAAACTTTTAAATTATTTATGTGCATGTAGGTAGGTATACCATCAAAATGGTATGATTGATAATAATCTACGTACGTGTGGGATCATACGGCGTTTGCTGTTAGTAGCTAAGCTTAATACATGAAAGAGATAATAGTAATTAGTGGAGGGGTTATAGTCGAGTCGCTGTATTGAAATTTATAAAAAACATAAAAAATGTTCATTACTTTACCAATTTTTTTGAAACTTTGGAAATATCTTCTTGGGTTCATAAGTCGAAAAGTTAAGAGTTTCTTTTTTATCGGTCGAACCTCCGGCTTTGTTAATTGTTAAATAAACAAATTAAGTTAACAATTGAATAACTTTATGAATAATTATTTGTAACGTCAAATATTATTGAAATTAATTAAAAAAAAAAAACTTGGGAGGTGTTGAATGGTTGCTATTTAGTTTTAATTGTTTATCGATTCCATTTGTAAAAATTTGTGAAGTTGGTGGAAAATTGCAAGAAAGTGATGACACTACAAGTTTGTTATTAATGAAAATGAAGCGAAATATGACAAAACAAATAAGAAAATGTCTATTAATATAAATGTTAATATTAATATTAATAAAAATTCAATAAAATGTGATTGGTTTAAGATTGTATCTTTCATTATTCCACTAGTGGATAAAGTGGTACTTTATATGCTTCATAAGTGTGGATAAAACTCCAATTATAAAGTGATTGTGGATAAATGTTATTTATTTGTTTCTATCTCTTGAACTATGGCCAAACTGACGCATGACAGGCTGACAAATGTCAGAAGTCTATTTTGTCGTGATTTACGTTCGATAAAATCAATCAACTCGCAGAAAATACTTGTAACAATCAGTTTCCAAAGAGGCCATTTAAACAACTAGAATATTATGACTACATCTTTCAACATATATATTCCCAAAACACACTTACAATTACAATCGTTATAAACTAATGAGAAAAAGATTTCCCCTTTCTTATTTAACATTTCTAACTGGCATTCAACGAACATTTTCCTTTCCAAAGTGGCACGAATAGAATTCGGCGTAAGATGAAAAAATCCAGCGACCCTCACATTCTTCAGAAAGACCCCATCTGAGCCGATTGAAAGTGTCCTTTAAACATTCACTGATAAAAACTACGTGAAATATGTGAAAAGAACCAACAAATCCTTCCTTTGAATTGAAAATCAAAGTGTGTTCTGAAATGCCTGGTTAAGGCAATTGGTATGCAGCCCGCTCGCCATGGCTGTTTTGTGGTTGTGCTGTGTGCCTGTCGTGTTTGAAATTTCTCTTACTGTTAAGTATTTTTATTTGTACGCTCCCGATAATCCATTACACAGTTGCAAATTATTGTTTGTTTTTTATCCAGAGAGACATTTAGACATTTAGTGAAGGAATTTTTAATAGCTTTGAGACACATTTTCTTTTTGTTTCATTTGTCTTGAAAAATACTTTACTATTTCAACACATGTACAGTTGAAATCATGAATCTTGTCGTTCACGTCATCATCGTTTAATTTTCGAATCAAATCAACTCAAGGTCACACAGAATGGCACGCATGGGCGTACCATTTGAAAGGAGTAAAATAACAATTATTATTTCATACAATTTTAATATTTTAATATAATATTCTCGCCAAGCGATAACACTACATCGGCGGTCGGACAGACTAACTACTAGAACTATATATCCTTCACATCCATCATCCTTGTCTCCACCAAGTCTTTAGTATTATCTTTCTTTCTGGATCCATGTTTTGCCACAGTAGCCGTCCTGCTTCTCACGTGTTTCCTATCAAATCCATTGCACCGTCCGCAAACAAATACCCAATGCATTAGAAGTAAACTGCTGGCCACTCGAACTTACACATAGAGACTTTTAGGCAAAATTTAAAGTTCAATATTTTCAACAGGAATGCAAATTTTTGAACGCGGCTTGCAAATTTTAAGAGCTAGTTTTTTTCGGATTAAGCTGCATGACGTATATTTATCGTAGGGCCATAAGTTTATTATATACGGGGTGATCAATGAAGTCATGCAAAAAATCAAAAAATTTGTATGAGTGAAATTTCCGCAAAAAATTTTTTTGGTCGTTGCAATATGGTTCCTCACTAAGGTAACATCAATATCTCTAGACGGTTTTGTCAGTTTTTGGATTAAGGCCCTTAGGCCTTGTACACACTACTCAACATAAAATTTGGATACCGAAATCTTTAAAATGCTATAACTTGACATTGGATTGACGGTTCTTGATGATTTTTGCGGATTTGGAATCCTTATTTCACGTAGATTTTCTATGGTCTAAGCATTTTATTTGAGGGTTGAAATTTACACATTATACCGGGTCGATAATAAACAAAAACGCAGGGTACGACGCGCTCTAAAGTTTGGCATTATTTAAGTTTTTGTAAAAATAAATTCTCACCTCAAGTTGTTTTTATTTAATGTTCTTCTCACTGTTCTGTCCGAAATTCACACCCCAGTTTGTTGTCTCAAAGAATCATTCAGTTTTACAGAGTTCTTTGTCCACCCCCAGCCCATAATTATGATCGGGTGTAATTTCTACGCGACGCGTCAATTTCAAAGTAGGCCTTGGAAAAACAAATTTGTTGCTATGGAATTAAAAACTGTTTACATTATTTTAGAAATAATCTGACATATTTCAATGCTATAATTTTGTAAAGTTTAATTAATATGAGGCGTTTAACCACGGCAGAAAGGGAAAATTGCATTCGGCTTCTCAACGAAGGAATGTCAAAACAGCAAGTTGCGCACATTTACAATGACAGCCGAAAGACAATTTATAATATGAACCGCCGCGTCGAAACTACTGGTGATCATAATTATGGGCATGGGGGTGGACATACAAAAAAAATAAACCAAAGAACCGAAAGAATTTTAATGAGAGAAACTATGCGGAATAGAATAAAGAACTGTAGAAAACTAAATGACTCTTTAAGACAACAAATTGGGGTGAGAGTTTCGGACAGAACAGTGAGAAGAACATTAAATAAAAACAGGTTGAGGTGAGATTTTTTTTTTTTTTTAAACATAACATAATGCCAAACATTTTAAATTATAGAGCCCGTCGCAGAGCAAAATGTGTGCGGTTATTACAACGCCATAGAGCGAATAGGCGGGCATGGGCAAATCGGCATGCGAATTGGGGTAATGCAGAGTGGAGCCATTGTTTATTTACTGACGAAACAAGATTTAATTTGTTTCACTCCGATGGCCCAATGTTAGTTTGGAGAAGGCCAAATCAGCGATATTTGGAGGAAAATATGGCCCCTCAAGAAGCATTTGGTAGCGGAGGTGTTACAGTGTGGGGAGGTATCATAAGAAATGGTAAAACCGAGCTATTCATTACCAACCAAACCATTAATGCTACTGTTTATCAGGAGGAAATTTTGGAACCTATTGTTGTTCCTTTTGCTCGACATTACGGCCCAGAAATTCTATTGGTGGATGACAACGCTCGACCTCACAGAGCGCGAAGGATCACAGAGTTTTTGCAGGCACAAAACATCAATAGGATGAACTGGCCTGCAAAGTCTCCGGATCTTAATGTCATCGAACACGTTTGGTCTTATTTAAAACTTAAAGTAAGTTCTCTTGATGTACCCCCTGAAACCTTAGAAACGCTCAGTGAGGCCATTCGTGAAGAATGGGAGAATATTCCACAATATTTTATAAATAATCTTGTGGATACTCTACCAAATCGATGTCGGGAAGTAATATTCCGAGCAGGAGGACCAACAAAATATTGGCTTCTCTTTTTTTTAATTAATGTACCTAATTTTAATTAGGTAATTTTAATTTAAGTTTAAATTAAATTAATTTTTAATTTTTTAGTTAAATTTTTTTTCAGTTATTAAAAATTACCAGAATTAGAATTGGAAATTTTTTAAGAATTGACTTTTGGTCGTTGTTAAGCAATGTTGTATATTGTAGAATTTAATGTAATAAACTTGTTCTTGTCGCTACGTTTTTGTTTATTATCGACCCGGTATAATGTGTAAATTTCAACCCTCAAATAAAATGCTTAGACCATAGAAAATCTACGTGAAATAAGGATTCCAAATCCGCAAAAATTATCAAGAACCGTCAATCCAATGTCAAGTTATAGCATTTTAAAGATTTCGGTATCCAAATTTTATGTTGAGTAGTGTGTACAAGGCCTAAGGGCCTTAATCCAAAAACTGACAAAACCGTCTAGAGATATTGATGTTACCTTAGTAAGGAACCATATTGCAACGACCAAAAAAATTTTTTGCGGAAATTTCACTCATACAAACTTGTTGATTTTTTGCATGACTTCATTGATCACCCCGTATATAATAAACTTATGGTCCTACGATAAATATACGTCATGGAGCTTAATCCGAAAAAAACTAGCTCTTAAAATTTGCAAGCCGCGTTCAAAAATTTGCATTCATTTGCATTGCATTCTCTATGTGTAAGATCGAGTGGCCAGCAGTGTAGGTACGCTAAAAAAAAATTTGCTTTAAAAACGTCTGCCACATTTAATTTTGCGTTTCATCTCATGGACTACTTGCAAAGGTAAGAGGGGAACTTCGGTGCATTTTTCCGGATTAAAGTACATAATTAATTTCACCACCATGCCTCTGGCTTCCGTATTCAGTGAGATTAGTTTCTTTACAAACAGTAAAACTAAAGCACTCACAAACTATTTAAAGAACAATTTACATAATTACAAGAAACTTAAAATACTACAGAAAACACACTACAAACTTATATGAATGACGAGAGGAAATAGAAAATCATTAAATTTGATAAGTGCGTCAACTGCAATGCTACTGAACTGATAGAATGCTGAACGTTAGTTGCGGCTACAACAAGCGGTTTATTATTCATCTCTAAAACGCATCGTTACGTCTGGAACTTCCATCGTAGCCCCATCAGACGTGACTTTCTGTTATTTACATGGTCATGCGATGGTAATTAATCTGACAGTAAAATGTGATGTCTTTGATAAGTACATAAACTGATGTCGTGAACGACAAGATTCGTGGTTCCAACTATAGGTTGCATTTCTATGAAATTACTTAGCATGATGAAGCTGACTTAAGAAAGCACACAAAAAAGGAACTTTAATCGAGGGTGTCTCAGGGTTGCGGGCAAATTCAGCCTAACAGCCAACTATAATCGCATTGTATACTTCAAGACACACATTTTGATGTAAGTTTAATTCATGTATTCGATGACTTAAGAAAACACACAAAAAAGGAACTTTAATCGAGGGTCTCAGGGTTGTGGGCAACTTCAGCCTGGCAGCCAACTATAATCTGACTGTATACCTCTAAACCCACATCTTGACGTAAGTTTTATTCATGTATTTGATGACTTAAGAGAACACAAAATCGTGACCGGAAGAGACGCCAAAATTCCATGACGCGCGCAAAATTTGCTTATATGAAAAGTGGCTCTCTGTAGGTATGTACTAGTACTTTCTCACTCACACAAAGTTTTTCATGTATCTTATCCATAGGAAATCTATACGGCCGGCTCTCCACCTAAAACATATTCTTTATATATCAATAATTTTACAAATAGTTTTTATTTTAGTTTTCATAGATAGTTTTTTCCGCTGTTTGCAAAATCCTATGAAGAATATGTTTCATTACAAGTATAAGGAAACAAATAACACCGCTGCCTAAGGAATCGCTACTTCCACATCCAGATTTTTCATACACCGAATTTCAAGTTTCTGTACTCTTACCAGCTTGCTTTACTTATATTTCCCCATTTACCCGTAAATAACCCCCAACCCTTCAACGGAATCATCTCAAAATATAATCTAGTTCCAGATGTCGTTATGATACACAGGTATACCAAATTTCAAGTGAATATCTCACTTTTATTTTATCAACTCCTTTAATAATGGAGTAGGGGTGGTTGAAAAATATTATAAAAAAAATTGAACTAGTACATACACCGAATTTCAAGTTACTGTACTCCTACCTCCTACAACTTGTTTTACTAATTTTCCCTTATTTACCCCAACCCTTCATCGGAACCATCTCAAAATATAATCTAGTTCCAGATGTCGTTATAATACATACGTGTACCAAATTTCAAGTGAATATCTCAATTTTATTTTACCAACTCCTTCAATAGTGGAGTAGAGATGGTGGTGGGTTGAAAAATATTATAAAAAAATCATAAAAGACCGCAATTACTGCAGAATTGTGAATTCGTGGGAAACTGGTCAATACTAAATCATTCATATGATTATAGTTACAAATGTGTTCTTGTGTTAAACAAGACACTGTGGAATTCGAGTAAATTTCTTGGAAATTATAAATGTCAAAACAAGTTACTTTTAATAATAGATTCTAGGAAACGTGTAGTTTATTTTATCGAAAAGTGTTAATAAAAAATGTTTTACTTCTTTTATGAAGGAAGTATGACAGGATGCATAAAGTGTGTTTCTTATGTACTTCCTAAATGTACTTTATGAAACTTTGAATAATTTAGCTGCAAGGCAGAAGATTTATGCGTGTGGTCCGTTAGAATATATTCCTTTCAATTTACGAGATAACTGAGCAAAATTCGGTTTCAGAAAATTTAGATCATGTATTATGATCAAGTAAGATAATGAATTGATAAGGAGCTTGAGATATCTCCTGAGATTTTTCGGTCAATTTAAACGAATAATTCTCATATTTCCTTACGAAATAACAAAATAAACCATTCCTAAACATTCATAAAGATTATAAAAATTGTTCATAATATCTAGCTTCTAATTGAATTCATTTTTCTCACTACTTTGCCCCATCGGGTATTGAACAATCATAGAATAGAATAGAATAGAATAGAAAAGAATAGAATAGTCTCTATTTTCCAACTAGATTGAGACAACAGCATGGGCATCGTCATTTACATTATAAATTGCTAAGTTATAAGGAGAATTAAACAAAATTACAATTAAAAGATTTAATGAAAGAATCATCTGCGCCAAGTAGACGGACGTCTATTCCTGTCTAGGACAAAATGTTATGGCGGCCTAGTTATTAGCGAGTTACAGCTAATAACATAAAATCAATCAACAATAATCATAAAAATATATTTTAGACTAATTACCTACATATAGTATTAAAAACTTATTTAAAAGCAATGTTAATTGGGTAAGAAGTTATATAAATTCGATAATTAAGCATTACTAAAAAATAGTTGATTTTCTGCTTTATGGAAACTATGTAAAAACATATTTCACTACCGAATGCAAAACTTTTTGCATCTTCATAATTTTCTGTGCAATAAATGTGCATATAAACACTTCCATAGCTTTTACTGTATAGGAACAAAAATTATTGAAATATATCCTTTCTTTGTTGATGATTATTAAATGCGACAATATTAGTCAACATATTTTTTTTATTTTATATATAAATAATGTACTTTATCAAATAAAACTAGGACCTAATTTCTTTCTAACAGATATAATACTTTTGTCTCTGTTGACTGACCACCATATCACCCCCAGATCAGAATGATGCTGCATTTTACTTGCATCTTTGAATCTCGCGAATGCTGTACTTACTACACCTAGGGTTATAAATAGTTTTAATGTATTGTGCAGTTTTACGAGTTCAAGAAGGAAACGTTAATATTCTTGTTGTAATTCTGTTTTTACTACCATTAAAAGTAAAAGGAATAATATCAATAAATTTCTACGTCAAGTGATGTGTCCTCTTTTATTACTCATTTGCTCAAAGATTGAATAACGAAAGGTTTACTGCTTTTCGCATTAATTTAAATTTCAATGAAATATTTATGAAATATCATATTTCAGAACTCTGGAAACGGAATACATGAATATTTTATACTAAAAATGAAGTTGGCTGATTTTAAATTAGTTGCAAATTGAAACCAATAAATCAGATTGCCATTAAAAAGAGTGTTTTATTTGTCTTTCTTTTGTTTTTATATCTTTGTTGTGTTCTAAGATCTGAATTATGCAGAAGCTAAAAAACGGTAGGAATTATTAATATTGATATAAAGGCGTGGCGTTATGATTATAAATTTGAAAATTAGGAAGAAAAGCAATGTTGCAAACATTACTGTTATATTACAAACAGGATGCTGTTGCAAATAATATCAGACGTAACATGTATGAGTAAGTTGCTGAGCATCATTTAAGATGTAAGTTTATATAGGTTATTTGTTGCCCAGACTAATCGAAATTGACAAATGCAATGAGTTTTTATATGTATCTCAATATACAGGGTGTCCCATTATTCTGTGTACATGTAGCCACCATAGATTCATGTGGTCAAAATAAGTCGATTTAAATAAATTTACCTATACAGGGTGTAATTAGTGTCATATCATTAAAAAAACTGGTGGTAGGGAATGACAAGACAAACAAAAAAAACCTTATATAACATGGGGTCTATAGTTTTGGAGAAAAAAAATAAACAAAAATTTCGCAAATTTTCAATACATTTTTTTGAGAACTTCTGGAATATTGAGGTAGGTTTAGATCTAGCTCTGATCTGAAGAAAACTATACTCTAACTCTCCCTTGTGCAATATTTTAGTTACTGTCATGTCGGTGTTTCGTTATGTACATACGTTCGTTGTTTTTGTTATTTTTGAATTTCGCGTCATTGTGTATTTATAGTTAAGATTTATTTTATTTACTTACCGTTCAAGTTGTCAAATTCTTGATTACGTACAGACACAACTTGTTCGTTCTTTTTGTATTCCTTTTTGGCTTTTGTACCAAGTTTTTATTTTATTTTTATTTATTGACAACGTTTGTTGATAGTTTACTGTTAGTGTTGAACGAAGTGCTATGTACTTAATTCGACGTACCGAACTGTGTATTGAAACAGATGCAGATATTTTGAATCATTTAGGTAGGTAGTAAGCTTTTAACCCAGGACACTCATTTATGTTACAAATGTTAATAAACCACATCTAAATTTTCTAAATTATAAACAATCCAATATTTTATTCCAAATTAAAAAACACATGTAATGAAATGCCCTGTTTAAACCTCTATGGCCATTATTTGCTTGCAATTGTGCACGAAAAGAGAACGAATTATTTACCTCTTTTTACTTGCCTCAGTTCAGTTGAGGCGGTACATCAAAGGCGGTCGATGATCCTTTGACACCGCGTATGCCGGCCAGCACTTTTTATGACAATTTAAAAGTTGTATAATTGGGAAGTACAAGTCCATCGACCAAGAAAAGCAGTGGTTCTCAATAGTTGTCTACCAATATTAAATATGTTAACCTAGATCAGTGTTTTTCAAAGTGCCCCTAGAGGGAAAAGTCATAATTTTGTTTGTCTGGTCGGTCCCCATTACCAGTTTTTTTTTAATGACATGAAACTGATTATACCCTGTATTTCAAGTTGCATTGTTTAGCCGCTAGAGGGTGTCAAATTTAACAAAATTGTTTTTTTCAAACGACTTTGAAAAGCTTGGTATAATTTTATTAACATTTGGTACGCTAATATGTCCCTACGCATGTCCGAAAAATATAATGCTATAGCTTCAATTCACTTTTTTCATAAATTTTTTGAAATGTTTTCTCTCTTGTAAAATGTTTTGGCTTAGTTAATATTTGTATTACAATATCATTACGGTATTTTCGATTCAATCAATACTTAATTTATTCGATTCAAATTTTTGAAAATGTTGATTTTCCTTACATTTATTGTTACTTTTGAAATCATATCTTCAAAACAGAGATCACCATATTCAAAACTGTGGTCAACGGTTTACAGACTGTGTATTTACCTCAGGTGTGCCCCAGGGTTCTGTGTTCGATCTAGTAATTCTTTAATGTATTCGTTAATGACATTACAGTTGAATAAATATGAACTGTTTTTTTTTACACAGATGATATGAAGTTATACGATACAGTAAATGATATTGTGTGATATTATAAACTGCACTTGAAGAAATTATGAGTAGTGTAGAAAAAAAGTGTAATTTAGAACAAGACAGCGAGTAAGAATAACAATAATATTTTTATTGCCTGATAACACAACAATTCTTTTGAATTTGACACAAAAATTGTTCGAAATGACCTCGACACTTCGGTATGTAGAACTAAGGACATACGCATTCTGTTTAACACATTTGGTAAATTACGACTCTAAACTATCAACTAATGTTGCCAATAAAGAAAAAAAAAAGAAGTAAGTCGTCTGTGTATGTAATCAAGTACTTAACGACATAAACTACAATAGTGCTTGAGAATATCACAAGATAAGACGATAACATAGCCTAGCCTACCCCAATACGCCAGCAGTTCTCAAACAATATGAAACATTTTTGAAATTCTTATTTTATACATTTTTTTCTCTAGAACTATGGGCTTTAGGCCCCATGTTATATAAGGTTTCTTGTTTGTCTAGTCGTTCTCCACTACCAGTTCTTTTTAATGATATGAAACTAATTAAGTATAAGTAGGTACCCTCTATAATATTTTTATACACTTCAGTCTTATACGAGAGTGGGAAAAAATTAAACTGATCGCATTAACAAATTCAGCGCCATGGCGGACACAGGTGTCTGATAAGCTACAGTTAGATCAGGCCATAGCGGTCGCCGGTGTCCGCCGTACTTAGCCATTAGCATTGGCCAGCGGACACCCACATTCGAAGAGCATTTATCATTAATTGCCGGCCATGGCCCGTATAATGGCGGACATGCCATGGGTTCTTAATAAAAAAATTTATACTGATTTTGAAAGCTGTGTCCGTCATTGTGACCGCTATGGCCTGCTGAGAATGACTTAAAATTTATGTATTTTAGAGGCCAGGACGGACATGTCAATCCGTATCGACAGCATAGCACGGTGTCCGCTGATGTATTTGTGTCTGCTAAAATGACCGTTGCGGCCTAGTAAATTAACCAGTTTTTCGATAAACGTGTCCGCTATGGCCTGATGCGATAAAAAATATGCATTTTTTTTTATATAGGGACACCGGTGTCTGCCGAGCTTGTCTTATGGGTGGTCTCGTTCGTAGATTCAACAATATTAGCTTGGCGCTGAATGTGTTTTAATATTACTATTAATATTGTTAGTCTCTCTATAATGATTTCGTTTTCTTAAAATTTAAATTGATAACACTTTAACTTTGAATTTGTTGTTTGGAGCTGTAAAAAGTGCCTTGTTAGTATCTGGTCGATTTTCATGGTTATTACATACTCACTTCTTGATTCTTACCTCTCCGTTTCAGTTTCTAACGTTTCCTGTGAATTTATATTTTAGAGGTATGTGAAGAATTCTGCTAAATGCTAATTACGATGAAAATCGATTCTATGTAGTTCATGCCTTCTATATCATGATCGTTCAGGATGATAGAATGCTTTTTACCATCTGACATTGTACAAATTATAGTTCAGTCACATATTACTGATTATTCAATTATTTCGATAGAATATTGTACATATTAACATCTGTACTTACTGTAATTGGTTCAAAACTGAGATACGACCAGATTTTACGTTTTGAAATCTCCAAAAACATGAAAAAATGGTTTTTAAAGAATGTCTGCATGTATGCATCTATGTATGTATGTGTGTATATAGACACGACAGCGCCGAGACTAGCGAACCGATTTTGATCAAATTTGGAAATTTGGCACAAGAGGAACACTGATACATGAACTGAAGTAGATCGGATGACATTTAGCCCATTTTGGCACATAAACTTTCTTATTTTTCAACATAATATCCAGTTTTGGTTGTATCATTCTCGCAAATGTCTGGTGGGGGAGGTTCTAGGCGCTTCAAACAGCTGTCCATTTTTTAACGTTTGTTCGAAAATTAGTACAAATATTACTGCTGTTAGAATATTATTTATTTATTTATTTTATTTATTTATTGCATACACTGTTCAACAGGTAAGATTCCCAATTATGGAACAGGAATAAAGGCATGCAAAGCATGATTTAAGTAAAATACAAGATATCCAACAAGTTAGAAAGAAAATGAAATAAACAAAAAATTGACATTTATGTACAAACTACGAATAATGAGACGAAGAAAGAAAAAAAATGACATGGAAAATATTTAAATAATAACAAATATATATACATATATTCACATGTACTCATATAAACACACATATACACTTATAAGGTTATAAGTAAATTAAGAAAAACAAGAACAATCACTAGGTATTTAATTTAGAACATTTTGTTTTATGTCATTAAGGCTGCAATTAAAAATATCGAAGTCGCTATATAATTTGTTAGAAGTACTGCAGATCGTATATAAAGGTGAATTATTTAGTACGTTGGTACGCGGCGTAGGCAAAGAGAAAACTTGGGGATTACGAGAGGTTAATCTGAGAACGTAAAAATTAAGCTTGCTAATTATTTCAGGTGCGTCAAAATCATTGTGTAATAATTTAAACA
Organism: Stenurella melanura; assembly: GCA_963583905.1. Lineage (NCBI taxonomy): Eukaryota > Metazoa > Arthropoda > Insecta > Coleoptera > Cerambycidae > Stenurella > Stenurella melanura. The sequence continues at coordinate 89,301,891 of OY757309.1, forward strand.
AAAATACTTGAGAAAAGTACGTACGCCTATCCTCAAGAGTCGTCATAAAGTATCTTTCAAGCAAGTTACATTGCGGAAAACCAATCACTGGATAGGTACCGTCGGATTTGAACCACAGTAATTTAAGAAATCTATGTTGAACCACCTCCAAGTTATTCTTGTGAACATCATAACTGGAACACCAAATTAGCGATGCGTACTCAAGTTTCGATCTGACGAGGGATTAATAAAGAATTTTCAGAGTATAAGTATTAGTGAACTCTCGACTAGTACGAACGATGAATCCAAGGCCTTTGGAGGCTTCAGAGACAATGGTATCGATATGAGTAGTGATGGATAATTTACTATCAAAAGTTACGCCGAGGTCGCGAAATGTTATAGGTCTTTAAAGTATGATATTATCTAACCTGTAATCAAAAATAATAGGTGATGTTTTTAAAGGACATTACGTTAGATTTACTAGGATTCATGAATAATTTATTTACTATGCACCAGGTGTTTATTTTGTCAAGGCAAGTTTGAAGTTGAAAACAGTCATCGATTACATCAATTACTGTGAAAATTTTTAGATCGTTGGCATACAAACAGTGAGGAATATCAATTTCGTTCTCTATATCGTTAATAAATATGTTAAAAAAGAAGGACTAGATCCCTGGGGAACTCCAGATGTGACACCAAATGGGATCGATTTGAACCCATTTAGTGCAACCTACTGACTCCTATTCATTAAATAAGATTTAAACAAAAGGAGCAAAGAATATGAGAAGCCGATTTTTTCTAATTTATTAAGTAACAACTGGTGATCAAGTATATCAAACGCTTTGGAGAAATCGGTATATATGACATCTGTCTGCCCACGTTCATCTAAGGATTCGGAGATAGTAATATTTCTAAAACTTTACAGAAGTTACAAATTACAGAGATTGGTCTAAAGTTCTCAATTTCTAATTTGTTTCCCTTTTTGAAGATGGGACAAACTTTGGAATATATCCATAGGTCAGGAAATAGGCAGTTTTTTTAAGATTAAGTTAAAAATTAAAGTTAGAGGGTACGCAAAGATGATAGCGCAATCCTTAAAAAAAAAAGCTGGAATGGAATCAGGACCGGTCGTCATTTTGGGTTTAATTCGTTTTAGAACCCGAATAACCTCATCTTCACTGAAAGAGTTTATGCTAACATAGGGTTATTGTTCGGAATATCGGCCTCAATGTGATGTTCCTCGATATCCAATGAGGACTGATTATAAGATTGACCGAAATAGTTGGCAAATGCATTTAGTATATCAGAAGATTGTTTAGCAAAGATACCTCAAAGTGCATCTCTTCAGATACACTGGCTGACCCTTTTCTACTGTTGATGAAAGCCCAAAATTTATTGGGATCATTTTTATATTATCTTCAGAGTTTTACACGAAGTTTCTGTAGGCTAAATTGGTATCATATTTTATTTCCCGCCTGATATTTTTGAGGTTATTGTGTGTAAGTGGGTCACTGGTTCTTGCATACTTTCTCCCAAGACGTTCTTTAAGTCTAATTTCTTAACTTATTTTTAATTGATAATGCAATCACCCTATATCTAAATTAGTGAATGATAACGGAGTTATCGGGTTCTTATATTAGTTTCAATAGCCTGAGTAAATGTCGTCAGAACTCCAGTAAAAGGTCTATTTTAAGTTGAGTATGTTGAGTATAATTCTTTAAAAATAAGCAGAATATACTCCATAGAAAGGTACAAGTTTAGTGTACCCTACATTTTTGAACCACCACCGTATGTAATCAAAGTAGAATTGTTAGTTTTAAAGTTCTTTGTCACCTCTAGTAAATTAGTTATCTTTCGTCTAGTCACTAGTGGTTCACAAAATCAAATCTCAACTATCAATAGACAGATGATGACAAAAACGAATGCCTGTACTAATATTGTACAATAAACAGAATTTACAAAAAACGGATACAAAAAACCCTACAAATATTTACTAGAATAATTTGTAGAAAATAATTAATTACTGCAATTACTTCTATAGAAACAAACTACGTTGCATCTTATAATTATTATGCACAATTATCCAGTTTCCAGGACATGAATAGATGTACCAACTTGAAAGAAAGTTTATTAATCGTCACGACTACGTGAATACCCTGAAACGGATAGCAATTTGTTCAAGCTACTTCTAACTAGTCGCTAATTATAGCCTTACCTTTATTTTAAAATTCCAACTTATTTTCATGAGAGTCGCTTACGAATCGGCTGAATGTTTCACAGTTGACAGCTAAACTGCAATCTGCAAAAGATATAATTTTCATTAGCATAAAACGTGAAATTGAAGAGGTCACTAATGAACTCATTTTATTTTGGAAAGTTGTGGTATTTTTGGAAACGACCATGAAAGAGGCGTGCAAGTTCTAATACAAGGAGGGAGATGAAGTTAAATTGGTTTGATTAAAATGTTTTTTACAACTAATTGTAGATAATTATTATATTGTTCGTAGAAGCGAATTTATAAAACAAACAAAAAATGTGCATAATAGTGTTGAAGCCTTTGGTAAAATACTACAAAAAGTAAAATATTGTATAGTTTACTGACGTTTCATCAAACCAGCTGATATAATTTCGAAATAATTAAAAAACCGCTGCCTAAGGAATCACTACTTCCACATCCAGATTTTTCATCTAAGTTACTTTAAAGGAAACATCTTGACTATATTTGCACTCTAGTATGTGGAAATTATTGGTCATAGAATTTTAATAACATTTGGGGCAGATGTCATAGAAAAGTTTGAGGCGTTGGTTTCTACCATATATGTTAAAAATGAAGTTTCTAGTTTACCCTACTTATTTTCCGCTATTCACAACCTACTACCTCCCACCCCTTCAATGGAATCATCTCAATCAGTTGTCATTACAATACATACGTGTACTAACTTTCAAGTGAATATCTCAATTTTATGTTATCAATTCCATTAATAATAGAGCGGAGGTGGTGGGGTTTGAAAAATATTAGAAAGACATCTGAGGCCTTGGCTTTTAGTATATACACCAAATCCCAAATTTCTGTACTCTTACCAGCTTGATTTACTTATTTTCCCCTCAACCCTTCAACGGAATCATCCCAAAATATAATCTAGTTCTAGATGTCGCTATAATACATACGTCTACCAAAACGTCGAAATTGTACTGAATTGAAGCGTAAATAATTCTGCATTGATTGATATAAATTGGCGCGAGTATGGCTATTTCATATAGTTGACATTTGATTAAATTATGTTGGTTGAATAAAGCAACACAAAGAGTGTATATAAACAACCCGAGAAAAGTGTACTGCTTGAGTGCTTGACCGTAAAATCTATACCTGGATTCGTCCCTTCCTGAAGTGGATGATATAAAATAAGCAACAGCCAGCCAGATGTGTGACAATGTTGCCGCGAGATAGTCCCCCCCCCAGCAACTCCACCGTAGATGGATATTTACTTGTGGAGCGGTTAATAAACTTAAAAAAATCATAATAAAAGCTGCCAGATGATGACAAATGGAAACTTAATAGAAGCATCGAAACTTAAAAGAAGCATCTCTGAAACACCTACACTTCCCATCCTATATTCCCACCCCATGCGTCATACGGCTCTCAACAAGCATGTCCAATGTCCAACCCGGCGTATGCAGCCGGTCCGGCGGTATATAAAACATCCGAGATTTGGTTCCGGCTTGCAGTTTGACCGTCCGTCGGGCGTGTTCGACGGACGACCAAGCTGCGAGTTGGAACGAACCTCCATGGATGCCCGGCAGCAATGCCCACCTTACGCTGGTAAATCAATCAATCAATCAATCTTTTAATAAGGGAGGTACTTTAGCCTAGTTCAGACTAGGGTCTTGCATTCGCAGAGAATATCTTATATTTCTCTTATTCAAATCACCGATTACTAACAATAATGATAATCAACTCATTCAGCATTACCCCAATATAACTTCAATTTTAATTCAGTGAAAGACCATTTCGCGAATATGAAACCGCGCTATTCCTCGAATGACCAAATATCATTTCCTTTTTAATTTGAATATTGAATACAGGCACTATATTGGAACGAGCAAGTTCTGAATGTATCGGCGAGGGCAGAATGGAGGTCGCCGAAGAATGTATTTTTAAATTACTTATCCATTATTGTCGGATGATTGATTGATCGTTCATTCGGCCTCTTTGAGCACGCCATGCCGCCATTACACTCTGACCAAAAACCAGTAATAGACCATGTTTGGATTACATGACACATAGGAATAAGTAATTTATTTAAACTCGAAGTATTAAACGAAATAACTGACGGACGAAACGGCTAGGTACAAGGCAGATTTAAATTTTACATGAACGTCTAACAGAAACATCTGTTAAAATAAATTATTATTAGAAACTAACAATTTGACACTACCAAATACATGGTTAACATATTGTGGAATTTTTTTATTATATATTGTGGGATCATGAGGTCCGTATGAGATAGAAATAATGTAAATATTGAAAAGTATTATTATGGATGTTCAGCAGTTTTCTAATATACGATTCAAATGTTTAGCCGCGAATATTTCAGAAACGGAGGAGCGGAGAAAATTGAAAATATTTTGTGTCCATTATGTGTCTTCTAAATCAGTCACTGAAATTTGAATAATGTATATGGGGCAGGTTTGAAGTTTTATTGAAAAATGACCTACTTTTTAAGGAAATTTTACCATACCAGTTTCAAATCCATTGTATCTTAGAAAATATGCCTACTATGGAATGGTATATTTCATTAGGAGTCTGGAAATAAGGATTTTTCCGTCCCCGTGTGACAAAAACACGGGAAAATCTATTTCTAGACGTGTAATGAACGATATTTTCTATTATACTTCTTTGAAAACGATAACAGAAACAAAATATAACAAAAAAAGACATAAGAAAGAAACTTGGAACATTTTTATTTTCATAAGTTATAGGAATAAAAAAAAACATGTAAGGATATTGAAAATTAACTAACTGATTAACTAACTATTAATAATAACAGCTCCAACTAATATTGTTTTTAGTTTGAATTGTTATTATTAATGGTTATATATGTTTATTGTGCAATTGGTATTACCGCACAGGTTAAGTCCTTTTGGAGTTTCATTTTGTGAAACTGCAATTATTGAAGCAGACTCTTCGATTTTCTTGAACGACTGATACACTTGTTGTATTTTGCGAGTGACAAGGGTTAAACAGTTTTCGTGATACCCCAATTTTTCTTTGCATAGACTCTTCTACATTGGAAGAACGCCATCCTCCCTGCCTTTTCAGAAGGAGTAGATCACTGCCGCTTTCCATCAACATGCTGGCCGAAGAACGCCTTAGTCCATGACCGGTATATTCTCTGGGATTCTGCAACAATTCTCGGAAAACCACTGATGGTGTGGTATCCAACATGTTTAGAGTAACATCTGCGGTTTAGATATGCAACAATTAATCTTATGCTGTTCATATTTTTAGGTCGTAGAGCTGCATATTTACGTTAAACTGTGCAGGGCTCATTGGTAATGGTGAAACTTCTTGATGTATGAGTTTTTCCTTCTCGTAAAAACACGACAAGAAAGCGCTCATTATCTACCATATCGTCATCGTTTAAATTTAAACATATTAAATCATCTCTTCGACATGTACCAAAGTTCCCAAACACTAAAATTGCTTTTGCCAGTAGATATTGTTCATCTGAAACTTCACATAAAAATTTGGTTACTTGTTCTGCTGTTAATACTCTGGACTTTTTTGGTATATATCCTACAGCTCGAGGCTTCAAGAAAGCAATAGTTTCTGGATATTTGTTGATGTCATCATTTTCTTTCATGGTCAAACAACTTTTCAACATTGAGAATCGACTCCATGACGTGGAAGATTTAAGAGACTTTGCTTTTTCGACAAAGCAAACTAGAAGAATATCGTCACTTACAGTTCTGATTTTGTTCAGATTTCGCCATTCAATTAAAAAGTTAATATTCGTGTTCATATCTTGACCTGGATTTTACTGGTAAAAAAGTCACACTTGCTTGTGACGCTTGCTCTAGGATGTTATCGGGAATTTCGGGTACATTTTATCGGCATAAATTTAATTTACAGAAAAAGCGGTAAAAGAGCCGTAAAAACCCCGTTAAACTCGAAAAAATTTCAGCCACCGGTAGATTAAGGAATTCTACGTGAAATGAAGCGCCTCAATAGAAAAACAGAGTTCATATGGAATTAATAATTACAAGATTGTCTAATAATATTAAACCAAATACAGCAAACAAGCTCTAGTGAAGTGCAGTGTCCCTTCGTACACCCTTGACGACCCAACAAGATACTTTTCAAGTGGTTCATGGGCAATAAATAATAGCATAGTCAGTGTCAAAATGAGGCACATATAGCAATATAGCTGCATTGTGACCTAAAGTAATTGTATACAGTGGAAAGTTTTTAAATGGACAAAATCAACTCAACCCAAGAAAGAAAAGGAAAGGAAATAAAATAAATGAAAACAGTAATCACAAGACGCTGCAGAAAGACACATAAGCTATAAATTAATTAATTTTATTTTATCTGATTTGATTGATATTTTATCTATTCTATCCTTCTATCTGATCTTTACCATCTTAATTTTGATCATCTCGATTTATTGATTCAAAACATAATATTTCATTATTAATTTGGAAGGTGGAAATTGAAACCTATTATCTCAAAGAAACGACATACAGGGTGAGCAAACTATCCCTTCGGACGTCTTTTCTTACAACGCGCAAAAAAAATATTGTTACCGCGAGATAGGGCCCTTCCCAGCAACTCTACTGTAAATGGATATTTACCTGTGGAACGGTTAATAAATGAAAACAAAACAAAACAAAAAAATCAAAAAATGAAATCTGCCAGATCTAGAAACAGAAAACATAGAAGAAACAAGACGATGATGATAGGTGGAAACTTAACAGAAGCATGGAAACTGAAAATAAGCATCTCGCAAACACCTGCACACCCCAACCGATGATGACAGATTGAAACTTAATAGAAGCATGGAAACTTAAAAGAAGCATCTCACATGTACATTTCCCATCCTATATTCCCACCCCATGCGTCAGGCGGCTCTAGCTGGTGACAACTAGCATGTCCAATGTCCAACCCAGCGTATGCAGCCGGTCCGGCGGTATATAAAACATCCGAGATTTGGTTCCGGTACGCGATTTGGCCGTCCGTTGGGCGTGTTCGACGGACGACCAAGCTGCGTGTTGGAACGAACCTCCATGAATGCCCGAAATCGGCAGCAATGCCCATCAATTAGTCAATCAATCAATAAATTTAATTTACAGAAAATACACAACGCTGACAATGCAGTGTTTGGCATATATGATGCGTTTCCATGGTTACTCTCAAATTATTTCAAAGGTGATTTGTTTTAAATTAGTCTATGTCAGATAATGTTGACAAACGTCAAATAAGAATTTCATCCAAATATTCAAACATTTACGAATTAAAATACAAAATAGATACATGTTAAATATCAGATAGCATATAGACTTTCTTAAATTTAGTTTACTTTGCTGTTGTTTCTATTTTAAAGCCATATATTCGGAATTTTTATTCAGCGCACGGAAAAAATCGGAGATCGGGAAAACTTTTCCCGTGCGCTGTTTCCATGCGCTAGTCCGAAAAAGCCTATCTTACATTATTACTAATACAGATGAAAATAAGGTGTTTTCAAAGAAGTATAATAAAAATAATATTTTAGATAAGGCACGGCATTTTTTGTACGAGGAAGTTTTTTCATAATTCCTTATTCTAAAGTTTTGCAGTTATTCTCAAAAACGTAACCTCACGTAACCAATTCTGAACAAGTTTCAAAATGCTCGTCCGTCTTTCTGTTTGTCTGTCGGTTCGTCTACCTGTCCGTCCGTCGCATTTTTTGTAAGCACGATAACTTAAAAATGATTGTATTGAAATTAGAACAGCAAATTAATGTTAGCTAGAGGAAGGACCCTGTTGTTTTTGAACAAAATCGATAAGTAAATAAAAAAGTTATGTTTTGTAATCCCCTCTGGAGAAAGAGAATTTAGAAAAAAAGAGAATAAAAAATAACTAGAGAAAATTGTAAAGTTTTGATATGAATATTGTTACATTGAAATACCGGCTTCCGAAATTCCAATAATGTTTATAAATTTAAAAGTAATAAATTTGTCAGAATTGCTTGGCGGCTTAATATCACTCGCTAACATAAACTGACATTATTGAGTTACGATAAATCTTCGAAGAGTATCCTATAGAATTTGCAACAATTATATAAAAATGCAGTAAATCGGCGAAGAATATAATAGTTAGCTTTTTTTTAAATGACAAAGTGGCAACACTAAAACCTGTATCAATGACATTTTTTACTTCTTTTAAGCTAACTCATCGTGCAAAATATTGGACGTATACACGAGACACTCTGTATAATAATGAACAGTACACAGTTTAAAGAGTCTAACGTCTACTAGAGTAATTAAGGAGCGCCTGTAAGTAAAAGTGAATTAGACTATCTAAATAATGACCTCTGGATCCCGGGGTCCCTTCTCCATTACATATTTCAGCGTTTGTTATACAAACTACGAAAATTACATTAAATTTGTAATTTGCGGGTAGAAATAATTAGTTACCCAATTTATTATAATGACCCTTGATACCATGACAGATTACTTTGATCATTTGATACTCTGCAAACATTCCTTTTGATTAATAAGGGTCCGGGGATTATATTATACCCTTTTCACTTAAGTAAATTACATTTATGTCCACAAACGAGTACAGGATGTTATTGCTTCTTTGGATTTCTATGATCGAGAGGAAACAAACCGGATTAATTGGATTATACAATTTTGAATCGATTTCAAAAGAATGAAGGTTCGAGAAATTACGATTTTATTTGGCTGTCCTGCATGTAGTACCACAATATCTTCTTCCGTTATGTAGAAGTTAACGAGTAGAGGTTGCAGTCGGGCGTGACCGATTACGAACATAGTCGTCTTCATAATATTAAGGCATATAAAAAATGCGGTAACTTCAAAGCGGGCAGGCGGCATCTTTACCTATTCCATGATACCGCCGCGCGGACTCCTTTGACGGGTATTTTTTATGTGCCTTACAAATATGAAGGGAACTATACCTATTTGATTGACATTTTGCTAATTTATTTTTACATTCACAACGCCATATTTGTTTCATAATAAAAAAAACGGCTGCCTAAGGAATCACTATTTCCATATCCAGAGATTTTTCGTCCCAGTCACTTTAAGGTGGCCATTCCCTAGAAAGAGACATTCAATAGGGAAATATTGATTATTTTTGCCCATAACTTTTTTTTCTTAGTACGTATATTTAAAAAATATACAAGAGTACCTAAGTAGAACTATAACAAGACTATTACTATGAATTTTCACTCAATAATTTCAGTGGTTTGCAAAATAACTCGATTTAATACTACGAAATAGGAAGATTAACACAATTTTTAAATTTAAATCGAGCTATTTTGCAAAGCACTACAATTATTGAGTGAAAATTCATAGTAATAATCTTGTTATGGATGTCGCATTCTATTGCAAATATCCTTGTGGATGTAATTGTGTTTACCTCCACATACCTATGCTAAACTTAATTATAACGTTCTTTGCGCTCACAATTATTAAATGTTTGATAGCTCAAGATTGCCTATAACTACACGAGTCTGTCTGACAGCTGATATTGTTTTATTACATTCAATGGCTACTATGATTTTTCCAATATTATTAGGTTACCAGATTTACACAGAAATGTGCCATTTTAGTTTCGAAAGCCCACTAATCTATTATCTATTAGCCGCATGTTTCTAAAAGCTTGGTTGCATTGTATTTTGGCTGAAATCTCAAATATTTCAGAGCGGATTTTCAAAATTTTGGTATCATTAGATTCGTATGAAAATGAGGTATTTAAAAATGTTGGTGGACGATTACATTCCCATTTCAAAAAACCGAGTTAGTGGGTAAAAATCACATTTAAAAATTTTAAACGCCTCTAGAGAATTAAGTAATGGAATCATATTGCTCTTTTTACTTTTATAGTAACGTAGCACACAAACTAAAATATATTTTGGGCACCACAGCACTCTGGATTCAGAAATAGACTTTTTAATAAAATTTTTAATGTTTATCAAAAAGTGACCAAAATGGATGTATTGTATTCAAAATTTCCTCTAGATTCCAAAAATGTAAAAATATATAGGGTGTTCCATTTAAAAATCGAAAGTAGTGGGCATTTCCGGTCAAACCGGATGTGCACCAAACTTGATTTTTTATTGAAAAGATGGCACTTTAGCCGTGTAATAAGGCCTCCAAATTTCAATTTTCTATTCCAAATATTTTAGGAAATATCGAGGCGAGCGCAATTCGTGACTCACCCGGTATATGTGTACAAAATTTCAAGTCAATATCTTAAACCGTTCCGGAGAAAACAGACAAACAGACAGAAATTCTTTCGCTCAAATTTAAAATCTCGACGTTTCATGGCATTCTTAACCTATTTCAAGAAGAAAAAAAAATTGAAATTTTTTTAACGGTTACTATACTTCCAATCCATTACGTGGATGTGGAAGTAATACCTTCTATTCACTAAAAGTCCTCGAATTTTACACTATTGGCAGCTGTCAATTTTTCAGTCAACTCAATGAAAAAGCCATTTATTACGTATTTTCAAAATTTAAAGTGGTAAACTGTTCATTTCCCATGGATTTAGGAGATACTTGACAAGAAATTAATGTTAAATATATGTTTATGCTTTTGGCAGCTGTCAACTAACTGTTGAAAACAAGAAAAAAAGACCTTTATCGGAAAATGGAAAATCTCGCTAAGGTTAAAATATTCTTTAAAATTTTGGTCTCTTGTAATTTTTTTGTAATGTGCTAATTTCCCGAGGTCTCAACAGTTTCTCACGATCAAAAAAGCAGGTTTCTCTGCAAAAACTTGGGCAGAGTGCACTTTAGGAAAAAGTCATAAAGGAAAAAAAAATAATAATTTTAATAATACATTCACCAAAATTTTTGTGGATTTTTTCTCGTCACTTCTTATTCCCCTTCCCCCTTTTTGGAAAAATTCGAACCGCCTTATCTCGGAAAATACGCATTTTTTCGAAAATTTTGCAACAGTAAAAAGTTATTATTTTTCGACAAATTGTCTCAATTTTGGAAGTTAACAAATTAGCAAAAGAAACATTGTTTAAAAAAATTGCGAGGCAATGGAGGCAAAATTATTTTTTGCGGAGTTTGATCTAGACATCAATACCAACAGAATCCAGAAAGTTTCGTGAAAATTCATTCATTTGATAATTTTTTTAGTCAGAAATGCTAGCCTACACTAATAGGTATTCCAAGAAATTTTGTTGAAGCTACTTGTTCAATGGGTTTTGACTCAATTTTAATTAAATATGACTTACTGATTATGCTCGTCCTTGGAGTAAAATTAATAAACTGTGTCTTAGATACATTTAAACGTTGCTTGTTGGATGTGAACCAGTTGGTAAAACAGTTAATCATACTCAGCAATTTTATTAAGACTTCTTTGATTTTATACTCTATACATAAGTAATTATTATCATCTGCGAACATTATTAGATTTTAAACAATTTCTGTTAAGTCATTAATGAATATAAAAAATTACGGGGGTCCTAGAATGGACCCTTGTGGCACTCATATTTTAACATCTAGTAATTCCATTCGTCTCTACTACCCGTTTCCTGCCTAATAAGTAAGAGATAATCCAGTTACTAATTTTACCTCTAAGATAACATTCCTAAAGTTTCTCCATAAGAAAAGCATGGTTGACCAAGTCAAAAACTACTTACATCCATGAATACACCGAAACACTTTTTATTTAAATCAAGGTCATTATATAGTTTGTTTATGAAATCAAGTAATGCTGAGTGTGTGTTCCTATCCTTGCTAAAACCATGTATTGTTTAACATATCATGTCTTTGCAAAAAAATCATTATTTTACCATATATAATATATTAGTATTATTTTGTAGATTCCTCGGGTCGTTATTTAAAAGTGAAGACGTATGTGGCAGATAGTCCTCAATGGAGAAGAAGTACATTATGCATATATAGACTGTCCATTTATCATGGAGCCCCAGAATATCTCAGCTAATAGCAATCACGCAAAGAAAAAAAATATAGTAAAATTGTGTCGATTTTTATGAGCTTACAGAATAGTTTTATGTTTTAAGTTATTTTAAATCCATGGCTTAAGTAGAAAAGTGTTCTGACTGCATCTAAGCTAGAGCTCCCGTCATTTGAAACGCTTACGAAAAAGCTTCTTATGATTTTTTTCTTGAAAATTAGAGTCATAATAAAGTATTATTTATTATCTTTCGAACCGATGGATTTCGAGATTTATTCTTTAGGATCTTAAAAAATATATACGAAATAGGCTGGAAATAGGCTTAAAAAGATAATTTTTGTCAGTGAAAGAAACTCATGTTCAAGAAACTTTCAAACTTTACTTGGCATGGTTAGAATGATATATGTATGTAGACGATTATGAGAAAACCTTTTGCATACTATTATCTTATTCTGACTATGTAATGTAAGAGGTGATTTTTCAGTATCCACGCCTTGACCTGTGTAGATACTGCTTGTACAGTAACACCAATAAACTATTATTATCATTATTATTATTAAAGAGGGAGAAAAAAGTTTGTAATTGAAGCGCTTTCAACAAAGATCGCTAACAATTATTAAAAACGAATAAACAACGAAGCCAAACGTATTACGATTCGTGAACAAACTATTATTTGCAACAGATTGCATAAATAACTATTTATATTGTAATGTACTACATTGTAATAAAATATACTTAGTCATGTCGTGAAGCAGTTTTTTATCTCATCGACATTTATTATCGGCAAATTTCTGACCATTTCTAACACTGCAGGCACTATAAATAAAGATCTTTCCATTTCATTAGCCACAAATTGAGGAGAAACACTAAAATGAAAATCCCTGGACATTGAATGGTATATTTATACAGCAATTAACTGTAAATAAGAAAATTAAATTAATGGAAATGAATGTCAGTAAAGCATGTAGCATGTTCTCCAATACAATATCTTTATTTTATACAGTGGACTAATAATTTTAAGCAATTGAAATTAATAAATTATATATAATAAAATGGAAAATCATTATTTTCAGGAAAAGGTAAAGCTTTATATTATTGACAAGAGCAAGATAAAATGATGTTTTGTGTTTTGGTGACAATTAACCTTTATGTAATATAATAGCATATTATTCCACGAGTTTATAATGATGGCGAAGTTTAAGACACGACACCAGAGTAACTAGTAGCCATTATATATGGGTGTAAAATGCTATACTTTGTCGACGACTATTAAATATTTAATATTTATTTAATTCATTTTCATTTCATCTCTAATTTAAGAAAGATTCATACGCCATCATATACAGTGTGACCCATTTTGAATGGAAACACCCCTTTGAAAAATGGATAACTCTAGTTTATGACAAAAATTTAGATATAAATTCCAATTTTCAAGACCTACTATGATTTTTTCTCAATGCCAAAAATGGACAATTTGATTAGCGCTTTTTTTATATATAAAATACCACTGGATTCAGAAACATCTCAAATGGGTAAATCCAATATTTCGTGAAAAAAATATTAAATAATGACAGATTTATGACAAAATTAATGTAGGTAATATTTTATACTAACTTTTACATCATTTTTTCTAAAAATCGAAGTAGCTCATGAAAAATAAACAATAGAAAGATAAATTAAGTAGTTTTAATAAATATTGTCTTTTAAACAAACTTAATCATATTTTACTTAAAAACACGTATGAACAATTGAAAGTAATAATAAATTAGGTATTTAATAAACAAAATAACAACACATTACAACATTACACTAAAACTAAAACAGGATAATACAATTCATCTCAAATTTTTGTAGCCTCTACAAGGCCGTCGTTTATTTCGATGCACTTGTCGAATCGGTTTTTAATATTCTTTACGACAGTCTGTAATTGTTGCCGGGTAACTTCTGCACAAGCTTGTCTTATTCTTGCACACAAATTTCCTCTATTACTCGGGCGTGACCTGTAAACTTTAGATTTTATCAAACCCCACAAAAAGAAGTCCATCGGTGTTAAGTCCGGGGATCGGGGTGGCCATCCAATTAACATGCTACCTCGACGTATCCATCAATTAGGAAAGTTAGCATTAAGCCATCTGATAACCACTCTGGCATTATGGACAGGGCTGCTAATTGAAACTGTAGATTTACTCTTTGTTGTATTGAAAGTTCATGTAGCACATTCCAAAATTCGTTTCTTAGGAACTGTAAAAACTGCATGCTATTCATATTACCTTCAAAAAAGAAAGGACCAATGATTGTTTCATTGAGTAGCCCACACCACACATGAACTGTTTGGGAATATTGTCTTTTACAATTAATGACCCATTCTGGGTTTTCTGTAGCCCAAAACCTACAATTTTGTGACATACCACCCCATTTGTGGTAAAAGTTGCCTCATCGCTGAATAAAGTAGTTTTCAAAAAATTGTTAAGATATACCCTCCTTGAGGGTATTCTTTTTAAGGCATCGGCGAATATTTTCTCTAGGTAAATTCAAATCTAAGTTAGCTACTCTTACACTGGCGTTTGGATTGTTGTTAAAATAATTTAAAACGGTCTGCTCGTACCTGGGTCTTCTTTGTACATTATCCGTTCTTATAATACGCCTTGTCACAGCGCCACACTCATTAAAAATTTTGTTTATTTTAGAAACGATACTTTTAGTGATGTTGGGTCTATTCGGGTGCCTATTATTAAATATCTCACATACCTCTCCCAAAGTTCTGTCATTATCTCCTCTAAGGCCCATAAGTTCAATTTTTTCTACTAAATTTAGAGTATCCATAATTTTAACTTCAAACTAATAAACTAATGCTTGATAACATTATTGATCAATTTTATAATCTCAATAACATATAGGTACTCTGATTATATGCGTATTTTAAAGATTTGACGTCTGACTTTAAAATTAGTTTTCCATGGCATCCTATTATTATCTGTCATTGTTATTACTCAACAAAAAGACCTGTTTCCTGTTTCTATAAATCCCTAAGTGACTATCGCCAACGTGCAAATATTGAAAGTAGGTACCACAAAATAGTGTGACTGGCACACAGAAAATCTTTAGGGAGCAGATCATTCAGTCTTTATCGATCTCCCTGTATTATTTAGCTCCGTCAAATAGTTTTGTAGACATTAGTGCCAACATGCAGTCAAACCGACAACCTACTGACAGACTGACGAAATTGAATAAACAAATATAACTGGAAGAATGATTTTTCACGATTAGAGTACTTCCCTTGAGAAGTAAAAATGAAAATCTAAAATATAATCAAGTGCAAATGCAAATTCCCTATAATGTAAGAGTACTTTAAAATAGAATCTAAGGACATAAATATATTACTAGCAAAAATATACTAGTAATTATTTCAACTCTTTCTAAAGACTTATCATAGATAAGTACAGAAACATCTCTTTCTACATAAAATTCTTTGCCGGCTATATACCACGATCGACATTGGATTACAGGAAATAAATATGCACATATTGTCTAAATGTTATTTGTGGCATTATCTTAATTTTTTTCTTTCTTCAGTTCTTTGGGACTTCCTGCCACATGTATGTTTTCTTTCTAAGCGGTGCTAGGGGAATCTACAAAATATATCTCAATTAACCAGTATGTTACTGGTAAAAAACCTCTACGCCTGTGACGTTTACGTCAAAGGATCAGTTAAAGGTTGGTTTTTATAAATAAACAACACAAATAAGTATAAAAACTTGAAATTAAATATTTCGCCGACGTTTCGGAAATCTAATCTGTTTCCTTTTTCAAGGCTTTTTTGAAAAATCTTTTTTGCTTTGTATGACAAATACACAGCTCTAAGAATGTTTGTTATATTCAATATCCATAAATACTTACTATTTACATAGAACTGTTGATATAGTTAACAGTTTTTTAGTTTCTATACAATGTTAAGTTTGTGAAGTTCTTCTTTTAACATTGGTAGCCAAGTTGTACAGAGGATAATTGCGTGTCGAATTGTTCCGTAGATGTCTGTACAACTTGGCTGCCAATGTTAAAAGAAGAACTTCACAAACTTAACATTGTATAGAAACTAAAAAACTGTTAACTATATCAACAGTTCTATGTAAATAGTAAGTATCTATGGATATTGAATATAACAAACATTCTTAGAGCTGTGTATTTGTCATACACAGCAAAAAAGATTTAAAAAAAAAAAGCCTTGAAAAAGGAAACAGATTAGATTTCCGAAACGTCGGCGAAATATTTAATTTCAAGTTTTTATACTTATTTGTGTTGTTTTTTTATAAAAACCAACCTTTAACTGATCCTTTGACGTAAACGTCACAGGCGTAGAGGTTTTTTACCAGTAACATACTGGTTAATTGAGATATATTTTGTAGATTCCCCTAGCACCGCTTAGAAAGAAAACATACATGTGGCAGGAAGTCCCAAAGAACTGAAGAAAGAAAAAAATATGCACATTACGTACAACGTGATTGTCACAATAATGTTATTTTAAATTTTAAATTATCCTGTTCCGGCATATAGCTGGCAAAGTATTTTGTTTAGAAAGATGTATGTTTCTGTACTTATCTATGATAAGTCTTTAGTAAGAGTTGAAATAACTACTAGTATCTCTTTGCTAGTAATATATTTACTTCCTTAGATTCTATTTTAGAGTACTCTTACATTGTAGGGAATTTGCATTTGCATTTAATTATATTTTATGATTATACCTGTATTGGTAATTTTCCGAAATCTAATTTGGATTATCCTGTTCCCTAGAACCATAAATAATTATTGCAAAGGCATTTGCCAGAGAAATTATGACTCAGTTCACTCAACTTTGACAGAAGTGGCACTGAAGAGGTATCTTCGTGTAGGATACTGAAACACATGTAAGGTGGAGTGGGGTAAGTGGGGATCTGGGGCAAGTGGGTATTTTGGTTATAATTTTAGAAAAAAATCGTATTTGTAAACTTAACTCATAGAAAACTATTTTTTGGAACTTACTTCAACCGCGGTGAATTGCTTATAATTTGAGGAAATTTTTTAATACATCTATTGATTTATTTTAAAAATGTCCATGTTTTATCAAATTTTCAATATGCCTTAAAAATATTGGACATTTTTTATTTACGATTACGAACCATCTAGAATCAAACTTTCAAGAGTACTGTTGTTGTGATCACTAATATTACCACTTGTAATTTTTTGGTATTTTCATTGTACAGTTTATCACATTTAATACCCTAATCCCCACACGCCCCGCCAGTTTTGTTTGCGAGCCAAGTGGGTAAAAGTGCTTCGTGGGCCAAATTTGGGGAAGATGAGGAGAATTAATATTTTCTGTTGAATTTAATTCATACAACATTAATTTTTCATTTGTGTTCTTACAAATTTTCTGGCAAAAATGAACTTATACTGTTTCTTTATTTCTGTTTTCTGTTTCTTTCTGTTTCTTTAATAAAATTCATTTTTGGAAACTTACTATTACATCCAAGAAAATGCGTTACCGTGAAATATTTCTTAACTCTCATAACATTAGGAATATTTTAAGTCCACTTGCCCCAGTCGCTGGGGCAAGTGGATACTACAGGCAAACTTTCGGAAATTATTTTTTTTTAGAATACCGTATTGACTTTAGATAATAAGGGTATATTGAGAATACAACCTAGTATTTCCTGTTTAAAGCGCATCAGTGTATCTCTTTTTTTCATAAAGTTACCTGACTCCAAAGTCAACCTTTTAAATTTTTAGTCCCCACTTACCTCACTCCACCTTACCTGAAAGTTTTTAAAATTTGATGTAACTGTTTTTTTTTTTTCTTCTTTTGGTAAGTGTTTTTGTTTTTAGGTTCTTGGGTTTGTTGAACAGGATAATTTAAAATTAGAAATAACATTATTGTGATAGCCACGCTGTACGTAATGTGCATATTTCTTTCTTGTAATTCAATGTCGATCGTGGCATATAGCCGGCAAAGTATTTTGTTTAGAAAGATATATGTTTCTGTAGGTAAAGTTGCCTTCATATTTCTAAGTAACATAAAAAATTCCCGTCGAACGAGTCCGCGCGGCGGTATCATTGAATAGGTAAAGATGCTGGCTGCCCGCTTTGTACTTACCGCATTTTTTACATGCCTTAGAATTATGAAGACGGACTTTACTTATCTATGATAAATCTTAAGTAAGAGTTGAAATAATTACTACAAAACCTAAAAGTTCTATTTTTCATCAACATTGCTACTTCCGAACGCCTATGTTGCCTGAGAGACTCATAATAATATAGCTTTTAGTGCCAACTTTGTAAAGAAAGATGTTCAGTTAACTAATTAAGTCTTTCACCATTGTCAGATGGAAAAATATGAACTTTCACGAACTATTATATAAATAACACCCATTTAATGCTATTGACACGGATATACCAGGAACAATATCACCTTTGTGTTATTATGCTATTATAACTAATTACAACTTGTAAAGCATTTTATTTTTGAGTCGAAAATGTACACTTTCACACGACTATCGGCTATTTTAGTACTTGAAGTTTCTAACATGACTTTATATAGATGTACAAAATGTTAATTAAACATAATCTTAGTTCCTTACACTTAATACTCTGGTACACACTACACTAAATATTTATTGTAGCGTGTATCAAAGTACTATGTGTTTAATTTTAAGTAATCAGACATAATTCCTTTGAACTTCGCCGACAAAATACATGTATGTACGTAGTTCTATTTAATATTGCACCTGTGGGCACATTTGTTTATACTACAAAAAATGGTACCGATTTTTTTTTTAATCTCTGCCAGCGGTTAGGAACAAACAGATTGGCAGCATATTAATTATAATTTTTAAACTGGTATTCTTGAATATTAATGATCTAATATGTTATCAGAATGTTTTGATCAAGATAAAACACTTATTTTATTGCCCGTGAAATTGCATTGACGCTTACATCTGATTGCCTCGAAGAAGAAAAAGAGTTCAAATGGTAATCCAGCTTTCTCTTAAAGAGAAAATGCATTAAATTCCTGCAACAATAAGAAATAGCTTTTCAATGCAGTGTCAGTAATATTTCGCTTTTAGTTTTTATCTTGGATAAAATAATGATAACCTATTGTACCATTTATAGCCCAGTGTCCCTAAAGAAAAAAACGAGCTAACCATTATACTCTGCACCGACTCACTACACTCTTTATATAATTGTTGCACATTCTCTAGAATACTCTGCAGTTTTTTGTAAATAATATTAGTTTTAGACATTTTTTTTGTTCAATTACAAAACACAAAAAATATATTTATATACCGCTGAAATTTCCAATAGACATATTAGTTCAATTATTAACTTCTGTGAGTTCCTAGGCCTCAACCAGGGCAATAATGTATTAAATTCGAATGGCAGACTTTTAGATCTGGTCCTAAGCAGATCACAAATAATGGTTCATCTTTCGGAGAACTATTTGGTATCTGAAGACCCTCACCACCCACCTTTAGATTTAAGCTTTAGTTTAAAATCTAATCATAATAGACATTTACGCAACAATAATCCATCTCTTAATTTTAAAAAAGCAGACTTTAATAAATTATATGATGATCTGTGCAGTATAGACTGTATTCTCACAAAGCGTTCCTAAGACAACTCCTAAAAATACATCATATCCCCCATGGTTCACTGGATCTATTATCAAAGATATTAAGATGAAATCCCGTCTATGGAACTTATACGGGGGTGTAATCAGTTTCATGTCATTAAAAAAAAAACTGATAATGTGTGTTTTTTAATTTGGAACAAAATATTGGATTGTTTATAATTTAGAAAATTTAAATGTGGTTTATTAATATTTGTAACATAAATGAGTGTCCGGGGTTAAAAGCTTGCTACCTACCTAAATGATTCAAAATCTCTGCATCTGCATCAATATACAATTCGGTACGCGAATTAAGGACATACGCACTTCGTTAAACACTAAACTATCAACTAACGTTGTCTATAAAGAAAAATAAAATAAAAACTTGGTACAAAAGCCAAAAAGGAATACATAAAGAATGAATAAGTCGGTTGTGTCTGTACGTAATCAAGAATTTGACAACTTGAACGGTAAGTCAATAAAATAAATCTTAACTATAAATACACAATGACGCGAAATTCAAAAATAACAAAAACAACGAACGGGCGGGTTGGACGTGTGTACATAACGAAACACCCAGAGTAACTAAAATATTGCACAAGGGAGAGTTAGAGTATAGTTTTCTTCAGATCAGATCTAGATCTAAACCTACCTCAATATTCCAGCAATTCTCAAAAAATTTTATTGAAAATTTGCGAAATGTTTGTTTCTTTTTTTTCTCCAAAACTATGAACTTTAGACCCCATGTTATATAAGGTTATTTTGTTTGTCTTGTCGTTCCCTACCACCAGTTTTTTTAATGACATGAAACTAATTACACCCTGTATATTATAGACCTTTTATGTAAGCGGACTCTCGGTATTCAAATTCGAATCGATATTCAATAGTCAACACGTAAAACTCTGTAATAGTCTGTAACAGTTTAAATGACGTGCAAATTCAACGACGGAAAGTTACCGTCTATCAGTCGGTGATCGAAGAGGGCATATAATTACGAAACTTTTTTCTCTCTGGAAATTTTTGGTATGGTGGAAAAATATGGAGGGGGGGGGGAATTTTTTTTAAACAAATGGTTACAGATATCTAAATTTTTTTTTTAAATTCTCTCTACCGCGCATCGAGCGGAATTCTCGTCTGCCAGTGTAATTAGGGTATATGAAGTACATAATTATACTAATTGCTTATGCGGACAGATATCTGTTTAAACAAAAATATCTCACCCCTCCATATTCTTCCACCATACCAAAAATTTCCAGAAAGAAAAAAGTTTCGTATGCTCTTTTCGATTTCCTTGTCGAATTTGCACGCCGCGCCATTTCCTTAATTATAACTATTCCGAATTAGGGATGCACGATGTTCATCGATGGATATTAAACATCGCTATTCTGCTATCGATGTTCGATATTTATATCGATTCTATTTATTTTGATTCGATAGTAGGTATCGGAGAGCATCGATGTTTTTTACGATGCTTCATTCGATATTTACATTTTGTGTAATAATAAGGTTTCTGTAAAAATTGCTCAGTACCTTCAATGCCCTGTCAGTAAATTCACCGAAAACCATTTGGAGCTATGTTACAACACAGGGCATCTTTTAGTGATTTTTTACTGTGTAAATCAAATTTCGAAAATCGGGGGTTTGCGCATTCAGTATTTACCTCGGATTTGGGAATTGAAAAAAAGTTTAGTTACTGTTGGTTAAAAGTTTAGTGATGCCATAATGCCAAAAATTCCTGTCGGGCGATGTTGTCTTAAAAAGAGTAAAGAATTTATTTTTGCCTTTGATTGTGTTTTATCTTTGTGCAGTTTCTGTGGAATTAAATATTTATAATTTACCTTTATTTCACTCCTTTTCTTTTGTATTATTGCATTTTTAAATATCACTGGTATCAATTTTTAAATTACTAAGTATTTGTCACAAAGGGCCCAAATTTCTGTATCCATTTCATGTTCACTGGGTATCCAACTGGAAGGCCTGCGTATCCAAATGGATACAAAAAAGTACCTTAAAAAATGCCTTGTTACAACATGAAACTGATATTCCCTATTTTGTCAAAGAGTGCCTCGTAGCGATATCAGTTCCCGCTGAGAGACTTTTCTCAAAGGCAGAGTAAATGTTTAACCCAACAAAGAAACAGACTTAAAGGAAGACGATTGTGAAAACTATTGTTGCTTCAAAATTGTCCCCAAAATATATTTTTTTAATTAATAAGTTACATAGCCCTATGTTCAAGGTTCTTTATTTTTCTGTGGTGCTTTGTTTCTGTGTTTTAAATAATTATTTTAATTTTACTTCTAGTTAAACTTGGAGTATACTAATTTGTTTACTTATATTTTGAATAAATATTTTATTTTTATTTCTTAAATATACACGGTGGGGCAATAGTGCGTCGGACCTCCATATCTCGAATTCTACGATAGCTAGAAATTTTTAAAAAAATTCCAAGTAAACTAGATAAAAAAAGTCTATAACTGGAAATTATGTTCGTACAAGACCAAGTACCTTTTTTTTAAATGAAATGACTTTTGTTTTGGGCCAGTCAGACAGAAATTGTTTATTTGCAAATAGAATTCATCACCAACGTTATCCTGAAAGAAGGATTTCTGATGCTAGCAGCTTCCAAAACCTTCTCGATAGATTTCTGGAAATTGGAAATGTCGAATATAAAAAAAGTGAAAGAATAAAACGTGTTGTGAACGAAGAAAATGAGTTTTCTGTGGTGCTGGCAACGGTTGAGAATCCCCATGTTAGTCAAAGAGAAGTGAGCTCATTAATAGTAGATTATAAGTAGACGGTCTGTCGGTCGAATCTTAAAAACAAATAAGTTGCAGGCATATCATATTCAAATGCACCAGATATCTGATAACGATTTTCAAAATCGCCTACAATTTTGCAATTGAGCCAGAGGTAAAATGCAAGATGATGTCAACTTCTTCAATAATGTTTCGTTCACTGATGAGGTAACTTTTCATAAAAATGGATTTGTTAATAGGCACATTTTCCATTATTATGCTTCGGAAAATCCGCACTTTTTTATGCAAGTTGATAACCAACACAGATGGTCTATAAACGTTTGGGGAGGAATTATTGGAGAACGTGTAATAGGGCCACATTTCTTTGACGGTACATTGACTGGAGCTATTTATCTTCATTTTTTGGAAAACTGTCTGCCACAATTATTGGTAAATCTCCCTGAAAGAATTCGATATAGGATATGGTTTCAGTAAGATGGTGTTCCACCACATTATTTAAATGCAGTTAAATAATACCTACTCTCATCAATGGATTGGAAGAAATGGACCCACTAAATGGCCTGCTAGATCCCCAGAACTTACAAAAATGGATTTTATTTTATGGGGACACGCGAAGGAAATTGTTTATAGAGACACACCAACAACAGTACAAAATATGAAGGAAAGAATAATAACTGCCTTTAGATCTATCACACCGGCAGTTTTAGGAACAGTGGGGGAACTTCATTTCAAAAGCGCATAGATATGTGTGTCAATTAAAATGGGCAACATGTTGAACATTTATTATACTCTTTTTGAATTTATTTGAAGAAACCTCTTTTTTAAAGTTTATTTTTTAATTTTGTAATTATTGCTCAATAAAGCGAAGTTGGTTGTAATTAGACATAGGGAAGTACAAAAAAATGTTCATTTCTGCATCACATCGTTGAAATATATACAGGGTGTTCCATTTGAAAAAATTGAGAAAATTCAATTTAAAAAGTTCTTAAGTAATTGAAAAATTATTTTTGGCCACCCTGTACAGTTTTAGGAAATGAAAATGATTCAAAAACATTAATTAGATGTTTCGTAACTGGAATTCACATAAGTGTTTCTTAAAACCCATAATTGTGACTGTGGTGATTTTTCTAATATCCATCTGCAGATTGCATTATTTTAACAAAAAAATTCATTACATCCAAGTGGTTGGGAGATAATAAATGCTAATATAGGAATGAACAGTGTAGCCAGTGTACAAAATCGACTGTGTTGAATACCTGCTAACAATTGTGGTATACTGAGGAAAATACGAGGGGTCAACCACTCCCAAAAATTTGTACAGGTATTCTGGGAATACCATCTATTCCCGATTTATTCCACATATTCCCAAAAATTTTCAGTTACTCCTCAAGTATTTCCGATTATTCCCAAGTATTCCCACTAATTCAAAAAGACGTTTTGATTTATGATTTTCGAATTACAGCCCCTTTAAAATGACATGTTTTAAATATTAGATAATTAATAACTTGATTGATTGATTGATTGATTGATTTGCCAGCGTAAGGTGGGCATTGCTGCCAATTCCGGTGCAGGGAGATTTGTTCCACCACGCAGCCCGATCGCCCACCGATCATCCCACCGTGTGCCAGAACAAACCCCCAGTGCTTTTATATACCGCCGGACCAGCTGCATACGCTGGATTGGACATTGGACATGCTTGTTGTCAGCAGCGAGAGCCGCATGACGCATGGGGTAGGAGTATAGGATGGAGCGTGTAGGTGTTTGTGAGATGTTTCTTCTTGTTTTCCTTCTGTCTTTATCGGATGGAAAGTGTAGGCGCTTGTGAGATGCTTCTTTTAGGTTTTCGTGCTTCTTTTTACTTTCAGGTTTTTGTGATATGCTTCTTCTTAGTTTCTGTCTGTGATCATCTTCTCTCCTATTCTACTTCTGAGTTTTCCTAGCTTATTCATAATTCTCTCGATTGTTGTAATCCATGTGTAGCATGGCCTCCCTATTTTCAGTTTGTTGCTGTTCATTCGCAGCGCTTTCTTCAGTAGGTGTGTCGTGTCCCGTCTTTGCACATGTCTCCAGTATTTCATTGCGTATGATTCTATTCTTTTGATTATTGTTCTTCCCTCTAGTAATGTTGACGTTTTCTGTCGTTTTTGTGGTTTTCCTGTTTTTGCTAGCAGTTGGATAATGTCCCTTTCAGCTCTTCTCAGGCTTCTTCGGTTGGCCTTTATCGTTGCTGCGTTTTTGACTCCATATATCATCGTAGTAGGCATTATGATGGTCGTGTATACCTTTTTGGTTAGGCACCATGGTGGTTTGTTGTCCTCAATGAAGGGTAGTAGAGCTCTTGTGACTCTGTAGGCTGTTTTGACTTGGTCCAGGACTGTGGTGAATAGTCGGGGGGGATAGGGGACATCCTTGTTTGACTCCTATATTCTTCATTTTTGATTCCGTCGTCTGTCCAAACCATTGTATTGCAGTGTTTTCGTGTAGGCATGCTTTTATTATTCTGTTTATTAAGTATTGCGGTACTCCCCTGTTGAGCAAAGTGTTGACTATAGCCTCATGCCTTATAGTGTCAAATGCCTTTTGGAGGTCAATTGAGACTATATATAGTGTTGTTCCTTCTTTCCACTTTTCTTCCAGGATCCGTCTGGTGGTGTACATGTGGTCGTCTGTCGATCTACCCTTGATAAATGCCGTTTGATAATCTGGTAGTTCGCCGATGTATTTTTCCATTTCTCTGAGGAGGAATTGTGCGTAGTATTTATACCCTACACTGCTGAGTGTTATTCTTCTGTAATCGTCCACGTTTTGTGGTGATTTGATTTTAGGGAGCGGTATCTGTATGGTTGTATTCCATTCCTCAGGCAGGGGTGTGGTTTCCGTCCATGCGTTGGTGATGATTTCTAGGATTAGCTGTTTTATGTTGTCCGGTCCATAGTATACTAGTTCGTTATTTATTTTATCTATTCCCGGGGCCGTGTTTCTTTTAGCTCTGGCCATTATTTCTAGTAGTTCGTCTTTTGACGGTGGCTTTCCCAGAGGCCAGTGGTCCATTTCTTGTATTGGTTCTATTTGACTTCTCTCTGCGTTTCCTTCTTCTAGTTTCCTGACCCAATGCTGCAGTGGTATGTATTTTCTTGACTGCGTATTGTTGTTTCTCCTGTATGTTTTGGGGTGTCTAAAGGTTTGGTTTAATCTCTGTCCTGCTGGAGTGGATTCTATGTTTTCGAAGAATTCCCTGCATTTTTTTTTTCTGTTCGTGCCTCCTCTCTGTGTCTCTTCTTTCTTTCCTCGCTTCTATTATCTTTTTGTCTATGTTTGGTGTATATTGTTTTCCTGTGGCCTTTATTTTCTTTAGTTTTTCGTAATTTCTTTTCGTGTCTTTTCTTTTTGGGCTCATAGGGGATTTGTTCCTTTTCAACGTTTTCCTCGCCGCTATTTTGATTTTTAAACCCATTGTTGACCAATTTAGTTCCTTTCCTGTTAACTGTTTTTCTATCTCCTCCTGGTATTTCTTTTTTATTCCTTTGTTTTGTAGCAGTGAGATGTTCCATGTGTCATTTGCTGTTTTGTTGTATCTTTTTTTCTTCTTGTTTCTTTATTACTAGTGTTCCATATAATATTTTGTGATCTGTTTTGACGTTTGTTGCTTGTTTTGCCTTCATATTTTTGACCCTGTCCCTTATTTTTCTATCCACTAAGATATGGTCTATTTGAGGGTTGATGTTTCCTTTATTCCAGGTATTAAGGCAGGTTAGGTTCTTCCTCCATGTGTTTCTAACTGTTAGATCTAACAGATGTGTCAAGTTTTTTAGCAAGCTTCCATTATCGTTTGTCCATGTGTGAAGTAAGGTTTTTCCTATGATATTCTTGTCTTCATGTGTTTGGTCGTCCTTTTCTATATGCGCGTTGAAGTCTCCTAGTATTATTGTGTTCATTTTTCTATTCCTATTTCTTCTAGTCTCTTGGGTAATCTGCCTGAATACTCGTCCTGCCCGATTGTCGGTGGGCACATGTACTCCTAGTATGCATATGTTTTCCTTTCCAATTTGTAAGTCTGCCATGGTTATGTTTTCGTTTACTTTTCTTGTCTTTATCTGGATAGGGGTGTTCCGTCTTATTGCCCATGCGACTCCTCTGCTGGTTTTTTCTTTGTCCCCTCCACTTAGATGCCATTTGTAGTTTTGAGTAACTGCAGTTCCGTCTATCGTGTGTGTCTCTTGTATGCATGCAACGTGTATGTGTTCCATCATAAGAACCTCATCGATTTTTTCTCTTTTCTCTCTCGCTATGCATCCTCTGACATTCCATGTCGCCAGAATGATGTCATCGTGTTGTAATTCTTGACTGTTGGCTTCCTCTGTTCTTTGTGATATTTGGTACATGTTTATGTGCGTTGCTTCCTCTAATTCTGGGCGGGGTGTTATAGCCCCAGTTCGAGCGTATGTTTCTTCTGGTTGTTCTGCTTCATGTTTTTCTTGTGCAATAATCGCGCTATCGTAGTGATTTCTTTCGTTTCAGTGCTTCCTATATACTATCTCTAGTGGTGTGTTCTCTCTTCCCTGTTGGTTAGTAGGATGCAAGATTATATGCTCTCCTTCTTCTTGATGTACTATTATTGTCCTGTTTTTCATATTTGTTGTTACTGCAATTGTTTCCTACCCCCCCCCCCCCCCAAAAACCTTCTCTTCTCAGATCTCGAATGAATGCATTTATTTTTCCCGTATTAGAGTTGTATCTATTGTAACGGGGTGCTAGTTCATGGATGGATGCCTGCATGAATGGCATGAAATGGTCTAAGTGATTTTCGATATAGTCAGCTACTTGTTTTCGTAGGGTTTTCGTCGCATTGGTATGTGCCTGTGATGTTATATTTTCTCCCTCCAGTTGGTGGTTTAATGCTCCATATAGGCAGTTTCCGTCGCCGTCGATTTTTTTGTACCAGTAATTGACGTGTTCTCGTTTCAACGTCCTGTATTAGTGTGTCCATTTTATTTGCCTTGTTTTTCAAAACCAATATTAGCTTGCTGTAAGAGAGTCTTTTTATTATGTTATCTGTATCGCGGTAAAATAACTTTTTACAGCGAGTTGCAAATGAGAAAGCGGCCCGAGAGAAACCTCCGCACACCCTGTATATTGTTTTGATTTTTGTAGTGCCTAATTCAAATTCCCCATATAAAACTAATAACTCTGCAGCGAGAAACAAAAAGTTTATAGTAAATAAATTATTTCTTAAACAAAAGTACCCGTTCCACATGAAGAATTCATTCATTCGCGTATATGTGAAACAATGGATTTCCGAATCACAACATTCTTCCCATCTGTGAAGGTTTAATAAATATATCTTATCTTAGAAATAAATAGAAATAACACTTATCTTTCATCCTTCGTACTAGCCACTTTGGGAGGGTGGTCGGTCGTCTTAGGTACATGCACTTGTGGATAATTTACGAGTTTATGACCTGGTCCCATTCAACGTGTTTATTTTCTTTTTATCCGAGTTATGTTGCCAGATGTCTGTACCCTTTGTCGAGCTGCCCATATACGCCTTTAGTGATGTCATAGTTAAATATCAAATATCAGCTATTTGAATTAGCCAAATTTATGTTAATATTTATCAACTAATGTAGGATTTTCCACTCTTTAATTCAATACATTTTTGCGCGTTTCACACCGTGTTTACTCTAGTTTTTCGGGATTTCATGGGATCCACTTAAAAACGCGTCTGCCTTCATCGACGACCGAACTGAACTCCCAATATTAGATAATTAATAACTTGGAAACAAATTGTTCTTCGAAAAAAAAAGTCATTTTTCATTTTCTACTTAAAATCATTTTCTCTGCCACCCCATGTCACCAATACTTTCAAATTCGAAAATTCTTAATTTGGCTAACGAAATTAGACAGTATCGATAACAGTGGGTAGCACAAAAGTGATTTTAAATAAAAATGGCAATGACTTTTTTCGAAAAATAATTCGTTAAGTTATTAATTGTATTTGAAAAATATAAATATAAGGGGTCATTCAAAAACAATATATCAAAATGTCATTGAATTTTGGATATGGGGGTTTTAAAGTATGCTGATTAATAATATTTCATTAGTTTTACAGTAAATAAATGCCTAATATGACCTCGAAAAATCTACTTTTTTTTTCTTAATAAAAATGCACGCTAATGACAGAAATAGGTTTTGTTTTACTCAAAACTACAGATACTGATCTAAATCTTTTTTTTTTAAACCCTCGGTGTAACCAAATGGCAATTTTTATGAAGCTTTAATTTTTTTTTAAATCTCGTCGTTTAAGGAAAATAATAAACATTTTTATTTGTAATTTTCCATAACAGATTACATCTACAAGATCTATATTTTCACCAAGAGATCAATTATTTTTTTAATAATTTCGGTTTACCTATGTAAAATTAGAAACTTTTGTGCTTTTTATTTCTTCGCAAA
Source organism: Stenurella melanura (assembly GCA_963583905.1). Classification (NCBI taxonomy): domain Eukaryota; kingdom Metazoa; phylum Arthropoda; class Insecta; order Coleoptera; family Cerambycidae; genus Stenurella; species Stenurella melanura. The sequence continues at coordinate 89,330,883 of OY757309.1, forward strand.
AAAAAAGACAAAATGATTGATAGGATTTAGACCTATGCCGTTTTGTTCATCATCTATTTACAAACATTGCGATTTTTGGGTTTGGCCTTATCCGATGAATCGAACCCGAGATATTAAAAACAAATGAAACCAACACATGTCTGTTAAAATTAAAACTCAATTTACAAAACTTCCAAAATTGGACCAAACTTCAATGTACTTTCCTGGTAACAAACAGATTGCATTTCCAAAAGAAAAATTGCACCCCTTGTAAAAAATACTTCTAAAATGTTGTTAAGGATGGACCATAAAATGAAATATTATCACTAAAAATTTGCTTTTATACTAAAGTATAGAATTTCTAATATCAATTGACAAAACGACGTTGATCTTTACCGCAGCGGTACTTTGACGGCGGCACAGATCAGACGTCGGCGCTTCGTCGGTCTTTTTTACGAATTTCAAATTGACTTTGGACAGACTAAGTGAAATATTTTTTTAATTTTTTCTTCTTGTACCCATTTAATGCTTTCATGTACTAGGACTTTTAATATATCATCAATTTTTTGATACCATTATTCTCCTCATTATTATTATTAACTGATTAATTAACAGAAATGTTTGAAGGAAGCAATTCATGGCCAGTCGGTGATTAATTTTGAAACTGCAATGAAGAGTTCAATATTGAGGATCACTTTTTGTATCTGTCTTTAAAACTTTCCATTAAAATGTTTTGTATTGAAAATAATTTGTATGCGTATTGTGCGTTTTATAATCAATATAATCAATACCGAGATTAATACTTAGTAATTATTAAAATAAACATCTGAAATCTACACTGGTAAGAAAGTAAACTTGTGCAAAAGATAGTGTCATTATGAACGCTAAAATGACTCAAGTGTATGCAGATATTTCTCGTGATCGTTGCAAATGTATTTTTTTTTTTTTTCGGAAAAATGGAATAAAGTGGCAATGCCTCAGTGTAAGTCCAAAAATAATATATGCCTGGATATAGTATTAAGAGTCAAATACAAATGTATAAAAGAATATTGGGTGTTCTATTTAAAAATCCTAGTATTAGTTTGAAACACATTGTAGATTTAAACATTATTTTAAAATATACTAAGTACTCTTGATCTCAAACAATTTTTGACCATACACACACTGCTGACCCACCCTATATAAAGGCAAATAATTAATCACATCATCAAATAATAAACATTATGATCTATTAACTATCTATTAAAAGTATAGCAGATATCTTCCGTGGGAGTTGTGCAAATTATTGTTGTCCTCTGTCACATTTTATTAATTATTTATTTTTTAAAGCTTTCCTCCCTGTATATTGTTCACTAATAGTACCAAATATTTAATCATTTAAATAGTTTTATAGATATAACGCCATCCGGCAGACAATACTTCCTTCGGTAAAGAAAATTGGCACCTTGCAAAATAAAATATGGTGTGCAGAGTTAATAGGTTCATTTAATGTTTAAACTAGAGCTTCGAGAGTATTACAATACAAGGAGGAGCGATTTTTATAGTTTTCTCGTCATATTTTTACACCGTGTGCAAGTTATATCTAGTTTTATTTATGTTTAATATAATATTATTATATTATTACTTAATATTATTGAGCTGAATTTTATCCACTAACAGTTGTTGTTATCTTTTATGTAAAAATTATTTTGTTGCCGTCAAATGGCTCTCCAGGTTGAAAATTATTAATATCAAAATATCCAGGAACACATAAACCGCGTCCCGAGATTCTACGAAATTTTCACGAACGTGTCTATTCTTGAATATTTCCGATGTGTTCCCGATTATTCTTCGTTATTTCCAAGTATTCCTGAGTATTCTCTGATATTTCCGAATATTCTCAATGCATTCCCGAGTATTTCCACGTATTTCCTAGTATCTCCAATTATTCCCGATATTCCCAATATTCCCAAAATATTGCCATTGTATTCCTAACATTTTGTATAGGTATTCTCGAAGTGGCTGACCCCTCGGGAAAATATTATACTAATCACCGACGGCCAGGTCACAAGTCCACAGAGTGGTTTGATTTTGGGCCCGGGGCCATGGAATAATAAATATTTTTGAACCGAATGAATGCCTGCTAACAACTGCGGTATACGATAGTCTGTATATAGGTACCTGAGCTGATAAAAAAAAATTACAATTTTTTGCTGGTACAGGAAAAAGCGTGGCAAAATTAAAAATTGGTCAAGATCCAACCGAATGATTACTACTTCTACTTTGCGACGAAATATTTGTTATAAGTATTTGAGACCATGCACAAAGAGTTACAATTTTCCCATGGTCCAAAAACAAGTTACAAGGCCATTTTAGACCCAGAATTCTCAACGGAAAACGTTAAAAATTGGCATAGGCCTTCGGGATAACATAAGAAATGTCATACATAAAAGTTACACCTTTGTGCTACCCCCCCACTCGCCTCCAGGGGGGCCATAAATACGGGTCCAAAAATGACTATTTTGCACCTCCTGGAGGCGAGTGGGTCAGAAAAGTGTAACTTTTATGTATGTCATTTCTTATGATATACCGAAGGCCTATGCCAATTTTTAGCGTTTTCCGTAGAGAGCTTTCCATTTTATAGGTGCTTTGTGAAATTATTAATTTTTGCTTAATTCTGAGTCGAAAATGGCCTTGTAACTTTCTTTTTGTACCATGGGAAAATTATAACTTTTTGTACATGGTCTCAAATACTCATGATGTCAACATCGATGTTTCAGCAACAACGCGCATCCCTATTCCGAACACTTGCACTATTATTTCATTGGTTCTTAAACAGAGGGTGCCACCACACAGAAATTAATTTATAATATTGCAGCACAATTTTAAAAATTATTTAGGTGGTACAACGATTTTTTTTTATACCTTTGTAGTGAGGTTAGTTTATTAACGATAGTTACTCTTAATTAAAAATACTTGACTATTAATATCCTGTGGAGTCCGTGTGTTTTAAATTTACTTGTTAGGTATGCATTATCGAGAAAGAACAGTATTCAAATTTTCTTACTTTTTATTGGGTATTTTGCCACTGAAAAATATTTAAAATACCCAATAAAAAGTAAGAAAATCTGAATATGCCACAAATAAACAATTACAGACAATAACAGTATTCAACATCTATCTGCCCAATAAACAAACAAATAAAGAATTACACTATATCCTTCACAAACATGGAATCAACCAACCTCGGGTTGTTGCATTTGTCTTGAATATTTAATTATTATTTTAAATATTCCATAATAATAACAAGCTTTTAAATAGTTTGTACATATAGTACGGGGTAAGTCCTATAGGTGTCATATAAATTCAGTTTCTAATCTTTACTGTAGCACGATCGCAAGGGGTTTGTGCAAAATTCCTTATCTTATTCTGTATTCTGTGTATAAAAAATCAACTCAAATGAACACCATACATAGAGGTGTTTCAGAATCTCATGAGCCGCGAAATGCGCAAAAGTCAAAGTTTAATCTGAGTAATAAGTATGTTTTTGAAGACACTGGAAGCTGCCTTGCTGTATACATAAACAAGAGCTCGGGATAAATTGTAAACAATAAATATAATATTTTTAAGAAGTGTAACTGAGTCAACAGGACGGATTATGTCTCTGCGCATATGAAGGTCACAGCTCATGAGGTTTTAAAACACCTCTAACAATTTATAATCTTTACTTCCCATACTTAGTTAAACTGATCCCCTTCCCCGCTCCACATTTGTGGCATTTTAAAATCAAGTTGTTCTGAAATCGTTCGCATGGTTTATAAAAAAAAAGCATACCTCAAAGATTCATAATGTATATCCAATTCACAAAACCTCACTACACGTAACAGTTATCACACCAAGCACAATGTTTTATGTCGATTTGTATAATACTATTATTAGGTATTTAACGAAAACGCAAGATATCACGTTAGACAATTCGAAAACCCGTACCCACGCGAGAAACAAAAGACGTTCCAAGAAACTACCGCAACAATCACACTGCTTGAATTTGAACGGATGCGCTTACGAAAATAAGATCATGATTCAAAATGATCTGAACAAGTGATAGGGTATTAAACGGTATTTCATAATGATGTAGAAATTTGTGATACGGTTTGTTATGAATATTGAGAAAAGAATTATAAGTAATTAAATATCTCTTACCGACATCATCTCAATTGTGAAATAAGGATAGGTATCTATAATTTTCGTGCGCATCTCCGTTCACTATCAGAGTATTGTTAGAGTAGACACTACGATTGTTTTTTGTTTTCCGCTTAGGTACGGCTTTTCATAATGGCGTAACGTGAAATTTTGTGCTTATGTTTTAAATAAATAATCTTATTTTACCTAAATTGACATTAAAAGTTGTGCGTGATGTGAAGTATGTAGTGTTTGTGTTTTGTGAACTGCAGATACATTCCACATATGAAGATTTCAGGTAACATATTATTCTTGTAAACAATGCAAACGTTGAGAATGGGTTGATTTAAAAGTGAGACAAATACGTGCCTCGGGCTAGATCAACAAGGCAATGGTGCACACTACTATAATACATTTTTTCTGGAAACTTTAAGATAATTATTGTAGGCGAGTCTGCTTGGGATTTTCCCCAAAAATTTTCTATACCATTTGAATTAGCCACGGATTCTTATAGTAAAAATTCCGCTAACAAGATTTTCTTATGAAAAATTTTCCTAAACCGCGAGCTTCATGGTCAAATAATTGTTTAAAGAATTTTTTTTTCGTTTTTATTTAATAAAATGAAAATGGTTTGACCGATCTGAAAAAATCTTAATTCAGTCGAAAGATATTTTCAATATACGTCGTTTGGCGCTAGGCATAACTCATTTTGTCAACCCGTTCATTTGTTATAGCCAAAATAAATTTCATAATTAACAAATTGATTACTCCGAAACTAATGAGGTCAGGATATTGTTTTTTCAAAATAGGTATATGCCTTTTATACCAAAGAATATACCATTTTTCTTTTTTGACCCGATATCTTCAATACTTTTTAAATTATTAAACAATTGGCATAATTTGTTAATTAGCAAATAACTTTCGATAGTTTGATCGACTTCAAACCAACTTTAAACGATAAATATTGATGTCGGGCATAACCCCTATAGAAGTCTGCACGAATGCAACTTTTTGCTTTTGTTTATTTAAAGTTTAAATTAATTTTGCAAATTACCAAATGGAATATCTCGGCTCTGGGTAAGCGTAGGTATCGAAATGGGGTTTTGTGCATATGAAAGTGCTTGCAACAAGAACAATTTTGAGACCAGAAAAACCTTGATCGGATAACCGGAACCGGAAATAAAAGTGACATTGCGTGAAAGACTCTAATTTGTTTATTAACAACTTTTTGGACAGGAGGTTCGGTGCAAATGAAAGCTAACAAGTTTTTCCATCAACCACAAAAAGTTCTACAAAAAAATATTCAATCCCTGAAGAGTTATACCCGTTTTTAACCCTTAACAAAATCCCCTCCGCGACGTGAAATTAGTACGATTTGACGCACAATAGGGTGACGGGTTCGATCCCGATGTGGGCAAACAATTTTTTTTTCGTCAAGTTTGCTTTTTTTTCATGTAACCAAGTATTTTTTATGATAATAAATGTCTTTACTTTCTGAGAAATTTTTAAAAACGTAAATATTTTTTTTTTGTAATTTTCATTAAATAAATGGCTTTCTTGCAACAAACATATGATTGATCTTGTCCAACGAGGGTTTGTCGGTAGTTTTTGTTTTTTTTTACTACTTTTTGTGAAAGAGAAATGCTTGTTTTACTTTATTTGACGGGAGTGCCTGTCGAAAAAAGACAAAAAAAAAAGAAACATTTTTTTTTCACTTTTTTCTTATTATAAAGAAATGAGAAATAATCAACCAATTTAACTACTTCAATGGAATTATTATTTTATCGTTTTAATTACAAATATTTACAATTAATAACTGTTAACGCTAATAACTATTATAATCCACCGTTCCATGATTTCAACTATAATAAGAGTTAAATGTAGAGCATACAAAGCAGGTGCACAGCATCAGCTCGAGAGTTACGGATTTGATGAAGTTCTCAAGAATAAACAAGTGAAAAAAACTACATTTTGATATGCTTTTTATTCAATTTGTTGGGATGATTCATTATATTTTAAGCAGAGGGTCGCAAGATGACTCAGTGTTTTGACATGTTTTATTTTTCTTTTTCTTTTTGCATTGACTAAAGTAAAAGCTAACTACATTTTGAAACACGGAAAGGGCATCGGTTCTATTTTTATTTAGTAAATGAAAATAACTAAATGAATGATGATATTTTAAATATAACATTATCACTTATCAATTTGTAATATTTTTTTAAATAATTTTTTGGAATGCATTTTCGTAAATAACTCGTTTATTTTAAGTTTTTCTAAAAAACTCTATTTTATATTTTTTGTCCAAAAGGGTCCATGCCTTATACTGGTTATAGAGATCGATCGACGGAATAGTTAATTTTCGATTTTTATTAGGAAACTGTTCGGAATTTGTAGAATTTATCAAAAAAATCAAGTTTTCCAGGATTTGTAGAGTCGCTTTTGTTTTCTCAAATTTCTCACAAATGTCAACTAATAGACCTACTTAATTGAGCCCTATAATTGCCATTTTTGAAAATCAAAATCGGACCTTCGGTTCGGGAGTTATTAATTTCTTTGAAAAATCATACTCGGCCCTGGAAAACATACTTGCGGTCAACGGATTCGGGCCGCCAGCAATAGGCTTGATTTGTGGCCGGGTACCTTTGATTCCACCAAGTCTCGTCGAAATCGATCAATATTCTGGACAGTTATCGTGCTTCCTAGCCCGATTTCGAGAAAACCAATTATTTGCAAAAAAATCAATTTTCATTTGTTTTTCGACATAGCCTCTGGTATACTTATTTGTAGAGCTTCGCCAGCGGCACCATTTCTTTTTTGAAACGTCTCGATACGACTACCCGTTATCGAGTTATTCAATTTCTCCCGAAAAACTCGAAACGTCTATATCGGGTACTTCCGGTTTCCGAACGGAGCCGAGCTTCCGGCGTTAAGGTTTTCTAAAGACCTCCTATTAACCACCCAAGTTTCATCGCAATGCGAAAACGGATTAGGGGGGCTGGGCGTGACGGACAGACCGACAGACAGACAGACAGACCGACCGACCGACTGACCGACGGACGGAATTTTCTAAATTCGCTCTCGAATCGATAGATATGACTTTCAAATCGATCCGACGTTTTCTTCGGGTTTCGACGGTCCACCGGAAAAATGCTAAACGTATACTACATTTTTTTCAAAATGTAGTAACAAGCTAACCATTATACTCTTCGCCGATTTACTACACTTGTTATAAAATTGTTGCACATTCTATAGGATACTCTTCGTAGTTTTTTTTAAATGATTTTAGTGATTTTTTGCTTAATTACAAAATATATATTTTTTAATTTCAAAAATTTATAACTTTTTTATTTATTGATCGATTTTGTTAAAACGGGTTCTTCCTCTAGTAATACTAACTTGCTGTCCAAATTTCAATAATATCGGACTTTTCGTTCTTAAGTTATCGTGCTTACAAGAAACGTCGTGACGGACAGACGGACGGACGGACAGACAGACAGACAAACGGACAGACGGACGGACGTTTTGAAAGTCATTTAGAATTCGATCACCAACACAGTGATATGATTTTTTTTTTCTCTACGAGCAATATTACCGGTTTTATAAATGTGCCGATCGAATGCAATATACTTTTCGTTTTGTATTTGCGAAGAGTATAATAATTATTTACAGCATTTTTTACAATTTGAAAATGATTTTATTATAGGAAAAATTATATTGCACGAAAAAAAGTGAATTTGACAACAAAAATAATTTGCCTACACCAAGGATCGAACCCGCCACCCCATTGCGCGTCAAAACTTACTATTTTCACGTTGCGGGAGAGATTTTTTAAGGGTCAAAAACGCGTATAACTCTTCAGGGATTGAATATTTTTTGTAGAACTATTTGTGGTTGATGGACAAACTTGAAAGCTTTCATTTGCACCAAGCCTCCTGTCCAAAAAGTTGTTAATAAAAAAATTAGAGCCTCTCACGCAATATCACTTTTATTTCCGTTTCTGGTTATCCGATCAAAGTCTTTCTGGTCTCAAAATTTTCCTTTTCGCAAGCACTTTCATATGCACAAAATCCCATTTCAATACGCTTACACAGAGCCGAGATATTCCATTTGATATTTTGCAAAATTAATTTAAACTTTAAATAAACAAAAGCAAAAAGTTGCATTCGTGTAGACTTCTATGGGGGTTATGCCCGACATCAATTTTTCTCGTTTAATGTTGGTTTGAAGACGATAAAATTTTCGAAAAAAAAGTTATTTGTAAATTAACAATTTATGCCAATTGTTTAACCAATCAAAAAGTATCGAAGATATCGGGCCAAAAAAATATGGTATATTCTTTGGTATAAAAGGCATACATTTTGAAAAAAACAATATCCTGACCTCATTGGTTTCGGAGTAATCAATTTGTTAATTATGAAATTTATTTTGGCTATAACAAATGAACGGGTGGACAATATGAGTTGTGCCTGACGCCAAACGACGCGTATTGAAATTATCTTTCGATTGAATCAAGATTTTTTCAGATCTGTCAAACCGTTTTTATTTTATTAAATAAAAACGAAACAAAATTTATTTAAACAATTTTCAGAAAATCTTGTTCAGCGGAATTTCTCCTATAAGAATTCGTTGCTAACTCATTTATTTTTTACCCCAGGCAGACTCGCCTATTAGGGGAAACTGATAATGTATATTTGGTTGATCGAATATAAATGAAATAAACACATTTCTTAAGATATAAGTCACGTGTTTGAAGGTCAGACGCTGACAGGGTTCTTAGCGACCTGGAAAACCTGGAAATCCTGGAAAAGTCAGGGAATATGAATTTCTTTAAAAAAGTCAGGGAAAGGTCAGGGAATTTGGAAAATTTGTTGGAAAGTCCGGGGATTTTAGTAATTTTCATAAAAAATCATGGAATATGAGAATTTCTAACACTCAAATTATAAAAGTACAAATTATGTCACAGCATTTCGTTTATGGTATATTCGAATACCCATGTAGTTTCAAATTTCGCGCCGGTCGGATCGCCTATTGAATTCAATTTTCCCGCGATTAGAAGTGACATCTAACTGCATTGTGACTACAACCGATTAATTCCCTTGATTTTGGCAGAGTAGAGTTGAACAAAGATGTCATTATTGCAAATAAACTTTGTTGGAGTGAGACAAGTAATGTGTTCTGTGTTTTTAGTCTTTAGTATAATAATAAACGTATAAATGTTGATGTTTGTGCACTTAAAGTGATGTGATATCTAGTTTGAAATAAATGGTAAGTGAATAAGTAAATGTTATATTATAGGTTAGCCAAACAATATTTACTTTACTTCGGTTTCTAGATAAATATGATGCCTATTTCTATTTATTTGGCAATATTAACTTTATGAGGTTAGGTTTAATGTAACATGATGTTTGTATTTAAACTCATGCTTATTTTTAGAAACGTGGCAAAAAAACGTCATTTAATTATGATTGGTTAGATTCGAAAATAAATCCAGAATGGTCCAAATTTTTATGTCCATTGAAGGAAAATAAACATAAAGCTATATGCAATATGTGCAAGAAAACCATCGATTTGAGCAACATGGGACGTCAGGCGATAGTAAGCTATTTTAAAAGTGAAGGACATAAAAAAAGAGAAAAATATTGGCGCAAAACCAACGGATTGATTTTAAGCGAGTTGGTCAAGAAAAGGAATGTATTAATAATATTGCTACTGTCATAGAAACTATTACAGTAGATACGAGTATGGTTGAAGAAATACCTACAAATACGACTTTTATGGAACAGTTTACAGTGAATAAAAATGTGTGTGATGCTGAAATACTATGGTGTCTGAATATAGTCATGAAACACAAATCACTAAATTCGTTAACCAATGATATAGGTGTTATTAAAAAAAATTTCCCAGATAGTAAAATTGCCCAAAAAATGACATTAAGTCCAGCCAAAGCTGCATACGTAATTTCCTATGGACTGGCCCCCTACTTTAAATTAAAACTGGATGAGATTTTGAAAAAGTGTGAAAAATTCTTCGTTTGCTTCGATGAAGCCTTGAATAAAATATCACAAAGAGGGCAGATGGATATTTTGATCAGATTTTATGATGATAATAATACAGTACAAACTAGATTGGTACTTTACTTCAGTTTTTCTACAACATTCTTCTGCGCTTGATATTATGGTGAAATTCAAAGAGGGATTGCAGTTTTTAAATCTCCAAAAAATTAATTATTGTTATGACATCTGCCACCCCTACCACCACCCGCCCGCCATTATTAGACGGGTCAACAAAACAAAATTATGATTTAGCATGTACGAGAGCAAACATTTTTTGGCATCAACCTCCCTCACCGCCATTAAACATTGGACACTCGAAAAGGTATTAAAGTGTAATGTGGTTTTATGTGTTTTTGGAGTAGACGATTTCAAATATTATAATAATAAATTCTATGAGCGATTATTTCCACATACTGGAGTGCAAAAATATCAAGATGCTTTCCATTAAAGAGACTTGGAGGGGAAATCTGGATGTGGAAGTAGTGATTCCGTGGGCAGCGGTTTTTTGAAAAATTCTTACTTAGAGTTATACACAATATGATAAAATTTACGAGCTTACATATATTCGTCGAATTTAACAAGAAAGTATAAAAAATTTAACATTTTTTACAAATTTTATGCTTATACCTTTTTAAATAATATTTTACCCGGAAACTGTTTGTCCTACAAAAAAATATTATGAGACCAAATTTCTATTAAATCCTTAACTTTTTTGCCCGGATCAACATTTCTCGAGATAGGCATTTAAGAAAAGCGAAATTTTCAAAATGTAATCTTAATTTTTCACTGAAGTGCCCCCTATAGAAATGTAAACATTTGTGGCTTTAATATACTTAATAAATAGCCGTTCTTGTTTTTTCCGAGGCTCGAACAACTTTTCGTCTTTGCTCTTTATAATCTATATTGTTAAGTATAGTATTTCTACTACCAATTTGAAAATTCAGTCTAAAGCGTTGCTACCAAGATAAATCATTACAAAACCTGAAGTGATAGAATGAGACCCGAGACGGTGCTTGAATATTGCAAACGATATCTATACGAATATAGTTAACCAGATATGTTATGCGTTTACCCCAAACGAAAGTAGTCTATTATTTACCTGGCCCACCATTACAAGCCCCTTATCTGCTTATGGTTCATTCTTAATATTGCCGGTAGCATAGCCGTTGGTTAAATGATACCCAACTAGCAATTTGGTATTGAGTTGTAGGAATGTTTCTGATACAAATTTTATAAAACAGTGTTACTCTCAGAAACACTTTTATAACGTTTTCACAGCAGCTATAAATGCAAAATTGGCACCATGTTATAAAATATTTCAGTCGCTGTTGATATTTTGTAACGCCTATTGGAACCATTACAAAATAATTGTATAAACATTTCCAGAAGCCATATGAAAATTTAGTTCTATCACTATATAGCAGTTTTATTAAAGCTTCATTTAATTGTATTATAAAACGCACTTCACTGTTTAAAAAAATGCTGCTTTATACACACTAATAAAATAGTTAAAATGATTTCTAACATGTATCCTAAAAGTTTAAGAAGTATTTTTGACACTAAAAGCATATGGCATTGTGATTTTTTAATACTAGCTACCTAATAACCTATAATAATTATTTGAGAAACTTGTTCTGGCTTACAACGACTGCAATTTTTTATGCGGAGACAATTTTACTGTGCACTAAGGCCATATTTTTAATATATTTTTAACGGGCCTCACATTTATTGATGATTTCTATTAATTTTTGAAATTTTATAAATATCGATTTTATGAATTTGAGTTTTTTTACAATGTAACTTATACTAATGTGTTTTAGTAGTCATAACTGTATAGTTAGCACTTTTCTGACTCCAAAAATTCTAATAAAAATTTGATATTTTAAATTTTCATATCTTGTCATATTTGCAATCACAAACACCGGCCTTTCAAGATTGCATCCGTCTATAAAATATTTTTGTTTTAGTAGTAATCATTTCACGATATTTAAATTATTAGACGATTCCTATAAAACGTCTATAAAATAAGGCACCTTAGTGTAACTTTTTCGTGAATCTTATAAAATAGATCACTTACTTTCGCGATACTTTTGTAACTCTTATAATAAATGTATTAGGACTGAGTTAGGACTGATAAATGCAACCATGGAAACAGAATTTGTTCAATTTGCATAAATATAACCTAGAAATTAGTAGCAGTAAATCACCTTATTTACGGAGCTGTTTATTCATTCTTTATTTATTGCCGAAAACACGTTACTTTTTTACTAGTGGAGACAACAGTGCTTTGGGCATATGACCTGACGTTAACAGTGCAGTGAGTGAAATGTGTCATTTCATTTTACAGCAGTATAAACTGTGTCTTATTGCCAAAATCACTACGCCGTTAATGCATGTACCTAATATTTTTAAAACCACTTTTTATGTTTCTCCATGGTCCTAAATCTGGTGTTTTTAGTTATATGATTTGTTAAGATCTGCAACGCTCTTGTCAATGCTGGTAACCAAAATTTTGGGAGAATAATTCTTTATAAACTTGTGTACAATAATTATGACAAATTTTCATTAAAAGACGCAGACTTTAATTATAACTAAATATAAATACACAGCTAATGCAGGAAATTAATTTTCTCAAATGTTTTATTGTATTGTTAGCCACCAGATTTTTATGCTCAAGTAAACAATTTTGTTTTGTAATGACTTTGTTGCTGTTTCCATATTACAGCAAATACAATGCTATATAATAATTATACAACATGCTCTAGAACAACATTTATTCTTAAAAGCAAAATTGTCACAAATAGATCTTTTAATATAACTATTTTGTAAGATGATAAGAAATAACTATAAAATAATTCGAATGTATATTTAGAACGGTGCTAAAAATGCTGTTGAACGATACTAAAATATTGTTATGAAACGATTTAGTTTTATAAGATGAAATATTAGTCTAAGTTACTCACGAAAACGTTTATAAAATAATTTCTTAACTCCGTTATAAGATATTTTATCATTTTACTGCAGAAACGTTTTAATGATAAATTTATAAAATAGTTCAGTTGCAGACAACTGGAACTGTAACATAATCAATCAGCATTTAGAAGCATTAATAAAATAACAATAAAACAAAATAATCGTGGAACATTTAAATTATAAAACAGATTTGCTGGTTGGGTATTTATTTACTTTTATTGAATGATTTATGGCGTTGTTCATTAAACTAACATTATTTATCATAAGTGAATATTTGCATAATGCCTTTCAATTAATAAAGTAGTTAAGCAATATATACAATAATTAAAAATTGATTCTAAAAATTGTCGGTCGACGTTCATGACATTGCTCATCATATCCACTATTCCTTTGTCGGTCTTTTTTTATGATTTTTCAAATTTACATTGGATGACCTATAACCCCGCTCAGCCCTTTAATTGCCACGTCACCATTATGTCGAGCTGGTTGCAGATATCTTGTATATGCCTAATTTGTTTTGATTGATTGATTGATGGGTGATCGACCGTGAATTTTATTTCGTAATATTTAATTAACTTACCTTTTTTTGAAGGGAGTTTAATATTTTCAAACAATTTTTTTAAACCCCAAAATTCAAGTAATTGTGACACATTTTAAACTACAACGGTTTATAATAGAAAATGATATTATGCTAAAAACATCAAGCAATAATTTAACTTATGTCCTTATTCATATGAATTATTAGTAAAATTAGCGTCTCCGACGTCTTGCGGCTCTTTAAAAATACCGAATTAACTCAGCTCCGCGGCAATTTTTCCACACAGACTGAATAAATTACAATTAAAGAACGCCTAGTCCCGCTCTTTGTAGCATACAATCAAGTAAAAATCGACGGAAAGTTGGCGTAATTTGAAATCCCCTCAAATAAATTCAGTCATTGTTTGCGCGAACGCAACATTGAGATGCAAAGCACGCTTTGATCCTTCGGAGGAGTGACGCGTTCTGACAGCTCAACAAAGCTCCGTTCACGCATTTGGGTAAGGGAGAAGAGCTTTTATGCCCTTTGCCAAAAGGGCTCGTGAGCTTAAGTTGGCTCCACGTCATGTTGAATTTTCACACGCAATTCTGAAAGACTTGAAATCGAACAAACTGTATATTCGTCCCCTGGGAATATTTGGAGAATATGAAAAATATAATAGGTGCTAATTTGAAACAAGATTTTAATATTTATGCAAATTTAATGATGATGTTAATTTAATAGCAATATGGCAACGTTTTTATATTGCCGAACGTTTAGTATTATATAGATTTAAAAACAAATTTAATATTAACCTAATTCTTGGTATAAGTATTTAAAATATTATACAGGGTGTCCCGAATTGCATAGGCCAAACTTCATTAAGTAATGCAACTTTTCAAAATAAGAAAGAAAGTTGGCATAAACATGAGTGGGAAGTGATGTTCAAGTAGTTCTCCTGAAAATGTTTTTTTATTAATATTTTGGAAACGTTTAAAGATAAACAAGAGGCAGAGGTAAAATGCAAGATGATGCCAACTTCTTCAATAATGTTTTATTCACTGATTAGGCAACTTTTCATAAAAATGGATTTCCATTATTATGCTTCGGGAAATCCTCGCTTTTTTATGCAAGTTGATAACCAACACAGATGGTCTATAAACGTTTGGGGAGGAATTATTGGAGAATATGTAATAGGGCCACATTTCTCTGATGATACATTGACTGGAGCTATTTATCTTCATCTTTTGGAAAATTATCTGCCACAATTCGATATAGGATATGGTTTCAGCAAGATGGTTCTCCACCACATTATTTAAATGCAGTTAGAGACCACTTAAATAATATCTACCTTCATCAATGGATTGGAAGAAATGGACCCACTAAATGGTCTGCTAGATCCCCAGATCATACAAAAATGGATTTCTTTTTATGGGGATACGTGAAGGAAATTGTTTATAGAGACACACCAAGAACAGTACAAAATATGAAGGAAAGAATAATAACTGCCTTTAGATCTATCACACCGGCAGTTTTAGGAACAGTGGGAACGTCATTTCAAAAGTACATAGAGGTGTGTGTCAATCAAAATGGGCAACATGTGGAACATTTTATATAATTTTTTCTACTAAGTTATTTGAAGAAACCTCTTTTTTTTTAAGTTTATTTTTGAATTTTGTAATTATTGCTCAATAAAACGAAATCGGTTGCAATTAGCCATAGGGAAGTACTTACAAAAAATGTTCGTTTTTCATTTCTACATCACATCGTTGAAAAACATAGAAGGTTCCATTTGAATAAAATTGTGAAAATTCGATTTCAAAAGTTCTTAATTGAAAAATAATTTTTGGCCACCCTGTACAGTTCTAGGAAATGAAAATAATTCAAAAACATTAATTAGATGTCTCGTAACTGGTATTCACATAAATTTTTCTTCAAACCCATAATTGTGACTGTGGTGATTTTTTTAAGATCCATCTGCAGATTGCATTAATTATTTTAACAAAAAAATTCATTACATCCAAGTGGTTGGGAGATATTCAATGCTAATACAGGAAAGAATAGAGCCTAGAAAGAGGCTTAAAAAAATGTACTGATGTATATAGCATTCTATTTAAAAAAAGGCACTTGATCCTGTAATTTCGTCTTGGCTCACCCTGTATGTTCGAAAATAATTTACAGTTATAGACTTTTTTATCTAGTTTACTTGCATTTGTTTTTATTTCTAGCTATCGTAGAACTCGAGATATCGGGGTCCGACGCAATATTGTCCCACAATGAAGAATACATTTTTTACTTCCCTCGCATACCGAAGGGAAGTATTGTATTCGAGAAAAAATCACCCTCCGAGATTATTTCGGATTCTGACGTTTCAGAACACGTAGATTCCGAAAATATAGGTTTTTCAATTCCGTCTGTCTGTCTGTCTGTCTGTCTGTCTGTTGGTGTATTTACTAAAAAACTACTTGACGGAGAGCAGTCAAATTTGGTAGGTAGTTAACCCTACTGTCAGCGAAGAACTGGTAGAATTTTCACTGAAAAATATACAGGGTGGACCGTCTAAACGGAATAAATAGTGAAAAAAATTTTTTTTTGCTCAAATTTAAAATTTCCACGTTTCATGACGCGCTAAACCTATTTCAGGAAAAAAAATTTTTTGAAAATTTTTTTCAAACATTTTTGAAAAAATTTTTACCAAGTTGAAAAAAATTTTTTTTTGCTCAAATTTAAAATTTCCACGTTTCATGACGCGCTAAACCTATTTCAGAAAAAAAAATTTTTGAAATTTTTTTTACCAAGATGAAAAAAATTTGTTTTTGCTCAAATTTAAAATTTCTACGTTTCATGACACGCTTAACCTAGTTCAGGAAAAAAAAAATTTGAAAATTTTTTTCACCAACATTTTTCAAAAAGTTTTTAGCACTAAAATAGATCGAATTTTTTTTTTATTTGCTCAAATTTAAATTTTTCACGTTTCATAGCATTCTAAACCTATTTTAAAAATACAACTTTTTTTAGCACTACTATAGAACAGAAGGAAACTTTCCTTTTTGCTCTAATTTAAAATTTCTACCTTTGACATTTTAAACCTATTTCAGAAGAAAAAAATTTGAAAATTATTTTACCATCTTTTGAAAAATTTTTAAAAAATGAAATTTTTTAACCACGACTATACTTCCACTCCATTACGTGAATGTTGGAGTGAAAATGTGACAGATGGCAATAACATCTGGCATATGCACCTATTATACTTTTATTGAAAAATCTACAGGGTGGTCATCCCAAGAAATAATTCAGTCATGGTGGACATTTGTAAAGGTATTTGCGCAAGCCTGCCATATGTGGCACCTGCTATTTAGTATTGAACTTTTGCTGTTGGATGAGCAATCTGTATATTTTTTTGACCAAAACTTATCAAGTTTTCTTTGTAATAATAGCAATAACTCTACTCCGATTATTATTCTCAATGTCATTTCGTAATTATTATTTTTTTAGAGAGACTGCCATGAACGAGGGAAGTTCTGTGTAAATACCTTTACCGATTTTTTCATTTGAGAATCCATTTTACAGATATTTTTTTATTCTATCTCAAGCACCCTTGAACCCACTATGATGCAATCTTCGAGAAAGGGGTTTCTAAAGATGCTGATCAAGAAATATCTCACTAGCTTTTTTCAAAAATGCTAATACTCTTTTTCTTAAATCCACCCTCTTTTTCCATCCTAGAATTGGATGCCTTTGATTAAAATCAATTGCGGTTACGTCTAAAGACTCACATTATAGGCATATGTAATAAAAATTTAACATTAGTATACACAAAAGTAAGAGGAGAATTTTTGCGTCGTTTGTGAAGGTTCTCTTGCTATCATGCAAGAAAGCAAATTTATTAAACAGGTAAAAAGGCACACCTTTACAAAAGCGCAGCGATCAACTCAGCAGCGATAAATAACAATTAATCAAGTGGAACTATTTAAATAATTAGCAAATTTAATATTCAACAAATAAACGATTTGCATATCGCAAGAGCAACAACATTAATATCTACGTCAACGCACCAGCCAGATTTAATTAAAAAAATCCGTTTCAAAACTGAAACTAGACATTCTCCGTGAAAAACGATAGAATTGCAGTTACCATCGCGTGTAAAACTGCAGTTACACTTAATTATGAGCTGTATATAAAGTATGCAGAATAAATTACAATTAAAAATTGGCAAAGTCGCGCTGGTTTGCTTTGTACTAAAGTACTAACACAATTTGTGCAAAACATTACGAACAGAGAAACCCAAGTGAAAAACACAAGTTCTTTTTCACTTGGACTGATACAGAAAATGCAAGATACGTAATGAATCAGTTAATGAATGGATCTCTTATGTTGCAAATCTAAAGTTAGCATAAATAAATAAGGTAAACATTTATTAAAAAAATGAGCAGCTATTGAAGGTGGCTGGAGCATCCATAGAGCATACTTTCGAATGGAACAATAAAAAATTATGTCAAAAATAATAATAATAACATTCTTTGGTGTAACACCAAGGGATCAGCAGAGTTTCTCCCCAAAGAGGAGCGAGCGCAAAATTCTAAAATAATAATAATAATGTTACGTGTTTCTGTCCCTAGAAACACCCTGTATGAATCCGTGGCTTTCAAAATAATTTCAACAAGAGATAAACATTAACACGTCATTTAACAATTTACTGATTACACAGTGACATTACTTCCAATCCCACTTCTGACACCAAATTGTTACGTATTTCCACCTCTTAGAGAACGCCCTGTATGAATCCGTGGGTTCTAAATAATTTTAGCAAGGGGTAAACCACAAACATTTTATTTAATTCTTTACTGATATACAATACTTCCTAATTAACCAAAATTACCTTTATACTTTGTTTACTTCTTATTTAACCTCACTTTTCAACTTCTACACTTTTATAAAACTTCTCCTTCTCCGCCGTCGATTACGCCTTATATATCCCAAAATTGCCTCTAGATCCATCCAGAGATTTCCAATTCCAGAACAATATAGAACTCTTGAGCATCTACAAGCTTCCAGAAGAGATGATGGCATGTATATTTGGTTGCCTAACCATTGGTACCTAATTAATTTCAGCTATTACTATCATGGGCGAATCGGTCTCCAGTTTCAAGGGGGTGTAACTCATAACAATAATTATAAGTTACCACAAGGTGGCTTTCCACTTTTGATGTACACGCACCTTTAAGGACAATTCACCTTGGGTCACTGATACCATTAAAACTTTGTTCAGCGAGCGAGATAAAGCCTACATTAAATACGAATGTTGAAAATCACGTAATTGATGATTTAAACTATTATAAAGAATTGCGCAATTACACATAGTTGCAATAAGAAGACAGAAAACTGCATATTTAAATCACATACAAGCAGTTCAGTCAATAATGGAGGTGTAGAGTGCGTGAGCAGACACCTAAGCTATTCCTTTAGAAAGGTGTTCAGGATGCTTAGGGAGTGAATATACTGAAAGTCTTGGCGTCTAGGAGGTGAGAAGGAGGGGGGGAGACCCAAAGAGAGTCCCCCTTTTCCTTTTTTTCATTTATATCTCGAGAACGGTGCGGTGCTGCGTCTTAGAGAAAACATTTTCTTATACCGAATGAAAGCTCATGAAATTCTCTGCAACTTTCATTTTGTATACTTTTTTCGAATTCGCAACCGTTTTCGAGTTACACGCTCCGGAAAAATGAAGATTTTCGAAAAACAGATTTTTACCTGAAAAATAGAAAATTGTATTTTTAAGATAATTAAAAAAGTCACGTATAAGGTAAGCAATAATTTTATTCGATTTCAATAATTCTCATTGTTCTCACTCTCAATAACTTCTCAATGTTAAACTTTCAACTTTCTCTGGACCTGTTGGTGGATCTTTTGTTGTAATTGGCACTAGGGTGTCTCCTACATGTTTCCACCCCCACTCCTGTGGGGGCAGCTCATTCCCGAGCCACTGCTGCACTGCTGTTTAGCTGCGCTCTCAGTTGGTGGGAGGGAGCTGATCTCATACTTAATATTTGCCACTGACTTCATGAACGATTGGAAGCGGTACTGGTTGAGGGAGATCTGTCTTGCTGGTGCCCCATACCATTTGAGGAAGCAAATCTCCCAGCCTCTTCAACGTCGCCTTGAGTGGAGGAGGAGTTGTAAAAGATCACTGCCGCTTCCTTGATGATTTCTGACTTTAAGGCCAATTTTGAGAAGCTGACCTTGCTTTTACTTAAAGTTGAAGATGTGAGGTAAAAATATGTTTTTCGAAAGTGATCACTTTCCGGAGCGTGTAACTCGAAAACGGTTGCGAATTCGAAAAAAGTATATAATATGCTACCTAACCCCCCCCCCCCCCCCCTCCGGCTCACCTTCTAGACGTTAGGAAGGACTTTTAATATGCTTACTCCCTAACCATCCTGGACAACTTTCTAAAGGAATTGCTTAGGTTCCTACTCACCCACTCTACACCACCCTTTGGGCCATTCGTTGACTGGACTACAAGGTTTACAAAATAAAAAATACTTGTGGAATAGCTTAAAATCACTAAATATGCAACAGAATTCAAAAACTGATTTACTGACCAATATGAAAAACCCAGATGATATTAACAACTACTTTCTTTTAGTTTTTGAACATAATAACTCATGTGAGGAAACAATTAATTTTTATTATTCTAGGAAATACAATAATGATCTATGTTTTGAACATTAAAATGGCTTCAACTGAAGAAATGAATAAGGCACTTTTCAATCTAAAATTAAAAGCTTGTGGTTCTGACAAAATTTTTCCAGTGATGTTAAAATATAGTTTGCCAGTGATTGGTGACTATCTCACTCACATGAATTGTTGCTTGGAACAAAGATATTTCCCTGAACAATGGAAAGAGGCACTAGTTAGTCCTTTACATAAAGTTAATAATCCTTAAATTTTAACTGTTCTACAAAAATTCTTCAGAAAATTGTACACCAGCAATTAAATGATTGTCAAAGAAAACAAAATTATTCCTTTAATTTAGTCAGGTTTCCGATAGAGTCAAAGTGCAGTACTCAGCCTTAGTTACTGTGACCGACAATATATTTAGAGCCCTAGCTAACAAGCAAGTTATACGTTTAGTTCTGATTGATTTCACAAAAGCCTTAGATAAATTAAATCATCAACTTTTATGTGCAAAGTTGCACTATTTTGGTTTTTCCGACATAACTGTAAATTTTATCAAATCTTATCTACTGGTCGTAGTCAGAGAGTTTTTATTGAAAATAGTTATTCTCGTAGATAGTCAATACCATCCGGTGTACCTCACGGCTCTGTATTGCAGCCTATTCTTTATCTCGTCTACATAGCAGATATGTTTGTAAACATAGAGCACTGTTCTGTGCAAGCATATGCCGATGATACACAACCTATTTCTCATTCGATCCTAGCAATTACCGCACAGCTACACACTTGATAAATATTGACTTGCAAGAGATAATTTTTCTACACAACATAATTTAAAATTAACCCAAATAAATTGACAATACTTATATTTAATAAAAATATGGATCACCAAATGCTGTGTGAAAATATAAACATTTTATTAGATAATAGTAGGCTCCCAGCAGAACGTTCAAAAAATTTAGGTATCGTCTTTGAATTAAAACTCAGATTACAACACATGTTAACAAATTAGTTCAAAAACATACGTTGTGCTGAAACTAATTTATGCCAATATACATACAATTAATTAATAACTAAGGAAAAAACTGTGTTAATCTTTGGTTTCATCTATGTCTCAACAAAAGTACAATAAATCGATTAAAGAAAATTCAAAATACCTGTATTCGTTATGTTTATGGATTAAAGAAACTTCAACATGTTTCACAGACATGTTTTCATCTTGGATAGCTTAATCTTGAAAATACCTACAAATATTACCTGCTGGTGTTTGTTCCTAAAGTTCTTACTAATTCAGTACAGGACTATCTGAAGCAAAAACTTGTAGGTCGAAGAAGTATCCATAATGTATATACAAGATCTACTGGTATCTTGACCGTGCCACAATACGGGGTGTCTCACCGGGAACTAAATCAATCGATATGGAGAAAAGTACGCATCAGAAAGTTTTGAAAGTTTACTAATGTCCGTGTGGCCAATACAACTTAAATAATTAGAAGCATGGGGTACTTCCGGTTATACCGGAAGTAGATACCAACTTACTTATTTTAAATGGAACACCCTATATATTTTCGACTTTTCGAGATGACAATAAAATTCTGAGTTCAGGCATGTAGCACACCCTATATCTAAACTCAGTAGTTTCGAAGATATTTGACATTATATAAAAAATTTGACAGGTGCAACGGTTTGCAAGAACCGTTATAACTTTTTCTGTGTAGGACATCCTCATTTGCTCTTTCGCACGGAGAAAGAACACAAGGAGAACTACGTTCTACAATTGAAATAAATTCAGTAATATCATACCAAGTGTTCCGTTCTTCGCGTTACATTTTGTCAACTTCAAACCGCGAAAACTTGTTTAGGTAAAATGAAACACCCTGTATTTTTTTACGTCAAGTTGTGTAAAATTCAATTCCCTTTTTTCTGATATTGCATTGAGGGGTTAAAGTTTTCAACTTTTTGAAATATTTGCGATTTTATTAGAAATTCATGAATTGTAATCATTTCATCAAAATAGCCATGATTAGAAACAATCAGTCATTATCTTATGCCAAAAAATGTTTCAATTACACCCGCGAAAACTTTTCAAATTTGTTTATTATTTATGGAGAATGTGATAAGATAATATCAAGAACTTGCAGCACATTTGCTACTCGATATTCAGAAAAACGGAAACCGTCACCAAACACTGTAAAACGCATACTTGAACATTTTTAAAGTTATGGCTGTGTCAAGGCAAAAATGCAAAGAAGAAAGCCTATTGTTAATGACGAAAACATTGAAATAGTCATTCTGGGATATTTTCATGCATTTCCAAGGATGTCATTAAGACAAACTGCTCTGGAATCGGGACTATGCAAGGATTCAATTCACAGAATCTTATTAAAACATAAGTTTCACCCGTTTTTATTCCGTATGGTTTAAGGATTAAAAGAAACAGATTTCCTAAGAAGACAGAATTTTTGTGAGTTTATCCTAATAAGGTCTCAGGGTGACGATTCTTATTTGGGAAATATTATATGGATAAAGCAAAATTTACTAAAAATGGACTTTTTAATAGACACAATTCGCATTATTGAAGTGACTAAAATCCTCATATTTTCAGAGAGCGAAACTTTCAGGAAAGTTGGCAGTTCAATGTTTACTATGCCATAAGAAACGATAGAGTGGTGGCATTACAATTTTATCAGGAAAATTTAAACGGTAAGTAAATTAAATTTTCTCTTCTGCTAATATGTAAGTATAGGTACATTTTTGTTTTTTTTTTTTTTAGGTGAAAGATATCTGAATATCTTACAAAATTTGAATACTAACTATTTAGAAAATTTACCTCTCGCCGAACATAGAAACATTCTTTATCAACACGGCGGTGCTCTCCCACATAACGCATATTTAATTAATAATTATTTACAAGAAACTTTTTATGATAAATGGATTGCCAATAATAGACCTTTCTTATGGCCTCCTCGCTCGCCCGACTTATCAGTTCTGGAATATGTTATTTGGGGAACTATTAAAAATAAAGTTTATGAGAGCCCATTAACAACCATTGAAGATTGTATGCATTTCAAAACATATCACAGGATTCAATTAGCCCATGAGGAACTAATCCGAAGGTGCGAAAAATGTGTCGAGGTTCGAGGGCGGAATATTGAGCAATTATTAAATTAAAATGGAATCATGTTTTAAATTGATCTCTGTTATTTTAGTTCATGCCATATCTTCCATTTGATTAATACGCATGTTACAGTGTTAGTGTTGTTTTCCGTTTTGTGGATATCGAGTAGCAAATGTGCCGCAAGTTCTTGATAATACCTTATCACATTCTCCATAAATAATAAACAAATTTAAAAAATCTTCGTGGGTGTAATTTAAACGTGCTGGCATTTTTTGACATAAGATAATGATAAGATTGTTTCTAATCATGGCTGTTTTGATGAAATGATTACAACAATTCATGAATTTCTAATAAAATCACAAATATTTCAAAAAGTTGAAAACATTAACCCCTCAATGCTAATATCAGAAAAAAGGTAATTCAATTTTACACAACTTGACGTAAAAAAATACAGGGTGTTCCATTGGACCTAAACAAGTTTTCGCGGTTTGAAGTTGACAGAATGTAACGCGAAAAACGGAACACTTGGTATGATATTATTGAATTTATTTCAGTTGTAGAACGTGGTTCTCCTTGTTTTCTTTCTCCGTGCCAAAGAGCAAATGAGGATATCCTACACAGAAAAAGTTATAACGGTTCTTGCAAACCGTTGCACCTGTCAATTTTTTTATAAAATGTCAAATATCTTAGAAACAACTAGGTTTTGTTATACGGTGTGCTACATGCCTGAACTATATTTTATCGTCATCTCGAAAAGTCGAAAATATATAGGGTGTTCCATTTAAAATAAGCAAGTTGGTATCGACTTCCAGTATAACCGGAAGTACCCCATGCTTCTAATTATTTTAGTTGGAGTGGCCACACCGACATTAGTAACTATAAAAATTTCTGATGCGTACTTTTCTCTATATCGATCGATTCAGTTCCCGGTGAGACACCCTGTATTGTGCTGGACCACTTCCATATAATATGTGCGGGGTGCTTTGAGGCATTAAAATAAAATGTTTGCTAAATCCTTAGTTGATGGGTAAATTTAGAGATTAGATTCATATTTATCATGCCAAAAAAACATAAAAATACCTTACTCTGGTTTGAAGAAGAACCAACTTTCTTTTTTTTGTGGTCCTGTGTTAACAAGACAGACATGACTCCAAAATATTTATAAATTCATGTATTCATTAACATCCACAAAACGAGTGAATAATTGAGAAACAACTTAAACTGTTGAACTGTTTCAATCTTCTAATACTTTTTATATGATTAGGAAGTTTATTAAAGATATTGGATTCGTTTTATATACTGCTAAATTATGCAGTGGTATAATCAAGGCATTGGAATTTCTAGTGTAAGACTAGTAAAAATAAATTATACAAATTTTTGTTCAGATATACTCGTTTATTACACGAGTTTAAATGTTCCTATTTTAATTTATTAGATTAATTTAGAGTAGCTTTAGTAATTGACATTTGAAACTAAATCCTTAAATCACGGTATAATTTGATTACTCATATTTCAATAGCCTATCAAAACGATTACTTTTTATTAGCCCCATATCCGCCGTAATCCGGCAAACAACAGAATCTGTACAATAATATTGTCGTAAACTCGGCCGTAAAACACGATACAGGTTCACCAGCAATTTCTATTAGTTAGCAGTAAAATGACGACAAAAATGGCATAAACATGCGTGTAGAATTAATACACCAGCCATAAAGAATGGGATTATTCAATGTTCTAATAAGAACTGAAGAATAAGGGCCTCGGAAGGGCTGGAGTGTGTGCGCGAAGCCCCTTGGCACCGCCGCCCGCTGGGGTGACTCTCCATTTGACTGACGGGGGTTGGTCACGCAACTGCGTCACTCTCGACAACCCACCACTTCACATCAATGAATTCATAATGTTTTTGAAATCCTTTATTTAATAAAAAATACTGCGGGAAAAACGATAGATGTAGATGACGGGAAGTGACTAGGAAAGCTGAAGCTCAGTCGCTAAAGAATCGTACAATAGGGATAATTCTTTCAGTCAAATTTAATAAATCATTGGGTTTCATTGCCGGTCTTTCATTTCCTGTAAAAAAGTGAAAAATGGATTTAGAAAGTAACGCGGGTTTGCTAAGCAAAGTCGTAAATTATTGCTTCTAGCTCTATAAGAAATATTTGTTGGTTAAATATCCCGTTATTTTAAAAAAGTGAGTATACTCTATTTACCAAGAACAATCCAATGGGATTATTTCATCCCAGTTAGAAGATAGGAATGACAACAATAACAATATGCAAAGTTAGTACCTAAATACAAATTTAAATGTGTAAAGTAATACTGAGTAATATAAAATAAATTGACAAACATCTAACAAACAAGTAAGGTGAATAACAATATTGATTGATTGATTGATTGATATGTATTGCTGCCGATTCCGGCATCCAATCTGGGATGTTTTATATACCGCCGGACCGGCTCACAGTGAACCGTATTGCCGATCTAGGTGGACAAAATTCATAGCGCCTCATAAGACTAATCTACAGGCTTTCATAGGGTTGTATTTTATTTTACATATTATAATTGTTTATTGACTTCAATTATAAACCATAGACGTTCACAAAAAAATTGAAAGGGGTTGGAATTAGTAAAAGTCGATATTTTTTTCTAAGTACATAAAATATATTGTTTTTTGTGTTTATAAAGAATAGGTTCCAAGATAATAAATTACAAATAGCAAACTAATATGTTTCCCAAGTAGTTAAAAATACTAACATATGGACACATAACAATTATAATTTCTTAAAATATTACAAGATTTACATCATAAATAACTACTAATATATTTTAACAAACTAATTAGTGTAACCAGAATCGTCACTGTCAGTACCAGAGTTTGTAGAATCCTCTATGGTGTGTTCGTCCGCGGCCTCAAAAGTGGATGGATTATTGGTATGAGATTGTGATGGAATACTCGGACATTTTAGAAGATTTAAGACATCAGAGGAAATCGCTCCTGTTGATTTTTTAGGAAGGGTTCGAAAACTGTTTATTATAGGAGCAGAAGTTACTAAAAGCATTGTGAGCAAATCTCTGTTTGTGGAAATACGAGATATTTTTCTGGTGTGCGATTCCCAAAACCTCCTACAATCTTTATTATTTCCTGTGCCTCTTCTGACAATTGCCCTATGGGTAAAATACTACTATTGATAATGGCAACACTATCCATAAGAAGTTTGTGCACAATAACATGCATATAATATCATGGATAGAGACGTAAATACATTTCCGTAGTTTCCCTAATATACTTATTTTTCAAATTCATCAATATTTATTTCATAGCCTGATGATAATGCTTGAAGTATAATCCCAAATCTACTAATAATGTTTTTATACAATTCCGTAATATCGGCACTTTTTTCGGCATTTCCAAAAAAACGTCGAGCAGTATTTCCATCATTTGTGGAGCCAAAACCTGGTTTTGGCCTATCTACTATTAAGCCCATGTCTTCTTTACATCGATTTTGAATATGTAATTTTCTTTGCTTGACACTTGTTTTGTCAGATTCATCTTTTATTTGCCATTTTTTACGTCACGTCTATAGCTGATATGTAGGAAACATTCGAAACATCTGATTCAGCAATGTAACGTAGATAGGCCAAAGCTATAATGTTCACGTTTGTCCTCTTTATCCCCTACTGATAACACATTCATTTCTTTAGGTGTGGCTCCACAAATATAGCAAGCTTGGCTAGAACGATGTTTCGTTAGAGAATTGCAGAGTTTTCCGTCAATCATTGTTAACATCATCTGATGATGGACACTTATCTCTTGGGTTTCACTCCGGGTTAATTCATCAGTTTCTGTAGCAAATAAAAACTTTACTGGACGACAAAATCTCATTGAAGAAGACGTTTAACTACATATTTTTGAATACTGAAAAGTCCGAGAGCTAGCGTCACAGGACATGTACTATTTGTAAACGGACAAAATGTACCTTAATAAGTTGTCGATGATCCATTGAATACCCGCCCATCAGTCTGCCGGGCTGGGAGCTCTGCGTTTGGCAGCGATAGGCGGTTTAGTCAATAACCTGACAGCGGTACTGTCACAAATGTCAAAAAAGCCGTATTTGATTATCTCGTGCCGAGCCGAATTTTCAATTATGTGAACGCAAATTTATAATTCAAATTCGGATTTAATCAATCAACAGAAGCCGGATCTTTAAAAATTTGATACATTTTGTCAAAGAAAACATACAGGGTTCGTTAAAAAATTAAAATGTTTTATCTTTATGGTCTGATTCGACTTAAATTCGGTATGTCAGGACTATCGATGTCGCAGATTACAAATATAGGATCGAAACTTGTAGCACTAAAGCAGCCACTCACCTCAGAGCCACACACATCAAAGTGCAAGACGGCAGCTCGTTCTTGTCGCAGAGTTGGGGCGTGGGTTCGATTTGAAAATACTATTTATTGCCAGGCGCCACTCTCCCTGATTTATTAATGTTAAAGCCCTCAAGGAGAGGAAAGGGACAGAAAAGAATTTGTGGCTTAATTAAATTTGAATAAAAGAATTTATTACATAAACTTAGGGTTAGTGGGTTAGAAAAATCTGACAATGTAATACAAAAATATGGTAAAAAATTTCAGTTAAATAATTAAGTAATAAATATTCACAAGCTTCAAATAAATACTGTGGTAAATAAAAATTAGCACAAAAAAAATCTTCACATAAATAAATACACACATATATGTTGGATGGTAGCTCAATTCACTGATCGTTTGAAACCAAACCCTCGTATGCTGAAGTTTATATCAAAAGAAAAACGTTTAAATACCTCGGTGTCCAGTTAAGAAAAGGAAGTAGGTAGAAGCATGTAACATTACTTCGTACTCGTGGTAAACCTTTTCACAACGCCCTGTACTCCTGTCATCCGCCACAGTCTGTCTCTCTGTCTCATCAAACCAAAACCAACGGCACATACAGCCCTTTCGGCTTCACCCTCCAATTTGCAACATAAAATTATCCCTAACAATGGTTGAATGTATGTCTCCACATAACCATAAATATCTGGGCCTCAAGTTTCTTTTATCTTTGTGCCCCATACAAAAAAAAGCCTGAAGTAAATCAAAAAAATATTGCTTTTCATTTATCTATTTGTAAAAGGTATTTAGTAGAAGATAATTTACGTTAAAGAATTATTATTTTAAGTACCTGATGTTAATGGCTTTTTCTCTTCACCAGCGTGGTGTTTTCTTTTGAGGAGCTGGGACCAAAATGGTCTCTCTGTTTCCCCTCCAGTGATCTTTCCTACATACCAAAAAAACTATTTCCGTTCAATTATAACCTCTAGGAAAGTGTGGCTGCCGAATCTCCATGTTTGTCAATGACAATCAACAATCTAGCCAACACACACAATTTCTAGGGAATTTGTCTGGGTACCAACACATTGTATTGTTGTAACATAAATAAATGAGGAAATCTAATAATAAGATGTTTGATAGTGTCTTTCTAAGAATACAAAATGATTTTAATTTAAAACTGACTTCAAAATAATGACAAAATTAATAATTTGGTAACTAATGAATTGGTGTATATAGGGTTGCCTACGGTTGAAGCTTCGACAGACGGTAGTGGATTTATGAAGATATTTCATTGTATGTATTTATTTCTTTTTCTACAGAGTTTGGCCATATTCATGTTACAAACTTAAAAGTTCAACATGGCGGTGTCACATGGTGCACAAGTTTTATCATTTATCAAATGACTCAACTGAAAATCGGCATCTAAATGTAATCAAGGTCGCCGATTACAAATTTTCGATTGAAATTTGACAATTTAAAATGGCTTAGGGAAAATTGATATCTGAAGATCATCATAGATACCTATTTTCGTTTACTCATGTAATATATAGGTAATATTTCAGCATCAGATTATGACTGAAAATGTAAAAAAAGGTAAAAAAAATTCCGGGTGCGTGGTTCGAAACAACAGACGATAAACTAGAAAGATTATTTCCTTATGTATCGCCAAAAAATCAGAAACAATTATAAAGACTTATAATTTTAACACGTTAATCGCATGGAAATAAACGAAGAGCAATTATAGAATAAAAAATATCTGCCAAAACCCAAAAAAAATTAATAAAAAAGTAGCCCTGTGCGGGATTCGACGTCGGGAATCCACTTAAAAGTAGTCGCCGCTTAGCACGATCGGCTACGGTGGATTCAAGATTAAAATTGACTATAATCTCGTCGGAGAAGGCAAAATTTCAAAAACATAAGTTTTTCAAACGTTAAGAAGTAAATAAATACGTCGAGTGGAGGATCGTGTGATGTCTCTACGGAAAAAGAAAGACTGGTGTTTTGTCGGTGACGTAAATTGCGATGGCAAACTCGGAAATTCGGCTCGGCACGAGATAATCAAAAACGGCTTTTTTAACATTTGTGACAGTATCGCTGTCAGGTTAATGACTAAACCGCCTCTCGCCGCCAAACGCAGCGCTCCCAGCCCGGCAGACTGATGGGCGGGCATTCAATGGTTCGTCGACAACCTATTAGGGCACATTCTGTCCATTTACAAATAGTACAAATTTCTGTGACGCTAGCTCTCGGGGTATAATCTCATAAGAATATATTCAATCCTCTTTGACATCACTATATCCATTCAGGGTCGATCAATCAATATAAAATTAGAGAAAATAATGATAATTTCGTTCATATTAGTTTAATTGTATTAGTGCTAAAACGTAATGTTACATGAAAGTAAGAACTGATGTTTTTGTTATAATGAACCCTGTTCCCATGCATGGTAGACATATTTTATAAAATGTCCTATGGTTGATCTATCAACGTGCGACCATATGTTCCGGAATACTTATGATATATACGAAATTACCTAATTTTTTAGATACGTACAAACAGCTGGTATATATAAATTATTACTGCGGAAATGTCTCGCAGATTTATCTTGTCTTTGCGTGTTAAGAAAATTCTTAGCTTAATTACTTCCACATCCACGTAGTGAAGAGGAAGTATAGTAATCTTTAAAAAAAATCAAAATATATATTTTTTGAAATAGGTTTACAATGTCGTGAAACGTCGAGATTTTAAATTTGAACAAAAAAATGTTATTTGAACAAAAAAAAAAATTGGTACACATATGTATTATTTTTAAAAATGAATTATTATTTGTTTGCTTATAACTGTATTGAAACATATTCTTTATAGGATTTTGCAAACATCAGAAAAATAACTATCTATAACTAAAATCAAAACTATGTGTAAAAATATTAATGAAATCTTTGCATTCTTTCGATAACCTGAATTCTGGTTATGCTAGCAAATTAAAATCCTAAAATGAATTTGTCTAATTTGTTATTTGACAATTCTCATTCTAACACTAGCATCCACACAGTCCCCTACGGCCATGCAGATTAAACTAGTATCTACATAACCCCCTACGATCATGAAGATTCAGTTAAAAATGAGAACAAAGGCCTAAAATGAATTTATTTATCTACCTTGTCTTTAAAAAATTTTTCATTCTAATGGATTACATTTTCATGAAATCTATCATTCTGTTTCTTGGAAATGCTTAGCCTTTGAAACGTTTTTCGCCCTTATTCTTTCTGATGTTTGCAAAATCCTATAAAGAATATGTTTCAATACATATGTATTATGCCGAGATCTGAAACTATATTTTAAACTTACTCTGGTGAAGGGATCGGGGGGTATATAGGGGTAAATAGGTGGTAAATTATATAAGTAATGTCCAGAAGCTTGGGATTTGGTGTATGTACTAGAAACCAAGGCCTAAATTTTTTTATTACATTTGCCACCCTTCATCACCACCCACCCAACTCTATTATTAAAGGGATTAAAAAAATAAAATTGAAACGATGACTTGAAAATGTATTATAACGACATACGGAACTAGATTGTATTCTGAGATGATTCCGTTGAGGGGTGGGGGTGAAATAGGGGTAAATAAGTAAAGCTAGCTAGTAAGAGTTCAGAAACTTGGGATTTGGTGTTCATACTAGAAACAACGTTCTCAAATTTTTATATGTTTTTCACCCTCACTCGGTTATGAGAGGACAAAATAAAATAAAGAGAGAGAGAGATAAATATTGACTTGAAATTTGGTACACGTGTGTATTATAACGAGATCTGGAACTAAAGTTTATCTCAGATTAAAATGCAGTGCTTTTAAAAATAAGGAGCGTGTGTCCTTGTCTCTGATTGGTACATTTGCAAGCCAAGTTTACGCAGGGAAAATTAGTAAAAAGTGTATTATTATACTTACTTTACTTACAGCAATAAAATAAGAACACGTATGTTGTAATTTAAATTAAATAAATTTAATGTATTTATTGGATCGCCAAATACCAAATGAAAGTGAATTTAAACTGTTAATTTCTATTTTGTATACCAATGGCCTTGAGACGGCCTCAAGAGGGATTCCACTTACTTGGGATTTCCCATGTGCCTGTGTAAACTGTGCTCTACTAATAACGTAAAGAACTGCAGTCTAATCTGAGATCTACTTTAGATTATATTTTGAGCTTGTTCTATTGAAGGATTGGGGGTGAAATAGAAGTAAATAAGTGAAGCAAGCTAGTAAGAGTTCAATAACTTGGGATTTGATATATATTGTAGAAGCCAAGGCATATAACTTTTTATGACATTTGGTCAAGTTAGACCCTGAAATAAACTGATATAAAAAATTGAAATAAAATGGGAAAATCACACCGCTTATGTCTGTCATAAAATCTCGAGATACTGTTATCTACTTCGAGATCTTGTTGGAAAAGTATCGCAAAATATTCTGCTACATACCACACCCTCATCTACGCCTGTATAACATAATATGACATTCTAGTTTGGAGACATGCTACAAAATCCGCTGACATATTTTCTGCAGAACCAGAAGCGATACGCATAATTTCGGGTGTCAGCATTTGAGATGATTGTAAAGAACAGTTCATCAAATTAAAAATAATGACATGCATATTTCAGTGTCTCCTAAAAAACAAGCTAAAAATTATACTCTTCGCCGATTTACTGTATTTTCTATTTAACTGTTGTACATCCTATAGAATACTCTTTGCAGTTCTTTTGTTAATTAAAAAATATTTGCGAATAGTTTAAGTTATCGTGCTTACAAGAAACATGATGGACGGACGGACGGACAGGCAGATAAGCGAACAGAAATATTGAAAGTTGTTCAGGATTTGATCACCAATACAGTGATGAAATTTCTTTCCCTTCGAGCGATATTGCCGTTTTTAGGAATGTGCCGATCGAATGCAATATACTCTTCGTTTTGTATTTGAGAAGAGTATAATAATCAGGACCCATTTTGCCCTAGAAGCAAAATCCATTCCTATAACACCAGAATAAGAGATAATAGTACAGGCAATGAAGGCAAAATTTTGTAAAACCCTCGCAAAAATTAATAAAAGAATCATCTTCGGAATTTAAGTAGGTAACAATCTGTAGAATGGAATGATGCATTCTTTGCATTTCCAAGTTCCGGGAAAATTGAAAAAAAATTGGAAAAACCTTTTGATTTTCGGTTTCTTTGCTCTAGCGGCTAAAATAATGAAAATACAGAAAAAAGTTTTCAACAAAATTTGTAGCTCGTTTCTTTTTCTACAAAAAAGGTCTTTACAAATGTTTGTCTTACTTAAGCCGTGTAGGAGATAAATCCAGTTTTCCACTTATAGTTTTGAGCCGCTCCGAAATGCGCGGAAAATGAGGATTCTCTGGGAGTTTCCTACAACCGGACACATCGATCGATAATTCTTACTATTCAGAGTAGCTAAAAAAATTAAAACAGCATAGAATGTAGAGAAAAGTCTCAGTTTTAATGTGGAATTAATCGCAAAATGCATACAAATTTTTATCATAGAGAAAAAAGTGTTAGAAGATGACTTAGTAAACTGTATAGTTAATTTATTTATATCTTTGAGTTTTATGCATCCTGCCTATTTCTCCTGTAACAATGGGTGCTTTTTCACTGCATGGATACGATTCCACGCTCTTTAATCTTTATTTCATAGACATTTCATTGAAGAATGTTAAGAAACAAATAAGTTGAATATGTTTTGCTGTATAATTGTGCATTTTCTGAACGTGTATGAATAATGTAGACAAACTCAAAAAGTACTACACGCATTTAAAAAAGTCTAAAGTCGTTCGAAAGAATATGTTTCATTGTACTTATAATCAAAAAATTAAGACTGTGCTATTATTATTAATTAAGATATAGCGAATTAAACTCCAAAATTTGGAGGTGATTGATCGATGAGACATATACCCTCTACTTTGATCGCAAGGCATATTTTTTCAGAAAAGTAATTGGAATAAAATGTTAATTTGATTAATATATCATTAAATAAGAATATATGGGCAAAATGAATTATCATTCTAACGACTCCCGGCAAAAATATGAATAAATCTGTGGATCAACTGTACAAAGTTTACTTAGCCATCTTCTGACACTTTGTCTCTATGATAATTTTTTTTATGAATTTAGTGATTAGTTGCACGTTAAAGCTGAGACGTTTCTCTACATTTTATGTTATTTTCATTTTTTAGGGGCTCTGAATAGTAAGAATTATCGACCGATGAGCCCGGTCGTACGAAACTCCCGGAGAATTCTCATTTTGCGCGCATTTCGAAGCGGCTTAAAACTATAAGTGGAAAACTCGATTTATACTCTAAACGGCTTAAGCAAGACAAAAATTTGTAAAGACCTTTTTTGTAGAGAAAGAGACGAGCTACAACTTTTGTTGGAAACAAAAAACCGAAAATCAAAAAGTTTTTCCAATTTTTTTAAATTTTCCCGGAACTTGGAAGTGCAAAGAATGCATCATCTCATTCTCCAGGTTATTACCTACTTAAATCCCAGAGATGATCCTTTTATTAATTTTTGTTACCCTAAATGGCTAATTTGCCTGTACTATAATTTAAACAAAAATTCAAATTTTTAACTAGCACTAGAAATGATACTGGCTAGTTAGGAATTCAATTCTTCAATATATTACTATGTGAAGTAAGTTCTCTCAGCATAAAATAGTGCAAGGAGAAAGTAATGCTATATTTGCTTGATACAGCTTTTTACAGTATACGTGAACTCATAGATTTGCAGCATCACTTTTAGAAAATGTGCTTTGTTGTATACTGATCCATCATTCTCGAAATTTTAACTACGATTCATAGTTTCCTCCATAAGTAAGCGTGTGGTTTAAAACCTTTAAATGTTCAATTTTCACTTGTGATCGAATTTTGAACAACTTTCACCGTGCGTCTGTCTGTCGATCTGTCCGTTCGTCATGTTTCTTGTAAGTACGGTACTCAAGAAAGAGAAGACCGAATGTTCTGAAAATTGAATAGTAATTTAGAGTTAGCTACAGGAAGAACCCTATTATCCTTGAACAAAATTGATCAATAAATAAAAAAGTTAATAATTATTTAAATTTAAAGAAAATCAATATTTTATGTTTTGTAATTAAACAACAAATGTCTAAAACTAATATTTTTTGCAAAAGAACTACAAAGACTGTGCAACAATTATATAAAAAGCACAACAAAACGGCGAAGAGTACATTGGTAAG
The DNA here is from genome assembly GCA_963583905.1 of Stenurella melanura. Classification (NCBI taxonomy): domain Eukaryota; kingdom Metazoa; phylum Arthropoda; class Insecta; order Coleoptera; family Cerambycidae; genus Stenurella; species Stenurella melanura. The sequence goes on from OY757309.1 coordinate 89,365,968, forward strand.
CTTAATTATGTATTGTAGTAGTATTGTAAACTATTCATTTTATATTATATTATTGTTTTAGTGTTATACTTTATTGATAATATAATATAATATAAGTAATATAATAATAATATTATTATACTATATTATAAAATTAATAAAGTATAACATTAAAACAATAATATAATAAACAATGAATAGTTACAATGTTTATGATATATTTTACCATATTACTATTTATTTACATTTGTTCACACTATACTTATTTTTTTAATTATTGATTTTAATTGTAACCTTTAGTATTACACATTTATTATAAATACTATTTAACATTATTAGCTTATCTTAGCCAACTTTTTGACATGTGTAAACACTTTTGTGCATATTAATATTAATAAAGTATCTATCTATCTACCTATCTATCTATTGCCACAATTCTACAATCCCCTCTAGATCCCAGAACAAGCAATCATGTTTCTGGGATTTTTAACAGCTATGTTTCTCTAATGAAATAAGAAACACTAAACTGTTTTCAACTTTAGTGTTTTTTATTTCACTAATGATAATGGATTTTCACCAAGTAAAGGTCGAGTCTATCAGCTATATTTCTTTTACTTTTTGCCATTTGAAATGTCGAAAGGAATTGAGCCAAAAAGGGATAGTAAAAATCTCTACCCCCTTGCATGAACTGCCCCTACAACTTAAAATAGTTAAATAAAAATATATCAAAGTATGTCGCATTATTAGTTAGACTAATAAATGTCCAACTTAATTTTTTTACTGAGAACGTTTCGAATGTATTATCAAATAATTATGTTTTCCCAAAAGACTTAAATTCTAACCAATTTAAGGAAAGGGCAATGTATAGACAAAAATCGACTTATTCTGGAACACCGTGTATATTTGGATTCTGCAAAATATGAAGGAATTAAAAATGTCTACATTTATTTATCATTAATAATTTGCATCATCTCTTAGAGGACGTAATTTTACAAACATAAAACTCATAAAACTGAACTGTAATATATCAGTAAAATTAATTAATAGTGCTATATCCAAGAAATAATTTATAGGAACTCCATCTAGTTGCAATAAACATTTATATTTAACAGTGAACTGAAATTTTCCCAATCAAAGGAAATCCACAGACAAAATAACGTATCGCAAGTGGCTACTCGGCTGTCATGTGGATAGATTAATGAAAACATGTGAAAAATAAAAATATACACTGTAAATTTATTTAGTGTTTCAGATGATTCACTTGATAGGGAGTACAAGGTTCCCATTAGCTTTTCTACATAGAGCTCGACATGAAATTTGTTTTCTGTAGAGAGACAAAGCACAGGCCTGTATGGCCTGCCGATAGATTTATATGTTTATGGAAACAGACATCGGGCGTACTATATAAACAAATATACCCATTCTTCACAGATAACTGGAAATCTTAATGTTTTTCGAATACACAGCCCAGAGTTGATATCGCTATGCCACACATTAAACAAATACAGATTTTACTCTATTTTATTTTAACTTTACTCGAAGTAGACGCTTGATAAAGTTGATGTTTTAGATCGCCGGGCGATGTTTATGGTTATACTATTTGGATTGTTGTGTAGGTCATCGTTAGATAATTATTCAGAATAACAACAACATATAGATACACTATTAAAACTAGCTAACAATTATTATACTCTTCGCCGATTTACTACACTTTTTATATAATAGTAGCACATTCTACAGGATACTTTCAGCAGTTCCTTTTGTAAATAAAATAAGTTTTAGTTTAGTTTTAGTTTTTGTTAAATTATAAAACGTAAAAAAATATATATTTTTTCAATTTAAATAATTAACATTTTTACTTATTAATCGATCCTGTTCTAAAATGGGGTTCTTCCTCTAGCAAACACTAATTGACTGTCCAAATTTTAATACAATCGGACTTTTCGCTCTTAAGTTATCGGCAGAGACAGACAGACATACAGACATACGGACATTTTAAAATGGGCTTGTTCGACATTTTTTTTTATTTCATAAATCGAAAGTGCAAGTATAAAATAATGGATCTGCAAAAAATCAGAATCTTATTCGCACGTTTAGTATCTTAAAAACTATTACAAATCTGCACCTCGCGAAAAAGGGGCGTGGCCAGGCGCTACGTCACTATACGCATAGACTTGGCGATCTCAACAGACTTGATGCTCCTTAGTTGTTCTAATTATAAGTGTTTTCGAAGTATTGTTTGTTTTGCTTACTTCTTGACAGTAGGGGAGTACAATTTGGTGAAATGTCAAAAAATTACAATTTTCTCTCGCTCCTGTCGGAACGAATTTTCGATTTTGACCCTGCAATTTACGATTAGGATTCATCGCCGACCTTCTCCTTTCCGTAGAGACATAGAACGAACTTCCACTCGACGTATTTATTTAGTTACCAGCGTTTGAAAATTCCATGTTTTTCGACTTTTCAGGTTAAATTTGAAAGGTCCTAGAAAGCCTTTTCTTACGTCACTTTCGTATAGTGACGTCACAAATGAGCGCTCGGTTTTTGCAACTATTACTGTTTTCAACTCCTTATATCTCGAGAACGGAAAAAGTTAACAATACGAAATTTTAAGTGCATAATGGGAATATCGAGTACTATATGAAAAAGTGTAAAAACCATATAAAAAGAATATCATGGAACAAGCCCATTCGATGACCAACACGGTGACATGAATATTTTTTTCTCTACGAGGGACATTACCGGTTTTGCGGTTTTAGAAATGTACCGGTTGAATAAAATATATTTTTCGTTTTGTATTTGCGAAGAGTAAAATAATCTAGCTAATGCTAATTCTAAAACGATCGTATTACCGTTCGAGAATAAATCTAAACTGTTCGCAAATACAAAACGAAGAGTATATTGCATTCGATCGGCACATTTCTAAAACCGGTAACGTTGCTCGTAGAGAAAAAATTTCCATATCACTGGGTTGGCTATCGAATTAAAGTGTATACGAGCCCAATTGAAATCGTATAAAAACTAAAAGCCGGCAAAAACAGTCGGCAACTCTTTATTGTACATGGGCGGAGGTAAATAGAAATGCTTGTCGTAAGAAAATGTTATAATTTTTTGAAAATTGTATTAATTTTTATTATCTTTTGTTTATTAGATAGGCTATTTTTGTTCATTTATCCAATAACATATTTTTGAAGTATTATATCAGTTTTAGATATAAAGTATAAATATTTAAATTTAATGGGTTTAGTTTTAAAGTTATCTCATACTACATTGAAATATGTTATTGCTCAGCAAGGAACAACGAGAAGGTATGAACATATCCTTGCCGGGATGAGGGAATGGGACAGGTTAGATTGGCGAGGGGCAAGGATGTTAAATAGTAAAAATAAAATTTAAGTTTCTTCTAAAATAAAAATGTAAGTTTTATAACCAAAGCAAAGAATTAGTACAACAAAAATAAATACTTGTATAGATAAAACATAAATAAAAACAAAATTAAAATATGTCTCTAGAATAAAATAACTTCAATTAAAATTTCTTGTCAACTAAATAATATATATTCCAAGAAATGTAACAATAAAAAAGTAAACTTCATACCTAATATAATAGCTAAATATTTTGTTCTGAAAATATAAATTAAAAAAGTTAAATGCTAAAAGTTGACGCGTCCGAATCTTCACTTTCTGAAGAGGAATCATTATCCGGTTGAATTATAATCGGCGCAATGGGGGGTAGTGTTGGATATTGATTTTCTTTTTTAATTACATGCTTAACGTAATTTTTCCATAAATCAGTATTGTCGAGGTCATTTATTACTGCTCTTATATGATCAACTACTACCGCGCTTAACGTTGGAGTCATTACATTTTCGCAAACGATTTTTTAAAAAGAGAAACGATTTACAAGTTTGTTTATGCTAGTGGAACTGTCCGTTTTATTATCTTTAAACCAGTGCAGTCGTAGATGGTTCAATCGGGCTGATTACATTGCCAGTCTCGGACTCGCCTGCACAGTTTCAACTACTATTCTATTCTCGATACCATTGTTAAATACATAGGACAAAATATCAAGCTGAGTGCGCACGGTCCTGAGCTTTAACACTGACCAGTTTCAATTGACTTCGTAAACACTATACGAACAACTTTCAAAATGTTCGCCTGTCTGTCTATGTGTTTGTCCGTCCGTCACGCTTCTTGTAAGCACGATAACTTAAGAACAAAAAGTCCGATTGTATTGAAATTTGAATAGTATATTCGTGTTAGCTAGAGGAAAAACCCTATTGAACAATATCGATCAATAAATAAAAAAGTTATTAATTATTTAAATTAAAAAAAAATGTTTTGTAACTAAACAAAAACATGTCTATAACTAATGCTATTTACAAAAAAACAGCGAAGAGTAGACTATAGAATTTGCAACAATGGGCCTTTTCACTGATTTTTTTTTATTGCTTTATGTGATAGTGTTTTATAAAAAAACATCACCGTATTTTTTTATTTTTTTTTTGAGCACGATTTCTATCGAAAAAAATTATCAAAAATGCAGAAATAAAGCGCGCGCTTTTACGTGACGTCACGTACCCTCCTTAGTGACGTCATAGGGTCTATGACCTTCAACATGACACATCGGTATATTGCAAAGTTGGCTCCCTGCTTTTTTACAGTTGACATTGATATTAATTTTGACATTTGACAGTCATTTCTCTTTAGTTGAGTTTTTTGTGTTTGGAAAATGTTTAAAGAGTGCTTTGTACCAACATGTACAAATAACAACATAAATTGTCCAAGCAAAATATTCATTTATGTTCCACGAGATGAAAGCCGACGAAAATCATGGTTTGAAAGAGCCAAAGTTGAGAAGAAGTTGACCAAAACCAGGAACATTTGCTGTTGTGAAGATCATTTTGATGTAAGAACAGCGGTTGTATTTATAAATTGATGCTAAATTATTTAAATTTTACAGTTAAAAGAAGATTCGGAAAACTGGTTTTACTATAAATCCATTGGTTCCAAACTTATTCTTAAAAAAGATGCTGTGCCCCATCGCAACTTGGAAGCAAAGGTTGAACAATTTCAATCTCCAGACCAGTCATCACAATTAACGTCATCAGCAAGAAAAAGAAAGAGTGAAACCTTAATAAATTTATCGTCTATTAAAAGTGCAAAAAAACAGTTATTTAGTGTACGTGATGACATACCATCCACTTCTAGACAACAGCAGACTCAACTTACTCCTACAAAAGAAAAGCATACGATTGTTGCTTATTCTCCATCGGGATATTTTGATGTTACCCCACAAAAATTAAGTGTTGCTGTACAAGTCGACATACCTGTTAGAGAAGCAAAACATGCACAAAAAAGTAGTGTTGCTTTGCAAGTCAGCATGCCAGCTAAAGAAAAAAAACGTTTTCGCAGTATTGGTGTCAATACTCGTATTAGACAAACTGACAAAGCAAGTTCACAGTGAAACAAAAATTAAAATTCCTGTGGAAGTTATACCTCCACCTCGATCTCCAGTGAAGTCTGAGTCGTCTGTCTCTTCCTCAGACAACACCAAGAGTTCTGAATCGACATCTAGTATCGAAGAACATTTTAAGGTACCATCCATGGGAAGAAGAAATTCAACAGAATATTTGTGTGAAAAGAAGAGCAGGTTCTATTTAGGATTGTCGGAAAATGTTTACCAGGTTGTTAAGTTTATTGTTGAAGTGGAGAAAATTCATCACGTTGACGTTTTAATTACGTTGAAGAAAATCAGAACAGATGATGTATATGCTCGGCTTGCTGATGACTTTGAGATGAGCGTTACTTATATTCACAATATATTTACCAGATCAGTACCAGTCATTGCAGGAGCTTTACAAGAACTAATTTTTTGGCCAAGCTCTACAGAAATAAAAAGATTATTACCAATTCCATTTAGAGTACGATACAAAAATGTTGTATCAATTATTGATTGTTTGGAAATAGAAATAGAAAAACCTTTAAATCCTATTCATCAAGCAATGACCTGGTCTGATTACAAGAAATGCAATACGTTGAAATTTTTAATATCTTCAACCCCAAATGGCATGATCACCTTCATCTCAGGGGCTTTTGGTGGAAGAGCTTCAGATAAGGAGATAGTTACACAAAGTAATTTCTTAAATGAATTGCCAAATGAATGTGCAGTTATGGCCGATAGAGGATTCAAACAAATAGACTTCATGTTAACGAAAAAAAACTGCTTATTAGTTAGGCCACCGAGTGTTGAAGAAGGGCAAATTTTATCAAAGGAAAAAATTAAAGAAAGTAAGAGGATTGCATCTTTGCGTATACACATTGAACGTGTCATAAGAAGGTTAAGAGAATTTGCATCACTGGACATTCACGCTAGAGTGAACACAAATTTGTTATACCTCGTAAACCACATGGTGTTAATAGCTTGTGGAATTATTAATGTACAAGGTCCATTGATAAAATAATGTGCTATAGTTTTAATATAAACAATATTTGCTTTCATGAACTATTTTTGTAATCACGATTTAAGTTATAAATTATTATTAAAAGAAAATCAATATAATTGTTAATAAATTAAACACTGCTTTTAGATGAATCAATCAATATATTATAAATACTCTACATATGTTTCGGCTTATTAGGCCTTTATCAAGAGTATTACATAGTGAATACTGTGTCACTATGTAATACTCTTGATAAAGGCCTAATAAGCCGAAACATATGTAGAGTATTTATAATATATTGATTGATTCATCTAAAAGCAGTGTTTAATTTATTAACAATTATTTTCAAGATGTTTCACAAGGAACCTACCACAAGTTCAGTTCAGTGTATTGAAAATCAATATGTTCAAACATAAATATGTATTTTCTACTCTTTAGTGGTGTAACTACTAAAATATATTTAATAAAGTAATTCTCTTCGCTGATTAAATTACTATTAAACATATTTATTAGCACATATTTCATCCTACTCTGTATATTTAATTATTATATTGAACTTAAGACTAAAAATTGTTATAACAAGAGGTAGCAATTTCAGAATTTATCAAATTTTACACTGTTAGTAAGGGCAAATTTATTTCATTTAAATATAATAATAAAAATAATATATGAAAACAATAGTTTTTGAACGTTACTTTGATAACAACTCATCAATGGGTTGCCACTATTCTTAAAATCAATTTGTTCAGTTACTAAGAATTAATCAATATAATATTTACTTTTAAAATCTTTTAATAACATTTTGGAACCAAACCATACCAAACCAGAAAATTATATAAACTTATTTAATTTCAAACCTTATAAACTTTTTGAACTATTAATTAAGAAAAAGATGCAATGCTTACAAAATATTTTGTTCAATAACAAAAACCTAAAAATACAGAACTTTATACTACATATACATATACTGCTACAATGTTATAACTTAGGCCATATTGCAGCTTTCCAAAATAATTGGGCCGCTTCCATCAAATTAAAACAAAAATTTTCATCAAATGCAACTTCTTTAATTTGTAAGTCCCTGCTTTGTTCAAAATTAGGTGCCGCAACACAAAACAAACCCCTTGTCCTTTTACTGAATAGCATTTGCGGTTGCATTTGTGCTAAGTATTTTTCGTTCACTATACCATCATTTATGTAATTTTTCATAGTTTTCTCTGAAATTGGACACTTCACTTCGATGCAAAGTTCAACTGTGAGTCCATCAGGTGAAGCACCAAACAGCGGGAAGTCCTTATCCAATAATAGCCCGCACTTCTGGATTTTTAACTTCCTTATCTGTTCTACTTTTTTTAAAACTTTGTCCTCCAGTAACAGTCCTCGTTTCATCGGTTCTGTAACGATTGGTCTTGTTGCACCCAAAATTTTTTCCATTAATGCACCATCAGTCGTTTGGCATCTGGAAGCCTCAAATAATCGGGACGCAGTGATCCTACCAAATCTCAGTTCATACCAAACTGCTGATTTGGACTGGCCCCTGGTAAGTAATTCTGCCCTCTGACAATCAACATCTGTCATAGTACGCTTCATGAACTCTATAAAGTCATCCGCAATTACTAAATGGTTATTTTTAAAGTTTAAAGCGAGCTGATACATTGAAGCATTCAAAAACTCTGGTGCCTTCACAAAACTAAAAATACCTCCGCTTGCGTTAAGTGTTTTTACTTTTCCAAGAAAAATTCCAGTCTTGGGCCTCAAATCAGGAATTTTCTTCCCAGCCAGTGCTTGAAGGTCCATTATTTTTGTCTCCTTCACTGCTTTGGACAAGGCAGACTTCCGCCAGTAGCAATCCTGTGAAGTTACCGATGGTTCTTCACTACGGCGGTGAACCCACATCAAAAACGCTACAGCATGTTTACATCCACCTGACAAATAAATAAAAATTAAAATGTTACTGTTGGAAACTAAAACAAAAACACACCTGCGGAAGCTGAACAGTCAAGGCACTTGCATTCCAGTACTTTTTCTTCCTGTTCATCGACTTTCATTATTACACTATAATTTTTCTTGTGTACACGGTGTTCTGGTGTAATTCTACCTTTTACTACACAAACTGGCCCATTACGCTGTACTTGCACATAAGCAACTGCATTGTCACCATACGATTCTCTTGTTGACCTGAAAAATTATTAAACATCAGTGTAGTTGAAACAGGAAAAAATATTGTAACAATTGTATGGTAAATAACTGTAGTTCCATTATATTTATAAACAGATTACACGAAAATAAGTTATTACTTATGACCTACCGTTTTGTTTTAATATTCCTCACTTCTGCTGATAAATAATCCAAGTTCGACATGTAAAACTCGTCCACCATGGTAAAGTCAACTTTCGGCATATTTTCTGCACTTCCCTTAGAAAATCCTGGCTCCATTTTCTTCCAATAATGTATAGAAACAAAACAAAACACAATTCGTAGATGAACACACAGAACATAACCACAAAATTTATAAACGTAAACATTTTCCAGCTGTGGTGTGATGTTAGTGGCTATTAGAAGTTCTGGCAAATGCTGCCAACATATTCCACGCCGTGTGACGTCACTCAGCCCAAGGTCAAAAGAGTGTTCAAATTGGCATAATAAATGTTTATTTTTTTATTTAACAGTGTGAGATTTATATTTGAAACGGAGTTGAACTAGGTGAATATTTATCAATTAACATTCAAATAAACATCTTTGTTTTAAGATTTAAGAATGTAGTGAAAACGCCCATTACATAGAAAGCACAGTAAATCAGGGAAGAGTATAATGGTTAGTGGAGTCAACTCAGGCAAAGTTGGAAATAATTCTGAGATTTGGCAATCAGCTATAAATAGGAGCAGATTTGTAGAAAAACTTAAAAAATTAAATCTTATGAAGGGGTGGAAAAAATTATTCCAACAGAAAATTGTAATTGGAGCAGCCCTGTTGGATTTGCTATTTTAAATTTATAACTTTTAAGATCATGTTAAGCATCGACTACTCCGAAAATCGCGATCTGCCAATTTTAATGCAATTCCAACGAAATCGTATCTAGCGTATCAGCCAAATTACAGAAGACGTAGAGAAATTGACTATTGCAGTTAGTCTTATGTTGGCATGATGCGTACACGTACAGTGATATTTATGTGTGTGTGTGCATGTCATGAAAGCAGTAACGTTTGATGTTAGTATAGATAGCGCTATAGTAGAAAAAGAACTGCATTTATTTCAGTGCCACATTTTATCCGTTTATAAATTCTTGCTTATCTAATTCTCTTATAGACTTTTTTCTCGATTAAACTTACATTGCACTTATGCCACATACAATCATCATTTTGTTTTCAGTCGAAATGGGTTTTAATTTTTTTCGCTTAAAAAAAATAAAACCTCTATAGATTCTAGTTGGTAGAATATGAAAGACTGTTATTCAAAGAATGGAATGGAATGGAACGTACGCCTTCATTTCTTTGACTAGAGGTATATTTTATTGGATTTATTATGTTATTTAAGTAACCGATGAAATTAAATAAACACTGCTTTGTGTAGTGTAATTAATTAATAATAATTTAAAACCTTCTGTGTAGAAATAAGTTTGTTAGCTGCTCTCTTAATATATTTGTAATAGTTTCTAAATAAACGCCAACGTATATTTGAATATTTTTTCATTTTGACTACTAAATTTTCCCATAGACGTATTATCCAATTTGCCTTATAAACCCGAATGAATTATAACGCCACTTTGTTGTTCGCCAGACTTCAAAATCCCATTAAAACTCCCACATTCATCTCGCGTTTCTCTGTCGCAAAAAATTAACTTATTTTCCTCCTTTCCACTGCAAAAACGAATATCCACAATGAAATTCCAGTATTTGCAAGAGCAATAATGTAGAGTTTTTATTAAGCCGGGAAGAGGCTGTTACGCCTCTGTATAGCGACGTCGGCGTCGTCGGCATCGCTTTTCAAGCATGGTTTTATGTAATAACGCCGTTCGTATTGCATGGTGACTGTTACCGGAACACCGGGTCTCACAAGTGCCAATGTAAGTGAAATGAAAAGAACCGAGAGGGATAGGCTTTCTAAGTGCCTGTACTTTTATGACAGTTCAAAGGATTTTTTCATAAAGCTCTACGGAGATTTGCTTACTGAGGACGCAATAACACAAAGATGTTCAAGATATTCAAAGCTACTTTTAAAATGTGTGTGTGGTGCATTTAGGACAACAGCATGCTTAAATCAAAATGAGACATACCGCGAAAGGGAGCTGGGATGGCGTCCTCTCATTAATTGTTAAAAATATTCAACGGATGGATTACTTATCTTGTCCCACAAAAAGGGTTTTATAAAAAACATTTTGTTTTAGAACTTTATCTGCCAAGTAGAAAAAATTAGGTAGCCTTTCACGAAGCTGATATGCTTTCATGTTCATCACGATATGAGTTTTAATGAAGAATCAAATATATGTCTTCAATATTAAATGTTTTAATTGTCAAGGAACGACTTATTATATATTTTCTTGCATTTAATTCACTTTTAGACTTCAATAGAGATTGCTAAATTTCTTTAGTCTAAGCTTTTCGTCACTTACATTCAGTTATATCAATCTAGTAATTTCCCTAGATGTATAGTATATATCGGACTAATATTTTCTTTTTTTTTGAGTCACAAGACCTCATCAAGACCTTAGAAATCCCATCTCGTTTCGAATATATCCAGCTCTCGTCGTCAGTTTGATACATGCACTAAATTAAATAGTTAAGCCACCAATTTTGTGATTGTATATTAATATGCATGTTTGTGTATTATACTCTTAACAAACACAAAACGGAGAGTGTATATACAAAAACCGGTACGTAATAAAACAATTCTCATATCACTGTGTTGGTGCACTGAACAACTTTCAAAGTGCCCGTCCGTCCGTCTGTTTTTGTCTGTCTGTCTGTCCATTCATCCGTCATGTTTCTTGTAAGCATGATAACTTAGTGATGAAAAAAATCTATTTTTTTGTGTTCATTCTGATAAGAGAGCTGTTGTTTTCATCTTAAGCGTTGCAACCCATTTCCCTTTCATCCTCCTGTTTCCATTTCAGGATGCTGCGGGTAGCAGCCTCGATCCTCTGCCAGTTCTCCTCAGACTGTATCACAACCCCGATTATAGTTTAGGGGGATAGCTGTATTATCGCTACTTCGTACACCCTTTCTTCCCTCCATCTGTTGCAACTAACCATGGTGTGCCATCTCATTTTCACCACAGTATATGCATATCCGGTTGTCAATCTTGCCGAAATTAAATAGGTGTTGCAAAGCACCATGTCCGATTAGGGCTCGAGTAAGATGATATCCCACCTCCGCGTGTCTCCGTTCCGCCAATGCTCTCACGTTAGTAATGAGGCGTCTCGTTCATCTCCCTTTATTGGAAGTGTCCCATCTGCTTTGCCAACCTTGGAAGAGCCTGTCACTGGCTATTCCCATCTCCATTCCCTCGTATATTTCTAGTCGCTCTATGTCCAGCAAATCCAGAGGGGAGATCCCCGCAACCACCAGTGCCTTCCCTTATGGCACTATCCTGTAGACGCTGCAAACTCTTAATGCCACCCAGCCCTGTATCCTCGTCATCCTGGCATTCTTCCTACAGCCATCGCCCTCTCCCAAATCGGAGCCCATATAGGAGAACAAAGGGCACGACATTACACAGCAGTTTCCTCTTCCTCTTGCTCGCTCTCGGCCCCTTCGTGTTCGCCATAAGTCTACCTATGGCTGTAGCCCTGCCCTCTCCGCAGCCTTCGTGGCATGTACTCCAAAAGAGAGCTTCGGTTCCAGCCATACCCCTAGGCATTTGAGGTAACCACTTACTTCCCTATGCCCTACTCTAACTGTAATAGGTGGCAGATTTCTCTTGCGGATAATGATAAGCAGTTACGTTTTCTCCGGCGCAAACTGCAGTTGCATTTTCCTCAGCCACCTCCTCATTCTTCTAATGACCGTGTCTGCGCTTTCCATTATGTCACGCGCCATCGTTCCTGTTATCGTGATAGGTCATCCGCATATCCTATAACTTTTACCCCCTCCATTTGGGACAGTCTTAGCATATCATCGAGCATCAGGCTCCACAGAGTTGGACCTAACACAGAACCCTGCGGGACTGTGCACGTTATCCTCTTCCACTGCATCTCGTCCTGTACTTCGAAGTCTACCCTCCTGCATGCAAGGTAACTCTTCAGTATCCTAATTAGATACGGTGCCACCCCCAGAAGACGTGAATCTTAGAGACATCCACGACAGATCACATAGAAATAGAGCAGAGGGAGAACTATAATAATACCCATCAAGACAGAAAAGTCAGTAGGCTCAAATATAGTCAATTGTTTCCGTAAATATTATATGTATTATTATGTAAAAGCTTTATTTGATTTTTTGTTTCTAGTGAATGAAATATCATAAAAATATGTCGGTCTAGTCGTTAACGCCGATAGTTCTAAAATCTGTACACCCATCTTTGTGATGTTAAATATTTTCAAAACTTCTTTGTTTATATTTTCAAAAATCATTTCAATTTCCGACGTGAGAAAATTAGCATATATACCGTGTTTCGACGTTTGGAAATAACCCTCGCCATTAATTTCGAGTAACGAAGTAAAATATTCTACTTTACTCGCCATTGCGATTCAATTTTTTCGGTTAATAAAGGGTTAACTTTCTATATTGTGCGCCTTTGACGGTGATTGTAATTTTAATTGATACTACAGAGGTTCAAAGGATTTTTTAATGAGGCATAACGTTACTTTTAAGTCATTTAGGGTGGCCAGCTTCCATAATAGCTTTATATCAAAGTATAGGATTGATTCAGTTATTTCTTGTTAAGAGTCACTTAAAAGCTGAATTCTAATAAGCTGTGCAGTCGACCTGCTATAATTTAGGATTCTTGCATTCAGTCAGATGTGGAATTTTCTTAAATTAAAATCAGAAGAAAATTAAGTACAACCCTTCTACGTCCAAAATCTGCATTGAAATTATACAATTATTGAAACGTAAAAGTGCACACTGGCTACACCATTGCTTTAAAATTTTTGAGGTGGCACGTTGGACGAAAATAAATAGAGAATATAAACTGAGTTTAAATATTCAAATACATACTAATTTAGAATGGGCTAAATTTATATTAACAATTCAATAAAGAGCATAAACAAATGTTACATAAACAAACATTTAAAAACTAATAAAATATTATTAATAATGAACTTAAACTTATTTTTCATAATTACTTGTTACATTAAATGCTCAAAATTTCTCCTTTCTCCATAAATACACATGTTGTACCTTTTCAGTAATTATTTATTGCAAAATTTTTGTAAAGTATGTCTATTAATGGTAGCAATACTTGCATATATTTAATTGTATAAATAGGCCATATCCACAATGGGTTCACTGTACACTACACTTCTTAAATACCCCCGAATGTAAAAATCTAAGGGAGTTAAGTCAAGTGACCGTGCTGGCCACCTGACTACTACATTTCATTAAGATTTTATTTTAATCAAAAAACACGTTTTTTTTTATTTAAAACAACATGGATTTTTAATTGTTGAAAAAAACATGTTTTAAACAATAAAAAACACGTTTTTAAACTTAAATTAATGCGGGCGCGTCGACCCAATACATAGTTTATTCTATAAGCCATGCCCATTTTGCATCATATACAAGACGAGGACGATACTTGACAACGGCTCGGTCAATTCGGTGTAATAAATACGTCAAGTTGTGCAATAGTGCAATAATTGTTTGGTGATTGGTTATTGACTACACAGGCACATAAAAAAAAGTCGAATGGGAGAACGCAGACCAAAGTAGGTATTCCCATGAATTCTGACCTGCTGAACATGAATCCGATGTCGGTTTTGCCCGATTGGTTCTTGCATTCTTCCTAACCTCAAAGAACACCGTAAGTATGCCCGAAAAAATGAAGATGTAGCTAAAAATCTGAAAAAATTCCAGGGGACATAGACAGACATCCCTGCGGTCCTTCGTTTTTGAGATAAAACAGCTCAAAGCCACCGAAAGGAAAAAAATTGTTTTTTTCGCACTTCTCGAGGCTCTATATCGGAAACTAAAAAAGCTGTAGAATTCTAGTTTGCACCATTCGATTTCTCTCGCCATTCTACGTACCTCTGAATTTTTTCAGATTTTTAGCTACACTTTCATTTTCTCTGGAATTCTTACGGTGTTTTCTTTTTGAGGTTAGGAAAAATACAAGAGCTAATAGGGCAAAACGGACATCGGATTCATGTTCAGCAGGTCAAAATGCATGGGAATACATAGGTCTACCTTCCCGCACTCGACTTTTTTTTTGTGTGTACCTGTGCTATTTTGATTTTAAAAATGAATTATTATTTGTTTGCTTATAATTGTATTGAAATATATTCTTTATAGGATTTTGCAAACAGCAGAAAAAAATAACTGTCTATAACTAAAAGAAAAACTATGTGTAAAAATATTAATGAAATCTTTGCATTCTTTCGATAACCTGAATTCTGGTTATTCTAGCAAATTAAAATCCTAAAATGAAGTTGTCTAATTTCCTATTTGACAATTCTCATTCTAACATTAGCATACACACAGTCCCCTACGGACATGCAGATTAAACTATTAATCGCTTTAAAGTTAACACTTAAGAAAATAAATAGTTGCAGGTATATCTTCTATATAATAGTAATATGTTTCGTTCGTTGTACTTATACTACTATATTATTATAACTAGTTTTATTGCATTACATAAAAGTTGATATTTTTTTATTTTTTTATTTTTTTTTACCTTATCAAATACAACGATGTTCCAAAAATTGTCCATCAAACACACTGAAAAAACGCATTGATAAAAATCATGTTTAAAACAAATGTGTTTAAAACAGGTTACTGTGTTTTAAACACTTAGAAAACATTTGTTTAAAACATTTTGTTTTAAAACTGCCAACCCTGAAAATAGCTCATATTGTCTTCCATTTAAAGTTCCATGGAATAAATATGGTCCAATAATATAACCATTTAATATTCCACACCACACGTTTACTTAAAAAATTAACCGATTTCGGGTCATTCTCATCCACCTAGGATTATTTTGTGACCAGTATCGGCAGTTATGCTTAGCTACAACTCAATTATTATGAAAACGGCTTTAATCGCTCCATAGTACATTTTTAAAAAAAGTTATGCATTCCTCAGAAAGAACTCAAAATTCAGCGAAAAATGTAATATTCGTTTGTAATCACCAGGCCCAATGGACAATTTTAATTTGTATGGGTGTTTTTTTTTTTTCCTCTAACTTTTGGCCTTGAAAACTTGTCCTTTAGCCATTGTATGGGTGGTATTTATTCGTTTTTAATATTCTATGACATTAAGATCTCGACATATTACTTTGTGACGTCAATTTCCGGAGAGAATATTGAGGATTGTTGACAACACTATTTGACACCAAGGCTGTATTTTCATCGTTTCTAACCTATTTCTGTTACGAACGTTTTTTAAAACTACCCCAGCTTCTTAAATTTTTAAACAGCACGTTAAATGTTTTTTTTTATTTGGTGTAGGTTTATTTGAAAATTGCAAATGAAGCAGTCGTTATGCTTGTCGGAAATTACTTTTACATTTGCCGTATATTAAAATCATATTTAACTTATCTTCATCAAATTGAAATATGTAGTAATATACGGATGTAGGATCATGTTATCCGGTTTGGCCGGAAGTGGTAAACATAATTTTGTCATAGTATGGCAGATCACTTTTCTTACCTCGAAAAAGTTTTTGAAAAAGTACATTCTATAATAATTAATAAAAAAACTTACAGGGGTTTATCAAAATTCACGTGTACTGGAATGATTTAAAGAAAGTCATGTAACTCCAAAACGGCTTGTTTTTCTGAAATTCTCTATACCATCAAATTTATTAACAAATTATTGCTTAATCACATGAATCATGTTACAAGGTTCCAGCCATCAAAAAATAATTTTGCATTGCAGCGCAATCTGTGTGTGCTGTTTAGGAAAAGTTCTAATCACAGTTATTTAAAGCTTTCTTTGGTATCAATCATCCGCCATTTTCAAAAATAAAATATTCTTATTAGTTTTAGAGATAACTTAACAATTAATATTTTTGTCTAATAAAATACAGTCCAGGTTATCTACAAAAAAATGTTGTAAGTTGCGATACTTGCAAAGGTGCCTCTAATTACGCAGTCATTTAGCGCTTAACACTATGATTTTCTTGAGAAGAACCATTTTTCTTTGAAATTTATTTTTTGAGTAACAGACATTCATTGTTTTTACAAGACGATTATATAAGATATTCCGTACACATGCCTAAAAGAATGCCTAGTTTTTATCTGAAAAATACGTACCACATTTTTAAATTATTTTCAACAGCACAATACTCGATAAACTAACAAAAGCCAGCAGAATACTTTCAAATATTATCAAACCAATAAATCTGACTTCTAATTCCAGACCGAACCAGACTAAAGCTTTCAACTTTGTTTCAGCGAAATAATAAGAAAAACTTTGTTACAACAGCTTTGAGCGTTCGCCGTTTCAAGTTCACTTTTAACTTCCTCCATTGTCTTTCATCAATTTGTTATGAAACCGTTTAAATATTTTCGTTTCCAAATAGTAGTAGTGAGATTATAAACATTATGCATTTAATAAATTCTAAGAAATTAGTCTATAATATCATTGAGGATATCCTGTTTAGAATAAATAAGTAAATGAAGATTGGCAATTTGAAAGACATGTGGCAAATTGTATACCCAGTAAAATTAGGTCTTTTACAGATTAACACTAATTTTCGGTAAACAGAGAATTTGAGATGAAACATAGAATGAAGAATTCACTTATTTCAGTGCAGGATTTTGAGACAAGGGACTTACACTGGTCTTAAAATATCTGTCGAAAGGTTGAAAGGAAATTTTTTGAAATGTTTTCTTAATTATTGCTGAAAAAAGAGGCAAAATGATACAGTCTTATAATTTTTAAACGTTAGTTACGTTGAAACAAATGTGAGGTAATTTTAGAATCAGAGGCATCTGCGAAGAAGTTCAAAAGAAATTTAAAAAAATACTCCGGGATTAGAAACGAGAAGTCCGCTTGGAACATGAAATGGAAGCCGCCGTTTGACGGGAAACATAAAATATTTAAACGTTTGTAAGTACATCGGCTGGAATGCTGCATGATGCCTCTATAGAAAAACGGAAAATGGCATTTTGTTAATATCGCATATTGTATTGGCGAATCTAAACTTTAGCTCGGCATGAGTGAACCAAAAAATGACATTTTTTGAAGTTCGCAAAATTTATTTTAACATAAAGCCGAGTTAGAGAAATACAATTACGAGTATCAATTGCTAAAGTGTTGGGAACACTTAGTCTATGGAATACAATTTAGTATTTGTTGTCAGAATCATCAAGATAATCATTTGTCAGTATGTAGTAAAGTGTTAATGAATTTTGTCTCTTTGGCAATTATACAATTGCTGCCGTCGTTTGTTGTTCCGTAGCCAGACTTATAAATCAGTACATTCATTTTTTTTTTAACCCATTAACTATTCCTGCCTTTCTTCTATCAACCTTCTGCTGATATATCCGTCACAATAATATATTCTTCCTCTGGATAGCACTTCTTTTTTGCGTCTTGCGATTTGTAGGTCCTTTTTTATTTTAATTGCTCTGTTGGGAGAATAGTCGGTAACTTGTTGCACCATTTTAACAGCATCTCGGCTATGTTAAGGTTTTTAAGGGTCGTAAAGGTCAACTCTTCCTTGGAATAATTTTCCAACAATGGTAAAATTTTTTGTCTTTTACTTTTGGCCACTGACTAAAATCTTTTTGAGGTCAGCTTTTTTGGCACATGAAGTTTCTCCTAATGTCTGTTTTCGCTAAAAAACATGATTTCTTCATCATGTCCTTGGTGATGTCTTGCTTCAAAAACTCTTAAAGTACGTTTACAATCCTTCCACATTTTCGCGATTTTACTAAAGCTGCCCACAATTCTTTAAATTTAATATTTTTTCACATTTTCGCACAATTTTTTAAATTATATTAATAACATACACCCGAAAATACAATTTACATTAGAAATAGAGTCAGATAATAAAATTAAATTCCTAGACCTTACAGTGTCACGCATAAATAATCAATATACTTTTAAAATTTTTAGAAAACCAACATTTACAGGAACCACAATTCCTTACGACTCATTACACCCATATCAGCAAAAAATGGCAGCATACAATTCTATGATAAACAGAGCATTTTCATTACCTCTGTCTGATGCGGACCTGAATGAAGAGCTACACATAATAGAGGACATTGGAGTTAAAAATAATTTTGGTAAAGATGTCATTAGAAAGTTAATTAACAAAATCCGGAAAAAATTCACTTTTCAATTAATATATCCAAAACTAAAAGAAACCACAAAATGTACTTACACAACAATTACCTACTGTGGCCATTTATCCGAAAAAATAGCTAATGTTCTATCTAAACACAATCTAAAAATAGCTTTTAAATCACAGAGTAAATTATCAAACATATTATACAATGCAAAAGACCCAACACGTAAATTTAACAAATCTGGAGTTTATAAGTTAAAATGTACAGAGTGTAATAGTATCTATATAGGGCAAAGCGGTAGAAATTTCAAAATACGGTATCAAGAACATCTTAGATCATATAGGTTACAGAAAACTGATTCATCTTTCGCGAACCACTGCCTCGAAAACAACCATAGTTTTCCAGAATTAAACGACATTGAAATTTTACATTTCTCAACAAAAGGCTTTAAACTAAACGTTTTAGAATCTCTGGAAATTCATAAACACAATAATATCAAGGATTATAATTTGTTAAATGATCAATTAGATCTGATATATTCACCTTTATTTACAGCCGGCAGACCCATAATTGAATATTCATAATTAAGTTTATTATTGTCATCTACCTGCCTAAGCCCTTATTGTACCTATCTATCCAACCAATATTGTCTATATATAACATTTCTGTATAATTGTAAATCAGTCATTTTTTAATCACTGCTTGACAATGGCTTTGTAAGTCGAAACTGCAGTCGCAATTTTTATAAATACATAGTGGTAGAAATCATAGTAGTGTGTTTTATTTAGTTATTTGTTTAAAATTTTAGTTCTTGGCACTTCTTGGCAGCTAGTTTTAAATTTAATGAGAAGCTAAGAAAAGTACCTAACTGAAAAAAAAAAATTTAGTAAAAGCAAATACGAAAATACGTACTGTAAGTCTACTTAGTTATAAATAAAGCAAAAAAAACGTTATGAGCAGTAGGATATACAATAGCTCATTTTCAACAACTTGTAATCAACTCAGTAATTAACAGAAAAAAATGAAGAATCGTAAGGCACAAATTGCCACCATAAAATTTATTGTGGCACGACGCACGTCGGAATTAAGTAAATATTTACCCTTTCATCAGACACATCTTTATGAGATTACAATTAATAGATCCATTCACTGATTTCTTTTATATTCCAGCAAGTATCACACAACCATCACTCTTTGGAATAAAATTAGAACGAATGGCTTTGGTAACTTTAGATTTTTAGTATTATTAATTCCTAGAGTAATTAAAACGACCACTGTGCGCCTTGGCAGATGTTTTATGATTCGTGTAATGTACCAATTGGCCTGTCTCAGCTGTACAGCACGTCGACCAGACTCACGTCAATCTATCGCGGCTGCCTCCTATGCGCACGGTCTCACCAAGGCTCTTTCCTACTAGGTCTCTAGTGGTTTCAGCCCAACATTATGGTGGTTTTTCTCTTCGCTATTGCCATCTGGTTTTCCCCTGGATAATCAAATGTTCTATATTGTCTTCTCTTCGGTTGATGTGGCCAAAAAGTCAACGAAATTTTAACTTTTGAGTTATGTAAATAAATGTTATAATAATTTTTAATATAATGCTTGGAAATCTAACATGCCTTTAAATTTAAGTGGAATGAGTACTTTACCATTTTAGTAAACGTAACAGACTTTTATCCAGGTCCAGTCGAAAAGTGAATTATATTCTAAACTTGGCGATTGTGTAACCAACACCCTACCCTCTATGAGGTATCTAACAGTTGATCTAGAAATTTTAACCCATTTAGGGGACTTTAGTTGGCCATGAAAATATGAAAAACTTTTCTTAAAAATTATCAAATGGAGTACTATGTCAAAAAAAAATATAATAATAATAAATTGCGCAACGGGTTTCACAAAAACAGGGTGTTACGGTATTAAATAGCCTCGACATGTCTGAATGTTCTAATTGACACAAACGAATTAGCTGATTAACCTCATTTTTGAAATTTATTGAAGTATTTGCAGTCTTTAGTGTGGCTAGTGCATTGAGAGGCATAGCATTTAAAGTCCATTTTCTGCTGCATACACTATATTTCAGAAGTTCTCGATCGACATGGTCAGGTAGACGTAATATACGCCGACTTTTCTAAGGCATTTGATCGATTAGATTAGATTAGATTGCTGCCTAAGCTTGATGGTGTTGGTGGTTCACTCAATCTAATTACTCTATTTAAGTCATATATCAACAACATACTACAATTTGTTGAACACAAGGGCTACAAATCCAAAAATCTAAGCCCAACTTCCGGAGTACCACAGGGGTCCGTCTTGGATCCTCTGCTATTTAATACCTACATAAACAACATCAAGAATAATCTAAATGCAAAACATCTACTCTACGCAGATGATATGATTTATGAATCTACTGCTTTGAACCCCAATTTTCAGTAAACATATTCATGAATTTGTCAGCAAAGCCAATAATAACATGGAATTCATCATACGTAATTCAAAGAGTTTCGCTCCCGAGATGTACTAATGTCTCTTTATTACGCTTTTGTTCGTTCTCATTTGGAGTATGCCTCTCTAATACAGTATCCTTTAAACTAACTGGTACCCTCCCTCCAATTGGTTACCCCATGCCGCTTTATTGCTAGAATGTGACATGGTTTCTCTAAATACACGTAGAAAAGCTCATTCTATCAACCTACGCGGTATTACTTCAGTCGCCAGTTTCTATAATGTGTAAGAACTACTCTTCAGTGCAACACAATATTGATGTATTTAACACCTTTGTGCCTAAAATAAGGGCTGTATCTAGCTAGCAAGAGATATTTACGATTATGTTACAAATAGGATACACATTAATATATATTCGTATTTACGAAATATTTCTGTGTATGCGCGTATATAGGTGTATGTCTGTATGTGTCATTTGAATTTTTGTTTGTTATAATGTTCTTTCTATTACCATAAATGTGCTCTATTTTGATGTAAATTATATTAGAATGTAATTATAAGCATGCTAAGGCGGCTACAGACGTAACTGCATACTTGAACGGTATGCATGCGCAAGTTTATTGTACAAGTATACTGGAACGTGTGTATTATAACACTTGCGCAATTTTTATAATGCACACGTTCCAGTATACTTGTACAATAAACTTGCGCATGCATACCATTCAAGTATGCAGTTAAGTCTGTAGCCGCCTTTATACTTTCCTATCCTGTAATTGGTCTTTGACTCTTGCATAAGAAAAAAGGGGTATAATATGTACAAGCTTATTTTAACCTCATCACTATATCAATTTCACATGTATCTGTCAAATTCGCTTCTAGGCTAGGGATTTTATTCACCACCAATGGATATTATTTAAATAAAACCATGAAAAGAAGGAGATTTTTATAGTAAAATGGGATCGGTAAATTAGAGCACCTAGATTATGAATATTTTCAAATGGAGAAGTAAAATGTACAAAATTTTTGCAATTTTCTCTCTCTTTTTTGGAGAATGTTACATATAAGAATTTAAATATCATCAAACAAATCTTTACATAAAATAGTAAAATATCAGTATTATGTCAAAATACTTCGAGGAAAATATATCGCGAATAAATGTTCTATTACAGAATAATACAGATACATATTTTAAGGAGTATATCATAACTTTTTATTGATAAAGTTTTATGGCACTGCTTTCGAGTAATGTAAGGAAATCCGGCAGACTTCCGGAGTTTTACAATCTATCAGCTCGGCTATAAATATCTATCTTAGCCTTATAGCGTGAAATCCTGCATGCTTTATCCTTCCAACATCGTTCTTTATTCATGAAAGGAACACAAGAGAAAATAGCAAAAATACCTCGGAAATACCTTTTACTTTTTTCCTCCTCTTCAAGACCAAACACATTACCGTCGATCAATTTGTTTTCGAGTGATAAATTATTCTAACGGGATTTTTTCCCTGACAGCGTCGGAATTTTTTGGCGAACCTACCGTAACATTTTCTTGCTAAAAGCTTATGATTAATGCTTAATTTAGAGAGCGATTTCTTATGAGGTTGATAATTTGTTTCAGTAGCAATTACAATTTATATCTGCCAACGCGCTGCTGCTAAAGATAAACGCGTATTTTGTTTCCATTAATTTTGCCCACAAAAAATATTTACTTTCTTATTTCTGTGCATGTTTTTAGGTCATTAACTCGTTTTATTCTTGAATCTGGATTAAAAAAACTTTTGTTTGTTCATGTTTTTTCCAATTTGACTAGTATATTTATATCAGCTGGCACCGGGAAGGTCCGACGAGGCTTCAGTCCTAGAGGATTCGATGGGACATCAGTCCTAATCGGCCCGTTGATAAGGTATTGATTGGAGATTTTAAGTATTAAATAAGGAGAAATCAATACTAAATGATCCCGAAATGGCAGCTGAGTCATTTATATTACAGTGAGATTCTCATTAGCCTACACGCTTTGTGAGATATATATCCTCTCAAAATTTGTTAAAATCAACAATTACTTATTTTACTTACAGCAAACCTGTCATACTGCAACGTGATTATATCTGGAGATAGTAACTCACCTGAAAAGAAGAAAAAATATTGTTAGACGAAAATTAAGCAAGAATGACATAACTGTTTGTATACTGATAAAAAGCGTATGAGTTGTAAAATTTTAGAAGACATATATTACTAAGCTGGCAGAAGGACCTCGGTCGACAGGTATTTTGGTTTTACCAATAATTAATTTACAGCAATTTCGTTAATATTTAAGTGTTAGGTTAGAGAAAGAACTCTATTATTTTTTAACAAAATTGGTCATTAAATAAAAAAGTTATTATTTATTTAATTAAAAAAAAAATTAATCTTTCTTATATTTTGTAATTAAACAAGAAATATCTACAACTAATATTATTTACAAAAATACTGGAAAGAATATTCTATAGAATGTGCAACAATTATATATAAAGTGCAGTAAATCAGCAAATAGTATAATTAGGAGGACAGCCAGTGATTTAGTTAAGGCCTATTTTTTTAAGGGATGTTAAGGGGGGTATAACTAAGTGTCATACGTGAGGATTAGCCCGGATTCCAGTCGTAAGGGGGTGGCAGAACGCCCCCCATGTGCAAAAAAACTGTATCTTTTTATTATTTAGTTACGGCTGAAATTTTTTCCAGTACTCCTCTGATAGCCCACAAACATCGCTCTAATATTGGTAACGATTGGCCCGTCTTAAGAGGATGGCAGAACACCCCCAACATGTCGTGGGGGCAATGAACATTTTATTATTTAGTTAAGCTTCATTTTTTAATATGTTGTAGCAACTATTCCAAGTGTATATGCAAATTGGCAGAACAAAATGGCGATCGTAACTACCTGGCAGAACAATTGAAATGTGCCGTATGCGGGCAGTGACTTCGTGCCTTCGGTCTCGGATTAATTTGAATTATGAATGCTTTAAATATAAACAATAATTTTGCTCATTTATTTAGAACCTTTTTAGTAATCACATACCTTCATTTACCTTTGGAGCTGGTATTTTAATACTCATTTGATGGAAATGCGACTTGAAAGTTACAAGAATTTGTTTTTCATTCGAGAATAACTTTGCAACTATGAGGGACACGAAGAAGTTGTATTGCTGTTTTTTATTGGAAATTCAAAAAAGGTCTCTTGACATTTTTCTGTATATTGCTTAATTTCTGCGATATATTGAAAATAAGAAATAATTTCAAATATTTTTACATTCAAACGTAAATATCTTTTGAACTATGCTAGATACGAGAATATGGCTTGAGACTTTTTATATAAAATTTGATTATCTTAAAAAAAAAATCTAAATAATTTTTCGTATATCACTTTATTTCGGAGATAAAGTGAAAATAAAGAATTTTCTTTTCGAATTTCGGAAAAATATAATCAGTGTCGACTGAGAACCACAAATTATGATGTATATTATTGTAATTGTATTGTCATAATACTTGAAAAATGAGATTGCCAAGAAAAAAATTACTAAAAAATGTTAAAAAAATTGTAATTATTAAAGTTCCATGTTCCAGATATTTAACTAACATTGAATATATGTAGAATCATTTACATTATTTTGGATTTTGATTTTCTGTCTCGGAACATTTTTTATGTAATCCAAAATAATATAAATGATTCTGCATATATTCACAATGTTATTTATCTGTCTGGAACATGGAACTTTAATAATCACATTTTCTTACAAATTTTTTAGTAATTTTTTTCTTGGCAATCGCATTTTTCAATTATTGTGACAATACAATTACAATACCTAATGTACATCATAATTTGTGGTTCTCAGTCGATACTGATAAGAAAATTCTTTATTTTCACTTTATCTCCGAAATGAAGTGAGATACGAAAAATTATTAAGAAATCTTTTTTTTTAGAAAATGAAATTTTACACAAATAGTCATATAGTCATAGTCAAGTCATATTCTCGTATCTAGCATAGTTCAAGAGATGTTTACGTTTGAATGTAAAAAATATTTCAATTTTTTTTTATTTTCACTATATCGCAGAAACTAAGCAATATACGAAAAAATGTCAAGAGACCTTTTTTGTAGAGAATTGAATTTGAAAAATAACAATACAACTTTTTCGTGTCCCTCATAGTTGAAAAGTTATTCTCGAATGAAAAACAAATTTTTGTAACTTTCAAGTCGCATTTCAATCGAATAAGTATTAAAATACCAGCTCCAAGGGTAAATGAAGCTATGTGATTACTAAACAGGTTCTAAATAAATGAGCAAAATTATTGTTTATATTTAAAGCATTCATAATACAAATTAATCTGCGACCGAAGGCACGAAGTCACGGCGCGCATACGGCACATTTAAATCGTTCTGCCAGGTAGTTACGACCGCCATCTTGTTCTGCCAATTTGCAGATACACTTGGAATAGTTGCTACAACAACATACTAAAAAATGAAGCTTAACTAAATAATAAAAAGTTCATTGCTCCCACGACATGTTGGGGGTGTTCTGCCACCCTCTTAAGACTGGTCAATCGTTCGGCCAATATTTGATCGATGTTTGTGGGATCAGAGGAGTACTGGAAAAAAAAATTCAGCCTTAACTGAACAATAAAAAGATGCAGTTTTTTTTACACATGGGGGGCGTTCTGCCACCCCCTTAAGGCTGAAATCCGGGCTAATCCTCACAGATGACACTTAGTTATACCCCCCTCAACATTCTCTCAAAAAATAGGCCTTAACTAAATCATCACTGAAAAATGTCACTGGCTCTTAGACTAAATGGTTAGCTTCTTTAATCATGTAAAAATATACGAATCGATGAGTTAGACACACGCCAGTAAAAAAAATCATGCTAATGGATTACGCTCGATAAAACAATACTTAAAGAATATGCCTATAGTGATAACATATTATCAATAAATATTTTTACGTGATAAACCAATATTATGTTAAACTAGAGATAATCCTTTTCAAATTAAAGCATATGACTTAAAATAGAATGTCAATCAATATTTTCTGTTTTGCATACAATGTTAAAATGTTTAGATAATATAATCCGAGGTAAATATCGCGATAGTCATTTAGATTAGTTAGCGTACACTCGAATCAATTATCTGTTTTGTTGGGAACCAGATCTGATTAGGTGATAAATTAAAAAATATTATTAGTAAATTTAATAACGCTTTTATTATTCCGTTTGGAAAATTATGTTTCCTCCTATGCACCTAATGGTGCTTGCTACCTAAATAATCGTCTAGCAGGAACCAGAATTATATTTTATTAAATTTATTTCTTTTATCGTAAAGTTACTGTATGAAGTTTTTAACCCCGGGGGTGATTTCGAGGATTTAGGGGTGGTTAGGGGAGAAATGTATGTTATAGGGAGATTTTAGTATCTGGGGTGGGGGTAGTTTCAATCCCGGGTGTTGATAATATGTTGAATGACCAAAGACCACACGGCCTACCCGATAAACCTGATCCGACAAACCCTCGCATCGTGGGAGGCCAAAACATATCACCATCGTATTCAGAACCCTCGAAAACCCAGATCTCGTCCTGGATGCAGCACTTTTGATGTTTTGTAACTTTTTCGTGGACTAACAGGTTTTGGAGAAAAAACGACAGATACCGAAAATAAATCCTGTAAACTAAGCATGAATATGCTTTTATTATTTATGTAGGACTAATAGTTTCAGTGATATGGGACTTTAAAGATGTACTAGAAACGATAAAAAATATAGTTCCTGTAATTAATATCTTCAGGAAGTGTCCAAAACAGGACAAAACTATTGAATATGTCATTGGAGCCTACCAGCCTTGGCCACACGGATGTAATCTTACCAACCTATCGCTCTCATCCGCTCTTGAAAATGATGAAGCAGTGACAGATCGATATAATCTGACAGAAATATAAAAAAGTTACTATTGACAAATGGTATCCCTAACAGAAAACGGAGGTGGAAAAGATCAACAGGTATCAAAACTTTGCTATCAAGCTTCGAGATATATGGTGATTAGAAGTGTAAACTGCTCAGACATATCAGCAACAGGCAGATAAGTTTTTGTTATACTTTCAACAGCTTAACTTCCTTGAGCAGTAGCAGTGGGGCTTCGGCGTGTATGATGATGAAGGTGATGATGAGAAGGGTGAGGGAACTACCCCAGTTATAATATCAGCAGTAGTTGTCACAACAAAAAAATTCTTGATATTTACACTAGGATGCCTCTTAACCAACAGAAAAAGATAGGTACCGAAACTTAGCTATCGAACTTATGGTATATGGTGATTAGAAGGGAAACTGATGTCATATCAGCAAGATATTTTTTGACAGAGAAGCTCTTGTGATACTTGGAACAAGGGACAGTTTAACTTTCTTGAGCACTAGCAGATTAACCAGTGGACCAAAGATTCTCTAGACCTGCCACATCACCTGCAAGTTTTTAAATAATGAAGAATAGCCATTTCAATCTACTCCATTAGATTAGCGGATTATAACGACATTCTCTTCGACTGAGTCGAATCCTATGGTGCGCATGAGGGATTAGTCAATGTCTTCCAGCTTCGGCTGAGAGTGTCTGACTTGAGTGTATAATAATAGTAATAGCAATAATATTTATTGTTTTTCAGACAATCTAGGATGGATGCATAATTAACAGTCATTGTACGTCTCAAGGGGGTACAATAATTAGAGGAGTAGATTCATTACAAGACGATTGAGGCAACGTTAAATGTAAGAAAAGAAACAGATCCTCGAAAAGCCATTTAACCTGTTCACGATTGGTTTCTGTCTATGCAACAATGTTGTGAAGCAACTGTGAGAAACAGGCTCATTTTCATGCTCGACGTCTGGGTAGAATTACTACTTCATCTGTAGAGAACCAAGTATGTAAACAAAATGGCAAAAGACATGAAAATTGGTTAGGAGGATTAGAAAGTTGAGGCGGCAGGCTAGCTATTCCGATTAGAGATGGTGTTTTCGAAAAGAATAAAAGATGTATTGAGTGCCGTGGAACGTTGGTCGTTGTGTATTTCTCGTGAAAGGTTTTTTTTATTAACATCAGTTTCAGGATTCTCGATTTTGTTCTTCCTGTATGCTGAAGTCGCTGGAAATTTCATACCGGTGCATGAGAATGCTTTTCTTATACTGCAGGCGATTTACAAGGAACATGACATTGCAATTGTAGTGTTGTCAGCACAGTTTCTAAATTTTAAATCAAATAAGAAACATTTGAGACACGCTACAAATACGTGTTTTAAACCAACATTGGTAACAACCTAGGAATACCTAAATAGGACTATTACAAGAGTAGAATTTTGAAACTTCTTTCAATATTGTCGGTTATGTGGAGAGTTACTAAGTTTTAATTTCACGTTCACGCATATTTTTCTACTTCGTAATTTAAATTAATTAATTTTGCAAAATAATAAAATTACTGAATGGAGATTTAAAGCAAATACGAATATTTTTAAATAGAACTTCTTCCTCTTAATGATAAACAATATTTAAAACTTCGTAAAGTTGACGGGAAAGGCATTAATGTATTTAATGTAGATGCAGAAAGTAATTTAATGTTTATTCGCCATGACTTGAATAATTTTAACAGATATAGATATTGGCTTTTACCTAAAATAATTTAGTTTCCTTTTAGTCGGGCAGACTGGAGAAAAAATAGAGTCGAAAAGTGACTGCTTCGAATGAAAAAAATGTTTTGTCAACTTATATAGTTAGGTCCCTTCCATCATTCCGACTAGTTTTTACAGGTCGCAGTCGGCGGGGGGTGGGGGAAACGGCCCATTAAAAGCAGGGGAAAGCAGTTTTTCCGACGTATCTCCGTAGGTGTTGGTCCCACAAAAAAAATCATACTTACCAAAAATGAAGAGCTTGACAAAACACGTAAGCTCGTTCCAACCCGAACCCGATCGCATAGTTAGTTTGCGAAATATCGCGATTGAAGTTGCGAAAAAACGAAAAATTAAATTAATTATTTCTCGAGAGGGAGTGGAGTTGGGGCCTCAATTTTTTCTAAGTAGAAGGGTATTGATGAACACTTCATGAGGCCGGAGGATGTGGATGGTGGGACAATTAGGAGGGTAGATATGGGGGGAAACTAAAATTATTAAGACGCTGATAACTTCCCTATTAATAGAGCTACAGCAATGTGGTCGGGACCAATTTTCGTATTTTTTTATTCGTTAAAAGGCAGCACTGACCGATTTTTTTTTTTTTGGAAATAAACGTCTGGCGCACAAAATAAAAAATGGCCAATTTTTTGCACGTCTCTTTCGGCTTGAAGGAAGGGGGTGGGGGAAATAAATTTTTTACCAATTAATAGCATTTTCTTTATCTTCAATTTCCGCCTGGCAAGATCGCGATCGGATGATTAGGAAGGGAAATACAGGCCGGAAAAGTTTTTGCTGTATAGCGGGAGAATGGAGAGGGGGGGGGGGTTCGGGCCTGGATGAAACTTTTGAGAAAAGTCTTTTCTGCTAGCTGAGGAGTGACTAATTTTGCAGCGGCAAGCTTATTGCTTACTGACTACAGTACCCAGTAGAGTTTACAGACTAACGAAGTCTAACGCTGATTCGTCATCGCTATCTTCATATTGGGAGAAGAGAAATACTCGTACACCCGTATAGATCTATTAATGCAATTATAAACAGTTCACTGACAGGTGATGACAATTCTAGGAGCGCTATAGAGCGGGAGAGAGTAAGCTCCCCCGGAGGCTCAACTGACTCGCTCGCCCGTTTTCGTTCTGTTTTTCCTCTTGTAACTCTCACGGGCGGACAGTGTATGGACATTGGGTACTTATGAAATAGAGAAGTCGAAAGAAAAGACTTTTCTCAAAATTTGCATTCCGGCCTAAACCCCCCCACCCCTCTCCGTTCTTCTGCTATACAGCAAAAACTTTACCGGCCTATACCTCCCTTCCTAATCATCCGATTGCAATCTTGCGGGGCGGAAATTGAAGATAAAAAGTGCTGCTAATTGGTGAAAAAATTATCCCCCACCCCCTTCCTTCATGTCGAAAAAAACGTGCAAGAAATCGGCCATTTTTTATTTTGCGCTCCAGGCATAAACAAAACAATCCGTCAGTGCTATCTTTTAACAAATAAAAAAATACGAAAATTGGTCCCGGCCAGATTGCGGTAGCTCTATTAATACAGAAGTTATCAGCGTCTTAATAATTTTGGTTTCCCTCCCCATATCTAATTGGAAGTTCAATCGCGATATCTCGCGATCTAATTATGCGATCGGGTTAGGGTTGGAACGAGCTTACGTGTTTTGTCAAGCTCTTTATTTTTGTAAGTATGATTTTTTTGTGGCATCAAAACCTGCGGAGATACGCCGAAAAACTGCTTTCCCATACTTTTAGTGGGCCGTTTCCCTAACCCCCCGCCGACTCTGCCGTGTAAAAACTTGTCGGAATGATGGCGGGGATCTAACTTTATAAGTTGGCAAAAACATTTTTTTCATTAGGAGCAGTCATTTTTTAAAACCCAGATCTGCCCCGCGATTTGTATTATTTTTAATTTTTGTTTTCTATGTACAGAATTTTCCTTAAGAATTCTTATATCGAAGTAAATATGGCAAAAATTACTATTGCCAATATCAGTCGACTCATCATGCGATATTGACAGCTTTGTCTATTAGCAATACATTTTTAGCTGGTTCCTTACCATCCTTGCCTATGTAGTTTAAACAATTTATGTTGAGGAATTTAAAGTTATTGTTATTTACCTCATTGCCTCCTATCCTAATTACATCGCAAAAAAATCACCGAATTATTCGTACCAGAATTTCGAATGATAGTAGACATAATTGTTTGATAATATTTTGACAAAAAAATAAAGACTATTAAAAATTGTCCTTTATGTATCATTTAAAAAACATAATGCAATAATGCATACATTTGCATGTGACTTTGTTACTAACAGAGGAGACAATAAGGAAAGTAACCGATTTTAATTCTGTAATGTAAATTATTTAAATTTTATAGGGAAAACTTCTCCTTGTACTTGTCGCAACAAAAAGAAATTTCAAATAATAAAACAGCAGCAGCTACAAAACTTTTCATTCTCGTAAAATGGGCGGCCTTTTTTTTCATTTCTAGGACTCCCACCATGTTGGCTTCAGCAATAAATTTCTTCGACATTTCTACGTCAGAAAGAGTTTTTGTTCAGAGTGCCTAGGAAAGTATATTTTAAGTGTTGCGTAATAATTCTGAATGTCGGGAGCTTTAATTAATATTAAAGACCATCAAAGTAGGTAGGTCTACATCGATTTACAATTAGATATCACAGATAATAATTAAATTTAATAAATCACCCTGTATTGCTTCATAGGCGTTAATACACATGTATTATTAAGAAAAATTTCAACTGTTGAATAGTTTCACTTCATCCGAGATTCTTTTTTCTCTTCGTAAATTTGCATATCCTGATACTCCGCCGTCACTTAGGGAATGAGATAGGTTATTCTTTCCTCTCTGCAGTATTTCTAATGATTAATGAGAACGCAAAGAACTAGGTCAGCTGATTTTTCCGTCGGATAACGCCTCCAGCTCTATCATTCAATAAATATTTTTGACATAAATCCACCAATAAAAGAAAAGATAATTATTTTACACTTAAGAAGTTATAAATCATAGATAATTAAGTGTAAAAAAAACGTCACAGGATCCTTTCATATTTCCTTGGTTGCTTTTTGCGAAATCTGTTTTATATTTGGCCACATCTGGAGTAAAATTTCACGGCACATAAATAAAGCCGTATCAGTTAACGCTGCATATGAGATGGCCATCCATCATTCCGTTTAAAAAAGTACGTCATTCCTCATACCCTAAATAAATTTAACATGATAAATTATCAACTGCAATTCGTAGCCTTTCCTCGCTGCTATTCAAATTCATCTTGTTTATCCTACACTTTGGGAAATTTTGTTCATTCATTTGCACATTAATGAACTGAGAGATAAAGTACATTATCTAGATTGCCGCAGTATTAACACAACGTGTCAGCCAGTAACGTCGTTGCGTAAAAATATTATATGACTCTTTCAACAAGCCTGTTAATGTGATATCTTTGTAAAGATTTAAAACCTAGGTAAAAATTATGTTTTGGAGAACAACGTAATTTTTAAAGAATTATGTTCTGTTTTTGTTTTTACTCTCGAGAGAAAGGCTGGAGAGGAACAAAAACATTTGTTCTTTGATACCAGAACAAAATTTAGAGAACAATGTTTTAAGAACAAAATTAACAATTTATAGAATATTGTGGCTTTAAATCTAGTCAATTCCCAGATTCATCTGGGGTACTTCAAGGCTCAATACTCGGGCTATTATTATTTATCTTATTCATTAATGACATAGTCAGTTGTTTTAACATCAACTGTCTGCTATATTTCTTTCTTTCTTTAACATACACCATTCCACAGTAGAACAGCAATTAATTACTGAATGGGATCAATGCAGATTTATAATAATATAACAACGAATATAAATACACTGAGGATATAATAAATATATGACTAAGAATATATGAATATATGACTACTATGATTATTATAAATATACTAAAGAGAAATACGGAAACCCTGATACATCTTCGACAATTTTTTTTTGCGTTTTGTTAAGTCAATCGAATACATGGATGAACTTTTTTAAAAATGAAAGTACAAACCTTCTAGTTATAAAAAAAAATAGGGTGCTTCTTCTTATTTGCTCGCATCCTCCTATTTTGGCGTCACTTCCGGTAAAATCCATGACGCAGGAAAAATTTGCATATATGGAAAGTGAATCCCTGTAGGTCTACCTACTCACTCATACAAAGCTTTTTATGTATCTTATTCATAGGAAATTTGTATAGCCGGCTCTCCACCTATAGTTCTTTATGTGGAAATCCAACTATTGGATATAGATTATCTTCCTTGTAGATAGTTCGTGCTAAGTTTCCTCGAAATCGGTGGTAACACACCTTTGGCTGATAGGAGATAGTCGATACGCGGTTTACCACTTTCGGGGGTAGTTTTTGGCCGCTTGGGGGTGGGGTGACTTCGGAGAGAGAGTTAACCATCGCCAACGTATTCAGCATCCTCGAAAACGGGGCCGTGACATAGTCTCATTAGGCTACGAAAAATTTGTATTTCTGTCCGACTTGCAGAATGGAGGCCTAGGTCTCAATTTTTTTTATGACATCTATCACTCCTGCCACCACCATCCTCACTCCATTATTAAAACGGTTAACAAAATAAAATAGTGATTTAGTGTGTATAAGAGGACAAAAGTACTCGAAAAATTATTTGTATCCACTCCACTCCCACCCCATTTACAAAACTAAAATGTCTTAGGTACCTGGGTTATTAGATATTGCCGATGTGGTCGGTCGGTCGAAAAGGTATTAAAGTGGCATATCGTTTTATCGGTTTTTGGAGGAGACGATTTCAAACATTATATTATTAAAATTCTATGAGCAATTGTTTTCATCCACTGGAGTGTAAATATAGTATCAAGAGAGATTCGACTTGGAAATCTGGATGTGGAGATAGTGATTCCTTAGGGCAGCGATTTTTCTGTAGAAGAACGTAGTCACCAGTCTTGCACACATTGAACAGATAAATTTTTATTTTTAATATCCACGGCAGTAAATCTGTTATCTCTATTAACTATTTATTAGAAGCTCTTATTCATTGTCGCTTTCAAATTTTGATAGCGTGTACGACTTTTACAGCGTCTTAAAACTTTTTTATTGATCTACAAAAGAGAAGACAAGTTACATAAATTTGACCGGTCTGGTGGTGCTGTATCATAGTTTTTCGGTTATTTAGATAGGTGTTGTGGCATTATCTTAAAGTTTAATGTATTCTTCGACTTCTCGGTGTTTTTGAGGGATTAACGATAAGCTAATGTATCTAGAGCATTATATCTAGATTGTACATAATTTAAGTATTATGTATTTTACTTGTTGATTCAATAAATGTCAATAAAAATAAGGAAAATAGTCGATCTAGAGCGATGCTATTTTAGTGGCCACATACTGATTTGAGAAATCGTTTTATCATCATTATAAATTATTATGTCCTAATGATAGAGACAATATTTTTGTCTCAACATTTTTATATTTTGTAAGTCTTGGTATACTTTTAGATAAGTGAACGTATGCTGGTATTATAAATTGGTACTACATAGTCGATGAAGTGGAATAGAAATTATTAAAAATGTCATCTTAAAAACACATAATTGTTTTTAAAGGAAACAAAGCTCTAGCTTGATTAGAACTGGTCGAAATTTTGATTACACGTCCGCCATATTAAATTTAGAATGAGTCATATTGTTTCTCGTATTTCACTCGTCAAGCCCTTTCATTTGATACCCATATTAAGGGGGTTGCGAAGAAAAAGGTGATCCGTTGTCTTGCGACATCCGCCATATTGGATTTAGAACGATAATAGATATACTGTATTACCGGACCTATACACGTGTGCCAAATTTCAAAGCTCTAGCTTGCTTAGAACTGTTCGAAATTTTGATTGCAAGATTTAACCTAAACAATCTAACACACTAACAAACACACTAACATTACATGTTAAATAAAATCTTTTTAAAACGAATTAAAACATATCTTAATATTCCAGAACAGAATATTTAGTAAGAAAATGTTATCACAAGTTGCAATGAACAAATTAAAAAATCGTATCTCCACGAAAATTGTCATTATTGCGATTTAGTGTGTATGAAAATAAAGGTTCCTAAAAATGTTTTGTCAGACGATTTCAAATACTGTATTTTAAAATTTTATAAGCAATTATTTCCACATACTGGAGTGTAAATATAGTATCAAGATGTTTTCGATTAAAGAGACTCGGATGGGAAATTAAAATGTGGAAGTAGTAATTCCAGCGGCTTTTTCATGAATAATACTTGCTGCCTTATACTCCTCCAGATAATCATATCGCAGATTGAATTTATCCAAACATTCCATCCTACAATAAATTTTTAATGTGTATTGTTCGCTTCTACTAACAAGTTTGAACTTTTATAAGAAATAACTTTTAATATGCCTCTTTTACTTGGCCAAGTATATAATGAGGCAAAATTTATAATAATTATTGTGGATAAATTTTTTTAGAAATTCGGTTCATGACACGCTGAAATCAGATATCGATCAGAAAACGTGTTTATGTATGCGCGTAAGCGCGCGTGTGTGCGCGTACGCGGCTTTGCGCGCACATGTGGGCGTATGTGTTAAAAGAACCTTTCTTGTATAGAGTAGCGGCAGAATGACTACTAACGTTTCAGTGGAGCATTTCCGAATTACTTCCTGTGGCTTTTATATTTATGTGTATGCGTCGATTTGTTTTTTTTCCTGATTTTACAAAAATTTAATAATTGTTTGTTGCCGCGACTGTCATATACAGTAAGTACAAACAATTCCGTAGTGAGTAAATGTAATGTTCGAGTGAATATTATGTTTTTGTTATGTTAAAACATTTGTTTGCGTAGGTGAGATGACATTTAATTTTTTGTAATATATTGTATATGTGACAAAACAATTAATTATTAATACTCAATGAAAATTTACCGTTGTTTATAGTTTAACATTGACTTTTCTGTCGGGCCTTCTTTGAATAACAAGATGGAAAAATTGATTTCGCGAAACTAGGGCTTAATGGATGGTCCGATTTTGTATTATCTATAAAATGTGCAAATCTTTGAGCACTTATTCGGTTGCCATAAGGACCCCCCCGAGCTATAAAATGAATTAACAAAATTAGTATTTTCTCAGAATATTTTGAATTGTTAACTACACACATATTTTGTATTTCATGCTTTGATCCACTTTTCCCTCTGCTCCAGTTTATACAGACTTGTTAAAGGAGATTTTCATTTCGAAAAAATTGCCCGATCGATGATTTTTGTTGAAACGTGTTCAGAAAGGTGTGGAGAACAAAATATCAAAATGCCACCGCGGGAAATTATGCAGCATTTCCAGCGTGAACGGACGGCCGACGTAGCGCGAGTTGGAGCGTTAATTAACAAATTACTGCACATATTATATATGTTTCTTTCAGAAAATGTTATGTTCTTTCCAATGGTTTTGTTAGTTCTTTCATGCAAATTTAATTCAAAAAGTTATTCATGAAGTATCGTATTGCACCTAAATTGTTTAATACAGAATTTTCCACACAATTTCTCGCGGTGGCATTTTGCTTTTTTGTTCTCCACATCTTTGTGAACACATTCCAACAAAAATCATCGATCGGGGAATTTTGCCGAAGTTTGGGTCCTTTTTGTCTAATTTGACTCCCCTATGTGGGAAATGAATGAAACTTTATATTTTTAGTATTATTCGATCTATTTCCACAGTTAACCACGCTACAAACATCTCTGCATGATTTTTCCACGATATTAGCCGGAGATTATGTTACACAATAACAAACACTAAACTGCTGATTTTGACAATGTCAATTGTAGCTGCGGCGTTCCCAACACTTCCCACTTTGGTGGCATTAAAGTAAACCCAGAAATTTGCGCGTTCTTTAAAAGCTTATAATAAAATATTTATTAAAAACAAGGCTTTTCCTATTCACGTACGTGTAAACGACACAGGAATTAACTTTCTACTTGGCCACTACGAGCGCTAGCTGTCACGTACAGATAAGCTCCGCCTTTCTGCCAGTAGTCTATACATGATTACAGTTCTGACCTGAATCATTTCGAATTTGGTATATGTAGAGTGAGGTC
Organism: Stenurella melanura; assembly: GCA_963583905.1. NCBI lineage: Eukaryota > Metazoa > Arthropoda > Insecta > Coleoptera > Cerambycidae > Stenurella > Stenurella melanura. The sequence goes on from OY757309.1 coordinate 89,403,008, forward strand.
TATACATAACGGATAAATTCATTAGCTATGTAATTTAAAATGACATGTTTTTGAGCATAATTTGATACCGCCCCCTTCAACCCCCTTTGGGATGATAGCTAATTCTTTAAAATATTTAACGAGGGTGCGTGTGATAGCTCATTTGAAAGGGTTTTTAATCTTTATATATTCTCTATATAACGGGTGCCTCAGCAAGAGTGCCGGATTTGAATTTGCCGCCATTTGGTTTGTGCGATTAGTTTCGTGTTTATTTGTTGACAGTTGTCATGTACAAACCACGCGATTAGAAATCATGCAGCAGTATTTAAACAAGCAACGTTTAATTATTGTGAAAACTCACTACAAAAGTGGTGAAAGTTTTGCGGAAACAGTTCGCAGACTACGTGCAATTTTCGTTCGCAACAATGCACCAATTGAGTCGACAGTTCGCCGTTTAATTAACAAATTTGAGACAAAATTTACGTTGATGGATGAGAAGACCACTGTGCGCCGCCGTCCTTGTCGGTCGCTCGAAAACATAGCCGCAGTGAGGGAAAGTGTGGTCGAGAATCCAGACACTTCCATTCGGCATCGTGGTCAAGAATTGAACATTACCAGAGCCACTCTGCAACGAATTTTAACAAAAGGTCTTCATTTGCACGTATATAAGATTCAATTAACGTAAGAAATCGAGCCAAGGGACCATGCGCAGCGACGTGGATTCGTTGATTGGGTGCTGGAGCACGGCGAAATTGATGTGGATTCCTGTAAGAAACTCATTTTCTCGGATGACGCACATTTTCAACTAAACGGGTATGTAAATAAGCAGAACTGCCGAATTTGGGGTGCTGAAAATCCTCGTGTAATACTGGAGAAACTAATGCATCCACCGCGAGTAACTGTTTGGTGCGGATTTAGGGCTGACGGAGTGATTGGACGGACCGTAATTCTTCCAAAATGCGGCTGGAAATGCGCTATCAGGTGTGCGGTATCGCGAAATGTTAACCGAGTTTTTGTGGGCCGAATTGGATCGAATTGATGTGGATGATATGTTTTTCCAACAAGATGGTGCGACCTGCCACACAGCTCTCGAAACAATGGCGTTACTGCGGACCAGGTTTCCACACCGTATCATTTCGCGGTTTGGCGATCAACATTGGCCACCAAGGTCGTGCGATTTAACGCCGATGGACTACTTTCCTTAGGGTTATCTGAAGGACAAGGTGTATGAGAGTAAGCCACAAACAATTGAACGCCTTATAGAAGGGATACAGCGCGTTGTTGCGGAAATAACGCCACAGGCATGCAAAAAAGTCATCCAGAACTTTATGAAGAGAATGACCGTGCGCCAGAGGTCCCGTGGTGGCCATTTGCCGAATGTCGTGTTTCATATTTAATCGTAACTATTCCGTTTCACGTTGAAAAATAAATACTCGCTTAATTAAAAAAAAAACTGTTTTTTTAACATTAAAAATTCAGCGCTTTTGTTGAGATACCCTTTATATTCTTCGTCAAGAAAATTGATTTTGAAAATTTTAAAATGTATTTGAAATGTATATCCTACACTATTTATGCCTAATATCTATCAAATCTGACTTTTCCAATTAATTTTGAGTCAAATCATAACATTCAATTTAGAAGTGTCGTTTTTTCTGATACGCAGGTGGCAAAATACCCAACAAAATGAAAGAAGTATAAAGGGTATCTTTTTACATATCAGAAAAAATTATAATTTCTTTATTTGCTACATCTGTGCAAACTTATGATTCTAACTGATTGTCAAGTTGATTATTATTTTAACAATGAGCCTTTCGGTTACCCAAAGAAGTGAAATTTTGATATTATTAGAATGTGGTGTTAAAACAAAAACGCAGAAGCAGGTATGCGAAATCTTCAATACTAAGTATCCTGACCGTCGCATTTCTCAGTCTATGGTTAGTAGAGTAGAAAACAAATTTCGTGAATTTTGAAATGCCACAGATATTCCTAAAACTGTAGGAATCGCATTTTAGACGAAGAAAAGAAATTGGATATATTGTTAGATATTCAATATAATCCACATGAACCTACAAGTTGCCGCCGATAATGATGTTAGTAAAACGTCCATATTGCGTCTTTTAAAAAGTAAAAAATTCACAGATTTCGCAATTCTTGCAACCATTGGAACATTGGAAATGATAACACCATACATAAAACATCAACTTATTCCGGACTCGGTTTCGCCTCGTCCGGAAACAACTACGATCCGTCCCAAAAAACATGATTTTAGGTACTTGTTACAAAAATAACTATTCGGTTATTGGTCAATCTTTGTGACCATGGCGAGCGACTAGGATTGGCGCTGACCACAACCACATTATAACTTCATGTTCTCCGCGCATACTCATACTCTGCACACTTGCTCAGTATTACGTCAGCTAATCTAGACTCTTTCATGTCGGCGGCCCTGGATAAAACTCGTAACTTTGGCCCCATATATGAACATTAACATTTCCAACGTTCCACCCCCGCACCCCCTTTTTTGCGACGCTAATACTGCCTACGGCGATGATAGTTATTAAGATAGCAAAATATAAATCATCCTAACTTACCTAACCGCCTAACCATCCCATGAAAGATTGATATCATTGTAGGAAAAAGAAGGAAAATATTATTTTTGCCGTCAAATCAAACTTGAATTTACGAAAAAAATCATTAATCGTTATAATAATAATAATAATAATAATAATAATAAAAATAATAATAATAAACTGCTTTACTTGCTGAATAACTTTACATTAGTTTTAGCATTGTCAAGGTATATAAAGAACAGACATACATAGAACTCACAACAAATACATATAAAATATTTTAGTGATACACTTAAGGCTAAAATAACAATCACATACACCACTTTTACAAAATTTATAATAAGACAATATTAAGTTTTATAAGTTAAAATAATAAAAAAAGTAAACTACCGAAAAATTAATGAATGAAGTTAAGACGCAGTAAATAATAAATATATATCATTGAAGGCTATTAATTATGGTGTATCAAATACTTTATCAAAATATTCTTCGATACTGTATGGTACTAGAGTGGTGAGTAGTTCTTTGATCTCTATTTTGAATTTGGAGAAAGATAATTCCTTTAATTTGTTAGGCAATTGATTGGACATTTTAATAGCCATATACAAAAAACTTTTATGGGTTTTTTCTAGTCTATATTGGGCGAGAACTAATTCGTTAGATTTTCTAGTCTGATACTTATGGTTGATACTTTGTTTCTGAAATTGTTGTTCATTTTTTTAATGTAGATTAGACAGTGATATATGTATAATACCGGGAACGTTAAAATTTTTAATTGAGCAAATAGGGGCCTACAAGTAACACGTGATGTATTGTTAGTTATTGTCCTAATTTCCATTTTCTGTAATAGAAATATCCTACTCCATTCAGTCGAATTTCCCCATATAAGTACACCATAAGACAATTGTGGTTGAAACAGTCCGATATATGCCATTTTACTTATTTCTATTGGAACATATGAAGCTATTTTACGTAGTAGGAATACTAGGCTTGACAATTTGTTAGCTACTATGTTGATGTGGTCTTTCCAATTTAAGCTTTTGTCTAAAACTATACCTAGAAATTTTGTGAATGGCCCTTTACAGTACATTCGAATTTTGACATTTAAATATGGTGGGTGTCATTTGGGGAAAGTAAAATATTTTTTTATCTAAAAATGAGGCGTCTTAGAACAGCAATCTCTGAGAAATAAATTAGCGAAATACAACAACTTTCACGAGGTATTTCAAACGCTCGAGTTTCACGCGCCTTGGTTGCACACGTAATCCCACCAATCATCATCGAGGACACAACAGAAGAACTTGCAAACCGGCAACACTGCGATCACCGAGCGTGCGGATAGTGGATAACCTTAAACTTTCATTTGAGCTGTCGTCTTTTCTGGGGCATTTTCGGTCGTATTTTCACAGAATGGAACAAAACACTGCTTGCTAGACATTTTAATCGAAATCGGAAGCTTTCAATTTACGCTAACCTTAAAACCAAAATGTTAACATCAACAAGCTGTCAAACATCTAGTCATGAGCGATATGTCACTGCCGGTGATTAAATCACCGTGATTATATAAAATATTAATATAAAGTGTAATTTACATCGTTTTACTTTCAATTCATACTTGTCCAGTGCTGCTTAATGCAGCCATACATTCACACAAACAAATTACGGCGAACGGTAAACATATCAGCTTGCAGATTGTGATGGCGTTAGTTCAAAACCACCGGAAGTGAAAAATATAAGTCGCCGTTAAGGAGTGATTGGAAAATCGCGATATCGCGCATCACTACAAAAGTCAATTGAATGCTGATTTTGTACAACGTTGCCGAGTCGCCTTTTACACTATTGGCTTGGGATTGCTGACGTATTAATGGCGCGTTACGGATAATCGTTTAAATTGGACTTGTAAATAGGTGATTTTAATTATTTTTTTTTCTGGCTCTAATCTGCATCAAAATAGAAATTGAAAAAATACGGGTATTTTAATTTTTCATAAAATTTATGATTCCGCAATAAAAAAAATATGCTGGAAAGACCCATTGATCATCTATAGAATTTCTTAACGTAAAGCGTATATGTATTGTTTTATCTTTGTTAAGAGATAATCTGTTGGCAGCGAACCAGTCATCAGCACGAGTTTGAGCTGAGGCATTAATTTCATTTAACTCTGTTATATTTGTCCCTCTACTATACAGAATGGTGTCGTCAGCGTATTGTATGCTATTTACATTGTTCATATAATTTGAGAAATCATTCACATATATAAGAAATATGAGTGGACTTAGGATGGAACCTTGAGGCACAAAACAAAAATAAAAATTCGGCTTGCCCAGGAGTTGACAAACAGCGCTATAGCAAGGAAGAAATAGTTGAACAGACAAGACGGCACGGAGAGAGCAAATTTTGTAGCATCGAGCCGGCATTGTTGGACTGAGAGTTAACAACGCATTAATTTTGTGGTGTGCGGCTGATGATGAATACTAGGACAAGGAATAAATAGTGAGAGAAATGATATCACACTTCTTTATTCGTTCGCCGCAGCAGCACCAATGCGTCCCGGCTCGATGTTATAAGATTTGCTCTCTCTGTGCCGCCTTTTGTTGAACAGGCGGTACAATATCGATCGGCGCTGACCCACTACACGGCAACGCTTCCCACATAGTAACAGGCTCTCGCTCAGCATTATATCATCTGACCTTGATACTTTTATGTCGACTGCCTTGGAAGAAACTCGTAACTTTTGTCGTATACCGCTATACGCGAACATTAACATTTCCAATGTTAAAATACCGCTCATATAAAATTCATTTGATTCAAGACCTTAACGACGATGGCCCTGATCACCGATTGTAATTTTGTGAAATCATGGCAAATAGATGCCAAGATGATCCGTTATTTATAAATAACATTCTTTTTTCTGATAAGGCAACATTCATCTTATTTGGAAGTCAACAAACAGAACTGTAAATACTGGTGTACAAAAAATTCACATTGGGTGATGGAGGCTAATACTCAATATCCTGGAAAGGTGAACGTTTTGCTGGAATTATATATTTTCAAATTATATTATCGGACCAGATTTATTTGATAGCGCATTTCTTAGTTCCAGAGTTAAGAATACATTTACCAAATTATGACAACCCTAATGGAAATATTTAGTATCAGTTGGACGGAGTTACACCACGTTTTGCATTGGAAGTAAGAGCCTATCTCAATCAAGTTTTTCCCAGTAGGTGGATCGGTAGACACGGCGAAATTTAGTGGCCTGTAAATTCTCCAGATGTGACCCCGCTTGACTATTTTTTATGGGGTTACTTATACCAAATAACGTCGATGATTTAAAAGACAGAATAAGGCAAGGAATTCATGAAATCACCCCGAAAACGATACAAAATGTTTAAGAAGAATATCAGCAACGCCTCCAAGATTATTAAGAAGCAACGTGCGCTCAATCTGAACATTTGCTTTAAACTGTATCATGTTCTTCTATTTAGTTGGTAACATTAAAAATGTAATATTTTTCAATAAAAAATTTGAGATTTTAAAAAATCTTATATTGCTGGATCGCGAATTAATAACCATTTTAAATGAGCTATCACACGCACTCTGGTTCCATTTAAAAATTGTAAAGGGGTAGCTGTCATTCCAAGGGGTTGAAGGGGAGGTATAGAATTATGTTCAAAAAATGGCATTTGAGAATTAAAAATTGATATGTTTAAAAGTGAATTATTTATTATTTGTTTGCTAATAGTAATGGAACATATTCTTTATAGGATTTTGCAAACAGCGGAAAGAAAAACTATCTATGAGAACTATAAGAAAAACTAGGTCTAAAAATATTAATGAAATCTTTGCATTCTTTTGATAACCTGACTTTTGGTTATGCTACCAAGTTAAAATTCTGAAATAAATATGTCCAATTTCTTATTTGACATTCTCATTATAACACTAGCAACCAACATAGTCCCCTTCGGCTAAGCAGATTAAACTAGTATCTACATGGTCCCCTACTGTATGTAAATTCAGTTAAAAATGAGAACAAAGGCCTGAAATTAATTAATTTACCTACCTTGTATTTACATTTTCATAAAATCTCTCATTCAGTTCCTTGGAAATGGTTAGCCTTTGAAACGTTTTTCCCCTTATTCTGAGCTCATCAGAAAGGCCCAAAGCCTCTAATAACGATGCTCCATGCAAAACCAAGGCAATATCCATGATATACGGGTGAAGATCTGTTGTTTTTTATCAGTCAATGTCAAATATAAATATTTCATACTTATTCATGGATATTGCCTTGGTTTTGCATGGAATATCGGTATGAGTGGTTTTGTGCCTTTCTGATGAGCTCAGAACAAGGGCATTTCCAAGAAATTGAATAAAAGATTTTATGAAAATGTATCCATTAGAATGAAAAAAAATTAAAGACAAGGTACCTAGGTAGATAAATTAATTTCGTGCCTTTGTTCTCATTTTTAACTAAATTTACACATCGTAAGGGGTCATGTACATACTAGTTGGATGCTAGTGTTATAATGAGAATGTCAAATAAGAAATTGGACAAATTTATTTCAGAATTATAACTTGCTAGCATAACAAGGTCAGGTTATCGAAAGAATGCAAAGATTTCATTAACATTTTTACATGTAGATTTTCTTTTAGTTCTCATAGATACTTTATCTTTCCGCTGTTTGAAAAATCCTATAAAGAATATGTTTCATTAAAAATTGACATGTTTTAGGATTTTGTTCACTGTATAACAAAATATGGTATATAACAAAAAATGGCATGGTCTTTGATTAAACACACAAAAACGAGTAGAAGTCGCAGTTGAACTTACTCACTTTTGCTCTTTTCTTAATGTTGTAATAATTAGTTTATAATTACTTAATTATGAGATCGTGGTTCGTAATAATAATCAACGTCATGAAATTGAAAATGATTTAGCTATGTTTCGAATTAAAATTTTAGGTAGCACAAGACTCAACAAATAGGAACATCACAGTCACTAATTTAATTGACTGAAGGTGAAATTAAATTAGCTTGACGTCGAGTCGCAGCTTGGAGAGAATACTGTTCGATTCAGACAGCAAATGAACAGCAGAGGGCCGTATGAAAAACTAAGATACTAACGTCAAGAATAATTACATTACAATTTTAAAAGGTTCTTTTGTGAGCTCTAATTTTCCGAATTTGCTATTATAATTTTTGACAATCAGTTAATAAGTTTATTAAATTGGCCTGACTTAGCGCGGCGTCAAGTAGAAGAAAAAATACTAAAAGTGGAAAGAATTCAAAGTGAAAATATTATAAATGAAAATATTGATTGCATTTGTGTATTCAGTCACATTCTCAGTTCATGGTGCGTTCACATCTAATATATTATTATACCTATTTGACTTGTCTGTCACAATAATCATGGGTGCTCTTAATAAATTAGGAACAGTTTGGACTAGAACAGGAACAGGTTAAAATTGTTATATAAAAATACTGTTTTAGCTTATCTCCAAACGGTGAACACTATTGACTACCTAATTCGATGCCCGCAATACACAATAATCTTTTCTGCGCGATAATATTTATATTTATAATAAGATACATTATTGTATTTTAGTAATTTGCTGATAAGCAAAAGAGTTTAGGATGGTTCAAATTTATACATGTGAAAAATAAATTTCCATTTTTTTTTTCATCTTCCAGATTTGATCAAAATGCCAAGAATGTAATCTCCAAATTTAAGTAAAATCGATAGATATTAAAACGCGCCTCCGACCATGAAGTTTCCCATGTATTTTTTATGGGTATAAGAAATGTTTTCGTAAATTTACGATAGAATCTTTAAATATAAAGGAAATTAATGTTTATTATTGTTTACTTTAGATTTTTTGCGCAAATTATTATTAATTATAATCACATTTTAGATTTTATTAATATTGTTATCCCTTTCAAATCGTTTAAAGAGTTATAATTTATTTAAACAATTAAATTTTGTTAGAAATTTGTAACATTTTCACCCTATTTTTAATATCACAGTTGTCAGAAGTTTACGAATTAAGGATAATTTTTCTAATCAAACCCACATAAGAACTATTGGTCCTCAAAATGACACTATATAGACAAAAGTACAGTAGCGCGTATTTTCGGCGTTTATTATTATTTATTTGCTATTCTTTTGCAGAAATTGTTTCTAATTTGTCACATTCCAGTTAATATTTTAAGGTTATTTAAGTTGTTTAAACAATTATAATTTATTTAAACAATTCCATTTTGTTATATATTTGTAGCATTTGCACTTTTTAAATTTCACAAGTTAGTTATTTAATTTTGTTGATTAAGAGTTTGCTAATAGAACGTGCAAATTATTTAAACAATTAGGGTCGAAGGAAATATTTAGACCGGGCAAGTACCTTGGCGCCTCTAATTACTTATTAATTAAAAATATACGCCCAGATTATAAGCTGTTTACGTTTACTTTACAAATTGAACTATCTAAATACATATTTTTATACTTATATAATATATATTTAAGAAAAAATTGCCTTTAAGTCTTCGCGTCGGAAAAGTTTTTAATGCTGGATTTATAGTCAATTACGCTTAATATGTCGTACTCGATGGACATCATCGCCAGCGCAACTAAGGGATCTTGTAACATTGAAGGCAGCAAATAATTATTTGCTTATTTAAGTTAATTTAGGGACACTTCTTTCTCCTAATGCGACGGTTATGGGCAATGTTAATAAAATACGCAACGCCACAAACAAATGTAATAGGAAACTTCTGGATTAAATAGATTTTACAGTTGAAAAGTACATTGGTTGGTGAATTTCCAGGGCCAGGGGCGACTAGTGAAGACAATACCGTAAGCTCCTGGTAAAGCCGTAGTTCATCAACATCTCGATAATTACCATTTGTGAGCGATAGTATTGTTCAATAAGTCTTTGCTGTTCATTTCACTATTAATATCGTACAAGATAAGAAAGATAAGAATATCGTTGCATTTTTGAAGCTACTCAAATCTTTCTTCTAATGAATTTATAGCTACATCTCAATTGAAAAAAATTAATTTATCTTAATCGCCTGTTTTGGTTCAACTACAGGAGCATCTCCACTCTCCACTTTCATAGTTGAACTGTAGTTTTATTTTTCTTGGGCGAATTCTTGTGGACTTCTCAAATTTTGGCTCTGTTTCTAAAATTTCTGCTACATCTCTAGCGTTCTCTAAAATTTATTCAAAAAAAATATGTATATTAGTAAGATGGATAATAATGTTTATGTAGATTTTAAAGCATTTTATTCTGATGTGGTCTGCTAATTGCTAATATTTTGTTACTCGAGTTAATAGTAATTATGGATGTAATTATTGTGGCTATTATTATTTGTAAATAAGTGTTCTGTCCGGATTGGTATTTTTAAATATTATAATTTCTGTTGCACCAAGCGCTCGGGTCGTCCGGCCCTTCCGCAGTCCCTGTAAACAATATGTTGTTTGTTACCATCATTCTTCAGAATAGAGGTAGAGAGTCACAGTTTTCAAAACTTTTCCATTTTTTCCCCATTCTACTCATATTTAAAATACAGTGCATTGATAATTGTTTAAACAAACTGGAATATCACTAATTAAAAATAATTTTGTGCAAGAAAAATCGTAAATAAATGATAATACAGGTCAAAAAACGTGATACTTTACACTATTCTACTACTACTTTGCACTTATGTAGTAATTTTGAGGCACAATAGTTCTTTTGAGGGTTTAATTGAAAAAGTTATTGTTAATTCGTATTCCTTGCACTATTATAAAATTAGTAAGGGAAAATATTACAAATTTATAGCAAAATACAATTGTTTAAGTAAATCAAAATTGTTTAAACAGTTTGAAAAGCAATAAAATATTAATACAATCTAGAATATGACTAATTAATTATAATTTCTGCAAACAAATGTCAAATAACCAATAATAAATATCAATACCTATGGGTCCTACTAAAGGGTCTCATAAGAGTTTGCGTAGAAAAAAGGTCTATGAACTCATATTTCGTTGGGCAATTTTGAAGAGGAAACTTAGTGCGATTTGTATTTCATGAGATTTTAATCATTGAAATACATGGGAATTTCATAGTCTCGGAGGCACTGGGGGTGAGAGAAAAAAAAATTAAACTCGATTTTTTGAGCCACCCTTCTGCACACACATCCAGTTTCATAATTTATAAATTGAGAAAATTAAATTTGAATAATTCACATTGTACACAAAATACATTTCTAGAACTGGAATCTTAAATACAAGTTCTGCTTACGTGGCATATTTCCACTGGTATACATACATGAATATCGCCTTAAAAGAATACTACAACTATTTGTTTGCAACGCAGTTGCCATTAGCTTGGCAGTCAAAATGCATTATGACTATGCAAATTTCTTTAAAACTCCTTACAGTTCCTCCTAGAACTGAAATGGAAAATAAAAAGAAAGCGAATTTTGTTTTGTAGTCGACTCCCCTCAGAACATATTGACTCTACGCATCAAAGCTCGATTCCTAATGGGTTTCCAGAAGCGTTTTGCCGGATATCACATTCATATCGAGTATATAAGGACTATCAGGAGACGTTTTTATTGGCATGGATCGAACCATCAAGTACTAGTTTGGACATTAGTCAGATACGCTATTTCAGGTTTGAGCTGTGGTTTTACTTTAGAAATCGATAATTCGATTTATGAATTCTCACTCCATTGCCCTTAGATATTCCGTTTACATATTATATAATTTATCTATCTACGAAAAAGTTAAGTTTTAAATAGTTGCAATGCAACTTATGTCTATACAGGGTGTTTGGTAAGGCGATGCCGACCTGGAACAGGGTGTAGAGGGGTCATGCGGCATCTATTTGAACCAAACATAGCTATGAAAAATACTACGGTATTTTCTGTATCTCTGAACTCAGTTCGAGCAACGAGGAGCTGCGGTAGCAGCAGCAGCAGCAAGCAGCTTTCAGTCAGAACCTGATGATGGCAGAAGAGATTTCACCGCAACGTCGTTCAGACAACCATGGCTCCAACATGAGCCTACAACTACACGGGAAAACACCCATAAGCACTGATGAAAATTGAGATTTTTTAAAAAGGAACAAAATCGGCAATATAAAAAAACCATAGCATTTTCCATATAGGTATGTTGGGTTCATATAGATGCCACGTGACCTCTCTACCACTTTGTTCCAGCTCGGCATGATAATTCTGAAGTTATAGTTTTCCTTTCTCTAATGCAGGATGTCCTAGAGACAAGTTCTCCGGAAGGTATAATTAGGTTCAAAGTAACAGTAATAGTCCTTGTAAATATATTTCTACGACGCCTACTCTCGGAGCTTGTAATGTTGTAATAGCAAGTCTATTTAACAAAATTTAATTTCTGCCTCAATATTTCGAAATCTGTCTTATTTTCCTCGCATTAAATCTAAAAGGAAGTATTGTTTTTGTGAGAAAATCACTTTTTCGAGATATCTTTAGATTGTCACGTTTCAGACTATGTAGATTACAAAAATTAAGGTTGTCAATCTGTCAGTAAGTCTGTTCTCTGCCGGCACGGTAGCTCAGGCGGCTAAGCGTCTTAGTGGCAAGCGCACCTGGTCAGACCGTCTGTGGTGTACTGGTAGGTAGTTGTCGCTTAACTGACGAGGAAATACTATATAATTTGACTGGAGAATATACAGGGTGACACCCTAAACAAATAAATAATAAAAAAATGGGAGGGAAGATAATAATTATAGTTAACCTAATTGTCATGGAAGATAGTATAGTATACTTTTAATAAAAAATAAACAGGGTGGTCACCCTAAGAAATAATTTAGTCTTGAATGAAAACTGTAAATTAATATGGTAAGAGTGACAATTGAATATCATTATCTTTTGTCGTAGTTTTTTAATTAATAATTTTTTAGCGTGACCACTCTATATATTTCTAAATAAAAAATATATTAGGTTTTCTTTATGACAATGGTAACAAATATTATCGTCCTTCGACATTAGAAAAATATACAGGGCAGTCTTCCAACAGGAAAAAAACAATTAACAAATGAATGGTGCTAAATAAAGAAAGTTCTGTGTAAAACTTTTACTGACTTCTTTTTATGCACTACTTATCTTTAAAATGTTGACAAATTTTCTTTAAATAATCTGTATATTAGTAGATAGATCTGTATAAACCAGGATACTGAAATTAAAGTTACAATGTTGAGTGAAAAACAAGTTTTATGAATGAAAAATAATCACACAAATTAAATATCTTGCGGCAAAAAGAGAGTAAATGGTAATTCGTATAAACTTGACGTAGGTACATGTGTTTGGTCAATTTCGAGTGGCACGTTATCCAAAAATATGCATTGACAAGAAGGACTTGTGAATACATAATTCTTTAATAGCCAGTGTGCTATAAATTTTTTGCTTTCGGCTTAAAATATATTTTATTTAAGAACAGATTAACACCTGAAGTTATTTATTTAATTTTATTTTATTGGTTATTTATTTTCTAGGATTTTATTTAGAACATTCACCAATCAAACTGTAATAAATATTTTTATTTTAGGGATTAAATAAACTAGCTAATTTAAGTTTTACATGTTTTGTTTTTTACTTTCCCGAAAAATAAAGACCAAGAATAAATTTCTGAATCGAGATTAATGGTGTTAGTATTATTTTTAACTTAAATTAAATAGATATCAACCAACGTTGATTTGGAAATTACCGCGAAATTCTTTCACTTCATAAATATTTCGTTCTTTACAATTAAATGTGTATTATAAGCCGGAAACTGTACGTAGAGTTTCCTTTGAACAAAAAATTATGTTGGAACATATTGTTGCTTGTCCCCGAATTAAAACAGTATTTTTTTCGTATTTGGGTGATTTCTTTAACGCCTTATTTATATTAACGTCCCGGTAAAGTTTAGATATAGCTATTACACCACTCAAACCAAGATACGTAAGCAACAACCATTACCTGCGACAGTGCCATCTGCCGCAGCCGCAGCCGGGACTCGAACTCAGGAGAGATAATAACGACTAACCGTGTTCTGTCACATGACCGCGGTTTAGCCCTCTGCTACCATCTCGGTAACAGATTAAAATCGCTAAATATCGATACCCTAGCTGGAATTCGAACCCAGGGCTCCGTGGTCTCAAGCCTAACGCGTAATCAACTGAGCCGACAAATTCTCTTGTTAATGCTTTTACCTCTTAGTAACGTCTTGAGCACATGTGTATTTTCTAGGCAATAATAAATATGCAGTGTGTGAGTAAAGGTTGCAACAAATTCGATAAAATTGAACGGTATTCTCTAGAACAACTTAGGGATCGTCTCGCATTTACTTACAACTAATAAAATCCTGAAAACTGTGGTTGCATTCTAAAGTAATCGAATTAAACATTAACATATCAAGTTTGTTACTCTACCTTAAAAACAGTTTTACTAACTCCCGAAGAAAACGCAAAAAGAATCGGTTACAACTCCATTAAAGTCGATAAAATTTTAGGGCATCGGAATTTTTTATTCTGCATGTATAATAATAGAAGAACAAAGCACAAACCGAATTAACGATTGAAAATTACTGATAAAGTGTTTGTTAAAAGTACTAAAAAATAAAGTAAACACGTGTCTAGTGCAGCGCCTAGCTGTGCCGTCGTAGACGGAAACAGACCGACCCATACATTTATGCCTGAGACCCTTTCAGGTGGATAGTTATTGGTTTGAGCAACATGTATTTATAAGGCAATGCGTACATACTAGCTGTGGACGAAAAAGATAAGTTCTAATTAGTAGTATTAGTTTATTAGTGTATTAGTTTATTTCTTTATTACAATTGAAAAAAATGAAAATGAAAATTGAAAATGTATTAAACATAGTTTATGAAATAGAGAAATACCAGGGACTGGAAGACGGCAACTGAAACTAATTACTACAAAAACAAATCAATATATAGGGTATACAAAATATTCTCTAGGGCCTCTTTTTCATAACCCGCTGTAAGAAACTCTTTTACCGCGAGACATAACAATAATATAAAAAAATCTCTTACAGCAAGTTAACATAGGTCCTGAAAAACAAATAGGATGGACACGCTAATGCACGACATTGAAACGAGAACACACTATCGGCTACAGCGCGTCAAAGTACATAGGAGATGATGGCTTTAGTTGCATCTAATAAAGCCGTAGTACAACTAAGCCTTCCTAGAGCCTCAATTAAGTGTTTACTTATCAAAATTTTGGACACAGTTTTAAAAGTAAAATTGGAATTAACCTGAAGTTTTAATATTCTCGTAATAATTAATAACAATATTGTTGCTCTGCCTAATACATGGTTTGAAATTTATGAGATGATAATAATAATTAATCAATCTCGTGAATGAATGAGCATATTTACAAGAGTTTATTATATATTATATATATTTTCGTTTAAAACCTTTATAATTTCCTTCCTTAGGGCAAACAATGGCAAACATGGAGTTAAAATGGAAAGCCCGTGCATTTACATCAACTTACGGAGTCAGCCATTGCTTATACCTGCATTGCACTGCACTAACCCTCTCCTGTCTTTCGCCGGTGTCTGTTGCAATCAAAACTAGCGTTTTTTGGTAATGTGTAAATATTATACTTTATGCGACATACTTGTAACTGTCTTATAAAGGTTTTAGACGGAAATATTACTCTTGTAAATATTATTGACCCCTATAAATAGAAATATAATTTCTGTCTCAAATGAAAATCTGTTATGAGAAATAATTTTTCAAGTAAGTATGTATGCACCGTATGTAATGTAGCTAAATACATGGGTGTCTGTTTCTCTTTGTCTGCAGCACGGTAATCTGATTTGTGCCATTTTCGAGCAAAATGTTAAACAAGCATTCATTCACAGTCGGCCGTGCTAGATTGCAAATTCTACTCACTCAATATGAACTTATCGTTCTCAAAGGGGTTTCTCCCATAGAGCACTTGCGGAAAATTGAAGAGATTACGCGTACGTCGCCGTTGGTCATCGCTAAACCAATTAATTTTTAATTAAATTTAGTTCTTTAATGTACGTGTCTAAAGGAAAAGTTGTATTTCATTGCCATAGTAATAATAGTACTATTGAAGTTTGTAAAACTAAAGTAACAGATATAATAAAACGATGTATTTCTATGAAGCAACCTTTTAGATATATGTTAGTAAAGAAAGAATCTACACACAGACATGAATATTGATGTATGTAAGCGCTACAATTACGAGAGAGATTTCTGTTTCCACAATATATTGTTTTCTAATGAATATACGCTTTGGAATAGTGTGGAATCTTTACAAAACCGGTATTGGAATGAGAAAAGCCACATAAGTAAAAGTTCAGCGCTTAGAAAAGTTTTTATCTGCTGCAACACACTAGACGGTATTATTCCCAGAATGCGAATGACTTTCCTGAAAACCCGGAAAAATAGGCAAGATGATTTTAGGACACATACTGACAAGCCACATTGTCTGCTACATTTAACACAGCAAACTGTGCTAGAGTTTTTTCTAGCAACTAATATCAAAATTAACTAAACAAAATATTAAATTAATTTATAATTACAATGTATATGTATTAACTATTTCATATATTCAGTTCTAAACATTAGTTTGTCCAATAATGTTAACAATGTTGTCCAATAGAAAGTATATTATATAAGACAAGTACAGTTTCAAAAGTAATATTTCTGTCTATATGGTTATAATTTCCTTATTTATATAAGGACGAAACCACACAGTTACAAGTATAGCGCGTAAAGCATATTTTCATATTACCACAAAAGGCTGGGCTTGTAGTTACAAGTCTGATTTCGTTTTTATGGATGTAAAGTAAATTATAGAGGTTTTAGGTGGAAATATTACATTTATTGTACATTCAAAACACCAAAGGCGAGTTTAGGTTTAAATTATGTGCTCTATATACAGGGTGTTTCGTGAGCGACTGGCCATACGCTAATGAGGGGTATAGAATCCTAAAGCGATTTAAGAATGACCTTTATTAGATCCCTAATGCCTATCATTTCTAAGATACAGCGTGTTTTCTATTTTTGCCAAAATTTAGAGCGCCCGTATTTTTTTAATGGCTGTAGCAATTTGTACCAAATTTAACAGACATGTTTTACTAATAGAGGTCTACATAATTCAGTATCGAAAACAAAAAAAAGTCAGGGCCTGAGGCATTTTTTTAAATTTTGGATCTTGCCTAAAAACATCATCCTTTATATGGATTTTGGCAATGTACAATACAGATTTTCAAAATAGTCTAATAGTGTGCCTGAACCATGTAGTTAGTATTTTTGGCACACTTTTAACGCCTCGAGAATTAACAGCTGAGTTTCACAATAAATCCATTTAAAAAATATTTGGTTGACTTTCGGCCACAAAAACATCAGTAACTACATGGACGACATTAATTTTGTGGAGAAATATTTAATTTTACTGTCTGTTTGTTAGAATTTGCTACAACGATAAAAAAATTTAAAAATTTGTAAATGTCAACAAAAGTCAAAAACAGTCATTAAAACTGTCTTAAAACAGAACAATATTATGTTGAGGTTGGAGACAAACATTTTGAAAATTTGTGGTAGTCATTTTTTTTTTAATTATTTTTTGTTCGTTACATTTCAGGTGTGTTGTTTTAATTTCGTGTAATTGTATTGGATCAAATTCTTTTTAACTAATTGTACTAACTATTTAGGAGCTTTATTGTCTCAGTTATTTCACTTCCATACAATTTTTACTCTTTTGTATTTGTTCTAATAAATAAAAAATTTGTTTGTTCACATTTTTACATATTTAATATTTTCTTTTTTAACTTTTGTTGACATTTACATATTTTTACATTTTTTTTTTAGCGTTGTAGCAATTTCAAACAAACAGACAGTAAAATTAAATCTTTCTCCACAAAATTAATGTCGTCCATGTAGTTACTCATGTTTTGTGACCGAAAGTCACCCAAATATTTTTTAAATGGATTTATGGTGAAACTCAGCTGTTAATTCTCGAGGCGTTAAAAATGTGCCAAAAAAACTAACTACATGGTTCAGGCACACTATTAGACTATTTTGAAAATCTGTATTGTACATTGCAAAAATCCATATACAGGATTATGTTTTTAGGTAAAATTCAATATTTAAAAAATTGGCTCAGGCCCTGACTTCTTTGTTTTGTTTTCGATATTGAATTATGTAGACCTCTATTAGTAAAACATGTTTATTCAATTTGGTACAATTTGTTACAACCATTAAGAAAATACGGCCCATCTAAATTTTGGCAAAAAATAGGAAACACGCTGTATATCAGAAACGAGAGGCATTAGAGATCTAATAAAGGTCATTCTTAAATCGTCTTGGGGTTCTGTATTCCTCACTAGCGTATGGCCAGTCACTCACGAAACACCCTGTATACCACAAAATCTATTGGAAAAAGCAAAGCTTTAGATTGGGCTTTGCGTAACAGTGATAATTTCATCAACTTTTTAATTACGGCTTATTCGATTTCAGCTTTGACCGCTATTTCTAATTCACCAAAGCATGTATACTCAAATTCAATTATAGTAGAAATTATGGAGCCACGTTAAAATATCCTAATAAACATGTTACATTTATATGGGTGTCCTTTAATCTGATATAAGAGGCAATTTTGCAGTAGCAAAGACTGCAAGTATTAATGGAGATAGTTTACCTCATTCTAATGTAATTCCAGTGGTAAAAGAAAATATGAAAATACTATGGGAAGAGTGGACCAAAGTATGTAACAGTAACAACTATACAAATTGCAAAATCAACAAGCTACCTAGTTCCCCCTTGGCCTGTAGAAGCCATCACAATAGAAATGTTAATATTAAATATGTGAGATGTATGGTTGGACATGGAGCATATTCTATGAATTTTTAAAATTTACTAAACGTAAAATTTAATCAGTTTATTATACTCTTCGCAAATACCAAACGAAGAATATATTGCATTCGATCGGCACATTTCTAAATCCGGTAATATTGCTCGTAGAGAAAAAAAATTATCACAGTGTTTGTGATTGAATTCTGAACAACTTTCATAATGTCCGTCCGTCCGTCTGTCCGTCTGTCTGTCCGTCTGTCACGTTTCTTGTAAGCACGATAACTTAAGAACGAAAAATCAGATTGTATTGAAATTTGGACAGTAAGTTAGCGTTAGCTAGAGGACAAACCCTGTTGTTTTTTAACAAAATCGATCAATAAATAAAAGGGTTATACATTTTTTAAATAAAAAGATATTTTTATATATTTTTTTTTATGTTTTGTAATTAAACTAAAAATGTCTAAAACTAATATTATATACAAAATAACTGCGAAAAGTATCCTATAGAATGTGCAACTATTATGTAAAAAGTGCAGTAAATCGGCGAAGAGTTTAAAGGTTAGCTTGTTTTATTTAGATTAGCTGTAGTTTCCTCATGGTACAAATCCTTTGTAGGTTAACCTACCAACCGTTGCCTACCTTGTTATAAAAAAAAAGTCGCCTTGAACGGCACCTTGATGTGAAACGTGTGTCCCAGTTTATTCTCCCTTGTTGTCTCAAGTACTGTCTGTTTTTTTTTTTGTGTTAGGTTAGGTACAATAATAAACTAATTGTTGCTGACTGGGCTTAGCCCAACGGCAGAGAATTGGAAAAAAAATTTTGTTCTTTATAAACAACCAGAGATATATCAGAAAAGTTGCGATAAAACACGATTTTGAATATTCTTTTGTAGCAAAACATTGCTATAGTAAGACGATTCCATAGAAATTTTAGTTTTACTTCACTATAGATCGAGCTCTGTTCCTTCAAGCAGTTATTAATATATTTGAGAACCTTGCTTTATCACATGTCTGTCTAAAAATATCATTCAATCCTTTTAGCGATAACAAACAGAAGCTATTTTTATTTGACTTAAACGTAATATCTCATTCGTCACTGGCATCAACCATAACCTCACAACGGGAAAATAATATATTTCATAATAAACTTAGTAAGAACCCACTACATTGACGAAAGTAGACATGAATTATAATTATCGATATCTTATCACTAAATAATTATTAATCTATTGTTTAATTTAATTTTATGTTCTTATATCTCCTGATCAATACAGTGAATATTGTATAGTTCAGGAGAATGAAATATCTATCTTATTTGCAAAAAATGTTTATATGTAGAACTACAGACTGCTTAAATCTATTGAAAAATTTTAATCAAATTCTATAAGTATTTATGTTTATTTGAGAGAATAATAAGAAAATTGCACACAGTACATATATTAGACAACCCCCAATTCCAGAGCGTCAACCGGAAGGGTCTACAAAGAACAAATAAATAAAATATCCATTACCCACTCGCAGCTGAGATCAGACTCAGCACACAATATAAAATGTGACTAAATCTATTCGACATTAACACGCTTTAACCCGCTGCATTATCGTACTGATTATATATAGGATTGGATACTAATATTATTGTCAATTCACTCTAATTAGCAAGCATGTCAATCTATGAACGAGCCTTCATCAGTTCGTGGTCAGAGCTGAGAAGACGGCATATCCAGAACTGACTCTTAGATGTCGAGGAAGCGTTTAATGACCTCTCTGTCAAGTAGTTGGGGATCGCAACGTGGCTTTCGTAACAAAATGATTACGGTCATGGTGGGTTGATGGTGTTCGCAGGGAGGAGGACACCGTCGTCGCTACTATTATGGAACCTTATGTTCGACGGACTACTAGTTGAATTAATAAAGCGGACTATTATATACAAGCATATGCAGACAACCTGGCTATCATGATAAACGGTAATTTGAAGTGACTGTTGTAAGGCTTGTGCAAAGAGCTCCCACTTTTGGTCACATTTGGACAGGGACAGAGAAAACAGGGCCAATACTGTTAGCAATAAAAAGAAAAAGGTTCAGCTTCCTTCTCTTATATGTACAAAGTTGCTTTTCCTGTGCAGTGAATAATGCCGATCCAAACTGTCATAGGAAGATCATGCGGAAGTATGAAAGAGGAAAGCCTGTACAGCGCCTAGAGCAAGTTCAAAGGTTGGCCTGTGTAGAAATAACAGGAGAAACCAGGCCCATTACAATGCTTTCAGTGTAGGCTATCTATAGGCTCACGTCCATACATGAAGGGAACAAACTGTCATCGATGGAACGTGGAATAGAACAGATAAGAGGCTGGGTCACACAAAGGCCTTATTCTACCCGTAGGGGCGCAGGTCATCACTCGGACAGAGGATGCCCAACTAGCACCAAAGTGACAGTAACTGATATAGGAACTTCGTATGAATAACCATTACGTAATTGCGACTAAATTTACGACTTTGGTGTAAAAATAACTTCATTTGACAAGTCTACAGTCCCTGCCTCGTAGTTTCTACCACTAATGATTACTTTATAGTTATGCAACTTCTACGTAGCTTTTGTGGTACATGGGAACGTGGTAGTTACCAGTGGGATGACTTTCGGATTTTCATAACTTGAAGGTGGTAAACTATAGTAGCAGCGACTAACTCGCATCACTGAAATGTGACTTTAAAGTTGCAATCACCTTCAAGTAGCTTTAATAGTTGCCGCGACGTTCTGGGAACCTTCACTATTTCTTTAAAGTAGTGGAACTTGTAAGTAATATTCATAGGTGTTAATGACGTTACTGCTACCTACAGAACTGTGTACGGATACTACAAAGTGCACATCACCTCTGAAATTCACCATGAAGTAAATTTCACCATCTAGTTCCCAATGTTGACCATAGATAAAGTTAATGCAACAAACTTAAGCTATATAATATGTTTGCCTAACCTAGACTAGAATTATATGCTGCTATATTATGCTATGCAATATTTTATGTTCAAAATAACGCAACAAAATTTAATATTTCAACAGTTTTATTACACCTACCTTTTCTTCTATGTTATCTATCACTGTAATAGTATATTATACCAACAAGGTTTATGTTTATTAAGTCGTTGATATATGGCTGCATACAAGTAAATTGCGACAGCTGATAGGTTTTTCAATGTGAAGTTAGGTAAATGATAAACAGCAAAAGCTAGGAACGCGTTCAGTCTAGACCTCAACGTACGGCTAACACGTACGTTCCGAATCTATATCGGGAAAAATGTAACCATGAAGTAGCAGCGGCAACTTTGAAGAGGTAATTTGTGGTAGTCACAACTTTGCTACGACTTTGAAGTGATGCTACAGTTCCATTCGCAGATTTGTGGTAAATATAACTTTAAAGTTACGTATTTGCAGTTTGCGTCACTATCGCCAAGTAGCAATTACTTTCAAGTAGCATTTCTTGGTGAAAACGACCTTAAAGTCATATTTTCTAAAATACGCCATGTTGATGGCCAAAATTATCGACGTCATTGTTATAAGACATGAACCATAATTTCACAATTGACTAACAAATTTAATTTATCGCCATTTCTTCACCAAATACAACAAATGAATACATAAAAAGTAGTGTTAAGTTCCGAAGAACAATAAAAAATAGGTTTCGGCATCTAGTGTGTCATATTCTCGCATGACATTACATATTTTAAAAACAATATTTTCATTAAAAAATGCAAATTTTAAAGGCGCGTGGTTAGATTCGGACGTTTTATCATTATGTTTGTCAGTAAAATTGCATTCGTTTTAATTGTGACCAAGTTTTGCTGTCTAATATTACCTTCTGATATTCTATTAAATTTCTTAGTTAGGGAAATAAACAAGAACAAGAATCATATGTAAGAATGAAACATAAATATAATAAAATTGGTTGCAAGACAAAGAAGGGGCAACATCGATTTGAAAGAGTAGGGAGTGGTAAACTTTTCTGAAAGTTGCGGCGTCTACGCCGCCACGTCGCCACTCCGGAGCAACAACGTCATTGGAACGTAGCCAGACAAGTTCCAGGAACGTGACTGGAACGTTATCGTCGCCAAAAAATATTCCCCATTTTGGTCATAAACACGTATTAGGAACGTTCCTATTACGTGCCTGTGACTAGTACCAAAACACTTTAAAGTGCCTACAATAGTCATTGCTACGTTCCCACGACTAATTGTGCTAGTTGGGTGGCCTGTGTTTTTCTATCTAGAGATTTATTATTCTATATGTAATAATCGGTATGTGATAAAATACATTTTAGCTCCAAGCTTCTGAAATGGTACACAAACTTGTCGAGAATTGAAATTGCTAGCATAGATAGTTGCAAAACAAAGGCTTGTATGTGTGCTTCATTTAGCAAATACCCCAGTGTATTCAAAGCAGAAGTATATGCCACTCTAAAGACTAAAATCTCAGAAGAGGTTCTGCTTACAAACATATTTACATATCTGAGAACCCTTTACGCTGTCAAGGTTTGAGGGTTCTCTAATCAAATAAAATGATCTTTAGTTTGATACTAAACTATCATATTGTTTTGACTGAGTTGTATGGGCACAATCCCTTTAGTAGGGCCTTTCTGTCTCTCTAGTCTTTCTTCACTTGCTCACCGGAAGTTAGTTATCATCTTTATTAATAATTAATAAAGGTAGTTGCATTAAAACTATACTATATTTCATGATTGAATTAAATACATAAACTGAAATGTCCTCCTTTTTAGGGATCCGGGAAATATTTTGCTACATACGATATTTTTGTTTCGCTTTACGTGGTCAAGATATTGTATCGGGGTTATCTTTCACTCTATCTAAGATATGCTGATTATTCTTCAATAGCAATATATTTCAGATATGCCACTTAGTTTTGTTAGAGGAATAGTGCATCTACATGAGATTTTATTAAGATAAACCATAACAATGCACTAGTATCTCCAAATAATTTGAGTAACTTTAATATTAGTAAGAAAATATACGATTCTACATGGCCTAACGGTATAATACTACATGCATTCAAAGGCGAAAAACGCTCTCTTAAATATGGTAGGAGAATATGGAACACAAGAACCGTTAGTGTATTTGCTAGGGAAGCAACTTCGTATCATTTCAGAAACTTATCTTAATCTATATTATGTTCGGTTTTTTCCTAATTTTCCCGGTGTATTATTAGCATATAAATTTTACAAGGGCATAACAATAAAGCCATTTATAGATATAAATCATAACAAAATCACAGTAGCTGGGTAATTTGTAATAAAATGTTGTAAATTATATTTTGATATGTATTGAACCAAAGAATCTACCATGTGTATGTTTACTGAACTCACTGATTAGATAACAACGTTTGTCAGTATTTTTTTTTATCTATAAGTGGTTCATATGTGCAAATGGACTAATATTTCCAATAATACTTTTTACCAAAAGCATCGTATGTTCCGGAATAATAAAACAATAAATATAAACGACATAAGTACTAAATTTAATAACCTATGAAATTCCAATAAAATTTATTATTTGTTATTATTTACTCAAGTATTATTTTCTTTGCGGATTACGTAGAGAGAAAACATTATTTGTCAGATAACTTGTATAGACTACTCTATACAGGAGTATACGAATCTCGTCGATTATGCAAAAACATAAGGGAAGTTATGATGTTAGTGTCAAGCGCCAGACCGATAAAGCTTCGGTCTAGTCTCATACCATGAAGACTTTATAAAGTTATAGATCTTACTTCAGAATGGACACTATCATGTCTGAGTATAATTCGTATTTATTGACTTCCGTTAGGCTGAGTTAAACATGTACATGATTCACCACTATATTCGTTGATGCAGACAAATCGTAAAAAATCAAGATCAATGGGTCTCACCATCTGTATCAATATACACATTTATAGAGAAAATTATTAGAAAGAAATGTTTAATATATAAATCCGCAATAAATCATCATAAGTTTTAATTAAAAAAATGTTAGAAAATCCATGAAAAAATATTATATGAGAAATAAATTGTAGGGGTGCTTCTGGGTTTCAAATGGTGATCTTTCCTGCCTGCACAATTTAAGAAAAAATGCAAAACAGTAATGTTGAAATTTCTTCAAGATATGCTCACATGTTCACCTCCTGGCACCCCCCCTGGCTACAGGCCCGATGAGAGATGATATTGTTCTTTAGCATTTGTCATTATTTTTTGGTTAAATACGATTCTGAAGGATTTCTTGATCAGTTCCCCTTGTTCAGCAATCTACAGTGCTCCTTGTGTATTTAGAACGATACTTTTTGTCTTATGCAATGACGATATTTCAATATATTTCACACGTGTTCTTCTGGATCTAAGTCTGGCCTATATGATGGCCAATCTGATACCGTCGGGTGCAATTTTAATTATCTACAGATGATGCCAATATGGTTGCTGAAATATGCTTTAAGTATTGTATTGTAGTCTCGGAAGAGACTCTACACTGCTCTCAAATACTATGATTCGACGTGTGCTTCGCCAACAATGCTGGCATAATCTGGAAATGACTGAAATTGTATGAATTTACTTGAATTAAATAGCATTACTCAAGAAGTCAAAGATTATAGTGATTTTACTGAGCTTTGCATGAAGCAAAATTGTGTCCAATTCAATAAACATGTTTTTGAGTCTATGGAAATGTTTTCACTTCTTATTGCCAATCGTGAGCAGGCTTGAAACAGATAAAGAAAAAAATTCCGTAGGATCAGGTTGAGATATGTGAATGGAATATTCGTAGAATTCAATACAACGATTACAGATGTGGACAACTTTGTTTTAAATTTAAATAGCTGTTTTCCTTCAGTAAAATTTGCATTTGAAATAGAAACCAATGGACAGCAGCCACATTTAGATTCTCTAGTAATTAGGAATAAGGTGTATCACTGATGTCTTACCCCATTATCTCTAGCACAAAACAACCGGCTTCAGTTTCATGACTCATCGTCTCTTAAGTTCTCTTCTGAATGAACACAAATTTAAAAAAGCTTTAATTATCGAAGTATCTAAGAGAAATTATAAATAAATTTGTAGCAATTCCATATAAGCTCCAGTTTTCTCGTGCTCGATTTTTAAAACTTAGAGCTGTTCATCCAACTTTCAAGAAAAGAAAATAATTAAACCATAGATTCGGGATTAACAAAATTTGTAATAAGGATTGCAATTTGAAATATGGGAGATGCAGTAACTTTCATAGAGACCAGACGTGTGCCGAGTCGCTCCACCTTAAATCACATAAAGACCGATGAAACTTTGAACGAGTAAAATTAAATTTATACAGTATTGCGGCTAAAAAAATTCTGCTTCAAGCAATATAAGTTTGAACTCAAGCAAAATTAATAATTAATAATAAAGTGTGGTGAATAGCATCTAAATAACTTGGCCAAATCTGGAAATGTAATAGTGGCTAAAAGTGCATTGAAAAGCAAGGATGCAGTGAAGTTTTACCTACGGTGAGTGGATGATACCAAGTTAACAACATCTGGAGGGAGGAATCCGAGTGCATGTAGTATAGGAATACTATAGAAGAAACAGCGAAGCCGCCCATATAAACACAAAGCGACCAAAAGATAAATCTAGTCTAGTCGATTAATTGTATTTGTTTATTCATTTTTAGTTTAAAAGGCGGAATTGGAAAACGGAAATTAAAACTGATTGCTTCAAAGAAACAATATACAGGACGTACAAAGTATTCCCTCCGAAGTCTTTCTCATAACCCGTTATAAAAAGCTCTTATTTTTTTACCGCGAGTTAGAGCATTTTCCAGCACTTCCAAATATATTTTGTCGGAAGATTCGAAAATTGGATTCTTCATATTCTTATTCAGACAGAAAAGAAATGACAATAGTTTTTAAGAAAATTGCCCCTAGGCAGCTGCCTACATTGCCTTATGGATAATCCGGCTCTGGTTCTAACCAATATTTTACGTGCACATAGCTACCATAGGTTATTACACTCAAAGTAAGTCGATTTAACGAATACATATTTATATAAATATAAACAAGAGAAACAAAAACTGAACAAACTACTTGTATTTAAGATAAAAGAAATGAAAGGAAGGTATAGGCATTACTTCCAAGAAAAATATGAGTAGATTTATTTAAAGCTAACGTTCCTGAATTCAATAAAACCATACAGAGCATTTCAAAGTTATTAGCAGAGACCGGGACTTTTATCTCGGTGACGTAAAAGTCAGGGTTGGTTCTGCCGGCGCGGAAATTTTTTTATGCAAGTATGATACAATTTACCTTACCTTGTACTTTTTTTAGGGAATTCCGAAATATCTAAAGTTAGTATGGTTAGTTTATTATAAACACTCACTGGAAGGGGGGGGGGGGGGGTAATGGGAGATGTAACATTGAACTAAAACTCACACGTATATTTTTCACTATCATAAAATAACCCACACATTTTTCACGATCTGTAACGAATATAAAAGTACATTATTAATATTTGTTCTAAATGCTCTGAAGTTAACCTTCGCCGCCTGTCATTAAAAATCCATTTATATTGAGGACCGCTCAACATCAACGGATGCCATCGGGAGCGTATTTAAAATATGTTTGCCGTATTGACGCCTGGTGTAGGAAAGTCTACTTCTTTATCGCTTAAAAAGTCTGTTAAAGATGACATCGTTACAAATCCGGGATTGGTTTTTAAAACTCTGGAATTTTGTTTGAACCCTCTCAGTGACTTTTCTAGGTAATTGAAAAATATATTTCCGGAGATCAAACACGATGTTTATTGCATCAACTGCAGTAAATTTTGATGATTGCATATGTTGAAGGTCCCGTATGGCTAGAGAAATTCGCGAGAAACTTCCGTGTATGGTCTTCAGATCTTCTTGAACAGTTGGATCTATAAATGCCTGTTGAGTCTGTGCAATAAGAACTGCGTCATCTGGATTCAACTGCAGTATTACTAGTTTAATGTTTTCAAAATGACAAAAATAGTATTATGCCGCCTCTAGCCAAGTTCCCTACCATGTTATAATGGACGCTGGAGATGATGCTGTATTTAGAAGTATTTCTTTAAATAACCATACACGATGTGGTGCTTTCAGGAAAACTTTCTTTACACTAGATATTAAGTTATCAACATTAGCGTAGCACCCTCTAATAGTTTCAGCAATTCTATGGAGTTCACGTGCTAGACATGCTACATGCAGCACATTGCGATATGTTTCCTTCATAATTCGTCCTGCAGCTTTCATATAATTCACTCCATCAGTAGGAAATAATAAGACTTATCCTTATTTTCTACACATTTGTCACTTCATAACTTTTGTATACTCGAATTTACTGCCTTCACTATAATGCGACTCTTTGTCGTTTCTACAACTGTAGAGGCGATCAAGTGTCCACGCACTGAACAGATTTCCTCCTAAAACATTTGCTACCTTCTCACCACAAGCATTGGTGGTTTCGTCCACACTAACCCAGGTATATTTCCCAATAAGGTCAGAAGAAATTTTTTGTCTAACATTGTCACACTCCACAGTGTGTCAATTTGCATATCTAGCCGGACAAAATACCAGAAAACCTTTTCTCAAAATAAGCACTTCTAATCCATTAAAAACATTATAGATACTCCAAACAACCCAGTAATTAAATATAATAAAATTTTTTGTACGCTTTTGTACATGACGATTTTTATTTTATTTTATTCTTTGGGTCTTTGAGCACTGATATACGCTGATTTTATTTGCGGCCATGTGCGTCTAAAAAACATATTCATGTTGTTACAGATAGACTATTGACCATGGGTTTGTTCATTTGTGTTGATTTAAAGCAGCTTCAAGCAGTTAAAATCACAAATAGTGTGAGTGTGAAAGAGATAACGTGTTTCATAGTTGCTATAAATCAACACAAATGAACAAACTATATGTCAAGAAGGGAAGTTTACGAACCATTAAGAAATGAACATAATATACCTGGATCAGCTAGATCTAATTCTGAAACTATCATTATCGATTACATCAAAGATTTGGTTTCAACTTCTAAAACTGCAACTAAGATTAAGAGAGCTTACCAAGGGGCATCGAAAAAGAAACCTCAGACGTCAAAAGGCATGAATAACTTAAATTTAATTCTCCTACGTCCAATTGATCGACAGACAGTTTCCTTTGGATTGTCTACATTATATGCCCAAGTAAGACTAATGGAATGTGTTTGCACACTGCATTCAGATTGAAAGTGCAAAATGGCAATGCCGCAAAACTGAAGAAAAGGAAAATGTTGCAAAACGAAAACAATTAATAATAAAAAGATTCCGAGCAGAAAGAGGATTGCTGCTGAACACTCCAAAGCAAGGAGGAAAAAACTCATATGATGGGAAGAGTGCAATAAGATTTTTTTTAAATGCCAGAGTATCTTCAAAGATAACAGGAGTTGATGAATCTTTAATTAAGCGATTTTATCTTATTTTACGCACACGAACTTGCGGCTATGAAATTGCCGAAAATGAATTTAAAAAACATTGCTTAGAAACTGCTAATTTGTATGTATCGTTGTATAACTGGTACCCAATGCCTGAAACATTGCACAAAATATATATGGACCAAACGTAATAGAAAATTTCTTGCTTCCAATTGGACAGATGTCCGAAGAAGCACAGGAGGCTCGGCACAAGGAAATCCGAAAATTTCGACTTGAGCATCCAAGAAAATTTTGTAGGACCGAGACAAATACAGACATACTGTATACTCTGTTGATAAGTTATGATCCCCTAATAACGCATCTAAAACAGCAGAAAAAAATAAATGAGGTATTAACCCAGAAGTTCTAAAATTAATCAAGGCACCCACTATTCATACTGTCAAAAAACAAATGCAAGATAATGACAGCGACAGCGACCCTGAAAGCTGCAGTGACTCCGAGGATTGTTCCAATTAATGAAGAAAAAATAAATTATTCAATTTTTAATATTACTTCATATTCAAACTTTTTTATACTACAATTATTATTATTATTATGACTACAATGTTCTTTATTTTTATGTATAAAAGTTGGTTTTCACTTATAAATAAACGTCTGCTACAGTTAAACTCATTTTATTATTATTGTAATTTTGTCCGGCTAGATTTGCAAAATGACACACTGTGCACTCCGTTGATAAAAAAATTTTCTTCCGAGTGTCGTTTCCGACGGCATCTAAACGTTGTTATATTTTCCACTAATACAGTTCTCAAAAATTGTCTAAAAAGTGGGTTATCTAGTTTTGACCACGGTATGTTACATCTCACCATCACTTCCACTAAATATGAATTAAAACTGCGTTAACTGTCACTATCACACACAGAAAAAAGAATTCTTGTTTTGAAGACACAAATTTGTTTGGGAATTGGAATATATTATATACTCAAAGAGAGATGTTTTTCTTCGTTTGAAGCCATGTGTTTATTTGTTAGAAGTGTAGCAAAATCTTGAATTATTTATTCAAATTGAAAGGAAGATAATCAAATCAAAACTTTCATATTCCAAATATGAAACTAAAAGTAATTTCAACTTAAAAATGCATCACTTCTTAGAACAAATAATATGTGCATTTGAAACGAAAATAATATTCTTGTTCTGAATATATGCATATGTTTAAGAATTTAAGAATATCGTATATTTGACTTGAAGAGAATATGCAGTCAAGTAGAGACATCCATATTTTGCATATTTTTTTATGTCGCGCGTCGTTGGCATTTCAAGGTCTCACATAGTTCCATAGGCAGCATCAACGTGAAGAGTTTGTAGACTTGTGACTTGAATACTAACCAAACTTAAAAAATAATTCCGTTTGCCCTAGTTGTGGAAAACATGTCTGTGCGTGATTTATTAGAGGAATGGGGTTTTAATGCCCTAATTATTGACACATTTGAAGGTAAGTTTTTACATGCCTTACAATTATGAAAACGACTTTACAGTGAAATTAATATTATCGCTGATTATGAATTAAATTCAATGTTGAAATTTTCAAAAACAAAATGGCGGACTGGAAACCTTCAAAACATTTCTAAAAGAATTGAAAAAAAATGGTTCAATGCACCACATCTTTCCATGAATCTAATATAATTTTCGAAAATATACTTAAGAAGGCAAAGCAAAGCTTGTTCTTTAAATTGTTATAAATTGAAAATATTGAATTGTAATAAATTGAAAATCTCGAAGCCGCCATTTTATTTTTGAAAGTTATAATATAGATTATTAAATAAAGAGATGACGCACACTGAACCATTTTGTTAATACATTTTTGGATACATACTTTTTGAAAATAATTCTAACAATCAGATTCGTGATCCGAGGTAGTTAACGGCGTAAAAACTAGATAAATGGGCTTTATAAAGTAAGAATTGTTTAATTACATAGTTGGGAAGAAACATATACCTATATAGGAGATGTTTGTTTACATTTCCTTAACTGATACAAAAAGTTGAAGTACTGCGGACGCGGGTCAGAGTGCCGAGTTTTTTGTTTTCGGTGGAACAATCAAACCGATGCTGCAGGTGCAGGTATAATGTTGTGCGACCGATGTCAGGTGTTTTTTATCCAACAGTTTCAGTAAACATCTCTTCAATTTATACTTGTAGGCCGGTCGTCGCAAAAATCATGGATGATTTTGGTCAGAAATTTAAAACAGCAATTTTATTGACTTTCTTATAGGAGAAATTGCGCTGAACACGATGGTGATATTAAAAAAATTATAAAACGCAGGTGTCATTGTTAAAAACAATGGTTTTAGCGAAAATTCTCATTTTTTGATGTTTTCTGACATATGTTCGATGTTTTTTATAAAAAATCATTCTTCATTTCAAGAATTTCTGTTTATTCTGTTTATTTTCAGGATTACGAATACTGTACAGGCTAATCGGGAATAATGAAAATATAAAATTTTACTATCAGGAGTAAAATATCTTATAATTTATAATTAATATAATTAAATACTATGTAAAGTTGCAAATAATGCAAAAATGGCTAAAATATGGTTAGGTTAGGTCCTAATACAAAGTTTCATCCAATATTAATACATTTATTTACAGCCAACCGAACTTAGACAATTTATTTAATAATGACATATTTTAGACAAAATAAGAATTGTCAAGAAAATTAATTATTGACCATTTGTGTTGGAATTGTATTATTTTCTTCATAAAATTAGATTATATTCATTGAAATAAAGGTACTTTACTGTTAGTAAAATTTTATATTTTCTTAATTTGTGATCATCCTGTGTAGTAAATCATAATTCTTAGAATGGCTACGAACTTTTTACAATAAACAGAAGTTTTTATAAATAATAACTTTGTCAAAAATAAAAAATTAAACAGTCTACAAGTAAGTTCGGTCCATGTGGACACATATACGCATGCATGCATTTGTATATATTTGTCTTAATTCATTCTACTGCTGTCTTTAATAAATGATATTTTTATATAGAGCCCTGGAGAAATAGAGACATTAATAAAGTGCACGGCAGGATAGAGCTTTTTCACACAAGCAGGAGGAAGGAATCATCAATAAATCCAAAGGGTGCAGACATTTACTCTTCACAAGTTGTCTTTATAAAAGTGGTATTGTTTTAGAGTATATCATTGTGAGGTGAACTCCAAAAAACACTTGATGGTACAACAGATTCTTTAAATATTTTCTGTTTATGTTGATGTTGTTACATAAATAAAAAAAATGGCTTTTTTGTATTATCATAGTTTTTTGCAGTTTTCGGGTGTTACAGATATCATTGAGATAACTTTCATCATATATATCCAATTGTTTGTAATAAAAAAAGGTACAAGTATATGCCATTAATTTATATTTTACATATTTGTAAATTGTTTTGTGTATTATCTTTGTTAAATCTTACTGTGCTATTATTAGGTGTGGGATTGTATTTCACAGTATTCATTATTAACGAAAAGTTTTGCATTGCAGTTTGGTTTTTTTTTATGTATAATGTCTATATATTTTTTATTCATATTGAAAACGTATATTTTTTTAGTCTTTGAATAAATGGGATTCGATGTTTTAAGTGAGACACCCTGGTATGTTAGACATGTATATACCAATATATGATGTAGTGAATATAGATATAAATATGTCAGTATATATAGACAATAAATATATCATAACATTTTTTTGTTTTATTTCGTACATCATCAGGAATTTAATTTTTAAAGATGTTGATATAGGGTAAATCACTACATGCAAATTGTTATTGTAATTATATAAAGAGTGTCCCCGGATGGGGTATCCTATATCACAAATGGACATAAATTTTAATTTTAAACAATACCTATTCTAAAAAAAATTTCGATTTTTAAAAAAATATGATTTGCGTTGTGAATATTATTTTTTTATGTGGTGTGCTGGGAAATTTCAAAATTATTTTTTAATGAAGTTTTAAGTGTTAGCAACGTGTCATATTAAATGCCATTTTCCTTGAAAATTAAATATAAAGGCAGAAAAATCATATTTTTGAAATTTTTAAACACCCTATATAAAAAATACATTTTCACAACACAACTTGCATTATGTTAAAAAGTAAACATTTTTATAGAGTGACTGTCCAATAATTAAAATTTAGGTCAATTTGTAGTATAGGTATAACACCATCCGGGACATCCTGTATATATAATTAAAAGAACAATTTCATATGTTCGGATCAACATATTGAATACATTTATTATGAGAAAAATCAATGGTTAAAATAAGAATATAATATGTTTGAATAGACATTGGGCCTATTTTATTGTGAGAAAGGCTTATATTTAAAATAAAAACATAATATATTTGTATTAATATTCGAAAACATTTAATCTGAGTATATCATATTTTCAAATAAATAAACCATATATTCAGATGTAATCTAAGATACGTTTAAAATAACGCGAATATTTCATTAATTCAAGTAAATGGTAATTTCAATAGAAACATTTACAGTGTATCCCAGCAAGTAAATGCAATGTTTATTTCAAAATCTGACAGTGTGTTAATTTAAATACACCTATTCTTTAAATCAAATTTATTGAATAGTTATATTAAAAATAATTCCAAACAAATATTTTTCTTATTTTAACTCAATGATGCTTTTGCTTATATACGAACTTAACATTTTCTTGACTTGAATAATATTTATTTGTTCTAAAACTTTCTTTTTCTGTGTGCAGTAGAGCCACTAGCACTAATATGCTTTTGTGAGGAAATATGTCTTAACATTTGTTTTAGATGTCCAAGAAATTGTTTTGTTGCAACTACTACAATAAAGATCTGTTCCATCAAACTGCAGTGCTGGGAAATCGCGAATCCAGAAGTCTAATGCAGCCGGAGAAGCACTAGACATTTTTGTATACCGCCGACTCGGTATAATTTCACACCAAGTTTGTAGATACATTCGTACGTACATATGGCTAGATTTATACTACGGTTTGCAAAACTGCGATCTGGGAGGGTCTACCCTTTCCCTTTATTAAATGTTGACGTAAATGCCAATAATTGCCACAGTGTAGGTAAAGAGCGATTTTGATTGGATTTGAATTTCGGCGGCGTCATATAATTAAAGGAGATAAAGCCGTAAGAAACATAAAAGTACCTCCGTAAACTGTAATTTATTGTTGACACTCGGTCGGGGTCGAATGCCTTTAAGATTGCAAATTTAAAAAATCAACTATGTTTTTAGGTAATTGTCAGTATGTTTCACAAATGTAGTGTAGATTTCCAATAAAAGCAGGTTATACGTATTAACATAAAATGAAATAAACACGCCACACATTAAACAGAACAGGAAAGTGTGTGTTTAATTCAAAATTGTCTTACTTGCTAAATATGTTTTACTTGTTTTTATAAGACTATTACCATTTTTAAGTTAAATTTATTACCAAAAATATATGTAGCTGGGAATAATAAATATTTCACCACTTCGTCGTTTTTCTGATTGTTTCAGTAAATGTTTGTAATATAATATTACGTATATATGCGAGCCGTCTCTGGCATCGAGATGAACTCCCCGATCTCTGGTTATTAGACAAAAACTGAATTTTTTTATCAACTGTAATGCCCCCTAGCTATTAAAAGAAGCAACTGGTAATAGAGATAGATTTAGATAAATAGACTTTATTCAACTAAGAATCTATGGTATCTTCAGCTATACGGAATTTCGCAGCATCCTCTATATAAATGTAAAAGCTCTCACACACACATTGATCATCATTTATTCCACCATTGCAGGTAACATAAAAGTTTTTGCAAGATTTTGCACAGTTGCCGATTATAGGACACACCCACAAGATCGGGTTTAAGTATTTTCTTTATCACGGCAGTTTCTTTCGCGTTCAGTACTAAAAAGCTAAGATTTGGCACTGTTTTCGCTTTATAATGGTGCTACCATTATAAAAACACCGCCCCAAATGGAGTAAAACAAAGTTTAATTCTCAATATTACGACAGTTTCTTCTTCTTCCAGATACTTCAACTCAAGTATTTATGCTAATTATAATATGAACTTTAATTTTACTTTATGCGAAACAAAAATATAAGAAAATTTCATCCGGCGCCTTAATAATTTACCGAGCATTTATAAGAACATTAAACATTCATCAAGTCAGAAAATATATTATAAGAGAAGTGGGAAATTTGGAGGCTGGAGAGTTTCATTTCAGAATCCCTCTGTATTTCAATCTTATTTTACCTAGTAATATTCAATTACCTTCCCTCGAAATCACCCCAACTTTTCCTGATTCAATTTTACGTCTTCGTAGATTGAAAAACGTTTGGGATTTCCGTCATAAAAAATGGATACTTACTGAAAAAATCTTAGTAACTAAAATAACATTATCTCTCTTAAAAATTATGTTAGAGAATATTTGATTTCAAAGAGTACTAAATTGTCTGATATTTCTTTACTATAAGGATTGTTCGTTTCCCGGAGCCATATATAAACATTTTCTGAATTGGGGCGAGATTTCCCGACAAAATAAAATATACAAATTAGGTAGAGAGCCGACTGTACAGATTTTCTATGAATAAGATACATGAAAAACTTTTTAAAAATGAGTTATTACTTGTTTGCTTATAACTGTATTGACACATATTCTTTATAGGATTTTGCAAACAGCAGAAAAAGTAACTATCTATAACTAAAAGAAAAACTTTGTGAAAAAATGTTAATGAAATCTTTGCATTCTTTCGATAACCTGAATTCTGGTTATGCTAGCAAATTAAAATCCTAAAATAAATTTGTCTAATTTCTTATTTGACAATTCTCATTCTAACACTAGCATCCACACAGTCCCCTACGGCCATGCAGATTAAACTAGTATCTACATAACCCCCTACGATTATGAAGATTCAATGAGAAATGAGAACAAAGGCCTAAAATGAATTTATTCATCTACCTTGTTTTAAAAAAAATTTCATTCTAATGGATTACATTTTCATGAAATCTGTCATTCTGTTCCTTGGAAATGCTTGCTAGACATACGGAACAGAATGTGGTTTATGCAAGATGGAGCTCCCCCTCATCATTTCTCCATTGAAGTCAGGAATTATCTTGATGAGACTTTCCAACGCAGATGGATCGGCCGAGGTCGAAGTGAGTTTGCTTGACCGCTAAGGAGTCCTGATTATAATCCTCTTAGTCTTTGAAACGTTTTTCGCCCTTATTCTGGAGCTCATCAGAAAGACATAAAGCCACTCATAAGATGTTTCATGCAAAACCAAGAAAATTTCTATGAAAAAGTGTGAAATAATTATATTTGACATTGACCGATAAAAACAACCTTTCCTATCTATTAGCTAACTAGTATTGGAGCCTATATACTCTATGCATGTTTAAAAAGAATTATTATTTGTTTGCTTATAACTGTATTGACACATATTCTTTATAGGATTTTGCAAACAGCAGAAAAAGTAACTATCTATAACTAAAAGAAAAACTTTGTGAAAAAATGTTAATGAAATCTTTGCATTCTTTCGATAACCTGAATTCTGGTTATGCTAGCAAATTAAAATCCTAAAATGAATTTGTCTAATTTCTTATTTGACAATTCTCATTCTAACACTAGCATCCACACAGTCCCCTACGGCCATGCAGATTAAACTGGTATCTACATAACCCCTTACGATTATGAAAATTCAGTTAAAAATGAGAGCAAAGACCTAAAATGAATTTATTTATCTACCTTGTCTTAAAAAATTTTTTATTCTAATGGATTACATTTTCATGAAATTCTATCATTCTGTTTCTTGGAAATGCTTAGTCTTTGAAACGTTTTTCGTCCTTATTCTGGAGCTCATCAGAAAGACAGTCTAAAAAATGAAAAATACCGCCCACATAATATTCATCTGGTTCAAGAACTTAACAACGATGATCCTGATTGCCGATTGGAATTTTGCAATATCATGGCAAACAGATGCCAAGATGATTCGTTGATTATAAAAAACATTCTTTTTTCTGATGAGGCAACATTCGTCTTAAATGGAACAGCCAACAAACAGAACTGTAGATACTGGAGTAAAAAAATCCACATTGGACGATGGAGACCAATACTCAATATCCTGACAAGGTAAACGTTTGGGCTGGAATTAGATTAGATTAGA
The DNA here is from genome assembly GCA_963583905.1 of Stenurella melanura. Classification (NCBI taxonomy): domain Eukaryota; kingdom Metazoa; phylum Arthropoda; class Insecta; order Coleoptera; family Cerambycidae; genus Stenurella; species Stenurella melanura. Next base: position 89,440,043 of record OY757309.1, read on the forward strand.
TTAGGAATGAGGAGCTGGCTGATTGGCCTTGACCACCGCGACCCCTATGGATCTATTGTGGTGCTCCTGCTTATTTTCCTTAGAGCTCCTTATCCAGCTTTGTCCTTTGTATCAGACTTCAGAGCCTTGATAAGGTCCCCTTAGTGTAGCTATCAGCTCTTGGTTTTTCCTCACCAAGTAGTTGGAATCTCAGTCTAGCAAGGCCTTCACACAATGGCACAATACATGGACTGAGGTTTCCTCTGCCTCTTGGTAGAATCTGCATGTTGCGTTCTCTGCCATACCCATTAGACTCAGATGTCTATTATGTCGGCAGTGACCGGTTAGAAGATCCACTATTATTCTAATGGCCTATCTGTTTTGACATAATAGGCCGATCGTTCTTTAATGAACCTTTTGGTCTGTCTCTGTCGTGGGAAATTTATCCACCATTCTAGAGACTTAGTTTGCACCCATTTGTTAATGGATGGTCGTATGCATGGCTTAGCCACACCGCAAAAGGGTTCGAGTCCTTCTCTGGCCAGTTCATCAGCCTTTTCATTTCCCTTGTGTCCTTTGTGTCCTGGTACCCAAGCCACGGTCACTTTATTCTGACTTTTCAGGTCTATAAGGGCATTTATGCAGTCCCATACAAGTTTCAGTTCGACTTGCATGGAACGGGTTGCTTCTAGCGCAGCCTGACTATCAGAAAAAAATGGCAATCGACTGATTAACAGTCCCTTGCCTTATAATTTCCTTTGCGCACCACTGTATTGTGGCCACTTCAGCCTGGAATACTGCAGCATGTTTTCCTAGACTTATTGGGATTTTCGTTTTTGACCTTATTCCATATTGGGCTGAAATTATAAATTCTGAAATTATCTGATCATATTTCTTTAATAGCACATTAACTGGCGCGCGTTACTTGGATTTCTTGCAAAGTTTCTTAGTTTCAGAGTTAAGAATGTTTTTCCCAGATGATGACAACCCTAATGAAATTGATAGAAATATTTGGTAACAGCAGGACGGAGCTACACCACAGTTTGCATTGGAAGTAAGTTTTTCCCAATAGGTGGATCGGTAGACGCGGTGAAATTGAGTGGCCTGCCCGTTCTCCCAATTTGACCCCGCTTGACTATTTTTTATTAAGTTACTTAAAATCGTCTACTTCAATAGACCAAATAACGTGGATGATTTAAAAAACAGATTAAGGCAAGAAATTAATCAAATTGATACAAAACATTTCGGCAACTCCTCCATTATTACTAATGAAATAAAAACACTGAACTGTTTTTAACGTTTTCACATATATTACGTCAACATGATGATCGTTTCGCTAAAACATTAGCTTCATCAGATGAGCGCACTACTACACTACTTACAAATTGAACTTATTGGACCTTAAATACATAACATTGAAAATATACCTGAAAACTAATTTGCATACAATTGTAATTATTTACTGATAATATAAAATATGCTACTAAGAAATGAAATTAAAATAGATTTACAAGTGGAGAATTATGTATGTCTAATTGATCATTAAGTAAAATATTATAGTTTTTATACCTATTTGTTAATTTCTAAGCTGTCAAGTAACGTCAACTTTGATCCCTTATTAGCTGTATGATGGATATCAAAATTGTCGTTAAACAAGTGCTTTTCTTCCAAAAGGTGATTTGCAAAGGTAGAATTATTATTATTCAAAAAGATTTTTTACGTTCCATTATACTTTTTTTAAAATTTCTACCCGTTTGTCCCACATATATCTTAGGGCAAGTCCCACAAGTTAGCTTATACACTCCCGACAATTCTTTTTTGTTCTTATCTTTATTGTTTTTAGTAATACAGCCTAAAGTATTATTAGTTTTATAAGCTATATTCAGACCTTGTTTCCTTAAAAAGTACTAATCTTTTCTGACGGGTCGCCAATAAATGTTAATGATCTAAAATTAGATTTTGAATTATCATGATCTTTATAGGTCGGATATACTGCATTTACTGCGTTATTGTACCGTTTTTTTTGCAATAAGTTATCTATAAAAGAGACCTCTTTTAATGGATTAGAATAGATAATGAATTTTCACCAAGTAAAGGTCGAGTCTATCAACTATCCTCCATTATTGTCAAGAAGCCACGGGCGCCCAGTTTGAACGTTTGATTTATATTGTTTCGTGTTCTTCTGTTCAGTAACATTAAAAATGTAATATTTTCCAATACAAAAATTAGAGAAATTCAAAAAATCTTATATTGCTGGATAGAGAATTAAAAAGCCTTTTAAATGAGCTATCATGCGCATCCTCGTTCCATTTTAGAATTAAAAATTGACATATTTTAGGATTTTACTCATAAGCTGTAAATTGTATGTATGAGAGTTGTTGATTTCAGCGGTGAACTTATGATTTCTTTTTTGAATAATGATATCTGTGGTAAAACAAATGTACCTAACTGAAAATTATTAATTCACGGTCCAACAATTTTACAGAAAAAGGATTAGTCAGTGTTCCGAGCCAGCGAATATAAATTATTTGTTTTATTTTTTGTGACGGGGGTTAAATTTTTAATTTAACTTTTGTAGTCATTTAGCACATATAATTGGAATTATATATACTTGTTCATTCTCTAATGCATTCCATATAAAAAAAAAAAAAATAGGTGGGCCAAGCAGATAACCGTCAGTACAAATGCTGTTTGCATCTTTATAGCCTGAAAACATGCAAAACTGGCCTTTGTATAACCTATATTTTTACTTCTATTTTGCTTCCACTGACAGCAACTGTTGAAAGCAATATTGAAATATGACGGCGATTTAAGTTATATATTTTTATTTAAAAACCATCGATATTGCGGAACCGTTGCAGGAAAGGTTTATGTTATACAAGCCATTACGTAAAAAATAAAACACTGCCTTGTGATATGCTAAACAAATTTATTTTTTGGTGAAGACTGAGAAAACATTATAAATAATTAATGGTTAAGAAACAGAATGGAAGTTAGTTGAAACTAGAGTAAACACAAAAAGAATAAAAACACGATGCACCAATTGACGCTGCTACGCTGATAAAGGCAGCGTTTCCTAAACTCAGATGTGAAATCTCGCACGAAACACCATTCATTTCATATTGACATAAAATTCACAAAATCATACCACAGCAGGTTTTATAAATATAATGCCACATATTAATTATTATTCAATATCAAATCTATCAATTGTCGTAGACAGCAAAGACTTCATATTAAATTAAGGTAAAATATTTTTTCACAGAGCACTAATTAGCATTTCATGCAACACCGCTGTTCTGTGGAACACAGTTTGGTGAACGCTCTCTACAGAAATAGGATTTAGAAGATGTAAAAGGGTGTGATGATATTTTTGCTTCCATCCCAACTGGAACTGAAGCTGACGTAGTTGTTGAATATTTAAGTTGTTTTTATAGTATTTGTGAAAAATTTGAAAAAAAATCTGTCTGTCGGTCTGTAACTTTTTTTGTCCGCACGTTTTCTCCGGAATGGTTTAGGTTATTGACTTGAAATTTTGAACACGTATGTATTGTAACGAGATCTGGAACTGGATTGTTTCTTGAACATATCCGGTGAAGGATTGGGGTAAATAGGGGAAAATAAGTAAAACAAGCTGGTGAGAGTACAGAAACTTGAACTTTGATGTATATGTACTAGAACTCAAGGCCTCAAATTTTTTTATGATATTTTCCATCCCCCCACCACCCCCACTCCATTATTAAAGGAGTTGATAAAATAAAATTGAGATATTCACTTGAAATTTGGTATACGTATATATCATAATGACATCTGGAACTGGATTATATTTTTGGATTATTCCGTTGAAGGGTTGGGGTTAAATAGGGGTTATAGGGGAAAATAAGTAAAGCAAGCAGGTAAGAGTACAGAAACTTGAAATTCGATGTATGTATTAGAAGCCAAGGCCCCAGATTTTTTATAATATTTTTCAACCCCCCCACCACCCCTACTCCATTTTAGAAAAAAATTTTATAAAATAAAATTAAGATATTCACTTCAAATCTGGTACACGTATGTATTATAACATCTGGAACTAGATTGTATTTTGAGATGATTCCGTTGAAGGAGTATACTAGAAGCCAAGCCCTCAGATTTCTTAATAATATTTTTCAACACCACCACGCCTAGCGTCGTTTTTGTAAAACTTGTGTATTTATTTGATAAATTTTGACATCTAAATTTATGTTCTTGCATTTTTACGTCTCGACGCCGACCAACGCCTGGCGTCGTTTTTATAAAACTTGTGTCTTACAGCATTTGGAGAGTAGTTGACACTGTTGCCATTGAAAAAATGGGATATACTTTTAATCGAAAATATGCAGGGTGGACACAACAGAAAATTTAATTAATGAAAAATGAGCCACCAAAAAATAATTAAGAAATAATGTGACAGAGACCAATAATGTTTGGCAGGAAGTTAACACAATGGCAACTAGAAACTTACCACACAACTAGTGAAACATATACAAGGTGGTGACGTTAAGAAATAATTAATTAAGGTGGCCATTTCCAAGAAAGAGACATCCGATAGGGAAGTATTTGTTATTTTTGGCCATAATATTTTTCCTTAGTAGGTATATTAAAAAAAACTATAGGACTACCTAAGTAGGACCATAACAAGACCATTACTTGAATGTTTACTCAATTATTCCAGTCGTTTCCAAAATAGTTAGATTTAAAACTACGAAATAGGAGGATTAACAATCTTTAAATTTTTTTGCAAATCACTGAAATTATTGAATGAACATTCATAGTAATAGTCTTGTTATGGTTCTTCTTAGGTACTCTTATAGTTTTCTTAAATATACGTATTAAGAAAAAAAAGTTATTGCCAAAAATAATAAATATTTTCCTATGGGATGTCTCTTTCTAGTTAATGGCTACCTGAAGAAACGATGGTGGAAAATAACACTTTAAATGTAGTTGATCCTGTTACCAATAAGAAATCCTAACATACTGTTTGTGATCATCATAAAAATAAAAGAATTTATTAAGAAACAAGGAATGAAAATAATATATAGATTATAGTTGTCACTATTGTTAGAATAAACCCTGATGTACTTTTAGTTCAACATATATACAATGTAGTCATCCAATAGAAAAAAAAAAAATATATGAAGACGCCAAATCGGCGTGGCGCAGTGTCGGCTTAGTGCTAAGGTGTTTGGCGTGCGACCACAGAATCCCAAATTCGAATCCTCGCCAGCAAATACATATTAACTATATACTATGAGTTTCATTCGTAACTTGACGCCAAGGAAAGCCTGTCTCTCTATCCTTTAAAAGTACTCCGGGTATAGTGCGCATGCCTTAGTGACGCGAGGTTGTGACAGTTCAACTGAATATAGAAGGAAAATGGTCACAATCTAATCGGAAAAATTGGCCACTGGCATGTTACATATAGCGCGCTTCCTTACTCCTTCATCAGATCGTGTCATCAGAGCCTGCGCGTTGGGCTCTAAGTTCCCAGAAGAGCTGAAAAACTATCTTCTTATCTAGCCTCAGTTCCGTACATAGTGGCTTATAATGTTTAATTGTTTTTATTTTCTTTAGCTATTATACATTTCAAGCTTATAACTAAGGTAATAAAAAGTAGTATATTATTTAATATATAGTATTCTATGTATTTAATTTACGAATGTAAAACAATACACAGAGTGCCGCTGTTATGGCTGGGGACCTTGCCAAACTTGTTTAAATCTATGAGCTACAAAAACACACTTGTTGAGATCTACATGTATTATATTTAAATAATTTTCCTAAGAAATTTAGATAGTGGTAAATTAAAGAGAAAATATAAATGTACCAGAGAGTAACGTTTCAGATTTACAGGAAAAAATGGACAAAACCTGCTATAGATAATGGGTCTGGTTGTTTAAAAACTGTAGCAATATTTTTATTGCTGTTTATGTTTGCAATTTAAGTTTTGTGATATTATAAGATATCAGAGGGTTAGGGGGCATGGAAAGGGGGAGGGGAGAAAAGGGTTGGGGGTTGTGTGGTTTGTCCGTCACATGAGTTATGTGTGGTTCGTCATTGTCACCGTCTATCGTAATAGACGGGTAGTCTTTGGTGAATAAGTGTGTGGGTATGTCTAGGGTCGTCGTGCGCTCTAACTCGTGTTATGTCCGTTGTCATTTCCGATAGCTGAATTTTTGTTTTGAAAAAACTTTGAGCAGTTTCGTCTATGAAGTCTCTGATCATCATCAGATTAGTGGCCTGATGCAATTCAGCTATCGGAGTGTATTTGTCGGCATTAGTTAATAGTACAATAAGCTTATTCTGCGTGGTTTGGAGTCTTTTGCACTGTGTGGCGGAGATTACATTCCACGCCGCACAGGCATACGTCTTTATAGGCCTAAAAATTAACTTGTATAGAGTAAGCTTATTATTTGTCGATAGTTTGCTACGCCTGTTAATAAGTGGGTAAAGTCTGTTTAGTGTTGCGTAAGTACTGTTTAAAATTTGCGTAATATGAGGAGCAAAACTCAGTCTTTTATCCAGGGTTACCCCTAGGTATTTGACTGTGTTACCAGTATATAGTTAATAGGTATATGCTCGCCAGGGTATGGATGTTTAGTGGCGTCTTTAATATGTTGCCGATAGGGCAGCAGTGAGCTAGACCGCTGTTGAGTGGCACAACATGTGTAGTCACTGTTATCTCTCCTGGGTTCGAGTCTCAGCTGCGGTAGATGGCAATATCGCAGGAAATGGTGTTGTGTTCATATTTTTTGCATATTTTTATTTTTATATTATTTTTGCGTGTACTTTTATATTTTCAATTTCTTCAAACTATAAATTTTACAATTAAATTTCAGGGGGTTATTGATGTAGTTACGGAATGGCCGTTTGGAAGCTTGGAGGAACCACTAATTGAAAAAAATGCCTAAAAATATTTGTTTTTTTTATCCAAAACTATACAACCAGTTTTATCTCAAGTTTACGTCACAACGTTTATCGAATCTATCAGGTTTATCAGTAACAAGGAGAAAGAATGTTGTAAACAAAACATTTGACTAATCTAAATAATTTAAAATAAATATGGTAGGTGCAACAAAGTGTACCTGATTTCTTGTACTTCTGGTATATTTTCAATGAATAAAATGTCAGTCAAATATGTAGCCACATTTTACGCTTATTATACCATTAACAAAAAATATGAAAATAAAGATTAAATATAGGTATTGCATTTGATAGTCAGCTTTTAAAATTGTATATATCCACTGTAGAGAAAGAAATTCTTATTATTGTGTTAATGAAATTCTGAATAATATCCGTCTCATCCGACATATTTTGTTTAACGTATTAAGACTTGGATGTGAAGTTAGTGTTAGCTGGAGGTCTGAGTAAATGTAGACTACCTAAAACACGCTAGGGATATGCTAGTGTAAGGAAGTAAATAAGATGGTTTACTTGAACATATTGCGGACAACAAGGCGGGCAATATCGAAAACTACAAATATGACAAGTATTGCAAATTTGGCGTGATAGAAATATCACGGAACGCTCACAGACCAAACATCCAGACGTGAACCGTTAAAGAGGTAGACATACCATGAACTGATACTTTTAAGATGATGGTCTAAAGACGTTTGTTACGAATTCCCTGAAGAGCCCATCGCACCAACAGCTGGAATTTTCACAAAATGCATCCCCCGAAGCGAAATTTCAGCATTGTATTCTTCCAAATCTACTCGTTTTCTGATCACATTAACAGGAGAAAAGACAAAATAAAATGGTTGATTGTCGAACAAATACCAAATGGTCACGGGCGATGAGAGCGACTTCCAAAGCGTTGGGATGATGTCACGGATGAGTTGATAGGAGAAAGCGTTGGCGAAGCCGTGAGCCTAACAGATGGTACGAGCTTCTCGGTCGCATTATACAGGAAACGGATCAACTAGAGTATTGTACGAGACACGAAACCTCAAGACATTTTGATTGGAAAAAAGAATATTATTTATGTGAGGTATAATGGAATATTCTGCATAAAAAATCAGAATCCTTGAAAGCCTTAGGTCTCTGAAGAGCTGCCTTATATATAACATAATTTAATTTAATCAATGCGATTTCTACAATAGCACTTATAGGTAGGTTAGAAAGTAAGGGCCCGAGAATAGATCCCTGTAGAACACCAGATAATTCCACGTACTCAACCTATTACATATTATCTTCCATCTAGAAGACAAGATTGGAAAAATATCAACAGAAAATGAGAGAATCTGAAACAAGGCATTTTTTTGAAACAATATAGTATGAGATACCAACAAATTTGTGTATACTACGTCCAAGTAAACATTTTTATACTTTGACCAACGACCTCAGTGACGGATTGACATACGTATTAGATTAGAGGCAGTGAGATGGCCCTTTTCCAAAACCATGCTGATATAATAACAACTAATTTTTAATGCTAGAATATATCGGATGCCCATGGGACCAGGTAAACTCCGAAATTCTTCATTATTTATCAAGATAAAAATTTGCAATAACACTACACTTTTTGACATAACTGGACCCAAAAATACACTTCCGGTTACCCGGAGCTAATGCTAATTTAAATACCACCATGGAGGTCTAATTAAATGCTGTGGGTATTCACTAAAGTGTTATAAACTTAAATATGATTTTCGTGAACATTGACACATACTCCTTCATTTTTCAAGGTCATTTATAGTTAGATTTTTATTTTGAATAGTAATTCAATGCTCTATCAGATAATATGCAAACATATAGAAAGTGCTATTTAAAATAAAAAAAGTTATCTAAAGATTATTTTTTGTAATGTACTCTCAAATTTATACATTTACCTACAAAATTTGTATTTTGTTACGAGTCATTTTTTGTTTGTTTTGGTTTCAATAACAATAGAAAAAATTGCCTTCAATTATAACTTAAAAAAGTTAAAATATTCTAGGTAAAAACCATGTAATTTAATTTTAAAAATACGTTATCTTAAACGCATTTCGATACGTAATATTTTTTAATTTCAAGTACTAAAATGTTCCAATATCAAGAGGTAAAATCAAATCAATCATCTAATTTGAGATCATACCTGTTTGTCCGCTAAATACTTGGTTCGGTAGCTCTGATAAGATAACCGAAGCAGGATTATCCACATACACACAATAAATGTATTTTATATATTTTACGAATTACAACAATATGTTAAATATTATTTCTAACTGTCTGTCTATGCATATACGGGACTTTAATACTGTTTACAATTATTGTTATTATTATTAAACATTTAACACCCACTTTAACATAAACACTTATTATTATCTAACAACAATAAATAGATCGCACACTGCCGTCAAAGTTTATAAACGTCACTTTTTCAAGCGTCCTTTTTAGGGAATTCTCGGGAAAGTTTCAGGTGTAATTGAAAAAGATCTCAGAAGTGCACCTGAGGCGTCGATTTGGCCATTTTGGAACAATTCGGTAATATTACAGATAATTTACGGGACCTGTCTACATGATAACGTGATGTGATAACAACTCGCATTCGCGTCTACGGTAGACTGAATGTTTTCCCGAAGGGCTAGATATGTTTTATCAAGCGATAAGACCCCTCTAGTGCTACTGTGCGCGACGCATTCTAAGCGGCGTCGGGGTTTGCGACGCTCTGCGTCTCTTTTCATACCTACGGCGTCGCTTTCTGGGCAATAGGTAATTGTACTGGTCTTGGTGTCTATTAACCTTTTGGAACAGCCCCCTCATATATTTAATTCCTATTTAATTGGATGAGATTTTGTTTGGTTTTCTGTACCAATTACAAATTAGAAGAGCAAATAATAGTGGAATATAAACCATACGAACACATACTTAATTTGTATCATATGTACGCGCCGATAGTACAATTTATTTTATTAATGGTTTTTTTCTTTAATTTACTTTTTTGTTACTTTTTTATTTATTTCTTGGAGGATTTGTGTGTATGTTCAATGGAATAGTACCGAATATAGTTAAATAATGTTTTTGATTTAAGTTAATATTTCATTCTAAGTATATCAATATTTGTATTTTCTTGACTGTTGATATCAAATTAGCTTGATGTAATACCCTGGGATTTTTCGGTCAGTTTAAAATATATGGTTATATCTTTCCATCAAATCCACAAGATCATTCTTAAAATATCATATTTCACACCACCAGCCATTATCGAAAATTTCAAGTAAAAATATTGTCTAAATGTTATTTGTGGCATTATCTAATTTTTTTCTAATTCTTTGGGATTTCCTGCCACATGTATTTTTTAACCGGTGCTCGGGGAATGTTACAAAATATCACAATTAACCAGTATGTTACTGGTAAATAACCTCTACGCCTGTGACTTTTACGTCAAAGGATCAGTTAGAGGTTGCTTTTTTTAAACAAATAACACAAATAAGTATAAGAACTTGAAATTAAATATTTCTTAGAGCTGTGTATTTATCATACACAGCCAAATAGATTTTTCAAAAAAAGCCTTGAAAAAGGAAACAAATTAGATTTCGGAAACGTTGGCGAAATATTTAATTTCAAGTTTTTATATTTGTGTTATTTGTTTAAAAAAAGCAACCTCTAACTGATCCTTTGACGTAAAAGTCACAGGCGTAGAGGTTATTTACCAGTAACATACTGGCTAATTGTGATATTTTGTAGATTCCCAGAGCACCCACCGTTTAAAAAGAAAAAGATGTGACAGGAAGTCCCACAGAATTAGAAAAAAATCAGGTCCAACATCCATAAATTATATTGTATCAATTGTAATATAAACAAGCCCTTAAGACAACTAGAACCACAGACCAAAAAGAAGACAATACATTTTTTCAGCATTTAGTTACGTTAAAACATTTAACAGAAATAGACGTAAAATGTTATAATAGTGTAATTTTTTTTAATCACTGAAATTGTAAATAATGCATATTCAAGTAGTAAAATTACATAATTGTTATTTATTATAAATATTGTAGTTTTTCCTTTGACGATGGTCGATAAACCGAAACGTAAGAAAATATGAGAATTTTTATTTAAGCTCACCGAAAAATACCGGGATATACATCAAGCTAAGCATAGTATTCTGAGCATTCTAAGCATAATATTTACTGTTTTATTTAAAGAACATATTTTATCGTCCAAAGAAATAATTCTTATTCTCAAAGTTTAAATATAACACAAAACAATAGAAACGATCATAATCTGTGACAAAAGTATATGTAGATTTTAGAAACTATGTGTAGGCTAATTAGACGAAAATCGACCTAAACTTGAGAAAGTTTAGGTAAATTTAAAAAACAACATGTATTTTTGGGTAATTTAACGAAAAATAACAACTTTTTATTGTTGTAAAATTTTCGGAAAATGCGTATTTTTCGAGATATGGTGGTTCGAATTTTTCCAAAAAAGGGGGAGGGGGAATAAAAAGTGACGAGAAAAAATTCACAAAAATTCTGGTTAATGTATTATTAAAATGCAAGACTTTTTTTCTTTATGACTTTGTCCTAAAGTGCATTCTGTCCAGGTTTTTCCAGAAAAACATGAAAAAATTGCCCTTATCGGAAAATAGAAAATCTCGAAAACTGTGAAATTTAAAAATTTGAAAAAGTTCAGACCTATAGGTTAACATATTCTTTAAAATTTTGGTCTCTTGTAATATTTTTTGTAACGTGCATGTTTTCCGAGTTTTAAACAGTTTTTCATGATCAAAAACGATTAAAAACGTGCTTTTGGTTGTGAAAAACTGTTGAAAACTCGGAAAATATGCACGATACGAAAAAATTACAAGAGACCAAAATTTTAAAAAATACCTTAACCTATACGTTTGAATTTTTCCCAGATTTTTAAATTTCACGGTTTACGAGATTTTCTATTTTCCAATAAGGGCCATTTTTTCATGTTTTTCCGGAAAAACTTGGACCGAATGCACTTTAGGAAAAAGTCATAAAGGAAAAAAGTCTTGCATATTAATAATACATTCACCAGAATTTTTTTGAATTTTTTCTCGCCACTTTTTATTCCCCTCCCCCTTTTTTTTAGAAAAATTCGAACCGCTATATCTCGGAAAATACTTTTTCGAAAACCTTACAAGAGTAAAAAGTTGTTATTTTTCGTCAAGTGGTCTACAAATACATTTTGTTTTCTAAATTTTGGTAGTCAACAAATTAGCAACAAAATCATTGTTTAAAGAAATTGCAGGGCAATAGCGGCAATTATTTTTTGTGTGGAGTTTGATCTAGACATCAATACCAACAAAATTCAGAAAGTTTACCACTCATTCGGTAAACTTTTTTGTCAGAAATGCTACTTCGCCTACACTAGTAATACTCAATTAAAACACATTAAAATTAAAATTATATTTCAGAAGACGATATTTCTAAATGTTATTGGGTGACGGATTTCTCGTAACGTTGGAAGATAACATGTGTGTTAATATTATGTTATAGGTAAATTGCATATCCAAATTTATTTGGTGTTTGATTAAATAAACACACCTTTCCGACAGACAAACAGACGGACGGTCATTTTGAAAGTTGTTCAGAATTCGATCACCAACACCTTGATATCATTTTTTTTCTCTACGAGCGATATTACCGGTTTTAGAAATGTGTCGATCAAATGCATATATAATCTTCGGTTTGTATTTGCGAATAATTAGAGAAAACTTTAAAGTTTAGATATCAATATTGTAACATTTTAATGCCGGCTACTAATACGTAGCAATAATAGTCCTTAATGTTTATAAACTTAAGAGTAATAAATTTGTCACAAATGCGATAATATCATGGACCAATTTTTGGCGCCTTAATTCATCTTTGTAGACACGGCCAAGGTAACTCGTTAACATAAACAAACATTATTTATTTACGATAAAACTGCGAAGATTATCCTATAGAATGTGTAATAGTTATGCAGGGTGGGGCAATAGTGCGTCGGACCTCGATATCTCGAGTTCTACGATAGCTAGAAATGTTTTATAAAATTGCAAGTAAACTAGATAAAAAAGTCTATAACGTCTATAAAGTCTATTTTCGAACATGCAGGTGGAGCCAAGACGAAATTACAGAACCAAGTGCCTTTTTTTAAATAGACTGCTATGTATATCAGTACATTTTTTTAAGCCTCTTTCTAGGCTCTATTCATTCCTATAATAGCATTGAATATCTCCCAACCACTTGGATGTAATTAATTTTTTTGTTGAAATAATGCAATCTGCAGATGGATATTAATAAAATCACCACAGTCACGATTATGGGTTTTAAGAAAAACTTATGTGAATACCAGTTACGAGGCATCTAATTAATGTTTTTGAATTATTTTCATTTCCTAAAACTGTACAGGATGGCCAAGAATTATTTTTCAATTAAGAACTTTTTAAATTGAATTTTCTCAATTTTTTCAAATGGAACACCCTGTATATTTTTCAACGATGTGATGTAGAAATGAAAGACGAACATTTTTTGTAAGTACCTTCCTATGGCTAATTAGAAGAAATAATATATTTGTTGTATCATGTTACTTATTAAATGCAACATTGCTTTCGCTTTCTGATGAGACATCGTCACTTTCTTTTGATGTAGATTCCCAAACTTGTCGGAGTTAGGGTACTAGGTGTACCGATGCATCATGTAGTGATGAATGTGCCGCACGTTGCAAAAAATGAAGTATTTGGAAAAGGCGCTTGATGGCACTTGTGGCTTTCTCTTTATCTATAAGAGAGGAAGGTTTAAGGTATTTTTTTAAATAATTTCTCAAGGCAAGACTTTTTTGTTTCTGTACACGAAGCTAGCTAGAATGACTTATAAAAATTCCCGCCAAACACCACATAAATAAAATAATTTATTTCAATATTTTAATTCCAAATTTTCTTCATAATATATATTAAATTAAAGTACATACCTCAACTGGGCTTCTAGAAAAATTTCACTTTGAACTTTGAAGGCAGATGAGTTGTGTTTAGCAGTTTTAGCAGTATAGATTGTACCTAATGAGAGAGCTAATCAAGAAAATAATAAATATAGTTATTCAGACAATATGGAAATGATATGCGGAAAAAAATGATTTTTGTCCACTTTTTGCGGATTCTGGCCCACTGTGCACTGTATTGATGATTGAATTTTGAAGAACTCTCAAAATATCTGTCCGTCCGTAACGTTTCTTGCAAGCACGATAACTTAAGATAGATAAGTTCGATTGTACCGAAATTTGAACAGTAAATTATCATCAGTTAGAAGAATAACCCCATGTTTTTTAAGAAAATCGATCAAGAAACAAAAAGTTATTAATTATTTAAATGTTGCAAACATTTTAGTTCTCTCGGTATTTTATAATTAAACGATTTCTAAAACTAACATTATTAGAAAAAAACTGCAAAGAGTACTCCATAGAATGTGCAAAAACATATGTCCAATAAATCAGCGAAGAGTATAATGTTTACTCTAGTTTTACCTAAGTCTGGTTGAATTTACAATTTTTCAACTACTTGCCGTATGTCTCAGTCAGTCTAACCTAACATAACATAATTTAGTCTTGGATATATTGCCTCCGTTTTTCCAAGTGGTACTAAAATCCACGAGGAATGCACAACAATGTAATATAATTTTTATAACAACTCTTGTAAACATGTAAGCATTTAACGTTGTAGAAAGCGTAGGGTCAAACAATTTACAGGTTGTACAGAAAATAATTGTCATGTGTTCAAGTTGTTAAAGTAATAATGGTTATGCGTTTTATTTTATTTTTGCTGTTGTGTCATTCCATTACAACGTGAGAAAAGTGAAAAGTAGGAATTTTTACATGATTTTTTTACTCAAATGTATTTAACAGCAGGAATCAAACTAATAAAAAAGTAAACATGCAACCCCCGAGAAAGTGCTATAAAGATTCTAGTCGCATTCACCGTCTAGAACGGCCGTTAGAGTGAAAAATGTGGAGCGACTGATGTCCATTTTTAATATGGCATGTTTTCACTTCCGTAATCGGAAGTGAAAACATGCTTCGCTTGCGCGCGAAATTCAAGTCATACTGCCATAAATTGTCCCACTTCACGCAGCCGTAATTTATTCGCTAATTGTTTCTTTTTCATTAACATTTCTTTATAACTTACAACATCACATGTTTTTCGTTATATAAAAATTTTCTCTCGCTGCACTCAGGAAATACCATTACATTTTGTTACCGTATGGGAAGCTCGGTGTCAATTTAGCCCAGTCGTCGGGGGTTTTAAGGCGTCACTAAATGTTATTATTGGAAATGGGTAGCAGAGAAACACAAAATTATATTTTTAGTTTAAGCCGTTTATTTAAAGTACAAAGTAACGTCTTTACTCTTGAGAGGTTAACAGTGGAATGATTATGAATATATAGAATTGTAGCCACTCAATATAATGTGACAAATAATGATTAGGTCACCCTTTCAATATTTAAAAACATTGTTTATAATGCTCATTTATAGCTATGGAAACCAACACTCCCAATCAAAAATTAATCAAAAATAAAACTATCCGGCTTTTAGTCTCTGGGAAAATACTACTGGTCCAACATTTGTTGCATGGATTGGGAAAACCCAGGTAAAACCCAACCAGACGACTTACCAGATAGAATCATCTTACCACGGTTTAATATTTGCATGCCTCCGGTTTCATCAAACAGTACACACATACCAGAGTCCTGGATTCTCCGGACGGATAATAAATTGTATGGCACATCAGGACAGTATAAAACATTTTCAAGTATGCCATCTACTCCAAGATTAGTCTTCACTGGTACTAGTCCCCGTTTTATTGCCATAATGTAAGTACCATTTTTAGCTACATTAATCTTCATTGGGCTTGCTAAATCTGCAATTTCCCTAAAGACTGTTAGCTCATTCACAAGATGATCTGAAGCACCACTGACTATAATAAAGGTAATTTCTTTCGCTGCATGTTTGTCTTGTTGTACAGTGTCCTTTCCGGCCATAAATGCAAAACCGTTCCCACTTGGTAATGTGGTTTTCACTGTTTGTAATGCATGGGTACGGTCTCCTTGCGAGTTATTTTGTTGACGAAACTGTCTTTTATAGTAAAAGCAATCTCTCTTCATGTGATTCTTGCGGCCACAAAAGTGACATTTGATGTTATTTTGTCTCCATTTGTAATTTGTGTTCTTCTTAAACTTTTGATAATTCGGTTTCCATATTTTGGTTTGCTGTTTTGCTGGTTTTCTAGCATCAAATCCTGAAGTATCCGCTTGCAATACTTTTAGACTTGTAACATTTTCATTTTTAATTTTTACCTCTTGGTCTAATAACCTTGTTTTTACAAAGGCTAATGTAATGCTATCTTGTGTTGTTAAAGTTTCAGAAGCAGTCACTACTCCGTTATAAGACGAGGGAAGAGTTAATAATAAATGTGCAATTTTATCAGTTTCAGACATTTCGGCACCAGCTGCTAGAAGCTTATGTAATCATCAAATGCAGTGAAGTGATTCATAAGCGATATATCACCTTTTAATTTCATCTCAAGTAACTGTTTCCGGATAGCTAGTTGTGAAGGGAGACTTTTTCTTTAATGAAATTGAGTTCAACAAAGCTTAAATGAAGTAACATTTGACTATTGAATTATTATATTTTCAAATATAAAAATGAATATAATATGTAGAATATTATATATTTCAATTCGGAACCATTTCTGCAATTTTTAAGATAAAGACCTGGAACTTTCATATATTACTCTTGAAGTAATGTATAAAAAGATACGATGAGTGAAAAAAATCTAAAAAATTATTTTTAAAAATGTACAATTTCAAAATCTTGAGAAAGCGATAAAATTTGATTGTATGACTAACTTTAACCACCATTAATCTGGTTTAAATCGTGTTATTACATTTCTGTAGGTGCGATATTTAAAGCTTGAAGTGTGTACTTTAAGATGCTTCAAGAGAATTGACCTTAAAAATTAAATTAACCCTCTTTATTTTACGAAAATAAAAGAAGAATTTTCCTTTGCTCTAAAATTTGTGAAACTAGGGGTAAAATAAACGTTAATAACTTTTACTAAAAAAATTATTTGACATACCTATCTATCGAATCTTTTTATATATTACTTCAAGAGTAATATGTGAAAGTTCCAGATCTTTATTTTAAACATTCTAGAAATGGTAGAACTTTTGCCGATTTCATCGGAAATGTCTTTATGTTCCGACTTCATATATATACTATTTTTACATACATTGATTTTCATATTTGAAAATATAAACCAATCGTCACATGATACTTCTTTCATTTAAGCTCTGTTGAGGTCAATTTCACTAAGTAGTTCAAAAGTTACAACGAATTTAGTGTAGCGCATCCGAGACCGCGCACCCCTCGCGAGCCATACTTATGTGTCGCCACGTTCCATTCTCATGCATTAAACAAAAAAATCTGGAGCCTACATTTTTAATAGTACAAAAAAATTTCATGTAGCTTTTTGATGCGAAATTTCCTCCTCTACCGCCTAGTGCTATTAGATAGATATTTTTTATTTTTCGAGTTATCGATCAAAAATACAATTTCGGCCAATCTTTTCGATTTTTTTAGGGGTCGCCGGCATCTTACAGCTGTAAACTCTTTTTTATCTTATTCTACGCCAACAATTATTCTGAAAAATTCAGTCGTATATCATTTAGAGATATGGTTTTTATCAATGTCATTCTCTGAGAATTGGGCTGGTAGACATCGCTTGCAGCATTTTGTCGAAATATTAAACCATTTGATCGATTGATTGATTGATTTTCCAGCGTAATGTGGGCATTACTGTCGATTCCGGGCATCCATTGAGGTTCGTTCCAACACGCAGCTTGGTCGTCCGTCGAACACGCCCAATGGACGGCCAAACCGCGTGCCGGAACCAAATCTCGCATGTTTTATATACCGCAGGACCGGCTGCATACGCCGGGTTGTGGACATTGGACATGCTTGTTGCCAGCAGCGAGAGCCGCATGACGCATGGGGTGGGAATACAGGATGGGAAGTGTAGGTGTTTGGGAGATGCTTCTTTTCAATTTCCATGCTTCTTTTAAGAAGAATAAGGAGATGACGATAGATGGAAACTATCGTCATCTCCTTATTTTTCTTCATCTAAGTTTTATGTTTCTTCTGTTTCTGAATCTGGCAGCTTTTATTTTTTATTTTATTTTTTGTTTTTATTTATTAACCGTTCCACAGGTAACTATTCATTTACGGTGGAGTTACTGGGAAGGGCCGTATCTCGCGGTAACAATATTTTTTGTGCGTTAAGAGAAAAAGGTCCGAAGGGACAGTTTGCTCACCCTGCAGGTATGTCGTTTCTTTGAAACAATCGGTTTCAATTTACAGTAATTTATTTCAACTGCCGCCTTCCGAGTATTTTCTATTTTATTACCTAAGTTCTTTTATCTGTTGTTTAATAAACTGTCCTATGACAAGGATTAATAAACCAATAAATAAATATCTTTTGAATTTTAATTTCTAATTTTTCAATTTAAATAAGGAAATGGATTTCATTTATCGGCTAAACTAAATTAAAATAAACAAAAACTTATCTGTTTCGTTCACATCTGGCTGGCTGTTGCTTATTTTATCCCCCACTTGAAAAAGGAACCGGATCCATCCGGGTATAGATTTTACGGTCAAGCAGCACATTTTCTCGGCTTGTTTATATACACTATTTTGTGTTGCTTTATTCAACCAACATAATTTAATCAAATATCAACTATATGAAAAAGCCAGACTCGTGCTAATTTATATCAGTCAATGCAGAATTATTTACCCGTTTACAATTTAGACGTTTTATTACCGCTTTATCCGGATTCATCGCGAGATCTTGTAGGAGCCACGAAACACGCGTCTGTCACCGAATTCAACATACTTTGAACTCCTTGTCAAAATATTAAACCATTTGATAAACACATTTTTCCAACCATGATTATCTATATGACTATTATATTATTATTAAAAAAAAACAGCTACATAAATCTTTGTCGATTTCTCTGAGAAGTTGGGATTCGATAGAGAATGCAATAAAGTAGCGTCTTTTAATGACGCAGTAGTAAGCGATTTACATAACAATAAGAGAAAAATGAGCAGCAACGGTTTAACGAACATATAGACGCTAGCGAAATGATGAGGTCAAAACAAGTGACTTGAAAGACAACCTGTCGTTTACTTGACCTTCACAAAAACCATCGAAAATAATCTTTTACGCTTCTAGCTATTTTAATAGCATTTGAAAAGATAAAACTGGGAAGTGGTTATAAAAATAACTTTTAAACATATGATTAATAACAAGAGTTTGTAATTTTACTTACACAGAAGTAAGTAGATAGCACACACAAAAAAACAAAAAAATAAGAAGCTACTTTTGCCTTAGAGCATGGCAGACAAGAAAAGTGATATGAGAATTTTTCTTAGTGGTACAAACTTAATTTATAAATGAAATTACTTACTTAAAAAAAATGTACTTGATATTTACTAATCATGGCCTAAAAGTAGACACCTTGCAGGTTCAAAATGCTTGCCGCTGTACCTCCATTAACCAGAATGTATGCCTGCCTCTGTAACTCCACCAACCGAGATGTATGCTGCCCTGCTTAAGAGGCTTAAAGGTGGTATCTCCAATTTTTCTCAAAATAGAAACATAACCATTGATTGGTAAAATAAGTAATTTTGCACCTTGTTCCATAACTATGAAGTGGTATAACACCAAATACAGAGAAATACAGGACGACAAAGAAAGTGGTATCTCCACAAATTAGACCAAACAAGACCCTTATATGTGGCATTAACCATTACTTAACTATAAAGTGGCATCCTAAAATATCTGGAAATACCACGTTTACGTTATTGTTTCGTTCTAGATATTTGTGTTCGTTTGTTGGTTTTGAAACATTGCCCGGTGAGTTCCAAGTGAATATGTCAATTTTATTTTATTAATTCAAGAAAGTCTGGCGCTGGCTTGTAGTATTTATACCAAATCCCAAGTTTCTGTACTCTTACCAACTTGCTTTACTTATGTTCCCTTGTTCGCCCCAATTTAACCACCAACCCTTCACTGAAATTAGCGCAAAATATAATCTAGTTCCAGATCTCGACATGTACTCATATGTGTACCTTTCAAGTTAATATCTTAATTTGTTTCTGAGAAAATGTGGACACAAAATAGGTTACAGACTGACAGACAGAATTTTTTTCACTCTAATTTAAGATCTCAACGTTTTATGATATTGTAAGCCTACTGCACCAAAAAAATGTTACGATTACTGTACCTCCACTCCACTACGTGGATTGACATTTTTTACCTAACCTCGCCCTTCTCGAGATATAAGCATTTTAAAAAAACGTGTATTTAGGCTTCCTTTTCAAGAAACTAGTGTTTTGGTATCTTATTATGAACTAATACGTGTAGACTATGTATTTTGGCATACCTTGACTCTTGATATTTTTGACCTAACCTCACCCTTCTCGAGATATAAGCGTTTAAAAATAGAAACGTATATTTAAGCTTTCTTTGTCAAAAAAGTATTTACGATTATTTATGGGGGATTACTATGTTATCTCTTTATTTTGGACAATTCTAAGCATTTTTTGACTCTTGACACCCTTCTCGAGATATAAGCGTTTAAAGAGAAAGAAAAGTATTTAATTTCTATATTTTCTGAAAACTAGTATTCTTGATCATTTATTATGAATTGAAACTTTATATTTTGAGATATAAGCATTTAAAAATAAAAAAACGTATATTTAAGCTTTTTTGTCAAAAAACTAGTATTTACGATTATGAATTGGTTTTTCGTTATCAATTAGGACATTGGATTGGATATTTTGGTCAATTATAAGCATTTCTTTGGGGTGCAGATCCCTCTATTCCATTGATGATATATACGAGTTATATTAGATCCATTATTGATTATGGATCTATTTTTTACTCTCAAGCATCAAACACATTCTTAAATAAATTAAATGTGATTCAAAACAAGTGTTTGAGATTATGTCTGGGAGCTCTAAGAAGAAGAAGCTCGCCGGTAGATGCCTTGTTAGCGGAAAGTAATATAATACCTCTAAGTTATAGGAGAAAAATTCTCTGTTCGAGATTTATTATCAGGGCATATTCCAAAAATAGCACTATAATACATAAAATACGCTAAGATCGCTTATCTAAGAGATTACAGCAAATATCCAGAAAAATTACGTAATAATATGTTTAATTCTGACGTATCACAACTTTGGCCTAACTCATATAAAATATTTACCGACGGCTCCAAAAATTCAGAAGATACGGGATGTGCAATTTTCGATCCTCAACAGAACACATCAAAGCATATAAAACTTCCATCTGAATTCTGTATATATAATTGAGAACTGGTCGCAATTCTAAAAGCAATAAAGCATATACAAGAGTTGAATGATAGTAGCTATACAATTTTTACGGACAGCAAAAGCGCTTTGGACACATTTAACAGTATACAAGGAAATTCGAAAATAAATTACATAATCCTGAATATCATCAAATTAATACACACATTACATGAAGAAGGAAAAGTTCTAGTTTTGGTGTGGGTGAAAAACCATTGTGGTATAAAAAATAATGAGGTGGTGGATAATGCCGCAAGAGAAGCATCACGGGATGGAGAAATTAAGGATAACCTTATTACACCTGAGGACCTAATGTCGACAATGAAAAGCAAGCAACTGGTAAAATGGAGGGAAGAGTATCTAAACAGGGGAAAAGGAACATATTATAAATTCATCAGCCCAACTCCAAATAAGAAACCTTGGTTCTCAGCTATACCTGCCAATAAAAATTTTGTTTCTACACTGACTAGACTGCGAATAAATCATGGACTATTTCCCACGCACAAATATAGGATTAACTTGGCACAAAATGAAAACTGCGAATGTGGTGAAAGGGGTGACGCTGAACACATCATCCTAAATTGTAATTTAAGACAGGACTCTGTGCAGGAATTTATGAAAAAAATTGGTAACAACCATTTAACACAGCCGTTTATTTTAATTGATATATTAAGGTCAAATAATTTAGAATCATATCTAATGCTATTTAAATTTATTGAAAAAAATAAAATTAAAATATAGACTTAAGAACCATTGTAATATTAGAAATGTAAGTTTCCTCTGTTCTTGTCCTATGTTCTAAATCCTTTTCTTTCCGTGGCTCAGTGTTGTGATGTAGATGCCATGATGGGCCCCTTGGCAAACTTGTTTTCCTCGTTAATATCCTTAAAAAAAAAAAAAAATTAAGAAATGAAAAGAAATGTTAAAAATACGTATAATAAAAAAGAAGAAAAAAACAGAAAATAGACGAAAAAAACAAAATACAAATAACCTCAACAAAAGAAAAAAAACAAGAAACAAAAAAGTAAAAAAAAATAATAATAAAAGAAATATTGAAAATATATAATAAAAAAAAACTTTTAAACATACGATTTTAATAAAAAGAAAAAGAGAAAATGAAAAGTGGAAAAAATGAAAAAATTGTAATTCATAAATATAAATGATGTATGAATGAATAATTAAATATCAGAAATAACCTAGCAGACAAATTGTGGTAGGTTCAGAGTAAAATCTTTTTAACATTAGGTACTTACCGACCTTATAGACTCCTCTCTGAAACATCGGTGTTGTGCGAATGGCTTTGCAGCCACAGCCATAGATTATAAGTATAGATAGATAGATAGAGCATTTTTTTACTCTTGACACTTTTTACCTGACCTCATTCTTCTCGAGATATAACATTTTTAACGCTTATATCTCGAGAAGGGTGAGGTTAGGTAAAAAATGTCAATAGTCAAAAAAACGTTTATAATTGTCCAAGATATAAAGGCAAGTGATTCTATTTCAACTTAAAAAAATTTGTTGGTAATCGGAAATTGCGAACTTCTGTCCCAGTTTACAAAATCAAAAAGCACCAGTTCCCATGACCCTGACCTTGTTCTGTACATCTTTAGGAGCATTTTGCACCACCTTACATAAAAATCAGGTGGGGTGGAGTCTCAGGTTTAGGTCTTTTTCCTTCTTCATTTCCTCGACTAAAGGTGCATCTAAATGAACCGTCCTAATCCTTATTTTGAGCCGCTGTGCGACATCGTAGTTATGTAGTATACCACAGCCTCCTAGGAGGCTGTGAGGCTGTGAGTATACAAATAAAGTATAACCAATGTTTTTACACTCATTTCAACACACTCCTCCATTATTAATAGACCGTGTGAAAATACACACACTGATAGGGAGCGCTGAAAGCAGTAAATTGATATCCTCCACAGTTAATGATGAATGAACATTTAATACATTCACCATAAACCCAAATTCTGTAGTATTTTTCATTGCGTTTCTGTGCGAATCTGGCACGGAGAAGTTCATTGCGCTAATGAAAAATTGTCTATGTCCGGTCACCATCGGTAATTCAGTCCTATTCCTACATAGTCAATGTAATGCATGTACGTACATACAAGCTTCTAGGGAAACAGAAATGCGAAAGCTTCCAGCATGCACATTACTTTGTAAATGTGTAATTAATTCGCGCAATTCGAGAAATTGAAATATTTCGTGTTATTTTGTGAACAAAGGCGGGGGGGCACCCCCGCAACCCTCTTTTCTTTGTCTGCGACGCTAATACTGCCTGCGGCGCTAATAATTATTAACAATTAGATATCAGAATAAAAACCTACTAATCTAACCTAAGTAAAGCACACGGAATGAAATAATTTTAAGCAGAATAAAAACCTGCTAACATAACCTAAAGAAATCAGAAAACAGTTTGTGAAAAAATATATTAATCGTTACAAAATTAAAGAAAAACAACTCAGCGAACGTAGGAATTCGATCCCGAGACCTTTCGCACCATTAAATCAAATCAGTTCAAAAACATATTTATTAAAAATTAAGAACAATCTGTCCTACCCGAACACCCATGTCCGGAGCCAGCCGAAGATCTACAGCGAGAAATGCCATAGTACTTGTAAAAGTGGACGGTGTGAGGTCAGGTAGAATTACAAAAATTTATTAACAAATAGCAACTCCTTTTACAAAAAGTAAATTAAAAGGCAAGTAATAATTAAGGCTTATCTAACTATGTAAATTTAAAATAATTGGTAAATATGTAAGTAGTATAAAGTTATAAAAACCTTTCGCACCATAGGCGAAAGCGTTACCTATGCGCTAACCATCTGGCTGAAGGTACACACTACAGCAAAGAAGAAATAGTTATACAAATGATGTTACGTTTTGCACACAGACGCTAGTGATGCGACATCGATCTGAAAATATCGATATTATATATCGATGGTAACATCGAACCAAACTATCGATATATGATAATTATCGAGTTGAAAATATTGATATTTGTCAATTATCGATCTTCGACAAGTTGTGAATAAAATAATTCGGGCGCTATTTTCTGTACTCGAGTTTTTTTCCATAGCGTTGCATTTTTGTCGTAGGGATGGCAACGATGTATCGATTTAAAATAAATACCTCAATTACCATTGACAACTGTGTATAATTATCGCTTTAAAGTTACAATGGGCTTGTTCCATGATATTCTTTTTATATGGTTTTTATACTTTTTCATATAGTACTCGATATTCTCATTATACACTTACAATTTCGTATTATTAACTTTTTCCGTTCTCGAGATATAAGGAGTTGAAATTAGTAATAGTTGCAAAAACCGAGCGCTCATTTGTGACGTCACTATACGCAAGTGACGTAAAAAAATGGCTTTTTGGGACGTTTCAAATTTAACCTGAAAAGTCGAAAAACATGGAATTTTTAAACGCTGGTAACTAAATAAATACGTCGAGTGGAAGTTCGTTCTATGTGTCTCCGGAAAGGAGAAGGTCGGCGATGAATTCTAATCGTAACTTGTAGGGTCGAAATCGAAAATTCGTTCCGGCAGGAGCGAGAGAAAATTGTAATTTTTTGACATTTCACCAAATTGTACTCCCCTACTGTCAAGTAGTAAGCAAAACAAACAATACTTCGAAAACACTTATAATTATAACCAATAAGGAGCATCAAGTCTATTGAGATCGCCGAGTCTATGCGTATAGTGACGTAGCTCCTGGCCACGCCCCATTTTCGCGAGATGGAAATTTGTAATAGTTTTTAAGATACTAAACGTGCGAATAAGATTCTGATTTTTTGCAGATCCATTAATTTATACTTGCACTTTCGATTTATGAAATAAAAAAAATGCCGAACAAGCCCATTATGTGTAACTGGTAAGAGTTTAAACTAAAAATTATATACATAACTGCCAGTTTAAACTGACAATTATTACAAAAATATTTAATACCATTCTACGACTTTTCTATGCTGTAACAGGTAGTTTAACTAATAATTATATACATAACTGTCAGTTTAAACTGACAATTAATACTTGGCTATTAATGAACAATAAAGTTACCCCTCGTATTATGGTCAAAAGGATTGGAGATCAGCTCAATTGGGAGCTTGTCTTCAGAAATATCAATAATAGTATGTTAAGCCATGATCAGAAAAGTTTTGTTTATGTAATAGTGCATGATGCCTACTTATTCCAAAGAAACTTAAGAAAGATCGGTAGAGCAGATACAGATCTGTGCAGAAAGTGCAGAAAGGAGACAGAATCTTTCAAACATATGTTTCTCTGTTATAACGAGGTTAGATACATAGCCATTTTTTGGTAATTTACACGCTATTTCACTAAACAGGAACGTAGCATAACAGAATTAAATTTTTTTAACTTTTATTACAATAATTCCCTAATAAACTCGGTTGTCATTTTTATAATCGCTCATTCAATTTATTTTATAATCACCTCAAGTTATCCAGTGAAATTTAAGGACTACGTAGAATACATAATACTATATACATCCCGAAAATTTAGATCAATTAGCCTAGCAATGCATAAAAAAATATTAGAATGTATTCGTACAGTAGAGTTTAGTGAAATATTATTAATGCACAATTTTCTGTTATATAATTAAGAATTTAACATAGCCGTTTATGTAATTAAACTATATGATATTTTATAAGACTTTTTTGTAACTAATATTATGATGAAAATAAAATTATTTTAAATAACAAAAAAAAATACAAAAATATTTGATACCATTCTACGACTTTTCTACGCTTTCGTACTCATCAATCTTCATAAAATAGGCAGAATATTTATTAACTTAATTTTAATAATTGTTGTATATACAGGTCCGAGTTTCGTGGTTTGCACTGTCCCAATTAATCAAAAACAAATTTATTATATCCCAAACTTACAGAACACCTAAAACTACATTTATAAAGACCAATAAAGCCGCCAAAGTTGTAATTGCATTTATGCAGTGTTAATTTGCAATCTGGCGTAGGGAGTTATCGGAAGGGCCCACCTGCCCCTCAAGTATTATTTGTCCCTTTGTGATGGAGATGTCATTCGGAACAGAGTTACATGGATCTGTTGAGGGCGATAAAAATTACAATCAATCTAGAAATTAGAGGGGATGACTACTACCCTGCACTGCATTGAATTCAAAGGCTGGCTGTACAAAGGGACACTATTCAACACCGCATTTGTGATTTGAAGTTAACCGATAGATCTGTTATTTAATTTACAGTAAATTTATTGTTCTTCAATCATTGAAAGTTCACACCAAAAAAATATCATTAGATAACCTAAAAATCTCGACAATTCATGACATTCTAAAGATATTTAAAAAATAAATTGAATTTTTCTTTATGATTACTATACTTACTGTCCACTATGTGGATGTGGAAAGAAATTAATAGTAGAGCAAACAAGTGAAAATGATCGTCAAAAAGTCCGATTGTATTGAAATTTGGATGGTAAATTAGTGATAGCTGGAGGAAGAACCCTATTGTTTTTGAATAAAATTGATCGATAAATAAAAAAGCAATAATTAAATTTTAAAAAAATCTGTTTTTTCTGTTTTGCAATTAAACAGAAAATGTCTAAAACTAATATTATTTACAAAAAGTTGTGAATAGTATGCAACAATAAAACCGCTGTCTAAGGAATGCCTACTTCCACATCCAGATTTCCCATCCAAGTCTCTTTAAAGGAAAACATCTTGACTATAATGAAACATATTCTTTATAATATTTTGCAAACAGCAGAAAAAACTATCTATGAGAACTAAAAGAAAAACTATGTGTAAAAATATTAATGAAATCTTTGCATTCTTTCGATAACCTGAATTCTGGCTATGCTAACAAATTCAGGTTATCGAAAGATTGCAAAGATTTTATTAATATTTTTACACATAGTTTTTCTTTTAGTTATCATAGAAGTTTTTCCTGCTGTTTGCAAAATCCTGTAAATAATATGTCTCATTACAATTATAAGCAAACAAATAATAATTCACTTTTAATCTTGACTATATTTGCACTCTAGTATGTGGAAATAATTGGTCATAGAATGTTAACATTATAATATTTGAGGCCGCAGTCATAACAAAATTTTAAACGTTTTCTTCTAACATATACGCCAAAAATGATGTATTTGGACTCTTATTAGCTTGCCTTACTTATTTCCCCTATTTGCCCCCCACGCTCCACCTCTTTAACGGAAACATCTCGATCAGATATGTACCATACGTGTACCAAATTTGTAGTGAACGTCTCAATTTTATTTTATCAACCCATTTAATAATTGACCGCAGGAGGTGAGGGGTTTGAAAAATATTATGAAGAAGTTAAAGGCATTGGCTTCTAGTATATACACCAAATCCCAAGTTTCCCTACTCTTACCTGCTCGCTTTACTTACTTTCTCCTCTTTACCTCTATTTATCCCACACCCCACCCTTCTTGAAATATAATCTAATTCCATATGTCGTTATAATACATACGGTTATAATACATACGTGTATTAAGTTTTGAGTGAATATCTCAATTTTATTGTATTAATCCTTTTTATAATGGAGTGGGGTGGTGGGGGAAGGGGGTTAAATATATAAAAAAATCGGTGGTCTTGGTTTCTAAATTATACACCAAATCCCAAGTTTCTGTAGTTTTACTAGCTCGCTCTACATAATATATTTTTCCATATTTACTCTTATTTAGTCCCCAACCCATCAACGGAATCATCTCAAAATATAATCAAGTTTCAGATGCCGCTATAATACATATGTATACCAAATTTCAAGTGAATATCTCAATTTTATCAATCCCTTTAATAACGTATTGGCGGTGGTGGAAAGGGGAGGTGGAAAATATTACAAAAAAATCTGAGGCCTTGACTTCTAGTATGTATACCAAATCCCAAATTTCTGTACTCTTACCAGCTTCCTTTACTTATTTTCCCTTATTTATCCCTATTTAACTCCCAACCCTTCACCGGAATTTGCGCACAATAGTCCAGTCTAGTTCCAGATCTCGTCACGATACATATGTGTACCAAATTTCAAGTCAATATCTAAAATCCTGAGAAAACGTGCGCACAAACAAAAAGTTACAGACCGACACACCAACTAACAGACAAACCGAAAATTTTTTCGCTCAAATTTAAAATCTTGACGTTATATGATATTTTAAGTCAATGTACACCAAAATAAATTTTGAATTTTCTACGAGGATGTGGAAGTAATATAAAAAGTGTAGTAAATCTGCGAGAATATAATAGTTAGCTTGTTTTTAGCTTATTCTGGATAGTATAGAAAATATGTAGACCAATTCTATATTTTGTTAGCGAGTTTTTTTAGAGAAACAATTTTAGTTGTTGTTTCTGCTTCTGCTAAGGTTTTGTTGGTTGGATCGGAATGGGTCGTGAAGTAAATTGTTCGGGACAAATGTTAATTCGAAACTGTGTAGGTTTAAATTTTTTAAGTAATTACATAACCTCAAAGAAATGAAAACCACAGCAGTCCGTACGTTTTAGTTTTCTTTTAAATTATTTATAATACAGAAGCTAACATGCAGTTACCTCAGATCTTTGTATCAGCTAGAGACTTTATTAATCCTGCGGTTTTACAGTATGATGACAATGAAAATGATATAAGTGAAATTTATTTATCAGTAGTAACTTCACTAAATAATTCTCGAAATCTATTTTTGTAGTTAATGTAAGAATTTACTCATTACTTAAATGAACATGAAAATACGATTGGAGGCATTTCGGTCCAGAGGCAGAAATTCTGAGCTTGGAAGCTATGCTAGAAGGCATAACACGAGTATCGAGCCGAGGAAATCTCGAAGGGTGATTTTTTCATGAATACTTCCCTTCGGAAAACAATGGAAGCAAAACTACCTTTTTCGAAAATTTCATCCAAATATATACGATTAGAAGCTAAGTTCTAAACAAAAATAATATTCATTTTTTATTAGTACTTTAAAGAATCTTACTATTGTTTAAAAATTGGTATGATTTATTTTTATCTTTTTCAGTGAATTATTGTCTGTTTTCTGATTTAGTAAACAGCAGAAAAAGTAATCTATGAAAAACAAATAGAAAAACTATCTATAAAAATAATAATTGCATTCTATCAATAACCTAAATTCTGGCTAAGCCAGCAATTAAGAAATTCTAAATTGTTATCTATTTCTTATTTGACAATTCTCATTGCAACACTAGTATCCACATAGCCCCTTACAACCATGAAGAGTAAACTATAGAAATTTTTAAAAATATTTAAACTTTTGGTTATTGCATGAAATGTCTTAAGAGTGGCTTTATGTCTTTCTGAAGAGCTCCAGAGTAAGGGCGAAACACGTTTCAAGAGATAGAATGATAGATACTAAATATTTTATGTTAAGTATCCCTTGAATGATTTTTTTAGACGAAGATTGCAAGAAAATTCAGTTTTTATTGCATTTCTGTTCTCTAGCACAACCAGATATAGGAGAAATACAAAGTTTATTTTTTGACATTTAAGTAGATTAATTCTTTTTTGTTACATAAATAAGCTTTTGCTCTTGTTTTTAACTTATTCTGTATGGCCATAAGGGGTTATGTGGATTCTAGTGTTAAAATGAGAATTATCAAATAAAAAATAGATAAAAGGGGTTCAAAGTGGGCCGAGTTCGGTGACAGATGCGTGTTTGGTAGCCCCCACAAAAACTTGAAATAAAGTCGGTTAAATCGGTAACAAATCGTACGAAATCGTGTTGAATTAACGCGTGAATAATTCTACATTGATTGATATAAATTGGCACAAGTTTGGCTATTTCATATAGCTGATATTTGATTAAATTATATTAGTGAAACATAGCATCACAAAAGTGTATATAGACAACCCAATAAAGTGTCGTGCCTGATCGTAAAATCTATACCTGGGTCTACCATTTTCAAGTGGATGATATAATAAGCAACATGTGTGTTTATAAGGCAGCATAGACAGCCAGCCTTGGATGAAATAGACGGTTTGTTTAACTGGTAGTTTAGTTTATTAATGTAGTTTATTTCTTCATTTGAATTGAAAAAAAATTAAAATTAAAATTGAAAAGGTGTCAAACATAGGTAATGAAATAGAAGAATATACGGAATTGAAAAACTGAAACTGAAACTAAAACTGATTACTTCAGATACAAACCAATATACAGGATGTACAAAATATTTTCTTGGGCCTCTTTCTCGTAATCCGCTGAAAAAGAGCTCTTTTTACCGCGAGACAGCCTTTCACCGTAAATGGATATTTACCTGTGGAACGGTTAATATAAATATAAGCTCATTACGGCGAACTAAAGATTTCTGGGAAGCATGAAACCATATACCTGGACGCAAGCGGGCAGGGGGTGGTGCACACTACTAAATCCAGAAACAGGTGAAACAGAAAACTTAGAAGTAGAATAATTAAGGAGATGATGATAGATGAAAACTTAAAAGAAGCATGGAAACTAAAAAGAAGCATCTCGCAAACGCATACACTTCGCATCCGATGATGGCAGATGGAAACTAAAAAGGAGCATGGAAACTTAAAAGAAGCATCTGACAAACATCTACACTTCGCAACATATTGTACCGTCCTAAAGTTCCAGGACGCTACAGAATATATATAATTTAATTATGGGGTTCTTAAAACCACTATAATAGCAGATACTTTAAATTTATTAACTTTTTGTTCACAGAAACCTAGAGCTGCCGAAGTCCTCATCCCCACTCAAAGATCTATCTTTAAAATATACACCGAGCGCCATCTGTACTTTACAAGCAAACCCAACCGATTCTTAACGAGTAGACTTGAATTAACTTTAAAATATACACCGAGCGCCATCTGTTATTCTACCAGCAAACCACCGGCTCTTACTAGTTAGAAATCTAGATAGTTTTGGTAAAAATTAAACAATAAACCTTAATTAATAAATTGAAGCAATAGAAATTTAGTAACAAATGAGAATTATTAATGGGAAGTAAAATAGTGCAATAATTAAGTAGATTTGATAATAAAAACAGAATTTTAAGTAAATACTTTTTATCATTTTGCGGTTGGCAACGATTGAAAGCTATTTTATAGGAGACAATAAATTAGGCATTTCCGATTCTTGAAGCTAAGAACAAGACGTGCTTGTGCTGTCTTGCCGCAGATTTAAAGCCTCAAATTCCTGGAGATAGGTAATTAAATAAACCAATATCTACTAAATTATAATCACTGACATTTATTGATTAATGTATATGTATTTAATTTGTAAAATTGCCAGCATTCAATCCGATGTTAAGGGATATTTAATAGGTTAATTTAGAGATGCACGCGTGCCATAAAAAACAGCGTCAGTAGCTAAAATCTATGTTGGATAAGGAATTACATTTAATTCTGTTGCTTATTGTTAAGGGGAATTAATTGTGAAATTAAAGTTTTAAACGCGATTTAAATATAGGTTTGGGCAATAGTAGAACGCGGTTTTTTTAAATTTTGTAAGGTTATAAAAATATCTTGGAATTTGGTTGGGCATTTTTAGAAGAAACGATAAGGTATTAAAGCATTACGTGGGGTATTAACGCACCCAGAGTGCCTTTTCAAACAAGTAAATGCAAGGTAGAGTAACACGATGGACTCTTTTAGGTGTGAGGTAATAAGTACCAGCCTGAGGTAGTAAGTACCAGCCTGCGAGGTATTAAGTACCAGCCTGAAGAGCTATAAGTGCCAGCTTGAAGAGGTGGTAATGACCAGCCAATAATAAGCTTTGGGTGTCAATTTAAGTGACCAGCTTGATGGTGATGGTCCTGTGAGGATAACCTTGTTAGCCCAGGAGGAAATTTGTTTGTCCATATCCACACATGTCACTGAATATGGAGCTTGAATAGCGACTATATGGTAATCAATCTAAGTTTCAACTTTTATCAGAATACGAAGCAAACAGAGGAAGGGGAAGAAGAGATTTGAGTGGGACGAGGCGCTCTGGCAGCTCGTGAACAGGATCTGTGGTGAGAGTGTCATTCTCATTTGAACATCAACACGCTCAACTTCTTGTGGAATTTTCAATTAACATATAATTTTTAGCCTTCAGCAAATGTAAATTTTTATCTTTAACTTTTCATCGGCCGTCAGCCTTATAACATTCTTACTCCTACATATAATTTATGTAAGGAAGGTAGCTACCCTCTAAATTCAATTTTTTGTTAATAAAATATCTAAATTTATATCAAATATTTACCATTTCCAGTTTTGTCTTTAAAATTTTAATATACAACTTATTTTTCTTACTTTGTGTTTTTCATAATAAATTTTCTAAAAATTCATGATACCTATGTAAACATTAAGGCCACTGAATAGCCACAGTATTACATTTTTGAAAACCAGTAAGGCATAGGTATCGAGCAAATGGCTATTGGCGCCTAACAATTCTAAATTTTAATTAATTTTCGAACCACGACCCAGCCTCCACAAAATAAATGAGAACCGGGTAGTTTCATCGTTCCTATTCCACTCAGGGGCAGGAATTGATGTTACAAAGTGACGCATTCACAACGTGGGGCTTGCGAGTATAGAAGTTGAGTGTTATCAAAAAAAAAAAAAATTAAAATAAAACTTTGAGCTGTTGAGACAAATTGTCACATTTTTAATTTTGTCCTATTTTTTGAATTTTCTTACTGTTTATATATTTGTGTGTATTACTGATATTATGTGTATTGTTTATGGTTGAGACCTCAAGATTTGATTAGATTAGTTTTGCAAAGTCGTGTATACTTTTGGGTTAAATTAAAGAAGATTAAACATTGCGGTAAGACAGTTACAGGAAAATTTTTGAGTTCTTATTGTAGGAATAAGATAATCGTAGGGTGAAATACGAGTTATCGTAGTATTTTTGAGAAAGTCTAGAAAAATAATACAGGGGCACAGGGGTTATAAATACTTAGTAAGCCAGTGAATTGAATTTTGATATACCTTGCAGTTTGTTAAATTTGAATAGTCGAGTTAATCAAAAGTAAACAAAATGTCTGAAATTTTCATACCTACGTTATTACAAGCTGATCAGGTTGATTATGAGTTACGCGTAAGAGGTTGTACTACAGTTAGGGACACAGAAACATGCTGTAGACTTTTAACACGAGCTCTAATAGCCAAACCATGTAATGATTTATCTCTGAAAGATCCATTATTTAATTTTAATACAGAGAAAGTACAAGTAAACAATACTTTAGATTCCATCAGAAATATAATTAACAATTTAGATAATCCTACGGAGGATGATTTGCCAGTAAAACAGGTTAAGTCACAGTTAGTACATATTATGGTACGAATAAATAGAATGCCTATCCCAGAGCAGAATTCTGAGGAAACGGTAACATTTCAAAACGAGTCGAGGGCTACGATTTACTTACTAGAAGCAGATCTTTATGATAAACTGAATTTAGAAGTAGTAGATGATTTGGCATTACAAGTAGGCACTGGTGTAAATATAGCAACTAGTCCTAGTACTAAGTTTGTACCTATCTATAAGTGGGGTGTCACGTTTGATGGCCAGCCTAATAATGTAATTTCATTTATTGAACGAGTTGAAGAGTTAGCAATAGCTCGAAACGTCACTAAAAGAGAATTATTCCAGTCAGGGTTAGATCTTTTTTCGGGACCAGCTCTACAGTGGTATCGATCTGTTAGAGGTAGTAATGAGGTTAGAACTTGGGAAGATTTGGTAGAACAGTTGAAAAATGATTTTTTACATGAGGATTTTGATAAGAGTATGAGTGATTACATTGAAAAGAGAACACAACATGTGGATGAGCCAGTACATATTTATATTAGAATCATGGAAGCTTTATATAATAGACTAAAAACAAAACCAAGTTTAGAAGAACGCATTAAACAAATTAGAAAGAATTTATTGCCATATTTTGCTACTCCTTTAGCATTATTGACTATAGATACAATTTCAGAATTAATTTCAAAGTGCAAAAAAGTAGAATACGCTGAGGAAAGTACCAAAAAATATATACCGCCTCCTATGAGAAGTAATTTAGTAGAAAAGGATCTTTTGTATGTTGGGTTGCCTTCTTTAGATAAGAATAATGTTAGGGAATCTCATGAAAAGTCTGTTAAGTCTGTATCACCACCAAAATCAAATTTTAAACCTAATCGTAGAAGTCAACCTGGGCAATCAAATGTTAATGAAATCAAAACTACCAAGACACCAGTAATCTGTTTTAATTGTAAAGGTGAAAATCATGTTTTTAAACAATGTAGGGCTAAAAGAAATAAATTTTGCTTTAAATGTGGTGAGTCAAATGTCACATTTAAAGAGTGTAAAAAATGTTCAAAAAACTAACCAAGGGGCCACGTAAAGTTAGTCAACGTCCAAACCCCCGTAGTTATAGTAAGTTTAAAAATATTGTGACTAACAAATCAGATTGGAATTTTTGGTTAAGTAAAGTAAGAAATTTTTACAAAACTTACCGTAGAGTTAGTGATGAAGTACGAGTAACACCTCTATTGTTGTCTAAAAATGGTGACGATAGACCTTACATTTCAGTTTTTTTATACGATAAGAAATTTTTAGCTTTAGTGGATACTGGTTGTAATCGTTCTGTAGTTGGAAGCAATGGTGTGAAAATTTTAGAACAATTTAAATGTAAATTTGTAACGTCAGATCTAAGATATGTAACGACAGCAGACGGTACTCCTCAAACTGTCACAGGTATAGCTCACTTACCGCTCAAGATTAACAACATAGTTCGAATACTTAAGGTTTATATAGTTCCATCTTTGCCTAGTTCTTTTATTTTTGGTATAGATTTTTGTAGGTTATTTGGCATTCATTTAGATTTTGAATCAAATACTTGGGTAAATAAAGTTGGTAGCATAAGAGTTTCAGCTCTGTGTCGTGTGAACACAGTTGAGACCAATGATGGCGGTTTGGCTGATTTAACTGGAGTTCAGCTCCGGCAAGTTGAAAAGGTCAAGCAGTTATTCAAGGGACTTAGTTGTTAGAAGTTAGGCCTTACCGATAGGATGGTATATCATATAGACACTGGAAATGCTGAACCTATCAGGCAGCGCCAATATCTTTTATCACCACATATGATGAATATTTTAAATGAAGAACTTGACAAAATGTTAGAACAAGATGTAGTTGAACCTACTTTTAGTGAATGGAGGTCGCCAGTTTTATTAGTTAAAAAGGATAATGGAAATTATCGATTTTGTTTTGATGGTAGATCTTTAAATTCAGTAACTGTTAAGGATTCATATCCTTTACCTTTTGTAGACGGTATATTGAGTATGTTACGGGACGCTAAATATATCAGTAGCATAGATTTGAAAAGCGCTTTTTGGCAAATTCCACTTTCTGAAACTTCCAAACCCAAAACCGCTTTTGCTGTTCCGGGAAGGGGCTTATTTTGTTTTAAAGTACTACCATTTGGTCTTGCAAACGCTGCACAGGCTATGCAACGGCTAATGGACATTGTTATAACACCAAAATTAGAAAATAAAGTTTTTGTTTATCTAGACGATATAATTGTCACCGCTTCTAGTTTTGAGGAACACGTATCAATTTTAAAAGAAGTGTTTGATAGGTTGAAGGATGCTCGCCTAACAGTAAATTATGAAAAATGTCAGTTTTTTAGAAAATCTCTAAAATATTTAGGTTATGTAATTGATACTGAAGGTGGATTACGTACAAACCCTGAGAAGGTAGAAGCGATGATCAGTTATCCTCGTCCTACAAATACAACTCAGATAAAACGATTTATAGGCATGTGTTCGTGGTACCGGAGATTTTTACCTCATTTTTCGACTTTAGTTGCTCCGTTAAATGATTTGCTAAAAGGGAAACGTGGTAAAAGACAACCAATTAAGTGGAATGAAAATGCAGAACAAGCATTCTTGGCACTTAAGCAAGCGCTTATCTCTACTCCAATCCTAACTAGTCCTGTTTTTAAGTCAAATAATTTTGTTATACAGTGCGACGCGTCTAGTACAGGATTAGGTAGTTGTTTGACACAAGTACAGGGAGGAGAAGAAAAGGTAATTGCTTTTGCCAGTCGCTCACTAAATAAGGCAGAAAGAAACTACAGTATTTACGAGTTAGAAGTATTAGCCTTATTATTTAGTTTAGAGAGATTTCGGCCCTTCGTGGAAGGTCAGAAGTTTACAGTCATAACTGATAATGTAGCGGTTAGCTGGTTGCATAAGTTAAAGTCACCTACCGGCAGATTAGCTCGCTGGATGGTTAAGTTGCAACAATATGACTTTAATTTAGTGCACCGTAAAGGTAATTTAAATGTAGTTCCTGACGCTTTATCTAGAGTGCAGCGGGACGAACCGTCAGGTAATGAAGAACAAAATTTCACAGTAGGTTCATTATCACTTAATCAGGAGAGTCTAGATGATTGGTATATTAAATTACGTACAAAAATTTTGGCAAATCCAAATTTGTATCCATTTTTTAAGGTAGAGAATAATTTAATCTTTAAACATGTTGCTAATAAATTACCGGTGAAAACTAATTTAACAGAATGGAAACTTTTGGTACCACTTTCACAACGAAATAATGTTCTAAAACAATGTCACAATGGAAGTACAGCAGCACATTTGGGGTATTTTAAAACACTTAAGAGAATTTGTGAAGACTACTATTGGCCTAAAATGCGTAAGGATATACTGAGATATGTCAAGTCATGCAAGACTTGCGGTTCGCAAAAAGTGTCATTTTCACGTTACGGTTTAATGGGGAAAGAAAAGAAAGTAGAATTTCCATGGCAAGTCATAAGCGTAGATATTTTTGGCCCGGTAACAAGAAGTAAAAGGGGTTTTTCATATCTTTTAGTAGTTTTAGATTGGTTTACTAAATATGTTCTCGTACATCCCATGCGTAATGCCACAGCTCAAACTATATCTAAATTTATGGAGAATGACGTATTTTTGATTTACGGTGTTCCACAGTTCATAATGGTAGACAACGGGAAGCAGTTTGCTTCATCAGTTTTTAAGAAACTGGCCGATCGGTACAAAGTACAAAAAATTTGGTTTAATGCATTGTATCACCCACAAGTAAATCCAGTCGAGCGATCGAACGCTACGATAGGTACAGCTATACGCAGTTATATCCAAGATAATCATCAGGATTGGGATGTAGAAATTTTCAGAGTTGCTCACGCAATCAGAACGGCTACTCACGAAGTAACTGGTTTCCCTCCTGCTTTCTTGAATTTCGGCCGTAAAGTTCCCATTTCAGGAGACTTTTACGGGCAAGTAGAGTCAACATCAGGCATTCAACTAGCCACGGGTGATAGGAATAGGTATTGTGATGACATATCGAATCTTTCGGATACATATAAAGATGTAGTAAAGCGGTTAAATAATGCTTACCAGAGAAATCAGAAAACATATAACTTGCGTAGGCGGGAAGTTAAATATGAAGTAGGTGATAAGGTATGGAAGAAAAATAAGGTTTTGTCAGATGCTTCCAAACATTTTTCAGCTAAGTTAGCACCCAAATTTGTACTTTGCACAGTTCGCCAGAAAATTTCTAAATTAGTATATGCATTAGACCATGCAGACGGATCTGATGCAGGTCATTGGCATGTTTCTGATTTAAAAACGTACTATGGATCAAACTCTGACGTTTCAGTCGGGTAAACATTTTTATAATGCATTTTCTATTAAGTTAATTACCCATAAATTTAGATTAGGCGCACTAATTTTAATTAAGATACCTGGAAGGTTTTGTCTTGCGTTGATAGTAGTTTTCTAGTAATGTAGTTGTTGTCAGTAAACTTCGGAAATATTTTTCCGGCTGGATATCTTTTATCCAAGGGTTGAAGGGTGGGCCACGTTTAGTGGGTGTAGCGTCTTCAACGTCTGCACGCCACGCAGTTGATGTGAACCAAGCAAGTGAAACTCAGCAAGATTTGTCTCGAGGATTTGGAATCCGATGTAGTAACGGTTAAGCCTTTTGTGATTATACGACATTTTGGTGAATTTCATGCGCTTGGAAAATATCAATAAATGACAGAACATCGTCATTCTTCTTTGTGTTGTCCTTATTTTCATCTATAATTTCTATTTTTCCACTTCTATAATTCTTTTGTGTTACTCTACTTAGGTTTATGTTTGAGGAAGGGTTAGGGCAGACTGAATTTCGTTAGGGAAACCTTCTACCTGTTAGTTTTTATTATATTTATTGTATTCTATTTGCCAGTCTTGCTAATGCATTCTCGTGGTCTGGTAAATAAATATAATTGTTCAGTTGTGGTTTGAAAGTCAAGGGAAATTTGTTGGAGGGAATATTTTTCCTGGATGGTCAATTTGCCCCTTGATAAACAGTGAGTTAGTTTTCCTTTCGTTAGTTCAGAGTAATGTCTTTACCAAACCTGACTCAAAAAGATTATGCCTTGATTGTATATTCCTTTTGTATTTCTGACGTTTCTGGAGAACATCCTACTTGAAATCTTCTAGTATCTTAATTTTGGTTAAGTGTTCTGACTAACTTCGTTCTAGTTTTGTTTGTTTAAACTTTAGTTACTTTTAGTATTATATTTTCTAGATGTTTACAGGTAAGAAGTAATCATTATCCTAGTTCGTAGGATATTTAACGGCCATTAAAGGAACTTGTTCCGGGATGGGGATGGACTAGTTTCGGCCGGGCTGTCTTGAATGACAGGTGGTTAAGGAGGGTCGAGCGTAAACATGGGTAAGGGAGCTTGTCAGTCAGGAGTGACCTAGGTCGTCTGACGGTCTTCGAGAGACATATCTCAGCCTCCCCGCTTCACCTCAGCCCTTGGCCAATCGCTCGATCGAAACACTGTTCATCGCGCCTGAAGCAAGAGCTTTCCAGAACAATGGTCCTTTTGTTGTTTAGTCGTCACGTATTACTAGTTCAGCCCCTTGGAGCTATATCCAAAGTATTTTAGCTGATACGTACGTCTAATTTCAGCCCTTTGGAGCTACATCCAAAATAAATTTTTTTGATTTATTAACAG
Source organism: Stenurella melanura (assembly GCA_963583905.1). Lineage (NCBI taxonomy): Eukaryota > Metazoa > Arthropoda > Insecta > Coleoptera > Cerambycidae > Stenurella > Stenurella melanura. The sequence goes on from OY757309.1 coordinate 89,479,405, forward strand.
TCTGGATATTTTATCCCACTGTTAAGGATAGGCAGAGAACTTGGTTCCTGTATCGTGGTTTAGATGTGCTTATGTCTACTCCAATTTCAGCACTGGCAGCCGCTACAACGCTGCTCAGGCACTACACCACAGTGTCTGTGGAGACTGATGTTTGGGTCCTCTCCTAAAACATTTTCCGAACTCTCTTCAAAGGGTTTCTTGTATGTGAAATGCTATACAAGCTTTAGATCGATTTAATTCTACTTCCAATTTTGTGTCTGAATAATTAGTATTCAGGGGATATTTTATATCTGGTGGAATGTGGTATTGAATAAATTATGTTTTTGGAGCCTCTCGGTCTCGAAGTAAGTGAAATATGTATAGTGTATATGCTAATATGGCTTGGATTAGTACTACATTGACTTTACCGATTGTGTCTTTCCCAATTTTGTCATTATTGAATTTGTCGTTACTGATTTTGTCCCTGAAATATTAGGCGTGTAGTACGCGAAGCTACTATTGAGTACTAAATCCTCTCTTATAGCAGCATTCACTAGTATGTAAGATTTTTACTTTTAGTTAGTTAGTAAGAAGTTAATGTCTAGGTACCGTAGCTGTCTTATAGCTTAGTTTAGTCACAATTCGGTTTATAATCATTTATGGTTAAGTAACCATATCTCAATTATTTTAAGTTAGCTTTAGTTATATCCATCAGCGGATAAGTAGAAATTGAAGTCTCAATTAATAGGAAAAAATACATGTATGGAAGTACACATATTTTTTTGTAGAGGGAGAGAGAAAGTGTACCGTCCTAAAGTTCCAGGACGCTACAGAATATATATAATTTAATTATGGGGTTCTTAAAACCACTATAATAGCAGATACTTTAAATTTATTAACTTTTTGTTCACAGAAACCTAGAGCTGCCGAAGTCCTCATCCCCACTCAAAGATCTATCTTTAAAATATACACCGAGCGCCATCTGTACTTTACAAGCAAACCCAACCGATTCTTAACGAGTAGACTTGAATTAACTTTAAAATATACACCGAGCGCCATCTGTTATTCTACCAGCAAACCACCGGCTCTTACTAGTTAGAAATCTAGATAGTTTTGGTAAAAATTAAACAATAAACCTTAATTAATAAATTGAAGCAATAGAAATTTAGTAACAAATGAGAATTATTAATGGGAAGTAAAATAGTGCAATAATTAAGTAGATTTGATAATAAAAACAGAATTTTAAGTAAATACTTTTTATCATTTTGCGGTTGGCAACGATTGAAAGCTATTTTATAGGAGACAATAAATTAGGCATTTCCGATTCTTGAAGCTAAGAACAAGACGTGCTTGTGCTGTCTTGCCGCAGATTTAAAGCCTCAAATTCCTGGAGATAGGTAATTAAATAAACCAATATCTACTAAATTATAATCACTGACATTTATTGATTAATGTATATGTATTTAATTTGTAAAATTGCCAGCATTCAATCCGATGTTAAGGGATATTTAATAGGTTAATTTAGAGATGCACGCGTGCCATAAAAAACAGCGTCAGTAGCTAAAATCTATGTTGGATAAGGAATTACATTTAATTCTGTTGCTTATTGTTAAGGGGAATTAATTGTGAAATTAAAGTTTTAAACGCGATTTAAATATAGGTTTGGGCAATAGTAGAACGCGGTTTTTTTAAATTTTGTAAGGTTATAAAAATATCTTGGAATTTGGTTGGGCATTTTTAGAAGAAACGATAAGGTATTAAAGCATTACGTGGGGTATTAACGCACCCAGAGTGCCTTTTCAAACAAGTAAATGCAAGGTAGAGTAACACGATGGACTCTTTTAGGTGTGAGGTAATAAGTACCAGCCTGAGGTAGTAAGTACCAGCCTGCGAGGTATTAAGTACCAGCCTGAAGAGCTATAAGTGCCAGCTTGAAGAGGTGGTAATGACCAGCCAATAATAAGCTTTGGGTGTCAATTTAAGTGACCAGCTTGATGGTGATGGTCCTGTGAGGATAACCTTGTTAGCCCAGGAGGAAATTTGTTTGTCCATATCCACACATGTCACTGAATATGGAGCTTGAATAGCGACTATATGGTAATCAATCTAAGTTTCAACTTTTATCAGAATACGAAGCAAACAGAGGAAGGGGAAGAAGAGATTTGAGTGGGACGAGGCGCTCTGGCAGCTCGTGAACAGGATCTGTGGTGAGAGTGTCATTCTCATTTGAACATCAACACGCTCAACTTCTTGTGGAATTTTCAATTAACATATAATTTTTAGCCTTCAGCAAATGTAAATTTTTATCTTTAACTTTTCATCGGCCGTCAGCCTTATAACATTCTTACTCCTACATATAATTTATGTAAGGAAGGTAGCTACCCTCTAAATTCAATTTTTTGTTAATAAAATATCTAAATTTATATCAAATATTTACCATTTCCAGTTTTGTCTTTAAAATTTTAATATACAACTTATTTTTCTTACTTTGTGTTTTTCATAATAAATTTTCTAAAAATTCATGATACCTATGTAAACATTAAGGCCACTGAATAGCCACAGTATTACATTTTTGAAAACCAGTAAGGCATAGGTATCGAGCAAATGGCTATTGGCGCCTAACAATTCTAAATTTTAATTAATTTTCGAACCACGACCCAGCCTCCACAAAATAAATGAGAACCGGGTAGTTTCATCGTTCCTATTCCACTCAGGGGCAGGAATTGATGTTACAATATATTCCTACCCCATGCGTCATGCGGCTCTCGCTGCTGACAACAAACACGTCCCATGTCTAATCCAGCGTATGCAGCCGGTCCAGCGGTATATAAAACATCAAAGGTTCGGTCCGGCACGCAGCTTGGTCGTCCGTTGGGCAGTCTGGTGGGGCTGCCCGGTCGTGGCATTAATATGTCACACCGAGTAGAGGATGTATGTGGGGGGGCTGGGTGGCTGCACCTGGTTGTTCGGCGGGCGACCGGGCTCCGTGTTGCAACGAAACTAGACTGGATGCCCGGAATAGGTAGCAAATCAATCAATCAATCAATCAAAGAAATAGATAAGATCAGTTTAGAATTTTTTAATTGCTGCCATAACCAGAATGCAGGTTATCAATGGCATGTAAAGATTAGTAATTAATATTTTTACAGATAGTTTTTCTTTTTATTTTTAATACATTACTTTTTGTACTATTTACCAAATCTATATAGAATTTGTTTTATTACAAACATTTTTATCTTCATCTAATATTTTAATTTAAAACATTTCTATATTGCCTTTAAGTATCTATGCCTTGTATATTTTGAGTATTTTAATGTTGACATAACACTCAATCAAGCTGATCTCCAAGAAGTTCGTGTATTTGCACTTTCAGTTTCAGAATCTTAATTAAATTTGAGGCGACCACTTCAAGTAATTAAATTTTCCAGTCGCATCGAAAAAATCAAAACAAATTCTTCTACAACCACTTAACGATGTTTACCAATTCGCCAGATAATTATTTGTTTGATGTAAAACTCAATTTCAGTACATCTAACTTTTAAGAAAATTTACAAAACAAACAATTAAAGTTCAATCAAAACTGAATTAACGGGAAATTAAATTCACGACGTCTTGTACGGGTTCGAATTCGACGTAAAAGCAGATTCAATTACAATAGCCCCTAAATTAAAATTAAATTAAGTAAATACGATTTTAAATTATTAATGAATTCTCTGCAATCTTGCAAGTTTAAGAATTAAACCTCATTCTTTAGCTAAGAGAGAAGTAAATCTCTAGAATCTTTACGTAGCAAGAACTCGCATTCGACATAGCAACAATTTGCGGTGTGTAAAATTACATGCGTATACATTTCCCAAAAGGAAATTATGGGTGTTGAATTTGTACCAATTTTATTTATTAACAAGCTAAATATTATACTCTTCGCTGATGTATTGAACTGTTTATATAACTGGGTGTACAGTATAGGGATACTCTAGAGTTTTATCGTAAATAATGTTAGTTTACGTTGGCGAGTGACCTTGGCCTTGTCTACTGCAAGATGAATTAAGTTGGCAAACCGGGTCCATAATCTTATGGCATTTATGACAAATTTATCATTTTTAAGTTTATAAACATTAGAGACTATTAGAACTTATGTAACTTTTGCTAAAACTTTAACAAAACCAAAATATAGCTGTCCCAACGTTCTATAAACGTTTATATCGATAAAATGGGGGAATCTACAAGACTGTTACAAAACGTTGAAGTAGCGTTTCAAACACTTTCTTTAACACTATTAAGTAACTAACCTTAAACAGTCGTATTTGATTTTTATATGGGCGTCTCAATAACATGCATATAATGATATGTAAAGATGTTATTGCAACCTATTTAAAAAAGTTAAAAAAAAGGAAAAAGTTCTTATTTTCAAATTCCGCTTGTATAGGCTCTATATCAAAATCGTCTGCTTCGTTGTCACTACTATCGAAAGGCCTCCAAAATGCCATTTTAAGAAAATCACTCAAACAAGGTAATAAAACTAATAATTTGTTCAAATATTCACTAGAATTAAGTAATTTATAACGCTGACTGGCTGTACTGCACTACCTCGTACAGAGCATACGATACAAGTAGTTCATACCTATTTTTTGTTTTATATATTATGGCATGCAAATACTCTGAACAAGGTTGGTGTTGACAAATCAAATTCGCTAAGCATCTAATCCCACCTATATTTCTATGTGACAGGCGGATCAAGTCTACGTGGACTGTAGACGAGGAGTGGTGAATATAAATCTGTAAAATTCTGTGCTCTCTCATCCAATGTGAAGCGATATATTGACAATACCTCGTAAGATCCTCTAGTTCCGTGCTGCTCCAATTGAGGTCGTATATACTATAACAATATTCATATCTAAACTTTAAAAATGTCTCTAATTGTTTTTGTATGCTTTCTCCCAATTATTTTAGCGACCCTCCCCAGTGGCGTTGCATTGGGTATTCTTTTAGATATTAAAAAATAGATTTAAGAGAAATTTAAATAATTAATAACTTTTTTATTTATTGATCGATTTCATTCAAACAATAGGGCTCTTCCTCTAGCTATTATTAATGTGATATCCAAATTTCAATATAATCGGAATTTTCTTTCTTAAGTTCTAGTGCTTACAAAAGAACGTGACTGACGGATATTTTGATAAGTTGTTCAGATTTCGATCATTAACATAGGGATATGAAGATTTTTTCTCTACGATTGATTGTAGTTACGAAGAGTATAGTCGCGGATATCTACCGCTATTCTAGGAAACATTTTATATGCTGGTGTTCTGATGATCATGACACAATTTTGGAGAGTTTAAAAAGCTTTTCCGTTTAAAAATTTTGGATCTCCAAACCCACTATTAGGAAATATAGAATTAAGTTCTCAAGTTTACCTCGAAGTTAGGTAATGGTAAAGCCCCAGGCATTTTATTGTACTATATGATTTTTCATGATTGAGACAACGTTACGAGACGTATCTTGTAATATATTTTACTTCCCTCGCATACCGAAGGGAAGTATTGTATTCGAGAAAAAATCACCCTCCGAGATTTTTACGGATTCTGACGTTTCAGATCACGGAGATTACGAAAATATAGGTTTTTCAATTCCGTCAGTCTGTCTGTCTGTCTGTCTGTCGGTCTGTCTGTCTGTCTGTCTGTCTGTCTGTCTGTCTGTTGGTGCATTTACTAAAAAACTACTTGACGGAGAGCAGTCAAATTTGGCAGGTAGTTGACGCTACTGTCAGCGCAGAAATGGTAGAAATTTCACTGGAAAATATACAGGGTGGACCGTCTAAACGGAATAAATAGTGAAAAAATTTTTTTTTCGCTCAAATTTAAAATTTCCACGTTTCATGACGCGCTAATCCTATTTCGGGAAAAAAAAATTTTGAAAATTTTTTCACCAACATTTTTGAAAAAATTTTTACCAAGATAAAAAAAAAATTTTTTTGTTAAAATTTAAAATTTCCACGTTTCATGACACGCTAAACCTATTCCTGAAAAAAAAATTTTATTGTACTATATGATTTTTCATGATTGAGACAACGTTACGAGACGTATCTTGTAATATATTTTACTTCCCTCGCATACCGAAGGGAAGTATTGTATTCGAGAAAAAATCACCCTCCGAGATTTTTACGGATTCTGACGTTTCAGATCACGGAGATTACGAAAATATAGGTTTTTCAATTCCGTCAGTCTGTCTGTCTGTCTGTCTGTCGGTCTGTCTGTATGTCTGTCTGTCTGTCTGTCTGTCTGTCTGTCTGTCTGTCTGTCTGTCTGTCTGTCTGTCTGTTGGTGCATTTACTAAAAAACTACTTGACGGAGAGCAGTCAAATTTGGCAGGTAGTTGACGCTACTGTCAGCGCAGAAATGGTAGAAATTTCACTGGAAAATATACAGGGTGGACCGTCTAAACGGAATAAATAGTGAAAAATTTTTTTTTTCGCCAAAATTTAAAATTTCCACGTTTCATGACGCGCTAATCCTATTTCGGGAAAAAAAATTTTTGAAAATTTTTTTCACCAACATTTTTGAAAAAATTTTTACCAAGATAAAAAAAAAATTTTTTGTTAAAATTTAAAATTTCCACGTTTCATGACACGCTAAACCTATTCCTGAAAAAAAAATTTTTGAAAATTTTTTTCACCAACATTTTTGAAAAATTTTTTTTACCAAGATGAAAAACATTTTTTTTGCTCAAATTTAAAATTTCTACGTTTCATGGTATTCTAAAACTATTAGAAAAAAAAAATTAAATTTTTTTTACCAACATTTTTGAAAAATTTTTTTCTACTAAAATGATTTTTTTTTCTTCAAATTTAAAATTTCCACGTTTCATGGCATTCTAAGCCTGATTCAGAAAAAAAAAATTTGAAAATTTTTTGAAATTTTTTTTACCAACATTTTTGAAATTTTTCTTACCACTAAAATAGATGGATTTTTTTTTTATTTCTTCAAATTTAAAATTTCCACGTTTCATAGCGTTCTAAATCTATTTGAAAGAAAAATTAGAAATTTTGTTTACTATTTTAAAAAAAATTTACCACTAAGATAGAATTTTTTTCTTTGTTCAGATTTAAACTATCCACGTTTCCATGGCATTCTAAAACTATTCAAACAAATTTAAAAATGTTTTTGAAAAATTTTTAAAAAAATTTGAAAACATTTTTAATCTATTTATCACTACTATAGAATAGACGAAAAATTTGGTTTGCTCAAATTTAAAATTTCCACGTTTCATGACATTCCAAACCAATTTCGGAAAAAAAATTTTTGCAACATTTTGTTACCAGTTTGGAAAAAAAATTAACACTAGAATAGATGGAAACTTTTTTTACTCAAATTTAAAAGTTTCACGTTTCATGACATTCTAAACCTATTTAAAAAAAATATATTTTTAAATCTTAAACTTCTTTTACCACTAGTATAGAATAGATGGAAACTTTCCTTTTTGCTCAAATTTAAAATTTTTATGTTTGACATTTTAAACCTATTTCAGAAGAAAAAATTTTAATTTTTTTTTAACATTTTTGAAAAATTAAAATAAAAATGAAATTTTTTAACCACCACTATACTTCCACTCCATTACACGAATGTTGGATTGATGTGACGGATGGCAATAATATCTGACATATACACCTATTATACTTTTATTGAAAAATGTACAGGGTGGTCGTCCCAAGAAATAATTCAGTCATGGTGGATATTTGTAAAGGTATTTGCGCAAGCCCGCCGTATGTGGCACCTGTTTTTTATTATTCAGCTTTTGCTGTTGGATGAGCAATCTGTATATTTTTTAACCAAAACTTATCAAGTTTTCTTTGTAATAATAGCAATAACTATATTCCGATTATTATTCTCAATGTCATTTCGTAATTATTAATTTTTTAGAGTGACCGCCATGCACAAATAACGAGGGAAGTTCTGTGTAAAGACCTTTTTTTCTCTCTCGTAAATGCCTCAAATTTACCTTACTGTTGTATATAGAATATTTTGTAAATATTTCTTTCTATTTGATATCGAGTTTTGCTATGCAGTATCATTAATGCTGTGACAGTTTCATTTTTTTGTAATATAATATTTTGTAATATAGTACTATTGTATATATGTAATATGTGTCTTTTGTTTTTCTCTAGCTTTTCTTTTCCTTGATTACACTAGTTAATCATGGCGCCCAAGCCTTCGACTCACTGCCCTATTTGCTCTCCGTATCTTTACTGTGCTAGGTTAAACCAGTGACGCTAACCACGTCGTTCGTAGGGTGGCCCACACTAGAATAACTTGGGCAAACTAAAACCAATCAAAACAACGCCACACATTCTCTTCCAACGGCTTGTATCATAAGTAGAGGCTATGCAATTTAAGACGGAGATTGTACAGTAGATACTGAAGTAATGTAATGCAGTCGGTCCCTTGTCTATTTAATGTTAGGCAAGTAAATAATTTCTAATTTTCCATAGAGAAGATATTCGGCAAAATTTCCAGGTTGGGGTTAGCTTGTCTCCTGGCGTCGATGTCGGCCTTAGTAGCGGAAATAGACCAACGTTAAATAAGTGAATAAGGAAGAAAAAAGTACTTATTGCTGACAGAGACGGATGAAAGTTTTCATATGCAAACTTTTTAATTTTTAATTATTGAATTCATTGTTGAATTTTAGAATCATTTTATAATTTTTTTTTAATTTACGCGGCATCGACGTTTTATGGTCATTTAACTTCGTTGCTGCATTAGCGAATTATTGTTCAGTTTGTATTTTATATCTTATAAAGTAGATTTGTATCCTTCAGAAAATGAACAACATTTTCTACGTTTACTATTTGGTCTGATGTGAGGCGGGTGTGACCGAGTCTCATGCGCGTACTGGCAACTTGTCTTCGTGCTAGTTTGCAGGGGAAATGCCATGGTTGTACAGATGGTTTGATTTCTTTTAATTTGGATTCATTTTCATTTGCATATGTCCTACATTTTGCTTTGCAAATAATTTTTTACGTCACCTGGACTTATTTTTATCTCTTAATCTGGGTCTTGGTTTGTAGCATCTTTTGCTGCTTGGTCTGCCATTTCGTTGCCAGCTATCCCAATATGGCTTGGAATTCCAAGTAGTATATAGTTTTTGTCCGATTCCTGGAAATCGTTTATCAATGCTAGGATTTTCTGAACTAGCGGATCAAAAGTAAACAAATTATTGATGGCCTGGATGGCACTGATGGAGTCTGTGCATATTAGCATTGAATTGTGTGTTGTTTGTTCAGAACATTTCAAAGAAAAAAAGGCACTGCCTACTCCCTGATCGGTTTTTTAATCCATCGGTATAAATGATTAATGAATTGGGGTATTGCTGTACTATTTCGCTAAATTTAACTAGTTATATTAATGGATTGGTGTCACTTTTTCGGTATTCTGTATTATCAAAGTGGAATATTGGACGATTACAATTATAGAAAATATTGTTTCACTACCTTGTGTTAATTGATAAGTATGACGTAAATGGTTTATTTATAATGCATTATTTATTTATAGTAAACAATGTTAATTTAATAAACCATAAATAATTCAACAAAAGTAAATATAAATATCATTTAACCTATGGCTATGCGACCGGCAGAGGGCCAATAATGGTGAGCCAGGTAAACAATTGACCCCTTTCGTTTGAGGTAAGCGCATAACATATGTGATGAACTATATTTTATACGGATGTCGTTTGCAATATTCAAGCACGACCTCGGCCCTTATTCTATCACCTCAGGCTTTAAAATGACTTATCCTGGTAGTAATGCTTTAGACTTAATTTTCAAATTAATACTAGAAATACTATACTGTGTTCCATTCCCAACTCCGACACTGGCAATGTCGATTTTTTTAAATGTGTAACCCTCTTCCGGATATCCTTGGTTTTGCATTTGGGGGTTGTGTACTATTGGTAGCATGTTATATTACATTATGTTGAAATTGCCATAAATCCACGATCTGTCCGGAATTGATGAAGTAATGAGCAGTTTACTGTCACCTAAATTACTTTTTAGGGTCAATTTAAAAGATAATATTTATCCATTATCATTATTTAATTTAATTCTTTCAGGTGACCGAAAAGTTCATAAGTGTGCTGAACTCGACCATGTGGACATTGATATAAGTATATCAAAATATAGGAAATGTGTTTTATTAAATACTTCTCCCCATCGCACATCTCATCGCTTTAGAAGAAAATTGATGATTCGTAATATACTAATGAAATCAGATAATAATATATTTAATATACATAATTAATTACGAACCGTTTTAGCAAACCAAAAAGCAAACGAAAACGGTAAATTTAGACTTAATTAATATGTTAGCAATGAAGCTATATTGTTTTATGATTCAAGGAGACAGGTTTTGGAGATCTGGTTGATGCTACTTCATTATTTAGATTGAAATTAGACAAATTAAAATCTAACTTACCAGTTCGTTGTCAGCATAATCTTTTAACCCATTGTTAGTCTCATGTATCTGAAAAAGAAAATTAATATAATAATTTCTAGATAATTATATTTTTGCTATTTCCTTATGATAGGTTCACTAAGTTGATCTTTTTCTCAATAAAAGTAGTGATATTTTTAAATTTCGGTCAGTCGGTCTGTAACTTTTTTGTACGCACATTTTCTCAGGAACGGTTTAAGATATTGACTTGAAACTTGGTACACATTTGTATCATGACGAGATCTGGATGCAGATCTTGCATTAATTTCGGTGGAGGGTTGGGGATTTTAAATGGGGATAAATTAGGTGAAATAAGTAAAGCAAGCTGGTAAGAGTACAGAAACTTGGGATTTGATGTTACACTAGAAACCAAGGCCTCAAATTTCTCAGAGCAGAGCCACCACCACCTCCACTCCATTATTAAAGGGGTTGATAAAATAAAATTGAGGCATTCACTTGAAATTTAGTACACGTATATATTGTGAAGCAAGCTAATTAATAAGAGTCCAGAAACTTAATATTAATCCAATTTGTAACAAACTATCTCGCAACATACTAACAGAAGTCCCTTTGATTACTAGGGACGTGCTAAGCGTAAGCTAAATAAAAACACAGTAAATTTCGAGTATTAATCTAGAACCGCGCAGGCACATATTTTTTGTGCTTTTACTTATATGATGTGTTAGATATCATGTTCTTGCTTAGCAGATGTTGACATATTTTATGATAAGGTGTTTTGAAAAGGTAATTTGTACATATTTAGGAATATTTTACTGTAATTTGGCTCAGTTGACCTGTAGAATAATGTATTATTAACACTATTACTAAGTTATTTTATCAAAATTTGAGAGTTCCTGTGTTGCCGTATGACGACAGAATTAATAAGACCTTGAACCTCATAAGCTGTTTTAATTTACGCGAATTTGGGCCACAAGTTGAATGGAAGAATAATCGTGACGAAATTGTAACATTCATGAGCTGAACAATATCTGTACCCTAGACCTACAGAAAATATTCCATTCCGCAATTAAAAATGGATAGGTACGCGTATAGCGTGCTTACAAGTTGCAGAGATGATTTGTGATCAATCTGCGTTTCCTCTACTCCCACCATAATTATATACGAAAGTGTTTGTTTACCTTTCCTTACCTATCCCCCAATTAACTGCACGATGTACATTGATTAAACCGAGACACGAAATTATACATAATTTGTTAAATCTCCGATGTCATAGATTTAAAGATAAAAGGAACTTTGCAGCGAATAAACCGTACAAGCCTTCTGTTTGTTATTTCAAATAAATTTTAATCATGAATATATCTATCCAAGTATCAATCGCTTCTATAATTTTCCCGCTTTGAAGCTTATTTTTAGCTCGTGAGTATGTTGCATTTCAGCAACTTTATGAAAATAATTGATAGCAGTAAAATATTACTCATTCGGTGTAGACGTCAATTTATCAATGGTTTGTACTGTTGAAAAAGTCTGTTAAAAAGTAGCAAGCTCAGATCTGAAAATTAAATTATTATTAATGTACACACTACGCACAGTTATACAACCCCTCTACCACTGAAGGCGTGAATGACATGTATGTATATGTATGTATTAAAATTAATAATACGTTTTTAGTACCTAAATAAATCTTCACTTTCCATTTAATGGGCTCATTTAATAAATTTAATTTAGTAGTTGTTACTGCTTGTTGATAAAATATTACTCAAAATTGGGCAGCTCTGAATATTTCAGGTGAATCCGATATGTGGTTCTGGAAATATACGATTTCTTAGGACCTTATTCCACGTACCACTTTCTGAAGTTGAAGTCAACTACAAAAGGTGTTTCCTGTGTGGTTGACTGTCGCCAGATTCCCATTAAAAGCAGTGAAAAAGTACATTATCTTTTTCATGGTCGCTTTGTCGATCATATTCAAACTTTTGTCGCATGTAGTGACCAGGCCTTTCCACTGACCATAGGCTGACTGCAGCATTTCTCTATTTACACGAATCACGTACTGGTAGATCACGTGTACAGTGTACACCACCTAAGTTCAACCCACCTACTGATGATATTGATATTGCCCTCCTCATAGCATCATCTGTCTTTGAAATAATTGGTCCAACTTTCTGTAGAAGCTCTTCGAAGGAACGCTGTGACATTCTGAAGAACCGGAAGAACTTATCCGAATGACTGCGAAGTTTGTAGTATAACGTATGAAATTGTCAAAATTGTAGTCGATCTCTAACAATTGGATGTACCCGAAACTTCGGTGGCTTTCTCCTTCTTCTCCTCCGTCATTGTAGGAGCAAAAGAAGTAAACATGCTTCATCAGAATCCATGCATCCATGGCCCTACTCCATCGCGCCCTAAAGATTTCCATAACAGATTTTCTTTCAGTAACTCTTAGTGGAGGGATTATACATCACAAAACCACAAAAATCAGTTCTAGGGGTACCGCGCGACCCTCCCCAAAAAACCACCCCTTCGGTGACGAAAGCCTTATTTTACTCATAACTGGTTAACCGTTGAAGATATAAAAAAATAGCTGGTCATAAAAAAGAAAGTTTGACTAATTGCCTAAAGAAAAGTCCTCTTGTAAATTTCTTGTATATGCCATGGTTTTCGAGAAAATCGGTATTGAAGAAAATTGCAAAATTTGTATTTTTAATGGGCACGAATTTTCGGTTATTTGAAATTGTTTGCGCGCGGTCTATAGAAAAAATTGAATTGCTCGAAAATCAAACATGCTAGGAAGATAAATCAAAATGGGGTTTAAAGTGAATATAAAATACTGTTATGTACTACACCCCCTTGAAGCTGGAGATTGATACGCCTATGCCTAATAGTAACTGGAAACTTGTAGAAAGAGATAGAGTTTTCTAGACTGTGGAGAAGATTCTTGATTGTTTCTGGATGGATCTAGAGGTAATTTCAGAGCATATAAGGCGCAATTACCGGCGCAGAGGGAAGTTTATAAAAGCGAAATTAATAGCGAAAAAGTGAGGTTAAATATCGAGTAAACAAAGTGTAAAGGTTATTTTGAAGTATTGTATAGTCAGTAAAGTATTAAATAAAGTGGTTTACCCCTTGTTAAAATTATTTAGAACCCACGGATTCATTCAGGGTGTTTCGTAAGAGATGGATACACGCAACAACTGATGTCAGAAGCGGAATTTTAACAAGAGGATTTTTCGAAAGTGTTGAGAAGCCTGCGACAGTATTCTCGGAGTTAGTGCTAACACAGTGTTAAGTGCATTTTTTGAGACATTTTTGGAACATTTTGTTTGGACATTACTGGTTAAGTGAAAAAGACTCTAGATAAGACTTTTTTGTGCCGTTTTGAGGTTTTTCTAGACAGTCGCATTACTGATAGTAACGTAATTGTTAAATTAATTTGATTTCAACGTAGTCGTATGCCTATAACAACCAGAAGTATGGCAACCGAAAAGCAAATACAGGACTTATTTGCACAATTCCAGAAAGTGTTGGAAGAGCTAGAAAGAAGGCATCGAGAAGAAGTAAGTGAAGTGAAAGAAAAAGTAGACAAGGTTGAAGACAAAATGCACCAGATAGAAGGAGAAATAGACCAGCTTAAGAGGCAGTTGAGGGAAAGAGGAAACCAGCAAGTGGTATCATCAGGCCAGCAATTAAAACTTCCCTCCTTTGATGGTCAAAGTTCCTGGATGACTTACAAGACACAGTTTGAGGCAGCAGCGAGTGCAAACAACTGGAATGACGAAGAGAAAGCTAAAGCATTAATTGTGGCTTTAAGAGGCCAAGTATTGGAGTTGCTCCAGACAATTCCGGTAGACCAACAACGGAAATTTAGAGTTTTAGAAGCTGCCTTAGATCTACGATATGGCGATCAACACCTTGCTCAAGTATACCAGACCCAGCTGAAATTGTTCAGAAAGCTGGAGAGAGTCTACAAGAATTTGAAGCTGCGGTGGAAAGACTGGCACACTTAGCATATCCTAATGCGCCAAGAGAATTTAAAGAGCAATTGAGAAAGAGTTTTATAGATTGTGGAGAAGATTCTTAATTGTTTCTGGATGGATCTAGAGGTAATTTCAGAGCATGAAAACGTGAAAATTTTAAATTTGAAGAAAGAAAAAATATTGAGTCTGTATTACTGGTAAAAATTTTTCAAAAATAGTAAAAAAAAATTCTAAAAATTTTTTTTTTAAATAGGTTTAGAACGCCATGAAACGTAGAAATTTTAAATTTGAACAAAGAAAAAAAAATTCCATCTATTTTAGTGGTAAAATTTTTTTCAAAAATGTTGGCAAAAAAAATTTCAAAAAAATATATGTTTTTAAATAGGTTTAGAATGCCACGAAACGCAGAAATTTTAAATTTGAACAAAGACAAAACAATTTTTTAGTGATAAAAAACTTTTCAAATTTTTTTTTTTCTGAAATAGGTTTAGCGTGTCATGAAACGTGCAAATTTTAAATTTGAGCAAAAAAAAAATTTCTCATTATTTATTCCCTTTAGACGATCCACCCTGTATATTTTCCAGTGAAGGTTCTACCATTTCTTCGCTGACAGTAGGATCAACTACCTACCAAATTTGACTGCTCTCTGTCAAGCAGTTTTTTAGTAAATGCACCGACAGGCAGACAGACAGACTGACGGAATTGAAAAACCTATATTTTCGTAATCTACGTAATCTGAAACGTCAGAATCCGAAAAAATCTCGGAGGGTGATTTTTTCTCGAATACAATACTTCCCTTCGGTATGCGAGGGAAGTAAAAATGTTATGACCAAAAATTATAAATATTTCCCTATCGGATGTCTCTTTCTAGGGAATGTCCACCTTAAGGGCCGGTTTATTAACGCGAGGTTAAATTTATCCTATGGTTAAAGCATAGACATATGCATACGCTTAACCATAGGATATGGTTAAGCCTATGCATATGTCTATGTTGACAGCAAGACTATCATTATAATAATTAGTGAAATATTAAAAAATGAGTGTTATAATAAGTGCAATTTGGAAGTTCTGAAATACTTTCATATTTATAACATAACAGTTTGTCTAATCAACCCCTAACACCATCAAATTTCAGCTACAACACACATTACTCTGTCGCCCACTGTTTTGACCCTCAAATTGCTTCATGAATTGAGATATTTACTCAATTATTTTCCCATAAATACACACCACCATCAGACAAATTGTGCATTCCAAACCCCTCGGTTCCATATATTAGATTTATGGCGGTGACAACTTATGTTGACTTGCGCCGTCTGCTTTTTAGACTAGTGTAGTGGAGTTACACCACCTGTCAAGCAATATTTCGGTTACTGTGACTTATCTTCTTCCGTAATTATACAAAATTGATTTATAGTATGTTGTTGTTATAGCGGATATAGGGGAAATAGTTTTTATGTAGTTCTTGCACGGGCTCGTGTTTGCAAACGAATGAAAGCATAAGCTGGGTAAACAATAAAATACAAAAATGACAAATTGACGTTAGACTTATTGAAGTAGTTTTTAAAGAAGGGTCACAAATTATAAGATTGACAGCAAGCAGGGTCATTGCATCTAGTCGAATCGCTGTATCGAAATTTTTAAAAAACCCAAAAAATGTTCATTCAATACTTTACTGATTTTTTTTGAAACTTTGGAAATATCTTCTTGGGTCCATAAGTCGAAAAGTTAAGAGATCTTTTTTGTCGGTCGAACTTCCGACATTGTTAAATAAACAAATTAAGTTAACAATTGAATAACTTCCTGAATAATTATTCAAAATTGCTGATTTTTTTTTAGGGGGGTTTTGGCGGTCGCTAATTACGAATTTGATATTAAAGAGTTCAAATTCAAAATGGCTGAATCAAAATGGCGCATATGTTATTAATTATTTCGTATATCTTTAACTAACAATTGAATAACTGCCAGAAAAATAACTGAAAATGGCTCAAACTTTCTTTGGGGGGGGGGGGGTTCAGAGCTCGTTGGTTACGAATTTGATATCAAAGAGTCCAAAATCAGAATGGCAAATTCAAAATGGCGGTTGTGACACTAATTGTTTGAAATATTCTCTGTGAATATTCATAATTGTATCGGAAAATTTCCAGAAAAGCTTCTTAAGACGCAAATTATTAATTTAACATGAAACAGTCAGAATTGAAAATGGCAGATTCAAAATGGCCGAAATGTCATCCATTATTTTAAATATTTCTGTAAATCTGTCATTCTAAAAAAATGATAACTCTCAGAGAAACCGAATTATGTAATATAACAAAATGTTAAATATGACCATGCTTAACGTACATTTCAAATGTTATTGATTTGGAGTCCAAATCAGTTATTGTATTCAATGGCAGTTACTAATAAGCATCTACTCCGCGAGCGTACGGTTGGAAAATCGCTCCGTTTTTTTTTTAATTTCTGGAAAACGGTTTAGAATGTTTTAATAAAATAAAATGCAAAGTTAAGCCATTAAATATATCTTTCGACTGTTTTTAGTTTGAAATCGATATCTATAATTGTTTTCAAAGGTGACCCCTCACAAGTACCTGTCCTACCGGCGTGAGGTCGGAAAATTGCTCTGTATTTTTTTCCAATGTCTAGAAAACAGTTTCGAATTTTTTAATGAAATAAAATGCAAAATGAAGCCAATAAACGTACAGCTGGAAAACCGCTCCGTTTTTCTTTTAATTTCTGGAAAAAGGATTCGATTATTTTAGTGAAACAAAAAACAAAATGTTTCTAATAAACGCACATTCGAGTATTCTTAGTTTCTAGCCGATGTTTATCATTTGTTATTGTTATAGTCCAAAATCACGTTGAGTTCTTTAATTATTTAAGTTCACCTTTCCAACGAAACATTTTTTTTATATATTTTCCAGAATATGTGGTATATGTGGAATTCAATTTTTGGTGTGTACCTACATACGATGTATCTATAAGATTCACATAAATTTATGCCTATGATAATATATTATACATCGTTTATTTGGAAATGCGCGCGGATTTTTGTATTTTAATAAATTTTTTATTAATAAACAAATTTTAAAATTCATAAAGAGCGACCCCCAAAACCCCCCTAAAAAAAATTCAGCCATTTTGAATAATCATTCAGGAAGTTATTGTTAATTTAATTTGTTTATTTAACAATGTCGGAGGCTCGACCGACAAAAAAAGACTCTTAACTCGATTTATGGACCCAAGAAGATATTTCCAAAGTTTCAAAAAAATCGGTAATGTATTGAACATTTTTTGGGTTTTCTATAAATTTCGATACAGCGCAGCGACTCGACTAATTTATGTAATTATTTTAATGGGTATTTTAGGTGACAGTCTATTTGGCAGATGTCAAAAAAATTGAGACCTGACTTCTGGTATACAGTGATAAGTGGAGTGGCTTGGAATCTTTATGACCATATTAGTTATCGTTATGCAAAGTAATTTGCAAATGCAATTTTGAGATACCGGCCTTTTTCGATATTATTGCAAAGTAGTTGAGTTGTTACTAATACAAGTTATTTTTTATGGTAATAAATACTTTCCACTTTCATAAATATTCTGTTTAGATATTATTAATATGCACTTTATCGAAACAGCACAAAAGAAATGTCGAAGTATTACTAGTCGCGTCATTTTGTCATTTTACTTCTAAAATTGAAAGTACAGGGGCAATTGACTTCATTTTTGTTGCAAAGAGTTCAGAAAGACATTTAGAAACAACAGTACCTTTTATTTTTTGGTGTAAATGTTTGGTTTCATTTTTTGTCCAATAACTGGCCAATTTTAATGACCAGTTTAATTAAATGAATTGAAAAATTTGTTATCATACACAATATTACATAAAATTAGACGACAATGGTTATTTTGGGGTCGCTGATCACGAATCTGAATCCAATTTAAGAAATTCAAAATGGTGGACCGGAAATCGGACCATTCTCCAGAAAAAATGAGAATGGATATCTCGGCCTTGAAAATCTGTACTGGGGGGTTTTCGAAGTCGCCGATTACAAATTTGAGGCCTAATTTGGTAAATTCAAAATGGAGGACGGGAAGTAGAGTCAATTTCTCAGGAAGAACTCGTAGTTTTTTCGTTTTTGGGTTGAAAATAAGTACTCGGGGGTTTTTGAGATCAGAGATCACGAATCAGAGGTTCAATTAACGAAATTCAATATGGCGGACCGGAAGTACAGTCAATTTCTCCGGAAAACTCGTATTCTTTTCTTTCTTGGGCTGAATGTAGGGGGTTTTCGTTGATAACGAATCTGATTCCAATTAGGGAATACTCAAATTGGCGGACCGGAAGTAGTATATTTTTTAGGAAAAACTCGTATTTTTCATAATTTCAGCCCAAAAAAGAAAAAAATACTAGGTTTTATTGAGGATCTGGCTCTACTTCCGGTCTGCTATTTTGAATTTTCTCTAATTGGACGTCGGATTCATTATCAGCGACCACAAGAACCCCCGAGTTCCCACTTTCAGACCAAAAAAGAAAGAAAATACGAGTTTTTCCGAGAAATTGACTATTTCCAGTCCGCAATTTTGAATTTATCACAAAAAACCAGAGTAACCATTTGCGTCCAATTTTATGGCACATATTGTGTATGATAACAAATTAAAACATTATAATTGGCCAATTATTGGACAAGCAATGAAATCAAACATTTCCGCCAAAAAATAAAAGGTACTGTTTTTTCTAAATGTCTTTCTGAACTTTTTGAAACAAAAATGAAGTCAATTGAGCCTGTACTTTAAATTTTAAATAGTTTCAGTTTTCATGCTATAAAATGACACGACTATAGTACAAGAAATGTGTAGGCCAAATCATGTGTTAAAAAATATTGATTCCAGTTTGTTTTTCTATTTTAAGCAACATATTCTCAAAAACAGCACTACTTCAAGAGATTCAAATAATTTTAAAAACTTCTCTGTTGCATGCTCTCTCCAATGGTATACCATGTTATGACAGAATTATTGTTGTATAGGCGAGTGTAAACTCACTTCTATTTGACTGTTTGCTCTTAGAGAGTCTTCAGCTATTTTATGGATGCTATGGGAATATTCCTAAGTGCCAAAGTTACAAAAGTAATTACTTTGGTTACCTATTTGGTAGTTTTTAATTTATTCTTCACTTTTTCTTCAGTAATTCGTCCATAACTTTTTTTGGGGCATCATAGATGTAAGTATACAAATGTTTAGAGAAAAGCAAAGAAAATGCTTTTTCTGCTTCGTACGACTAACATTGACTGAGATATCGCCATTCAAAGTTAACCATTTTTGCAATATTTTACCGCATTTGCTCCCATTCATTTTTTTTAAATTTTCAGTTAATCAGTTTTGTGCAGTAAAACAACAATTTTATGATAATTTAATAATAATGCAAATGTTTCTTTAGCGTGCTAAAATAAATATTACATGCATTAATATTTCAAATAAATGAAATTAATATAGCTTAGCTTTCTGTAATCGCCTTTCTTGTCTGATTTGTTACAGTTCACTTCCTATATCTATCACTATGGCTTTTTATTGCAGGGTAATTTATTAATTTATGATATGAACCACTTGATCCCCAGCACAGGGTCTTTCGATTGCAGGTGTTTGCTTTTTTTTAGTTGTATCCCGTTTTCAATTTTTTTTGTATATGCGTTTAGTGATATAATCAAATATCAAATATCAGCTATATGAAGACTTATGTTAATTTATATCAACTAATGTAGAATTGTCCGCGTTTTAAATCATCACAATTTCGTACGATTTAGCACCGTTTTAACCGAGTTTATTTTAGATTTTCTACAAGCCACTTAAACGCGTCTGCCTTCTACGCCGAACGAACTCGAACTCTCGGGGAAATTAAATTTCCTAAAAAAAGGATTCTTATAGAAATCTACAAATTTGCACTGTTTTTGAGTTATTTTGAAAAAACTAACAAATGAGCTTTTTCGGTTGACTCTCAAAAACGCACCTCGGTATTTAGTATTACTTTGTGATTATATCATTTTTAGGTGTTAAACTAACATAACAATAACAACCCTTAACGCAATTGTTCCTTTCGACCCCTTGATTTTAGATATATTCAATAGCCTATTACGTCAAATTGTAGATATTATAGAAGAAACAACAAACAAACTTTCGTCACTTTGAGAGCTTCATTCTCGAATTGCATCACCAATATTCTCAAAACCTAGTTACTTCTTAAGACGTCGTCCCCGTATGAAAAGGACAGCATTTTAGTTTCCCCCTATTTGCTAAGGGCTAGAACAGAGTAATTGCAATAGGGGTATCGTTCAGACTAGGGATTGATCACTCACTTTCGGAATAAATTATGGAGGGTCGGGGCAGTGTTTTAACTATATTTTACTATAATATTGACACTCGTGTCACGTACCTTAACGAAAATATTCTACAACACTTGAAATGTGAATGGGAAACCATCGGTGCGAGATTGGAATTTTAATATGACTAACTTCTTTCAAAACCTGTCTGATGGTGAAATAAGTCCATTAATAAATATACTCTTAAAATGATGAGAAAATGTTAAAAATTAAAAGTCCAATAAATACATGTTTATAAAAATGATGAAAAAGATAAGAAAATAGATCACAGCATTAATGATTAACACACAGGGTAGAAATTTTGTCCCGCCCACGGATATATTACATTTTCCATTATTACTCAGATTACCTTACCATAAATGATCACATATATGATAGACGGTTGACATTTTTTTGTAAGTCCCTATGTACTTTTTTTTCTCAAATTTGATAGCGCACAATGTTAACGCCTAGACAATTAAACAACTAAGTAGTTAAATAAATAAATGAAACTTAATTTCATGAATAATTTTTACAGTCATCTTAGTAATATAATAACACACCACAATAATGATAAAGACATACTTAAAATATAATATACCGGGTGAGTCACGAATTGCGCTCGCCCCGATATTTCCTAAAATATTTGGAATAGAAAATTGAAATTTGGAGGCCTTATTACACGACTAAAATGCCATCTTTTCAATAAAAAATAAAGTTTGGTGCACATCCGGTTTGACCGGAAATGCCCACAACTTTCGATTTTTAAATGGAACACCCTATATATTTTTACATTTTTGGAATCTAGAGGAAATTTTGAATACAATACATCCATTTTGGTCACTTTTTGATAAACATTAAAAATTTTATTAAAAAATCTATTTCTGAATCCAGAGTGCTGTGGTGCCTAAAATATATTTTAGTTTGTGTGCTACGTTACTATAAAAAGAGCAATATGATTGCATTACGTAATTCTCTAGAGGCGTTTAAAATTTTTAAATGTGATTTTTACCCACTAACTCGGTTTTTTTAAATGGGAATTTAATTGTTCACCAACATTTTTAAATACCTCATTTTCATACGAATCTAAAGATACCAAAATTTTGAAAATCCGCTCAGAAATATTTGAGATTTCAGCCAAAATACAATGCAACCAAGCTTATAGGCAATCTTGAGCTATCAAACATTTAATAATTGTGAGCGCAAAGAACGTTACAATTAAGTTTAGCATAGGTATGTGGAGGTAAACACAATTACATCCACAAGGACATTTGCAATAGAATGCGACATCAGTTCGGTTTTCAGAGTTTTATTTATATGAAAGTAAATATCGGGCCTATAAATAAATAAAAATCAATTCCGTTTGAACAATTAAACTTAAACTAGGTAACACTAGGTATCTTTAAAATAATTAATATAATTAAACCATAAATTGACATTTATAGATATTGTTTAAAATGTCCACCATTATTTTCTATACACAATTCGGCTCTGCGTACAGTTGCTTGAATGGCTCTACGCAATTCAGCCGGCGTTATTTCATTAAGAGCCCGTACAACTTTATTTTGCAGCTCTTCACGGGTATTTGAAGAAGTTTTATAAACTTTATTTTTCAGAGTGCCCCATCCATAATAGTCGAGGGGTGTTAAGTCAGGTGACCTAGGAGGCCACCTGATATGAACTAGATTTGCGATAAGGCGTTCACCATGCAAGTTGTTTAAATATTCCATCACTCTTCTGGAATTATGTGGGGGAGCACCATCTTGTTGGAAAAACAGATTTTGTAAATAGGCAAGAGGAAGTAAGTCAAGAAATTCTGCTGTCTGGTTTTGTAAAAAGAATAAATATCGTTCGCCAGTAAGTGTTCCATCAAAAAATATGGGTCCAATTATTCGATCTCCAAGTACTCCAAGCCAACAGTTAAACCCAAATCTTTCCTGAATATTCCCCCGCCCTACCAACCTCGGATTTTCTTGAGCCCAGTACCTAGTATTATTTCTGTTAAACATACCTTGGTTCGTAAATCTACTTTCATCTGAATATAAAATATGAAAAGGTAAACCTGGATTTTGTTGTACTGCATTTAAGAACCAGTTGCAATATACTACTCCTGTCGTTATCATCTCCATAAAGATGTTGGTGTATTTGGTATTTATAAGACCGAAACTTATGTTTCTTGAAAATGCTGCAAACCGAAGACTGACTGATATCGCATTTCATTGACAATTCCCTTGTTGATGTTGTTGGGTGTACCATCACAAATCCTAATACATCAATTTCTTTGTCCTCACTTACAATAAATGTTTGATGGTCATCTTGTTGATTGGGTTCGTTTCTTAATTCTTGTTCCACTCTGGCAAACAAGTGTCTGCTTGGATGACGTCTGTTGGGATATCGTTGCTGATACAGTTCTGCAGCTGCAGTTGAATTTTTGAGACGCTCTCCATATATCAGTAACATATCAACCTTTTCATTTCTACTAAAATTATTCATTTTCTTTAATTTTTACTCAAAGCGATTTCCGCAACGCTTTATTTTGTATCTGTCTGACAGCTGATATTGTTTTATTACATTCAATGGCTACTATGATTTTTCCAATGTCATTAGGTTACCAGATTTACACAGAAATGTGCCATTTTAGTTTCCAAAGGCCACTAATCTATTATCTATTAGCCGCATGTTTCTAAAAGCTTGGTTGCATTGTATTTTGGCTGAAATCTCAAATATTTCTGAGCGGATTTTCAAAATTTTGGTATCATTAGATTCGTATGAGAATGAGGTATTTAAAAATGTTGGTGAACGATTAAATTCCCATTTAAAAAACCGAGTTAGTGGGTAAAAATCACATTTAAAAATTTTGGCCTCTAGAGAATTAAGTAATGCAATCATATTGCTCTTTTTATTTTTATAGTAACGTAGCACACAAACTAAAATATATTTTGGGCACCACAGCACTCTGGAATGTGTTCCCTTTAAAAATCGAAAGTTGTGGGCATTTCCGGTCGAACCGGATGTGCACCAAATTTGATTTTTATTGAAAAGATGGCATTTTAGTCGTGTAATAAGGCCTCCAAATTTCAATTTTCTATTTTAAATATTTTAGGAAATATCGGGGCAAGCGCAATTCGTGACTCACCCGATATAGTGGTTTTCAAAAAGTTCTCATGTTGGGAACATTTTTATTATTGTGTCCATGGAAAATCGAATTATGCCAATTACTTTTGCATATCTTGGAACAAAATAAGACGTGAAAAAAATTGGTTACGTGGCAGTCGTCACCTGTCAAATTTTACATTTATGCGAAAAAATCATTAAAAGTGATTATTTTGTGTTTTTTGTACCTCGGTTAAGAGACGGCCGCTATTTTCCAAGATGGCATGTAGGTATACAAAACATACTTTCCCCACCTAAAATTTTTTCGCTGTCTGACAATATGTTAAGGTCAGAATATACATTTCTATGTAAAAAAGTGGTCTCGTCTTTTCTCAAAAACCCTGTTTTTCCCCTAATTCTACCGGCCTATATATTGTTTACTTAATTTACTTGGTCAACTTTTAGCACAATCATATTAAGAAAAGAAACCTTCCCTGGAAAAAATTCGAAACATTGCATATGCAATAGGTACCTACTTGTGTCCAGCAATAGCATATCATTAATAATGTTCGTACATATTATGCTACGGCCGCCATCTTGGAAAATGGCGGTCGTATCTTAAACTGAAATACGAAAAAACATGAAATCCAAGGGGACTTTTAATGATTTTTTCGCATGTATGTAAAATTTAACGGATGACGACTGCCACGTAACCAAGTTTTTCCACGCCTTTTTTTGTTTCAAAATAGGCAAAAGTAATTGGCATAATTCAATTTTCCATGGAAACGATAACGAAAATGTTTCCAACATGAGAACTTTTTGAATACCACTATATATTATATTTTAACACGTTGACTGCTGCTCTATATTTGGTGACCTACCCCTAATGCTGAGCTCAGACTGATTTATTGAAATACTTAGTCGTTAGTCTGGTTAAGTTTAAAAGCGCCCATTTTGGGTGAGACTTCGCCAATTCATTCTATTATGTATGAATATAATTAACTGTATTCAATTGTATTTATTTTTTTTTTTAAGAATGAATAAAGTCGCTTTATTATTATTATTATTATTATGTCGGCCAAAGCCGTCACGCGCACTACCTAACATTCACAGATGGCGGCCAGAGCCGACATGCGCACTGAACGTGTTAAGTATAAGTATAAGTCATTATTATTATTTTGGTGTGTTATTATATTATTAAAATCATTGTAAAAATTATTTATGAAATAAATTTTAATTTATTTATTTAATTATTTATTAGTTTAGTTGTCTAGGTGTTAACATTGTGTACTATCAAATTTGAGAAAAAAAGTACATGAGGGCTAAAATAAATTTCAACCATCTGTATTAACCTCTTTATTTCAACCCTTTATTATATACATATGTGATCATTTTTGGTAAGATAATCTGAGTAATAATAGAAAATGTGATACAACTGTGGGCGGGACAAAATTTCTACCCTGTATATTATCGACACTGTAGGAGCGTTAGCTTGGTAAGTGGTAGTGCTAGGGTGTGCTAGGTATAAGCATTGCATCTTAGCAAATTCAAGATAAAAAAATAACTGGGGAAGCTGAGGAAAAAATGTACACTCTGTATATTATCGCCCCTATAGGTGTGCTAGCTTTGTAAGTGGTTGTGCTAGCATGTGCTTGGTGTAAGCATTGTGTGCTAGCACACAATTCAAGACAAAAGTAGCCGTTGTTTGTGACAACTGGCAAATTTATCTATGGTCCTGGGAACAGTCTCCCAAGTTAAGATCCCTATGGAGATCAGTGTTGCAGCAGTAACAGAGTGCATCAACGATGTTCCTCAATACTTTATTTTAGAAACGTTGAATAATTTGAATGTTACTTTTATGGGCGCATCCCCAAAGCTGGTTACCATACGTCCAAACGGAATTCAATATCTGCTTGTAAAGAAGCAGTTTATTATATGTGTACAACTTGGAGTTCCTTCCTAGCAGCCAGTATATTTTTCTAAGTTTTATGCCGAGCTCTTCACGTTCCTATTTGACACGTACTCTCCAGCGAAGTCTAACATCAAGGATTTTACCTAGATACTTTGCTGAATTAGCATAGGGAATCTGAGCATTGTTTATTCTAATGGCAATATGATCTCGTTTATTGGTAAAGTTGACGTGGACAGATTTACGTTCATTTAACTTGAATGTTCATCCTTTGGTCCAGGCGTTAATCTGCTCTATAGATATTTGTAATTCTATATTAGCTTCTTCGTGATCTTTTTCAACTGCCGTAATAGCAGTATCATCTGCTGAAGTTGCAATAGTGACATATTCAAAACTAGAGATGTCACTGGTGTACAGTAAGTAGAGTACTGGACCTAGTACACTACATTGAGGTACTCCTGCCTTAATTTCTTAAGTCAGAATAGGCTTCTTCCTGTTTTATTCTGAAATATCTGTCTAATAAATAGGATTTTAATAGTTCTAAATATTGACGAAGCAGAAATATATTTAACTTGTGAAACAGGCCTTTATGCCATACTTTATCAAAATCCTGGACCACATCTAGGAAGACGGTGGTGCAGACTTTCTTTTCTTCTAAAGATTTCGCAATGATTAATGTGATTGTATGAACTTGATCGATGATCGAACCTCTCTCTCTGTAGCAAAACTGATGGGAGGGGAATCAGGTCCTTTTCTCTCTCGTAGAGTTTCGAGGCAGTAGAGATGGGCCTGTACGATGTAAGTTCATGGGGAGGTTTGCTCGATTTGGGTATCATTATGACCTCTGCTACTTTCCACATCATAGGTACGTACATACCTCAGTCTGAACGAGGCATTGATGAGACTGGTTAGGTTAACAAGAGCTTTCGGTGGAAGATGTATATGGCAAAATATGGAAAGCTTTTGGGTTTATAACAATTGCTGATTACATAAGCTTACACGAATAATAGTTTTTTATGTTGCATTTAATTGTGAAAACTACCACTCTACGTGGGTAGTAGTTTTTACCTCTTCAATTCGAAAAATCTTCACGTTTGACATAATTCATTTCAAAAAATAGTTTTGGGCACTTTTCTAACCCCTTTGGAAGATCAACACGTATTAAGATTTGGTATTTTTAATTTTTTATATAATTATGGCAAAAATATTAATTATTAGAAAGAATAAAAAATGTGAATTAATTAATTTGACCCTATATATCATTTTATATGCAAATACCCCACTGACACTAACTGGTGGAGTTTAGCCTGGCTAGGCGTGTAATATTATTGGACGAATTGGTCAACGTAGTTTGGGTTTGAGTTATAGTGGTTTGACAGTTTGTATTAATGCGCAATTTGTGTACAAACAGGAAGAATATAAATGCATTTGCTCTCAAGAGTATTGAATAAAAGGACTTCACGGAGTTCAACTATTCCAAGGAGAGACCAGGAATATTTAAAACTCTCAAACGAAAGGAGATGTAAATATTATGTAACCCTCTGGCTTGTAATGTATAGCGTGTTATTTGTCACCATTTCTAAGTACATCAAACATCAAAACTAGATAAAATAAATTAAGCAACTTTCGGAAACTCTATTCGTACTGTACATTGACCGATTCTTTGTCGCGAGCATGGCTCTACCGATGATTTAGGTACCAAATATATTCAAAAACTTTATCCATATGACTAAGATAGAAAACTCTGTGTTGTCAGTGTAATACTGAAAATAAAATATTACCCAAGATAAGGGATGGAGGCTCTTCTGCACTTCTGAGTAAATTTTTAAAGTATATTATTAAAGTTGAGAACAGTTGCCGTCAAAATTACAATAA
Source organism: Stenurella melanura (assembly GCA_963583905.1). NCBI lineage: Eukaryota > Metazoa > Arthropoda > Insecta > Coleoptera > Cerambycidae > Stenurella > Stenurella melanura. The sequence goes on from OY757309.1 coordinate 89,507,027, forward strand.
ACGTCTTTTACATGCATCAAAAGAGTATGTCCAATTTTAAACACATTTTTTTTTCATTATAAGCATATCAATTATAATTATCTCTATATAATAAGTATCTCTATATTGACTTCATCCCATTCAGTGGATTTTAATTATTTCTTCTAATCAAAGTCGAGCGGATTATAACTGTTTCAGAGTTTTAATTAGAAACACAACTCATAAACTCCACAGCTAAGTAGATTATAGCAGTGTCTCTGTTCTTATTTTCCTTAATTTCGAATAAACAATGACCCATTTTACGTCATGGTTCATTAAATCATGATTTTAACCCGCGTTTCTCCAACGCAAGCCCCCAACATCCCTCGTTGTACAGGGTCGTAAAACACATCGTAAACTCACACCAGCAATCAAATAATTAAACGATAAACAACCAGATAATTTTGATGTCTTTATTTTATGGCCACGAGGATTGATGTCACTTTTGATTTTTTTCAACTTTAATACTTGTAGCCTGATTTACAGCGCCCTTTATTTATTTTTATATTTATTTTAAAATGCAGGAATTGTTTAGAAGCGAGATTTATGACCTTATGTTTCCAGCCGATAAATATTAATGGACTTTATAAAACATTGATCACCATATTAAAATAAACATTTGGTTGATTTGTGGTTTGTGGTGGGTAATTAAGTACAGGAAGTAAAATTTAAACGGGAACAAGAGGAAAAAGTACAAGTAAAAAAAATTGTAATATAATTGTCATTTGTATACAGCCAAGTAATGTGTCAAATCAGATGTATGTGAACGTGTTGTCTTAAAACTAAAGCATACACAAACAAATGGAGACATAGGTGGTGATTTTTTACATTTGCGTGGGTGTCGAAAGATATTTAGTGTAATTAAAATTACATTAACAATTTTAATTTACTCTAATTTTCTTTCAGGCAGTTTAACTTAATGTGCATCCTTGGATTTTTCGGTTAGCTTAAATGAAAATTATTGTATTTTCATACTTTCGACAACAGAAAACTAAATATTTACAAAAACCGAAGATTTTTATATGCCTTTTTGTGATTTTGAATATGTATTTGGATATGTATCACTTTATTGCCAGGATACAAATCATGTAGTGAAAGTTTTTGTAAAGCAAGCCTTGAACGGGCAAAAAAATAAGCATCTAAGTAATGCTGCCTGTTAGTAAAAAGTAATACTTGATATTTTTTAAATTACTTACTGGCTAATTATAGTAAAAAATTCGAAGACGTACATTGTTTTGATCATAACTTCTTTGTTTTTTGCTAATTAGTAACTTTGGTTCTCAGCATTTTTGACATAAGTGGCATAATTTATGAAATTTTTCTGGAGAGACTTTCTTGAGTAATTAACATTTTTTAAAGGACCATGCTTTTGGAAAAGAGAGTATTTATTGTGACAATAGGTGCTCGCTACGGCTGCCTCACAAAAATTTGATCAGGCGGTGTTGGTGGAGGAAACCTTTCTTTTAGTCCAGTTAAAATGTGAGTTTTGCTGTGAAATTGGAAACCAAAACGAGCTTGCCTCACCGGTACGTTTTTTGGGTCGCTGAATCCGAAAATCGGGGTCCCGAGGGCTGCAAAATACACCCCTTTTTAGGGTGTTTTTGTGAAATAATCTGCACTTACGTCATAAATACTAACAAATTCATGTATTTGAGGTCTCAGATTACAGTTTTTGGGTTGCTGAATACAAATTTACGGGTCTCGAGTATTGCCAGCACCCTTAAATTTGCAAAAACTACCCTTAATTAGGGTATTTCTGCAAGATTCTTAGTAAACTGTATCCTACGTGTAAAAGTTTGTTGAAATACAGTTTACTAAGAATCTTGCAAAAATACCCTAATTAAGGGTAGTTTTAGCAAATTTAAGGGTGCTGGCAATGTTTTTTGGAGTCGGGACCCTGAAATTCGTAATCAGCGACCCAAAAAACGTATCCTACGTGTAAATGTTTGTTGAAATACAGTTTACCAAGAATCTTGCAAAAATACCCTAATTAAGGGTAGTTTTTGCAAATTTAAGGGTGCTGGCAATACTCGAGACCCGTAAATTTGTATTCAGCAACCCAAAAAACGTAATCTGAGACCTCAAATACACAAATTTGTTAGTAACCCCCTAAAAAGGGGTGTATTTTGCAAATTAAGGGTGAACGGACAGAGTCCAGCCCTCGGGACCCCGATTTTCGGATTCAGCGACCCAAAAAACGTACCGGTAAGGTAAGCTCGTTTTGGTTTCCAATTTCACGCCCCCCCCCCTCGCATTTTAACTGGACTATTCAGTTGCCAAGTATTACGACCAATATAATGGTAACTTAGTTTTTTCTATTAGTGAAGAATTTCAGTTTTAATTTAGTGCTAGTTTTATGATGTAATTCGATGAAGGTATTAACTACATAAAAAGAAATGAAAATACGTGTTACAAATAGGTTTTATCAAGATTTACGAAAGAAACTATATAAATTTAAAAAGAGGTCCTTAGGACATTTTGAGACTTTTTTATACAATTTGATATCATTTCAGAGGTTTACCCCCCCCCCCCCCCCCCAAGATCACTAACTAATTCTTCGTCTTATAAACGTTCTGACTTCATCTGGAAACTTGGCTCCCAAATAATTCATCCTATAGAAAACCTAATTCATCTTTACCTCATAGCTTCCTTTTTGGTCTGTAGCATTTTTTCTCTTTCCTTTCTGGTCTGTAACAGTTTTTCTCTAAAGCAAATATTTTTCGAGTTATTCGACGAGAACCATTTTACCTATTTTCTCGTTATAACTTACAAACTATCAATTTATGAAAAACTTTTAGGAAAACTTTCACGGAACTTTTTTTGTCATCTGAAATGGCAAGTCCCACTAATATATCAACGCTATTTAATGCATTTGCTATTATATCAAAGAAATATCCATATCAAAATCTAGTTACTGTCACTGTATCACTTGATATGCGAAACCCTGTGGTACATCGTGAGTCACTTTGTGATTTCTTAACATTGTTTATTATCTTTTTATTGAAGCGATCTGTACTTAATTATGATAGAGAGCCAATTTTAAACACAACAAACTCTAACATTACCGAAGTCTCCTTTCTAATAGCACCGGAAACGACAAATATTGATTGTCAAATAATGTACTTTTATTTACGAATTCACTGTTTATAATGTAGTTTATCTAAATTATAGATATAAATAAATTGAAAAAGGGGGTGACACCCGGTAGAGGTTTAAATAGACCAATTTATAGCTGTTGTTTATCTGCAATCTGGTCCTGGAAAATGTGTTTCAATTAAACTTTTCAACATAAAAGTGACATTTACATTCTGGTTACTTCAAAAGTACATTTAAAAAAATACTACACGATGTAAAACAACATGTATAAATATTTTAAAATGTCTGACTTCTGTGTGAGACATACCATATATTTAGTCATTTTAAATTTAGGTAATCCAAGATTTATTAGTTATAAACAATCTTAAATTTTTCATCGTCGTATGTTTGCATGAAAAAGGCTGCGCTAGATTCGATCCTTGTCTGTTCTCACATTTGCCCTCACCCGATGATGAAGTGCTTTGCTGATAATATAATGGCCGTCCTAGGATTTCACATATTGCACACAGACTTATATACATCATTGCATCAGACTGTAGACGCCACAGAATGCGATACTTGGGCGGTGACATTTTTAAACTACCAGGAGATAAATGTCACCACTCTTGATAAAAATTATAATATTGATTTATGTTCCAGAGGTCGGAGTTAAAACGTACGAGGGTTTTTAACGTACAGATGTACGGCTCTTTCTACGTGGTATCAGAAATATCAATTACTCATATATTCAAACATAGCTACAGAAGACACATTTCCATTTACAAATATTTGTTTAAATATACGTCAGTGGTATCTATTCCAAATTGATATGGTAATTGTAATTATACCACTCACGCTCAAGGTGTAGAAGTAACTAAGCAAACTACAACCAAAATTACAACTATAACTACAACAACCATGACCACGATTATAAACAGACCTATTGTAATGAAAATATTAAGGGCGAATTTAAACAACATTAGAAATATCATATAGTCTGTTTTTCAAGTTACCTATTTAGAAATGATCGGAAAGACTCGCCAAGTATCCCAAGAAATCATTTTTGGATTCTTAAGAATCTACAGGAGTAAGGAAAAATATTCTTACAGGATTTAGCAAACAGAAAAAACTATCTATATGAACTAAAAAGAAAAACTATCTGTAAGGATATTATTTTTTCAATCTTTGCATTCTTTCGATAACTACATTCTAGTTAAGCTAGCAATTAAAATTCTAAAATGAATTTGTCTACAATTGTTAGCAAACAAGAAATAATTCACTTTTAAATATCTACAGGGGTGCTATAAAACTGAATGTCATCATAAAGCAGATTAGACTAAAACGGTTCTTTTTTATGAATATTCTTGAGACTGTCTTCAAACTTTTTCCTTTGAGAGACACATCGCCTCTCCACAAATCTTAGATAAGCCGCTTTGAGACCTACTGTAAAACCAGATGTATTACTTCCACATCCACGTAGTGGATTGGAAGTATAGTAATCGCAAACAAATTCTCAAAAATTTTTATTCGTGAAATAGGTTTAGAATGTCATGAAACGTCGAGATTTTAAATTTGAGCAAAAAAAAAAAAAAATCGGTCGGTCTGTAACTTTTTTTGTCCGCACGTTTTCTCCGGAACGGTTTAAGATATTGACTTGAAATTTTGTACACGTATATATTATAACGGGATCTGGAACTGGATTGTTTTTTGAGGATATCCGGTGAAGGGTTGGGGGGTTAAATAGGGGTAAATGGGGGAAAATAAGTAAAGCAAGCTTGTAAGGGTACAGAAACTTGAAATTCGGTGTATGTACTAGAAGTTAAGGCCTCAGATTTTTTTATAATATTTTTCAACCCCCACCACCCCTACCCCATTAATGGGGTTGATAAAATAAAGTTGAGATATTAATTTGAAATTTCGTACACGTATGTATTATAACGTCATCTGGAACTAGATTATATTTTGAGCTGATTCCGTTGAAGGGTTGGGGGTTAAGTAGAGGTATATAAGGGAAAATAAGTAAATCAAGCTGGTAAAAGTACTTACAGAAATTTTTGATTTGGTGTATATACTAGAAGCGAAGGTCTCAGGTTTTTTATTAGTATTTTCCATCCCCCCACCACCCCCACTCCCTTATTAAAAGAGTTGATAAAATTAAATTTAAATTTTCACTTGAAATTTGGTACATTTATGTATTATAACTATATCTGAAACTAGATTACTTATATTTTGACGTGATTGCGGGGGGTAAGTAGAGGTAAATAGGGAAAAATAAGTAAAGCAAGCTGGTAAGAGTACTGCAACTTGAAATTCGGTGTATATCCTAGAAGCCAAGGCCTTACTGCATTATTAAAGGGGTTGTTTGAATATTGAGATACTCACTTGTAATTTGGCAGACGTATGTATTAAAACGACATCTGGAACTAGATTATATTTTGGGTTGATTCCGTAGAAGGGAATAAGTAAATCAAGCTGGTAAGAGTACAGAAATTTGAGATTCGGTGTATATACTAGAAACCAAGGCCTCAGATTTCTTTCTAATATTTTTCAAACTCCACCACCTCCGCTTCATTATTAATGGGATTGATAACATCAAATTGAGATATTCACTTGAAAGTTAGTACACGTATGTATTGTAGTGACATCTGATTGAGATGACTCCATTGAAGGAGTCGGAGGTGGTAGTTTGTGAATAGTGGAAAATAAGTAGGGTAAACTAGAAACTTCATTTTTAGCGTATATGGTAGAAACCAACTCCTCAAACTTTTCTATTACATCTGCCCCAAATATTATTAAAAGTCTATGACCAATAATTTCCACATGCTAGAGTGCAAATACAGTCAAGATGTTTCCTTTAAAGTGACTTGGACGAATAATCTGGATGTGGAAGTAGTGATTCCTTAGGCAGCGGTTTTTTTCATGGGCTTCCTGCATTTTTAGAAAACAGGAGCCGCCTGATTGGCCTTGACCACAGCAAAGCTCTATGGATCTATTGTGGCGCTTCTGTTCTAGTTTTCCTTAGAGCTCCTTACCTAGCTTGGTCCTTTGTATCAGAGTCCACAGTGTAACTATCAGCTCAATGCCATAGTATATGGACCGCAATTTCTTTCTTCTCTTGACAAAATCTGCATGTTGCATCCTCTGCCAGACCCAGTAGACTCATATGTCAATTAAGCGCACAGTGTCCAGTTTGAAGACCACCTTTATGCTAAACCTCTATTATAATATTTGACTCTCAATTTACTTTCAATGATCACGTGATGCAGAAAATATCTGATGCCATGAAATTCTTTGGTTTTATTGTCAGAAATTGTCGGAGTTTCACGGATGTCAATGCCTTAAAGATCTTGTATTGTTCATATATCCGTTCAAAACTAGACTATAGATCTCTAATCTGGTATCCTTTCCATAACTATCATTTAAAGGCAGTAGAACGTGTTCAAAGGGGATTTTTAAAGTATTTGGCGTTCAAGGTTGATAGTGCATATCCTGCGAAAGGTATAGATTATAACCACTTAACAGAAAGAGTCAGTATCTGCAGTCTAGAAATTAGAAGGAAATGTGCCTCATTGACTTTTTTGCATAAGCTGTTACACCAGCAAATGGACTGTTCTGATTTGCTGGCTCAAATTAACTTTTATCCACCTAGACTTCAATCTAGGCAAACTACTCTCTTTCATAACAATAGAGCTCGAACAAATATATTGCTAAGGTCCCCAGTCAATGTAATGTGTGACAATTTTAATCAAATTTGTCATGTATGTGATATTAACACCTGTAACTTAAAGTTGACACAAGAAGCTGTCAAATTTTTTTCTGGTCTGAATAATTAAAATAGTTGTACTAAGTACTGGTTGCAATAAGTAATAATAAGCTGAGGTCCGTCACGTCTATCAATAACAAATTAAACTATCCAATCTTTATTTACTATCTTTATACATATACAAAATATATATCTATGCTCTAAGTTCTAAGTTAAACCCCAGTCTTTATCTATATAATGTTTATCTTTTATCTTATTTTATACATATACAAAATAGTGTATCTATGCTCTAAGTTCTAAGTTAAGTTAAAAGTTACTTTATGTGAGCTTGATTGTATTGCTCTGTAAATGGTTGTACTGTTGGGCAATAAAGCTATTATTATTATTATTATTATTATTATTATTCCGTAATAGATCTTCAGTAAATTTGTCCCACCGTTCTAAAGTCTTTGGCCTGTCTATATTGCTGAAAGCGTTTACCATTCTAGATACTTATTTTGCACCTATTTATAGATGGATGCTCTTATGCTTAGCCACATCGAAAAAACGTTTCGGGTCCTTAGATGTACATTCCCTGTCCAGTTCATCAGAATTTTGATTTCCCTTGTATCCTAGTACCCACGCCACGGCACTTTATTTTGACTGCTTACATTTAAACGGGAACAGTAGTAGATCACGCTCGGTAATATCAGCTATGGTGTACTGGGTTCGATGACCATCTCCAACACTGGCAATATCGGTGAGTAATGGACGTTGTCTGTATATTTTCAATCGTATTACGCTCTTCCAAACAACCTAGGCTTTGGATTTGGGAATTGTCTACTACGTGTGGTTTGTTTACGTTTATTTAAGCCGTACCATCTAGTCTCAAATCAATCTACATGGAACTTTTAGTTGCGTGATTGTCGGAAAAAATGTATATTATTCATGAGATATTGAAATTGCATTAATTGTTTGGGTCATAATCTTACAATTTTAGATTTTAAATGGTAAGCAGCTTGAATATTTTGTTAATAACAGTATATGTGCCAGGATTCTGAGTTATTTTAAACATTTTTGTGTACTATGAGAATCTTATTTCAGTTTTTTACTGAGTCGACAATATAATTTATAAATAATATAAACAAAAGAGGCCCCAGGGTTGCACCTAGAGGAACATCCGCATATCAGATGGTGTTGGCTTTACACTCAAATTTTTTTTAAAATAGCCACATGCGATCATTCAAATTTTTAGATTTCAAAACGTGTATTTTTATGCATGTTAGAGTTCAACAAGGTTTAGGAAATTTCGCAAAACTTAACATGTCTTTCTCATTAAAGAAAAATAAAAGGTTCTAGTCAAATTCATGGCCGACAATGAGGCTTTATATCGTGTAAAGCTTTCCAATTTTTATGAAACTCTTTATATACGTACAATTTATTATTCATAATAAATACGCCAGATTTGAAAAAATTGCTTCACCACCATAATCTTGTGACAAAATTATAAATAAAAAAAGTAAACTCTAGTTCTATATAATTTCATTAATATTTCGAAAAAACTTTTTATGAACTTGTTTAATTATCTTTTTGAATGTTTCGCTCATTATTTCTGATCATCTTATACATTAAAACTTTTTAACTTTGTATTTTGTATCAAATTTTTATTTTCAGAATAATAACATGTATTATTTCATATGAAAAGAATATTTAAAAAAGCTTTTTTATTATACCTGAATTTGTTTTTTTGAAACTAGAAAGCGTGCAAAATCGGGCCTTTAAAGCACTAGTGCTTTAAAGTTGCTTAGGAACAACCAATTTTAAACAATGAAATACATAGGTATTTAGTAACCAAACAAAAAAATTCTAACCGTCTCTATGTTACCGATTAAAAATGGAATTCAGAGATTACCTTGTAAAATAAATGTACATTAATCAATTTTTCTTATTTTTACTTTGCATGGTAGGTATAATAAAAAAATTGCGTATAATTAATAATAGAGTATAAGTAGCCTTTAAAAGCACTTACTCCTAAACACGTGCGTGTCGTGCGTGCTTTGAAGGCTTACTTATACACTGATATTATAATATACTATTACTTGAAAGAATCTACTAAAAAGTGTTTTTTTTTTAAATTCATACATCTGGAAACTCAAAGCTTTGGGGGCCGTTAATTGAACAAAGTAACTGTGCAATATATGATCAACTCCCCACTTTTTTACTTCCCTCGCATACCGAAGGGAAGTATTGTATTCGAGAAAAAATCACCCTCCGAGATTTTTTCGGATTCTGACGTTTCAGAACACGTAGATTCCGAAAATATAGGTTTTTCAATTCCGTCAGTCTGTCTGTCTGTCTGTCTGTCGGTCTGTCTGTCTGTCTGTTTGTCTGTCTGTCTGTTGGTGCATTTACTAAAAAACTACTTGACGGAGAGCAGTCAAATTTGGTAGGTAGTTGACGCTACTGACTGCGAAGAAATGGTAGAAATTTCACTGGAAAATATACAGGGTGGACCGTCTAAACGGAATAAATAGTGAAAAAATTTTTTTTTTGCTCAAATTTAAAATTTCCATGTTTCATGACGCGCTAAACCTATTTCAGAAAAAAAAAAAATTGAAAATTTTTTTCAAACATTTTTGAAAAAATTTTTACCAAGATGAAAAAAATTTTTTTTGCTCAAATTTAAAATTTCTACGTTTTATGACGCTCTAAACCTATTTAAGAAAAAAAAAAATTTGAAAATTTTTTTCACATTTTTGAAAAAATTTTTACCAAGATGAAAAAAATTTTTTTTTGCTCAAATTTAAAATTTCTACATTTCATGACACGCTTAACCTATTTCAAAAAAAAATAAAAAATTCACCAGTATTTTTGAAAAAATTTTTACTACTAAAATGAAATAATTTTTTTTTATTTCTTCAAATTTCAAATTTCCAAATTTCCACGCATTCTAAGCCTGATTAAAAAAAAAAAAATTGAAAATTTTTTTAAAAATGAAATTTTTTAACCACCACTATACTTCCACTCCATTACGTGAATGTTGGATTGAAAATGTGGCAGATGGCAATAATATCTGGCATATGCACCTATTATACTTTTATTGAAAAATGTACAAGAAATAATTCGGTCATGGTGGACATTTGCAAAGGTATTTGCGCAAGCGTGCCATATGTGGCACCTGCTATTTAGTATTGAACTTTTGCTGTTGGATGAGCAATCTGTATATTTTTTTGACCAAAACTTATCAAGTTTTCTTTGTAATAATAGCAATAACTCTATTCCGATTATTATTCTCAATTCCATTTCGTAATTATTAATTTTTTAGAGTGACTGCCATGCACAAATAACGAGGGAAGTTCTGTGTAAATACCTTTACCGATTTTTATATATAATTTTAGTTTTTACGTTTTAGTCTTTATTTATTTTACAGACAGGCAGACAGACAAAACCCCTTCATTTGATACCCATGTCAAGGGGGTTGTGAAGAAAACGGCAAACCTCATCCTGTGGCGTCTGCCATATTGAATTTAGAACGATGATAGATAGAACGATAGAACGTGTTTCACTCCTCAAATCATTTAATTTTTTAATGCCCATGTTAAGGGGATTGTGAGGAAAAAGTCACTATCCTGGGGTGTCAACCATATTAGATTTAGAATGTCATAGTTTATTGTCTATTACTCGTCAAACTCTTTCATATGACACACATCAAGGGGGTTGTGAAAAAAAAAGGTAATCCGCCATCTTTGGACATCCGCCATACTGGATTTAGAACGATATTACATACACTATATTAAATTGTCACCGGACGTGTACAAAATTTCAAAACTCTTGCGTAATTAGAACTTGTCAAAATTTTGATTACAAAATTTTTAGCAGATGTACAGACAACAAAGCAAGTTAAACAAAAGCTTTGAACAAAAATTTAGATGCAGAACAAGGTACTTAAAGAATAACACTTATTACCTAGAAGGGTAGAACGTTACTGACGTCAATCCCCCTGCCTGACTGTTAATAATTAGCTTCCTTATCATAATACTATTTCTATGAAATCATGTTGCAATCATACTGCTCTTGAACTAATCCGAACATCTGAATGATGTTCAAGACAAGAGCGCACATATTTTTAATCCCTGTACATCATTTTTGTGGCGTATTAGATTTGATATCTGCAAGAGGGTGTCTCCCCCAAATATGACATTTACATTTCGTTTGATATTAAAATTGTGGTCATTTACATTCTTATAGGTTCAATTTCTTTTTGACTGGCTTCCAAACCAGTTTTGTGGAAAAGAGGGGTTGGAAATTTGAACAGTAAATCTCGAGGGAAATAAATTTTTAGACAATAAACGAAATAAGTATTTTGTTTATCAGAAAATAAATGTAAGAACGATATAACCCTAGTCGTAATGCACAGTCTGTAAAGGTAAACTCGATGAACTACTAGAATATCTTAACTTGTGTGTAGTATTACTTCCACATCCACGTAGTGGATTGGAAGTATAGTAATCGTAAAAAAAATTTCAAATTTTTTTTTTCTTGAAATCGGTTTAGAATGTCATGAAACGTCGAGATTTTAAATTTGAGCGAAAAAAAATTTCTGTCTGTCGGTCTGTCTGTAACTTTTTTTGTCCGCACGTTTTCTCCGGAACGGTTGAAGATATTGACTTGAAATTTTGTACACGTATATATTATAATGAGATCTGGAACTGGATTGTTTTTTGAAGATATCCGGTGAAGGGTTGGGGGGGTAAATAGGGGTAAATATGGGGAAATATGTAAAGCAAGCTGGTAAGAGTACAGAAACTTGAAATTCGATGTATGTACTACAGGCCAATGCCTCAGATTTTTTTATAATGTTTTTCAACCCCCCCACCACCCCATCTTCATTGTTAAAGGGGTTGCTAAAATAAAATTGAGATATTCATTTGAAATTTGGTACACGCATGTATTATAACGACATCTGGAACTAGATCATATTTTGAAATTATTCCATTGAAGGGTTGGGGGTTAAATAGGGGTAAATATGTGAAAATAAGTAAAGCAAGCTGGTAAGAGTACAGAAACTTGAAATTCGGTGTATGTGCTAAAAGCCAAGGTCTCCGAATAGTTATATTATTTTTCAACCCCCACCACCCCTACTCAATTATTAAAGGGATTGACAAAATAAAATTGAAATATTCACTTGAAATTTGGTATACGTATGTATCATAACGACATCTGGAACTAGATTATATTTTGAGAAGCTACCGTTGAAGGGTTGGGGGTTAAATATTGTAAAATAGGAGAAAATAAGTAAAGCAAGCTGGTATAAGTACAGAAACTTGAAATTCAGCGTATGTACTAGAAGATAAAGACTCATTTTTTAAAATATTTTTCAACTCCCCCGCCACCCCTACTCCACTATTAAAGGAGTTGATAAAATAAAATTGAGATATTCATTTGAAATTTTGTACACGTATGTATTATAACGACATCTGGAACTAGATCATACTTTGAGATGATTCCGCTGAAGGGTTGAGGGTTAAATAGGGGTAAATAGCGGAAAATAAGTAAAGCAAGTTGATAAGAGTACAAAAGCTTGAAATTCGGTGTATGTACTAGAAGCCAATGTCTCAGATTATTTATATTATTTTTCAACCCCCACCATCCCTACTCCAATATTAAAGGGGTTGATAAAATGAAATTGAAATATTCACTTGAAATTTGGTACACGTATGTATCATAACGACATCTGGAACTAGATTATATTTTGAAAAGCTTCCGTCGAAGGGTTGGGGGTTAAATAGGGGAAAATAAGTAAAGCATGCTGATGAGAGTACAGAAACTGAAATTCCGTGTATGTACTAGAAGCCAAGTTCTCGGATTATTTATATTATTTTTCAACCCCCACCACCCCTACTCCATTATTAAAGAGGTTGATAAAATAAAATTGATATATTCACTTGAAATTTGGTAGGCGTATATATTATAACGACATCTGGAAGTAGATTATATTTTGACATGATTGCGTTGAACGAGTGGGGGTAATTGGTGGTAAATAGGGAAAAATAAGTAAAGCAAGTTGGTAAATGTACAGAAACTTGAAATTCGGCGTATGTCCTAGAAACCAAGGCCTCATATTTTTTAGTAATATTTTTCAACCCCCACCACCTTTAATCCATCATTAAAGGGGTTGATAAAATGAAATCGAGATATTCACTTGAAATTTGGGACATGCATAACGACAACTGGAACTAGATTATATTTTAAGATGATTCCGTTGAAGGGTTGAGGGTTGAATAGGAGTAAATAGGGGAAAATAAGTAAATCATGCTGGTAAGAGTACATAAATATGGTATTTGGTGTATATACTAGAAACCAAGGCCCCAGATTTCTTTCTAATACTATTCAAACACCACCATCTCGGCTCCATTTTTAATGGGTTTGATAACATAAAGTTGAGATATTTACTTGATAGTACACGGATGTATTGTAATAACATCTGATTGAGATGATTCCATTGAAGGGGTGGGTCGTGGTAGGTTGTGAATAGGGGAAAATAAGTAGCGTAAACTAAAAACTTCATTTTTAACGTATTTGGTAGAAACCAACGCCTCAAACTTTTCTATGACATCTGCTCCAAATATTATTAAAATTCTTTGACCAATAATTTTCACATACTAGAGTGTAAATCTAGTCAAGACGTTTCCTTTAAAGTGACTTTGATGAAAAATCTGGATGTGGAAGTAGTGATTCCTTAGGCAGCGGTTTTTTTTATTTCCTACTGAAGTAAAATATTGTGATAGTAAAAAAAGACACTATATTACTCCCACGTATACATAGTGGATTGGAAGTAGTAATTGTAAGAAAAAATTTCTAATTTTTTTTTTCTTGAAATAGGTTTAGAATGTCATCAAACGTCGAAATTTTAAATTTGAGCAAAGAAAAATTTTCTGTCTGTATGTAACTTTTTTTATCCGTGCGATTTTTCCGGAACGGTTTAAGATAGTGACTTGAAATTTTGTACACATATATATTATAACGAGATCTGGAACTGGATTGTTTCTTGAACATATCCGGTGAAGGGTTGGGTGTCCATAGGGGTAAATAAAGGGAAATACGTAAAGCAAGCTGGTAAAAGTACAGAAACTTGAAATTTGGCGTATGTACTAGAAGCTCAAATTTTTTTGTAATATTTTTCATCCCCCCACCATCCTACCACTTCAATATTAACGGGGTTGATAAAATAAAATTGAGATATTCTCTTCAAATTTGGTATACGTATATGGGTAAAAATTTCAAAACTATCATATTTGATGTCCTGCGCCGCTAAAAGAAAAACTGTTAACTTCCACAAATTAGTTATTAGGGTATACTATTTAAACATAAATTCGCGATATACCCACTCACAATTATTGATAAATTTTGAAAATAAGTATTTAATCTGTGGAACCAAAGTGCTCAAAAATCATTCCTCTGGGGTGTCCCTCAAATTATATAGAGTACAAATTAGTGTATTCACGGTATATATTAGGAAATTTCATAAAATTGGGGTATTAATAATAACACATAAATATACAGCAAAGGAACTTTATTAAATATTTTGCTATTCTTCTTTTCAGATTTTAAGAAAATTGCCCCTTATCCTTGTCCCTAACTTTGTATCCTCATTCCTCTGTTACACTTTAAAAATTTGGTAATTGCGATACAACCTAAGTTGCTGTTTGGCAAACACATTTGACGTTTTGTGAGTTGAAAGTAATGTTCTTTGTAAAATTACGCTTAACTGTTAATTGTTAATAGCGAACATCAAAGAAAATCGCAGTAAGTCACACTTAAAAATTTCATTCCTCATTTTAGACATGTCTTATGTAAACTTAATGTTAAAATATTATCAACCAATTTATATTAGCAACAGGTAGCTCCTTACAAAATGTGAGGTTATGAAATAAGAGTACTATACTATATTCTAGCTCTGGCTCCTTGTAGGCCAGAGGAATGACTAGTATCCAGAGGAAAGGACTGCTGATAGGCTTGTCGCCCAAGGGAACGATATAGCGTCTTTAGATACATTATTTCGTTGTCTTGAAGGAACTATTCCAGGGGTGACTTTTTTAATGCAAGTTGTGAACAAATTGAAAATATGTCACAAAAAATTAGCCGATCTGAAAAGAAAGCCGTTTCGCGGAACCATTCAGGTCCATCAGATTTCTTGTGGATCTTGTCTAACCAATTTACATTTTCATAAGTTAATCTTACCAGTCCAAAATACTTGGTCGAAGTACTTCCTTGGATCGTTAGACTATCAAACCAATAACGAACCAAATTTTGAGTATTCGGATAAATCTGCATCAGTTTAATGTTTCGAAAAAAATTAGTTTTGAAGATGTTTATTCAGACGAAGAAGCTGGGACAACCCGAATAGCACCAGATAATAATCTTGAGTTGACACTCGATAACATTGTAAGTGGAATATATATGTTCTTGTTGAATTGGCGACCAAAAAAAAAAAAAAACAGTTACAGATCTGTGGCTGTCAGACTGAATGATTTGACGGAAGATCACGAAGTCAAAGTTGCTTTTCTTCGTGTATTTGAACTTAAAGGTCTTCAACCTTTTAGATTTGCTGAAAATGATTTAGCATTCATCTCGAATGATCAGATTATGAAAATTTTACCCCATTCAACAATTTCTATTGTAAAGAACAAAACTTGTTACACACTTTCAAACGAAGTTAACGTTTTTTGCACAAGCAGGATACATGTATATACATTTTTTAGTTTTGGTACGGTTCTTGATATGATTTCTTAAAATGTTGATTTTAGTTGTCTTCTCATAAGAAATTTGTATTATTTTTAAAATATAGAATGTACGATATAAAATCTAATAAATACTGTCATTCCATTGCCATTAACATCATTCCTCTGGTCCGATTTTAAAAAAACTGATCTAAAACCTGCGTAATCAAAAATTAAGTCTGATCCTTCCATGATTTTCGTCATTCAACATTAGTTCATTTAAACTATTTAAGGATTATCCCATACGATAATTTTTAATTTGCAATATTTTCATATTCCATATAAAATAGTTTGAAAATTTTCACCCATATATTATAACGACATCAACAACTCGATTATATTTTGGAAATATTCCGTTGAAGGGTTGTGGTAAAATAGGGGTAATTGGGGAAAATAAGTAACGTACGCTGACAAGAGTACAAAAACTTGAAATTTGGTGTATGTACTAGAAACCAAAGCCTCAAATTTTTTTGTAATATTTACCTTCCCCCACCACTTCCCTACCCCATTATTAAATGGGTTTACAAAATAAAATTGAGATATTCACTTCAAATTTAGTATACGTATATATTACATCAGGAACTAGATTATATTTTGGGATTATTCCGTTGAAGGGTTGGAGGATAAACAGGGGTAAATAATGGAAAATAAGTAAAGCAAGCTGGTAAGAGTACATTTATTATAATTTATTTATTCACGGGTTAGCCCAATTATACATTACAATTGCATGGAGACATGCTTAAATGACTATTAATAAATTAATTAGAAAAATAGAACAAAAGAACAAATAAACATACACTTTAAATACGACAATGAGAGTACCTATATGTAACAACATAAATAACGGGACAGATCATGAGGGTATATATCCTTAATTATAAGCAAACAAGTTATCCGTAAGCTATCCATAATAATTACATCTCAAGTGTCTTTTTAAATTATCGACTGAGATATTGAAGAAATCTACTTGAGTATTGTTAGCATTTTTCAGACACTTAAAATTCGGTGTATGTACTAGAAGCCAAGGCCTCAGATTTTTTATAATATTTTGTGAATAGGGGAAAATAAGTAGAGCAAGCTAGACACTTTATTTTTACCGTATATGGTAGAAGTCAATGTCTCAAATTTTTCTATGGCATCTGCCCCAAATATTAAAATTCTATGACCAATAATTTCCACATACTGGAATGTAACTACAGTGTTTCCTCTAAAGTGACTTGGATGAACAATCTGGATGTGGAATTAGTGATTCCTTGTAGCAGTTTTTCAATTTTTTTCTGAGATAATAACAATACGTAAACTGTGTTTACCACGTTCATATGTTAAACTTTTCAGTCAAAAATGCACTCGTACCTTTCCAGTGGAAAAAACAATGTCTAGATATCGCCAAAGAAACGTCTCCGGTCCAACAGTTTTTAAATGATCCAAAGTAGTAGAAAGAAATATCCGCAATCAACTCATGGTTCGTAATAATAATATAAATCTGTAGGTTTCTGTAAGAGAAATAATATAATAATTACAACATTAATAGATGTTCCTAATGATCTTTTAAACGTTATACATACATCCAGAGCTATTATGGCTATATTATTGAAATATATAAGATTATTCGAATGTTCAAACGGCGAATGAATTTTATTGATTGATTGATTTTCCAGCGTAAGGTGGGCATTGCTGCCGATTCCGGGGCATGGAGATTTGTTCCACCACGCAGCCCGATCGCCAACTGAACGGTCAAATGCGGTCGCCCAGTCGTCTATTACTTATTCATGCCATAACTGGGCAGCTCCACCCGACCGACCAACGGACGATCCAACCATGTGCCGGAACTAACCCCCGATGCTTTTATATACCGCCGGACCGGCTGCATACGCTAGATTGGACATTGGACATGCTTGTTGTCAGCAGCGAGAGCCGCATGACGTATGGGGAAGTGTAGGCGCCTGTGAGATGCTTCTTTTTAGTTTCTGTCTGTTATCATCTTCTCTCCTATTCTTCTGAGTTTTCTGTTTCTTATATTTCTGAGTCCGGCAGTGTGTATATCCTTGATATTTCTTTATTGTATTCCGTCTTTTGTTGTGCCGTTCTTTTACAGTGTGTATAATCCTTTCCTAGCTTATTCATAATCCTCTCGATTGTTGTTATCCATATGTAGCGTTTCCATCTATCATTTCCCCATTCGTTCTTCCTCCAGTCTTCTGTTTCTGGATCCAGCAGTGTGCACCTCCTTCTGCCCGCTTGCATTCACTTCGTTTGTCTGCCAAGACATACATGCATTCGCTCGCCGCAGGGAGCTTTATTTTTCTTTTATAACCGTTCCACAGGCAAATAACCATTTACTGTGGAAGTGCCCTGTCTCGCGATATAAAAGCTTTTTATGGCGGGTTGGTCATGAGAAAGAGGCCAGAGAGAATATCTTGCACACCCTGTACATTCATTTGTTTCTACAGTAATTACTTTTAACTGCCATTTTCCAATTTCGGGTATTTTCTATTTCGTTACCTATATTCAATACCTTTTCATTTTTATTTTTAATTTTTTCCCTGTTGTGTAATAAATTGTCCTGTGACCACACACGTAAAAAACAATATTCTGAATCAACAATCCCCTGCCTCAACCGGTAAGCAAATAAACAAATTCCCCATATAAAACTAATAACTCTGCAGCAAGAAACAAACAGTTTATAGTTAATAAATTATTTCTTAAACAAAGGTACCCGTTCCACATGAAGAATTTATTCATTCGCGTATATATGAAACAAGGGATTTCCGAATCACAACATTGTTCCCATCTGTGAGGGATTAATAAACCAACAACTTAGAAATAAATAAAAATAGCACTTATCTTTCATTCTTTGCCTATGTTACTACTTCTACTCGTTAGATGCCAGTCCGTTGCCTTTCGCTTCGCACTAGCCACTTTGGGGAGAGTGCTCGGTCGTCTTAGGTACATGCACTTGTGGGTAATTTACGAGTTTATGACCTGGTCCCATTGGACGTGTTTATTTTCTTTTATCAGAGTTGTCTTATGCTGCCAGATGTTTGTACCCTTTGTCAAGCTGCCCATATACGCCTTTAGTGATGCCATAAACAAATATCAAATATCAGCTATATGAAATAGCCAAATTTATTTTAATTTATATCAGCTAATGTAGGATTGTCCACTCCTTAATTCAACACATTTTTGCGCGTTTTCGCACCGTCTTTACTCGAGTTTTTTGAGATTTCATGGGATCCACTTAAAAATGCGTCTGCCTTCGTCCACGACCGAACTGAACTCCCTCAAACGCTGAATGAATTTTATGATAATAACTTCATTTAGAATGATGTGGAGCATGTATCAGAAAAATTAGATAACTTAAACTTTAGTCATATATTTGTTGGTGGTATCTACCATAATCCAGATGTGACGCAATCCTTGAGCTGAAGTTGAATGAAAGCTTTAGTTTTTAATATAACATTTGGAAGATATTTCTCAATTTGATTTGAGATTGATAAATATAGTCAATGAGGGAAGAAATATATGAAGTATTTGTTACCTCCAGGGTTAGACAAATTGCGAAAAACTCATTTTATCACAGAGCAGACACTAAAAAACATTCTCTTTCATCTTTTTATCTTTACGGTAGTATTTACACGTAATATATTCGCTAAATAAATGTTGTAGTAAAATATTTGCAAAGTTATAAACAATTTAGTTTAGCTTTGCTTTGAAAATGTTAGTGTCTTGTAAATATATGACTAACTTTAATAATTTTTATTGTAGCTAGTATTTGATTAATAACATAAATAAGGTTAAAAAGACGATGCCGCTTCTATTACTCGTATTTGCCAAATACCATAATGTGGATTAATTATCTAATTTTAGAAGTACACATGAAGCCGGAACAATAAAGGTTTCTAATCATTTTAAGGTTAAAGGTAATCAACAACTAGATCTCTCCAGGTCGTTCCTGCTTACTTAGCATACATTTCTAAACACCATAAATTTACAAATATCGTCGTAAATTCTCCAATTTTCTCTGAAGCTACTGGTCATGGATATCACAGCGAGAAAGGCGGCAGGTAATCATTACTCCTATAAGCCCTGCAAATCGCTCTAACAAACAAAGGCTTTGGTACACGTACCCGAAGCAGATTTTTCCTCTGTGTTAATTCATACAATAATTGAGACTTGTACGACTTTATAAGCTGTTAAATTATTCACATAAAGTTATCGTTATGAATGGTGCTAAAACATCTAATTACAAAGAAACAAGAATCCTCTATTCTTCTTTCTTGTAATCTCAAAGTGTATTTTTCAAAGATCAGTCGGTAAGAATATAATTATATGAATGACAGTAAACACCTACAACGACCACAAACAATTAAATGGTATATATTTAACGATATAATGAATTACAGTGGTCAAATATTTTCCCGTATAAAAATTCGTTTGATTGAATCTAAGGTGGCCATTCCATACAAAGAGACATCCGATAGGGAAATATTTATTATTTTTGTCCATAACTTTTTTTTCTTAGTACGTATATTTAATAAGACTATAAGAGTACCTAAGTAGAGCCATAACAAGTCTATTACTATAAATTTTCACTCAATAATTTCAGTGATTTGCAAAATAGCTAGATTTAAATTTAAAAATTATGTTGATCTTCCTATTTCGTAGTTTTAAATCTAGCTATTTTGCAAACCACTGAAATTATTGAGTGAAAATTCATAGTAATAATCTTGTTATGGTTCTACTTAGGTACACTTACAGTTTTTTTAAATATACGTACTAAGAAAAGAAAAGTTATGGCCAAAAATAATAAATATTTCTCTATCGGTCTCTTTCTAGGGAATGGCCACCTTAAGGAAAAAGAAACCGATCACTAATAAATAGGTAATAAATCAGTCTTGCAATAATACTTAAAATTGGTTCATTATTATCATATGCGGCCGATTTTCGAAAAGGTTTTGATATATGTCTAATCATGTTTCTAGCTCCATAGAAACTAATAATGCAATATAAGTAAAGCTAATTAGTTGTTTTTAATTTAACAAATGCTATTTCTAGGTGGAATCATCGCTTTTTATATGAAAAATTGTTTATTTTGTATTGGTGAAGATACTATCAAATATTCATTTATTGATTGATTGATTGATTGATTTGCCAGCGTAAGGTGGGCATTGCTGCCAATTCCGGTGCATGGAGATTTGTTCCACCACGCAGCCCTATCGCCCTCCGAACGTCCATCTTCAGTCGCCCAGTCGTCTATTACATATTCATGCTGCTCCACCCGACCGACCAACGAATCATCCCACCGTGTGCCGGAACAAACCCCCGGTGCTTTTATATACCGCCGGACCGGCTGCATACGCTGGATTGGACATTGGACATGCTTGTTGCCAGCAGCGAGAGCCGCATGGCGCATGGGGTAGGAGTATAGGATGGAGCGTGTAGGTGTTTTTGAGATGTTTCTTCTTGTTTTCCTTCTGTCTTCATCGGATGGAAAGTGTAGGCGTTTGTGAGATGCTTCTTTTAGGTTTTCGTGCTTCTTTTTACTTTCAGGTTTTTTTGTGAGTTGCTTCTTTTTAGTTTCTGTCTGTGATCATCTTCTCTCCTATTCTACTTCTGAGTTTTCTGTTTCTTCTGTTTCTGAGTCTGGTAGTGTGTATATCCTTGATACTTTATTGTATTCCGTTTTTGTTGTGCGATTTTTCCCAGTGTGTATAATTCTTTCCTAGCTTATTTATAATCCTCTCGATTGTTGTTATCCATGTCTAGCATGGCCTTTCAGTTTGTTGCTGTTCAGTCGCAGCGCTTTCTTTAGTAGGTGTGTCGTGTCTCGTCTTTGTACGTGTCCCCAGTATTTCATTGCGTACGATTCTATTCTTTTGATTATTGTTCTTCCCTCTAGTAATGTTAACGTTTTCTGTCGTTTTTGTGGTTTTCCTGTTTTTGCTAGCAGTTGGATAATGTCCCTTTCAGCTCTTCTCAGGTTTCTTCTGTTGGCCTTTGTCGTTGCTGCATTTTTGACTCCATAACATATCATCGCAGGTATTATGATGGTCGTGTATATCTTTTTGGTTAGGCACCATGGTGGTTTATTGTCCTTAGTGAAGGGTAGTAGAGCTCTTGTGACTCTGTAGGCTGCTTTGATTCTTTCGCTTACTGTTTCCCTCCTTTTTAGTTGATTCGTTAGGTATGTTTTTAGGTATTTCATTATATTTGTGGTTCTGTAGTCTCGTATTTTGTATTCTTCCCCACTTGCTGGACTTGTTTTTGTGAATGAGTCTCGGACCATTATTAGGCTCTTCTTGAAGTTTATTTTCATTCCAGAGGAATCCAGATGTGGTGTCATGTTTCTTAGAAATTTAACGATGTCTTGTTCTTCCTCGGCGATGATGAGTATATCGTCGGCGTATGCAAGTATGATGGGGGGCTTTATCGTTCCATCGTTTCCATTGAAATTCTGATTCTCCTTTATTGTGCTTTCCATCACTTGGTTCAGGGCTGTGGTGAATAATCGGGGGGGATAGGGGACATCCTTGTTTGATTCCTATATTCTTCATTTTTGATTCCGTCGTCTGTCCAAACTAGTGTATTGCAGTGTTTTCGTGTCATTGTTGACCAATTTAGTTCCTTTCCTGTTAATTGTTTTTCTATCTCCTCCTGGTATTTCTTTTTGATTTCTTCGTTCTGTAGCAGGGAGATGTGTCATTTGCTGTTTTGTTGTATCTTTTTTTTTGTGCATTTTGAGTCTTTATTACTAGTGTTCCATATATTTTGTAATCTGTTTTGTCGTTTGTTGCTTGTTTTGCCTTAATGTTTTTAACCCTGTCCCTTATTTTTCTATCCACTAGAATATGGTCTATTTGAGAGTTGATGAGTCTATTTGAGAGTTGATGTTTCCTTTACTCCAGGTATTAAGGCAGGTTAGGTTCTTGCTCCATGTGCTTCTAACTGTTAGATCTAACAGATGTGCCAAGTTTTTTAGCGAGTTTCCATTGTCGTTTGTCCATGTGTGGAGTAAGGTTTGTCCTATGATATTCTTGTCTTCATGTGTTTGGTCGTCCTTTCCTATATGCGCGTTGAAGTCTCTTAGTATTATTATGTTCATTTTTCTATTCCTATTTCTTCTAGTCTCTTGGGTGATCTGTCTGAATACTCGTCCTGCCCGTTTGTCGGAGGGCACATGTACTCCTAATATGCATATGTTTTCCTTTTCAATTTGTAAGTCTGCCGTGGTTATGTTTTCGTTTACTTTTCTTGTCTTTATTTGGAGAGGGGTGTCCCGTCTTATTGCCCATGCGACTCCTTTGCTGTTTTTTCTTTGTCCCCTCCTACTTAGATGTCATTTGTAGTTTTGAGTAACTGCGGTTCCGTCTATAATGTGTGTCTCTTGTATGCATGCAACGTGTATGTGTTTCATCATAAGAGTCTCATCGATTTCATCTCCCTTTCTCTCGTTATGCAGCTTCTGACATTCCATGTCGCCAGAATGATGTCATCGTGTTGTAATTCTTAACTGTTGGCTTCTTCTGTTCTTTGTGATATTTGGTACATGTTTATGGGCGTTGCTTCCTCTAATTCTGGGCGGAGTGTTATTGCCCCAGTTCGAGCGTATGTTTCTTCTGGTTGTTCTTCTTCGTGTTTTTAATATTCATATCATATCATCATATACATAATTTTAATGAATTTAATCAAACATATTTGAATTTTAAATTTAAAACCTGCATTAGATTTTCTGTAGAGAACATCAAGTACTTGGGGCGTACTCTAATCTTACTAGTCTTACAAACATACAATAAAGCAGCCTAAATGTGTTTGTATTTCTTAATCGTCATAGCTCATCATTACTATGAATCTCAGAGTTCTAAAACCATTAGAAATTAGAGTGTTAATGTGGTGAACAAATGATTCTGTTCTAACGTTACACATAAATCTTGGAGGTAACTAACTGATATATTTATAATACGTAATTTAAAGTATAGTCTAAAATAAATTTGTTTTATTGTTAAAGATCATGAAGTCATATTAGAAAAAACTGAACTACCTGCCAAAAAACCGTGACTAAAATTACGATATAAAACACGTCACCTGGTTAATTGGAACTTATTGCATAATACCGATATGTGGTGGATGTAAAAATTAACAACGAACTCGAAAGTATTTTTAACCAACTTCAAAATATATTGAGGTTCAATTGACGGGACGACTGTCAAATTTTATTCCATAATTTTTAGTCATTGTTTTTTATTTAAGAGGATTCAATTAAAAAAAATTATTGATTTTGTGTAAAAGTACTACAATTGTACAATTAGGAACAGTTTATAGAGAATAAAGCGTTGTAAAATCAAGCATCGCTTATAATGACTATTATATTTCCCCACTCTTCCCCTCTGCTAAATTATGGTATCGTTTGTGAGTTTTATATTTCTTATGTCCTTGAAATAAACTGTACACGGACATTATAGAAATAACTTAATCTACCACCTTTTCGTTTCCCTTCTAAAAATAAAATAATACTCAAGCACTAAATTAAAATGTGTATTAACGTCTATAGGTAATAACTCAATTATGGCAAAATAAGTTATTTTAAAATCCGTGTATTAATTTTAAACTAAAAATTAAGTTGGTGGACGTCACTAGAAAAATATTAATTTATAAATAATTATTATGTTAATAGCAAGCAACTGCGTCAAGAATGACGTCGATAGATGTGCAGACATATTAATTCTTTTATTTTTTGGAGATAATCAATTAGTTGCTATTTACTGTACAGGATACTAGATGAAAGTTTACGAAACGCTAAGTCACACCTACAAACATACTTTCATTTCTATTATGTCGTGTCAAAATGTTCTCTTAGGGAATAGGGATGTTCACAAAAAAATTAAATCCTGTTTTAACATCATAAAATGGTTAAAAATAGTCTTATAATAATATCCACAAAGTTTTACATTAATCAACAAACCCGTTCTATGGGAAAACCCCTAAAGAAATACGAATATTCATTTGAATGCGCGAAACGCTCCTTGATTGGTTTGACGTCATGTTGCGCATAGTTAAACGCGCGCAAATATAGTGGCTAGGCTTTCATGCACGTTTCATATGAGAAGTAGGGATGGCAAAAAATGTAATATATCGATATATGAATCATTTGATACATCACAAGACTGGGATCGATATATTCGATATATCAACAAAAAATTATCGATATTTCTATGTATCGATATATTTTGTAGATTAACGTTTAATGTCAAAAATTAATGAATATTGCTTAAGGTATAACTTCGGAAAGCGGGGGGTGGCATTAATTGCAGTACAATATTTATCTCGATTAAAATTTTCGAATAGCGGGGAGTAATATTTTCGCAATAAAATTTCTATCTCGATGATTACAATTTCTAAGAGCGGGGGGGGGGGGTAATATGCAAAGTTGACCCTTTTCGATATATTTAGAAAAATATCGATATTTCAACCCGATATATTGCAACAAAAAAATGATATGAATATATTCATGGTTTGGGATTAATATATCGATATTTATTTTATATCGATACATCGTTGCCATCCCTAATGACAATTAGTCTGCGTTTACTGACTTCTGCAAACTGCTGTGTCCGTGTAGTTCTTCGTTTTGCGACTTTTAATTTTAATTAAGGCATACTTCTAAAATGGAGGAAAGTTTTCAAAAGGCATAATCTGCTAGCTGTGGACGTTACCATGGTTTCACAATTTTTGGCCATGGTGATAGACTTCCATCAGCCTCAAGCTAGTGGTGTAAAAGCGAAACAGTAAGTACCGTTTTATATAAATAAATAATAAGTACTATATAGTACCAAACCTTTAGTAGTACATTATTCAGTGTGTTCCATAGTAAATGTGCTTTGCCACTTTGGAAACAGGGAAGCGAAAACATTATATAATCGGAAATCGATTTTGATAAATGCGTTTAAGGTAACAAAAGTTTAAAAAAACATATCATGGGTTTGAAGAAGGACCAAAGCTTCTTTCTACATTTTGTGGCACAGACATAAAAACCTTTTCTGGGTTATTTACTGATGTATTTGTATACATCCAGAAACAAAACAACACTTGTTTCTATTAACTTTCACACTTTTTAAGTCTCCCATCATTACAAAAACAGAGATAAAATAATACTGAAGCAAACAATCCATATTTTTTTTAATTTTATTTATTTATTTTAATGCCTTGTTTATATTAACGTCCTGGCGGAGTTCAGCTATTGCTGCTCTACCACTCAACCAGGACACATACACATAGACATCACGTTGGTATACGAGTTCCGCTATGAGCATTATGACATTACGCGCGTTACTCTCACTGCAAGAATCGTTTACTAGCCTCGTTAATTTCGGAGTTTTTGTTTTCAGTTTATTTTCAAGGAAAAACGTTTTTAGGCGTTTTAATGGTTATTACATGTTTCTGTAGCCTTAGAACTATCGTTTTTTATTACAATTAAAAAATAGAAAACGTCCCTATTACGACTACGAGTTCAAATCTCTACTATATGGCTCAGTAAACAATTGTTGCGGGTTTTCTACTCCTCATCCTTGGAGTAGTAATTCTGAGATTTTAATTTTTTTTGTTAAAGTTAAAGCTTCTTTTATTGTCTTCACGCCTTATTTATATTAACGGCCTGACGCTGTCAAACGAGAGCTACTCCACCATTTAATCAGGATACACACTTACAGATAATAACACAACAACCTTTCCCTTCGAACCTATCACTCTTTGATATCTAGCACACACGTTTGCACTAAGCAATAAGCATGGTCAGTAGGGTGGAACGAAAAACGAGATTTTCAATTTTTTTTCGACAATTGTTACCACATAGTTATCAAAAGGTGCATTTGGTGGTTATTAATATCCGTGCAAAAATTGAAAACGGTACTTTATTATTTTCAGATTCCTCAATGGGTTCAAAATATTAGAAAAAAGCTCTCTTTAGACCATTCATTTTTTCTTAGTTATTTTTCCATTCTTTGGATATTGGTAATGCCATAGACACCAAAAGGTGTCTTAATGTACCATAGATCACTGTGCAACATGTTTAAATGCTATTCCACACTTCAGTTTCCTTAAGGATGTCAAAATATGCTCTTCTAAGCTATTTCTTTCAAAAACATAACGTATTGATCAAATCGTATTTATTATTTTTTTCTCTACATTCAATAACTATAGAAGGATGAACACCAAGTAAAATCAGACGTTTCATTTAAAAAAACGCACAAATAGACATGAAAAAATAAACAAAAACAGAACATGTTTAATATTTCAGTTATTATCCATTTTTAAAGTAATCTAATTTCATTTCAAATGACGGCAATATTTGTCTTGATTTTATACAGGCTTGAATGAAGCCAGTTTGGATTTCTTGGCCACAGACAGCTGGTGATGCCTCATTTGCAAGATGCACGAATCGTTCAACAGCTTCGGTATTGCAAAGACTATAAAAAACCAGAAAAACTTATGTCTAACGCTTTGATAACACACATTTCCATATTAGCAGTCATTGGCGGCTCAGTAAGATTTACGTAATTCCAAGAACTTAATTCCTAGTAATGTTTGGCCGCAAAATGTATTTTAGGTACCTATACTAAATTCTCGTGTAGCTGTAGTCTTAACGGTTTGTGCCGGGAAGACACATTAGATATCATCTTCCTTTTCATCATTAATTTCATAGTGCTAGTAAAGCTGAACAGATGACAGGTGTGCATCTTTGATAACGGTGAAGCTTCTGCATGTATTTCAATTCTCTGGATGCAGGCATTGCTTTCCTTTCTTCTGTCATTTTCATTTTCTTGGTTTCCAAGGTCACAGTACTTTTTCTAGATTCTAAATTCTTCTGATTTTGCTTATAACGTCCATGAAATTTTTTAGTTTATCCCAGAAGTAAAAAACGGTAGAAATTGATGTGCTTTGCCAAATCCCTTAAATTTTCGGTACAACATTTTTGAGTATTTCATGAACACTTATATCTCTCCCAGCATATTTATATTTTAGACCATTTTAAACAAATAAATAATGAAAGTAAAGTCCTTATGAGTAAGTAACACAAGGTCACTTAATATTTTAGATTGACCAAATATCTTGCATCGAAGTTGACTTATAGTTGCCATAATAACGTAAATATTCTGACACTCAACGACCAATCGGCATACAACAACGAATCACGTAAAAACCCGCAGAAAACACTCAACTAAAAACAATATTTAGTAGAAGTATTCAAACAAATGAAAGTAGGCTTGAATTTGTTACTTTCCCACCCCAGGCATAGACGCCTGTCGCTTGGATTATGATTGTATTCGAACGCGTTATTTGTCGCGCAATTCCCATAAGCGGCGCGATTTTCAAAGACAATGAGGAACCGAAAAATATTAGAATAAATCGAATTGATTTGGAGGGGCTTTTTATCATACTTTAATAATTATTTTAAATACTATGTTTACCGGGAATCTATTTTTTTAAATAAATCAGGACAGGTAATAAAAACCTATAAAATCACCCAAATTTCTATACTATCGGTCCCGTGAGGAATCTGAAGATGCTAAGATAGGTCGATAAGCTTTCAGGAACGATTTTTATTTATCCAAATGCACATTTTGACATCTATGTCAAAACAATTTAACAAGAAATAATTTTTCGTTCCACCCTAATGGTCAGTACTAGTACCGTTAGCAAATGTGGAACCTGTAGATAAACTAAGACAACTCTCCTTAAACTAGCTGTCTAGATTGTAATCAATTGCAACTAGCATTTCCCGTAGATCTCCCTTTAAAAAAAGGAGGCAAATAACAAATATGAGCAGCTGATAAAGATGAGGACAACAAACAAACAAACAACAACGGATACAGAACATAAATGAAAGACTAAAAGAAACATTGAAGGATAGAAAAGAAGCGAAAGCTATGATGAGAGGAAATATAGGAATCTCGTCGAAAACATAGAATCCCACATTGTTCATTTTATGTATGGAAATTAAAACCTTATAGAAATTTCTCCATATTCAATCAATTTAAACATTTTAACATATCGTCTATTCTAACGTAGATACTATATTTCAATTAATTCCTCATTGCTCTATTTTGTAACATGTTCGATCGTTCTAGATCGGTCAGATTAGCCATATAGAGTATTGTGCCCAATAATTAAAATGAGTTCTTCTTGCATTGATAGGTATACCAACTGATACTTAACACGCCGGTCTTGCAATTCGTAATCCAGTGCTCGACAGGACTTGTATTTCGGAGAATAGCTGTTGATTTGAAATCCGGTTATTATCCTTATGAAAATAAGGTTACATAAAAAAGTTTGACAGAAATATTTCGTTTATTTATAGCAAGTTATAAATTAATATATTTTTCCTTTAAACTTTCCAGGATCTTTGACATAGCATTGATTTATGTTGCAAATAATAGAGGGCAAAATATATTCTCCTGAGGCACTTCCATATCTATGCACCCATACCCCTTACCTCCTCCCTTTTATGTAATATTCGAACCATTTCCATAAGACATTACTAATTCCATACTGATTTATCTAACAAAATCCTCCTATCAATCATCTCAAATGCATTTTTCAAATCCAATTAACAGTGACAGAAGAAGTAAGTAATAACCTTTTGTCACGTTTAATTGGTCTCAGCTCTCTACCTCTCATTATTACACTGTAATATTTTCACAATTAAAAACCTTCTCTAAGGCCAGACTGGTCTACTAATAGTCTAAGAGCTACCGATCAAACCGAATAAGGTGTTTTAGCTGAGCTAAAAATGTGTAGATTGATGATTCATTACTAGTTAAATAGGAAATCAACGACCTAGCGGGCCTACTCTTTCAAAATAAAAAAAAATCTTTTATGGTGCAGTAACAAACTTGAAATTTTAATATTTTAAATTTGAAACAATTTAAAATGCAAAAAAATTGCTAGACAATTTTGTTGGTGATAAATATATGCCAGGCGATCTTAAAGTTTTTCTGGGAGGGTATTCCGTAGAAAATCTTTGGGATCACCTGGCAACCAACAAAATTGCCTCGCAATATTTTTCTTAAATAAAATGTTTCAAATTAAATATATTAAAATTTCGAGTTTGTTTGTTATCGCACTTTAAAAAAATATATTTTTTTACTTTTTCAAAAATTCAAAGGTGCTATGTCACAACCGGGAGAGAGTCACCAGACCATTTATTTGTAATTTAACTAGTATTGAATCATCAATCTACAAATTTCCATCTTTGTTAAAACACCTTACTCGAATTAATGGTAGCTGTCCTACTATGAGCATTTATTGCTCTATCGTAAAAGGATCTAGCTGTACCTCCATGGTGAAATCGCCCCCAATAGGAATTTATAATATTGTTTATACCAGAGTGGGTCACTAGTAACTGATGCATATAGATATTTTATTTATTTATTTATTTATTTATTTAGTATGACAAGTTTACAGCTGCCTCAAGCTAATTGCGGACTGTGCATACTTAACCTTACTAATTTAAAAGGTATTAGAACGAGAGAATAAATTATAGACGTGATAGATAATTGCTTACGAAATTTCTATTTCATTCTAGATTTCCCCTCTCTAAAATATACTAAAATAAACTCTAGAATGAACCTTAACAGTTCCATTTAGTTTTATTTCCCGACCTTTAGCAGTTTAGAAAAGATATCGATTTGAAAAATTCGTCCTTAAACGGTTTTCTTCCATTATCTCCATAATACATCAAGATGGAGGGAAAATATCTATATGCATTAGTTACTAGTAATAAATTATGGCATAGGCATAGGTAACGTTACAGGTTCCTATTGGGAACAATTTCACCGTAGAAGTACGATTAGACTATAAATATTGGATATACTACTTTCTGCAATATTTTTTGAAGAGCTGGTAACATGTTTATTTCTCTATACTCTTCATCCATAAATGTTTAGATATTCTTCTTAAGTGAACTGAATAATAAAGAACATTCAGTGGCTATAGGTTTAGACCTATCCAAAGCTTTTGATAGTGCAAAATCTGGTAATAAAGAGATGGGTCCCACAGGGATCAGTATTAGTACCGTTATTGTATATCCTATATGCTAATGACCTACCCATGGTTCTTGATGAATATACAATTGAATTTGCAGATGATTGCTCCTTAATTATTAACTCTCCAGATCCAATAGTACTGGAACAAAAAATTTTCTCAGCATTAGACGTGCTAGAAAAATGCTATACTCCTCTTAACCTTAGGTTAAGTAAAAAAAAGCGCAAACTATCGTATTTTCAAATAGTGAGTCTAATGCTGAAAAAAGGTTCACCAATGGTATCTTTACTTTGAACACTGTGCTGTGACTCAAATATCCTTTCTAAGTATTACAATAGATTTTAGGCTTGACTGGAAATCCCATACTGACCAGCTTGCACAAAACATCGCTAAATATTGTTAAGCCTTAAAGCAATATCAAAAATGTTAATGTTGAGGCAGTTTATATGGTTTATTGTGCCTATGTAGAATCTAGAATTAGATATGGTATAATTTTTGCGGAGGCACAAATCGTGTATATAAAATATTTGTACCACAGAAAAGATGTCTCAGAAATACACTTAATATTAAACAGACTAGTTGTAAATCAGAATTTAAGGAAACCAATACATATATAAAGCTGTGATATTTGTGGTAAAAATCATGTCTTTCTTTGAAGACCATGATAGAATTCATTCCTAAACATTAAGGCAAACTTCACACAAGTGAAAGAAAATGTAACTTTTTCAATAATTAAAGTGTATCATAAACTACCTGGTACATAATAAAAAACTATCATTAAGGCGCCTAAAGGTAAAGTTGCGAGCCGTACGTTTGGAAAGGACATATTACACTATTCCAAATAATTTTTAATATAATTCCTAAATTTTCCTTGTTAATGTGTAACTATTGTCTAACATTATAACTGGTAATCTTATTTTACTATGTCTGTATATGTTTCTATGTTAGTCCTTTTATTGTAACATGTGACACAATCTACAACCTCTGTGTGCATTTTTACACAACAAATAAATATATATATCTATCTATTTATCTATGTATCTTGTAGGAAGACACTTCAGCCAATTCGAGGAACTGATATTTTTGATATTTATTTATAATATAATTTAAATTTGATATATGGTATAAATCGACTTTATTCCATTCTATAATTTGGATTCATATTAACACATTGATAAGCTAAAATCACAATTAAACATTTGGCTTTTCATTTAATCGTGAATTTTATTGCTTTTGCAGGAAACCCAATGTCAGGTGTTCTCTTACATTTCGCAATAAAAAGTATATCTCGTACAAATTCTCGTTTCTCTAATTAGACCCAAGCATATGACGAAAACAACAGACCCCGATTAGTTCATATTAAATATTTTTATTATTTGGCGTGGCGTCCAATTCCATCATAATTAAGAGGAGAAAAATACCGCTACGCAAATCCCATTTAATCTGAGTTTATTATAATTTATGCCTTCATAAACCGCATTGTTTATTGAACAATTACATTAAATAGTAATAAAGCGTTATCTCGGCAATTCGGTCGGCGTACTATTAATAATAAAAATCTTCTAGGTAATAAAATTAAGCACATATTTTTTCCCTGTTATTCAAACCGCTAGTTGCAATACAATAAATTTATTGAATGGGTACACATGTTGTATTTTATCACATCCTACTGTATATTTATTTATAATCCAGGTGTTGTCATGGTGTGTGCAATCTTTTATTTATACGATATCGAGCTACCGGTTAACAATATTGGGGTTATCGAATACCAAATCTCCACAGAAGTAAATTTATAGCGTGGAAAACATTATTGACCGTTGTCTGGTTAGGGGAAATTGTTGTGTTGTTATTGACTCTTTTTGTAAAGGGGTGGTACAAAATTTTGATTTTCTTATATTATAAAAAATTTTAGTGTGCTTTGTTTTTCTAGGAATTTAATGGAGATAAAATTTAGTAAATCTAAGTATTATTAAATGTTTAAATATATTTTTTTTAAAGTCGGTATTGTCTAATGCTTCTCATATTGTTTGATTTTTCTTAGTTTTCCCATATTACGGAATAATAATACAGAGTGTCCGATACCAATTCTTTTTTTAAAATTACACAAAAAGTTTGGATTATAAAACAGAATGCCCCTCTACCTCAACCGCCTGGTTGACTTTCATTTTGACCAATAACGTAAAGTAATTTTCGCTAATAACACTAATGGACTTGTCACTGTGGCACAAATGGTTCCTGAAATATTAAAAATCGAATCTGGGTCACCTAGTTCCCTTATGATGCATTTTCGGGCACATCTCTGTCTATCTTGTTCCGTTCATGATCAGATCAGCACTCTGAAAAGTTGTAGTTTTTTACTTAAACATATTTGTTACCTCGCCTCATCTTAAGACAGTTGTCACCTACTAGGTTTCAGATTTATGCAAAAAAGTATTACAATGAACTTTTCATTCACCATCTGAATTGGTATTTTTTTTAAATAACTAGAATTTTTCCTTGCTACCTCTTGTGATGTTTTCATGGCTAGAACCGCAACCCATGATTCATAGGATGAAGGTATAATTTATGGATAATTCTGTCTATGTAGAAAATTTTGTAAAAATTAGCCGTTTTGAGACTACATCAATTTCTCTGCCCTTTTGTTTAGTACATGTAAGTTTTGACAAACCTGTGTAATTTTTTTATTAATAATTCTAGAATGTCAATTATTTGAAAATGTCTTCAATGTAAGGAAAAATATGCATGCTAATTCTGGATAAACTGAAACTAACACGATCTTAAAAAAATATAAATAAAAGGTAGAAAATCTCCGTATATTACTACATATTTTAAAAATTCTTCTAGTTTTCAATAATTGAAATTATCTTATTAATTTTATAAGATAATATTTTTAAAAAGAGAGCAAATTTTGTGATGGACTAATTACGATGTTCCATGCAAAATTAAGACAATATCCATGAACAAGTTTAAAATAATTATAATTGACATTGACTGATAAAAAACAACAGATCTACACCTATCTATTATATAACTAGTATTGGAGTCTATATACTCTATGTAGATCTGTTGTTTTTTATCAGTCAATGTCAATTATAATTATTTTAAACTTGTTCATGGATATTGTCTTAGTTTTGCATGGAACGTCGTTATGAGTGGCTTTAGGCTTTTCTGATGAGCCACAATAACGACGAAAAACGTTTCATAGAAACGGAATGAGATTTTATGAAAAAGTAATTCATTAGAATGAAAACATTTTTAAAGACGTACGTAAATAAATTAATTTCAGGCCTTTGTTCTCATTTTTAACTGAATTTACATATCGTAGGGGATCATGTGGATACTAGTTTAGCCTGCTTAGCCGTAGGGGACTAGGTTGGATGCTAGTGTTAAAATGAGAATGGCAGTTAAGAATTTTTACTTGTTAGCATAACCAGAAGTCAGATTATCGAAAGAATGCAAAGATTTCATTAATATTTGTATATATAGTTTTTCCTTTAGTTCTCATAGATAGCTTTTCTTTCCACTGTTTGCAAAAGCCAATAAAGAATATGTTTCATTACTATAAGCAAACAAATAATAAATAATTCACTTTTAAACATGTATAAGAGATGCTCCAGAAGTAACTTATAAGAGACAGGATAAGAAGCGCAAGAAGAATAATACATTTTCTGATTAAAGAGCTTATATTATAATTAAATATGTATTATATAACATGTATTTGAAATATATATTAAAATGGCAAATATTTTTTGGCATAATTAATTGCTTTTTTATTAAAATTATACCATAATATGTGAGTTAGGTCAGTTATTACATTTTTCAGAGAAAACAATTTTTTTTACGACTATGGTAGACGTAGCTGGGGCCAAAACAATGCAAATAAGTGGTTTTGGTTAACGATACAAAATAAAAGTTAAAATTTGTTGGTTAGTGATCTTACCGAAACATATCATAAATGGAGTAGTCAGGTGGCCAGTACGATTACATGACTTAATGTGGTTAGATTTTTTTCTATGGGACATTTAAAGAGTGCAGTGCATTGCCGATATAGCGGATTTATATAAAAAAATGAGGAAGGAAGAAATTTTGAGCATTTAATGTAATTCGAAAAAATCAAGTTTAAATTCCTTGTTACTACATTTTGAAAAAAAATGTAGTATACGTTTAGCATTTTTCCGGTGCACCGTCGAAACCCGAAAAAAACGTCGGATCGATGTGAAAGTCATATCTATCGATTCGAGAGCGAATTTAGAAAATTCCGTCCGTCGGTCAGTCGGTCTGTCGGTCTGTCTGTCTGTCTGTCTGTCGGTCTGTCGGTCTGTCGGTCTGTCCGTCACGCCCAGCCCCCTTAATCCGTTTTCGGATTGCGATGAAACTTGGGTGGTTAATAGGAGGTCTTTAGAAAACCTTAACGCCGGAAGCTCGGCTCCGTTCGGAAACCGGAAGTACCCGATATAGACGTTTCGAGTTTTTCGGGAGAAATTGAATAACTCGATAACGGGTAGTCGGATCGAGACGTTTCAAAAAAGAAATGGTGCCGCTGGCAAAGCTCTACAAATAAGTATACCGGAGGCTATGTCGAAAAACAAATGAAAATTGATTTTTTTTGCAAAAAACTGGTTTTCTCGAAATCGGGCTAGGAAGCACGATAACTGTCCAGAATATTGATCGATTTCGATGAGACTTGGTGGGATCAAAGGTACCCGGCCACAAATCAAGCCTATTGCTGGCGGCCCGAATCCGTTGACCGCAAGTATGTTTTCCAGGGCCGAGTATGATTTTTCAAAGAAATTAATAACTTCCGAACCGAAGGTCCGATTTTGATTTTCAAAAATGGCAATTGTAGGGCTGGATTTGGTCTATTAGTTGACGTTTGTGAGAAATTTGAGAAAACAAAAGCTAATCTACTAATCATGGAAAACTTGATTTTTTTGTTGAATTCTACAAATTTCGAAGAGTTTCCTAATAAAAATCGAAAATTAACTATTCCGTCGATCGATCTCTATAACCAGAATAAGGCACGGACCTTTCTAGACAAAAAATATGAAATAGAGTTTTTTAGAAAAACTTAAAATAAACGAGTTATTTACGAAAATGCATTCCAAAGAATTATTTAAAAAAATATTACAAACTGATAAGTGATAATGTTATATTTAAAATATCATCATTCATTTAGTTATTTTCATTTACTAAATAAAAATAGAACCGATGCCCTTCCCGTGTTTCAAAATGTAGTTAGCTTTTACTTTAGTCAATGCAAAAAAAAAAAAAGAAAAATAAAACATGTCAAAGCACTGAGTCATCTTGCGACCCTCTGCTGAAAATGTAATGAATCATCCCAACAAATGGAATAAAAAGCATATCAAAATGTAGTTTTTTTCACTTGTTACTACATTTTGAAAAAAAATGTAGTATACGTTTAGCATTTTTCCGGTGCACCATCGAAACCCGAAAAAAACGTCGGATCGATGTGAAAGTCATATCTATCGATTTAGAAAATTCCGTCCGTCGGTCAGTCGGTCTGTCGGTCTGTCTGTCTGTCGGTCTGTCACGCCCAGCCCCCTTAATCCGTTTTCAGATTGCGATGAAACTTGGGTGGTTAATAGGAGGTCTTTAGAAAACCTTAACGCCGGAAGCTCGGCTCCGTTCGGAAACCGGAAGTACCCGATATAGACGTTTCGAGTTTTTCGGGAAAAATTGAATAACTCGATAACGGGTAGTCGGATCGAGACATTTCAAAAAAGAAATGGTGCCGCTGGCAAAGCTCTACAAATAAGTATACCAGAGGCTATGTCGAAAAACAAATGAAAATTGTTTTTTTTGCAAAAAACTAGTTTTCTCGAAATCGGGCTAGGAAGCACGATAACTGTCCAGAATATCGATCGATTTTGATGAGACTTGGTGGGATCAAAGGTACCCGGCCACAAATCAAGCCTATTGCTGGCGGCCCGAATCCGTTGACCGCAAGTACGTTTTCCAGGGCCGAGTATGATTTTTCAAAGAAATTAATAACTCCCGAACCGAAGGTCCGATTTTGATTTTCAAAAATGGCAATTGTACGGCTCGATTAGGTCTATTAGTTGACGTTTGTGAGAAATTTGATAAAACAAAAGCGAATCTACAAATCCTGGAAAACTTGATTTTTTTGATAAATTCTACAAATTCCGAACAGTTTCCTAATAAAAATCGAAAATTAACTATTCCGTCGATCGATCTCTATAACCAGTATATGGCACGGACCTTGTTGAACAAAAAATCTGAAATAGAGTTTTTTCGAAAAACTTAAAATAAACGAGTTATTTACGAATATGCATTCCATAGAATTATTTTTAAAAATATTACAAATTGATAAATTCTCCGTGCGATAGAGGTGCAAAAAAATTATGTAATGTTATATTTAAAATATCATCATTCATTTCCTTATTTTCATTTACTAAATAAAAATTGAACCGATGCCCTTTCCGTGTTTCAAAATGTAGTTAGCTTTTACTTCAGTCAATGCAAAAAGAAAAAAAAAAGGAAAATAAAACATGTCAAAGCACTGAGTCATCTTGCGACCCTCTGCTGAAAAGTAATGAATCATCCCAACAAATTGGATTAAAAGCATGTCAAAATGTAGTTTTTTTCACTTGTTTATAATTTTCTAGTAGAACGATTTATTTTTTGGTAACAGTTTGTTCTGGTTTAATTAGAATTATTAATAAAAAAAGGTGTTATGAAAATTTATGTAAACGGGAAGATGGAAGAAAGAACTTTATGCGGTTCTGAAACCGGTGATTTTTACAAAACTTTCTACATAGTCAAAAATTATTATAAATGATTTCTTAATAGAAGGAGTTATGTGTCAAGGTTCCAGTCATCGAAACATAATTTTGCATCGCAACGTCCCTACTCATTGCAAAGGTAAAAGTCTAACTATAGTTATTTAAAGTCCTTTTTGGTACAGATCGTCCTCTGTTTACAAAAATCAAATAGCTTTATTATTTTTCGAGGCTAGGGACTTTTAACTGAAATACCGTATACAATGGTTACCCATATTTGTGTCACGTGGTTTGTAATCATTTATAAGAGCACTGTATTTCACATTATGAAAAAGCAAAATGCTTTCATCAGAAAATACGAGCGGGTAAATACAATCAAATATTTGAAGCATCTATAATTGAAACTACTGCACTGCCCAGACATCACTTAGGGTGGGTGGGGTAATAATAACCACCAGCCGTCTGGTAATCTTATCCAGTAGAGCAATATTTACTGAATAGCAGCAATGAATTAATTCGAATGTTATTCGTTGGTTAGACATTCTTTATCTAGCAAGAAATTAATCGTGCAGAAATAAGAGGTTTTCAAATTGATTTTCATTGGGTTATATTTAGTGGATGAGTAACGGAAATTGTCTATTGGGTAAGGGTCGAGATAAGGGCACTAGAACAATTCGAAATGAAATAATATCTTAGTGATTTTAATGAAAATTGCTACAACATTCCCCTTTCTTAAGTTGGGGCATTAATTTACTGCAGTAACTAGACAGTAAGTAGACCGTAATTTGTTATCTGTAGTAACTATCAATAACAAAATAATGAATCGAAAACTATTGCATTTCTTTAAATTATGCAATAAATATCACATCTAGAGCCGGAATTCTATTATCAATATCTCTGCTCGATGAAATTTTCATTTATAATAATAATAATAATAATAATAATAATAATAATAATATTTATTTACAGAGTAGAAGAAAACATAGTACAAATATTTAAAATATTAGTATACAAGTATATAAATATAATAGGAGAATCCATTGAGGCTCAGTCAGGGTCCTGTCTATGGACTAATGGTGCAGTTACATTAGGCGGGAAATAGGAGCATCTGCCGAAAAAATCCAAGTGAGCTAAAATTTTGCGTACACCTTTATTTTGACCTTAAAAGCAACGTATCAAAAGTCTCCATCGATGTTACGCTTGCGTTTTCAGTTATTAAATGGCAAAGGTCACAGAAATCAGTTTTTCGCAAGCATCTTGCTTCCTATGGGTCACATGACTTTTCTTATTACGAAAAATGAAGAGTAGGAAATTCTCTACAAAAAAGGTTATATACGTATAGCCAACCTTTCAGTAAATAACACACAGCTAAATTTTGTAACACTATCGATCGATACATGGCATTTGCGAAATCTACAGGACTTAATACCGCTGTGAATTTGTCGTTACCACCTACTGCCGCTGCCGCTCACCAACATCTAAGTCGAGTGTATTATCAGGTACAGAATTGACTTGGCAATTATTTAAATCCTCAACAGTGGAGAGGTGGTTGATGAGTAATGATATTTTGGAGCTCATTAGGACACTATTGTCACATGCGCCAGATGTACTTCTAAGCACCATCTCTTGCAATTGCACTAAAGAATGTAACCCAAATTCGTGTTCAGAAAAGTTGGACTGTTATGTTCGATACTTTGTGGCCATTGTCGTGGTCAGTCGTGTCTGAATAGAAATGTCGATAGTGCTACTGAAGAGTCAGTAGAAAATATTGAATATAAAGAATATAATGAGATTAATCTTATGGTATCATCACAAAATATATTACAGAAGTAGAACTAAATGGTCTGGAAGATGTTAACAAAGAGGAACATGTGGAGGTGGAGGGAGAGGATGAGAGCGAGGACGCGCTGTAGAATGTACTTAAAACAAGTCAAAACGTGCACTAGGTCTATTTAGGAACCACGTAAAAAAATACGCCTTGCACCGTATCTCTGAGGTAGTGTGGAAACGGATGCACCGCTGCTCATTATTTCTCTAAAGTACATCGTGAAAACGGCTGGTTGTACGTAAAAGATGTATATAACCCTTCTTGTAAAGAATTTCCTATGCTTAATTTTTGTAATAACTGAAAACGTCATACGATCCATAGGAAGCGATTTGCGAGGAACATTTCTGTGATATTTGACTTTGAATAACTGAAATTGCAAACGCGATATCGATGGGGATTTTAAGACATTGCTTCTGATGTCAGGGTAAAGGAGTTTGTAAAATTTTACTTGGGTTTGTTCAGCAGGCGGATCCTAATATGACTGGAGCTCCGATAAAAGAACAAGTTTAGATACATAACAGCGATCTCTTCAGTACATACCTCGTTTGCTCCTAACATAATTACATTATATAGCCTTAAAAAGGCCTAGATAATCATTACATTCCATAAGCAACAGTGGCGAGTAAGTGTAGAAGGGTAAATATTTTCAACAAAATACATTTTTGTAATACCTGTATTACTTGCTCTTGATACTGCCGACATAAGCAAAAACACAGTAACTTTGAACAAGTTGAAGCTGAGAAAAACGAGAAAAACCATTGTATTCAATGCCAACTATTTATAATAAAAAAATACTTACAACGTAGAATAAACTTTGCCTTTTGCGCATTTCCCGACTCATAAGATTCTGAAACACCTCTAAGCATACTAAGTTATAAAACAGCATATTTCGAGTGCGAAGCAAGAACCGCGCAGGTGCACTTTAGTTACTGTGTTTTTGCCTATGATTTGTGAGATACTGTGTTCTTGCTTAGCAAAAGTTGCCATATCTTAACTTATGGTTTTTAAGGGTTTTTCAAAGGGAATATTTACATGTTTAGAAATATTTTACTGTGTTTTGGCTTAGTTAAACGGTAGAATAATGTATCATGAACACTAAGTCGTTACTAACTCATTTTCCTAAACTTTTAGAGTTACTGTGTTTTTGTCTATGAGGCAGCATACAACACTGTGATGCAGGCATGCAAAATTACAGTAAGATAATGCTGATATCTCCGATCAAAGAACTTAACAGCAATCTCTTTAGTACATGTCTTGTTTGTAATTTCTGCATTACCTGCTTCTTATACAAAACAATTTGATACAGGCCTGCAATATTACAGTAAGTTAATGCTTGCAATATTCTAAATTTAATTAGCATAAACTATTGTCACGAATTCATAAAATGTGTCATTTAGAAAAATTACATTGCTCTATTCTTTCTGAAAATTTACGTATAATAAGAGGGTACAATTTACCCTCTACATCAATGAGTACCATATCAGTGTAATATTTACGATCACCAGATGTACAGAAAGTTAAGTAGTCTATTTAAAGTCAGCTTGAAAATCATAAAAAAAGACCGACAAAGGAATACTTCATAACACCAGCGATGGTCATGAGCGTCGATCCACGATTTTTAAAAACACTTTAATTATTGTAAATATTGTTTTACTACTTTATATTGATTGATGAATGTAAATTATTTATTTATAATACATTATTTATTTATAATAAATAATGTTAGTTTAATGAACAACTCATAAATGATTCAATAAAATTAAATTAATATCATTTAACCTACGGCTATGCTACCGGTAATATTAAGAATGAACCGATTGCAGATAAGAGACTTGTAATGGTGGACCAGGTAAATAATTGACTATTTCCGTTTGAGGTAAACGCATGGTTAACTATATTACTGTTCGTATACGGATATCCCTTGCAATATTCAAGCACGGTCTCGGCTCTTATTCTATCACATCAAGCTTTGTAATGATCTATCCTGGTAGGAACGCCTTAGACTGAATTTTCAAATTAACAGTAGAAATGCTATACAAATATAAAATATTATATAGTCTTAAGGTGGCCATTCCCTAGAAAGAGACATCCGATAGGGAAATATTTATTATTTTTGACCATAACTTTTTTTTCTTAGTAGGTATATTTAATAGTACCAGTAGATTTAATAGTACCAGTAGAACCATAACAAGATTGTTACACATGAATTTTCCCATTTCGTAGTTTGAAATCTAGCTATTTTGCAAACCACTGAAATTATTGAGTGCAAATTCATAGTAATAGTCTTGTTATGATTCTACTTAGGTACACTTATAGGTTTTTTTAAAAATGCGCACCAATAAAAAAAGTTATGGGCAAAAATAATAAATATTTCCCTCTCGGATGTCTCTTTCTAGGGAATGGCCACCTTAAAGTATATTTATATATACGAAATTAGTACAAAAAGTTAGTGATTTTTAATAAATACAGCTTTTGTTAAAGTATTACTTACTCCCTTTACTTCCAATGTTGGTGGTGATATTAATATTTTTCCCCAAAATAGAACAGCATATTCCTCATACTTAAGTGAAGTTTATCTAAGAAAATAAATAGGTACGTTTTACTTCCACATCCACATATTAGAATGGAAGTACAGTAATCGTAAAAGAGATTTCATTTTTTTCTTTGCTGAAATAGGCTTAGAATGTCACGAAACGTCAAGATTTTAAATTTGGATCTGGAGGTTTGTCTGTCTGTCTTTTTTCTGCACACGTTCTGAACGGTTTAAGATATTGACTTGAAATTTTGTACACATATGTACTATAACGAGATCTGGAACTGGATAGTATTTGGAACTTACACGGTGAAGGGTTGGAGGGTAAAAAAATTACATCCAAGTGGTTGGGAGATAGTCGATAATATACGAGTAAAAGGAGTCTAGAAGGAGATTTCAGAAAATGTACTGATGTGGTAAATTAATTGTTTTATGAATGGTTGTTTTCGTCCATATGCTAAAATCTTTTCCTATACTTCCCATCAAATTAACTCTTAGCTATTTTTTTAGTAATATAACGAACATGTCCGGAGAACGTTAGATAATCATAAATAATTAAACCTAAATACTTGAATTCATTAACTTGTTCCATTAATGGTTACTTTTTGGTTATTTACTGTGTCTACTCGGCTGTATTGGCTGTCTTGGCTCACCCTGTATATTCGAAAATAATTTCGGAAAGACTTCTTTTGTCTAGATTACTTGTATTTTACTTCCACATCCACGTAGTGGATTGGTAGTAATCGTAGAAAATTTGTAAAACTCGTGTATTTGATAAATTTTGATTCCTAGATTCATATTCTTGAATTTTTACATCTCGACGCCGACCGACGCTGAGCGTCGTTTTTGTATAACTTATGTATTTGATAAACTTTGATATCTAAATATATGTTAATGTATTTTTACGTCTGACGCCGAAATTTTTTCGTCACTTTTTGTTCCCCTTCCCACCTTTTTTGAAAAATTCGAATCTCCATTTCTTGAATATACGCATTTTTTTCGAAAATTTTAAGTACTTAAAAAGTATTTTTTTCGTCAAGTTATCTAAAAATACATTTTGTTTTTTAAATTTATCTCAATTTTGCTTGTTGATAAATTAGCAACAAAATGCCGACCGACGCTTTGCGCCGTTTCTGTAATACTTATATTCTGAATTTGATAAATTTTGATACCTTGATTCATATTTTTGTATATTCACGCCTCGACAGCGACCGATGCCTTGCGTCGTTTCTGTTAAACTTGTATTTGATATAAAAATTAATGTTCTTGCATTTTTACGTCTTGACGCCGACCGACGCCTAGCGTCGTTGCTGTAAAATTTCTGAATATGATAAATCTTGATACCTAGATTCATGTTCTTCCATCTTTTCGTCTCGACGCCCACCGACGCCTTGCGTCGTTTCTGTAAAACTTGTATTTGAT
This sequence comes from Stenurella melanura, assembly GCA_963583905.1. Lineage (NCBI taxonomy): Eukaryota > Metazoa > Arthropoda > Insecta > Coleoptera > Cerambycidae > Stenurella > Stenurella melanura. Next base: position 89,550,222 of record OY757309.1, read on the forward strand.
ACAATTGATATGTAAATTTATGTTCTTGCATTTTTACGTCTCGACATCTAGCGTCATTTTAAAAACTTGTGTTTGATAAATTTTGATACCTAGATTAATGTTCTCGCATTTTTACGAAAACCATTTTTTGTGGAATAATAATGTTAATGTAATATTAAACTTTTTTTTATTTCTATCCCCTGTACATTTGTGATTCCTTAGGCAGCGGTTTTTTTATTTCTAGCAATCACAGAACTCGAGCTATCGAAGTCCAACGCACTTTTGCCTCACCCTGTATGTAATAAAATAAAATGTAGACTCCAAAGTTACATATTATGACGAATTTTAGCCCTACATGTGTCAACACCATAAAAATAATAATCTTACAAAGAACATTTCCCATAATACCAAAACTCGAATGCTATAAAATTAGTCCTTGTAAATTTCAACGTCCCCATTGACATATTTAATAACGGATTTCTAACTACATACTTCAGATTTCAACGACGCCGACCGGCTACGTGTTAAGAGATTATGCTGTTTTTGAGGAAATACTTAAAAACATAATTTCTTTAATTACGGTGGGGTCACATGTCTGTCGAAGACGTGCAACATGCTGTTTTTGACAAATTCTAGAAGGGATTCAAAAGGCACTTGAAGCACCCCTCCTGCTTTCAACGTTTTAAATCTTGTAAAACTTGAGTGAATAGGACCGGAAGCATTTAGGCCGGAGGTTATACGATTTATTTTGTTTGTAGTTAAAAATATTTTCTATTGAAGTAAACATATCAAATTCTACGTGGGGTTGTAGTTTATAGCTTATTTTTGTATTCTATTACATTCTCCAATGAGATATTTATATTTTAAAAGTTAGTACGAAAGTTTTCATTTTCTTTACCGTAAATAACTTTGCGTGTTCTTGATTTATCGCTGAGTTTAAATGAAAATTATTATATTGCCCATCCCGGTGGGTTGTGATTTATTCTCGGTCAATTGCCCAGCGCATATTTTCGCTGATAAAAGGAATCTTTAATTGGTTATAAGAAGAGTAATAAGAGCTCATTATAAATGCAAATCCAGAAAGCATAGTCAGTCAGCTTATTATACTCTTTGCAAATACAAAACGAAGAGTATATACAGTAGACGCAAAAGTTCTTCGATAATAGGATCTACCAGGCGAATTTACAACTTCCAACGAATGGTATATTATAAATGCATACGCATGCATAACTAGTAATCGACTCGCCGCAATCTCACATCACATCAAACTCGTACTCAAGCTAGTACTATTTGGGAACTGAAAGAGTGACATTGTCGTTAAATTAATTCTTAAAAATATTTGAAACGGCCGAAAAAGTTCAGATGGTTAAGTGGTACTATCAAGGAAAGTCAAGGCGTCAAATTAAAAATTATTTAATGGTGCATTTCCCGGCAGACCTTCACCTGCATTATCCACAATTCATAATATTATTCACAATTTTGAAATACATGGTTGTGTTGATTATAAACAACATGAAAAATCGATTCCTCCCAATGAAGCCCGAGATGAAAGAGATATTATGATTTGTGCACTGGCAACCAACAACCCGGTACTTTCTACTTCCCAAATTGCTGCTGAAGTAAGTTCTACACCATCAATGGCTAGGTCGGTTAAAAAAAATGGGTACAAATCATACGAGGTTCGGAAAACTCATGAAATTTTTGAGACGGACAATATCAGAAGAATGGAATTTTGTGAGCAATTAATGGAAAAGGCGAATGCGGATGAACATTTTCTTAGAAACATTGTTTTTACCGATGAATAAACTTCCATTAATTGGTAAACATAACTCTACTCGGACACGATATTGGTCGCGAGAAAATTTACATAAGTTTTACAAACTTCGCACTTAGTATCCTCAAAAACTAAATGTTTGGCTCGGTATACTGGGTGAACATATTATTGGACCATTTTATATCGATGAAATGGTCAAAGATATTTGGATTTGCTTCAACAGCAAATTGTCCCCAGGATTCAGGAACTAGTGGGTGCTAGGTTTAATGAAATTTGGTTCCGATAAGATAATAGAGTTATCGTTCGGCAGTATTTGGAGGAAACATTTCCGAATAGACTTATTTCTGGGCATGGTAATATCTTATGGCCAGCTAGGTCACCAGATCTTGCGCCTTGTGACTTTTTCTTGTGGGGCTACTTAAAATCAAAAAATTATGGTTTTCAGGAAAATAATCCCAACAATTTGCAGGAACTTCAATTAAACATTGAAAATGCCTGCTGAACTGTTACCCCTGTTATGTTGAGTAATGTTCGCCAAGGATTTTATAATCGTTTGGGATATTGCTCATCTCAGCAGGGAAATCTATTTGAGCATTTATTACATTAAACTTGTTAGGTGTAAGTAATAAGTGTTTTCCTTAACTCCATACATTTTTAAAAACTTTTAGAATATTCTTATTCTTTACCCATTTTTAAGAATAGTTTTTGTGTTGAGAATTACTTTTTTAGTTTCCAAATTATAAAAATTTTCCGCAATAGTACCAACATTTATAATGTTTTTAAAACCAATTGTTTTCGTAATTTATTAGATTTCGCGAAGGGACGTGCCTCCCACTTTACCTTTCCTGCATTACTAAACTCCTACGCCTCCTGTCTCCTAGATGGGCAGCAACAGTGACAACCCTCTCGGTCGATGTTTCGATGTCCTTGTCGTGCTCAATAGAGAACAAGCCTTCAAGGTATTACTGCATCAGTGTTGCCAGATTATTTCATTTATCATGCAAACAATTTATATTTTTTAAAACCAAACTCTTAGTTACATTATGGTAAGATAAAAAAGCAAATGAGCTAAACATAGTGATTTCATTGTTTAATATAAATTATAAAAATATGAATGTTATTTTGTTTTAATCAATTAGATTCTATCATTCTACAAAACTTGGCGTCATTATGTATGAATAAAGTAGATCTGCCAACACTGGATACCTCATTGGATATTTACGATAGTGAGATTAGGTAAGTGTAAATTGCGCTCAACTTTCCTATGATCGAAGAACCTCTGCGCCTATTGTATATTGCATTCGATTACCGGTTTTAGAAATGTGCCATTTCTGAAACTGGTAATACCGCTCGAGAGAGAAAAAATTCATATCATTGTGTTGATTCTGAACAACTTTCAAAATATCCGTCCGTCTGTCTGTCTGTCCCTCTGCGTGTCCGCCACGTTTGTTGTAAGTAAGATAACTTTAGAAAAGGTCAGATTGTATTGAAATTTGAACAGTAAATATTAATGTTAGCTAGAGAAAAAACAGGATAACAAGCAAACTCTTAGTTAAATCCGTGTATTGATTGAGAAATTTAAATTAAAAAATTAGACGGTGGTAGATGTAGATATTATTCCTGTAAAGATACGCGTGTGCTCGCTTATTTTTTCTGTGAGCGTTAGAGTGAACTTGGCGAGAGGCACTACCATGTCTCTTGATTCCAGCACAGTGTGTTCGAATGATACTTATTCCGACACAGTTTTTTTGTTGTGGAATTTGTAGTTTCTGATATAGTGTTAGAGAATAATATATTCTACAACAAGTTGGAATGGACCATACTCCACACGAGCGGAAAATTTAGACTACTCTTCGCGGGTGTGGAATATGCCATTCCAAACGGTTGCAAACTATACTTTCTCTTACAATATTTAAGAAATTATACAAAAAAACTTCAAAACATCAAATGTGACTTTAGAAATAAGAACTGTTTGTTCGACGTAACCACAGCAACCGAACCACCAAATGTGGTTTAGCGGCTTCTGGTTGGTTGATATTATTCGAGCACAGTGTGTTGGAATGATACTTATTCCGACACAGTTTTTAGTTGCGAAGTTTGTAGTTTCTGAAATAGTGTTGGAATGATACTTATTCCGACAAAATTTTTAGTTGTGGAATTTGTAGTTTCTGAAATAGTGTTGGAATGATACTTATTCCGACATAGTTTTTAGTTGTGGACTTTGTAGTTTCTGAAATAGTGTTGGGATGATACTTATTCCGACACAGTTTTTAGTTGTGGAATTTGTAGTTTCTGAAATAGTGTTGGGATGATACTTATTTCGACACAGTTTTTAGTTGTGGAATTTGTAGTTTCTGAAATAGTGTTGGAATGATACTTATTCCGACAGTTTTTAGTTGTGGAATTTGTAGTTTCTGAAATAGTGTTGGGATGATACTTATTTCGACACAGTTTTCAGTTGTGGAATTTGTAGTTTCTGAAATAGTGTTGGAATGATACTTATTCCGACACAGTTTTTAGTTGTGGAATTTGTAGTTTCTGAAATAGTGTTGGGATGATACTTATTTCGACACAGTTTTTAGTTGTGGAATTTGTAGTTTCTGAAATAGTGTTGAAATGATACTTATTCCGACAGTTTTTAGTTGTGGAATTTGTAGTTTCTGAAATGGAGTTGGGATGATACTTATTTCGACACAGTTTTCAGTTGTGGTATTTGTAGTTTCTGAAATAGTGTTGGAATGATACTTATTCCGACACAGTTTTTAGTTGTGGAATTTGTAGTTTCTGAAATAGTGCTGGGATGATACTTGTTCCGACACAATTTTTAGTTGTGGAATATGTAGTTTCTGAAATAGTGTTGGAATGATACTAGTTCCGACACAATTCTTAGTTGTGGAATTTGTAGTTTCTGAAATAGTGTTGGAATGATATTTATTCCGACGCAGTTTTTAGTTGTTGAATTTGTAGTTTCTGAAATAGTGTTGGAGTGATATTATGATTATTTTACATAAATAACTATATTTATTTTCTTGACTGTTGATACCAAATTAACTTGATGTGTACCTGGAATTTTTCGGTCAGCTTTAAATGAAAATTCTTATATTTTCTTACGTTTCGGCTTTATTAACCATCGTCACAGGAAAAACTACAATATTTACATTAAAGTACGATTATTTTATGTAGTTTGACGAATTGATTTTCTTTACTTACAATTTAGCAATTTTTGTTTACACTATTTTACCATTTTACGTCTATTACTTTTAAGAGTTTTAATGCAACTAAATGCTGAACGAAAGTATTGCCTGCTTTCTGGTCTGTGTTATGTCATTATTGATACAGTTTATTTAATTTATGGATATTAGATATGAAGTTTTCTCTAATGGCTGGTGGTATGAAATATGATATTTTAGGAATTATCTTGCGGAGTTGATAGAAAGATGTAAAAATATTTATTTAGTTTGTTGCAGGGCTCCCAGATAAAAGGGGAATATGTAAAAAAGTTTTACTTTAGAGGCTGATATATCAGCAATACAGCAGGGTAGGGTGGTCACCCTGTCCCCTGAACAAAATTTTTATGTTTTACGTGCAGTCCCCTCTCTGCATTTAATTGGTGGCGAAAGAGGCTCACACGGCCGACTAGACAAGTACCTGGGGAGTGGCTTCGACTAAATTGGGGCTTTAAATGTACGCTGGTGAAAACAAATACGCTTCTTACTATAACAGATTTAATAATGTTATTTAGGTACGCTCACAGCCAAATTCACAGAGATAACATTACACACATAATACAGTATTTCATAATTCCATTAACAAAACAATAGGTTTAATTGATAATAACTGTCTTGAAAAGGTTATAATCGAGACGTTCGAAACTCGCTTCCTAATTAGGTACAGTTACAGTGCGTTGCTAGCAATGCGTTGCCAGCAACTCGCTGCTAACATCACTGTGCGTGGCTCACATGGAGCACGAACGGTAGGCAACCAGTTATACTATATTAAAATATTACGATATTCAAATTGTAAATGTGCAGATACGAAAATAGACTGTAACACCCCCCCAACTTAAAGAGGATTACCCCGTAATTCTCTCAGAAAAGAAAATTAGGGGCCTAAAGACTTAAACTTCGCTGAGCTAACCTTAAGGGACAGAAGACACCGAAAAAAAATAAAAGAGGTAAAACTTATATAATAACTACCTAAACAATATACCACCAGAAAGTTCGTTTTACCACTGGACAAAGTCATGAACATCACCAATTCCGAGAGTATTCATCAAGAATTCTCATATAGTCAAAAGGTTATAACAAAGATGGAAGGTAATTCAACTCACACCCATTTTGCGCTAAATCAAGTTGCATGAAAAGCCTCGATAATGAGTGTTGCTATATAGCATACGAAAACTCTTGAAAACCCCACCCGGGAAATGTAATGCTTCGCCCGGTGTAAAATGGAACGAGAAAAAGAGAACAAGAGAAAGGAAAAGATAAAATGTTTTAGGGGAGGACCTCTAAGGATCAGTCCCCACAGACGCTGTGGTGGAATGCCTGAGCAGCGTTATAGCGGTTGCCAGTGCTAAAATTGGAGTAGACATAAGAACATCTAAACCACGATACAGCTAGTTAATAAACTACTGCCTAAATAACAGATTCTAGACTGTTATTGGGTATTGGATATAGCTCCAAGAGGCTAAAACTAGACGTAAAAAAAAAACACGACTAGATGACAAAAAGAGACCATCGTCTGGGAATACTCCCGCCTCTAGTGCGGTGAACAGTGCCTCGTCCGGACGGTACGTTAAGGGCTGAGGTGAAAACTTGGAGGCAGACTTGTCACTATTAAGAACGTCAGGCGACCTAGGCCACTCCTGCCTAACAAGCCCCCTTACCTAGATGTCCGCTAGACCCTCCTTAACGCCCTGTCCTTTAAGACATCCGGACAGAAACCTGCTCACCCCCATTCCGAGGCAAGTTCCCTGATGGCAAATAATATACCCTACAACTAGGACGACACGAAACTTACTAAACCTTAAACATACTGAAAGATACGACGGAGAGAGAAAAAAAAAAACTAGTAATCCAGAGAACAATATTGACTAAACGGTAACTATTACAACAATAGAAATCGATACTTATCCGAACAGTATAGAGAAGAGATAAAGAGAATATAGAAAAGGATAGCAGATAGAAGGTAGAGATAGAAATTGGACAACACAAAGAAGAATGACGTTCTTATGTCATAGTTGTTGCTGTCTCCCAAGCGTGTGAAAGTCCACCCAAAATGTCCTCAGAACGTAAGCGACGAAACTATACTTCGACATCGGACCCTACAAGCAAAAAAAAATCCCTATACGGTACGACAATAAATCCTTTGTCTAATACTCCACACGAAATACTTCGGTAGCCGACAGGTATCCTACTCTGAGACCAAACGTGACGAGCTTCCACTACACGGTTGACATCCACTACACGGTTGACATCCAATGCATGGCATGCAGCCGCTCATGACACTACACCCAGCAAAACGTGGCATGCAGACATCCATGACGCTACACCCAGCAAAACGTGGCCCTCCCTACAACCCTTGGATAAAGAAACTTTATCCAGCCAAAATACATAAAGAAAAAAGTAATCGGATAAGTACGACATGAAGTGATAAAACCTACAGAAAACAAAATACGGATGATTGCCCTATAACCAACGGATACTGCTAAACATATCAGCCGCTAGAAGTGCTATTTCTTGGCGTCGTCTCGGGGATCTAACTTCAAATCTTTTATGTGCCATTCGCCTTTCGAGTCACCGTTTGAATCTTTCAACTCATACCGGACCGACGACAGTTTCTTTGAAATCCGGAAGGGACCTATAAATTTAGGTGCTAGTTTGGCGGTAAAATAATTAGCTGCGTTAGAAAGAACGTAGTTTCGTAACCAGACGCAGTCACCTACGGCTAATTCTACCGGTCTCCTTCGCAAGTCATAGCGTTGTTTAGCGCGATGATATGCAAGGTCCAAACGTTTACGGACATCTTTGAATAACGGTTCAAAAGCTTCAGAGCGATTTAGATCTGACGGCTGATCGTCCCGAAGAGGATGGTTGTGTTGGTCTCCTCTCACGATATGTTCTCGGCCAAAATTTATGAAATATGGAGTGTGGCCTGTGGCCTCGTGTTTCTGGGTACGTAAGGCACACCCAACCTTTGGTAGTAGTTTGCACCATTGCCTCTGGTTGTCTTGAACATATGACCTTAACATTGTTTTCAACACACCGTGCATTCTTTCGACCGGATTGGCTTGAGGGTGGTACACAGGATTAAAAGAAATCCTACACTTGTAAGCCTCACACAGTTTCGCAAACTCTCTGCTCGTGAATTGAGGTCCATTATCACAAATTAGTACTTCCGGGACACCGAATAGCAGAAAAACGTTCTCCTCGATTTGCTTTTTGATGCTTGTCGCTGTAGCTTGGCGTACGGGGAACAACAGGGCGAACTTTGAAAAATAATCTGACTGTGAGAATATGGGTATAACCCCCAGAAGACCGTGGTAGTGGTCCCACTAGATCACAACTTAGGACTTGAAATGGCCTAGTAATGGGCGGTCGTTGCCCCATAAGTCCAGCCGGTGCTTGTCTCATCGGTTTACAAGAAATACACACAGTACAGTTCCGCACATACCTAGCTACATCAGCGCGCATCTGTGGCCAATAATACCTTTACTTTAGTCTCTCGTAAGTCTTATACACGCCTGCATGACCTGAAGTTTCTACGTCGTGATTCTCGCGAATGATCTCCACGCGTTTACTTTTTGGAACGACCACTTTCCATGCTTCGGCTGAACCTGCCAAATCTGGGTAGGCTACAGGAATATGTTTAAGTAGCTGCGAATCGCGAACGCGCCCATTGTCGGTAACGTAACGGGTGTTCCTGCACAGAACGTAACATTTTCGAATACCACCTATCTGAAGCGATATGCGGTTGCACCAAAGCGACTTCCACGTACGATTCGTCTTGAGGAACGGCACGGGATAACATGTCTGGTACAACATGCTCCTTGCCTTTACGGTGGACGAGATCGTAATCAAATTGCTGCAGGCGAACAGCCCAACGTGCTAAACGACCAGTAGGTTCTTTCAAATTATTCAACCAAAGCAAACTCGCGTGGTCCGTCACGACAGTGAACTTAGACATCTCGAGATATGGGCGCAGCTTCTCGACGGCCCATAAGACTCCTAAGCATTCACGCTCCGTTACGGAATAATTTCGTTCGTTTCGACTGAGGGATCTACTCAAATAACAGATAACTCGCTCACCATCTGGGTGCTGCTGCGAGAGCACAGCCCCGATGGCATGTGATGACGCATCAGTTTGAACCTACAATGGTAGCGTGAAGTCTGGACAGCTGAGAATGGGTGCAATCACTAACGAATTCTTAATAGACTGAAACGAATGTTCACACTCATCGGTCCAGTTCCAACGGGTCTTTTTACGCAATAAATTTGTCATAGGCGCGATCACCTCAGAGAAATTTGGTATAAACCTGGAATACCAAGCGGCAGTCCCTATGATCTGTCGAACTTCCGTCACGTTACGAGGCGAAGGCAAATTGAGAATCGCGCTAACTTTGTCCGGATCCACATGTAACCCTTGACTATCCACTCGGTAACCTAAGTATTTAACCTCCTCCAGACAGAACTTGCATTTATCTCGCGACAACGTCAACCCTGCCTTGAGAAGACGATCAAAGATTTCCTTCAAAGTTTGCACGTGCGTTTCGAAAGTCGGTGTGGCAACAATTATGTCGTCAAGATATACGAAGACATAAGGTTCAAGCTCTGGGCCTAAAACTCTGTCAATCAAACGCATCCAAGTAGCAGGAGCGTTAGACAAACCGAATGACATACACTTGAATTGGAACAACCCACGACCGGGAACCGTAAAAGCCGTATATTCTCTAGAATCTTCCGCGACTGGAACCTGATGATAAGCAGATTTGATATCTAGAGAGCTGAGATAACGGGCGTTACCTAACTTGCTCAAAATTGCAGAAACATACGGAATAGGATAGGCATCCTTCTTGATAACCTTATTTAGACGACGGTAATCAATACAAAGGCGAAACGTGTTATCTTTCTTGGGCACCAATAGTACAGGACTCGACCATGCCGATTGAGATCTCTCAATGATATCTTCCTCGAGCATGCGTTGTACTTCTTCGTCTATGTGCTTTTGCACCGCTGGCGATACCGGATAATACCGTTGTTTGATCGGCTCAGAGTCAGTTACAATTTTATGTTCTAGTAGAGTGGTACGTCCCAATTTAGTACCTGCTCGGTCAAAATGAGCAGTTACCACTTCATCGAGTTCCAACCTCTGCTCTTTCGTCAGAGTATCCTCTGCGCAAACCGAATGAACTTGTATAGACGGCGCATCACTAACAAATGTCCAGCAACTGTGCTTTAAGTTTGGTACGATACCCATCTCAACCCAGAAATCTATGCCAAGAATCAGAGTATGCGGTAGATCTGGTACAACTAATACCTCAATGACCTTGACCTTGTCTAACAATTGCATAGGCACCTGATAGCGACCTACAATTTTACATGGCTGATTATTTGCGACCGTAACTTGGCTAGTGCTAGAGGTGTTCATCATCGGTAACCCTAATGTACGTAACAACGTCCAGCCAGGTTGTCCGACCACTGTTTTAGAGGCTCCAGAATTGAGAAGACCCTTGACCTCACAACCTAAAATTTTAACGTCTAAGTATGGACGCTGATCATTGTCCACATGGCCTAAAATAATGCCTAGTACCGGCTTAGTTCGAGCAATAAAGTTTTGCTGCTGATTTTGTTGGACCGAAGCAAATTTTTCCGAGATCACATTTCGGTCTGTCTGTGTCCCGGATGGTCGTTTCCCGAACATTTCGGACAAGTAGGAATAGTGACATTCGTGTGACCACAACGATAGCAATAACGTTGACGTGGCTGGTTGCATTCGCGATGTGAATGTCCCGAACCACGACAATTCCAGCACAGGCCTGTAAGTCCCCGCGGCGGCGGTTCTGCAGACGCACTGACCGGACTTAACATCCCAGCAGAATCCCCTATAGTGTCGCTAGGACCAACTTCCATGGATGCGACCCTGTGGGAGAGTCTCGAATAATTGAAGGCCAACGTAGGCTCTAACATGGTTCGATAGTTAGTTGATGGAGGAGTAACCTGTTGGGTGTGAAGGTATGTTTCCTCGAGATTACGACACGACTCTAATAAGTTATCGATGGTGAGTACCGGTCTGTCCGCACATTGTGAAGCTAAATGCATTTGTAAATACGGAAGAATTCGTTCTCGAATAATCTGAACTCGTTGGCGCTCTTCAGGCTTTTGGGACAACCGGTTGAAATAATTCTCCATCGCGGCAATATATACCATGACGGGTTCCGGATTGCCTTGGGTTCGCTTTTTAAGCTCTTTCCAAATATCCCTCTCATAATGATAAGGCAAGAACGCAGATTTAAGTTTGACCACGAGATCATCCCAAGATCCTATTCTATCCTTAACAAACGACCGATACCAAATTAATACATCCCCTGTAAAAAGTTCTGCAGCGGCGAAAAACAATTGCTCTTTCGAAGCCCCTCTAGATACACGCAGTTCCTCGACTCTTTCTAGAAAATTAAAAACACTACTCTTCCCATCAAACCTAACATTCCATTTACTGACTGCAATCGGTTTATAAGAGTAAGACGGTTCATAACAATTACCCATATTCGAGGGTCGTGACACATTAACATTCTTAGTATTCGTATTAACCGTTAACGCTGAACTTGGAGAACTGGATATAACTTGTGGCATACTACTGAAACTTACCCGGGGTCTATCTGTTTGCAACTATATCAAAGCATTCGCAGCTCCCGCAAGCTCCTGCTGCCTTAATTCGGTGACATTGGCTGAAGGAAAAACCAAGGCCAAAAAAAAAAAAAAAAGCTCCTGCTGATTATCGTCAGTAGTTAAGACCAAAGAAGAAACCCTACGAGCTGAGTCATGTACAATTTCCGGAAGCAAAGGATTGTCCGTATCTAGTAACGAGAATTCTGGATTTGTCCTATTACCACTTGTGTCCCTAGTAGCATGTGAAGGCTCCTGCGTTTGCGAATTAAGCTGAGATTCCAACAAATTTCCAACAACATCAATCATCTGCATACAACGTGCCATTAACTTTACTTTATCACGGTTTTGATTTTCAGATAAATTTATTAACCTTGATAGCCGACCATTAACATGTAGCAACCGTGTGTGAATGCGAGAGTGTTCATTGTTTTTGTTATTCATATCGAAATTTGTTATGTCGGTACCAAGTTGTTGCAGTTTTTTATCACAAATATCTAATTCCGATTCAGCATCTAAGTCCAAATCTGGAGAATTTGTTGAGAATCCCAACCGTTCACACCGCATTAACCCTCTCAAAGTACTTCGCTTCTCCGCTACTGTACCTTCTGAAGATAACCCTCTTATTGAAAGCTCATAAGTTAACTCGTCTACCAACAAACGATTGATTTCCATCGTGAAAGTAAAAGATATTAAAAGTCCCCCAAAAAAAAAAAAATTCAAACCCGATATACCGATAATTTATAGCGTCCTTCTACAGTTAGCACGAATATAAAGCAGATAACCAATTAATATTAAGCAAAAAGAAGTAATCAATATATGCAACAATAAATCAGTAATCAATAAACAGTATAGGGCAATAATAATCCAATAATCAACAATTACATGAGGCACTAATAATCAGTAATAATAATCAAATCATCAATAAACAGTAATAATAATCAAATCATCAATAATCAATATAAGGCAATAATAGTCAGTAATAATCAATATAATAATCTCCCCCCCTCTAAGAGAGAGTGTACTTACACACGAATGAGAAAGAAAAAAAACACATAAAATCTCTAAACACTATACCCTAAAAAAAAAATCCCACCTAAAAAGCTACTAAGTATTTCAGTAAAAAAAAAATATATAAAGAAAGTGTGTAACAGAAATATGCTAAAGCAACAGTACTAAGTACCTTAGCAAGTACAATTTTATTGTACTAGTACTTACTCGATATGGCAATGATAAAAAAAACTACGTATGATGATAACGTACCTAGTTTTCACCAGTCGATACAACACCAGAAAACATCCCCAATTACCATCAAGAACGGTTGGGCGCCATTTGTTACAGGGCTCCCAGATAAAAGGGGAATATGTAAAAAAGTTTTACTTTAGAGGCTGTTATATCAGCAATACAGCAGGGTAGGGTGGTCACCCTGTGCCCTGAACAAAATTTTTATGTTTTACGTGCAGTCCCCTCTCTGCATTTAATTGGTGGCGAAAGAGGCTCACACGGCCGACTAGACAAGTACCTGGGGAGTGACTTCGACAAAATTGGGGCTTTAAATGTACGCTAGTGAAAACAAATACGGTTCTTACTATAACAAATTTAATAATTATATTTAGGTACGCTTACAGCCAAATCCTCCAGAAATCACATTACACACAATCGATATACTTATGTGTGGCCCACACTTAACCTAACACAAAACATATAACTTAAAACTAATAAAATACTAACTAATAATAGGCAAAATATGACCCCCCAAAATATATTGGCTTAGACGGTTACATAAAATACTGAATAATAGCATAAAATGAACAAAATAATGTGAACTATTTAGTGACGATAGGTTAAACTGACTGTGGAAAATTTGTAAGAGTGGTATTTAAAACTATTAAAACTTAATTGGTGATATGCAAAATATTTACTGACAATTTACCTTTAACGTGTAATTAGTACCGTAATATAGCTAACGAGCTCTCTATGCCTCACGTAGAAGGTGGAATGTGATATAAGGTCCCTCGTTAAGTTATTCAAAGACGCTTACCTCCAGCAGGTTTCAAAATGTAACCAGTAGGCCTACCAGGGGAGCGTAGCTTCCAAGGGAACCAGGCAGGAGAGTCTCACCGGTACACTCAGGATTCCAAATTCACAAAATATCTTACCAACCAAGTTTCAGTACAACCAAATTCACATACGGATGTACAAATCCAACAGGTTAGATGTGGGGTCAAACATACATGATGCGATGCCAGTAAAAGTCCAAGATAAAATGAAACCAAAAGAACAAAAGGTACAATAAGAACAAGAAAACCAAAAAAACCCAAAAAGCCCTGCAATAAAGAAATAACGAATATTACAAATCTATTTTCTAAAGAGATTTCAGAGGTATACCTTAAATGTTGAGTGGGCTTTCGGAATTCCTTTGCCATGTGCTTCCAGCAAGTTGATTTATCCGGAAAATTCCGTAGCAGTATTTCCCAACAGAAAATAATAAAAATATCAAAATAAAATACTGCTAATTTGTCACTACAGCACTAAATCCCATTAAAGGAGCAAATTAACAAAATGCTATCCACGTGCTCAGTGACACAACTTCTCTTCGAGCCGGCAAACGGAAAAAATCCCCAAAAATGGCCCAGACGGAAACCTCCGTTAAAATCTGAGAATGACTAAAACTTTGTCCATGGGTACGTTCCGAATGAACATTATACAACATAACCCACAAATCTGATAAATCTCCCTTAATGACGTTTATATTACACACATAATACAGTATTTCATAATTCCATTAACAAAACAATAGGTTTAATTGATAATAACTGTCTTGAAAAGGTTATAATCGAGACGTTCGAAACTCGCTTCCTAATTAGGTACAGTTACAGTGCGTTGCTAGCAATGCGTTGCCAGCAACTCGCTGCTAACATCACTGTGCGTGGCTCACATGGAGCACGAACGGTAGGCAACCAGTTATACTATATTAAAATATTACGATATTCAAATTGTAAATGTGCAGATACGAAAATAGACTGTAACAAGTTATTATTAATTATTATTATTATTAATAGTTATTTATTTAGTTAATTTAATAAGTTAAAATGTTTCACTTAAATTCTCTATATCAGTGCGATTGTTTATTGCGTTTTTATGTCTTTTAATTCGTAACATTTCATGTCGTCATTTCATTCCATGATAATTTGGTTGCTTCTGTAAAATTTTTGTATTGTCAAAGTTAAAGCTATGATTATGATCTAAAGCGTGTTTGGTAAGAACTGTCGAATTTTGATTTAGTGTCCTTATATTATATTTGTGTGTATATATTCGTTCATGCAGGTACTGTTTTGTTTGGCCAATATATGTACTGTTACAATGATTAGTCTATTTTATAAATTGCGTTAGTCTCGTATCTTGGTTGTAGTTCGGGTTTTAGTTTTGTAAAGAATTTTTTTGTTGTAGTATAAGGTTTATGTTCTACTGTTATATTGTGTTTTTTAAATACATTTGAAATATTCTCAGATACTTTTGGCATGTAAGACATCGATACATAGTTGTTATTATTCTTACTGCTTTGATTCTTTGATTCATATTATATATTATTATAGATTTTATGTATTTTTTTTAATTATTGGTTCATAAAAATGTTTAGGATAGGAGTTTCTTATAATTCACACACTCCTACAAATTACAATAAAGCGTTGTTAATGGCCTACCAGATCGAGCCATCAACTGTCACATCCAAAATATAAACAAAATAACTTGAAAAAAAATTAAAACAGTCCTCGAAACAAACTCCTATCCTAAACATTTGTATGAACCAATAATTAAAAAAAGAATGCATAAAATCTATAAGAAAAATATGAATCAAAGAAGTAAGAATAATAACAACTATGTATCCATACCTTATATACTCAAAGTATCTGAGAATATTTCAAATGTATTAAAAAACACAATATAACAGTAGCGCATAAACCTTATACTACAACAAAAACATTCTTTACAAAACTAAAACCCGAACTACAACCAAAAGACGAAACTAACACAATTTATAAAATAGGCCGTAATAATTGTAACAGTACATGTATTAGCCAAACAAAACAGTACCTGCATAAACGAATATATACACACAAATGTAATATAAGAACACTAAATCAAAATTCGAAAGCTCGTACCAAACACGCTTTAGACTATAATCATACATAGCCTTAACTTTGACAATACAACAATTTTACAGAAGGAACCAAATTGTCATCGAAGGACAATACATGAAATGTTACAAATTAAAACACATAACAACGCAATAAACATTCGCACTGATATAGAGAATTTAAATGAAACACATTTTAACTTATTAAATTAACTAAATTATACTATTACACAACACATATCTTTCCATCAAGTCCGCAAGATAATTCCTAAAATATCATATTTTACACCACCAGCCATTAGAGAAAACTTCATATCTAACATCCATAAATTAAATAAACTGTATCAATAGTGACATAACACAGACCAGAAAGCAGGCAATACTTTTGTTCAGCATTTAGTTGCATTAAAACTTTTAACAGAGAAAGACGTAAAATGGTAAAATAGTGTAAACAAACATTTTTATATTGTAAATAAAGAAATTCAATTTGTAAAATTACATAAAATAATCGTATTTTAATATAAATATTGTAGTTTTTCCTCTGACGATGGTTAATAAAACCGAAACGTAAGAAAATATAATAATTTTCATTTGAAGCTGACCGAAGAATCCCAGGTATTCATCAAGTTAAAATAATATATTTTGACACTTATATTACATCTTAGGCTTCGGTTAGAGTCAAGGCACAAATTGCACCTAGTATGTCTAGACCACAGAGTTTTCCATTGGAAAATATTTGGTTCTATCTCACCTCTGTTATATTTTATTACAATAAGTTTGCTTGCATATTTATCCACATATTATCTTACTTTACTTTTTTTCGCAAGTCGTTATTGTAACGTTAATGCAAAATTAATGGAAATTTTTGCGAGCCTTAAGCATAACAAAGCTATTTACATACGTCCTATGCAACCCTTGTACTTTCTATGGTGATGACTTTCGTCCATCATATACGTTATTTTTTAGTATCAGGGGATGGTCAATCTACCGCACAGTTCATCAAATAAAAAGATGCCAAAGGGAAAACATAATCATATAAAAAGCGAAGTGATGTCCAAACAATACAGTTTGTAAACGATAATCGCCATATCCCAATATCCAATAATTTATTAACGTCGACTCACCCCTGCTACTTTGGCGAACGGTTTATTTTACGAATAATAAATGTATTTTTTGGGATTATTCTCACCATCATTCAGAATAAATAGTATCGTCAATCATTTATTTTCGTTTAGTTATATTCAAGTAATAGTAAATAAAACTGGATATAAACATTTATACTCTTCATCGGATTATTGAATTTATATATATAATTGTTGGAGATTTTATAGTATATTGTCTAAATGTTATTTGTGGCATTATCTTAATTTTTTTTTCTTTCTTCAATTCTTTGAGACTTTCTGCCACATGTATGTTTTTTTTAAGCGGTGCTAGGGGAATCTACAAAATATATCACGAATCACCAGTATGTTACTGGTAAATAACCTCTACGCCTGTGACGTTTACGTCAAAGGATCAGTTAGATGTTGTTTTTTTTAATAAACAACACAAATAAGTATAAAAATCTGAAATTAAATATTTCGCCGACGTTTCGGATATTTAATCTGTTTCCTTTTTCAAGGCTTTTTTTGAAAAATCTTTTTTGCTGTGTATGATAAATACACAGCTCTAAGAATGTTTGTTATATTCAATATCCATAGATACTTACTATTTACATAGAACTGTTGATATAGTTAACAGTTTTTTAGTTTTTATACAATGTTAAGTTTGTGAAGTTCTTCTTTTATCATTGGCAACCATGTTGTACAGACGTCTACGGAACAATTCGACACGCATCTATCCCCATTCAATAATATTATCGCGGATTCTTTAATTTTTCTTTTTTGCTATCTGCCTCTTTTGTTAAAATTTTTGCCGAGTCCCAGTTTATTCTATGTGCATATACAGAAGTTGAAATGGCCACTTGATATGTCAACTGAAAAACTGATATAACTTTTCAACTATTAGAGATATCACAATAGACATTCAGGTCGTTTTTATAGAGGATTAATTAATCTTTAAATGAGTTGACTGTTGACTTCCAAATTTGTAACTATTATTAATCAGTTATTATGCGCATTTGTTTATAAAAATTGAAATGTTTTCTATTTATTTTTAAATAAACAATTGCAACTTTCAGATATTTTATCACTTAACAAAATTGCCTTGAAGGTCCATTACTGTATCTGCATTATTTGATAAGCTAGAAGTAATAAAAGATTCAAAAACGCGGAAAACACATTGAATTTTTATAAACAAAGGCGCATAATAACAGACTAATAATAGTTACAAACTTGGAAGTCAACTAATTTAAAGATTAATTAATCCTCTATAAAGACGACTTGAATGTCTATTGTGATATCTCTAATAGTTTAAAAGTTATATGAGTTTTTTAGTTGACAAATCAACTGGGTGTTTCAACTTCTGTAACGTGTAATATTGAAAAACGCTATAAAAAATATGTTGTTGCCTATGGCTGGTTTTATAATTTTTTTTAAGATTTAGGAAAAAAGTATTAGGATTGTCAGAATTTGTTTATAAGAAATTGTTAAGTTAATAAACAATGAAATTGTTGATAAAAAAATTTTGTTTGTTGCTTTATTGAGGATTGCGAGTTATGATTTTTAAGAAAAAAATAATTTCTTAACTAATTATTCAGATGATGAATAATTAAAAAAACGATTATAAAGAATAAGATGATGTTTTTAAGAAAAAACTAAATTTTTTAAAAATCATAATATTCTCAAGACAACAAAAATGTAAAAAAAAAATTAAATATAGAACTAGTCAATTTGTTTATAAACAGTTTATAAAAAAATGGAGTAAACTGTTTTTTTTTAACGTTAATGAATGCCTTTCGTCGATGCAAAAACAGTAATATGATAACGAATATAAAGAATTTTTTTACAACTTTACTTTGGTTTTAAATTTTTTGTTTACTTTAAGAAATTGTAATAAACAAAATTAACAATTTTTAAAAACTTTTATAACGTGATCTTGTTAAGTATATGTATAAAAAGGGCTCCGAGAAGCGAGTCCAATTATTTAAAGAAAAAATTTTGTCTCCAATGACAACGGTCCCATAAAATAAATTATCGTTGGTTAGCAATGACCTAACTTGTTGAAAAATAAACTTTAACATTTTTTTCTAACTGGACCTTAGTCTTTGAAGTGTCAAGAATACACCATAATTTTTCCAAATTTTTTAATTGATTTTTAATAGTATAAAAAAATTATTTTATGTGATATACTCTCTTTTGAGGCGATGCTCGCATTCTGCAGCGGGCGCGCGGTCCTATTTTCAGCGTTAAATTAAAATTATGAATAATGAAGATGGAGTTCCGGTAGTTAGGACTTTTTTGTTGCAAGTTTCCTTCTCTTTAACAACATTTTTTCCAATTTCCGTTATCGCTTATAGTTTTTGAGTTATAAGCGAAAAACTAAATGCCATTTTTTTCATCTTTATTTGTTTATAATTTTTGCAATTTTTTATGTGCTAATAAAACATTTTAATACATTTTTGTAGACGTCGCGTCATTCCTAATCCAATGAGATATCGCTCATATTTTTAGGAGCTATTTCAAGAATTAACAGCTTTTTGAACTTGTGAATTAGACTAATAATATAGAAAAGTTGAGGTATATCCCAAAATAACACTGTCCTCTGTTGTACAATATGACTTTAATAGATCATCTGTGTTAGGAAAATATCAAACGTTATGTAGTTATAATATATATAATTTTAAATAAATATTTTAAGGTAATATATCGATTAGTTGCCTTTGAGTCTGGTGGTTTATTTTGCTACAAGGAATTTATGTTGTTTGGAAACTAAATTTAATATATTATGTTTTGTAAAACTGTCGGCAGTCTTTTGATTTCGTATTTTATATTACAGCCCATCAATTAACCACATTTAAAATACAATCCTTTATTTTTAGTTGGAATTTATTTTTAATAATTTATAGTGTAAATTCGCTGCGGTGTGGAGAGATAAAGCGCTTTTGAATATGATTCTTCGCATTTTGATTATCCTAAAGTTCTTCGGGGACCGCTGCGTCGCTTCCCCTCTGAAGCGGTAATGTTTATGTAAGTTGGAAGTCTCCCGCAGGAATTGTCTCGTCCTGAGCATACTACGTACTCTTTGTCATAACTACAATGTATATAGCGTAGGAATGGAAATGCGTTTCTATCATTTCACGTCATCTGGTATTAAAATATTTTTAGAAGATTTCATAGTTTTTGATAGTTGTAATACAGTTGCGTCAAAGTTCCGAATTTGGTTGATTAAGTAGTGCAGGAAAATGAGGAATCAACTTCGGAACCCTTTGTAACAGGGCAGACCCCTTTCCATCCTATTCTAAATTGTATCAATAATATATGATAAAAAGTCTTCTTCCTAATACCACGAGAGCTAGCGTCACAGAAATTTGTACTATTTGTAAATGGACAGAATGTACCTTAATAGGATGTCGATGAACCATTGAATACCCGCCCATCAGTCTGCTGGGCGGGGAGCGCTGCGTTTGGTGGCGAGAGGCGGTTTAGTCAATAACATGACGGCCGTACTGTCAAAAAACCGTTTTTGATTATCTCGTGCCGAGCTGAATTTCCGATTTTCCCGTCGCAAATTTACGACACCGGCAAAGTACCAATCTTTTTTTCTATAGAGGCATCACACGATCCTCCACTCGACGTATTTATTATACTCTTCGCAAATACAAAAAGAAGAGTATATTGCATTCGATCGGCTCGTTTCTAAAATCGGTAATATTGCTCGTAGAGAAAAAATGTTCATATCACTGTGTTGGTGATCGATTCTGAACAACTTTCAAAAGGTCCGTCCGTCTGTATATCTGTCCGTCCGTCCGTCCGTCACGTTTCTTGAAGTCCCATTGTATTGAAATTTGGAGAGTAGGTTAGTGTTGGCTAGAGGAAGAACCCTCTTGTTTTTTATCTTTAAATAAAATTGTTGTTAATTTGTGAAATGAAAAAAAAATTGTTTTGTAATTAAACAAAAAATATTTGAAGCTAATATCATTTACAAAAAAAAAACTGCGAAGAGCATCCTATAGAATGTGCAACAATTATATAACAAGTGTAGTAAATCGGCGAAGAGTATAATGGTTAGCTTGTTTAGTTCTTAACATTTGAAAAATTGATTTTTTGAAGTTTTGCCTTCTCCGACGAGATTATAGTCAATTTTAAGCTTGGTGTCCTCCGTAGCGGATCGTGCTAAGCGGCGACTACTTTTAAGTGAATCCCCGACTTCGAATCCCGCACAGTGCTACTTATTATTATTATTTTTTTTTTGCTTCTTGGCAGATGTTTTTGATTCTATAATTGCTCTTCGCTTATTTCTATGAGACTAACGTGTTAAAATTACATATTTTTATAATTTTGTCGGTACATAAGGAAGTAATCTTTCTAGTTTATCGTCTGTTCTTGAGTAGGCATGGTGGCGTAACGGCTAGAAGTCCTGATTCCTAAACATGAAATCCGAGTTCGAACCAAGTACGCGGATTTTTTTTAACCCCTTTTTACCTTTTCGGCCATAATCTGATACTAAAATATTACCTATAAGTATATCACATGAGTAAAAATTATTTTTATTTTCGTATTTGTTTAATAAAAAAGGGTTCCTCTCAGCTTCATTCAATTTCAAAACAATTTTGTTGGAATTCGATACAAAAAATTGTGCGAGAAAATGTATAATTCTAATTTGGATTTATTCAATCGACAGAAGCCGGATCTATAAAATCTTGATACATTTTTGTGAATCAAAACATACAGGGTTCGTCAAAATGAAAAAAAAAATAAATTAAATCATATTGTCTGTACGGTCTGATTCGACTGAAACTCGATATAATAGGATTATTGATGTCGCGTCAACATGGCGCACAAGTTTTATCATTTATCAAACGACAACTGAAAATCGGTATCTGAATGTAATCAAGGTCGCCGATTACAAATTTTCGATCGAAATTTAACAATTCAAAATGGCGGGGTCAACATGACGGACAAATTTGATCACTTACGGAAAATTGATATCTGAACATCATCATAGACACCTATTTTCATTTACACATGTGATATATAGGTAATATTTTATCATCGGATTATGACCAAAAATGTAAAAAAGGAAAAAAAAATTTCCAGGTGCGACAGACGATAAACTAGAAAGATAACTTTCTAATATATCGCCAATAAATCAGAAAAAATTATGAAAGTTGTAATTTTAACACGTTAGTCGCATAGAAATAAGCGAAGAGCAATTATAGAATCAAAAATATCTGCCAAAAAACAAAAAAAAATAAATAAATAAAAAAGTAGCTCTGTGCGGGATTCGAAGTCGGGAATCCACTTAAAAGTAGTCGCCGCTTAGCACGATCGACTACGGCGGATTCCAAGCTTAAAATTGACTATAATCTCGTCGGAGAAGGCAAAACTTCAAAAACATCAATTTTTCAAACTTTAAGAACTAAATAAATACGTCGAGTGGAGGATCGTGTGATGTCTCTACGGAAAAAGCAAGATTGGTATTTTGTCGGTGTCGTAAATTGCGACAGCAAAATCGGAAATTCGGCTCTGCACGAGATAATCAAAAACGGCTAATTTGACATTTGTGACAGTACCGCTGTCATGTTATTGACTAAATCGCCTCTCGCCGCCAAACGCAGCGCTCCCAGCCTGGCAGACTGATGGGTGGGTATTCAATGGATCATCGACAACCTATTAAGACACGAGTAAAATTGGGAAGCAAAGACGCTTAGTTTCCGAGAAAAAAAAACTGGCGTAGAACCAAGCCAGACTTGGTTCGATTCTTTTATTAGGTGATCGTGCACATGAAACCACTTTGACGACATTTTCTGGTGGTCAGGAACTTTTTAATTTCGAAAAAACTGTAAAAAAAATGATTTTTCCATGAAACATGTTTTTTAACGTCCCCACCGTTATATCTTTAAAAATAAATGTGCTATAGAACTGATTTTTTTTTAAATTGAAGTAGACACAATAACGCTTCTAACTATGTACAATGTGATTATAAAATATATTTTTTTTAATTGTTAAAATAATAGCAAACTTAAAGTTGTTATTTTCGTGAATGTATTTTTCAACAATCGAGAAAAATTTTTATTTATGAAAATATGTATATACATGCTGTGAACAAATTGAAGCCAATATATGAAAAAAGTTTTTAGAATCATAATTTTTTATGTGCAGGTTATAGTATGTAGTCACCGATTTTTTAAAAACGGGCTAAAGCATATTCTTGCACGCCCGGCTCTCATTATACTGCTTACCGCCTGCGGACTACGGTTGCTGGGTTCATGTGTACTAATCGGACTTTTATTAACAGCTCCAAAATAGGTACGAACCTAAGGTATAAACCTACCTTTTGTTGTTTTAATGAAAAACATATTTAAAAGCAGGTAAATATACATCATTGTTATAAAGTAAGTACCTACCTAATAAGTAGGTTATTACACATTTTTGATTGAATTAAACCAAGACGCAGGAATAAAACAACTTAATTTTTTTGCAACTATTTTTCTATTGACAAATGAGTATTTAGTTACGTAGGCCCTGCGTTAAAAGCATTCTAGTTCGTCTGTACATTCATCGAAACCTTTAAATAACAGTATTTAAAGTACGACATTACACTCGTTGCAACATTTTAGGCCTTCTTTAACACAATCATATTTTCGATTTTCACAATTTTTATCTGAACTATCTATCTAAATACTTAATGAAAATATTGTCCAAACGTCGCCGCGTCGTCACTTAAATTCCGTCCTGAACCATGTGCATTTATAAGTGTAGTTGGCATATTGCTTCTCTACGATATTCTAAGTTGATACATAAAACTGCAATAGTTAACTAAATGTATTAGGTAGGAAATGTATTATTTAAATATATATGTTTACCTTAAAAGAAGGGGTGGTGAAAGGTGCCTTCAGTTGAAGGAAGCTCCGTTTGTTGTTGTTGCTAATTTGATCCTTAGGTCGTTTAATATCTGAATTTGTTTGTTTTTGTACAGTACTAGAATCAATTTTGTAAAGATTTTTAAAGCTTCGTCTTTAGACAGCAATGGCAGTTCCGATAATTTTTGAAAAACAACAATATTCTTTGAGATAAACGCAGATTTTTTAAATATTTTTAAAAAACCATTAGTGGTTTCTCAACCAGTAAAACAATGAAGACAAGAACAAACTGTAGTTCATAAACTTTGCACTACCTTCTATATTGACAAAAATTGTCTACTAGTGCCGTGTCCAAGTTGCATAAATAAATTAGTTCCATTTAAGTCAGATAAAGTAAAATTAATACATCTATATCAACTGACTTCACCAATATTTGTTTGCTAAATTTAGTTTCGTACATTGCATGCAAAACCATCCTGGTATCTTGCTGTTTGCTAAATAGATTTTTGGTCATTTCTGAATGACGTTTATGTAGTGAAACTACTTTTCCGGTTAATTTAAATCCTCCATTAATATTTCGTATTCGATTAGGTACTGTGCAGCATCTGTTGCAAATCGGCGCGGCGCGGCTGTACTGTATGATTGCAAAAAACGTTCATGTTTTCAAAACATGTCTACCTATACAACAGTCTATATGATATTTTAATTAAATTTCATCGTTTAAAATATTATCTTTTCTGACACAATATTTCCGCGATGTCGTCTTTTTTCAGCACTAGATATTAGTGACAACAAACCTTGTATCCTAGGTCCTGGTACCATAGATTTGTCATAATCCCGCGCAATTTTCTTACAAATAATGCACTCCATTATTTTAGAAAACTAAATTGCGAATATTCTACAGCATCGCATTTATTTAAAAGTATTTATACGTATACTCTAAATCCCGCAAACTACTAATATACGATTCAAATGTATTGACCCCTCATTTTAACCGCGAATATCTCCAAAATGGCGGACCATGGAAAATTTGATAAAATATATGTTCATTATGTTTCTATTGTAAATTATTCACTGAAGTTTGAATAATGTACATTGGACGGTTTTAAGGTTCTACTAAGTTATATTGAAAAATGCCCTACTTTTTATGGAAATTTTGACCATACCAGTTTAAATTCATTATATCTTGAAAAATATGCCTACTATATGAATAAAATTTTAGATACCGATAAAGCACGGCATTTTTTGTACGAAGAAATTGTTTCATAATTTCTTATTCTATTTAAAATTCAATATTTTCCCTTTTTTTTTAAATTAAAAAGGTCCAGACCACGAAAAAATGTCGTGAAATACGATTTCATATGCCCAGTGACATGCTTAACAAAACCTACCATGTTTGACCTGGTTCTACGCCAGAAAAAAAAAACGGCACGATAGAGACTCGAATTCGCTCCTCTATAAGGCACATTCTGTCCATTTACAAATAGTACATGTCTTGTGACGCTAGCTCTCGGTCTATAAAGAGTGCCGCTGTAATAGTTATTAAACAATATTGGTGTAATATTACGGATTTTCGCCAATAACTTTTGAAATTTAATTTTACCGAAAAAACTGCTTGCGCCACTTGAAGGAGGAGGAAATTTTACGCAAATAATGTAAAAAAAAAAAAAAATTGTACGATCAAATACCTTGAAGATGTGAATTTGTTACCTAATTAAGGTCTAATATATGGCTTCATAGTAGGTGCGTGTGAGATAAAAATGGCTATAACTTTTGATTGGTAAAAGCAAAAGCAAAAAGAGAAATGCTTATTGAAGAAAGATACTTCGCTTACTCGTCCCATGTATTTAAATGATCAAAAACATATGTAAACAATTATTATTAACTAATAATTAGCATATAATCACTTATTTCAGTAAATCTTCTGTAAATTGCTAAAAAAAAATATTTTTTAAATTGAAATTGTGGATTGGTTTCCTGAAATGGTCAATATCAAAATGCATGTATTGAAAAATTTAAAAAAAAAATGTTTATTCATGCGCACCTTTTATTTCACGAATTTCGGGTAAACCAGCATTTTATTTTTTCCATGCATCAATAATGTCAATAGGTGTAAAATACTTATTGACATTCAGTAAATGATTAACTTACAGCTGAAAACCCATACTTTACGATAGAATGATTTAATTGATCAAAAAATAAAAATTTTAATGATTTCCTTATGAAATACTAACAAAATAATGATTAGTCTTTGAAACTATTGAATTCTTCAGAGCAATTAACTACCTGTTATTAAACAAAATAACTTTTATTAATGTTCTAAATACATGGAGGTTGTAGCTGAGATCTATATCTTTCAATATATGATTTTCTAGATTTTTTAAATAATTAGTTTAACCTTGTTTATAACATTATTTGGTAAAAAATTTGATTTCTTTGAAAATCATGTGAAATATAGCATACTTTACGTTTAAACACATAAGAAATTGTCTTTTAATATATGCCTGTTCAGATGTTTTAAATAATTCTTTAACCACTGTTTATAACATTATTTGGTAAAAAAGGGGGAACTCTTAGAAAATCATGGAAGTAGAACATGAAAATTATTTAAAAAACAGCTGGACGAATCACTACTTCCACATTCAGATTTTTCATCCAAGTCACCTTAAAAGAAACATCTTGACTAGATTCGCACTCTAGTATGTGGAAATTATTGGTCATAGAATGTTAATAATATTTGGGGGCAGATATCCTCCCACCCCTTCAATGGAATCATCTCAATCAGATGTCATTACAATACATACGTCTACTAACTTTCAAGTGAATATCTCAATTTTATGTTATTAATCCCATTAATAATGGAGAAGAGGTGGTGGGGTTTGAAAAATATTAGAAAGAAATCTGAGGCCTTGTATTCTAGTATATACACCAAATCCCAAATTTCTGTACTCTTGCCATCTTGATTTACTTATTTTCCCCATTTGCTTTGGTTTACCCCCCAACCCTTCAACGGAATCATCTCAAAATATAATCTACTTCCAGATTTCGTTATAATACATACGTATACCAAATTTCAAGTGAATACCTCAATTTTATTTTATCAACCCCTTTAATAATGGAGTAAGGGTGGTGGGGAGGTGAAAAATATTATTAAATAATTTGAGGCCTTGGCTTCTAGGACATACACTGAATTTCAAGTTTCTGTACTCTTACCGGCTCGCTTTACTTATCTTTCCCTATTAACCTCTACTTACCCTCCATCCCTTCAACGCAATCATGTCAAAATATAATCTAGTTTCAGATATCGTTAATACGCATACGTGTAACTTATTTTCCCCTATCTACACCTATTTAACCCTCAACCCTTCAATGGAATCATCTCAAAATATAGTCTAGTTCCAGATGCCGTTATAATACAGACGTGTACCAAATTTTAAGTTCATACCTCAATTTTATTTTATCAACCCCTTTAATAATGGAGTAGGGGTATTGGGGGGATCGAAAAATATTATAAAAAAAATATGTGGCCTTTGTTTCTAGTACATACACCGAATTTCAAGTTTCTGTACGCTACAGTTTGTTTACTTATTCTCATCCATTTACTCCTATTTATCTCCCAACCCTTCTACGGAATCATCTCAAAATATTATCTAGTTCCAGATGTCGTTATGATACATATCTGTGCCAAATTTCAACTGAAGTGGGTATCTCAATTTTATTTTATCAACGCCTTTAATAATGCAGTGGAGGTGGTGGGGTGTTGAAGCACATTATAAAAAAACTCGTGACAACGAAGTGATGTATAATATATCATCATGTATATTAAATATATCATATATTCATAAAGTATGTCATATTATATATGTATGGCATATATATTATTTATAAATATAAAATACAATAAATATAAAAATAGAATATAATATATAATACAAAGTGGTAAGTAGGTAAGTGGTAAATATGTGGAATGTTGAAAATTGGTTAGAGTTACATGCGTAGTATAATATATCTCAGTATAGAATAATTAAACTGGCAATTTCGAGTTGAAATTGAGTTCACGTTACCGTGAGCAATCATACATGGAACAGGCGGAGCGAGATACGAGGCACACGCAAGCGCTGAAGTCTGTGGGGCCGAATTCGCGCTTCCACAGCTTTAAAACCATTAATCGAGAAACTTCGTTGGGCATCTAAACTAAAGGTAATTACGTCTTCTATAATTTTTATTTAGAGTTTTACACTCGAAAGTTTCATTTAGTAGTTGAAAAATTGATAAGAACATTTTTTTTCCAAGCATCAACTTCTGCAATATCAATTCTACAAAAAAAATTAACTCAAAAATAAAAAATATGCAACTAGATATACACCTTTGGTTCTCATAAATTTTCTGAGAAAACGAACAGGAACGAAAAGATGGCAACCGGAAGCCAGGAGGTACCGTCCCGACTTTTTGGTTTTAAACTCTACCCATGTTCCCCATCCACATTGGCAGAAATCTCGATTCGTGCATTTTTTTCAAAAACTTTATAGTGTTTTCTGTTTATATGCATTAGATTAACCCCCGTAGAGTCACCCCCGAGCATCGCTGGTAAGTTTCGATATCAGATTGGGACTCAGCGACCTCGAAAACCCCCGGGAAACGATTTTCCCGCGATTTTTGAGCACTGAATTTTTCAGTCGATTTCATCCCCTTCCCACCACCGAAAAGCCACCCCCGAGCGTCCCTGGTACGTTTCGTTGTCAGATTTAGACTCAGCGACCTCGATAGCCCCCGGGAAGCGATTCCCATGAGATTCTCGCGGCTTTCTATCAATTTCTAGAATTTGTCAAAAATTTAATTTTAGATGCATTTTATGCACTCCCTATGCAATTTTCTTCGATATGCTTATTCACTATATGTACACTTTTTCCTAATATTTTTCAAAAACTGTGCCGAAAACCGCATCTCGATCCCAGCCGTATATCAAAATTCAGTTATTCCGGGCAAATTTGATCTAATTTCCCTGGTTTATATCAATAGATTTTAAAAATTCCATCGCATGGTTACTAGTAACTTAATTTGGTTCCTGGCTAGCAAAATTAATTATATCACTACATTTAGTATCCAGCAGGTGGCGCCCTTTGAATGTCCACACTCGAAATCCATGGCCCTATGCTCTCAAAAAAAGAAAACTAGCTGCCGTTCGCACAGGTGAAGCCTTTTTTTTATATATGGATATTAAAACGGTTACAAAGTAAATTTGACAACAATGGTCAAATAAATAAATACATGTATGCATAGATGCGAAGATAGACCATAGTATGCCTATGGTCTGAGTGGTTTATTATACTCTTCGCAAATACAAAACGAATATTGCATTTGGTCGGCACCTTTGGAAAGCAGAAGAAAATCGTCATATCACTGTGTTTGTGATCGAATTCTGGACAACTTTAAATATGTCCATCAGTCTGTCCATCCGCTCGTCCGTCACGTTTCTTGTAAGCACGATAACTTAAGAAAGAAAACTCCGTTTGTATTGAGACTTGGACAGTAAATTAGAGTTAGAGAAAGAACCCTATTACTGCTATACAAAAGTCATCAGTTAATAAAGAAGTTATTTAAATTTAAAAAAAAGTTTTGTAATGAAATAAAAAATCTCTAAAACTAACACTATTTACGATAAAACTTCGAAGAGTATCCCGCATAATGTGCAACAATTATATAAAAGTTCAATAAATCAGCAACTAGTATAATGTTTACTATAGTTAGGTACTCTGTCATCTCCACACAGACTATAAACGTATTGAGAAAAATTGAAGATAGGGGATGGTTGCAACTTCTTTATTTGAAACTTTCTTTTCTAGGATTAGCAGTTAATTTGTTATACGCCTAGCAGTTATTGGAAAAAGCAACTTGCGAGGTGTGCACTTCCAGCGTTACCAACGATTACTATAACGACAACAAGTTCATAAATGATTTCAAACAAATAAATTCGGCATTTACCTTGAACTAAAAGTAATAATTTAAACATGGTCTAATTTTTCGGTCTTAAGTGAAAAGTGTGATAACTCCCCGACTTTGTTTTGATCAAATGAGGGTAAACGTGAATTAGAAACAGCGCTGTCCTAATCGACGCTGGTTTGTCAACCTGTTGTTCAAGACAAATTCCAGACCAAATCCAATAAAATTAATGAAAGTTTGCAACATGAATAAGGAGGTCTCGATTAAAGCTCTACTGGTGGTAATGTGGCACACGTGCTAGTTCCGCTTCGAGGTCAAAGTTCTAAGTGATTGATGGGGGTCTAAAGTGATAAGAACCGCAGTGAGGTCTCCGGATGACCGGACACATTCTTGAACGCACCCCGGACTCTATTATACAACAGAATGTCGTTTATGGATACTGGAATATCTAGTAGTAGGGTGTCTGCAATATGCTGAGAGTATAATGTCCACAGGTATTGGAATTAGAAACGGGATGGAGTGGAAATCGATGTGTTTCTGAATTGCACTTTGGAATTTACAAATATAATAATTGATTGAAAGTTCTTACGTATAAGTTCGGTACTTCCAGATGCACGTAGTGGAATGAAAGTATAATACTCCATTTTTTTTTTTTTTCAAATAGGTTTAGAATGTCATGAAATGTAAAAATGTTAAATTTGAGCAAAAAACAAAATTTCTGTCTGCTTTAACTTTCTTGTGCCCACGATTACTCTGAAACGATTTACGATATTGACTTATTTGGTACATGTATGGAGTACAATGTGAACTAGAACTAGATTATATTGAGGATATTTCCGTTGAAGGGTTGGGGGATAAATATGGGTAAATAAGTAAAGCAAGCTACTGAGAGTACAGTGGAACTTGAAAATTGGTGTATATGCTAGAAGCCCAGTCATTAGAGATATTTACCTTTAAACAAATCTGAGGCGGATGGTAAACAATAATATCAGATAAAGTTTACATGAAAAAAAATCAGAAACTTTTTTGTTTCGGTATTCTTTCAAAATTTTTAACATGAGTCGACCTGTGGGAAAATAAAAAATATTATTAGAAATAGCAAACATTTTCACACAAAAAATATATTTGATTTATTGATTGATTGATTGATTTGCCAGCGTAAGGTGGGCATTGCTGCCAATTCCGGTGCAGGGAGATTTGTTCCACCACGCAGCCCGATCGCCCACCGATCATCCCACCGTGTGCCAGAACAAACCCCCAGTGCTTTTATATACCGCCGGACCAGCTGCATACGCTGGATTGGACATTGGACATGCTTGTTGTCAGCAGCGAGAGCCGCATGACGCATGGGGTAGGAGTATAGGATGGAGCGTGTAGGTGTTTGTGAGATGTTTCTTCTTGTTTTCCTTCTGTCTTCATCGGATGGAAAGTGTAGGCGTTTGTGAGATGCTTCTTTTAGGTTTTCGTGCTTCTTTTTACTTTCAGGTTTTTGTGATATGCTTCTTCTCAGTTTCTGTCTGTGATCATCATCTTCTCTCCTATTCTACTTCTGAGTTTTCTGTTTCTTCTGTTTCTAAGTCTGGCAGTGTGTATATCCTTGATATTTCTTTATTGTATTCCATTTTTTGTTGTGCCAACTTTTCCCAGTGTGTATAATCCTTCCCTAGCTTATTCATAATCCTCTCGATTGTTGTAATCCATGTGTAGCATGGCCTCCCTATTTTCAGTTTGTTGCTGTTCATTCGCAGCGCTTTCTTCAGTAGGTGTGTCGTGTCCCGTCTTTGGGCATGTCCCCAGTATTTCATTGCGTATGATTCTATTATTTTGATTATTGTTCTTCCCTCTAGTAATGTTGACGTTTTCTGTCGTTTTTGTGGTTTTCCTGTTTTTGCTAGCAGTTGGATAATGTCCCTTTCAGCTCTTCTCAGGCTTCTTCGGTTGGCCTTTATCGTTGCTGCGTTTTTGACTCCATATATCATCGTAGGCATTATGATGGTCGTGTATACCTTTTTGGTTAGGCACCATGGTGGTTTGTTGTCCTCAATAAAGGGTAGTAGAGCTCTTGTGACTCTGTAGGCTGTTTTGACTTGGTCCAGAACTGTGGTGAATAGTCGGGGGGATAGGGGACATCCTTGTTTGACTCCTATATTCTTCATTTTTGATTCCGTCGTCTGTCCAAACCATTGTATTGCAGTGTTTTCTGTATATTGTTTTCCTGTGGCCTTTATTTTCTTTAGTTTTTCGTAATTTCTTTTCGTGTCTTTTCTTGTTGGGCTCATAGGGGATTTGTTCCTTTTCAACGTTTTCCTCGCCGCTATTTTGATTTTTAAACCCATTGCTGACCAATTTAGTTCCTTTCCTGTTAACTGTTTTTCTATCTCCTCCTGGTATTTCTTTTTTATTCCTTTGTTCTGTAGCAGTGAGATGTTCCATGTGTCATTTGCTGTTTTGTTGTATCTTTTTTTTTCTTTTTTTCTTCTTGTTTCTTTATTAGTAGTGTTCCATATAATATTTTGTGATCTGTTTTGACGTTTGTTGCTTGTTTTGCCTTAATATTTTTGACCCTGTCCCTTATTTTTCTATCCACCTATCCACTAGGATATGGTCTATTTGAGAGTTGATGTTTCCTTTACTCCAGGTATTAAGGCAGGTTAGGTTCTTGCTCCATGTGTTTCTAACTGTTAGATCTAACAGATGTGCCAAGTTTTTTAGCAAGCTTCCATTATCGTTTGTCCATGTGTGAAGTAAGGTTTTTCCTATGATATTCTTGTCTTCATGTGTTTGGTCGTCCTTTCCTATATGCGCGTTGAAGTCTCCTAGTATTATTGTGTTCATTTTTCTATTCCTATTTCTTCTAGTCTCTTGGGTAATCTGTCTGAATACTCGTCCTGCCCGTTTGTCGGAGGGCACATGTACTCCTAGTATGCATATGTTTTCCTTTCCAATTTGTAAGTCTGCCATGGTTATGTTTTCGTTGTCTTTATCTGGATATGGGTGTTCCGTCTTATTGCCCATGCGACTCCTCTGCTGTTTTTTCTTTGTCCCTCCACTTAGATGCCATTTGTAGTTTTGAGTAACTGCAGTTCCGTCTATCGTGTGTGTCTCTTGTATGCATGCAACGTGTATGTGTTCCATGATAAGAACCTCATCGATTTTTTCTCTTTTCTCTCTCGTTATGCATCCTCTGACATTCCATGTCGCCAGAATGATGTCATCGTGTTGTAATTCTTGACTGTTGGCATCCTCTGTTCTTTGTGATATTTGGTACATGTTTATGTGCGTTGCTTCCTCTAATTCTGGGCGGGGTGTTATAGCCCCAGTTCGAGCGTATGTTTCTTCTGGTTGTTCTGCTTCATGTTTTTCTTGTGCAGTAATCGCGCTATCGTAGTGATTTCTTTCGTTTCAGTGCTTCCTATATACTATCTCTAGTGGTGTGTTCTCTCTTCCCTGTTGGTTAGTAGTATGGAAGCTTATATGCTCTCCTTCTTGATGTACTATTATTGTCCTGTTTTTTATATTTGTTGTTACTGCAATTGTTTCCTGACCCCCCCCAAAAACCTTCTCTTCTCAGATCTCGAATGAATGCATTTATTTTTCCCGTATTAGAGTTGTATCTATTGTAACGGGGTGCTAGTTCATGGATGGATGCCTGCATGAATGGCATGAAATGGTCTAAGTGATTTTCGATATAGTCAGCTACTTGTTATCGTAGGGTTTTCGTCGCATTGGTATGTACCTGTGATGTTATATTTTCTCCCTCCAGTTGGTGGTTTAATGCTCCATATAGGCAGTTTCCGTCGCCGTCGATTTTTTGTACCAGTAATTGACGTGTTCTCGTTTCAGCGTCCTGTATTAGTGTGTCCATTTTATTTGCCTTGTTTTTCAAAACCAATATTAGCTTGCTGTAAGAGAGTCTTTTTATTATGTTATCTGTATCGCGGTAAAATAACTTTTTACAGCGAGTTGCAAATGAGAAAGCGGCCCGAGAGAAACCTCCGCACACCCTGTATATTGTTTTGATTTTTGTAGTGCCTAATTCAAACTGCCGTTTTCCAAATGGGAATAAAAAAGATATTATAAAAGTAAAGTACAAATAATACTAAAAAATAGAGGGCAAACATAAATAATAAATCATGAATTAATTAAGTAATTAATCAGTCAGTTAAATAAAGGTATAATATCTTATCTTTCTTTCTTGTAGTAGGCTGGTGATGTTTGTTGAATCTATGGAACTCCACTTCATGCGAATTGTTTATTTACACTTTCCAAGAAAGCACTGGGGTTCTGGTGCCAACGTCTAATTTTATATTACTTGACACTGATATATTTATTACCCTGGCACTTCAAGAGGTCTTTTTGGGTACAGACAGGCTTATCGTAACACGCCGCACTTACTATTATATTACAGAAAGCCCTGTATTCACCACACGCAGAATTTCTGGACCTATCGATGGCCTAAATTTTATATAAATTAGCGGTGTTTGACCATGTGTTTTAGAGCTTATTTCGAGAGCGTTCTTCGATGCGTCTGTACACTTTGAGAAACTCAACCGAACTCCCACACAAAAAATATATCTACAAAAATTTCATTTAATGCCACGGATTTTCCATGAAAAATTAGTGAATTGGAGACATTGGATAAAGCGCGGTGCAAGGTTGCCAGTGAGTCTTGCAGTAATTGGCGCCCGAATAACCCTTTGCCAGACAAACAAAATTTACAGAACTTACAAAACTAAGGTATCATTTTTAAGCTGGAAGTCTTACCTTTCTTATGCATATAATTGTATATTAATATAGCGTTAATATGTGGAAACAAATCATCAATATGCAATATGTATATAATACATATTATATTTCGAAAATTACATCATTTTTGTATATTGTGTGATAATCCGTAGGAAGTACTCGCATTTTTTTTTGGTGTTCGGAAAATTTTCGAAATATGTATCAGTTTGAACTTCATTAACTTACATTTGCTTAAGTTAATGTAGTATAAATAAACAGTACTTCCGAAATTATTATAATTTCGTAATTTCTGAATTTGTTGAATAAATATATATACATATACATCGGAAATCACTTAGACAAACAAATTCAGTTATAAAGTAAAACATAACAGATTTTCAAATACACAAAAAGAGAATTATATAGTTCTACTTATTTTTCTATATATTCAGTGCATCACGTGATAAGCAAAAATGCCGATATTTACAGTCTCGTGAATGTAGTTCGCTAAGAAAAATGATGTAAATTTTGATACCTACAGAATAAGTAGACAAGAATATCACGTATAATTAGAATAGGCACATTTGTCTACCTGTATATTAATACAAAGCACTGTATTCAGGTACCAGCGCGGAAGCGTCGGCTTCGCTCGACTCCTGTTTTACTGCTATTATGTTGTGTATGACTTTTTATAGATTAAATATCATTTATAATAACTATTTTTTATTATTTCCTCTTATAATTATTGTTTAATAATGCCATTTTCACAATATATTTGGTACCTAGGGTAATATTTTGCAAATATGTGCTATACGCAGATTAGCACCTCGCTTGCTCCACTTCTTCTGCTTCAACAATTTTTTACGGAAATTCTGTGACTTTAATAAAACATTTTGTAGACATTTTTTGCTTAAAAATGTATGCTCCTTATGAAAATATATTTTATTTTTATATGTATTTACATACATATCGACCGTTGGTCGGTCTGTCTATAACTTTATTTATGCGCACGTTTTCTCAGCAACGGTTTGAGATATTGCCTTGAAATTTGGTACCATATATATCTTGACGAGATATGGAACTAGATTTTATTTTGCCTTAGTTTCGGTTAAGGGTTGGGGGATAAATAGGGGTAAACAAGGGAAAATGAGTAAATCAATCTGATAAGAGTACAGTAATTTGGAATTTGGTGTATATACTAGAGGCCAAGGCCTCAGATTTTTTAATAATATTTTCAACCCCACCACCACCCCCTCTTCATTTAAGGCTTAATGAAATAAAATTGAGATAATCAATTGGTACATAACGACATCTGTAATTAGATTATATTTTGAGATGATTCCGTTGATAGGTTGGGGGTTAAATAGGGGTAAATATTGGAACATAAGTAAAGCAAGCTGGTAAGAGTACAAGAACTTGGGATTTGGCGTATATACTAGAAGCCAAGGCCTCGGATTTATTTATAATACTTTTGAACCCCTCACGACCTCCACCCCATTATTATGGGGGTTGATAAAATAAAATTGAGATATTCACTTGAAATTTGGTACACGTATCTATTGTAATAACATCTGATTGAGATGATCCCGTGGATGGGGTGGTGGGTATAAATTGGGGAAAATAAATAGAGCAATCTAACAAGAGTCCAGAAACTAAATTTTTGGCGTGTATGCCCCGAATAATATTAATATTCTATGAATAATTATTTCCACATACGAGTTCAAATATAGCCAAGATGTTGTCCCTTAAAGAAACTTGGATGGAAAATCTGGATGTGGAAGTAGTGATTCCTTAGGAAGCGGTTTATTTTTCATGACATTGCCGCCCACACTATCGTTCTCTTCATGTACTTCTTTTTGATATAGACAAAAATAAATTTTAAATTTTTTAAAACCAATTTCTTCCCACTTATAATTTTTCTAAAGAACAAGTGAATTTTGCTCATCAATATTTTGCCCAAAAATAAGTATTATTGGTGTATTAAAAGTAAACAAATAACAAATAACGCAATTTTATCAACACCAACTGAGAGCCGAGATATGATATTATTTGCATTATGGCCATTTATAAACAAAACTAAGTGATATAATGACTTGAAATTTGCACATTTTCTAATATTTAAACTTTTTATTGAACATATTACAATTTTCTTGTCATATAAATCGAATTGAAGGTGCTTTTTTTCCGCTTCGGTACACTATGTACCGAAATGAAAATTTATTTCAATGGCCTTATTTATATTAACGTTCTGACGGAGTTCAGCTATTGCTGTTCTACCACTCATTCAGGCATGTACACATAATATCAACACAACAACCATTCCCTGCGATATTGCCATCTACAGCATCTGAGACTCGAACTCAGGAGATATAACAGCGACTAGACATGTTGTGTCACTCAACAGCGGTCTAGCCCACTGCTCGGTAACACATGAAAAATGCCACTAAACATCCATACCCTGGCCAGGATTCGAACTCGGGACTCCATGGTCGCAAGCCATTTTTTTCCATTTAAGTATTTTATTGTCTATTCATACATCATTAATTTAAGTTTAAAACTAGGCATTTCAAAGATTTCAATACATATACAGGGTGGACCATTAATAATAGGCCATAGTGCAGGGGTATATTCTTTGTGCCAAAATATGAGGATATAACTAAATATGCTTTAGTAAAATGTTGCTGTGGAAAAAGATACTGGGTGTCAAAATTCAAAATAGTTTTTCGTTTTTTTTTTGCAATAACCCAACTGATTTTCGCCAAATTTGCTAGATGAACTTTTTTTGTTCTAAGAAACGATGACTTATGTATTACATCACGTTAGATCATAGATGGCGCCGCAGAACCTGTATCTGATGATGAATTTTTCTCATATTTTTTAGGGACTAAACGTTGTGGTACTTCTGACCAGAGAATCTGATGAGGGCGTCGTTTCCACGTATAAAAGGTACACTCGATGGAACTTGATAAGTCCAGCCGTTTTCGAGGAAATTTCCGTTAAACATTTGAATAGTTTTTTTAAAGACAAATTCAAATTTAATGAAACAAAGTGTATTTATTGAAAAAAGTAGAAAAGTTAAGGGAAAACAAAATCATAATAACAGCGTAAACTCTTCCTCACTTTCTTATGAACTAATGGAGTATTTTCATGGTATTGAGATAAATACATAAATCAAAAGATTGTGCAAAATAAGAATCTAATCTTATTAGAAGACCAAAAAATAACATAAAAGATGACTTAAAGACACTAGTATTTATTGTGCATACTTTCCTCCCATGCAAAAACCCAAGTGTTGCAACTTGAGTAAATTTTCAATATGGCCCCCACCTACTTCTATTCCTTTTTTAATTATAAAATACATAAATATAAAATAAAAAACACATTTTCCTGTCCTCTAATAAAATTGGCTGCGTTTTATATTTTGTTCCACATTTCTTCTCTTGAATTGATAGTATTTGCATAGACTAAGGACTTCATATGTCCCCACATATAATAATCCAAAAGATTATAATTAGGTCTCCTTGGTGGCCCAGCAAACTCACTTCCTCAACCGATTCATCTGCGTGGCAAAGTCTCATCAAGATAATTCCTGACTTCAGTGGAGAAATGAGGGAGAGCTCCATCTTGCATGAACCACATTCTGTTCCGTATGTCTAACATGAACGCGTGTAATATATCAGCAAGAGTATTTTGAAGAAGTACTGTCCATTTAAATTTGAAGGAAGGACATATGGTCCCAATAACTGATCGCCGATAATACCACATCAAACGTTAATCTTAAATTCGTGTTGAAAATGCCTTTCTTTAACGGCATGAGAATTTTCTACTTCCC
Organism: Stenurella melanura; assembly: GCA_963583905.1. Taxonomy (NCBI): domain Eukaryota; kingdom Metazoa; phylum Arthropoda; class Insecta; order Coleoptera; family Cerambycidae; genus Stenurella; species Stenurella melanura. The sequence continues at coordinate 89,588,454 of OY757309.1, forward strand.
AGTAATGAGTATTTCTCCAGTTAAAAACGCCTCGGCGAGTAAAAGTTGCTTCGTCGGTAAATAAAATGTTCTTAACAAAATTTCGATCCCTGTTGAGTTTATTTAGAACGAATTGACAAAATTGTAGCCTTTGTGGAAGATCCCTTCGAAGTAAGTTTTGTACAGGAGTGAAGTGATATGGGTAGAAGCGTTATTTGCGTAAGACTCTTAGAACAAATTGTTTATTCACCCCTGTTGCCGCTGATAAACGACTTGAGCTGACTTGAGGATCTTCATCCACACGAACTAAAATTTCTAGTTCTTGATCTGGAGTAATTCGTTTCGGTCGTACTACATCATTTATGGCGAAATGAACCCGTTTCTCCCAAACGACGAAACAGATCTTTGAAAATCTTATGGTCTGGGTATTCTATTTAGATATTGAAATGAGTATCTCTCTATTTAAAGAAATTTGTCTTTCACAAAAATTATTCAAATGTTTAACGGCAATTTCCTCGAAGACGGTTGGAGTTATCAAGTTCTACCAAGTGTACCGTTTATACGTGGAAATGACGCCCTCATCAGATTTTCTGGTCAGAAGTACCACAACGTTTCGTACAAAAAAAATATGAAAAAATTCATCATCAGATACAGGTCCTGCGGCGCCCTCTATGATCTAAAGTGATGTAATATATAAATTATTATTTCTAAGAATAAAAAAAGTTTATCTATCAAATTTAGTGAAGATACGCCAAGAGGCTGTTGAGGTATTGCAAAAAAATGAAAAAATAATTTGAATTTTGACACCCTGCATCTTTTTCCACAGCAGTATTTTACTAAAGCAGATTTGGTTACATCCTCATATTTTGGCCCAAAGAATGTAGCTCTGCACTATGGCCTATTATGAATGGTCCACCCTGTATAAGTACATGTATAAAACATCGCTATTAATCAACTGATAAATACGAAAAACGATGGAGCCGTTGGAGAGACTGGTGACTTTGTAGATCTTATTTTAATTAAAACCTGCTATCAAACATTCCTTAACAATTAATGCCTTTTATCTTGAAGATTTTTTTTCCATTCGATTAAAAAAAAATAAAAATAGTTCTGGGGTAGCGGTGAAGAACATAAATAATCTTTATTTTTCATGTAGTAAAATACAGAATAAAAAACCTACTTAGGGGAATTGTCCTTATCAGAAAAGCTGGTGTTTGCGTGATTAAGTTTTGTATGTTAAAAAATCATGGTTATAGGGTATCGACGGGTTAGGGGGCATGGTCGCAAACCACCTTAGCACTGCGCCACTGAGCTGGCGCACGATCTACTTCTGCACTTTAAGACACTCGATCAGTTTCTTTAAAATATCTGCAATACGGTTCAAGTTATCATAATTGTTTAAAAATGGACTCTCTCAAATGTTTTTGTTTTGCAACTTGACATATTGACCAAGAAGGTTCGGACAAATCTAGTTTTCATCGCAGGTTCGTTACGAATAATTTGTTTCTCTTTCTTTATTGCGATGCGGTTTATACAACCAGACATAATTTTGAAACTGTAAAAAAGACAATTTTGAACATTCTTTTGGTTAAACAAAAGCTTTGCACCTCACGAATTTAATCCAAACTTTTTAACTACACTTCTTGTGTTCGCAACAAGTTCCAGCAAAAAATTGCTCTAGTAAAACAGCTCCCTAGAAACTTTAGTTTTACTCCACTAATAGTGATTATTATTACTTTTTTTCCAACTTCATATCTTAAAATTATTATTTGTAAATATAACAAACATTAATGATAAATCTATACAGCCATTCATTTTGTTATAAATCAAATTCCATGTTAACGCTGTTAACGTTGTAAACGCTTCTTTATGAAATATGGCTAAAGCTGAGAAATAAATTGCTTACACGTTCCGCAAGTTGTACATGAACATGTTTCGCGCTCTATTCAACTATTAGTTCGCTAACTAATAGTGTAAATCGGTTCTAATTACAAAGTTCGAGCTAATAGTACTCCCACATAGCGATAGAGCAACTTGACATTTGACACATTAATTTCAGTAAGTTGTGGGTAAGGTTATAATATAATACCTTTAGAATAATTTAGTTCAAAACTTTAAACATTCTGGTAAAACAAGTTACTCCTGAACCTATTTGTAAATTAATTATTTAGGGACTAACAATAAAACGTGTCTGTAATACGCCACTTTACTAAAAGGAAAGTTCTAAATATTCACCGACAACCTTTCGACAGATCTGTCTGCAGTTTTATACCCCTTTCATGGATTTTTAGGGTCGTAGTCGTGTTATTCCCTTTATTTATATTTCAAAGTACTTATAGTGGTGTACACTTGGAGACGAAAAACTTTATTGTACTCTTCGCAAATACAAAACGATCGTTGATCGTTACATTTCTAAAACCGGTAATATTGGTCGTAAAGAAAAAAATTTCAAATAACTGTGTTAGTGATCGAATTCTGAACAACTTTCAAAATGTCCGTCCGTCTATCTTGTCTGTCCGTCCGTCCGTCCGCCTGTCACGTTTCTTATAAGCATGATAATCTAAAAATGAAGAGTCCGATTGTATTGAAATTTGGACAGTTTCGTGTTAGCTTGACAAAGAACCCTTTTAAACAAAATTGTCAATAACAAAAAAGTTGTTAATTATTTAAATTTAAAAATATGTATTTTTTTTTATGTTTTACAATTAAACAAAAACTGTCTAAAACTAATAGCCCGGGAGGCAGCGACAGTTTTCGTGAAATAATTTCTATAAAGCTAGTTTTTTTTCCAAAAAGAGTTTAGATAGTATCTATAATGAAGGTGCAATTCTACCAAACTATCAGTGGTGCATAAATGAGTAAAAAATTAAACAACATGTCGCAAAAAAAACAGATGGGCGAAAATTTCGTTTTTCGAATTGTCACGAATCGTCAAAAAATGACGATTCGCCTTCGCTCCTGCCGGCCCCAATTTTCGCTTTTCACCTCGTGATTCACATTGAACGGTCATTGCAGATTTTCGCCTCGCCATCGAGACATAGAACGGGTCTCCGATCGCCGTACTTATTCAGTTCTTACGTTTGGAAAATTGACGCGATCGTGCTAACCGGCGACTATTTTTAAGTGGTTTCCCGAGTTCGAATCCCGCCCGAGAATACTTTTTTTTTCGTTTTCAATTTTTTGGCATATATTTTTGATTCTATAATTGCTATTCCCTCTATTGCATTTCTCGGATAAGTTTTGCATTTTCCGCCGCGGAATATTAATCTGCACTATTTCGATTAAAAATCACATTCTACCTCCTCTATAGGATGGCTAAATCTTTGGTAGACGTTGCTGAAATCACAGAGCATAAAAAATCATTTCTTACAATGAAATCTATAAAGGAACGTGAATTTATTAATTAGTAATATGCTGAATGTATTTTTTTGGGATTAATAAAAAATATAAATTGAAAGAGAAATTTCCTTACCGAAACATAGAATATAATTCAGTAAATAATAGCTTATTAACAGATCTATAAAAATCCTGTTTGTTCATTAAAACTAATGAGGAATATAATTGTCGTGATTTGACTACGTATTGCTGGTTTTGCAACGTCTACCGTAGATTTAGTCACCCTATAGCGGAGGTAGAATGTGATTTTTAATAGAAATAGTGCAGATTAATACTCCGCGGCGGAAAATGCAAAACTTCTCCGAGAAATGCAATAGAACGGAGCGAATAGCAATTATAGAATCAAAAATGTCTGCCAAAAAATTTAAAACGAAAAAAAAATTCGCCGATTAGCACGACCACAAGTCAATTTTTCAAACGTAAGAACTGAATAAATACGGCGATTGGAGACCTGTTCTATGTCTCGATGGCGAGGAGAAGACGGGCAATGACCGGATAACGTTAATTGCGAGGTGAAAATCGAAAATTGGAGCCGGCAGGAGCGAAGGCGAATCGTCATTTTTTGACAATTCGTGACAATTCGAAAAACGAAATTTTCGTACATTTATTTTTGTGCAACATATTTAATTTCTAACTCATTTATGCACCACTAAGAGTTTGGTAGAATTACACCTACATTATACATACTATCTGAACTCTCTTTGGAAAAAAATCCAGGTATAATATTATTTACAAAAAACTGCGAAGAGTATTCTATAGAATGTGCAACAATTATAAAGTGCAGTAAATCGGTGAAGAGTAAATGGTTAGCTTGTTTGAAAATCGAGTAGACTTAATTTTTTTTTCATTATCATTGGCCAGGCCTCAACTTCGTTATTATACTCTTCGCAAATACAAAACGAAGAGTACATTGCATTTGATCGTCACATTTCTAAAACCGGTAATGATCGAATTCTGACTACAACTTGTAAAATGTCTTTACGTCTGTCTGTCCGTCTGTCTGTCTGTCCGTCCATCCGTCCCAGCGTCACATTTCTTGTAAGCACGATAACTTAACAACGAAAAGTCCGATTGTATTGAAACATGGAGAGACAGGTAGTGTTAGAAGAAGAAACCCATTGTTTTTTAACAAAATCGATTGATAAATAAAAAAATTATTAATTATTATTTGTTTCAAAAAATATATTTTTTTATGTTTTGTAATTAAACAAAAAAATATCTAAAACTAGTATTATTTGCGACAAAAACTGCAATCAATATCCTATAGAATGTGCATCAATTATATAAAAAATGCAGTGCTCAGAGTATAATGGTTAGCTTGTTTTAAATGAAACACCCTTTTGATCGATACACATCTGAATTCTATTCCTAAATGAATTAGCGTTTCTCCCAGCATCTGCAGAGAAATGGACACAAAGGCATGTCTGATCCTATTTTTCATGTCATCAACAGTGGTAGGAGTGTCACTCTCATTTGAATCTTAGAATACAGATGACCATCACGAATTAGTGGTGGTCGATACTAGTAAAATTTGTCTATCGATAATTTCGATAATGGTAGCCCGTACTATCGGAACTATCGATAGATTAACGATAGTATGAAAAACGCTGTCGGGTTGAAAAAATTATAAATTTTATTTAAACAAACACATAACACAAAAGTAAATAGATAATTCATCAAGTGTTGTCAAACCAAAGGAAAGAAATAATTTTGTTTTGTTGCTGGACTTGCTTTGCCGATTTCGGTTATTCGGTTTACGCATATAATTTATATTACTGGTGTCTGTTTTATAATTTAATTTATAGAGAGGTAAATAGTAGAGACCTATTACATACGCGATAAACAGAGACGAGTTCAAAACCACAAACCTATGTCTTCAAAGTAGTAAGTAGTAGTAGTGTAAAATGTATGCCTGGACGCACTCACGTATCACGACAAAATCTAATATCGATACTATCGCAGTATCGAACACCTCTAACGAATATATGATCTTAGATGTTTTCGAGGAGTGTTTTACACGAATGTTGGATATTATTTCTCTGTGATCTGTAATAGTAATGGATGATGTAATATTCTATTCAAATGTATTGACCCCTTATTTTAACCACGAATATCTCAGAAACGGAAGAGCAGGAAAAATTTAAAGAATGATGTGTTCATTTATGAGTCTATTCTAAATCAATCACTGAAATTAATGTACATTGAACACTTTTGAAGTTCTGCTAAGTTATATTGAAAAATGTCCTACTTCTTAGGAAAATTTTGACCATATCAGTTTTAAATATATATACAGTCCCCATCAATTAAATGGATACAATCCATGCTAAGAAGTCGATATGGGGGGGGGGGGGAGTCCGCCACTGGGATTGCAGTCAAGGATTGTCCACAAGGTGGAGTTTTTTCGCTCTTGCTGTGGTCAATGGTGGTTGATGACAGGATTATGCTGATGACCTGGTTATTACTTAGAGAGGTAGGCATGAGGTCATGATCTCAAATCTCATGCAATCGCCTTAAACATAATATCCAAATGATGCTCGTAAGAGGGCCTCAGTGTCAATCCGAGCAAAACAGTTATTGTTCCGTTTACCAAAAGGAGAAAACTAAGTTTAAGAGCTCCTGTGTTAAATTGAACAGTGCTGAATTTTTCCAGGGAAGTTAAATATCTAGGAATAATTCTGGATCAAAAACTTATCTGGAACTCACATTTAGAAAGAACACTTATCAAAGCCACTGCGGCTATTTGGACGTGCCGCAGGCTGTTTGGTAAGACTTGGGGTCTAAAACTGAAAATGATCTGCTGGTCTTATCTTTCGGTTGTGAGACCCATGGTAACCTATGCATCATATGTGTGGTAGCCAAAAACTGAAGAAAAACTAACACAAGAAAAGTTGCAGAAGTTGCAACGCCTTGCGTGCTTAGGGATTACAGGAATAATGGGCTCTTGACCCACAGCAGCTATGGAGGCAATGCTAGACCTACTGCCTCTGCATTTACATGTAAGGAAGGAGGCAGCACTCAGTGCCCTAAGGCTGCAGCATGTATTCTCTTTCAAACCAGGCGATCTGGTTGGTCACTTAAGGATTCTGGGGTTAATTCAGCTGGAATCCACGACCAAGCCCACTGACTCAATGCCAATGCCAATCAAGCGGGACTTTGACTGCCGTTTGATGTGCTAATTAAGAGCCTTCAGACGAGCAGGGTCGAAGCCCTGTAGTTGGAGAAGGGGTCACTCATCTAATACACAGATGGATCGAAGATGGCTGAAGAGGTTGGTGTGGGCGTTGCGGGGCCTAATTGTAAGCTATGAACAGCCCTAGGTAAGACCCCAACCATCTTTCAATCAGAAATCTATACTATAGATCTATGTGCCCAGGAATGTATAAGCAAAGGCATTCGAAGGGCAAAGATCTATATACTTTCAGATAGCCAGGAAACGTTAAAAGCTCTATGGTCCTACTACTTTGAGTCTAAAATTTCCTCATGAATTAGCCGACACCCTTGCAAGAAAAGGTGCTGAAGCCCCATTTTTTGAGCCCGGCATCCACCGTTTTGTGGCTTATCCAAGGGGCACATAACAGAGGAGATCCTAAAATGGGAAAAGGAACAGAGAGAATCCTACTGGAGGAATACATCAAGCCAAAGATAAGCGAAAAAGTTTATCACTTACTCGACAAAGAATGCCACAAGGTTTCTCGGACTCGAATAGTCCGACTTAAGGCCTCTTGAGGGGCTATTGCTCCTTGAGATATTATCTCAAGAATATGGGCAAGGCAGATAATGATATGTGCAGATACTTCAATAGAAACTCCGGAACATATTCTTTGCGAATGCAAGATGTTAGTCTGCACTAGGCTAAAGTACCTAGAAAAGGTGGAATTAACGCCTGAAGACATAGGGAAAGTAGCCCCCAGGAAAATCACAAGCTTTGTAAAAAGCTTGGGAGTCCTGGGCAACAACTAAATGTAGGGTAATTCACAAAAGATCTTTTAGGTTGACATGAGGAAGGGCTGGGCGAGCTGAGCGACCCCCTAAACAATTTGCAAATCCATTATATCTTGGGAAATATGCATACTATGTAAATCATATTTTAGACACCGGTAAAGCATGGCATTTTTTGCACGAGGAAATTTAATTTTCATAATTTTTTATTTTAAAATTTTGCAGTTATTCTCAGAAACGTGACGTCATGTTTATTCGGTTATTTATCAATGTATTTCAAATAGTTAATTATACGAAATGTAAGCATTTTCAGAAAAAATAATAGGTATACTTATATCAAATATTAATTTAGTTATCAAGCGTAGTAGATAATATTATTGCAAACTTGCAATGATATAATCCTTTCCGCACTCATACATTTGAATCGTACATTAGTTACCTCTTCAGCGGTCTCCTACGACTGCCGGGTGGAAAAAGAATATAATTCAATTAATATGTAATGGAAAGAAATTGCTAATAAACATCATAACTATGGTTTTATAGGATTTACGATTATAATGAACTCTATTACTCTTTTTCATTTCCAAACAGAGTATAGCTATGTATTGAAACATTCTTTATAGGATTTTGCAAACAGCAGAAAAAATAACTATCTATAACTAAAAGAAAAACTTTGTGTAGAAATATTAATGAAATCTTTGCATTCTTTCGATAACCTGAATTCTGGTTATGCTAGCAAATTAAAATCCTAAAATGAATTTGTCTAATTTCTTATTTGACAATTCTCATTCTAACACTAGCATCCACACAGTCCCCTACGGCCATGCAGATTAAACTAGTATCCACATAACCCCCTACGATTATGAAGATTCAGTTAAAAATGAGAACAAAGACCTAAAATGAATTTATTTATCTACCTTGTCTTAAAAAATTTTTCATTCCAATGAATTACATTTTCATGAAATCTATCATTCTGTTTCCTGGAAATGCTTAGCCTTTGAAACGTTTTTCGCCCTTATTCTGGAGCTCATCAGAAAGACATAAAGCCATTCATAAAGATGTTTCGTGCAAAACCAAGACAATTTCTATGAATAAGTGTGAAATGATTATATTTGACATTGACTGATAAAAACAACCTCACCTATCTATTAGCTAACTAGTATTGGAGCCTATATACTCTATGCATGTTTAAAAATGAATTATTATTTGTTTGCTTATAATTGTATTGAAACATTCTTTATAGGATTTTGCAAACAGCAGAAAAAATAACTATCTATAACTAAAAGAAAAACTTTGTGTAGAAATATGAATGAAATCTTTGCATTCTTTCGATAACCTGAATTCTGGTTATGCTAGCAAATTAAAATCCTAAAATGAATTTGTCTAATTTCTTATTTGACAATTCTCATTCTAACACTAGCATCCACACAGTCCCCTACGGCCATGCAGATTAAACTAGTATCCACATAACCCCCTACGATTATGAAGATTCAGTTAAAAATGAGAACAAAGACCTAAAATGAATTTATTTATCTACCTTGTCTTAAAAAAATTTTCATTCCAATGAATTACATTTTCATGAAATCTATCATTCTGTTTCCTGGAAATGCTTAGCCTTTGAAACGTTTTTCGCCCTTATTCTGGAGCTCATCAGAAAGACATAAAGCCATTCATAAAGATGTTTCATGCAAAACCAAGACAATTTCTATGAATAAGTGTGAAATGATTATATTTGACATTGACTGATCTGAATCTTCATAATCGTAGGGGGTTATGTGGATACTAGTTTAATCTGCATGGCCGTAGGGGACTGTGTGGATGCTAGTGTTAGAATGAGAATTGTCAAATAAGAAATTAGACAAATTCATTTTAGGATTTTAATTTGCTAGCATAACCAGAATTCAGGTTATCGAAAGAATGCAAAGATTTCATTAATATTTCTACACAAAGTTTTTCTTTTAGTTATAGATAGTTATTTTTTCTGCTGTTTGCAAAATCCTATAAAGAATGTTTCAATACAATTATAAGCAAACAAATAATAATTCATTTTTAAACATAGCTATGTATTATTACGTCATTGCACCAATGTACCACTGTATTTCCGGTATTATAACATCTATGCATATTCTACCATTTTCTGAAAAAACCCTATGCAGAAATGTTTCATTGATTGTATTGTTAAGTGATTTGCAAATTTTCAATGTAGTGCACTGTTTTTCTGCGTCCTTCTATAAGGTATCTAGTTCATTACGAGTTTCTTACAGAACTTTAGATTTTATGTTTCAATCGGTGACAGTTTGCGACACCTTCCATATCGATGAAGAGCCATCGCTATGACAACTCGGTAATATTTTGTCACTCACTCTTATTGCTCAGCCTTGTGTTAAAATTAGGAACTGCCATTCAGATGAGAATATATCTTTCTAGAGATATTTGATATCAGAAACTCGATACGATTGCATGTCCTGTAAGGATATTGAAAACAAGGTTTTCCCTCTCTAAAATGAGCTCTGAATATATCATATCATGCAGGGACGTGGTGGTTGCGTTTTGAATAGAATTTTCAATTCATACTTGAAGTGAAAAATTATGTTAAACCACTAATTCAAAAATATATCATGTGTCTCTTTCATATATTGTTTTTAACACTTTTCCGAAACAACGCTTAGGGCCATTACTTTCGGTCTCCGTTAAACTTTTACTCTGCGTCTGTCAAATCATTGAAAGTACAATTGTTTCCATGGTAACTGAATCGGTCTGACCGACGATTAACATTTAACAAAAACCGAAAGTAACAGTCCTTAGAAGTCGCTATCAGGATGATATTTATAAATCTATCAAATTCATATTTAACAACAAATGATGAGACGAAACACCGTTTGCGCAAATAAAACTTGCCCTTTATCGTTTTTTTTTTCAATATAATATAATGTTATATACACGTTATTGTTATGTTTGTGTTAGATACCTTGCTTATACTAATAAAATACGACACGGTAAAGAGGGTTTCTTAATCATTTCATTGATAAGATATTCTATGATTTCTTTAAACACCCATTAACAAAATTATGCCATCCATCGCTGGCTGACCTGAAGACAGAGAAAAAAGAACAAAGAAAATAAATACGGAGAGTAAATAAAAAGAACATTTATACTTTATTAAATCTTACACTAAGCTTGTTAACCATTATTGTTACATTTTGCTCAATTTAATATTTTTTTATAATTTAATTTTTTGAAAAAGATAACCCGCCATCCTGGCGCGTCCATCATATTGGATTTATGATTCACATAGTTTATCGTATTTTACTCGTGAAACCCTTTTATTTGACATCCGTATCTAGGAAGTTGTGAGGAAAAAAGTAATCCACCTTCTTGGGACATCCACCATATTGGATTTATAGCGACATTAGATATACTATATTGCATTTCATCAGACATGCATATGTGCAAAATTTTAAAGCTCTAACTTAATTAGAATTAGCATTTCGTTATAAATTCAATACGGCGAACGTCCCAAGATTTCGGGTTATCTTTTTCTTGACAACCCCCAGGTTTTGTCTGTCTGCCTGTCTGTGAAACAAGTAGAGACTAAAAAGCAAAAAATTAAATTATGTATAAAAGATTATTATTTTTAAAACAAAGCATTTATTTTTTTTAAATGAGCAAAATAACTATACAATAGTGTTATATGACCACCTCGAAAGCTTTCAGTCCAGATGTATGAATTTAAACATTATTTTACTTCCACATCCACGTAGTGGATTGGAAGTATGGTAATCGCAAAAAAAATTTAAAATTTTTTTTCCTCTTGGAAGGGGTTTAGAATGTCATGAAACATCGAAATGTTAAATTTGAGCGAAAAAAAAATGTTCTGTCTGTCGGACTGTCTGTCTGTAACTTGTTTTGTCTGCACGTTTTCTCCGGAACGGTTTAAGATATTAACTTCAAATTTTGTACACGTATATATTATAACGAGATCTGGAACTGGATTGTTTTTTTGAAGATATCCAGTGAAGGGTTGGGGGGTAGATAGGGGGAAATATGTAAAGCAAGCTGGTAAGAGTACAGAAACTTGAAATTTGATGTATCTACTACAAGCCAAGGCCTCAAAATTTTTTGTAATTTTGTAACGTATGTTATATATATGTAATATTGGCATCAGGAACTAAATTATATTTTGGGATCATTCTGATAAAGGGTTGGGGGTTAAATAGGGGTAAATATGGAAACATAAGTAAAGCAAGCTGGTAAGAGTACAGAAACTTGAAATTCGGTGTATGTAGTAGAAGCCAAGGCTTCAGATTTTTTAATAATATTTTTCAACCCCCCACCAACCCTACTCCATTATTGAAGGAGTTGGTAAAATAAAATTGAGATATTCACTTGAAATTTGGTACACGTATGTATTATAACGACGTCTGGAACTCGATCTTATTTTGAGATGTTTCCGTTGAAAGGTTGGGGGTTAAATAGGGGTAAGTAGGGGAAAATAAGTAAAGCAAGTTGGTAGGAGTACAGTAACTTGAAATTCGGTGCATGTACTAGAAGCCAAAGCCTCAGATTTTTTAATAATATTTTTCAACCCCCCACGACCCCTACGCCATTATTAAAGGGGTTGATAAAATAAAATTGAGATATTCCCTTGAAATTTGGTACACGTATGTATTATAACGACATATGGAACTAGATTATATTTTGCGATGATTCCGTTGAACGGTTGGGGGTTAATAGGGGTAAATAAGGCAAAATAAGTAGAGTAAGCTGGTAAGAGTACAGAAACTTGAAATTCGGTGTATGTACTAGAAGCCAAGATATCAAATTATTTATAATATTTTTCAACCCCCCCACCACCCCTACTCCATTATTAAAGGGGTTGATAAAATAAAATTGAGATATTCACTTGAAATTTGGTACACGTGTGTACCATAGCGACATCTGGAACTAGATTATATTTTGAGATGATTCCGTTGAAGGGTTGGAGATTAAATAGGGGTAGATAGGGGAAAATTTGTAAAGCAAACTGGTAAGACTACAGAAATTTGGTACTTGGTGTATATACTAGAAGCGAAGGTCTCAGGTTTTTTATAATAGTTTCCATCTCCCACCATCACCACTCTCTTATTAAAGTAGTTGATAAAATTAAATTTGGATTTTCGTTTGAAATTTTGTACACGTACGTATTATAACGATATCTGAAACTGAATTATATTTTAACATGATTGCGTTGAAGGAGTGGGGGGTAAGTAAAGGTAAATAGGGAAAAAGTAGAGCGAGCTGGTAAGAGTACAGAAACTTGATATTCGGTGTATGTCCTAGAAGCCAAGGTCACAGATTTTTTAATAATATTTTTCAACCACCCACCGCCCGTACTCCATTATTAAAGTTTTTGATAAAATAAAATTGAGATATTAACTTGAAATATGGTAGACGTATATATTATAACGACATCTAGAACTAGATTATATTTTGAAATGATTCCGTTGAAGTGTTGGGGGTTAAATAGGAGTATATAGGGGAAATAAGTAAATCAAGATGATAAGAGTACAGAAATTTGGGATTTGGTGTATATACTAGAAACCAAGGACTCAGATTTCTTGCCAATATTTTTCAAACCCCGCCATCTCCGCTCCATTATTAATGGGATTGATAACATAGAATTGAGATATTCACTTGAAAGCTAGGACAATTATTATATATTGTAATGACATCAGATTGAGATGATTCCATTAAAGTGGTGGGAGGTGGCAGGTTGTAAATAGGGGAAAATAAGTAGGGTAAACTGGAAACGTAATTTTTATCGTATATAGTGGGAACCAACGCCTCAAACTTTTCTATAACAATTGCCCCAAATATTATTAAAATTCTATGACCACATACTACACTGCAAATCTAGTCAAGATGTTTCCTTTAAAGTGACTTGAATGAATAATCTGGATGTGGAAGTAGTGATTCCTTAGACAGCGGTTTTTTTACTATTTAGTACTTACATTTTCTTAAATAAAAGCTTTGTTTTAAAGATATTTTTTTCTTACATATGTATAATTTTATTTTATATAAGTTGACCACATTAGGATCTCATTTATTAATTCATATTTGTATAACTTTTTAGTCAAAATATAGCACTTATAATGTGTTGTAATAATACACAATGTTGAGTGGGTTACTATTCCATATAGCACACCTCTTCCCTATAACTTCTTTTGAAGTATGCCTTCTGGCGGCTTTCAAGACTTGTAAAAATGTAATGAACCTATTTTCTTTAGTTGATAGCGGAAATGAGTCGATTAGCGATTAAAAAGATGCGTATGTCAACCTTCAAAAATATATTAATAAACTTCAACCTACACAAAAGCAATTATCAAACCACTATCTGCAATTTTTGGACCAGGAATTTGAACAGGTTTTTATCACTGCGGACAGTCATATTAAAAAAATGTAATCAAATAATTTTACGGAAGCGCGAAGAGCAAGTAAAATAATTATACATCTGAAATATCTAATTGACTTCCTCTTTGCTTCATTAACTGACAATATGTTTCGAATTCAAGTTGCTTTGCTTGTTTTGTTCTCTTTTAATTATTGCTATTGTGCTTCTACGAGAGTGTGGCATTCTAAAAATTGTGGTAAAAAGGGGTTTACCTGTGTACCAGGAAATAAAACACTTATTTACGAGTGTCCTGTAAAAACAAAGGTAAGTGATGAGACGAATTCGGATGACATAGTTCTATTTCATGATTTAAGAGAGGCGGACTCGGACGCGTTGTAAGAATGTTTCTATTTTGTAGGTATTTCGTACACATCTTTTTAATGTGATGATGCTAAAACTTGTCACCAAGTTATAGTATCATCACATTAACAAGTATTATTTTCTCATGTGAAATAGCTACTTATCAAATCAAAACATTCTTACTAACGCGTCTGAGTCGGTCCCCATAAATCGCGAAATAGAGCTCCGTCTTCCGAATCCTGACGATAAGAGAATAACCTTTTTACAATTAATATACCGGTTGTCCACGGGACAAGGTACACTTCATTTTTTTCTTAATTTTTTATGTTAAAAATTTGAAATTGTAGTACAGAATACTTGGCACTAAAACCACGGTACCAAAATAAATGGAAAAAAATAAAGAAATCATATTAGGCATTTTCTTATAGAAAAACTTTATTAATGAAAGTTGTTCAGAATTGTCCAAATACCTAGAGTCCAAAATTTCAGTAACATTAAAGACTATTGAAATTTAGTCTAAAAGTCCGAAAATATCATTTTGATTGTTTTTTTTTCTTTAGAAATGGTGCCATAACAATTTTGTTTGAAATTAAACGTAAGGTGTCGGGCAGTCAAGTGATTTGTATTTTTTTAATTTTGTCTAAATTTTGGACTTCAAAAACAAAATTCAATATTTTTTAATATTGCTGAAATTTTGGACAATTTTTAGACAATTCTGAACAACTTTTATTAATAAAGTTCTCCGATAAAGAAAATGCCTGATATGATTTCTTTATTTTTTTCCATTTATTCTGGTACCGTAGGTGGCTTTGCATTTGTAGGAGGCGAATGCTTTTTTTGACCATAAATAGATACTAATTTGTTCTATGCTTTGGTAAAATTTGGTTCAAGTCGGACAAAAAATAAAAAGGTTACAAAGGTGTTTCCATTTTAAATGGGTCACACTGTATGTGGGTGTAGATATTGGCAGTAAAAAAACCTGATATACTTTTAGTTAAAAATATATACAGGGTGATTCACGTAGGGCATTCATTAGAAGTTTTTCAACTTGCAGTTGGACTAGAAACTTGAAATTTGGTATGCAGCCATAATCGATCATGCCCGTTCTATCTAAAATATTTTCAGTCCTCCAACTATACAGGGTGTGCCAAAAATTGGTATCAACTATCTTATTTTAAATGGAAACCTATATTTTTCTTTACATGGTTCGATTGGTCTTCTAATTCTGAGTTTAAAGAACCTAAGTTATGTTAACTTATCTATTACAATTTTTGACATATGTCCAATTTTTTTAAAAAAATTGCCGCTGTAGTAGTTTACGAACAAATTTGTATCTCGCAAACCTTTCAAAATTATGAAACCAAATTTGTGAAGCAGTTAGCTGGAAGTCCAGACTAACTTTTGATGTCCCAACGGTGGTCCCATTTTGTATCATATGGGCGCAGTCGACTTTCAAATGTCGCAATCAAAAATTGTCAAAAAGTCAATTTTTTCAAATGGCACCTACTATTTTTTTCACACCATTCGAAAGAAAATTGAATTTTATGGTGAGTTACTTAAGCATTCCCTATACCTAACTTCACCCCATATCGAGTTATTCAATAAATATCAAGAAATACCTTATCTTGCCGAGAGATTCCTAACTTCATCAAGTATGCCATGGAAACAAAAGACAGTTGTAATAATTTTTAAAGAAAAATATGGATTCATATCTAATTACAGACAACACCAACAAATTATTATTAACGAACAAGAACAATGTTGACGAAATTCTGACGTAAATGTTCAATGTGACCACCATATTTTTGTTCAAATATTCTATTATTCTACTTTCAACAGATTGCGTAGCACATCTTTGCGCCTACCATTTCTGAAGCCAGAAATCAATGCAAAATTGAATTTTAGGGCCACTTTTATTAACATTGTGTATGTCTACCTACAGTCGTTTTTGAGTTATTGGCATTTTTTGAAAAACATATTGCTTTTTTTTCTCAAGGCTTTGGAAACAATCATTTCATTTTAATTTTTATTCAAAAATCGTATTGCAATAATAAATAATAACAACAAAATAACAACAAATAAACAGATTAACAAAATAATTATTTCAATACAAATTCTCAATGTGTGCACCGTTTTCACTGACAGAATTTCGTCAATATTGTTCTTGTTCGTTAATAATAACTTGTTGGTGTTGTGTGTAATTCTATAAGAATCCATATTTTTCTTTAAAAATTATTACAACTGTCTTTTGTTTCCATGACATACTTGATGAAGTAAGGAATCTCTCGGCAAGATAAGGTATTTCTTGATATTTATTGAATAACTCGATATGGGGTGAAGTTAGGTATAGGGAATGCTTAAGTAACTCACCCTAAAATTCAATTTTCTTTCGAATGGTGTGAAAAAAAATAGTAGGTGCCATTTGAAAAAATTGACTTTTTGACAATTTTTGATTGCGACATTTGAAAGTCGACTGCGCCCATATGATACAAAATGGCACCACCGTTGGGACATCAAAAGTTAGCCTGGACTTCCAGCTAACTGCTTCACAAATTTGGTTTCATAATTTTGAAAGGTTTGCGAGATACAAATTTGTTCGTAAACTACTACAGCGGCAATTTTTTTCAAAAAATTGGACATATGTCAAAAATTGTAATAGATAAGTTAACATAACTTAGGTTCTCTAAACTCAGAATTAGAAGACCAATCGAACCATGTAAAGAAAAATATAGGTTTCCATTTAAAATAAGAAAGTTGATACCAATTTTTGGCACACCCTGTATAGTTGGAGGACTGAAAATATTTTAGATAAAACGGGCAAGATCGATTATGGCTGCATACCAAATTTAAAGTTTCTAATCCAACTGCAAGTTGAAAAACTTCTAATGAATGGCCTACGTGAATCGCCCTGTATAAGGTGGTTACTCAATAGAAGAAATGTGTGATAAATAAATAAAAATGTTTTATGTAAATCCCCTTGCTTAATCCCATGTCGTCGTTGGAAGTAGCCTCACCTACCTACCAAATATTATTGTTCTCCGTAAAAGGTTTTGTAGATAGACAGACAGACAGATAGACAGACATACAGACAGGCAGGCAGACAGATAGACAAACAGACCAACAGACAATGAGTCAAACAGACAATCAAGCAAACAGAGAGACTGACTGACGAAATTGAAATTTTGTTCGAAAATCAACAGAAAAATCCGCTGAAATCTGGGAGAAGTGATATTTCAGGATTATAATAAGTCCCTTCGGTAAGCGATTTTGCACACAATTTGAAGTTTTTATTGAAAATCCAATATGGCGGACAGTTTATTATCATTTGATATCCGATTCTACTAGAAATTGACAGTTGGAGATTTTTGAGGTCACAGATTATAAATATGTGAACTCAAAAAAATTCAGTATGGCGGCTTCAGTATGGTGGATAAGATAAGAAA
Organism: Stenurella melanura; assembly: GCA_963583905.1. NCBI lineage: Eukaryota > Metazoa > Arthropoda > Insecta > Coleoptera > Cerambycidae > Stenurella > Stenurella melanura. The sequence goes on from OY757309.1 coordinate 89,605,941, forward strand.
ATCGGTATTTTAGGGTTATCGAGGTTGCAGATTATAAATATTTCAGAAATTTAATAATTCAAAATGGCGGTGTCAAAATCGTGGATAGGTTTTGTAGTTTATAGTCTGATTCGTCTAAAAATTGGTGTCTTGGGTTTTAGAGGTGGCAGATTATAAATGTTTAAAATGGCAGCTTCAAGATGTCAAATTGGTTTTGTCATTTACGGGTGGGAAATTTTATCGATTTATCTAATGAGACAAAACTAAAAAGAGGAAAATAATTAACTGATTTGAAATACTTAAAAAACATGTTTTTAAAACCAACTGAAACAGTTAAAAATGCACTAAAAAGAAGGCATTAATGTTAATAATGATAATAATTATGCTACTAAACGTAGAAATGAGGGACGCTCAAAATACACTTGCGCCTCACGCTAGTACTTTTATTAACATCATTATTATTATTATTATTATTATTATTAACATTTTTTTGTCTAGTGTATTTGTTAAAAATTTCAGTGGGTTTCTAAAATTGCGTCCTTTATTTTTTTTAAATTACTTTACTTAAATTACACTTTTGGGGTATAATGTTGAGATGGTATAATATACATTATACAGTGAGCACGTAAAGGTTGGAATAAATTTATAAAAATAGTTACAAAACAAGTGACAAAAATTCGCTCAGACCCGTCGATTTTTAAATACATTTCTCAATCTGTTTATTTAAAAAAAAAAGTGTTTCAATTTTTTTTTTTAAGTTATGACGTCATCGCCATTTTCTTAAATGGCAACACCCATTTTTTTAAATGTTGTTTGAAAGAGCACATTTTTCTGCATACAGTACGTTAAATTCTAGGGAGTATTACATGACGAAATTATCGAGAAAAAAATCTTAACTATTTATAACAATGTAATAAAACAAAAATACAAGAATTTAAGAATATGGCAAAAAATAATTAGATTAAATGTTCAAATTGGGCGCCATTTGCTTCTTGACAATGTCCAAGTCGAAACTGAAATTGTCGCAAAACGTTAATAATTGTTTCGGGTTCAATTCTTCCAATTTCGTAAGTAACTCTGTCTTTTAAGTCCTCAATATTGTTCGGTCTATTAAAAAAACTTTGGATTTAAGGTAACCCCATAAAAAATAATCCAACAGGGTTAGGTCCGGAGATCTAGCTGGCCATTCAACTGAACCGCGTCTACCAATCCATCTGGGCGGGAAAATTTCGTTTAAATAATTACGCACTATTATCGAATAATGTGGCGGTGCGCCATCCTGTTGAAACCATATGGCGCTTTCCGGTACATTAGGGTTTTCACCATTTGGATACAGTGCTACAAGTGCTGGAATTATGTTTTGTTGGAGCAGCTCCAAATATTTTTCGCCATCTAATGAACCTTGAATAAAAAATGGACCCAATATTGTAGTCCCAACAATTCCAGCCCACTCGTTAACTTTCTGTGGAAACTGAGTATGGGCCTTCACCATCCAGTGTGGATTTTCACGTGACCAATATCAACAATTTTGTCTATTCACAGTGCCATTTAAACAGAAGGTGACCTCGTCAGAGAAAAGTACTCGACTTAAGAAATGTGGATTGATATTAGAGGTGTTTCAGAATCTCATGAGCCGCGAAATGCGCAAAAGGCAAAGTTTAATCTGAGTTATAAGTATGTTTTTGAAGACCCTGGAGGCTGCCTTGCTGTATACATAAACAAGAGCTCGGGATAAATTGTAAACAATAAATGTAATATTTTTAAGAAGTGTAACTGAGTCAACAGGACGGATTATGTCTCTACGCATATGAAGGTCACAGCTCATGAGGTTTTAAAACACCTCTACATCGTTCCATCATGGTTTCGCAAAAATCTACTCTGCGGTCGAAATCATCTTCGTTAAGCTCTTGAACTAAATTTACTTTATATCGGTGCCATTTAATCTTGTTCAAATATTTTAAAACAGTCGACTGACTAATTGACTGTTCTGCTGCGACTTCGCGACTTGGTTTGTGAGGATTCTCCTCCATTGTCAGTAAAACATCTAACTGTTTATTTTCTGAAATTGTAGGACGACCTTTCGTGAAATTATCTCTTACATGACCACAATCTCGGAACTTCTTTTCTATTTTGCTAACAGTTGATTGTGTAATAGGTCAATTAGGGTATTTACCATTAAATAATTCACAAACCATAGTTTGTGTTCGGGACTTGTCTCCATAGCCAATCATTATCAAAATTTCAATTCGTTCTGCCTCACTTAAACGTTGCATTATCAGCACTTTCAATACGATATCACAAGTAAATACTAATAAATAGGCCTACCCCTTTCAACGTGGTGAGGCTAATATAATTTAATGAACTGTATTTAGGTATAATAAGAAAAAAGACGAATATGAACTTACACAGTAGGTTTGATGGATTCTCCGTTGTAGATGTCGGCCCATGTAATATGAGGGACAAAGGGGGGCCAAAAGGAAAAGGAAGAAATCTCCGACACACACAATTAACGTAACAATTATTAAATTAATTTAAGAAAGGACAATTATAATTCACTTATCACTGATAAATAACTATAGCGTTCTACAGTGTAAGTGACTATAGTCTTACTTACTATCATACTACTGTCTCTATGCGGGTCGCGCTCGACCCACACGGTGTAAAAAAAACTAGCTAAAAAAAACCTTAGTATTACCATAAAGAATTGAAAACATATATTTTTCTAGGTATAACACTATAAGGCGCGCAATAAACTAATGTGTTAGAGCCAGGTCCGCGTTGCTAAGTAAATGGAAAAAAGCGTAAACACAAAAAAGTGTAAGTTGTAAAAAGGTTCGACGATAAGTAATGAATGTGTTCTATTAATGTTAAATGTTTTTTCCTCGATAATTTTGCCACGTAATACTCCCTAGAATTTAACGTACTGTATGCAGAAAAATATGCTCTTTCAAATTTAATTTAAAAAAATGGGGGTTGCCATTTAAAAAAAATGGCGACGACGTCATAACTTTAAAAAAATATTTGCAGCACTATTTTTTTTAAATAAACAGATTGAGAAATCTATTAAAACATCGACGGGTCTGAGCGAATTTTTGTCACTTGTTTTGTAACTGTTTTAATGAATTTATTCCAACCTTTACGTGCTCACTGTATAATGTATATTCCATCATTCAAGATCATTTGTGATAAGATTATTTATTTGTCCGATTCCAAACACTACATGAATGAGATTGAATCCTGAAAGTTTTATGCCCCAAGAGTGTCCATTACAACGTAGATTAGTTTGAGTTTGAGAAAAGAAAAATGGATGCTCGAAGTTCTATTCACTCATGCCTAGATATATGCCCGTTTCAAGAGTTTTTCATTTTTCGCTCGCTCACTTCTTCTGAAAAACAATCCTGAACCAGCCCGTCCAGGAATTTCTCGATATGTTTTTCCACTACATTGTCGTTTAATGTATGCTTGAGAAAAATATGATTTCTCAAAGTTTAATTCACTTATAAGCTTGTGCTATTACCTTTTCTGCTATTTTCCAACACATTTTGGCTAATGCGAAATGAACCATGATCATATTGTTCAGCGGCCCCAAAAACATAAGGACTCATGTCAAGAGCATGTACTTTATTTGAAAATTTCCTATCCTAATGAATTCAAACCGTGAGAATAAAAATGACTGGTCGAGTTTAAAAAAACTTATACTATCCAAAATAGAAACTAATCATCGTATGTGCAAGATAAAATTCTAAATTTCATTTTTAGTTGGGTCATCCTGATATTTATAGGCATGAAATTAATTACAAACCATGTTGTTATTAGATACATTTAATTTATAATTTAGGTTTTTCTTGCAAAACTAAATTTTCGAATTTTCTTGAAAATTTCGAGGTTTTGCAATCTTTACGGCTTTATTGATTACACTATTATATCTTTTACAGGAATACCACATATATGTGAACGAGTTCAATAGACCAGCCAACTTGGAATCACTAATTATAAGAAACTGCAAAACTCTCACCATTCTGTTAAGATGTACAACACGTAAACAGGAAAGGAAAAGACTAAATTATTTGAAGGTGGCTAACATAGAACGACTCAAGATACAAAACGTACAAAATTATCATTCGCAGCTGCCACCAAAAGTAATTTTTGAAGACATAAAATTCATCGAAAAAGTCCCAAGTTACTCGTTTTCACAAGTGGACAAGAGGCTAAATAAAGCTAGATGCATTCTGCCAGCTCAAGATTTCAACTCTCTGTATTTCCGCAACGTCACAATCAACGCAATCAACACCCGCGCCTTTTACATGCCAAATAAATTCGGAAATGTGACATTTACCGAAGTGAGAATAAACAACATGGAGACCTTGTCGGTGATTGTAAACCATGGCGAAGGTGGTGTGTTTTTGTTGAACAAGAGCACAGTGCAAACGCTAAAACCTTTTTCTTTCCAAATTACTGGGAAGAGAGCTACATTCTCCGAAAGCAAATTCATCGACATTCCACCGAGCGGAATAAACGCTACTATAGAAACTTTTAACTTTTTCAATAACTCGGTTAAAACCTTACACTCTCGCGCTTTGTCAATTTTAGCTTCAAATGTGTCCATTTTAAATAACCGATTCGATTCTCTGAAAGCTGGAGCGTTCGAGCAAATTGGTCGACGAATATTTGGGGCGCTGAAGTTTACTTATGATTTTAGTCGGAATGACATTAACTTTATGGATGCTGGCTGCCTTCACCCAGATCTAATTTCACATGAAAGTGTTGCCTCCGAGATTTCTTTTAGCAGCAATCGCCTATCCTGCGCTTGTGATAAATTAGGTTTGTTATTTATTTTTTATTTTTTCGCATGCTACACATAAGTTAAATTATTTACTTGAAAATATTCAAGATTATGAAGAATTATTTAATTTGAAAAACTTTACATTGATGTTTATTTTTATAACAGTAATAGTAAATAAAATTTACTTAACCTGGCGAGGTGAGATACTCAGAGAAGAATTATATTAAGTACAAAGAGTAAGAAGGAGGACGAAATCAAATAAGGTAAAAAAGAAGTAGAAACACAAAAGTAAAGTTAAAATATGTAGTCAACTATATATTGTACGGAAAACAGCGTTAACTATCTGACACATTTGTATTAGCTAGATATATTAATGTATCTATGTATCATGTTCCCATAAAATAAAAAAAAGTTCTGTACCAGAGACATGGGCACATAGATTTTGTGTATTGTTTTATGCTGGATCTGAATCCGTGACCCAAAAACTGATTTACCAAGGAATTTTTTAGTAACGCTCAAAAACATCCCCTAAAATAGAGTGAAATAGGGAGAATAAAGTAAAGCTTTATATATTTGGAATTACAAACTATAAGGCTATGATTTCTCACATTGCATTGCACTAATAGTGCAGTAAAAAGGCCAAAATAATAAAGAGATAGGTATAGTTTGTATACAGCCAGATTTTGACTTTATCCTGTTTGGGGTATCACCGGGAGTATTTGGACCTCGAGAACTTTGTGCTAATTTTTTTATAAACAATTACTTTTTTTTTACTGCATTTTTAGAATTACTCCGGTTCTATAAGTCGGAACGGGGCAAACGAAAAACCAGTCTCTTTGTAATAACTTGCCAATAAATCGAAATTAGTTTCAGTTCTCTGAACATAACCTACAAAACTGAAAAAGCGGAAAAAAACAGTATTTTTATCATTAGTGCCCAAGACAGACAACTAGACCAATTTGCATCAAACTTTCAGAAAATATTCTTTACTATGTAATAAAAAGGCTCTGAAAAGTCGGTGTCAAAATATTGAACCCATTGGCCAAAATGCATTTGTTATCTAAAATTTCAAATGCCCGCCATTTTATGCCAGTAAGTCCAAAATGAAACATTTTTATTTCAACATGTAGATCTGGACGCGAGCTTTCTAATGCAATTAAAAAAACATTTTTTTATTGTAATTTTGGTTACTTTTTTTACATTTGTTTATAACTCAAATGACAACAATTGCATTTTTTCAGCCATTTTGAAAAACAAATTAAAGTTTTTTATCAGATCTGGTAGAGAATTTTGGGTCCTTTAATTTAGAAAAAAGAAAGTTCATTTTTGTTAACGTGAACTCGAGATATTTAACTTTTTTGCATTTTGGTCAATTGTTAATTAACAAATGCATATTTTGAGCTAAAATTTGGTCTGTATCATTTTGAAACCTATTCATTTCATAAGAAATTTTTTTTAAAAAATGAGTTTTATAGGAACTTATTTACAAGCATTATAGGTAATGTAAGTATTGTTAATTGAGCTAAAAAGTGATTTTTTTAAATTTTTTCATAAAGCTCAATTGCAAAATGCAATAACTTCCTTGTTTCTTAAAATTCGGAGGACTTTTTTTTAAATACGTTATTTTTTCCCTCGCAATGTAATCATCAACTTGGTTTTTTGTTAATAATAATAATAATAAATATTTTATATTTTTAAATTTATATACAACCAACGTTTGCTGCTAATGCATAAACCTATTTTACCTGCGGAGCGAATAGTTGCTCATAAATGAGGAAAAATGTTTACGTTTTCTTTCTCTTATTCCCCACCAGTTCCATTCCTTACAGCTTAGATCGGTTGCCGTGCAGTATTGTCTGTTTACATTTTTATATTTGAGAAGCTGTAAATTAATTTACTATATGTGTGATAACAAGGGGTACGTTTAGGGTAGACCGCTAGGACTTGTTAACAAGTACGACACTGATATTTCACTTAATACAAAATTTAATAACAAAGTCTAATTGTCCACACGAATGATACAACTAAATAATACAGACTTAATATCACCGAATAAATTTAGTAAAACAAAGGAACTAACGGTTCCGCTACCCGCAACAATCAAATCTTAAGATGGCCATTACCTAGAAAGAGACATCCGATAGGGAAATATTTATTATTTTTGCCCATAACTTTTTTTCTTACTACGTATATTTAAAAAAACTATAAGAGGCTAGCTGATTTCGTTTCGTTCGCCCTAAGCTTGTTCCTATGCCCATATAAGGAAATACATAGCATCTTAAACTGTTATTGGTTGGGATAAGTCAACCTGAATGTTTACATTAACAAAAATAATAAACAGTCATAAGTACTAGTGAAGGGTTCCTAAGAATAATAGGCGTGGGGAAATTATATTCAGTGGTGCCGACATATAAATTAAAAATGCCTTCGAGTGAAAGTGAGATTATTAGGTGTTTAAAATATCATGAAAGTTTTGTATGGGTGGAATCTAATGAAACCTATCGACTTAGGTGATTTAAGATTTCATTGTTTCCAAAAACTTACATTGAAAATCGGTTGTAATTTGAAAAACCTTTCTCCGATCGAAGAATCTACAAATGAACATTTATTGAGAATGTATCTTCAAATACAAAAATTGCTGGGCGATGAAGAAACACATCCACGATTGTTTGGTTGGGAGGATACAATTAATGGTTTAATGCTTATTATAATGAGAAAACAGCCAATACCACAAGAAATTCCTGAATTTCTCGCTTGTGAATGTAAAGCCGGCTCTAAAGACCTGAGATGTCGATGCAGGACTACAGTGTACAAGTTTGTGTGAATATTGTGGAGGCATTAATTGCAGGAATTGTACAGAATCATTGAGTTAGAAGGTAGGGAGAAGACATCCTATACAAATTTCCTATACAGAAACGGCATCGGTAGGCGTGGTTAAATGTAGTAACAATATGGTGGTTTTGCCAGAACCGGACTAATTAAAATAATAAGAACTTTGTACTCCAACGAGGCGGTCTATCTGGATAACGTAAATAAATGTTCAATTCAATAAATGCAAGAGTTTTAACAGTTTTTAGTTACATGTGCAGTGTTATCCTAAAATAAACCATTTGTTTCTATTCTACGAAATATATAACCTGAGTATATTAAAAAAACATTTAATTAGCTGTTTCTTTTAATACAGCTCTGTTTGTTGTTTACACTACCTATGAAATGTTATTCCCGATAATTTCTTCTTGTCAACACCATCTCTAGAAGAGCAAACTTCTTTTAGCGCACTGCACCATAGTCTTTTTAATGTTTATTGTCTAAAATTTAACAAACTATCAGTAAAATTACAATAAATCGCACGGAAAACAAACGTCACTATTTGACGGAAAAGTAGTAACAAGATGGCGAAATGATTCCGTTTTTGATCACGTGACAGCTTCTCCCTACCTTCTAACTCAATGTACAGAATGCACTGTAGTCACTGAAGAAGAAAATGTCGAAAATGTATAGGGTGTTCCATTTAAAATAAGCAAGATGGTATTCGATTGGTCACACTTAGTAACTCCCAAAATTTTTAAAATTTTTTGTTACATGCTTCTTCCTACATCGACCGATTCAGTTCCCGGTGAGGCACCCTGTACACTGGCAATATTTTACTTGTGAGAAAATTTTGTAGGGAAGAGTATAACTAGAGAATTATTAATAATATTAATAAATTAACATAATAATAATAATTAAAAAGGGACAAAATAATAAAAAAATAGAGAAAAAAAATCTAATTGGTCTATGACAACTCTATATATATTTATACTTCAACGGCCTCTGGCGACCATTGAATTTTGAGCATTGTGTCCATGGAAACTTTTATTCAGTATAACCAGGAGAACTTTTTCCTAAGATTTCAAAAATTTTGACTGAATGACCTATTCCTATACATTTGTATGGGGTCCTTTGTTTATGACATCTGCCACCCCAACCACCATACCCACTTCATTATTAATTTAGTTAACGAAATAAAATTGTACTTTAGTTTTTGTGCAATTTTTAGCATGAGCCACATTACTACAGATGATTTCAAAAATTATATTATTTCCACATAGTACAGTAAGAATACAGTATCAAGAGACTTGGATGGGAAATTGGAATATGCAAGTAATGATTCCTTAGGTAGCGGATTTTTCAATAACCGTGGGGTATTACCTGACGCGACATCTGTCAATTAACCTTTTGTACTAACACAGATTGAATAGTAATATTCACTTTATGAATTTAAGTTTCTGCAATATCAGGTTCTACTTGTAAAGTTCAACAGAATAATTTGTATTTGAATGTTAAATATAAACTTATCAGAAGCAAAAAGGAACGTTATTCCTAGGAAAATTGCAATGATATGATATTTGATTTATCGAAATTTCTCTTTAATACAAAACCTATTGTGAAGTAATTGTTAATTATAAATTAAACACTGCTTTTAGATGAATCAAACAATGTATTATAAATATCTACATATGTTTCGGCTTATTAGGCCTTTATATTTATTACATAGTGAATACTAAAGTTTCCGACGTGCTTATTCTAATTTATACCTAAAAGTATTTATACCTCAATCTATTTATGACCTAATATATTTAGGACTTAATTTAACATCCTTAATTAAGAAAATGTTTGGAGTTGACCTACACTGATTATATAAATCAATGGATAGTTCTTAGCAATTTGTTTATTATAGGGGTATTCAAGAAATTTTGTTGGTCATTCGTGGTACTTAAATGATTTTTTGATTTCTACTTGTTTTGGCAGATCTAAAAGTTTACCTTTTCTTTCCGAATGAAGTAAATTATTGTTATCTGTATCTATGAAATAGTTATTTTCAATACAGTGTGTTGACATTCCTGTAGTTTTATTGTTATTTAAGATTGATTTTTTATGTTCCTTTACCCTGTTCACAACGCTTCTACCACTCTCACCGATATAGACAGCATTGCACTTTACAATTGATTTTATATACACCGGATTTATCAATTTAATTTAGTTACTCTTTGTTATTAACCAAAATGTTTCCTACATTTGTTTTGTTCACACGTATTGTAGAGAAACCTAAATTATTTAATTTTCTAGCAAATTTGTTACTATATTTCGACACATACTTAATAAAACTATATTTCGTAGGTTTGTAAGGCACAGTGAAAAATTCTTTTTGAAGCATTTTGCGTTGTTTGTTTTTGACCATGTTATCTATTAGTGACTCGTTGTATCCGTTATTTCTTGCAATTTGTTTGATAATATTTAATTCTCTATCAAAATCACTTTAATTTACAGGAAAATTCGTGAGTCTATATATTAGACTATCAAAGGGTGAAATCTTAATTTGCCATGGTTGTTGCGAATTATAATGTTTTACTGTATCTGTAGTAGTAGGTTTGCGGTAGATGCTAAGTTTTAACTGATTGTTATGTTTTTTTATATTAATATCTAGAAAGTTTAATTGAAATTTTGCTCCGATTCCATTGTGAACTGAATTTTACTATTAAAAGAATTTAAGAAATACGGGTAATTACTTAGGTTCCTTTCTGTACCGGTCCATATACAAAAAATATCGTCTACATATCGAGTCCAATAAAACACATGTGTATTTAAACTGTCATTGCTATTCAAAATTAAGTTTTCTAAGTTATATAAATATTTCAGCTAATAAAGGAGAAATTGGTGAACCCATTGGTAGCCCGTCTTTTTGTCTAAAGAATTCACCATTAAACTGAAAATAGTTTTGTTCAATACAAACTCTCGAAAGATTTTTTAATTCTGTTTTTTCGTTTTCGCTGATTTGTGAATTATCTATTAAATTATTTAATATTAATTTTAGTTCTGTGAGCCGGACTGAGGTGAATAGACTTTTAACGTCAAAGGAAATTAATTTAGCGTTATTTGGTATTAAAGTTTTTGTATTTTCAACAATTTGAAAAGAATTTTTTATGGAATATTTAGATTTCAAATTTATTAATTTTGGGAAAATGTTATTTAGTTTCTTACACAATTTATAAGAAAAGGCATTGATGTAAATTGTAAGACACTATGGGGCGTATAAGGTTATTTACTTTGTAAATTTTCGGAAGACCATAGGGAGTGGAGGCTGAAGGGTTCATAATTTTCAATTTACAATCCTCACACTTTGAATAACAGTATTAGATTTCTTTAAGTTAGAAACATTCTGGATAGTATTCATTATGTAATACTCTCGATAAAGGCCTAATAAGCCGAAACATATATATAGTATTTATAATATATTGTTTGATTCATCTAAAAGCAGTGTTTAATTAATATTTAACAATTATTTTCAACATGTTTCAAAAGGTACCTACCACAAGTTCAGTTCAGTGTACTATTGTCAAGTATTCCGATAATCTCGATTAATTGTCTTGACATTATTATTTGAAACATTATTTGAAAGGTTTTTAGAGTAACTATTACTATGTGACACTTGATATGATCAATTTTTTCTTCCAGATTGCTCTAATTTTGTAATGCACTATATTTTGGGTAGTAGGTTAACTCTTTGATTCCTAAAAGTAGTTCCAACGTTTGCCACTTTATGCCGCTCATTATAAAAATAATAAAAAAATGCTCTGCAATAACTTTTTATCTCTCAAGATGTAAGAAAACCTAAGTCAAGTTTAACTGGATATGTATCTTGAAATTTTTCGGCCAACTTAAACGAAAATAACTACATTTCCTTACATATTAGTTTATTAACAATCGTGACAGAACCACAGGATACACTTCAGGTTAATTTGATATCTACTATCAAGAAAATAAAAACTTACAAATAGGCCAAGACTGTACTGACATTAAATACTGTTTTCAGATTGGCTATTTTCAACGTTGGATCGTGACGACATGCCTGCATCTAAAATAGCATTTTATAAAATGCTATTCGATGAAAAGAATGAAAATATTTGCTCTAATTCCTGTAACTTGCCTCTCGTGGCCGCTAGGGGAATGATTAAAAATGGAAACTGCATGCAGAATGTCACCATACAATGGCTTTGCGACAATAAGGATAAAAGTACCTCACCTTCGCCATCAGACATCTACAGATCTACAAATAGTATCGGAGAATCCACAATGACACCTGCAAGATCTAATTCTATAATCATTATTAATAATTCCTCCTTAAAAGTACCTATACTTATTTTACCCAAGAAAACAAGTAACGCTTTTAGAACTCTTGGCACATCTCATAGTAAATTAACTACGACTGTTGTAAGGTTGCCGATATTGGAAACGACTATTCAACCATTGAACCGAATTTCTGGGGAACCTACATATACCAGTGCAAGATCTGAGCAACCAGTAAAGTCTTCTTTGACAAGTAACTCCATTGTCTCAAATTCTAGCGCCCCGTCATCTCCGTTCTCTAATTCTGTAGTTACTTCTGCTAGTGAAGAGACGACTAATTTCTTCATAGGAACATCTGATGTGAACTTATTCAATAAAACCAGTACTGCTCTTAGAGCACTTAAATTTGGTATGTCTCACAACAAACTAACTACTGCTGCTGTAGATTTGCCGATACTCAGAACAACTAAGCGAGGATTCAGCAGTATTGTTGGAGAATCGACATACACGCCTGTAAAATATGAACAAACAGAAAGTTCTGTTTGGGTAGATAATTCCGTCGCTTCCAATTCTGATGTCACGTCATCTTCATTCGTTAATGAAGGGTCTGAAATAAAGACCACTGCTTTTGATGAACCAGTATTGTCTGTCCCAAAGAATAAAGTACACATTCCAGAGAGCTTAAAGTTTGTAAATTCAGCTGAGAATTATTTCGTATGTCTTTTACTAATTTTTAGCACTTTATGTATAGTTATCAGTACCTGATTTTTATATTTGCATATGTATATAAAGTTACATTTATATTAAATATTAAAGTGTTTGTATTTGCATTTTTTCATGATATCACGAATTTTTAAGAAGTGCAATAAACTGTACAGGGTGTCCCATAATAACGTGCAAAAAAATGAACTACCAATTCATTATCGAAAAGGAAGGTGAGTTCTTCATACAATATTTTTCAAAATAAGCCTTTCCTGTCCAACTACATACCCTTAAAGAGGTGTGCAAAAAACGGTTTTTATTTTTTATCTGAAAATAATTTATAAGCACCAAATCATATCGGTACATAATACTGTTAACCCTTCAGCTCTCGCGCGGATTACATATCTAGTCCATGCAAAGATTTGAGAACTAACAAGATAGGACAGTCAGGCGGAGAAGACGAAATAGACGAAGACAGTTGTGTACTCCAATTTAAAGGGACACGACATCCAGCGGAAACGGTTTCGGGATTTGTCGGTTACGCATTAAACGAATTTGACCAAGTTTACTAAAAGATAGGTTGGCTCATTAAAATCGGCAAGTGCTACGTCACGTATAGACCTCAATGACAGCTGCGTGTCGCTGTTTTTTCCTCATTTTATAAAAAAAAGTTTCGAAATAATTCTTTCAATGTAAAATTCTATCCTAACCAAATAGATACCTTACATATAAACATAGAAATACTTCATCTGACATATATTAACAAAGCAACCAGTTTTTTTAGTGACCTTGGCTACTGGTCGTTCTATCAGGACAGTGTTGTCCATTTTTCACTATTGGCCTCTCTTTCTAATGTTACTTTCTCCGTCTGATCGTCACATTGTGGCAACTGCGCGAATACTCCAATTTAAATGTCGGGGTCAATGGCGCCATTGCTAAAAGATAAGAGGTTTTCCGCCGGTTGTCCTATCTCGTTAATTCCCTAATCTTTGGTCCATGTGTATAATTTGCACATATTTCCTCTGAGTGTATTCTGGGTTGTCTGATTTTCAGTACCTTCCTAAAACTGTATAATAGTTTACGTCAATGTTATTCTGGTGTTCAAGCAGTGCAGTAGTTTATCCTAATTTCAACTTTATTACAGTTGTAGTCCACGCGGAAACTCACGTGAGTAATAGGAGGTGAACAATTATTTGGTTAATTTGTGTTATTAACAGTAAGTTGTTTTTATTTATATAATCATAGGCTACAATTTCATTTTTGTAGATTAGATTTGACTATGGCTTCACACCGAAGTTCTGTGAGGGTCGATGATCCCGACTTTGAGAAAGTTGTTATGGACTGGTACACTAGTTTGGAAGATGACGAAAAGGCAGGATCAATACTAGATAATCATAATGCAGATCCTGAGTGTCAAGAGGACGCGGAAGAAACAGAAGAAGATAGTAACGAAATTTCTGACCTAGACCAAGATACAAGTGAGAGTTCAGATGAAAATTTAGAAGAATCGGAAGAAGAAACTGATGTGCTGTTAATTGAAAAGTTCTTCTTAGGAAAAGACAATAGTACAAAGTGGAAAAAATCACCACCTCCACAAAATATACGTACACGCTCACATAACATAGTACTTCGATTGCCTGGTCCAAAAGGAGCTGCAAAGAATGTCAAGTCTGAACTAGATTGCCTCAGGTGTTTTTTAGATGCTGATTTTATAACAAAAATTACTCACTATACTAACATCTGCATATCTAAGATTCATCAATATTTCTGCCGAGAGAGAGATTCCGAAGACACAAATGGAACAGAAATGCAAGAACTGATTGGGATACTCTATTTAGCTGGCGTTTTAAAATCTGGTAGGCAGAATATTTTACAATTATGGGACACTTCAGAAGGAACAGGGATAGAAGTCATATATTTTGTTATGTCTAGAAATCGATTTCAATTCCTCATGAGAGTTTTGCGTTTTGATAATATTGATGACAGAGCTGAAATGCGAAGGTTGACAGACTGTCACTTATAAGGGAAATTTTTGAACATGTCATAAATAACATTCAATCCGTCTGTTTATTTGAGAATTGATGAACAGCTGATTGCTTTTAGAGGAAAATGTCCCTTTCGGCAATATCTTCCCAGCAAGCCGGCAAAGTACAGCATTAAAATATTTGCCCTTGTAGATACTAAAAATGCTTATGCAAGTAACCTAGAGATCTACGCAGGTAGACAGTCTGAAGGTACTTTTCTCACAAGTTGGACTGGAACTGATGTAGTAAAGAGGTTGATCAAACCTATTGATAAAAACTCAAGAAGTACTGAAGGGTTAACACCAGCCTACTTAGTGTTTGCAATAATATAAAAGTGCTGGTCACCTAGGCAGATCTAATTTAATTATCTTTTCTTATAAACGGTCGATGTTACGAAATTTTCTCAAGAGATAAAAATGTTTCTCAATGAATCATAACGTTTAGTTCTTTTTTTAATTGTAGAAAAAATTAAGGACAGAAAGATATTTACTAAATCATAAGAAGGGTAGTTAATATCACCCATTTATATACACGTTAGATAGATGAAATAATTTCGTTAAATGCCTTTTCGTTAGTAATTGAAATGTGCCAAATTTCGTCTTGTTCCGATTGCGTTATTTGCAGATATAAATTAAAAATCGGTTTTTTCACTCTCCCTTGAGGGGGTGTAGCTGGATAAGAAAGGCTTATTTTGAAACATTTTACATGAAGATTCCACCTTCATTTTCGATAAAGAATTGGTACTTAAAATTCTTTCACGGTATTACATTACACCCTGTGTTTACGGGAAGTTTTATTTGCACAACCATTTCGGGTTGTATATACTAATAATCATAAAATAAAATATACAGAATGAGCAAGCATTTATTATATGTTATAAGAGTAACCGTTACAATAAATGTTCAAATTGTTGAACAATAATACAATGGGATAGACCGGAGACAAATTCTTCTTGAATTTTGTTATCGTTTCTGCAGTTATTTGCCAAATCTCCACTCTTCGTTCTTTTAAATCTTCTAAACTTTCCGATCTACTTACATAAACATTCCTTTTTGTATATCACCATAGAAAAAATCGAGAGGAGTTAAATCTGGAGACCTAGGTGGCCATTCAATTGACCCTCTTCGACCTGTCCATCGATCACGAAAACACTCATTTAGGTAATTCCGTACAGCAATAGTATAATGATGTTACGCCCCATCTCACTGAAACCATAAGTTTAGAGTTGGCAATAGAAATTCTTCTAGAATTGTAGATAGAAATATGGTATTATAATTGTGACAATTCCAGCCCAAACATTGACCTATTGAAAGTTCTGAGTGTGGTTTTCTTGCATCGAGTGGGGATTTTCACTTGCTCAATATCAACAGGTCTGACTATTTACGTGACCGTTTATATTAAATGTGGTTTTGTCTGGAAAAATTATATTTTTAACAAGCAAGGGGTCCCCATTACATTTCACCATTATATTTTCACAAAACTCGACTCTACGATCAAGGTCATGCTCGAGAAGTTCTTGAACGAGATGCAGAGAATATTTCTTTCTTTAATGTTGTTATAAGAAGCTTAAAAAAAAATAATGTTTTATTAAAAATGAATTTAAAACTCTAATAACGATAAAAATTCAAGAGATAGAATTCCAAACAAATTCAAACATGAATGTTCGAAGAAGCTAATTACGATTTTTATATTAATTTAATTTCAAAATTCAAAATTGCGGATTCAAAATGGCTGGTCTAAAATTGATTGATTTCTAATCCCTGCATCTAATATCATGACAGAACTTTATTCAATTTCACAACGATATCTCGAGTAGTTCAATATTAATAACAATTGTTCACCATATTTCTTGGCGTCTCACCAACAAAGAATTGAAAATAAAATAAGAGCACAATTATTATACTAAAATCGGTAATATCGCTCGTAGAGAAAAAAATTTCATATCACTGTGTTGGTGACTGAATTCTGAACAACTTAATTTTAAGAAGAATTATTTAAAAGAATATTACAAATTGATAAATTCTCCGTGCGATATAGGTGTAAAAAAATGTAATGTTATATTTAAAATATCATCATTAATTTCCTTATTTGGTTAAGTAATGGTGTGAAATTTTTGGGGTGGCGCAAAGTAGGCTTTAAGCTTCAATTATTGTAGCTAAAATAATTCCAACTTTATAAAGTAAAAAAACTGATTATGATAAATTTGTATCTTTTGTATAATTTTGATATTTTAAATAAGTTTAATCAGAAAAAAATAAATTTCAATTCCTGCATTGTACCCGTGGTAAAAGAAACATACGAATACAAAACAAAATAGGTTTTACTATGAAATAGATTTTGATGTCGTGCCTTCTCGAAAAAGTCTTTTAGTTATACACGGAATTATCTATAGGTGTCCAAACCAAAAGAAATTAAGATCATATCTGAGAAAATTCTATCTCTATAAATATTTGACCGATTTTCATTTACTAAATAAAAATAGAACCGATGCCCTTTCTGTGTTTCAAAATGTAGTTAGCCTTTACTTTAGTCAACGCAAAAAGAAAAAAAAAGAAAAATTAAACATGTCAAAATGTCCTGAGTCATCTTACGACCCTTTGCTGAAATGTACTGAATCATTCCAGCAGGGATAAGAAGCATATCAAACTGCAGTTTTCTTAGCATGTTACCATTTTTAACTGAAACTTCATGGCCATAGAGGGTTTTGTAGAACTAGTTTACTCTGCATGGCCGTCCCTTATAATCCCCTATGTGGATACTAGTGTTACATTGAGAATTGTAAAATAAGAAACAGACAAATTCATTTTAGAATTTTAATTGCTAGCATAACTAGAATTCAGGTTATCGAAAGAATGTTAAGACTGAAAATTAATTTTACAAATAAATAGTTTTTGTTTTTAGTTCTCATAGATTGTGTTTCTGCTGTTTACCAAATTCTATAAAGAATATGTTCTATTAAAGTTATAAACAAACAAAAAAATAATTCACTTTTAAAAATGATGATATCTGTAATAAAACAAATAATGTACCTACCTACCGAACTTTAAACTATTAATCCGCGGTCCTACAATAAATTTACAGCAAAAG
The DNA here is from genome assembly GCA_963583905.1 of Stenurella melanura. Taxonomy (NCBI): domain Eukaryota; kingdom Metazoa; phylum Arthropoda; class Insecta; order Coleoptera; family Cerambycidae; genus Stenurella; species Stenurella melanura. The sequence continues at coordinate 89,623,623 of OY757309.1, forward strand.
AAATAGTGAGTATTTCTAGCCAGTGAAAATCAATTAATAGTTTCTTTTTAAAGGTTTAGTTTTTGCGCCATAGGTTTTTAATATTTTTAATATAACTTATGTAATAATTTCATACGAAAAATACAAACATTAATTAAAAATACAATTTTAAAGTAAGTATATTATCCCTAATACAGTGAAATATTCTTTAAAATTAAAATTTCATACGCATACAATAAAAACAGACCCGTTATATTCAAACAGAAAAGTGCTACAAAATGAATGTGTCTGATTAGTTTCCTTTTAAAGTAGACATATTGTAACAAACAATGCAAAATCAATACTTACTTCCATTAGGTCCATAAACGGTTTCATTGATCATTCCTCTAATGTCAACCATAGAAGTATACAAATGTGTACAGTTTAACATTTCCAGAATGATTGTTATCAAGCTACGCATTAGTTATTTTATACATTTTTAATAACTTAATGACTTGTACTTTGAGTACACGCACAAAGTTAATTTAGAGTATTTATCGCATGTTTTTCGACCAGTTTGTCCAAAATTTTAGAGGTAATATATTATTAGTTGCTACATTAGATTTAATTACGCTCATATAAGTATTTTATTTCGTACTGTAATAATTTTTATTTAAACTGAAAATGTCACTCTCATTTTGTCAGCTGAACTAAAAATTGTGTAATGATATTAATAACAATAAATTGTCTTTATTTATGGAATTACAATATTTACAAACAGATATATGTTTAGTGCGTTGCGTTGGCGGTACTCGACCTCTGATCACTCTTTCATACAAACAACTCAAAGAGAAATAAGAAAATAGTTTAATGCTAACTTAAAAAATGATGTATGGAGTGCATGAAGCTTTCTTTCTAAAAATTATCATCTATAATCAATTTGGAAATGACAGATAGAGAGAGAGAGAGAAAGGGAGATAAATCTCGTTATAAATACAAATTCTACAGAATCATAGCCAGTCAACTTATTAAATACATAATATATTATATTGATAAGCTGTACTTTTAGGACTTGTTATGTTTCTATAGGATTTGCGTTTACAGTGAGCTTTAATTACTCTTCTTCATTTTCAAACAGAGCGTAGTGTATAGATTTTCATTATTTCTTCTGTAATATTTGTTTAAGATTATTAAAGAAATAATGTAAAAACACTGCCATTCTCAGCTTTTTATTTAGGGATGGTTCCCAAATCATCTCAAGGAATGGCCAAAAGTATAAATAGGGGAGCAAATTAGACAAAAAACTACCCGAACTTCGGAATAAAGGGTCGTTGACCATTTTTTAAAAATTTTATATTCAAGTAATTTATAAAATTTTATTTAACCCGATTTTTTTATTTTACATTCCAAATCCATTTTAATAGTGAAATTAATTATTTAAGTTACGAAATTTTGAATTGGCGCCTATGGTGACGTCAAATGTGAGAGCATGCGCAGTTACCAAATAGGGGAATAATCGACGGGCGTCGTTCGTTTACTGTTGTAGCACAGAGTAGTGTGGTGATAGTATCGACGTGAGTCATTGTCATATTAACTGACTTCAAACTATTGTTCTTGTTATTAGGATTTAACTTCATTAAAATATGAAGTACGCTGTAAGCTAAAGTAAGTATGTAAATGATTTTCTATTAATAGTGTACTGTTGCATATATGTTTTAAAATAGAAAATAAAATTTTTAGGTTATAATTTAATGAAAAATCAACACAATGTAAACAACAAATAGACAACAAATCTATCGAGCACTACCGCCAACATGATAGAGAAACCATGAAACTCTCTAAAATTGAATTCTCTTTACATACGTCATCATTTACCGCCTTGTTATTTTGAAAAGCAATTTTTTCTTGCATGTGATTATTAGGACTTTCTTTAATATGATATATGAAATATATATTTAGCATATTTTTTTATGGTATAATAATATTTTATAAATTTTGTTGAAGGAAACGACCCTATTCCTCGATCCATATTTTTTTATGAAACCTATTGGAATATCTTCCAAACAGTGTCAACAAAAAATGCCTTGTAAAATTAAATATCTCAAATATGAATTGATGGAAAAATTTTAAAATTAATTTCTAAATGTTTTTTGGTTTACTGAATACGAATCTGATGTTAGATCTGCGAAATTCGATATGACTTTTACATAATGACCCACTGAAATGCAGTAAATATGAAAAACTGACCGACAAAAAAAACTATTTTTTTCGTGAATTTTTACATTACGTCGACTACAAATCTGACAGATAAAAGAAATTCACCTACAATAACGCATATCTGAAGTATTTTTAAGGCAAAAAGTTATGAATTTATTGATGTATTTATTTAAAAAAATAATGGTTTTTGGGATATACAGGGTGGCCCACGAAGGTTTGGCTAGTCGACATCTCGAAAACTATTTGAACTACAATTTTGAAATTTGGTGATTTTAAACAGTGGAATGCGGTGTCCGTTTTTTGTATAAAAGGACTTTGTTGCAACATCGCATTTCCGAACACATGACATCAACTTCAAATTTTTAAATGGGACAACCTGCATATTACTCCATTTTTGTGAAGGCCTTTCTAATAGAAATTCAACGATACCATATTTGTCAGCGTTTTTGTGTGAAACGGTGACAATATGAGCTGTTAAATGAATAGACGGATTTTAAATTTTTTTTATTAAAGAATACCAGTATAATTAAAAAACAAAACAAAATAAGTAGACAAATTACAGTTAATGCTCAAATTGATGTCCCTCTTTAGAAATGCAATGCTCAAATCTTGTTAACAGATTTCAGTGCATGCTGCTCTAATTTTTTCTGGTGTAACAGTTTGGCACGCTGCTCTGATTTTGTTTTGCAAATCGTCTAAATCTGAAGGCTGTGTAAAATAAACCAAACCTTTTAAATATCCCTAGCGGAAGAAATCTAAAGGTGTCATATCTGGGGAACGAGCCGGCCAATGTATTGTACCATTTCGCCCAATCCATCTTTCACGGAAAGTAGTATCAAGATATGTCGTAACTTGCCGGGCATAGTGAGGAGGTGCACCATCCTGCTGCCACCACATCGTCTTTCTCTCGTTCAAGGGAATATCTTCAAGTAAAGCGGGAAGTATGTTCTGGAGAATATCTAAATACCTTACACCGCGCCAGTTAAAATTCCTTCATACAAATACGGCCCGGTCTAATCAAGCGGCCGTTGAATAAACCGCACCAAATATTTACACCCCATATTGTCTGGAAATTAGTTTCTCGCATCCATTTTGGATTTTCAGCTGACCACTACCGTTGTTGTGAAACCGACTTTCATCGGTCAATATTTTATTTAAAAATAATGGGTCATATGGTAGTGTTACTGTCATTTCAGCAATACAATTTAGTCTTCTCTCAGGGTTTGCAGGGGTCAAACCTTGCGTTAAATGTATTTTGAAAGGATGATATTTATGATTCTTTAATACTCTCTGGATTGTAGTTCTACTTACTCCACATTATTGCTGAAGACATCGAGTTGAGATATGGGGATTTACTTAAAGATAACCCAGAATATTAATTACGTCCACTGTTTAAATAGGCTTTCTGCGTGGAATTTGCTGTTTTCCACTAGGAAAAGAACCATGTCTTAATTTTTGTTCCAAATAAGCGAGAGTATTTTTACTTGGAGTTGTTCGGTTGGAAAAACGTTGTCTGTACAAGTCTCGAGCACGCGTACTATTTTTTCGACACTCGCCGTATATGAGCAGCATATTGGCATACTCGTCGTAAGTAAAATATAAAGGCATAATAGTCTTGATACTACTTGTACCTCTGCTGTTTGCAAAATCCTATAAAGAATATGTTTCAATGCATACTATGTAAACAATATTTTAGACACCGATAAAGCACAGCATTTTTTGTACGAGGAAATATTTTCATAATTTTTTATTTTAAAATTTTGCAGTTATTCTCAAAAACGTGACGTCATGTTTATTCGGTTATTTATCAATGTATTTAATTTTTTTTTTGTTAAAATAATTAATTTATAAAATATAAGCATTTTCAGAAAAAATAATTGGTATATATCAAATGTTAATTTAGTTATCAAGCGTAAAGGATAATATCATTGCAAGTTTGCAAGTATATTATCTATTACGCGTGATAAGTAAATTAGTATTTGATATATACCAATTATTTTCTCTGAAAATGCATATATTTTATATAGTGAACTGTTTTAACAAAAAAAAATTGAATGCATTGATAAATAACCGAATAAACATGACGTCACGTTTTTGAAAATAACTGCAAAATTTCGAAATAAAAAAATATGAAAAAATTTCCTGGTTCAAAAAATGCCGTGCTTTATTGGTGTCTTAAATAATATTTACATAGTAGGAATATTTTCCAAGCTATAATGGATTTAAATATAACTTAGCAGAACTTCAAAAATGTTCAATGTAATTTTTTCAATTTTTTCTACTCCTCCGTTTCTGAAATATTCGCGGTAAAAGTCAGGGGTCAATACATTTGAACCGTATATTAAGTTATATCTTGAGCTAATTCCGTTAAAAGGTTAGGGGTAAATAGGGATAAGTAGGGAAAAATAAGTAAGGCAAGCTAGTAAAAGTCCAGAATTGGAATTTGGTGTGTATACTAGATGCCAAAGCCTCAAATTTCTTGAGTTATGATAAATGCAGCGATTTACTATTGACAAGTATACTTACGGACAGATGGAAATATAACTGGTTATACGGACAGGTGAAAAATAGATAAACATTTATTTTCAGGAAAATACTCAAAATTGTTCAGGAAAAGTTCAATTCATATTTATTAATTAAAATGTTGATGAAAGATTATTATACTTTATTTAGGAATCAAAAAGTAAGAATATCCATTACACCCTATAGATTAATTTTAAATACGATTACTTCTGTAAACAACTCAAGCATTTACGAAAAATTATAGTGTATCTATTAACGTATAAACGGCTCACGCTAAGAAGGCGGAAGATATTCATAGTCGCGAAATTAATCAAATTTTAAAAAATAATAAAAATTATAATTTATAGCAGTCTTAATATAAAATGAAAGAATGGATGATGTATACAGGTAAATCGTTTACATTAGAATTTATGGAGTGTAAAACCGTTTTATTAGACACGTTATAATGTTTATTTACATTTTTATATACACCTCGTAAAAAAGTTGTAAAAATAGTGATTACCTCGAATTAGTTTTCACCCACTTACCCAGCTCATATTAGTAATCCCCACTACATGGCTTAACGATCGTAAAACCTTCCCTATAGTATTCAGGAGATCAAAAGCCGGTGCATCATAACCTAACTCTCACATGACACTTACCTCGATGTACACTCACTTCGACGGCCAAATGAGACAGAGAACCACAACACTAATTAATCCAAATCAAGCAAAATCCACTCAAAAACCCCGATGAGGTCCCTTTCCTCACAAAAATTCGAAATTCTCACTGCGAGACGCACCACGAGACACCGTAAACAAAGCAAATGGCGGATTCGCATTACACGCCGCGACGCCGACGGATCGATAGGCCGACGTATCTTACACTCGGTCAGCGAAATGGTCGCGGACGGGGTGGTGAAAGTGAAAGAATTTAAAGGACGATTGTAATGGGGGACTGAAAGGGACACATGCGTAGAGAAACCTCAGGCAGGTTGATGGTAATATTGCAGGGTATTTTATGATTTTGCTGGATCCTGCTACCAGTTATTAACTTTTTCCTCGTTTTCTTATTGTTTTTGTTTCGGAGCGATTTGACGCGGGCTTTAATCTCTCGGATTAAGTGCAGCTGACTTAGAATCTCACAGATGCAATGATCGCATTGACGAAGTCAATGTGTTATTAAATGTATTAGCTCTTAGTATTCATTAATCCACTATTTAATAAATAAATGATACAAATATTACTTCCACATCCACGTAGTGGATTGGAAGTACAGTAATCGCAACAAATTTTTCAATTTTTTTTTCTTGAAATGGGTTTAGAATATCATGAAACGTCGAGATTTTAAATTTGTCTGTCTGTAACTATTTTTGTCCGCACGTTTTCTCCGGAACGGTTTAAGATATTGACTTCAAATTTTGTACAGGTATATATTATAACCAGATCTGGAACTGGATTGTTTTTTGAAGATATCCGATGAAGGGTTGGGTAAATAGGGGGAAATATGTAAAGCAAGCTGGTAAGAGTACAGAAACTTGAAACTTGATGTATCTACTACAAGCCAAGGCCTCAAAAATTTTTATAATATTTTTCATCCCCCCACCCCTTCCAATTCATTATTAAAGAGGTTGATAAAATAAAATTGAGATATTCACTTGAAATTTGGTACACGTACATATATATAATAATGACATCAGGAACTAGATTATATTTTGGTATTATTCTGATGAAGGGTTGGGGATTAAATAGGGGTAAATAGGGAAAAATAAGTAAAGCAAGCTGGTAAGAGTACAGAAACTTTAAATTCGGTGTATGTACTAGAAGCCAAGGGTTCAGATTTTTTAATAATATTTTTCAACCCCTCACTACCCCTACTCCATTATTGAAGGGGTTGGTAAAATGAAATTGAAATATTCATTTGAAATTTGATACACGTATGCATTATAACGACATCTGGAAGTAGATTCTATTTTGAGATGATTCAGTTGAAGGGTTGGGGGTTAAATAGGGGTAAATAGGGAAAAATAAGTAAAGCAAGCTGGTAAGAGTACTGAAACTTGAAATTCGGGGTATGTACTAGAAGCCAAGATATCAAATTATTTGTAATATTTTTCAACCCCCCACGAGCCCTACGCCATTATTAAAAGAGTTGATAAAGTAAAAGTGAGATATTCACTTGAAATTTGGTACATGTGTGTACCATAACGACATCTGGAACTAGATTATATTTTGAGAAGATTCCGTTGAAGGGTTGGAGGTTAAATAGGGAAAAATAAGTAAAGAAAGCTGGTAACAGTACAGAAACTTGAAATTCGGTGTATGTACTAAAGTCGAGGCCTCAGATTTTTTTATAATATTTTTCAACCCCCCAATACCTCTACTCCATTATTAAAGAAGTTGATAAAATAAAATTGAGATATCCACTTGAAATTTGGTACACGTAGGTATTATAACGACATCTGGAACCTGATTATAGTTTGAGATGATTCCGTTGAAGGATTGGAGGTTAAGTAGGGGTAGATAGGGGAAAATAAGTAAAGCAAGCTGGTAAGACTTCAGAAATTTGGGACTTGGTGTATACAGGGTGTCCCAGATTTAAATTGACATGAGTTCAAGACACCCCCATACTTACCCTTAAAAGTGAATGGTTTTCGAGATACAGGGTATTTTATGATTCTTGACTGAAACTAAAATTCACCATATATTTGGAATGGGTGGACGTGTTTGGATTAAAGTTGGTACACACATAGTGCACTCCTGGTTCAATTAATAGCATAATTTAGTTTGTAAAAATTCCAGGACAGGACTCAATTTTTATTATTTTCCATTTAGGGTCAATTACATCGCCCTGTATATCAGTTTTTGTAAATGGCGGATATATATTGAAATGTCTTTGGATTATTGTGCAAAACACTGTCATAATATTCGATGGCACGTTTATGGTTACTGTCTAGCATGTTTTCGAAAATAATGGTGAATGGTATTTAGATTCTACAAAATACGCAAACAACCAGTTAACGTCGCTATTTTATTAATTTTACTTAAACACTTGTTTAATAATTATTTAATGTATTATTGTTACTTGAAAAGAAAAACGAAAAACCGGAAAAAAGGAAAAAATAAAGAAAAACAGTTTGCTTAATCATAATTAACAGCACAAATTTTAAAAAGACACTAATTATTATATACACTGGTACAATTAATTAAAACTATAAAAAATTTCCGAAATGAGCACCCCCAGCGTCAATACATTTTTGTGAACGTTTAAAAAGCGTTTTCACCGATCTATCGATCATAGCCGGATTGTGTCTAATATTGTCACATACATTAAAAAAAATTTGTTGTAATTGTTCACGGGTATTAATATCTTCACTGTACACCTGTGGCCTTAGGTGACCCCATAAAAAATTATCCATGGTGAGATCAGGAGATCTCGGTGGCCAGTTAACTGCACCCCCCTCTACCAATCCATCTGTTGGTGTAACGTTTATTAAGATGCTCCCTCACCGGTACAGAAAAATGGGGTCCAGCACCATCGTGTTGAAACCACATACCTCTGACATTGATGTTTTCTAATAAATTTGGTAACACATCTATTAAGAAATTGAAATAAACTTCACCCGTTAGTCTACCTTCAAAAATGTGTGGCCCTATTAGATGACTATTGTACCACACCAGACATTTTTATTGAATATGTGTTGGGAATTTTTCTGAAGCGTAGCATGTGGGAAAATGTTGTACGATTGGTGTACGACGATTTCTAAAACGTCTTTCATATTCTCTCTCTCTGCAGCTCTTCCATTTCCGTCGCAAGAACCATACACATAAATCATATCTGCATATTCTTCATTTGTAAATTGGAATGGCATCTTAAAATTATTATAGTTGATTTGTTAATATAAAACCTTATTTTAATGACTCAAACGACTTCTTTGAATACTTAGACTTAATTTCTAAAGGTGACTTACATTACTATGTATTAAACTATAAATGTCAGAATTGACACAAGCTTCCTTTTATTTTTAAGCAAACTGTTTTTCTATGGAATATTGCATATGGCCGTACAAATTTTAAGTGCAATTAGAATCAAATTTAAGTAACAATAATACATTAAATAATTATTAAACAAATGTTTAAGTAAAATTAATAAAATAGCGACGTTAGCTGGTTGCTTGCGTATTTAGTAGAATTTAAATACCATTCACCATTATTTTCGAAAATTTGCTAGGAAGTAACCATAAACGTGCCATCGAATATTATGACAATGTTTTGCACAATAATTCATAGACATTTCAACAGTTATCCGCCATTTACAAAAAACTGATATACAGGGTGATGTAATTGACCCTAAACGCAAAATAATAAAAATTGAGTCCTGTCCTGGAATTTTTACAAACTAAATTATGCCATTAATTGGACTAGGAGTGCACTATATGTGTACCAACTTTAATCCAAATACGTCCACCCATTCCAAATATATGGTGAATTTTAGTTTCAGTCAAGAATCATAAAATACCCTGTATCTCGAAAACCATTAACTTTCAAGGGTAAGTGTGGGGGTGTGCTCTATCTCTCATCGGTCTATGTCACTTTAAATCTGGGACACCGTGTATACTAAAAGCGAAGGTCTCAGGTTTGTTTATAATAGTTTCCATCCCCCACCATCACCAGTTCCTTATTAAACTAGTTCATAAAATTAAATTTAGATTTTCACTTGAAATTTGGTACACGTATGTATTATAACGATATCTGAAACTAAATTATATTTTGACATGATTGCGTTGAAGGAGTGGGGGGTAAGTAAATGTAAATAGGGAAAAAAGTAAAGCGAGCTGGTAAGAGTACAGAAACTTGACATTCGGTGTATGTCCTAGAAGCCAAGGTCTAAGATTTTTTATTAATGTTTTTCAACCACCCACCACCCTTACTCCATTATTAAAGGGGTTGATAAAATGAAATTGAGATATTAACTTGAAATAAGGTAGGCGTATATATTATAACGACATCTGGAACTAGATATATTTTGAGATGATTCCGTTGAAGTGTTGGGGGTTAAATAGGAGTATATAGGGGAAAATAAGTAAATCAAGCTGGCAAGAGTACAGAAATTTGGAATTTGGTGTATATACTGGAAACCAAGGCCTCAGATTTTTTTCTAATATTTTTCAAAGCCCGCCATCTCCGCTCCTTTATTAATGGGATTGATAACATAGAATTGAGATATTCACTTGAAAGTTAGGACAATTATTATGTATTGTAATGACATCAGATTGAGATGATTCCATTGAAGGGGTGGGACGTGGCAGGTTGTGAATAGGGGAAAATAAGTAGGGTAAACTAGAAACGTCATTTTTATCGTATATGGTGGAAACCAACGCCTCAAACTTTTCTATAACATCTGCCACAAATATTATTAAAATTCTATGACCAACAATTTCCACGTAATAGAGTGCAAATCTAATGTTTCCTTTAAAGTGACTTGAACGAAAAATCTGGATGTGGAAGTAGTGATTCCTTAGGCAGCGGTTTTTTTAAATGTATTTGAAATGGTGGTGCCACACTTCAAAATGTCCGTTATTTAATCGTGTTTCTATCATTTACCATTTTACCATTTAAGCACTTTAATTTTATTTAACTATGTTATATACTTAAAGCTAAGGTATCTCATTTTTAATATTTCATTTATTAACCTATTGTATTTTATTTATTACAGCTAGGGGGCCTTAACAGGCATATTTGAATCTCTACGCTACAATCAAACATGTATAACAATCTATGTTTTTTTTATATATTTTCGACGAAATTAAATCGAATAAATAGCCCGGGATTGTAGGGGATCTATGTGTATACAGGAAAATAAAAGTTTAAAAACCTGTTTAAAACAATAATTGATAGAACAAGAATGGATACAAAATAGACGTTATACCATTTTTCGAACGTTAAAAGTACGACAGGCAAATTCCCCCAAAAACGTTAAAAACACGTTTCTTAAACCTTTTTTCCGGATTTAATTTACGTTAACCAATAACTTTAATTAAACGTTTCATATCTTTTAATATTAAACGTTTATACTTTCCTTATGTGAATCGTGTAAAATCGCGATATTGAGTTGATTGTTCGTAAAGAAGGCATGTATTTTTAATACAGTTTCTGGACATTATAAACGCCTTTCGAAGGTACGTATGTTTATTGAGTAATATACCACGTGCTATTGACATTTGTATATTTTTACAGCAATCTGTTCTCCTTTTCTAAACAACAAGATTAAGAGCAACATTTGCGGATTTATACAATGAAATAAATTAGTATTATATTTTTAAATTAACAAAACTTTAATAAGACGAAATAAACTAACATGTAATATAGCAAGTGTTGTATATTTATAACAATAATTTGCTTGAACAATAGTTACTTATCTTTCTCTTTTGCATTTATTTCAATTTCTAGTACATTGCATATTAATAACTCCCCATCTAAGTTGAATAGTTGCAGTGTCACTCTAAATCTTCCATAAGCTGATGCTGGAATATCTAAATCGCTTGGTTGTAGAGTAAAATTTTTCAACACATATGATCCCTGAAACGATGAATGAAGAATTACACGAAATAAATAAATGTATGTGTGTAAGTTTACACATACTCATTACAATCTAAGAGACGACAGTAAAAAGTCCTACGTCATGTAAAGTAAACTTCATATTTCTAAGTCAGATAAAAAATTTCAAAGCTTTGCCGCCTATTACCACTAGGATAGAGCGGGGCATGGATTAAAATAAGAAATTGAGGGAAACTCGCCAGTATCAGTTATAATTTCTAATTTACGCCACTCACTCCTAAAATATTTTACGATCTAACGGTCACTACAGTTTACTTAATTTTTTACACACATACGTAATGCTGTAAAAGGGCAAGCAGAACGACACATCTATTAAGCAGAGACGGACCACAGTCTTCCGCGATATTTCGAACGAGTTTTGTTATATTTAGAATATATAGGTTATATGATTCATACAATAATACAGTGTGTGGTTCAGTGTTTACATTTTATTTTGATTGTGAGTGCCTAGAATGTATAATACTTTAACAGATAAGTGAAATTGCTCTTTGTTTAAGCGTATTTTATGTAGTTGTGTAAAAATATTCCGGCGGATTGTGAAATATTCGAGTGTTTTCGGTTTTTTAGTGGCTGTGGTAAAATAACATTGTGATAATGTTCAGGCCTTGGGAAGATCGTCAACCTAGCACCAGCAGATAATTTAACGAAGATATGGGAAATGGTAATGGCTCGCAAATTACAGAGAAAAGTTCTAGACAATATTTATGCGAACATAAATATTTGGTATAATTTTAATTTAGACTAATAAAATTCATCAATGCTCCACCAATATATAAAATATTATTCCTATCTTAACACAAGCAAAAGAGAATAAGTTTTTTAAATGTATCGTTATCGCTGTAACAAATAACTATTTATTTATCAACCATACATTAAATTAATTAGATTGTAACTCACAGCACAATAATTTTAAGTACGTCGGCTTTGACACTTTTATGGCCGAGTTTTATGGCTTTTTTTGAGTTTCTCGCGCCGTGTTCACTCCTTTGTCGGTAATGTTTTATTTGACTTAGAAATATGAAGTTCACTTTAACGTAGACAATAGAGAGTTTTAGAGAAAAAAAAATGTCAACCGGAATTTTTCAGCGGAAATATGTACAGTATGTATAACCAAGGGCGGATTTATGGGGGCGGACTACAGGGGCTATAGCCCCCTCCCATGGCTCAATAACAACAACAATAATAATACAATAATACTGAGATCATTGAAGAAAACATGTAGAATGAGTGTTTTTTTGTGGAAATGTGTATTTGTATAATTTTTGTAAAAAGCATTTATGTACTAAAAAGGCACTTTTTAAAAAATGTATTTCTACAGCTTAGGGATGTTGCAGCATAACATGGTTGTGCTTATTTTCTTCCTAGAGAGTTGTACTTTCGGTCTCTCAAATATAGCAAATCCAGTAACCAAGTCTAATAATCTTTCGTATGGCTGTTTGGGCATTAAGCGTTTTTCCGAGACCGAAGTTTGCATGACGTTGAAAAGAATTAAACCTAAACTTACTGCGGGCCCAGATGGAATTTCGGCATTTCTACTGTGCCAGCATTTTTGCATATCCCCTCTGCATAATTTTTAATTTATCTCTTAGGAAATGCTATTTTCCTGATTTTTGGAAATACTCCAAAGTGTGCCCTGTGCAGAGAAAAGGTGAATGAAATTGTTACCAATTATAGACTAAAAACAATCATATGTAACTTTGGTAAAGCTGCATTATAACATTTATGCACATGTTCAACTGAAAATATCTACGCAACAACACGATTTTATGAAAGGTCGCTTCACAGTAACGAACTTAATTTGCGCTACTCAGTACATTGCTGAATCAATTTATTCTCACATACAGGTAGATTCAGTTTATACTGACTTTTCTAAGGCATTCGATAGACTGAACCATAGAAAACTTCTCTGTAAACTTGACAAATTCGGATTATCTGACGGATTACTTCAATTTATTGAGAATTGCTTAACTATAGAGTTCAATTCGTATCTTATAATGGATATAAATATGTTTAATACCGAGCCACGTCAGGAGTACTCCAGGGATCCATACTTGGACCTCTTTTCTTTGATATTTTTATTAACGACCTCAATGATCACTAGACGTGTATTTCTTAATATATGCCGATAACGTCAAGATGTCGCATAGGATTAATAATTTTAATGACTGCGAAAAACTTCAAAACAATTTAACTGAGTTATCGGCTTGGTGGGATGAAAATGATCTTCACCTAAATGTTGGCAAGTGCAATGTTATGAGTTATACAACTAAGGAGTCCCCAATCATATATAATTATAATATTAATGGCGACACGCTTAACTGGCCATCTGCATTCAAGGATCTAAGTTTAACATTTTGATAATAAATTAACCTTCACTAGCCATATTGATGTTGTAATTTCGCATGCATACAGACTGGTAGGCTTCATCTTGCGTAACAGCTATGACTTTAATGATGCGAAAATCTTAAAGATGCTTTATTTTGCTTTCTCTCGATCTAACTAGATCTAACGTATTAAAGTTTTCTCCTCTGCATGATATTTGTTCCAGTTATGAAACTCATTGCAGTGAATTGGACATATTTGCCTAGCAGCCAGAAATTTTATTTACTGTCGTATAGTCGATCCGCCTTCATAATTTCTACTTGTACTTCTTATTTTGGTTAGGTCAGGTTAAGTTAGTTTAGATTTCCATCCTATAAATGGTCTTGTACTGTTGGATGTTGTATGATTAAATAAATAAATGAAAACAAATTAATATATTTTTTTTAAATATGTTTAGAATTGAAACATATTCTTGATAGGATTTTGCAAACAGCAAAAAAAATAACTATCTATGACTAATAGAAAAACTTGGTATAAAAATATTAATGAAATCCTTGCATTCTTTCGATAACCTGAATTCTGGTTATGCTAGCAAATTAGAATCCTAAAATAAATTTGTCTAATTTCTTATTTGACAATTCTCATTCTAACACTAGCATCCACACAGTCCCCTACGGCCATGCAGATTAAACTAGTATCTACATAACCCCCTACGATTATGAAGATTCGGTTAAAAATGAGAACAAAGGCCTAAAATGAATTTATTTATCTACCTTATCTTAAAAACAATTTTCATTCTAATGGATTACATTTTCATGAAATCTATCATTCTGTTTCTTGGAAATGCTTAGCCTTGTTTTTCGCTCTTATTCTGGAGCTCATCAGAAGGACATAAAGCCACTCATAAAGATGTTTCATGCAAAACCAAGACAATTTCAAACAATCTCACCTATCTATTAGCTAAGTAGTATTGGAGCCTATATACTCTATGCATGTTTATAAATGAATATACTTTTTAAAAATGTGTTTAGAAAATCATGAAACGTGGAAATTCTGAATTTGAGCAAAAATGTTTTTTTTTCCATCATCCATTTTATACAAAATTTTCAAAATTTCTATTTTTTTTCCATGTTAAATTTTGAAAAAAAAAATTTGAAATATATTTGGAATGTCACGAAACGTGGCAATTTTAAATTTCAGCGAAAATTCCATTATCTAGTCCCATTTTTTATTGTGATACAGAATGGACATCATTAGAAAAAAAAAGTAGAGATCGACTTCAAAAACATTGTTAACTGGTTTAATAATAGACTGCTCACAATAAATTTTAAGAAAACCTATTTTATTCCATTCACTTCTTATGCTAGATACTTGCCAACATTTAAAACAATAAAAATAAATATTAATGAAAATTTAAACTTTGATATCTCTTCGGTGACCAATATGAAATATGTAGGCATATATATAGATAGTCATCTAAAATGGGATATACAAATAAACCACATAATAAAAAAAAACAAGATGCATGTTACATAAATTTAAATACCTCTCTGATGTACTCAAAATTCAACAACTAAGAATACTGTATTATGCACTGGTCGAATCGCATTTAACCTATGGCATTATTGCCTGGGGGAGAGCAACAAATAACTTTCTCGGCAGCTTACAAAAAATTCAAAACTCCATACTAAAAATTATGTATAAAAAACCTAGACTCTTTCCAACAGATAATTTGTATAAAGAAACATGCATGTTTGACCTCCGACAACTGTTTTGTCAAAATCTGTTGCTTAAACAATATAAAGATAAAAAAAATCTTGTTAAAATTCTCCATAAATATGACACAAGGCATAAAATTAATGCTTCTAAATTACCTAAAATAGAAAAGACAATTGCCCAACGATGTTATACATACCTGGGACCTAAAATATATAATTTACTTTCACCTGAAATAAAAAGAGTTAATTCATATAATTTATTCAAATCAAAAGTCAAAAAATGGATCCTAGAAATACCCCGGGGAAAACTATATAGTGTAATAGATACAAAAGTTCAGTACTATAACATAAAGATATAAAAGTGATCTAAAAAATACCTAGTAAATACTAAATACACTATAAAATGATATAAATATTTCACAATTGTAATTAATTGAATTGTACTTATATAATTGGATGTCTTCTACACGAACAATGCACAAGTACGTAAAAATACATATTTATATAAGTATTGTATGAAAATGTGAATCTTTTACACATTTTGTATTATATATAAGTATATGTTCCATTTATTTTGTATTGTATAATTAAGGTAATCCAAGGCAATCTAAGTAAGATAATCTTTATATATAATTATGGCTACATAAGATATTAGTTAAATGTATGTATCTAAGAATTTGAATATATATATTGCTGTGTATCCACACTGTGGAACACTACCCAAGTATCGTGTTTGAAATCATAAATAAAATTCACAAAATTGTATGTATTTTAGAAAATAAACATAACAGTTTTACCTTAACAGATCATACAGAAGCAGGAATATCTGTGGTTTATTTAATTGATTCAAGTTCACTTATTCTCAACGAGTAGGATGCAGAGAATGAAACTTGATATTGAATTAGAACAAAATATTTAAATAAACATAAAATGAAGTTAATTTAGTTTAAAAAGGTTATTCTAAATAGTATATAATAAAACATGAACTTATAGAGAATCACAATCTCATTTAAAATGAGTTAGAATGAAATTGGAAAACAAAAAGTAAATTTATAAAATCTGACATTTATGTCAAAACTTAGGGCTGAAAATCATAAATTGTGTAGAAACAATGTAAATCTACACAAAATGAATATTGAATGAAATACTTTTAACAGTAGTTGCAGTGCAGCGTAATTAATTTAGAAATAGTAAGTCCATAGAATACAAAACACTGAATGACATTTTAAGTTTTCAGATATTTTTAAATATCATTGCAGAAAGGTGTTTTGTGAATGATATTTCACATCATGCAGAAAGAAAGGACTAATAGTATGATGTTAAATGTTTGATGGCGTATCAATTTCTTGTTTTAGTTTATTGTATCAGTATTCTGTCAGTATGAAAAACTGCAGTACGTTTTTAACTACTAGCATTTTGTGTTTATCATTGCTATTCATCTAAATGTATGAATTAGTATTTATTTGAGATTGGAATTGTTAATTTGTAGTTATAAGTAGATTTTAAGAAAGTATATGTAATATGTCAATATATTTCGAGTAATTACAATTATTCACTTAATCCTGAAAAGTAGAATAAGGAATTCATCAGGAAAATTAAAGAATTAAAAACAGTGTTCAATTAAGGTAAAGAACAAACAAAACTGAATAGTTTAAATTTTAAATTAAAATTAAATTTTGAAATATTAGATCAAAATAGAAAAAAACAATTGAAATATTGGAAATTAACCCATTGAAACGACTAAAAATAACAAATCAGTTGATCACACACCGCTGAACAGCGAGCTGCGAAATATATTCATCCAAGAATAAATAATAAATTGAAAATTAAAGAAAAGTGGTGAATAAGTTGAAGGTTAGGATATTACAATCCAGATATATTGATATCAAGAATAAATTGTAAAAGTTGATTAAATATAAGAAGTGAGTATACTTTGAAAGTATTACGAAGTAGATTATCCGGAAAGCAGATTTAGAAGAGGGAAGTATTTGTTAATCCAGTTAGCAAATTTATATGGTGAAGAAATTTCAAACGTCAAGCAAGTGATAGAAATACTTCAAGAAAATCTTGAAAATAAATTGGAGGTTAGAAACAAACGTCAATCCAGCAAAGAAGAAGAAGAAGAAGAAGCCTTGAGAGGTTAAAAAGTCAGTCAAGTGACATAATATTTCAAGGATCATAATAACCAGTTAGAGGTTATAATATAACATTACTCGAGTCGAAAGAAAGACAAGGTAAAGCTTTACTATATCAGAAATCCATGGTACATATTTATTTTAAATAAAGGCCATATTTATCATTTTAGTTAAGTTAGATTTTGTTATTTAAATTTGTTAATTACATTCCAAGTTCAAATTTGTTAATAAATTAATACTTTGTTCGTTCAATACTGAGTTTGATTTATTTAGATTGTTATCTTGATCGATGAGCATTTATTGAACCGACTTCGTTGGACCCTGAGTAAGAGTCATTCTATAGTCTGTAGATGGTCATGCTAATGGTGTTCTATAGTCTATAATATTAACAGCTTTTAAGAAACTGTTTGGCGCTAAATAAAATCATTTCAATTTACTTTCAAAAAGTAATTTCGAACGTATAAAAAATAAAATAGATATCAGAATATAGAACATTTATGGCTTGTTAACGTGGAGCGATCAGGAAAGCGATTAAATAAATACAACTTGAGAATAGTTTATCATTTCAAGCATACATTTGAAAGATAATAGATCAAATAAAATTTTGATAGTTTTGACAACAAGGCATTGTCAAATTAAATACAAATATAATTTATATGAGGTTAAAGTCAGGTAAGACAACAATGAATCAAGAAGAAACTACACCAGGTACATCCACAGTTCCACAAACACAAGTTGGTGACACAAACACACAACCAGACACAAACATGTTCCAGAAACTCATGGAAATGATGGGTGGAATGAAGGAACAAATGGTACAAAATAACCAAACTTTGGAAGCAAACATGAAGCAAAATAACCAAACTTTGGAAGCAAACATGAATCAAAATAACCAAACTTTAAAAGAAGACATTAATCAAAATAATCAGCGACTAGAAGAAAATATTAACAAAAATATGCAAAAGCTGGAAGAAAGCAATATAGAAGTAAGAAATAAAATTGAAAATTTGGAGAGTAAATGGGAGAGAATGGGAGAATCAATCAATGAAGAAATAAGTGTTAAGGTGAATGAGGCAGCAAAGGAAATAAGAGAGGAAGTTGTAACTATGTTTGAAGATGGAATGACTGCAGTAGATAGTAGAATGAAGAAACAGGAGGATAAATATGATATAAAAATAAAAGAACAGGATAGCAAGATAGAACAGAACACGAAGTTGTTGAAGGATACCACACGTACACAATTAACACAATTACCCACACATACTTACACATGCAACAAAACACCATTTTATTTTTACGGAGATAACCGTATACACCCTAAAATTTTCATTTCACGTTTGAAACAACACATGGAAACACAACACGTAAATGCAAACCTAAAAGCAAACATACAAGACATGTTAAAGGGAGAAGCGGAAATCTGGTACTCAGTTATAATGGACAGGTTTGAGACTATAGAGGAATTTGAAGCTCTAGTCTTAAAACAATATTGGAGTGATTACACTCAGTTGAAAATAAGACAAGACCTATTTAATGGTAACTATGTAGAAAATAAAGGTATTTCTAGGGAAAATTATGTACTTAGAAAAGTATACAATATTAGACGTCTAGAACCAAAATTCACAGAAAGTGAAATGGTCAGATATTTAGCTAGGCATTTTTCAGGGGATATCCAGAATGTTATTATTACGCAAAGAATTGCAAAGTTAGATGATTTGATTGATTATTTAAGAGAATTAGATGATTATCATCAGAGTTTTGATAGGAAGGCTAGTCAGAATAGGGAAAATAATAGTAGATATTATAACAAGTGGGGTTATGATCAGAATAAGAATGAAAGTGATAGAAGAGAAAGACAAGGTTATGGTCGTCAATATGACAATGATAGAAAGGAGCAAGGGGGTTATGGTCAATATGATAGGAAGGAAAAGCAGGGTTATGGTCAATATAAATATGACAATTATAGGAATGAAAAGCAGGGTTTTGAGAAACGTCATTATGATAATGATTGTAGAGAGAGAGGGGGTTATGTTAAAAATAATGAGTCATATGCACAAATGGTTAATATCAATATTCAAAGGGGAAATAGAGTAGATGAAAACACGCACTCTAATATAAATAAAATAGAAACAACAGCACAAATGAATGATAGAAATAGAAATCAGGATATTTAGATAAACTTGTTTTAAATGTAGGTAATAATTGTAAAAAAATAGGCGACTGTATAGAAAATGATGTTATATTGGGAGACGACATCTTATCAGGAAAAAAGGCAAATATTGTATTAGGAGAAAGAATCCTAAAAATAGAAGGTGAAAGAATACCTTTCTGTAGTGTTAATGAATTGAATGGCAAAGGTGCCGAAATAGTTAATGAATTGAATGGCAAAGGTGCCGAAATAGTTAATGAATTGAATGGCAATGATGCCGAAATAATTAATGTATCAAATGGCATAGAGTCCAATAATGATAATAAATTTTGCGGTGAGCATATAGTGGGAACCACATGTGTTCAAATAAATAATTATAAGAAGCCTGAAACCTTTCTGATAAGTCGTTACTCCAAATATGATAGAATTTTTAAAAATTTGTCTCAAAAATACAAAAATTCAATAGATTATGAACCTACAATAGCAAAGGGCTACGCGCAACAACTTGAAGTAGGTAATAGTTTAAATGAAAACGAAAATGTTTTAAATTATAATAAGGAAGAATCATTACCGGGAAGTTGTCACATGGGGATAAATTATCCATATGATCCAGGATAGATTACTCTTAAGTTATCCAAATGATCCTGAGTAGATCACTTTTAAATTGTAAATAAACTTTGACAGTGTGAATGTCACATCATGTTGTTAAAACTAACAAAATTTTCACATGTCAAAATTCTATTAGTTTAGGGGGTTTTATGCTGTGTATCCACACTGTGGAACACTACCCAAGTATCGTGTTTGAAATCATAAATAAAATTCACAAAATTGTATGTATTTTAGAAAATAAACATAACAGTTTTACCTTAACAGATCATACAGAAGCAGGAATATCTGTGGTTTATTTAATTGATTCAAGTTCACTTATTCTCAACGAGTAGGATGCAGAGAATGAAACTTGATATTGAATTAGAACAAAATATTTAAATAAACATAAAATGAAGTTAATTTAGTTTAAAAAGGTTATTCTAAATAGTATATAATAAAACATGAACTTATAGAGAATCACAATCTCATTTAAAATGAGTTAGAATGAAATTGGAAAACAAAAAGTAAATTTATAAAATCTGACATTTATGTCAAAACTTAGGGCTGAAAATCATAAATTGTGTAGAAACAATGTAAATCTACACAAAATGAATATTGAATGAAATACTTTTAACAGTAGTTGCAGTGCAGCGTAATTAATTTAGAAATAGTAAGTCCATAGAAGACAAAACACTGAATGACATTTTAAGTTTTCAGATATTTTTAAATATCATTGCAGAAAGGTGTTTTGTGAATGATATTTCACATCATGCAGAAAGAAAGGACTAATAGTATGATGTTAAATGTTTGATGGCGTATCAATTTCTTGTTTTAGTTTATTGTATCAGTATTCTGTCAGTATGAAAAACTGCAGTACGTTTTTAACTACTAGCATTTTGTGTTTATCATTGCTATTCATCTAAATGTATGAATTAGTATTTATTTGAGATTGGAATTGTTAATTTGTAGTTATAAGTAGATTTTAAGAAAGTATATGTAATATGTCAATATATTTCGAGTAATTACAATTATTCACTTAATCCTGAAAAGTAGAATAAGGAATTCATCAGGAAAATTAAAGAATTAAAAACAGTGTTCAATTAAGGTAAAGAACAAACAAAACTGAATAGTTTAAATTTTAAATTAAAATTAAATTTTGAAATATTAGATCAAAATAGAAAAAAACAATTGAAATATTGGAAATTAACCCATTGAAACGACTAAAAATAACAAATCAGTTGATCACACACCGCTGAACAGCGAGCTGCGAAATATATTCATCCAAGAATAAATAATAAATTGAAAATTAAAGAAAAGTGGTGAATAAGTTGAAGGTTAGGATATTACAATCCAGATATATTGATATCAAGAATAAATTGTAAAAGTTGATTAAATATAAGAAGTGAGTATACTTTGAAAGTATTACGAAGTAGATTATCCGGAAAGCAGATTTAGAAGAGGGAAGTATTTGTTAATCCAGTTAGCAAATTTATATGGTGAAGAAATTTCAAACGTCAAGCAAGTGATAGAAATACTTCAAGAAAATCTTGAAAATAAATTGGAGGTTAGAAACAAACGTCAATCCAGTAAAGAAGAAGAAGAAGCCTTGAGAGGTTAAAAAGTCAGTCAAGTGACATAATATTTCAAGGATCATAATAACCAGTTAGAGGTTATAATATAACATTACTCGAGTCGAAAGAAAGACAAGGTAAAGCTTTACTATATCAGAAATCCATGGTACATATTTATTTTAAATAAAGGCCATATTTATCATTTTAGTTAAGTTAGATTTTGTTATTTAAATTTGTTAATTACATTCCAAGTTCAAATTTGTTAATAAATTAATACTTTGTTTGTTCAATACTGAGTTTGATTTATTTAGATTGTTATCTTGATCGATGAGCATTTATTGAACCGACTTCGTTGGACCCTGAGTAAGAGTCATTCTATAGATTGTAGATGGTCATGCTAATGGTGTTCTATAGTCTATAATATTAACAGCTTTTAAGAAACTGTTTGGCGCTAAATAAAATCATTTCAATTTACTTTCAAAAAGTAATTTCGAACGTATAAAAAATAAAATAGATATCAGAATATAGAACATTTAGTATATATATCAATTGCATGAAAATGTGAATCTTTTACATATTTTGTATTGTATATGTATGTATAATATGTATATATATAAGTATATATTCCAGTTATTCTGGAATTGTATAATTTAGGTTATATTCTCTATATATTATGAGGATACGATGTGCTTAATGAAACATTATATACACAATATCGCAACATACTTAACAATTGTAAGTATTTATAAGTAATAATACCCACTCGCAAGGATTCCTTTTGTGGGTTTTGCTTCATTTATTTACTGAATACTGTTAAAATCAACACTGCAAATTATGTGCTATTATATTAACGTTGTATGTAAATATATTGTAATGTTATTGTCATTCTTTTCGTAAATAAATAAATATTATTATTATTATTATTATTATTATTATTAGACGGTCCACCCTGTATATTTTCAAGTGGAAGTCAAACCATTTCTTCGGTGGCAGAGGTCAGCTACCTACCAAATTTCACTGTTCTCCGTCAAGTAGTTTTTTAGCTAATGCACCGACAGGCAGACAAACAGACAGACAAACAGACAGACTGATGGAATTGAAATCTTCGTAATCTACATGATCCGAAACGTGAAAATCCGAAAATATCTCGGAAGGTAATTTTTTCTCGAATATACTACTTCCCTTCGGTATGCGAGGGAAGTAAAAACGCGTTCATTATCTTTAAAGTTGAAAATTAATTAAAAAACATCGTATTTTAGCAGTATTTTGCATTTTGTTAAAAGAACTGTTTAACCGATTTTAATGCGGTGAGCTCACTTTGTTCATTAATACCTACAACTTCCTCTACGAACGTATTTTCATAAAACCTAAAGATAAACTTATACAAGCCAAAAACTCGCTTCCCGTAACTTTACTTGTTAATTAAATATAGACGCACTAGTTTTCTGCTGTTGGATTTCAGGTACAAGAGCTATACATATTGAGAGGTACATATTTCCGATGAAAAATCCTCGTTGCCACTTTAACCTCCCCAAAAATAATTTTTTGTGGAGGTTACTAAAATTGGTCCAAAATCTAAAATTAAGATAACATCAAATCTTTACGTTTTGAGGTCCCAGGAACCCAAAAAAGTGGTTTTTGAAAAATATCTGTGTGTGTGTGTGTATATGCATGTGTGTTAGTAAGATAACGGTGAAACTACAAAACATATTTGGGTGAAACTTGGCATGAGTGTTTCTTTAGTGCTCCAGAAGATCTGAGAAGGTTTTGGTTGAGATCGGATTACGTTTTATGCCGTTTTGGCACAGAAAGTTGTTTATTTTATAATTACTTACAATTTGGCATCGAACCATTAAAAATCACTCAAGATTCCGATTACAATGATAAATTAAACTTGCACGCTTTCGGTTTGGTTTCCGTGAAAAAAATTAAATAACAAAGCAAATGATTTCCTATTCAACAACTATTGAGTTCAGGATCTATCACCGCTGGTATATTAAAAATAGGCCGTGTTTATAGGTGGTTGGATTTCCAACCTGTAGATTTCAGTATACCTATTTTTAACAATTTAATTTTTATTTATTTAATCAATGATTAAAAAAAATATATGCATCCTATCCGAGAGAGTTCATTAATATTACTCAGGTATCAATCTAAAATGTGAATAAGAACATTAAAATTGAGTATGAAAAACAGAAGTCATGCAGCGCATGACTACCTGATCTTCGGCTTTTTCCAATAATTGTATTATTATTATTTTTTTTTTTTTTTGCAGAAACTGTATATTATTTAATTTTTTTTATATTTGTATTGGAAATAAAGACCTTTTATTATTATTATTATTATTATAGTATAAACTGACGAAAACGTAATATTTGAGGTTAGGTTAGTCGTACAATACTGGCGCCCTTTTTACAAACCACAGTGTTACCGAATTAGTCAAAGCGTAATTTTGTTATTGAAATTTTGTGTGATTTAAACGTCAGTTATTTACAATAATTGTACATATTACTCAAAAAGAGTAATATAATTAAACAAATGGATATTGACAGTGAAAACGAGATTTTCTTGACACCGCCAGAGGTAAGGGAAGCTACAGAAATCGCCTCATTAGTCTAATTCGCAATTATTTAAAATAAAATTTTGTCTCCAATGATAACGGAGGTCCCATAAAATCTAGTTAGTTAACAATGACCTCACTTGTTGAAAAATAAACTAACATTTTTTTCCAACGGGACCTTATTTTTTGAAGTGTTACGAATACACCATAATTTTTTCAAATTTTTTAATTGGTATTTACTTAATAGTATAAAAAAATTATTTTATGTGATGTACTCTCTTTTGAGGCGGGCGGCGCTCGCATCCTGCAGTGGTCGTGCGGAACCCTATTTTCAGCGTGAAATTAAAATGATAAATAATGCAGATAGAGTTCCGGGAGTTAGGACTTTTTTATTGGAAATTTCCTCCTCTTTAAGAACCTTTTTTCCGATTTCCGTTATCGCTTATAGTTTTTGAGTTATAAGCGAAAAACTAAATGCCATTTTTTTCCATCTTAATTTGTTTATAACTTTTGCAATTTTTTATGTGCTAGTAAAACATTTTAATGCATTTTTCTAGAGGTCATTCCGAATCCAATGAGCTATCACTCATATTTTTAGGAGCTATTTCAAGAATTAACACCTTTTTGAACTTGTGAATTAGACTACATTAAACTTGTTGCCCGAAAAGTCGATAAAATTATATATGATAGTGTATTAATCTTTCTTAAATTCGAGAAACCAAATGAAAATGAATTAAATAAATATTAAATATTTAACAGTCGTGGACATCGTGGACAGTCTACTCGCATCATTATACGTGCAGTGCAATCCTATGTCCTGAACCATAAGAGGAGAACAGCAAATAATAAATTTCAATGTGTTGATATTGTTATGAATTACACCCCCTTGAAACTGGAAATTGATACGCCTATGCCTACTAGTAGTGACTGGAACTTGTAGCCATGGACTTTTCTAGAGTGTGGTGGGAGAAGATTCTGGTCCAATCTAGAGGTAATTTCAGAGTATATAAGGCGCGATTACCGGCGCAGAAGAGGAAGCTTACTAAAGTGAAGTTTATTAAGTTTATAAAAGTGAACAAGTTGAAAAGTGACGTTCGGTAACAAAAGTGAGGTTAAATATCAAGTAAACAAAGTGTGAAGGTTATTTTGAAGTATTGTATAGTCAGTAAATTATTACATAAAGTGTTAGTGTTTATCTCTTGTTGAAATTATTTTAGAACCCTCATACAGGGTGTTTCCTAAAAGGTGGAAATACGCAACAATATTATGTGGTGTAAGTGAGAAAAAAGTGCAGAAGTTTGCATGAGTGCTCCAAAAGATCTGAAAAGGTTATGGTTGAGATCGAATTATGTTTAGTGCCGTTATGGCACCCGATTTAGTGCTATTTTCGGCTTCAAAGATCCACCGTGGGGAGGCTCGAGCTGATTTCAGTAGCTGCCGATTTATTTTTTGAAACAGACCTTTTATCTTTTGCCTAGGCTAATCGAGAACAAGCATGTACGTGATTTGACATATTGTAGATAGACAAATTCACTACAGAAACGGCCGTTTTATAAAATTGTAATATTTTCAAAGATACACTTAAACAAAAAATCGGTAAAGGTATTTACACAGAACTTGCCTCTTTAAAATTAATAATTACGAAATGACATTGAAAATAATAATCGAAATATAGTTATCACTGTTATTACAAATAAAATCTGCTAAGTTTTAGTCAAAAAAATATACAGAGTGCTCATCCAACAGCAAAAGTTCAATACTAAATGACAGGTGCCAAACATGGAAGGCTTGCGCAAATACCTTTACAGATGTCCAGCAACACTGAATTATTTCTTGGGATGACCACCCTGTACATTTTTCAGTAAAAGTATAATATGCATATACCAAATATTATTGCCGTCTGTCACATTTTCAATTCCACATTCACGTAGTGGAGTGGAAGTATTATAGTGATGGTTAAAAAATTTCATTTTTTTTGAAATTTTTCAAAAATGCTGGTAAAAATATTTTCAAATTTTTTTTCTTCTGAAATAGATTTAGAATGTCATGAAACGTGGAAATTTTAAATTTTAGCAAAAAGGAACATTCCTTCTAATCTATAGTAGTGATAAAAAAAGATTACAAGTTTAAATTTTTTTTAAAATAGGTTTAGAATGCCATGAAACGTGAAAATTTTAAATTTGAGCAGAGACAAAATTTTTCCATCTATTTTAGTGGTAAAATATTTTTCCAAAATGGTAAAAAAAAAAAATTTTCCGAAATAGGTTTGGAGTGTCATGCAACGTGGAAATTTTAAATTTGAGCAAACAAAATTTCCATCTATTCTATAGTAGTGATAGATTAAAAATGTTTTCAAAATAATGTTTAAATTTTTCAAAAAAAATTTTAAATTTGTTTTTGTAGAAATAGGTTTAGAATGCCATTCAAACGTGGAAATTTTAAATTTGAACAAAAGAAAATATTTCCATTCTATTTTAGTGGTAAAAGTTTTTCAAAAATGGTAAAGAAATTTTCTAACTTTTTTTTTAATAGGTTTAGAACGCTATGAAACGTGGACATTTTATATTTGACGAAAGAAAAACATTTTTTCCATCTATTTTAGTGGTAAAAAAATTTTCAAAAATGTTGGAAAAAAGAAAATATTATTTTTTTAATAGGTTTAGAATGCCATGGAACGTGGAAATTTTAAATTTGAACAAAGAAAAACATTTTTTTCATCTATTTTAGTGGTAAAATTTTTTCAAAAATGTTCGTGAAAGAAATTTTTTTTCTGAAATAGTTTTGGAATGTCATGAAACGTGGAAATTTTGAATTTGAGCAACAAAAATTTTTCATCTATTCTATAGTACTTAGTGATTAAAAAATTGTTCAAAAAAATTTTTAAATTTGTTTTTGTTGAAATAGGTTTAGAATGCCATGGAAACGTGGACATTTTAAATTTGAACAAAGAAAAAAAATTTCCATCTATTTTAGTGGTACATTTTTTTCAAAAATGGTAAAAAAAAATCAATTTTTTTTTTAAAATAGGTTTAGAACGCTATGAAACGTGGACATTTTCAATTTGAAGAAAGAAAAATAATTTTGCTATCTCTTTTAGTGGTAAAATTTTTTTCGAAAATGTTGATTAAAAAATTCATTTTTTTTTTAAGTAGGTTTAGAATGCCATGAAACGTGGAAATTTTAAATTTGAACAAAGAAAAAAACATTTTTCATCTATTTTAGTGGTAAATTTATTTTCAAAAATGTTGGTGAAAAAAAATTTTCAATTTTCAATTTTTTTTTTCTGAAATAGGTTTAGAGTGTCATGAAACGTGGAAATTTGAAATTTGAGCAAAAAAAATTTTCTCATTATTTGTTCCCTTTGGACCCTGTATATTTTCCAGTGAAAGTTTAACCATTTCTTCGCTGACAGCAGCATCAACTGCCTACCAAATTTGACTGCTCTCCGTCAAGTAGTTTTTTAGTTAATGTACCAACAGACAGACAAACAGACAGACTGACGGAATTAATAAACCTATATTTTCGAAATCTACGTGATCTAAAACGTCAAAATGCGAAAAAATCTCGGAGGGTGATTTTTTCTCGAATACAATACTTCCCTTCGGTATGCGAGGGAAGTAAAAGCTGTGGAGAATGAAGTGTTGAAAATTTTCTTAAACTTTTGTGAATACCTTAATAAATACGCGATATTCAAGAAAAATGTTAGAATACTTTCCTGTAGAAAACCGAATTTTCAACAGAAAGGGTTTTCTAAATAATCAAGTATTTTCAAAAATATCAATTAAATACAACGACAGGATACAGGGTGGATCGTTAATAATAATAGGGTAAAAGGGTACATTTTTTGGACAAAAATATGAGCATGTAACCAAAGAGGCTTTAGTAAATTGTTGCTATGGAAGAAGATACACAGACAAGAACTGTTTAATTAAATTTAACCAATCAAATTTTAAGTGTTCTAGCGGCGTCACGATTTCGTCATTGGTAGCATATTAGAGGACCAAAAAAGTGCCTTCGATTTTATAGCACAATATATTGATGATTTTTTCGTCAATCAAACTGGCATTATGGAGAGATGATTGATACAAAAAATATAGCATATGAAAATTAATAGAAATCTACTTACAACAGGCCAGTTATATGGATCTTCTAGAGCCGGGGATACTTCTGACCGTACTTTTTCGAAACCTCTCTCGGCATATCTTTTCGCGTACTCGCCGAACCCTCCTTTTCCATTATAAACGTCTGTGTTCCATGAACCTTTATCCCATTGATCAACATCCATGATGAACTGGAACATTGCTAAATAAATATATATTTATTGCCTCTGGAGATGTAGTTTCTGCAAACACCAACATTGTTGAACACAACACTCGAATACCAGCACTCGACGCGGGTTTCGCTAACCCCGTTAGCATTATCAGGATATGATTAAAACAGTTTTAATAATTTCCCGATTATGCTAACGTGGTTAACGAAATTCGAGTGTTGGTATTCGAATATTGTGGTCAAGAGTTTTCCTCAGATTTGTTCTCTTAAAAATTATTTCCTCCACCTGTCAAAAATATTTCTATTTTATCAATTAAAACACTTTATCTCCATTCATAACATACTAAGGCCAGCTCAACATGATTTTGTAAAATGAAAAAATACCCAATCGTCTATACTAGACTTTCTCAGCAATCTTTACAAAAAACTCGATAAACGGAGTGCATCCATGGGCCATTTTATTGACCTGAGCAAAGCTTTCGACTTAATCGGGCATATTTGCTCAGGGAAAAGCTTAAGGGGAATTTTCGGGGCAAGATAAATAAATGGTTATCTTCATATTCATCTGATCGAAATCAAGTAGTAGAAGTAAATGGAGCCAGATCCGATAAATTAAATATCAAAATAGGTGTACCGCAGGGGTTTATATTGGGGCCGCTATTATTTTTAATATTTGTAAATGACTTAGCAGAACTGTTCCCGCTCAATAATTTGACGATGTTTGTGGATGGCAGTACTCTGCTCTCTGTACTGGTTTAACAAAGAAAGATGTACAAGAAATGCAAAATATGATTAATACTTTTATGACATGGTTTAAGGCAAACT
The DNA here is from genome assembly GCA_963583905.1 of Stenurella melanura. Lineage (NCBI taxonomy): Eukaryota > Metazoa > Arthropoda > Insecta > Coleoptera > Cerambycidae > Stenurella > Stenurella melanura. Next base: position 89,653,054 of record OY757309.1, read on the forward strand.
GTATTCAAATGCATCTAAAACTGTGTTTATCAATTTCACACCCAGAAGCTGCACAAGCGACGAAAGTTATCTCTTAAAAGTATAGGGCATAGATCTATTGAACAGTTAAATGTAACAACATTTTTTAAGGGTTTATATTGATCATTTTTTACCAAATGTATTAACCAATCAAAATTTTGCATTTCAAGTCATGTGTCAAAATTCATCCAATAAGTAAAAGATTACAGCCACAACACGCATACATGTGGTGTTATCAGCCAAAACACAAATGGTATGTTCAGATGTGATATTGAAATTCAACAAATGTCAATATGTGGTGTTATCAGCCAATGCACAAATGATATGTTCAAATGTCATATTGAAATTCAACAAATGTAAAATTGAAAATCAATTTAGAAAAAGGTCACAAAGATTTGGTAATGTTTCAAACGATTCAATTAATCAAATTGTCTTAGAAAATGCACCCAAAAACTCCATTAAAAGTAAAGAGTATACGTGGAAAATGTTTTTAGAATTTTGTTCGATCAGAAAATACGAATTGAATGGATAACGCAGTTTGAATGAATTGGCTTCGATATTAAAAAATTATGCAGTAAACATGAGAAAAGCTGACGGAACAGAATATAAAGAAGCAATTGTTGAGAGTATTTGGAAAAAAACGTAGTTCAGTACCACTAAGATTAAACGATTTGAATGAAATCATTAAATTATGGGATGAAGACGCTCCAGAAGGTTTACGAAATTTTTTTTACCATATTGTAGCTGTTGAGTTTACTTGGTGTGGTGGAGAAGCTGCTGCTTGCCTAATAGATTATTTTAGTATTGAGAAAAATAATCATGGAAGGCCAACCAATCGAATTGAATATAATAAAGTTTTCAGCAGGCAGAACTTGCCAAGGGGGTCAAAGAATTGCACACGTAGTAAATGGCTTGTACCAACACCATTGAAAACCAAGATGTATGTCCTGTTAGATTGTTTCATAAGTTGTTATCTAAACGAGGTAAAAATATTACTAACAATCGTCTTTTTTAAGACCAAATCGCTTCTGGAAATCTGAAAATAATTCCTATAATTCCTGGTTTGACAGTATACCTATAGGTAGGAATACGATTAACGGATGGACGAAATCATCAGCACAAGCTATTGGATTGGATACCAAAAATAAAAATCATTCTAATCGCTCAACCGCAGTGAGTCATTTGGCGAAAAGAGGGGTCCCAGAGCAGCAACTAATAAAAATTACGGGTCACAATAACTCTTGCATAAAGCTTGATGACGATCACCATGGTGAAATAATCAACAGTATGCGATAAAACACATCTGCAGTAAGAAGCAACAATACATCAACTATATCAAGTTCCGCTTCAACTTATAACTTTAATAATTTTTCGTTCAGTAACTGCAGTTTTAATAAATAAAATATTGACTTAAATGCTGTGTTAATTGGTTAAAAATGACAGAAAGTAGTAAAAAATTATCTTGCCGAATACACTTCGAACATTGATAAATACTCAAAATGTTGGCGTGGAATGCTTCAAGCGTTTTGCTTAAAGGTATTACCAAGCAACACGCTTTCAGCAATCTCTGTGACAAAATTATCTCGCTATTAATTATCAATGCTCTAGGTGTATTATAGGTGATAATTTACTAACTTGGGAAGATCGTATTGAAAATTTGTGTTCGCTCTCTTTTGCTTTTAATAGATTAAGTAATATTACAGACCAGAAGGTGATGTTATTTTATCATGTCGAATTTATGTCAAGATTGACAAGCCCATCGTAATTTTTAGGGGGTCAAGTAACCCAGCATGAATTACACAACCACACAAAAATAAGATGTAATAAATAGTTTGGCGCAAATCGGAGGTTGGTGCGCGCCTTGGTTTTCGAGACTTGACCGCTCGAAGTCACCGAAGGTGAAAATCGAATTTTTTTACTTCTCCCCGAGGCTATATCTCAAAAACGAAACGAGGTACAGAGCTACGGTTCACTGTATTCGATTTCTCTCGCCTTCCTACATACCTCTGAATTTTGCAAGAAAATTAAAGTGCCAGCAAAAATCTGAAAAAATTCAGAGATATGTAGGAAGGCGAGAGAAATCGAATGGCGTAAACCGCTCTGTATCTAGTTTCCTTTTCGACATATAGCCTCGGAAAGCGGTAAAAAAAAATAATTTTCACCTTGGTGACCTCGAGCGGCCATATCTCGAAAACCAAGGCACCAACCTCCGATTTGCGCCCAACGATTTCTTACGTCTTTCTACGTTACCCCGAATTTAAGGAACATCTTATATATTACTTGATAAGTAGTATAAAGTCAAACGAATCACTTACCTGACTTTCCTCAGTCAACTCTTCGGTAATGTCAACTTCTGCATCTAGGAATTTATTACCTTCGTCATCTTTATTTCGCAGTTCTACAGACAGTCTAAAAAGAGGTTCGACATTTTCACAGTCGTATAGAGTTAGGGGTATTAATTCGCATTCAGCAAGGGGTACCGTTTCCTTAAAAAATACAGACCGTCGAAAAATAAAATTTCATAAATAATTGGCAATAAGTATACTAGATCATAAAAATATATAAAATGGATTAAATAATATACAGGATATCTGAAAAGTACAAGAAATATAATTTTGTTCAAAGTAACGCTGAAAGTACCTGTATTTTTTTCGTTGGAGCTATAACCAGGTTTAACCTTGAAGAGATTTTTCGCTTTCTTTAGCTTTCAAAATATTGAATCAATGATAATAAAATTTGGTTAGTATACACATAGAAACTCAACGGAAAGCGGAGATCTACATTTTGAAAAAAAAGGTCCATTTTGGCAGGTTTTTCAATGTCCAGTTAAATAGCTTAACTGTCAGATGAAATTTATCTGGAAGATAAACTATTTTTCAATGTGCAGGTAAAATTTACCGTAGGGTTAAACTCGATATCTGAAAGTAAATTTAGCAGAGAGTTAAAAGTGCCAGTTAAGGATTTATTCTACTGTAGTGGATTTGCACATGCGCATTTGGTTCAATTTCTGACAATTCTAAAACATTCTAACCTAAAAACTAATGTGATTGATATGTCCGTTTCTAATTTATGATTTATATTAAATATATTATTGCCAATAATGAATAATAACCAGACCAAGGTGATGTATGTCATCGAGCTCTCGGCACCTGCCGAGACAAACATCACCTTGAAGGAGGAGGAGATACGGACTAAATACCGAGATCTCCAGTATGAGCTCCGAGCGCTATACCCAGACTACTCGGTCAAGATGGTCGTCCTGATAATCGGCGTTCTCGGTGGGATGAGGCCTACGCTGCTCTCAGCATTGAAGACTATACCGGCCTGCCAAAAATCAGCCGAATGGTTGGCAGGCCAAATGCAGAAGGCTCTTGGGGTACCCGCGTCTACTTAGGGCACACGATTCTGGAATCTACAATCACTAACCCTGCGGGATGTGGGGAGTGTTTGTAGATAATTCGCTGGCGCTTCTCCCGTGAGTATATCGGATACACGGGAGAACTGTTCAGCATCGCTAACGCGTAAAAAAAAATAATTATAATCTGGATATGAGTGAGGATGACGATGATATTATACAATTTATAAAGTATGAAAGGAGACCCTATACCATAAGGGAACGAGAAAATAATTTTGAGAATTATGATACATATTTTTTAATAAGATTTCGACTGCGTAAAGAAACTGTTTTACATATCGTTGAGATGATAGAGGAAGTTGCAGGAATAATTCTGTTTCTCCAATCGCTTAAAGTGTAGTTAGTAAGTTTTTTCCTTTTTACGCTTTTTATTGTAATTATTGCTGATACACAAACGTACAAAATTAAGAACAGAACATCAATCAACACGCTAGACAACACAATGAATATTGAGGTTAAATTAGATAAACTGTCACTAAAACACGCGCGCAATTTGAATTAAACCAATTGAGAGAAACTTCAGGTAGAATCAGTAGTACCAACATAGCTAAAAAATAATTCAACTCATGAACTCAGCTGACAGTTAAATTACTGTTGATAAACACTACCATGGATATAACTGCCAGCTAAGCGTATCTAGCAGCTACCTATCTGGCATTTTTAACTGGACATTGAAAAACCGGCCCTTAACGGCATAAAATTCAAATTTTAGATAACAAATTCGTTTGTGTCTACAAAGTTCAATATTTGGGCACCAATATTTCAGGGTGTTTTATTTTCAACAAAAGGCATATTTTCTGAAAGTTTGAAACCGATCGGAACTCTTCACGTCCCTGGGCGTTAAAATGAAAAAAACCGCTTTTCAGTGAGTTTATTTAATTTTGTAAGTTATGTACTTACGCAAATGGCTCAAAACAAAAGGATTTGTTAAATAATTACTTACAAAGGATTTGGTTTTAACTTTGTCCCGATCAGACCTCTAGGAGGTTCAAAAAACTAAATTGTTTATGAAATTAATGCAAGATGGGCAGAAAGACGATGGCACTTTGGATCTTTCCAATAAAGAACATATTTATTATTTATTAATGCAGGCTTTGAAAGTCCAATACTCAGATATATACTCCTGGTGATACCCCAGAAGGTATGACCATAATTTTGCTGTTACGAAACTATGCACATCACTGTCCTTTTCTTATTTAACGATCGTTAAAATATGCCAATTTAGCAAACTTTGAAAGAAGAGAAAATCATATTTGCAAATATCGCATGAAAAAAATACTTATAGCTTTAAGCGTTACATCGCTAAGATGCTTATTATTTAGAAATATACTGATGTTGTGCAATACATGAAGAAAATAATATTCACCTGCTCTCCACATTCTATTTGACCAATGCAAGTTAGGAGAAGAGCGGAATAGAATCCAATCACCTTCATTTTTATTACAATAGTGTAATTATTTGTGTTTGACGAATCATATTTATAATAATATATGGGAAATATAAAAAAATAGTGTCATGACGGAAATATGATGCAATTATGATTTTTTATAAATTCGTTTTATATATAAATAGAACGATAACGAATTGATCGTTATTACATTAATTAATTTTCTACCACTGTTAAAAAAAATGAACATTTCCGTTTTTTTCCTTGCATGAAACGTATGTTTGTAGTGTAGTAAGAAAAAAATAAAAAGCGTGAAAAGAGTAACATTATTTTACTTTGGCGTATAAATGAATCATAGCAGTGCATTGAAAATAATTGAAATTTGCAACCGTTAGATAAATAATTATAAGTAAAAGTTAACTTACCACTGATAAATACATTATTATATCTATTTCATTTAATCAATTAGGCGTATACCTAATATTGTAACTGAACAACAATCGCTAAAGACAGGACAAGGTCGGTTTTCCGCCCACCTTAGATTTTGACTTAAATCATTAGTCTAATTCACAAGTTCAAAAAGGTGTTAATTCTTGTAATAGCTCCTAAAAATATGAGCAATAGCTCATTGGATTTGGAATGACGGCTAGAAAAATGTATTCAAATGTATTATTAGCACATAAAAAGTTGCAAAAGTTATAAACGAATTAAGATGAAAGAAAAATGGCATTTAGTTTCTCTCTATCTCAATTATTTATAATTTTAATTTAACGCTAAAAGTAGGACTCCGCGCGACCGCTGCAGGATGCACGCGCCACCTCAAAAGAGAGTACATCACATAAAATAAGTTTTTTATACTATTAAATATCAATTAAAAAAATTGAAAAAATGATGGTGTATTCTTAACACTTGAAAGAATAAGGTCTCGTTGGAAAAAAATGTTAAAATTTAATTTTCAACAAGTTAGACCATTGTTAACTAACGAAATTTTATGGAACCTCCGTGGTCATTGGAGACAAAAATTATTTTTTAAATACTTGGCCTATAAAATGTTCCCTTCTTGGAGTCCTTCTTATACATATACTTAACGAGATCACGTTATAAAAGTTTTTAAAAATTATTTATTTTGTGTATTATATTTTTTTAAAGTAAACAAAAAATTAAAAACCAAAGTATTATCACTGAATTTCAATAAAACTTAATGTTTTACGATTTTCACAATATATTTTAACAAAAATATATGTCTACTACATGACAATTGTTTCGCCAACACAGTGGCTTCTTCCGATGTGAGTATTAAACTAACTTGTACAATGCTAAAGTGAATGTTAAAATAGAGGTAGCTGAGGCAATAAACAAACCCCACAAATTTATCTTTTACATGTCATAAATGGGAAACAATTGTCATGTAGTATACATTTTTGTTAAAATATATAAATAAAATATTGTGAAAATCGTAAAACATTAATTTTTATTAAAATTCAGTGTTACTATGGATTTTCATCACGTAAAGGTCGACTCAATCAACTATTCCAAAGTATTGTTATTATTAACGTTAAAAAATGTCTTTACGCCATTTGCTTATAAATGTTTATAAACAAATTGACTAGTTTTATATTTAAAAAAAAAACTTTTTTTACAGTTTTGTTGTCTTGAGAATATTATGATTTTTTTAATAAAAAAAATTTCTTGAAAACATTGTCTTATTGTTTATAACCTTTTTTTTTAAATTATCCATCATTTGAATAATTAGTTAAGATATTATTTTTTTCTTAAAAATCATAATTGGCAATCCTCAATGAAGTAACAAAAAAAATTATCAACAATTTCATTGTTTATTAACTTAACAATTTGTTATAAATAAATTCTGACAATTTTAATATTTTAAAAAAATCACAACAGCCGTTGCAACAACATATTGAAAAAAAAAATTGTATTTTTTATAGTGTTTTTCAATATTACACGATACAGAATTTGAAACGGCCACTTGATTTGTCAACTAAAAAACCGATATAACTTTTAAACTATTAGAGATACCACAATAGACATTCAGGTCGTTTTCATAGAGAATTAATTAACCTTTAAATGAGTTGACTGTACCTATTATTAATCAGTTATTTTGCGCATTTGTTTACAGAAAGTAAATATGTTTTCTATTTATTTTTAAATAAACAATTGCAACTTTCAGATATTTTATCACTTAACAAAATTGCCTTGAAGGTCCATTACAGTACCTGCATTATTTGATAAACTAGAAGTCATAAAAGATTCAAAAACGTCGAAAACACATTAAATTGTTATAATCAAATTCGCATAATAACTGATTAATAATAGTTACAAACTTGAAAGTCAGCTCATTTAAAGATTAATTCCGTCCAGACAACTATGGCTCCAACAGGAGCCTACCAACTACACGGGAAACACCCGGAAGCACACCAACACTTCATATTGTATATTGTATATATATGCTTATACAGGGTGTCTCGCTTAAATGTGGAACAAGCCTGTAACTCCTTTGTTTACTGACCGATTTGATTTTTTCTTTTTTAGTAATGTAGTGCTACATAAACTTTATTCTTAAATAACACAGATGATTTTTACAACGCAAAACGTGGCTTACTGCGAGATGTTTTCAAGGTAAAAAATCAGTCATTCATATTAGCGATTTTTTTTTCAAAAAACTGATTACATATTCTTTTTCACCGTCCCTTTAAACACTGTTCCTCAAAGTTTCATATAAATCGATTGTTGCTTTTCGACTTTATTAATTTTTTTACGAATAAAAATTATTAATTAAATAAAACCTAAATAATTAATTTCTAATACCATTTTATTTTTTTCCATAATGAATATAAACAAAAAATAAGTAATATTACATCAAAAACACCTGAATATGAATATAGAAACTAACACAACGAATTATATACATTTTAAATCGAACAACAAAATAAAAAATTTAACAGGAGTAATATTTCAGTTTTAAGTAGGAATATAACACAAGTTAACTGAAATATTTAAATAATCTAAATTGTAGTTCCTTCTGTTAAGTCCCCATTGACAAAAATACATTTTTCTACTCTCCTTCAGTTATTAATAACAACTTGTCGCAGTTGCTGTCGTTGCACGACAAGCAGCGGTAATTCCGTTTATTAATTCGTCTACGATAGCTGGGCGGTCCTTGTCTACTTCTTTTAACATACCCCATAAAAAATAATCTAAAGGGGTCAAATCTGGAGATCGAGGTGGCCACCCGATGATAAGGCTGTTCTGCCCGATCCATTTGTTGGGAAAATTCAGTTTGCACAAACAATTCTCGATTTTGGGCTGAGGATAATGAAAATCCACATTGGGCTATCAACTGTAGAAAACAGTACTCGCACAAAATTAATGTTTGGTGTGGGATTCTAAACCAAACATTAATTAGACCATATAATTTTCGAGAAAATTTAAATGGAAATTCATTTTTACAATTCCTCCAAAATGATTTGTGGGAAGCATTACATGATATGCCTATTCAGCAAAGGAATAATTTATATTTCCAGTTAGATGGAGCCTTCATACATTACTCTTTAGTTGTGAGAAACTGGCTAAACCAGAATTTTCCCAACAAATGGTTCGGGCATAACAGCCCTATCATCGGGTGGCCACCTCGATCTCCAGATTTGACCCCTTTAGATTATTTTTTATGTGGTATGTTAAAAGAAAAAGTATACAAGGGGCGCCCAGCTACCGAGACGAATTAATAAACAGAATTGCCGCTGCTTGTCGTGCTATTACTCGACAGCAACTGAGAAAAGTTGTTAATAATAACAGAAGGAGAGTAGAAAAATGCATTTTTACCAATGGGGACTTAATAGAAGGAACCATAATTTAGATTATTTAAATATTTAAGTTAAATTGTGTTATATTCCTATGTAAAACTGAAATATTACTCCTGTTAATTTTTTTATTTTGTTCGATTTAAAATGTATAATTTGTTGTGCTAGTTTTTATATTCATATTCAGGTGTTTTTGATGTAATATTACTTATTTTTTGTTTATATTCATTATGGAAAAAATAAAATGATATTAGAAATTAATTATTTAGGTTTTATTTAATTAATAATTTTTATTCTTAAAAAAATTAATAAAGTCCAAAAGCAACAACCGATTTATATGAAACTTTGAAGAACGCAGTTAAGAGGGACGATGAAAAAGAATATGCAATCAGTTTTTTTTTTTTAAATCGCTAATATGGATGACCGATTTTTGACCTTGAAAATATCTCGCAGTAGGCCACGTTTTGCGTTGCAGAAATCATTTGTGTTATTCAACAATAGAGTTTATGTAGCACTATATTACTAAAAAAAAAAGTTCACATCGGTCAGTAAACAAAGGAGTTGTAAGCTTGTTCCACATTTAAGCGAGACACCCTGTATATACACAACACAAGAGAGTATTTTATATCCCCTGTAGAAGAAATTGAATTGCTCGAAAACCAAACATGCTAGAAAGAAAAATCAAAATGGATTTTAAAGGCGATATAAAAGATTCTTTTGTGTTTCCATTTTTGATGGCTATTGATGTCTATTAGTGTATAAAAATAATAATATAATATAGTTAGTTACCTCTTGATTTTTTGCACTTTTAACTCTTCACAGGCCCATAAAATATAACTGACTTTAATATAAGTTACAAATGCATTATCTTTTAGTTCAAGGTGGTACTTCGATGCAGAAAAAGTTAGGAATAAAAATATTCACATTTACAAATTTACCAGCATGTTCAAGTTAGCTAAATTTTGGCAAATTTTTTATTGTTTATCTTGAAAATTAAGCTCAAACATTTTTTTTTTGAGTTTATATATCATATAACTATTTTTTCTAATCTTTTCATGGTTAAAAAATTGCATAAAAAATATCATGAAAAAATTGACTATGCAGTCTTTTTTGGATTTTTTTTTGCTAACTTTAACATGCTGGTAAATTGTAAATGTGAATATTTTTATTCTTATTTTTTCTGCACTGCAGTACTGCCTTGAACTAAAAGAAAATGTATTTATAACTTATATTGAAGTCAGTTATTTTTTATGAGCCTGTGAATAGTTAGAGGCACAAAAAATCAAGAGATAACTAAGTATATTATATTGTTATTTTTATACACTAATAAATATCAATAGCCATCAAAAATGGCAACATAAGAGAGTATTTTATATCCCTTTTAAAACCCATTTTGACTCTTCTTCCTAGCTTCTTTGATTTTCGAGCAATTCAACTTTTTCTATAGCGCGCAAAAAATTTCAAATAAGCGAAAATTCACGCGCATTAAAATTTTGCAATTTCTGTCAATATCGATTTTCTCGAAAACTATAGCATATACAAGAAAATTATAAAAGGGCTTTCTTTTAGGCAATTAGTCAAGCTTTCTTTTTTATAATGAGTAATTTTTTTATATCTTCAACGGTTAACGAGTTATCAGTACAATAAGGCTCTTTTCAAAGAAGGGGTGGATTTGGGGGGCGGGGGGTTGCGCAACTAAGAGAAACTTGACTTAATTTGGCTTCATCTGGTGTTAGAAATGTCGATATCATTTTTGAAAACTTCGTAATTATGGCACATAGAATACAGAGGGGAAGTTAAAACATTCGTGTGAGTGTTAAGGAAGTAAAACAATAATGTAGATCTGGTTGACCTGGTAGGTGCTCTAAAGCTGATTTGTTCAAGTAATTGCGGACAGTCGATCATGTAAAGAAGTTTGTATAAAAATATTACGCTTCTCCGCTGCTTCATAGAGCTGCATGTAAAACGATTCAGTAATAATGAGTAGTCAATATCATATGGGTAAATATTAATGATCGATTGTAAAAGCCAGGAATTTTAAGAAACGTCTTTGAATGCACATATTGTCAATATGTACCTCGTAATGGAGATTCCATATCACGCTCTCGTATTCTAGTCTGAGTCACATCAAGGTGTTATATAACGTTTTTATGGTACTTGTATTTTGAAAAACCTTTTGAAACATGATGTAACTTAGTGTGTGTTCTCTAAAGGAAAAATGCGAGTCAAATGGTACGCCTAGATCTTTAAATAGTTTTAAAGATCTAGGCGTACCATTTGACATCGTGATAGTTCACGATGTATCAGATTAGCCCCATTAATAGTATACTCATATTGTATTTTATTTAGTTTCTTTGTAAATGAGACTACATTGCATTCATCTATGTTCAGAGACTGTCTGAATTTGTTACACCACTGTCAATGTCAATGCAGTCTGATTCGTCGCTGATCTTATAGTATATTTTCAGGTCGTCACCATATAAGAGGGATGTACAGCTGAGATCGATTGCGACATCGTTAATGAAAATGATAAACAATAATGGGCCTAATACCGAACCTTGTGGGACTTCTGATTGCGAAATAAACTCGATAGAGATGTGACCCTGGTATTGTACGAACTGGCTTTTATAAAGAATATAGGATTAAAAAGTATTAACTTAGGGTTATGTCCAAAAGGAACTAATTTTGTTAGCAAAACACTTTGATCCAGTCTGTCAAGAGCCTTGGAGACGTCCATATAGATGGCATCGACTTGTCTGCCTTTGTCCATAACTTCAGCTAAATATTGTGTTATACAAAGTAGGTTTGTTGTTGTTGATCGTTGGGAGACAAAGCCATGTTGGTTATTCCATATTCTGTGGTGAACCTGAGGATAAATTGTGGTATGCAGGACGATTTCAAAAACCTTACCAAAATTGTTTATGATTGTAATGGGACAATAATTCTGTATACATTGGGTTGATTCTACGGTTGCTTCCTTGTGAAACATTCTTCAATAATTTAAATATACAGGAAAATTATGCTTTTTAATGTTTCAAACAGTTTTATTAAAACTCTACACGTGTTTCGGCTTATTAGGCCTTTATCAATCAATCAATCAGTATTATCTTGTACTCTTGATAAAGGCCTAATAAGCCGAAACACGTGTAGAGTTTTAATAAAACTTTTTGAAACATTAAAAAGCATAATTTTCCTGTATATTTAAATTCTGTATATCTGATTTGCTATGTGCTAGCGGCGCAGCTAATATATCTGAGCAGTTTTTAAGAAGAGAGCTGGTAAGCCAACGGGTCCGGCTATAAATTTTGGTTTAATGAAAGTGAAGGTCTTTAATACCGTTAGTCTGTCAGTCTGTTGTCGCTCCACCCAAAAAACTATTTGGCGGAAAACGGTGAAGTTTGGTACGTAGTTGACGCTACTACCAGAGAAGAAATACTTTCACTGAAAAATGTACACGATGGACCGAATAAAAATAATAAATAATCAAGAAAATGTGACATGAGGCAATAATATTTGACATATAGTCAAGGAAGACATCTATTTTACTTTTATTGAGAGACCTACAGGTCGGCCATCCTAAGAAATAATTCAACTAGAGTGTAAACTTAATATTTCATTAGGAGTCTGGAAAGGATTTTTCTGTGCGCGTGAGACAAATTCTAACACGGGAAGTCATACAAGCACGGAGAAATCTATTTCTGGACGTGTAATGAACGATATTTTTTATTATACTTCTTTGAAAACGATAACATAAAAACAAAATATAACAAAAACAGAGATACGAAAGAAACATTTTTATTTTCATAAATTACAGGAATAAAAAAACATGTTATTACTAGAGTAAGAATATTGAAAATTAACTAACTAAGTAACTAACTATTAATAATAACAGCTCCAACTAATAATGTTTTTATTTTGAATTATTATAAATGGTTATGTTTATTATGTAATTGGTATTATTGCACAGGTTAAGTCCTTGGAGTTTCATTTTGTGAAACTGCAATTATGCAAAGAGACTGCCTTCGCAAGTATTTAAATTTTCTTGAACGTATGATACACTTGTTGTATTTTGCGAGTGAGAAGGGTTAAACAGTTTTCGTGATACCTCAATTTTTCTTTATATGGATTCTTCTATATATCCTTCTGCTGCACTGGAAGAACGCCATCCTCCGTGCCTTTTCAGAGTGAGTAAATCACCGCCGCTTTCCACCAACATGCTTGCTGAAGAAAGCCTTAGTCCATGCCCGGGATTTTCTAGTTTTAGGTATTCTGCAACAATTTTGGGAACACCACTGATGGTATGGCATCCAACATGTTGAGCATAATACCTGCCGTTTCGATATGCAACAAATAATCTTCAGCTGTTCATATTTTTAGGTCATAGAGCTGCATATTTACCATAAAGTGTACAAGGCTCAAATGTACATCCTTCATTGGTAATGGTGAAACTTCCTGATGTATGAGTTTTTCCATCTCGTAAAAACAGGACAATAAAGCGCTCATTATCTACCACATCGTCTAAATTTAAAGGTATTAAGTCATACCTTCGTCACCAAAGATTCCAAACACTAAAATTGCTTTTGCTAGTAGATATTGTTCATCTGGAGCTTCACACAAAAATTTGGTTACTTGTTCTGCTGTTAAAACTCTGGACTTCTTCGGTATATATCCTACAGTTTGACGGTTCAAGAAAGCAATATTTTTTGGATATTTGTTGATGTCAGCATTTTCTTTTATGGCCAAACAACTTTTTAGCATTGAGAATCGACTCCATAACGTGGAAGATTTCATAGACTTTGCCTTTTTGACAAAGTCAACTATGTAGAAGAATATCGTCAGTTACAGTTTTGATGTTGTTCAGATTTCGCCATTCATAAAAAATTCATGGTTCATATCTTGACTTGGATTTTACTGGTAATAAATTCTCGCTCGCTTGTGTCGCTTGCTCTAGGATGTTATCGGTAATTTCGGGATTTTCTTCTGATCACATTTTATCGGCATAATTTTAATTAACAGAAAATAAACAACGCTGACAATGCAGTGTCTGGTATGTACGATGCGTTTCCATGGTTACTATCAAATTATTTCAAAGGTGATTTGTTTTAAATTAGTCTATGTGAGAGCAGAGCAGAGCATTATCTGCTTACAACAAAAATAAGACACAAGAAAACTGGGAAGCTTATAAAAATATTCGTAATTTCGCCTTAGCATCGGTGCGGAGAGAAAAAGCCATGTATTTAAGTTCGTTACAACATCAAACTTCTAATCGCGAGTTTTGGAAACGGCTACAACAACTAAATATTCGATTTAAACGTCCTAACCTACAGAATGCTGTAGATATTAACGACTTCTTTCTTAGCGTATTCTGCAAGAACGATAACTGCAATAGAACAATAAACTTCTATGCTAACACTAAATTTAAAGATAATTCACTATTCATCTGCACACTTGTTACTATCGTTTATAATGCTATGAGGAGTATAAAGTCGAACACTGCCGGAAAAGATAAAATAACTCTAAACATGTTAAAATTATGCATCCCAATAATCTTGAAGCATATCACCTATATTATTAACTGCTGTCTTGAACAGGGTGATGCTTTCCTACAGAATGAAAAGATGCAATTATTTGTCCAATACCAATAGCAGCAAATCCTGCAACCGTGGAGGATCTGAGGCCTATCAGCTTGTTGCCAATTCTTTTCAAAATACTAGAAAAAATAGTTCACGACCAGATTACCGAATATCTATTACTGCATAGCTTATACTCATTACATCAATCGGGATTTCGTAAAGCACATAGCACCACTACTGCTTTGTTGAACCTTAGTGATAATATCATCAGCGCACTAGACAAACGTATGGCAGCTATTCTTGTATCCTTAGACTACTCCAAGGCATTTCACACCATTGATCACACGCTTTTTTGTGCAAAATTACTATGGTTTCGACGCGATATCTCTGCGGTGTTTCAATTCTTATTTGAGCGAACGTCGCCAATGCGTATCAGTCGCAGGAAATATATCTGATCTTAAAATTATCTCGTCAGGTGTTCTTCAAGGGTCCATTCTTGGTCTTCTTTTGTTTCTTGTATATACAGCAGATATATTTAATGTAGTAACTAATTCGCATGTGCAAGCATATGCTGACGATACCCAACTTCTTCACTGTTTTGAGCCATCCAATGCAGCTATTGCCACTAATTTGATCAACCAAGATTTAGAGAACATCTATCAATATTCGCATCAACATAACCTTAAAATTAACCCTACCAAATTAGTTGTTATTCTATTCTGCTCAGAAAATACCCGAGATCACTTAAAGGCTTCTGTTCAACTAAATATTAATCAAGAAAATTTGTCATTTTCTACTCATGCCAAAAATTTTGGGGTAATAATAGACGAAAAATTACGTTTTCTGCAGCACATAAAAATTCTTTTACAAAAATTTTACTCCCGGCTAAAAGTACTGTATGCAAACAGGCATATCTTGAACTTTAAACAACATAAAAAACTTTGTGAAACTTTAGTCATGCCTGTATTCAATTATTGCAATTTTATGCATTTTTACTACCTGGATCAAGCTACAAAAAATCGACTACAAGTTTTGCAAAACTGTTGTTGTCGTTTTATTTACAACTTAAGAAAATTTGATCATGTTACAAGCAAATATGTTGAGTTGCGTTGGATAAAGATGAAACAACTCGTTAAATTTCACTATGCAGTTTTCTTATTTTGTTTAATAAAATATTCTGTTCCAAGGTACTTGAGACACAAGTTAATTTTCAGATCGTCAGTACATACTGTAAACATCAGACATCGGTACGTGCTAACAGTGCAGCAACATCGTACAGTCCTTTTCCAACGTAGCTTTTCTTACACCTCCGTAGCCTTATATAACTCTATTGATCCCATATATAAGAATCTATCGACAGTTAATATTTTCCGTAAAAAAATCAAAGCCAGGTTCATTAATTCCAACACAAACTAGAATATATTCTTGGGCACCATTTTGCACTGTGTTTATGATTGATACTTTTATTTAGTTATTTTGAGTAATTAATTTTTTAGTATTTCTTTATATTTTATAAACTGTATACCGTTCCCCTATTACATTGGATTATTGTAATACTGTATTGTATTTTTGTATTTTAATGTTTTCTTTTTTACGTAATTAGTTAGGTAAGTGATTTATAAGGTAAGTCTAAGAATAGCCACATGGCTAAACTTCGCCTTGTAAATTGCTATTGGTAATGTACTTGTAAATGCACATCTACACTCTTTGAATAAAGCCGTTTATTATTATTATTATTATTATTATTATTATTGTTATTATTATTATAAGGTTGACAAAACAAATTAAAGTACAAAATAGGTACATGTTAAACATCAAATAGCATATAGACTTTCATAAATTTAGTTTACTTTGCTGTACATTGATACTTTGAAGTCATATGTATTCAGTATTTTTATTCAACGCGCGGAGAAAATCGGAGATCGGGAAAACTTTTTCCGTGTGCTGTTTCCGTACGCTAGTCCGAAAAAGCCCATCTTACGTTATTACTAATAGAGATGAAAATAAGGTGTTTTCAAAGAAGTATAATAAAGAAGTATTTACACAAAACTTTCCTATTTGGCACCTTTTGTTTATTATTCATTTTTTCTTGCGGATGACCATCTTGTATATTTTTTTAACCAAAAGATATCAGGTTTTATGATGGTAAATAAAGGAGGAACTTCTTCGTAAATATCTTCACGAATTTTTCTTTACATATGTATGGTCGACACTGATGTACATTATCATCATATTTCAAAAATCTCTAAGAGTTGTGGAAGGTAAATGATAGAGTGATATGCATGTTACAGATCGTGGATATTGGAACATGTTGTTTAATATCAATTATAAAATAGTTACATAAGAAATAATAACAGTACTAACGAAAATATATCATATTTATTAAAAAGTTAAGCAAAATTAACCATCTTTTTCAGATATTAGGGCTTCTCCCATATAACAAAAATATAGGTCTCCCTCTGCGGTATATATTTTAAGAGTTACTCTAAAGGTTCCAAAGACTCCTGTAGGCACATCGAAAGCATCTGGGGAAAGTTGAAATCCACTCACTTTATATTTACCCTAAAAAAGTAAATGGAGAATGTAAATATCGTCAATATACACTATTTTCATGGGCATAATGCATCAATTATCTGGTATGAAAATATATGATCTACCTAAAAAATAACTACATTGCTGAATCAATCAGTTTATATAGATTTCTCTAAGGTATTTGACAGACTGAACCATAGTAAACTTCTTTGTAAAGTTGACAAATTTAGAATATCTGACGATTTATTTCAGTTTGTTTTCTCGGAATCTAAGCTTGAGTACGCGTCACTTGCCTGGATGTCCTTTTATAACATTCACTGGTTGATTAATTGATTTCCCAGCGTATGGCAGGCATTGCTGCCACTTCCAGATATTCAATCTGATTATTTCTGTCCCGCTGGACCGACCATACGCCGGATTGGATATGGGACATGCCTGTTGCCAGCAGCGAGACCTACATGACGCATGGAGTAGGAATATAGGATGGGAAGTGTAGTGTTTGTGAGATGCTCCTTTTAAGTCTCCATGCTTCTTTTAAGTTTCCATCTATCATCATCTCCTTGTTTATCTTCTTTTAAGTCTTTTGTTCCTTCTGTTTCTGAATCTAGCAGTGTGGACCTCCTCCTGTCCGCTTGCGTCCAGGTATGGTTCCATGTTCCAGAACTTCTTGTTTACGATAAATTGGAAAACGTTCGGCGTCGCTTCCTGAACTTGCTAAGCTTGAAAATTGAAAGTATATCCACCAATTGGTGTTCTTAAAAAGCAATTACTTGAACAATTACTTGCTGGAAGGCATGAGTCCTTCACTTTTCGTTTTCTAGATACAATAGATTGCAACAATTTGCTAAAATTAGTAGTTGTTAAAGTCATTGTAGTGAATTGGACATATTTTGCCTAGCAGCCGGAAATTTTATTTACTGTGTTATGATTTAAACACCTTCATAATTTCTGCTTCTTTTTATTTAAATTAGTTAAGCATGAAAAATTTTGCTCCGATCACCTCCAAATCGACCGCTCCACAAGCAGAGTAACCAAAGCTATCATTTCCTCTTAAATCACGAACATTTTGATGTCAAGATGAATCCAATAGCCTAAGGAGGTACCAATTTACAGACGTACAGGTACTTCAATATTTCACCCTTCGAAGGGGTGTAGGGGTGAACGCCTCCTATTTGGGTTGGCCAAGAAGTAGCTCAATGTTGTACATATATATTTAATCCCCTACTAAATTAAATAGATCGCTTGATTTAATGCGAAGCGTGTCGCCCTAGTAACTTACCTTAAAATATACCTTAAAACTAATTCATTATTTCTGCAAAGTTAAGAAAATTGTGCTAACGTTGCACTACACTTCATATAAATAATCAAATATTAAATATGTATTATTCGGGTATACAGAGTGTCCGTAGACTATTGGGCAATACTTTAGGAGTATATAGTTTGGATTAGAACAATACTAACAGTATCCATAATTTGTTTTCCTAGGGCGGAACTATTCACCCTTAAAAGTTAAAGTTTGAAAAGATCTTTTTATTTGCTGATAACTTGGAAACTACTTTTGGACAGACAAATAGTAAGTAAGTATCTTTGATGTAGCTTTCCATACATTGTCTAGGAAGCCAGGGGTGCATCACCCTTAATGCTTCTTGCCCCTAAATTTTGAAGAAATAAATTATCGAAAATTACAATCTCATCCCTATTGTTACGTACATTATTAGCCTTGTCACTTCATTACCACCAAATTGTTTTATGAAATCGTCCTTGACATTTGCCTAAATCTTCTCATGATTAATAGGGTCCAATACCGGTTAAACCATAGATGTTCTGCCCCTTCCAAGATCGTGACCAAACATGTTATCTCCAAGTTTTTGTTACAACTATTTCCCATTACAGTCCGTCAATAATTTTTTACAAAATTAACGTTTCCCGAATGTGAGTCAAATTTTAGTGGGACGGCTGGTGTATTTGGTTTTGACATACTTTCCGATAATGTGACGTCCATCGTATCTCCTTTCTCTTTGTATTTGCTCACTGGTGTATCACTTGGGATATCCTTTTACCATTTTTCTGTCCGTTCAGAACTTGCAAATGGGTCTGTTCCTATATTAGGACTGCCAAGTACCTCGGTGCTCCTGTGCTGTGCTCGCGTTTTTTTTTTCTTAAAGTAGGTTTATAATTTCATGAAACATCGAGATTTTAAATTTGAGCAAAAAAAGAAGTTCTGTCTGTCTGTCGGTCAGTCTGTCTGTAATTACTTCCACATCCACGTAGTGGATTGGAAGTATAGTAATCGCAAAAAAATTTTCAAAAATTTTTATTCGTGAAATAGGTTTAGAATGTCATGAAACGTCGAGATTTTAAATTTGAGCGAAAAAAAATTTTCTGTCGGTCTGTCTGTCGGTCTGTCTGTAACTTTTTTTGTCCGCACGCTTTCTCCGGAACGGTTTAAGATATTGACCTGAAATTTTGTACACGTATATATTATAACGAGATCTGGAACTGGATTGTTTTTTGAGGAAATCCGGTGAAGGGTTGGGGGTTAAATAGGGGTAAATAGGGGGAAATAAGTAAAGCAAGCTTGTAAGAGTACAGAAACTTGAAATTCGGTGTATGTACTAGAAGTTACCCTCAGATTTTTTTATAATATTTTTCAACCCCCCACCACCCCTACCCCATTAAAGGGGTTGATAAAATAAAGTTGAGATATTCATTTGAAATTTCGTACACGTATGTATTATAACGATGTCTAGAATTAGATTATATTTTGGGATGATTCCGTTGAAGGGTTGGGGGTTAATTTGGGGTAAATAGAGGAATATAAGTAAAACAAGTTGGTAAGAGTACAGAAACTTGAAATTCGGTGTATGTACTAGAAGCCAAAGCGTCAGATTTTTTAATAATATTTTTCAACCCCCACCACCCCTACTCCAATTTGAAAAGGGTTGATAAAATAAAATTGAGATATTCATTTGAAATTTTCTACACGTATGTATTATAACGACATCTGGAACTAGATTATATTTTGAGATAATTCCGTTGAAGGGTTGGGGGTTAAATAGGGGTAAATAGGGGAAAATAAATAAAGCAAGCTGGTAAGACTACAGAAACTTGAAATTCGGTGTATGTAATAGAAGCCAAGGTCTCAGATTATTTATAATATTTTTCAACCCCCACCACCCCTAAGTACTTCATTATTAAAAGGGTTGATAAAATAAAATCGAGATATTCATTTGAAATTTGGTACACGTATGAATTATAACGACATCTGGAACTAGATTATACTTTGAGATGATTCCGTTGAAGGGTTGGGGGTTATTTAGGGGTCAATAGGGGGAAATAAGTAAAGCAAGCTGGTATGAGTACAGAAACTTGAAATTCGGTGTATGTACAAGAAGTTAAGGCCTCAGATTTTTTTTATAATATTTTTCAACCCCCACACCACCCCTACCCCATTAATGGGGTTGACAAAATAAAGTTGAGATATTCATTTGAAATTTCGTACACGTATGTATTATAACGACGTCTGGAATTAGTTTATATTTTGAGATGATTCCGTTGAAGGGTTGGGGGTTAATTTGGGGTAAATAGAGGAATATAAGTAAAACGTTGGTAAGACTACAGAAACTTGAAATTCGGTGTATGTACTAGAAGCCACAGCGTCAGATTTTCTTATAATATTTTTCAACCCAACCACCCCTACTCCAATATGAAAAGGGTTGATAAAATAAAATTGAGATATTCATTTGAAATTTGGTACACGTATGTATTATAACGACGTCTGAAACTAGATCATAATTTGAGATGATGCCGTTGAAGGGTTGGGGGTTAAATAGGGGCAAATAGGGGAAAATAAGTAAAGCAAGCTGGTAAGACTACAGAAATTTGGGATTCGGTGTATATACTAGAAACCAAGGCCTCAGATTTCTTTCTAATATTTTTCAAACTCTACCACCTCCGCTTCATTATTAATGGGATTGATAACATCAAATTGAGATATTCACTTGAAAGTTAGTACACGTATGTATTGTAGTGACATCTGATTGAGATGACTCCATTGAGGTGGTAGGTTGTAAATAGTGGAAAATAAGTACGGTAAACTAGAAACTTCATTTTTAACGTATATGGTAGAAACCAATTCCTCAAACTTTTCTATGACATCTACCCCAAATATTATTAAAATTCTATGACCAATAATTTCCACATACTAGAGTGCAAATATAGCCAAGATGTTTCCTTTAAAGTGACTTGGACGAATAATCTGGATGTGGAAGTAGTGATTCCTTAGGCAGCGGTTTTTTTCTTTGTCCGCACGTTTTCTCCGGAACGGTTTAAGATATTGACTTGAAACTTTGTACACGTATATATTATAACGAGATCCAAAACTGGATTTTAAAGATATCCAGTGAAGGGTTGGGGGTTAAATACGGATAAATAGGGAGAAATATGTAAAGCAAGCTGGTAAGAGTACAGAAACTTGAAATTTGATGTATGTACTACAAGCCAAGACCACAAAATTTTTTATAATATTTTTCAACGCCCCCACCACTCCTAGTTCATTTTTAAAGGGGTTGATAAAATAAAATTGAGATATTAATTTGAAATTTGGTACACTTATATATTACACACGTATGTATTATAACGACATCAGGAACTAGATTATATTTTGAGATGATTCCGTTGAAGGGTTGGGGGCTAAATAGGGGTAAACAGGGCAAAATAAGTAAAGCAAGCTGGTAAGAGTACAGACATTTGGAATTTGCTGTATATACTAGAAGCGAAGGCCTCATGTTTTTTAATAATATTCCATCCTCCCACCACCCTCTCCCTTATTAAAAGAGTTGATGAAATTAAATTTAGATTTTCGCTTGAAATTTGGTACATGTATGTATTATAACGATATCTGAAACTTGATTATATTTTGACATTATTGCTTTAAAGGAGTGGGTGTAAGTAGAGGTAAATAGAGAAAAATAAGTAAGGCATGCTGTTAAGAGTACAGAAATTTTAAATTCGGTGTATGTCCTAAAGGCCAAGGCCACAGTTTTCTTATTAATATTTTTCAGCCCTCCCCCACCTCCACCCTTGCACTATTATTAAAAGGGTTGATAAAATAAAATTGAGATATTCACTTGAAATTTGGTAGACGTATGTATTATAACGACATTCGGAACTAGATTATATTTAGGGATGATTCCCTTGATGAGTTGCGGGTTAAGTAGGAGTAAATAGGGAAAAATAAATAAATCAAGCTGGTAAGAGTACAGAAGTTTGGGATTTGGTATATACACTAGATACCAAGGCCTTAAATTTCTTTCTAATATTTTTCAAACCCCAACAACTTCACTCCATTATTAATGGGATTGTTAACATAAAATTGAGATATTCACTTAAGAATTTGTACCACGTCTGATTGAGACAATTCCATTGAAGGGGTGGGAGGTGGTAGGTTGTGAATAGGGGAAAATAAGTTGTGTAAACTAGAAACTTCATTTTTAACATATATGGTAGACACCAACGCCTCAATCTTTTCTATGACATCTGCCCCAAATATTATTAATATTCTATGATCAATAATTTCCACATACTAGAGTGTAAATCTAGGCAAGATGTTTCCTTTTAAGTGACTTGGATGACAAATCTGGAAGTAGTGATTCCTTAGACAGCGGTTTGTTATCTTTACTGGCTGTGCTACCCGTGTTTTATCATTTTTGTTTTACAGCCATCAATTAGTCCGGGTTAGAGTACAAATTTTCAATAGGCTCTATTTTGAGAACGTGCTTGTGCTGTAATATGTATTGATAGCAATATAACAACCCGTACTTATTGGCTTAACAAAATCTGATAAACAAGCCAACATGCATTTTATGTACAAACTAGCTATGGGTAGTGGCTTGGAAGCGAAATGGATTTATTAGGACCATTTTGGTAACTAAGTTCTTCTGAATAGGAAGATGTCAGTCTTGTCCCTTATCAGCATTAATATAGGGGTGTCCACTGCTAACTTTCTAGACAAGATGCGATATGCTCCGTACTTCTAAAACCGAGATACTTACTTACTATTTATACAGTCTGAATTTTATTACAATTCATTAGGTAATTTCCAAGCTATCAGCATAAAACCCTTTCAAACTTTATTCTTTAAAGGAGAAAATGTCCGAATGGAAACGCCATAGGGAGAAAAGCAATAGGCGCCTTTAATATTATTAAAACCCTCCATAGTCCGGGGACGCCCTGTATATATAATATCCACTTACGGCTGGTACTAGACAGTCTTCTGTTATAGGAGGGTCTGCACTTGCTTTTAGTAATTTCCAAGCATTCTGGGCAAATCTGTTTACATAATCACAAAAATTTCCCTCTGATTTGTAATAATTCTCGATCCAATTACCACCATCCAATTTGTCCATATTAATTGCAATCTAAAAATATTATATAAGAGAAAAGAAATTTATGTTAATTGGCTTTGCAGAACATTTTTTTATATATCTTGACCGAATATTTTACTCTTGCAACGAGTACCTATTTGGACAGTGAGAACAAGATAAATATTGGCCCTACAAGGAATTTTCGTAAAGAGGAGATTCAAATAAGTAGTAATTTGAAAACTATTTACTTACAAGAAAGTCCGGCATTAAGTCTTCATCAAAATAACTTTCACCAACTAAGGCCATCCCGCCATCACCGCCTATATCTTCTAGAGTAGCAGAAATGTTAGCACTGGGATCTTCATCATTGCATGAATATAGTTTTTTCATGGTGATTTCACAATCAGAGAGCTGTACGGGTTCCTTAAAAAAATATTATATAACAATAAATATAACACAAGTTTACAAAAAAAAATTGATCCCGGTATCTGGACTATGATATGTTATGTATTTTGATGCTCTGAATCCGATAAAAGCAAAGCAAATTTGACGAGACGTTTTAGTTCTACAGCCTCTCAGTGGTCCCAGTGGTGGACTATAAAACAAAGTAGCATGCGGAGACGACAGTGTCCCTACCCTCCGGTATATTTCGGATAAAAAATACTATGCCTTCATCTTTTACCACAGTTGAAGCAAGCTGCGACATGCCGCACGTAGTTACCAATTTTCGGGTAAAAGAGTACATTAGATTGTTATCTTGGCCATTCTGAGTACAGTCTTGAAGATTGAGGTTCGGGACCAGGACAAAGCATGTATATGTATAGGCCTGCGGTTTATCGCAATTTTGCGTTCATCGGGTTATTTAAAAAGTAATACGGATGAAACCTTTTGAAATTTTTTCCTTATATGTTCCTGACATTGTTTATAAAAAATCGATTCATGCGGGCCTTTAATTGTTATAAACAATTAATTTGTTCAATAAGAAAAAATTGTTTACTTATTGGAAATAATTTTTTAGCTGAAATCGGCCAAAATAAACACTTTTTATTCTTTATGATTTTTCAAAAAAGTTCCTTCTGAAAAAGTTATGGCCAATTTTATGTCGAAGAAACAGAATTGTAGAAAATTTCCCGTAGAATAACGCAATATTTTTTGCTCTTTGATTTCAAAGATGGGAGCATGAAAAAATTTCATTCAAAAAACGCGAATTTTTATTTAAAAAAACTCGTTTGTGAGTGCGCACGCACGCTCAGCTGCTCGAGCTTGACATTTGTGACATTCATGAATTCGATATTTTAATTGCATGAAGTTATTCAGTATATTATATAAAAAATATTTAAACACATTTTCTTTGGCCTTTAACTTAAAATTATATACAAGAATTGTTGGAATTTCGGTAAGCTTTAATTTTTAAAAAATTGTAATTTCCGACAAACTTTGTACTCTCTGGCCATTTCTTAACAAAAAAACTCGATTTGGGACCACTGTGAGATGGTTTAATTCACCAAACAACGTTAAAATTTTATTTAATAATTTTTGCCATTTTTTAAAAAACGTCAATTTTTTTCATTTTTTAAATAGTCTTAAATATTTAAGATATACTTACCCCAAGCCCATTCTTCATTAGAGCAACATAAATTAGCAAAAGAGCGCAACGTAATCCTGCCACCCTCATTCTTACTTAAATAATGTAATAAATTATATTTGTGCAATTTTTATAGTAATCTCAACATATCGTGCGCTCTAACAAAATTAAAAAACATTACCCGTGTCATGTCGGAAGTATTGCCTTATTATGAAATTTTTTTACTCCCTCATTTTATACTTATCTATCACTGGAAAAACAAGTTGTAACTAATTTACTAAATATAATTATCACTAATTAAATAATGGTGTTATGTAATTATACTATGGAAAAGATCTGAATAATACAATACTTACAGCACGAATGAAAATCAGTTTTGCAATCACCCCAGGCATATTACATACTATTTTTTCTACCACCGCCGCCGTGAACATTTTGTGCTGAAAATATATTCATTCTGGTCATTGCTTTGTCTTGGTTCGAAAGTTACTTAAATCAACGTTGAAATTAATGGTCACCAGTCACCGACCTTAAAAAATTCAGTGGGTGTACCCCAAGGGTCTATTCTAGGCCCATTGCTTTTTCTTATATACATAAATTATTTAAATGCATTTTTGAACTTCTGCACAATAGTCTTATTTGCAGATGATACCAGTATTTTAAAATCATTCTATTATGCTCAAATCCAGTCGATCATGTCATATGGCGTGGTCTGTTGAGGAGCACAAAGTGACATGACTAAAGTGTTTATTTCGCAAAAGAGGTCAATAGGATGTTTGCAATAGGTCCACGAGTATCGTGTAAGAAGATAAAACGGAAGAATAACTGACGGTACCGTATAGTCTGTACGATGAATGTTTGCGCGAGTATGAAATTAGGTAGGACATATGTGCGGTTGCTGAACGCATTGAGACGAGCAAATATTTAGTTACGTATGTCTTCTAACCGCTCGAGCATGCTAAGACAGCCGAATGATAAATTCAAGAGGAATTAAAAAGAGACGTCGATATGAACAGTTGTCGTAGTGAAGTGCTGTCAACGGCTATAATATCTGTCATTTTAGATCCAGTGGCGTTCTTGCGTTTTTGATGAAAATACATTTTTAAGCTTCATTGTTATAACCATATTTAGTGATAAATAATACATGTTATTATTCTACAAAATTAATTGTCATTTCATGAGTATTTACGAAAAAATATGGCTTCTAATTTATCAGATGATGACTGAGAGTAAAAACAAATTTCTCATTTTTTTTATGCACGTCACTGCTGAAGAGAAGCAGTGACCTTCAACAGATTACTTCATACGGTTCTTGTTTATGACGCACACGCAAAGATTCATCGTACAAACTATATCTGTGTATATTATCAGGTTTTAATATACACACATAGAAATATAAACAGTTTTGTAACCCTAGGTCATACTCACGAACATAAAATCAAAAACGTACAAATCTTAAAGATCCTGAACTATAAAACAGCCTTCTATAAAAAATATCCAAAATATAATTGTATTCAAATATATAATCATTTACCAAATGAATTTATAACACTGTCAGTCAATAAATTCAAAACGAACACAAAAAAGTACTTGATTGAATATGTATTTTATTCAGTTGAAGGCTTTTTAAATACCAACTAGTGTCTCATATAGTTTTTTATCTAGTACAATATTAAATGCTTTTACTTGTGTGATTTTATGTATGTGTTGTATCTGTTCTTTTCACTGACTAATCTGCTTGACTAATAAATTATTATTATTATAAATTATATTAAATACATAAATTTTGTCAAATTTTATTCATCACTGATACAAAGCGATTCATAAATATAATATTTAATTTTGCCATTATTCTTATCTACAATAAATTTGTAAAACACTGGAATCACATGCTGACTAGTTAGATTTAGAGAGGAGGAACTGGCTAATTGGTCTGACCACCACGACCTCCTGTGGTTCTAATATGGCGCTGGTATCTAGTTTTCCTCAAAACTCCTTATCCAGTTTTGTTCCAAGGCTCCACAGCCTTGATGGAGGCCCCTTAGGGTAGCTGTCAGCCATTTGATCTTCATCGTCGAGTAGTTGGAGTCTCAGTCTAGCTAGGCCTTCATAATGGCGTGGCGCCTATACCGGTGTTTCCTCTTTCTCGTGGCAGAATCTGCATGTTTAAAAGTGAATTATTTATTATTTGTTTGCTTACAGTAATGAAACATATTCTTTATAAGATTTTGCAAACAGCGGAAAGAAAAACTATATATGAGAACTAAAAGAAAAAGTATCTGTAAAAATATTAATGAAATCTTTGCATTCTTTCGATAACCTGACTTCTGGTTATGCTAGCAATAAATTTTTCCAATTTCTTGTTTGATATTATCATTATAACACTAGCATCCAACATAGTCCCCTGCGGCTAAGCAGATTAAACTAGTATCTACATGACCCCCTACGGTATGTAAATTCAGTTAAAGATGAGAACAAAGGCCTGAAATTAATTTATCTACCTTGTCTTTTTTCATTCTAATGGATTACATTTTCATAAAATCTCTCATTCAGTTTCTTGGGCATACTTAGCCTTTGAAACGTATTTCGCCCTCATTCTGAGCTCATCAGAAAGGCACAAAGCCACTCATAACGATGTTCCATGCAAAACCAAGGCAATATCCATGACTAAGTATGAAATATTTATATTTGACATTGACTTATTAAAAGAAAAACTATTTGTAAAAATATTAATGAAATCTTTGCATTCTTTCGATAACCTGACTTCAGGTTGTCGCCTAGTCCTAACTAGGAGAAGAGAACACCTTGTGTTTCAAAGGTATAGATTTTGCCTAGTATATACTCAAATACTTTTTAGCCTATTACTTCCATGGAAATAAGTAGAGTAATCGTTAAAAAAATTCAGTTTTTTTTCCTCGAAATAGGTTTAGAATATCATGAAACATCGAGATTTTAAATTTGAGCCAAAAATAATTTTCTGTCTGTCGGTCTGTCTATAACTTTTTTTTGTCCGCACGTTTTCTCCGGAACGATTTAAAATATTGACTTGAAATTTTGTACGCGTATATATTACGAGATCTGGAACTGGATTGTTTTTTTCAACATATCCGGTGAAGGGTTGGGGATTAAATAGGGGAAAATAAGCTGCTAAGAGTACAGAAACTTGAAATTTGATGTATGTACTAGAAGCCAAGACCTCAACATTTTTTACAATATTTTCCATTCCCCCACCACCACCCCCCCACTCCATTATTAAAGTGGTTGATATAATTATTGACTTGAAATTTGGTATACGTATATATTATAATGCTATCAGGAACTAGATTATATCTTGGGACCATTCCATTGAAGTGTTGGGGTTAAATAGAGGTAAACAGGGCAAAATAAGTAAAGCAAGCTGGTAAGAGTACAGACACTTGAAATTCGGTGTATGTACTAGAAGCCAAGGCCTCAGATTTGTTTTATAACATTTTTCAACCATCCACCACCCCTCCCCTACTCCATTATTAAAGAGGTTGATAATATGAAATTGATATATTCTCTTGAAATTCGGTACAAGTATGTATTATAACCACATCTGAAACCAAATTATATTTTGAGATGATTCCGTTGAAGGGTTGGGTGTTATGTAGGGGTAAATAGGGGAAAATAGGTAGAGCAAGCTGGTAAAACATTTTTCATCCCCACCTCCCTCACTCCACTATTAAAAGAGTTGATAAAATTAAATTGAGACTTTCACTTGAAATTTGGTACACGTATGTATTGTTATGAATTACACCCCCTTGGAAAAGGAGATGGCACGCCTATGCCTCTGATGGTGACTGGAAAGGCTCTAGAAAGAGCCAAGGACTTTTCTAGATTATGGTTGAAGAAGATTCTGGATTGATCTAGAGCTAATTTCGGAGTATATAAGGCGCGATTACAAGCGCGGAAGAGGAAGTTTATTTGAGAAGTGACACGCTCGGTAAAAAGTGAGGTTAACTATTAGGTAAACAAGTATTGTAGTCAGTAAATTGTTAAATAAAGTGTTAGTAGTGTTTAATCTCTTGTTAAAATTATTTAGAACCCACGAATTCATACAGGGTGTTTCCTAAAAGGTGGAAATCCGTAACATTTTGGTGTCGGAAGCGGAATTTTGACAAGAGGATTTTTTCGGGAGTGTTGAGAAGACTGGGACAGTATTCTCGGAGTTAGTGCTAACACAGGAAGGACTAATTTACTGGACATTGTTCGAGGTTTATTTTCGAACAGGAAAAATAGTGTTTAAGTGCATTTTTGAGACATTTTTGGAACATTTTGTTGGACATTAGAGGTTAAGTGACAAAGACTCTAGATAAGACTTTTTCGTGCCGTTTTGAGGGTTTCTGGACAGTCCCATTACCGATAGTGACGTAATTATTAAACTTATTTGATTTCAACGTAATTGTATGCCGGTAACGACCAGAAGCATGGCATCCGAACAACAAATGCAGGAATTTATGGCCCAAATGCAAAAGATGATGATGGATCAGGAAAGAAAGCGCCAGGAAGAGAAAGAAGAACAGGAAAGAAAGCGCCAGGAAGAGAAAGAGGAACGGGAAAGAAGACGACAAGAAAAAGAACGAAGGCATCAAGAAGAAGAGAAACGACGTCAAGAGGAAAAACAAGAAGAGGAGAGACGCCGTCAAAAGGAAAATGATGACTTAAGGAAAGCTATAGAAACGCAACAGAATGCCTTGTTTACAGTCGTGGAAGAAATAAAAAATGAGATTAAGGAAGATATGGGTAGCGTAAAGACGAAAGTTAATGAGGTCGAAGTAAAAGTAGGCAAGGTCGAAGAAGAAGTTGGTGAAGTCAAAGTGAAAGTAAACAAGTTCGAAGAAGAAGTCAAAGGGGAAATAGACCAGCTTAAACGACAGTTGAGGGATAGAGGAAACCAGCAAGTGGTGTCATCAGGCCAGCGATTAAAAATTCCCTCCTTTGATGGTCAAAGTTCCTGGATGACTTACAAGACACAGTTTGAGGCAGCAGCAAGTGCAAACAACTGGAACGACGAAGAGAAGGCTAAAGCATTAATCGTAGCTTTAAGAGGCCAAGCATTGGAATTGCTCCAGACAATTCCGGTAGACCAACAACGGAATTTTAGAGTTTTAGAAGCCGCCTTAGATCTACGATATGGCGATCAACACCTTGCTCAAGTATACCAGACCCAGCTGAAAGTGCGCGTTCAGAAAGCTGGAGAGAGTCTGCAAGAATTTGAAGCTGCGGTGGAAAGACTGGCACACTTAGCATATCCTAATGCGCCAAAAGAATTTAAAGAGCAATTGGCAGTGGGGGCATTCCTAGACGGGATAAGGGACGAGGAGATCAGGCGAGTCCTCAGGCTATCCCGACATAAAAGTAGTAGTGAAGCCTTGGTACATGCACTAGAGGTAGAAGCTGTCTATAGGGATACTCCAAAGTCAAGAGTACGGGCTATGACACTTGAAGAATCGCAGCCAGAAGAGACAGACCAAAACCCTATCTTGAATGCGATTCTCAAAACGAATAAAATGATCGGTCAATTACTAGCTAAATGGAATCCTCCGAAAAGACAGGAATCACAACTAAATAGAGAGAAGCCAAGCGGGGGTATTAAATGCTACAACTGCGGCAAGATAGGACATATCAAACGAGACTGTCGACAGCGGAATTCGAGGAAAGTGAATGTTGGAAACAGGGCAGAGACACAGAATAAACAAAGTAGTGGAAGGCCAAGTGGATGGCGTATGAAATGCTACAGGTGCGGGGAACTAGGACATATCCAGCTTGAATGTCCACAGAGGAGCTTGGAGAGAGTGAAGGCCGGAGATGCTGTGAAGCCAAGGGGAAAACCAGAGGAAGCCGGTACCAGAGAGGCTGTGACAGATAACGAACGTGGTGCCCCTAGAGAAGTGAAGATTTCCCAGCTTCGGAGCATTACAGAAAGGCCACCACTACAAGGATATGACGACAAAACGAAACCTGAGAGAAATGGAAACATTTCATCCGGAAGAAGGTACAAGGAAGGTTGCAAGTACTACCACCAGGAGAAACTGCAGGTCAAGGGAGCAGTCGACACTGTCAAGGTGGAAGTGCCGGATGATAGGGCAGATGAAGCGCTCAGACAAGAGCAACTAAACGATGTGGAAATTGGGCCTATATTGAGAGCCAAAGAAAGGGGAACTCGTCCAAAATGGAAGGATGTTTCGGACAAAAGAGTGGGACTGAAGGCACTATGGGCGCAGTGGGACTCACTGAGTGTCAGGAACGGGCTGTTGCGGAGAGCATGGGAAAGCCCGGATGGAAAAAAGGTGGTTATGCGTCTAGTGATTCCCAGGTGTCGAGTAGCGAAGGTGCTTCAGGAAGTGCACGAAGGAACATCCGATGGACACTTCGGTGTTAACAAGACCCTGAAGAAAATACGAGAACGATTTTATTGGATAAGAAGTCGTCAGGATGTGGAGGCTTGGTGTCGCAAATGCAAGATTTGTGCAGCCAGTAAGGGACCACAGACTGGAATTAAGGGTGAAAAGAAGCCGTTCAACACCGGAGCTCCTTTCAAGAGGTTGGCTAACCATATAGCGGAACCATCATCAGCCAGTGACCGAATGAAGGCTCGATACGACCGGAAGGGTAGTTCAGAAGGATTCAAGGCAGGAGACCTGGTTTGGCTGTACAACTCACAGCGGAAGAAAGGAAGGTCACCGAAACTTCAATCGCCCTGGGATGGACCGTATACTGTTATTACCCGAATTAATGATGTCGTCTATCGGATTCAACGAAGCAAAAAGTCCAAGATGAAGATCGTGCATTTGGACAGGCTGGCGAACTACATCGATGATTCTGAGTTGCCTGATCGGGACGATCTAGGCTTAAGGAGGGGGCAGTGTTATGAATTACACCCCCTTGGAAAAGGAGATGGCACGCCTATGCCTCTGATGGTGACTGGAAAGGCTCTAGAAAGAGCCAAGGACTTTTCTAGATTATGGTTGAAGAAGATTCTGGATTGATCTAGAGCTAATTTCGGAGTATATAAGGCGCGATTACAAGCGCGGAAGAGGAAGTTTATTTGAGAAGTGACACGCTCGGTAAAAAGTGAGGTTAACTATTAGGTAAACAAGTATTGTAGTCAGTAAATTGTTAAATAAAGTGTTAGTAGTGTTTAATCTCTTGTTAAAATTATTTAGAACCCACGAATTCATACAGGGTGTTTCCTAAAAGGTGGAAATCCGTAACAGTATTATAGATTTTAAATTTGACCGAAAATAAATTTTCTGACTGTCTATCGGTCTGTCGGTCGATTTGTCTGTAGGTCTGTCTGTCTCTCTGTAAATTTTTTTTGTTCGCACGTTTTCTCTGAAACGGTTTAAGTTTGAAATTTGGTACACATATGTATTTTAACGAGATCATTAACTGGATTGTTTTTTTGAACATATCCGGTGAAGGGTTGGAGGTAAATAGGGAGAAATAAGTAAAGCAAGCTGATAACAGTACAGAAACTTGGGATTTGGTGTATATACTAGAAACCAAGACTTTAGATTTCTTTCTAATATTTTTCGTATTCCATTATTAACGGGATTGATAACATGAAATTAAGATATTCACTTGAAATTTAGTACGCGTATGTATTGTAATAACATCTGATTGAGATGATTCCGTTGAAGAGGTCGGAGGCGGTAGGTTGTAAATAGGGGAAAATAAGTAGAACAAGCTAGAAACTTCATTTCTAACGTATATAGTAGAAACCAACGCCTCAAATTTTTCTATGATATCTGTCTCAAATATTAAAATTCTATGACCAATAATTTTCACTACAGTGCAAATATAGTCAAGATGTTTCCTTTTAAGTGACTTGGATGAAACATCTGGATGTGGGAGTAGTGATTCCTTAGGCATGGGTTTTATTATATTTGATATTACTTCCACATCTACATTTTGTTGGGGACAATTTCCTTTACTCATTTTAGTAATATACTAATCGTAAAAAAAAATTCAAAAATTTTTTGGTTGAAATTGGCTTAGAATGTCATAAAAAGTCGAGATTTTAAATTTGAGCGAAAACAAAATTTTCTGACTTAATCCAGTTAAAATGCGAGTTTTGCTGTGAAATTGGAAACCAAAACGAGCTTACCTTACCGGTACGTTTTTTGGGTCGCTGAATCCGAAAATCGGGGTCCCGAGGGCTGGACTCTGTCTGTTCACCCTTAATTTGCAAAATACACCCCTTTTTAGGGTGTTTTTGTGAAATATTCTGCACGTCATAAATACTAACAAATTCATGTATTTGAGGTCTCAGATTACATTTTTTGGGTTGCTGAATACAAATTTATGGGTCTCGAGTATTGCCAGCACCCTTAAATTTGCAAAAACTACCCTTAATTAGGGTATTTTTGCAAGATTCTTAGTAAACTGTATCCTACGTGTAAAAGTTTGTTGAAATACAGTTTACTAAGAATCTTGCAAAAATACCCTAATTAAGGGTAGTTTTAGCAAATTTAAGGGTGCTGGCAATGTTTTTTGGACTCGGGACCCTGAAATTTGTAATCAGCGACCCAAAAAACGTATCCTACGTGTAAAAGTTTGTTGAAATACAGTTTACTAAGAATCTTGCAAAAATACCCTAATTAAGGGTAGTTTTTGCAAATTTAAGGGTGCTGGCAATACTCGAGACCCGTAAATTTGTATTCAGCAACCCAAAAAACGTAATCTGAGACCTCAAATACATAAATTTGTTAGTAACCCCCTAAATAGGGGTGTATTTTGCAAATTAAGGGTGAACGGACAGAGTCCAGCCCTCGGGACCCCGATTTTCGGATTCATCGACCCAAAAAACGTACCGGTAAGGTAAGCTCGTTTTGGTTTCCAATTTGACGCCCCCCCCCCTCGCATTTTAACTGGACTAACTGTCGGTCTGTAACTTTTTTTGTGTGAACGTTTTCTCAGGAACGGTTTAAGATATTGACTTGAAATTTGGTACATATATGTATCATGACGAGATCTGGAACTAGATTATACTTTGCGCTAATTCCGGTGAAGAGTTGGGGGTTAAATAGGGGTAATTAGTTGAAAATAAGTAGGACAAGCTGGTAAGAGTACAGAAATTTGTATTTGATGAAGGCAAAGCCTCGGATTTTTTAATTTTATTTTACAGCTCGCTCCTCCAATACCCCCACTCTATTATTAAAGAGGTTGACAAAATAAAATTCACTATATATTGTAATGACATCTAATTGAGACGATTCTGTTGAAGGGGTGGGGAGGGTGGACAATAAAAGAAAGTACACTTTCAGCGTCTCAATTTTTTTACATCTGCCTCAAATATGTTAGAATTTTACTACTAATTATTTCCTCATACTAGAGTGCAAATATAGTCCACAAATTTTCCTTTAAAGAGACTTGGATGTGGGGTAGTGATTCCTTAGGCAGCGGTTTTATTATTGACCATCGTATTATACGAATTTGTTTGTTTATATGTTAAGGATAAAGAAAATAAACATACAGAAACTAGTTTATTTTAATTATATCTCATTTCTTTGCATGAATAGGTTATTAAATGTAGAAAAGTGCTTCTCTTCTTCCTGAAAGTACATCCAGTTTGTTAATTAGTGCTCATGGTATGAATTTTCCTACAAAGTATCAGGTCACCACCAGCCCAAAGCTTGATGACAGTCTGCACCAGTGGAGAGACATTTCTAACGTCGCTTAGTAGAAAATACTGGCCACTAATCGGGAATTCGTTCAGTTCATAAGTGTCCTAAAAGGCAAAAAAATCAATTATAGTTTCTCAAAATGGTTTTGATTGATTCTTATGTATTTTTTGCCGCTAAACACGATTATCACTATGCGTACTTCGTAAACCGTGTGCTGATTTTTTAAATTAACGCTTTAAAAAGGAACTACTTGTTTTAACGTTTTGCTTCATGTCTCCTCTCTTGTGCATTTTTCGCCATATGTACCTTATTATTTGCAAATGCGCCTTTTTTTCGACATTTAATAACTCGGAAACGCTAACACTTAGGAACCTGAAACTTTCAGAAATTGTTGCTTGTGAAGGTACAAAAATGTGTTCCAATTTTTAGCATGATCGGTTTTTAACTTTTTGAGTAATATACGATCGATTTTTTTTCAAGCCTTAATTGCAAATCGCACCATTTCTTTTGTAAATAATTTAAACTATCCAAACAGGCTAGAAAAGCAAAAAAACTGTTAAAATTGAATATGCCATTGAAATTCTCAGAAAATATTGATTTTGACAGATTTTATAACGATCTCTTAGTTACCATTTTTTACGCGACTTATAAAACAATATAACTATTTATTTTTCAATGTAGATTATCCGCTTTTTCATAACTCGACAGCGCTTTTTAAGACAAAGATTTTCCAAAAAAACTTTCCTGCTTCTAAAAAATAAAAAATTTGTTATAAATAAATATAAGAAAAATTACATTATAATCAGTCATCATACACAAATTGTTTATTTCATCAACGTACATTGAAAACTTATGAGCCTTTGAGATATAAGTAAAAACTAGCTAAACATTATACCCTCCGCCGATTTACTGCACTTTTTATATAATTGTTGCGCATTCTATAGAATATTCTGCATTTTTATCGTAAATAAAAAATGTTTGTGAAGCGTATAATAACGTTAGTTAGATAGTGACGGCCTTGTCTAACTGCTAGATGAATGAAAGTCGCCAAAGCTTGGTCTATAATCTTAAGGCATTTGTGACAAATTTATTGCTGTTAAGTTGATGAACATTAGCCTAATATAAATAACTTTTTTATTTATTGATCGATTTTGCTCACAATAGGGTTCTTCCTCTAGCTAGCACTAACTTGCTGTCCAAATTTCTCTTCCATACAGCTTTTCGTTCTTAAGTTGTAGTTCTTACAAAAAACGTGAAGGGCGGACGGACGGGCAGACAGACGGACGGACGGATATTTCGAAAGGTTCAAATTTCGATCGCTAACAGTGATATGAATTTTTTTTCTCTAAGAACGATATTACCGGTTTTAGAAATGTGACAATCGAATGCAATATACTCTTCGTTTTGTATTTGCGAAGAGTATAATATTAAACGTAATATGTTCATAAGGTACGTATAAATGGTAAAAAACGTAGCAAAAAACTACTAAAATAGTATTGCAACTGGCAAAAAGATGATTCATCTCTAACAAAACAATTTTTTTAGATTCTTATTAATTGAGCTCGTTGGAGAGATGAAGTATCCTTCATAGAGACCAGATGTGTGCCGAATCGCTGCACTTTAAATCACATAAAGACTGGTCAAACTTTGTGCGAATAAAATAAAATTTATACGTTATTGTGGCAAAAAAAATCTGCTTCGAGTAATATAAGTTTGAACTCAAGCAAAATTAATACTTAATACTAAAGTGTGGTGAATAGTATGTGAATAACTCGATCACATCTTGAAATGTAATAGTGGCTAAAAGTGCATCGAGAAGCAAGGGTCCAGTGAAGTTTTACCTACTGTGAAACTTAACAACATCTGGAATGATGAAACCGAGTGCAAGTAATATGACAATATTACAGAAGAAAGAGGGAAGCTGCCAACAAAAACACAAAGCAACCAAAAGAGAAGTCTGGTCTAGTCTATTAATTGTATTTATTTATTAATTTTTAGTTTATAACACAACAGAGACAAAAATTAAAAGTAAAATTGAAAATGTATTAAATATGGACAGTGAAATGGAAAAATATCCGGAATTGAAAAGCGGAATCGGAAAACGGAAGCTAAAACTGACTGCTTCGAAAAGGCAATATACATGGTGTACAAAATATTCCCTCGGACCTTTTTCTCATAACCCGCTATAAAAAAACTCTTATTTTTTTTCCGCAAGATAGGGCCCTTCCCAGCACTTCCACCGTAAATGGATATTTACCAGTGGAACGGTTAATAAATAAAAATAAAAGTTAAAACTTCAGAAATAGAAGAAGCAGAAAACGTATAAGAAGAATAAATGAAGAGATGATGATAGATGGAAGCTTA
Source organism: Stenurella melanura (assembly GCA_963583905.1). Lineage (NCBI taxonomy): Eukaryota > Metazoa > Arthropoda > Insecta > Coleoptera > Cerambycidae > Stenurella > Stenurella melanura. The sequence goes on from OY757309.1 coordinate 89,689,761, forward strand.
AAAGAAACATGAAAACTTAAAAGAAGCATCTCACAAACACCTACAATTCCTATCCTATATTCCTACCCCCAGCGTCATGTGGCTCTCGCTGCTGACAACAAGCATGTCCAATGTCCAACCCGGCGTATGCAGCCGATCCGGCGGTATATAAAACATCCAAGGTTTGGTTCCGGCACGCGGCTTGGCAGTCCGTTGGACGTGTTCGGCGAACGACCAAGCTGCGTGTTGAAACGAGCCTCCAGGTTGGATGCCTGGAATCGGCAGCAATACTCACATTACGCTGGCAAATCAATCAATCAATCAATCAATCAATCAAACTGAGCTCGTTGAAATGATCAATAATAAATAATAATTTTTGCTTTCAGACATTTAGCAAATGTACATAAATATAGAATACACTACATAAACGAACGAAACGAACAAAGTAGAACTGTGTAGAACTTGGGATTCAAACCCTATAGGCAGTTATGATTTGTGTTTGCTTCAGAGCGTGCTCTAATTTAATTATAGACTAGAGAGTTATTGTAGAAATGATTTCGCACCGGAATATTTATTTTTATTTCTGCACGTCGAAACATACTTTTACTTACATCGGAAATTGGACAATCATCTGGCCAGTTAGGTTTAACAGCTTTCCTAAACTTTTCGTAAGGTAGTGACTTTAAAATTGAATTGCAAACTGATCGTAAACCATTAAAAAGAAACTTCCATTCTCTTTCTTCTTCGTCCCAAGCAAATGATTTGAATTCCTACAAATTATCGTAAAATTTACAAATCTTATTTTTTTTAAATCAAGCTATGCGATTTTAAGACAGATCTTTGTCAGTTAAGGTATGACTACATATTCCTATGATGATATATGAAGTCCAATGTATACAGTGTATCTCGTAAATAGGTGAACATAAGGTAACACTACATGACCACTTATTTATGAGATGCCCTATACAAGATTTTCTTTTCATTAGCAGAAACTTAATTTTACCACGTAGGCATCAGAATCTAGTTCTACTGGAAGAACAAATGAACCAGAAAATTCTTGATCTATTGTTTCCTCTGAATTTATATCCCAAATTAGTTCCCCAGTTTCTTCATGGGAAGATCTACATCTTGTAATATTGATTACATCCACTAAGAATCCCTGAAAATTGTAATTATGCATATACTATGAATCTATTTTGTCTCTTCTTTAATACATAAAGCACAGTTATATTTTGATCCATGTTTTATGAAAAATAATACAGATGTTTTATATCAATTGGTAGGAACTTGTTTCTGTAATAAAATTGACATTGTTATGAAAATTGGAGAAGAGGGATTTTTTGAGATGAAAAATTCAAATCTACTTCCGTTTTTTGTGTAGATCGTAGACGGAGCCACATAATTTATTTTAACTGTTTTGTCGATAACGTTATTGTCTTTTTACTAAAGAATAACCTATCACATTTTGGCGAAAAAAAGGTATACTTGTCATTAATCATAGAAATTGGCAGTTATCAAGAAAATCGCGTTTTAACAATCGGTCTAATAATTCCGAGAATAATTCATTATAAAAGATATTAAGGTAGAAGTCGCCGATGCCAATAATACTTTTGACATTAAAACATAGTAATGTTGACACTATGATGGAATTAAACAAGAATTATTAAGTTATAAATTTTATTTGAAAAACAATAAAGAGAAAATTTAATGGAACAAAATTATGATTTAAACAATCGACCTCACACATTCATGTAACTAGTGCATAGTGATAACTCGGTTCAAATTTGAGATCATGGTTCCGTTTCTTAGCTAGATCGAGTTAAACTAAGATAAAAAAACACTAGTGGCTTTATTTAAATTATTTATCCAAAAGAAGCCGAGCAAAACGATCGGCGAAAGAGGTATTAAAGAATTATTTAGTATATACAATAATAGAACGAAACAGATTATTATGAAATTTAATAAAGTTTTTAAAAATGAATTACTATTTGCTTGCTTATAATTTTAAAGAAACATATTCTTTATAGGATTTTGCAAACAGCAGAACATAGAACTAAGAGGAAAACTATGTGTAATATTTTTACACATAGTTTTTCTATAAAGAATATGTGTCATTAATAAGGTTTTATTCTAACAGTAAACAAAGCGGATAAAACAATTCAAATGGACTCGTTAAGGATTGCTTTTTGAGATGAATCTAATAAAAATATTACCTATCTTTTACAGAATCTTCCCTTTTCAAAGAGCTGCCATTAAAATTGATCCGATTAAAAATAATAGTTTAATAAAAATTAAAAAACACACTTTAATAGCAAACCGAATTAAAAAGTAAAATATAGTTTTTAATTATTAACAAACAAATTTATTTCATTGTAAAAGAAGCGTGGGGTGCTTATTACTATATTCATTTATCCTAACTCTACTTTTACAAATAGTTACCAATGCAATATTTATACCAGTTATCAAGCACCCCACTCTTTTTTTACAATGAAATACATTTTTTTCTCAATAATTAAAAATTATTTTTTACTTTTTAGTTCGGTTTGCTACTAGTGCGTGTTTTTTTAGTTTTTTTTAAACTATTATTTATTTTTTTATTTTTCAGTCTTAAAACTAACCTAAATGAGTAACCAGAAAACGGGATTTTTTGATGCTTGATCCGTCTTTTTGACGCCACCATTTTCAATTGTCAAGATAATTCTAATTTGCAACCTCGATAACCGGATACGGGATTTTCAGTCAAATCCGACGATAATTGATAAAAACTATCTGCCATTTTGAATTTTTAAGTTTTGATGACGTATTTGTTTTCTACTTGTCAAGCCCTTTTGATACCCATATTAAGGGGGCTGTAAAGAAAATGATAATCCCCGATCGGCGGCGGCCATTTTGAACATATTATAATATTGAGTATACTATATTGTATTGTCATCGGAGCTACACACAGTTTCCAAGTTTCATGGTGATACAACAATTATTAGAAGTAGGTGAAAATTACATTGAAAGATTCCGTTACATTGATAGATACAGGTGAAGCTAATAATAACGTGTTAAAAATGACTTTTGTTAGCGAAGGTCAGTGCGAGCATGCAGTTCAAATTACACTCACGAAATAACGTCACTTTGTCGGGCCTCGGCTGGCCGAGTATGTTTCTATTAAAATGCGAACATCTCGTTGTTATTGATCCAATTGAGCTGAAATTTTTTTCGGACGCTACAGGCATGTTATACCTTACAAGGAGAAATGAATAATGGAAAACATTAAATCGCTAAATGACCCTATTAAGCTTAAATTTAAATAAATCTAGTTGTTGATAGACCACTTGAATATCAAACTTTTTTAATTTTGAAAATATTCACTATAAGATTCATAGTATAAACAGCATACATATAGCTGTATATGCATAGTAACAATTAAAATTGTAAGCCGTCTCAAAAATAACTAAGAAACTTCTTATGGAATGTATGAACTGTTATCAATAACTTAAATATTAATAATAACAAAAACGTTTCCGAAAATGTCCAGATTTTTACAGATATTTGAAATTTAATTTTTTTAATTTCAGTAAATTTTTATATTGTATAATATTGTTTATATAACAACGAATTATATTCAAACATTTTGACTCTATGAGAAATCGTACTTACATTAATGTATACTGCATTAAACAAAATCAAAAATGCAATGGGAATCATCTCTTTCAAAGTGTTACTTTTTTAATTGAACTGAATTAGTGCAATGTCAACACACGATTTATTTATTTTATTTATAGGGTATGTTAAACCTTGAATTTAATTATTTCTCATAAAACCTTATGAATAATATTATTAACACTGGTAGATCATTAAATACAAGCATTATCAAACCATTTATAATGTAAAATCGTAACTTTATGTGGTATTAATCTAGTTTGTAGAAAAAGTATCTAAAATAAATATTTAATAAGCGAATGTGTTATGTAGGTGCAGCCTATCTATTAAGCTTTATTTTTATTAGAATATGTAAATACAATACACAAAATCTTTCAAAATAAATATCGAATAAAAAGATATTTCTGAAATATTACTACTACCTACGCAATATTTTGTTTGTTCTCTCTTTGCTGTATGGTACGTTCGATAGCATAACGTCATTTGTTAGACGTACTGCCTCACCGAATCTCCTTCCTATTAGAGCTGTGGTGACATCAGCCTAACTTTTTGGAAGGCGCCCACATTACAATTTGCTATTAGGTTTTCTCTAAACTGCCAGCCCTTCTATAATATAATCATGCCGGCAACCAAAAAATAAGAGGAATCGGGAGACAACGCTGCTGAAAAGTCACTTTGGGTGATGCATTCCTTGAAATTGACCTGTTGGTACGACGAATTGTCTAGAGAATTCGAAACAAAAATTTCCAGTCCAAAGTTTCGGAGACATCAATACGCCGCCTGCTTGTCACCTTAACGGTCCATATCTCTGATACATAGCAAGCCTGATTTTTGAGTTTTTCGTGATATTTCTGCCTCGCCAAATTTTGTTATTTTAGCAAATATTGCAGCAGCTTAGAAAGAGAAGGGTGATGTTCAAAAGTTTATCTTTGGTAAATTTCCTCCTCCGCACAGTCTGGCAGTTATGAGTTTCTAGGTCAAAATTCGACTCCTTCTTTATAATCCTAATAGACTCGCAAGTGCCACACTGTGCGCCGTCCATCTATATTTATATGACCTATAAGTAGACATATATTTAAAATGTTAAATTATGACTATTTCTCGTCACAAACAAATAGATTTTCCCTGTTTAATGGATCAATTAATTTAAAATAACCGAATTAGAAATTTTTTTCATAATGGTGGGAGTTTCTTTGTAGTAGAGATCCCTAGGCTGCACTTTATTCAACCCACCCTTGTTTTAGCACATGCGAGAACACTGATATTACACTTAATTCCCCATACGCAGATTTTGAAAATAATGTTATTTATGTTTTTATAAATAGATTATTGCATTTTTGTAGGAATAGCTAACACACTCATAATTTATTTTACAACATTCATCCATTCAATAATACTACCACTTAAGGTGGTTATATCGGGAGAGGTGGGACATCTGTTAGCGAATCGATAAACTCTCAGGTTTATCGTCTACGTCCCCAGCGGAAATAAATAATCCCGCATGCGCATTAGAGTCCAATAATTATAAAGATTTCCATAACAAAAAATGTTATCTGACATATTCCTTCAATAACTGTTAGTGGAGAGATTATACATCACAAAACTACAAAAATCAGTTGTCCGCCCCCCCCCCCCAAAAAAACACCTTTTCGGTGAAGAAAGCCTTATTTTACTGATAACTCGTTAATCGTTGAAGATATAAAAAAATTGCTAATAATAAAAAAGAAAGCTTGACTAATTGCCTAAAAAAAAGTCCTCTTGTAATTTTCTTGTATATGCCATGGTTTTCGAGAAAATCGAAATTGTAAAATTTGTATTTTTAAAGCGCACGAATTTTCGTTTATTTGAAATTTTTTGCGCGTGGCCTATAGAAAAAATTGAATTGCTCCAAAACCAAACATGCTAGGAAGAAAAATCAAATTGGGTGTTATTAAAGGGGATATAAAATACTCTTTTGTGTTTCCATTTTTGATGGGTATTGATATCTATTAGTATATAGAAATAACAATATAATATAGTTACCTCTTGATTTTTTGCACTTTTAGTTAAAAGTCACAGGCCCATAAAAAATAGCTAACTTTAATATAAATTATAAATGCATTATCTTTTAGTTCAATGCATAAAAAGTTAGAAATAAAAATATTCACATTTACAAATTTACCAGCATGTTGAATTTAGCCAAATTTTGGCCAATTTTTTATTGTCTCCTAAAAATAAAAATGATCCAAACATCTTAATAACTTAGCAAATTTTTTTTTTTCAGTTTATATATCTTATAACTATTGTCTCTAATCATTTAATAGTTAAAAATTTATATTAACAAAATATCACCAAAAAATTTAATATGCAGCCTTTTTGTGATTTTTTTTTTTGGCTCACTTTAACATGCTGCTAAATTTGTAAATGTGAATATTTATATTCCCAACTTTTTCTGTATTGAAGTACTACCTTGAACTAAAAGACAATGCATTTATAACTTATATTATAGTCAGTCATTTTTTATGGGCCTGTGAATAGTTAGATGCACAAAAAATCAAGAGATAACTATATCATATTGTTATTTTTATAAACTAATAAATATCAATAGCCTTCAAAAATGGCAACACAAGAGAGTATTTTATATCCCCTTTAAAACCCATTTTGATTTTTCTTCCTAGCTTGGTTGGTTTTCGAGCAATTCAATTTTTTTCTATAGGCCGCAAGCAAAAAATTTCAAATAAACGAAAATTCACGCGCATTAAAAATACAAATTTTGCAATTTTTGTCAATATCGATTTTCTCGAAAACAATGGTATATACATGAAAATTACAAGTGGACTTTTTTTTAGGCAATTAGTCAAGCTTTCTTTTTTATGATGAGTAATTATTTATATCTTCAACGGTTAACGAGTTATTAGTAAAGTAAGGCTTCTTCCGCCGAAGGGGTGGTTCTTTTGGTGGGTTCCGCGGCACCCCATGAACTGATTTCTGTGGTTTTGTGATGTCTAATCCTTGCACTAACAGTTACGGAAGGAAAATCCTAGATAATACTTTTTGCGAGCTTCTGGTGTATTTTTTACTTTATCGACTGGACTGTTAGTGCTGGTTGGTTATTATACCGCCTTTTAAACTATTTACTCCGTGCTATAGCGCTGATTTTCAGGTGCATGGTTGGCATATGGGTAATGTTCTCGCTTAGGTTACGAGAGATCCCGAGTTTGCACACACCGAAATTTTTTCTTTAATATTTTGTAAGGATTAATGTATTTTTTCAAAAATTCAGGTTGGATTTGACGGCAAAAATAATATTCTCCTTCTTTTTCCTCAGGGCCGTCGAGACAAAATCGGGGCCCGGGGGGTAGTAACATATGACTGGTCGATATAAATTTTGAGGGGTGGGGGAGGGTGACATTCCCAATAATAATTTCGAATATTCCTTAGGATTGAATATTTGTCTCAACTCATTACAAACAATACAAGTCATTCGGAACTCATTGTTTATTTACATCACACTCATCATTTAAAACTCTACCTCTCTCAGAACCCGGGCCCCTTCAAAAACCCCCGGGCCCGGGAGGGAACACCCCCGACTCCCCCCCCCCCCTCCTCGCCGGGCCTGTTTTTCCTATAATGATTTCATTCTTTCATGTGATTTCTTTAGGTAAGGTTAGTTAGGTTGATTTTTATTTTGCTATCTAATTGTTAATAATTATCAGCGTAGTACTTGCGTTGCAGACAAGAAAAGGGTATGCCGGGGGTGTCCCCCGCTTTTCTTCCACAAAGTAACACAATATTTCAATTTCATGCGGGATTATTTGTTGCGGCTTGGGTCTAATTCTAGTACTAATCCGTTCGTCTTTGTACATTGTACCTTTACCAAAATTTATTGTGAAAATTTATTATTTAAATGATTTGAAGATCGGTTATTTAACAATTTAAGAATATCAAGTTGCGACGATCAAGTGCGTTATAAAGGGTGAGCACAAGAAAACCAAATGCCAATAGCTGAAAATAAAAATGGATAACTCTCAGTACCTACCTATTTATTATTGAATATGGGGCTTGCTCGAGTTTGAATCGGGTCGAGAAAGAGCTTCTCATAACGTAAATAAAGATGCAAAATCATTCCTGGTAGATAATATATTAAATATTATCTAAAATAAAATTACTGATTACAACATCATATAATAATTAAATAATAAAGTATTCTTACTTTTCAATTCAATAAAAAAATGTATTCGTTCATCAAAATATATTACACTATATTCATTCACTATTCTACATATTAAGTCAGGTATCTATATTATTTTTGACAAATTTCAAAACATATTTTCACCTCTTTTAATAAATTAATGGAAAAATATATTTTTATACACACAATAAATAAAATCGGAATGAAAATTTGTAAATATTTTACTTACATGATACTGCATTTAAAATAAACGCAAAGTATTTTCAAATATCCGCGCCAACTACTAGAAATAGTGCGACGTTGCCACGTCTACTACTCATGTCCCCATTCAATAATTTCAATAATTTTCGGGTAGCTGCCATTGCGTTATTAGACGGTAAATAATCTCGATATTTATACACCTGCTTCGTCAGTAATTAATTTAAGTTTGCCTTGTTTTTGAGACCATCCTTAAATAAGGATCAGTCGTAAGAGGGAAAAGAGTGTCATGACATCAATTTATTTCGCATGACGTCCTAAACGCAATTTTAATTTGTTAACACTTTTAATAATGGAGCGGGGCATGGTGGCAGGGGTGGCAGTTGTCCTGAGAAATTTCAGATCCTGGTTTCTGGTATATACGCCAAATCCCAATTTTTTGAACTCTTACTACTAGCTCGCTTTACTTATTTATGCCTATTTACCTCCCAACCCTTTATCGGATTAATCTCAAAATATAATTTATTTCCTGAAGTCATTATAAAACATAAATGTACCAAGTTTCATGTCATTATCTTAATCCGTTCAAGAGAAATCTTGGGCACAAAAAAATACGGACAGAGTGAGAAATCGACCGAGAGACAGAAAATCTGTTTCACTCAACTTTATAATCTCCGTGTTTCATGATATTCTATATCTATAATATATAGATCTTTGACCTTCGAGTGCCTTTGTTTATATATTTGTGACACATATTCTTTATAGGATTTTGCAAACAGCGAAAAAGAAAAGTATTTATGAGAACTAAAAGAAAAACTATATGTAAACATATTAATGAAATCTTTTCATTATTTCGATAACCTGACTTCTAGTTATGGTAGCACGTTGAAATCCCAAAATAAATTTTCCAATTTCTTGTTTGACATTCTCATTATAACACTAGCCTCCAACACAGTCCCCTACGGCTATCCAGATTAACCTAGTATCTACATGACCCCCTACGGTATGAAGATTCAGTTAAAAATGAGAACAAAGCCCTGAAATGAATTTATTCACCTACCTTTTCCTTCTAATGGATTAGATTTTCATAAAATCTCTCATTCAGTTTCTTAGAAATGCTTAGCCTTTGAAACGTTTTTCGCCCTTAATCTGAGCTCATCAGAAAAGCACAAAGCCACTCATAACGATGTTTCATGCTAAACCAAGCCAATATATCCATGAATAAGTATGAAATATTTATATTTGACATTGACTGATAAAAAACAACAAGTCTTCACCTATCTATCAGCTAACTAGTATTGGATTGATTGATTGATTGATTGATTGATTTGCCAGCGTAAGGTGGGCATTGCTGCCAATTCCGGTGCATGGAGATTTGTTCCACCACGCAGCCCGATCGCACATCGATCATCCCACCGTATGCCGGAACAAACCCCCGGTGCTTTTTTATACCGCCGGACCAGCTGCATACACTGGATTGGACATTGGACATGCTTGTTGTCAGCAGCGAGAGCCGCATGACGCATGGGGTAGGAGTATAGGATGGAGCGTGTAGGTGTTTGTGAGATGTTTCTTCTTGTTTTCCTTCTGTTTTCATCGGATGGAAAGTGTAGGCGTTTGTGAGATGCTTCTTTTAGGTTTTCGTGCTTCTTTTTACTTTCAGGTTTTTGTGATATGCTTCTTCTTAGTTTCTGTCTGTGATCATCTTCTCTCCTATTCTACTTCTGAGTTTTCTGTTTCTTCTGTTTCTGAGTCTGGCAGTGTGTATATCCTTGATATTTCTTTATTGTATTCCATTTTTTGTTGTGCCAGCTTTTCCCAGTGTGTATAATCCTTTCCTAGCTTATTCATAATCCTCTCGATTGTTGTTATCCATGTGTAGCATGGCCTCCCTATGTTCAGTTTGTTGCTGTTCATTCGCAGCGCTTTCTTTAGTAGGTGTGTCGAGTCCCGTCTTTGGACGTGTCCCCAGTATTTCATTGCGTATGATTCTATTCTTTTGATTATTGTTCTTCCCTCTAGTAATGTTGACGTTTTCTGTCGTTTTTGTGGTTTTCCTGTTTTTGCTAGCAGTTGGATAATGTCCCTTTCAGCTCTTCTCAGGCTTCTTCTGTTGGCCTTTGTCGTTGCTGCGTTTTTGACTCCATATATCATCGAAGGCATTATGATGGTCGTGTATATCTTTTTGGTTAGGCACCGTGGTGGTTTGTTGTCCTCAATGAAGGGTAGTAGAGCTCTTGTGACTCTGTGGGCTGTTTTAATTCTTTCCCTTACTGTTTCCCTCCTTTTTAGTTGATTCGTTAGGTATGTTCCTAGGTATTTCATTCTATTCGTGGTTCTCAGGGTGTAGTCTCCTATTTTGTATTCTTCCCCACTTGTTGGACTTGTTTTTGTCAATGGGTCTCGGACCATTATAAGGCTCTTCTCTATCAGCTAACTAGTATTGGAGACTATAAACTCTATGCATGTTTGAAAGTGAATTATTTATTATTTGTTTGCTTATAGTAATGAAACATATTCTTTTTAGGATTTTGCAAACACCGCGAAAAAAACTATCTATGAGAACTAAAAGAAAACTATATGTAAAAATATTAATGAAATATTTGCTTTCATTTGATAACCTGACGTCTGGTTATGTTAGCAAGTTAAAATCATAAAATAAATTTGTCCAATTTCATATTTGACATTCTCATTATAACACTAGCATCCAATATAGTCCCCTACGTCTACGCAGATTAAACTAGTGTATACATTTGTTAATACATTTCTGAACAGATATATCTAGAGCATCTGGGCGATGGTTGTATTCTTAGGTCTCTGGATAGTCTGTAATTAGTCCCTACTACACCCACACCAACTCTTCGATCGAGCGCTTCGATCCTGCTTAGCTGTATGAGAATCAGCTCATCAAACACACAATCGAGGTCCTGCTTGGTTAGCATTAGATTATTGGCTAATAGATTCAATTCGGATTAGCTTCAAAATCTTTAAGTGACCAACTAGATCGAATGGCCTGAATAAAGGTACCTGCTGCAGCTTTAGGGCATTAATTGCTGCCTCCTACATGATCTGCAGATATGGGGGAAATAGGTCTAGTATTGTTTCCACAGCTGTTGTGGGACAGAAGCACATTACATCACTAACAAATTCAAGATGTTTCTACAACTTTCTTTGTGTTAATTTTTCTTCAGTTTTGGCCGCTTTATACATGGCGCATAGGTTACCGAAAGATAAGAGCAGTATCATTTTGAAATTCAGACCCAACGTTTTACCAAATAACCTGCGACACGTCCAAATAGGCCCAGTGGCCTTCGTATGTGTCCTTTGTAGATTTAAGTTCAAGAAAATTCTTTGACCTAGGATTGCTCCTAGATACTTACCTTCAGTGGAAACATTCATACTGTTGCTTTTAACATCGGAGGTCTCAAACTTATTTTCCACCTATTGTTAAATGGAATAATAACTGTTTTGCTTAGATTAACAATAAATTATTTTGATGAGCATCATTGGATATTATATTTGAGACAATTTCCATCAAATTTGAAATCATAACCTCATATTTACCTCCTTCAGTAATGTACAAATCATCTGGACGTTGACGACAGAATTACTTAAATATTGTCTAAATGTTATTTGTGGCATTATCTTATTTTTTTTTTCCTTCTTCAATTCTTTGGGACTTCCTGCCACATGTATGTTTTCTTTCTAAGCGGTGCTAGGGGAATCTACAAAATATGTCACAATTAACCAGTATGTTACTGGTAAAAAACCTCTACGCCCGTGACGGTTACGTCAAAGGATCAGTTAAAGGTTGGTTTTTATAAATAAACAACACAAATAAGTATAAAAACTTGAAATTAAATATTTCGCCGACGTTTCGGAAATCTAATCTGTTTCCTTTTTCAAGGCTTTTTTGAAAAATCTTTTTTGCTGTGTATGACAAATACACAGCTCTAAGAATGTTTGTTATATTCAATATCCATAGATACTTGCTATTTACATAGAACTGTTGATATAGTTAACAGTTTTTTAGTTTCTATACAATGTTAAGTTTGTGAAGTTCTTCTTTTAACATTGGCAGTCAAGTTGTACAGACATCTACGGAACAATACGACACGCAATTATCCTCATTCAATAATATTATCGCGGATTCTTTAATTTTTCTTTTTTTGCTATCTGCCTCTTTTAAAAAAAATTTTAACAAAAGAGGCAAATAGCAAAAATAGAAAAATTAAAGAATCCGCGATAATATTATTGAATGAGGATAATTGCGTGTCGAATTTTTCCGTAGATGTCTGTACAACTTGGTTGCCAATGTTAAAAGAAGAACTTAACATTGTATAAAAACTAAAAAAACTGTTAACTATATCAACAGTTCTATGTAAATAGTAAGTATCTATGGATATTGAATATAACAAACATTCTTAGAGCTGTGTATTTGTCATACACAGCAAAAAAGATTTTTCAAAAAAGCCTTGAAAAAGGAAACAGATTAGATTTCCGAAACGTCGGCGAAATATTTAATTTCAAGTTTTTATACTTATTTGTGTTGTTTATTTATAAAAACCAACCTTTAACTGATCCTTTGACGTAAACATCACGGGCGTAGAGGTTTTTTACCAGTAACATACTGGTTAATTGTGATATATTTTGTAGATTCCCCTAGCACCGCTTAGAAAGAAAACATACATGTGGCAGGAAGTCCCAAAGAATTGAAGAAGGAAAAAAAAAATAATTACTTAAGTTCATCAACCACCATTGACCATATTAATGGCGATAGAACTCTACCTTGCTGAGAGTTCTTGACTACAATCACCCTGGCGAACTGCTCCCCCTCATCTGTAGTAGCTATTCTGCTCCTTGACATAGAATGTATTTCTTTAATTGTTGTGGACTATATTTACCTTATCTTTAGCTCTCTGTCTGGATTTAAGTAGTGTTGTCAAATGTATCTTTCATATCTAAATCTATATCCATTACCGTAAATGTATACATTTGGTGCAAATAGTATTCATATAATACATTACAACATTTTAATAAAATTCGTTTTAACCCATTTAAAAAATAAAACTTGCTTCAAATTGCTTTATTTTACGTTCATAATACAATGCAGAAAATCTAACATAAATTGTGTTCCTCTTCATACGTCCAATGCACCGTCAGACTTTTCAGTACACTTCATTTTCATTCCAATACAAAACAATTCCTCTTCGTCTTTTTTGGCTACAACATCAAGATCCCATCTGCCTTCCATTCCCACAATATTCTTCATATTAGAATCTGATATAAAAGCATTTGTAAATTCATATTTGCCCTAAAATACACAGAAGATTAAGATTTTATCAATTAAATCCGTTTTATAAATATGGCTTCCTGACAATTTGTGGTTAAAAGAGCCTTTCTTGTGGATGATGTGATCATTATCTTTTAATGGCAATAATAACCATTAAAAGTAATAGTCGGGGAAATGAGGCATTTAACCCCAATATGAGTCTCCGCCCCATCTTATTTTTATGTGAGATTGTGCAAAATGTTCCTAAAGATGTATAGAACAGTCAGGGTTATGGGAACTCGTGCTTTTTCGATTTCCGGTCGTAAACTGGAACAGTAGTTCGCTATTTCTTGTCACCAGCAATTTTTTTTAAGTTGAAAAAGAATCATTGGATTTTATATTTGGATATTTCTAAGCATTTTTTGACTCTTGACATTTTTTACCTAACCTCACTCTTCTCGAGATATAAGCATTTAAAAAGAACACGTGTACTTATTCTTCAAAAAACTAGTATTTTTGGCGCCTGTTGTGACCTGAAATATGTGGATTTTATATTTTGGACCATTTTAAGCTTTTTTTTTACTCTTCACATTTTTTGCCTAACCTCACCCTTCTTGAGATATAAGCATTTAGAGAAAGCGTGTATTTAAGCTTTTCTTTAAGGAACCAGTATTTTAGGCGCTTATTATGAAGTAAAGTATGTGGGCATTATGTTTTGGACAATTGTAAGCATTTTTGGACTTGACAGTTTTTACCTAACCACACCTTTCTTGAAATATAAGCATTTAAAAATGGAAACGTATATTTAATCTTTTCTTTTTTCAAAAAACTAGTATTTACGATTATTTATGGGTCGTTTATTATGGATTAAAACATGTGGACTGTATATTTTGTGCAATTCTAACCATTTTTTACTTAACCTCGCCTTTCTCGAGATATAGACATTTAAGAAATAAAAAAGACAACGTATATTTAAGCTTTCTTTGTCATCAGAAAATTGAGATCATTTGTCTAACAGGGTGAAATACCCTAAGAAATCAATTATTTTTCTAGCCACGATAGAATTTTAATTTTAACGTAGCTTCATTAAGAACAAAGAAACGGAACAGAAAAAAGTACTATTGGTCATAGACTATCAATTAAGACATTGTACGTTATATTTTGGACAATTCTAAGCATTTTTTTACTCTTGATATTTTTTACCTAACCCCACCCTTAGCGAGATATAACGCTTATGACTCGAGAAGGATGAGGTTAGGTAAAAAATGCCAGGAGAAATGCTTAGAATTGTCCAAAACCTAAAGTCGACATATTTTAATTCATAATTAACTCCATAATACATATTGAAACATATTCATAAGACTTCTTCATAGAAATTGTCTTGGTTTTGCATGGAACATCTTTATGGGTGGCTTTGTGCCTTTCTGATGAGCTCAGAATAAGGGCGAAAAACGTTTCAAAGGCTAAGCATTTCCAAAAACAGAATGATATATTTCATGAAAATGTAATCTATTGGAATGAAATTTTTTTAAGACAAGGTAGGTAAATAAATTCATTTTAGAGCTTTGTTCTCATTCTTAACTGAATCTTCATTACCGTATATAGATACTAGTTTAATCTGCATGGTCGTAGGGGACTGTGTGGATGCTAGTTGTTGAATGAGAATTCTCAAATAAGAAATTATACAAATTTATTTTAGGATAACCAGAATTCAGGTTATTGAAGAATTCAAAGATTTCATTAATAATTTTACACATAGTTTCTTTTAGTTCTCATAGATAGTAATTTTTTTGCTGTTTGCAAAATCCTAAAAAGAATATGTTTCAATACAATTAAGTAAACAAATAATAATTTACTTTTAAACATGCATAATACATAATTTTAACTTAATTCTACATTTTTTGCTAGGAATAAATTTCGCAAATTAACAACTATTTTTAATTAAAAGTTCGTGGTGAATTTCGAAACTGTCGAAATTCACAATTTTTAAAGTGCTTTCTTTTAAAATCAATAAAGGGAAAGTGATCTGCGATATTATTAAATTAAAATATATACTTTTAAGAATGTAACCCGACAAGAATTATGCAGTTTGGCCAACTTGTGGAGTTAAAACAACATTCTTATTCCTACTTTTTCTGCATTGAAGTACTACCTTGAACTAAAATATAAGGCATTCATAACTTATATTAAAGTATATAAAGTTTTAGGCCACTAAGGGCCTAAAAAAAAATCTTTTTTAATTTTCTTGTATATGCCATGGTTTTCGAGAAAATCGATATTGACAAAAATTGCAAAATTTGTATTTTTTATGCGCGCGAATTTTCTCTTATTTGAAATTTTTTGCTCGAAAACCAAACAAGCTAGGAAGAAAAATCAAAATGGGTTTTAAAGGGGATATAAAATACTCTTTTGTGTTTTCATTTTTGATGGCTGTTGATATCTATTAGTATATAAAAATAACAATAAAATATAGTTACCTCTTGATTTTTTGCACTTTTAACTCTTCACAGGGCCATAAGAAATAACTAACTTTAATATAAGTTATGAATGCCTTATATTTTAGTTCAAGGAAGTACTCCAATGCAGCAAAAATTAGGAATAAGAATATTCACATTTACAAATTTGCCAGCATGTTGATTGTCGAAGTTAGCCAAATCGTGGCCAATTTTTTATTGTTTCCTAAAAATAAATAAAAGACCCAAACAACTTGAAAATTTATTTCAAAATTTTTTTTTTCAGTTTATATGTCATATAACTATCGTTTCCAATCATTTAATAGTTAAGAAATTGTATTAAAAAAATATCATCAAAAATTAAGGTTACGTTGAATAGCTTTGGCTAGACTTCGCCTTAGCGATTGGATGTATTGTATGTACATGCTTTCCTAATAAAGACTTTATTATTATTATTAAATTGAATATGCAGCCTCTTTTGGATTTTTCTTTGGCTAACTTTAACATGCTGCTAAATTTGTAAATGTGAATATTTTTATTATAACTTTTTCTGCATTTAAGTACCACCTTGAACTAACAGATAATAATGCATTTATAAATTATGTTATAATCAGTTATTTTTTATGGGCCTGTGAATAATTAGATGTACAAAAAATCAAGAGATAACTATATTATATTGTTATTTTCATATACTAATAAATATCAATAGCCCTCAAAAATGGCAACACAAGAGAGTATTTTATATCCCCTTTAAAACCCATATTGATTTTTCTTCTTAGCTTGTTTGGTTTTCGAGCAATTCAATTTTTTTATAGGTCGCATGCAAAAAAAATCAAAAGAAAATTCTCTCGCATTACAAATACAAATTTTGCAATTTTTGTCAATATCGATTTTCTCGAAAACCATGGCATATACAAGAAAATTACAAAAAGACTTTTTTTAGGCAATTAGTCAAGCTTTCTTTTTTATGATGAGCAGTTTTTTTATATCTTCAACGGCTAAAAAGTTATCAGTAGCACGGCACCCTCAGAACTGATTTTTGTGATTTTGTGATATTTAATCCTCGCACTAACAGTTACGGAAGGAAAATCTCACATAATATTTTTTGCGAGTTTCTGGTGTATTTTTTACTTCATCGACTGGACTAATTTAAAAAAAAACAATTGATAGATCGCCGAGACATGGCTGTCAAAGAAATGTTTGTAAATTGCCAAAAAGACAGAAAAAGAATCATAATCTTGGGAACGTTGCATCCGATTGGCCAAATATTTTAAAGTGTAATACAGGACCCTTGGAGGCTTAACTGACCCTAAGAAACTTCAGATTATTCCATTTAAAAAAATCATACTTTCTTGTGTAACTTATTTTTGTGACACTTTGTAAAATTGAAAATAATTTTACGTTGTAGTAGAGATGAAACATTGAAAGTTTTGTTGAGAAAGTTTTTTTTGTAAAATTATTCGTTTTTGCAAAGCCTTCCGAGGAAACATTAACTAGACACCCGATAGAAATATTAAGTTCAGCATTGTTATATGGCCCCACCCCAATCATCTATGCAGTATCGTAACATAGACTCACCCAATTCTAACGCATGCATTATACAAAATTTTAAGTCGTTTTTTGCTTAAAATATCTCTTATTTGGTATTTGTAAAATAAGTTTTTTTGGTTACATAATCACAGTGGTCAGTCCACCTCAGATGCTGATCAACTATTACACCTAATTATTTTATTGATTCTTTTTATTCCCCCACATAAACAATTTATTGATTCATCTGCCAAGCAGTTACTATCATAGATTTTTAAAATCTCTGTATCAGGTTTATCAACAGCTGAGGTGGAGAACGTTACGTAATTGGTTTTTGTCGTATTAAGACTCAAGAGCTAAATAGACACATGAGCTTTTAGTTACCCAAGTTTAGAATACCCAAGTTTAGAATAAATCAAATCATAAATAACGTAGTTGTGAAGGTGGTACCGTGAAAAGTGGAATACACTGTATAAAGCAATCAAGAGCATTCAAAACCAGACCAAATTCGCGGTGGAGATCCCAGCATTTTTCGAAACATTTTATATACCAATCCTGAATCTTGGGATTTAAAATATGACCAATAAGCTATGACGGAGCACAGAGATCCAAACGATAAATTAAATTCTGTTTCTGTTATTAATCTGATATCAAATTTGGAAAATTGTGTATAATAATTGTCACTTACAGCCTCCAATTTGCTCATTTCAATAATTGGTGTCACTTGTGTCCTGACCTCTTCCCAAGCATCTTTAATAAATATGTCGATCGAAGGGCATACGGCACCATCTGTTTCAAAACTATTATAGATCCATTCTCCATCTTTAAATTCATGAAAATAGGCATGATACTAAAACATTTTGGATATTTTTTATACATTTATCAAGGTTAAAATTATGGAAGATGATAAAAGATGTGAATGGTATGATACAATATCTACTTTAATACACAAATGAAGACACAATAGAGCATACTTGCTTAAGGAAATATTAAAACTACTTACGAAAAGGCTGTCACAATCTAAGGCCATAGATGTTGTGAAAGATCCAGTTGCAGTTTTAGAGCTATTGTCATAGTTAAAGTCCAATTGAAAATCTGAAGGTACATTTCTGTAACATTCCTTCAACCCAAGAAAAATGATCTGTGTACCCTAAAATAAATATTTTCAATGTTAAAGAAATTATCACATACTGATAAACATAGCAACCAAAGGTGTAATAAATAGAATAGAATAGTTTATTCAGTTGATACATGCATAGCAGTAGTAGTCTTAGTAGCAATAAGAGCATATACAATAATAATTTACAATACAATATACAGGTTACCCATATTAATATGTTCTCTGTCACATGTCGTTGCTGCACATCTACACGATCAACAAAACTCACTGGGAGTTTGTGTTTGACTGTTGTAGATGAAGCAGCAACGCTAGTAGCAAATGCATAGAATCATAGAAATTACAAAATTAATACCATGCTAAACAGAGTTGGGTGAGAAGGAGGATATTAAATTCTTGTTTCAGTATAAGGAAACCAAGTTTGGAAATATTAAATTATTGGCTAGTTATAGTCATTTTAAAATATTGAGTTACTGAAAGATTATAGTTTTCATTTAAAAATAGTTTAAGTTTTCTCTTTAAATTATATTTGTTTTTATATTTTCTAATTCTGCAGGCAATATATTATAGTTTGGGTACATAGTAAAAAGTAAACCTTTGGGTATGCATCTTTCGTAATATTAGCACTTGCACAGAAAGGATTATGTTCTAGCGTGTTCCATATTAATGATTTATAACATTTGTTGGTGATTTAAACATTCACAGTAGTCAGTCATGCGTATACAGTTTTCTCACATTAAACAAATCTTATTTCGTTATACAATAATTCTGTGCAATATCGTTTTTCTTTATTAAATATTATTATTAGTAAGAAGTTCTGGACAATTTCTAAATGTTTAATCACCATCATCATCATTAGTTCTGCAGCCACATGTGGGCCTCGGCTTTTTCAAGTTTCTTTCTCCATTCGACTGCCAGTTGGTTGCTCCGATTTTCATAGCATCCTCATCTACTCCGTCCCTCCATCTCAGTTTCGATCAACCCCTGGGTCGTGTTCGTACTGGTTGTGCATTTAAGATCTTTTTTGGGGGGTAATGTTCATCGGCTCGTATTATATGCCCTGCCCTGATAGTTACATTGATGTCCTTGCCTCTAGCTACTTGTGCGTATTTTTGATATAGATCAAAGTTATATCTTCTGCGCCATGTTCCATTATCACAAATTGCACAAAAAATTCTCCTCAGTATTTTCCTTTCAAAGATCATCAGTAGGTTTTCATCTGTTTTACAGTTAGTCCAGGTCTCAGATCCGTATGTCAAGATTGGAATTATCAGGGTTTTGTAGATAAGTGTTTTCGTTTTCCATGATAGACTATGACTTTTGAGATGTTTGGAAAGTCCATAGTAGCATTTGTTGGCAATTAGTATTCTTCTTTTGATCTCTTGTGATGTTAAGTTGTCATTGTTGACAGAGGATCCAAGGTAAATAAAGTTTTGTTCTATATCGAATTCATATTTGCCAATTCGTAGCTTTCGACCATTTGCTGGGTGTCTGTTGCTAGGTGTTGATACCATTATTTTGATTTTTTATTCAATATTGAGGATGTATCTAATTATAGGCCCATTGCACTACTTCCAATTCTGTCTAAAATATTTGAAAGAATTCTAGCCCAAAGAATTGTAAATTACTTCGAATCCAGCAATATTTTTACAGGCAGGCAGTTTGGATTCAGGAAGGGCAGAAGTACATCAAAGGCTGTGCTGAAGCTTGTGAACTATATTAGTGAGGGTTTTGAAAATCGGAACTCACCATTAGTACTTTCTCTCAATTTGAGTAAGGCGTTTGATTTGAAAAAGATATCTTACTGAATAAGCTAGATTTCTATGGTTTCAGAGGTGTAGCATCTCAATTAATGAAATCCTATCTATCGAACAGGTATCAGTGTGTGTTTGATAAAGGGAAATATAGCAACACGTTGGCGGTTCAACGCGGAGTTTCGCAGGGTAGTGTCCTGGGACCCCTGTTATTTTTAATTTATGTAAATGATTTACCCGACGCTATGTCGACTTTTACGGTTCTTGTTATCTACCAAGAGAGATACCTCTGAAACTGTAAAATTTTTGGGCCTAACCTTGGACAGCAAGCTAACTCGGCATTCACACATTAGTAATCTAACTACAACATTGTCAAAAAAAGTGTATGCTATTAGACAAATAAGAAATAGGGTCAACATAGATGCCGCCCTTATTGCATACCATGCACTATTCCATAATACGATGACATATGGTTTGATAAACTCGAGTACATCTAACCATATTGAAACATTTTTTATAGGATTTTGCAAACAGCAGAAGAAATAACTATCTATAACTAAAAGAAAAACTTTGTGTAGAAATATTAATGAAATCTTTGCATTCTTTCGATAACCTGAATTCTGGTTATGCTAGCAAATTAAAATCCTAAAATGAATTTGTCTAATTTCTTATTTGACAATTCTCATTCCAACACTAGCATCCACATAGTCCCCTACGGCCATGCAGATTAAACTAGTATCCACATAACCCCCTACGATTATGAAGATTCAGTTAAAAATGAGAACAAAGACCTAAAATGAATTTATTTATCTACCTTGTCTTAAAAAATTGTTCATTCCAATGGATTACATTTTCATGAAATCTATCATTCTGTTTCCTGGAAATGCTTAGCCTTTGAAACGTTTTTCGCCCTTATTCTGGAGCTCATCAGAAAGACATAAAGCCATTCATAAAGATGTTTCATGCAAAACCAAGACAATTTCTATGAATAAGTGTGAAATGATTATATTTGACATTGACTGATGGCCGTAGGGGACTGTGTGGATGCTAGTGTTAGAATGAGAATTGTCAAATAAGAAATTAGACAAATTCATTTTAGGATTTTAATTTGCTAGCATAACCAGAATTCAGGTTATCGAAAGAATGCAAAGATTTCATTAATATTTCTACACAACGTTTTTCTTTTAGTTATAGATAGTTATTTCTTCTGCTGTTTGCAAAATCCTATAAAAAATGTTTCAATACAATTATAAGCAAACAAATAATAATTCATTTTTATACATCTAACCAGATTCATAACATTTTCATTGTACAGAAATGGGCAATAAGGACTTTAGCAGGTGTGAATCAATCTGAGAGTTGTAAATCATGGTTTATTAGATTTAATATATTAACGTTACCATCGGAAATTATTTACTGTAACTTAATTCACATAAAAGAGCATTTGAGCAAATATAAAAAATGGCGATACTCATAAATACAACACTTGTAACCGCGATGATATACAAACTCCGAATCAGATACTGTCATTTACGCAGAAAAAAAACTTTGGAATTGCTTTGTTTAACTCTCTTCCAAATAGCATAAAAGATTTACCAATTATGCGATTTAAGACTAAATTAAAAAGACATCTTTTAGCTAATGCCTACTACAATATATCGGATTTTAATTAAGTGTAACTGTATTGTAAAAAAAATTTATATTTAAGTTTAGGCAGATTGTTTTTATATACTTGTATTGTGAATATGATCCTGTTTGTCATTGTTTGTCCATATTATATACATGTTCCCAATTGTGATTATGTTAGTTATTATCTTAACTACATATCTATCAATTCAATCAATTTCTTTTATTATTTTGTTTGTTACGTCATTGTTTGAGTATATTAGGCCCTATTCTACTAAATTGTGATTTTTGCGTTGTACTTATATTGCATTTATTTTGTTTGTCATGTAATCGGTTGACTATGTTAGGACCCAATTTTCCTAATTATGATTATGTTTATATACTTACATGTTAGTTATTATTTTTGATATTATTGTTTACCAATTTATCCTAATTATTTGTTATATCATTAGACAATATTTAGGACTTGGTCCTATTGTTACTATATATACTTGTATTATGTATTCATTTATTTACTCGTAATATGTTCTTTATGCTTTTTTGACATGTCAAAGCACTACCGTGCATTTTTTTACCAATCAAGATTACAATTACAATTTACTGTTAGCCTCATCTTTTCCGCCTCTCTATCAGATGTTAAAAACGCTTACTTGGCTTTCCTCAGAGTTCGGTATACAATATCTATGTCGTCCGCATATGCCATCATTCGAATGTAGTGGATGTTTCGTTCTGAATTTTTATTTTGCATATAACCTTAGACATTGTTGTTGTTGCCAATCTTATTAATTTTGCTGGAATATTGAGTTCAAACATTGCTTCATATAACTTTGATCAGTTGGTCGCCTTTTTTATGTAGTGTGCATATTATTCCAATATGCCACTCCTCAGGTATTAGCTCTTCGTTTCCAAATGTTTAATAGAATTATTAAAAAGACCACCCCAGATTGTGATGCAATATCTAATAATAGATTCAGCCGAAGCATTGTAATTATATACAATAAGGGTTTTTCTGTTAAGAATGCCTCTTAGTTGATACAATTTATAGATAAGCCCACTTAATCTTCTTGCAAGATATCCCACATGTTCATTGCACCTCAGATGTTAATCAAGCATTAGACCACTGTATTTATGAGCGGACTGTCACACATTTCTTCATTATTGCACATGTTATGAATTTTTAAATTATTTTTAATTTAGTTTCAGAGGTATTAAGGCTAAAAAGCTTATATTTAACCAGGAGAATACTTTTCTTAGACTGGTTTCTGCATTGGATTATACTTCATTCCATGTTTTATCTTGCAATACAAGGGCCGTATCGTCAGCATAAGATATAATATGATCTGGATTTATATTATTTGTTATATTATTAATATATATTAAGCATAATATAGGGCCTACTACAGTACCCTGCTGGACACCGGTGGTAACTATTAAAGGACCAGTCAGTATTTCGTTAATTCTTACTTCTTGCTTCTTGCTTACTTATATTACTTAATTTATGTTTGCGTCTAACCCAGTCCCCAGGGGGTTTTGAGCTAGCATTAAATAATCCTTGCCAGTAGAAAAGTATTATCCGCTAAATATAATCTAAAAGTTATTCCCACCATGGCGGGAACATAAAACAAAATGACGTTAAACTTGAGAAACAAAATTTTTGAAACGAAGAATGGAAAATTAAAGAGTACATAATTCTACATAAAAAATGCACCTACAAGAAATTTCACATACTTATACAACCGTCTTCGCGTAAAATAAGAATCAGAGTTAGTTTGGAGTTACCGACAAACGCGAGAACGTCAGAACTAGCTTTTCCGTGCGTATTGGTACAGAGATTTTAATAACCTTTGAAGAAATGATCTGATTGTAAACTAATTTAAACATTCACTGTAATATAATTAAAAAACAAAGTACTTACGCGCCTCGGGCGCCCCAGAGGGGTGGGATTGTTTTCATTTTAGATGTTTTCTTTATTGATTACAAAGCATAACAAGATTGATTTAATTAATTAATAACATTTTTTTTACTGATCGATTTCGTTCAAAATCAATAGGGCTGGGCTCTTCCACTAGTCAATTTACTGTCCAATGGGGTGGCCCATCTCTATAGGCGGTGAATATTTTTTTGGAGAATTTTTAACGTCTCGCCCCATGAAAATATTTCATTATTTCATTATACTAAGAATAATTTATATCAAATGTTCGGATAATTCGAAGGACGATAACCCGTGCCGCAACCGAATAGGAAGAACCCCGGAACTTATTGAAAATGGCCCCGGATGAAATTCGCTGGAATCTGATCAAAAGTTCTGATGGGCAAAAGGTCGGAAAATGGATAATTTTCCAGATATCGGAGGTGCAAAGGGAGTGCTCATTTCTTATGGGAAGTGGCCCCTTGTTAAATTCGCTGGAGTCGATATATGTTATTCCTCTGGAGCTCCTGATCAAAAGTTCTCATGGGCACAAGATCGGAAAATGGACAGTTTTCTAGATATAGGAGGAGCAAAGTTTATTTTCCGGGATCTTGTCGATAACAGTGTATCGCCGTATTTTTGATAAAATGTCTTTCAGAATATATATCGGGGGGGGGGGGGGAGGGTTATATGATCGCTGATTCCAATTACTTTTAACCTTTCTCTTAGACTACGAATTTACTGTAGTATAACATATTTTTTGCAACATATGAAATTTAAGATATTTGTATGATTTGATTAGTCATTCTAAACATAAATATTGATGGTTAAAAAAACTATATATCAACCAAAGTATATAAATAATTCCATTTACTTCTATTATTACATAATAATGCGTCCTGCGGCACCCCTTGTCTTAATTTTGCCTCATTATTATTTTAAGGGGATTATTTTTTCTTCAAATGGACCCATTTTCAGGGGTGAGAAATAAATAATTTCGATTTCAAAAAAAATGTCCAAGTTTCAATAGAATCAAACTTTTAATTCCTAAATTATCGTGCTTACAAGAAACGTGACGGACAGACAGACTAATCAATGGACATTTTGAAAGTTATTCAGAATGACCGGTTTTAGAAATGTGTCAATCAAGTACAATATACTATTCGTTTAGTTTTTGCAAGTGTATAATAATTACAAAAGAATAAATTGATGTAATGTAATTTAACATGACCAGAGCGTATTCACCATCTAACGGTGGCAAATTTTTACATTCAGTTGAATTATTAGTAGCAGTCGATAAATTTCCATATTATTTCCATTTATTTTACAATTATTTGGTAAAAAGAGTTTTACTTACTCCGACCAGCGTCAAAATCACAGGAAATGCCAAGAGCACTACTACTTTCGCCATAATTGTTGCAGATTCAATGTGACAAATGACTAGTAATTTGACTTATATAGAAATTTTAAACAAAAAAAAATGGGTCGTGAAAAGATTACAATAGCAATTAACCCACAGCAAGGTCTGTATTTTATTTTTATTATTCATAATTTTTATAACTTCCTCAAAATTGCAGCAGTTTTATTGGTCTGGGTAATTAATTTTGGCATGAAACAAATATTGTTTATAAATACGAATACACTGTATTTTCTCATGAAATATTAGAAAACAAATAAATTTTTACTTGGACTAAGAACCAAAGATAATACTTACTCATTAAATGTAATATACTCTCTTACAATAGAGACTCACGAATAAGTATTTTAAAATAAAAAAGGGTCCACTGCTTGTAAACGCATTATTAGAAACCAGTAATTATTCTGTTTTTTTTTAATCACTTATTTAACGTCGGCCTATTTCCGCTACTAAGGCCAATCACCGACGCCAGGAGACGAGCTACCCCCAACCTGGAAATTTTGTCGAACCTCTTCTCTATCGAAGAGTAGGGATCTTTTACTTGCCTAACATTTAATAGGCAAGGGGCCGACTGCTTTACATCCCCTCCAAAGGATGGCATATCCGTTATGTAAATCCCGCCTAAAGTTACATACCTTCTACGCATGCGCTGATATACAAGCCGTTAGAAGATGGAGCGAGAACGCTGTGTTTCCCTGGAGAGGCTACCCATCCAAGTACTATTTGCGCCCGACGTTACTGCATTTGCGTATCGAAATACGAGTATATGCAGACGTCTCTACGGTCGCTCCCACTCAGAATTGTTAACTAGCAGCAAAACACCATTCATATTCCAGAATGATTACTGTATACTCCATACAGCTCCATATTCACAGCCGAAGCATATGCCATAAAGTGCGCTCTAGGTGAGTGAGGCGTGTGTCCTAAAATGCGTGATTCTGTCAGACTCCAAGTCTGTACCTTCAATCTCTAGGTAACCGTGATTATAAAAAAGCAAACTCCAGAACTTTAAGAATAAGATAGAAATTGACCACACTTTTTGACAAAGGACAAATAATAAGATTTGTATGGGTAAAAGGACATATAGAGGAAAGTAGGGAAAGATTAGGAATGCATCTGGGCGGATTGTTAGGTCAACAAAAAATCCCTACGCACTTATACATCCCACCCTCCCAAAGAGTTTTCCATACGTCGAAGAATACTCTGCTCCAAAGTTTTATTCATCTACCATAGCTTTTCTTTGATTATTATTTAGGGGGGAAAACCTTCGAAAGGTTCCCCGGGCTGTTGTTCTGTCGCACGGGGATATGTGGGATTTTCACCTCACTAAGAGACCCCCTTTTTCGTTTTGATTCTGGAACCGCCATCAGGCATTACTTCGGAATGAGCTTTCGTTTCTTTCTTGTTCAGCGCACATTTTGCCGCTTTTCTCTTCTTTCGTCCTTCTCCCAGGTATTTATTGCTCTAGTAACGTATTCTGCTCCTTTCCATTTGCTTTTTTCCTTCATCATTGTCTCCGTGATGTCTTCGGGCGTTAGCTCCCTAATTGTTTCATTTCTGGGACCCTATTCTTGAATTCCGGGGAGTAGAACGGCCGAGAGAAAGTGGGCGTGGTTCTCTCGGGGAATAGAAAGTTTTATTCAGGGACTCTATTCTTGAATTCCGGGGAGTAGAACAGCCGAGAGAAAGTGGGCGTGGTTCTCTTGGGGAATAGAGAATCGTATTCTTAAATAATACTTCTCTCGGTAGGTAGGAGAACGCGCTCCCCGGTTTCATCTCTTGCAAATTTGCAAGGGAACAGTCACTCCCTGGCTGAATTAAACTATTTTATCTATCACATCCGTTTTGACATGAGATCTCTAATTTTTGTGCAAGCGATTTTCTGTTAAATTCGTTGCTTAATTAATTATTAAAGGTTTTTTTTTAAATGGACGTGCATGAAATTTTGTTAGCAGACCAAATTCTGCAAGATATAGAGGATAGAGGATGCGGAGACAAATTTATACATTTATACATTATGTATTAATGTACCACCAGTTGGGGAATTAAGTGAAATGCTTACTCCACATTTACAACCAACGCGCATCGACCCGTAGATAGGCTTTAACTGTTCAAACAAAAGTACATAGTAGATGGGTATCATAAATATCTTTTTTAAAATAGGCTTATTTAAGGTTTTCGCCACCCTTAGATTCTTGGGTTTGGTAGTTACCAAGAAATTACAGGATCGAATAATTTTGTTGGTATAGGTCATAGGCCAGTGCAAATAATTTTTGGAAAAAAAAATTAATAACAGCATGAGAATTGTTGGAAAAGGATGGAAATATAGCGCAACCAACGGAAAAAATAAATTAAAGTCGATCCGAGTTACGAGGGTGAAATAGGGTGAAGTTTAGGGGCGGAAAATCGTTTTTCACCATTTCCAGCGAAACTGGACCTTCTATCGAAAGAAGTTAAATGCAAAAGTTGTAGGTAGTGAAAAGGTCTATAACTTTGTATGAACCGTGCTTTCACATAACCTTAAATTTTTCGAGAAAAGTCGAAAAAACCTGTTTTTTCGTTTTTGATTTTTATCTCCCACAAAAAAAATGTTCTTCTCACGAAATTTAGTGGAGTTTAAGTCCCAAACACATTGTAATTTTTTTGAATCGATATATTTATTTTTACATATTATTGTGATTCCAAACCAAAAAAGAGACCTCATGTTCACCCGAAAATACACATTTGCTGGAAACAGTTTTTTCAAAAGAAACGTTGGTCTTTATTTTCGTTGAAACGTCTACTTTTAGATGGTGTAAGAAAATAAACATTACTATAGGAAAATTTGCTAGGAAATGCGAAAAACTAAAAAAAACTAGATTTTAAGAAATTATTTTTCAATCATTGGTTAAAATTTTTCATTATTTATTAAAATTCACAGTTGAATTCCTTGAAAAATGTGAGATATAATGTAACGTTAATAAATTGTTAAGTAATTAGAAATCGTTGAAGTATGGGGTTTTCAAAAAACATGCGAAAATGGTATTTTCCAAGGTGTTAGGTGTGAAATGGTTTCAGCCAGAAAAAAGTGATTACTACCATATTTTTTAATATAAAAAAGTCTGTTAATTAGATTCAAGTGGCATTTATCGAATAGAAAATTTTATAATAAAAAAATATATTTGTACAGTATTTAGATTTAAATGTACCTAGAAATTTATACCTAGGATTGTAAAAATTAAATATTCATGAAAATTATTACTATCATTTTTACAATATTTTTATTTACATTTATCACACTAATTAGAAATACAATCAATTGTCTTTGCCTCTTTGATGGCAGTTCTTCATCGTCAGATTCGATAAAACTTTCGGATTCTGGTGGATCTTTGAAATCTTCAATACCGCCTTCGTCTTCAGATCCAATATTTTGCCTAATATTTATCGGCTGATCGTTTATGATTTCTTCTGAATCACTTACTTCCTCGTAGATTTCTTTTTCAATATTAGAGCATTTTTCAGAATAGCAGTTTGAACATAAATTTGTGCATTTGAAACCGTGTTTTCGACAGCCGCATTTTTGACTGTTACACACACTTTCACAGTTGCAACAAATAGTTTTAAACAATATTTCAGAATCAATTCTTTATCTGTCAATTCGGGCATAATTCCATGTTGGTGTTTCTTCCAGCCCCAATCCATTGCTGTTAGTTAGTTACCGAGCCAAGTTTGAAGCTGATAGTATGTCCTATAACAATGTTGTTCTGCTGCGTCTTCAGTTGGTGGAAGATTTTCCAATTTAAATGATTTTGTTGTTACTACTTGATACTTCTGGGATCTCAATTAATTCAAAGTCACATTTTTATTCTTACATTTATAAACTGACTTTATTAATTGCAATCCATTTTCAGCGATATCTTTTTCGTCTGCATCTTTTTTATAAAAAATATTGGCCCAACTTCACAAATTTTTATCGGTATAATTTTACTGTTGTTTTTTGTTTTCATTTCTTATTTTCTATCTTACATTTTTAAGGATTTCAACTGTGAATTTTAATAAATAATGAATAATTTTAAACAATGATTGAAAAATAACTTTTTAAAATCTAGTTTTTTCAGTTTTTCGCAAATTTTCCCACAGTAATGTTTATTTTTTTACACCATGTAAAAGTAGACGTTTCAACGAAAGTAAGGACCACTGTTTTTTTTTAATAAACTGTTTCCAGCACATGGGTATTTTCGGATGAAAATGAGGTCTCCTTTTTGGTTTAGAATCACAATAATATGAAAAAATAAATATTTTGATCCAAAAAATTACAGCGTGTTTGGGACTTAAAGGTAAGTTTCCACCAAATTTCGTGAAAAGAAAAAATATTTTTGTGGGAGATTAAAATCAAAATCGATGTTTATCGGAAAATTGTAGGTTATGTGAAAAACTGGTTCATACAAAAGTTATAGACCTTTTCATTACCTACAAGTTTTACATTTAACTTTTTTCGATAAAAGGTCTAATTTCGCTGGAAGTCGTGAATAACCATTTTCCACCATAAAGTTCACTCCATTCCACCCTCGTAACTCGGATCAACTTTAATTTATTTTTTCCATCGGTTCCGCTATATTTCCTTTTTTTCCAACAGTTTTCATGCTGTTATTAATGTTTGATTTTTTGCCTTTTTAAAAGGTATCTGCACTGGCCTATCAGTTAAGTGCGAGTCGTAATGTAAGTGACTTATGTGCTGCACTTTCCCCCCCAGAAATTTTAAATAGATTGGTATATTTTCCAGAAAATATACAAAAAATGGAAGATTATTAGAAGTTATTTCACTACCACTCAACTTGTTAAAAATAAATGCAAAGAACAAACATGAACTATCAATGACAATTGTTGTTGAATATAAGTTGTCAAAATTTACTATAATTTTTTTGACTGTTGTTTTCATGGCACCGTTTACTACTGTGTCGTATCGTTCACTCGTGTTCAAGAATACCAACAAATAATTCTCCCGAGAGAAGGCGATGAGGGATTGTTCCCCGGGGAACGCTCCTTTCTATCGCCGTCAAGAATAGGGCCCCTGTGGTCTTCCCCCTTCGTGCAGTAGAAGACCATATGTTCTGCCGTGTCCGGTACCTCTTCGCAGTATCTGCACACTTCTGAGGGTGCCTTGCTCATCTACCATAGCTAGACTCAAATTGAATCACGGCGCCTTCCCTGCACATCTGTGCAGGATAAGCGTTCAGAACACCTCAACATGCCCATGTGATAATACGTCCTTGGGAGACCTTAACCATGTATTCCTTGCGTGTAAGAAATATACTGCCCAAATTGAGAAATTTTTAATTGACCTGGTTAATCTAGAAGTGAATTTACCAATAAATATAACA
Source organism: Stenurella melanura (assembly GCA_963583905.1). Lineage (NCBI taxonomy): Eukaryota > Metazoa > Arthropoda > Insecta > Coleoptera > Cerambycidae > Stenurella > Stenurella melanura. The sequence continues at coordinate 89,720,195 of OY757309.1, forward strand.
AGCCTGCTAAATTATAGTAGAAAGGAGATTTTTGACCTAATCGTATATTTTATTAGAACAAATAACAGAAAAATGTAATATTAGTAACAATGTAATTTTCTGTGGCTGAGAAATCTTTTTTTCTGTAGCCAAATATTACACACACTAAACACTTTATTTAAGATATTTGGGAAAATTCACTATGGTAAGTTACCCAGTACCACCAGTAAATATGTTGAAACTGCAATCAAACACATATAGGGTAAATAAATTGGCAATCAACATCTTTGATAGCGCCCCTTTACCTTCAGTTTCTTTACTCGCTTGACATCCTCTTTATTCCTCATTCCCCTTTGAAAGCTGTTCAATAATGAAAATCGTATACATTGGAACTGGAAACATTTTTTTATTAAATTATAATGCTGATTTATAAAAGTACCTACTTTCCTGAAACGAAATATTCAAATATAAATATATTTGAATATTTTCAATACATACGATACAGTGGAGAAAAAATAAAGTTGAAATTGAAATAGTAGAAATGCTTCAGGAGAGGATTTTTGCTAGAATCTGTACACATATGAAGAAGTATAACTGCAGAAAATGCACTAATAAGAAAAAAATAATTATAATAATGACAATATTTATGTTAATAAACGTAAAAGCGTGGGGCGCCAGATAAGTAAAATTTTCTGTTTTTCCAGGGGTTTTTAAACGCCTCACGATATCACATTTATTAACATAATTATTGTTATTATTGACATTATATTATAAGGTAGAAAGGCAAAGGTATTAATTTCTTTACTAACTCGGATTTCACAATCGTTAACTTGGAATTCACAATTGTATCTAGGATTCACAATTGTTAAGTCAGAATTCAAAATTGTTGACTCAGAATTCGCAATTGTTAAGTCAGAATGCTAGAACACTGCTGGAGATGATTGAAACTCCAATAAACTTAACAATGAATGCTATATTTATAACTAACTAATTTCAGGCAAACCGTGACCTGCTAAGCAATAAAGTGGCCTTGGAAAAATGCCTACGCCATTATTCATATCATTTTTACATTTTGCTATTTCCAAGATTTCAAAAGCATATAGCTTACCTATGCAACAATTTGTAAATATTTTGAGAAAATATTTTAAAATAGATTTTGAGCATTGAAAATAAATATACGCAATTTAAATCGTCACCCACCACTACGAAGGGGTTATTTCCACCTCTAAGTTCAAATAATGAATGTTAGTGTTAAACAATGTGAAACACCAAAGTCTTGTATTTTGTACTACCAAATATATTAATGTAGGTGGATAGACAGCATACCAAAAAAATATAATATAACTTATCCCTCAAAGGGTTGGATTAACAAACCGGGGTCCTACTTACCACTCTAATTTTGTTACCGCGGATTCTTGGATTCGCTGATTACGAATCTAAAGTCAAAATCCGCAAATTCCTTAATAAAATATGACAGATCCAATATGGCGTATATAAAAATCGGAAAAGCATTCAAAATTTGAAGATTATGTCTGAAACTTGTTACTGGGGGGTTTTCAAAGTCGTTAATCATGAATTTAAGGTCGGAAATTCTTTAATCCAAAATGGCGAACCCATTATGACGGCATTTGTGTAGCTTCTAACTCGCAGAGTAAATTATCAAACATATTATATAATGCAAAAGTCCCAACTCATAAATTTAACAAGTTTGGGGTTAATAAGTTAAAATGTACAAAGTGTGATAGTGTCTATATAAGGCAAAGCGGTAGAAGTTTCAAAACACCGCATCGGGAACATTTTAGATCATATACTGATTCATCATTCGCGAACCACTGCCTCGCAAACAACCATAGCTTTCCGGAATTAGACGACATGGAAATTTTACATTCCTTAACAGTTATGATACTAAATATTCTAGAATCTCTAAAAATTCACAAGCACAATAATGTCAAAGAATATAATTTTACTTTCACATCCACGTAGCAGCTTGGAAGTATAGTAATCGCAAAAAAAAATCATTTTTTTCTCTCTTGAAATGGGTTTAGAATGTCATGAAACGTCGAGATTTTAAATTTGAGCGATACAAAATTTCTGTCTGTCTGTCGGTCTGTCTGTAACTTTTTTTGTCCGCACGTTTTCTCCGGAACGGTTGACTTGAAATTTGGTGCACGTATATATTATAACGAGATCTGGAATTGGATTGTTTTTTGAAAATATCAGGTGAAGGGTTGGTGGTTAAATAGGGTTAAATAGTGGAAAATAAGTAAAGCAAGCCGGTAAGAGTACAGAAACTTGAAATTCGGTGTATGTCTTAGAAGCCAAGGCCTCAGATTTTTTGATGATATATTTCATCTCTCCACCACCCCTACTCCATTATTAAAGGGGTTTATAAAATAAAATTGAGATATTCACATGAAATTTGGTACACGTATGTATTATAACGATATCTGGAACTAGATTATATTTTGAGATGATTCTGTTGAAGGGTTGGGGGTTAAATAGGGGTATATAGAGGAAAATAAGTAAAGCAAGCCGGTAAGAATACAGAAATTTGGGATTTGGTGTATATACTAGAAGCGAAGGCCTCAGGTTTTTTTATAGTATTTTCCGTCCCCCCCACCACCCTCACGCCCTTATTAAAAGAGTTGATAAAATTAAATTTAGATTTTCATATGAAATTCGGTGTATGTCCTAGAAGCCAAGGTCCCAACCCCTCCACACTACCCTTACTTCATTATTAAAGGCGTTGATAAAATAAAATTGAGACATTCACTTGTAATTTGATAGACGTATGTATTATAACAACATCTGGGACTGGATTATATTTTGAGATGATTCCGTTAAAGGGTTGTGGGTTAATAGGAGTAAATAGGGGAAAATAAGTAAATCAAGCTGGTAAGAGTACGGAAATTTGGGATTTGATGTATATGCTAGAAACCAAGGCCTCAGATTTCTTTCTAAAATTTTTCATACCCCACCACATCCGCTCCATTATTAATGGGATTGATAACATAAAATTGAGATATTCACTTGAAAGTTAGTAAACGTATGTCTCGACGTATGTATTGTAGTGACATCTGATTGAGATGATTCCATTGAAGGGGTGGGAGGTGGTACGTTCTGAACAGGGGAAAATAAGTAGGGTAAACTAGAAACTTCATTTTTAACGTATACGGTAGAAGCAAACGCCTCAAACTTTTCTATGACATCTACCCCAAATATTAATAAAACTTCCACAATCTAGAGTGCAAATATAGTAAAGATATTTCCTTTAAAGTGGCTTGGATGAAAAATCTGGACGTGGAAGTAATGATTCCTTAGGCAGCGGTTTTTTAATTAATCATTAGATCTTATATGTTCACCTTTATTTACAGCCGGAAGACAGATGATTGAGTATTCATAGATCTGTTTATTATTGTCATCTACCTGCCTAAGCCTTTATAGTACTTATATACTAATCCATTCAAATTTTCTATACATAGTATTTCTGTACATCTGTAAATCAGTCATTTTTGATTCAGTGTTTGAAAATGACTTTGTAAGTCGAAACTGCAGTAGCAATTTTGTATCTCTTTTCTATGGGATCAAAATATGAGTTTGCCTAAACTTTAAGGCCCCATATTAGATCCACTACAACAATTTCCCGAATTTGGAATTTCTCTCAAAAATTTTAAGTTCTAGGAAATATTATTTGTGGCAAATTTTGGATTTAAGATCATCGAGGAATCATTTTAATTATAGATTTCTTGTGTTTTATTTGTCGATTATATTAACCACTTTTTCCTTATTTATGATTTTCATTTTTGTTGTATTCTTGAATCACGAAGATTAACTGACAAAATCATGAAGAATGGCCGTAGGATTGATTTCCTTCTATTTGACCTCAATATATTCTATTTCAACTATCTTTGTAATCAGATTAAATTACATTCTATATGAGATTCTCTTAGTAAAAATTAATATGAACATATGCTAGATGTATAAAGACCGATAGCAGGATTTATTGTTTAAAAGTGAATTATTATTTGTTTGCTTATAATTGTATTGAAACTTGAAACCTATTATTTACTGGATTTTGCAAACATCAGAAAAAATAACTATCTATAAGAACTAAAAGAAAAACTATGTGTAAAAATATTAATGAAATGTTTGCATTCTTTCGATAACCTGAATTCTGGTTATGCTAGCAAATTAAAATCCTAAGATGTACTTGTATAATTTCTTATTTAAAAATTCTCATTCAACAACTAGCATCCACACAGTCCCCTACGGCCATGCAGATTAAGCTAGTATCTACATAACCCTCTACGGTCATGAAGATTCAGTTCTCATTTTTAATAAAATGTTCATGACTGTAGGGGGTTACGTAGATATCAGTTTAATCTGCAAGGCCGTAGGGGACTGTGTGGATGCTAGCTGTTGAATGAGAATTTTCAAATAAGAAATTATACAAATTCATTTTAGGAGTTTAATTTGATAACAAAGAAATGACATACTTACAGGGTGAGCAAACTATCCCTTTGGACGTTTTGTCTCATAACGCGCAAAAAATATTGTTACCGCGAGATAGGGCCCGTCCCAGCAACTCCACCGTAAATGAATATTTACCTGTGGAACGGTTAATAAATAAAAACAAACAAAAAAAGCTGCCAGATTCAGAAACAGAAGAAACAGAAAACTTAGAAGAAGAAAAATAAGGAGATGACGATAGATGGAATCTTAAAAGAAGCATGGAAACTGAAAAGAAGCATGTCGCAAACACCTGCACACCCCAGCCGATGATGACAGATGGAAACTTAATAGAAACATGGAAACTAAAAGAAGCATCTCACAAGCACCTACACTTCCCATTCTGTATTCCCACCCCATGCGTCATGCGGCTCTCGCAGCTGACAACAAGCATGCCCAATGTCCAACCAGGCATACGCAGCCGGTCTGGCGGTATATAAAACATCCGAGATTTGGTTCTGGCACGCGGTATGGCCGTCCGTTGGGCGCGTTCGACGTACGACCAAGCTGCGTATTGGAATGAACCTCCACGGATGCCCGGAATCTGCAGCAATCCCCACTTTACGCTGGCAAATCAATCAATAACTAGAATGAGCTTGTTCCACTATATTATTTTTATATGGTTCTTATACGTTTTTATATAGTACTCGACATTCTTATTATGCACTTAAAGTTTCATTTTATTAACTTTTTCCGTTCTCGAGATATAAGGTTGAAATTAGTAATAGTTGCAAAAACAGTGCGCCTGTTACTATACGCAACTTTGAACTCGGTAATCTACCGCGACCACTAACAGCCGTTCAGTAGTAAGTAAATACGTGGAGTTGGTGGTGGTTTTAGGTGTCCATGGAAAGGGAAAGAGTAGCGTCACCAAAGTGAAGGGGCAAAACCGAAAATCCGCCTTGGCACGGGCGAACGAAAGCTGGCTTTTCTGTTAAACATTGAAAAACATAGAATTTTCAACAATTCATAACTAATTAAATACGTGGAATGGAAGTCTGTTCTAGGTCTCTATAGAAAGAACAAGATTGGCCCTTTCTGCTGATACCAAATTGTATACGGAAATTGGGCTCTGCAAGAGCGAGCAAATAATGCCTTCTTTAGAAGTATTAAAACGTAACAAAAGCAAAAACATCAAATCTTTAAACGCTCATATATAAGTTAATACTTGTAGTGGAGGATCGATGTTGGTCTCTAATTAAAAAAGAAGATTGGCATTTTATCGACATCGTAAGTGTCACAGTAGAAATCGCAATTTCGGGTAGGTCTGTGGGAAAGGAAAGTGGGTATTTTCTTAAAAATCCAAAATTTGGCCATCATATTTTGACATTAGTTAATATTTCGCCAAATCATATATTCCCCTACAATCCCTCGACTGCCTGTTCCTAAATTTAAGGGGCGAGAGAGATAGCCGACTTTTGCGAGTTAATTACTCAAAAACTATTCAAAAGAACGCCTCAGTATTTATCCTAAACAATATAGAATTAATTCCCGAATTGAATGACATCGGCCGCTTCCCGAAAATCCGCTCCCACGAAAAGCCTGTGATAGATCCGATCCGCAATTTTAGAGGGGCGTAGATCAACAAGATAAGTATATAGATAATAACAGCTAAACAGCATCGAGTCGACTGAGATCGCCGAGTCTATGCGTATAGTGACGTAGCGCCTGGCTACGCCCCATTTTCGCGAGGTGGATGTTTGTAATTGTTTTTAAGACACTAAACATGCGAATAAAATTCTGATTCTTTGCAGATCCATTATTTTATACTCGTACTTTCGATTTATGAAATTAAAAAAAATGCCCAAAAAGCCCATTCAGGATATCGAAAGAATGCAAAGATTTCATTAATATTTTTACAAAAAATTTTTCTTTTCTCATGGATAGTTATTTTTTCTGCTGTTTGCAAAATCCTATAAAGAATATATTTAAATACAGGATTTATAATTTTCACGATTGATGACGTCTTCGAGGTAGTCAGTATCCTCCGAATGTCCAATACCTGTTTCAGTATTGCCATATACCTCTAAAATGGAATAAAAAATACCTCAGCCTTGTCCATATAGGAGCACACGATGACATAGGCGCTCACACTATATACTAAATCATTGTTTTGAAATTGTTTGAAACATTTTGCAATCGCTTTCCGGCAATTTCTAGACATTTTAGCATGTGTAGTACAAAAATCAACTAGTGGCATAAAATTGCACATACCTGCGATGAACTAAAGTACATTTGAAAGCTGAAATACAACACAGAACGATACCGTACACAATTTCCTGGATACCTATTCGTATATATCTCACTTGAACAAACACAAAATTGCACAGATGTCTAATATAATGTTGCAACACATTGTTCTTTGTTTCACAACTTCATTAAAAGCTCTGCTCGTTATCACCCATCATATTGTCTATGTAAATTGAAAACTAGTTTGTTACTGCCTAACGGATTTGCGTATTTCGTACTTATCTGAATGGAAATATCTTTCATTGTTTAGAGGAGCATCATTGTAAACCGAACGTATCTCTATAACTCTATATCACTTAAAGGCATTTGGACACGAGGAACAGGAAATACTGTCACTATATGGATTTAACACAATGCAATAAACTGATATATTGGAAAATTCAAGATTTGTCTACTAACTAGGGTAATTAATATTTCATATATATTTCGATGTACGTTTGTCAGATACAACGTGAAATAAAACATAGACAAATTAGAATAGTTTTACGATAAAAATTAAACTATTCTTTAATATTAGTAATTCTTTTAAACTGCATTTAAATGTCCATATCAAATTATGAATTACTTTATCTCTCCCTAATTTTCCTTTAGTCGTGTTAACGAGATCTTTCACATATTATCCTTGCTGTATTTATAAAATGGTTAGAAATTAATTTGAATTTAGTGTTAAGGGTTTTCGGCTATACCGAGTGTAACAGAATCATGGTATACCCCCCTTTTCTCCTTTAGTTTTGAAGATAATTGATTGAAATTTAGGATGTACTACATACATAATAAGCGGTACTTTTTGACATACAGTTGATTTTTTTTTCACTTTCGGTTTCGCCGGAAGTGACACTAAATTTCGATTTTTATATTATTGCATTTTTTAATTCTGCATAGTTTTCTGAATCCAACGATGCCAAATAAGTGACATTTGAAACATCAATTTTTTTTTTAATATAATTTTTAGTTTTCCATTTAAGTGTACCATGACGGTTCCGATTTATTCTAAATGACCCTTGTAATGCTACCAAAATCAAAATCCCGTTAAAAACACTAAATTACGTGATATATGAGCAAATAAAATTCATCAAAATTGTTTTTGGGGCAAACCTCAATTTTTTCAAATGGAGCCATATCGGTACCGTGGTACCATTTACTAGTACTATTAATAAGGAATTTATTCACATTCGTATTAAAATAAGAAAATACAATTCTGTTCTAATTAAATGTTAAGAAGTAACTAAGGTGACTTTGAAAACAATGAAATATTTAGCTAGTCAAACATTTGTTGGTTTAACGGTGTTTTAATTTTGTCTGTAAAATTATTTAAAATTCTTGTTAATTGAGTTCAAAATGACGCAAATTTATACAAAAGATGAAAAAGTTCAATATTTATGGGGAAAGTAAAAAAATGCAATTGCAGCTATGGACCCTTATGGCCGACAATGTCCAGCGAAAAATTATTTTAAACGTGTTGAAAACCAATTCCGAAGAGAGCCCAACAATGATCCCGAAGAAAACTTCATTATTGACGAAGGAACGGAAATTAATGTTTTGGCTCGAATAGAAGTTGATAAGACTGTTTCTTTAAGACAAGTTGGGTTTGAATTGAACATCAGTCACCAAGCAGTAAGCCGAATTTTGCACAAATACCACTATAAATCTTTTAAATACCAATTGCACCAGCATTTGTACGAAAGTGATTACGAACGTAGAATGGAATCTTGCAATTGGATTTTGTATAATAACGTGCAGCTAGACAATGATTTTTTGGGACTGATTTTATTTTCTGACGAGTCAAGATTTACAAATTTGGAATTATTTAACCAACAAAATACAAAACATTGGTCACAAGAAAATAAAAATTTATTAGGGGAGGGTAACTTTCGAGTGCGGTTCGGCATCAATGTTTGGCTTGGAATCATCGGTAGTAGAATCATTGGTCTAATAATATTTTAAACGCCTCTGACTGGTGCCAGATACTTGAGATTCCTGGAAATTGAGATTGTGGACATTTTAGATGAGTTACCTTTAGATCTAGGACAGGGAATGTATTTCCAACAAGATGGTGCTCCTCTCCATAATTCAATGATAGTAATTGATTATCTCCAACGGAGATTCGGAGAAAACGTAATTTCGACGAATGGTCCTGTGAGGTGGCCTCCAACGTCACCCGATTTAAAGCCCCTTGATTTCTTTGTTTGGTGTCATTTAAAAAATATTGTCTATGCAACCGCCGTTACAACCCGTGAAGACCTGGAGCTACGAGTAAGACGAGCAATTAATAGCATAACGGCCCAGCAATTGGCGAACGTTCTTCGAGAAACAGCTATGCGGGTTCAGAAGTGCATTGACGTTAATGAACAGCATTTTGAACAACTGTTGTAATATTTTGTGTTAATTTTTTGTATTCTAAAACAACCTTATGTGTAACGAGGTAATTGTAATAAAATTGTATTTTCTTTTAGCCGTAATTTTGTTTGTATTTATCGCACATTTTAATACCACATATGAATAAATTCTTTATTAATAATACTAATAAATGGTACTACGGTACTGGTACGGTTCCATTTGAAAAAATTGAGTTTTGCCCCAAAAACCATTTTGGTGAATTTTATTCATAAATCATGTAATTTAGTATTTTTAACGGGATTTCGATTTTTGTAGCATTACACGGGTCATTTAGAATAATCGGAACCGCCATGGCACACTTAAATGGAAAACAAAAAATTATATTATAAAAAAATTGATGTTTGAAATGTCACTTATTTGGCATCGCTGGATTCAGAAAATTATGCAAAATTCAAAAATGCAATAATATCCGCCGGGTGCATGCGAAGAGTGGGCGAACAAAAACTACATGAACGTGCCTAGCGGCAGTTTGAGAAAACATTGTTAAGTATTTGTACATTAGAGTATATAGATACTTCTCATAATAAATAGTAAATATGGGTATTTCAACTTGTTGCGTAGTCGATTGTAAGAATAGAAACGTGAAAGGGAGTAATTTTATATCTTACAGGTTTCCGAAATTGTGGTACAAATTAGAACAGCGAAAAAAGTGGATAGCTGCCCTTAAAAGGTTGAAGTAAGTTCTTTAACCTCAAATTATCAATGTGACTATTATATAAACAACTTTATTTCACGTGTTTACATTTGAATTAAACCAAATTTTAATATGGATCTAAACACATAGTATCTAAATTTGTTAACTTTCGAATTAGAAAACACTCAATCTTATAACTGAGTCCATTTCGCCTGTACTCTTTTACGTAACAGACGCGATTGGCCTCGTTTAAATCTTTGCTTTTTAAAGTTGCCGGGTTAAATTGTATCGATTGAAATACATTTTCAAACCCCGTTTGAATAATAATGTCCATTCTTGATATTTTCAGTCAATATATACTATGTACATTATAACTATACCAAAAAATCATAGATATTTTTCATACTCCATTTGTGTCAATAATAAAAAGTAAACAAGAAGCTTGACAGTGTTGCCAATTCTTGCCGTTCACGCCTGGCGCTAGCAGTCATGCACCTAGCGAATAGAGTGTGTTCCATTTAAAAATCAAAAGTTAGTGTCACTTCCGGCGAAACCGGAAGTGAAAAAATATCAATTGCATGTCAAAAAGTGCCGCTTATTATGTATATAGTATAGGTATCCTAAATTTCAATCAATTATCTTCTAAACTAAAGGAGAAAAGAGTGGTATACCATGATCTTGTTACACCTGGTATACTGCCTTATCCTAAAATAACATATGTGTATCTAAATATGTGTATGCAGTAGCATACAGATATATGTACATATGTATATGAAGGTTGTCAAAAAAACCGAAGTTGTTTTTTTTTAAATACTTCACCTTTAAATATTAGGCATGTAGCTCACAATTCTCAATTAATAAACCTGCTACACTTTTAGTGAAAATATACACAGTTGCCGGAGATAAATGATATATAAAGTGTAGTAGACAATATTTTTAAGAAAGGAGATCTCATATTTTTTTAGTGAATGAAAAATATACGTAATCACCCAAAATAATGTTGAATATTACTTCCACATCCACGTAGCAAAGGAGAAATATAGTAATCGTAAAAAAGTAAAAGTTTTTTTGTCGAAAAAGCTTTAAAATGTCATAAACGTGAGGACTATTTTGAAAGAAAAAATAAATTCTTTCTATCTAAATGGTTTAAGTTATTGATTTGAAATTTGGTACACGTGTGTATTATAACATCTAGAAATAGATTTTATTTTGAGCTTATTCCGGTAAAGGGTTGGAGGTTAGGTAGGAGGAAATTTGGGAAAATAAGTAAAACAAGCTGGTAAAAATCCAGAAACCTGGGATTTGGCTCATATAGGTACTAGAACCCAAGGTCCCAAATTGTTTAAAATATGTATGCCCTCCAAGGATTTAATAAAATGAAATTGAGATATTCACTTGGGTAAACTTATGTACGACATATGGAACTAGATTATATTTTGAGACGATTTCGCTGAAGGGTTAGGGATAAATAGGGGGAAATAAGTAAAGCAACCTAGTAAGAGTTTAGACATGATTCTTTATGTTTTGTACCATATTCTAAAATAATTCCAACAAAGGTTACTTTGTCGGCATTATTTGGAGAAAAATAAATATTAAAATATATATATTTTAATTCTTAGAGTCATTACAATTCAGTGATAAAAATAATGTCGCATCTAGAGCTTAGACAGCACCTTAATCCTTCACTAAATTAGGAAAAGTGTTCAAATATACGTGTAGCAAAGATGAGAAATCTTAGGACGAAAATATACCGTAATCTTGTTTAGCTGTACAAAAGCTTGGTTGGGCTGCTTAAACGGTGGCTTCTAATTTGTATAATTTGTAATTACAAACATGCTGTAAATAATGCTACTCTTACCCTCCGTGCTTGTTACTAGTGCACTGTAAAACGGGGAAAAAGTAGCTTCCTTCTTGAAAACAAATATTTTAAGGTACAACCACATGAGACCTTCACAGCATGATAGATTAGGTCCTTGGCCAATTACAACATTTTTTGGGAGGTCAAACTTTTTTTATTACGAAGAATGTCATAAATTTGTCAAAATTCATTTTTCTTACTTTTTCACACATACCTCGTGATATCTCCGGAACCAGTTGAGATAATTATATACTTTTTTTTTATTCATCAAGGACATGTGGGCAAGGGTCACTGCTTTAATTTCGTTTTTATGGAAAATTAATTTTTTCTATAAAACTAGGTAGAACTTGAACATTTACTTTCCTTGCAGCACTTTTTTCATTAAGCGACAAACTTTTTTATTTTAAGGAATTTTATCATACCATCTGCGTATGAAATAAAGACCAGTTCTCTACGACTTATAGTTTTCGAAATGTTGATATTTAAAGCTATGACTTTTTCGATCCTAGATGCGCTTCATCGCGGCGCCATGCAAGTGTGTCGGCTATTCAATACAAGTAATCTTATATTGCCAGTTAGAAACAAAATTTTCTTTGTATATTGAGTGCGAAAGCGTATATTTTTATTGAATGTTTATATGGTTGACAAACTTTGAAGGAAAAGGACAAATTAGTGACACAAAATCCTAGATTGCAAGAATTAATAGTTATTTATTATACTAGTGTGTAATTATGCACATTAGTCACGGAAAAGTGGCTAATTTTCTTAAGTGACTAATGTGCAATTACACATGTGTGCAACACAAAATTAAACACTTTCTTTTAATGACGTTTTATTTGAATAATACTCTTGTAAATTTGACATTTCATATGACAAATAAATTTCTATGTTTGTAAAAATCATTATAATTGGAAAGGTCATAGAATTGTTGCTATGGTGTTAATTGTTATTTATTGCTACCTACTAGTTTATACACGCAAACAATAAATAAGGTAAGAAATAATCATTAGTTGTGAAAAATAGACGAAAATTTGTATGTCCCGGAAGAAATTAGAAAAGAAACAAATGACATTTCCATATTTCCAATGTTTCTAGTCAAATGTATTCTCTATTTTATCATAATTTCTCAATGTTCCTAATGAACTATATTTTCTGCTCTTTGAGTATCAATCTTTAATTATTAACAGAAATGATTAGTGCTACTCTTAGAATGAATGTTTTGCTTTATAATTTATTTTTTATATTCTCTCACTAGTTTGAACATATCACATTCTATATGTAAAATTATAGTAATAGCCATGTTATATGCGTGTGTTGGGTAAAAACAATTACAGCTATGTGCCGCGGAAAAAAGGCATTTGTGCCGAAAAGATTTTGCAACAAAAGGAAAACATTTTAAGTGGAAGAGTCAAAGTAATTTCATATAGCTTGTAGACAAACCTATATTAGTTTGCAAAATCTTAAAAATGTTTCCCAATTCAGTGAAATTGAAAATGCATCATCTTCGGTAAGATGCAATAAGGAGAAATTCAATGTTCAGATAATGTACTTAATGTGTAATAAATAGGGAAAGAAAGGCCAAAAATCTTTAGTATCTGTGCATACAGGTAAAGGTTGTTGAAGTGTATTTTAGTTTCTTACTTGAATAGGTCATTTTACCTAACATAGAGAATAAAGCGATGAAATTAGGGGTAAAATATACGCTTTATTTATAAGAATAGAAAAAAAAATATAAAATCCTTAAATGAACTGCGATGGAACTTAACAACACGTACAAATCGGTCAGCTGCTGAGCTTCCTCCTACAGACAGACCATGCTCTTAGACAACATTTAAAAAGGTAATAATTATTTTTCTATATCACCCATACCTATTATAAAAGAAATAAAATACCTACATGTAATTATTTTCTTTTTAGGTGTCAGTATCAATTAAGAGAATTTGGTACAATAGCCATTATACAATACACGCAGTTGGAAGATCCAACTCGATATGGTTGGACAATGAACAAATGAAGAAAACGCTTGGAAGGCAACTTATTCTAGTCAAGAACCTATGCCCAATATTTTAAGGCAAAGTTTTTCAGTAAAATGTTCCGACAATATCTGTAACAACAACAGATGTACCTGTATTGCTCAAGTTTTAAAATGCTGCAGTGAGTGAAAATATGCAAACTGCAGCAACCAAGCAACTGTCCAGATTATTTTAGATTCCGACGTTGATGATTTTCAAAATATTTTTCTATCAAGTTTTAAATTTGTATTTTAAAAAAATAAATATACCTATCTCGCAATTTTTAATTCCAATATTGAGTTTTTATAATGAATTTTAAATAATATGCAATTTAAATAATATAAAATCTATGTACTTATGAAAATAAAATTTATATTAAAGATGTCAAAAATAATATTTTACAGTATCCCACACACAACACGCATCGCAAGCACACTGATTAAAGCACAGTCAACCGGGCGCGAGCGAGCGAGGCTTTATGAAGTATCCCGCCTGCGGAAACTTAATTTCAAATAAAAATAACTTGAAACGTGTAAGTCGTAGAGTAGTGCGTTTTTTTTTCAAAAACTTTCTTGATGTATTACCTTCATTTCATATGCATATACTATGGCAAAATTACTTAAAATAAAAAAGGTTTTCGCTTACTGAAAAAGGTACTGCAAGATAAATAAATGGTAAAGTTTTACTTTAGAAAAAAACTAGGTTTTCCATCGAGATTAAATTAATTTAGTAACTTCCGCCCATGTTTCCTTTATCGACTGAAAAAAAGAAATCTTGATTATCTCAATTGGTTCCGGAGATATCATGAGGGATGTGTGAAAAAGTAGGAAAAATTAATTTTGACAGATTTATGACTTTTTTTACAATAAAAAAAGTTGGACCTACCAGAAAATGTTGTAATTGGCCATTTCAGATGACCAAGGGCTTAATCCATTGTTCTGTGAAGGTCCCATGTAGTTGTGCTTTAAAAAAATTTTTTGAAACATTTTTGTCGCTTTTTCGGTCGGCTATACCTAAATATACTTTTAACTAACACGGGACTAAAACTTCACCACTCCACAAGGTTTTCGTCCCGTTTCTACTCTTTTGAAGTCAGTCCTCTCCCGTAGTAAAAAAGGGATATTCGGAATGTTATAGCAAAACTGCAGACAGACAAATAAGTTAGCGATACAATCAAGATAATTATTTCATAACATAGTAGACGCCCCCTTATTCTATAGCCATATACGCCACTCTCTCAAATTAGGTAACAAATGAATCTTTCATTTCGGCGTTGGAAACATGTGGAGTGTTCTGTTGGCAAGCATGTGCAAACCACAATGCAATTTGCCTCGGTTTGTCAAGGCTCAACATGAGTGACACATGTAATCATATTAGCTAACAATCTGCACATGATGCATGATTCGTTGTCCGTCAGTACAATTCAAATATGTAACTATAAATTTGTCAAGTGTGAATTCAAGCGAATGTGATTTCGGTTGGTTGCGAACCAATCAGGCTAGACGGTTTGCTATGAAGTCCAGTGAATTTTCAATAGTTTTAAAACTTGGAACCACGGTTAGTTTCTTTCCGCAATAACGAAGTAAGACATAAAGTTACATGTAATCTAGTCATTGTAGTTGAATTTGAGCCTGAACTGGGCAGAAATTGCAAACAAGCTGAATTTTTGGATTTAGGTAGTTGTTGGAATAAAAGATTTACAGCCCTGCTACAAGTTACAAGTGAGGACAATGGCTAAAGAAATGTTTCTCCATAAATACCAATTCGGCAAAAGTCAAAAAAACAAAGTTGTAGGGCGTAAGGGACTGGTTACGCGCCCTTTTCTACAAACTCTAGAATGCGTATGATAGTGAAACATATTCTTTATAGGATTTTGCAAACAGCAGAGAAAAATAAGTATATATGAGAACTAAAAGAAAAACTATGTAAATATATTAATGATGCCTTTGCATTCTTTCGATAACCTGAATTCTGGTTATGCTAGCAAATTAAAATCCTAAAATGAATTTGTTTAATTTCTTATTTGAAAATTCTCATTCTAACTCTAGCATCCACACAGTCCCCTACGGCCATGCAGATTAATCTAGTATCTACATAACCCCTACGGTCATGAAGATTAAGTTGAAAATGAGAACAAAGGCCTAAAATGAATTTATTTACCTACCTTGTCTTAAAAAAAATTTCATTCTAATGGATTACATTTTCATGAAATCTATCGTTCTGTTTCTTGGAAATGCTTAGCCTTTGAAACGTTTTCGCCCTTATTTTGGAGCTCATCATGTAAAAATATTAATAATACGCGTAGTTTTTCTTTTACTTCTCATAGTTATTTTTTTCTGCTGTTTGGAAAATCCTATAAAGAATATGTTTCAATACAATTATATATAAAAAAATAATAATTCACTTTTAAGCGTATGGTAGTAATTCACGTTGTACCAAATACGTATAGGGGAGTTTCGAGATGAAACTCTCTAGAATTTTTTATTAGGTATTTAAGTATTACCTACGCGATGAACGCAAAACTAGTTCGGGTGATAGTGTACGATGAACTATTTTCGGTTTCTTATCGATTAATTGTTACAAAAAAAGGTTTTTCTCGTAGATATTGGACGCTTTCTTAAATTAGCAAAACACAAATATTCTACTCACCGTCAGAATCACGCTCCATTGAGCATAATTAACATTACACACTCGAACAGAAAAATACCGGCTCACTGCTATTTATATTTCACCCAACACGTTCAGATTTTTAATAAAGCCGATAATCTAGTGCTGAATTGTTTTCATCTTAACTCAGGCTAGGATAGCTGCCTTGAGTTTGCAGATATGCCAAATGCCGGTTCTGGTCCTATAAATCTGGTTGCCGCGCCTTCACAAACAAAGAGGCAGAGTGGCCAGATATCCGCATCAGTCAGTTTGTTGTTTCTGCCCAGTCTGGTAAGAGCTTTCTGCCAATTCCAAATCGTTTTAGAATTACAACGGTAGGATCCAAGAGCTGTTTGGCTGTCTGAAAATATTTTTGTTGATCCATGTCTAGGATACATTTATTCTAGCCTTCGTACACACAGCTCAAAGCCATGAATTTCTGCCGGAAGATACTCGCGTTATCACCCAGGCTCGATTGATTGCGACTCCGGTTCCCTCCAGAGTTTTGGAGCCGTCCGTGAACCAACAATTTCGAAAATACGTAACTTCGAAATACCGAGTAGCCCCAGGTTTAGAAGCTACCTTCGGTACCGTTCAGTAAAACATGCCGGGAGGCTACCTCTTTGAGACAGTACAAGAAACAAGGCATTTCTTGAATCTTCATTTTTTTATTTTTATCCCCTTTTTTTAAATCTACTCCACTGTGTACCAGTTCAATTTACGAGCATATTTTCTACCAGGGCTCTTGAACTATTACATTTACAGTAACCATGTTCTCTAGATGGCTTGCCTTCTGACGTCACAACTCGACTAGATGGCGCATAAATATACAGGGTGATTCACGTAGGCCATTCATTAGAAGTTTTTCAACTTTCAGTTGGATTAGAAACTTGAAATTTGGTATGCAGCCATAATCGATCATGCCCGTTCTATCTAAAATATTTTCAGTCCTCCAACTACACAGGGTGTGCCAAAAATTGGTACCAACTTTCTTATTTTAAAAGGAAACCTATATTTTTCTTTACATGGTTCGATTGGTCTTCTAATTCTGAACTTATCTATTTCGATTTTTGACATATTATGTCCAATTTTTTGAAAAAAATTGCCGCTGTAGTAGTTTACGAACAAATTTGTATCTCGCAAACCTTTCAAAATTATGAAACCAAATTTATGAAGCAGTTAGCTGGAAGTCCAGGCTAACTTTTGATGTCCCATCGGAGGTTCTATTTTGTACCATATGGGCGCAGTCGATTTTCAAATGTCGCAATCAAAAATTGTCAAAAAGTCATTTTTTTCAAATGGCACCTACTATTTTTTATCACACCATTCGAAAGAAAATTGAATTTTAGGGTGAGTTGCTTAAGCATTCCCTATACCTAACTTCACCCCATATCGAGTTATTCAATAGAAATCAAGAAATACCTTATCTCGCCGAGAGATTCCTTACTTCATCAAGTATGCTATGGAAACAAAAGACAGTTGTAATGATTTTTAAAGAAAAATATGGATTCTTATTTAATTACACACAACACCAACAAATTATTATTAACGAACAAGAACAATGTTGACGAAATTCTGACGTAAATGTTCAATGTGACCACCATATTTTTGTTCAAATATTCTATTATTCTACTTTCAACAGATTGCGTAGCACATCTTTGCGCCTACCATTTCTGACGCCAGAAATAAATGCAAAATTGAATTTTAGGGCCACTTTTATTAACATTGTGTATGTCTATCTACAGTCGTTTTTGAGTTATTGGCATTTTTTGTAAAAAATATTGTTTTTTTTTCTCAAGTAGGCTTTGGAAACAATCATTTCATTTTAATTTTTAGTCAAAAATCGTATTGCAATAATAAATAATAACAACAAAATAACAACAAATAAACAGATTAACAAAATAATTATTTCAATACAAATGCTCAATGTGTGCACCGTTTTCACTGACAGAATTTCGTCAACGTTGTTCTTGTTCGTTAATAATAATTTGTTGGTGTTGTGTGTAATTAAATAAGAATCCATATTTTTCTTGAAAAATTATTACAACTGTCTTTTGTTTCCATGGCATACTTGATGAAGTAAGGAATCTCTCGGCAAGATAAGTTATTTCTTGATTTTTATTGAATAACTCGATATGGGGTGAAGTTAGGTATAGGGAATGCTTAAGCAGCTCACCCTAAAATTCAAATTTCTTTCGAATGGTGTGATAAAAAATAGTAGGTGCCATTTGAAAAAATTGACTTTTTGACAATTTTTGATTGCGACATTTGAAAATCGACTGCGCCCATATGGTACAAAATAGAACCTCCGATGGGACATCAAAAGTTAGCCTGGACTTCCAGCTAACTGCTTCACAAATTTGGTTTCATAATTTTGAAAGGTTTGCGAGATACAAATTTGTTCGTAAACTACTACAGCGGCAATTTTTTTCAAAAAATTGGACATATGTCAAAAATTGTAATAGATAAGTTAACATAACTTAGGTTCTCTAAACTCAGAATTTGAAGACCAATCGAACCATGTAAAGAAAAATATAGGTTTCCATTTAAAATAAGAAAGTTGGTACCAATTTTTGGCACACCCTGTATAGTTGGAGGACTGAAAACATTTTAGATAGAACGGGCATGATCGATTATGGCTGCATACCAAATTTCAAATTTCTAATTCAACTGCAAGTTGAAAAACTTCTAATGAATGGCCTACGTGAATCACCCTGTATATAAACATGTAGAAATATGTATAAATATATATAAATATATACGCCACAAACAAACATTTTAAAAAAATACAATGGAAAATACGGAGTAAATTCCAAAATGAGATAAAACGACCAGAGCACACCAGACAAGTTAGAAAAAAGAATAAAGCTTATTAATTACAAAGTGTGTTCAAGAATGCTTCACTGAAATAGAAGCAATAGTTTATAATGTGTTTTCTATTGTGGATTTGAAACTGTTAAGATTAAGTGATTTTATGTCAAGTAGAATATGACTGTATAACTGAGGGTTTAGAGAATTTTTCTGTGATTTAGTTAATCGAAGGCGAGGCTGCCTGAGTTGATTGGCAGACCTGGTGCCGTAAAAATGAAAATCTGAGTTTGTAGAAAATGAGTTTGTATTTTTGTGAATTTCTAGTAAAGTAGTATAAATATGAAGGGCGGGAAGCGGCATTATACCAAGACTTTCAAATATTGGAGAGTAGTGATCTCTCTAGCCAGCACTAATAATTATTTTGATTGCTTTCTTCTGAAGATGAAATTTTTTTATTGCGTGAGATAAACCAGTCCATAGGAGAATTGCGTAGTTCATCTGAGTATGAAATAATGAAAAATAAAGTTTTAGAACAGACAACGAATTTTAATTACCCACTATACTTACTCATCAGACTTTTTCAGAATATGGAATGATAAAAAATAGTTCAACAGTATTCTGTCTTTTATTACAATAAACATGGTAATTTTCAGATTTCTCTAAGGTATTTTAATAAATGGCGGAGGATCCGGTGATTCTTAAAACCCTTTTAAGTCGTTTTATATGGGATATTGGTTTACGAGTTTCTAGTGTTAGCTAAGGAAGATGCTTTGGTTGCTTCATTCAATAAGAGATTTTATAATGAATAATATTTTTTACATTGAGTAATGGACTTTGAAAACCAGTGAATCTATAATTTAGAATCTATTATAGAGACGTGGGGTTTGGTTTATTTTGCTATATTTCGCTCGTAAGGTAAAACACGATATAATTACTTTCAGTTAGAAGCATAATTATTACTATATATACCACTCAAATGTATTGAGCCCTCACTTCAACAGCGGATATCTCAAAATATGAGGGGCGGACATTTTTTTAATAAAAAATGGTTAATTTTGAGTACCAACTTAAATCCATTATATCTTAAAAAAAAGTGCATCCTATCTGAATAACATTTAAGGTTTCAATAAAACAAGGCTATTTGTGACATTACGTTTTTTTTTATATTTTTTTAAATTTTATAATTTCGGATTTATGGTCGAAAACTTGTCCCCGTGCATATTCGGCTATCTAGTCCATGAAAAGTTGCAAAAACATCAAAAGTGCTCTGACAAGGACGAGATCTTGATACCCCTCCTCCGCCCCCGTTTTCGAGGGTGCTGAATACGATGGTGATATTTTGAGGCCTCCCACCCCTTGGAAAATACCCCTAAATGCGAGAAACCGCCCCCTATTCTCGGTTCTTCCATTCCAGGCATTCAAAGGCTTGTCGCATCGGGTTTTCCGGGTAGGCCGTATGTACTTTGACCACCCAACATATTATCAACCCCCGGGGTTGAAACTACCCCCTCTTCTGATACTAAAATCAAAAATTTCCAAATTGATAAAAATTTATTGCTATTCATTTGCAACAATGCTCAACACGATAGCAACATACATTTCTCCCCCTACGCTTTACTAACCACCCCCAAGTCCCCGAAACTACCCCCTTTTTATATTTGGATTGGAATCAATGGATTGGAAGAAATGGACCCACTAAATGGCCTGCTAGATCCCCAGATCTTACAAAAATGTTTTTTTTTATGGGGATACATGAAGGAAATTGTTTATAGAGACACACCAACAAAATATGAAGGAAAGAATAATAACTGCTTTTAGATCTATCACACGGGCAATTTTAGGAACAGTGGGAACCTCATTTCAAAAGCGCATAGAGACGTGTGTCAATCAAAATGGGCAGCATGTGGAACATTTATTATAATGTGCTAGCCACAGAAGAAGAGGGCTCAGATACGGAAGAAAATATAGAAATAGCAGAAAAGAAAACAGAAAATGATTCAGAAGAAATAAGGCGAAGTAACGGTGCTCCATCCACACCAATATCAAACCAAAAAGAAGATAAGGCAGTTGAGGAAAATAAAGAAGTGTTCGAGGCTGACGAAGTAAAAGATTCCAAAAAAAGAAAACTAGGAAATGTGAATAAGCTACCCAAGAAAGTGGTGGTAAGGTCTATTCGAATAAATAGTGGAAAAGATAAAGAGTAACATCAAAAGTCATATCTCATTTATAATTGTCTTAATTTAGGTAGTCTATATATTATTTGCTTATTTTAATAATTTACTTACACACTTTGTATGTTGAGATTTATATTATTATTCATAGTCGCTTATCTATACTTTTTTAAGTTAACAAGTTTTTAGCCCCGATTACTCTATATACACTTTGTATATTTTCAACACAATAAAATATTATTTTCAATTATTATTGAGAATGGGAAAATAAATAAACACAACACTTGAATTGAAATGGATCCTTATATAAGAGATTTCAAAAATGAACCAACACATAAAATTAAGGATATAAAAATATATATAAGTTTTATTTTACGTGGGCTTATATAAAACAATTGGACAACGATCCCATGTATTCTTAGCACCTAAGGCATTTAATTTTATGCCTGAAACATTAAAAAAATTATTAAATAAAAAATTATTTAAGAAATATGTAAAAAAATTTATAACAGAAACTCCCAGAATTGAAATACGCAAATTACTAGACTTAAAAAACACTTCAAAAAAATAAATAAATGTGATACTTACCAAATTTTAGAAAACTATATGTCCTATCAACCGAACATATACTTCGAACATAAAACTGTAAATGGAAAAAAAAAGATGCTACGAAATTGTTAGAAATTGAAAAATTAAACAGTACCTAAGATATGAAACAGAGTATGATTGTCTATACTCTGCATTCTTATTATTTTATTTCCCAAATAGGATATCTTAAATGTATATTAATCTTTTTTAATTATTGCATTACTTAATTTGTAATTTTTTTTATGCCCCTTGTTACAGTCACATTCAAGGTTAAATTGAACCTTCTGTGATTTCTTGTCACGTTTATTTGTATTTAGATGTAAGTGTTGTCTTATATTTATATTCTTATCTCAAATAAACATTATTATATTATTATTATTATATAATTTGTTCTGGTTGCAATTAGCCATAGGGAAGTACATACAAAAAATGTTCGTTTTTCATTTCTACATCGCATCGTTGAAAAACATACAGAGTGTTCCATTTGAAAAAAATTGGGAAAATCTAATTTAAGAAGTTCTTAATTGAAAAATAATTTTTGGCCACCCTGTACAGTTTTAGAAAATGAAAATGATTCAAGAACATTAATTAGATGTCTCGTAACTGGTATTCACATAAGTTTTTCTTAAAACCCATAATTGTGACTGTGGTGATTTTTTTAATATCCATCTGCAGATTGCATTATTTTAACCAAAAAAATTCATTACATCCAAGTGGCTGGGAGATATTCAATGCTAATATTAGGAATTAATAGAGCCTAGACAGAGGCTTCAAAAAATGTACTGATATACATAGCATTCCATTAGAAAAAAGGCACTTGGTCCTGTAATTTCGTCTTGGCTCGCCCTGCATGTTCGAAAATAATTTCCAGTTTTAGACTTTTTTTTATTTAGTTTACCATTTTTTTAAAAATTTCTAGCTATCCTAGAACTCGAGATATCGAAGTCTGACGCACTATTGCCCCACCCTGTACATACATATTTTTTAAATAATAGTTTCATCAATTGTTTAAAATTAGAAAACACGTTTTATTGAGGTTGTAAAATTGTAATCTATATTTATTGTCGGGTTTAGATTTCAGATTTATGGTCATTGGCATGTTTTATAGCAATGTTTGAATCTAGAATGATCCAGTATTAAAACTAGTTCACTTACTTATGCACATAAGATATAAATTTTATTGATTAATAGATGACATTTTGAAAAAAAATTAATATATAATAATTAATTACATAATTTCTATATAATTAGTAATGGTATTTATACTCTCTTATAGAATTTTATTTTATAGTCCGGTATGGTCTAGTGGCTAGGATACCTGGCTTTCACCCAGGAGGCTCGGGTTCGATTCCCGGTACCGGAATATTTTTTTTTCTTATATTCTCAATTTGCATTATTTTTGTATACCTACGTATTAGATTTTCACGGTTAAATTCACGTTTTACAGCATATGTACTACAAAATTGGTTTGGGATATTCCGGTAATACTTTTAGACCGAGAGCTAGCGTCACAAGACATGTACTATTATTTGTAAATGGACAGAATGTACCTTAATACCTATATTGTCGATGATCCATTGAATACCCGCCCATAAGTCTGCCGGTCTGGGAGCGCTGCGTTTGGCGGCGAGAGGCGGTTAGTTCATAACCTGACAGCGGTACTGTCACAAATGTCAAAAAAGTCGTTTTTGACTATCTCGTGCCGAGTCGAATTACCGATTTTTTTTACTCCCCCCATAAATAATTAACATGTGCACTTTTTCATCTCTTGTCTAAATTTGCGGGCATTTTGAACACAATTAACAAGAATTTTAAACAATTTTTAAAGACACTATAAAAACACCGTTAAACCAACAAATGTTTGACAAGCTAAATATTTCATTATTTTCAAAGCCACTTTAGTTACTTCTTAACATTTAATTAGAACAAAGTTGTATTTTCTTTTAGCTGTAATTTTGTTTGTATTTATCGCACAACTTAGTACGACATATGAATAAATTCCTTATTAATAGTATCACGGTACCGATATGGTTCCATTTGAAAAAATTGAGTTTTGCCCCAAAAACAATTTTGGTGAATTTTATATGCTCATAAATCACGTAATTTAGTGTTTTTAACGGGATTTTGATTTTTGTAGCGTTACAAGGGTCATTTAGAATAAATCGGAACAGTCATGGTACACTTAAATGGAAAACTAAAAATTGTATTATAAAAAAAATGTTTGAAATGTCGCTTATTTAGCATCGTTGGATTCAGAAAATTATACAAAATTCAAAAATGCAATAATATCCCAACTAGCACAATTAGTCGTGGGAACGTAGCAATGACTATTGTAGGCACTTTAAAGTGTTTTGGTACTAGTCACGGGCACGTAATAGGAACGTTCCTAATACGTGTTTATGACCAAAATGGGGAATATTTTTGGTGACAATAACGTTCCAGCTACGTTCCTGGAACTTGTCTGGCTACGTTCCAATGACGTTGTCGCTCCGGAGCGGCGACGTGGTGGCGTAGACGCCGCAACTTTCAGAAAACTTTACCACTCCCTACTCTTTCAAATCGATGTTGCCCCTTCTTTGTCTTGCAACCGATTTTATTATATTTATGTTTCATTCTTACATATGATTCTTGTTCTTGTTCATTTCCCTAACTCAGAAATTTAATAGCATATCAGAAGATAATATTAGACAGCAAAACTTGTGCCATTTTCCAATGGTCTAAGGGTCACAATTAAAACGAATGCACTTTTACTGATAAACATAATGATAAAACGTCCGAATCTAACCACGCGCTTTTAAAATTTGCATTTTTTAATGAAAATATTGTTTTTAAAATATGTAATGTCATGCGAGAATATGACACACTAGATGCCGAAACCTATTTTTTATTGTTTTTCGGAACTTAACACTACTTTTTATGTATTCATTTGTTGTATTTGGTGAAGAAATTGCGATAAATTAAATTTATTAGTCAATTGTGAAATTATGGTTCATGTGTTATAACAATGGCGTCGATAATTTTGGCCATCAACATAGCGTATTTCAGAAAATGTGACTTTAAGGTCGTTTTTACTAAGAAATGCTACTTGAAAGTAATTGCTACTTGACGATAGTGACGAAAACTGCAAATACGTAACTTTAAAGTTATATTTACCACAAATCTGCGAATGGAAGTGTAGCATCACTTTAAAGTCGTAGCAAAGTTGTGAGTACCACAAATTACCTCTTCAAAGTTGCCGCTGCTACTTCATGGTTACATTTTTCCCGATATTGATTTGGAACGTACGTGTTAGCCGTGTAGACTGAACGCGTTCCTAGCTTTTGCTGTTTATCATTTACCTAACTTCACATTGAAAAACCTATCAGCTGTCGCAATTTACTTGTATGCAGCCATATATCAACGACTTAATAAACATAAACCTTGTTGGTATAATATACTATTACAGTGATAGATAACATAGAAGAAAAGGTAGGTGTAATAAAACTGTATTGAAATATTAAATTTTGTTGCCTTATTTTGAACATAAAATGTTGCATAGCATAAATATAGCAGCATATATAATTCTAGTCTAGGTTAGGCAAACATATTATATATGTTAGGTTTGTTGCACTAACTTTATCTATGGTCAACATTGGGAACTAGATGGTGAAATTTACTTCATGGGTAATTTCAGAGGTGATGTGCACTTTGTAGTAGCCGTACACAGTTCTGTAAGTAGCAGTAACGTCATTAACACCTATGAATATTACTTACAAGTTCCACTACTTTAAAGAAATAGTGAAGGTTCCCAGAACGTCGCGGCAACTATTAAAGCTACTTGAAGGTGATTGCAACTTTGAAGTCACATTTCAGTGATGCGAGTTAGTCGCTGCTACTATAGTTTACCACCTTCAAGTACTGAAAACCCGAAAGTCGTGTCACTGGTAACTACCACGTTCCGATGTACCACGAAAGCTACATAGAAGTTGCATAACTATCTATAAAGTAATCATTAATGGTAGAAACTACGAGGCTGGGACTGTCAAATGAAGTTATTTTTACACCAAAGTCGTAAATTTAGTCGCAATTACGTAATGGTTACTCATTCGAAGTTCCTATCTCCGTTACTGTCACTTTGGTGCTAGTTGGGATATAGGGCGTTTAAAAATCGAAAGCTAGTGTTACTTCCGGCGAAACCGGAAGCGAAAAAAAATCAGTTGTATGTCAAAAAGTGCCGCTAATTATGTATGTAGTATATCCTAAATTTTAAACAATTGTCTTCAAAATTAAGGAGAAGGGGTGTACCATGATCCTGTTACACCCGGTATAATGGTATAATAGTGCAGAGGTATTTAAAAATCATAATAATTATAAGTATGCACATTAGAAAATCTTGTTTTTTCTTATAAATTAGGGTGACCATATGTACGGAATTTCGCTGTATTATCAGAAATTTTAATGTACAGCATTTTTTGATGTACAGAAAACGTACAGCATTGCATTTTACTCGGATCATACCTACCTATTATTACGTTATAGTTATTGCCTAGTGTCGAAAATTTGATTATAACCTTTCATAACTTCTGTCTGCCATTATTAGCCAACAAGCAGAAAATTTGTTTGTAGTATGATATCACAAGCTTCCAGCATATATCTGTCATGTAAAACATTAAAAATAAATTAATAATTTTCATATTATTATAATAACTTTATTGATGTTAAATCTGGAACCATTTCTCTCTCATTTTGGCTACAAACCTTTCAGCATGCCATGTTTCCAAAATGCCACATAATTCAGACAGAATTTGTTACCCTTCAGTCGGCTCCATATTATTACTGGAATCTTAAATCTTTTTTCGAGTAAATACTTAAGGCAATTCATCACATCAGAAATAAAACAGTCTCCGGCTTGACTAGATGTTTACACAGTCTGCTTACGAGGGTACCGATTGCTTTATATTTTATGAAAAACAATTTGTGGAAGTAATAAATTCTCTAATTTGGTTAAATTTAATTTAATTTTCTGTTTCTTGTACTATAGAATTTGATATTTTTTATTTTAATTATTTATAGTCTTCCTCTGTAAAAGTAAAAACAAATAATTGTGTTAAAAACACCTCAAATAGTTATATGAAGTAAAAAAAATGTGATTAATCTTCACTGACTGGGGTGTTTCACCTAGAAAAAAAATTCATATGC
This sequence comes from Stenurella melanura, assembly GCA_963583905.1. Classification (NCBI taxonomy): domain Eukaryota; kingdom Metazoa; phylum Arthropoda; class Insecta; order Coleoptera; family Cerambycidae; genus Stenurella; species Stenurella melanura. The sequence continues at coordinate 89,747,228 of OY757309.1, forward strand.
AATACAATTTTTAGGAGAAATAAATTATATGAAGACAGATCAGTGTCTGAACCACTTCTTGAGGAAATGATGTCGCAGTAAGCAGCGTTTTAACGCGCTTGGCTAAGCATAGCAGTTTACAAGCTAAACGCGCTAAAGCACTATTTCAAGAGATGTCGAACAATGCACTTTAGTTCAAACTGCCCATTATAAAATAAGTTAGTTGCAATAAGTCCCATCATCAAGCATCAAACATGATAGGGATAGTGGCTTGTATATGTATATACATTGAAGCTATGCAACTTTAGGCGAGAATTGCATAGTGGACATATTATCCCTCGAAGGAGATATAAAGCAGTCGAATTGTTGTCTATAAGATGTAAGGCCAGTAAACAAGAGAGGTACGCAAAATTTCCGGGTTGAGAGTACCTCATCGTTAACGTGATTCGTCTTAGTTGCTGATGTTACCTCATGGTAGTTCGGCCCACTGGGCACTAGTTATAGCTTCATGGCAAAACTACAATGGAACCAACACCGAAATACTTCAAAATGTAACGACTGCCGCCTTATCTCTACTATTATATAAAAGGGGTAAGTCCAACATTGACTACAATACCGACACAGTGAATCAATTATATCATTCTGAAATTATTATAATAATACATGTCTATCTGAAAGACAACACTGAGAGACCTGCCCCTTACGATGGCCCCTCTGTGTGTCTTGAACAAGTCTCATCTCTAATCTTACTTACACCATTTTGTTGTAATAGAAGTCGGGGGCATATTTCGTAATGTTGTCGTCAGGTCCGCATTTGGGAATTTGTAATTTAATTTTATAAAGTACTTGTCAACTTTCTTCAAAAAGATTTGCAAAATGTCTGAAGTCTGAATTTTCTAAAAGTTGACAAAACCCCCAGGGTATTGGTTACTTATAAGAACTTCCTTTATAAACCGCTTCTCATTGTTTAGTATTTCATCATTAGAAGAAATGATTTTGGCCCTATCACACAAACATTTTATAACACCCCTCTTAACATGAATCGACTGATTTGAGTTGTTTAAATATTTGTTGGTATGTGTTGGTTTTCTATAAACACTTGTTTCAATTGTACCATTTACTCTTTTAATTAAAACATCTAAAAATGGTAATTCATTTCTAGTTTCCTTTTCTAAAGTGAATTTAATAGAAGGTTCTTTATTATTTAAATGTTCCAAAAAACTATTTAGTAACTCAATACCATGAGGCCAGATTGCAAAGATATCATCTACGTATCTCCACTAGATAATCGGTTTGTATGTACAATTTTGAACATGTCTAGATTCAAAATCCCTAGGCTTAAAATCAGCGACAATGGAGAAACCATTGCCATACCGAAATCCTGCTGATAGATATAATTTTCCAATTGAAAATAAGTTGTTTTTATATACATAGTTAAAAGTTCCATTGTGGTATTTACACTCAATTTAGTTCTAACTTCCAAATTATTTTCATTTAACAATTTGTCTTGATTGTTTTTAAAGTTTTGTCTTCTGGGACGTTAGTGAACAGACTAACTACGTCAAAACTAACCATCAGATGTGTATTATGAATATTGTTTTCATAAACTTTTTCGATAAAATGTTTACTATTTTTTATATACGAGTCAGTATTTCCAGATAATGGATTAACAATTTTAAGCAAGAATTTTGCCAAATTGTGGCATGGCGAATTAATCGAACTAACAATTATTGGTCTTAATGGGGCATTCTGTTTATGTATTTTTGGTAAGCCATAAAAATGAGGAGGCTTGCTATAATGCGGTGTAAGCTTCCGTCCGTTCAAAGCCATTAAATTCATTTTTGTATTTAAATAAAGTTCTATAAATTTTGCCCTCAATTGATTTTGTTCGGTTTTTACTTAATTTTGAGTATGGTCCTTCATTGACAAGTGTCATGATTTTCTTATCATACATATTTTTATTTATAATGACTGTGGCAGTACCTTTGTCCGCTGATAAAATTTTAATGGTTTCATCTCTCTTCAAAGAGGATATTGACCGTTTTTCTTCTGTGCTTAAATTTTCTTTAATTTTATATTGCCTCTCTAAAGCAATTTTTGCACACACGCGATATTCATTTCCGTGATCTGTTGGCATGTTTTATGCAGTTTTTCTACGGCTACTATTATATCAAATTTTGGAACCAATTTTGGGTTTATTGCATAGTTTAAACCTTTCGACAAGACCAATTTATCTAAAATTGTTAAAATTCGTTCTGACATATTAATGACAGTCTTGTCAATTAGAGGATTATTATTTATATTATTCAATTGCCTAACCTGTGTTTTTCTCATTTGTGGTTGTTTTATATTTTGTACCTGAGCTATCAAAATCCCACAAGTTTCTCTTACATTGTTGCCAATATTAAAACCGTCTTGTCCATTTAAATGAAAAGCATTCTCTATCGATTCTAATATGACAAGTGATAAATCAAAGTTTCCGTCTGGGCTTGCAACTCAGTTATAAATTAACTGTACAAATTATAACTTGAAATGAATGTTCACAGAGATTTGAGATACCAAAAGTTGCGTTCTATTCCATCAATTTAAATTCAGGTTAATTGCTTTTATTTCTAATTAACTTTAGAATCAGATGAGTTTCTTTCATTATCTGGAGATTTCAAAGGTATTGTTTATTACAAACGTAACTTCTAATTTGAATAAAATTAACTTCTTCCAAGTTTCCTAATTTTCGTTTTATCTGTCAGCAGTTTATATTGGAATAAAACAGAGAGGTGGGCTTAATAATACGACATGATGAATGTATACAAGAAGTAGAAAGTGACGAAATATGAAGGGCTGCTAATAAATAATTATGGTTAGAGATAAGATAGACTGATAGAAAAATTTTGTCTAGATTATACATTATACAAATTATGTCTATATCTTATTTACATATCGTACTCTTTCAATAGCATACCACGAACTGAAAATTGAAAGTGGTAACAGTAAAGAAATGAGACATGACATTCACTATATAAAAAGTTGCCTGGATAATTAAGACACCAAAATATGTAGCAAGGGAATCAAAGGTTCCGATAATGAACCGTGTTATTTTATGTCTATGTAGCGGTTAAAACAATTCATAACTGTACAAAATTTCAGCCATGTAAGCCCAATATTTTCTGAGAAAGACACCTGTGACGTATAGACGGATAGACAGGTGGACATGACGAAACTAAAGGGCTCTACAGAACCCTAGAAAGGCCGCTAGTATAGTAGAGGGAATTAATAGTTACTGCAGTATACCAAAAAGTATTGCAGAATACTTGTGCCTTCCAAATGACAGTAATTACAGCAGGCATGGGTTACGATGGACTTCTACAGTTTTACTTGCCAACAGTGGAACTGATATCCAAATGTTAATAGGGGAGAGGGGTTGATGTTCGAGCATTGCCATTGCAGTTTCTTGTGTTTATTCAACAATAACATTAAGCACTAAGTGGCAGGCGCCTCATTATCAGCTTTTAATCTTTAGTCAGTGGCAGTAATATAAATGAAGCTTGGTCAATGTTTTGTAGAAAAGAGTTTCTATAATGGAAAGTACTGTCAAGTGAAAAAATAGCACTTACCTTCACTATTTTCAATGGAGAAAAGATGTCTGTTTCCATTAAGTATACAAAAAACATAATTATTTCCACATCAACGTAGTGGATTGGAAGTATAGTAATCGTAAATAAAATTTCAATTTTTTTTTCTTGAAAAAATGTCATGAAACGTCGAGATTTTAAATTAGAGCGAAAGAAAAAAATGTTCTGTCTGTCTATCTGTCTGTCTGCCGGTCGGTCTGTCTGTAACCTTTTTGTCCGCACGTTGTCTCCGAAACTGTTTAAGATATTGACTTGAAATTTTGTACACGTATATATTATAACGAGATCTGGAACTGGATTGTCTTTTGAACATATCCGGAGAAGGGTTGGGGTAAATAGGGGTAAATAAGGAAAAATGAGTAAAGCAAGCTGTTTGGGATTTGTTGTATATACTACAAGTGAAGGCCTCAGATTTTTTATAACATTTTTCAACCCCTTCACTACCCCCACTCCATTATTGAAGGGGCTGGTAAAATTAAATTGAGATATTCACTTGAAATTTGGTACATGTGTGTATTATAACGACATATGGAACTATATTTTGAGATGATCCTGTTGAAGGGGTGGTGGGATAGATAGAGGTAAATATAGTGTTATGAATTACACCCCCTTGGAACTGGAGATGATACGCATATGCCTACTAATTGTGACTGGAAGCCAGCAGAAAGAAATGAACTTTCTGGAATGTGGTTAGAGAAGATTCTTGATTGCTTCTAGATGCATCTAGAGAGTCAAATTCGGAGTATATAAGGCGCGATTACCAGCGCGGAAGAAGTTTATTTGAGAAGTGACACGTTCGGGAAAAAGTGAGGTTAAAGTAAACAAAGTTTATTTTGAAGTATTGTATAGTCAGTAAATTGTTAAATAAAGTGTTAGTGGTGTTTATCTCTTGTTGAAATTATTTAGAACCCACGGATTCATACAGGGTGTTTCCTAAAGGGTGGAAAATACGTAACAATAGGAAAGGGCAGCAAGCTGATATGAGTACAGGAACTTGGGATTTAATGTATGTACTAGAAGTCAAGACCTCAGATTTTTTTCAACTCCCCACAACCCCCACTCCATTATTAAAAGGGTTGATAAAATAAAATTAAAGTTTTTACTTGGAATTAGGTACATGTATGTATTATAACGACATCTGTAATTATATTATATTTTGATATGATCCCGTTGAAGTGTTGGAAGTTAAATAGGGGTAAATAGACGAACATAAGTAAAGCAAGCTGGTAAGAGTACCAATATTTGGGATTTGGGGTATATACTAGAAGTTAAGGCTTCAGATTCTTTATAGAATTTTCCATCCCCTCCACCACCTCTACTCCATTATTAAAGGGGTTGAAAAAATAAAATTGAGATATTCACTTGAAATTTGATACACGTATATACTATAACGGCAACTGGAGCTAGAATATATGTTGTGATGATTCCGGTGCAGGGTTCGGGGGTAAATAGTGGTATATAGGTGAAAATAAGCAAAGCAAGCTGGTAAGAGTGGAGAAACTTGAGATTTGGTGCATATACTAGAAACCAAAGCCTCATATTTTTTATAACATTTTTCAACTCCTCCACCACCCCACTCCATCATTAATGGGGCTGATAAGATTAAATTGAGATATTCACTTGAAATTGAAGTAGAAGTAAATCGGGAAAAATGATTAAAGCAGACTGGTAAGGGTACAGAAACTTGATATTTATATGTTTTATACTAGAAGCCAAGGTCTCAGATTTCTTTATCATCACCACCACCTTTACTGTATTAATAAAGTGGTAGATAAAATAAAATTGAGATATTCAGTTGCATTATAATGACATCTGATTAGGGAAAATAAGCACAGCAAGCTAATAGGAATGAAACATTCTTTATTGGATTTTGCAAAAAGCGGAAAAAAACTACGAGAACTAAAAGAAAAACTATATGTGAAAAATATTAATGAAATTTTTGCATTCTTTCGATAATCTGACTTCTCGTTATGCTAGCAAATCAGAAATCTTAAAATAAATTTATCCATTTTCTTATTTGACACTCTCATTATAACACTAACATCCAACGGGGACTATGTTGGCTACGGCTAAGCAGATTAAACCAATTTCTATATGACGATTCAGTTAAAAATGAGAACAAAGGCCTAAACTGGATTTATTTACCTACCTTGTCTTAAAAAAATTTTCATTCTAATGGAACATTTCCATAAAATCTTTCATTCGGTTTCTTGGAAATGCCTTTGAAACGTTTTTCGCCCTTATTCTGAGCTCATCAGAAAGGCACAAAGCCACTCGTAATGATGTTTCATGCAAAACCAAGGCAATATCCATGAATAAGTATGAAATATTTATATTTGACATTGATTGATAAAAAACAACAGAACTTCACCTATCTATTAGCTAACTAGTATTGGAGCCTATATACTCTATGTATGTTTAAAAGTGAATTATTTATTATTTGTTTGCTTATAGTAATGAATCATATTCGTTATAGGACTTTGCAGGATTTTGCATACTATAGTCAAGATGGTTTTCTTTAAAAAGACTTGGATGGAAAATCTGGATGTGGAAATAGTGATTCTTTAGGCAGTGGTTTTTTCAATCTACTCAATCTACTGAAATGCGGAGTGCGTCTTTTAAGAGTGGATCATACTGTACATGCATGTCATGTCATTTAATTCAACATGTTTTCAATTCAGTGTGATCAGAATATTTTTTTTTTCATCAATTTATCCACACTACACTTAAAACTTGGGAGTATTATCTATGATTTCTATTTATTATATCCTTCTTAAAGATACAATTTTAGAACAAATACCGTTGTCTCGGCTCTTTCCAGATCTAATTTTTAACTAAATCTCACACACTAGCAATTTAAATAAAGGGAGAAAAGAGCCATTTACAATTTAAATCAATGGGACTACAGTTTACGAGATATTTGCATTAAGTTCGAGGTATTAAGCAGGAAGTACAGACTTTTAGCTTTTCACTCCCTATTGACCGTTTGATCCCCTTTCTCTAATTACCATTTGGTGGGTAACTGTTCCTTTTTGAAAGAAACTAGATAGATCCTCTAACTTTTGATGCAAAGTGTTACCTCTGTAATTAAATCGGGTAATAGGTTTTCCCTAGGGCTATATGTATATGTGCTTGACGGATTAAAGCCCTTATATTACTTCCACTTCCATAGTGGATTAAAAGTAATCATAAACAAATATTAAATTTTTGCTGTTGTTGAAACATATGTAGAATCTCATGAAATGTAGAGATTTTAAATTTGAGAAAACAAAATTTCTGTCTGTCGATTTGTAACTTCTTTTGTGCCCACGATTATTCTGAAATAATTTAAAATATTGACTTAAAATTTGGTACATATATGTACCACACCGAGATCTGAAACTAGATTAAATTTTGAGCTTATTCCGGGAAAGGTTTGGGGGGATTTTAGTCAAAAAGTTAGCGTTAACTAGAGGAAGAACCCTATTCATTTTGAACAAACTCGATCAATAAACAAAAAAGTTATTAGCTATTTAAATTTTAAAAAAATCTTTAATGTTTTGTAATTAAACAAAAAGTGTCTAAAACTAATATTATTTACAAAAAAATCTGCGAAGAGTATTCTATAGAATGTGTAACAGTTATATAAAAAGTGCAATAAATCGGCGAAGAGTATAATGCTTTAGCTTGATTGTTGTATATTCATATTTTCTTAATTTCCCTTTGAATTACTTTTTCAAACTGTTCCGAAAAACATAAAATTGAATGACAGAAACATCTATGCCAAAAGGATCGGCTAAAAAGTTTGAGTACTACATAATGTCTCACACTTAAAATCTATAAGCCTGTATAGTCCCGTAACTCAGGGATTTTACCTACAAATATTATTATTAACAGCAAACCGAGGTATGTAAAAAATCGGAAATTTTCCGTAGAATTCAATGAACTATTTTTAAAGCAAATGACAAATTTACGTTCTCATCAAAATGGTGGCCAAAGTTTGCGAAAAACTGTTTTTTGAGTTAGAAAAAGACCTTGCACAAAAAAAAGTAATAGCAAAGTTATGTAATTTTTTAATATGGATCGAGCCAGTCCGGTTCAGTCTCATAAAATTGCAAAATTAATTAGTTATTGCAAAAGAACCGTTAAAAATCGCAATAGAGCAGTAGCAGCTGACGTCACAACACGGCCGCCAAAGTTGCCTGGGTGGTAATGACCTAGTTTTGCATTTGTGTGCTTTCTGATTAATTCGAGTTTTTAAAGAATTTGTAGTGCTTTTTTAAACGTTTTTTTCGTGTCACATCAATTTTGGGTGTTTTTCGTCTATTATTCATTTCGCGATTTATTAATCTGACTTTAATTTAGTGTTTTATTTGTGTTTTTCAACCGGCGTGTTATCTTGCGTACCTGTCAAAAGTTATTAATTTTCGATATGGTAAGTGAATTTCAGTGAATTTATTATAATTTTATTTATATTCTACATTTTAGGAGTCCCCTCATTACATTTCTAAGCTGAAATGTATTAATGGAGCCAACCTATATGATTTAAAAGTGAGAGATTGAAACTATATCCTTGGACAATTTTTCAAAAATATAATATAGCATTGAATTAATGAACCATTGTGACCCTTCTTGTAAATAAAATTTATATTTAAACTATAAGACTATTATTATTCATACTTACCCTTATAATTATGTATAATATGTATAATTTGAAACATTCAATGATGGTAGACGATGCTGTTAAATGTGTGTTATTTTTTAAATTCTGTTGTGTTTTAGCTCACTTACCTTCACTGGTATTTTATTTGTGTACATTATCAATATTTTGAACCTTTGTAATTATAATTGTAAGAATCAGAACAGATACCAAACTAGGCATATAGCTATATAAAGTATTCGGAGCGTATTATGTTGCATATTTGCTCGCAATTGAAATTAAATGGAAACTGAAATGATCTCACAGTTCTATCTTTTTATTAGATTTACTATTACTCCTGCATTTCATAATACAAACCTCTGATTGTTGTTAGTAATGTGATAAACACTTACACTCGTTACAAACTTTTGAGCCTAACAAAGGTAAGATATAAATCAATAAAAAGTTGAAGGGAAATATTTTAAATCGTCAAAAAACGTAGATTTTACAATAGGTTTATAAAACCATTAATATATCAAATCAAATCAAATCAAAATATACTTTATTGTTCAGAAGAAAGAGTTTCTCATTAACAAAGTAAATAAGCGTAGGTCCATAGCATATATAGTTTACACAATGCACCTACATTATATAAATACAAAACATAGATTACATATAAATTTTAATACAATAATAATAGTTAATGTAAAAAGTCAGAAAATACGATAAGATAAGGTAGTAAATGCCTAATTAGAATGTGTCATTATAGTACTCGTCTAAATGGGCCTTTCCCGCATGACTGAATTTTACTACTTCACTATAATCAAGCCATATAATAAACTGCAATATAATTTTATTTTAATTTAGTTTCTTCCAATTTTTTACGTTCTACCAAATATTTACATTACAAAATCAGTTTTATTTCAGGTAATTTGAAACGTAAGTTTTAAGGCGCCATGCGTGACGTCACACTGATTAGACCAATAAAAATCGTATTCTTAATGAGGATCCTCTATTGCCAGATGTATGTCTTTTTACATGAACATCGTATTTCCGTTATCAATAATTGTCTACTTTGAATAGCGCATTTTTTCATTACAACGTATTCTTCGTTTCTCTGACACTAAATAAAAGCAAAAATTGTATCAACTTTTGACTGTATGAGTTTCTAAAATCTATATATCAGATTTATATTCCCTATTTTTGTTCATTTGGTTCACATATGGTATAATGCCAGTTTCATTTGGCAACGCTGTACTGAAATGTTCAAACTTTATTCGATAACCTCACTTTCTATTGTTTACGTTCGATACGAAAATTAATTTTGCTCTCTTCTAATTATAAAATGCCGCTTAAAAAGGTTTGTTTTGTACCAGTGTGTCCAAATAATAGTGAAAATAGTACGAAGTTATTTTTGCGAGTTCCAACAAATTTGGAAATTCGAAAATTATGGTGGAAAGTTGCAAAAGTTCCAGGTATTGTTTATACTGCTCCTGGATTTTTCTGTTGCGAAGATCATTTTAACGTATGTATATATTGTTCTTTCTTTTAGTGGACCTTTTACAAATCTGTCTTCACATTTACTCATATTTTTAAAAGAAATTAATCCTATAACACCAAACAAGAAGTAAACACGCTGGGCTGCAGTCTCGTGATTTATGACAGATACTTCTTGGCACTGTCAATGGGCGTCATAAACGCACGTTCTCAATTAACCGTTACCACTTTGCAATATGAGATTCTATTGGTAGTTCCTCATAAATGTACTTCAGGCACCAATAGAATTGCAGGTTGTGGAAAGCAAGGCAGAGAAGTGAGGTTCTTTTTGAATGCACCTTCATAGCTAATTCTGACGGCCGTTTAATCTCATACTGATTGGTGCAGTTTATGATGACGTCACATTGGCGCCCGAAAGCTATCGTTTCAAACTGCTGTTCATTTACGGAACATTTGTATTTTTTTTGTGGTATTTTATGCGCTCAGAAAAAAAATAAAAATTCATTTTTAGTAATATTTTGATAGGCTCTTTCCAATAACACAATAAAAAAAAATTGAGGGAAAAGCCCATTATAATAGGGTTTAACAATTAAAAGTCTTTTTACCGCCTTTCTGAAATTTGTATTTGAACTAATTTCTTTAATATTATTTGGTAAGTGATTGAACATCTTATAGCCATTGTAAATAATTGAGTCTTTGACTAGAGTGGATCTGGGAATTGGCAGAGTAACGTAACGTAACGTAACTTGCCGAGTTACATATTGTATGGAGGAATTATTTATAATATTACTTTTATGCTTATGAACTAAACAAACTGTTTCTAGAATGTAAATTGATATCACAGTGAGAAATCCATATGTCAAGAACAGTGGCTTACATGATTCACGAATTCTAGTTTTGTGCTGGTAGCGAATAGCACGTTTTTGAAGTACCAATATTGTTTGTAAAAGATATTTACTACATGCGCCCCAGAAGGCAATGCCGTACCTTAAGTGTGATTCGATTAGTGAAAAATAAGCAGTCTTAGCAGCTGCATAACCCAGTTCATTTGTGATCACTCTGATAGCGTAGGATCCGGATGCTAGTTTGTTACTAAGTATTTTAATGTGTTCTTTGAATTTTAACTTGCAGTCAATATTTAGTCCAAGAAATTTTGAGCAGGGTTTATTTTCAAGAAAATGGTTACCTAAGGAGATGTCCGTTAAATTGCAGTGAAATGTAGTTATGTTTGTTTTATTAATGTTGAATGAAAGCAAATTGGAGTCACACCACTCTTTGACCTTATTTATATCGGCCGACACCGTTTGCTCAAGGACAGTATCATCTTTATTGTGCCACAGTATGGTGGTGTCGTCAGCAAATAGAGTGAATTTTCCTTCAATATTAATTTTTGTCAGGTCGTTGATATATAATAAAAAAAGAATTGGGCCAAGAACGGAACCTTGGGGCACTCCAAACTTTATATTTAGTTTATCAGAATAATTTGTATTTCTAACTATTTGGCTACGGTTTGATAGGTATGATTGAAACCACTTTAGGGTAGTGCCTCGAAAACCATAATGCTCAAGCTTTCTTAACAATATTTCATGCTGGACACAATCAAACGCTTTCGATAAGTCGCAGAAAATTGCTGCCGCTGCCTCCCCGTTATTGATTTCGGTATAAATCTGACTTAAAAATGAGAACATTGCATCATTTGTACTTTTTTCCTTTTGAAATCCGAATTGTTGGTCACTTAGTAGGTTGCAGGAGGACAAAAATTCTACAACCCTTTTTTTAACTAATTTTTCGAGAATTTTTGCTAATGTGGGGATTAGTGAGATGGGTCGGAAGTTAGATGGATTATTTACCTCTCCGCCCTTATAGAGTGGAATAACTACAGAAGTTTTTAAAAAAGATGGAAATGTTCCGGATTCAAACGATTCGTTTATTAGAGATGCTAATATATAAAGAGCCGAGTTTGGTAAATTTTCGAATATATTTACAGAGATTTCGTCGAGGCCAGACGACTTCTTTTTTTTTTATTCATATATTGGCATAAATCAATGAGTATTTTGATAACTTTTAACCTAGTGTAATAATACTACCTAACCTATGTCACTGCCTAGCTGTAACTGAGCGTATATTAATTAAACATTTACTAAAATATGTCTTGATATTATATATGTACAAAAAATGTAAAAAATCCAATATAGTCTTTATTTTCACTAATTTGGGTTCACAAAGATGTCAACGTTGTTGACACCAAACTTTACACTGGTAAAAACAACACTAATAAAGTATATATAAAATTTTCTCTCACAGTAGATTTAAAAAATATATATTTATAAACATCACTACATCTATTTGATGTTAAGAAATCCTCCACTTTAATTTATATTGAACAAAAATTGACCCCAACTCAAATGTCAAATTTCTGAATTTACCACCCAGGCAACTGACAGTTGGCAATACTGTGACGTCACTGCTACTGCTCTATTTTTGAATTACCTGTATCTCCGTGAAGAAAAGATATTTGTTGACGCAACTCGGTGAAAGCGTAGCCCACGATAAGTCTAATAAGAGCATTTTTACAGATTTGCAAAATATTGCAAAATGTCCAATAGCTCATACATGCCATCATATTTTTATTCTAGACCGGTTCGAAAAGTTTCTCTAACAGTTGCGCTATCCTGTGCAATTATTGCGCATATCACGAAACGATCCCTGTGCGAAAAATCGGTAAAAAAAATTGTTCTTACCTTCTGGAGCCGAGATATTTTTTTATTTTTTTAAGAAATTCTTGTGACGCCAATTTTTAAGATAAAGGGCTGAAATTTGCAGTGGTTATTGTAGAATACTTATATTTTCAATAAAAAATTGTCGGAACTCTATCGGCCGTTGCTGAATGTTGCAAAATCAATGAAACTCGGAGCTCGATGCTGCGCTAGCGGTGAAGTGGGGGGAGAGCCAGCTCTCAGTGAAATCTTGTGTAAAACTGATGTCGGGCGTTTGAAAACGATTTGATTTGAAAAACCTTCATTATGTTGACTTCTTTCTATCGATTGCTATATTTTTTTTCTTATTGGGGTAGCTCGACGAGATAGGAATTAATGGACCTTACCGGTGGTAACGTTAATAAATATAAAAAATATGTACTGCAATAAACCCCTCTACCCTGTTTACACTACTTTGGGGGGTTATTATGTTTATTGATTGTATCCGTGAAAATTAATGTACCCCTTTCAAATGAGACCAATTTACAATATGTGCGACTACCAAGGAATACTCATTCATCAAGATCGGGCCTATCTTTACGTCCATACTCACTTTACACATGCACAGTGGGCCACGTAGATCTAGATCGTTTTATACGTGGACCGTTCTTAGAGATATGTGTATATTTAAAAGGTTATAGTTCAAAACTTACCCCTGTTTTCCCTTGTCAGGCCTGTTGCTTCACTACGATTATCTAACCTTGATGACTCGAGTTTCCACTAATAAGCAAGTAAATGAAACACGCATTTTCAACTTAACTTAAAATATATTTTACAAAAGAACATGTTACAAAAGAAGAATCGGTTTAGAAAATAAAAGAACGATAATTAACACTTAAATGAAAACAAAATAAAATGCAACTTAAAAGTTAAACAAATAAGAAAAATGGGCCGTAGTCTCGAACTTAAGCAAGAAAAATGACTTTGTTAAAGGAAAAAATCATTTATACTCAAGAAGGGCCAAAAAATACAGTAGCCTTAACTAGCATGAAGTTAGTTATTTCTGAAAACTATACTGTATAAACTAGTGCAGAAACGCTAGTTGCCAATGACAATTTTAATGAGGTAACTTTTAATTTGCAATCTGATGACATGAAGTTAAATTTTATAACAGAAGCTCAAAAATACAAAAACCTATACCCGGTAATACTAAAATTATCACGATAAAAGTAGGATAATGTCACACCACCAGTAGCTGATCACAAAGTGTTTTTCTTTCCGGACGGGATTATCCTGGTCAATTTTTAGTTAGTGGTCCTTATCCACCCCAAAGCAATCTAGACCAATGAATTGAGTCGCAGAGGCCGAAAATGTTAAATCGGAGTATCCTCCACCCTTAGAGCACTCTGCACTAGCATTGCTGGCTGGCGTACGCCGCAGCATCGAGCTCCGAGTTTCATTGATTTTGCAATGCTCAGCAGCGGCCGATCAAGTTCAGAAAATTTTTTGTTCAAAATATAAGCATTCTACAATAACCACTGCAAATTTCAGCCCTTTATCTTAAAAAATGGCGCCACAAGAATTTCTTAAAAAAAATATCTCGGCTCCAGAACGTCGGAGAGAATTTTTTTACAAGTAAACCATTGTAGGATGGCCAACAGCCGCGGCAGCCGCGCAGAGAGAGAAGAAATATCGTCGCTGTTGAATAGAGACAAGTTTCGTAACTATGAACGTAGTACAGCCGGGGGAAGAAGTTCAAGTAAGGTGCTCTCTTATTTATCAACGATCCGGGTATGTCATAGGCCCATTGATGTTTTCGATTGAACAACAGTTCTTTGAACACGTAACATTAATGTTTATAAGTAGATACTTCTAATAGGTACCATGTATTAAATGTAAGTTATACACTATCAGCACATTTCTCAAGACTGTACCGATGTTTACACGAGGAAGGAACATAAACAAGTGAGCTCCGTAAAGGTAGGGTGGTTTCAACTACTGCGCATCCTAATCTCGTTGGCCATTCTAGGATGGTCGACCTGTACATAAATTTATAGAAAAATGCCAGCTATCTATTGGCAATAATGGTAATCGAATATAATTTAAAAAGTGAAAAATATTCAAGGTTTTTTGGAGTAAAAACAAATATCGAATTTTTGGTTGATTTTTCACATATTAGAGATCGTTTCATGACATGCGCAATAATTGCACAGGTTTTTTTAGAAAAAAAATCGAATTTTGCAAGAAATTTGCAATATCTTGCAAACTGTAAAAACGCTTTTATTCGACATATCCTGGACTACATTTTCACCGAGTTTCGTTAAAGAATATCTTTTCTTCACAGAGATACAGGTATTTCAAAAAAATGCGATTTTTAACGGTCTTTTGCAATAACTAATTAATTTTGTAATTTTCTGAGACCGGACCGGGCCGGCTCGATCCCTATTAAAAAGTTATATAACTTTGCTATTAAACTTGTTTTTGTGCATTGCCAAGTTTTTTTTTTAAGGAAAAAACTGTGGCCGCCATTTTGAAGAGGACGCAAGTTCGTCATTTGTTTTAAAAGTAGTTCATTGAATTCTACGGAAAATTTCTGATTTCGTTAAGTTATCATATCATATCGAATTTCTGACCTTTCGTTAAGTTATCATATTTTTAGAACTATTCATCGTACAGAAATAAACAAAATATAAAATAATTCCATAATCTTATTTTTTGTGCCATACCCACTTTTTCCATAAATGTAAGACTTTGAGTTATTTACGAAACACAAGGTACCAATTTTACTTCCACATTCACGTAGTGGATTGGAAGTATAGTAGTCATACATTTTTTTTAAAGATATTAAATTTGAGCGAAGAAAAATGTTCTGTCTGTCTGTCGGTCTGTCTGTCTGTCTGTCTGTCTGTAACTTTTATTTATTTTTTTTTGTCCGCACGTTTCTCCGGAACATCCTCCCACCACCCTCCCACTTCGTTATTAAAGGGGTTGATAAAAAAAATTGAGATATTCACTTGAAATTTGGTATAAGTATATATTATATTGACATTTATTCCGTTGAAGGGTTGGTTAGGAGTTAAATTAGGAGTAAATAGGGGAAAATAAATAAAGCAAGCTGAAAGAGTACAGAAAGTTGAAATTCGGTGTATGTACTAGAAGCCAAGGCATCAGATATATTTATAATATTTTTCAACTCCCCACCACCCCTAGTCCATTACTAAAGGTGCTGATAAAATAAAATTGAGATATTCACTTGAAATTTGATACACGTATGTATTATAACGACGTCTGGCACTAGATTATATTTTGAGATGATTCCGTAGAAGGGTTGGGGGGTTAAATATGGGTAAGTAGAGAACTAAGCTAGAAACTTCATGTGTTTATCTCCATATCCACGTAGTGGATTGGAAGTATAGTAATCGTGAAACAAATTTCAAAAGTTTTGTTTCTTGAAATAGGCTTAGAATGCCATGAAACGTCGAGATTTTAAATTTGAGCGAAGAAAAATTTTCTGTCTGTCTGCCGATCTGTAATTTTTTTTTGTCCGCACGTTTTCTCCGGAACGGTATAACCTATTATACACGTATATATTATCACGAGATCTGGAACTGGATTGTCTTTTGAACGTATCCGGTGAAGGGTTGGGGGTTAAATAGGGGGAAATAAGTAAAGCAAGTTGGTAAGAGTACATAAACCTGAAATTTTGTGTATAGTATGTACTAGTAACCGAGGCCTCAAATTTTTTTATAACATTTTCCATCCCCCCACTCCATTATTAAAGGGGTTGATAAAATAAAATTGAGATATTCACTAGAAATTTGGTACACGTACATATTAGATTGGCATCTGGAACCAGATTGTATTTTGGGATTATTCCGTTGAAGGGTTGGGGGTATTATAGGTGTAAATAGGGGAATATAAGTAAAGCAAGCTGGTAAGAGTACACAAACTTGAAATTCTGTGTATGTACTAGAAGCCAAGACCTCATATTTTTTATAATATTTTTCAACCCCTTACCACTCCTACTCCATTATTAAAGGGGTTGATAAAATAAAATTTAGATATTGACTTGAAATTAAGTACACGTATATATTATAACGACATCTGGAACTACAGTGTATTTTGAAATGGTTCCGTTGAAAGATTGGGGGTTAAATAGGGGTAAATAGGGGAAAATAAGTAAAGCAATCTGGCAAGAATACAGAAATTTTGGATTTGGTGTATATACTAGAAGCAAAGGCCTCAGATTTTTTTCATAATATTTTCCATACCCCTACCACCCCACTCCCTTATTAAAAGAGTTGATAAAATTAAATTAAGATATTCACTTGAAATTTGGTACACGTTTGTATCATAACGACATCTGAAACTGGATTATATTTTGACATGATTCCGTTGAAGGAGTGGGGGGAAAGTAGAGGTAAATAGGGAGAAATAAGTAAAGCAAGCTGGTAAGAGTATAGAAAGTTGGGATTTGGTGTATATACTAGAAACCAAGGCTTCAGATTTCTTTCTAATATTTTTCAATTCCCCCCACCACCTCCACTCCATTATTAAAGGGATTCATTACAAAAATTTGGGATATTCACTTGAAAGTTAGTACACGTATGTATTGCAATGACGTCTGATTGAGATGATTCCGTTGAAGAGGTGGGAGGTGGTAGGTTGTGAATAGGGCAAAATAAGTAGACCAAGCTAGAAACTTCATTTTTAACATACAGACTGTCTATTTTACGAGGGCCACACCAAATATCTCGCTTAATATCTATTGTAGAAGAATAAAGTTTTAGAAACATTTTTTGTGAGCTATATTTCAGTAAAAAGAAATTTGAAATCCATAGCCTACTTTATGAGATATATTACAGAAACCTGAAAAATAGGAAAACCACAAACGGTTATAGCTTCCTTATTTGAGGAGATACGAAAAAAGTTAAAGGAATGAAAGTTGACGGCAAAGACAATAAGAATAATAACGTGTAACAAAAACATCGAAAAATGCAGTTGGCTTTGACATACGCTATTGTGCAAAAATGAAAAATACATATCTCAAAGTAGGCCATGACGCCATTAATTCCGTTATTTTTTTCTCATTCCAACGATATAAAACATGTCACAGAAATTTTAACCGATAGTGTCAATATTTAATATTTTACGAATACCACAATTCATATAATTGAATCGTAACAATCAGCTGTGCCATAATTAGTGAAAAACAATGTATACAGTTATTAATAAATTTGACAGATTGTCACTGTTGTATGTTGCGTTGTCGAGTTCTAAGACAAATTTTATATCAGTAATTATGGTGTACACCAATAATAACAAATTCGAAATGATTAGCATTTATTGTCAGTGCAATTTTGACTCTGAGATGGCAGTCACGGTTTACGGAGATAGATAGATTATAATATGGAGACGGTAAAAGCCCCGTTAAACTCGAAAAAATATCAGCCACCGGTAGATTAAGAAATTCTGCGTGAAATGAAGCGCCTCAATAGAAAGACAGAATTCATATGGAATTAATAATTACAAGATTTTCTAATAATATTAAATCAAATAAAGCAAACAAGCTCAAGTGAAGTGCAGTGTCTCTACGTACACCCTAGATGACCCAACAAGATGCCTTTTAAGTGGTTCATGGGCAATAAATAATAGCATAGTCAGTGTCAAAATGAGGCACATATGTTTACAAAGCAATATAGCTGTGTTGTGACCTAAAGTAATTGTATACAGTGTAAAGTTTTTAAGTGGACAAAATCAACTCAACCCAAGAAAGGAAAGGAAAGGAAATACAATAAAACAGCAATCACAAGACGCTGCAGAAAGACAGATAAGCTATAAATTAATTTATTTTATTTTACCCGATTTAATTGATATTATTCTATTCCATCTTTCTATCTTTCTATCTATCTATCTATCTATCTATCTCTTTACCATCTTAATTTTTATCAGCTCGATTTATTGATTGAAAACATAATATTTTATAATTAATTTGGAAGGCGGAAATTGAAACCGATTGCCTCAAAGAAACGACATACAGGGTGAGCAAACTATCCCTTCGGACCTCTTGTTACCGCGAGATAGGGCCCTTGCCAGCAACTCCACTGTAAATGAATATTTACCTGTGGAACGGTTAATAAATAAAAACAAAACAAGAAATAAAAAATGAAAGCTGCCAGATCCAGAAACAGAAGAAACAGAAAACAGAAAAATATGGAGATGACGATAAGTGGAAACTTAAAAGAAGCATGGACATTGAAAAGAAGCATCCCTAAATACCTGCACACCCCAACCGATGGTGACAGATGGAAACTTAACAGAAGCATGAAAACTTAAAAGAAGCATCTCACAAACACCTACACTTCCCATCCTATATTCCCACCCCATGCGTCATGCGGCTCTCGATGCTGACAACAAGCATGTCCAACCCGGCGTATGCAGCCGGTCCGGCGGTGTATAAAACATCCGAGATTTGGTTCCGGCACGCGGTTTGGCCGTCCGTTGGGCGTGTTCGGCGGACGACCAAGCTGCGTGTTGGAACAAACCTCCATGGATGCCCGGAATCGACAGCAATGCCCACCTTACGCTGACAAATCAATCAATCAATCAAATCAAGAAACGAAATTATTATAATATGTATTTGATAAAAACATCTAGAATACAATACTAAAATATGCAGCAATACCTACACAAACGCATTTTGAAGGTATTAAGTTTCACAAAACATGAATGTTAATTAAAAAAATCGTTCAACACACGGAGATTAGGGAATCAGTTGAGATGAAACATGACAATGGAGTTTTCTGTTATCAAATTGTGTATATCAACAGTTGGCGTGAATCATAATTTGTTTATAATGTAAATAAATACATGTGGGATGAAACATACTGCTCCATTAACAGTGCGTATCGAATTCGGTCGAGAGGAACACATGTTGAGTTCACTAAAGCGACATCGAGTACTCGCCCAAATGGAATCAAGAGTTTCTATGCTGTTATCGACAGAAACTTGACCAGCGTGATTTAACATGTTTCATTTCACACGAGATTTGAGAAAACATATATTTTACCAATATTGGAGTTTATCACATATTACACTCCAACAGTCCTAAAATTTTATTTACTTCATTGAATCGTCCTATAAGTGGCCAAGCTTAAATATTCTCAAAGGCTTGGAATAGATTGAACTAAGCAACATTGGATAGGATTTAGAGCTCTCAATTTGTTCATATTTGTTTATTTTCAAAAAAGGCACGAATAATCAGTAATATATTAATTACGCGTGTATTAATTTATTAATTGACAAAAAAGGCGATAACACTGAATTATTATTAAAGAAATATGTGGTGGGTATGCATTACAGTCACTTAAAGCCCATATTTTGTGCAGTTCTTAGTTGAACGAATATAGAAATTAAAAACGAACACACTGTGCCTTAGATTTTCACAATAATTTATTACTTTTACATCCATGAAGTCGATTGGAAGTATAGTAATCGTAAAAGAAAATTGATATTTTTTTTTGTTGTTGAAATATTTTTAGAATGTCATGAAACGTCGAGATTTTAAATTTGAGCAAATAAAAATGTTTCTGTCTGTCTGAGTGTCTGTCGGTCAGTTGGTCGGTCTGTGTGTCTAACTTATTTTGTCCGCACGTTTTCTCTGGAACGGTTTAAGAAATAGACTTGAAATTTTATACAGGTATGCATTATAACGATATTTGGAACTGGATTGTTTCTTTAACATATCCGGTGAAAGGTTGGGGAGTAAATAGGGGTAAACAAGGAAAGAATGAGTAAAATAAGCTGAAAAGAGTACAGAATCTTGAGCTTCGATGTATATACTAGAGTGAAGGCCTCAGATTTTTAAAAAATATTTTTCATCCCCCCTGCCACCCCCACTCTATTATTAAATGGGTTGATAAAATAAAATTGAGATATTCACTTGAAATATGGTACACGTATGTATTATAACGAGATCTGGAACTGGATTAAATTTTGAGATGATTCCGTTGAATGGTTGGGGGTTAAGGAAGGGAAAATAAGTAAAACAAGCTGGCAAGAGTACAAAAATTTATGATTTGGAGTATATACTAGAAGTGAAAGCCTCAGATTTTTTTATATTTTCCATCCCCCCACCACCCTCACTCCATTATTAAAGGGGTTAATAAAATTAAATTGAGATATTCACTTGAAATTTGGTATGCATTATAACAACATCTGTAATTAGATTATATTTTGTAAGGATTCCGGTGAAGAGTTCGGGGGTAAGTAGGAGTAAATAAATAGGGGGAAATAAATAAAGCAAGCTGGTAAGAGCACAAAAACTTGGATTTGGTGTAAATGCTAGAAGCCAAAGCCTCATATTTTTTATAACATTTTTCAACCCCTCCTCCACCCCACTCATTATTAAAGAGGCTGATAAAATTAAATTGAGATATTCACGTGACATTTGGTACACATATGTATTACAGCGGCATCTAGAACTAGATTATATTTTGAGATGATTCCGTTGAAGGGGCGAGGGGTAAGTAGAGGTAAATAGGGAAAAATGAGTGAAGCAAGCTGGTAAGAGTATGGTTGGGACTGGATGTCCATAAATCAATTATATTTTTAATTTAAAATATCTGTAATTTCTATTACTCTAATTGATCTTATTATCAATATATGACCCTAGTAGATATTTTATTTGAATAAAAGATTATTGCTTTTTCTACTGAAAGTGTAAAATATAGTTG
The DNA here is from genome assembly GCA_963583905.1 of Stenurella melanura. NCBI lineage: Eukaryota > Metazoa > Arthropoda > Insecta > Coleoptera > Cerambycidae > Stenurella > Stenurella melanura. Next base: position 89,768,382 of record OY757309.1, read on the forward strand.
GTTTTTTTGGTAGTTTTTTTGTGTTGAGGAGAAAATCCTATATAGATAAGTAGTAGTAATATATAGTTAGACGTAACATTTTGTTGTTACCACGAAAGTTAGTTAGTTACACATATAGTTAAACTGATTACTATTCTTTGGTGAATATTTGGTATTGAACCCATTTTTCCCTCCTGTCCTCCCCTATACCTAACAATAGTGTGGTGCAGTTTTGAATGCAGTTAGTTGGTAAGTCAGTTTTACTTCTTTATAGTCACTACAGTCCATTTTTTTATAGTTGTTTAGTATTAATTAATTTCTAATTTGAAGAATCTTTAAAATTGAAAATTATCATACATTTTTTTGGTTCCGTTCGAGTCGGATTTCAGTAGTCATATTTCAAATTAGGTTTAACTTATATAGCCGTATTTAAACACTACATTCTCGAAATAGTTTTAGTAGTTTTTTTGTTCATTTTCCTCTAGTTAGTTAGTTTTTATAATTTAGTTTTTTTTAATAGTAGTTTTCTTATATATAGTTTTTTCTCTTGACAACATATATATTAGGTGGTAATCACAAATTAAGTTTATTTGTAGTAAATATTTTCGTAGTTAATATATTTTTCGATAGATACTAGTTGCCACTGAAAATGGCACCATGTAAAAAACAAAATCAGCTTGATATGCTTGGGTCGAAAAAAAAACAATATTTTATTAGGGTTCAGAAGTTATTTGATTTAGGTAAAAATATTGATGATAAGGCAAATTTGACTAATTTTCGGATTAGATTCGAATCTCTAGAGGACACTAAAATATCATTTTTGAAAGTTATAGATGATATAAATGAACTTAGTTATGAAATAGACAATAATTACACACCAAATTACCAGGCTTTAGACACATTTGACGAATTATATTGTAACATTTTATCTATAGCCAAAAAAGCTCTTGAAAAACCAGAAATAAAAAATGGTGCTAGTAACGGTGAAAGTTCTAGCACATCTAAAAATATACCCAAGTTACCGAAACTAGAATTGCCGGGATTTTCAGGAAATCCTAAAGAATGGCCAACATTTTATGAATGTTTTAAAAGTCTAGTCCATAATAATAAGGACTTGGATGACGTAGATCGGGTAAATTATTTGGTTGGAAAATTAAGTGGAAAAGCTTTAGCTGTTTGCTCTGGGGTACCACCTGTAGCTGAAAATTATAATATTATCTGGGAGGACTTAGTCGAAAAATTTCAGGACAAGCGTTTATTAGCAAATACTTATTTAGATCAAATATTTGAACTGAAACCAGCCCAAGCAACTTCTGCTAATAATTTAAATAACTTCTTAGAAAAATTTGATACAGCCACAAGAGCTCTTAAAAAATTAGGAATTACTGATTTATTCGATTATACTTTAGCATATTTAGCTTTGAAAAAACTTGATCCCGAAACTAATCGCTTATTTGAAAATTGCCATAGAGACTCAGCCATACCGTCTTATCAGGAGATTATTGATTTTGTTAAAGAACAATCAAAAATATATTCACGCACTTGCCCTGTTAGTAAATCAGTTTCATATAATAGTAGTAATAAACCCAAATCTACACATAGTTTTGTTATTAATAATAATAACAATCAAACAAAATGTCCTATGTGTAATGCTAATACACATTTAATTTCTAATTGCTGTAAATTTTTAGATCTCTCTCCTAAAGAACGCTATAAAATAGCGAAAAATAAAAATTTGTGTTTAAATTGCTTAGGCTTTCATAAAATCGTAGGATGTAAAAGTAAAGTTAATTGTAAATTTTGTCAACTTAGACATCATTCGTTGTTGCATTTTGGTAAATAGGCTCGCGGTAATTACTGCGATGCGCAGCCTGTATGTGAAACGGTCGCTGATAGCGTAGATATGCCATCGAGTAGTGGGGTCGTCGCAAATCTTAATAATTCTAATAGCCAGGCGGCCGCGACATCGACTTCTAATACATATTTCGATAATTCTAATAGAAATTCTACATCATTAATGAACATTTGTTCTACTACTATTAAACCAACATATAATTTTAATAAAACTGTGTTATTATCCACCGCTATTGTTAATATTTTAGATCAAAACGGTGAAATATATAAAGCTAGATTTTTGTTAGATTCTGCTAGTCAATCGCATTTTATTACAGTAAAATGTTGTCGCCGTTTGAGGTTACCCATATCGAAAATGCATTCGACAGTTCGAGGCATAGGCGTAGCATCGTGTTTAACAAGGGGTCATGTTAATATAATTATTACCTCATGTTTTGACCCAATTAAACGATACCCATTAGAGGCGTTAGTAGTGGATACTATAGCCGAGAGGTTACCTTTTTCGGTAGTTCAAACAGATTCCCTTTCTTATATTAGTAATATTCCATTAGCTGATAGCACTTTTCATCTCCCAGGGGAAATTGATGGAATTATAGGTGCGGATTTATTTCCACATTTACTAGGACAAACGCATATAGTAGGACCTCCGAATTTACCTGTAGCTATTGAAACTAGTTTAGGCTTTGTTTTAATGGGCACAGCCCCTGTTGTTTCAAACAAGTCAATTCAACAAAATTTTTGTACAATTGTAGATCCTCCACTTGAAAATTTAGTTAGTAAATTTTGGGAAATTGAGGAAATCCCACTTCAAAGTTTTCAAAATCCTGAAGATATAGAATGCGAGAATATTTTCAAATCTACTTATAAACGAGATCCTTCTGGTCGGTATAGTGTAGCATTACCTTTTAAAAATAGTTCATCTAATCTAGGAGATTCATATTCGGTTACATTTAGAAGATTTATGTCGTTAGAGAAAACATTTCAGCATTTGGACGATTTTAAAATTCAATATTCTGAAGTGATAAATGATTATATAGTACAGGGGCATATGTCCAAAATCTCGAATGATTTGGTATCACCTTCATATTACATACCGCATCATGGTGTTTTTAAATTGGAAAGTTCAAGTACACCTCTAAGAGTAGTATTTGACGCAAGTGCAAAAACAGATAGTTCATTTTCTTTAAATGATTTATTGTACACTGGGCCTAAATTACAATCCGACGTTTTGAGCATGTTTCTTAATTTTCGGTTGTGTGAAATAGCTTTTACCGCAGATATACGTCAAATGTATAGACAAATAGCTTTGTGTCCGGAGCATAGACGTTTTCAACGTATATTATGGAGATTTTCTCCTAATGAGCCAATTTCTACTTATGAATTAAACACGGTTTCATTCGGAGTAAAATCATCACCCTTTTTTGCTTTGAGAACTATACGTCAGTTAGCTATAGATGAAGTCAAATCATATCCATTAGCCTCAAAGGTAGTTTGTAGAGATATGTATATGGACGATCTCGTTTCTAGCATATCAAACATCAATCAGGCAAAATTATTGTATAAAGAATTAATTTATTTATTTAAGTCTGGTGGATTTGATTTGGTAAAATGGTCGGTTAACTCTAAGGAACTTTTAGAAGAAATACCAATTGAAAATCGTACAGTTAATGTGGTTAATTTTGAAATCGACTATCTAAAGGTTTTAGGCCTACAGTGGCAACCTAATTTAGATATATTTACTTTTAAAATACATTCTGAGATTAGGGAATGTACCAAAAGAAATATTCTTTCTGTAGTAGCACGCTTTTTCGACCCTTTAGGTTTAATAGCTCCGGTTACTTTAGTAGTTAAATTATTCATCAAACAATTATGGACTTATCGCTTAGACTGGGATGAAATCCCTCCGGATAGTTTTGTAAAACAGTGGATAGATTTTAGAGATGAATTACCTCTTTTAAGTGAATTTAAAATTCCACGTCATATAGGGGTCTTTCAAAATTCTAATGTTATATTAATTGGATTTGCAGATGCATGTGAAACTTTATACGGAGCTGTTGTTTATTTTCGAACAGTAACTAATGGTAGAGTTGAAACTAACTTGATATGTGCAAAAACTAAGGTTTCACCTTTAAAAACTCTTTCAATACCTAGACTTGAACTCTGCGCCGCGCATTTGTTGTCTAAACTTGTACATTTTGTAGTAGAAACTTTTAAATCACGCTTGGAAATCGATAGAATTTTTGCTTTCTCTGATTCCACAGTAGTTCTTACTTGGATAAATTCATCTCCACATAGATGGAAAACGTTTGTAGCAAATCGTGTATCAAAGATACAAGAATTAGTGCCCGCTAAAACTTGGTTTCACATAAATGGAAAAGACAATATTTCGGATTGTCTTTCTAGAGGATTAACACCCTCATGCTTTATGGCTACCAAAGAATGGACTATTGGGCCTAGTTGGTTGAGATCCGATGAGTCTCATTGGCCTATTAGATCTTTTAGCGAAGAAACTGGTACTATATTGGAACAAAAATTAGTAACATTGTTGGCTACTAATAACGATTTTGTTCATCCCTTGATTTCTTTAGTAAATCGCTGTTCATCTTGGTTGAAATTACTCCGTTGTACTGTTTATATTTTACGTTTTATTACAAAATTGCCACGTCGAAAATATATTGCTGCTGCAGATTTAGAGACAGCAGAGTGCACTTTAATAAAAATTGTTCAAAATATTCATTTTGCTCGCGAAATTTCAATGATAGAAAATAAAGAAATATTATCCTCATCTTTACGGAAACTTAGGCCATTCATAAAAGATGGTATACTTAAAGTTGGCGGACGCCTAGTAAATTCACATTTAAATTTTGATAGTCAACACCCGATTTTACTTCCTAAAAAGGACAATTTAGTAAATTTATTGATAGATCATTATCATTGTTACAACCTTCATACAGGTCCTAATTTAGTTTTGTCACTATTACGGCAGAGATTTTGGATTTTAGCAGCGCGTGGAGTAGTACGAAGTCGAATACATAAATGTAATATTTGTTTTAAGGCCCGACCTCAACCACAATTTCCATTGATGGGAAATCTTCCGCCTTCTCGTGTTCAACAAGCTAAAGTTTTTTTGCACACCGGAGTAGATTTCGCCGGCCCAATTTATATTGTACTTAACCGTAGAAGGGGCGCACGTTCTCAAAAGGCTTATATTTGTCTGTTTGTCTGTCTTTCCACTAAGGCAATACACTTAGAACTAGTTTCGTCAACAGCTAATTTTTTACAAGCCTTCAAGGGGTCTTTGTTCGGTAATGTACTCCGACTGTGGATCGAATTTGGCGCTAAAACTGTATTAGGTGAAATTTATCAATTAATCCAGTCAGAAGAATTTGTGGAAACTATCTCTACGGAACTAGGTAATAGAGGAATTGAATGGAAATTTAACCCACCAGCCACTCCACATTTTGGAGCTTTATGGGCTTTAATGTAAAGTCGGTTAAAACACCTTTATACAAAGTAGTAGGTAATCAGTTGTTGTCATATGAAGAAATGAACACATTGTTAATACAAATAGAAGCGTTACTTAATTCACGTCCGTTGTGTGTCTTAGCTCTGACCCCGCTGAGCCATTAGCGCTTACCCCGGCACATTTCTTAACGCTTACCGCACTTCGTAGATTGCCTGCCTCTGATTTGACCAATGAAAAATTAAATCATTTAGATCGATATCAAATGATAGATCGTATGGTTCAGGATTACTGGAAACGATGGCATTTAGAATATTTGCATACACTACAGGTACGCGAACGCTGGAATACTCCTTCCAATCCAATTAAAATTGATACTATTGTTTTGATTGGCAACAGCCTAATACGCCACCACTACAGTGGCCTTTGGGTCGTATTGTAGAATTATTTCCTGGACGGGACGGTATGGTTAGAGTCGTCTCCGTGAAAACAAAAAATAGAATTTTTAAACGCCCAGTAGTCAAATTGTGTCCACTGCCTACCCAGTAATTATTCACTGATAAAAATTTTAAATACTTTAGTTTTAATTTAACAGTTATAGTAATAAATATAGTATATATAGTAATTTGTAAGTATATTTCCTAATAGTTTAGGTGACGAATACAACTTTTGTTTTTTTTTTCCTGTTTCTGAAATATTCTTTCAGGGGCGGGGGAATGGTTGGGACTGGATGTCCATAAATCAATTATATTTTTAATTTAAAATATCTGTAATTTCTATTAATTAATTAATAATAATTATTAATTAATTGATCTTATTATCAATATATGACCCTAGTAGATATTTTATTTGAATAAAAGATTATTGCTTTTTCTACTGAAAGTGTAAAATATAGTTGGTTTTTTGGTAGTTTTTTTGTGTTGAGGAGAAAATCCTATAGACAAGTAGTAGTAATATATAGTTAGACGTAACATTTTGTTGTTACCACGAAAGTTAGTTAGTTACACATATAGTTAAACTGATTACTATTCTTTGGTGAATATTGTTAGTTGGTAAGTCAGTTTTACTTTTTCATAGTCACTACAGTCCATTTTTTTATAGTTGTTTAGTATTAATTAATTTCTAATTTGAAGAATCTTTAAAATTGAAAATTATCATACAGAGTAGAGAAACTTGAGATTTGGTGTGTATACTAGGAGCCACTAGATTTCTTTACCATATTTTTCAAAGCACCCCACCACCTCCACTCCCTTATTGAAGGGCTTGATAAAATAAAATTGAGATATTTACTAGAAATTTGGTATATGTATGTATTATAATGACATCTGATTGAAATGTTTCCTATAAAGGGGTGGGTGCGGTGGTGTGTAAACTGTGGAAAATGAGTAGGGCAAGCTAATAACATTCCAGAAACTTGATTTTTGGCGTATATGCCAAGAACCAACGACCCAAATTTTTTTGTGGCATCTACCTCAAGAAGTATTATTAAAATTCTATGACCAAATATTTCCATATACTAGAGTGCAATTATAGTCAAGATATTCTCCTTTAAAGAGACGGATGGGAAATCTGGATGTGGAAGTAGTGTGTCCAATAAAACATCTTACAGGGTGCTGTAAACTCATTAAAATCACATTTTTCAAAATAACTCATTTTTTTAAGTATTATGATATGGGCCACCCGAAGAAAGCTCTATTTAGCAGGGGCATTGAGTTAGTAGGTAAGGAGACGACATCCTATACAAACATCCTATACAGAAACAGCATCAGTAGGCGTGGCTAAATGTAGTAACAATATGGTGGTTTTGCCAGACCCGGACTAATTAAAATAATAAGAACTTTGTACCCCGACAAGACGGTCTATCTGGATAACGTAAATAAATGTTCAATTCAATAAATGCAAGAGTTTTAGCAAACAGATTTATTTACCCTGATATATAAAATTTGCAATATTATCGTAATATAAATCATTTTTTTTATTCTTCGAAATATATAACCTGAGTATGTTAAAAAAACATTTAATTCTGTTTGTTGTTTACACTACCTATGAAATGTTATTCCAGTTAATTTCTTCTTGCCAACACCATCTCTAGAAGAGCAACTTCTTTTAACACACGATACCATAGTCCTTTTAATGTTTATTGTCTAAAATTTAACAAACCATCAGTAAAAATCACAATAAATCGCATGGAAAACAAACTGTCACTATTTGACGGAAAAGTAGTAACAATATGGCGAAATGATGCCGTTTTTGAGCACGTGACTGCTTCTCCCTACCTTCTAACTTAATGAGTAGGGGTTAAACGGTAACAAAAGTCCCGTAATATGTAATTGTTACCGTCAGAAATGACAATTTTTCTTAAGAAATTTATGACTTACATCTAACTTCATTAAATTTTGATCAACATTGTATAGTTGTGTTAATATTTTATGATATGCAACAAGAATAAGCCAGAGGCCCATTCTGTCTCCTATGGAGACCTATCTGGCATATTTGTCACTTCCGGTTACACCTCAAATAACTCTAAGTAAATACCGTATACAGTACTACAGTAGGTTAATAAATTGTTTATTCCAATTTCTAATTTAACAATTAACCTCCATTTTGATCTCTGCATTCCGAATTCTTTTAATAAATTGTCTTCAACATTTTGCAACTCTGCTGGAGATATGGCAAATGCCATCCTCACACGATTTTCTAAATCCACTCTCGTGTACACAGCTGTCGAGTACACAATAGAACTCGCATGATGTAGTTTTTAAATATTATATGGACATGGACTCTTCATTACTTACTTTTTATACCTTAGTAAGAAAAGTTCTTTCACCAGCATGTTTTTTGTTTATTAGTCAAGCCATTATCATCGCAGAAATACAAAAACAAAAAAGTTAATTAAAGTAAGTCCTTGCTGTGATGGTAATATCCCTAATAAACAATTGCTATGCTCATGTGTCAATTTTCTAAATCATTCGTATTTCAAGTGTTTAGCATCTAAAGTAATTTTGATAATTTTGAGTGTTTAGCGTCCAAAGTAATTTTGAAATTGGAATTTCGTCACAATCAAAGTGAGAAAGTCAACATGCTCTTAATATACGAGAAATGTAAGAAAAATTCCGTTCAAGCCGCGGCGTTATACGCGAGGCGTTATCCAGATAGGAATCATCCTAACCGTCGCCAGTTTGTAAAGAAGGAAAAGAAACTGCGAAGGGCACCTAACAATGATGATGAGAGATTCATGATAAATGAAAATACTGAAAGAGAAGTATTAGCTTATTAGCATCTTCTACTAGGGAAATAGCCCATCACGCTGCAATTAGCCATCAATCAGTTAGGAAAATAAAAAAAATATAAGTTTTAAATACCAATTAAGTACATCAACACCTCTACGAAGATGACGGTGCTAGAAGAATGACTTTTTGCAATTGGGTTCTGGAAAAGTATGAGCGAGATGAAGAGTCCTCAGACGAATCTCGTTTCACAAATAACGGGATGTTTAATGGAAATAATTGTCGATATTGGGCCACGGAAAATCAACATTTAGAGAGGGAAATATTCAGGAGAGTTTTGGTTTTAATGTCTGGGCGGGGATAAAGAATAACCGGATTATATGACCCATTTTTTTGATGGCCCACTTACCGGAGAAAGGTATTTGGAGTTTCTTCAACACAAAATTGAAGATGGTGTTTAGCTCAATAGGGGCATCTCTACTTTCAGCAGGATGGAGCACTTCCCCATAACTCCAGAAATATTGCTGCTTATCTTAATAATAGATTCGGGGAGCAATCGATTGAGTCCAGTTAGATGGCCCGCGAGATCTGCTGCTCTAACTTGTATAGATTTCTTTTTATGGTGTCCATCTAAAACATATTGTATACTCGACAGCTGTGTATACGAGAGTGGATTTAAAAAATTGTGCGAGGATGGCATTTGACAACATATCTCCTGCAGAGTTGCAAAAAGTTCAAGACAATTTTATTAAATGAATTCGGAAGTGCAGAGATCAAAATGGAGGTCATTTTGAAGAATTGTTAATTAGTGAAATTAGTGATTGCAACAAACAATTTATTAACCTACTGTAGTACTGTATTTATTTTTAGTGTTATTTGCGGTGAAACCGAAAGTGACAAATATAGTGGATAGGTCTCAAAAAATTGGAAATCTTACCTAATTTCACCATACAAAATTTCATCCCGATATCTTTAAAACAAGAAACGTCACTGTGAGCATAAAAATAGTTAAACTCTACATATGCAAATTACTTATTTAAAAAAAAGACATTCCATTAAGGATGATTTCGAAATTTTACACGTAGAGAGTAAAGGATTGAGATTACCTTTATTGGAATGTTTAGAAATTAATACACATAACCGATTGAATAATTTGTTAAATGATCAAGGTGAGATAAATCATTCTCCATTACTTAACATTACTTGAAAATGATTTGCATAGGTAGCATAGTTTTTCTAAATTTATTCCTAATCATTTAATACTATTTGTATAATGTATTTATTTAGGTATTCTTTATGTTATGTTAATTACTTTTTATAGTATGAAATTGTCAAATATTCGGTATTTAAGAAGATAGATTATAGATTGTAAGTTAGTTATCAACTCACCATCCGATATGGCCTATGTTAGGTCGTCAAAGTTAAAGATAAATTATTGTGGAAATCTAAACCGCAGTTTAAATTTAATTTTAATATAGATTTTCATCAAGTAAAGGCCGAATCAATCAACTATTTAAACGAGTATATTTGAAAATTATACTCATTTCCTAAAATTACATAACTTTTCAAGATAGAAAATAAGATATGCTCGGAAGAAATAATCTCAGATCGGTTAAATAGAATATTAGCATAACTATTTGGCAACAAAAAATTATCAAAAAATACGTTCTGTAGGAGACAGTCGGTTATTGTATTAATTTTAAGACTATTCACTATTTTCAACAATAGGCCTCTTCGCTAAGCGATATCTATGGAAATTATTGGTAAAGTATAGCCCGGCGCACAGACGGAAAAAACGTGTCTTTGTTAGAAAAAAATCTGCAGACAGTAGATATATCAATCAATTTAAATTTTAAAAAATGGGAAATACCCTTAAGACATTGTACTTTAGAGTAATGCTGCTGGCTTTGAGTTAACCTAACCTAAAAATCACAGATGTTTCTCTTTATTCCACGTTTTCCTCTTTGGTCAAGAGTCACAAGCAAACGAAGTAGTGTTCATGTAGATTGGATACCAAACTCATTTTCATGGGATCATAGTTTTTTTAATCGTTTTAAGCGTATGAATCCTTTTAAGGGGTTAAATAGGAGTTCAAGATTTAGGGTGGTGAAAATTCGAGATTCAAGTGAAATAAAGTTTAAGTAATTAAATGTTGTTCTTCGGGGTTTTATTGATGCTGATCTCATCTTTAATCTCACTCGAATCATATCTAATCGATCGTTCATAGAAACAGGGGTTGATCATTAGATCATTAGAATATCGTAAATATTAATTTGCGATGTTCCAAATACTCACTCGTACTTGTAGGTTGGTTTAACTCAAAGCCACTTTGCCGCAGCATTACTCTTAAGTACACTGCCTTAATGGTATTTTCCATTTTTGTAAATTTCAATTGATTGATATATCTACTTAGAACAGGCAAATTAGCCGTTTAGGGTAACAAAAATTAATAAAAGGATCATCTCTGGAATTTAATTAGGTGATAACCTGGAGAATGAGATGATGCATTCTTTGCACTTGGAAAATTTTAAAAAATTTGGAAAAAGTTTTTGGTTTTCGTTTTTTTTGTTCTAGCGGCCAAACCAGTGAAAATGTTTATGTTTGTGTTTATGTTTATTTTTATTGTTCATAATTCTACATAAATTCTACAAAATATTTCTTAAACATAGAGAAAAAAGTTTCCAACAAAAGTTGTAGCTCGTCTCTTTCTCTACAAAAAAGATCTTTACAAATTTTTGTCTTACTTAAGCCGTTTAGTAGAAAAATCGAATTTTCCACTTATAGTTTTAAGCCGCTTCGAAATGCCCGAAAAATAAGAAGAGTTTCATACGACCGGGGTCATCGATCGATAATTCTTACTATTCAGAGCCCCTAAAAAAATGAAAATGACCTAAAATGTAGAGAAAAGTCTCAGCTTTAATGTGGAACTAATCAGAAAATTGGCTCAGTAAACTTTATACAGTTGATCCAAATTTTGGAATTTAATTCGCTATATCTTAATTAATAATAATAGCACAGTGTTAATTACTTCCACATCCACGTAGTGGATTGGAAGTATAGTAATCGTAAAAAAATTTTCAAAAATTTTTTTCATTGAAATCGGTTTAGAATGTCATGAAACGTCGAGATTTTAAATTTGAGAGAAAAAAAATTTTCTGTCTGTCTGTCGGTCTGTCTGTCTGTAACTTTTTTTTTGTCCGCACGCTTTCTCCGGAACGGTTTAAGATATTGACTTGAAATTTTCTACACGTATATATTACAATGAGATCTGGAACTGGATTGTTTTTTGAAGATATCCGGTGAAGGGTTGGGGGGTAAATAGAGGTAAATATGGGGAAATATGTAAAGCAAGCTGGTAAGAGTACAGAAACTTGAAATTTGATGTATATACTACAAGCCAAGGCCTAAGATTTTTTTATAATGTTCTTCAACCCCCACACCACCCCTTCTTCATTATTAAAGGGGTTGCTAAAATAAAATTAAGATATTCATTTGAAATTTGGTAAACGTATGTATTATAACGACATCTGGAACTAGATTATATTTTGAAATGATTCCGTTGAGGGGTTGGGGGTTAAATAGGGGTAAATAGGGGAAAATAAGTAAAGCAAGCTGGTAAGAGTACAAAAACTTGAAATTCGGTGTATGTGCTAGAAGCCAAGGTCTCAGATTAGTTACATTATTTTTCAACCCCCACCACCCCTACTCCATTATTAAAGGGGTTGATAAAATAAAATTGAAATATTCACTTGAAATTTGGTACACGTATGCATTATAACGACATCTGGAATTTGATTATATTTTGAGAAGCTACCGTTGAAGGGTTGGGGGTTAAATATAGTAAAATAAGGGAAAATGTGTAAAGCAAGCTGGCATGAGTACAGAAACTTGAAATTCAGTGTATGTACTAGAGGTGAAAGAATCAATTTTTTTTTAAATATTTTTCAACCCCCCCACCACCCCTACTAAATTATTAAAGGGGTTGATAAAATAAAATTGAGATATTCATTTGAAATTTTGTCCACGTATGTATTATAACGACATCTGGAAATAGATTATATTTTGAGATGATTCCGTTGAAGGGTTGGGGGTTAAATAGGGGTAAATAAGGGAAAAGTAAAGCAAGCTGGTAAGAGTACAAAAACTTGAAATTCGGTGTATGTACTAGAAGCCAAGGTCTCAGATTATTTGTAATATTTTTCAACCCCCACCACCCCTACTCCATTATTAAAAGGGTTGATAAAATGAAACTGAAATATTTACTTGAAATTTGGTGCACGTATGTATCATGACGACATCTTCAACTAGATTATATTTGGAAAAGCTTCCGTCGAAGGGTTGGGGGTTAAATAGGAGAAAATAAGTAAAGCAAGCTGGTATAAGTACAGAAACTTGAAATTCAGTGTATGTACTAGAAGCTAAAGACTCAAAATTTTTATAATATTTTTCAACTCCCCCACCACCCCTACTCCATCATTAAAAGGGGTTGATATATTCACTTGAAATTTGTATTATAACGACATCTGGAACTAGATTATATTTTAAGATGATTCCGTTGAAGGGTTGAGGGTTGAATAAAAGTAAATAGGGGAAAATAAGTAAATCATGCTGGTAAGAGTACATAAATATGGGATTTGGTGTATATACTAGAAACCAAGGCCCCAGATTTCTTTCTAGTATATTTCAAACACCACCATCTCCCCTCGATTATTAATGTGTTTGATAACATATAATTGAGATATTTACTTGAAAGTTAGTACACGGATGTATTGTAATGACATCTGATTGAGATGATTCCATTGAAGGAGTGGGTCGTGGTAGGTTGTGAATAGGGGAAAATAAGTAGGGTAAACTAAAAACTTCATTTTTAACGTATTTGGTAGAAACCAACGCCTCAAACTTTTCTGACATCTGCTCCAAATATTTTTAAAATTCTATGACCATAAACTTTGACATACTAGAGTGCAAATTTAGTCAAGATGTTTCCTTTAAAGTGACTTTGATGAAAAATCTGGATGTGGAAGTAGTAGGCAGCGGTTTTTTTGAATTATGAGTACAATGAAACATATTCTTTCGAATGACTTTAGAGTTTTTTAAATGCGTGCAGTACTTTTTGAGTTTGTCTACATTATTCATACACGTTCAGAAAATTCACAATTATACAGTAAAACATATACAACTTATTTGTTTCTTCACATTCTTCAATGAAATGTTCGCGAAGTATAGATTAAAGTGCATGGAATCGAATCCATGCAGTGAAAAAGCACCCATTGTTACAGGAGAAATAGGCAGGATGCATAAAACTCAAAGATATGAATAAATCAATTCTATAAAGTTTACTAAGCCATTTTCTTACACTTTTTTCTCTATGATAAAAATGTGAATGAATTTTGTGATTAGTTCCACATTAAAGCTGAGACTTTTCTCTACATTGTATGTTGTTTTAATTTTTTAGCGACTCTGAATAGTAAGAATTATCGATCGATGTGTCCGGTCGTACGAAACTCCCAGAGAATTCTCATTTTCCGCTCATTTCGGAGCGGTTCAAAACTATAAGTGGAAAACTGGATTTATCTCCTAAACGGCTTAAGTAAAACAAAAATTGAACAAATTTTGTTGAACACTTTTTTCTGTATTTTCATTATTTTAGCCGTTAAAGCAAAAAAAACCAAAAACCAAAAAGTTATTCAAAATTTTTTTCAATTTTCCCGGAACTTGGAAGTGCAAAGAATGCATCATTCCATTCTACAGGTTGTTACCTGCTTAAATCCCGAAGATGATCCTTTTATTAATTTTGGCGAGGTTTTTACAAAATTTTCTCTTCATTGCCTGTACTAACTGTCGGCCAATTTTGTTAAAAAAAAAGGCACATTTCGTTGGCGTCGCGGTGCGCGCTGATCCCATATTAGTTTCATCAAACCATGACTTTAGTCGATCTTAGCTTATAATACAGATATTTATGTTATGAGCGGAGCACAGACTACACAGGCACATGAGCATTCCCAAGTAAGCGAAATCCTCATCGAGGTCGTCTCAATGCCGTGGGTGCATAAAATAAAAATTAACGGTTTAAATTCACTTTCATTTGACATTAGGCTATCTTATAAACACACTGAATTTAGTTCATTTAAATTACAGCATAAGTGTTCTTATTTCATTGCAGTAAGAATAAGAACCGCTGCCTAAGCAATCACTACTTCCACATCCAGATTCTTCATCAAAGTCACTTTAAAGGAAACATCTTGACTAGATTTGCACTCTAGTATGTGAAAATTATTGGTCATAAAATTTTAATAATAGTTGGAGAAGATGTCATAAAAAAGTTTGAGGCGTTGGTTTCTACGAAATACGTTAAAAATGAAGTTTTTAGTTTACCCTACTTATTTTCCCCTATTCACAACCTACCACGATCCACCCCTTCAAAGGAATCATCTCAATCAGATATCATTACAATACATCCGTGTACTAACTTTCAAGTAAATATCTCAATTTTATGTTATCAAACCCATTAATAATGGAGCGGAGAGGGTGGTGTTTGAAAAATCTGGGGCCTTGGTTTCTAGTATATACACCAAATCCCATATTTATGTATTCTTACCAGCATGATATACTTATTTTCCTCTATTTACTGCTATTCAACCATCAACCCTTCAACGGAATCATCTCAAAATATAATCTAGTTCCAGATGTCGTTATAATACATACGTGTCCCAAATTTCAAGTGAATGTCTCGATTTCATTTTATCAACCCCTTTAATAATGGATTAAAGGTGGTGGGGGTTGAAAAATATTACTAAAAAAATATGAGGCCTTGGCTTCTAGGACATACGCCGAATTTCAAGTTTCTGTACCTTTACCAGCTTGCTTTACTTATTTTTTCCCTATTTACCACCAATTACCCCCACTCGTTCAACGCAATCATGTCAAAATATATTCCTGTCTAAGATATCGTTATACGTGTAACAAATTCCAAGAGAAAATCTAAATTTAATTTTATCAACTCTTTTAATAAGGGAGTGGGGGTGATGGGGGTATGGAAAATATTATGGAAAAATCTGAGGCAATCGCCTCTAGTATATACACCAAATCTGAAATTTATGTACTCTTACCAGCTATTCAACCCTCAACCCTTCAACGGAATCATCTTAAAATATAATCTAGTACCAGATGTCGTTATAATACATACGTGTCCCAAATTTCAAGTGAATATCACGATTTCTATCAACCCCTTTAATAATGTATTAAGGGTGGCGGGGGGTTGAAAAATATTTTTTTAAATTGAGTCTTTAACTTCTAGTACATACACTGAATTTCAAGTTTCTGTACTCATACTAGCTTGCTTTACTTATTTTCCCCTATTTTACCATATTTAACCTCCAACCCTTCAACGGTAGCTTCTCAAAATATAATCTAATTCCAGATGTCGTTATAATACATACGTGTACCAAAATTTCAAGTGAATATTTCAATTTTATTTTATCAATAATTATCAATCAAGGAGTAGGGGTGGTGGGGGCTGAAAAATAATATAACTAATCTGAGACCTTGGCTTCTAGCACATACATCTAATTTCAAGTTTCTGTACTCTTACCAGTTTGTTTTACTTATTTTCTCACATTTACTCCTATTTACCCCCCAACCCTTCACCGGATATCTTCAAAAAACAATCCAGTTCCAGATCTCATTATAATATATACGTGTACAAAATTTCAAGTCAATGTCTTAAACCATTCTGGAGAAAGCGTGCGGACAAAAAAAGTTAGACAGACCGACAGACAGACAAAAATTTTTGTTTCGCTCAAATTTAAAATCTCGATGTTTTATGACATTCTAAACCGATTTCAAGAAAAAAAAAAATTTGAAATTTTTTTTACGATTACCTACTATACTTCCAATCCACTACGTGGATGCGGAAGTAAAATACAATATTTTACACATTTAACATAATTGGATAATAATTAATATGTCTACTTTTTAGAAATTGTAAAAAGATTGATATCATTTCGGATTCAAGAACTGCAATTAATATTTGTGATACTACAGATTTATCATATTTAAATAAAAATATGCCAATGTAAAATTGTGTATTGGAATAAAGAATGTAACAAAAGTTGTTAACTTAAACAACATGAGTGTTACATAAAATAGGAGAATATCTTTATCTAAACTAGAAAATTAAACGTGTTCATAAGATGAATCTATATTTACTACAAACAATTCCATCTGTTCCACTATGTTATCCAATTTGTACATATTTTCTTTTACTATTATTACGTATTCCACGGATTTCGCCCAATTTTTGTATTAAAACTTGGTTTAATTTTATATAATACAAATATATCCTAAAAAAATACACTTTTTTATTACTTTTATTACGTTTACAACCTATTTCCCGTATCTCGTAAGAAATGTTTCCTGTGTAAACTTAGCTTGCAATAGTACCAATCAGAGACAAGGACACACGTTCCCTATCTTTATAAGCACAACATTCTAAACTGAGATAAACCATAGTACAAGGGGTTCCAAAATAATTTAGGTTCTGGCGGAGTCGCCAGGAACAACGAACAATCTTATTGATGTCTAACAATTAATGAATTAATTATTAGATATTTTCCAAGAGGCGGATACTACATCAGATATAAAAAAATTGGGGATTCAAAACGGTGAATCTACTACGGTTGCCACAATTGTATAACTTTTGCAAATCACATGGAATTGAGCTACTAAAGAGGACTAATTTTTTTTCCATTGAACCGTCGTTAAGGAAATCGTCACAAAATTCACTGTCGTTCGGTTAATTGAACCTAATATCGATTTTCAGGGCGGTGTAAAAATAAAAAACCGCTGTCTAAGGAATCACTACTTCCACATCCAGGTTTTTCATCCAAGTTACTTTAAAAGAAACGTCTTAACTAGATTTGCACTCTAGTATGTGGAAATTATTGATCATAGTATTTTAATAATATTTGAGACAAATATCATAGAAAAGATTGAGACGTTGGTGTCTACCATATACGTTAAAAATGAAGTTTCTCGTTTACGCTACTTATTTTCGCCTATTCACAACCCTTCAATGGAATCATCTCAATCAGATGTGGTACTAACTTTCAAGTGAATATATTAATTTTATGTTAACAATCCCATTAATAATGGAGTGAAGGTGTTGGGGTTTGAAAAATATTAGAAAGAAATTTGAGGCCCTGGTATCTAGTATATACACCAAATCCCAAATTTCTATACTCTTACCAGCTTGATTTACTTATTTTCCCCTATTTACTCCTATTCAACCCTCAACCCTTCAACGGAATCATCTCAAAATATAATCTAGTTCCGAATGTCGTTATAGTACATACGTCTACCAAATTTCAAGTGAAGATCTAAATTTAATTTCATCAACTCTTTCAATAAGGGAGAAGGTGGGTGGTGGGATGGAAAATATTACAAAAAAACATGAGGCCTTCGCTTCTAGTATATACACCAAATTCCCTATCTGCCCCTATTTAACCCACAACCCTTCAACGGAATCGTCTCAAAATATAATCTAGTTCCCGATGTCGTTATAATACGTACGTGTACCAAATTTCAAGTCAATATCTCAATTTTATTTTATCAACCCCTTTAATAATGGAGTAGAGGTGGTGGGGGGGTTGAGAAATATTGTAAAGAAATCTGAGGCCATGGTTTCCGGTACATACACCGACTTTCAAGTTTTTGTACTCATACCAGCTGGCTTTACCTATTTTCCCCTATTGAACCATATTTAACACGATTTAACCCCCAACCCTTCAATTGAATCATCTCAAAATATAATCTAGCTCCAGATGTCGTTATATTACATACGTGTACCAAATTTCAAGTGAATGTCTCAATTTTATTTTATCAACCCCTTTAATAATAGATGGTGTTATAATACATAAGTGTACCAAATTTCAAATGAATATCTCAATTTAATTTTATCAGCCCCTTTAATAATGGAGTAGGGGTGGTGGGGGGGGGGGCAAAATTTTATAAAAAACTTTGGGGCCTTGGCTTGTAGTACATACATCGAATTTCAAGTTTCTGTGCTCTTACCAGCTTGCTTTACATATTTCTCTCTATTTACCCCTATTTAACCCCCAACCCTTCACTGGATATCTTCAAAAAACAATCCAGTTCCAGATCGCTTTATAATATATACGTGTACAAAATTTCAAGTCAATATCTTAAACCGTTCCGGAGAAAACGTGCGGACAAAAAAAAGTTGCAGACAGACCGACCGACCGACAGACAGAACATTTTTTTTCGCTCAAATTTAACATCTTGACATTTCATGGTATTCTAAACCTATTTCAAGAAAGAAAAATTTTTAAAATTTTTTTGCGATTGCTATACTTCCAATCCACTACGTGGATGTGAAAGTAAAACAACTAAATCGAACGAATTTTTAATTGACCTCAAAATCGATATTAGATTACCATTGACCAAACGACGGTGACATTTTATTTCATAAGTTTTAGTGACCGTTTTTTATAAATTTGATTCAATTTTTTCCAAAACATTTTATTAGTAAAAATGTATTGAGTTTTAAATTCCACGTTATTGTGGTTATGAGAATAAAGAATTTTTCCAACATCCCCATCAAAGTGTTTTTGTCAGTCGATTCACCGTAATTGCGCGGATATTAGACACTTTTCTCAAATGATCACCCCAAATCGGCAATATTGAAGTATTACTCATAGCATACCGTTTATTTGGTCGTCTTAAGGGTGGGCACGTGCAGAGAGATAATAAGAATTGACAGAACTTCCCCTGGGCTAGAGGGTTGGTTGGAGAGTATTTAGTATTTTACTGCAGATTTAATATTTCTATGAAGTAACTAACTCTCTTATATAAAAGCCACATTATACAAGTTGGTATAAAATAAGACATTTTCTCTGAAATATAAGACGTTAAATTCGGATAAATCAGATTTGCAGGTATCTGTATTTTATTTGCAATAGATAAAACATTTTCTTGTCTACTAAGGTTTGATAAAAATAATAATAATACTTAGAGCAACGGTGAAACTGAAAAAAAATAAAAAATAAAATATAACGTGGAGTGAGACAGATCCAGAAGAATTAGACAGGTTAACACGGTGAATGCTAACTAAGTTCCGATTTTCACATCCAAAATATTTTATAGAGTACTTAAATCTAGCCCACAGCGAAGCAGGTCACGACCTCAGAACTTTAATAGACTATGTAGAAGTTAAGAATTTAGAATAAGGGAATAAATATTTCCACAGACATGACCATCAATAAATTCAAACAATTGTCGAGACTGACCGTTTATACACTCCACTTAATCTCATCGAGTTTCACTTAAGATCTAAAGCCGTTAGAACATATTCCTGGAAAAAGAATATTCTTAAGTACCCGCTGCAGCTGTTTGTTGATAGTATTGATAAACCTGCGCCTTTTCATTTCCTGAAACAAGGCACTCTTTATCCTGAGACTGAAGGGTTTATAATAGCAATACAAGACAAAGTAATGAGAATAAGAAACTATGAAAGAAACATCTTGAAATTTAACGTCACCGATAAATGCGAAAAATGTGGTTTACCTGGGAAATCATAGAACTCATCACCGCAGGATGCTCAGTTCTAACTGACACAGACTATCTTTGAATGCATAACCAGATTGCTAAGATCGTCCACTCCCGATTAGCCCTACAGCATAGCTTAATCTTAATCCAGAACAAATATTACCACCTGCTGTGTTAGAGTCAAATCAACATTACCTTATTAGGACCGACCAATTATCACAAATAAAACCGTGGACATTTACTGCCATGATATCTTTCCGATAGAAAAGAATAATAAAAAAGTATGGACAATTGACATCGGCGTACCACTTACTAGTAACCTAGAAAAGACCGAAAGCAAAAAGCGTAAAAAGTATCAGAATCTGGCGATGTCATACATCTATGGAAATTAAACGAAGAGAACATCGTACCGCTCACAATATCTGTAGATGAAATTTTTTCAAAACGTAAGACAACCTTAATTTCACAGGAATACTATGTTCTTTTCTCGACCATACAGAGAGCATCTATCTTATATACATGCCACCTAGTCTGCAAATTCCTATCTCTATAAAATCTATTGGATGAAGTGAATTCTTCCTCAGTTGATTTAACGATCCGATTCGAGTATATAAAAATAAAACATAATTTAAAAAAAATGTATTGTAAAGAACAGAAGTAGTAATGTATAATTTAAAGTAACGATTACTGGGCCAAGGTTCTGTAAAGCCTGCTCTTCTGATCTTTGGAAGGAAATTATGTGTGATGCAGGACTTTCTCTTATTCACGAAGTATTGATAAACGTTTTGTGATTCACGCAATGTCTTAGCTTGTCTCACAATAGTTATTTGTTTAACTAGGCAGCAAAGTAGTAGATTGATTGCCGCGCCGCGACTGATAGTAAGAACTCAGCCAAGGCAGTCAAAGTATTTTGCTGCTGGGTTGAACATATAATTTTTTGCGGATTGTTTAAATATATTCTAAAATAATTAATTTATTACAATTCTCAATCTCTTTATTTTTGTTGTAATAAATTCAATAAAAATTCATTAAAAATCGCAGCTGTTGCTAGTTGGTTACCATAGAAACTTTATATGTCAAACTTTGACAAGTTACAAACGTCTTTGCAGAAAGATATTAGTATATTTTCATCATAAATAGTGATAGTGACCTAGAAATACTTACTCCTTCAGAAATTACAGTAATATAATCAATGTTAGTAGAAAGGTAGGAGAAGAGGAGAAAGGAAGGATCCTTATACAAAATTGTACTCATTTTACTGTAAATGTTAATCATAACTAAATTTCTGTTGGAAATCTTATTTAATTACTGTTTCTTAATAAATATTACCTAAAAGTGTCAAACATTCACTTGTACTGATGACCAATCACTTTCCCTGCCTAGGCAGGAAAGTGAGCACTTTCCTGCCTAGGCAGAGAAAGTGACACTTTGCTGATTGACATAAGTCAGCAGTTAATACTTTGCTGTCAATAATCGAAAAAGATTATTTAATCCTAGCTTAAATCCCCTGAGGACCGTATTACTTGTCGTGTAAACCAAAAAATGAAAACATATTTATCGTTATACAATATATTAGTATGGTATGTTAAAACACCTTTTACTTTGTTTTTTACCACTGAATTTACTGTAACCAAAACGCTACTGCAGTTTCGGCACTTAACGTGTCATTTTCAAACGTTTACAAGTGAATGCGAAAGTACAAAGGTGTGTCACAATATTTAAAGTAATTCACCTAAAAGTACGATTCCATTTTCTCATTTAAAAGGGATTATGAAAATTTACCTACCTTATAAACATGAACGACTAATAGGAATTTGTGAATAAAAAGATTATGAACATTTAAATATATCCAACAGGAGTGTGTAATTTAGATCTAACTGATCATTGAGGATACCGTTATGAGGAATTTGATTAGATTTAAGAATTTCAATAGTAGTACAGTAAAAGTCGACCTTCTCTATAGGGGGTGCTCACAAATAAGTCCCGGCAAGCTGATTTTTTCAGGGTCGATGGAGGGGTGTCTCCCGAGTATCCAACCAAAAAGTCACAGTCCACACCCCTTGTAGGGTGTTGCAATAGGGGTGGTTTCTTTTTTTTTGAAATTTTCTTTTTCCGGCTTGTACATAATAATATTCTCTACAACTTTGCCTAATAAAATTTTTTGGTAACTTTGATTTTTGACGGTCCTGCGCCCATTATATGGGAAAACATTCACCATATTTATTATGGTTCAGGAAATATACAAACAAAAGGCCTAATTCACGATCGTACAAAGACAGTTTTCCCACCATTCGAACCATCCTCTCTTTGAGGAGGGACCGGGTTCGCTTATGGCTTGTGCATGATCATCGTCAGTGAGGTTTAAAATGTCTCAGTTCTCGATCAATTCTGCAAAAACCAGCTATTCAACATTTTGTTTGTATATTTCCTGAACCATAATGAATAAATAATGGGCGCTGGACCGTCAAAAATCAAAGTTACCAAAAAAATGTATTAGGCAAAGTTGTAGAGAATATTATTATGTACAAGCTGGAAAAATAAAATTTCAAAAAAAAGTATAAGAAACCACCCCTATTGCAACACCCTACAAGGGGTGTGGACCATGACTTTTTGGTTGGATACTTGGGAGACACCCCTCCATCGACCCTGAAACAGTCAGCTTGCCGGGAGAATTTTTTTTGATTCCAGTAAATTCAATTTAAAACTTTTCTCTTGTACTTGTAATATATTTAGAATTTCTAAATTTGTAAAATAATGACCTGATTCTAAAAAATGATTTGAAAACGATGACCAGTTAGATCTATATTACACACTTCTGTTTGATGTATTTAAATGTTCATAATCCTCTTATTCACAAATTCCTATTAATCGTTAATGTTTATATGGTAGACAAATTTTCATAATCCCTTTTAAATGAGATTATGGAATCCTACTTTTAGGTAAATTACTTTAAATATTGTTACACACTCTTGTACTCTACCATTCATTTGTGAACGTTTGGCCTCGACAATGAAAAAACTCCAGGTCCAGGAACATAGACTTATGCGCCTCATCTCCGATTCGGGCAGTACACCTCCCTCAAAGATTTACATGATCGTTGCAACGACATAACGCCACCAGCGGACTACATCCGGGAAATCTTCTAAAAAAAATTCTACTCATTTCAATTGGACGACAGTCCGCCAATTCCTATCTCTATAAAATCTATTGGATGAAGCGAATTCTTCCTCAGTTGATTTAACGATCCGATTCGAGTATATAAAAATAAAATATAATTTAAAAAAAAATTATTATAATGAACAGAAGTAGTAATGTATAATTTAAAGTAACGATTACTGGGCAAGGTTCAGTAAAGCCTGCTCTTCTGATCTTTGGAAGGAAATTATGTGTGACGCAGGACTTTCTCTTATTCACGACGTATTGATAAACGTTTTGTGATTCACGCAATGTCATAGCTAGTCTCACAATAGTTATTTGTTTAACTAGGCAGCAAAGTAGTAGATTGATTGCCGCGCCGCGACTGATAGTAAGAACTCAGCCAAGGCAGTTAAAGTATTTTGCTGCTGGGTTGAACATATAATTTTTTGCCGATTGTTTAAATATATTCTAAAATAATTAAATTATTACAATTCTTAATCTCCTTATTTTTGTTGTAATAAATTCAATAAAAATTCATTAAAAGTCGCAGCTGTTGCTAGTTGGTTACCATAGAAACTTTATATGTCAAACTTTGACAAGTTACAAACGTCTTTGCTAATTAACAGAAAGATATATTTTCATCATAAATAGTGATAGTGACCTAGAAATACTTACTCCTTCAGAAATTACAGTAATATAATCAATGTTAGTAGAAAGGTAGGAGAAGAGGAGAAAGGAAGGATCCTTATACAAAATTGTACTCATTTTACTGTAAATGTTAATCATAACTAAATTTCTGTTGGAAATCTTATTTAATTACTGTTTCTTAATAAATGTTACCAAAAAGTGTCAAATATTCACTTGTACTGATGACCAATCACTTTCCCTGCCTAGGCAGGAAAGTGAGCACTTTCCTGCCTAGGCAGAGAAAGTGACACTTTGCTGATTGACATCAGTCAGCAATTAATACTTTGCTGTCAATCATCGAAAAAGATTATTTAATCCTAGCTTAAATCCCCTGAGGACCGTATTACTTGTCGTGTAAACAAAAAAATGAAAACATATTTATCGTTATACAATATATTAGTATGATGTTAAAACACCTTTTACCTTGTTTTTTACCACTGAATTTACTATAACCAAAACGCTACTGCAGTTTCGGCACTTAACGTGTCATTTTCAAACGTTTACAAGTGAATGCGAAAGTACAAAGGTGTGTCACAATATTTAAAGTAATTCACCGAAAAGTACGATTCCATAATCTCATTTAAAAGGGATTATGAAAATTTACTTACCGTATAAACATGAACGACTAATAGGAATTTGTGAATAAAAAGATTATGAACATTTAAATACATCCAACAGGAGTGTGTAATATAGATCTAACTGATCATTGAGGATATCATTATGAGGAATTTGATTAGATTTAAGAATTTCAATAGTAGTAGGGTTGTCTCCCTAGTATCCAACAAAAAGTCACAGTCAACACCCCTTGTAGGATGTTGCAATAGGGGTGGTTTCATTTTTTTTGGAAATTTTCTTTTTCCAGCTTGTACATAATAATATTCTCTACAACTTTGCCTAATAAAAATTTTTGGTAACTTTGATTTTTGACGGCCCTGCGCTCATTATATGGGAAAACATTCACCATATTTATTTGTTTTAATTCAGGAAATGTCCAAACAAAAGGCTGAATATCTGGTTTTTTGCAATGTTGATCGAGACTTGTCTCCTGTGTCTCCAACCAAATAATCGCAGTCCAACCCCTTCGGGGTTTAGCGCAATAGGGATAAGTCTCTTTATTTAAAAATATCCACTTGTAATTAATAAAAGTCACACCGCGTTTCCAGATTGTTTATTTTCTAACATTTAAGTATATATAATAGGGATGTTCAAATGAAATTTTGTGGTACGGCGGTTGAAACAAATGGGATGTAATGTCCAAGTAACTTTGTGTTTTCAGTGATGTGCTTTAGGTGTTAATGTTAATTGTCAATTGAACTCATTTCCGCACCACCCCTGAGGTACAGTTCTGGGCGCGTTTTTTATGTGATTTCCCCAGAAGGCCTAATTCACGAGCGTACAAAGACAGTTTTCCCACCATTCGAACCGTCCTCTCTTTGAGGAGGGACCGGGTTCGCTTATGGCTTGTGCATGATCATCGTCAGTGAGGTTTAAAATGTCTCAGTTCTCGATCAACCCTGCAAAAACCAGCTATTCGGCCTTTTGTTTGTATATTTCCTAAACCATAATAAATAAATAATGGGCGCTGGACCGTCAAAAATCAAAGTTACCAAAAAAATTTATTAGGCAAAGTTGTAGAGAATATTATTATGTACAAGCTGGAAAAATGAAATTTCAAAAAAAAAG
The DNA here is from genome assembly GCA_963583905.1 of Stenurella melanura. NCBI lineage: Eukaryota > Metazoa > Arthropoda > Insecta > Coleoptera > Cerambycidae > Stenurella > Stenurella melanura. Next base: position 89,793,978 of record OY757309.1, read on the forward strand.
TATAAGAAACCACCCCTATTGCAACACCCTACAAGGGGTGTGGACTATGACTTTTTGGTTCGATACTTGGGAGACACCCCTCCATCGACCCTGAAAAAATCAGCTTGCCGGGAGAAATTTTTTTGATTCCAGTAAGTTCAATTAAAAACTTTTCTCTTGTATTTGTAATATATTTAGAATTTCTAAATTTGGAAAAGAATGACCGGATTCTAAAAAATGATTTGAAAACGATGACCAGTTAGATCTATATTACACACCTCTGTTTGATGTATTTAAATGTTCATAATCCTCTTATTCACAAAATCCTATTAATTGTTAATGTTTATATGGTAGATAAATTTTGATAATCTCTTTTAAAAGAGGTTATGGAATCCTACTTTTAGGTAAATTACTTTAAATATTGTTACACACTATTGTACTCTACCATTCACTTGTGAACGTTTGGCCACGACAATGAAAAAACTCCAGGTCCAGGAACATAGACTTATGCGCCTCATCTCTGATTGGGGCAGTACACCTCCCTCAAAGATTTACATGATAGTTGCAACGACATAACGCCACCAGCGGACTACATCCGGGAAATCTTTTTAAAAAAATTCTACTCATTTCAATTGGACGATAGTCCGCTAACACGCAACATAACCCAAATCAAAATGCATAATGCTCCCTTTCAGATAAAACACCCCCTACCATACTAGGTGTTACCTATCTTCCGGCAGCCTTTATAGCCACATTTTTCCTAACTATAACTGGCTCTCACCCTATACTTCGCCTTCCCCCACCTATCAATTACTATCCTTTTCTTTCATTTTTCTGTTTGTCATGTTGTTTCATCGTTTTTGTCTTTTTTGTCCTGTCCTATTTTGTTCCAAATTCATTTTAGACCGACAAAATTCCTTAAAAATTGTAACTGTTAAAAATCCTAACTTTTTGCCTTCCCTACCTTTTTAACGGCGGGTAAACCGTTGGGACCCCAATTGCGGATTTTTTCGTTGAACTTTTCCCCGTACCAGCAACCAAAATTGAATCAGTGTTTTGTGCTCTAGTTTTTATTGTGTTAATGTTAAGAATTTTAAGCCTGCTGCGCAGACATAGCGTATTTTTAATGTTCATTTTAGGCCGCCATTGGCGGCAGGAGTTTTAACTTGTTTGTTCATTTTATTAAGTCGATTCGGTCGCGATCCGCCCAACCCTACGTACTCCATGGCGCTACGCAACGTGGTTGTCTGGTTGGCTCCGGATCGCGATCCGGGGAGGCAATGTTGTATTGTTGAATTTTAATAAATTGTTTGATGAATGATGATGAAATGTGGGCGTTTGAAAATGGAACGTTAAATGCCGAAACTGCAATAACGTTTTGGTTACAGTAAATTCAGTGATAAAAAACAGAGTAAAAAGTGTTTTAACAGATCATAATGATTGATTATCACAAAATAACAGCTTCGACTATTCAATTTTTGAATATATTACTACTTACTTTCAATGAGTACCGGTTTTATTTTTGTATCTGATTAATATTTTATTCGCTATTTCTTTGTTTTCAGATATTACGTTTAGCTATTAATCGTGTACTGTACGTCGCGTCTCATTAATGGCAATAAGCAAGGATTATTATTGCTGTAGCGCTTCCCAATAAAAGCTGCCGCTTAAGGGATTGTCCTGTAGGATGAGTGAGAGAGTGTAGTTGACAACAAAACACCGCTTAGGCCGACGTCTCAACTTCTTAATGGGAATGAATATGTGACCATAATAGAGTTTATTTCGCTTAATAAATTGTTGTTTAATTCGAGTTCCTAAGCAAAATTTGGTGTTAATTGAAATGCATTCTTCTACTAAATTTGCAATTTACAGAGTAAATGCGAAGTAAATGTTCTGAATTGTTTAATTAACAAAATAGATTAGGAGGTAGTGACTTACTGTTAAATTGCTGTCCTGAAAAGTAACATACATAACGTTCCGCGATAATGGTATATTTGGAACAATTTTCTGAAATAACCTGAAACTAACTGGTGCTTTAGAAAAGACTTTCTTTACGTTAGATATCAATTTATCAACATTAGGATGGGACCCCCCTTGATGGTCTTAGCAATTATATAAACCCGATGTGTTAAACATATCATCTACTACTTTATCGCCTCATGATTGACCTTGTTTCATAAATTTCAAGTCAGATTTGAAATCATCTGGTAATTGAGGCCCATGAGAGCACATTAAATAGAGAAATTCAAGTGATTGTTCTACGAGGAAGCACTTACTTGAGAAAGCTGAACAAAATTCAGTTTCAAAAATAAAAAAAGCTATAGTAACTTTTGGGTAGAGGAGCTCTTGAGCAAACGACGAGCCCCATCTTACCGTCGCTTTATGATAGACACTCTCCGCCATTGCAGTAAAAAAAAAAAGTTGACCTTGAGTGACCTTTAAATTTATTACCTCCTGAAAATTTCATATCGTGATATAGATGATTTCCAAATATTGTGATATTTTTATGCGAACCATTTTTCCTGAAATGTAATTTTGAGAAAATCGGCCGTCTTCAGATTTTTAAACAACGGTCAGTCAATATTAAATTTCAAAAATACTGTAAAAGTAAAAATGATTATTTTATGTGGAGATATTAACATCAATGTTCTATCTTCCTCATCCTCCCATTATTAACAAACCAACCAGATATGGTGAAATATTATAAAAAATCTGAGGCCTTGACTTCAGCAGTAAAACCAAATCCCAAAATGTTGTACTCTGACCACCGTTCCAGAGATATCGTGCGGACAAAAAAAGTTACATACCGAAAGACAGAAATTTTTTTTCGCTCAAATTTAAAATCTCAACGTTTCGTGACATTCTAACCTATTACAAGAAAAACAATTTTGAAATTTTTTTTACGACTACTATACTTCCAATCCACTACGTGGATGTGAAAGTAAAACTATGTAATATCCCATATGGTTATGGAGATAATGGAAAAATTTGTTCATAAAAGAATATTTAGTGAAAAGAACTATAGTATATTTATAAATTACCTAAGTACAGAAACATTGGCTGAAATTTATCAATGAACAGTTGCTGAAGGTTTTACAATATTTTGTGAAACAATGAAATACTACTTTGAGTTGTCTTTTCCTGTCACTAAAGTTAAAACTAATTATAATAAAAAATACTGGTTAACACAGGGTATAAAAATTTCATCGAAACAATTAAAAATTTAATATGAAATAAAAATTGGAACAAAAAATATGGCTGATATTAAACATTACAGGAAGTATAAGAAAATATATAAAATAATTTTAGCAGTTGCTAAAAAATTGCAGAATAAGTTCTATGTGAAAATAGTGTTAGTAAACTTGTAAAATATGATAAAAAGATAACAAAGCCGGTCAAAATCGCAAATAATTTTAATGAATTATTCGTAAATATACCTGAAAAACTACATGTAAAATTAAAAAACTAAAAGTTGACAACAATTTTAAATGCAGTAAGAATTATTTCCCTATGTTTCTAGAGCCAGTTACAGAGAATGCAGTTTTTAATGCAATCATGAAAATAGAAAATTCAAATGCAACTGATCTCGATGGTATTTCAACAAATATTTAAAAAAATCTGTTAATTTCATAGTCCATCTGCTTACCTTTTAAATTTTTTTTCCTGGAATCTGGTATTCATCCTAACATATTTAAAACAGCAACAGTAATACCACTTTTTTAAAAAGCAGATAAAGTAAATATGGAAAATTATGGTCCAATATCATTGCTGTATGCTGTGTCGAAAATATTAGAAAAAATTGTATTTAATCAAATAAAACACTGTATCTCCGACATACTAAGGCCAGCTCAACATGGTTTTAAAAAATAAAACCTCAGTAGAGACCATCGAAGGGCCTTTTCATTGACCTTAGCAAAGCTTTCGACTTAGTCGGCCATGATTTGCTCAGGAAAACGCTTATGGTGTATGGTTTTTGGGGCAAGATAAGTGAAAGGTTACCTTCATATCCATCTCTCTGAAATCAAGTAGTGGAAGCAAATAGCGCCAGGTACGAGAAATTAAATATCAAAATAGATGTACCACAGGGGTCTACATTGGGGCCGGTATTATTTTTAATATTTCTGAATGACTTATCAGAACTGTTCCCTCTTAATAATTTGACGATGTTTGTGGATGACAATACACTGCTCTGTACTGGTTTGACAAAAATAGATGTAAAAGAAATGTAAAATATGATTAATACTTTTATTACATGGTTTAAAGGCAATAAACTGTATTGAAATTAGTCTAAAACTGTATTTATGAATTTCACACTCAGAATGCACAACCGACGAAAGTTATCTCTTAAAAGTGGACCATAGATCGATTGAACAGGTAAATGTAACAAAATTTTAAGGGGTTTATATTGATAACAGACTAACTTGGGAAGATCGTATTGAAAATTTGTCAAGAGTTATGTTCGCTCTCTTTTGCTTTTTATAGATTAAGTAATATTACAAACCAGAAAGTGATGCTGCCGTTTCAACATGCCCGAGTTATGTCAGGGGTAAGCTATGGAATAACTTTTTGGGGTTAATTTAGATATTTTAACAATATTTATTTTGCAATGTCAGAATATTTGAATTATTAATCATTTCTCATGTTAAATACTTCATTTTCTTGTACTATTTACTACTAGCTTTATCTTAACTTGTCCTATACTGTGCATTATGGCCTACTGGACAATAAAGCTTACTTTATTTTATCTGCGTAACTATGCTCTTTAGAAATTTAATAAACATTTAATATTGTCATCTAGTAGATTTCCATGAACTGTGAAACACATATGAACCATTTTTTGTGAAACGTATAGTTTTCAAGAAAATCGACAGTTTCCAAACTTTTGGAATATTATATTTGTATAAAAGCCATCTCTCGAATACTTGTAAGTTTAATTTATATTGTTCCCTGAATAACAATTTTATTATAGTATTCATTATTAGTTTTCTTCTATATGAATTTCTGTTGGGTAAATAGGTAGAATTAAAATAGCATTTATTATTATCAACTTGAAAGGATAATAAAAATATTCAACAACTGTTGGCAATATAGAACGTTTAGTTGTTTTCAAAATAAATGAACTCTCTCACTAAATGCCTGGCATTTCTCGCCTTACATTCTAGATAAGAGAAAGGTCCAGGAACAAACTGTTGCTGGACAAACAAAAAGTTGCTTATTACTTTTTTCGCCTCATTGTTACTACCAGACACGAGCAGGAACATTATATAGAAAATGTGATTTGAAAGACGTGCTCCTAAGTGTTTGCAGTGCAGAAGAAATTGCAAACTTATTTCCTTTTAACATCAATTTCGTCGGTGAGTGTGGGAGAAGTGCGACGGAAACACTTTTCTTTCATACATTCATTCAGAGAAAATCAAGATAAGTGTCGCAGCTCAGACGGTGACAGTTTAATCGAAGCGAACAAAGCGCTTGCCCATTCTATACGAGATATGAGAAATATGACACGATGGACACTTATTTACACTTTGTCATTTCCCGTTGATACATTTAGCGTCAATTTCTCTATAGGAGCTGTCAATATCATGTTTCTCTAACCTATGCCGGTAAAAAGTAATCTAAACTGTGTCCGCTGAAGTCTGCAAACCATTTTATAAGATGTTACTTTTAAGCTATACGAGAAACTCTGCTGGAGGCACGTACTTATTATCTTTTTATAATTTTCGTTACATACTGTTGTACTGCGAACGACGATTTTAGTTAAAAAAAAATATTTAAAGCAAAGCTTTTATTTTAAAAAATGCCCTAAAAGTAATAATAATAATAATAATTATAATAATTTATTTATTATCTAGTAAGCCATACAAATGGATTGGAATCGTCATACAAATGCATTTTAGTACAATAGTATACTTACATATACAGAAGTAACGACAATAAGCACATAACGTATTACATTAAAAGATACACATAATAAAATAAATAAAATAGAATTAACAAGTACTAATTGACTAGATGGCGCAATTTAAGTATTCCTGGATGCTGTAAAAGCAATTCTGTTGTAGGACTTTTTTTATCTTATATTTGAAGGCATTGAAGTTGCTAGTATCAGTTATGTGCCTGGGCAACTTGTTATATAATGAAATGCCAGAGTGGGTAGGCGATCTTTCATATAGAGTCGTACTATGAGGGCTGCTTTTGAGCAGATGCCCGTGTCTTGTGGGATAACGATGTTGTTCAGAGGTAGTTGTGAATTTGGCTATGTTTTTCCTTATGTATAATAGTGTTTTATAAATGTATACACAGGGTACAGTCATTAGTTTGTATTTAACAAAATATTGGCGGCAGGATTCCCTACAAGGGATATTGAACATTAGCCTCATGATCCTTTTTTGCAGCACTAATACTCGATTTGCGTTATGAGTTTTCCCCCATAGTACGATGTTGTATGAGATGTGTGCATAACAGAGGCTGTAGTAGGTGCTGATAAGTGTTTGTTCGTCAAAACTATCTTTTAAATTTAGAATGGCAAAGTAAGAAGACCTAAGCCTGTTGCATAAGATGTCGATACATGTATTCCAGGAGAGGTTTGAATCAATTGTTGTGCCTAAATATTTAACACTATCAGAGAGAGGGATTTTAGAGCCATTTATTTCAATGTTTATATGCTCTATGGGACGTCTGTTATAAAAATTAACACATACAGTTTTTTCAGTATTTAGCAAGAGCCTTTTACCCTGGCACCATGTTATGAATTCTTGCATGATGGTATTTATTTGTTGTTGCAGTTGTGCAGGGTCTGGTGCTGTCACTAATATTGCCGTATCATCGGCAAACATTATGATTTGGCCCCAGGTAATATTATTTGGAAGATTATTTACGAAAAGTAAGAACAACAGTGGCCCTATAACCGAACCCTGAACAACTCCAAGATCGATGTTATATGGATTTGATTTAGAGCCGTTGGCACTTACTATGATTTTTCTGTTGTTAACATATGATAATATGAGGCGTGATATATTTCCTCTGATACCAGCTTCCTCGATAGTTTTATAGAGTAAGTTTGGATCTATACTGTCAAATGCAATGCTTAGATCAAAAAACAATCCTACAACAAAATGGCCCTTATCAATTTCTTCATGTATAAAATCCAGACACTCGATGCAAGCAGATTCAGTCGATTTCTCCGACATAAAACCATGTTGAGCACTTGTTACAATTTTATATTTGTTATCAAATTTCAATATTCGTTTACAAATAATTTATTCAAATATTTTAGAGAATCCACTCAGTATGGCTATAGAGGTCGGTAGTTTTCAATGTTACCTGAATCGTTTCGTTTGTACACTGATATAACATTTGCAACTTTTAGTGTGTCGGGAAATATGCCTTTTTCTATAGACAGGTTAAATAGGTACACTAGCGGGACCAAGATAGCACGAGATATATGTTTTACAATACGCACCGAAATTTCATCACAACCAGTTGATTTTTTGTTTTTCAATTCCCGTATGCCACTTTCTATTTCATTCTCGTCAATAGGAGCCATGAACATGGAGTTTGGTAGTGCGAGTGAGTTACTGTGTTTATTTTCTGTACAGTCAATACTTGTGTTACCATAAATCGAATTTAATCGTGTGGTAGCGTTAGTAGAGAAGTATTCTCCGAATGCATGTGCAACAGTTTTGGGATCGTTGGTTTGCACTCCTTTGTCGGATTTTATGCTAATTCTAACGTCCTTGTTTTTATTTCGTCCAAGCTTATCATTTACCAGTTGCCATATCATTTTTTGCTTGTATGAAGAGTTTTGAATTTTACAAACTTTGCTAAAGTCATTGAGAAAATTATTAAAGTCAGACTAAATGAATTCCTCGAAGAAATACAAGATTCTTTCAGACAAGCAGTATGGTTTTCGCGAGGGAAATGTACCCAAGATGCTATACTTGCATTAACATCAAAAGTATACGCTGCCCTTGATGAAGGTACACCACCACTTGGAGTATTCATCGATCTCGCGAAGGCATTTGATACAGTGAGGTGAGTCACACCATGCTTATGGAAACCTTAGAAGGAATAGGGATACAAAACTGTGCACTCGATTTATTTATAAGCTATATTTCAAAAATTAGAAACATAATAAGTAATTACCAGAAAATTTAATTTGGTGTACCACAAGGCACGGTACTTGGCCCTATATTATTTATAATATACTTAAATGGACTATTTTTCACCTAAACTAGAAGCACAATCATTACTTATGCGGACGATACTGCCATACACCACAGCGCAGATAACTGGGCCAAATTAAAAAAAAATGTAGAAAGAGATATAGGTCACATCAAAGACTGGTTCGATCACAATTTGTTGACAATAAACTTTAGCAAAACATTTTATGTACCATTTTACTGTAACAGCTCAACCTTTCCTGATATTGGTCCTTTAAAAATAGGAAACTCAGCAGATATTTGTATAGAACAATCAAAAGAAATAAAATATCTGGGCGTTAAAATAAATTGCCACCTAAAATGTGATGTGCACATCAAGTATATAATAAATAATAAGAACCGTTCTATACAAATTTAAAAAGTTAACTGAACTTTTAGATATCAATGAATTGAAGGTATTATACCATTCATTAGTAGAATCTCACCTAATCCATGGTATATTGGCTTGGGGTAGCGCTTCAAAAACTCACCTAAAAAAATTTAGAAATTATACAATAAAAAATACTTAAGGTAGCCATTCCCTAGAAAGAGACATACGATAGGGATATATTTACTATTTTTGGCCACAACTTTTTTTTCTTAGTACGTTTATTTTAAAAAACTATAAGACTACCTAAGTAGAACCTTTACAAGACTATTACTATGAATTTTCTGTAAATAATTTCAGTGGTTTGTAAAATAGTTTAATTCAACACCGCGAGATAGGAAGATTAATATAATTCTTTAATTTAAATCTAACTATTTTGCAAACCACTGAAATTATTGAGTGAAAATCCTTAGTAATAGTCTTGATAAAGTACTACTTAGGTAGTCTTATGGCTTTTTTAAATATACGTACTAAGAAAAAAAGGTTATGATCAAAAATAGTAAATATTGCCCTCTCGGATGTCTCTTTCTAGGGAATGGCCACCTTAAAACATACTTAAGTGATGAAATGTTTCAGAAATCCAGTGTATTGGATATTAGAGAGCTGTTTTAGTACCACTGCACTATTAAACAACCCAATAATAAAAATTATTTAGTAAAAAGAGACCATATGTACAGTACAAGACAAAGCGAAAATACTTACCAATTACCTCTTATGAAAAAGGCTATCGGTCAGAAAAGCTTCGCCTATTTAGGTCCAAAACTTCACACACGAAGTTCTGAGAATTTCATTAAAAAATATTAAGATTTAGACGTCGCCAGTGTGAGTTTTTTAAACTCATTCAGTCACTTTAATTCTCACGGTTTGAAATCATTTGGATATGAAATTTTCGAATAAAGTACACGTTCCAGACATGAGTCCTTATGTTTTTGGGGTCGCTGAGCACGATGGTCATGGTTAATTCTCGATACAGATGCTGCATTTCTTCGTATTAGCCAAAATATGTGGGATAATAGCAAAGAACGGGCAATAGTTTAAGCTTAAGAAATGAGGTAAACTTTGAGAAATCATTTTTTTCCTCAAGCTTAAACTAAACGACACTGTAGTGGGAAACATAGGTACCCAGAAATTCCGGACAGGCGCGATGGTTTAGGATTTTTTTTCAGAAGAAATGAGCGAGAATAAATGAAAAAACTCGTGAAAACGGGCAAATGTCTAGGCTTGAGTTAGTACAACTTCGAGCATCCATTTTTTTTCTCAAACTCAAATTAATCTACTTCTGGGGTATAATTTTCAGGATCATTAGTGATAAGATTATTTATTTGCCCGATTCCAAACAGTACATGAATGAGGTTGAATCCTGCTCACTCCTACTCACTCAAGCCTAGATATTTGCTGTTTTCAGGAGTTTCATTTTTCTATCACTCATTTTGTCTAAAAAAATATCCTGAAGCATCGTGCCTGTCCGTTTTTTAACAGAAGTGAAAATCAAAATGACTGGTTAAGTTATAAATCTAGCAGAAACAATGCTGTTAATATAATTAAACAAGAAAAGTGTAAGTATTATGAGGAAGAAATGAGGCAATGGCTTAAATCTTTCATATCGGGTAAATATGACGAACCCTTTAAAGAAATCCAATTTAAAAATGAAATATGTAAAAACCCAAATCTACTGCCAGAAAAATTTAATGAATTCTATATATATCTAGTATAAACGATATAGTGCATAATATATCTCATAGCAACTATCAGTTTGAACTTACTGAGTTAGAAGGAGTAAAAATGAAAAATTTTAAGTTATTGACAATAACTGAATTAAAAGCAATAATACTTGACCTAGCTAACAAAAGCAGTCCAGATGAAATGATATAGCATTTTATAAAGATAATTTCGACAACTTATCGAATCAACTGATTCACATTATTAATGGCTATTTAGAGCTTGGTATTGTGTAAGACAAAGGGTGAAATGTGAACATATGTTCCCAAGTGAGCTACTTATTGATATGGGGGTGCCTCATGGGAGCATACTTGGGCCATTGCTATTTATACTATACATCAATGATATGTCTAAAATCTTTTAAAACATTGTAAATACCACTTTTTTGCTGATGACACTATAATCTACATCGATGAGAATGATCTAGAGAGTTAGTGGATAAAATAAACCGCAATTTAAAACTGGTCTCTAAATGGCTGGAAATAAATATAGTGTATTAAAGTATAAGCAGATATTAAGGTCTTTAAAACACGCGCGATTTCTCGAGCACGACGGCGCAGCCGGAGTGCTCGAAATAGAGCAAATGTTTTAAAGACCAGTTATCCACGAATACTTTACACTATTTTTTTTTATTGGTACACTTTGAAATCATAAATACTGGTATTATTACTACAAAAAATGGAAATAAGAATTAAGAATGTAAAATGGTTGAATTCGTGATGTGACATCAGGATACCTGTCAGTGTCAAATGAGGAATGCAAAAATTAATTTGCAATCTGTCACATAGGATTAATTATTGTCACTACAGTTGTTGCTGATTGTACATTGCTTTAAAATGAGTTCTAACATTGATTACTTAAATAGAAAAGCAGATTCGCGGTTAATTCCTCAAAAATTGCTGTCAGATCAATAATTAGAAAGTTGACATTTTGACTCTAGTTGTAGTTGTTGCCATGGTAACTTTAAAACACGCGCGTTTTTAAAAGTTGGATTTAAACACTCTGAGGTGTACTTTAAATAAGCAAAATAGGGTACCAATAAAAAAATAAAATTAAATATTACAAAAACAAAAGGTATGCTCGTAAGTATTCAGCAGAAATCCAGATTATTCAAAGATATAAGTTTACCAATCAAGATCCAAGAGGTAAACTTGTTATTGGTCTCAGAAATCAAATATCTAGGAGTTATTCTTGATTTCAACTTGAATTTTAAAAACTATGTGGATATAGTATGTAAAAAATATGTAAAAAAATCGGTGTTCTTAAACGCATCAGTTGGTACCTATCTATAAATGTAGGAAAAACTGTCTATAACTCTATAATATTACCTCATTTTAACTATTGCAGTATGATACTATATATGGCCAATCAGACAGATTTAGAACGACTACAAATGTTGCAAAATAGAGCAATGACAGTTATACTAAAATGCAATATCTATACTAGAATAAACGATATGCTAAATTGTTTAAATTGGATGAATATAGAAAATTTTCTGAAGTGTAACGTTTTAGTTTTTATGCATAAAATTAATAAAGGCATAGTTCCAAATTACCTAAAAAATATTTTTTTTTATTGGTACCCTATTTTGCTTATTTAAAGTACGCCCCAGAGTGTTTAAATCCAACTTTTAAAAACGCGCGTATTTTAAAGGTTACCATGGTAACAACTACAACCCGAGTCTAAATGTCAACTTTTTAATTATTGATCTGATAGGAATTTTTGCGGTATTAATCGCGAATTTGCTTTTCTATTTAAGTAATCAATGTTAGTACTCATTTTAAATCAATATACAATCAGTAACAACTGTAGTGACAATAATTAATCCTATGTGACAGATTAAATTAATTTTTGCATTCCTCATTTGACACTGACAGCTATCCTGATGTTACATCAGGAATTCAACCATTTTACATTCTTAATTCTTATTTCCATTTTTTGTCGTAATAATTTCAAAGTGTACCAATAAAAAAAAATAGCGTAAAGTATTCGTGGATAACTGGTCTTTAAAACACTTGCTCTATTTCGAGCACTCCGGCTGCGCCGTCGTGCTCGAAAAATCGCGCGTGTTTTAAAGACCTTATTATCCACTTATACTTTAATATACTATTAACTAAATCACGAGATTTGCATAATTACAATACCCGAGGAATTAATAATTTTGTAATAAAAAAAGCTACTAATGCATCTATGCATCGTTCAATTTTCTATAAGGGAGTGGTTGAGTACAATCCTTTGGGTATCGATTTACGTGAAAGTAATGTAGATACTTTTAAAAGACTATTAAAAGTTGTCCTGTTATGAATTATACACAATAATATACAAACATTATATTTTTTTGTTGGTTCTGGGTAGTTTTAATTATATATTTTTGTGTAGTTAGCTTTAGGTAGTTTTTTAGTCTAGTTCTAGTTTTATGCCTATGTATGTGGATACAAGGTACCAATGTAAAACAGCAATGTAAATTATGGATTTTAATGTATAGCCAAGGGCTAAATAAACGTATTATCTATCTATCTAACTTAAACTTCTATTGCCCGCTTTCTGCTATTTTCCAACACATTTTGGCTAATACGAAGAGATGCAGCATCTGTATAGAGAATTAACCTTGACCATCATGTTCAGCGGCTCCAAAAACATAAGGACTCATGTCTGGAGCGTGTACTTTATTCGAAAATTTCATATGCGAATGAATTCAAACCGTAAAAATTAAAACAAGCTAACCATTATACTCTTCGCCGATTTACTACACTTGTTATATAATTGTTGCACATTCTATAGGATACTCTTTGCAGTATTTTTTGTAAATGATATTAGTTTTAGACTTTTTTTGTTTAATTATAAAAAAAAAAAAATTATTTAAAAAATTAATAACTTTTTTATTTATTGATCGACTTTGCTTAAAAACAATAGGGTTCTTCCTTTAGCTAACTCTAACTTACTGTCCAAATTTCAATACAATCGGACTTTTCGTTCTTAAGTTATAGTGGTTACAAGAAGCGTGACGGACGGACAGACAGACGGACGGACAGACAGACGGACGGACGGACAGACAGACGGACGGACGGACATTTTGAAAGTTGTTCAGAATTCGATCACCAACACAGTGATATAAAAAAAAATTATCTACGAGCAATATTACCGGTTTTAGAAATGTGCCTATTGAATGCAATATACTCTTCGTTTTGTATTTGCGAAGAGTATAATAACTGGACGAGTTTAAAAGAACTCACACTAAATTTTGATATTTTCTTATGAAATTTTCAGGACTTCACGTGGACCCAAAATAGAAACTAATCATCATATGCACAGGATAAGATTCGAGATTTCGTTTTTGGTTGGGTCACCCTAATACATATGGCCCTCCTTCTCGAACTAATCACAGTACATATGAAGTAATGAGTGTGGTGTACTATATACTCTAAAGACTCGTAGAGGTGTTTTAAAACCTCATGAGCCGTGACCTTCATATGCGCAGAGACATAATCCGTCCTGTTGACTCAGTTACACTTCTTAAAAATATTATATTTATTGTTTACAATTTATCCCGAGCTCTTGTTTATGTATACAGCAAGGCAGCCTCCAGTGTCTTCAAAAACATACTTATAACTCAGATTAAACTTTGCCTTTTGCGCATTTCGCGGCTCGTGAGATTCTGAAACACCTCTAATACCATTAGACCTATTCCGTTCCTAGAAAGGCGAATGCGCAAATTATGGAAGCTTTGGCTATTTCTTCCGATGTTGCAAATGTTCTTCAGAAGTATGCAATTCGTCATGACATCAAAATCGACCATTCACTTAAGGTACAGTGACTTTCTTCCTCTTCACCACACATTCTGCATTCCGGATTGTGAATCATCCGTCACCAAAGTAAATACCTGCATGTGTACAGAAATCATTTGATACCATTACATACTTATCCATACTTGTGTTTAATCATATTAGACGTTTTGGTAGAGACCAACACAGTAGATAGACAGGATAGGACCAACACAAATCGGTTCGTTTTGTAGTTCAAATAGTTCAGATAGGCTGAAGTGTCTGTCTGAACTGTTTGTCTAGTAACTATTTTTAAGTACTAATTTTAACTATAAATGGAGAAGGCTGGTGTATTCATAATAATTGAAAGAGAGGTGGCTTAATAATTGAAAGAGAAATGGTGGCTTTAACGATTTAAGGCAGTTGTTAAATACATTTACTGTACGAGTGAAGTACATGACATCTTTTTTTTTTTTAATTAACGGCATTAGAGCGATTGACCCACAGTCAGACACAATTCATGTTATGTTATTTATTTTACCTAATTCTAACCTATTCGACAAAATATGAATCATTTCTTTACACAATAGGATAAGAACAAAGACACACGCTTCTCGCCCAGGGGTCGATCAGGGCATTTTTTAATTACACACGCAAGTATTGACCACAGGTATCGTGGGTTACTAAAAGCAATAGGACAGACATGTAGATGACAAAGCTAAACCAACTCTATATCTTTATTTTTGTTTTATTTATAAATGAAATTATGCAATCAATTATATACTTTTTATTTAGGGCCAGAAGATGGAGTAAATTAAATAGGGCTTCTACTTTGTGTTTGATCAGATTACTGTATAATTCATTAGTTGCTTGAGCGTATTTGTGACATTTGAAGCAAATGTGATCTAGGTCCCCTATTTCACTACACTGCTCACAGATATTTGATGGTAATATTCCTATCTTGTGCAGGTGAAGTGGATAACAACCATGACCAAATTTAGGTCTGCTTATATGCGTTATGCTCCTTCTGGAATAATTATACCAATGCTATTATACCAATGTTCTTTTGGGATTTCTTGCTGGTCGGGTTAGTAAAGCAGTATTCACTTCACTGTTGAGACTACCGTTTTTTTAAAAAACCTTTGCATTTTCCAATGCCATCTTTTAGACACGGTGCGTTGTATAAGGGTATTTTTGAAGATATACTTTCTTTAGCCAACTGATCTACTTTTTCGTTGTTCTCAAGTCCAATGTGCGCGTTAACTCAAACAAATTTAATTATGTAATCTCTCTCACTCAATTTAGTTAATACGGATTTAATTTTAATTGTATAGGAGTTACAGAAAGGAGAATTAATATCTATACTATTTTCATTGCAAGTTAGAACAGACGAATCATATAAAATTATAGCTTTTTTACAATCGTGATATTTAATATATTGTAGAGCTTTCAGAATTCCCATAGACTCGGCAGAGTATATCGAAGTATCTTGATGTAGTGTATACTTTTGTTTCAAGTTGATACTGGTTGCAAAAACTGCACATCCCGTCCCATTTTCATTTTTTGACGAGTCTGTATAAATAATGCCATTGAGATGTAATGTTACTTAAAATAATCTTGCTTACTTCAGATAATTCACAATAATTAGGTGACGGTTTATTAAATTAACTCAAATAATCCTTATCATCTGATCGGGTGTATAGTTTGTCTAATTCTGAAAATATATTACTCGTATTTCGAAATCCTATGCAGTACAAAGACATCAACAGAAAATTACGCCTACATATTTAACCCCATTTTTTCACCAGGCGATCGTTATTTTTATATTCTAGATAGCTCAGATTTTAATTTAAAAAAAAAAGAAGGATAACGGAAATGTCGTGAGGCAATAATACCAGAGGATGGAAACGGTCATATAAAATTCGGTCGCCCACATGTTTGGTCCAATTTTTTCACTGGCGACCATTATTCTTATATTCTAGAGAGCCCAAAACATTAATTTAAAAAAAAAGGATGTTCTTTGACGGAAGTGACGCACCGACCAACCACCCTTTCAAATAGGTCGCCGGGGTAGTTTGCATAAGATAGAGTTGGGGCGACCGATATGTTTTAAAACTATATATATTTTTCTCTATTCTCTATAAATTTCATTTGGAAAAAAGCAGCGAAATTTTCTGGTAATTACCATAATTATGCACAGGATTTCATTAGGGCGACCGCCATTAATTATGGTGCCATTTTAAAAAACACATACGGTACCTTTTAATTAACTGAATTCTCTTTCTACTCTGAGATGAAACTAATCACCTGCTGTAATATTTTTCGATTTAATTATTTTACGTATTCGTTCAATATTTTATTATTCACATTACATGTATGTGTACATTGTACCTGAAAGAAATAGATTTCTGATAAGACTTCCGCCAGAATGTATGCAACTCTACTTACACACAGGCACGCACAGTAATAACACTGTAAATTGCTCATAATAATTTCAGTTAATAGTTAAAATAATTTAAAGTAAAATTTGCACTCTTTTGTTAAATATTTATAAATAATTATCTAAATTTAAAAGTAACAAGTAGATTTATACCAACATATTTGTTTATTTAACGTTGTGGAACAATTTCTTATATGTCCTCAATAGCCGTGATCGTCTAGTGGTTAGGACCCTACGTTGTGGCCGTAGTAACCCAGGTTCGAATCCTGGTCACGGCAATGTGCAAACATTGTCACGGTGAGGACTTTTTTTTTCATTTCAGTTTTAAAAAATATTCATGCTTTTGAAATAATTTTGTTATGTAATTAAGTTTTGTTTGTCCAAGAAAATGAGAACAATTTTCAATGAAATTATAGTATTAGCTTTGATTTTAGTAGTATAAAATCAAAGGTATTAGTTTTAGTCGAAGCGATTTTACCAGATTATTTATTTATTGTATGCATTATCTAGTTTAATTATAGTCTTCGTAAATATGAAAACGATTGACACGTTTTTAAAACTTTAAATGTCGTCTCAGTAAAAAAATAATTTTCATATCGTTGTGTTAGTCATCGAATTGAGATCAAATTTCAAAGTATTGGTCTATTTGTCTATGTGACTTTCTGTCTGTCAGTCTGAAAGTTATTCGTTCCGTTTTTTGTAAGCACGATAAATTAAGATAGAAAATATCGATTCTATTAAAATTTAAGCAGTAAGGTAATATTAGCTAGAGGAGGAATGGTATTCTTTTTGCAAAAAAAAAAAAGATAAATATTTTTATATATACAGGGTGATTCATATAAAATCCTCCAGGCAGTTTCTCTGGCAACGAAAAGAGATATTCAAATTCTGTTAAAGCCAGTTGCTAGATATTCTTGATTACTATATTTTGTCTTTCAAATATTGCCAATGACTGGCGTCTGGACGCCGGAAAGAAATATGTCGATGACAGGAACTTTTGAAGTACAATATTATTGAGATAGGTAATTCGGAGATCAGCCGTTCAGTACGTGGAGTTGACGGTCGTTTTAGCTGTCTAATTAAAGAGGAAGAGTGGCGTTTTGTTCTGATACCAAATTTCATGGGCAAAACTGGAAATCCGGCTTGGCACGGGTGACAAATGATGGCTTTTCTGTTAAAAATCGAAAAACATCACATTTTCAAAAATTCATAACTAATTAAATACGTGGAATGAATGTCCGTTCTAGGTTTCTATGAAAAGAACAAGATTTGCCTTTTCTTCTGATATCAAATTATACAGGGAAATTCGGAAATTCGGCTCTGCAAGAGCGAGAAAAAAATCCGAAAACATCAAATCTTTGAACACCCCTAAGTTAATTTTTGTAGTGGATGATCGATTTTGGTCTCTATATAAAAAAGAAAATCGATATTTTATCCACATCGTAAGTGTCATAGCAGAAATCGGAATTTCCACTAGGTATGTGCGAAATTTTGAATGCTGTGTCAGAAATTAGACCAGTGCAAATAGACGTCCACAGGGCTCCGTGTTGGGACCTGTTCTATTTTTATTGTACATAAACCAATTAGAGGCGAAAATATCTCATCCAAATGTCGTTATGTATGCAGATGATGTTTCATTACTTATCTCTGCGGACAATACCGAAAGACTTAATAGTAAATGTCAACATATTGTATCTTTAACATCAAATTATTTCAATTCACACGATCTACATTTCAATACTAGCAAGACACAGGTGCTGCGATTTCATTTCATAAAGTAACTGAACCTTTAAAATTGAATGTCAATAACACCATCATTCAGAGCAAACATTCAGATGTAAAATTTCTAGGTGTGCATATGGATGGATGCTTAAGCTGGAGATCGCACTGTACACACCTGATTTCCAAACTAAATTCTATTACATACATGTTCAGAAATATACGATTAGTATTGCATAAAGATCAACTATTAAGCGTATATTACGCCCAGGTCGAACCTCAGTTACGATACGGTTTGTACTTGTGGGGTAGCTCCACCATGACCAAAGACGTCTTTGTGGCACAAAAACGTATATTACGTTGTATTGGTAATCTTCCCAACATCCATACATGCAAAAATTTATTTTATGAATACAATAGTCTTGACGCTCTTAAGTTTATACATTTTAGAAATATCCCTCTATGTATTTTCTAAGAAAAATAACTTTTAACTTTCAAGACATTCATGATGTTAACACACGGCAGAAGGGTTTAATACATGTGCCTTTCGCTAAATATAAAATTACTCAGAATTCACCTTCTCATAACGGTGCCCAAATATTTAATTAAGTACCCGACTATATAAAGTCTAACCAAAATATATACACATTTAAAAGTAAGCTTCAGACGTTTTTGTTAGAACGCTGTTTTTGTTCACTCTCAGAGATTTTTATCTTAAACCCTTAATTTTGTTGTCATTTATTTATTATTTGTTTCATTCTTTTTGTTTTCTGTTAAGGAAAATAAATTATGATTATTATTATTATTATTATTAAAAATTGTCACAACTCCCTTTTCAGTTGGTTGCATTCACGTTAGGAAAAGAATTCACTTTATCCTATGGTGAAGAATTTTCGGACCAGATGGCAGGTCTGTAATATAGTTGCTATTATTATTATTATTATAGTATTAGTATTATTTCATTCTTTCTCGGTATGCTTGCTGCTACGTTTTGGGAGCCGTTTTATTAGAAGCGTTATTAGAAAAAAAAATGTAATATGTAGGAACATATGGATATTGGTTCATCATGTTAGTTCCGGTTTGGCCGGAAGTGGTAAACATAATTTTATGATAGTGTATTATATCACTTTCCTTATCTTGAAAAAAAGTGTTTGGTAACCAATATTCTATAATAAATAATAAATAAATTATAGGGATTTATCAAAATTCACGTGTACTGGCATTAATGAAAGAAACTCATGTAACTCCAAAACGGCTTGTTTTTTGTAAATTCTCTATACCATCAAAATTATTCACAAATTATTGTTTAATCACATGACTTATGTTTCAAGGTTCCAGCCATCAAAAAATAATTTTGCATCGCAGCGCCATCTCTGTGTGCTGTTGAGGAAAAATTCTAATCACCGTTATTTAAACCTTTCTTTGGTATTAATCATCTGCCATTTACAAAAATAAAATATCTTTATTAGTTTTAGAGATAATGGCCTGGGGACTTTTAAGTGAAACATCCTGTATATCACAACTTTTCTTCGACATGAATTTTTCAAAATCCGTCGCTATGAGGTATAAAATTAAGAATCGTCAATTTCATTTTTTTGAAGTTCATATGCAAGGTCTGAAGATATTATAAAAAATTACGTATTGCAAAAAAAATTCTGATCACATTGTAGATGAAAACCCAGATTTTTCTAGGACATCGCTTTTTCGTGAAACCCAACTGTATTTGGTTAAAGCGCCTTAATTATTGGTGTATTTCTACTGATAATTTGATTTTATTAAAATTCATTCGAAATGCAGGAATATCATATTTTTTATTATAGTTTATACATGTGTAACTTCCTTAGTTCTACCTCCAACTTCCTCATTATCAAACCTGAAGAATATTGCCGCACCCAACATCCACCACTGGCAAATACGCATAATAAACCTTGCCAAACCGCCGAAGAGGTCAACATTTGGCAACACCGTGGTCACCGTGTGTGAGGGCAGTAAACCTGATGGAGTTTGCCGGCTACAAGCAAAGAGAGGCCTACCTACCTTTATAATCTGAAGATATACCTGCCCGAACTCACTCTACTAAAATTCACCTTTCCCCCAGTTCTTTGTTTACTACCTATTTCTGAACAGAATTGTTATCCACTTGACAAATTTTCAGTTGTTTCGGCGATTAAAAGTGTGTGTTAATAATTCAGTTGTGCGTCGTCTCTTCAGTGAAGTGTTAAAACCAGGAAATAAAATTAGTGGAAGCAGGTATTTTGATTGGTATGTGCATGAATCACGAATCTGTTTAATTAGAGTGGGGTTTTTATGAAAGAATGTGTTGCGCAGATATTTGCGCGTGTTGACTTTTTACGTGGGGGGGTTTTACTCTGCCATTGGGTTACACTGGGTTGCTGAAGTAGTTTGTCTTCGATTACATAATCAGAATTAATAATATCAATGAATAAAACTTCAAATGCATAATTAATGTACAATGGTGGTGTTGAAGTTCGTGACCAGGGGCGTAGCCGATGGACGTACCGTACCCGACGAGTATCTTTTCGTGAATTGTTTACATCGTTAGTAAAACAGGGTGGCCACTTTTCTGGAAAACCGGGAAAAATCAGGGAATTTCATGTTGGTCACGGAAATCAGGGAATTTATACCAATTTGAGCGAATTGAGGGAATTTTATTTTAAGAACTAGTCGGGGAAAAACGCCTTTATTTTAATACATTTATATTCTTGCTTCAGACAAGAATTTTCTATTCATTGCGAATTTTACGCGAGTCAATGAAAGTTATTTCGCGAAAAAAGAATTTGTACAAATTGGTCAACATTGGCTAATTATGTTCGGTCCCAAGTTTTATTAATAAAATGTAGAAAATAGTTGAAATAGGCTTTTGAGTTACAAAAATTAGTCAGGAAAGTCAATGAAAAGCTGGATTTGAAAAGCAGTTTTAGGTGGCCCCTTTGTACAACCAAAATTTGCTTTAGCTAATGGACAACGTCCCCTGATTTTCCTCAAAGGCACTTAAATGTGAAATTATTAATCGCTCAAAAGAACAACAAATAAAAAATGTCAAAAAAAGTAAAGCTATTAGTCCGGTTGGTAAGCGACAACCACCTTGCACTTGATGATACCGATGCCGTTTTGCACGAATATTATACAGGGTGGGCAACGAATAATGGAGGTCGGCAGTATCTCAGAAACCAATCATTGCACGAGTTTAAGGAAAAAATTACCTTTAGTAAAGTCATCTTGAAAAATCGCTGGAAAATATTTTCGAGTTTCTAAAATGGCCGCTAGAGGGCGTAACAGCCATAGCCGAACAGAAAATTACATTTTCCCCTGTATTTTGCTCAATGTCTACTGTTAGAAAAAAGTTATCAAGTTGCGGTTTCCAACTGACATCTGAAGCATTTAATTCTCTATTTTATCGTGTAAAGATAAACATACTATTCCATTTAAGTTTTTTAAGAAAAAGCGAGATATTTGTCGACATGTCAAATAACGCCCTCTAGCGGCGACAGTAATAATCAAATGAAAACAGCGCTAAGTGCACTCGATAGACTAAGAAAAGCACTTTGCAATGAGACCAATTTGTTAAATTCTGTGAAGGCTAATCGGAGTAATCGACATTTAAAAACATGTTTCTTTGGCATCTCCTCGCCACTTTATTCTTGAAGATACAAAAAAAATGGAAACCTAAGATTCAAAATTAAAAAAAAAGGATTACGATGCATGTATCTTCAATGCCACTTAATTGAGCAAAACACTGAGAAAAATCTAATTTTCAAGGTCACTTTACTGAAAGTAATTTTTTTCCTAAACTTGTGCGATGATCGGTTTTTGAGATACGTCTGGCCTCCATTCTTAGTTGCCCACCCTGTACACATGAACATAAAGTTGGCACACAGAGTTAGCACCCCAGATTCACACTAGGTCTGAAACGGCAACGTAACGAGCGGCCGCGCCACCGCTGGCGGGGATTATCTTGTTTCAAGGAGTAGAAGAGGCCTCTCTGGGGTGGAAAGCTGCAGCTCGTTGCCGGATCGAATTTTCCGATGTAAAAAAATTTTCCGGCTCTGAAATGCACATGCAAAGAACTGCCGCGATTCGGGTTGTGGCAATCATCATGTTTCAGTGTATACTAACCGCCCTCCAATTTTCAGGGCGGCAGGTCAACGCCAAGTCGAGTTTTCCGGGGGAAAGAGTTTTCCGACCGTGGAAGGAAAGGGCCACGAGCTGCCGCGATTTTCTCTCTGTGGATGCATTTCTTTTAACAATAGGTATCCCTTGACCCATTTTCAGCGCGGCAGCTCAACGCCAAGGCGAGTTTTCCGGAGGAAAAAGAGTATTCCGACCGTGGAAGGGAAGGGCCAAGAGCTGCCGCGATCTTCTCTCTGTGGTTTCTTTTCTTTTAACAATACGTACCCTTTGACCCACTTTCAGCGCGTGAGATCAACGTCAAGTCGAGTTTTCCGTTTTCCACGGGAAAAAGAGTTTTCTGGCCGTGGAAGGAAAGGTCCACGAGCTGTGCAATTTTCCCTCTGTGGATGCTTTTTTGTAACAATAGGTACTTTCAGCGCGGCAGCTCAATGGCAAGTCGAGTTTTCCGGGGGAAATAGAGTTTTCCGACCATGGAATGGAAGGGCCACGAGCTGCCGCGATTTTCTCTCTGTGGATGCTTTTCTTTTAACAATAGGTACCCTTTGATCCACTTTCAGAGCGGCATCTCAATACCAAGTCGAGTTTTCCGGGGGAAAAGTGTTTTCCGACCGTGGATGGGAAGTGCCACGAGCTGTCGCGATTTTCTCTCTGTGGATACTTTTCTCTTAACAATAGGTACCTTTTGACCTGTTTTCAGCGCGGCAGCTCAACGCCAAGTCGAGGTTTCTGGGGGGAAAAAGAGTTTTCCGACCGTGGAAGGGAAGGGCCAAGAGCTGCCGCGAAAGCGGGTCAAAGGATACCTATTGTTAAAAGAAAAGCACCCACAGAGAAAAAATCGCGGCAGCTCGTGGCCCTTCCCATCCACGGTTGGAAAACTCTTTTCCCCCGGATAACTCGGCTTGGCATTGAGCTGCCGCGCTGAAAGTAGGTCAAGGGTTACCTATTGTTAAAAGAAAAGCATCCACAGAGAGAAAATCGCGGCAGCTTGTGGCACTTCCATTCCACGGTCGGAAAACTCTTTTTCTCTCCGAAAAGCTCGACTTGGCATTGAGCTGCCGCGCTGAAAATAGGTTAAAAGATACCCATGGGTAACAGAAAAGCATCCACAGAGAGAAAATCGCGGCAGCTCGTGACATTTCCCTTCCACGGTCGGAAAACTCGTTTTCTCTCCGGAAAGCTCGACTTGGCATTGAGCTGCCGCGCTGAAAATAGGTCAAATGATACCCATGGGTAACAGAAAAGCATCTACAGAGAGAAAATCGCGGCAGCTCGTGGCACTTCCTTTCCACGGTCGGAAAACTCATTTTCTATCCGGAAAACTCGACTTGGCATTGAGCTGCCGCGCTGAAAATTGGAAGGCGGTTAGTTTACACTGAATCATGATGATTGCCACAACCCGAATCGCGGCAGCTCTTTGCATGTCTATTTCAGAGTCGGAAAATTTTTTTACATCGAAAAATTCGATCCGGCAATTAGCTGCCACTTTCCACCCCCGACAGGCCTCCTGTCTCCTTGAAACAAGATAATCCCCGCCAGCGGTGTCGCGGCCGCTGTTTACGTTGCCGTTTCAGACCTAATGTGAATCTGCGGTGCTAACTCTGGGTGCCAACTTTATGTTCATCCTGTACACACCC
This sequence comes from Stenurella melanura, assembly GCA_963583905.1. Lineage (NCBI taxonomy): Eukaryota > Metazoa > Arthropoda > Insecta > Coleoptera > Cerambycidae > Stenurella > Stenurella melanura. Next base: position 89,817,971 of record OY757309.1, read on the forward strand.
ATACCTTCGATATAAGATGTGTTGCCAAAGTGGCGCCCCCTGAAAGAGCGTGTAGCGGGTGGTTGCGTACCAATCAGGGGCAATTTAAAAAAAAAATCGCGTATTTGACATGTTTTAGTACCGTTTTTTCTGCTAGTAGCTTTAGTTGGGTAAGAAAAGAAACTCTTCGCGGAGAAGTACGGCAATTTTCAACAGCAACTTTAAAGCTTAATAGAAGCGCACAATCTAAAAATGGTATACATTCTTAAAGAGGAATCTTCCCTTTAAAGCTATAAATTAAAAAATTTAGGTTTTGCAATTTTTACAACCATCGGCATATTGGAAATGATAACACCACACATAAAAATCAGTAAAGGTCTTTACACAGAACTTCCCTCGTTATTTGTGCATGGCGGTCACTCTTAAAAAATTAATAATTACGAAATGACACTATAGTGGACTGAAAAACGGGGAAAAAGTCGCTTCCTTCTCGACTTTTTTTTTTTAAGGGTACAACCACATGGGATCTTTAAAAAATGATAGATTGGGTCCCTGGCCATCTTAAATCGGCAATTACAACATTTTTTAGTAGGGACAACATTTTTTATTGCGAAATTTGTCAAAAATTTGTCAAAACTATGTTTTATTACTTTTCACACATACCTCGCGATATCTCCGGAACCAATTTAGATATTATTATTATTTTTTTTGTAATCGATAAAGGAAGCGTGGGCGAAGATAACTGCGGTATTGTCGTTAGTATGAAAAATTTAGTTTTTTTGTGAAACTAGGAAAAACTTTGATATTTACTTTTTTGCAGCACTGTTTTCAGTAAGCGAGAAACTTTTTTGTTTTAAGAAATTTTGCTATACTGTCTGTGTACCAAACAAGGCCAAAGCTTCAAAAAAGTTTTTAAAAAAAGAATCACTATTCTATGTCTTATAGTTTTCGAGTTATAGTCAGTTAAAGTTGAAAGTTTCCGCAGCCGCCTTTAATTATTGTGCATCGCCTTCTAAAGAACGCACCGCCGGCCGGCGAGCAGACATATCCGCATCCGCATGCTACTTATACAGTCTTGATTCACTTTGCTAATAAGTTACAAACTGTCTTTGCGTGTTAATATTACTGCGATTATATATTATTGTGTATATTTGGAGGTGTGTGTCTACCCATATTTTTTTTTGTTAACAATGGAGTGTTTATTTTGTGAGCAGGCTCTACAAGAAAATGACAAACATGTGACACAAAATCCGAGATTGCAAGGATTAAAAACAATTATAAGTGCTGCAGAAAAAAGGAAAGACATTTCTGCTCAAAAGATTTTACAACAAAAGGAAGACATTCTAGGAGGAAAGGTTAAAGTAAGATTTCATTTAACTTGCCGACAAACATGTATTAGTTCGCAAAATATTGGATATGTTTCCCAAAGGAGTGAAAACGAAAATGCGTCATCGTCTCGGGCAAGATACCATAAAGACGCATTTAATATTCGGAAAATGTGTCTAATATGTAACAGATCTGGAAAGAAAGTTCAAGAGCGCTTAACATCTGTGCAGACAGGTAGGTTAATAATTTTTTTTTGGGAAATTTTGTGAAAATATAATTCTTAGAAATATAAAAGCAAAATTACGTCTGCTTTAAAAAATCTTGCTTCACTATATGAATTTTTATAAATTTTTAAGGGGTATTTATTTATTAAACTCAAAAATACTTGATCACATTTAGGCAAAAAACTTTTTTCCTCGTAGGTATTAGATTTTTTTTCTCACAATCCGTTAGCTGTCAAGTAAAATGCTGTTATCTGTTGTTTTTTTTTTTTCTATTTAGGGACCGGAAAAAATACGTACTCTAAGATAATCAAAGCTGCCCAAAATCGGCAAGATATTGACATGGTTTCTAAATTGGCTGATTATGAGGACCTCTTTGCCTATGCTGCTAAATATCACAAGAGCTGTTATTGTCAGTACATTGGTAAGCGAAACATCAAAGCTTGTCAAAATAATTTTGATGTTACCACAACTTCCCAACCATTGAGAGATCAAAGTATTTATCAGAATCAGAGTCAACTAGCTCAGACTCAAATGTCTCTTCTAACATAAACCCAAATGAAGATAGGCAGGAAAACAGCATTTGATATGTTATCCAAAAATATTGATTATTTAAAAGATTTAGAAAATCTTCCCTTTTTATCAGAAGATAAAGTATTGGAAGTTAGTACTAAATATATACTTTACTTGTATAGAAACAGAAACAAAAATATTGTTTCCTTGTCGTTCATGCTTAATAGAAAATATCTACATACATCTATTATTGTTTTAGGTGTCTGTATCAATTAAAAATTTGGTACAGTAGCCACATTCAAGAGATGCCAGTAGAAGATCCGACTCTATACGGATGGACATTAGAAGAAAATACTTGGCAATTTTTCTTCTCAAGAACCAGTACCCGATGATATAAGAAAAACTTTGTCGATACGATGTTCCGACAAAACTTGTAACAATAATAGGTGTACCTGTGTTTTACAAGGGTTAAAATGCTGCAGTGACTGCAAATATGCAAACTGCAGTAACATCTTAATCAACGAAACTTCATCAGATGGCGAAGATTGTTAATCTAAACTGAAGTAATAGCTATAATAATATATTTTTTAAATGTTTAGGAAGTTTTATTTACAGGTGTAATCAAGTTGACGCTCCCACAATATCGCTGTACCAACAGTATTTACACCTAGCCGCACGGCCCGGCCGGCTAAACCACACCGGCCTGCAGTTAGTACTACATGCTTAAACGGAGGCGCGGGAACTTTCAACTTTAACTAACTATAACTCGAAAACTATAAGACATAGAATAGTGATTCTTTTTTTAAAAACTTTTTTGAAGCTCTGGCCTTGGTTCGTACGCAGATAGTATAGCAACATTTCTTAAAACAAAAAAGTTTCTAGCTTACTGAAAATAGTGCTGCAAAAAAGTAAATATCAAAGTTTCTCCTAGTTTCACAAAAAAACTAAATTTTTCTTACTAACGACAATATCGCAGTTATCTTCGCCCACACTTCCTTTATCGATTACAAAAAAACAAAAAATAATATCTAAATTGGTTCCAGAGATATCGCGAGGTATGTGTGAAAAGTAATAAAACATAGTTTTGACAAATTTTTGACAAATTTCGCAATAAAAAATGTTGTCCCTATTAAAAAATGTTGTAATTGCCGATTTCAGATGGCCAGGGACCTAATCTATCATTTTGTAAAGACCACATGTGGTTGTACCTTAAAAAAAATTTTGAAACATTTTTGCTGCTTTTTCAGTCCACTACTAAGAATAATAATCGGAATATAGTTATTGCTATTATTACAAAGAAAACTTGATAAGTTTTGGTCAAAAAAAATATACAGATTGCTTATCCAACAGCAAAAGCTCAATACTAAATAACAGGTGCCACATATGGCAGACTTGCGCAAATACCTTTACAAATGTCCACCATGACTAAATGATTTCTTGGGATGACCACTCTGTACATTTTTCAATAAAAATAGTAAACGAAATTTCTAATTTTTCTTTTAAATAGATTTAGAACGCTATGAAACGTGGAAATTTTAAATTTGAAGAAATAAAAAAAAATCCATCTATTTTAGTGGTAAAAAAAATTTCAAAAATGTTGGTAAAAAAATGTTTTTTAAAATTTTCAAATTTTCTTTTCTGAATCAGGCTTAGAATGCCATGAAACGTGGACATTTTAAATTTGAAGAAAAAAAAATTATAGAAAAAATTTTTTCAAAAATGTTTGTAAAAAAATTAATTTTTTTTTTAATAGTTTTAGAATGCCATGAAACGTAAAAATTTTAAATTTAAGCAAAAAAAATTTTTTTCATGGTAAAAAATTTTTCAAAAATGGTGAAAAAAATTTTCAAAATTTTTTTTTTTCAGAAATAGGTTTAGCGTGTTATGAAACGTAGAAATTTTAAATTTGAATAAAAAAAATTTTTTTTATCTTGGTAAAAATTTTTTCAAAAATGTTGGTGAAAAAAATTTTCAAAATTTTTTTTTCCCGAAATAGGATTAGCGCGTCATGAAACGTGGAAATTTTAAATTTGAGCGAAAAAAAAAATTTTTCACTATTTATTCCGTTTAGACGGTCCACCCTGTATATTTTCCAGTGAAATTTCTACCATTTCTGCGATGACAGTAGCGTCAACTACCTGCCAAATTTGACTGCTCTCCGTCAAGTAGTTTTTTAGTAAATGCACCAACAGACAGACAGACAGACAGACAGACCGACAGACAGACAGACAGACAGACTGACGGAATTGAAAAACCTATATTTTCGTAATCTCCGTGATCTGAAACGTCAAAATCCGTAAAAATCTCGGAGGGTGATTTTTTCTCGAATACAATACTTCCCTTCGGTATGCGAGGGAAGTAAAACAAACTTTTTCCGGATACAGCTACGATTCACTCTCGATTGCGACACCGCTGTATTTCGACCTTAAATGAAAACTGGCAACTTGACCCCCTGTGATATATGCAACCCATATTACATTTGCATATATCAGCCGTTGCATATACGACAGTCTCACTCGACCGCAACACCGCTGTCTTTTGACCTTAAAGGAAAACTGGTAACTCGACCCCCATATACGAATGTTAAAATCACTCCCTTGTAGATTTAACTAACTAAACATTATTTTATATGGTGCGCTGAACAAAAGTAGAGCACACATAGTGAACTGTGCTATATTCATTTTATTAAAATTAGTATTCATTTTTGACTTGCAGATTCGTATTAAGTTGATCATAGAGATTTTCTTGGCATTCCTTACAATTATATCAATATTGATGGTATGATTTTTTTATAGGCATCCCATACGAAAGAAATCGAAAATGGGGTCAAGAGTGGGCGGACTGAGCACTGCCGGTCTGCCCGCAGATAAAGCCCTCGCTGGAGTACCTCGACTCCTAGATGATCTCCAGAGACTATCTGAAGATTCTGATTCAGCCGATATCGTGTTCATCCTGGGGAGGGAGGAGGAACGCGTTTTTGCACATCGAGTTATTTTGATGGCCAGGTGAGTAATTTTAATAGACATTATATCGCGGTTTATATACAGACTTTAATCTAAACTAATCGTAACCTACAACTGTAGATGATTTTACTACCTTGGGTCTGAAAGACACGACAAAATTTATGAGCTAAGGGTGTCAGTGGTACCTTGGCGATTACTTCATAGTCCTATTGCATTTGATTACCCTCGAAGCACTTTCTGATATTTGACTTGATAATCCGTTGCCAATACAAATCAGACAAACTCACTGGGGTTAAACTACAAAATAGTTCAGTAATGAGATTTGAATTTGATTAATACATTGATTAAAAAGTCCAAAGGGTATAAAGCAACCAATATCTATCTACTTAGTTGTAAATGTAACATATTAGATCAGCATATGATCCGTGGTAAGTAGGACACATTCCGAGGGTGTGTAATCTAGACTACAACCACCTACAACGCTGAAGTGAATGTAATAATGGACTGACATAAAAAGATCCAAATTGCTTGAAAGATATGTTTGTAAATTTTGGTTTGGAGTTGGAAGGATTTGAATTGGTGGGAATACATGCAATTGGAAGTTTGTCACTTGTGGTTAGCTTTAGGTACATGTGATTATATAATTCTTCAGCACGAAACACTTAATTGCTTTAAAATTATTTGTAAATATAATTGTTTTGATGCATTTTGAACAAAATTCTTTCGCCTCAAAACAGTCAAACGTAAAAGATTTAAAATGTTAAAATAGTGTGTATATAGTAGTTTTTCTACCCTCTTATGTATATTTACTGTTTTCTGTACAGTCTGTAGAATGGATAATTAAACCAATCCAGTTCCCTAAATGGATATATTTCATATCCTATCTAGGATGGAAATGAAATCGACCAATCACAGTTAGTGTATTAAGTAACTATTTGTTTAAAAAATTCAAGTTAGTGCATAAGCTGTCAAAGTAATTCTCAGTGTGTGTGTGTTAATGCTTAATAATAAATCTTTTAAAATTTTGTAGTTCTTTCTTAAGCTTGTCGTAGAAAAAGTATACTGTACAACTCGAGTGGATTATCCATATCGCACTCGAAATATTGAGGCACGCGTCGTGCTCAGTCTTCATTCTCGTGCGATATGGATATCATATCCACTCTTGTTCCACAAATTACTATTGACAGCTTATACACTAACTTGAATTTTTTTAAACGAATAGTTGGCTATGTACCTAATAAACGAACTGTGACTTTGACAGCTTACGCAGTAACTTGAATTTTTTTTAAACGAATAGTTGGTACACGAATTGTGATTGATCGGTTTCATATTCATCCTAGATAGGATATGAAATATATTCGTTCAGATAACTGGAACTGACTACTTTTCCATTCTATAGACTGTGCAGAAAACAGCAAATATACATAAGGGAGTAGAAAAAAAAAATTCTTCTGACGATGGTGAATGAAATAAACCGAAATGTAAGATAATGTACCAATAATGTACTTAAACTGACCAAAAGATCCAAAGGTACACATCGATGTAATTTGATATCAATGGCCAAGAAAATAAAAACATCTATATACAGTGTGTTTCACTTCTCGTGAAGATACCCCTGTATCTTCTTTATTTGTGGCCGAATTAATTTCAAATTTTTATCAGATATACAATTGTACAAGGTGACTGTATACAACACATAAATGTGTCTAGAGCTAAAACGCCAGCCTACTGCGATAAACAGAAAATCGCAATTTTAGAAAAATCATAGTATGGAGTTGTAACAACGGTTAAATTTGTTTAAATAAATTAGTCTTGAAATTTGGTCACAAATAAGGAAGATACAGGGCTGTCTTTGCGAGAAGTGAAACACACTATAATACGCATGGTAGAGGAAATGTGTAGAAAGACCTGATTTTTGGGTAAACTATAAGTGCGATTAAAAAATATCCTTGACAAAAATTATTAGTATTTTTATTCTATTCAGTGACGTATTTACAGTTGCCCTATTTTTTCAAGATATGACGTCATCGACGGTATTTTAAATCGATGACCCTGTATATTTTTACATTTTCAGATATTCTTTTTTCATCAATTATAGTGATATAAGGTTTGGTGGGTGTGCGTATTGTGGTTTTCCAATATAAAATAAAATAATAAAATAGAGAGGAATAAATATTTATTAGCTAATGAAAATTAAATTTGCTATTACAAAATGTATGTAATTGGAATAGATACCTCAGATAGTTCGTCAGAATATTCAGAGGAAGAATCCAACATTTTGGTTTTTACGCATTTATACAACACAGTCTTCTATTTTATGTATTTTATTATTATAGATGCCGAGTTATTTTCTTCAATTTACTCTTAATAATTCTTAAAAGTTCAGTAACTTAAAATGTGATTTGTCAACCTATGCGCCAACTTTAAAATTAGTGTACAAATAAATGATTAAGGGAGACGAAAGTGTGTCGAATTCGGTGACAGACGTGTGTTTCGTGGCTCCTACAAGGTCTCGAGATAAATCCGGGTAAAGCGGCAACAAAACGTCGAAATTGTATTGAATTAAAGTGTAAACAATTCTGCATTGATTGATATAAATTAGTACGAGTCTGGCTATTTCATATAGTTGATGTTTGATTAAATTATGTTGGTTGAATAGCGCAACACAAAAGAGTGTATGTAAGCAACCCGAGAAAGTGAACTGCTTGACCGTAAAATCTGTACCTGGATGGATCCGGTCCCTTCTTCAATGGGTGATATAAAATAAGCAACAGCCAGACAGATGTGAATGAAACAGATAAGTTTTTGTTTACTTTAATTTAATTTAATTTAATTTAGCTCATTAATGAAGTCTATTTCCTTATTAAAATTGAAAAATTAGAAATTAAAATTGAAAAGATATTTATTTATTGGTTTATTAATCCTTGTCACAGGACAATTTATTAAACAACAGAGAAAAAAATTAGGTAATGAAATAGAAAATACCCGGAATTGGAAGGCAGCAGTACCTACAGGGTGAGCAAACTATCCCTTTGGAACTTTTTTCTCATAACACGCAAAAAATATTGTTACCGAGAGATAGGGCCTTTCCCAGCAACTCTACCGTAAATGAATATTTACCTGTGGAACGGTTAATAAATAAAAACAAAAAATAAATAAAAAATAAAAGCTGCCAGATTCAACAACAGAAGAAATAGAAACTTAGAACAAGAAAAATAAGGAGATGACGATAGACGGAGACTTAAAAGACGCATGCAAACTGAAAAGAAGCATCTCGCAAACACCTGCACACTTCAGCCGATGATGACAGAGGGATACTTAATAGAAGCATGGAAACTTAAAACAAGCACCTCACAACCACCTACACCTCCCATCCTGTATGGGAATACCCCCATGCGTCATGCGGCTCTCGCTGCTGACAACAAGCATATCCAATGTCCAACCCGGCGTATGCAGCCGATCCGCCGGTATATAAAATATCTTGAGAGTGCGGTATGGCATAATTTTTTGAGGGTGTTCTCATCATACAGATAGAGTTTTCAAAATACGAAAACAAGCTACAAACATAGTTGGAATTTCACGACGCATTTGCAGACAATATTTTAAAGAATTGCGGATTTTGCCGATAACATGCATATACAGGGTATAATTAGTTTCATGTCATTAAAAAAAACTGGTGGTAGGGAACGAGAAGACAAACAAAAAAACCTTCTATAACATGGGGTTTAAAACTCATAATTTTGGAGAAAAAAAAATAAACAAGAATTTCCAAAATAACATAGTTTGAGAACTGCTGGCATATTGGGGTAGGCTTTATTGCCTCGCGTCTTGTCGCATATGATACTCTGACATTCGTGCAAATAAGTATGGTGAGCCTAAGAGATAATTAGGCCGCGACGGGGGTCATCGAAAAGCATGCCGACAAAGCAGTTAAAAGCGACCGACAGAGGACACCTTGTTTCTTACTTCTTCGCGGCCCAAATTATCTTATTATGCGTGTTATACTCTAATATTCTCAAGTAATAATTTCAGTTTGTATCCTTACTTGGTAAACAACGTACACACGACACGACCTACCCGTTCCTTAGTTTTGTCTGTTGCTTTTGTTCTTTTTGAATTTTGTGCCACTTATGTTAAGATTCATTTTATTGACTTATCGTTCAAGTCGGTAGTACTTGGTTATGTAAGACATTACTTCTCGTTCGTGCTTTTTGTGTTACTTTTTGGATTTTGGACCAAGTTTTTCTTTTTGTTTTCTTTATTGATAACGTTAATTCACATTTCAGTGTGGTGTTCAAATTTTGGAACTTGTAGAAGAGGATCCAACTTTAAGTATCCGCGATATCGCGAACCGTGTGGGAGTATCCCATTTTGTAGTATGGAGGACATTGAGAGATATGAACTTACATCCCTATCACTATCAACGTGTCTAAGCAGTAGAACCTCAAGATTTTGCAGAGCGAATGCAATTTTGTATGTGGATTTTAAGAAAACACGCGGCAAATGAAGATTTTTTAAACGTTCTGTGTTTCTCCGATGAGTCGTGTTTTACCAGAAATGGAGTGTTTAATTTTAAAAATATGCACTGTTGGGCAGACAAAAATCCACGTGTAATAAGAAGGGCGGATTTTCAGCGACGGTTCAGCGTTAATGCGTGGGCAGGAATTTGCGGTAATGAAATAATTGGACCTATAGATAGATAGATAGATAGGCGTTTATTTGACTACTTTACATATACAAATACATTTGTAGCAGGTCATTACATTGTTATTACATATGAATAATATACACATAAATAAAGATGAGTCGTACAATGTGAAATAAATTAATAAACAGGCATAATAAATAAAAACCGCCTAGAGGCGTACTGCGTAAGTTACACAGCATGTTATATAACAGTTATGGGGGTAGTCATAAAATCTTCAGTTGTATAAAAACAAAACTTTAAGATATGGTTTCTAATGACAGTTTTAAATTTGTGAAAGTTATGTTGTTTTATATTTTCGGGTAGTTTATTATATAAGTTCAAGTTTAATGAATTTTTAATTGATTTTGTTAAGCGATATTTAGGAGGTTTTAACAGATTGGCCGATCTTGTGTTATGGTTATGTAGCTCAGATGGAGTTACATACGAATTCTTGTTTTTATGAATCTCTAAAAGAGAGTAGTAAATATATAGGCAAGGAATGGGCATTATACCATATTTAATAAATAGTGGTTGACAGTGTTCCCTGAAACCTGCTCTTGCTATGATTCTTATAGACTCTTTCTGTTGTCGAAATATTTTTGCAGCGCTGCTTGAGTTCCCCTAGAGTATTATCTCATAACTTATGTGGGAGTGGATTAGTGAATAGTATACTGAGAGCAAAGTGTGTAGTTGTAGAATTGTTCTTAATCTTCGTAGAAGAAATAAATAGCTTGATAGCTTGTTGCTCAGTTGTTGTATATGATGGTTCCAACATAAAGTATCATCGATAACTATACCGAGTAAACTGACACTATCTCCCTTCGTTACGTCATACCTAGTAGAAAAAATTAGTCGTTGTGTTTTGTCACGATTTAGTTTGAGTGCATTAGCATTATACCAAAGTTCCGCTCGACTTTCAGTTTCATCAATGATATTTTGTAGACTGTTAATATTTTGGGCACTATCTGTAAGGGTTGCGTCATCAGCAAACATAACTATACTGCTAGGGAATAAGTAATAAAATAAATCATTTACATAAATTATAAACAATAAAGGTCCCAGTACAGATCCCTGAGGCACTCCATGTTTTACTGATCTAAAATGAGATGTCATATTGTTATGTGAGGCGCATTGTTGCCTATTCTCCAGATACGACTTTGACAGAGACAACGGTATTCCCCTGACTCCATAAAAACTAAGTTTTTCGATGATGAGAGTATGAGAGATACAGTCGAAAGCCTTGCTGAGATCGCACAGCGTAATTGCAGTGTGTTTACCCTCTTCAAGGCCCCCAACTATGTCACCCACAATCTTACAGATTGCATCTATTGTGGAACATTTTTGCCTAAAACCATATTGGCAAGCATGCAATAGGGAATACTTTTCGAAATATTTCGACAAACGGTTTTTTAAAATAATTTCTATTATCTTGCCAAACACAGGGATAATTGAGATCGGACGGTAGTTATCCGGACTATTTGGGTCACCTTTTTTAAAAATGGGCACAATTCGAGTCACCTTAAAGATATTAGGAAAGCAACCCTCACTAAAACATTCATTTATTATACGCGTTAAAGGGAGAACTAGAAAATCTATTGTTTCTTTAACAATTTTACTATTTATATCGTAAATATCTAAACTGTTTGAAATTTTCAGATAATGTATTGCGTCTATAACCTCTAAAGTGGTGACAGGTTCAAGATCAATTACCCACTAGATTAAATGGTGATATATGCTTAAATTTTTTGCAACAAACATTGCCAAATTTGCTGGCAGAATGTGGTATTTGCACGATGGTGCGCCAGTCCATTTTAGTCTGGCTGTTGAACAGAAAGTTTCCTCGGCGAATCCCGGGAATTCCCGGGAAATAATAAATTTGTCATATTTTCTTGAAAAACACAATTATTTTGTTTCAAAATGTCACATCATTCAAATATTCATTTTTTAAATGTTTGTTTTCTCTTTTTCCTTTGGTGAAAAAATAAATTCGTCAGTTTTGTTTTGCTTTATTTATAATTAAAAAGACACAACAACACTAACTACAGGATTTTCTTACTTTTTATTGGGTATTTTGCCACTGAAAAATATTTTAAAATTTTTTATGAAAAAACCTCTGCGCCAAACGGATCAGACAGCGGTTGGTTCTTGAACACCTGACTGTTTCAAAAAGTCTCACACCTAAAAATATATAAACTAGAACAATGTAATAAACTAAAAACTGAAAATGAAAGCTACAGGTAGTTAACGTTTCGGAAGAGAATATACTTCCGTTCTCAAAACTTTTTTGGCCGTCAACCATGATAGTTCTTTGTTTATGTATTTCTATAGTCACGTGAGGCATTAAATTATATATCTTATTTTTACTTACTTCGTCTCTAAGGATGGGCAACCAACTAGTACAAAAATCTATTGAATAATTCGAAACGCATCTATCCTCGTTTAACAAAATAATCGCGGATTCTTTAAGTTTTCTTTTTGTTCCGTTGCTCTCTTTTTCCAAAATCTTCCCATTTAATCCTGTGATTATTATCCCACGCGTGTTCACAAATTTTGGTAGATCCTCTCCCGAAACGTTAACTACCTATAGCTTTCATTTTCCGTTTTTAGTTTATTACATTGTTCTAGTTTATATATTTTCAGGTGTGAGACTTTTTGAAACAATCAAGTGTTCAAGAACCAACCTCTGTCTGATACGTTTGGCGCAGAGGTTTTTTCGTTACAAATTTTTAAATATTTTTCAGTGGCAAAATACCCAATAAAAGGTAAGAAAATCTAAATATGCCACAAATAAACCCTTACAGAGAATAACCAACTACAGGAAATAACACAATAACGAAATAAAACATAAATGCCGTCCGACGCGCGCTCGGTAAAATTTCGGAGCACGAAATTTAATATTTTTAAAACTTATTTTTATATCCACGGGTCCGGGAAATCCCGACTGTTATTTCCCGGGAACGGGATCGATGAAAAGTGACTTAATTCCCGGGAAATCCCGTCCCGGGATTCCCGGGACAGAAACACTAGTGGCGGACCAGTACCATGGCCAGCTAGATCGCCCGCTTAAATCCGATGAACTTTTATTATTGGGGGCACCTTAAATCTCTGGTTTACCGAAATTTTTGCGCGCGGCCTATAGAAAAAATTGAATTGCTCGAAAACCAAACAAGGTAGGAAAAACAATCAAAATTAGTTTTAAAGGGGATATAAAATACTCTTGTGTTGTCATTTTTGACGCTATTGATGATATTTATTAGCATGTAAAAATAACAACGTAATATAGTTATCTCTTGATTTTTTGGGCATCTAACTATTCACAGGCCCATAAAAAATATCTGACTATAATATATTTTATTTATAACTTACATTAAAGTCGGTTATTTTTTATGGGCCTGTGAATAGTTAAAAGTGCAAAAAATCAAGAGGTAACTATATTACATTGTTATTTTTATTTACTAATAGATATTAATAGCCATCAAAAATGGAACCACAAAAGAGTATTTTATATCCCCTTTAAAACCCATTTTGATTTTTCTTCCTAGCATGTTTGGTTTTCGAGCAATTCAATTTTTTCTATAGCCCGCGCGCAAAAAAATTCAAATAAACAAGAATTCATACGTATTAAATAAAGAAATTTTGCAATATTTTTCAATATCTGTTTTCTCGAAAAACATGGCATATACAAGAAAATTACAAGAGGACTTTTTTTAGGCAATTAGTCAAGCTTTCTTTTCTATGATGAGCAATTTTTTATATCTTTAACAGTTAGCGAGTTATCAGTAAAATAAGGCTTTTTTCACCGAAGGGGTGATTTCTTGTTATGGAAATCTTTATAATTATTAGACTATATTTGGTAATAAGATAATAGACTTAAATAAGGTTCAATCAACCGAGCGCACTTTAATTATTTCATATTTTTTTCAAATTTTTGCATTTGAGGTATTTTTGAATCCTACTTACATTTTACCCAGTAGTGAGATGTTCCGACACATTTGTCAAGCCCTGTAAAACTAATATAGCATTTTACATGAACAACAATAAGTTGTCTCGTACAAATGTCCTGAATACAACAGCGAGCTGTTATCATAACCGAAATTCGAGATTAATCATGGCTTGAATTATTCTGCTTTTAGACAAATATTTACTGTACAGCTAAAATAAATTAATTACGAAGAATCCAATAGGCGTCGACTCGTTCCATAGATATTACTTGGGAAGTTAGAAGGCTGTTTTCCGGGAAAACCCCAAACCCCAATATCACACGGGAAATTAATCTTTTGAAGCTGTACATAGCTTCCAGCTATTGACACTTCGGATACGCTTCACACGTACCCATCGAATTGCCATCCAATATTGAAAATTGCGCCGGAACGGTGGTTAATGCTGTTTCGATTTGCGACGGCTTGATTAGATTTTTAGTTTTCAAATGCATTTTCTAGCACAATTTTATTGCAGCCATGGCGAATATATATTTAAATTGCAGTAATAGGTAGTGTAATATTGGGAAAATATAAATATTAGTAGTATGTATACTATAGGGTGGCTCACTGTTGGAAGCGTACACTGCTTATGAATTTAATTCAGTGAAATAAAATTAATAATTAATAGACTAAAACGAGAGGAGTAAATAAATAAATAATTAAAAAAATAAACAATGGTTTTCTTTTAAAACTGAATTGCACTAAAAAGTAGAAAATAATTTTTATTCGGTGATTAAATTACAAAATGATGAGTGAAAGTGACGGTGAAAGACGCATGTTTTGTGGCCTCTTATGGGATATCGAGATAAATCCGGATAAGGCGGCAACAAAACGCCGAAATTGTACCAAATTGAAGCGTGAACAATTCTGCATTGATTGATATAAATTAGCGCGAGTATGGCTATTTCATATGGTTGATATTTGATTAAATTTTATTGGTTAAATAAAGCAACACAAAATTGTGTATATAAACAACGCGAGAAGAGTGCACTGCTTGAGTGCTTGACTGTAAAATATATACCTGGATTCGTCGCTTCTTGAAGTGGGTGATATAAAATAAGCAACAGCCAGCCAGATGTGTGAATGAAACAGATAATTTATTGTTTATGTAGCATTAGCAATTTATTTATGTCCTTATTAAATTTTAATCGAGAATTGGAGATCAAAATTGAAAAGATATTAAACATAATATATAGGTAATAAACATAATACATAGGTGATGAAATGGAAAAACTGCCGAAAATTGAAACCGATTGTTTCAAGGAAACGACATACAGGGTGAGCAAACTATCCCTTCGGGACTCTTTTCTCATAACCCGCAAAAACATATATTGTTACCGCGAGATAGGGCCCTTCCCAGCAACTCCACCGTAGATGGATATTTACTTGGGGAGCGGTTAATAAATAAAAAAAGAAAGGGAAAAAATACAAAAAATAAAAAATAAAAGCTGCCAGATTCAGAGACACAAGAAGCAGAAAACTTAGAAGAAGAAAAATAAGGAGATGACGATAGATGAAAACTTAAAAGAAGCATAGAAAGAAGCCGATGATGACAAATGGAAACTTAATAGAACAATGAAAACTTAAAAGAAGCATATCTCATACACTTCCCATCCTATATTCCCACCCCATGCGTCATGCAGCTCTCGCTGCTGACAACAAGCATGTCCAATGTCCAATCCGGCGTATGCAGCCGGTCCGGCGGTATATAAAACATCCGAGATTTGGATCCGGCACGCGGTTTGGCCTTCCGTTGGACGTGTTCGACGGACGACCAAGCTACGTGTTGGAACGAACCTCCATGGATGCCCGAAATTGGCAGCAATGCCCACCTTACCCTGGCAAATCAATCAATCAACCAATCAATTAAATTAGAAAATGATGAAAAAGAAAACCATTGGATGCTCATAAAATATAATGTATTACCATTATCAGTAATCAGCATTGTGATAAAACGATATGAATAGTATGTTGTAATATGCCAGCAACAGCAATACTTACTTTATGAGCGCCCAATGGCTTTCATTTTCATCATCCTTTAATAATAAACTTTGATGATTGTTTTCAACACTGTTAAACACAATCAAGGACTGAAATATTTTTTTATTGAAAGTACTAGTGTTAAATTTCAACTTCTATAAATTTGATCACTATGCGACGTATAGATATGACTCACTTTTCATGACGCCCATATCACAGCGCCTTTATTAACAATGCGATTTTTTAAAATTTGGGTGGAAGACTTACTCATTAGGAGATTGTGACACGTTAAAATATTGAAAAATCCACCAGCGGCGTTCGTCATTATGAAGAAAAATGTACCTAATTTTCCAAAAAAGATATTAGGCAATGTTTTAAGTGTAAACAATCTCATAATCTGATTCGTTGTTATCAAAAAGTCACTAATACCGAAATTCAATAAGATGAGAAAATAAAATTTTTGTTTTTAAAATACCAATTATTAGTAATAACTTTATTTTCGGACGTAATTAAGAGTTAATTAAGGTAAAGGAAAACAGTCCTTCCATTTAGAATTGAGCCTGTGATATGTTGAGTAAGCTGTGATGTAGTAATTTTATTATTTATTGAATTGTTCAATAATCAAATTTGTCTAAAATTGAACTATTTTTTATTTCCAAGTCAATTATTGTTTGATTTTGACTGTTAAGTAAACTGACTGATGGCATATGATTAATTCTAAAGAGTCGAATAATAAAACAAAAACCATGTGGCGTATTATAAAAGAAATACAGGGAAAACAAAACCTCAGAAGGGAAATAAAGACAGTGGAAAACATTATTAGTTTAAATAACAATATAGTAGCAAATAATTTTAATGAACATTTTACGACCAGTTTGATACCTAATAATCAAAAATGAGATTCTGATTTTTTGAATGCTAATGTGCCCTTAGTCAATGTTTCCTTTTTTCTGTCACCTTTAAGTGAACAGGATGTAGTAGCCCTACTAAACAATCTTAAATCCTCTAACTCTAGTGGCTACGATAACATGTCGAATAATTTATTAAAAAACTGTAAATATCTTATCTGTTAACCTTTGTCGTATCTAAACTTATCATTTGAACAAGGAGTTTTTCCTGAAAAACTGAAGCTCTCAGTGGTTTGTCCTTTATATAAGAAAGGCGACGCTAACTTGTATGACAGTTATGGAGCAATTATATTATAATCAAGTTTCTCCAAGTTATACGAGTCAGCCCTAAATGATCAGCTAGCAACATTTTGTATACGTAATAACATAATTTCGCCAGAACAACATGGTTTTGTAAAAAACAGAAGTGTGGATACGGCTTTAAATAATTTTCATATAGAAATTGTAAATGGATTTGACAAAAAAATGTGCCCGCTTGGTCTATTCATTGACTGTTCTCGTATTCTCGAGCATTTGACTGCGTAGACCATCAATTCCTCTTAGAAAAACTATGCAGGTATGGAATCAGGGGGCCGCCATTAAATTTTGTAAAACCATATCTAAGTAATCGAGATCAAGTTGTTCAAATCAATGATGTCAAAAGTGAACCTAGGAAAGTAACCCAAGGTGTCCCACAAGCTCCATCCTGGGCCCTCTCCTATATATTATCTTTGCTAATGATCTAGTCCATTTTTTAAAGTCAACTGAGAACTTACAAATAGTATGTTATGCTGACGAATCAAATTATTTAATCATGGAAAACAACGGGACTGAAGCAATAAATTCGGCAGAAAATATATATAAAAAATGTATTCTATGGTCTGAAAAAAATTTCATTAATTTAAACAGGCAAAAAAACATATCGATACTCTTTAAGCAACAAACTTCACAAGTTGATTTAAATTCTGACCTGTTCAATATTTACAACTAAGGTAAAATTCTGGGAGTCACTTTTGACTCTGGATTAAAAGGGATATTCACATCGGTGAGTCATGTAATAAATTGGACACCTGTTGCTATGCGTTACGATCACTAGTAAACCACTCCCCAGCTAGCACACTGACGTCAATTTGCCGTCATTAGACGTCAGTTTAAGGTCAGTATCGGTCTACGACGTAATTTTCCAAATAAATGACGTTAAAATTAGGTCATATTTTAGTACCTCGCAGAGACGTCGTTGACAGATCGTTGTTATGACATCATTCTTGAGGCATAAATATATCGGATCTTAAAAATCGTCATATTTCATATTTTCTGCTGTCATGCGATAAATATAGAAATGACGTCAAAGTTACATCACATTTTAAAACGTCGCAGAGACGTCGTAGACAGAATGTTGTTATGACGTCATTTTTAAGTCATTTTCTGACGTCATACACTAGATTTAAAAATTGCGTCAAAGTTACGTCACATCTTAGAACGTCGCAGAGACGTTCTAGACATTACGTTGTTATGACGTCATTTTTTAGTCACGTTTAGTTTTGGGTATTGTATAAATACATATAAACGGTCGAATACCTTTTTTATATTTTTATATTTTATAATAGTTACTTTTATACAGGGTGCCACAAGTAAGTGGCTCACCCTTATATTTCCTTTATTTTTTTAACTTATTCATTTGAAAGTTGGAGTGCATAAACTACCTGTAAAAATGGATTTTTGGACATGAAAAATGGTATGAGACCATTTCCGGTTTACCCTTGCCCTTTTCTACGAATCCATTGAATGAACTATGCTTGGGTTTTTATTAACATTTATTTAAAAAACTGTAAAAACAGATTGTACTTGTGGTATTTTAAATCTACAGTTATTATTATACGGCTATCAAAAAATTTCGCATCAAGTTACCTTTGCATTTAAAAAAAACGTATGTTTATTATTATTTAAAATTCTAAATCAAAATTTTTAAATAACAACACAAATAGAAGTGCTACTACCATTTACATTGAATGAAAACTTTTTTCTTTTAATTTTAAATAATTTTAATGGTTTAATGGACTACCAGGCGAGAGGCCGAAAGTTCAAATACCACAGCCGGGTGATTTTAAGGTAGTGTTTAAATTTCTGTTACAGTGTTATTTATAATAATATATGTATATTCAAATCATTCCAAATAAATAAAAACGTAAAGTGGATAAAAACTGAAAGATTAAATAATATTCTCAAGCAAAAAAATATTTTTATTTGGACGCGTATTCGTCAAATCAAGGTCATATTAAACGTTATGTTGATGTCAGCATTGAACTTTGACGTACGTCAAAATGACGTACGGAAAGGGTTCTTATTTGGGGCCATATTCGTCAAATTAAGGTCATACTGAACGTGATTGTGACGTCGGGATATGAGGTCATTAGGGTGTGACATTAGACCGTCATTTAGACGTACATAGAACGTCGTTATATTGGGACTTATGACGTATATTATGACAAATAAATGACGGCAAATTGACGTAAATAGGTATTTAACCGTTTATATGTTTTTATACAAATATAAACATGACTGTAAAATGACGTCATAACAACGTTCTGTCTAAGGCGTCTCTGCGACATTCTAAAATGTGATGTAACTTTGACGTCATTTTTAAATCCAGTGTATGACGTCAGTAGAGGACTCAAAAATTACGTCATAACAACGTTCTGTCTACGACGTTCTAAAATGTGACGTAACTTTGACGTCATTTTTAATCCAGTGTATGATGTCAGAAAATTACTCAAAAATGACGTCATAACAACGTTCTGTCTACGTCTCTGCGACGTACTAGAATATGACATAATTTTGACGTCATTTATTTGACAGACCGATATTGACCTTATACTGACGTCTGATGACGGCAAATTGACGTCAGTATGCTAGCTGGGTACTTTAATGGTTGCAAAATATCTAATGCTTTACCAATTGAGATAAAAAATTCTCAAAACATTTTTATTTACAAAAAAAGACTTAAGGCCTTACTCATCGATAAAACCTGTTACTCTCTTGATGATTTTTTCTCTAATTAATGTATCTGTTTGTCTTATACACAATATACCTTGGTTTGTTTGTACCACTTTATGTCAGGACATTATATACACCCATTGTTATTTCGTAGTATTTTGTAGTTACATTATATAACTCATGTATTGTTTGTATTTGACGCTCTCTTCAATTATTTGTATAATTCTTGTACAATTAATTGAGAAATAAAGGAATTATTATTATTATTAATTCTTATATTGTCTAACTCCATCATTTCAAGTGCTTCAGCACAACAATATTTTACACGACAGTGGTCGACAAATAAATATCCTTATACCTATAGTATTAGAACCATGTTTACTTCCAGAGCCAATTAAGTAACTACCTTTGTAATTACCAAGTACGGTGCATAAAAAGCTTCTCCTGATTAATCGACAACAGTGCCGAACACGCGAATAAACAAATAAAGAATGTAACCGAACTCCACGCACCTTTGATTAGAACATCAAAGTTCTAGATACAGCTTTGTCCTCAGATACTCTTCAGGTTTATTGCTTCTTCAGTGTTTCTCTCATAACGACGCTAATAATAAGGCCCCTCTACTGCTCAATGACTCTTGTTTCTGATGTCTAATTGGATATCTTCCTAAAACTAGTCTTTGATCTTTAGTTTCAGTACAGAGTGTATGTATCATACATGTTATTCATGTAGGTGCTCGTATGTGCACGTTGCACATGAACATTATGAAAGACTTGGACAGGGGCGTACCTACTAGAAAATGTAAAGCAAGCTCAATTTTTTTAAATTTTCTCCGAACGATTTTTTGTAATGTAGCCTAGCGATTTAGATAGAAACACGTTTTGATAATGGCAAAAACTAAAATATTCCTGTTAATATTATAAAAATGATATGACAAGTCCCTTTCATTCATAGCATCTTAGCACACACTGAGCTTAAAGGAAAATCTACAAACATTTCGAGAGGGGGAGAGGGGGGGGGGGGTTTCGAAGTTTTCGTGGTCATATTCCCGTGGCTTAGAAAATCTCAGATGATCCCTTTTCGAGAAAGCGCAATTTTTTGTCAATTCCCGGTTTAGTTCGAAAGTGGCTGGTGCCTAGGATGTGCCGTTAGACGCTCCCAATCTGTTAATTTATTTACAATAATATAATACCATCAAACTCGATAGTCATCGGTACATTAAAAAGTTCTGCGTAAGGTGAGGTGTAATAATAGAAGAACAAAGCACACACCGAATTAATTAATAAATAAAATATTGCGGCAAAATGTACGTTAATAATACCAAATATATAATAAATAAGTGTTTAAAGTGAAGTGCTTAGTTGAAGCATGACGTAAAATCTATACCTGGAGCTTGAGTCACTTTTCAATTGTAGGAACATATGTTTACATTTAAAAGTGAGTGAAAACAAGCTGAGTTTTAGGAAGGACGAGAACGAGTGCAAGCAGTATGGGAATACTACAGAATAAAGAGGGAAGTTTCCAACGTAAACACAAAGGAGACAAACAGATAAGTCTCATTGCATTTGTTTTATTAATTTTTTAGTGTATTACTTAATGAAATAGAAAATACCCGAAATTGGAAAGAGGTTGCATGTTATTATTTCAGAAACAAACTAATATACAGAGTGTGCAAAATATTCTCTTGGGTCTCTTTCTTGTAACCTGCCATGAAAAGTTTTTTCCACCGTAAATGGTTGTTTACCTGTGGAACGGTTAATATAAAAAGGGCTCCCTGCGGCGAGCGAATGTATGTATGTCTTGGCAGACAAACAAAGTGAACGCAAGCGGGCAGAACGAGGTGCACACTGCTAGATTTGGAAACAGAGGAAATAGAAGACTTGAAGAAAGAATAAATGAGGAGATGATGATGGACAGAAACTTAAAAGAAACATGTAAACTGAAGAGAAGCATCTTGCAAACGCCTTCACTTTCCCATTCGATGATGGCAGATGGAAACTAAATACGAACCATGGAAACTTAAAAGAAGCATCTCACAAACACCTACACTTCCCATCCTATATATTCCTACTCCATGGATCATGTGACTCTCGCTGCTGACAACAAGCATGTCCCATGTCCAACCCGGCATATACAGCCGGCCTGGCGATATACCGGGTGAGTCACGAATTGCGCTCGCCCCGATATTTCCTAAAATATTTGAAATAGAAAATTGAACTTTGGAGGCCTTATTACACGACTAAAATGCCATCTTTTCAATAAAAAATCAAGTTTGGTGCACATCCGGTTTGACCGGAAATGCCCACAACTTTCGATTTTTAAATGGAACACCCTATATATTTTTACATTTTTGGAATCTAGAGGAAATTTTGAATACAATACATCCATTTTGGTCACTTTTTGATAAACATTAAAAATTTTATTAAAAAATCTATTTCTGAATCCAGAGTGCTGTGGTGCCCAAAATATATTTTAGTTTGTGTGCTACGTTACTATAAAAATAAAAAGAGCAATATGATTGCATTACTTAATTCTCTAGAGGTGTTTAAAATTTTAAAATGTGATTTTTACCCACTAACTCGGTTTTTTTAAATGGGAATTTAATCATTCACCAACATTTTTAAATACCTCATTTTCATACGAATCTAATGATACCAAAATTTTGAAAATCCGCTCAGAAATATTTGAGATTTCAGCCAAAGTACAATGCAACCAAGCTTTTAGAAACATGCGGCTAATAGATAATAGATTAGTGGGCTTTGGAAACTAAAATGGCACATTTCTGTGTAAACCTGGTAACCTAATAACATTGGAAAAATCATAGTAGCCATTGAATGTAATAAAACAATATCAGCTGTCAGGCAGATACAAAATAAAGCGTTGCGGAAATCTCTTTGAGTAAAAATTAAAGAAAATGAATAATTTTAGTGGGTAAAAATCACATTTAAAAATTTTAAACGTCTCTAGAGAATTAAGTAATGCAATCATATTGCTCTTTTTATTTGCTGACCTGCTTGGTCAATACAGCTTCCAAAAGTTGCTTAGCACCCGCTCAAATCACAAGTCGCTTGTGTTGGTCGTTTGATTTTTCAATATCAAATTGATTACATTCACCGGTATACAAATCTTGTAGCTTTAGATCTGCCTGAGAGCATTTTTACTGCATGACATTGTACATCCTTTCAACCTGCAGTATTTCGTAAAAAATTAGATAATTTTTTCATTCCGTTTGTCAATGCTTCTGTGTTAATTTGATAATTATCTAACTTCTCCATATCAGGGACAATCTCCTTAGAGGCAGTGGGATTCATCACAATCACTTTGATTTTCTTGCTTTTCAAATTTACCAGGCTCATTTCAACGTTACTGTCTTTTACGCGGTCACCACTCGCATCTGGGCACTCAAGCTTCAGATTCACGTCTTGCTTCTAGAATACTAAGTTGTCACCAAGTGTTTTGTGATATTGTTGTCAAATTTTGAACTGGCAGGTAAACCGATCGTGCTATCTGTATTCTTCATTCATTCTCGTATTCGCAGTTACCGATATTACCAGTTATTGTTTGCGATCTATAGTTGTCACATTTCTATTTAACCCTAAGTTACTAATAACTATTCTATGAGTATTATATAAAATATGTTGGGAAATACGAACAGATGTTCCTTGAATCGTTTTACAATTGGACGTTCAGTTTGTCGAACATATTTCAATTTAAAGTCCTTACAACTAATGTCGTAAATAATAGGTTTCATTGCGTAATATTTTTTAGGTTACTTAAAAGTTATTGCATTTTGTTTCTTGATAAATAGACAACTAAACATAAACACATCACACATAGTAGACAACCCTCGAATCCAAAGCCTAGGCTAACCAGAAGGGGGTTACACATTTGGAAAAACGCAGACAACATCCATTACTCACCAACATTGCCAGTGTCAGAGCTGGAGATCGAACATAGTACACACTATGTTTTCAAAATCCTGCTTAGAACATAAATAAATCGAAGCCCTTATGGAATTGATACAAATTTTCAATTCCGTTCAGTTTGAAAATTTGCATTCCCTAAATAATGTATTAATTTGACTTAATGGTATCCGTTGTTCTTAGCTATATTCTTAATTATAGCATAGCATGTTCATACAGAGGAGAACTTAATAATCATTGAATTAATAAATTGAATCCCGCCATCTTAGGCTGCTGGTGCCATTTCTGCATGTTAATTTCCAAATTATGTTTACTATTCCTTATTTCAACTGTATCTAAACATGACAGTGTTAATTACAAAACAAAATTGTCTACATCTGCAACTTTTGCATCGAATGCTGCACATATATCATCCACATATCTCAATAATACCCTCAGCAAGAACTCGTTATGCTTCGTCTTCAGTGTCCAGTGCAAGCTGTCGGAAGCGGCGAACGCATGAGTAGGCGAGTGAGAGTGAGTGCGGATTTAAGCGTGCAACTTAAACACATTTGATTAAAGGGCGAGTGAGTAAGAACGGAAAATTGCGAGCGGGCGAGAATGGTCGAGGGAAGTATTTGAGATTTCAAAATATTTGAGCCTCTTGCGGGCGTTTTGTTGCGTTCTATCTAGTGTCTTGTGCAATTATTGGGTACACGTGCAGTATAAATAACATTGTAGACATAGACGTTGAAATGTTAACATAACAGTCTGTTGAGTAGATTAATTAATATAAATAACTATTTAACACCGTCATGAGCTATCGAGGATTTCTCTCGTTTTCAGTGTGCATTTAATGAATTGATTGATTGATTGATTGATTGATTGATTGATTTGCCAGCGTAAGGTGGGCATTGCTGCCGATTCCGGTGCATGGAGATTTGTTCCACCACGCAGCCCGATCGCCCGCCGAACCTCCATCTGCAGTCGCCCAATCGTCTATTACATATTCATGCGGCTTCACCCGACCGACCAACGGATCATCCCACCGTGTGCCGGAACAAACCCCCGGTGCTTTTATATACCGCCGGACCGGCTGCATACGCTGGATTGGATATTGGACATGCTTGTTGTCAGCAGCGAGAGCCGCATGACGCATGGGGTCGGAGTATAGGATGGAGCGTGTAGGTGTTTGTGAGATGTTTCTTCTTGTTTTCCTTTTGACTTCATCGAATGGAAAGTGTAGGCGTTTGTGAGATGCTTCTTTTAGGTTTCCGTGCTTCTTTTTACTGTCAGGTTTTTGTGAGATGCTTCTTTTTAGTTTCTGTCTGTGATCATCTTCTCTCCTATTCTACTTCTGAGTTTTCTGTTTCTTCTGTTTCTGAGTCTGGCAGTGTGTATGTCCTAGATATTTCTTTATTGTATTCCGTTTTTAGTTTTGCCGATTTTCCCAGTGTGTATAATCCTTTCCTAGCTTATTCATAATCCTCTCGATTATTGTTATCCATGTGTAGCATGGCCTCCCTATTTTCAGTTTGTTGCTGTTCAGTCGCAGCACTTTCTTTAGTAGATGTGTCGTGTCTCCTCTTTGGACGTGTCCCCAGTATTTCATTGCGTATGATTCCATTCTTTTGATTATTGTTCTTCCCTTTAGTAATATTGACGTTTTTTGTCGTTTTTGTGGTTTTCCTGTTTTTGCTAGCAGTTTGATAATAACTCTTTCAGCACTTGTCAGGCTTCTTCTGTTGGCCTTGGTCGTTGCTGCGTTTTTGACTCCATCTATCATCGTAGGCATTATGATGGTCGTGTATATCTTTTTGGTTAGGCACCAAGGTGGGTTATTGTCCTCAATGAAGGGTAGTAGAGCTCTTGTGACTCTGTAGGCTGTTTTTACTCTTTCCTTTACTGTTTCCTTCCTTTTTAGTTGATTCGTTAGGTATGTTCCTAGGTATTTCATTCTATTCGTGGTTCTCAGGGTGTAGTCTCCTATTTTGTATTCTTCCCCACTTGTTGGACTTGTTTTTGTCAATGGGTCTCGGACCATTATCAGGCTCTTCTTGAAGTTTATTTTCATTCCAGAGAAATCCAGATATGGTGTCATGTTTCTTAGAAATTTAGCGATGTCTTGTTCTTCCTCGATGATGATGAGTATATCGTCGGCGTATGCAAGTACGATGGGGGGCTTTATCGTTCCATCGTTTCCATTGAAATTCTGATTCTTCATTATTGCGCTTTCTATCACTTGGTCCAGGACTGTGGTGAATAGTCGGGGGTATAGAGGACATCCTTGTTTGACTCCCATATTCTTCAGTTTTGATTCCGTCGTCTGTTCAAACCATTGTATTGCAGTGTTTTCGTGTAGGCATGCTTTTATTATCCTGTTTATTAAGTAGTGCGGTACTCCCCTGTTGAGCAAAGTGTGGATTATAGCCTCATGCCTTATGGTATTAAATGCCTTTTGGAGGTCAATTGAGACTATATATAGTTTTGTTCCTTCTTTCCACTTTTCTTCCAGGATCCGTCTGGTGGTGTACATATGTTCGTCTGTTGATCTACCCTTGATAAATGCCGATAATCTGGTAGTTCGCCGATGTATTTTTCCATTTCTCTGAGGAGTAATTGTACGTAGTATTTGTACCCTACACTGCAGAGTGTTATTCTTCTGTAATCGTCCACGTTTTGTGGTGATTTGGTTTTAGGGAGCGGTATCTGTATGGTTGTGTTCCACTCCTTAGGCAGGGGTGTGGTTCCCGTCCATGCGTTGGTGATGATTTCTAGGGTTAGCTGCTTTATGCTGTCCGGTCCAATCAAAAGTGCATATCCCGCAAACTGGTTTACCCAAAAAGTGCTATGCATATAACATAACATCATTAACAAATTTTTGCATGCGTTTTTTTTTTCTAATGTCCTGTTAACTCTAGAAAAAATAGTTTGAAATAGAAAAGTTGCCTCCATTCTTTATCTTTATTTCTTCCCAATGTATTTTGCAAGATAAAACAGTGTCATACTTGCCCCAGCAAATTCTCACATTTTATCGACATAGCCTTAAAAAAAATCAAATTCTTCTACACGTATTAAAACGTCACCTTTATATTAATACATTCGGTTAACAAATTGTTGTAATAATTTTTAAATAACGGCTACTTTGGGATCGACCATGTAAAGAGTACTACAATAAATTAAGATTAACAAGAAATTGGCAAATATGGCAGACGATTTGGAGGCAACAGGTTATAGTTTACTCTCATTATTTATTTGCACTGAAGAAGAAATACAGATTAAGTATGTTATTTATTTTCAAGTACAAATTTCCCATACAATTTCACCATCCTATCTTGTTAATTTTATTATTTTGTTTTTTATAAAATCATTGGAATTAATTAATAAAAATTAAGTTACGCCTTGACTACATTTGATGTTAAGTTGGTGATTTGTTTGCGGACACGGTGAGATGCACTAGTTTATGTACTTTTGGCAAACAGTATAATTTAGATACCAACATGCAACAGTTGGGTAGGATAAATTCACTACTACTACATTTTTTTACAATTAATATAAACTTGATCATCAATCTTAAGAATTTGGAACACGTAGCATTTATAATAAATATAATCAAATATCAAGGATGATACAACATTTGAATGTGAAATGGACAAAAATTCCTAGCAAGCGCGCAAAGTTTGTAGGTGTGGAAACAAAAGTTTTAACTTTCAGTAGATTCTAGAAGATTAAATTTAACCCAAGCAATGATATTACTCTCAAAATAAAGTGAATAACCAAAGTTCGACTAACCCTGTCCAGAAAGTATAAATCCTGTTTCTAAATTATTTATTCAAAATGTTTATTGAAAATACAATGACTAAAATGGCAGTTTGTAAAATTAAATGTAGACGCTTTATTAAATGTATTGAACCGGGACTGCTAAAACCTAATTATTTTGATTTTGTTATTGTCGCACACGTGATTAGAATGAAAAAGATTTACAAGGCGATAGTGGGCATAGTTCTTGGGCATCAGCTGGATGTTAATAATCTGTTGAGATTAATGACAATATCTTGGTGTATTTTAGGTATTTTAAGTCGCAAAATTCAAATCAATAGGTTTTTTTGCAAAATTATAATTTCGGCTATTAAACATTTTTGCACATTTTTTATCAGTTTCTTTGTCTTTGTCTTTGCCTTCTATTAACTGTTCACCGATGCGTAGATTGAATGAATAAATCAAGTGGTATACATTACACCCCCCTATGATACGCCTATGCCTAATAGTGACTGGAAACTTGTAGAAAGAGATAGAGTTTTCTGGGGTGTGGTGGGAGAAGATTCTAGATTGTATTCTGGATGCCTGGAGACAATTTCAGTGTATATAGGGCACGATTACCGGCGGAAGGGGAAGAAGTTTATAAAAGTGAAGTTTGGTAACGAAAAAGTGAGGTTAAATATCAAGTAAATAAAGTGTAAAGGTTATTTAAGAAATATTGTATAGTCAGTAAATTGTTAAATGAAGTGTTAGTGGTTTACCCCTTGTTAAAATTATTTAGAACCCACGGATTCATACAGGGTGTTTCCTAAGAGGTGGAAAACACGTAACACAAGGATACTCATTTAAATTATATTCTCTATAGTAACTAGAGCAAAAAGATTTAAAACATAAATCATTTGTATATTTGGAAACAGTTTTGTATCCGCTCATTCTATGTCTTGCTACACAAAATTTTACATATAATATAGAATTAAAGAATGTTTACTATAGTTCACAGTTGCAAAAAAATATTAGTATTCAATACCGAAAATATATTTATAAAAGAAACTCCGATTTTAAGACATACGCACTGTATTGCAAATTCCCAGTGAAAGTGAATTAAAATGAAAAAGTTAACATTGCAATTAAAAGAAAATTTAGCTTTATTGTTTCTCGTATGTCAGTAGTAGAGTGTTTATACCGGAGCTGGGCCTCCCCCCACCACTTTTCTTGACGTCATAGCCGGGGGGGGGGGCAATTAGTGTGGTAGGGGGCAATTAGTGTGGTGGGGGGCAATTAGTGTGGTGGGGGGCAATTAGTGTGGTGGGGGTAATTAGTATGGTGGGGAGTAATTAGTATGGTGGGGGTAATTAGGGTGGTGGGAGGCTATTGCTGCGGTGGGGGTAATTATTGAGTTGGAGGGGGGTAATTGGTGTGGTGAGTAGGATGTAATGCTATGACGTTACAATCTTATTCACGGGAGTGGGGGTAACCCTGTCCCTATAAATACAAAAGAGGAGTTAACATATGATCATTGAATAGGCTAGGTTCCTATAGTAAAGATTAATTATGCATTCGTGTACGTCTTGTGGTAAAAGCTTTACACGTAGCGACAATTTACGTCGTCATGAAAGACAATCGTGTGGGAATGAGGGACCTTTCGCAAAGCGGCCCAGAGTTGATTCAACTCCTTCAACATCATCTACTAGTATGCAAACATGTGATTGCTGTAATGTGACTCTAACAGCAACTCAGATGAAATCACATAGAAGAACACTGCAGCATAGGACAAATTCATGTGCCCCTATGATGGATGGTGTAGCTATTGTCCAAACGGCTTTCAAGAACAGAATCATAACATATCGAGTGCATTGTGAAAATAATTATCTGGATTACACAATGTTTTTTAACGAAATCAGACCAAAGATTCTAAATCTGTTGGAGGAAGTGCTGAGGATTCATAAAACAGTGAAAGTAAATATGGAAACTTTCGCAAGGTACATTCTACCAGCTCAAGACATAATTGAAATGAAATCATTTAATACCTCCAATAGTATTTTGGATGAATCCATGAATTTAAATGATGTTTTGGATAGTTTTGTGGATTCTATGGTTATGCAAAGTACTGAGTTTCAAGAACGTGATTCAGGTATGCAAATATTTTTGTAAAGTATTAAAAAAATGATTAACCATTGTCTATTTTTTAGGTTGGGCACTCGAAAGAATTGCTTTTGTTGAAATTAATGTTAACAAGTACAGTCCTTTGGGTGGTTCATCATACATAAAATTGCCGAAATATATTGAAAATAGGAAGGCTGTGGTGAATGTACAGAACCAGGACCAATGTTGCTTTGCTTGGGCTGTGACGTCAGCGCTGTATCCCCCAAATGGCCATGTATCTTACACATCATCATATCCACATTTTTCAAGCGTATTAAATGTAACAGGTATGAATTTTCCAATAAAATTACGAGATATATCAAAATTTGAGGAAATGAATAATATTTCAATTAATGTATACGGTTTAGAGGAGAAATTTGAAAATAATAGGGTTAAGTATGAAGTTGTTGGACCTTTACGTTACTCGGGAAGAAAAATGTATACTCACATAAATTTATTGCTAATTTCGAGTGAATGTGTTGGTGACGAGAATCATCACTGTAATAACGATTGTGCTAATAGTCACTATTGTTGGATAAAGGATTTATCTAAGTTAGTTTCCACCCAAGTTTCTGGTAGCGATCATAAGAAACATTTTTGTGACGGGTGTTTACTTTACTTTAATAATGAACGTCACTTATTTCAACACCAGAGAAATGACTGTAATCATATTTACACAACAACACCCACAACGAAATTTCGAATTAACAAATTTGGTAAAGAAGTTGCTGAGAATATATTAAAATTTGAAAACATTGAGAAACAAATGCGAGTACCATTTGTAGTATATGCTGACTTTGAGTCTATTTTAAAACCTATTAATACGTGCGAGCCAAACCCCGAACGCTCTTTCACGAATAAGACCTTTAAACATGAGCCTTACTCTTTTGCATATTACATTAAGTGCTCCTTTGACAATTCTCTCTCCAAGTTTAATTTGTATCGGGGATGTGATGCAGCCCAAGTTTTTGTAGCGCGTATAGAGGCTGACTTAAGGAATATATATAACACACATATGAAATATATAGTCCCAATGGCAGAACTCACAGCGCAAGAAAACGAAAATTTTCAGAATGCGACCGCGTGTGGTATATGTGGGGGGCTTTTCGAGGGAGAGGATGTTAAAGTTCGGGACCATTGTCACTTAACAGGTAAAGTAAGATTTGGTGCTGCACATTCGGTCTGTAACTTAAATTACAAGTTACCCAATTTCATACCTATTATATTTCACAATATGAGTGGATACGATAGTCATCTGTTCATCAAAGAGTTGTGTAAATACAAGGATAAGGTTGGGGTAATAGCGCAAAATAAAGAAAAATATATATCCTTTACGAAACACCTTTATATGCACGATTATGTTGATAAGAAAGGGGTTACAAAGAAGAAATATTTACAGCTACGATTTATCGATAGTTTTAAATTTTTGTCAGCTTCATTACAAAATTTAGGTGCGAATTTAGAGGACGATCAGTTGAGAACAACACGTAGTTTTTATAATGATGATGATAAATTTAATTTAATGAGACAGAAGGGGGTATTTCCATATAGTTTTATAGATAGTATAGAGAAATTAAATGTAACTGAATTACCATCTAAAGAGGAATTTTATGATAATTTAAACAAAGAGCACATATCAGATGCAGATTATTTGCGGGCTAAGGATGTTTGGAGATTATTTGAATGTCGTTGTCTTGGCGATTATTCAGATATTTATTTGAAATCAGACGTGCTTCTTCTATGCGATGTGTTTGAAAATTTTCGGACAATTTCTTTAGATAAATATAAACTAGATCCAGCCCAGTATTATACAGCTCCGGGATTATCATGGGATGCAATGTTAAAATTAACCGGAATAGAGTTAGAATTGTTAACGGATATCGATATGATTCACTTCTTTAAAAGGGGTATAAGGGGTGGAATAAGTCAATGTTCAGAAAGAAAACATATTGCAAATAATAAGTTTCTGCCTGATTACGATCCCAATGAGCCATCATCATTTCTCACATATCTAGACGCCACGAATTTATATGGACATAGTATGTCAAATATGTTGCCCACGGGGGGCTTTACGTGGCTGTCTGAGACAGAAATCGGTGATTTAGATATTATGAATATCTCGGATAATAACCCCCATGGGTACGCCCTTGAAGTAGACATACATTATCCAGAACACTTACACGACTTGCACTCAGATCTTCCCTTTTTAGTTGAAAATATTGTGCCACCCATTTCAAAATCAAAATTAAAAAAGTTAATACCAAATTTGAATGATAAAAAAAACTATGTAGTGCACTACGTAAATTTAAAGCAGGCTATTAATAATGGGTTAGAGGTTACTAAAATACATAGAATTCTTAAATTTAATCAATCTAGGTGGTTAAAGAAATACATAGACTTAAACACCGAGATGAGGAACAAAGCGACAAATAAATTTGAAAAAGATCAATATAAATTAATGAACAACGCCGCGTTCGGTAAGACAATGGAGAATGTGGAAAACAGAACAGATATAAAGTTGGTTACTCATTGGGAGAGTATTAGACGCAGTATGGGTGCAAATGCATTAATAGCTCGTCCAAATTTCAAAACATGTTCGATATTCACTGAAGATTTTGTGGCGATCCATATGGGGAAACAGAAGGTAGAGTACACTAAACCAATTTTTATTGGCTTTTGTGTCTTGGAATTGTCGAAAACGGTGCTGTACAATTTTTTTTATAATGTAATTAAAAGAGAGTTTGGAGATAAGGCTTCATTATTGTATACTGATACTGATAGTCTAATTATTAAAATTTTAACAGAAAATTTTTATGACTTTATGATAGAAAACCAAGATAAATTCGATACTTCGAATTATCAGCACGGTAATATATTTAATGTACCTAAAAGCCCACCGATTTTAGGCAATTTTAAAGATGAGTTTCCCGCGGATCCAATAATTAGTTTTTATGGCACGGGAGCAAAAGCTTATTGCGTGCAATCTGTGGGTAGCGAGCTAAAAAAAGCAAAAGGTGTGAAGAGATCTGTCATTCAAAAAGAGTTATCAATAGACGACTATAAGCAAATCGTTGAACAGGGTGGCTTAATATTCAGAAAGATGAATACATTTCGAAGTCAATTGCATGATATTTTCACCGAGGTAAAGAACAAAGTGGCTTTGTCTCATCATGATGATAAGCGCTTTG
Organism: Stenurella melanura; assembly: GCA_963583905.1. Taxonomy (NCBI): domain Eukaryota; kingdom Metazoa; phylum Arthropoda; class Insecta; order Coleoptera; family Cerambycidae; genus Stenurella; species Stenurella melanura. Next base: position 89,850,492 of record OY757309.1, read on the forward strand.
TCATCCCCAACACAACAAAAACTTTGCCGTGGGGTCACTCTGACATACAATTTTTTCAAACCGAGCAAGAACAAAATATTCGGTGGTTAATGGCTGCTATTAATGACGTCCAAAGTAGCACTGGTGAAATGGATAAAATGGATCTTTTACTTGCGGCAATAGCTGAGTTAAGCCAGCAATCGTGATTAAAAGATGAAATTTTGTTTAACGTAAAAGTCCAGAATTTTGTAAATTATTTTTAGCTTGTTTGTGTATTTTTCTGTAAAGACATTGTAAACTAATTATAGTTTGGATAAGTAACTAATTTAACATTAGAAGTAGATGTTTTGTTGAACACACAGTTCTAAAATATTATAAATTATGTTAACTCTAGATATGTACTATACTGTAAAAAAAAAACATTGTAAGTTAATTTCATGCTTTACACGTAGTAATATGTAATGTATATATAGTAATATGTATATGTAGGAATATGTAATTGTAAATAAAATGTTAATGAATTGAAGAACCCCTTTTTATTGTTGTTAACTGTTATTGTAATAAAGTATACGCAGAAAAGAATAATTATATGCCGTTACTAAGCTTTGCACCAGAATTAATATTTAATATTTAAATAAAGCATCATTTCTTATGATAGGCACTGTACCGCAGCCTGAGTTACGTGTCGTTTAGTGAAGGACATACGGCAACAACGCTGGCATGTATTCGAGGCTTGCAAGCCGCAAGAGTTAGCGTGGGCCATGTGACAACAAGAACTCCTATCTTTTAAAGTTAAATGAAGCGTTATTTCTTATGATAGGTACTGTACCATGGCCCGTGTTACGTGTCGCTTAAAGTAGGTCATGTGGCAACAACGCTGGCGTCTATTCTAGGCATGTATGCAATCCGTAAGATTCAGTGTGGGCTATGTGGTAACAGGGAATCCTATTTTAAAATCAGGTAAAGCGTAATTTCTTATGGTGGGTACTGTACCAGTCTTTGTTACATACCGGTTAGAGTGGGCCATGTGGCAACAATGCTGGTGTCTATTCGAGGCATGTTTGCAATTCGTAAGATTCATCGTGTGTTATGTGGTAACAGGATATTCTATTTTAAAGTCAGGTAAAGTGTAATTTCTTATGGTGGGTACTGTACCACAGACTGGGTTACATACCGATTAGAGTGGGCCGTGTGGTAACAACACTGGTGTCTATTAGAGGCAAGTTTGCAATCCGTAAGATTTATCGTGGGTTATGTGGTAACAGGAAATTCTATTTTAAAGTCAGGTAAAGTGTAATTTCGTATGGTGGGTACTGTACCATAGTCTGGGTTACATACCGGTTAGAGTGGACCATGTGGCAACAATGCTGGCATGTTTGCAATCCGTAAGATTCAGCGTGGGTTATGTCGTAACAGGAAATCCTATTTTAAAGTCAGGTAAAGCGTAATTTCTTATGGTGGGTACTGTACCACAGTCTTTGTTACATACCGGTTAGAGTGGGCCATGTAGCAATTCGTAAGATTCATCGTGTGTTATGTGGTAACAGGATATTCTATTTTAAATTCAGGTAAAGTGTAATTTCTTATGGTGGGTACTGTACCACAGGCTGGGTTACATACCGATTAGAGTGGGCCGTGTGGCGACAACACTGGTGTCTATTCGAGGCAAGTTTGCAATCCGTAAGATTCAGCGTGGGTTATGTGGTAACAGGAAATCCTATATTAAAGTCAGGTAAAGCGTGATTTCTTATGGTGGGTACTGTACCACAGTCTTTGTTACATACCGGTTAGAGTGGGTCATGTGGCAACAACGCTGGCGTCTATTCGAGGGATGTTCGCAAGCCGTGCGGTCCCACGTGGGTTATGTGGCAACAATGCTGATACCTACTCGAGATGACGCGATGCCTGACGTGGCGCTCGACTTTTGTGGCGTGATACATTTCAACCAATGAGGAGGAAGCATCCCACCAATTCCCTACTCCAGGAGTGGTGGAAGTAGAGGGGTGAGCGTGGGGTATTTATACTTTTAGGACGCTTCTAAGGTTCTCTTTGCCTTCAACTTTTTGAACTGTGCAGTTGTGTTGTTTGTGTTGTGTTCTGTGCCAAGTATCACTTGATATTTTAAATTGTAAGTACTTTATTTGTTATTTAAAGTTCGATAATTAGTCTCATAATGGTGAGAAATAATGTCTCTGGTGGCAGCCGTAAAAAGGCAGACGAATCTGAGGCTAGGACTGCTCAGAGGATGATGCAGGGTGTGGCTATTTTGACCAATTTTGTATCGGGCCCTGCTACCACAGTAGGTGCGTCGGTAACGACATCGAGCAGCGTAATATATGCTGCGGCTCCGGTGGCACAATTCGTTGTGGCCGGGGCATCTAATAATAATGTACCGACGCCAAGTGGTAGCGCAACAGGTCCGACACCCCTAGGACCTGGTGCAGGAAGTATGGGCCCGACTTATACTATAGCAGGTAGGCCGGGATTAGGGGTAAATATAATTTCCAATGTTAGAATCCCGGCCTCAAACGCAACACAAGCCACACCTAATGAAACCTCTGGCGCAAGTACTAGCACTGGCATTCGTGGGTCAGTTTATGGCGGTCAACAAAGGCACGCGGTAAACCATCCTGACGTGGACATTCATCCTGTAATTCATATCTCCGACGACGATGCTAGAGGAATTCATTCCGATAGCACCGAAGTCGCAGATTTACAGGATCGTGAAAACGATTTCCTCGATGCTGAGGAGCTTATTCGTTTAGATGCAAAAGTTAAAGCATCTAAAAGAACAGCTTCTGCATCGAGGAGTCAGGATGGGCGTCGCGTTACCTTCCATCCCTCTTGTGCATCAATATCATTGGTTACTAGTGATGACTCTGAGGACGACTTTGTGAAACCGCCAGAAGCAAAAAAGCCCAAAAGGGGCGTAATTCACAACGATGACTCTGATGATGACTTTGTTGTAAAGCCCAAGGCAAATTTAAAAAATAAGAAAGTAGGGAAACCTAATAGTAGTAAAACAAAGTCATCATCGGTGGCATCGGGGAGTGGTAGGGGCAGGGGTAGGGGTCGACGTGGTGCAAACCCCAACACAAAGTCGTCGTCGGCGGCATCAGGGCGTGGTCAAAGAAGGGTTAATCCACCAACACCGGACTTTTCCGACGCTCCTAGACACATTATTCAAAATATTATTGATTTAAATACAAATTTACCTGAGCCGATAACCCCTATTCTCGAGGATCCTCCTAGGCCTGTGATAAAGACTGTAGGCAGAGGCATAGGAGGAAAGGGTAGACTGATGAACCTTAACGGCGAGGTAAATCGCGACGCGGCTCAAAGTCCAGTGTTAGGTGGTAGATTTGACGACGCCGCATTAGAACAACCAAGCTGTTCTTATGCGGTGCCGCCACGTTCATCCTCAGGTGGCAACGCCGCGCTAGAAGGAGCTGGCACTTCTAGCGCGGCGGTGTCATCACCGCTCCGAACACCAAGTCGGAATTCTACAGATTCCGACATGACGTTCGAGGCGGTACCACAGCTCGAACCTGCGGAGGAAATCGTAGCGCTGGAAAACATTGAGATTGAAAATTTATTTGTCCCGTCACCAGTTGCACCGATTCAGAATCCTTCAGATTCTGATTCGGATTGCGATTTTCTTTCGCAGGAAGCGGACCGAGATTTGTTTCGAAGTGCCTTTAAAAAACTCAAAGATTTAAGGGTACAAAAGAAACAAAAGTATGATAATGATGTAGCGGCGTGCGCTAATGATAATTTGTTAGAGCTGCAGGCTGAGGCACAGGAAGCCAATGTCGAACAGCGGCTTCAGCAAGCAGAAAATTTGAACGTAGAAATTGAGAGGTTACAATCTCAAATTAACCGATTAAACATCGAAAGGGAACAAATTATCGTTAGCGCAAATGCGGAGAGGATTGAGGCCCGCCATATAATGGAGGGCGTCAATACTCGCCGCAACGCCGCGGCTAAGTCCCGTCGAGAGCTGGAAGGTCTTGACAATAAATTAAAAGTTCTTGGCCAGAACATATAAATAAGGGCAAAGAGGTTGTAAAGCAATTGTATATATATTAATTATTATGTTTATATTTTAGTAGTTTTGTTAGTTTATTTATTAGATAATAGTATAAAATTTTGTATGGTTTTTAAGTATAATTAGTGTAAGTTCTTATGTTTAATTGTAAATATTATTAGTTTGTAATTGTAAAATATATTATTGAAAAAAATATAAAAAAAAGTTAAAATATTGGGTAAAAAAATATATAAAAAAAATTATGAAAAAAAAAATAAAAAATTATTGGTTAAAAAAAAATATATAAAAATTAATAAAAGAGAAAAATCAAAACATCTAAAAAAAAAACCAAAAAAAATATTATTTAGTTATAAGTATCACTAATATGTTATCAATAATGCCTGTAAAAATAATTAAAACTGTTAATAAATTAATAAATAAAATTGATCTTGTCATTTTGTCACCGTAGTCACCCCCCCCCTCTTCCCTTACAACCTCTTCCCTTCACAACCCCTTCCAAAACCTTTCCTAATTACAAATATATTCACCCCCTCCCACCCCCCCCCCCCCCTCCCAAACCCGCGTCACGGGTTAGGTTAGGTTAGGTTAGGTTAGGTTAGGTTAGGTTAGGTTAGGTTAGGTTAGGTTAGGTTAGGTTAGGTTAGGTTAAGTTAAACATGCATAAAGAGATTTATTGAGCGAAGCGCGGAGCGCTTCGCGAAATCGTTTACCCAAACTGTTTGCGGGCGTAGCCCGCAAACAGTCTGGGTACCTCAACACGATTTCGCGAAGCGCTTCGCGCTTCGCTCAATACCCGACCCAAGACACGCGCGCGCGGAATTCCGGGCCTCTCCTGCGACGAAAATCGCGCATGCGCAGTTTCTCGTAAGGCTCCAAAAAGTCACGCCTAAGCGCTTTGTCCTAAGATGTGTTTAATAATTTAGACCCCTTGTGGATAGCTTTTACACTAAATATTTTTGGTTTTAACTGTGGAGAATTCATAAAATATTTTCTGTTTTAATGGGCGATTTTTTAGTAAAATAAGTAAATGCCTATTATGATATGTACAATATTCGCATACAATTTATCTAAATTCAGTATCTCTTTCTATATGTTTCTGCATCGGATGCAAATGTAGTCCGCATCCGAGCAGGTTAGGAGGTAACCATTTGTAGTGACATCAGCAGGTCCTCGTGGTTCCTCCGTAACCCATGATAAATATGAGGACTGACCACTCGTCAGTTACAGGATCTTGATACCACACTCGTTCAGGCCATATCAATGGTATGACATTCGGTAAGGTCAAATCACTGGTGGGGAAGATGGTTGGATCTTAAATAGTATCCATATTAAAGCAAATGAAGATAAGTATACTAGTTTCTTATTATATAAGTAGATTTTTACCCCTCACTTTATTTAACACTTAAAATAGAAAGTAAACAATAAAAATTTTCACATTTAGATATATTTATTTACAAAAAAAAAAATATATTTATTTACAAAAAGAACATTTATTTACAAAAAATAATCTAAGAACTAATAATCAATACATTTACAATATATACATTTATAACATAAATTCATCCTGCTCTTCGGGAGAATCTTCATCATCCTCGTAGTCCGAGTCGCTAGCACTTATCGACTCTGTCTCCAATGACCAAGCTGATGGAGACGAGGGTCTGCTTGGCGGCTCCACTTCCATTGATGATGAAGGACTGTTTGACGGGCCTGCATCCATTGGTGGTAATGGCTCCCACCAATCACTACTGTCTGGACCTTCTTCATCCTCCAAATCTTCCAGATAGCGCATTTGTACCACCCAATTACTGCTATCTGGACCTTGCCCATTATATGAGAGCCCCAACATTACGTCGTATTCCCAAAAAGGTGTTGTGAACTCTGTGGAGTCGCTGGACGTTACTTCGTTATCTTGGGAAGCCATTTGTTTTCACCAGATTTGCAGTTTAACTGAGGACCAAGAGACGAGGAGTTTCTTATATTAACGTACCCCCACTCCAACATACCCTACATTAACAAGAGTGGGGTAGTAAGTTCCTTAAAGACGATTTTTAAATTATCAAAGTCATCACCAATATAATAGCACATGAGTTTAAAGACTGTATGACGATTTACCCTCACTTTAATTTACACTTAAAATAGAAAGTAAAAAAAAAAGCAATATTTTTATAAAATATATTTATTTACAGAATAAAAAACAACAAAAAAACAAATTAACCTAAGAACTAACCTAAGAACTAACCAAATACTTTAACTAAACTATTTACATATAAACATATTTACAGTCACAATTTATGGATTTTGATTATTACAAATATTGCAGATCTCCACTGGCCTAATTTGGTACAGCGGATCTCTGCAACATTTGCAATAACCCCTTTCGCCATCCGTCAGGCGTGTTGTGGCGTGGTAGTCGACGTGTCGATGTAAGGAGAGGTTGACGCGCTGTTGGTATGCTATATAACACCCATAGCAAATATGATATTCTGCACCATCCCTTGTTTCAATAGCCACAAACGTCTTGGTGGTGCAGAATAACTCATCCCTGGGGTTCCCTCTTAGAAGGTACTTCTCACAAACATCCTCATCATTGAATGCATCCGCAACGATGCCATCATCTGAGTCTGCATCCGTATCTTCATCATCATTTAATTGCCCTACGACAACATCCTCTTCGTCAACCTCTGGGCCATCTTCCCCCTCGACACCACCTTCTACAGCTGCCACATCTGCGTCGCCTTCATCGTCACTCCACAAATTGTTGACCAAGTCGAACTCCGCCAACCAGCTCAAAAATTGTAAATTGGCATACCCAGGTACACCAGCCATGAAATTTGGTACAGCTGCCATTGTATATACACGAACTTGCGTAAACGTAAACGTAGGGTAGATTGTAATGTTGAAAATCAACTGACTTGTATCGAGTCACCTCCTCGTTTATATCCTCTTTGTAGCCGGTCACGTCATATCATCTCTGACGTCAGCACCCTAAACATCTACTTAAATGTGAATGAACGAGAAGAGGAACTTAGTCAGTATTTTGCTTTCATACTATCTATATATTGTAAAGTGTTAATAAGTATTAAAATGCCTTTTCCAAAAGAGTGGGAATCCAAACCAACCGTTGCAGCATATCCATTTCGTACGGATGGCCAAATTGTGTGTCATAATTGTTACGTGTCCTGGCCGAAGATATATATAAATTCATGTACTGGATTGTGTGTAAATTGTGTAAAGGAGAATCCCGTGCCAATTAAGAGATGCCAAGAGGTTCGAGGAAGACGTTCAGGTGAGCGTCAATGCCGCAAGTGTCTCCAGCTGCTGACTCGCACAAATTTCGGAATAAACAGAGATGTTTGTCTTATGTGCAGCGTGGACTATCCATTAAGACAGCGGTGTATAGCTTGTGATAAGTATGGGGATGATTGCTGGAATAATATATGCAGCAAATGCAGAACAGACAAAATATTATGCGAACATGTTGGTCATTTTTATGCAACTTTGACGAGTCACTACAGAAAATGCTGGTGTGTAAGTCAAGAAATCCAGTTCTTGAGGCTGGGGATTTAATTAGGATGTTCGTTCTTTATTGTATTTTTTTTGCTTTTTGTAAATATTGAGATTTAGAATATTCCACATATTTGTTGTTCCAAATAAAACATATTTCAATTAATTGTTTTTTTTTTCCTTCTGTTAACTTACTGAAATATAAAATGTAAATAGTGTTGCAGTGAAATAAAGCAATTCAATAATCAATCTTGGACGCTTAAATAAAACAATAATGTCAGATACATATTTTATTTCCTTATTACTGATACATAAGTAAATATATAAATTGATTATGTATATTTTACATGGTTTAAAGTTTTATAAATTATACAACATCCATTTTGTCAATCCAAGAGTTGTGTTCTTTGGAAAGTCCAAGCCATTTGACAAATATTTTGTTTTTCTTTTTTTTCAAAACCTTCTCCACTAGATATATATCAGGATATTTAGTTTTTTGTAACTCCATTTCATAAAAACATCCTTTAATTGGTTGTCCATACATATCTTCAAGCTGGTAAGTTGTTGGGTTAGTTATATTGATTTTGACAATTTTGAAAAGTTCAGTTGAAAAATTGACTGTAAAACCTTTTTCAAATACACCTTTGTATGCACTTATTCGAACTACATCACCAATGTGAAACTTCGGTTTTAAAGCAATCCTAATGTGATTATACGCATCCAAACGTGTGGTTGGTTTAACGTCAGCGGGTTTCATACCAATCGTGCGATGTATTTTATTGTTGTACATTTTTGTAATGTTTGATAGAATATCGAGCCATTTGTATTTACCCCTAGCTGAGAATTCTTTATATAACCAATTTTTTAATGTTCGTATCACTCTCTCAACAATTGCAGCCTTTTTCGTACTATATGTAGAGTAATGATTAATGGCATGCTTTTTCATTAAAGTAGAAAAGTTTTTGTTGTAAAATTCCGTACCCTGGTCGCTTTGAAGATTCTTAGGTGAGTAGTTCGATTTTTGCAAAATGCTCCTCATACCCTTCGTAATTTCTATACCAGTTTTATTTCTTAAGGGTCTTGTCCACACATATTTCGAATAGCAGTCGATCACTACGAGGATATATCGATAACCTTTGTTAAGGTTCGCAAATGGCTGCATTTCAGCCAAATCCATTTGCCATAAATCGCCATAGCCCTTGATAATGGTTCTTCTTCTACGAAAATTTTTTCGGGGTAACCTGTGCAGTTCCTGCACAACGGCCTTCTTTGTAGCACTAATTTCCATGTTAACTTATTGGATCGAATGGGTGTGCAGAGAATACACTAAGCTGTTACATGTTTGCCGATAGACTAATTTCTAATAAGTTAGTTCTTCTAATTTATTAATTTTGTCAATTATTTTCTGAAGCTCTCTAGCTTGCTGAGAAATTGAATTTTCCACTGTTTTATGTTCCTTATCAATATTCGCTCGTATTTGTTCATTAATATACTTTTTCATCTCTGCAACAACCCGTACATTTCCTTTATCTATTTTTTTCGGAATTTCCTCATTTACATAAGTTTTTGCAGTAGCAACAGCTAACAAAACTTGACCATTAACGTACTTTTCCATTGCTGTAATAATTAAGTTAGTGGCCTCATCCATAGCCTTGCGGATGTCTGCAAAGAAGGTAGTAAGTCGCTCTTCAACATAGTTACGTGTTACACCATCCTGACTATCTACCGGTTCTCCAATGTTCTTTAAACGTTTATTCTGAATATCGAAGTGATTATCTGCAGTGAGCTTAAAGCCAAGACCTGGTGGACCGCGCACGACTAATGATTTATTAGCGCCGCCTCTTCTGCGTCCAAATTTATCAATTGTGTTGTGACCAGGTAGCATTTCTAATTACATCTGATCTGATTTAAGCATTTCACAGTATATTATACTTCCCCATTATAATTTTGTTAATAGATTATTTTTTCTTCTCTCATTTCCTCCAACAAACTAATTATTTCATTATTAACACCACTGTTACCTGCCATTTTTGAGCTATACAGCAGACGTAGACGATCTACCAACTCTTTCGGCTTATCCCAATAAACATAGTCGACACCTTCACTATTGTATATTTTCTGAAGTGGCATTTGGGGAAAGCCCAAACCAGTTTTGGATCTCGTCATTATTGTAGAAGATGTTAGTGGTTTTATAATATCACTGAATTTCCTCCATTTAGTTTTATTCAAACCCTTTTTGATATCATATTGTTTATATGCTGCTCTCGTCTTTTTTAATATTTCGCCATATATTTGATACTCCTCGTCAAAAAGAGATACTTCATCGCTGCGTAGCACTAATGGATACTTTAAAAATAGTACATCGTACAACTTAGGACTGCCAGAATACGTTCCTAGAGACTTATTACCATACCACAACGTAATATCCCCACTAGAAAACCGCACCTCGGCATTACCCATGTGTAGTTTGCCTGTATGGGGGTCTAGACGAACACCGTATACAGTGTCATATTTATAGTTGCCGGATTTTACATTTTCTAGATGTTGTTTGATTACGCCACATTTCTCTTCTACACTGCCAATGGATCTTTCTGAGCCTGGGGTACTCATTAACGACGATCTTGGTGGTGTTTCCATATAATATGCGTCAGCTGCACTATTCTCGCCATCTTCGCTACTGGTTTCTGGTGTCGCTTTAAACGTACTGGTACTAGCTTTCACATTATCTCGAGATTGTGTTGATTTTTGTGTCGGTGTTGGTGATGCCTGGTTATGTGATTTTACCAGTGAGGCAGATGATATTACTTTTAAAGGTTTTGTTATGGGTTCATACAACCTCTCGAGCGATAGCTGGGTCTCCACATTTCTACTCCTCAGTGAATTAAATTTTTTACGTACAGAATCAGTAGCCTCAACTAGCTGACGTTTCAGATTTATTTTCCCTAGCATGTGTCCATCTGTTTCACTATCACGTTTAATCATCATTTCCACTATATAAACTCACCGATGTAAACCCGGTGCTGTCTGGTGATCTATTGAAATGTTAATTACAGTACTTCATGGATATATGAAACTATCAAGTCCTTTCCTGTATCTTCCCTCATTCACTTCTCTATCCTTGTCAATTACCAGAAACCCATATTTATCTTTCCAACATTCTGCACACATTTCTTGAAATTGCTTAAAAGATACGTCTGGTGAGACGTGGTCCGAGAAAATGTGATGTAAATTCATATCGTCCTGTTTGAACATCGCTATAAAATTACTGTTATCCCTCACTAACTGTTTCGGCACGCGAGAATATGTTTGCGCCAGATAAAAACAGTCTACATTTCTGTGGCGGCCCATTGAGAAAAATGCGCGAATTACGTCTTGCTTTTCACATATAACATCATCGAATATAAAAATAGAATCGGGTTTGGCGTCAGATGGTTGCACTATTTCAGCATTATTACTAAAGGTGTAAAATCCTAATCCCTTAATTGGTGCTAATATGTTACGCAAGAACTCATACTTGGGTTGATTTAAAGACTTTGAATATAGGTATATATTTGCAAAACGTAATCCAACGGGGTTAGTAATCAGCGATATCATTAAATTCGTCTTTCCACAGTTACTCGGACCGATTAGAAGTCCACGAACAGTTGACGGAAGTAGTGGCCCATGACGCGATTCAATTTGTAATCCATATCCAACTTTTTCATCCAAATTATCTATAGAAAACTTCTGTCTCTGCTTTACAATACGCATTGTAGCAAGGTTGAAGACTATATAAATAGATGTACGCATTGCAACTGTTATTTAAATGTCGTCGGTCAAGCAGCGCACAAGTAAAAACCATCGTTTTTTAAAGGCCGGTAAGGGGTTAGTAAATTCCCTTATAAATAAGCTTCCATTTGAACTTCATTTGCCAGGTGGTTACCAGTATTGTGGTCCAGGTACCAAATTACAAAAAAGACTAGCGCGAGGTGATCCAGGAATAAACAAACTCGATGCTGCATGCAAGAAGCACGATATTGCGTACGATCAAAACACGAATGATTTAGTAGCTCGACATAGAGCAGACTATCAACTTGAACACGCTGCTTGGAATCGAGTTAAATCCAAAGACGCAAATTTGAGGGAAAAGGCCGCCGCGTGGTTGGTTACAACTATAATGAAGGGAAAACAACGTCTTGGTATGGGATTTAAGTCAAAATCTGGTACTAAAAAAAGAAAAAATACAGTTAAAAAGAAGAGCAAAAGAAAGAATAACCTAAGAAAGATAGCTTTTGGTGCTGGAATAGTGAGCAAGGTACGTGATGATTTACGTAAAGCTGATGGCAAGCGATTTGCAGCTAAGAATACACGGAAAGTCATGCAAATAGCACTTCAAGCTGCACGACGACACATGAGATCGGCTGGAGGAAAACGCAATATCCGTACACCTCGCATAATACCAATTCCGAAAGTTGGTGGAATTCTACCTTTGATACCAATTTTTGCTGGATTATCGGCGTTAGGTAGTTTAGCCGGCTCTGCAGCTGGTATAGCCAAGGCTGTACATGATGTTAAAACCAGCAGAGAGGAACTGGCTGAAAAAAGCCGTCACAATAGACATATGGAAGCAATTGCTGTTGGGAAAAGTGGCAAGGGACTATATTTGAAACCATATCGTAAGGGATTGGGCCTCTATCTAAAACCACAAAATTCAAAAAACTACTAGACACTCTACCTCGAAAACCTCTCACTAACATCGATCTTAAATATTATGCTGAGAAGATGAAGGTGCCCTATTTTCGGGGTATATTTATGCGCGACACTTTACCAAATTCCGGACCACATCGCAATGAATCCGCCATCATAAATTTGGATACTATAGATGGCCCGGGAACACACTGGGTGGCATATAAAAAACGTGGTAGTTTGGTCACATATTTCGATAGTTTTGGCAATTTACCCCCACCAAGAGAATTAATTCTGTACTTGCGCAATGGTTCAACGTTTACGGATAAAATCTACTACAATTATGAGCGTCAACAAAATTTCAACACAGTGTGGTGTGGTCATTTGTGCTTAAAGTTTCTTTCTTCGAAAGTTAAATAAAACTCCCCAAATGGCATCTGTGACTCCATCGATGGATCGAGAGGCAATTAAACGGATGGGCCACTCATTGATTGCTTTCTCTAGACTACGCAGCTTGTTGAAGATGAGTAAAGAGCAACTTTCAGATATGCCTAAAGAAGTAATGATTGCATGCGCCCCTTATGAAATTGCGTTAGTGTGGGAGAAATTACCCAAACATCTTCAGGATGACATTGATATTTTAAAATACCAGTACTGTCAAGAACATTATTCTCTTGAAGACGAAAATAATGTTGATGTTAACGATGGTCCGTCCCCTCGAAAAATATTTTGCTGCTACTGTAAAGTGGACGGAGTGAACGTGGCGTCAAATAATGATATAAATCTATCTCCATCACCGCCCAAGAAAAGAAAATTAATACACAACTACTGCTGTAAACCGCAATAAAGGCATGCACAATCTCCAAAAACATCAGTCATGTCACGCACTTTCACTTTATCAAGCCGCTCAAGCGTGCTCAGTGCAGAGTTTTATCCCCCGATTGAACTAGATATGGGCTGTCGATATGGTCTGGGATTAACCGGATTTTATTCATACAATTCTATATTTAATATAGACGAGACAAACAATGGTTTTTGCTATAGGACTTCACCGAAAGTAGCTCTCACATTTATCCACATACCGTACGGAGTCTATGAAATTGATGAAATATATAATGCAATACTGAAAGCTATGCCAACTAACAAAAATGAAGAAAAAGAAAAATTATTTCAACTGCGAGCAAACAACAACACAATGAAATGTGAGATAAGATCAAAATATGGAATTGACTTTACACAAGCAAACTCTATTGGTAGTCTGTTGGGATTTGAACCGACATATTTAGCGCCAAACAAGACTCACGAGTCGACACTCCCTATCGATATAATGAAAGTAAGAATGATACGTGTAGATTGCAACATTATTTCCGGAGCGTATCTGAATGCCATTAAATCCCATACAATGTTCGAGTTTGACATAGATGTTGAACCTGGTTACAAACTTACCAGGGAGCCGGCCAACATCATATATTTGCCTGTTACACCTGAAGGGCGTCAGTTTATCGACAACATTACTCTGCACATATTGGATGACAATGGAGATTTAATTAATTTTCGAGGTGAGAAGATTATTGTGAAGCTAGAATTAAAACAGTTTTAATATTGTAATAAGTACAATGGGTTTCCGATATAATCAACAACGGCTAGCACATCACCGATATAATGTAATCAGTCCTAAAAAGAAGAATGAGAGTGGAAATCGATTCATTCAACGTGTGCATCTTAAACGGTCAAGACATAAATTATCAGCTAAGGACCGCGCATTTCTTCTATCCATTGGTTTAAAACTGAGACAAAATTAAATAATCATGGTGGCTATTACATCTAGTGAAAAACTTGAGGTGTTCGGTGAGCCAGTATTTGATCAGTCACTTGTAAGTTTACATGAACATACATATAAACCGTATGGCTCACCATACTACAGAAACTCTGATGAAATACGCATTCCTGTCAATTTTCAAGACCTCATACTGGATATTGCAGACAGTTACATTTATATAGAAGGAAACTTTACTCCTAACGACGCTACCAAGAGCTGTTATTTATCTAATAATGCACTAGCTTTTCTGTTCGAGGAAATCAGATATGAAATGGGTGGTGAGCAAGTGGCTGTCGTTAGGAAACCTGGTATCACTACCACAATGAAGACTATGGTATCATATGGACAAACACATTTGCGATCACTACTAACTGCAGGTTGGGGTCTCAACGAACAGAAGCAAGATATTTTAGATAATGTCAGTCATGTTTTCAGTGGTAAGCTACCTCTTAAATTCCTCATGGGATTTGCAGAAGATTACATCAAAGGAATTTTGAATGCAAAGCAGGAATTAATTTTGATTATAGCACGATCCTTCAAAGACTCTTACATTGGTGAGGTTGATGCACAGTTAGAAATTACCAAAATTGAATGGAAGATAAAACATATTGTGCCTGAAGATAAACAGAAACTTAAATTATTAAACAGAATTAATAAGAGTAGTAATAACGCTAGAGTTAAGATGGCTTACCGTATGTGGGATCTCTATGAATTACCTACTTTGCGTGATACTGCTTCTGACATATGGGCTGTTAAAACTACCAGCAGTCTTGAGAGACCTCGATACATTATTATCGGATTTCAAAATAATGGCAATTCCAATGATAGAACCAAGGACTCCACAAAGTTTATACATGCAGATATTAATAATATTCGACTCTATCTAAACTCTGAAGTATTTCCATATGAGCGTTGGAATTTAGATTTTGATAAGAAATTGGACTCTGCAGCTTACTATGCCTATGAGAACTTCCAGCGCAGTTATTATGATAAAGATATGAGTGAACCTATGATGGATCTTGCAGAATTCAGAAAATCTCCATTATTTGTCATAGATTGCTCCCACCAACCGGATGCAATGAAATCATCCACAGTCGACATAAAAATAGAATTTGAAACTCGAAAGACAAAGTTCCCCGAACAAACCCGAGTGTATGCACTTATTCTACATGATACTTATTTAAGCTACAGTGCATTGGATGGTTCAGTTCAAAGCGGTTTTCTTGCTGCAAAGTAAAAAATATTTATTATGGCGCAATCAAGTTATACAGCTCCTATGCTGATAGTTGACTTACAAGGTTTTCAATGTAAAAACAGTGAATTTATAGTAAAAGAATTGGCTGCTGTATGCTGTAATACTGAACAACAAGCACATTACTTTTTCAAACCACCGCATGCATTCTCATCACTTGCGCATGACAAGAAGGTACAATACCAATGGTTGGAGAAAAATTACCATGGTTTAAAATGGAGCCACGGATACATTCAACTGACAGAATTACCATTGATACTTCAGCGACTTTGCCAGAATGCAGTTAATAATTATCAATGTCAATCACTATTAGAGGATGTTGTAATTGTATGCAAAGGCAGAATGAAGAGGAATTTTCTACTTCAACATCTAAGAAGGAATAAGATTATAGACTTAGATGACTATTTGCCCCTTCTACCCAGCCTTAAATTATTGAACACACCAAAATGTCTAGAACATTTTCAGTATAATAATATCAGTCATTGTGCTCTTGCAAACGCTCATTTTCTTAATAGAAGTATTATAGATTTAAATATAAAATTACAATGAGACTGTTTAAGCGTAAGGTATATTTTTCTAGATATGTAATAAGAATAGGTATATTCTTTTTAGATATGTAATAGAAATAGGTAATAAAATAAATGTAATCTTTTAACTTGGTTTTTTATTTATTTAACATCATGATATAATCCTAATAAAATAAATATCAATAAGATATTATACTATGTATTACACAATTATTTATTTGCAACAATGTAACTTAAAATAAATATTATTTATCTTCATCATCAAGCTGATATTTTTCAATAATCCCCACTGGTAGGTACTTCACTATCTCATACAGGAAACGTTTTAATTTCCTTCTAACCATATGCTCACAGAACTCATCCAAACTTAAAAAGCCTCGACAATATCTGTCACATAAATTTGCTCCAGTTTCATATGCATTACATTCTTCTTCAACACGTTGAGCTTCGTCAGCATCTGAGAAGACATTTATATCATAGACTATTGAATGCTGCGAATCTCTCCTTAAGTCCCATAGTTCACAGGACAACCTTTCGATGGCTGATTTAATGTCTTCTGCCTTCACCCATCGTTGAGCTGAATATTGCATCCACATATTTTGTTGGTAATGGTTAAACTGAAAGCAAACACATTTGTTAAAAAATGCATATAAGAACTCTAAATTATTCACTTACTTAAGTAAGTTGTAAGCGCAGTTTAAAACTGATGGAGTTATATTGTGAAAATCAAGTTATTACCATTAACCAAAATAATAACGCCCCTGTATTTTCAAACGAGATAGCAATATTACGTTTTATAGTACTCCTACCATTCTTTCTAACTGTATTTTATTATCTAGTAGAAAATTAAAACTAAATTAAAAAAAAACTAATACAATTATTGTTTCTAAATTAATCGCCAAAACGTATCATTGGACTGGATTTTGCACCGACATACGTTGGAGGGCGCTGACCTAAATATGTCAATGTGTATTTACCACCAGATGAATTAATCTGATTGATTACATCCTCACTTATATTTTCTACAACTCGTTTGGGTAAAAATGATTTAAAAGTTGTTATTGTACTTTCCTCAAACAAATTTACGATGATTGATTTTCCAAACCGCGTATTGACCACTGACATTTTCTTTATGACATAGGCTTTGTCTTTAATTAATGATGAAATAGGCTTTTGCTCCAAAACCTCAGTACTTTCACTAATCATTGCATTAAGTGCTAATAAATCTAATTCCGAAATTTCCATAGTTAAAATGGGGTGTGTACAGTGAAAGAATCGCAAAAAGTAATATAAAAATATTGCTCACTTGAAATAATTGAGGTGGTTGCACTACACTCACTTGCTAACTCTTGAGTATCAGAGATAGATTTGCGTTTTGTGATACTGTCACAGGTCCTTTATAGTGATAGATCAACCCCACCACAATAATTTTCCCCACCACATTATTTACATCCCTAAATATCTACACGTCAGTTAATAACCACTAATTACCTCCCACCCCAGTAATTACCCCCACCACACTAATAACCCCCACCACGCGAATTGCCCCCACCACACTAATTACCCCCGCCACGCGAATTACCCCCACCACACTAATTACCCCCCCCCCACTCGAATTACCCCCCACCACACTAATTGCCCCCCACCACGCGGATTACCCCCACCACACTAATTACCCCCCACCTATGACGTCACGAAAAGTGGTGGGGGGAGGCCCAGCTCCGGTATAAACACTCTACTGTCAGTGTTAATGTTTCATCATTTGAGAGCATTTTGGAGTAAAAATTTCGAAAATTACGGAATTCACGAAAATTACAAAAATGTAAAATCAACTTATCTTCTGTCCAAAACATTTACACATTTTTGAATAAGTACCATGATTTCGAAAAGTGGCATATAAATGTATCAAACCCAAATACACTTATTTTATTAATGATTAGAGTCCAAGATTTAGATAATTTTATGGAGTAGGCTCTAAAAATTATGTTAAGAAAGTCAAAAAGTTCAAAAATTTTCCATCTTAGAGAACATATTTATTGAATTGACCCTAAAGGCCCTTTCGGTGAGTTTATTTATTAGCTCCCTTTCTGTGTCAATTAACTGATAAGGAAAACTGATGTGTACATACATATTGAACTGATCTGAAACTGAACGATTAAATTAAAACTGAAACGGAAACGTCGCACCATGGCTTGGCCATCAGTTATCGAAGAATATTCGATTTAAATGATCCTGTAAATAGACGTATCAAATCAGGTTTCATTTCCGCATCCAGAGCAAAGTATAAATATGTCCAAGGATCACGATTTTGTGACCGAATTTACTGAAATCTACCGAATTTTTCCATGTTTATGGAAGAAAAGAGATGTTATGTATCATAATGCAGTGAAATGAGATCAGAGATTAGAGAAATATAAAAGTAGTCAAAAGGTACAAAAAATCTGTTAAAAATAAATACTTTAAGAATAAGGAATATAAAAAAGTTAAACCAGCAGAGGGAAGTCGTGTTGGAACAGGCGAACTTTATACTCCTTTGTTGTGGTACTATAGCTTGTTACAGTTTCTCCACGAAAATGAAATAGTGAATGCAATAGTAATTAAATAGTTTGACCAACTGGTTCAAAATGAAGTTCATCTAACATATTAATATGTGATAAAAGTTGCATTCGTAGGTATCATTGTTTACATTTTGATCTTTTTTCCTTGTTTTCTTCAATGCAAATAAGACAGAAACAGCCAACAATGACTCCTCATCCATATTTCACTTAACAAAAGTGATAACTCACATGAATCGTGTAAATGCAACCTATGTGTCATTTCAACAAATCATTTAACAGAAACGGAAATGGAACTATCAACTGAACTGACCATGTAAAAGGGCCTTAAGAATGTTTCGCCTACAATTCCTCATTCAACTCCTCGCTGTATAGTTAACGAAAATACACTTTTTAAAACTATATAGATGCATCTTTCAGTGCTCTTCCAAAAAAACGAAAATTAATGCTTTTTTAAAACAATTTTGGTTATTTGCAGTTATTTTGTTGGTATCGTTAATATTTGCGAATAAAACACCAACTTAATTTGTTTCCTATCTGCTTAAATTAAAACAGTTTTTATTATTCGAATGTGACGCCCCTGGACTGTTTGTTACATAGCGCCGGCTTTTACAAAAGAAAAGCAATGAATGTGGCTAATGGAATCGTTTCCCGCTTTTCCTAAGTGTTTCTTGTATAAAGGGTACACTCATATTGTTTCAAGTTTGTAATACACATCAAAAGTCGAAAAAATACATGTAATTTTCTTTGCAAGTATCCTTACAAAGCCTATCTTAGTTTCTAAAGATAAAAGACAGTGAGCATTTTGCTATTATTTTTATAATAGTAAAAGTTTCCTCGGAGGCCTAGATTTTAATTTTAAATATTTTTTATGCTGTAAAAGTGTGTCGAGTTATTTGTAGGTCATACAAATGATCTCAAAAATTCACGCCAATATGGATGTTAAAAGCTGTGAATATAGACAGTGGTTACGTAGTTAAAAAAGGAAGAAGTGACAGTAATATTTTAATTTATGAATAAAATTTGTGTATAAAAAGATTGATTGATTGATTGGAGAATTGATTGATCGATTAGTCAGCGTATGGTAGGCATTGCTGCCACTCTGCCACTTAAATATTTTGTAAACCCCGTATATTGATTTGCTAATGTTCCTGTAGTACTTAACTAATTTCAAAGGCCTCCTTCCAAGCCCAGGCATTTTTCTATTTCATCCCCTGCCCTGCATTTAACATAGGCTTATTTTCGAGATTATTAAGAGACTATTTAAAAGTTAGGTTCTGAATTAATACATCAAGTTAATAAGTTAATAAAATAAATTAATGTAGGTTATTTTCTTTTCTTGGGCTGATTTCTTACACTTCAATTTTTTCTCTTCTTTACCAACCACTTGAAATGGTCTCAGATATACAGGGTGTAATTAGTTTCATGTCATTAAAGAAAACTGGTAATAGGGACCGACTAGACAAACAAAAAAACCTATATGCCTTTTTTCTCTAGGGGCACTTTGAAAAATACTGACCTAGGTTTAAAATTTGAATTTTAAGGTAGGAAACATTTGAGAACCACTGTTTTCCAGTGTCAATGGATGTTATAGTCCCGAATCTTAGAAATAATAATAAACTGTAATACCCGACTTGTGTTGTACCGAACTTTTTATACCACTAATTATGAAAATGTAAATAATTCCTTCTCTTTCGGCACAACGCAAGCATAGCATGGTCGCAGGGGTTTAAATAGGATTTGTTTACATTTGATTTTTAATTTGGAACATTGGAACAAAGTTATTGTAGCTTTTATTGTCGTTTATAAGAATTTATAAAATTTAAAAGTGGTTTATTAACATTTGTAACATTGTGTTAAAAGCTTAGAAAATGAGTAAATATTTTATGAAATTGGAAAACGAACAGTTAGTCGTCCGAGATACGATAACAGAAAATAGTTGTGTATTTTAAGTTAGGAAAAAATTTGATCTTTTGATCTGAAAAATCTTTTAACGTATTGATCGCATAATTTTTTCCAATCAGGTATCGAAAACTAAAAATCGAGTCTTTGGTCTCGATGAAAATCAATGTAAACAATAATAAACAGATCAAAACAAGACAGCGAATAATAATAATAATAATAATCATACCTTTAATGCCCAATAGGTAACACCCAATAACTGAACAATTCTTTTGAATTTTTCACAAAAATTGTTCGAAATGACCTCCATTTCCACATATACACATTTCGGCACGTCGAACTAAGGACATACGCACTCTGTTCAACACATTTGGTAAATTAGGATCATTTTGTATGGTTTCTATGCGCATTAAAATGCGTTGTTGCAATTGCTCTAAAGAGTCAATTGGATCACGGTAAACCAGAGATTTAAAATGCCCCCAAAAATAAGAGTCCAATCCATCGCTGAGGAAACTTTCTGTTCAAAAAATTTCGAATAGCTAGACTAAAATAGACTGGCGCGCCATCGTGCAAATACCACATTCTTCTGCGCGTAGCCAAGGGTACATCATCCAGCAAATCTGGCAATGTTTGGTGGAAAAAAATTAAGTATACATCACCATTTAATCTAGCGGGTAATTGTATAGGTCCAATTATTTCATGCGCCCTTCTTATTACACGTGGACTTTCGTCTGCCAAATAGTGCATATCTTTAAAATTAAACACTCCATTTCTGGTAAAACACGACTCATCGGAGAAACACAGAATATTTAAAAAATCCTCATTTGCCGCGTGTTTTCTTAAAATCCACCTACATAATTGCATTCGCTCTGCAAAATCTTGGGGTTCTAGTACTTGGACACGTTGATAGTGTTAGGGATGTAAGTTCATATCTTTCAATATCCTCCATACCACAAAATGGGATACTCCCACACGGTTCGCAATATCGCGGGTGCTTAAGTTGGATCCTCTTCTACAAGTTCCAAAATTTGAACCTCTGCGTCAATTACCCTTTCTTCGAGTTGTGGACCTCGTTCTCCTCCATGTCCATCGAAGTGACCTGTTTCTCGAAGACGCTGGTCAATACTAACAAATGTACGAGCACAAGGATGACGTCAATTAGGGAACCTTAAATGATAAAGCTCTTCCACACCAGCTGCATTTCCACCACTTTCTCCATACACCAAATGCATATCCGCGAACTCTGGATAAGTGTAATCTCCCGTAATATCCAAAATCTGCGTTTTAAAACACCACACTAAACTGTGAATTAATGTTATCAATAAAGAAAACAAAAAGAAAAACTTGATCCGAAATCCAAAAAGTAACACAAAAAGCAAGAACGAGAAGTAGTGTCTTAGGTAACCAAGTACTAACGACTTGAACGATGTCAATAAAATAAATCTTAACATAAGTGTCACAAAATTTAAAACAAAAGCAATAGACAAAACCAAGGAACGGGTAGGTCACGTCGTGTGTGCGTTGTTTACCAAGTAAGGACACAAACTGAAATTATTACTTGAGAATATTACAAGGGAGAGTATAGCACGCGTAATAAGATAATTTGGCCGCGAAGAAGCAAAAAACATGGCGGTGTCCTCTGTCGGTCGCTTTTAGCTGCTTTGTCGGCATACTATTCGATGACCCCCGTCGCGGCCTAATAATCTCTTAGGCTCACCATACTTATTTGAACGAATGTCAGAGTATTATGTGCGACAAGACGCGAGGCAATAAAGCCTACCCCAATATGCCAGCAATTCTCAAACTATATTATTAAGTATTTTGGAAATTTTTGTTTGTTTTTTTCTCCAAAATTTATTATATGTATATTTATTTCTTGCCACAAAAATAATTGTCTTATATGAAAAAATTTTTTATTTACGTATATATTAACAAGTTTTTCTTGATTTAAAACAATCTCTTTAGTGTGTAGGTCATAAAATCCTTCGCAACTGTCCCCATTTAACCGTATTTCTGTCTTTAACAATAACCGAGATGAACAATACATTAATTCCCAATTTGAATCTATGAATTCTCTGTAAATATTCGCATTGAGGATAAATTTTTACCTGTGTAAATATTGTAGAAGTATAACATCAAATTATGCATTAAAGTTCCATAAGTTTGTAAATGTGCATTCGTGAACGTTTTCTTTAGTTGTTACATTTTCGGTTTCAGGTGCAAAAGTTTCCAAACTGCTAAACGAGGTGAAGTTTGTAGAATTCCTGGTTGCTCCGTGTCTCCTGCGGCTCCGGGGACTCCGACTCCAGTTAGATTGCCACAAGCCCCGCCGGATACATTTAAGCAATTTCTGATGTACGTCTACACTGGAAAGGTAAATTTAACGAAAGAAAAAGTAGGTAGGTGCCTTAGTTTTATTTTTGTTTGCCTTCGAAGGAATTAGCAAAGATATACGTTTGTTTTGTAATCATGTGTATTATTATACTCTCCGAACTTATAGAACGATGAGTATCAATACAGGGTGATTCAGAACTTATCCGGGAAAATTTAAGGGGATATACAACGGGTCCAGATAACTATAATAGCGCAAAGAAAAAATGAAAAAGAAGCCCTTTTAAAAAAATTAAAAATTTCACTTCTACGCTACTGTTATTCTGGTCGACTGCAATAAAAATTGGAAAACAGCTAATATTGAATAAATAGTTGTGAAATGCGAAAACTTCACATAAAAGAAATCGATAACGTCAAGAATCTGACCTAACGCAATTTATCTTTGAAGTTAGAAGTTTATTTTCAATTTTTTATTTACTTTAAATGATTACAAATTTTGTACATACCTGATGTTACAATAACTGTTCGAAATTTTGTCCGCCGACCTATATGCACTTTTGACAACGTCGTATCCAATTTTGTCTATGTCCATATACTCCGCGTTACTATACACATATGGCATTTTGAAAGAAACTCACTTACAGCACTAAAATACAAAAAGCACCCACTATCAACGTGATTAAATCACAAACTGACGACCTGAACTAGTTGCTACTTGCTTGATACGTATTAGTCTAGGATTCAGGAGGTTTTAACGCGTACAGGGGTAAGTCAGTATTTCATCCAGTCGTCCAGCTAAGTAGCGTTTAATAATACCATAACTTCAATATTTTTTTACGGCAGTTCTGTTAGGATTTTATTATATTTTTTTTCGTGGTATCGACTCTAATTTTAAGGGTGCATATCTCCTTAAATTCTTCCGAATAAGTTCTGAATCACCCTGTATACTCACTGTGCTAGTGATCGAATTCTGAACAGCTTTCAAAATGTTCGTCTGTCAGTCCGTTACGTTTTTTGTAAACACAATAACTCATGAACGAAAACTCCGATTGCATTGATATTTGGACAGTGAGTTAGTGTTAGCTAGAGGAACAAAATCGACCAGTAAATAAAATTATATTAATTATTTAAATAAAAAATATGTAATTAAACATCCCACCCCTCTGGGGAGGCTGGTTAAAAAATTTTAGAAAAAAGCATACTCAAAATAATTAGAGAGAATTTTAAAGTTTAGATATGAATATTGTTACTGCTACATTGCAATACCGGCCACGCACAAATTCAATAATGGTTATAAACTTAAAAGTAATAAATTTGTCACAAACGCGATAAGATTATAGCGGCTTAATTCATCTCGCAGTAGACAAGGCCAAGCTGCGAAGAGTATAATGGTTAGCTTGTTTTTATTAAATATGCTTTCTCTGGAAGATATTCTAACATTTATTCATCATATGAATTAATATACACAGGGTGCAGGAATATAGTAAGAAACAAATTTAATATTCTCGGAATATTTAAATACAATGAAAAATCCTCGGTTCACTTTTTATTTTCTATAACTGGTCATTATTCTACGGAAGTTTAGATTTTTGTCATAAAGTAAAGATTCTTATAATCTATTTTTTTTAATCTCTTTAAAATCGGGTAATAATAGTATATTAATTAACGAGCTGTAATGTAGGTAATAACTCACACAGATGAAGTGCAGCTCGAGCCGTAGACGAGTGCTGTAAATCGTCATTACCATAATCACAAGTTGAATACTGTACTTTATCTACGATTATAGCAATAAATAATAGTTCATGTTCACTAAGCGAATTCATTATTTTAACACAATTATTACTTAACTTGATTTGACAACGTTCAAACAATTCAAACATGTCAAATCACCTTCCTCTCCCAATAATAATGGACCATTCTATTTTATTTAGCGCGTTACATCGATTGGACAGGCTAGGCAATAAGTTAAATGTGATTGGCTGTGCGCAGTGAGTTATAATAAAACACTTGTGCGTTATTATAAATCACGCTACTTGTTTATGAATACTATTTGTTGTTCAAAAACAGTTGAGTAAATAATATATAATTTAAGAATAGTAGACAAACGCATTTTTTACGGAGGTGTTTTCATAAAACACTGCCTACATTAACTTTGTCATTATTCAATAATTTTATTCCGTGTATTGATCACTACCATTTGGAATTGTATGTATCGAAAAAATTAAATAAATTGAGGAGGTGCGGAGACTTAAATTCGATTGTACCTTCATTAAAATATGAATATCATAATAATGCAGGTTCGGTAGGTTTATCAGCTTTTATCAATATAAGTAAAAACGTTATGTTGAAACTAGCATAGGACAAGGCCCTATAACCTGAATATTAGCCTAAAGAAAAGAGATTTGAAAAATAGTCCTTATAGCATCGCGTGCGTGAAATAAACTATGTTCTGATTTCTAGATACTACTCCAAGATAGTGGTGTTTTCGAAATGATGGCTCTAGCACAAGAATTGGGTGTGGATGAACTAAGGAATGCTTGCGAAGACCACGTCACATCCACATTATCTGTTCCCTCTGCTTGCACTTTTTTATCTGCGGCTATGGATATACAGGACAGATCTCCAGGTATTTCAAATATTTGTTATTTTTTATGTACTCATATTTAAAATACTTCGTAATATTACCCCGCCCCGTTGAATGTTGGCATATATTTATTAATAGTCCAATAATTATAAAAATTTCCATCGCAAAAAATGTTATCTGAGGTTGTCCTCCAGTAACTGTTAGCGGAGGGGTTATACATCACAAAACCACAAAAATCAGTTCTAGGGGTGCCGCGCAACTCCCCTCCAAAAAGCACCCCTTCGGTGAAAAATGCCTTATTTTACTGATAACTCGTTAACCGGTGAAGGTTTTAAAAAATTGCTCATCATTAAAAAGAAAGCCTGACTAATTTCCCAAAAAAGGCCTCTTGTAATTTTCTTGCATATGCCATGGTTTTCGAGAAAATCGGTATTGAAGAAAATTGCAAAATTTGTATTTTTAATGCGCGCGAATTTTCGTTTATTTGAAATTTTTTACGTGCGGCCTATAGAAAAAATTGAATTGCTCGAAAACCAAACAAGGTAGGAAGAAAAATACAAACGGGTTTTGACGGAGATATAAAATACTCTCTTGTGTTGGCATTTTTGATGGTTATCGATATTTATTAGTATATATAAATAACAATATAATATAATTACCTCTTGATTTTTTGCGCTTCTAACTATTCACATGACCATAAAAAATAACTGACTTTATAAGTTATAAATGCATTATTTTTTAATTCAAGGTAGTATTTCAATGCAGAAAGAGTTAGGAATAAAAATATTCACATTTACTAATTTACCAACATGTTGAAGTTAGTCAAATTTTGGCCAATTTTCTATTGTTTCCTAAAAATGAAAAAAAGACCCAAACATCTTGAAAATTCTGCTCAATATATTTTTTATTTATATATCATATGGAATAAATATTTGATTATTTCTAGTACAGGGCTTTCTGAAATATAATAGTAAGTGCGGCGTGTTAAGATAAGCCTGTCTGTACCCAAAAAGACCTCTTGAAGTGCCAGGGTAATAAATATATCAGTGTCAAGTAATATAAAATTAGACGTTGGCACCAGAACCCTAATGCTTTCTTGGAAAGTGTAAATAAACAATTCGCATGAAGTGGAGTTCCATAGATTCAACAAACATCACCAGCCTACTACAAGAAAGAAAGATAAGATATACCTATACCTTTATTTAACTGATTTATTATTTATGTTTGCCCCTCTATTTTTTAGTATTATTTTTACTTTACTTTTATAATATCTTTTTTATTCCCATTTGGAAAACGGCAGTTTGAATTAGGCACTACAAAGATCAAAACAATATATAGGGTGTGCGGAGGTTTCTCTCGGGCCGCTTTCTCATTTGCAACTCGCTGTAAAAAGTTATTTTACCGCGATACAGATAACATAATAAAAAGACTCTCTTACAGCAAGCTAATATTGGTTTTGAAAAACAAGGCAAATAAAATGGACACACTAATACAGGACGTTGAAACGAGAACACGTCAATTACTGGTACAAAAAAAATCGACGGCGACGGAAACTGCCTATATGGAGCATTAAACCACCAACTGGAGGGAGAAAATATAACATCACAGGCACATACCAATGCGACGAAAACCCTACGAAAACAAGTAGCTGACTATATCGAAAATCACTTAGACCATTTCATGCCATTCATGCAGGCATCCATCCATGAACTAGCACCCCGTTACAATAGATACAACTCTAATACGGGAAAAATAAATGCATTCACTCGAGATCTGAGAAGAGAAGGTTTTGGGGGGGGGGGGCAGGAAACAATTGCAGTAACAACAAATATGAAAAACAGGACAATAATAGTACATCAAGAAGAAGGAGAGCATATAATCTTCCATCCTACTAACCAACAGGGAAGAGAGAACACACCACTAGAGATAGTATATAGGAAGCACTGAAACGAAAGAAATCACTACGATAGCGCGATTATTGCACAAGAAAAACATGAAGCAGAACAACCAGAAGAAACATACGCTCGAACTGGGGCTATAACACCCCGCCCAGAATTAGAGGAAGCAACGCACATAAACATGTACCAAATATCACAAAGAACAGAGGAAGCCAACAGTCAAGAATTACAACACGATGACATCATTCTGGCGACATGGAATGTCAGAGGATGCATAACGAGAGAGAAAAGAGACAAAATCGAGGAGGTTCTTATGATGGAACACATACACGTTGCATGCATACAAGAGACACACACGATAGACGGAACAGCAGTTACTCAAAACTACAAATGGCATCTAAGTGGAGGGGACAAAGAAAAAACCAGCAGAGGAGTCGCATGGGCAATAAGACGGAACACCCCTATCCAGATAAAGACAAGAAAAGTAAACGAAAACATAACCATGGCAGACTTACAAATTGGAAAGGAAAACATATGCATACTAGGAGTACATGTGCCCTCCGACAAACGGGCAGGACGAGTATTCAGACAGATTACCCAAGAGACTAGAAGAAATAGGAATAGAAAAATGAACACAATAATACTAGGAGACTTCAACGCGCATATAGGAAAGGACGACCAAACACATGAAGACAAGAATATCATAGGAAAAACCTTACTTCACACATGGACAAACGATAAGGGAAGCTTGCTAAAAAACTTGGCACATCTGTTAGATCTAACAGTTAGAAACACATGGAGCAAGAACCTAACCTGCCTTAATACCTGGAGTAAAGGAAACATCAACTCTCAAATAGACCATATCCTAGTGGATAGAAAAATAAGGGACAGGGTCAAAAATATTAAGGCAAAACAAGCAACAAACGTCAAAACAGATCACAAAATATTATATGGAACACTAGTAATAAAGAAACAAGAAGAAAAAAAGAAAAAAAGATACAACAAAACAGCAAATGACACATGGAACATCTCACTGCTACAAAACAAAGGAATAAAAAAGAAATACCAGGAGGAGATAGAAAAACAGTTAACAGGAAAGGAACTAAATTGGTCAACAATGGGTTTAAAAATCAAAATAGCGGCGAGGAAAACGTCGAAAAGGAACAAATCCCCTATGAGCCCAACAAGAAAAGACACCAAAAGAAATTACGAAAATCTAAAGAAAATAAAGGCCACAGGAAAACAATATACACCAAACATAGACAAAAAGATAATAGAAGCGAGGAAACAAAGAAGAGACACAGAGAGGAGGAACGAACAAAAAAAAAATGCAGGGAATTCTTCGAAAACATAGAATCCACTCCAGCAGGACAGAGATTAAACCAAACTTTTAGACACCCCAAAACATACAGGAGAAACAACAATACGCAGTCAAGAAAATACATACCACTGCAGCATTGGGTCAGGAAACTAGAAGAAGGAAACGCAGAGAGAAGTCAAATAGAACCAATACAAGAAATGGACCACTGGCCTCTGGGAAAGCCACCGTCAAAAGACGAACTACTAGAAATAATGGCCAGAGCTAAAAGAAACACGGCCCCGGGAATAGATAAAATAAATAACGAACTAGTATACTATGGACCGGACAACATAAAACAGCTAATCCTAGAAATCATCACCAACGCATGGACGGAAACCACACCCCTGTCTGAGGAATGGAATACAACCATACAGATACCGCTCCCTAAAATCAAATCACCACAAAACGTGGACGATTACAGAAGAATAATACTCTGCAGTGTAGGGTACAAATACTACGCACAATTCCTCCTCAGAAATGGAAAAATACATCGGCGAACTACCAGATTATCAAACGGCATTTATCAAGGGTAGATCGACAGACGACCACATGTACACCACCAGACGGATCCTGGAAGAAAAGTGGAAAGAAGGAACAAAACTATATATAGTCTCAATTGACCTCCAAAAGGCATTTGATACTATAAGGCATGAGGCTATAGTCAACACTTTGCTCAACAGGGGAGTACCGCACTACTTAATAAACAGAATAATAAAAGCATGCCTACAAGAAAACACTGCAATACAATGGTTTGGACAGACGACGGAATCAAAAATGAAGAATATAGGAGTCAAACAAGGATGTCTCCTATCCCCCCGACTATTCACCACAGTCCTGGACCAAGTCAAAACAGCCTACAGAGTCACAAGAGCTCTACTACCCTTCATTGAGGACAACAAACCACCATGGTGCCTAACCAAAAAGGTATACACGACCATCATAATGCCTACGATGATATATGGAGTCAAAAACGCAGCAACGATAAAGGCCAACCGAAGAAGCCTGAGAAGAGCTGAAAGGGACATTGTCCAACTGCTAGCAAAAACAGGAAAACCACAAAAACGACAGAAAACGTCAACATTACTAGAGGGAAGAACAATAATCAAAAGAATAGAATCATACGCAATGAAATACTGGGGACATGTCCAAAGACGGGACACGACACACCTACTGAAGAAAGCGCTGCGAATGAACAGCATCAAACTGAAAATAGGGAGGCCATGCTACACATGGATTACAACAATCGAGAGGATTATGAATAAGCTAGGAAAGGATTATACACACTGGGAAAAGTTGCCACAACAAAAAATGGAATACAATAAAGAAATGTCAAGGATATACACACTGCCAGACTCAGAAACAGAAGAAACAGAAAACTCAGAAGTAGAATAGGAGAGAAGATGATCACAGACAGAAACTAAGAAGAAGCATATCACAAAAACCTGAAAGTAAAAAGAAGCACGAAAACCTAAAAGAAGCATCTCACAAACACCTACACGCTCCATCCTATACTCCTACCCCATGCGTCATGCGGCTCTCGCTGCTGACAACAAGCATGTCCAATGTCCAATCCAGCGTATGCAGCTGGTCCGGCGGTATATAAAAGCACTGGGGGTTTGTTCTGGCACACGGTGGGATGATCGGTGGGCGATCGGGCTGCGTGGTGGAGCAAATCTCCCTGCACCGGAATTGGCAGCAATGCCCACCTTACTCTGGCAAATCAATCAATCAATCAATCAATATAACTACTGTTTTGAATCATTTAATAGTTTAAAAAAATGCATAAAAAATTATCGTAAAAAAATTAAAATGCAGCCTGTTTTGGATTTTTTTGGGGTAACTTCAACATGCTGGTAAATTTGTAAATGTGAAAATTTTTATTCCTAACTTTTTCTACATTGAAGTACTACCTTGAACTAAAAGATAATGCATTTATAACTTACATTAAAATCAGTTATTTTTTATGGGCTTATGAATAGTTAGAAGCAAAAAAAATTAAGAGATAACTATACTATATTGTTATTTTTATATACTAATAAATATCAATAGATATCAAAAATGGCAACACAAGATAGTATTTTATATCCCTTTTAACACCACCCACTTTGATTTCTCTTCCTAGCTTGTTTGGTTTTTCTATAGGCTGCGCGCAAAAAAAACTTCAAATAAATGAAAATTTGTACGCATTAAAAATACAAATTTTGCAATTTTTGTCAACATCGGTCTTCTCGAAAACCATGGCATATTTAAGAAAATTACAAGGACCCCCACCACCCCTACTCCATTATTAAAGTGGTTGATAAAATAAAATTGAAATATTCGCGTGAAATTTGGTACACGTATGTATTATAACGACATCTGGAACTAGATTATATTTTGAGATGATTCCTGTTGAAGGGTTGAGGGTTAAATAGTGGTAGATAGGGGAAAATAAGTAAAGGAAGCTGGTAAGAGTATAGAAATTTGAGATTTGGTGTATATACTAGAAGCGATGGCCTCAGGTTTTTTTATATTATTTTCTAACCCCCCACCACCCCCACTCCCTTATTAAAAGAGTTGATAAAATTACATTTAGATTTTCACTTGAAATTTGTTACACGTATAACGAGATCTTAAACTAGATTATATTTTGACATGATTGCGTTGAAGGAGTGGGGTTAATTGGTGGTAAATAGGAAAAAATAAGTAAAGCAAGCTGGTAAGAGAAACTTGAAATTCAGTGTATATCCTAGAAGCCAATGCAAGCCCTCAGATTTTTTAGTAATATTTGTCACCACCCTCATTAAAGGGCTTGATAAAATGAAATTGAGATATTCACTTGAAATTTAGGACACGTATGTATTATAACGACATCTGGAACTTGATTATATTTTGAGATGATTGCGTTAAAGGATTGAGGGTTAAATATGAGTAAATAGAGGAAAATAAGTAAATCAAGCCGGTAAGAGTACAGAAATGTGGAAACTGGTGTATATACTAGAAACCAAGGCCTCAGATTTCTTTCTAATATTTTTCAAACACTACCATCTCCGCTCCATTATTAATGGGTTTGATACATAAAATTGAGATATTTACTTGAAAGTTAGTACACGTATGTATTGTAATGACATCTGATTGAGATGATTCCATTGAAGGGGTGGGACGTAGTAGGTTGTGAATTGGGGAAAATAAGTAGGGTAAACTAAAAACTTCATTTTTAACGCATATGGTAGAAACCAACGCTTCAAACTGTTCTATGAAATCTGCTCCAAATATTAAAATTTTATGACCAATAATTTCCACATACTTGTGCAAATTTAGTCATGATGTTTCCTTTAAAGTAACTTGGATGAAAAATCTTGATGTGGAAGTAGTGATTCCTTAGACAGCAGTTTTTTTCTTTCTAGTGTAGGCGAATTGGACGAAAATCGACCTATATTTGAAAAAGTTTACTTACCGATTTCATGAATTTTCAGGAAACTTTCTCGATTCTGTTCGTACTGATTTCTAGATCCGCAAAAAAAAAATTACCGACTTTTTTAAACAATGATTTTGTTGCTATTTTGTTAAGTACCAAAATTGAGGTAAGAAAAACAAAGTGTATTTGATAATTTGACGAAAAATAACAACTTTTTACAACTGCAAAATTTTCAAAAATGCATATTTTTCGAAATATAGCGGTTCGAATTTTCCTAAAAAAGGGCGAGGGGGAATAAAAAGTGACGAGAAAAAATCCAGAAAAATTATTGTGAATGTATTATTAAAATACAAGACTTTTTTTCCTTTATGACTTTGTCCCAGTTTTTCCCGAGAAACATGAAAAAAGGCCCTTAACGGAAAATGAAAAATCTCGTAAAACTATAAAAATTAAAAATCTGGAAAAATTCATATGTATAGCTTGGGATATTCTTTAAAATTTTGACCTCTTGCGTTTTTTTTGTAACGTGTATATTCTCCGAGTTATCAACAGTTATTCACGATCAGAAACGTCCTCTTGATCGTGAAAAACTGTTGAGAATTCGGAATATATGCACGTTACAATAAAATTACATGAGACGAAAATTTTAAGGAATGTGTTACCCTATACACATCTGAATTTTTCTGGATTTTTGAATTTTTATGGCTTAGGAGATTTTCCATTTCCGATAAGGGTCTTTTTCGTGTTTCTTCGGAAAAACTTGGACAGAGTGCACTTTGGGAAAAAGTCATAATAGGAAAAAAAGTCTTATTATATATTTTAATAATAGATTCACCAGGAATTTTGTGGATTTTTTCTCATAACTTTTTATGCCCCTTCCCCCCATTTTGGAAAAATTAGAACCGCCATATCTCGGAAAATCCGCATTTTTTTCGAAAATTTTACAAGAATAAAAAATGGAACTCAATTTTGGTAGGTATGCATCAGTTAACAAATTAGCAATAAAATCATTGTCTAAAAAAATTACCGGCAAAATTTTTTTGCGGATTTTTATCTGAACTTCAATTCGATAATACGAACAGAATCCAGAGTTTCGTAAAAATCAGTTCATTCGGTAAACTTATTTTTAGACAGAAAATGCTAGTTCGCCTATATACACTATTCTTTATTGAATATTTATTTATTTCTGATATAGGTATTGAAAAATACAGAATATAAAAAGTTAAACTAGGCGCCTAATCCGTATCTACATACTTAAATGATGAAAAATTTAAATTTAAGAAGAAATAAGTAGGAGGTACCTACCTAGAAAATCACCATTATAAAAAAACGTAACATTTTTCATATACCTAGGTACGTTTAGTCATATAGATGCACAATGGCCTCCTTCTTCATGCTTAAGGCAGACAACTTTTTATTAAATAGTGTAATATTTATTAACTTAATATTTTTTTAAATTATTTTAAAACATAAGAACATATAGGTACTTTTGATTACTACAATGTAGTAAATAATTCCTCATGTGCGATGGTGGTGTAATGGTCAGCATAGTTGCCTTCCAAGCAGTTGATCCGGGTTCGATTCCCGGCCATCGCATGATACTTTTTTGTTTTTTTTTTTTTATTCAACGGAACGTACGTTTTCTGTGAATAATTTCTTTACTCTTATCAATTTACTGTTTTATAACTTATACCTATTATTCCATATTTTGGTATACTTACAGTATTTATTTCAGATTCGTACTAAATCTGCAACATGCGCTAATCTGTGGCTATTAATTACTGCTCAAAAATCATAGAATATAATCTGCAATACAAATTTTTTGTAATTTGTAATGTTTAATGATATGTACATACCGTACCTCCTCTACGGCATATTTATTATTTTTTCTTTGTCAATCTCAGTTTTAGTGGATTTCTTTAATTCTAGTGGTGTGCGCATTTCAACTGTTAGCAACAGTGTAACCTTGTGAGGTGTGAACACTGAACATGAACAGTGAGTTCGTGAATTGTGAGTTGTCAAATGTCAAACAGCGAATCGTTCTCTAAACGTTTTGTTTACCGCTCATAGTTGAAGCAGTTAATCCAATATTTAATTAGTTAAATAACTTCTTAAACATGGCTTATAAACCACAGAAAGTGCAGAAGGTGATGGTACAACCCATCAACTTAATATTCAGGTACCTACAAAATCGCTCACGAGTTCAGGTTTGGCTTTACGAAAACATCCATTTGAGAATTGAGGGTCACATCGTTGGCTTCGACGAATACATGAATCTTGTGCTGGATGATGCTGAAGAATTGTACGTTAAAACTAAGAACAGGAGGCCCCTTGGCAGGATAATGTTAAAAGGAGACAATATAACAGTGATACAAAACGTGAAGCCGGAGTAGCCGGTGTGCGACGCGTGAACATAACCTCAATTTAAGGAACTTTTTTTACTGAATTTATAGATTAAGTTTAATAAACCGTTAATAAAAACAATTCGAGTGAAAAACAATACTTGAATGATAGCAAATAGTTTGTATTGGTCATTTTTCTATGGATAAGTGTAAATCAATAAAAATTTGAATAATATGTGCTTAATTTATTTTTGTAATGTTGAAATGTTTAATAGTTAAAAACATGAATGTTTCTGGGAACGTTTGTCTGCTTTAATGATTAAACAATGCAATATAATACATCATTTATGTGTATACTCGTGTTGATAGAGCGAGTTCTACAATGCTATATTATATCCATCAGGTTAGGTCTAACAGAGATAGTGTTATAACAAAACTGAAATACATATTCACAAAACCAACAATAGATTTCTTCCATATATATGCGTTCTTTTATATAAGCTCAAGAAGTTATGAAATGGGTATTGAAAATGTTTATTTGTTTAACTATGATGTTTAAGGAGATACCTAAATCAAACATCTGTCGAGATGTGGGATGTACTATTGATGGAAGCACCATGATACCTTATGAATAGTGCACAGCTGCTATTTGATTGTTCAAATTCTAAGCTTTATTTTATTTTTAGCTAGGCGCCCACTTATTAGTCATCGTCTCAGCAAATGTAAAGCTTATTATATAATTATTTTAAGCTCATTAAAGCTGTAAAGTACACTTTGTTTAGTGCTTCTTCAGCATTTTTTACAAATGTGTAATATCCATTTGGTAACAAAATG
The DNA here is from genome assembly GCA_963583905.1 of Stenurella melanura. Taxonomy (NCBI): domain Eukaryota; kingdom Metazoa; phylum Arthropoda; class Insecta; order Coleoptera; family Cerambycidae; genus Stenurella; species Stenurella melanura. Next base: position 89,885,489 of record OY757309.1, read on the forward strand.
CAGATTTAAAAGGGTCTGGAAAATATAGAGTGTAGATGAAAATGAAATTGCTAATTGAGAAGTAAAAGTAACAGTTAAAACAGCATAATTCTAAATTATAAATACAAATGTTTCATTCTTAAGGTGGCCATTTCCTGGAAAGAGAGATTGGATAGGGAAATATTTATTCTTGGCCATAACTTTTTTTTTAGTACGTATATTTAAAAAAAAACTATAAGACTGCGTAAGTAGCAAGCCTATTACTATAAGTTTTCACTGAATAATTTAAGCGGTTTGCAAAATAGATTTAATTTAGGGATAATGCTAATCTATTTTGTAGTTTTAAATCTGACTATTTTGGAAACGATTGGCTTTATTGAGTGAAAATTCATAGTCTTATTAGGTAGTTTTGTAGTTTTTTTTAAATATACGTACTAAGAACAAAAAGTATTGGTCTAAAATAATAAATATTTCCTTATCAGATGTCTCTTTCTTGGAAATGGCCACTACAAGTATTCCCGATTTACACGCATTGACTGTTAAATTACATTTATCTTTAGGTGGTAAAGCAGCTTCGGGTTTCGTCGAAAGATGCGTGAGTTACATTGGAGAAAATGCAGCAGAATGTGTTCGAACAAACTCATTTTTATCATTACCTAAAGAAGCCGTTATGAAAGTAATTTCATCAGACTATGTAAGTATTATTGTACTATTTGAAAAACTAGTTGTCTCATTCAGATTGAGACAGACATTAATTTTTCTAAGTTCATCTTCTTAATTAGAGCTCAAAGGCAGCCTCTTTTATACTGTAGATACAAAAGAATATTTTAAAATAAAATATTTCTGTCAATCACCTCTGTGAATCCTTATTTTCATAAGGATAATAAACCAAACTGCAAATAATTGCGAGCCTGGCCGCGTTAAGTATAGAAATCACATTCTACAACAAAACGCTTTGTTTTGATTTAAACAAGCACCAGCCGAAAGAATTATTCCTAATTAAAAGAAACTCTCGTACCAGCCGTCTCAGACTAACTTGCATACTGCAGTTTCGCACTTCCTGGTGCTCATCAGTGCAAGGCGAGCCCGAGATGACTAGTACAAGAGCCTGGTTAACCAAGTGGCCAGATCGACGTTGTAAAACGACGAAATGGGGGAGGCTCCATCTAGCGACAGCTGCCTGTTGAAATCAAAACAATAATATCCCGACATGGGGCACGTAATAGTAAACAGCGTGCTTCCAGAGGGCAGAATATATTAAAATAAAATATTTCTGTCAATCACCTCTGTGAATCCTTATTTTCATAAGGATAATAAACCAAACTGCAAATAATTGCGAGCCTGGCCGCGTTAAGTATAGAAATCACATTCTACAACAAAACGCTTTGTTTTGATTTAAACAAGCACCAGCCGAAAGAATTATTCCTAATTAAAGGAAAGAATATTTATTTTCTGCAAAAGGTAGTTATAATACAATAATTTTTTTTCCAAGATGTGATACTTATATAAATTAGATGATAACCTAGTGGTTTAGTGTGTTTAGCTTGCAAACAGGTGCACCTGGCGATAGTGAAGCAGGTTCAAGCCCTGCTTACTGCAAAGTAATTTTAGTTATAAAATTATCCCCAAAAAGTGAATCAGACTCCACTATAAATTGAAGGGCCGCATATATCTCTTTAACTAACACAGAATCGTGGATATCCAAGGAGTGATTTGGAAAGTGCGATTAGGAAGGTCCCTGTCTGAACTGCTACCCGAAAGAGAATATTGTTTTCTTCATATACCATTTAGTTTTTATCTTGAGAGTAAAATAAGTTGTTTTTTTTTCATTATTTAAATAAAGGTCCTGCAAAATTATAATAAGAACGTCCACTTATCACATTTATTAGCGATGGAATTACAGAATTCCTTTGCCTCTCTTTGACTTTGAAGTCATTTGGGTGTGGCCCTTTTTCCAACATGTTTAATATTTATATTTAATTATGGACATTTTCATCTGAAAACCATTTTATAAGATCTTGTTAGGTACTCTTCAATAAGTTAATATTGAAACCAACAAACCAAACAAATATTTATGTCTTTGTGCTAAAATATTTAATAATGATCTATATTTCTCGATAAGTTACAAAAACACAAAGACTTTTGATAACACAAGTAGTTGGTAGAAAGCATCGATAGAAAATGATATAAGTGTAAATAATAAAAAAGGTAAATGAGTCATGGTGGACAAGTACATACCGATCCAATTATGTAAAAAAATGTTCAAAAGAATAACAATTTTTCTCTATTAGTTAATAGTTTTTTTTAAGTTTGATTGAAAATGTGTATATATATATATTTGGAGATGGTTTTGTTGAGCCAGGTAAAAAATTAAATAATTTGCCGCCATTACATAGGACCTATTTGATACAGAGATCAAGATTACGAGTATATTGTTATATATGAGCGATTATGATATCCATTGTTCGCGAAGATGATGTTTGAGCCCACGAGGCAAAGGTGAGTGAATAATGGTCATAATCACGAATGTAATACTATGCTTTTTCTACACCTTTTAAACAAATGTATTAGTCTAAAATTTGATAGCATTAATCGGTACCTACTCGTAAGAAGTGGAAAACGTATACAAACAATATGGCGATACACTTGGTTGTCACTGTCAGCGAGTTGATTGACAGCTGCAGCAAGAGTTGATCGTAGTCGATTTAGAATATCATTGGATCAGTGAATTATGGAATTTGTATTTGTGATTGGCCGGATGCGGTGAATTAAGAATCGATAATTCACTACAGTGAATTATTGCTAAGATTATTCACCATAGAAATGCTAATAATTGTCATATAATTAAATAGGTGCAGAAAATAGTATATTATTCAATGAGCATATAATAATAGCCATTATATATGCGAGCAGAATACTATACTTTGTCCATGACTATTAAATATTTATTTAATTCGTCTTCATTTCTCCTATTTAAGAAAAATTCATATGTCATTATATATAATTATTTAGATTTTTCGGGCAACAAGTTTAATGAGGTGATTTCGGCAGCTTTCTTTATCTCTGGCGGTGTCAAAGAAATCTCGTTTCACTCTCAGTATCCATTTATTTAATTATATGACTGTTTTTGAGTACCTAATATGTAAAATTATTGTAAATAACGTTGGTGTTAAAATCGCACAAATTTTGATATTCCAAATCAATTACAGAATTACGCTTTGACACATTATTGTCATGGCTTACTATTCAAATAATGCAGTTTGTAGACATGTAGGTAAATGGTTTCAAAAACAATGTTGGGGATTGCCGCGTGTTGCTAATGGATGATGCTTTCAAGAAAACTTACTGATGTAGTTTTTGAGTGTTCATTAAAGTACCTCTTCGACATGTACCATTTGAGTGCTTCCTAGAAAACTTAGAGAGACAACACTTGTCTTTTGGTTGCTGCAATTTTGACATTTTAAATTTTTAGTAAAAAGCCACTAACTAATGTCGTTTCGTATAAACAATTGGCTGTCCTCATTATTCACTACAATCAGTGAATAATGAAATCATTATTCACTGCAGGGAATAACGGATAACATTATCCTTTAGCAAACACATACATAATGAGTACATTATTTAATAGTCGTGGACAACCATATTTTTAAATCTAGTTAAGTAATCATGGTTTGCTAGATTACATTGAAATATTTTAAGTATTACTTTTGTCAATAAAAATTATATGCTTAACTTTTTTTGTTCACAATGCCTTTCGCAGACATTTTATAACTTATAACTTATACTAGTTGACCTCGTTTTACTGTATGGCACATTAGCAGCCGTGTGTCGCAGTTACTCGTTAAACGAAAACTCTTTACCACATCTCCTTACATTTGTTTACAGGGTGTTTGGAAGGTCTATGCAAAGCTATGCGGAGGTGACAGGGGAGATCATTTAGACTACATTAAGCCAAACATATACCTTAGTACAAAGTCTTACGGTTTTTGAGATTTTCGAGATTTTTTTTTATGTATTTCTTTAGTAAAGTTCATTGAAACGTCTACAGAAATCGTTTCAAACAAGATCAATCTTGAATGCTGTGTGATTATTTGGTCACCTACATATAATATAAACTCAGCTATTTTTAAATTCACATGATCTTTAATCCTTAAGTTTATTTTCCCTATCAAGGGCTCATGTAATCGATCGTCTCTAAGCAGGGTATTTAGTTTTACTGTCGATATATTATTTCAGCTGTGTTTGGAAGAGGAAGATGTATGGAGGGCAGTTTTAAATTGGGCAAAATATCAAGCTGGAGTAACCCAGCCCACAGCCCATTGGACCGAAGAAGAAAGAGCTAGAGTGTGTCAACATTTATCTTATGTCATCAATCACGTTCGACTACTTTTAATAGGTAAAAATTGCTTCAATTGCTTTTCCTAAAACACTAACATTTGTAGATATGTAATAGAATAGAATAGTTTATTGGCCCAAACTAACATACACAGTACAAAGGGCAGGTCACAATATTCAACATTACTAGTACATAGATAAAAGCTCAGTTTATAAAACAGTGATCACAAAAACAAAAAAAAACAGTTAAAATATTAAGGCAAGATTATTTTAGTTATAAAATATATAAGATTATATATGGGACAACAGACACATAATACATAATTTATTTTTCCTTTCTTCCTAGCACATTTTTACTCATTTAAGAACTAAACTTATTTACAAACTCATTCGATGTGTAGAAACATTCATCAATCAAAAAGTTTTTTATTTCTGATTTAAACTTTGTGTAAAATGCAATTGATGTTAGATGTTCAGGGAGGTTATTATACAGAAATACACTACGATAATGTGGCGATTTTCTGAATGTAGTTGTTTTATATTTATTAAGCAATAGCGTATTAGAATGTCGCGTCTCATAATTATGTATATCTTTTTGGCTCTTATAATCTGAATAGTAATTTTTTACATAAGTAACACATTTTAGAATGAAAATGCATGGGAACGTTAATATTCACTTTTCTCTAAGTGTACTTCTGCAGCTCTCTCGAGAACTTAGGTTAAACAATAGTCTGATTATTCTTTTTTGACAAATAAATATTCTGTCCCATCCTGTAGTCTGTCCCCAGAAAAAACATTAAATGACAGATGACTATACTCAAAGGCATAATATAAATTGATAAGACCCTTTTGATCCAAACACGGTTTCATTTGTAGAATGGCATAATATGCTTTGTTTAATTTGGCACCGACAAAGTCCAGGTGTGCAGTGAATGAAAGATTAGAATTAAGCAATGATCATGTATAATTTATAATATTATTAACCTAATAGTATTAAAAGACGTTAATTCAAATAATCATTTCAGGAAGGCGGTTAAAAGTTTGCTTTATGACGATGCAGTTTTATGTAGTGTAATGTGTTATGGAAATGTAGAGGTTTGGAGTGTATATTTATAGGCAATTTTGTTCAAAATTCGTCATCATCATCTTTGGCTCTACACCCCAGGGTGGGTCTTGGCCTGATCCAAGATTAGTTTCCATTCTTTTCTATTTCTTGCTTTTTCTTTCCAATTTCTGATTCTCAGCGTTCTTAAGCTATCTTCTATTTGGTCCTTGAATCTGGCTCTGGGCCTACCTCTCTTTCGAGTTCCCTCCGGTGTTTGGTGGAATATCTGCTTTAGGGGTTCCATTTCATCCATCGTTTCTAGATGACCAAACCACCTTAACCTGATGTTGACTTTGATGAATCGGGCAATATCAGGCTCTTCGTAGAGGCCGTAGAATTCGAAAATATAACGCCTGCGCCACGTCCCGTTCTCCTGCACACTTCTGTATATACGACGAAGTATCTTTCGTTCAAAGCAGCCCAGCAGCTCCTCAACACTTTTTGTCATTGTCCGTGTTTCTGACGAGTAGATAGGTTTAATAATGGATTTTTATATCAATATTTTAGTTCTTTTCGTTACTATGCTTGATGGTAAAAGGTTTTTTAAGCCAAAATTGTTCAAAATTACTGCCTCTATTTGTCCACAGAATCCTCCTGCATATGCCATGTTTATTTATTTTTTACCATAGGACACAAACCCATTACAATGATGAACTAAGATTTTGGAACTAAATGAGAAAGTACTACAAACTAACTAGATCAAATTAAAAATATCGTATGCATGCAAATTGTGCGCTATATAAATAAAGCCATTAAGCTAATTTATTACTTTACCTTGTATGTTGTTTATTATACATAAATAAAAATGTTTTTAACCATGTTCCAGGTCACATGACATGCCTACCTATATAGCTCATAAGTCTAGGAGATTTAGATTTGTCTGAGTAAATAAATGTGTTATTTCTTATTCTTAGTTGTTGTATTAACATTACAGTAAAACTAACTAATCAAATTTGGTCTTCGCAAGCTTCACAAATATTCACCTGGTAAATGCAAATTTTTGGCCTCATAATGTACACACACGGGCAAATTTAAAGGAACGGAAGACAGCCATGAATTTCTTACTACAATATTTGTTTATTTCTCACATTATTATCAAGTTAGTAAATGCCAAACTCAATGTCAACATGTAAACATTAGGGTGACCTACTCAAAAACGACATCTCGAATATTTTTTTATGAGATTTTCATTTCAAAACAATGCTCACACACACCTCTCGTGTAACTGACTTTTTATTCGGAGTGGAAATACCAACAATGATTTGGCCTACATGTTTCTTAGATTTGAATACAATATTGAACATGTATATATGGGACGACTTAGGTCAACAGTTATAGAAAGTTGCTCTAATTAATATTAATATTTATTTATTTATTAAGCTTTATTTCAATTGCCAAAATACATTGGATATGAAATGTCTTTGCAAAAGGTTCATTTCAAATAAATAATAACAATAACAATACATATACTTAGCAGTAACAACATAATTTAAACAAATACAATATAGATCGAAAAGTGGAGTAAATATAATGCTAATATGATATAATATATTTTAAGTACACTCCTGATCAAAATACTCGCCTATGGAATAATATGCTTTGTTTTGTAGCACCTCTAATAGCTTTCTTTTTAGCTTGCTTCTGCTTAACCCTCTTCTTCAGAATATATTACATTTTATGAACAGGTCAAAGAATAGAAATATTTAAGTTATGTAAAGTTAGAATGGCAAAATACAATAACATAAGTATGCAGTAGTAAAGGACAGACAGTACAGATCGTGACAAACTTACATAAAATTACAATCTAGGAAATGTTCTCATTTTGAGCAATCAACTGATAGAATTCTTGTACTTATATTATATAAGCAGTTGTCTTTTAAAATTCTCTTAAGTTTACTTTTAAATTGACTTACTGGAAGATTTCACAAGTAACTAGGCAATGTGTTGAATAAACTATATAATACCAACGAAATTATTTTTTTGGAGTCTATGCTGAGATGTTATGAGGCTATGTTTATTTCTAGCTTTATGTTGATGTATCTCTTGATAGGTAGTATACTTATTTATATTTTGTTTGATGTACATAATTCTCTGATACACTATAATGGAAAACTGATACTATCCTTAGTGATATAAATAGTGACCCTGCCATCCCATTTGGCACTGGCTATACTTCTTATTGCAGACTTCTGGATGATAAATACTCTTTGTAAATGGGTATGTGCTGCATTCCCCCATGACAGATACCATATAGTAGTTGCGAGTGGAACAAATAGAAATAAGTAGTGATGTTGATTAATCGTTCCTTTGTTTTCTTAATAACAAATACATTTTTAGACCGTTTCTCACATTGTGTGTTAATGTGTTCTACCCATGTTAATGTGATGTCAATATATATCCCCAATAACTTGACATTGGTTCCACGGTTGTGTTCTAGCTAGCTGCAAACTTGGTCTCAAATGTTAAGTTTACTATTTTACTTTCATTTAGCACTAAATGATTGTGTACAAACCAAGCTTAGCATGTTGTGGAATGTTGTGTGGTATGTCTGGACTTTTACTAAAAGTGGTATCATCTGCATACATAACAGCTATAGCATTAAAACTATTTATGCTCTGTGGCAGATTATTAATATAGACAAGAATAGGTATGAGCCATAGAACTGAGCCTTGGGGAACTCCTCTTTTGAAATTTGGCAGAATTTGCCTGAAGAAATGATAGCTAACGTCATCATAAATATAGGAAGAAGGATAACTCTAATCATAAGGGCTCATGGAGGGTACACATAAATATAAATAATCCTTACAATTTTGTGTGCACGTCAAAATATGCTATTAATTTTTTGCAAAAACGTTATTTTTTGTATTATATTTTTTTAGCACGCTTCAAAATGGCACGAAGCTTTACAAAACAAACTGCTAGCTAGCTTTTAGTTGCTGTTTCGTTTTAAGAGATGTTAGGAGAAAAATAAATTATATAAAGAAAATGCAGATTAATCTCTGTTCCTTTAAATTTTCCGGTGTGTGTAGTAGGTTAAGAAATGACCATTTTAAATCAAATCATAGAATTCAACTTGTAAGAATGAGACTGTATCACTGCAAATAACAAAGATGGGTTCTCCATAAAATGTAGTACCTTTATCTGGTAAAAACCAAATCAACAACAGATTAATAGCTATGATCTATTAGCAATATTAACTTTAACTTTACTTTCTGTAAAAAAAAATGAGTGAGCAACTAAATTCTAAAATTGCACTAATACCCTAATATCAGACAGTCAAGTATTTGCTGAAGAAGTAGAACCAACAGGAGCTGTGCCAATGGAACTAAGTCTGGAGCGATACCGCCATGCTGCACTACCCAGCAAGTATCCAGAGGCTGCTGAGGATCAGAGGTTAAGGCCAAGAATCTCTCCCCACATGTTTCCAGGTTCCTTAATTCTGGGACAAGATAAAAGCCACTATCAGAGGATACTAAATGCGTGGTTTGGACATGCTAAGCAAACTTGGAGATTGGTGTATCGTGCTAGCAGCCATGGATATTCAGCCTCGTCTTTTCACCGACATTGTGATGGAGTCTCACCTACATATGTTATAGTTCTGGTAAGGATATATCAAGTTCATTTTCGTCCCGTTGACTGCTTAATTTTGTTAAATGCAATTCTTTTATTTTTTGCAACATTACCAAGTTTTGTAGTAATTCAAATTATTCAGTGTAAGTATAGCGTTTATAGTACAGGAACTTGTATTCTGTTGTTATAAGTGGGGTTCTTTAGTCAAATTTCACATTGCATATTTTAGTACGTTTATACAAGGTAATTGTCGAATAATTACAAGACTGAAAATTCGAGACCAATTTGATAAGTAGTTTCAGAAGTATACTGGCTTTAAATACGAATCGTTACACAGGAAATGCTGACGTCACCTACTCCCAAAATTTGTCTCGAAGATATGTTTAATGTGAGAAGCCGGTTATTTAAAAGTAGTGTCAATAAAAATATCTGATCAAAAATATGACGAGCAATGTCAAAGTTGTATAATAAATAAATTATTAAGAAACATTTATTTTATATAGAAAATGTCATGAAAGTCGACCGACAATTTTTAGAATCACTTTTTAATTATTGTAATATTGTAAATATTGCTTTACTACTTTGAAAGACATGATGCAAATAATTTATTTATAATAAATAATGTTAGCTTAATGAGCAACTGCATTAATGATTCATTAAAGTAAATAAATATCATTTAACCTATGGTTATGCTACCGGCAATATTAAGAATGATCCAAGTGCTTAAGAGGGACTTGTAATGGCGAGCCAGGTAAACAATCGACTACTTTCGTTTGTGGTAAGCATATAACATATCTGGTTAACGATATTCGTATATGGATATCGCTTGCAATATTCAAGTACCCGGTCTCTATCACAAACAGGCTTTGTACTGACTTATCCTGGTAGCAACGCTTTACACTGAATATTTAAATTGATAGTAGAAATACCATACCTTATGTTACATTTATATCAGCTATTAGCAAAAAGCACACTTTGAGATATATTAAATTACCAATCATAGGAGTAAATGATTTCAAACAGATGTTAATATGAGAACGCGTTCTTGGTTGATTTTGAAGTCTATAGAGACTGTAGAATAGTTTTTTGCACTTCACTTTAAATTCAAAAGATCTTTCAGAAAATATAATAAAGAAAATATGCTAAATGAGCCCATAGCTGCTATCGATCGGCTACACGAGGGCTTTACTTTTATAATCAAAGAAGTTTTATTTTTTTAAAATTTATTTTATGATACCTGCATTAAGTGTCTCATTTATTACACGTTGTTTATATGTTTGATATTCGCTTCCTCACTTCTCAAGGTGGATTGAAGTTATGTATTTGTGAAATACTTTCCAAAAATTTGTATTGCATTTTTATACCAATCTTAGCGTATTATAATTAAAAAATATTATTTCTGCAAAAAAGTGGTGAGAGGCAGAAATACTCTCCAAATTGGCAGAGGTTTGTTTCTATTTTTACTTAATGGAACTATTATATATACTGTATTTCATAAACCCTGTTTTCTTTTGAGATATCTCTTAAATTCGAAGAAATAATTGTTTCATATATATGTATACATTCAAAACAAATACGTGAAAGCAGTCAGCTTTATAGTACATTCCACCACTAACATGAAATAGGTATATAATTAATAGTTTTCTAATTCGAAAATATATTTATAAGTTTAATTTTTGTTATTATAGGTGCACCTCTTTTATACTTTACTCTTAAATTAAGTGTCCATGAATTATTTTCCGTAGGACACATGTATATTTATTTTGTTGTTGACTTGATACTAATAGGCGAAGCAGCGACCACCCAAAACACTACCTGATAAGATATTGGGATGAAACATGATCAAATCAATAATACAGTAGTAAAATAAGAATCATGTGCCAGCATTTTGTTTTTAATGCTGTGGCCGAAAGAGCAAAAAAATAGGAGAATTCCAGCTGCAAATTCTTTGCTTCTCCCACATAAAAAGATGTCAGAAACATACTTACACAGGAAGATAGTGATGGGCTAGTAGTTAACGAGAAACTTGATGTGCCACCCACTACCCCGCCGCGAACCTGTCATAGACCGACATAAAGGAGTAGCTTTTTGTGATTGGCCTACGTGATAAGATGTCAAACAATTTTTATACTATTTAAAGTTTAAACAATTCTCTATCTAACTACATTAGTCTGCCACTTTTGAGTTGGCCATGGTAACGACACACCGATTTTAGAGATCTAACGTAGTCACGATTAATGAGACTTTTACGTTTTATAGCTTTTAAACATTAGTCACGTAGCAATGTAACGGAATTTTGGAATAATGAATATCTGCCAAAGAGTTCTAATGAAATTTTAAAAAGTACAGGATTCGAACCAAGAAATCCGCTATGAAAGTCATCATTAAATGCGATGTGCAATATTATACGAGGACGGATCTAGATCTCTGTATTTTTACACTGGTAAAAAAATATTAAATTTAAACTTACCATTTCATTATATTTTAGGGAGCAAGAGGAGAAATCTGTGGTGGATTCAGTGACGCAGCATGGGGAAGACCTCCAGGAAAAAGTCACTATGTTCTTTCAGAGAGAGCATTTCTGTTTACTTTATACAATCATCAAGATCTTCCACCCACACAGTTTCATCTGGTGAAGAAGCCTTTCGCCATTTGTTATCATCCAGAGTAAGAACTTTATAAATACCAAATCTAACTTTATAATAATTTCCAAATAATTTTAAACAAACTGAAATTAGCTAGCTATTAGTTAACTTTTCCTTTTAAGAGAGTCTGTTTAAATTTGATAGGAAAAAAAAATTATCTAGAAAAAAAATGGCAATATCTCCGTTCCTATTTCCTAAAGAACCCCACACTTTCTTATGCAAAGTGGCTTTCAGCCAAATTTTTTTAAATTTTAGAAGTTGATTCTTCAATATTAATACTTTCGTTTAACCATTTGGTTTACATCTACTATTGCTCTGATTGTCCTCTTTTGAATAATAAAAATTTTCTGAATGTGGGTCGAAAACCCCCAGTTTATTAGGCCATAAGTCATTGCACTATGAAATAGTACATGACATGTCATAATTGCAGCATCTGTATTACTTTTAATTCTTATCTGTCTAATTGCGTAAACTTTTTTTGACAGCTTGGTACACATCAGATTGTCAATGTGTGCCTGCTGTGTTAATATTGAGTCTAGAATTATGCCCAGTGATTTCACTGCTTCAGGGGTGGTTCTCACATCTAAACAAAGTTTTCTTGCGTTAAACCAATCTAGTAATTGATCTATAATGTCGGTTTTAGATTTTTTAATATTGTCATCACCTATATTGTCTAGTTGTTCCGCGAAAGTAGTGTCATCTGCAAACAAAACTGAAAACACCGGCATAACTTGAGGTAAATCATTGACATAAATAAAGAATAGTAGTGTTCCCACGACACTACCCTGTGGGACACCCCTACATACAGGTAACAAACTACTGGTCACATCATTGTACAACACACACTGTTGTCTATCTGTTAGATAGGATGATAATAAATTTAGAGCCACACCTCTGAAACTGTAATATTCTAGTTTATCCAATATGATATCTTTAGAAACACAGTCAAATGCCTTGCTTATAGGCCTAGAAAAATCGCTAAAGTTGATTTCTTATTTTCAAATCATTAAGCACGGCATTTGATGTGCTTCTATACCTTTTATGAAACCGAACTGTTTATTTTTTTTTTTTCTATGAACACTTATGTATACTTAGGATGCTGTAAAAAAAAATATGGAAGAATTAGTTGAAAAAAGAAAATAAGTGAATTTTCGAAATATTTCAACTGTTCTTTAATTATTTTTAATACTAAAAATAGGAAAAAAAAATTTTTTATAACGTACTTGGATGGAAAACTTTCTACAAAAAAGTGTTCTTGTAAAAATCTCCAAATTTGCATTGTTTTTTAACAGAATATTAGAATAGACTACTTCAGGCTACGTAAATCTCGATCGGCAGCTAATTACTACAGCCCTCTATTGTTTAACAAGTTACCAAATAACTACAAGGGATTAACTCTAAACAAGTAAAAGGCAAAAGTAAAAGAATTACTAGTCAGAGAAGCTTTCTATGGCGCAACTGAATTTTTACAGTGCAGTTCATTGATATAGTGTTTTATGTTTCATATTTGTATTATTGACTATTTTATATCGTATATATAAGTAATAATATTTGTGTTGTAATTTTATCACTAAGTATATATCTGATGTTTGTTTACTAAATTTACATAATTGTTTGGTCTTAAAACATGTTTGCTGTAAAGTACATTAATTTATTGACGAATGTAATGATTGTTGTTGATCAGTTAACATAAATAAATCTATCTATCTAATTATTTTGAAAAAACTAAAAAATGGGCTTCTTCAGTTGGCTCTCAAAAAACGCACCCCGGAATTTAGTAGCACTTTGTGATGTTATCATCTTTAGCTGTCAAACTAACATATTAAACAATAAAAACCCTTTAACGCAATTGTTCTTTTCTACCCTTTAATTTTGGACATATTCAATAGCCTATTGACAGTTTGCAGATATGCCAAGTGTCGATTCTGTTCCTATAAATCTGGTTGCCTTTCTCTAGCCAAAGAAAGACAACTCCATTGTTTTCAATGCCAGAGTGGCTAAACCGTTTTAAAGTTACAACGGTAGGATCCAAGGGCTTTAAGAGCTGTTTGCTACCTGAAATAATTTTTATTGATCTGAATTTAGGATGTGTCTGTTACAACCTCCGTACTTACAGCTCAATGGCTTTGATTTCTGCCTGAAAGATAGTCACATAATTAAACTATGTCCTGCAAAGTTATCAGAATTTTTTTAAGATAAATTTTGTACTTTTGGAGAGTACACTAAAACTCTTGAACACAGTAACACTCGAATACTAACACTCGATGCACGTTTCGGCAACATTGACACCATCGGGAATTGATTAAAACTAAATTTAATCATTTTCCAATGACGTGGTTAGTGAAAAGTGTGTTGAGTATTAGTTATACTGATGGGTTTTTGACAAAACATCGTAAGCGACAATTTTGTCAAAATTGCGTTTTTTGTCTATACGATTCCTTGTGTTAAACTTGTGCATCTGGACATAACACCATATTTCATCTGTACTGTTTTCACTAAAATATATCGTTTTATATATTATTGTAAGTGCCAATATCTTCAAATTGTGTTTAAGTTTTACCCAAAACTATCGTATGATGTAATGCCAGCAAAGAATCGTAAGCGTCGTCGGTTACGATTAACTGTCAGGTGCTTATGATACTTATTAGTTACCACTTTCTTTTCCACTGCGCATCAAAATTGTGAGAGAATAACATCTTGTATCTTAAGCGACAAAATTTAATTTAGTTATATAATATAAGTTATAAAAGTTGATTCCTGTAAAATTCACTATTTGTCGCTTACGTTGTTTTGTCAAAAACCCATCGATATTCAAGTATTGGTATTTATGGAAACTACATTTTCAGAAGAAAAGTTTCTTCTACTGCTCAATCTGGCAACTTTGTCAGTCGCTTTTGTCCATTAGTTATCTTATTACTAGAATATATTACTGTCCGCATGTTGTTTGTACTTAGTACTATAATCGCAATATAGAAAGAAGCCATGGCTTGCAGATTAAACCCCATCTGTTCTTTCTAAGACTCCTATGTCACTGCGCTATTGACCAAAATGGTTATGCAATATCTATGTGCGCATGCATTTGGTTTCTACGTAACCGCCCACGTTATTAGAATTGGTGTTTCTATATGCTTATAGGAAGAGTATAACTAGAGCTCATCTTTCAGTCAGCCTCATCCTATATTGCGACTAAAGAATGTATAGTTTGAAAATCTGTCGGTTTCGAAATATTAATTTTTTATTTCTCTTGCAGTTCTGGACCTATTTTTGGAGCTGGTGCTGATTTACTGATATCCAGCAACTGTAATAGTAATATGGATAGTTATTCAAACTTACCACACACTTATGATGGTGAAGGTGCTTCGCCTTCAATTTTAATGGGAGACTACAATTTTACAGTTGCTGATTATGAAGTATTTACCCCTTTAAATACATCATCAAAGTTATCGAAGAATGAAAGATACCAATAAAACATTTTAGAATTTATTTTACTGTTAATGACATATCATTACTTTTATATTTACTTTAAATTGGAAAATATTGTGCCAATATTAGATGTATTAAACATTTTTTAAATTCAGTTCATTCTTTTTTTAAATAGGTAGTCAAATTTTAATACCAGTTGATAATGGAAACTGTAGCTTTCTCTGGTAAGAAGCATTGATTTTATTGTTAGTTTTTACCATTGAGCTCTATATAGTAAGTGGAATGTCAATGTCCATACCTATTTGTATATAAAATTGAATCTCATGTAAGTATGGTGGCCATGCAGACTCATACTGTGGAAAACATTAGGTCCGGCCTCCTTTTTATTGCAAATGTTCTTAATTTGTCTTGATTCTTGCAAAGCAATATCATATGAGACTGTTTACAAAAGTCACAAAATAACCAATTTTATTACAGCTTTACGAAAAACGAAGAAATTGCTTTACAGCGACTCTGGAGTTCGCATCCAGTCAAACACCTACGCTAAGGAGACAAATAAACAAAGGACCCCACACCTTTTAAATGCAAGTTGGCTTTCACTCCGAGAAGCCATAGACGTAGTTTATGACCTGCTGATCAAGTCTCCATGGTCACAAAAAATTTTAATGACAAGATTTCGAGATATTGGCCGAAGAAAGTCATAATTTCGCGCGAGCCGTAGGCGAGTGCTGTAAATCATCAAGTGTGTTATTACCATTATCTCAAGTTGAATACTATACTTATCTACAATTATAACAATAAATATTAATGTAATCATCTTCAGTAACCGAATTTATAATTTTTGGCACAATTATTACTTAATTTGATTTGATAATGTCCAGACTATTCAAACATGTCAAATCACCTTCCCCCTCTCAATAATAATGGACCATTCTGTCTTATTTTGTGTGTTACATTGTTTGGACAGGCTAGGCATGAAGTTAAAGGTGATTGGCTGTACGCAGTGAGTTATAATAAAACACTTGTGTATTAGTAGCAAGGGTCAAATCTTTCAGCGATGACAGGATTACACTCAGGAGCATTAAATAAAGTGCAATGAATTATATTAAAAATACATTGAAAATAATATCGCATGAAACATATCAAGTAATTTTCTGTTGACAATAATGTTATTCGAAAATATTTGTTAACTAAATTACGAAATCAACAAATCCATAAAGCTTGTAGATATGAAGTGAAATTAGCTATTGCGTCTCATTATTTACATACCTACGCTGAAATCAATTTTTATTATCTTCAAAGAAAAATTGACTAACCCCTACAAAATATCTGCCTTAAACAAACTCCAGCAATACTGCTTTGTAACCGCAACAAAAACGATCTTGCCTAAGTTGCACTTCTTTACCGTTAAAAAAATCTTTCTAATTATTTATTTGTTGCACTAGGTTGATAGCTTTGCTATCAGGAATGACAGGAATCAGCACCCTATTTTAATCTTAATAAGTTTTTTGTTATTTAGTAAGTTCCTATTTCTTACACCATTACTACCTTGTAACCAGAGATAAACTTTCCTGCCGCTAATAGGTGACTTTATAACCACTATTCAGCTTACATTATAATGACAACAAATAATATTTTTTAACCTTGCTAGCAATGTCACTTTGCAAGTGCGTTACTTCTAAATCTATATTTTAATTTAATATTTTTTCGAAAGATAGTGGCATCCATCATAACAACTTCACACTTCACGTTAAAACACGTTTTTTAACACATTTCTATATTGACCCAGACAAAGAATTATTGTTAGTAAAATTTAGAACAAATGATTAATTAAAGGAAACAAAGGACTAATAAACAATTCAGGGTTCCTTTTAAAAAAGTGAACTTTGACTTGTAAGAATAAGACACGATCAGTGATGCAAAATTTCAAATTTCATTTTGAAAGTTTCAATTTCAATTTGAAACTTCTGAAAGTTTCAACGTACCCTCATAAATTTCTGAAATATCTGAATTTTATGAAAGTTTCAGATTAATCTGAAAATTACCACATTTTTGAAACTTTCGTGAAAGTTTCAGCTGCAAAATCTGTATTTTCATTACATGAAATGAAATTTCGCACGTTTTTAACTTGTTTTCAACCAATGAGAATTAAAGTCTGGTTTTGACATTTATTTTAGGGGTGAGGTTAGCTATTCTTTAAGAATAATAATCCTGCTTTTCATTTCATTCTAAGTTCCTAGGTTCTATTATTTTTTCCATTAATAAGAAAAACTTATTTTATCAATAATATAATTTCACTGAGGTCATTGATTAGTGACGTTGCAATGATAATGTATTGTGTTAGAGTTTGGACTTTAATCTGAATCTACCAGGGATGGGGAACATATTCTTGAATTAGGAAGTGGAAGATGTGAATGTTTTATTTCTTTTCATCTCGCTATATATCCTTCTTTTCTCCTGAAATGAGCATTCTGTCAAGTGGAGAATAAGGGTCCAGGAGATTTTAAAATATATAGACAAATTGTCGTTTATTTTGAAAAATGTATTACTATTTTTACTTTTCACGAATATAATTTTAAGTTACGGCGAAAACAAAACATGTTTTTTATATTAAAAAGATACATTGAAAAGTAAAAATTTATGAGACTAGTTCCAAAATAGGATTTATTAGTTATTAACCCTCGGAAATTAAAAAAATTAGGTACGAATGTTATACAGAACATAAGTTTCATATCGTTTCATGAAATATTTGAATGATATTTCACTTAACTTTCATAATATTAGGGAAATATTCAATTAAGTTTCATAAAATGAAAGTTTCATTGAAATTTCACGAAAGTTTTATGATATTTAATTTTATATTTTAGAAATGTTATAAATTTCGAAACTTTCACAAATATTTCATTGAAATTTCACAAATTTTAAATTTCATGAAATTTTGCGTCTCTGAATGTTATACAGAACTTAAGTTTCATCACTTTGTGAAATATTTCAATCAGCTTTCATAATATTATGGAATTATTTAATTAAATTTCATAAAATGAAAGTTTCATTGAAATTTCACGAAAGTTTCATGATGTTTAATGTTTAATTTCATATTTCAGAAATTTCATAAATTTCAGATGAATTTCGAAACTTTCACAAAAATGTCATTGAAAATTTCACAAATTTTAAGTTTCATGAAATTTTGCATCACTGGACACGATCACACTTTACTATATACAATAACAAAACAAAATTCTTTGCATAAAACCTTTCACACAACCGTCTTATTAAATGCCGAATTGCTTACTGCATCACCGCGTGGATGAAATGGCACGCAATGATAAAAACTCAATTGCGCTTGCGCCTCGTGTAAAAGTAAATAAGTAAGACGTTACGATTAGCAAGCCCATGTTTACAGTTAACAAGTGACTTACCCAACCATCGGTCTATGAATTTTAACCATTAAATGGTTAACTTTAACTTCAGGCACTTACGTACCATAAGAAATTATTTACTTACCCAGGGCCGGATTAACTTGAATGGGGACAGAGGTAGGGTTATGGTGGAGGCCTACTTAAGGCCAGCGGTATCGAACATTCAAGGCAAATAGAGGGTTTTCAATGAACTTAATCAAGTATGCTTTTTTAAATATACATACTATTTAGTAAAAATGTTCATTATTTCTATATAACACTTACAAATTACTGGTTTTTTAAAATCTGGGATGCCAGGGCAGTCGAGAGAAAATCGGGGCCCAGGGGGTAATAACATACAATTTCGATATATGAATATTTACCTCAAGCGCAATTTTTTATATTTGGTGATATTCTTAACAACTACAGATTTTCCGCAATCGAATTTTTGAAGAGCAGGGGCTGATATTCCTTAAAATTCAATATTTTCTATATTTATCTCAGTCAAAATTCTAAAGAGCAGGGAGGACCAATTTCATATTTATCTCATTCTAAACAATCTCGTTGTTTACATCACACTAATCATTTAAAAATATACCTTTCGCCTGATGGGAGGGAAACACCCCCGCCCCCCCCCTCTTATCGATAATTTTGAAACAGTTTTATATTTATAATTATCTGTAATCGCAGAATAACGTAGGTACATCTTTTACATTTTGCATGAGATGTAGATATTATTTTCATTTCATAATTCTCAAATAAAATTCAAGACGATGTGATGGAGGCCCCATTTTGGTAGGGACCCCGAGGCAATGCCTCACTGCCTTAGGGTTAATCCGGCCCCGGTCTTCCATGATAAACATTCGATTCTATTTATAGTATTTCTTTTATTATAATGAACTTCGCTGATTACACATTACTGAATATTATAAGACAGATATATATATCCACATGGCCTGACCATTACCACATATACAATGTATGTATGTATAATTATAACAATAAAAGGCCATCACATCTGTGCGATCTTTGTGGTGTTATTAGTGATCCTGACCATGTTTTCTTTTCATGTTACAAAAATAAGAACGCTACAGATATATTTATTAAAAATATTGTGTCATGTTGCAACACTATGGCTCCATTTAACTTAGTTAATCTCCTTTCTCTTAGCACCAAGCAAATTTATGAATTTATTATCGGTTTTTTGGTAGAAAGTAAAATAAAGTTATAGGTTAGCTTTGTATTCCTCTTGTCTTACCTCTTGTTTACACCCTCCTTCCCGTGGTCCTTCTTATGATGTTGATTATAATTTAATGCCCTGTAATTCCTCATTTTGTTCATCTCTCTCTACTCTTTTTGTGTTAGGTTTTGTTTTAGTATTTCATACTATAAATTGCTCTTTTGTTAAAAAAAAAAAACAACAATAAAAGGCTATACCTACCACGAGGATCATCTGGAGAAGAAATATAACTGAACACAACATTAAAAAACTAAGTACATCTCTAGCTAACATAAACTGGAACACTTTTATGAATACAAACCATGACATAACCTTTTTATCAGATTTTTTAGTAAATACCTATAAAATTGTTAATAGATTTTGCATTAAGAAAATATTCCCCAGGGGAAAATCTGGTACGTTGGTTCCAAAACAACTTACGCAGGAAGAGAGGTACGCTCTGTTCCATTGAACAAGTCTACACACACACACAAGATTCTGTTGACAAAGCAGCATTTACTTCGTTTCGAAAAGAATAAGATGCAATTTCTAGTAGTAAAAAAGAGGCGTTTGATCAATTTATAAAGGAGTCTGATAATAAATCCTGAGATGGATGGAGGATTATTAATTATGAAAAAAAATCTAATTCTAAAAAAATAACACTGAATGTAATATACATCCCAACGAATTTGTCGATTTTTTTACCACAGTTGCAGATAATGTCATTAAAGAACTGTCCTATAACAATGAAGATGCATTAAACTGCTTAAACCATGCCCCATGATCCCGTATTACGTTTTTCTTGAACCTGTTACGATCTATGATGTCATGGATGCAGTAAATAGTTTAAATAGCATGAGCAGTGTAGATATACATGCAAAACAAACAATCAAATTTTAAAAAATTCAATAGATATCTGCTATCCCCTAACGCACTTAATTAACCTATGTTTCAGTGAAGGTTTTTTTTCCAGATGCTTTTAAGGTAGAAAACTGTACCATCTTTAAAAAAGGGAATCCCGATAGTCCTGATAATTATCGCCTGGTATCAATTATACCAGTGTTCAGTAAGATAATTGAAATAATCTTAAAACATTGTTTGACAAAATATTTTGAAAAATTATTCTCTAATTCACAAATGCCAATTTGGCTTTAGAAAATCGTGTTCCACAATAGATGCAGTGCGCAAAGTCGTGGGTGACATTGTCGAGGGTTTTGAAGAGCGATTATGCTGTTGGACATCAGCAAGGTATTTGACTGTCTCTAACAAGTTGATGATTAAAAAACTTAGCCACTACGGCATTAGAGGGCCAGCATTAAGTTTATTGGAATCCTATCTTTTTAACCGTACGCAGTGTGTCAGAAGTAACGATACCATGTCTGATTTTAGGACAATGAAACACGGAGTACCCCAAGGCTCGGTGCTGAGCCCTCTCCTATTCATTATCTTTGTCAACGATATTTTCTTCCATCTTTTTCCAAATAAAATGTCATGTATGCAGATGATGCAAATTTAATCAATGAAAGCAATAATTTAATAGCACTCCAGACATCTACCAACGAAACTCAAACCTCTGCCGAACACTGGTATAACAATAACATGTTGAAGTTAAACAGAGACACAACTCAAAATCAGATTTTTTCAACCAACAACGCAACCGTAAAAGGCGAATGTGACACTTTATTTGGAATTATCTTAGATGATAATGTTAAATGGAACGCTCATATCGAACATGTAAGCAGTAAAATATCTAGGTATATTTTTCTTTTGCGTCAATAAAGAAATATATAAATGTTCAAATATTGCTATCTGCATATCATGCATTAATTCAATCCCGTATTACTTACGGTATAATACTCTGGGTTAACTCCACCCATTCGTATAAAATTGTTATATTGCAAAAACGAGCGATCAGAACAATTGCAGACGCAAATTATCGAGACCATTGCAAACCATTATTTATCAAATATGGTACAATGCCTTTTCTTAGTCTATAGGTACATTTATTATTCAGTATTGGAAATTTATAAAAATAAAAGTAACTTTTCTACACATTCAGACCGTCACAATTACGAGACTAGGTCATTTAATCTATTAATACCTAGATATCGTCTCACTGAATCTGTAAGAAACTCTAAGACTGTACAATATAATACCCGAAAATATAAAACAGCTAGACCATAACAGATTTAAAATAAAACAAAAACCTGTGTGTAAAATTCTGTTTCTACTCAATGTAGATGAATATATGAGTTTTCCCATGAAAAACTAAGATACTTATTTTTATTATGAAATGTAAGCACAGCATAGCTTTTCTCTGCATTTACCCTACTAGTCATGTATGTTTTTATACTCATCTTGTTAGATTTTTTGTTTATATACATTATCTTATTTCATAGCAGGATATACTCCATGTGTGTACACTCAGTGTTTGTGCTTTTATTTTTTATTACAATGTAAATTTTATTGTTACTTTAGACTGCATTACTTAAGGTAATTACAGCAAATATGACTTCCTACAAATGTAAATTTATACATCACGTAGTCAAATAGATGATAGAGAACTATAGGCCAATCTCGTTACTTTCTGTTTTCTCAAAAATCTATGAGAAAGCGTTTCACTCTAGATTACTGAATTACTTCAGCAAAAATAATATTCTCACTGATGCACAATATGGTTTCCGCAAAGATCTTTCTACGCAAGATGCTATACTAAATTCAATTAATTCCATTATTAAAAGTCTTGGTGACAAAAAATGTGTTGCTGGTTTATACTTTGACTATAAGCGCGCTTTCGACATGCATAACCACGACTTACTCAAGCAGAAACTTTATTATCATGGAGTAAGGGGATTATCCTATAGTTGGATTTCTTCGTTCTTGTCCGAGCATTCGCAGATGGTTGTACTACGGGCAGGTGGTAGGGACCATAACTCTGACCTGCAACAAATGAAGATGGGGGTGCCACAAGGGAGTATCCTAGGCCCCCCTACTCTTTCTAATTTTTATAAACGACATAGTTGAACCATTGCATCTTTGTTTGCAGACAATATGTCAGCAATTGTCTCAGCCGACAATGTAAAGATGCTTAGTACAGCAGCTAATGTTCGTACAAATACTGTCCTTGATTACAGCTTTGCTAGCAACCTGTTGCTAAACTTCAGTAAAACTGAACTTATGTTGTTTAATACTACAGTCTTCTGGTCAGAACTATGACGGGTACTCTTAGTATTAATCAGACTGATAACACGAAATTCTTGGGTATTCAGATTGACAATAGGTTATTGTGGAACTCTCGTCAATTGTTTTATCATCTGGAGGCTAAGGTCATATGTGAATTTAAAAATGTTGCTTTCATACTACTTCTCGTATGTGCATTCAGCACTGTGCTATGGTATTGTCGGCTGAAGCAATGCAAATCGGATAAATGAAGTATACTAACTGCGCAAAAAAAATAGTTCATACAATGAAATTTAAAGCCCTAGACATTCCTGTCGTGAACTGTTCAGAGACTTAAAAATTCTTACTGTTACCTCTATATACATCTTGCAGTGTGTAATTCACGTTAAGAATAACATTAGTCAATATACATCAACTGCAGATATAGTTAGCAACTATTCACTATGCTTTAGTGACAACCTAAGATTATCCCAACATAGACTTGCCTCAATGGCTAAAAGTAGCTACATAATGCCAATAAAAATTTTCAATCTACCTGAAAATCTCAAGTCTATAACTATTTTTAAGAAAGTCAAAACTGCTCTTGTAAGACAGCTTTTACAGCTTGAATGAATATTTTACCAGTGATCTGAATTAAACTCTATTCTCCCTAATAGTTTTGTCATTATTTGTGCTTCCCAGGGTTGCCCTGTGCTGGCTCGGTACAGGTTTTTATTTTTTATTTTTCTTTTTTCTCTCCTCTTTTGTATGTCTTTCTCTAATTAATAAGTCTTTGTTACATATTGATATGTGTAGTTGTAAGTTTTATGTGTGCCCATTTTACTCTCTACATTAACCCACTTATTGACGAACTCATGTCATTGTATAATGATCTATGTGGAATTTTAAATAAATATATAAATAAATAAATAAACATCTATCTATCTAAGATTATGACACACGAAGCCTCATACAGCAAAGAAGTTAAGGAAGAATGAAGAATAGATAATGAATAATACAGAGTATATTTTAAAAAATGCACAATTTTATTTAACCCGTTTGAACAAAACTAGTCTACATATTTTAATAACAAAAATTATTTTTTTTAGTAGTTCTGCTAATTTTACAACCAACAAACACCAGCTACATGCTTTAAACAAGTTTACATAATATCAAATACTTGTCACTAATCAGGTCTAAAATAACATGAACAGAAATGATTTCACTAGAAGAAATTTGCTGGTTCTAAAAAGCCAACAACTTTAACTGTATTTTGTGTGTATAAAATCATTTTCGTTACTTTCTACATATATTTTTTCGTATTTCTTTGTACTTAAATGTAACTAATCACATGATCCATCCAACCATCCATCTCTCCACCTTTCATTAACTTTAGAACAATCAAAAATTTCTTTGCCTACTTTAACATTAATTTTATTATGTAATCTACACAACCACTGACTTAATGCTTCTTGGGATTCTGTTTTTGGAGGGTCTATTTTCAGCCTAAAAAAAAAACGTAAAGGATTATTTATGAAGGAACCAAGCCAGAGACGTGACTTAAGAGACAAGATAAATCCTAGATGGCGCCATCGACTACTGTGGTTATCTAGTTTGTAGTTCGTACTTTCTTTATTGGATAATTTTAGAATTGTGGGAGTAAGTGACGTCAGAGGTTTATTTACGCATCGATTTTTGTTTAAAGCACATTGATCTTGAATTTCCACTGTTATAATTATTTGACGATTACCTCGCATAAACGTATTAAAAAATGCAATACGAAATTTAACTAAATGACATCATTTCTCGTCAATGAGTAGGTATATATATATGTTATATTAAAAAATAACAGTATGACACTGAGTTATAAGTAAGCTCCTCAGTAGTATCAAATTACATAAGTTGATAACGACTTCTCTTGGTAATTGCTTATCTTACGTATCAAGTTTCATCTATTGTTTTGTATCCCTTCTCATAGTTTATGCCAAATTGCACATTTGCATTTCCTTTGTTCTCAGTCTAGCTGACACTGCTTTCCTAATGTTATAAATATGACCAGCAGACGCTTTTGTATTCAGTTATTAACTCACCTTTACAATAAACTACAATTTTATATTTTACTCAGAGTCATCGATGACTCTAATTAATTAAATAAATATTTTTTAAAAAGACAAATACAAAGTATCAAATATAACATATATAGTATCTTTATAAAATATCATTGTCAAATGGTTATATGGGTGAATACAATGTATATAAACTGCTGAAATAAAAGCTACGGTATCTAATCCAATACCAAACTCTAGAGATTACACAATATAATGTAATGTTATATTAGAATGACAAACAAAATTTTATCTGAATTCAATGAAAATCCATCTACAGGGAGCGGAAGATCTGCTCCCAGACCAGGGACAATAATTATAAATGGTCTATTTTAAGAGGCCAAGCTGGTAACCTATCCAGATTAGAGAGTTATTCGACTTAATTAGAGGAAATTGAGTGTACCTTCAAAAGTCACCTTAGATCATCAGGGATATCGGTGTTTCAGGAAATCTCAAAGTACGTCTGTTGTGCAACAATTTTTTATGTTGAAATTTCCTTTTCAGATTAAGATGAATTCGAGATGACAATGCACATATGATATTGAACCATCTAAAAGATGTAATTTTTTTGGGATTTATTATCACAACACAAATTGTCACAATATAAAAATTTAAACCATCTACAAAGATGATTAAGACATGCCCAAGACATAAAGACGTGTAACATCTTCAGCTATTTAAGTTGCACCAATATGCAGTTATTATATATGTCAAACTATATAGGCATAAACTTAACTCAGATTTGCTAAACAAATATTTCACTTAATGCCTGTCATACGATTCTGTTAGGGATCTAATTGGATATAATATAAAATTATTGTTGGAAGCTTTCTTAATTATTTAGTTAAGAGGACATTTGCCCTGTTCACAGGAGGTATTACAGAGTATCAGAAAGTAGGTAATTTCTACTTAAATAAATGAGAGAGAAATTTGAAACAAAATGTATTCGAAAGAGGAAAGATCCCTCCACGCACCTATTGTGACACATTTTTAATAATTTGCAATTTTTTGGTTGTTATATATGCTGAAAGTTAGGGAAAAGATGAATTATTGCTGATTTTGTACGCTTCAAAACATACATCTAATGACAAAATAAATTAATTCTGCCACAATACGGGTCTAAATTGATGCCTTGTATAATTAAAAAAAAATGTATTTTGCCAAAAAAATTTCTTTTGTAAATCTATACAGAAACGTATAGCCCTGTCTCTAGAAAATATGAGACATTCTATCGTTGTGAGGTGGCGCCGCCGTTGAAGCATTGAGCAACGCATTGCTTATTTATATTTGTAAATACTCATGACTTGCGATCGTATGCAGGTGCGGCTTCCATTATTTTTGTTATTTGCGATTTACTTGTTATGTTTTTTAGATATTTCGTTTTAAAAGAGACATATGAACCTTTGTTAAAGTGGTGATGGTGAAGTATAGTATAGTTATAAACATCTTGAACTTTGTACGTTTTAGTGTTGTGAAGCTGAGACATATTATCACCTGATCATGGACTATCGTAGGGGTAAAAAATATAAATTGCGGCTGTCAGCCTCCTCACAAAATTGTGCAAGTTACTAAAATTGGTCCAAAATCGACAATTGCGATTGCGAATCGACGATTGCACATCAAATCTTTACGTGTTGAGGTCCTAAGAACCAAAAGATAGGTTTTTGAAAAATGGGTGTGTGTTTGTATATTAGCACGATAGCAGCGAAACTACTAAACGGATTTAGAAGAAACTTTCCATGAGGGTTTCTTTAGTGCTCCAGAAGATCTGAGAAGGTTATAGTTACGATTGTATTACGTTTAGTGCCGTTATGGCACACAACTTGGTGCTCTTTTCTGCTTCAAAAATTCACCGAGTCGGGAGGTTCCAGCCGCTTCCATTAGCTGCAATTTTTTTATGCTGAATCCAAATCCGCAGCCCAAAAATCGATTTACCAGGTATTTTAGTGAAACGCAAAAACATCCCCTAAAATAGAGTGAAATAGTGAGGATAAGGTAAGGCTTTATAATGAAATGCAACAATTTGTAAATACTTTGAGAAAACATTTTAAAATAAAATTTTGAGCATTAGAAAAAATATGTACAAACTAAATCCACACCCACCCCTACGAGGGGGTTAATTCCGCCTCTAAGCTCAAATAACAATAACAATGTGAAAACCATAGCCTTGTATTTTGTACTACCAAATATATAAATGTAGGATAACATAACTTATCCCTCAAAGGGTTGGAAACCACCCCTACAGACAAGGATCCCACTTACCCCTTTAAGTCACACATTTTTTTAATTCTATATTTGTGCATGGATATTGTTACCGTGGTAACAGCTTTTTTTGTGGGCCACTGATTACGAATTTGAAGTCAGCATCCGAAAATTTCTGAATAAAACAATATATCCTTTGTTTCTCGTACACTTTATATTCGCAATTTAAAATGTAATGGTATTCAGCTAGTCTGGGAGCAATAATTTCAGGTAATTGTGATTAAATTGATTTAATCTAGGAACCATTTTTGTCTTTAAAAATATTTAATGATAATAAATTCTTCGTTGTCCACACTCCGGAATGACAAAAGTCTTTATTACCAATATTTAACTGTCCCTGGACTTGGTAATAATAATCATGGTTATGTTTTAAAATGTAATGATTTTCAGATAGATCCAGAAACTTTATAAGGCCATTTCTAATTCCCTCATCAGATATTTCCCTAGCCGAATATGGACATTTATTTTCTATTATCGATCCATCGTTTCCAACTCCATCTGGAAAAGTCCCTAAATATGGCCAATTTTTATTTATAACCAATCCGAATTCAACAATTTTAACATTACATGCTAAGGCTTCTTTTCTCCATCCTCATGACTTTGGGGAAAAAGTTAAGATTTCGCAAATATATCTTCTCGATATAATATACTTCTTATTGTGACCTGGCAACTTGTAGTAGGACGCATTTTTTCATACTACCAAGTAGAGAAGCGGTGGGTAGATTTCATCTCTGTTATCTCCAATCAGTACTATCTGTTTGTAATCTAGTTTCTTTCTCTATTTGTTTAAGTTCTTCGTCGGTTTTCTCCGATGTTTCTAAAAAACGCATGCACTAACATTCGTTATTTGATCTTAGGCATGGATTTAACCCCCTCGTAGGATGTGAATTTAATTTTCATATATTTCTTTTTAATGATCAAAATTGTATTTTAAAATATTTTCTCAAAGTATTTACAAATTGATGCATTTTATTATAGAGCTTTTATCTTATCCTCACTATTTCACTATATTTTAGGGGATGTTTTTGTATTTTACTAAAAAATCTTCTTGTAACTCAGTTTTTGGGTTGTTGATTCGGATTCAGCATAAAAAATACACAAAATCTATTCACTCACATCTTTGGTATAGAACTTTTCTTTTGTGTGGCTGTGTTATCTTTGTTCATTTCGTTTATCTAATATCAATATTCATTTTAGAATGGTCTTGTAATATTCTGCAATGTATCGTTTTTTCCTTATTATGGTGGTTTTATTTTTTCGCTTATTTTTTGACGCGCTATTATGAAAAAAATATATATTGGAAAGAGAGAATTCAGTAAATAATTTTTTGGCTGCACCTGCAAACTTATACGAATGCGACTAAAATAAAAGCGTGGGGTATTCATGAAGTCAAATGTCTTGGATGAAGCATTTTAGTGTCTATGTCGAGAAAAATGCTATAATAGCTGAAAATATTATTTTATACTTTTTAGTGCTCTTTTAATAAAATAGTCTCTTTAAAGAGTTTTTAAAAATATTTTATTTTATACTTCTTACTCTTGTAAAATGTTGTACATAATCAATTTAATAATTTAATTTCTGTTTGCAAATATTTAAACACTATTAAATGAACGACCCAGCTTTACCCAAAAAATTAACTTTGGTCTATCATATTACGTCTAACGAAATTATTTTTATTCTAGCGGTTTTTAAAATGTTCTTATAATATAAATTTATTACTTTCTTTTTAGTCACATGGTAGGTGTTTAGTAGCACCGCCGCGCCGCGCCGCAAATAAACCACATAAGTTATAAACAAACATTTTTTTGAATTGTTTTTACGATTAGTATATACTTCCACTCCACTATGTGCATGCGGAAGTAAAAGAAACATTAGTGCCGAGGTGCATATTAAGTTTTTCTTGAGATCCAGAAATTGCGAAATTAAGATTAATCAACTCCATTTTTTTCAATAATTTTAAGTGATATTAAGATAGGTACGTCATATTTATTTAAATATCAAATCTGAATAATTTTTTTTGTAAGGAAATCATTATTTTTAGCTAATTAATTAAAGTAATATTTAGTGCAACGTCCCAACTCTATTACACAATTTATTTAGTGCGGACCTGTACCTCACTATGAGCGTAATTGAATATCGTTGAAAACACCGGCCCGCCTGACCTTCCAAGGCGTCTGTACTGTTTTTTATTGCAACTTCGTCTCTCAACCCCGCGGAGGACCCATACCTTCCTAGTGCAGGGCAA
Source organism: Stenurella melanura (assembly GCA_963583905.1). NCBI lineage: Eukaryota > Metazoa > Arthropoda > Insecta > Coleoptera > Cerambycidae > Stenurella > Stenurella melanura. The sequence goes on from OY757309.1 coordinate 89,914,934, forward strand.
ATGTCCTCTTAAGTACATTTCTATTACAACTTAGCTGATTCCAGCTGGTTTCACATTGTAGGATTATGAGTGGTGTAGGTTGTAGATAACGATCTTATGCAATTATGTCAATATGAGAAATTATGCTTACTCCTCTCTAAAGTCTTCGGCGCAGTGTGCACATGGATAAAACTTAGAAAGAACTGAAAGGAACAACTGCATATCACATTTATCCGATTTTGATGGATGGTCAGGATATTTTGCAGCCATTGTATGGAGTAATCCCCATGTTTTATTTCCTAACTCGTCTTTATCCAGTGGACAGTCTTCTCTCATTGGTTTTATGTTCTTATCATGCTGCAATTATCAACAATAAAAAACTGGCAAATTAATACACAATCACTTACTTCTGATATATCCTGGAATCCTTCTTTGACTTTTCTTTTTTTTGTGGACTTCACGTAATCTTCGAAACTCGAACATTGTCTACATTGTTCATTGTCTAACGGAGATGGACGACGTGACATATCATATGAAATGTTTCTATGTCTCATAACATTGCTGAAAATTTGTAAAAATAACCTAACTGAGAATGAGATGATTTTGACAATTTTGACATTTTCTGCGATCGTTTTTGATTTGCGCCAGACTTCATTCTACTCTTTTGGCAACTTTTTCGATTGACATTTCGTATCACAAAGATTAAATATGTATATTTATGTATGATTAAAGATTTAAAATAAATTATTTCATTCACAACAACGTCTTTTTTATTATTCCATTGATAGTTTTAAAAATGAATAGGATAAACTGTTCAAAAAAAGAAAATGAATTTTGGGGAATTTCTTTCATATTTGTACGTTATTGGCAACACTTTTTTAGTTGTCAGTGTTGATGTCACACGAATTTGTTTAAATTATTTTCTTTGGGTATAAAGATTTTGAAAAAATGTGTCTGGTTTTTGCAATAAATCATGTGATAAATGCATTTTCGAATTTACATTCATTATAATCATTATGTTGAAGAACGAATTTAGGTTATGTTTTAACCAGATATGGTTTATTTTCAAAAAGTGAAATGGTCAAAAACAGCCCCAAGAACAATAAATGGATGCGAAGGTACAGGACATTCTTTGCCATCGGCTTTGTGATCCTATGTTTACAAATATTCCTCGCTGCTAGATTTTTATCACTTAAAAATGTGGATGAACCAGAAGAAAACCAGTGGAGGCCGTTAAATATTGACAATGAATTAGATCAAGAAGGAGAAGCTAATTCAGCTAGAAAAAGTAAACTTGAAAGTCTTGATGATGAAGATGTTAATGCAATATCACCAAAAACCAAGAAGCACACAATATCAAATAATCAAACACATTTGTTGAAATACGATGAGTTAGAGTTTGTGCCGCCATGTCAAATTACGACGAAGGAGGCTGTTTCGGCAATAAATCGTGCTAAAACACAAAAATGTAAACAACTCATATCAAACATTACGTGCCTTTCATTTGCTAATAAACTATATCCCACTGAGTTAAAGGGTTCTTGCCCTGCACCGGGGTTGGTTGCTGGTAGAGAACTTGGATGTTTTAAAGATGAGAAGAACTTTAGATTGCTAAATGGGTACTTGGGTGTGAATAAAAAAGAGAACTCTCCTCAGTACTGTATGAAATTGTGTCTTCAATCTGGATTTCCTTATGCTGGAGTTCAATATTCGTAAGTACTTTTTCCATGTCTTAACAGGCTAAATTTTGATCACATTTTTGAATCTATACAATAATTAGAAAAAGAAATTGTAATTGTATGTTTTGTTATATATTGACCTATTTTGTTTTTAATCACTAATGACCTTGTTAGAGCTGGATAGTGAATAATATGCATTCAAAATGTACTAAAATAAGAAACTAATAATTGTATGTACCTACAGTGTGACCCATTTTGAATGGAAACACCCCTGTAAAATATGTGTCTATTATCTGATTTTAACAGGGCTTTTTTTTAAGATAGGCTATCGAAAGCTCTACTTTTTGACAAAAATTTAGAGATAAATTTCAATTTTCAAGACCTAGGTAAGTACTATGCTTTTTTTTCAATGTCAAAAATGGACAAATTTGGTTAAATTTTTTTTTATAAAATCTAACTATAAGTACCACTAGATTCAGAAACATCTCAAATGGGGTAAATCCAAAATTTCGTGAAAAAATAGGAAGATAAAGTAAATGGATGGTTTTAGTAAATAGGTATTGTCTTTTAAACAAACTTAATCATATTTGACTTAAAAACAATGTACTAGGCATTATAATTGATCAGAACTTAAAATGGGACAATCATATTAAAAAATTAGCATCAAACATAAGAAAACTAATACATAAATTCTACTTAATGAGAGAATTTCTAGGAAAAAAACCTTTTAATAACAGTGTATTAGTCACTAGTGGAATCATTGATTAGATATGGCATTATTGCTTGGGAAGGCTTTACAACAATACACTAAAACAGCTAAATGTAATACAAAACTTCATCTTAAAAATAAGTTTCAAAAAGTCTAGCCTTTATCCTACAAATTTACTATATACAGAAGAGATTCTTAATGTCCGTTCACTGTACATCTTAGCTTGTTGCTCATTTTTACAAAAGAATAAGCACTTAAAACATTTCATATCCCATCAGCACGAAACTAGGGGTAAAGTTCATAAAAGCCTACAAATACCTGTTGTAAATAAAAATATTGGATAAGATCATTTCAATACTTAGCCCCTAAGTTTCATACCCTATTACCAATTAAAATCAAGCAATTGATTAATCTTAAAAAGTTTAATAAAGAATGTAGACATTTTATAAATACTAACATTGATTCATTCAGAATCTTTTTTAGGAAAAAATGTTTTCTTTCTTATTTCTTTAATAAATAAAATACAATTCCTTCGATCCTCTGAGCACTTCATAAGTTTTGGTTCCTAATTTTAGTTTTAGTTTATCTTTAATCCTATATTATTTAGTATCTAGTGTAAGATGTAATCAAATTAAAACATCAAGGCACATGCAAATGTTAAGTCATTTAGGTGCCTTTCTCCAATTTAAAATAATCTATAAATCTATTGTTTATTACCATTGCATTAAATGTGGTGCATATATACTAATTTGAATAAAAATTGAATTGAATTGAATTGAACAATTGAAAGTAATAATAATTAGGTATTTAATCAACGAAATAGCAACACATTGCAACATTACACTAAAATTAAAACACGATAATACAATTACTCTTATACTGGCGTTTGGATTGTTGTTAAAATAATTTAAAACGGTCTGCCCGTACCTGGGTCTTCTTTGTACATTATCCGTTCTTATACTAAGCCTTCTCACAGTACCACACTCATTAAAAATTTTGTTTATTTTAGAAACGGCACTTTCAGTGATGTTGGGCCTATTCGGGTGCCTATTATTAAATATCTCACATACCTCTCCCAAAGTTCTGTCATTATCTCCTCTAAGGCGTAGAAGTTCAATTTTTTCTACTACATTTAAAGTATTCATAATTTTAATTTCAAACTAATAAACTAATACTTGACAATATTATTGATCAATTTTATAATTTCAATAACCAATATACTCTGAGTATATATATGCGTATTTTAAAGATTTGACGTCTGACTCTAAAATTTGTTTTCCATGGCACCCTATTATATATTTATTAAAACTGTTCACTTAATTTATCTTTCTATTGTTTATTTTTCATGGGCTACTTCGATTTTTAGAAAAATCATGTAAAAGTTATAAGATATTACCTAAGATATTACCTACATCAACACGGCCGGCGCGAGGCCGTGTGTATTATGAATAGGGAGTTGATCTGTACCCCTCTAAAATTGCGATTTTACAATAGGAACTCCTCCGAGGGGAGGAGGTTTTTCGGCGCGGGTCCGGCGTCGTTCGATTCGCCTGCGAATTTTCCGTCGCTTAGGCCGTATCCGGGGCGGGTATTTTTCGTGGTTTTTTAATTATTAACGAGTAAAAGTCCGCTATCTCTCTCGCCTGCTTTTTTTGGGAATGAGGAGTCGAGGGGTAAGAGAGAAAATAGGAGAGGTCGTTTTGGTATTTCGTAAACGTCAAAAATGTTCGATTTCTTTTCGTTACTGTCGGGCTCGATTTTCGATTTCGACCTCGCAGTTTGCGGCTAGCTATAACTAGAATCTCTCCCCGTTCCGCCGCGACGCCGTACGGCGCTCAAAAATATGTATTTCAAAAAATACGGACGTTTTAAGATTGCACGTTTTTGCGCTGTTTCGAATCCGAAGCGAGACTCATTTTTTCGGTTTTTCGCCTATAACTCGAAAACGGCTGGAGCTAGCTCAAAATAAAAAAATCTCTAAGGACAAGAGCGTTTCCTTCCGCTCCCTCCGGTATGTTCAAAAATTACGTACGATTTTTCGTTTCGGAGATATAGCCCGAAATGTGCGGCGGTGCAGAATGGCGGAAAATACGACATTTTTTCCTTTAAACCTCCATAACTTCTAAACGGGGCCTCCTAGAGCAAAATACTTCGCCCTAACGAAAATGTAGAAAAACGAATTATCTAAAAGTCTTTTTTTTATTTTTCTCCAGCTCCAAAGATTAACGAGCTACGGGCGGTCAAAGTGGAAGAATTTTTCGTAAATACGTGAAATTTTAAATTTAAAATATCCGAGAAAAGCTACTTTTGTCGCGCACGCCGCGGGTCTAATTTTCCATTTTTCCCCTCGAACTTGGTATCGCCGGAAAGCTACGTTCTTCTGCTTTCCAGAGAGACGTCGCACGCCGTTTCACTCCCGATATTTATTTACTTATGGATTTTTTAAGTACTTACGGTTTTCGATTTTTACGAAAATATCCATTCTTATTTCGCACAGAACTACACTAAATTTTTAATTAACCCAGGGCACGTACTGCGCGAATAAAATGCGAATCTTCGTGTTCAAATAGAGACCAAGATCGAGCCTCTATGTCCAGTATTAACTAAAATATGAGCGTTTTAAGATTTCATGTTCTACAATTTTCTAGGTTACGTTTTAACACACTCAAATTTGTCACATTTGTCTCGCCCCTGCGAGGCCGAATTTTCGATTTTCCCTATACAATTTGGTATCACGGGAAAGGGCAAAGCTCCCCCTTTCCATCGAGACGCAGAACGAGCTTCTATTCCAAGTAATTGCTTAATTATGAATTTATATGTACGTAGATGTTTTTCACTTTCTCACAAAAAACCCAACATTCACACGCCCGTGCCGGGCCGAATTTCCGATTTGGCCCGCACACTCCACTATCACAACAAAATATCGTCCTTTCCGATTAATTCGAGACCTAGAAAGCCTCTCCACTACCATTATTTCCTGAAATATCGCCGTTTCAAAAGTCCATGTTTTCGCTTCCGAGATAAATTTCGGCCGGCAATGCAGTTCGCTGAAATAAATGATACAAATTAAATAAAAATCAATAGAATGTCAACGGCATGGGTGAGCAAAATAAATCTATATAGGGTGAGCCAAATTCATAGAAAAATCACAATTAAATCTATTTGTCGTCCGATTGGCCTGAAATTTGGTACTCGGGGATTATCGACCGCGGTGATCACGAATATGACATTGAAATTCAAAAATTCAAAATGGCGGCGCCAAAATGGCCGGCGACTTAAGTCATTTTTGGTCTCACACCGCTCAAAATCGGTGTGTGGGGGTTTTCGAGGTCGCCGATTACGAATCCGGAATCAAAATTGAAGAATTCAAGATGGCGGCCGAGTTGCGGGACATATTTTGCCATTTACGCTGCCATTCGTCTGAAAATAAGTTCGTATGTGTTATCGAGGTCAGTGATCACGAATATCAAATCGTAACTCAAAAATTCAAAATGGCGGCGTCTCCATAGCCTAATATCCATCTTTTACTGTAACTCTCTTATTTACCCTCCGATTCCAATTAAACTCGGTATGATGAAGTTACTGAAGTAGCTGATTGTGAATATGACATCGAAATTGAAAAATTCAAAATGGCGGCCGAGTTGCGGGACATATTTCGCCATTTACGGTGCCATTCGTCTGAAAATAAGTACCTATGTGTTATCGAGATCGCAGATCCCGAATATCTAATCGTAACTCAAAAATTCAAAATGGCGGCGTCTCCACAGCCTAATATCCATCTTTTACTGTAACTCTCTTATTTACCCTCCGGTTCCAATTAAACTCGGTACGATGAAGTTACCGAAGTAGCTGATTGTGAATATGACATCGAAATTGAAAAATTCAAAATGGCGGCGTCCTCATGGCCTATTATACTGTAACTTTCTTATCTGCCAACCGATTCGGCTGAAACTCGGTATTTAGAGGTAATTAGAGTAGCCGATAACGATTATGTCTACGAAATTGAAAAATTCAAAATGGCGGCACAAATTGCAGTACACCATCCGTTATTTAAGGCGACATTCGTCCAAAAATAGGTATGTGTGTGTTATCGAGGCTACAGATCACGAATCTGTGACCGTCGCTAAAGAATTCAAAATGGTGGCGTCCCCATAGCCATTTATTCTAACTTTTTTATTTACAATCCGATTCAAATGAAACTCGGTATGTACAGGTTATTAGTGTAGCTAATAACGAATATAACATTTGATTTACAAAATTCAACATGGCTGCAACCAAAATGGCTGACAACATATGTCATTTATGGACCGATTCGACTGAAAATCGGTACCTAGGTGTTTTTTAGGTCGCTGATACCGAATCTGAAATCGAAACTGAAAAACAAGCTTTCTACATTGATTCAAGCTTTCTACAATGATTCAAGCGTTTCCTAATCGAGTGCGGAGCACTCGCATTGACAGCTTTAGCTGTCACCCCTCCGGAGGAGCTAGAATGGGCGATAGCCCATTCTAGTCAACACGGCCGGCGCGAGGCCGTGTGTATTATGAATAGGGAGTTGATCTGTACCCCTCTAAAATTGCGATTTTACAATAGGAACTCCTCCGAGGGGAGGAGGTTTTTCGGCGCGGGTCCGGCGTCGTTCGATTCGCCTGCGAATTTTCCGTCGCTTAGGCCGTATCCGGGGCGGGTATTTTTCGTGGTTTTTTAATTATTAACGAGTAAAAGTCCGCTATCTCTCTCGCCTGCTTTTTTTGGGAATGAGGAGTCGAGGGGTAAGAGAGAAAATAGGAGAGGTCGTTTTGGTATTTCGTAAACGTCAAAAATGTTCGATTTCTTTTCGTTACTGTCGGGCTCGATTTTCGATTTCGACCTCGCAGTTTGCGGCTAGCTATAACTAGAATCTCTCCCCGTTCCGCCGCGACGCCGTACGGCGCTCAAAAATATGTATTTCAAAAAATACGGACGTTTTAAGATTGCACGTTTTTGCGCTGTTTCGAATCCGAAGCGAGACTCATTTTTTCGGTTTTTCGCCTATAACTCGAAAACGGCTGGAGCTAGCTCAAAATAAAAAAATCTCAAAGGACAAGAGCGTTTCCTTCCGCTCCCTCCGGTATGTTAAAAAATTACATACGATGTTTCGTTTCGGAGATATCGCCCGAAATGTGCGGCGGTGCAGAATGGCGGAAAATACGACATTTTTTCCTTTAAACCTCCATAACTTCTAAACGGGGCCTCCTAGAGCAAAATACTTCGCCCTAACGAAAATGTAGAAAAATGAATTATCTAAAAGTCTTTTTTTTTATTTTTCTCCAGCTCCAAAGATTAACGAGCTACGGGCGGTCAAAGTGGAAGAATTTTTCGTAAATACGTGAAATTTTAAATTTAAAATATCCGAGAAAAGCTACTTTTGTCGCGCACGCCGCGGGTCTAATTTTCCATTTTTCCCCTCGAACTTGGTATCGCCGGAAAGCTACGTTCTTCTGCTTTCCAGAGAGACGTCGCACGCCGTTTCACTCCCGATATTTATTTACTTATGGATTTTTTAAGTACTTACGGTTTTCGATTTTTACGAAAATATCCATTCTTATTTCGCACAGAACTACACTAAATTTTTAATTAACCCAGGGCACGTACTGCACGAATAAAATGCGAATCTTCGTGTTCAAATAGAGACCAAGATCGAGCCTCTATGTCCAGTATTAACTAAAATATGAGTGTTTTAAGATTTCATGTTTTACAATTTTCTAGGTTACGTTTTAACACACTCAAATTTGTCACGATTGTCTCGCCCCTGCGAGGCCGAATTTTCGATTTTCCCTATACAATTTGGTATCACGGGAAAGGGCAAAGCTCCCCCTTTCCATCGAGACACAGAACGAGCTTCTATTCCAAGTAATTGCTTAATTATGAATTTATATGTACGTAGATGTTTTTCACTTTCTCACAAAAAACCCAACATTCACACGCCCGTGCCGGGCCGAATTTCCGATTTGGCCCGCACACTCCACTATCACAACAAAATATCATCCTTTCCGATTAATTTGAGACCTAGAAAGCCTCTCAACTCCCATTATTTCCTGTAAAATCACCGTTTTTAAAGTCCATGTTTTTGCTTCCGCCATTTTAACTAACGCACATAACAATATACTAGGAATTCTGGGTAATTTGTAATTTACAGAGTGAGCAAAATAATGCTGATATAGGGTGAGCCAAATTCATCGAAAATCGCAATTAAATTTATTTGTCGTCCGATTGACCTGAAATTTAGTACTCGGGGATTATCGACCACGCTGATCACGAATATGACGTCAGAATCGCAAAATTCAAGATGGAGGCGCCAAAATGGCGGACGATGTTTGTCGATTTTGGCGTCACACCTCTCAAAATCGGTATGTGGGGGTTTTTGAGGTCGCCAAATACGAATCCGAAATCGAAATTGAAAAATTCAAAATGGCGGCGGAGCTGCTGGACACATTTTGCCATTTACGGTGCCATTCGTCTGAAAATAAGTATGTATATGTTATCGAGGTCACAGATCACGAATATGTTATCGTAACTCAAAAATTCAAAATGGCTGCCTCTCCATAGCCTAATATCCATTATTTACTATAACTTTCTTATTTCCCAACCGATTCGAATGAAACTCGGTATGTTGAAGTTACTGAAGTAGCTGATTGTGAAAATGACGTCGAAATTGAAAAATTCAAAATGGCGGCCGAGTTGCAGGACAAATTTTGCCATTTGCGGTGCCATTCGTCTGAAAATAAGTATGTACATGTTATCCAGGTCACAGATCACTAATATGTCATCGTATCTCAAAAATTCAAAATGGCGGCCTCTCCATAGCCTAATATCCATTACTTACTATAACATTCTTATTTTTCAACCGATTCGAATGAAACTCGGTATTATAAACTTACTGAAGCAGCTGATTGTGAATATGACATCGGAATTGAAAAATTCAAAATGGCGGCGTCCCCATATCGTATTATCCTTTATTTACTGTAACTTTCTTATTTGCCAACCGATTCATCTGAAACTCGGTATTTAGAGGTTATTAGTGTAGCTAATAACGAATATAACATTAGATTTACAAAATTCAACATGGCGGCAACCAAAATGGCTGACAACATATGTCATTTATGGACCGATTCGACTGAAAATCGGTACCTAGGTGCTTTTCAGGTAGCTGATGACGAATCTGGAATCGAAACTAAAAATCAAGCTTTCTACATTGATTCAAGATTTCTACAATGATTCAAGCGTTTCCTAATCGAGTGCGGAGCACTCGCATTGACAGCTTTAGCTGTCACCCCTCCGGAGGAGCTAGAATGGGCGATAGCCCATTCTAGTCATATATATGAAAAGGGAGTTGGTATGTACCCCTTTAAAATTGCGATCTTAAGGTACATGCCGTCGAGACGCGCTTCGTTTCGCCGGTCCGTGCCCGGCTCGAAAATGTTCGGGAGGAATCCTACAGTGCTTAGGCTATACCCGGTTCCGGTATTTTTCCGGGTTTTTCCGTTACGATCGGACGAAAGTCACCTATCTCTCTCGCCTGCTTTTTTTGGGAATGAGGAGTCGAGGGGTAAGAGAGAAAATAGGAGAGGTCATTTTGGTATTTCGTAAACGTCAAAAATGTTCGATTTCTTTTCGTTCCAGTCGGGCTCAATTTTCGATTTCGACCTCGCAGCTTGCGGCTAGCTATAACTAGAACCTCTCCCCGTTCCGCCGCGACGCCGTACGGCGCTCCAAAATATGTATTTCGAAAAATATGGACGTTTTAATATTGCACGTTTTTGCGCTGTTCCGAATCCGAAGCGAGACTCATTTTTTCGGTTTTTCGCCTATAACTCGAAAACGGCTGGAGCTAGCTCAAAATAAAAAAATCTCAAAGGACAAGAGCGTTTCTTTCCGCTTCCTCCGGTATCTTCAAAAATTCCGTATGACGCTTCGTTTCGGAGATATCGGCCGGAAGGTGCGGCGGTGCAAAAAGGCGAAAAATTTGACGTTTTTACCTTTAAACCTCCATAACTTCTAAACGGGGCCTCCTAGAGCAAAATACTTCGCCCTAACGAAAATGTAGAAAAATGAATTATCTAAAAGTCGTTTTTTTTGTTTTTTTCCAGATTCAAAAATTAACGAGATACGGGCGGTCAAAGTGGAAGAATTTTTCTAAATTACGTGATATTTTAAATTTAAAAGATCCCCGAAAAGCTAATTTTGTCGCGCTCGCCGCGGGCCTATTTTTCCATTTTTCCGGTCGAACTTGGTATCGCCGGAAAGCTACGTTCTTCTGCTTTCCAGAGAAACGTCGCACGCCGTTTCACTCCCGATATTTATTTACTTATGGATTTTTAAAGTACTTACGGTTTTCGATTTTTACGAAAATATCCATTCTTATTTCGCACAGAACTACACTAATTTTTTTAATTAACCCGGGGCACGTACTGCACGAATAAAATGCGAATCTTCGTGTTCAAATAGAGACCAAGATCGGGCCTCTATGTCCAGTATTAACTAAAATATGAGTGTTTTAAGATTTCATGTTTTACAATTTTCTACGTTACGTTTTCACACACTCAAATTTGTCACATTTGTCTCGCCCCTGCGAGGCCGAATTTTCGATTTTCCCTATACAATTTGGTATCACGGGAAAGGGCAAAGCTCCCCCTTTCCATCGAGACACAGAACGAGCTTCTATTCCAAGTAATTGCTTAATTATGAATTTATATGTACGTAGATGTTTTTCACTTTCTCACAAAAAAACCAACATTCACACGCCCGTGCCGGGCCGAATTTCCGATTTGGCCCGCACACTTCACTATCACAACAAAATATCGTCCTTTCCGATTAATTTGACACCTAGAAAGCCTCTCAACTCCCATTATTTCCTGTAAAATCACCGTTTTTAAAGTCCATGGTTTGCTTCCGCCATTTTGAATAACGTACATAACAATATTCTAGGAATTCTGTGTTACAGGGGTGGGCAAAGATTACTTTGCATTAGCTTGGCATCCAGGGATGGCCAAAGTCATCGAAAATCGCAATTAAATTAATTCGTCATCCGATTGACTTGAAATTTGGTACTCGGGGGTTATCGACCACGCCGATCACGAATATGACGTCAGAATCGCAAAATTCAAAATGGCGACGCCAATATGGCGGACGATACCCTAATATCCATTATTTACTATAACTTTCTTATTTTCCAACCGATTCAAATGAAACTCGGTATTATAAAGTTACTGAAGTAGCTGATTGTGAATATTACATCGACATTGAAAAACTCAAAATGGCGGCGTCTCCATAGCCTAATATCCATTATTTACTATAACTTTCTTATTTTCCAACCGATTCGAATGAAACTCGGTATGTTGAAGTTACTGAAGTAGCTGATTGTGATTGTGACGTCGAAATGGAAAAAATTCAAAATGGCGGCCGAGTTGCAGGACACATTTTGTCATTTACGGTGCTATTTGTCTGAAAATAAGTATGTATATGTTATCGAGGTCACAGATCACGAATATCTAATCGTAACTAAAAAATTCAAAATGGCGGCCTCTCCATAGCCTAATATCCATTACTTACTATAACATTCTTATTTTCCAACCGATTCGAATGAAACTCGGTATTATAAACTTACTGAAGCAGCTGATTGTGAATATGACATCGAAATTGAAAAATTCAAAATGGCGGCGTCCCCATAGCCTATTATTCATTATTTACTGTAACTTTCTTATTTACCAACCGAATTGGCTGAAACTCGGTATTTAGAGGTTATTAAAGTAGATGGTAACGAATATGATTACGGAACTGAAAAATTCAAAATGGCGATACAAATTGTTGGATAAAATCTGTCATTTACGGTGACATTCGTCCAAAAATAGGTCGGTGAGTGTTATCGAGGCTACAGATCACGACTCTGTGACCGTTGCTAAAGAATTCAAAATGGTGGCGTCCCCATAGCCATTTATTTTCATTTTTTTATTTACCGTCCGATTCAAATGAAACTCGGTATGTACAGGTTATTAGTATAGTTATTAATGAATATAACATCAGACTTACAAAATTCAATATGGCGGCAATCAAAATGGCTGACAACATGTGTCATTTATGAACCGATTCGACTGAAAATCGGTATCTAGATGTTTTTCATGTAGCTGATTACGAATCTGAAATCGAAACTAACAATCAAGCTTTCTACAATGATTCAAGCTTTCTACAATGATTCAAGCGTTTCCTAATCGAGTGCGGAGCACTCGCATTGACAGCTTTAGCTGTCACCCCTCCGGAGGAGCTAGAATGGGCGATAGCCCATTCTAGTCATAATATTAAAGAGCAGTTGGTGCGAGCCCCTTCCTCTTTGCGATCTTAAGGTACATGCCGTCGAGACGCGCTTCATTTCGCCGGTCCGTGCCCGGCTCGAAAGTGTTCGGGACGGAATCCTACAGTGCTTAGGCTATACTCGGTTCCGGTATTTTTCCGGGTTTTTCCGTTACGATCGGACGAAAGTCACCTATCTCTCTCGCCTGCTTTTTTGGGGAATGAGGAGTCGAGGGGTAAAAGAGAAAATAGGGGAAGTCGATTTGGTATTTCGTAAACGTCAAAAATGTACGATTTCCTTTCGCTCCTGCCTGGCTTAATTTTCGATTTCGACCTCGCAGTTTGCGGCTAGCTATAACTAGAATCTCTCCCCGTTCCGCCGCGACGCCATACGGCGCTCCGAAATGTGTATTTCGAAAGATACGGACGTTTTAGGATTGCACGTTTTTTCGCTTTTTCGTTTCCGAAGCGAGACTCATTTTTTCGGTTTTTCGCCTATAACTCGAAAACGGCTGGAGCTAGCTCAAAATAAAAAAATCTCAAAGGACAAGAGCGTTTCTTTCCGCTCCCTCCGGTATATTCAGAAATTCCGTACCATTTTTCGTTTCGGAGATATCGCCCGAAATGTGCGGCGGTGCAGAATGGCGGAAAATACGACATTTTTTCCTTTAAACCTCCATAACTTCTAAACGGGGCCTCCTAGAGCAAAATACTACGCCCTAACGAAAATGTAGAAAAATGAATTATCTAAAAGTCTTTTTTTTTATTTTTCTCCAGCTCCAAAGATTAACGAGCTACGGGCGGTCAAAGTGGAAGATTTTTTCGTAAATCTGTGAAATTTTAAATTTAAAAGATCCGAGAAAAGCTACTTTTGTCGCGCTCGCCGCGGGCCTAATTTTCCATTTTTCCGGTCGAACTTGGTATCGCCGGAAAGCTACGTTCTTCTGCTTTCCAGAGAGACGTCGCACGCCGTTTCACTCCCGATATTTATTTACTTATGGATTTTTAAAGTACTTACGGTTTTCGATTTTTACGAAAATATCCATTCTTATTTCGCACAGAACTACACTAAATTTTTTAATTAACCCAGGGCACGTACTGCACGAATAAAATGCGAATCTTCGTGTTCAAATAGAGACCAAGATCGAGCCTCTATGTCCAGTATTAACTAAAATATGAGCGTTTTAAGATTTCATGTTTTACAATTTCCTAGGTTACGTTTTAACACACTCAAATTTGTCACATTTGTCTCGCCCCTGCGAGGCCGAATTTTCGATTTTCTCTATAAAATTTGGTATCACGGGAAAGGGCAAAGCTCCCCCTTTTCATCGAGACACAGAACGAGCTTCTATTCCAAGTAATTGCTTAATTATGAATTTATTTGTACGTAGATGTTTTCCACTTTCTGACAAAAAACCCAACTTTCACACGCCCGTGCCGGGCCGAATTTCTGATTTGGCCCGCACACTCCACTATCACAACAAAATATCGTCCTTTATGATTAATTTGAGACCTAAAAAGCCTCTCAACTCCCATTATTTCCTGAAAAATCACAGTTTTTAAAGTCCATGTTTTCCTTTCAGACATAAATTTTTGTCGACAATGCAGAGCACTGTAATAGGCGGTAAAAATTATGTGTGTGAAGTTAGCACGCGTTGCTGGCAACACGGCGTTGCCAGCAACGCGGAAATAAGTTTTGATGTAAAATTTTTACAAATTAAATAGAATGCCAATAGTCGGGTGCCCAAAACAAATCTCGATATAGGGTGAGCCAAATTTATCGAATTAAATTTATTTGTCGTCCGATTGACCTGAAATTTGGTACTCGGGGATTATCGACCACGCTGATCACGAATATGACGTCAGAATCGCAAAATTCAAGATGGCGGCGCCAAAATGGCGGACGATGTTTGTCGATTTTGGCGTCACACCTCTCAAAATCGGTATGTGGGGGTTTTTGAGGTCGCCAAATACGAATCAGAAATCGAAATTGAAAAATTCAAAATGGCGGCGGAGCTGCAGGACACATTTTGCCATTTACAATGCTATTCGACTGAAAATAAGTACGTATGTGTTATCGAGGTCACAGATCACGAATATGTTATCGTAACTCAAAAATTCAAAATGGCGGCGTCCCCATAGCCTAATATTCATCATTTACTTTAACTTCCTTATTTTTCAATCGATTCAAATGAAACTCGGTATGTTGAAGTTACTGAAGTAGCTGATCGTGAATATGACGTCGAAATTGAAAAATTCAAAATGGCGGCGGAGTTGCAGGACCCATTTTACCATTTACGGTGCCATTCGTCTGAAAATAGGTATGTATATGTTATCGAGGTCACAGATCACCAATATGTTATCGTAATTCAAAAATTCAAAATGGCGGCGTCCCCGTAGCATAATATTCATCATTTACTGTAACTTCCTTATTTATCGTCCGATTCGAATGAAACTCGATATGTTGAAGTTACTGAAGTAGTTGATTGTGAATATGACTTCTAAATTGAAAATTTCAAAATGGCGGCGTCCCCATAGCCTAATATCCGCTATTTACTGCAACTTTCTTATTTGCCGTCCGATTCAGCTGAAACTCGGAATGTGAAGGTTGCTGAAGTACCTAATCGAATATGAAAGTGAAAAACTGAAAAATTAAAAAACTGAAAAACTAAAATTCTGAAAATCTGAAAAATTGAAATAATGAAAAACTGATAAACTTGAAAACTTGAAGACTTGAAAACTTGAAATCTTGAAAACTTGCAAACTTGAAAAATTGAGAAATTGAAAACTTGAAATCTTGCAAACTTGAAAAATTGAAAACTTGAGAACTTGAAAACTTGAAATCTTGGAAACTTGAAAACTTGAAAAATTGAAAACTAAAAAATCGAAAGGTGAAAAACTAGAAACTGAACATCTGAAAACTGAAAAACCGAAAAACTGAAATAAAAGGCTGACAAATGAAAAACTGAACAAAGAAAAATTGAAAAACAAAAAACTGAAACACTGAAAACCTGAAAACCTGAAAAACTTAACTTAAGAACTTCAAAACTTAAAAACTGCAAATCTTCAAAACCTAAAAACTTAAAAACTTAGAAACTTAGAAAATTAAAAACTTCAACACTTCGAAACTTTAAAACTTTAAAACTGAAACTGAAAAACTGGAAAACTAGGAAATTGGGAAACTGAGAAACTGAAACACTGAAAGACTAAAAGACTGAAAAACTGAAATACTGAAATACTGAAATACTGAAAAACTGACAAACTGAAAAATGAAACTAAAAACTGAAAACTGAAAAATTGAAAAACTAAAAACTGAAAATTGAAAACAAAATTAAAAAATTGAAAAAGTGAAAACTGAAAATTGAAAAATTGAAAAACTGAAAAACTAAAAACTGAAGACTGAAAAACTGATAACTGAAAAACTGAAAAAATTAAAAACTGAAAACTGAAAAACCGAAACACTGAATGATGAAAAACTAAAAAACTGAAAATTAAAAAACTGAAAACTTAAAATTTAAAAAACCCAAAAAAAGTGAAAATTGAAAACTAAAATTCAAGCTTTCTACAATGATTCAAGCGTTACCTAATCGAGTGCGGAGCACTCGCATTGACAGCTTTAGCTGTCACCCCTCCGGAGGAGCTAGAATGGGCGATAGCCCATTCTAGTCATAATATTAAAGAGCAGTTGGTGCGAGCCCCTTCCTCTTTGCGATCTTAAGGTACATGCGGTCGAGACGCGCTTCATTTCGCCGGTCCGTGCCCGGCTCGAAAGTGTTCGGGACGGAATCCTACAGTGCTTAGGCTATACTCGGTTCCGGTATTTTTCCGGGTTTTTCCGTTATAATCGAACGAAAGTCACCTATCTCTCTCGCCCGCTTTTTTGGGGAATGAGGAGTCGAGGGGTAAAAGAGAAAATAGGGGAAGGCGATTTGGTATTTCGTAAACGTCAAAAATGTACGATTTCCTTTCGCTCCTGCCGGGCTTAATTTTCGATTTTGACCTCGCAGTTAGCGGCTAGCTATAACTAGAATCTCTCCCCGTTCCGCCGCGATGCCGTACGGCGCTCCAAAATATGTATTTCCAAAAATACGGACGTTTTAAGATTGCACGTTTTTGCGCTGTTTCGAATCCGAAGCGAGACTCATTTTTCCGGTTTTTCGCCTATAACTCGAAAACGGCTGGAGCTAGCTCAAAATAAAAAAATCTCAAAGGACAAGAGCGTTTCTTTCCGCTTCCTCCGGTATCTTCAAAAATTCCGTACGTCGCTTCGTTTCGGAGATATCGGCCGAAAGGTGCGGCGGTGCAAAAAGGCGAAAAATTTGACGTTTTTACCTTTAAACCTCCATAACTTCTAAACGGGGCCTCCTAGAGCAAAATACTTCGCCCTAACGAAAATGTAGAAAAATGAATTATCTAAAAGTCTTTTTTTTTGTTTTTTTCCAGCTTCAAAAATTAACGAGATACGGGCGGTCAAAGTGGAAGAATTTTTCGAAATTATGTGATATTTTAAATTTAAAATATCCCAGAAAAGCTACTTTTGTCGCGCTCGCCACGGGCCTAATTTTCCATTTTTCCGGTCAAACTCGGTATCGCCAGAAAGCTACGTTCCTCTTTTTTCCAGAGAGACGTCGAACGCCGTTCCACTCCCGATTTTTATTCACTTATGTATTTTTAAAGTACTTACGGTTTTCGATTTTTACGAAAATGTCCATTCTTATTTCGCACAGAACTACACTAAATTTTTTAATTAACCCAGGGCACGTACTGCACGAATAAAATGCCAATCTCCGTGTTCAAATAGAGACTAAGATCGAGCTTTTACGTCAAGTATTAACTAAAATATGAGTGTTTTAAAATTTCATGTTTTACAATTTTCCAGGTTACGTTTTAACACACTCAAATTTGTCACATTTGTCTCGCCCCTGTGAGGCCGAATTTTCGATTTTCCCTGTAAAATTTGGTATCACGGGAAAGGGCCAAGCTCTCCCTTTCCATCGAGACACAGAACGAGCTTCTATTCTATGTACTTGCTTAATTATGAATTTTTTTGTACGTAGACGTTTTTCACTTTCTCACAAATACCCAACATTCACACGCCCGTGCCGGGCCGAATTTCCGATTTGGCCCACACACTCCACTATCACAACAAAATATCGTCTTTTCCGATTAATTTGACACCTAGAAAGCCTCTCAACTCCCATTATTTCCTGTAAAATCACCGTTTTTAAAGTCCATGTTTTTGCTTCCGCCATTTTAAATAACGTACATGACAATATACTAAGAATTCTGCGTTACAGGGGTGCGCAAAGATTACTTTGCATTAGCTTGGTAACCAGGGTTGGCCAAAGTCATAGAAAATCGCAATTAAATTAATTCGTCATCCGATTGACCTGAAATTTGGTACTCGGGGGTTATCGACCACGCTGATCACGAATATGACGTCAGAATCGCAAAATTCAAAATGGCGACGCCAATATGGCGGACGATACCCTAATATCCATTATTTACTATAACTTTCTTATTTTCCAACCGATTCAAATGAAACTCGGTATTATAAAGTTACTGAAGTAGCTGATTGTGAATATGACATCGACATTGAAAAATTCAAAATGGCGGCGTCTCCATAGCCTAATATCAATTATTTGCTATAACTTTCTTATTTTCCAACCGATTCGAATGGAACTCGAGATGTTGAAGTTACTGAAGTAGCTGATTGCGAATGTGACGTCGAAATGGAAAAAATTCAAAATGGCGGCCGAGTTGCAGGACCCACTTTACCATTTACGGTGCCATTCGTCTGAAAATAGGTATGTATATGTTATCGAGGTCACAGATCACGAATATGTTATCGTAACTCAAAAATTCAAAATGGCAGCGTCCCCATAGCATAATATTCATCATGTACTGTAACTTTGTTATTTATCGTCCGATTCGAATGAAACTCGATATGTTGAAGTTACTGAAGTAAGTACTTGATTGTGAATGTGACGTTGAAATTGAAAATTTCAAAATGGCGGCGACCCCATAGCCTAATATCCGGTAATTACTGTAACTTTTTTATTTGCCGTCCGATTCAGCTGAAACTCGGAATGTGAAGGTTGCTGAAGTACCTAATTACGAATGTGAAAGTGAAAAACTGAAAAATTGAAAAACTGAAAAACTAAAAATCTGAAAATCTGAAAAACAGAAAAACTGAAATACTGAAAAACTGATAAACTTGGAAACTTGAAAACTTGAAATCTTGAAATCTTGAAAACTTGAAAACTTGAAAAATTGAAAACTAAAAAATTGAAAGGTGAAAAACTAGAAACTGAAAATCTGAAAACTGAAAAACTGAAATAAAAGGCTGACAAATGAAAAACTGAACAATGAAAAACTGAAAAGCTAAAAAACTAAAAAACTGAAACACTGAAAACCTGAAAACTTAAAACTTAACTTAATAACTTAAAAACTTCAAAACTTAAAAACTTGGAAACTTAAAAACTTAGAAAATTAAAAACTTCAAAACTTCGAAACTTTAAAACTTTTAAACTGAAAAACTGGGAAACTGAGAAATTGAGAAACTGAAACACTGAACAGACTGAAAGACTGACAAACTGAAAAATGAAACTAAAAACTGAAAACCACAAAAACTGAAAACTGAAAAATTGAAAAACTAAAAACTGAAAAATTGGAAAATAAAACTAAAAAATTGAAAAACTGAAAATTGAAAAATTGAAAAACTCAAAAACTAAAAACTCTGACTGAAAATCTGAAAACTAAAAAACTGAAAAATTTAAAAACTGAAAATGAAAAACCGAAACACTGAAAGATGAAAAACTGAAAAACTAAAAAACTGAAAATTAAAAAACTGAAAACTTAAAATTTAAAAAACCCAAAAAAAAGTGAAAATTGAAAACTAAAAATCAAGCTTTCTACAATGATTCAAGCGTTACCTAATCGAGTGCGGAGCACTCGCATTGACAGCTTTAGCTGTCACCCCTCCGGAGGAGCTAGAATGGGCGATAGCCCATTCTAGTTAATTTTGTTATAAATCAGTCATTGTTTAATATTTTTTCAAGAAATTTTGGATTTACCCATTTGAGATGTTTCTAAATCCAGTGGTATAGTTAGATTTTATTTTAAAAAAATCGATAATCAAATTTGTCCATTTTTGCAATTGAAAGAAATCATAGTAGGTCTTGAAAATTTAAATTTATCTCTAAATTTTTGTTATAAAGTAGAGCTTTCGATGGCCTATCTTTTAAAAAAAGCCCCGTTAAAATCAGATAATAGACACATTTTTTACAGGGGTGTTTCCATTCAAAATGGATCACACTGTATATATGTATGTTTTCAGAAATGAATGCTTCTGTGGTATTGATGAACCTCCCTTGACATCTAAAATTCCAGACTCTTCTTGCAACTTGAAATGCCCTGGGGACCACCATGCCACTTGTGGAGGCTACTACACTATTAACATCTACCAGACTGGAATTAAAAGTAATACTTTTTTATCACATATTGGAAAGTGTAAATATTTTGGTAAATAAATTGGTTGATCATGGTGGAAAGTTTGCTAATGGTTGGTTAAATGTATGTATGTATATATGAGATTAAGAGCTTGCAGATGCAAGGCGGTATGAAACTAGGTAAACAATTTGTGTGTCAAGTAAATCGAAAGTTATGTGTCTCACATATAGTACAGTGAATGAAGGCTTTTGCTTCCGAAATCTTTCAACCGTCATTGATTTGCGTGAAAATTTGGGAAAAGTTAGTGTATACCTCAGATATCAAAAGTGACATGGTGCCAACACGCGCTTTTACCCTGGGGGTGGATGCCATCCCTTCTCGGGGGCTGAAATTTTTATGGCCAAAATAACCCCGGGAGTCGACAGAGAACCTAATTCTAAGCAAAAAATGTTTTATGAAGTTTTTTCGAAAATTCCATACCTACTTTTTAAGTTATTCGTGATTGAAAACTCGCCATTTTCATTAAAAAATTACACTTTTTTCAACGGTTTTTTACGAATAACTCGAAAATTATGCGTCTAATGAAAAAAAGTGTACATTGTGTAATTGTAGCTTATAAAAAAACAAAGAGATTCGTTTTTTTTAGAAATATCCTAGGTGCAATATAAAGGGAGATATGGTTTACGAAAGGAAACTTTTTTTTGTGAGTGCTCGAATCGGTGCATTCAACTTGAAATAACGGAAAAATAATCGACTTTAGGGGTATAATGCTAATAACAATTTTTGTAGTGCTTGAAAAGACCTTTAAAATGGGCACTGTACAAAGTCGATTGCATTTAAATTAAGCGAGATACAATGCCAAAAAGATTGACTACTCAACTTTTTTAAGAAAAAATGAACAGTAAAATTAACCTCAAGACCACCAGAATTGAAAAGCATCATTTTCCTCCTACGATATGTTTTATTTTAGTGTTATTCATATGCTCAAAAAGTTTAACTGATTTAAAATGCATGCTTTTTGAAAAACGTTAATTTTAATTTTAACTTGTTTTTTGAATTTTTCTAAAAATTTTCTTTTTTTAAAAATAACTTCGAAAGGGTGATGGATACGTAAAATTTAGTACAAAACAAAAATATAGATTTTTTTTTCAATAAAAATTTTACTTTTTTTAAAATTTTTATACGATGAAAAATGAAGATATAGGCGATTGAAGTTGATACCGACGTGTTAGTAACAGCTGTTCTGAGCCCTCTAATCCTTTAGCTTTAAAAATCTAAGGGCGCCGAACCTCCGAAAAGTCCTTAGTCTTGTAGTCCATCAAATTACCTTTAAAATGGTTTTTAGATGGGCTCAATAGCATGAAAATTGATGGAGATATCATCAAAAAACCAATTTCATTTTTTCAGAGAAATTTTTGGAGTAAGCAATTTGTACCTATTAATATCGTGTATACGTATGCATACACACTCACACGCGCTCGCAGACACACATATTTAAAGATAAAATTTGATAAAAAATAAAAAACTTTGAAATGTTATGTATTGCAATGCTTATTTTAATCTAAATCTAAACTAATAAATTGAACTATTATAAGCCACGGATGCACTAGTAAAATGTTTTAAAATCTTAAAAAAATGATTTTTCACCAATTTATACATAAAGGGTAATATTGGGGGTTGAAAATTAGAAATAAATAAATAAAATAAAATATATCATGAGCAGTGAAAACGATTCTGGAAAACTGAAGCTAATAAAGCTGCTAAAAAATTGTTTTTAATTGATTCTAAAGTTAGGGGTGGTTTCTAGGCATTGAAATTAAACAATAAATTGATAAATAAATTAATTAATAAACTTGTAAATATTCAGTAGAATCCATTTTTATTTATCTTTTATTGGAAACCCAAAATTGAAATCTGCTAAAAAATAATTTTTTCTTTAATTTTAGGAGAAGGGGTAGTTTTTAAGGGTTGAAAATTTTCAATTCATAAATAAATTATATATAATGACCACTAAACAATTCTTTGTTTCGTTAATGTGCGATTTCAGATGACAGAGAGACAAAAAAAAACGATTTTTTCCTGATTTACGACTTTATGGGGTAGTTTTTAAGGGTTGAAAACTTTATGGAAATCATAAATCATGCTTCAAAATGTTAAAGAATATTTATTCTACATAACTAAGTAAGATTCGATTGATAGAATGCTTAAATTAGCATTTTTTTCAATTTTTCACAAAAGGGATTGATTTCACCCCTAAAACGCAAAAAGCGCAATTCCGCACAGTGTCACTTTTGAAGATAATGGTAAAACAAGCCTGCTCCCAAATTTTCAGAAAAATCGATGACGGTTGAAAGATTTCGGAATAGCTTATTTTTACCTTCATTGACTGTACTAATAAAAGTATTACAGTTACCAAAAAAATGTAGTCCATGTCCAGATTTAATTGTATATATCATGTGAAGTTACACTCAGATTTACCAAATTTGTATATACCTACTAAGTGAATGTTTCCTAAGTAGTCTATTTTATATAGGTTTTGCTTCAAGAATCAAGACACTAAATAAGTTTATTTCGTGTACACAAGTAGTATAATATATAGTTGTCTCCATATATTTACTGCACATAAAAAACTTCAAAGCTGTGCCACTTGTACGTATAGATGGGGGAGCGGGGCATGTTCAAATTTGGTAGAAAATGGAAAATCATAAATATAATTAGTGGAGTAAAATCAAGTCCAGAAGATAAGTTTGAGTGATATCGAGGTATAACTAAATGAAACCTATACCATCTTATAAAGGACGTTTCAACGCATAAGAAATGGGAATTCACAACTTTTTTTAACAGGACGGAACTTTGAAAACGGCCCTTAAAAGCGATTGATTTTCAATTTTCAATTCGAAAAACTACGTTCATAACACTTATCGCTGTCTTAATTCAACTATATATAACTATATAAGCTATGAAATTGATTTTTTGTACAATTATACTTGAAACCTGACCGCTTGTAATGGTCAGTTGGAAATTTCGAAAATGCTGAAAATAAAAAAATAAAAAAATTGCTATATATACAATCACTTCAAAAACTTCACTATGCGGTAATCTATGTGAATTATTGAAAATTTCTGTTTACATATATCGAGTCAAATGTAGTCAGAATTTGAAAAAGTTTTTCAAAAAAAAAAAATTAAGTTGACTGCCATGTTTATTGAAATGTGAATTTATTTCAACGAGTGAGTGAGTTGAAATGTGGCTGCCAGACAGAAATCACAAATGAACATACATAGGCACAATATTTTAGTAATGTATTATTGTTCTCTGCTGTCTATTTAGCTTAGTTTTTTTATAGATCTTACAAATGCAAAGCCACCTGCGGTACCAAAATAAATGGAAAAAATCAAGAAATCATATTTGGCATTTTTTTATCGAAAAACTTTATTAATGAAAGTTGTTCAGAATTGTCCAAAAACCTGGAGTCCCAAATTTCAGCAAAATTAAAAAATATTGAATTTTGTTTTTGAAGTCCAAAATTTCGACAAAATATAAAAAAAATACAAATTACTTGACAATTACCTGGCAGCTTACATTTAATTTCAAACAAAATTGTCATAGCACAATTTTCTAAAGAAAAAAGAAACAATTAAAATGATATTTTCGGACTCGGACATTGTTTTAAACAAAATTTCAGTATTCTTTAATATTGCTGAAATTTTGGACTCTATGTTTTTGGACAATTCTGAACAACTTTTATTAATAAAGTTTTTCGATAAAAAAATGCCTAATATGATTTCTTAATTTTTTTTCGTTTATTTTGGTACCGCAGGTGGCTTTGAATTTGTAAGATGCGAATGTTTTTTTGGTCATAAGTAGATCCTAATTTGTTCTATCTTTTGGTAAAATTTGGTTCAAATCGGACAAAAAAGAAAAAAGTTATGAAGGTGCTCCGCTTTTAAATGGGTCACTTTGTATATGCAGGATATCCCAGCTCTATTTAAACAGGTATTATCTGGAAACTGGAGGGACATAGAAAGAAATATTAAATGGAAAGGTTGTTTTAAAACAATGCATTTAACCAACCATTTTTAAATGTACAGGACGCCTTTAGAAGGCGGCAGGTTATGCAACTTTATTTTTTCAAATAGAACACCCTGTACATTTTTATATTCTTGGATTCTCCTTTTATTTCCGAACAAATTTTATTAACCATTGTTGAGATATTAGCAGTTAAATTTTTGAAATAATACTTTCATTAACGAATCATAAGAAATACTACAATACAAAAAACAGTAACTATTATGATTATTACAAAAGATGCTCAAATTGTCGCCTATATTCTATTTGACTCGACTCATATCTCCTTAAAGGTTCTCGTGTACAAGAATTCCTTATAACTTGTGGGGTAATTTGGCGGCAAGCAGAAGTCATCCTATTCTTTAAAACATTTCATTTGAAAAAGTGAAGTGGCATAACCTACCGCCTTCTAAAGGCGCCTTGTACATTTGAAAATAAAATGATAAATGCATGTTTCCATTTAATATTTCTTTCCATGTCTCACCGTTTTTATAGCAGTTCAACATTTCAACGTAAGCGCTAAGAACTAGTATCGTTTATTATGAATTAAAATATATGGAATATTTTGAGTAATTAGTTAAAAAGTTAAAAGTTACCACAGGAATAACTGGCTTGTGGCGGCCAAGCGTTCATAGCGACGTCGGCTCTTCCTATCATTTTTGGACTCTTAACATTTTTTAGCTAAATTCACCCTTCTCGAGATATATAGGCATTGAAAAATATAAAAAACGTATATTTAAGCTATTTCTTTTCAAAAAACTAGTATTTACGATTTGTGGACATTTATTATGAACTGAAACACGTGAATTTCATATTTTCGACAATTATTATTAAATTCTCGTAATTTTTTTTCTAAACGCTTATATCTCGAGAAGTGTGAGGTTAGGTAAAAAATGTCAAGAGTCAAAAAATTCTTAGAATTGTCCAAAATATAATGGATTTCTTTTTCTACTTAGAAGACATTCTTGGTGACCGGAAATAGCGCACTTCTGTCCCACTTTACGACGGGAAATCGAAAAAATACCACTTCCCATGACCCTGAATTTGTTCTATACATCTTTAGGAACATTTTACGTCATCTCACATAAAAATCAGTCGAGGCGGAGTCGGATGTTGGGGTTTAGGCCTTTTTCCTGCTTCATTTCCTCGACTATTAAGAGAAAATTTTAAAATAGAATATTGAGCATTAGAAAGAAATATATGCAAATTAAATCTACACCCACCCTTGAAGATGGTGTCTATGTTGTCCCGATAATGTACAAAAAATTTCAACAAGATCGGTTTATTACTTTTTGAGTAATTAACTATCTATTTTTTTTAATCCTTAATTAATAATTGTGACATTTTTTTGTAAAATCCATTTATAACTGGATTTCATTTAGAAAATTCAAAAGACTATTGAAAAATGATATCCTGTTGGAATTCTTGAAACATCGCAGTTTTGGCCGATTTTATAAGGTTTTCTGTCCTTGATCCTTTTTATGTGCGACATAAATAAACAAATATATTTTGACTTTAGAGAATCCACTCTTGCATATCTAAAATTTGTAAGTAAACTTACTTAAAAACGAAGCGATTCCTATGGGCCAAAAATTTATTTTTTAGCATTTTTTCCTCCCTGCTGTCTAGCCTAATTGTTGTATATTAGGGGATGGAGAGAGCAGTATATCAATGCATTGCACACACTCTCCGAAAAAGAATGTAATAATTTATTAAATTCCAAATTTCAAAAACAAAACTGTATTGAACAGAAGGCAGGTAATTAAATAGAAATATACTTGAAATTGAAAGTAAACAACAATTGAAGTTTACTACTGCAAAGACATTAACTTGTTTATATACAGGATGTGCAGAATGTTATCTCGGGTCCCTCATTCATTTGCAGCTATGCCATAAAATTTTTTTATTACCACGGTACAGCTAATAAAAAAGAGTCTCTTTACTACAAGTTAATATAGGTCCTGTTTTCTCAAAAATTCTCTCAGACTATCGTAAATTGCTTTACCGTGGTACAGTTAATAATAAAAGTCTCTTACAGCAAACTAATATAGGTATAGGCAAAGCAAATGAAATGGACACACTATTGCAGGACGTTGAAGTGAGAGAGCAGGTTTCTGGGAAACCTGAAACCACATTTGGAAGTGAGCATGCAGGTGACTACTCAGGCAGATCTCCCAAGAAACTGGAAGAAATAATAATAAAAAAATGATTATCATAATGTTAGACGACTTTAACGCTCACGCAGGAAAAGACAATGAAGTGCATATAGATAAGAACATCATCTGGAAACCCTAGCTTATATGTATAGTCAAACATAAATGGAAGCCCGCTGATAACTTGACACACAGCTCTTCTTCCATGGGACAATAAGAAACACATGGAGCAAGAGCCAAGCCTGTCTGAATACATGGAGCAATGCATACACCATATCTTGGTGTATAGAAAAATAAGGGAGAGGGCTAAAAATATGAACGCAAAAAGAACAACAGAAATTAACACAGCCCATAAAGTACTATATGGAAAGCTAGAGACAAAGAAAGTGGAAGTATTTATGTAAAGGGTACAACAAGACAAGATACTCAGATTTTTAATGAGTTCAACAATAACCGAAGTATTTAAAAAAATCAAAAATCCACAATTTGAATTTTTTGTCATATAACAAAGGGACTAACTGCGCAACTTTGTCACCATTCAATCGACTGCATCTGTTACAGTTTCCGAAATTCCAATGGAGAGCATCCAATTTGAATTGGCCTGTATAGGGTATAGGAGTCTCTGCAAAACTTCACATACCTTGAATATGAGCTAGTTATTATATTAGTGACATTGAAAGGTCCTTTTCATAGTATTAATGGATTTTTTAATTAAAGGAGATGAATTTACAACATCCCAAAACATAGAAAAAATATTAGCAATATACATTTATGATTATGATAACTAAAAATTCATGCTTGTTAGTGTTATATCCATCAGTATTTTTAGGCTTCTATGACTATGAGAGTGTTTATAACAATTTGATTGTATTAACTGTCAAATTATTATATGCATGACACTTTTTTTCTGACACATCACCAAGAACCAACTCTGGTTTTCACATCTCGGTGATGTCCGGGCTATAGCTAGATAACACAAACAGTAATAAAAATCGGCATAACTTTCGCAATTCAAAGCCAGCATCAGCAGTCTGGTGGAAGTGCATATTAGGTTAGGTAGAGCACTACACAAAATAGACATGACTGTGGTGCTTTGAAATGGAGTTGCAAAAAACGCTCAAGAACAGAAATTATTTTAGGGGTTCCGATTTGGTTCTGGCAATTAATGTAAGATAAAATACAGGTTCTGGTATGGTACCGGTCCAAGAAAATTTAAGAGTTAGAGTCTGATTCTTGGAAAATAGCAGTCCGGTCCAGGTTCTTGTAAAAAATATATTTACGAAAAATGCTTTTTGCTCCATATTACTCCATTAACACTTTTCAGCTCGAAGTAGTACCTTATTACTGCAAACTTTTTTTATTTCACTACATACCTTAAATACCAGTTGAAAAGAAAAAACTAATTTGGTTAGCTTTCCAATCAAAGAAGAGGTCTAGATATATTACAGCTATTGCCTCAGTACACACCTTAGTTCCTCCTAACATGGTCACGTTATATAGCCATAAAAAAGGATAGATAGTCAACATACCCTAAGCAGCAGTGGCGGGTATGTGTAGAAGGGTAAATATTTTCTTCAAAATAAATTATTATAATTCCATTTCTCTATTCTTTCTGAAAGTTAAATATAATAAGAGGGTAAATTTTACATCTTCACATGACTAAATTGTTAATATTGAATCAATCGTGTCGAAACGTTACGGATTTTTGTCAAATAAAAGCCACTAATAGACCGACTAGCCAATCAGGAACTTAGGGAATGTTTGCAGTTGAAGTTCCTTACACTGTGATTATCTAGGAATAATTTCTTTAATCAGAGGGTTGGCCCATTTAAATAAATTAATTAAACCTGAATTTTATCCATTAGAAAATACACTAATAAAGTATTGCTGTATTGTTGTTTTATCATCCGATACATGTTGTGTACATGATATATATTTCTTTATGGCCCTAAATATATTTTGATTATTTTAATATTTTTGTAGAGTTTGTTCCACAGACGGCTAATATCGAAGTTGGCAGTGATAGAAACAATTCAGTGAAGATAGTTTTTCTACTAACGCTAAATGGACGAGCCGTGAGGCAAGTGAAAAGACTTCTGAAAATTTTATATCATAAGGACCATTATTATTACATTCATGTGGATGTTGTAAGTATGATTAGATGAGTTGTCTCTTTTTAACATTAAAGATAACTTAAAAACTCATTTACCACTGTAAAAAACTTTCTTTGATACTTAATATATTCTACAAATTTCAGAGGCAAGACTACCTGTACAGGGAGCTATTAAGTTTAGAAAAAATATTGCCGAACGTTCGTCTTACTCGTAAACGATTTGCCACGATATGGGGAGGAGCATCTCTCCTGGAAATGCTACGGTCTTGCATGTGGGAACTCCTTAATATTATGGAGTGGAAATGGGACTTTGTTCTTAACCTTAGTGAATCAGATTTTCCTGTAAAGACAGTCATGCAACTAACACAGTTTCTTTCAGCAAATCAAAATCGTAATTTTGTGAAATCTCATGGTCGTGAAGTACAACGTTTTATCCAAAAGCAGGGTCTAGACAAGACTTTTGTGGAATGCGAGACCAGGATGTGGCGAATTGGTGATCGACGTTTACCTTATGGCGTGCAAGTTGATGGGGGAAGTGATTGGATTGCACTTTCTAGAAAATTTGTACAGTACGTTGCAGATCCTGTCCCAGACGACTTGGTATCAGGCTTGTTGAAAATATTCAAACACACCTTACTACCTGCGGAATCATTTTTCCATACCGTTCTGAGAAACTCAAAATTCTGTGACACTTACATAGACAATAACTTGCACGTGACAAACTGGAAGAGAAAATTGGGATGCAAGTGTCAATACAAGCACGTAGTAGATTGGTGTGGTTGTAGTCCAAATGACTTTAGGCCAGACGATTGGCCCAGAATACAAAATACGCTCTCTAGACAATTATATTTCGCAAGAAAATTTGAGCCGATCATAAATCAGGCTGTGATATTGCAACTTGAGCTTTGGCTGTACGGCTTGGAAGAACCTTCAAGAAATGTTCTTAATTTACACAGCTATTGGCAAAGCATTTACCATCATCAAGATTTAGGCGTTACACCTGATGATGGCTTGTTAACTTTAGGAAATAGTGTTAAACGTAATGTTTTAAAAATTTTGCGCAATAACTTGACGTTGTGTGATGTACAAATTGATTCTCTCTTAAAAATACACTCGTTTCATCATAAAGACTCTCATAAATATACTCTGTTTTATCTGAAGACGACGGGGGGTAATATAGAAGTAGCAGTTACGCCTGTTAATAATATAACCTTAACTAAACCATCTCCTTTGATGGAGCATCTTGAAGTTTTGTTTGTTAGCAGTGATTATGATCAAAAGGAACAAATTTCGAGGAATTTTTTACGAATTTTATCTCCTTATTCAGAACCAGTGTTGATTTATCGATTTTCTTCTCGACACACCTCAAAAGTTTATAATCTGACTTGCCTTTGGATCAGCCCTGCTGGATATTTACATGACGTAACGGATTTCACATTGGATGAGGCCTCCTTGATTGGCCACATTAAACCCTCCTTCAAGCAGCCCATTTTGCCAGGTAAATGAAAATTATATATTGACACGTTTTGCATTAAGGGTACTCACAATTTAATTTAAAACAATAAACACCTTGTTTATATATATTCTTCTTTATGAATATAAAGTGAAAACCAAATGAAATTAAATCTTAGCCAGCTTCTCATTTTCTCAACAGCTTGAATATCTATCTATAGAATTAGATCACTATTTGGTAAGCAGTCAGTTAAATCATTTATTTAGGTTGAAAACAACAATGGTCTGAATGTTGTTCCTTGTGGCACTCTATGTTTGATTGAACCAAAGTTGGAATTCTTGTCATTGTATTGTTTTTGTTGCCCGTTGGTTAAATGTAATTAAATATTTCTAAATGAGGATTAAGTTTTTCATTACACACTAAACTGAAATTTTATTTACGAAATGCATATGGAAATTTGTTAGATTCATACAGTATATCTCATTCAAAATGAAGATACCCGGATATATTCGTAATTTTTTGAAATCCAGATTTGAGCTTTGGTACAATTGTAGTCCTATATAAGACGTACATTTTGAGTCTACCAACTTAAATTTAAGTAACAAACTGAGACAACGGCAGCCCCCCAAATGGGGCCTATTCCCGATATTTTGCTTCGCGTTGAAGATATCGAAAAAACTTATTAAAAAAAGTTGTTAAGAATCTAAGTTTGAGCCTCAAAACCAATTTCATTATGAAATTCGCATTTTTAGTTTTTTCAATATTTTCCTGCAAAGTCCACACACGGTTACAATTTTGGTTTTCAATTTAATAGGCTACCATGGAATTGCAAAAAAATTTATTGAACAAGTGTCGATTTGACAAATAATACATTTTAGGAGAAAATAAAACACAATTAACTTTTGGTAACTGAAATAAGTAAAAAAAAATAACAGTTTAAATTAACGATCAGTTTTTGAAACAATTGTTTCGATATCTTCAACACGAAGCAAAATACAGGGAATGGGCCCCATTTGGGGGGCTGCCGTTGTGTCAGTTTGTTACTCAAATTTAAGTTGGTAATCTCGAAATGTACGTCTTATATAGGTCTACAATGGGCTTGTTCGGCATTTTTTTTTATTTCATAAATCGAAAGTGCAAGTATAAATTAATGGATCTGCAAAAAATCAGAATCTTATTCGCACGTTTAGTATCTTAAAAACTATTACAAATTTCCATCTCGCGAAAATGGGGCGTGGCCAGGCGCTACGTCACTAGACTTGATGCTCCTTATTGGTTATAATTATAAGTGTTTTCGAAGTATTGTTTGTTTTGCTTACTACTTGACAGTAGGGGAGTACAATTTGGTGAAATGTCAAAAAATTACAATTTTCTCTCACTCCTGCCGGAACGAATTTTCGATTTCGACCCTGCAATTTACGATTAGAATTCATCGCCGACCTTCTCCTTTCCGTAGACACATAGAACGAACTTCCACTCGACATATTTATTTAGTTACCAGCGTTTAAAAATTCCATGTTTTTCGACTTTTCAGGTTAAATTTGAAAGGTCCCAAAAAGCAATTTTTTTACGTCACTTGCGTATAGTGACGTCACAAATGTGCGCTCGGTTTTTGCAACTATTACTAATTTCAACTCCTTATATCTCGAGAACGGAAAAAGTTAATAATACGAAATTTTAAGTGTATAATGAGAATATCGAGTACTATATGAAAAAGTATAAAAACCATATAAAAAGAATATCATGGAACAAGCCCATTGTACCAAAGCTCAAATCTGGATTTCAAAAATTATGAAAATATCCGGGTGTCTTCATTTTAAATGAGAGACACTGTATTTCCATAGTCATGTAAGACATTAAATTATGTTTATTTTATTTTTACTTCGTCTTTGAGGATGGCTAACCATACAACAATCGTACAAAAATCTATGAAGTACTGAGATGCATTTTTCCTGTTCAATTCCTTTGCTTTCTTTTCCCAAAATCTTTGCCAAAGTCTTTGCCGAGTCCCATTGGATCTTTAGAAACTGTAATTTTTAACAATCTGGTGGATTACTTGGACTTAAATAAAATACTATGTGCACAACAACTTGATTTTAGAAGAGGGATGTCAACTACTGATGCCATATTATCCTTGACACAACACATTAAAGCAAAAAAAAGGTACTTGGGAATATTTACTGATTTAACATCAGCCTTTAATTGTGGTGACCACACTATCCTGCTTAACAAGCTAGATTTATAAGGAATGCTAATTGAGGTAATGGAGTCCTACTTAAGAAATGTCACAACTAGTTGAGTAAAAGCAAACCTATGCCGATAAAATGAGGAGTGTCACAAGGGTCCGTGCTGGGACCTTTGCTCTTCCTGGTATATATAAATGATCTGCCAAATCATTAGAATACTTTAAATGCAGATGATTCAACTTTTGGAATATAAGCATAGATGAGAAAGATGCACATCCTCACGCATATACTTGAACAGGCTAAAGCTTTGTTTGCACCCAATCAATTATTAGGAGGGGTGACTATTAGGGCAAATAGGGGTTTGACTCAGTTTAGGGGTCAGAGTGATGCTAATGTGGGGGGTTATGGGTATAAGGTACTTGAAGAGTTAATCGATCGAGCAGGCGCTTGATTTGGCATAAGAGGATAATAAATCCAACAAAATGACACAAATTTCTAGTGGTTGGGGTATGACATAATTTATATCTTTTTTCTTTTGGCTTTTACATGGAATCATGTAGCAAGCATGCAATTTTACCGAAATTCTTCCTCATTTGAACATATTTCAAAAATATTTCATATTTCAAAAATGCCTTTACTTCTTGAAAGTAAACTGAAATGAAATTATTGGACGCCAAATAGTTTTTTAAAAAACTATTAAAAATTACAGATTATAGAACATCATTAGCATGATTATCTATACTCTATAGAATGACTCTTACTCAAGGTTCAACGAAGTTGGTTCAATAGTTGATCATCGACCGCTGAACAGAGAGCAGCTAAATATATTCAGCCAAG
Organism: Stenurella melanura; assembly: GCA_963583905.1. NCBI lineage: Eukaryota > Metazoa > Arthropoda > Insecta > Coleoptera > Cerambycidae > Stenurella > Stenurella melanura. Next base: position 89,947,889 of record OY757309.1, read on the forward strand.
ATTAACCAACAAATTCATAATAGAAGAAAAAGAAGTGAAATCATTTGAAGGTTAGAATAATATTACTATCCAGATATATTGATATCAATAAATATTTGTCCAAGTATATTAAATATAAGAAGTGAGTTAAACTTTGGAAGTATTACGAAGAATATTATCCTGAAAGCAGATTTAGAAGAGGGAAGTATTTGTTAATCCAGTTATCCATAATTTATGGTGGAGAAATTCAAACGTTTATCAAGTGACACAGTATTTCAACGAAATTTTGAAAATAATTTGGAGGTTATAAATAAACGTCAATCCAGTGACATAAGAAGAAGATGAAACCTTGAGAGGTTATAGAAGTCAGTCAAGTGACACAGTATTTCAAGGAAATTATCATAACCAGTTAGAGGTTATAATTAAACGTCACTCGAGTTATAAGAAACCTAGACAAGGTAAAGCTTTATATTACAAATCCATGGTACATTTTTGTTTAAATAAATTATTTAAATACAAGGCCATATTTATTAGTTTTTAATTTGTTGTTAAGTTGTTATTTAAATTTGATAGTTACAATCCAAATTGAAATTTATTAATAAATTAATACTTTGTTCGTTCAATATTGAGTTTGATTTATTTTGATTGGTATCTTGATCGATGAGTATAATTAAACTGACTTCGTTGAACCTTGAGTAAGACTCATTCTATAGAGTATAGATAATCATGTTAAAGCCGCTTTACAGTCTGGAATTTTCTTGCTAGCAAGATGTTGCAAAAATAAATTGTACTGTCAAATAATGTAAACAATAAACATTTATTTATTTATTTCTGTTACGAAATTCAGGTATGGTGGGCAAATACAGACACAGATACTCCTCATACAATTGAATCAATAAAGTAGTTGCCTCCCTAGGCCAGTCAAAAGTGCTTCTGAAAAATAAGTTTCTCCATAAAATTGAAACTAAGTGACAATATCTAAAAATAAAATTTGCCCTTTCTTGCAAGACATTTTTCACTTCTATACTGTTTCAAAAACGAAATGATGAAATTCAGTACTGCACTTTTATCGTCTATAACCTCTATAATCCCTAATCGGACCACGCGACAGGAAGTAATGTCACAGAATACTAAATATTTCTTCTGTGGTAATATTCCTAGTGCTTCTAGGAACTTTCTGTCTGTATTGGTAACACTGAAATCACTAGATAATCCACCAGACTTGCACCAAAGTTGCAAGAAAAATCGGGCAGAACCGATTATCTGCAAGATGTTGAAATGTGCAAGTAACTTGCCAAACATGATCAGCTGGCTCTCAAGTGCGCATGCCTTTGGTCAAGATTTCTTGCACTTGTAAGAAAATTGCAAATAATTTTTAATAGTTTTCTAAAAAACTATTTGGCGTCCAATAATTTCATTTCAATTAACTCTCAAGAAGTAATTTCGGACACACAAAATATAAAAACAACTTGAGAATATAGAACATTAGTTTGTATAAAAAGTAAGACTTTTAGATAATCCCCACTACCACTCTGTTACTTTATAATTTTCAACAGCCTGAGCCTTTCTGAATCGGCATATAAGAATGACTGTTAGTTTGCATGCAACAAACTTTTGGGTGTTACTGGCTCTTGGAATATAATATTTAGTGGTTCGGTCTTCGATGAAAACGATCTTAGTGTGATACCCATTTGAAAAGCCATTCTTACAAAAATTCTATCTCAATTATTCTTAATGTATCCAATAAACCATGTATATATGGAATTATTGCCTAAGATCTAAATTAGGTTTACGGATAGTTTTTCAAATGGGGACCTATCATACGTCCCTACGACTGGATATTTAGTGGATAATAAATTCTCTGACAATACTTTCTCATGAATATATATAATTTGCAGGTCCCTGGATAGTCAAATTGATCTACAAAAATACACTACTAGCAGAAGTACAATTTTTAGTGATTCCACTAGAATTCCTTTTCGGCAAACCGATCAAAACCATTCAGGCATTATTTTCGAATGGTGGTTCAGTGAGCACAAAAGACTTTAATGGAATGTACGAAAAATTCCTTCCGGATAACTCACAAAGAGCAATTTGGGAACAAAGAAGCCAATCGAATATTAAGAAAGTAGGTGAAGCACATTCCGAATGGATTGATGTGCTGTTCTCTCAGTTTTATGCTGTAGAAAAGGTTTGCGTGATAGACAGTGATAATGATGGGTTTTGTGGTAAGAAAATTAGTGCGTGTGTAAAAACCAACTGGAGTTCGTTTGCTCCAGATCCAAAGAGTGCCATAGGAACTGTTAACCAAACGACAGGAACTTTCAATATATGGTAAAACCTAAAAAGGCATGGTAAATCAAATTATTAAATTAACAAAATGGTAAAAAGATACTTATTTTTCTTAAAAAATGAATTAAGGTCTAAGATATACTTTTTTCATGTATTTTTACACAGCAAGTAGGTACAACATTCCTTTATTACATGATATCATTTTATAAATCGTAAATAATTTCATGTTAGATTCCTAAAATATTAGTAATCTTTTGTTGGCCAATGTGCAATGTTTTTTTTGAAATACATAAAGTTGCCATCGACATCTAATAAAATCGTGTAACTGCTCAAATATGATAAGGAGAATTCTTTTATGGTATATCAGCTATTCTCCTGTACAGCATGGGGAGAGTGATATACTAAACAGGCATACAAAAAGAAAAAAATGCTCTGTTACAGGAACCCGCCATAATAATCCCTATGTATTGCGACGTGCAGAATACAAATCGGATGTCCGTTTAGCTCCATGCCCCACCAATTTTTTTGTAAATTATCAAAAGTAACCTAAAGAAATCAGGATTCTTAGGCTATTCTTGCGATTTACAAAAAATTGGTGGGTGATGGAACTAAACAGACGTCAGATTCATCTGCAGCATGTAGGGATTACTATGTTGGGTCCCTGTAACAGCATTTTTTAAATTTTGTGTGCCTGTGTTATTGGCACATGAACAATAAGAAAATATTACCTACTAATCTCAAATTATGTGAATGCCTAGCTCTAATTAGAGATGTAAAATTATCGTAACTTAATTCTTGTGTTCAGGTAGAACACTAATGTCACGTCTTTCCACCCATTAAAAAACCTCCCTTCAAAAGTCCATGGGTTCCAAAATTATAACAAGAGATAAACACTTTATTGAGTAACTTACTGAAAAGTTCACAATACTTTTGTTAACTAAAATACACTTTTACTCACTAAAATAACCTTTAACAATGTATTACTTGATATTTACACTCTACTATTCATTTTGCATCCCTTCGGATTTTCTAACCTTAATTTATTTAAAAAGACTCCCTTTCTCGCCGTGAATCTCACCTTATATATCCCACAAAATGCATCTAGAAATCTTCCCCCAACCTTCCATATTATTATATTCCTAGCAAAGTCTATAACCATTTTCGGTTGACGTCACGCTGGTGGTGTGGAGGGCACTAACTATTAATATTTGGTTATAGCACCATTTCTATTTATAACTTCTATTAGTCTGTGTGGAATGAAATTCAATAAACTTGAAATAATCATCTGTAATATTTTCCCATGCATTATTTATTAATTAATTCCAATAATTCTTAGACATTCTGTGGTGTTACCTTTCCCACAAGGAAAACTCGGACTATGAGATTTGGATTCTCTGATAGTTCAGCCACGTACACGATGACTCTCGTCAATATCATATCTTATGTAGATATGAATTTTCCTAAATTTCCCTTGAACAGAAATATGCTTTAATTTATACTTTATACTCTTATATACAGTATTAACAGCTCTCTATAGTCAGTATTATTTTTCATACTGTTATTATAATTTATAGTAATAGTTTATAATTTAAAATAAATTATCACTGTCTATACATACTGCCTTAATATATAATAAATCCAGTAAATGTTTCACAAGAAGCCAAGAGTAGAAACAACTTGGAGTGTACAAGTCATAAATATTTCCATTTTTGTTTTAATATTTAAACTAATACCAAAATATAAGTCAAAAAGGGCCAACGATTTATTATACCCTGTTGGTGTACGGACTATAAACTCTGTGGTTAACCCTTTCATTGTGGCACTGAATTCAGCAGACTATACCGCTCTGTGGCTGCGGACATGTCGTGGGTGCCGTCCTTTTTACATTGTGCTGAATGTATGTTTATACGATTCCCACAATTGCACAATATTCCCAGACTCTTTCTGAGACATCAAATGTCTTCAGATATTTTCTGTTTTTTGTTTTGTGGTAAATTTTGCACATTGACTATATTTTCATGCATAATAGCTTCATTTTCATATAAAGTAAACTCATTTATGTCGTCTACAGTTTCCTCTGTATCAGAGCCGCGCAATTGGCGATTTGGTCTTCTGGAATATCCCCAAACTCTTCGTCATCAATGTTTATTAACAAATCATTAAATTCTTGCTCACTTAACCATTTACTAGATATATAGTTTAATATGTGTATGTGTATATGTGTATGCTCCCTTAAAGCAATATTTAGTTGGAAGATAGAGTTTTTTAAATTGTAAATTATATACCAGCAAATAACTGGAAGTGCAAGTGGATTATGGAACTAATTTACAACTATAGTTACACATTAGTAATGCCATAAACTATATAAATAAACTTGATGTTAGTGTGGACTTAATATTTAAATTCCCATATAAACTGTTTCTCCTTGCTTTTTGTGGTGGATAAGTTATTATCAGTAGTGCTTTTTGTTCTGATCAAAACCTCATCACTACAGACAGTGCAGTGGATACGAATTTTTAACAAAGGGATTTGTATACACGAAAATAAAAATATAAAAATATGAAAACATGTCTTTTATCTGTATAAAGTGTAAAGAAGAACCAAAAGACCAAAAACCATCGGTATGCGATATATGTACACAAAAATACTGCAAAATATGTGCAGAAATAACATCATCTGAGGAAAAATGTACTGCTTTACAAAAAAGAAGATTACGCTTTTATTGTCCTGATTGCTACCCAAAAACAACCAAATATGATACTGCTATAAAAGAAAATAATGAACTGAGAAAAGACAATCATCTTCTTAAACAGAATTATAAAGAACTTCAGCAACAGATTGATAAACTCAATAACACGAAATCCAGAAGTAGACAGGATACCGAAACAACAACAAAAAATGCCGAAAGTAATGCCTCAAACAATGACTTGACAACCTTACTTAAAAATGTAATTCATACAGAAATCGGACAACTCAAAGACAAAATGTCCACAGAACAAATATTTTTAAAAGAAGAAAATACGTTACTAAGACAAATAATTAAAGATAAAGAGACCAGTATTATGGATAAAGAAACATTAATTGCATTACTAAAAAATCAAATAATAAACCTAGAAGAACAACTAAAATCAACTAAAGAAGACTGGAAAAACAAAGACAATAAAAACACAGTGCCACCCAATCTCGCAAAAAACCTAGATGATAATAAAAACACAAACAAAACTAAAAAAACGCCTACCACACAACAAAACGATAGAAACATGAAACAAGCCAACCTAGCAACTCTTCAAAATAAACAGATGAGCATCATGAACCAGCTAATAAATCTAAATAGCGATGAACGCAATAAAGACACTCCACAAGAGGAAATTCCTTTTAAAACAATTCACTACAAAAAGAAGAATAGAAACACAAAAATACAAATTGGGGAGGCAGATATCACCAAAGAAGATGAAACAACTGGTTTTGTAGGTAGGGAAGAGGCACATAAAAAAGTGTGGCTGTTCATAGGAAGAGTAAAGGATCATGTAACAGAGGAAATAGTAAAACAATATTTGAAAAGGAAAACAGATAGTGATAACGATGTCTATGTTAAGGAAATAGATACATACAGGAAAATAGCAGATAACAAATGTTTTAAAGTAGGCCTTCATTTTGATTTAAAGGATGTGGCTTATACTAATTCATTTTGGCCAAGAGGAGTAGCAGTGAATAGGTTTGACTTTAAAAAGGAAGAGAAATATCTAAATTGACTAAGTGGCGAAAATAGTGACAAAGAAAATTTTTCAAAGGGGCCACAAAGCCGGGACTTTATATAGAAGCAAACAAAACTGGCTTTAACGAGCTAAAAAACAATGTAGACAATTCGACTATTAATAGTGTTAACACAGATCAATGTTATCTAGAGGGCAACAAAAGATCACATACTAAAGAAACAAAAAATAAAAACAGTCTCCTTATATTCCATCAGAATGTACAGTGCCTTAAGAACAAAATATTGGAGATGGAAGCACTGCTGGAAAATTTGGAAGAATGTCCGAAATTCATCTGTATTACTGAACACTGGTATACAGAAAATGAAAAAACTACGATGAATATCGAAAATTACAGAGCGATATCGTCCTTCATGAGACAAGCCAAGATTCACGGAGGCTCTGCAATCTTTGCACGAAATGGATATCATGCCGAAGAAGTTGAAGAACTCCAACAGGAAAGCATAGAGGGACATCTTGAGTGCTCATCTGCCTGTAGTAGATCACAAAATCTTTTGATAATTTGTATTTATAGACCACCGTTAGGGGATTTAGAATTATTTTTTAACACACTCATAAATATTCTCGATACATGCTATAAAAAATTTTTTAATTTCAAAATGGTTCTCTGTGGAGATTTTAATATCAATCTATTAAACAACAATAGCAATACAAAAACTTTTTTAAATATATTAACATCCTTTAATCTTTCACAAAAAATCTTTCTCCCCACAAGAATTACTAACAACTCAGAAACTCTTCTAGACAACATCTTCATAAATTTTGAAAATATGTATTCGGGAGAAATAATTTCAACTGCTTTATCCGACCATGAAGGTCAACTAATAAATGTATGTCTGAATAATAACAATTCAAACCCTAATAATCAATTGCCTTATATGAAAAGAATTTTTTCCATGATGAAATTACAGCAGTTTAAGGAAGAATTACAGAATTCGAACTGGGCAGAAATATACTGTTCAGAAGATCCCAACATATGTTACAACCTATTTGTGAACAAAATAATAAACCTAATGAATATAATTTTTCCTATCAAAAAAATTAAAAATACAATTAAGAAAAACAAATCATGGATTACAATAGGCATAAAAACCTCTTGTGAGACTAAACGTAACCTGTATAAACAAAAAATTTCTGGGAAAATCTCTAATGAAACTTACTCTCGATACTCAAAGATACTTAAAAAAGTAAAAAATGAAGCAAAAAAATTATCAAACTTATCTTATATTGAGAACTCACAAAACAAAAATAAATCTATATGGAACCTGGTAAACAAACAGACCAAAAAATCCACAAATCATCAAACAATATTAGATAACGTCGAACCAAGTGAAACAAATAAACATAACGTCCTAAATAAAATCAATAACTTCTTTCTAAATCAGTGTCCAAAACTAAATACAAATACAGAAAATTTAAAAAATATCACTAGATATCAGATGAGTGTCTTCTTCAAACCAGCAGATAATACTGAAATATACAATACTATCAAAGCGTTAAAAAATACAAAATCGGTTGGCGAAGATGAAATACCAGTAATATTGCTAAAGTATGCTGCTGAAGAAATAACTCCACCTCTAATGTATATTATTAATTTGTCAATAAGCAGAGGAATATTTCCTGACAGACTAAAACTAAGTCATATCAAAGCTATATACAAAAAAGGCGACAAAAACCTAATTAATAACTACCGACCAATTGCACTCTTAAATACATTAAGTAAAGTCTTTGAAAAAATTATCTACACAAGACTCATGAGCTATCTTGAAAAAAATAAAATATTGCTTGAAAACCAACACGGTTTTAGACAAAATAAATCAACAATACTTGCCATATATAAAGCCTTGACAAACATTTTAGATTCACTTAATAATCAGCAATATACTTTAGCAATGTGTTTAGATCTAACTAAAGCTTTCGATAGTGTTGACCATGACATACTGTTACAAAAAATGGAAATTTATGGAATTCGAGGAGTGCCCCTAAAACTGATGAAATCATATCTGCACAAGCGACTTCAGTGTACTGTTGAAACAGACAAATCAGGGAACATTCTAAAATCAGAAACAAAACCCATAACAGTAGGTGTACCTCAAGGATCCATCTTAGGACCATTATTATACCTACTTTATACAAACGAGCTGCCTACCATTGTAAATGAAACGATGTTGCAGTACGCTGATGATACTTCGATAATATTTAGTGAATCTGATGCAGTAGATACAAATACGAAGGTTTATAGTGCCCTCAACGATCTGGAGATGTTCTTTACCTCAAATAACTTACAACTAAATGTTACAAAGACCCAAGTAATAAAATTTTCTCATTCAAACAATGATGAATTTACCTTAATTAATGAAATTTCAGCACTTGAAACGGTAAAGAATGTGTCGTTCCTGGGAGTGAAAATTGATTCCAGGCTCGACTGGAAATGTCACATTGATACACTAGCACAAAACATATCGAAATACATATATGCACTGAAAATAATTTCACAAACCATTAGTATTAGAGCGGCCATGACTGCATACCACGGTTACATTCAAAGCAGGATAAGATATGGCATAATGTTTTGGGGGAACTCCACGAATATCCACAAAATATTTGTTCTACAAAAAAGATGTTTGCGTAATATCATGGGGATGAAACAAACAGATAGTTGTAGACCAGTTTTCCTGGAAAGGAAAATACTTACTCTTACTGGTATGTATATATATGAATCTGTGATATTTATAAAAGAAAACAAGAATCTTTTCGCTGACTGCGACAAAAATCACATGTATGACACAAGAAATAAAACAGACCTAACACAACCAAAAACAAAACTTGCTTATATCGCAAAAAATGTAAGATGTTCAATAATCAAAGTATTTAATAATCTTCCATCAGAACTGCGAAATTTACCTACAAATAAATTAAAACCCAAACTTAAGCAATTATTACTGCAGAAGACCTACTATGGCCTGGATGAGTACTACAAGGATAGAGACTTTAGTCAAACTCTTCCCTCGTCAATTTCTCTGTGAGATTAATAGCTCTGAAATTTCTACTGTTTTTACTATTACTGTTGTCTTTCGTCATTATCTTATTGTGTTATTACCTTTATTGGCATTTAATGTTATCCTTTTATTATGTTAGACGTAGTCAGATTAGTATTTTCTTTATTGGAAATATTATTTTAATTATTATTGTTGTATCGCCTATTTTAATTAATTTCATCAAGATTTAGATCTTATTAATTTTATATTAGTTAAGTGCTATGACATGTTCCACACCCTATGGGTACTGTAAATTACTTACACGAACTAATAAAGACCATTATTATTATTATTATTATTATTTTAAACCCTGGAATCTGATTATAAGTAATAAATTTAATGCCACTTGTTACCCTACTTAACAGTCGTGATTACTGATATTTAACAGCGGGGTTTAAACTATATTAATAATCTGAAGTTTGATACCCTATGAACATAATACAATGTGCGTTATTGTTTGTTTCTTGCATTTAACCGCATCTCTATCCTCACGTAAATATCCGGTTTACGCACTGTGATTATGACAATTTCTTCGAATTTATCCGTTTACCTCAATAAATGGATTAACAATTTATTCCATTTTTATATTATCCACAATTCTTATTCATGTCTTAAAATATGAAAACTCATAGATTTAACATTATTTTTCTGTTAATACCTAAGCTAATCCTGAAAGTTTAAAGCCAAATTAAAAAAATAACTCTTTCAATTGTTTTATTTTTATGGTTATTTTACTGACATTTTACTTATATGTTTATTTTTATTTACCTTTATATTTTCTTTTACACTATTATTTATTTTTTTTATAGACTAGAATAGGTTCTACTTGCTACTAGTGATGCAACGATTCATGTTTCTGTGATTACAATTGATTATGATTACGATTATTGAATAAAAACATTGGAACACAAAATGAAAATAAACTTTATTCTTGAACATAGAATAAATAGTAGTTTTAGAAAACTAAAAAAACACGCTTTAATAGCAAACCGAACTAAAAAGTAAAAAGTAATACAATACAATACAAAAGAGCATGGGGTGCTTATTACTATGAAATATTTATACCAGTTGATATCAAGCACCCCATGCCGTTTTGTATTGTATTGGAGTTGGAGTTTGTGGGAGGACAGTCACAAAGAGTGACCGCAGCATCTAGGCCCCATTGGACCCCTTGTACATCCTCCCGAGGGATACAAGAAGGTGGTGATGCTGCCTAAGGGAATATCCCTCAAGTCGGCCAAAGTAGGCCAACGTTCTCCCAAAATGGATTCTCTGCTAGAGGAGACTGCCGGGGCTCTCATAGAGTACATGTTGGACAGTCTCGTCTTCTTGTTCACAGCCTCTGCATAGGGGTGTGTCGTTTAACTTCATGTTATAAAGGTGCTTTCTCAGCTGGCAATGACCAGTAACAATTCCTGTCGCGAAGCGCAGGTTCTTCCTGGACATTCCCAGGTAGGTCATCGTTTTATCCTTGTCGGGGTATCTAAGCAGATCCCTGGCCTACTGACAACTATGAGTTTCGTCCCACAGTTTTTTAAATTTTCTGTGGGTGTTTTCTTTAATCATTGACATTATTGCTGAGGTCGGCAGTATGTTAGAAGGGCCAGGTCCAAGTATGCTTGGACTGGCTGCCTTCTTAGCCAGACTGTCAACTTTCCTGTTGCCTTTGCACTGTGCAGGCCCTTTGACCCAGCATATAATGACACTGTTCATGCTGGAGGCTCCCACAAGTGCTCGATGACATTCCCATACTGACCCTGTTGTTATTTTGTGTCTCTGTAGGGCCAGTAGTGATTGTCTACTATCAGTGTAGATTCTGATTGTTTTTCCCGTTATTTGTCTACGGGAAATTTCTTTTGCGGCTATGGTTATTCTCGCCAGTTCTGTTTGTGTTATACTTGCTTGTTTGTCCATAGCCCATTTAATTTGAATTTGCAGATTCCTGTAGTATACCCCAAAACCTGTTCCTTCTTTCTTTTTCGATCCATCTGTGAAGATGTTAACTGTACCTTCACTGACAGCCTCATTGCTACTGTTGGTGTGTATTGCATAGGGTCTATCAAAGATGAACTGTGGAGAAATACCATCTGCGCGTACCTGCAGAAGTGGCATCTGTTTGATTGCCTCATTGCTCAGCCGGCATCTGGTTGCTCAACATCCTGTTTGGCTGTATACCAACGGATTTGAGACGTGCCATAGTAGTTAGGGCCACCTCTTCTAGATATATGTCTAGTGGTGGCAGGCACAGCATCACTTCCATTGCTCTTGTTGGTGTCGTTCTCATAGCTCCAATTGTGTTTAAACAGGTTACTCATTGTACCTGGCTGAGCTTACGTTTTGCTACAGTCTGGTGACTCTTAGGCCACCAGACAATGGCCCCATAGGCTATCGTCGGTCTTATTATAGCAGTGTAAATCCATTTTAGTTCGGACCAGATAATTCTAATCTGAAACCTCGATAACCCAGAGATACCAATTTTCAGTCGAATCCGAGGATAATTCATAAAACCTATCCGCCATGTTGACGCCGCCATTTTGAATTTTTAAGTGTTGATGATATATTTGTTTTCTACTTGTCAAGCCCTTTCCTTTGATGTCCATATCAAGGGGGTTGTAAAGAAAATGATAATCCGCCATCTTGGGGCGGTGGCCATTTTGAACATATTATAAAATTGAGTATACTGTATTGTATTGTCATTGGAGCTACACACAATTGCCAAGTTTCATGATGATACAACATTTAGAAGTGGTTGAAAATTACATTGAAAGATTCTGTTATATTGATAGATTGATAGATACAGGTGAAACTAATAAAAGCGTGTTAAAAATAAAAACAACACAAACAATACAATAACATACAAGCGTCTAGGTACACCGAAAATCCAGAGCTTCGAACATGCGCATTACCTTGTAAATGTGTAATAAATTCCACAAATCGAAAAATTGAAATATTTTATGTTATTTTGTCTGCGATGCTAATACTGCCTGCGGCGCTAATAATTATTAAGAATTAGATATCAGAATAAAAGCCTACTAACCTAATCTAAAGAAATCACACGAAAGAATGCAATTATTTTAAGCAGAATAAAAACCTACTAATCTAACCTAAAGAAATCATACAAAAGAATTTGTGGAAAAATATATTAATTAATATATTAATGGAAAAAAAATTCAGCGGGCGTAAGAATTTGAACCCGGGACCTTTCGCACCGTAAGCGAGAACATTACCTATGCACCAATCATCCAGCTGTCGATGAACACTAGAGCAAGGAATAAATAGTCAGACGGACTTTCGGCGTACCTAGACGCTTTTTCAATAACATTAGTTATTCGAAATTTATCACAATTAAATTTTTATTTAGAAATATATATGCTACTACTTAGCCAAAATCAAGATACTCTCACGTATATTTGAATTTATTCGTCAAATTCAATCTGTTCATATGTCCTTGCAAGAAATTATTTTGCCCAATGCATTTTTTTAGCAATGTTTCTTATCAATTTAAGTATGTTTGAAGCGATTGATTACCATATGCAAGTACACTATTGCCTAACTTCAGAAAGAAGACTGAGTATATTTGGGAGTGCAAATCAATGTTCGGTTATAATTAAACCCGGGCTCAAAAGTAGTTACGCGAGAGACGGTCCTCACACAAATATAATATTTTGAATCAAGAATCATGATTTATATAAGCAAATAAATACATTATTTATAGGAAACAAATACTTTTGCGATAAGAAATAAAAAGTATGACATAAAACTCATAAAGTAATAAATAGAAATACTTTATTATTAGAAACTTGGAGAAATTATTTATTTGGTATAGTTGGGCAAGTGGATGTAAGAGATGTTTACTGAAACCGGTGGATAAAGAACACCAGACTTTGGCCGCACATATTATACCTGCAGCGTCGGTCTGTTTGTACCAACGAAAACGAAAAACTCGGCACTTTGAAGAGCGTACGCCACCTCAACTTCTTCTATCAATTAAGGAAATGTATACATCTCCTATATATTTCTTCTCAACTGTATTAAACAATTCTTAATTTAAAATATAATTTTTGTCTATGGACATAATATAAGGTATTATAACATGACAGCCAATTCTGGTTTTTATGTCATAACTACCTCGGAGCCTGGGTATGGTTATAATAAACATATAAGTAGTATTATTTCGGAAAATATTTGTAATTATACCACTAGAACAAGTTAAATATGAAACATTCGTTATCCTTCAGTACTAATTAGCAACTAGACAATTTGGATTTACACCCTGAAATGATTATATTCGAAATATGTGCCATCAAATGGACAATTTTATTTACCATGCCTCAAGGGTATTTGCCTAACTTATGTGATACATATTGGTGCTCAATTATTATTAAAAAGTAATTCTTGTTCATTGACTGATTAGAACTTTTAAAAGCTTCCTGTCCGCTGTCCAATCTTCTATTTTTGTAATGCTTAACAACCACTATAACACTATAAATGACCATTGATGAAATTAGGGTCGTTTAAAAATAGTCATTAATTAGCCTTTGAGTGCAAACATCTGGATACAAACAAATAGCAACTCAAATATCTTACAAAATACGTGGGATTTCGATGGAATATTCAATGTTTGAGGGTGGTTCAGATTTATTCCAGTGAAATAAAGTTTTAGTTTGTTTTGCCTTTCCCTTAGATTTGCTCAGAAACCTCAGAAAAATTATCTCCAAAGTGGAGCAAAATCAGTTAACGTGCTTCTGCGACCATCAGTTTTTTGCAATAAAATATTTGAAATGTGTTGCTGCCGCTTGGTGATGTTGTAGGCATCTGACAATGAAGCCAAGTCATCGGGGAAAACATGGAGAGAAATAAAGGCCGTGGCTGAAAACAAGACACGATGGAGTCTTTACGGAGGCCTTATGCTCCAACTAGGAATTCAGGACATATATACAAGGTGATTCGTGAGGAGATGAGGGTCGTACTTTACCAAAAGATAGATGATCTTAAATCCCCATACCGTAATGGCCAAAGCTGCCTCATTTTCGAAATACAGGGTGTTTTATATTTTTTGGTAGAATTTTCTTTTTGCCATATATCTGTAATGCGTAAACGGAATTCAATGAGATTTTGTATTTTGGTTACATTAGTCATTCACTATCAAATACCTGGGATCTGATAAAATATCAGGGCCGGACCCAGAATAAAAATATTTTTAAATAGAAAATAACACTCTGTAGACTTTATAAAATTCTTGATATTGAAATATTAATTTACACCTTGAAAGATAAAATCCATAAAGAAACATTTTGGCACTGTTTCATTGTTTAAATAAAAAAAAATATTGAGCGTTCAATTTTTTTTATGAGAAATTGAGATGGGAATTGAGATTTTAGATCACCTCGATATTCTTTATCTTTTGGTAAAAAACTCTCCTTACAAACACCCTGTATAAAAAATGTGCTGTGCTTTCTCAATATGACTAGAAAGTTAATTTAAAAAACTACAACTTTCTAGCTTTATCCTGAAAGCAGATGGTAGTAAAAGCTCATTAATTATTTAAACAAGTTTTTAATCAACAAAATATAATTGTATAAACAATTTTAAAAACGTGCAAAAAAATTTGCTAATAAATAATAATAAACTTACATCAGCAATAAATATATAAGGGTATGTACATATTACCTTCAACAAATAATGAGAAGGAAATGATTTAGGAGAATTTTCCTATTAATCAAGGTCATATTTCAGATGTACAAAAGACAAATAGTGAAGTCAAAGAGTCGGACGAATATGTTACAAATGAAGAACACAACCAGACCATCTCTTCCCCCCAGTTTCGAGTGTGCTAAATATGAATATGAGGATTAAAAAGTTATTATTTAGGTCCCCTTCAAACGGCCAAAAACCACCCGTTTTATTGGTTTACGTGCACAAACGCGCGATAGCAAGGGTTTTAATGCAAATTTCGGCAGATTTGATCGGGAAATGATAAAGAACAAAAGATAATGTCAGAGACATGACCAGGTTGAATTTACTCTCTCAGAGGGTGAGAGAATGATGAAATATGTCTCTTTTGGTTGAAACTTTTACCCTCCCTACCCCCCCGTCCCATTGGGAAGCGACTTTGACCCTTCATACCCCCTTAATTGTACCAAATGCCACCCCTTTCGCTTGTATACTTTTATTAGTACTTGGCAATACTTCGACGGGAATGGATGGGAATTCAAGAGTAGTTGAACCATACAGTTTGGGGCAACGCTTAAGGGTGGATTCTACCCTCCCAGAGTGTGGGAAAGTGATTTTACTACTCTTCTCACTTTGCATCCCCCCCCCCCCCCCCCCCTCTCGAGGATGCTGTTGATCACTTTGAGATGAGTTTGACCTTTCTTACCTCCGTAAACCCTCTGGGAGGGTAGAATCCACCCTTAGAGTTGCTTCCCTGGCCGTCACCCTTCCCGCATACTTCGACTAGTATTAAATTTACACCCATTCCCCTCTAAGTAAGTATTGCCGAGCTCTGATGAAAGTATACACATGAAAGGGGTGGATTTTGGTCATTTGAGGGGGTAGGAAGTGTCGAAGTTGCCTAAAAGTATTTTCTTCGTCATTAGCAACCTCGAAAACAGAGGGGGGGGGGGGAGGGGGGTAAAGTTTCAACGAGAAGAGATGTATTTTATTTTTTTTCTTCAATTCTTTGGGACTTCCTGCCACATGTATTTTTTCTTTTTAAGCGGTGCTCAGGGAATCTACAAAATGTCACAGTTAACCAGTATGTTACTGGTGAATAACCTCTACGCCTGTGACTTTTACGTCAAAGGATCAGTTAGAGGTTGCTTTTTTTTAAATAAATAACACAAGTATAAAAACTTGAAATTAAATATTTCGCCAGAAATCTAATCTGTTTCCTTTTTACAAACTGGTTATCTGGTGGAGATAAGTATATGATATCTTTGCAATCTGGCTTCACGGTATTGAGTTACTAGATAGTTTTTTGGAACATTTAAATAATAAAGAACCTTCTATTAAATTCACTTTAGAAAAGGAAACTAGAAATGAATACCATTTTTAGCTGTTTTAATTAAAAGAGTAAATGGTACAATTGAAACAAGTGTTTATAGAAAACCAACACATACCAAGAGATAAATAAATTTCAACTCAAATCAGTCGATGCACGTTAAGAGGGGTGTTGTAAAATGTTTGTACAATAGGGCCAAAATCATTTCTTCTAATGATGAAATACTAAACACTGAGAAGCGGTTTATAATAGAAGTTCTTATAAATAACCAATACCCTGGGGGTTCTGTCGATAAAACCTTCATAAATATTGAAAATAACAATCAGGTACGACAAAAAACCTAAAATACGTTACACAGCATTAATTCCTTATGTATGCGGATTATCCGAAAAGTTGCGCCGCATCAGTGATAGATTAGATATTAGGACGGTATTTCAAACAAACAACACTTTATGATCTATTCTGACAAAGACGAAACCGAAGAACCACAAGCCAAATTCAAAAAACTGCATTTATAGTACTCCGTGTGAGTGCATAACACACATTACGTGGGTGAGTCATCCGGACCATTTAGTGTAAGATTGGGCGGACATCAATTACATCAGGAAAAATGAAATTCAGAGGTCCAAGATCTGCGAACACGCTTGGGAGAACGGACATAAATAACAAAAGAGGCAAATAGCAAAAAAATAAAAATTAAAGAATCCACGATAATATTATTGAATGGGAAATATTTAATTTCAAGTTTTTATACTTATTTATGTTATTTATTCGAAAAAAGCAACCTCTAACTGATCCTTTGACGTAAAAGTCACAGGCGGAGAGGTTATTTACCAGTAATTATGATATTTTGTAGATTCTCCGAGCACCTCTTAATAAGAAAAAATACATGTGGCAGGAAGTCCCAAAGAATCTAAGAAAAAAAAAATTAAGATAATGCCACAAATAACATTTAGACAATATGTGTTTTATTATTTTTCCACCCACATTCAACCCTGAAGGGAGGTCACGGTCATGTCACTGACCTTCGCCCTTTATCATATCCTTTGCTGACGTGCGTTTGAGCATGAAAGCCGATAATAGGGGTGGTTTTTGCCCTCATATTCGTGTTCAGCACTCTCAAAAACGGGGGGAGGAGGTGGTCTAGTTACGTTACTCATTTGTAACAAAATCACAAAATCCTGACTCATTGACTCCACTAAAAATGAAAACTGTAAATATTTATGTTAAAATTTACTAATACAGTACTTAAAGGCAATAAATTTTGCACAAAAAGGTGATGAATATAGTTCCGGTCGTAGAAACAACACATGCAAAATGTACAAAGTGTAGTCTGACATATTTTCGGTATCAAATTGACAATGCTTTTTGGTAATAATATTATTTATCACTGTCATTAAAATTTTGATTTAAAATATTTTTGTAATGTACAAATAGATTTTACGAATGGACAGTGGACAGATCATAGTCATAAATTATACTTTTGAATAAATAGCAGTTGTAATTATAGAACAAAACAAAACCAATATTAATTCCACTCTAATAAATAATAATGTAATAAATGTACCTAATGAATTAATCTGAATGTTCCAATTTGACCAAATAAATTAACACACATATCTGCCGTATGTTTTATTTCATATTGTTTTCTGTTCTAGGGTTAATTTACTTCAAGTAACAATAATAGATTATAGTTGGCTACGTATATTTAATACACAAAAAACCTCAAAGTTTTGCCTCTTGCTTATAGATGGGAAAGTGGGGCATACTCTACTTTTGTAGAAAATGTTAAATTATAAATATAATGTATTACTTAATACATAGAACAACATGTAAAGTATGTTCTGGCATGATTAAAATAAGAAATTCACGGAAACATACCTGTTTGAATTATATTTTCAAATTATTTTGATATAGTTACCAGACTCCCTCCTATCAAAAATATATTAGGATGTAACGGTTTACAGCAGGTATGTACCCTACCTACAAGAGAAACTTAATACTGCCTGTGTGTATCATGGAATATCGAATTCGTCAATGCTCCACAAATAGTAAATTATCTTGAAAAACATATGGGCTGCTAAATAATTCTCAGTATGGATTTAGGAATAAACTGAGCAATACAGATGCTATAATCAAGTTAACAGAAATTACGCTGAATTGTTTTGAAGGTGGACTATATTCTGTGTCAATATTTTGCGATCTTAGTAAAGCGTTCGACTGTGTATCACACAGGATCATGCTGTTAAAATTATCCAAGTACAATTTCAGTAACAACAGCTTAAAATTGCTTGAATCCTACCTCGACGGTCGTAAACAGCTAGTCCGTGTGGATCAGGATGTGTCCAGTAAATTGTCAATTAGAGATGGAGTGCCACAGGGATCTATTTTAGGTCCTGTGTTGTTCCTGATCTATATAATGGTATAGAATCTGCCCTTAATGGTATCAACTGTCTCTTGTATGTAGACGACACAACTTTATTGAACTCAGGTCCTGATCTAGACAAACTAAGAGAGGATTGCAGGAATATGCAGTTGAACGCTGAGATGTGGTTTTCAGCCAATAAACTTAAATTAAATGAAAATAAAACTGTCACAATGATTTCATCCACCAAAGATCTAAATAATCTAAACAACCCTACTTTTGTGAAATTTTTAGGAATTAATTTGGATCCCAAACTTACATGGAATGCCCATGGCAATCTCCTAGCCGAATCCCTAGCAAAGACAACATATGCATTGCGGCAGTTATCAAGTAGAGTGTCTGTGAAAGTTCTTAGAACTGCTTATTTCGCACTGTTTCACTCAAAACTCTCATATGATGTCCTAGCTGGGGGCATTCGGCTAGCAGACATAGACTTTTTGGCCTACAACGAAGAGCAGTGAAGGTTGTGGGAGGAATAGGCTATCGAGCAGATGCCAAACCAATATTTATTAATTTAGATATTCTAACTCTACCATCTATATACGCACTAGTGTCTTACCTATGCGAAAAAGCACATCGATGAATTTGCTACACATAGTGAAAACCATTGTTATAACACTAGAAGAAAGAGCATATATATACCTCAGTCTTAAAGGTCTAACTAAATCGCGCACAGGTGTCATCTATCATGGGCCTAAACTATACAATAAATTAGGAAACAATATAAAACAACTACCTCTTCATCAATTCAGAACTGCGTTAAAAAAATTTCTGCTAGCAAATGCCTTCTACACACTAGATGAACTAGAAACGTCTTTGACAAATATTTTGCTCTAGTATATGCATGTGTATATATATTCTTTTTGCATTATTGTCTCTTCTTGGTTCTATGTACGGTTTTCGTAAATATTTTTTTATGAGTAACTGTTTATACACTTATATGTATATATTTGTATCTTTACCTATTTGTAACCCTGTGTGACGTATGTACGATTTTATAATCTAAATATATGATATATTCATCCTATCTTGACACAAGCAAAACAAAGTAAAATTTTTTAATTTATCACCAGAGATTGGGAATATTATCTCAGCGCCAGAGACGGCTCTCATACAGACGTAATATTATATTGCAAACATTTACTGAAACAGTGAGAAAAACGGCGAAGTGGTAATATATTTACTATTGCCAGCTACATTGTATTTTTGGTAATAAATTTAACTTAAACTTAAAAACGATAATAGTTCTTACAAAAACATGTAAAACATATCTAGCAAATAAAAAGACAATTTTGAATCAAACACACACTTTCCTGTTCTGGGTAATGTATGGTGTGTTTATCTTCATAATAATTAAATATGAAAACCCAATTAACTGCTGGCAACATAAAACATTTTTCCGAATAAAATTGCCATTTTTATATATTAAATCATACATAACAAAGTTAAGAATTAATGGCATAAAACTGCCATGTGCATCACGTGATAAAGTGAATTTTATTTCATCTTAAAATGTTAATACGTATAAACTACTTTTAACGGAAATCTACTGCATTTGTGAATCATACTGACAATTACTTAAAAACATAGTTGATTTTTTATATTTGCTGTGTTAAAGGCATTCAACCCCCCGACCGAGTTTCAACATTAAATTCCAGTGTATGGAGGTACTTTTATGATTTTTACTTATGCGGTTTTATCTCCTTTAATTATATGATGCCGCCGAAATTGTGAAACATTTCAAAATCGCTTTTTACCTACGCTGTGGCAATTATTGGCATTTACGTCAGCATTTAATAAAAGGAAAGGATAGACCATCTCAGATCGCAGTTTTGCAAACTATAGTAATAAATCTATCTGCAAATCTATTGTGAAATTATAATTATACAGAGTCGGCGGTATAAAAAAATGTCTAGTGCTTCTCAGGCTGTAATAGATGTTATGTCGGTAAGGTTCTAATGAAAGGCTTATTTCCATATATATATATATTGACTAGTCTTTATATGTAAAATATCACAGATCATTTTGTTAACACATCTTACTATCTATAATTCTATCGACCGACTGGCTGGTCGTCGTTCCCCCACTATGTCCTGTACATTATATTGCCAACCTAACACCCCCACAATAAAATCACAAAGTATGTACTCTACTTTTCTAGGTCCTACTGGAAAATGTTTCCTACATGCTTATCTAACCTATTTATACAAATAAAATTACTACTCTGTCATTTTTAAGTATAGTGCCCTACTTAATGTACTTATGCGATTAAAATGCCAAATTGTGGGTTTTAAACTGTATATGTTATAAATAAATCAACTGGACTAATAAATACACATTAGACAATTAACACCATAAATAATAAGTACTGTGACTATAATAAGTTGGTGACAACTTTAGATATTAATTTAATTCGTTTTCTGACTCGGTTACATAATCCTTTAAAAATGCAGGTTTTTTTATAGAACGTTTCGATCTTTTTACGACAATCTCTGTAGATTTGTCCGCGTTCCTGCGCTTTCGGCTGATTGATTCTTTGGGAATACCTCGTGTAGATTTCACCACGTTCTGACCACTGGTAGTAGATTGTTGTTCCAAACCTTCTGGAACCGTTGTTGAATTTACCGGCGTCTTGGAACTGGGAGACTCGCCATTTACCTGTTTAGGGGCAGAAACATTGCTATTAGGAATGTGTTCACCTTCATGAGAGTTATCGTCATTTAAACTTTGAACTTTTGTGGGGATAATACTTGGATCGAGATTACACATTACATCACTTACGACAGTGGTATCCTCCCCCATAGCTGACAGAGCTTGCTGGCTGGTGCTAGGCAGATTGTTAGCTTGGTTACCTAAATTTGACTTATTCTGAAAGGGTAAATCAAAACTATCATTGAGACAACTTTTATAACTTAAGCTAAAATTATCATTGTTACCCGACACGTGTGAATTATGAACCTGTTTTCCCCTCCAGGCCGTGCCTACTGCAACGCTGCTTTCTTCTGTTGCGTAACTTGTCTTAATTTGGTTTGCGTGCCTCTTCCAGACTTCTCCTGATATAAGCTGGCATAAATATGTAGAACGTCCTATCTTCTTCACGACTTTTGCTGCTGTCCACGTTACCTTGTTAACCCTCCTATAATCCTTCACGTAGACTCCACTTCCTTCTTGGAGAGTCCATTTCCTGCCACCATAGCTTCTCTTTTGTTTTTCTAAAGACTCTTTTACTTTTGTCTGTTGTTGACCCTTTTCTTCATCTTTTTGTTGTAGCGGGTTTCGTAATAGATGCCATTTAGTGCGTATTTCTCTGCCAAACATTAAGAATGATGGAGTTTTACCCGTACTGCTTTGTTCCGTTGTTCTATAAGCGAACAAAAATCTCTGTACTAACGTAGTAATGGGGATTTCCCTGTTCTTTACGTCCTCTACAGCGGTACCAATCCTTATCTTAAACAGTTTCACTGCAGCTTCGGCTGCGCCATTACTTTGGGGGTTGTAAGGTGGAGACAAAATATGTTTGATACCATTATTCCTAAAGAATGTTTGTAAAGATTTTGATACAAATTGTGGGCCATTATCTGACACCACCTCCTTTGGGAGGCCCAAACGAGCAAATATTTTTCTTAACTTTTTCTCTGTTTCAAGAGAAGTTGTATTTTTCATTTTGCAAACCTCTATCCATTTTGAAAATGAGTCTATTACGATCAGGTACATTTTTCCTCTAAGTGGTCCAAGAAAATCGATGTGAATTCTTTCAAAAGCTTGCGATGTTACCGGCCATGATGTTAGCTCGTGTTTTGACTGGTTAGGCTTTGTTTTGAGACAAGCATGACAGCTCTTTATGAGGTTCTCTATGTCACAATCAATATTTGGCCAAAAAATGATAGATCTGGCCAACTTCTTCGCTGCCACTATGCCGATATGAGTGGCATGTAACTCATACAATAGTTCTTTTCTTAATGATTTTGGCACCACCACTCTGTGGCCCCAAAGTAGAATGTCATTATCTATTTCTAATTCATACCTGCGTACATAATATGGTTTGATCTCCTCGTTGATGTTCTTAGGCCATCGATCTGTCCTCACGTACCTTATAGCGTCTTGCAGAACTTTATCCCTGGCGGTTTCTTCTCTAATCTTGGCGTTGTCTATTGGCCACTCCGCCACTGTCTCCGTAAAGTTAATAAATCCTTTGGTGCTGATTTCCTCTGAAAAGTGATCATTTTTTATAGGGTGTCTACTAAAATAATCAGCTACTGTATTTTCTTCCCCTTTTATGTGTTGAATCTTATAATTAAACATGCTCAAAAAGGCGCTCCATCGTTGGAGGCGATTTGCTGAATATTGCGGAATGGATTTGTGCTCACCAAAAATTGTGGTTAAAGGTTTATGATCCGTTTTTATAGTAAATTTATTTGCACACAGATAGTGAAAAAATTTAGAAATTCCGAATATTATGGCCAATCCTTCTTTATGGCTGGTTGGATATGATATTTCTGTCTGTGTTAGCTTACGGGACACACAACCTATAAGTCGCTCTTTTCCATCTACCACATGCGCCAATGTCGCACTAATTCCTATGTTTGATGCGTCACATGATAAAACAATTGGAAGGTTTTGGTCAAAATGTACTAAAATTTGATCAGAAATCATGACATCTTTTATTTCATTGAATGCGTCCTCACGCTCCTTTGTCCATACAAATTGAGTATCATTTTTTAAAAGTTCGTAAATTGGATTCAAAATATCGGCCAATCTTGGCACAAATTGAGAGTAATAATTAATCATACCTACAAATCTGCGGACTTCGGATTGATTTGTTGGTCTAGGTGCCTCCACAATTGCTTTAACCTTTTCGTCTGTTTTCCTCATCCCCGTTTCACTAATACGATGTCCCAGGTACTGTATTTCCTTCTTGAAGAACTCGCATTTATCTTTTCTGACGGTGAAACCAGCATCTTGAAGTACCTGAAAAACTTGCTTCAAGTTCTCAAGATGATCCTCGGCTGAACTTCCCGTGACAATAATATCATCTAGAAAATTGATACACCCATTAATACCTTGCAACAACTGTTCTATGGTTTTTTGAAAGATGCTAGAAGCAGGAGTGATGCCAAAAGCTAGTCTGTTCATAAAATATAGACCTTTATGAGTATTTATACAAAGTAATTTTGACGTTTTCTCATCTACCGGGAGTTGATTATATGCCATTTGCAAATCTATTTTAGAGAAAAACTTTCCTTTATTTAATTTAGCAAAAACTTCATGAATTTTTGGAAGGGGGTACTTACATTCTTGAATATGCTTATTAATCGTAGTTTTATAATCACCGCATAGTCTTACCGTGCCATTTGCCTTTAGCACTGGAACAAGGGCAGTAGCCCATTCGCTATTTAGGGTCGGTGTAATAATACCTTGCGCTTCAAGTCTATCTAATTCCTCTTCAACAATTTTTTTATATGCTAAGGGAACGGTTCTATATTTGTGGAACACAGGTTCAGCATTCTCATCCTTTAATTTTAAAGAAATAGTACTATATTTAAATTTACCAATATCTTCACTAAATAATTTATCATATTTTTTTATGAGTACTTTTACCTCTTCCTCAAGTGAAATATTATTGATTAAATTTACCTTAATTTTAAAAATATTTAACCAATCCCTGCCTAGCAAGCTCGGCCCTCCATTTGGGGTGGACACCACATAGAATTTCATATCGTTCTCTTTCCCGTTATACTCTACTCTTGCTTGAAAATATCCAACTGGCATGAAGGTGCTCCCATTATATCCTCTTAGCAATGTATTTGATTTCTGCAACCTATAATTAGAAAAATTGCTTAAATATGAATCGTAACTACATACAGATACCGATGCACCACTGTCAAAACTAAACTGATGCATTTTACCATTTATTTTTAGCGAAATTCTAAAATTGTCATCAACTTTTACAATATTTGCGTCAGCAAAATTGTATATTTCCTCATTTTCTCTGAAACAATACAAATACTTTTCATTTTCAACAGAAAAACAATCGTCATCCTTTAAAATCGTGTCAACATAACCTTCATTTTCAGTTATAAAATTAAAATTTTTATTTACCTTACACATTTTGGATATATGACCTATTCGATTACATCTTAAACACCTTGCATTTTTAAATTTACATGGGTTTTTGTGAGAATTTCCACAGATTCTACACGTTTTTTGTTTGTCTTGGGCTTGGGTAAATCCGTTGACATTTGACGATCCTGTCGCTCCAATGTTGCCAACACGTCCATTGTCCTTGCCTCGATTCGTCCGCTGATTCGTCAATTCATGGCGCTGCGAACCGTAGTGGGATGTTCCCTGATAGTGTTGCGTGCGCCTGTCCCTGCGACTCGAATTCCTATTTCCGTTTCCTTGATGCGTAAACTTTGAATTCATATAGTTGACCTTGGATATGCTAACGACATTTTCCACTTTCTTGGCTAGGGCTAATAAATCCTCCAGACTTTTCGACTCGTCCTCTTCACATATTCTGTCGAAGACTTTTCCTTGGGCTAATCCAGAGACGAATTTGTCCTTCAAAACCTTCATTAAATCGTTGCCAAATTTGCAATTGACCGAAAAACTCCTGACCTTGGCATACCATTCGGATACGGTCTCATCTTTTTGGCAGAGATTATAGAATTTTTTTCTTTCTCGCCACACACTTATTTGGACATTATATTGTTTGTTCATCATCGAACACAACTCTTGATATGATACTTCCTTTGGTAATTTCGGATAAGACAAATTTCTTAATAATACGTACGTTGACTGTCCCACTGAATTTAACAACGTCGCTATCTTGGTTTTCTCCTCCTTAATTTGATTAGCTTCAAAATACTGTTCTAGCCTCTCTATATATATTTCCCACTGGTCGGATTCAGGGCAGAATTCATGAAAACGTGCCATTGAAGTGGTCGCCATTTTTCTCTCCACGTGCGTGACTGCAACCTCTCGCGATTTCCAGTACTTTTACACCCACGACTCCTTTACTTTTCCTCGTCGCCACTTGTTATGTCGGTAAGGTTCTAATGAAAGGCTTATTTCCATATATATATATATTGACTAGTCTTTATATGTAAAATATCACAGATCATTTTGTTAACACATCTTACTATCTATAATTCTATCGACCGACTGGCTGGTCGTCGTTCCCCCACTATGTCCTGTACATTATATTGCCAACCTAACAATAGACTTGTGGATTTGCGATTTCTCAGAACTGCAATTTGATGGAACCGATTTCTATTGTAGTTGCAACAAAACAATTTCTTGGACATCTGAAACAAATGTTAATGGACATATTTCCTCACAAAAGCATATTAATGCTAGCGGTTCTATTGATAGTGACAGTCAATGTAGTTTTAATTTAGATATAGAGGAAGTGATGGTGGAATGTAACATACCGTGGTGAGAACTAGATAATCCACTATTTAGACAATTTTTGGAAAAGTGTATTAGTGGCAAATATGTGTTCAGGTGACGGGGGAAAAAAAATATTTATAGTGTGATAATGTTAGACAAAAAATTTCTTCTGAGCTTACTGAGAAATACATCTGAGTTAGTGTGGATAAAATTACCAATGCTTGTGGTGAGAAAGTAGCGAATGTTTTAGTGGGTGCATTGAAGGAAAATTGTTCAGTGCGTGGACATCACCTCTAAAAGTTGTAGAAACGACAAATTGTCGCATTATAGTGAAGACAGTGAATTGAAGTCTACAAGAGTTATGGGGTGACAAATATGTAGAAAATACGGACAAGGTCTTATTATTTCTTACTAATGAAGTGAATTATATGAAAGCTGCAGGACTAATTATGAAGGAAACATATTGCAATATGCTGCATGTAACGTGTCCAGCACATGGACTAGAATTGTTGAACTATTAGAGGATGTTACGCTAATGTTGATAACTTAATATCTAGTGTAAAGAAAGTTTTCCTGAAGGCACCACATCGTATACGGTTATTTAAAGAAATACTTCCAAATGCACCATTGCCTCCAGCGCCCATTATAACACGGTGGGGAACTTGGCTAGAGGCAGCATCATACTAAAACGAACAGAATCTACAAAGTTTCGTGAAAATCCATTCATTCGGTAAATTTTTTAGTCAGAAATGCTAATTTGCCTACACTAATAGAAACCGTTAATGAATACAGAAAATCTAAGAACTTTATAAATTTATGAAATAATTTTGTCACAAATAAAATGTAAATAAACTATTTGATAAGAGTAAAAAATAAAAATTTAAAAAAAAGAAAACAATACATTTGTGAATTATTGCTTTGCAAATGAAGTCGAGAAAAGCATCATTTTGTATCTTCTAATCTTTTCTATTAAATTCAAAAGCGAGGAGTTTACAAAGTAACATTCGTTTAAGGAAGATTTCACCTCAAACAAAGAAATTTATTTGTGTGAGAATTTCACAATTTCTACTGAATGTTTATTATTTGCACATTTCTGATAATGTTGAAATATTCCTCCTTATGAACTTTTTAAACTTAAAAATCTATAGACGAATTGTAGAAATAAAACAATTCAACTAATTTTGTATACCTTTATTCTATAAATCTTAATTTAGCTATATTATATTTAGTATTTACAAAATACACACGGTCTCACAATTATCCATTTATTTAGTAATAATAAATCCATCTTGTGTAGTACGATGGTTGATAAAGTTTGGGCTAAAATTAACTTATCATTACGGCAGAATAACGATAATGTTTCGTTGGTTTTAAGACCCTCTTCAGCTTGAGATTGACGCGATTTTCGAAAACAACTACTAAAATACTTATTCCTTTAGATTACATTTCTTTTTTCAATAATATTTAACTTGTAATTATAAGTATTATAGTATCGCTAATAGCACAAATATTGCACCAATATATAATCCATATATGAATACTGGTCCTATATAGGACCAATATATAAATATCGGTCCAATATGTTGTGCTACTAAGGTAGTGTAATTTAAAAATCAGAGTAAATCTTGTATGGAGGAGATATAACACACTTTTTTACATTAATTTTTGGCCCTTCACCGTTCACCATGATTTGTACTAACAGAAAATCTCTTGGTGCCTCTTATAAGCTGAGAAAGGTATGCAAAATGGCCGGCGCAGTGAACACATCTCATTACCGCCTATACATTGCAAACTTTAAAGGTTTAATAATTTTTAATCAGTTTCAGTTACAAATTTTTGTTATGCCAAATGTTGAAGTAACTAAGGCTATCCTCATATCTTCAGTTAAGTAGTTGAAGACTGTAATAAATGTACCCCTAGAATCCTTCACTGTTGGTTTAATCTTCTGACTGCACCACATACAGAATGTGTATGATCCTTTGATATTAATTAAATGTGTTGATCAATCAATACATGAAACTACTAGCTTAAGAGGTCAAACAGCCTAATCTTCTCAAGTCTCAGTAGGTTTTTCAAATGATGAATCATTTTCATCTAGTTTTAGAATACAAAGTGAACATGTGTGTAAACTGACAAAGGCAACATCAATTTGTTTATGTGGTACTAACAATGGACCCCATAAAATATCATCTCCTTGGTACGTCCCTTAATTAAAGTAGAGATATCGATAGGTAAGTAGTTTGGTTATATCACAATGGTGTACTCTTTGTGCAGTTATCTTTAAGCATATAGTATAATTAACCATTTAATTTAATACACACGTAGGCAATATTTTCAAATAAAATGCAAAAACCATAAAATTTGAACTAAGCGGAGATTTAGGATTTGAAAAACATTTATTTCACAGGCAGCGCTGCATTTCTACAAAATTTACTGTTACTCATACCTACCTGTTTGAGAAAATTTGTTAACTTAGTTAATGACTGGGCTCATTAATGCTGAGGTATGCAAAGCAGGCCGCCATTCTACAGATGTGAGAGCTTATTCTTAATGCACCATTGTGGGTCAGAATTTTTTTTTTAGAAATGAATTGAAAAGACTGAAGTGATATGTCATTGCGACCAAAACATCTACTTTTGAATAGTAGAATAAAAAATGAATACTCTGTAGAAAAATAAGAAAATCAATCTGCTCAAGGGCACTAAATGTCATCCGATCTGCACCAAAATTATGTCAGTTCATGTACGGCATAATTTTCTTCAAAATCATTTTGCGACTTTCGGGGCTACAATATCACATACAGACATTTTTTAAAAACTGCCTTTTCATGTTTCATCAAAATATAAAGATATCTTTATATCAATTTTCGATTTTGGATCAATTACAGCAACCTCCCCATTCTTATGGGTGGGTACTTGTGAGGTTAAAACAAATTAAAGGAAACTTAACAAGCTCACAGCTCACTGTTTTTGAGTAAATTGTAAAAACTTGCATGAAAAGTAAGTGCCTGAAATGGATGATTTCAAATCAATTCAGTCACTTTTCATTGTACAAGGACATCAAAAAAATCAAATTGTAGAGAATTACATTACACGATTTTTCGCTAAAACTATTAGACGAGAAGTCTCCAGTACTGGCCAGAGTAAAATTCTTCAATTCCCTACCTTTCGAAATGAAAGAAAAAGCTGTCTTTTATTCTTTTAAAAAGGAATTACGAAATTATTTGATAAATGGCTGTTATAATTCAGCCAGTGAATTTTTAAAAGATAATTGCACACTTTAAATTGCTTTAAAAAAATCAGCAGCCATTAGAAGCGGCTGGGACCTTTCCACCCGGTGGATCTTTGAAGCGACAGTAAAGCTGTATAGTTGTTGAATAGGAATGCACGTGATGTGATCAGTTTCATGGCGCAACGGCTCCGTGCATCGACCGTACCACACGAAAATCGATCTTATGCTTCACATTTGCTTTGTTAAAGAAAAAAAAATGTTTTTGAAATCGGAATTTTAACTGTCTTTCAATGGTTCCATTACAAATTGTAATTATAAAATAAACAAATTGTTGTACCAAAATGGCACTAAACGTAAACCGATCTCAACCAAAACCTTTTCAGATCTCTTGGAGCACTGAACAAACCGTCATGCAAAGTTTAATCCAAATCCGTTTAGTAGTTTCGCCGTTATCGTGCTATAACACACACACACAGACAGACATTTTTCAAAAACCACTTTTTGGGTTCCTGGGACCTTGAAACGTAAAAGTTTGATGTTATATCAATTTTCGACCAATTTTACTACCCTCCCACAATGTTGTGGGGAGGTTGAAATTGTATTAACTGTTCGACTATTTATGTACGTTATTATAATCACTGTTATGTTTTATATTCTATTTTATTCATTGACGTGTCTTATTTCATTATATTGTGATTGAAAAGATGAATAAAATTGTTCGAGATATTTTAAAAGTGTCCTCTGCCAACACCACCCCTACCCCAAAGTAGGCTAGTTTCAGCTATATACTAATTGATTCCTAAAAGAGAGTAGAAATCAACAATTTTTCCCCAATTATCATGGATCCCCAATTTTTTTCCTTATTATTTTAATTTTGTGGCCTAGTGTCTATCTTGGGGTACCATCTACCGCATGTAAGCAAAAAGGAACTTCAACAAATAATGAAAATTGTAAATTAAATTATGTAAACTATGCACAAAAGAAGTTTTCTCATTTTCTTCTATATTATCTGATAAAATTTTGAACCATGGAGAACCATTTGATTTCATGTAATCGGTAGACCAGATGTGTTCATTTTCCTTGTGTAGCGGAACGGATTACTCAAAACCCACTAGTGAAAAATGTTTGAGTCGCAAACTGTCCAAACAAAATGCAATTTGAATAACGATGTTAGTTATTCATAACTGGTACAGCAAACACCAATCATGGTGTCTCGAGGCGCAGATAGACCACGCCTTTCCCAAATAGGACTGGCGAAATAAACAATGATCACACGGAGACGGTAGCTCAGCGGGTTAAGCTTGCAAATAGGCATGCTTAGCGAAGCGAGTTCTTGTCCTGCTCACTACAAAATAATTTTCATTATAAAATTGTCCCCAAGAAGTGGTTCGGACTCCACTATAAATTGTAGTCTCGTTTCTCCTTGAGTAACGCACAATCATACTGGATTTTAAGTTACCCCGGTGACTTGAAAATTACAAAGGTTCAAATATAATAATATACGAAATTTTGAATGAACATAAAATTGCTAAAATGACCTGCTGCTATAGGTCCATATATACATAGGTTTGCGTGCCTTGTATTTATATTACTTTTTGGTATTCACTTTGAATTTTAGTTTAAGTCCACTGCCCAGAAAATAGGATCGAATCCCTTCTATTTTTTAAAAAATGGAATTTGAATGGAGGTGGTGTACCCAAAAGTTGTTGTTGCTTGTTATTGTATGAGCAGTTGGTGTAGCAATTTTGGGGTGTACTATATTGCAATTAAACTGGAGACGGAGATTGTAAATTTATACAAAACCATAGTGGTTACAGTTAAAGGAATAATTCTTTTAGAAATACTTCAATGAGAAAGAAAGTAAACCGACAAGCCAAGCATCTTAACACCATAAAATTATCATCGACAAGAGTCGCATGAACAGATAGACGTATCAGAAAAAGCAGTGCGTAAACAAAATATTTATTTATTTACTGGTTCAGGAGTACTGTTTGAACCATGTATGGCAGCAAACAAAGATCCGACGACCCAAGGGAAGTGAATTATTTCGACGACATAAAATGGTCACTGAGAGCAGCGGGTGGTGGTGGGTCATGATCACCTTGGAGGGTGGCAAATTTGGAAGCAGACAGATATGAACTGATTGGTATGTCAGAGAAAGCGGTGTGTAATTGAAATATTTATTTATTTTTGTAGGAGTACTGTCTGCACCGACCATTGCAATAAACGAAGATGTTTTTACTTTATCATCTCTGGTTCACACTTAAGCCAGTGCCACACAATGCGTTGAATGCCATCCAACGTTGGACACATGATAGTTTGCTGCATCGTGCGGCCATTTTTCAAAAGACGAGGGACAAATGCTGTGTGGAAAACGTTGACCACATGCAACATTCTCGCTCCTGTCGATAAAGTGCATGCATTCAAAGGGTGCTTCCAATGTTGAACACAAAGTTTGTCTTTGTTGATTCCAACATTGGATCCAATGTTTGACGCATCTTTAGAGTTTTTAAAATAACTAAATACATTGAAAGCCATTTCACTTATTTGACTTCTAACGACAGGCTTCTTATAATGTGCAGTTCAACATGTTACGCTGCTGTACAACCTCAACATAATTGGCGATTGCTATACACAAAACCTTCACCATGTGAACTTCTTCCAATTATTGATGAATAAGAGATTCAAGGTCTCCAAATAAGGTGGACATCCTTAGGTATGCTGATTATAATAATTGTTTAAGGGTTATAATAATGGCTAGAATGTCAGCTATTGCAGTAAATGATAATGACATTTCATAGCTGCAGCCAGACATATCAACACAGGCTAAACATATATCACAATAAAACGTACACACAATGAAAAGATTACCAGTCCGATCTTATATAAATAAAAGTTAATTACATATAAATGAATATAAGTTAATAACTAAAAACAGTTAATTACTTAGCCCAAACTTATGTGCAGCAACCTGCTAAAAAACTTACATTTACGCTTACACTAATAGAAAAGCAAGGAAATACAAAAATATAGAACATATCTCACTGATTAATTATAATTATACGTACAACTAGAACTTTAATAAAATTTAAAATCCTAAAACAGTTAACGAATGGTTATATTAAAAGCATACAAGAATATTTACATAAAGCACACCACTTTGACAGTCAGTCCTTTTCTTAGTGTAGAACGGTACAAACCTTTTCTTTTTGGCCTTTCTTATTAGTCTTTCCCTCGTCAGCGCTATATTAACATCTCAGTAACAATTGCCTTAATGAAATACACATAAATATCCATCGATTGTGATTTTTTAAAGGGTATGATCCCCAGATGGAATGCAAACAGTAGGCATCAGTAGTTCTGATGAATCTAGTTTATATACTTACAAATTAAAAAACTACCGATTTTTGTTTTCCTCTGGTCAGTATTGTGATTTATAATCTGCCTACATATTTTTTCAACTATTCTTTAAACTGCCTTCCACCCACAAAAACGTGATAACCTAACAAATGAATGTGGCATCGTTTTAAAAAAATCTGAAAGAAATTATAGGCTAAATATAAATATCGTGATATAAAAATAGGAGATAAATATTAATTTCAATTCCCAAAAAAGGTAATGTGAAAGTAGGCTGAATGTTATGATATATGGTTCACTTTTATAGTATTTTTACTGTCAATTTGAAAATTCAGTTTAAAGCGTCGCTACCAGCTATCATTACAAATAGTGGAGTCAGGAGTTGGGACTTTGCTCGAAAATTACAAGTATCTGCTACTGGGCCAATCTAGCCCCCCCCCCGTTTTTGAGGGTGGGGTCCAAAAAAGTTTTTTACTCCGGCTACCCCCCGAAATCGCCCCAAAACCATCCTTAAAGTCTCTTTCCCGACACAGACAACAATCCAACCCTGTACTTTGGTGAGTTGGCCCTACCCATGACTTAAGGTGGTAATTCTAGAGGGGAATGACTCCAATCATCCCTACCCCTCGATTCAACCTCTATAGAGCGTGGAATTTTTTTGTTTTCTTCGTAAAAAATGTTTACAATTTTTAAAAAGGTTGTAGGGAAGATGAAGGTGACCAGGGGTAGTTACAACCCCCCCCCCCCGAAGGGGTGGATCTCCACTCCTGAGGGTTGTTACAACCCTGGTCGCCTTTCATCTTCCTTCTATCGAACCTCTCTGAAAATGTTGATTATTACAAAAAAAATATCCACCCCTTGGAAGTGTTGTAATCACCCCTGGTCGGCTTCATCTTTCCTCCACCCTTTTTAAAAATTGTAAATATTTTTTACAAAAAAATATTAATAAATAAATTCCATGCCTTATAGGGGTCGAATCGAGAGTAGGATGATTGGGGTCATCCCCTCTAGAATTATCACCTTAAGTTATAAGGAGTGCCAATTCACCAAAATACAGGGGTGGACTGATGTCTGTGCTGGGTCAGAGATTTTAAAGGTGGTTTTGGGGCAATTTTGGGGGGTAGCTGGGGTCAAAAGCTTTTTTGGGACCCCGGAATTGGTTTCAGCATTATCGAAAACGGGCAGAAGGACTAGATTCACCCAGTAACAGATACTTATGTGTTCTTCCGACTCCTGACCTTCACTAAAAGCCTAATGTGATAGAATAAGAGCCGAGAGAGTGATTGAATGCAAAAGATATTCATACACGAATATAGTTAACCAGATATGTTATGCGCTTACCTCAAATGAAACTAGTCGATTGTTTACCTGGACCATCATTACAAGTCCCTTATCTGCTTTTGGTTCATTCCTAATATTGCCGGTAACATAGCCGTAGGTTAAATGATATATATATTGACTTTTATTGAATCATTTATGGAGTTGCTCCTTAAACCAACATTATTTATTATAAATAAATAATTTACATTATGTCTATCAATGAATATAAAGTAGTAAAACAATATTTACAATAATTGAAAAGTGATCCTTAAAATTGTCGGTCGAAGCTAACGATTGTTGTCGGTCTTTATTTATGATTTTCAAACTGACTTTCGATAATGTATACCTAAATTGAAATAAGCAATGTACGATTATCATCACTCTCTCTCAGAATACTGTTGCCTTGTTGACTATTGCAGATACCAATATTGGAGTTAGATAAAAAGTATTAGAGAAATAGCATAATTGTTCATATGGCCATAAAAACCACTATTTCAGTTGCTACGACAGACTTTGCTGTAAATACAGCCTCTCTTTGTGCTAATTTGTGCGTTTTTTACCAATAGGTCAAATTTCCATCCTTACACGAGCCACTTTGATGTTTTATTTCAAATTTTGAATCAGACTTCAATTTACATTTTGCCTATTTCTTCTACAGCTAACAACTAACAGTATAGTATATACATTCTCAGTTGAGACAGCACAAAATTGAAACATTGTACAAATTTATATTCACCACTCCTGGTCTACAGTGGACTTGATCTGCCTACCACATAAAAATGTGAGTGGGCTAGATGCTTAGCGAGTTTGATTTGTGAAAATAAAGGAGATGCCGTCTTACGTTTTTATGCTGTCTCAACTGAGACTATATACTATATTTATTTTAATGGCAGTTTAACAGAATTTGAAGAATCGATACCTTTCAACAATTTTATCCTGAATCTACTCATACCAAAGTGTATAGCCCATCTATTTTTCCTTACCTATATCATTTACTAATTAACACTTAACCAGATTCGTTCTGTAAAAAATTAATTTGGCAAATCTTTTCAGGAAAAGAAATGAAAACAATGAAAACTGAAATAAAAAACAAAATTTAATCAATACATTTAATATATAAAATTAAAATTCCCAGCAGACACAAAAGTTCGACTATCTAGTGGGCCATCATTGGGCCCGAAGATAATAGTCAGGCCCTGTGATGTACACGTGGGCGGCCAAACATTTGTGTTTGTAGGGTTTAACCTAAGTGCCTTACTGTATTCAAAATACTCCTCTGAATAATTTCGCTGTTAAAAATCATCGAAAAGGACTTCGTTTAGTTTATTTATTCACTGTGATTATTCTCTGGTATTCCATCTGGATCTCTAGATTTTCTAGTGCTTGACTACCAATAATTGAATCAATAAAATAAATTTGAATATGCAAAAAATCTATAACAAAGCAAGATAATCAACAATAAGAATTTGGTAGTCAAACGTACTCCACTGAAATAGTTTTGTGAATTCAAGGGACATAAAATTCCCTTAGTGAACACATATTATTTTTATAACCTAGATTGGCCTGGCATTGGCAAGTAAACATTTTCATATTGCCGTTAATCATAATCCATCTACTATATTAGATATATAAATGCAGAAAAAATGTAAACAACTCGTCGCCTAATTGCAATAACTTTATACTTATTTAAAATCATCCAAAACATAATAAATCACATTTACGCACATCGTCTAGTGTTATTTTGTGCTCTCGAGGACAGATTCACATAACACACTCTTTTAGATTTCAACTGGAAAACTTCTATGACACACGTTTTTTGGGGTTACGTCTTTAAGTAGTCGAAAATAACCCCAAAGTGCAGAAATTAAAATTCTACTGTACACGTAAGTGAAAAAATAAAGATTCATTTAGGTTTATAGAATAAAATTTGTCTAATTAAAACCTAAAAATAAAGTCTTCTCTATGAATCTGGCCTAAAACAACAATTTTAAACCAAACGTCGCTTGTTTTTGAAAGCCGTAAGTACAGAAGAGAACTGAAAAGAATGTTATCTATTATTCGAAAATGGAGACATATGGTTTAAAACTGGAGTAACAATTAATTTGTTGATATTCTAGATTACAAGAGGACACATCTACGCTTAGGTTTGACTTGCATGACGGGGCAGAGGACTGCCCGAATGGCTTCGTCGAACACTGTTTTTAGTCCTTTTTGTGTTAAGGCCGAGCATTCCAAATATTTAACAGCACTTATTTCTTTGGCCATTGCCAAGCCCTGAAAGAAAAAAAAGCAATAATAATTTAATATGCATTGGTATAATCACAACAAAACCGACTCATTTTGTTAAGTCCGATTTCAGTGTTGCGCACAAAATGTGATGTTTGCATGGTGTTGAGATAAATGCACATATCAAAAGATCGTGAAAAATAAAGTAACCCGTACTTTGTTATTTTTTCAGTAAATCAGTATTTTGTTCACAATTAACGTAAACCTAAAAATAGTGGGAGTTCCGTGACGTATGAAAATTTATTGAATCTGCGCAATCTGTTATTAAATAGAACATGTATATTTTATAAATATTAATTCGGTTGTCTTCTTATATTACCCAGAGATATTACCAAATGCCAAACGTCATAATTCATAAATATAGAACGGCGATTTGTGAATGTTGTGATTGATTTTTGATTTTTGTATTTTTATCAGTCTAACTCTAGTTTATCCTGTAGATATTTGAAAAAGCAAATAAATTTGTTGCATACTGTTTTTTGTAAATATATTCAGATCTAAATACGTATCTTTTTTAGGTTATATGAGTTCTTTTAAGAACTGCATTGTACCAGCTCCTTTTGCAAGAACACATCAGTGCATTCACCAGACAAAATATTTTCAACTGTCCCTAGACACTTTAAACGCATAACCGATTGGTTTACTGCTGTAACAAATAATACAGACATTAATTTGGAGTGGTCAGAAGCAGCATAGTATTATATTAGTAGAGAGTCTAGGGCTCGCTACGATGCATTTTAAAGGAGGAGGGGTCCACTAAAGGGTATACAAAAACAAAAAACAAATTCTTATGTAAAATTTTCTGTTGGATTCGAATTTCGATTTCGCCAGTTAATTCGAAATTGCAAAATTGGAGAAAAAAACATTTTTGTGAAAACTCGGAAAAGCATGAAAATGTGTATTTTCTAATTTCTTGCTCAGTATCTCGAACCTTGTGAGAGATATTGATATCAAATTTCATGAACATATTCCTCTGATATTGTTCTTGATTGATGTATGAAGCAAAATTGTTTTATCGTGATATCGTTTTAACCCTTAAGTACTGACATGTCGTCCGACAGACTACCGCTATTTTATAAATGTCGATATCTTTTTTACTTAACAAAATTTAAATCCAAATATTAGTGTACTCTCAAATGAAAGGTAAACAAAGATATACAGCACGTATAAAAGAAATATTACCGAATAGTACCGAAGTTACTTAAAACTGAAAGTAAAACGTCGTCCGGCAGACGACACGTTAGTACGAGTGTAGGTAATAAAAATAATCCCAAAATACCAGAAAAATAAAATTTTCTAAAACAACTTGCAATACGACTAGCTGAACCGCATATGAGAAGGAGAGAAGCCAATCTTCATATTCCTAAAGAAATAAAATTTTGCATACGCCGCGTTTTGGGTATTGAAGAAAAAAACATTAGATGGGGTTGAGTAAGATATATTAGAAAAACCATGTTCCATTTGCCCAAGTAAAAAGAGAAGAATGACAAAATACCTGTGTAACACACGGAAGAAGCCCATACCTATGCCTTCAATGTACAAAAAAGGTATGCGTCCGCTGCGTGGAAGATATGTGAGAAGCATATTTTTGACGTTTGTAAATGTATTGCTATGTTCATCATTTTTTCATTCCAACGCTTCTTTAATATTTTTCTAACATTTAAATAACATTTAAAACAGCTGGATTAGTTTTGCATTCATGCCTTTATTCCATAATCGCAAAATGCGGTATATATGCATTTATGTTACATTTCCTATCTATAGTTACCAAATATATTTTTTTTTCAAACACCTAGTATTATTTTTTCAATGTGTATGATTTATATCACATACCAATATAGGGAAGTATATTATACTTAAACAAAAGTATAATACCATCATAACAAATATGTATATATTTATATTTTTTTAAAGTAGTCTCTCAGACGACACATCAGTATATATGTTCCTAGAATTGTATGCCAGTACTTAAGGGTTAATAAAAAATATATACATTATTACATGTTATGCAAAAATACGAAAACACATTGTAAAATATAGTAAGAGAAACTTTTTTTTATTATTAAAGATAGAATGATAACATAACGACAAAAAGTGAAGTTTAAAGGCCAAGGAAGTTTTTGGAAACTATATTTCTTTTTGCTGCTGGTTACTTTAGTCGTAAATGAATTGTTAAAATACGGCGCACTCGTAACACGGAGTTTCGTTTTTGATATTAGTGACTTAACTATTATAATTATGCCTGCTCGAGACAGATTACACTGTATTTGGTACGGAATAACTGTGGCTTCTCAAAGAATTAATTCAACGAAAAGGAACACACATTATTTTGTTTTATTTCAATTACTAATTATGAAACACACATTAAAAATAATAAAATCAAATATTTCATGTAGATTCGATATAAGTACACAAACATAAGATTTAAAGAATTATAAGAATGAATACGCGATTCTTTTACACCTCTCATTTCAGGAGCTAAAAAATCCATGTATTGACGTAAAAGTCATGAATCATATCCATTGAAACTAATGGCAAGTTGTTAGAATATGCCTTTTCATAGCCACTTCCCATTTTTAACTATTATATTAGCACAAACAAAAACGCAAAACCGAACGACAAATCTCAAACTCTACTTGTTTACTATATTATTATAACCTCAAAATATGACTTATTTTCTACGTAATGTTGGATGAAGACGCAGTTTTTCTTGATCGAAATTTACAGAGATTTCTGCATTACTGAGGTATTAGTTCCAAAATTCAACATATATGCTTAAAATTCTCCTACATCACAAAATTATTTATTCAAATTTAATTTTCAAAATTAAACTTATCGGGCGTAAAAGAAAAACTTAAACCATGCAAAACCCATTAACTTTTAATGAAGAACATAATGAGCCTATTAAAAATACACTTTTTTTTAAATGCCCCATTATATAAAAAAATGCGAAGAGTATAAATGGTTAGCTTGCTATTATTTGGAAATGTCCCACATTTTACTCCTTGGGATCTGGTCACCTTACATTTAGTAAATGACTACCTTAATTACCTAAATACAATGAATAACATTATTTTATAATAATGTCTCAAGGAGTTCAGTTGACAGCCATTTGGTTTATCCATAGGCACTCATATTGTTGTCATTAATATACTTATTAGAGAAGTCAAGATACTATAATTATTATAACTGT
This sequence comes from Stenurella melanura, assembly GCA_963583905.1. Lineage (NCBI taxonomy): Eukaryota > Metazoa > Arthropoda > Insecta > Coleoptera > Cerambycidae > Stenurella > Stenurella melanura. Next base: position 89,987,178 of record OY757309.1, read on the forward strand.
AAGTAAAATTAAGTGCCACATAAAACTTGTGATTGATTGATTGATTGGACAAAAAATACCGAGCATTTTATATTACAAACAAGTTCCGCTTAATGCTCATTTTATAATAGGTAATAACTTTCGGCTACATCTGTTTTAATATCGCAAATATAATTAAACTTGGCCCAGTTTTGCAAGTACAGACATAAAAATCATCACAAAAAAGTGACATGTATATTAATTTTTATGGCAGCCGTAAAGGAGGATTTCATTCTTGCCCGTAATTTCTTGAAAACGCTTTGTATACATACAAATATCTAAAAATAAATTTAAGTACCACTTGTAATCACTTTATATAGATATGTTTAGTTTAATTTGATTTTGTTTATCAAATATTTCTATCTGGTAGATTTCATGCCAACGTGTTTATGATAATTTTTATTCAGTTTCGTGGATATTTTAAAGACATAAATTCATTGTCGGGAAATGTTATTGTTACCAGCGTTATTTTAGACAACTAAAATAATTGCTCGTTTATATCAGTTTGATGTATTGACATTCGGATGTATCACATTCTATTTTTAAGTCACTGTTTCCCAATGGCCATAAAATCTGATAGGAAATTGCCTTAACTAATTAACATAAAATGTAATTCAGACTAGCCCACTATAATTTCTTAAGGTGGCCATTCCCTAGAAAGAGACATCCGATAGGGAAATATTTATTATTTTTTTCCATAACTTTTTTTTCTTAGTACGTATATCTAAAAAAACTGTAAGAGTACCTAATTAGAACCATACCAAGACTATTACTATGAATTTTCATTCAATAATTTCAGCTGGTTGCAAAATAGCTAGATTTAAATTAAAAAATTATGTTAATCTTCCTATTTCGTAGTTTTAAATCGAGCTATTTTGCAAACCACTGAAATTATTAAGTGAAAATTTATAGTAATAGTCTCGTTACGGTTCTACTTAGGTAGTCCTATAGTTTTTTAAATATACGTACTAAGAAAAAGAAGTTATGGGCAAAAATAATAAATATTTCCCTATCGGATGTCTCTTTCTAGGGAATGGCCACCTTAATGCAAATTACTATATATGAAGTCTGCCCAAAATCAAACCCTCTGTAAATATACATACTACCCCAAGGTTTCATTGATTTAGGGATACACTCACTATATTCTGAGTTTCTCACTGGAATATAGTGAGTGTTGTCAAAGTGATAGGTTTGCACTTGGTCTTTTTCACTATGTATTTCTGGTTCAGCTCTTGTGCCCATTTTAGATCCATCAGTGTACCAGGTTGTCTTTATGTAATGTATCAGGAGCTCCTATTGACCAATCCTTGCTATCTCCATTATTCATATTCAAAGGCTTGTTAAACTCTAACTAGTTGACATAGGCGTGCCGCAGGGCTCTGTTTTGGGTCCTTATTATTCTATACCTAAACTCGCTAGAATCAGTGAGTGGGGAAACCTTTCATACCATGTACGCATACGATTTATCACTAATCATTTCGAATGATTCATACATCAATGTGAATATCAATATTAGTAACATCCTAAAATGTTTTTGAAGTTGGCTCAATCAACATCATTTGTATTTCAACGTTGATAAAATGCAACTAATTAAATTTCATAATAGACAGAAGCATTATAATAATGTGACTGTAAATATCAATAATACATTTATTAACAATGATAGTGCAAATACTACTAGTTTTTTGGGCATTCAAATCGACGAATGTCTCACTTGGAAAACTCACTGAGAAGATCTCATCTCGACTATGAACTTGATTAATTTTACTTTACTGAAAAATATGAGATGTTCTTACTAAAGCAACAATTAATTAATCTATACTAGGCTCAAGTAGTCATGACTTCGATATGGCGATTCCACCCTATAAAAAACTTTTTCTATCACAAAAACTGATTCTACATAGCAGATTTGAAATGTGTGTTCACGTATTCAAAAATAAACACATGACGCACATACTAGACATAAAAATGATATTCCTGTGTCCTTTTCTAAATTGACAATCATCTATAAATCTTTAAACTACTTGGGGTTGAAAATGTTTAATCATTTGCCAGAGGAATTGAAACAAAATAATATTAATTTATTTAATTTAAAAAAAAATATATTGTTCTTAGTTGTCCGAGTTCTTTGTTTAGGTTAAGTTAATTTAAGTCACACTTAAATTTATCTTTCTTTCATTCATACCAATAATTGTACTTAATTGTCTTACCACTGACCATTATTATACAATTTGTAATTGTCCAATAACAAAATAAATGAATTTGAAACGTGGCTTTTGGTGTTATGTAGTCCGATGTTTAAGCCTTTCATTGCGGCTTCGGAATCGGCCCACCATACAGCTGCGCGGCTGAGGATTTGCCATGCGTGTTTGTACATTTCCCACTCTGTACTGAAAAGAAATGAATACGTTTCCCACAATCCTGCATTATTTTCAGACGATTTGTGCGACATCAAAGACCAAACCAGAAAATTTCCGTTTTTTGTTTTGTGGTGTATTTTGCACATTGATTACATTTTTATTTACAATATCTTAATGTTCATTTCAAATGAACTCATTTATATCATAAACAGTTTTCTCTATATCAGGTACTATGCTAATCATTAATGTTGTCGTTCACATCATCAATTTATGTTTTTATCAGTCATGAGATTTTTCTCTCAGCTTAATTACTACAGCATTAGAATTAAAAAACAGAAAGTAACATCTGATGGGGCTATGACAGAAGTTCCAAACGTAATGATGCGTTTTAGAGATGAATAATATGGAATTCGGAAATTAAAAGATGATAACGTAAGCAACAACATTTGTGATTAGTATTATACATTCCAATCGTTGATTTGGTCTTCTGGGGAAATCTCCAAACTATTCTTCTTCTTCTTCATCATCATCATCATCATTGGTGGGGCTACAACTTTGGGTGGGTCTTGGCCTCTTCGAGGATACGCCACCATCTCTCTCTATCTTAGGCTCGGTGTTTCCAATTGATCACTCCTATGTTCCTGAAGTCCTTTTCTCCCCATCTATCCATCGCAATTTTGGTCTGCCTCTTCCTCGATTTCCATCGGGCTTTGCTCTTAGTATTCGTTTTGAAGGTCTTTTGTCGTTCATTCTTAGTCCATGCCCTGCCCATCTTAATCGTCCTAGCTTTATCGTTTTTACTATATCAGCATCTTCATATAATTCGTACACTTCTTGGTTGTATCTGCTTCTTCATACTTGGTTTTCTTGAATGGAGTCAAATATTTTTCTTTCAAAGATTCACAGGCGGTGTTCATCTAATTTCTTTAGGCTCCACGTTTCGAAGGTATACGTTAATACTGGTCTTATTAGTGCCCTATATATTATACATTTAGATTCTCGTAACAGATTTTGAGACTAGTTGTTTTTCGACTCCATAGTAGTATCTATTAGCTATAAGTATTTTTCGATTTACCTTTTCCTCAGCTTGTCTTTCATTATTTACTTGGGAGCCTAGATATATGAACTCCTGTACTACTCCTATATTATAGTTGTTTATGGTAACCTTGACCTACTCTATTTTTTCCGCCTGCATTTTGTAGTACAACCCATTGTCTTTGTACTTTGTTCGTTTATTTCCAAACCCATTTTTTGTGCCGCTTTTCTAGTTTCTTCTTCATCATTGTTCATTAAGTTCTTTCTTACTTAACCCTTTACTGGACATATTAAATACAGTTTTTTCCAGAAATCCAAATAAAATTCATAAATTGAATGCCACTTATTGCTCTACTGAACGATCATGGTTACCACCATCTAAGAGTGGGGTTAAACTATTGTAATAATCTGAAGTTTGATACCCTATGAACATAATACAATGTGCATTATCGTATGTTTCGTCCAACCTCACGTAAATATCTTGTTCACATGCAGACAAATCTTTTTTCGGTTTTATCATATTCCCACAATGAAAGGGTCATTAGAGGATCTTATACCATGTTAACTATCCTGTATGTTCCGTTCTAATTCTGTGTAGATTCAGGCTGACTAATATCTGCAACCTGTATTTCCCCATTTTGGCTTCTCCCTGGGCCACTATGTTAAGTGGGAGAAAATTTAATAGAATCTCCAAGATGGCTAGCTTTGGAGATGCTTTTTAAAACATCCTTGAAGCAAGACAATCCTTGTACCCAGCTTAGCTTGTTGGTTGCTGTTGTTTGAGTTGCCTTAAACTACCAAATTAAGGCAGCATATGCGATGGTGGGTCTTAATACGCTGGTATAGAGCCAATGTAATATACAAGGCGTGAGCCCCATGTTTTCCCGTAGGATGGTCTGCATGTTGCCAGTATGATTACAGAGCTATGTTTAATCCTATCTAGATGTTGGTTACAGGTAAGCCTGAAGTCTTATATAACTTGAAGATATTTAACTTCCACCGACAACTGGGATATTTTGTTTATTAACAGTCTTTTGCAGCTTTTTCATTTAAAGCGATGAATAAGTAATCCAGGTTTAATTTTTAAACCAAGATCGTTGTTACACTGTACTCTATTGTACACAGTCGAAAGCAGAATCTTGGTTTAGTGCAAATCAACTAAGTCTCAATGACGACAAAACGATGCAATGCATCTTCACTTTAAGAAATTGCAACTTCATTAATCCCTCTTCTGTTAAGTTTCTAGGAATCTATTTAGACCCCATATTGTCATGGGAACAACATACAGACCAGCTGTCAAGGAAACTGTCAAAAAATATCTATTTGTTGAGGAATTTATATCAATCGGTGAATAAGTCTGTACTGGTATCAGTATACTACAGCCTCTTCCAATCACATATGGGATATGGCTTATTGGCATGGGGACACTCACCTCATGCAAAGCAAATATTCAAGTTACAACGGAGAGCTATAAGAATTATTAGTGGCCTAGCGTATCGAGAGGATGCACGACTCAAATTCGTGGAACTGAGGATATTGACTCTAACATCCTTGTATATTTTTAGATGCCTACTGTGGGTCAAAGAAAATCTGAACCTATTTCAGCTCCGTGATGATATACACGACTACCATACAAGACAACACATGAATCTTGATATTGAATACCATAGAGTAGGTAAAAGTAAAGTTTCTACAAATTACTATGCTCCCATACTATATAATAAACTGCCAGTACAAATGAAAAATCTGCCCTTCAAAAAATACAAAAAATGTATAAAAAATATCATAACTGCAAGGGCATTTTATACCTTGAACGAATTTCTAAACAGTGACATACAACTTATAGAATTATGAGAGATTTTAACAACATTTTATTATGTAATATTTTTTTAAATACCTAAGCTAAGTTTATTTTGTCTTTGTCCTATTTATTTTATATTATAATTTCTATTTTACTTAGTTTGTCTTTCATATAACATGTGCCTTAGTCTTATACTTTATATCATGTGTTTTATATTTATAACTTATATTTTAACCTCCATTTTGTATGTTGACGTGTGTAAACACTTTGTGTACCAACACCAATAAAGTATTGTATTGTATTGTTTCTAGTTTACTTAAGTTGATAGTTAACGATACCACTGAAGTTTCGATTGATCAAGATTGATCGAATTATTCGTGAGAAATGAAATTCTAATTCGCGAAAAAGCGATTAGGCAGACATAATTCATGATTGAACATGCTTCCCACAACTTAGTTAACGTGTGTATTTCGGGGAATTTGGCATTCTGCTTCTCTATGTAACATTATAACCATATTTCTCTTGACTAATGTCAAAATTTGTTCTGTTCAGAAACAACTATGTATTTACAACTATTTCCCTTTTTTTAATATTATAAATAATACTTGATACTAAAAGAGCAAGCAGACGCGTATCGTACAAAAGGGCATAGTCGAGTGATAATTAATCGATAATAAAGAAATCAGATTGATACTTCTTTGTAATGCCCAGTGACATAGCTTGTAGGTTTTTAGAATGTCTGCCTTTGGAACTCCACTAACCGTGGGACATAAATCAATCGTATTTTTGTAATTATTAAGTGGAGCAATTGATATTGGCTTGATGCAAACTCTCGCACTAACTGTAAAAGACATTTCTAGTTATTTAGTGAAGTTTTCATCACTAAGAAAATTTTTCATCACATTCGTTGTCTGCCTTGCTGTAAGGAACAGGATTAATAATGTCTAGCTGATACGAATATGGCAGGTAATTGCACGTTGGCTACTGTACTATCGCCATTCTGCCGTCCTAAGGAAAAACGTCCTATCTAAAAAAATTACATTTTTCAGATTATTACATTTTCTGTCCCATTTGCATGTATTCTAACTATTTTCTAGTTACATATGGCCGATATGCAACAAGAAGGTGAAAAACTCTTATATTGTTTGTTCTAAGTGCTCATAACAGTATATTTATAATTCAAAATATCCTAATTGTACATATATTATTGTATTGTATTAAAAATACGTCCTATATGCCTTTAATTCCAAGATAAAACTATTTAGATTAGTAACATGAATAGCTGAATTGTTCTATCCGTTCCGCGATTGCATAACGTGTTATAAACAAGAATACTGTATTCTTAGTTAAAAAGCTAAAACTTTCAATATATCAAACTAACAAAATGCTAGATAGGACGCTTTTCCTTAGGACGGCAGCATTATTAGAATATAAATTTCCTCATCTTCAATGAGAGTAAATACAAATGCAGGACAGTATTCTTCAGTAGCCTAAACCTCCAGGAAAAGTTCAGATTATCTAAATTATTAAAATGGTCACATCTTTTACATATTTTTCTGGGGAATTTGAAACCTATTATTTTGATTTGATTTGAATCAGAATCTATCTCGCAATTTGTAAATTTGTATTACTTATAAACAACATATAAATAAATATCCCTTCCTGACAGCGTTAAAATAATGAGAATATAGTAAAAACTGAGGTTATGAAACCACAATTAATTTTAAAAGTACTTTAGGTGACCAATTTTGGCGGTTTAAGGGCCGGTTTATCAGTGTGCGGTTATTTACTTTAGCCGTTGGTCAAGTATTAGCTGCCAGTCATATTAGTGTCAAACTGTTTAATCATGTTTCGGTTAACCCAACCCGTAATACAAAGTCACGGCTATTTTAACAGACACTTTTTTTGCCTGCTAAGGAGATAGCTGGAGGTTAATGTTGTCGTTGTTGACAGATATAAAGTAAGGTTATATAAACCGCATGTTCGTGCGTGTTATGAAAATACAAAACTTGTTAAACGTATTTTGAAGAGACCGAAATTAAGTAGTGATTGTTTTCAACTTTTACTTATTGTTTTTAAATATAAACATAGAGACCTAATACTATTAATAATAGAACTTCAAACAAAAACATTCCTCCAAATAACAGTCAATTTTAATATTATAGACATTAAGGTATAATTTAAATTTGCCTAAGAAATCTATTTAGTGAAGGTGCTAATATTGTCAAATGAAATTAAACTTTCAGAAAATATTAACATTTCTACAAAATTATTGTATTTAAATAAACATACAGATTATGCAAAACTGTAATGGGCGATAGACATAATTTAAATAAAACAGAATATGGGGTTGCTTCTGTTAACCCTTTCGCTGCGGGTGACGTAAAATCCCGCAAATTATTTGTGGTCTTGTGGTGCGGGTGACGTATTTTTTCACTGGCCGATTTCAGGCCTTGGACTGCGGCAATCTGACGATTACGCTGTTGAATATGCTTCGCACATGTGTTTACTTTCGTGTAATCACCGGCTGTCCCCACTCCTTTGCATTCTATCTCGTCCAAATACATGGGACTGCGTGCACTTTTTATGCAGTTGTTTACGTTTATTTTACACGTTCAGTTCATTTTGGCGATTTATTAGGTGTCTTTACATTACAAATATGTCTAACAAACGAAAAAAGTTTTATAATGAACAAGAATTATATAACATTCTAATGAATAGCGACGATAGTGACTTTGAAGGTATATAATAGGAACATTCGATAAATACTTATTCACTGTCACATACATTTTATTACTGTTTGTATTTTTATAATGTAATGAATAAAAAAGATTATTTCTTTAAAATTCATTGTCAAAAACAATCCTAGGCGCACACTAGTGCTGTGTTAGCCGTCCAATAATTTTTTATTCGCATGTTGCAACTGCGGGAAGCGTACATATCCGCGAAACGTGTTTATGGTTCAACTGCGGGAAGCGGACGAACCCGCATAGGCTGCCCAATACCGCATACAGGGCACGGAATGCAAAATCCACTCCCGCATGAAAGGGTTAATATGGTCTTCTTAGCACTTGTTCGTATAGTTTTTTAATTCCGATTTTTCTATCGTTCCGCTAGCTATTGACCTCGACGCCGGAAAATTTGTCATGAACACGGGGTCTCCTGCTGTTTAAAAAGATTTTCCATCAAATAGCCAAGGAGCGCCTCATCTTGAACGAGATATGAACTTCTTGATCGACCTGAACAACTTTAGAATAAACTTCTATCTACATAAAAATTCCTTATGTACCAGCAAATCCATCATTGTCATACTGGCTTCCACACTTCTTCTTTCTGGCGCCAAGTTATGGCATCTGTTTTTTATCTCAACCACGGCTTTATATTTTACAACAACTTTAATTAACAAACTGTTCTGAAAAACTGAGATTTGTCGATCTTTTTAGTTTTTTATTGCTATTTTCCATTATGACAAACAGAGTAACCACAGACGTCATATACAAACAAAAAAAACCGAAAATGTTAGGTTAGAAATTACGAATTTACGTTATTGCCTGTTCACAAATATCTATTTCTTTAGTGGTTTATCACGTCTACATTTAAATTTATTTTTAGTTACAGAATTTAATAATGTATTTCAAATTTTGGTGAAAACCAGCTATTTATTAAGGGATTGAAGATGTATAATTCTCTCCCAAATGAGGTAAAAACAAGTCAAAATTTAAATATATTTAAAAAAAAGTGTATAAATTATGTTAAAACCAATTGGCCATTATGATATAGAATACAATAGTGTGATTAATGTGATTAAACAAGATATGTAAATGTATTATGTATGTGTGTAGTAGTCTTATAACTGTATTGTTTTTTTGTTTTTGTATTACATACTGTTTTCTGTCTTTGTAATATATTATACTCTTGATTGTATTGCATAGCAATTTATTATGCTAATAAAGCTTATTATTATTATTATTATTAACTCACAAAATAATTTACTATAAGTATTATTATTAACCTTTTCAAATAATTTTCTTTGTAAAATACATGAAACACAACAGGAACAGGTACTTACTCTTTAAATATACTGCAAATTAGTAATTCCGGCAACATTGTCTACATATCATCTAACTAGAAATCTGCTGCCAAATTTACATTTTATATAGCTGACGGCTTTCTAACTGCCAGTTGACTGAAGGCAGGATAAACACTTTTTAATTTAACAGTGACTTTAACAGCCATTTATTGTTGACTGGCAGCTATGTAACAGTAACATTTAACCCTGCACTGATAAACCCGCCCTTAGTCTATTTAATCTAGCATTAACGAGCGGTGCAAAGGACATTTTATATTTAACGAAGGTTAAGTATTAATCCTCTGATAAACAATGCAGTGCAAACGGCTGTAAGTTTGTTCCTTTATATACCAACTACAATTCATGTTGATTTAAATCTTAGCTACTGTATGAACATGAGAAAAATATTCTATTAATACAAATGTTTTTATTTATTTATTCATTCATTTACCCAACAGTAAAACCAATTACAGGGCAAGAGAGTTAGTGCATGTATAATACAAGACAGAGATAAAAGAAAAGATAAATCAACAGGGAGAATAAATTAGTAGTTAACAAAAATATTTAAACAGGATATCATTATCTATTAATATTATCACAATATAATAAAGATTTCAGATTAGAAAAGTTTATATCACAGTTACTGCTTAAATTGTTATAGTTTGTGCACATGGTATTAATTAGAGATTTTAACATCATATTTGTTGAACATAGATTTGGTTGAAATGTAGTCGGATGTCTTGGTACGTTGAATTTTATTTCACTTAACAAGTTGGGGCAGTCAATATGGTAATGAATTAAGTTATATAGTTAGAGAAGTATTAACCCTCATAGTACTAAGAGATAGTAAGCCAAATCTATCCAACAGAGAAATATGGTTTGCACCTTGAAGTGGATATGTCCGATCCACTTTGTAGGTCAGAAACTTGACAAATTTACGTTGAATTGATTCTACTCTATTTATATAGCAGTGATAAATCGGATTTCAGATTAATGAGCCGTACTCTAATTTAGATCGAACATAACCAAAGTATAATGTTTTTAGGCAGTCAATAGTAATAAAATACTGAGAGTTACGTATGATAAATCCCAGCATTCTCGATGCAGACATACATGTTTGATCAATGTGTGTATAGAATGACAGTGATGAATCAAAGTATATGCTTAGGCCCTTCCTCTGTACATCTTATAAGAGCATCACTATTAATTGCGTAGTTGCATAACAATGTCATACTTTTACGAGTGAAAGTTACTATTTTACATTTTGAGACATTTAAAATCAGTTTATTTGAGTTACACCATTGATTGATTTTGTCCAAACTAAGTTATAGGTGTCAACAATCATCTACAGCACATATCGAGAAATAAATTTTCAAGTCATCGGCAAACATTAGTCTGTTACAATCTAGTAATTTAAGTAAATCATCAATAAATATAAAAAATAGTAAAGTGCCCAGGTTGGACCCTTGTGAAACCCCCAGATGTTGATATAAACACATTTGATTTAAAACCATTATAATAAACATATTGCTCTTTGTCTAAAAGATATGACTCAAGTAACAGCAAATGTTATGCATAATAAATATTATTTTTACAGGAATTAAATAAACAACCCTTACCTGTGGATATGTAATTGGAGAAAGTTTTTTATCTTTAAGCTTTTCAATTGTGGACCTGTCATCTCGCAAATCTAATTTCGTTCCAACCAGTATGATAGGGGTGTTGGGGCAATGGTGCCTTACCTCAGGGTACCACTGTAACAAAATTAAATTAGATTAGCTCTATCTAAACACCAAATCATATGAAGCACGGTTAAGAATAAATTCAGACTTTATTCTTTCCATCATACTTTCGTCAGACGGGAAAAGAAGACAAATATTTAAATTATCATCATGTTAGCTGATAGTGCTGATACTTATCAGATAATATTTATCTACTTAGCTTACATAAGATAATTATTTTACTATGTAAGTTTAATTGCACATTATGCAATAAGGTATCATCTATTTTCACTTCCCTTGCTTATCGGAAGGAAGTATTGTATTCGTGAAAAAATCATCCTCCGAGAATTCCTTGGATTTTCACGTTTCAGATCATGTAGATTACGAAAATGAAGGTCACTCAATTCCGTCAGTCAGTTTGTCGGTTTGTCCGTCATCTTTAATAATAGTAATAATAAAAGTACCAATTGAGTAAAAACCCAAACGGCTATTGACCGAAGCTCTTCAGTCATTTTAACAATATAATAAATTTTGTAATATAAAGGTGGATAATAGACAGATAGTAAAATTTGGATATTGTGAAAAAAAAAAATTCAATGTTATAATCAATATTGGCTGTTTATTATGTGGGCTTCATTTCATGATTGTGTTCCCACATGGTTTTTTTCTGGAAACTTCCTGTTACTGGGTCTTTCATGATTTCTTGTTCTGCATAGAAGTCGAAGTATTTCTACGTTGTGGTCAGTCTTGGAGAACTTAGTGGATAATTTAGATAGTCTCTGTGGAATTGGGTCTGTATTAGTTATTTGATAAAGAAGAACATTTGGTGGATTGTGCAAGGGATTTCTTGGGTGTTGATATTTAGTGATGGCTCTGAGTGCTGATGTTTCTGCGACATGCATGTTGTTTATTGCTGGTTTTCTGGTATTTAGGTAGAGTGGATGGCTGTACTCTAACATTGATCTGCATATCGATTTGTAAATGTGAGCTGCTCTCTTTTTGCTGATTCCCTTATTTTTATAGGTTATGATTATTTCTAGACATATCTCTTTTTCATGGATTTGGTGTGGTGGGTGAAGTTTAACTTTTGATCTAAGCTTACGCCAAGATATTTCACTGTTGTTTGAGAGGTTAGATTGTGATGGTTGACGGTAGCTGTTGGCGAACTGTTGTTCGGTGCATGATTAAAAATAATGAATTGGGATTTTATTGGGTTGTGTTTCAATCTCCATTTGTTGAACCATGTCATTGTTCTGTTCATTAGGTCTTGCAATTCAGCAACGGTTTTTTCTATGGTGCCTAATTAGGGCAGTATCATCAGCGTAATGTATAGGTTATATGCATCAGGATTAAAGTATTCCAAGTCTTTTACAAAGTTAGAAATATCGTATCAGAAGATGTTGTATAACAGCAGTGAGAGAGAGAGGAGCCTTGTGATAGTCCTTGTTGTGTTTGAAATAATTTGGAGTAACTCGTATTTACTCTATTTTAAAAATGATAGTAATTAAACAGGAATGGTATATAAAAAAAATCTGGTGATAGCAGTGATCGAAACAAATCTCATAGTAGGTACATACACCCCATCATCCATAGTATCTTTTTACAGTGTAGCTCAAAAACTGTCCATTTTCGGAGGTCGCCCATTGAGGCTCTTGTTCACACCGACAAGAAGTACAACATATTCGAATTTTAGCTTATTTGACCAAAACCACTTTTACCTAAGAAATGTGCGCGGTCCTTATACTAACAGTTACTAAAAGTTGTATAAGTCAGATGGAAATGTTTCCATTGCCATTTAAAAAAACCTAAGGTTTTAAATCTTTTAGTAATTTTACATACCCACTATGCAACTTCGCAACTCTATAAATCTTATAAACCACTTTTATAAACTTACAACCTTAATAAACCACTTATAAAAATAACAGTTACTTTAACTTATGGAGGATATGATGCTTCTGAGGATAACCACATAGAAATTCCACAATTCCACATCAAGTGAGCAAAATTGTTCATTGGGATGTGATGGTTGCCAATGGGTGTGTTGTGGAGCATTTTACGCGGATTCCGAACTGGTAGTTGGGAATATTGTGGCCAATAGCGTCAAAGATGTTTTTTAAGTAACTGTTCGGGATTTTCACCCAACACTGGTAGAAAACTATGGGACGATAGCTATCTACTCTATGTTGATTGGTGTTTGGTTTGGGGATGGTAATAACACCTGTTGTCTGTCCGTAGAGACGGCCTGTATAAACTGTGCTCCATAATAACGTAAACAATTAAATTCTGAATTGAGACTGGCTATGTAATAACATTTCTTCAAACTTACCTTTGCTCTAACGTTTTCAAATGATGCTGGGTTTACCAGAGAGAAACAAATGAGGAAGACATCTGTCTGAGGGTAAGACAGAGGTCGTAATCTGTCATAATCTTCTTGACCTGCTGTATCCCAAAGTCCTAAGTTGATGGGTTTGCCATCTACCATTACATTTGCTGAGTAATTGTCGAAAACTGTGGGTATGTATTCGCCAGGGAAGGCGTTTGTTGTGTAACTGATCAAGAGACATGTCTTACCGACGGCACTGAAAATAAATGAAATCAAGGATTAGAAAATCTTTTTTTTTTAATCTAATTTTTAGGCCCTACAAGCTTTGCATTTTGGCCAAGAAATAAATATTAATGGACATGAAAATAGGTACTTTCAATAAGATTGGGAATTGCTGAGAGTTAACCAGCTCACTAAATTAAATCCAGTATAAGCTTGCTAAGCAATTTAATGTACTATTTGGGTTTATCCTGTAATGTACATGAATAAAATAAATAAAACTGTATGTGTCAAATTTAATAAAATAAAAGCAAAACAATCTTAGTTGTAATCGTCTAATCATTATTTTTGAAATTACATCATTCGAATTACATGACTTTACAAACTTTTTTTTTTTCATTCGTTATTTAACGCCGGCCTATTTCCGCTACTAAGGCCAATCACCGACGCCAAATGAAAAGCTACCCCCAGCGATGCAAAAGCTTTAACACAAATTGTTTAAATTACACGTTTCAAACATGTTTAAAACACATTTGAATTTTAACATGTTAATATTAAATTGTTTTTATTGATTTCTTATACCTTAAAACATGTTTTTTTCTTAATCAGTTTAAAACAACTTAAAACGGAAAAAAAAAACGGTTTTAAATAAACTAAACATGCTTTTATGTTCTATTAAAAAAAACATAAATTCTCGGACTTTTTCGGGCTATTTTAATATTAAATGTGGAAATGAAGATTTGTTTCGTGTAATAGTGAATATTCGTCGAAAATTCCTCCCCCGCCCTTAAAAAAGTTAAAGAACTTCGAGAGAGGGGAAAAATGTGCATCAGAGATATCGTCTCCCCCCTCGCTTTCCAAAATTTCCGAGGGGAAAAAAAATGTGCACCAGAGAAATCTCCCCCCCCCCGCTGTTCAAAATTAGTAAGTAAACATCTTGAACAAAATCTACCTGCCTTAATATCTATCAATATAGCCAGAAAGGCTGCGACAACACCGAATCGAACATTCTTGGACATTTTCGGATATTTTCATGTCAGGCGGCGGATAATTACAGCTAATATCATCGGCAACACTGATGCGAATTGCCATTATTTGCTAATCTGTGTTCAATGTAAAAGTATAGTGTTATTTTCTTTATATTTATAATTTCTTAGCAAGGCAAAATATTAAGAGAACCTTTTTTTTTAAATTTACATATTTAACGTCGGTCTATTTCTGCGACTAAGGCCAATTATGCCAGGAGACGAGCTAGACTCAAATTTTTAAAATGATCTAGTGCATTTTCTAGATTTCTAGTAACTTTCCACGGACAAATGTGACTTCTTCATTTACTTCTAGTTTTAAGAATAAAGTATAGTATCTACGCCTATCTGTGTGTAGCTGGATTTAAAAATGAACAACATAACAATCTTGTTTTTTATTACAGGTAAACAAACTTAATTAAAACTCTAAGGATGACTGACTATACCTGTACATCAGTAAACAGATTTGTGACGGATAATGCTGCCAATATGAATGCTATGAGAAACCAAATTAAAGAGTCAACAGAAGTAAATGTTATTACTTACGGTTGTGCTCCACACATTTTAAACTTGTTATGTATTGGATTTGGAAATTAGTGAAATTAAGGAACACGTTACGTTCATTGTGAAATACTTCCGAAACAATCATTTTGCCTCTACGCCATACACAAAAGAAGGAGGGAAAAACTTACTGACGTAAGATGGACCTCACTTGCCGACTGCTTAGAGGGTAGCTATCGTTAAATCATGGCCCACACTTTTTAAAATTAGCGAGGAACATAAAAATGAAATTGACAGCATAGTAAGACAGAAAATTTCAAACATTTATTTAAAAAGAACTGCTGAAGATTACTTATCACTATTAAGACCTATATCTGCTGCACTTCATAGGCTTCAAAGAAACGATGCAATTTTATCACACGTCGTAGATCAATTTAAAATAATTGAGTCGCATTTTGACGAAACTGAGATTACCTTAATGCAAATGCAAATATTTAGATAGCGATATGACCACTGTATCACCTCATACCATTTGCTAGCCTTTATTCTAGACCCGACAAAAAAAGCATAAATTAACAGAAAGCGAAAAGAATCGTGCTTTAGAAGCCACTGATGAATTATATGGCGGATAGTAAAGTGTTAATTAAAGAGCTCTGCAATTATTGCAAGAAAAAAACAGTTACAAAATTTGTAAAATGTCCAAAATGTGAAAAAATATATCACAGTAGTTGTGCCTTACGAGCTACATGCTGTGATTTAAAATTAAGTGCACAAATATCAACAAATTACAATGGTGAGATTAAAGAAGCAGACATGTTGCAATTAACCATCTCAAATGAAGAATTAACAGCTGAAAATCAAGACTTAAAACAACGCAACAAAGAATTATCTGAGCAAATTATCCAGTTAACTGAAAAAATTTGCAAATTACAAGAAGAAAATAATGGTTGCAAAACTGAAATGTCAACAAATAAAAATGATACATTTGGAGTAGAAATTCAGGAGTTTATATCACCAGAAATTGAAAAACATATTTAGATGATTTAAATGCGGTAAAGGTATTTTTAAACAAATTTGAGAATAATGAAACTGGAAAACTCAATGAAATAAACCATAAAAAACAAAACAATTCCACAGATAAGGATGAGCACATACTAAAAAACAGACAACAAAACCCAGCAACAAAAAACAATAAACCTGGCACATCAAAACAAACAATCCAACAAAAAAATTTAAATGAATTAGAATATAAACAAAAGCAGGTTATGGAGAACATAATAAATTTAGAATATACACCTACAAGTAACATTATTTTAAATTCAGACTCAAACAATACTAACTCAATTAATAGAAATCGGAACAGTGAGTCTACCCTAGTGGAAAATGCTGATGCATCAGTAAAGAATAATGATGGTTTCACACTTCCTAAGTACAACAGACTTAGGCAAAAGACAGTTATAGGGCAGAATGAAAGCTATACAAATCTTAAAGCTGTTTATCCGTTAAGTTGGATTTTTATATCCCGATTGGAACCTGATACTTCTGTGGATGATGTAACAAACTATCTGAATGAACACGATATCAAAGTTTCGAAATGTTTTAAACTTAAAACCTTTTCCGGTGAAATAGCGGCATTTAAAATAGGAATCAGTCGATGGGACGAAGATAAAGTATTCTCTGGAGAAATGTGGCCACGAAAGACAATCGTTCGACAATACAATCCCAAAGGTCTAAAACATTTTCAGAAAACTCCTCCTGTAACATTAAAAAGATAACAAAACAAAAAATAGGTCAAATAGATGCCAAGCCAAAAACATTACCAGAAGTTCCCCTTAGCATTACTAAGAAAAGGACCGAGGAAGCAAAAGATATCAAAGAACCAATAAACTATCACAGCAGAAGGAACTCATGGACCAGCAGCTCTAAAAATAACTTTAACTTAAGTATTTTTCACTTGAATATCCAGTGTCTAAGAAACAAAATCTCTGAAATTGAGGCAGAAGCCTATACACATAATTTTTTGTCTCAGTGAACACTGGATGTCAAAAAAAGAAATTGATCACTTAAATATAGATAATTATATATATTGTTAGACAAGTTTTGTAGAGTGACTCACATCCATGGGGGGGTTGCAATTTTGGTAAGAAATGACATTGCAAATGTATGTAGTCCAAGACATGATATTCAAGCTTTATCTCAAGAGATCCACTGTGAGATATGTGTAGAATCACACAAGCTTAATATTTTAATAGTAACTATTTATAGATCTCCATTGGGTGATTTTAATATTTTTACTGATATTATAACTAGGCTTTTAGACTTAATTTCACAATTAAATAAGACTATATTATTAAATGGCGACTTCAATATAAATTTCAAATCAGATGACAATAAAACATTTTATCGATCTATTGTCCACATATGGACTTCATATAACTAATAAAAACAATACAAGAGGAAACTCATGTTTAGATAATATTATAACCAACTTAATCAGAAATAATTATAAATCAAAAGTTCTAAACACAGGCCTTTCCGATCATTCCGCGGTATTATTATATTTTAAACTAAACTACCATAAAGAAAAAAATGTTCCCATTACGGTTAGACCTGTTACAGAAATAGGCTTATTCACGTTGCATAATTTAATACAAAATTTAAACTGGAATTTTGTTAACGATAAAAATCTTGATGTTAATACTAAGTTCACTATATTCATTGCGGAGATCAAAAAAGCATCAGAAATAGCATTTCCAGAAAAGATACATTTTATAAATAACGAGACAGGAACAAAAATAAATTGGTTTACCAATAACCTGCATGAAATGCGTGAGACTCTTACATTCATGCAAGAAGTCCTAAATGTTACTAATTCTATGGAGTTAAGGCAACAAGTAAAAGAATATAGGCAAACATATCGACAGGCAATAGCCCAAGCTAAAATTGCAGCTCATGACAACTATATAAAAAATTCAAATAACGCTCAAAAATCAATGTGGCAAATTATTAATAAGAATAGGAATCATTTAGAAAGTGCACATGCAACGCAGTTGGTAAGTGGGGACTTTAACAACTTCTTTGGTAGTATTGCGCAGACCATACTCAATGATCTTCCCAATACTGGCATAAACAGTGAAGCATTTCTTACCAACATAAAAACTGACAATATCCCTCTCTTCGAAATTGGGGAGGTTACTATTAATGAAGTGCGAGATGAATTATTTAAGTTAAATAATAAGAATAGCAAAGACATATATGGATTTAACACAAAAATTTTAAAGTGCATTGGTAACTTAATAGCAGTACCATTGACAAAACTTTTTAATTTATGTATTAGAGAAGGCATATTTCCTCTAGTACTCAAAATCTCACGAGTTATTCCAATTCATAAAAAAGGTAGTATTAATGATGTGTCAAATTTCAGACCAATATCCTTGATACCCATATTTGCAAAGTTATTTGAAAAACTATTAAAAGTACAAATTTATGAACACTTTGAGAATAACAATCTTTTCAATAAACAGCAATTTGGATTTAGGAATTCATTATCAACTACAGCAGCTATTAATAAATTAATTTCACTCATTAATGATGGTTATGAAGAAGGTAGTTATACAGCTTCACTGTTTTGCGACTTAACCAAAGCCTTTGATTGTGTCTCCGCTAGTATATTAATCAATAAATTAAAATATTATAATTTCTCTCTAAGCAGTATTAAATTTATAGAATCATATCTAAAAGACCGTCAACAACTTGTATCCTTTAAAGGAAGTAACTCAGATCTTCAAGCCGTTGCTTATGGTGTACCACAAGGATCAGTGCTGGGTCCATTGTTATTCTTAATCTATGTTAACGATATATCAAATTGCGATCCCAGCACTGACTTCATCTTGTTCGCTGATGATACCACTGTAGGTGGTAAACAAAAATAAAAATGTAAATACATTGAAAATAGCACTAGCGGATGCACATTCGAAGGTTACAAATTGGTTCCATGCCAATCAACTAAGCCTCAATTGCTCGAAAACGGAAACAATGTACTTCTCATTACGTGACACATCTTCGATAAATAATCCTGAATGTGTAAAATTTCTCGGAGTTTATTTTGATCAAAAGTTAACATGGCATAATCATATAGATAAACTTTGCAATAAATTATCATCGTCTATATATGTTCTTCGTAATCTAAAAGTAAAAGTGTCTAGACCGGTTGTAGCAACAGCATTCCATGCCTTAATCCAATCCAAAATTTCATATGCGGTGGTAAAATGGGGTCATGCGCCCTTGGTCAGTAGAGTCTTTGCATTGCAACGAAAGGCAGTTAGAGTATTAGGTGATCTAAACTATAGAGATTCTTGTATAGACAGTTATATTCAGATGCGAATTCTTACAGTCCCATCTATATATATATTGCAATGTCTTACATACGTAAAACAAAACTTGTCTAATTATGTTTCTCACATTGAAATACATGACTATCAAACACGTAATAGAACAAATATATATGTTGATTATCACAGATTAACAAAGTCAAAATCGGGAACAAATTATTATGGTCCAAAAATGTTCAATCTTTTGCCTCCTAGGTACTGTGAAACAGTTGTCACTAAACAAATTTAAAATTGTGGTAAAAAATTATTTGATAGATAAATGTTTTTACTCTATTGATGACTATTTTAATAATAATTTTAATGACACGAATAATATATAAACTTATGTTTATACTATGTAAATCTATTTTTAATCTGTTTTAAAAGTTAATGTTACTAGTATCGTTTAAGATTTTATCCTAATATGTAAAACTTCATAGACCTACCTATTTTATATTATATTATCACTTTCTAAATTTTATTTTATAATATTTATTGTCTTGACCTGTGTAAACAAATTGTAATGACACCAATAAATTTACTTACTTACTTACTATCTCGAAAGTGGTTTACTACCACTGATTATTAAATTTCTGGCAAAATCTGAGCCTTTTGCTGATATTATGTTTCACGAAGAAATTCTTAAAAACACAAAACCCTTGAACTGGTGGAATCCCAAAGAAATATTGATATTATTGATAAATTATTCCCGATTATCAAACAATTATTTTATGCTGCAGCTAGTTCAGCCTGGGTTGAGAGAATATTTTCAACATACGAAATCGTTTAGGGACCGAAAAGGCAGCTAAATTAGTTCTTTTGTACAAACTTTACAATAATTAACCTAATTTAAAATTTTTGTTTTGGAGTAAATCATGTTTTATTTTCTTTTAGAGTTGGTTCTGTTCAATTTGTTTAATATGTTTTTCTGCTTTTAAGTAGGCACCTAATTTATAATGTACATTTAAGAAGGGAACTTTTGTTTAAATGGACCTTCTTTTCTTCTTTTCATTTGAATTTTTTGTAATTTGTATCTAGCTTTTAAATAAACTGTACTTTTTATTTTAATTTTCAGAACTTTGATTTATTTAGATTATTGGCTTTACACAACTTGATTTAAATCGTCGCAACCCTGATCTATGTTGAAGATAGCATTTTTGTAGGTAGTAGTGATGGTGAAATTGAGGAGTTTTTGAGAAGTTTTACAAAAAGAATAAAACATCACCATATAGGTATTGTTAAAAGTGCCTTAGGTTAAAATATAGCCAAAAGGATACCTCAATTACAATAATTCAAAGAAACATCACAAACGTTTTTGAGAAATTCAGGATGGAGGAGTATAATGCAGTACACATTTCATCGAGATGTGAGGAATCTTTGTCGAACATATGAGTGAAAGACCAGGTACTGACCAGAAAAGCAGTGGGTTGCTTAATGCGCCTGTGTCTGGTGACAGCCACACACAATGAGAGAACGTTCGCTATTCAAAGTCACTAGAGTTTTGGACAAGCCCATTTATAGCAATTATGTCAATGTAAAAGGATATTTTCACATTATGGAATCACTTATTCGGGCAAGAGTGAATTGATAGTGTTCAGTGATGCTGAATTTTCAAGAAATAGCTTATCTATTTTGGAAGAGCTGTCTCTTGGGCAAGTCAGAACATAACTGTGGAAGTGTGGAATCATATCTACTACCAACTATGTAAAAGCCGAAATAAAACAAAAAATGTATTATGTAAGGTTAGGTTAGGTTCTTTTGAGCTTTGGAAGTTACGGACCATGGCAATAATAGCCGGACATACACGAGAGGCCATTTTAAAGGATCGGATCCTTGAAAGACCAAGTCCGCAAAAAAGTCCACTGGTGTGTGGATAGCGGAGGGTCACTGATTCAAATCCGACAACTGCTCGATCGGTGGCAGCGTCCATACGTCCCCACTAACGTATCGTCGGACAAGTAAACACTTGCAGCGAGCAATCTAAATTCACTGAACCGTATTATATGTTACACTTGAAATTTGTTGTTGTTTATTAATTTATCAAGAACATGGAATGGAATAGAACTACAATTGAAATGTTCATAGAAATATATAAAAGACATAAGTGTTTATGGACAATAGGCTCAGCGGAAAAAAGTTAAAAACGAAGCTTGTGCTGAACTGGTACAGTTTTTAATAAGTGAAGGATAATAAATAATAAATAACAAAAACACCCGCTGCGACTATAGCAAGCGGGTGTTTTATACATGATGACCACGATCACAATTTATGATAAAGACTGAAATCCGCTGGTCCTTTAAACATGTTGAAAGACAGAGCATATGCACCTTTTATAATAAAATGAGCGGATCTAGTCCGCCAAAGGAGATGGTCCGCGAATTCATGAGAGATTTTGATGTTTACGTTAGTAGGCAAAATAAAGAACCAAGCCCGACGGATCAATTCCTTTATGGACCGTGGGATCTGATCCGTTGGATCCGATCCTTTAAAAAGTCTAAAAAGTTTAACAGTATTTTGTCAAACATATATGAAAACCAGCATCATACTTTAACGTAGGTTAGTAAGGTCTTTTTGTACCTTTTGCACCTGTTATCTGTAAAAGCGCCCCGCTATCAAGCGAGCAAATATGCATACATTCTTAACTACATATCACACTATTTATTGTCAAAATATTATCTTTGCTAAAATGACGTAAGTCTGGCGGCTTTGGGATCTTGGACTAATAGCTGTGTGAGTATTTGGACTAAGCGTTAATGTGAAAAACATCCAGCGCCCTCTGTTAGTCAGTATTTAGGTACAACAGTTGTTTAAGATCAATTCTTATTATCTTTGAATCACAAGCATTGTATAAAGCAAGATGAAGTTCACATTAGCTAGTAATATTAACACAGCCAGCTGGTCGCCATGATAGGTCGCCAAGGCCAAATCCATATCCGTTCTAGAGAATTTCTTGCTTAAAGTCATGACCAGATTGAACTTACTTAAATGATTTTTGTTTTCACATGATCATTGGGTACATTAATTTCATTATAATTTAAAGAATTTCGAATGCCAGTGTTACAAGAACCAGGGTAACGGCTCGGGTAATGAATTCTTAGGATGGGTATTGGGTATGCTGCCAATGTTCAGTTTAAGATATTACTAATAAAATTGGATTTTTATAAAATCTAGCAATAGTATATACTGCAAACTGAGCAAGAATCTATTTAGTTTCTTTGTTTGACAGGGAAATATAATGACAAATTAGACACTAAGTATATAAGACAGGATGTTATAGAGACGTATGATTAAATTGCATCGACGTACTATAGTAATATATACGTATATAACTTTACGTACGTATATAACTTTACGACGTACTATAGTAGGTCCATGTTAAATTGGAATTACAGTAAACAATGAAAATAAATACCTAAAGCCAAGAATGCAGAACATTATAATTTTATCAAAAAATTACTGATTCTACAAAATAGGCATACTTGTCTGTGGTTTTGTATACATAAGTACACCAAACCAAAGAAAAGATACCAAACCGAATACAATACATACAAATAAATACTGTTTAGGTATTTACTTATGTACTTTCAAGATATCAGTCATTAGAATAAATAGTTTTACATTTTGAATAAACATTGCCGACTGAAATATGTAAATTTACTGCAATTTGCCTTACATTAAAAATCAGCATTGATTAATTTTATTGGTATTAAGATAAATTAGCAAAAACATGATTCATATTCTAAACAATCATACTCTTTATCTCAGTAGAGACTTATAAAACCTAATTAACATATCACTATTGTCATTATTACAGGAACGTTGATTCATTTTAATAAGTGATTTTATTAAAATGTTGGGGATCCCTATCACAGAGCTACAAGTGATATACAAAGGTTATTTATTATCAATCAACGACATACGTACTCTACAAAATCCTCGTCAGACAAGTGCTATCAAGCAAGGACGTATAGAAAAAGGAACCGAGAAATAAAGAGGTAGCGGCAAGAAATTACAGAATTTATTAATTAGTAGTTAGACAAAAGATACATACCCGTCACCTACCACTACACACTTTATGGCTTGCATTTCGTTATCTTATCGATAACGAAGGGGTATCAATCAGTTAAATTAATTAAACACCTCGGATTGGGTGTGTGTATGTGTCAAATGCAAGGCCACCTAATCACTACAACACTGAACCACTTTGAATTCATTCAATAACAATTCCTGCGATTTTTGCACATCACATTAGCCTAGTTCCTCTTACTCTTACTGTATTTTTCACTTTATATTTGTTTTTCTTTAGCCTTTTAACGATTAGCCACCCGCGACCACACGGAAAGTTAAAGGTGACAAATAAACTGACATATGCTGGCGCTACCAACGGCTTGGTTAGAAATCTATATTTTCCCAAATAAATACCAACATTGACGTCATTTGAGCATCACTAAATTTAAATATTTTCTCAAATTATAATGGGTTTTTTATTTTCAGTTATGTGATGCGGGCTGACTTTATTATCTCATAATTAGAACACAAATAAAATTAGCAGTTTAAAAATAATGCTACTGGTCGAGTTTAAAACACATATTTTTATAAGTAAGTATTGTTATATTAAGTTTGTTATATAGCCATATCATAAGAAAATATTTTTTTTGCGATTGTGTCTTTGATAT
The DNA here is from genome assembly GCA_963583905.1 of Stenurella melanura. Lineage (NCBI taxonomy): Eukaryota > Metazoa > Arthropoda > Insecta > Coleoptera > Cerambycidae > Stenurella > Stenurella melanura. The sequence goes on from OY757309.1 coordinate 90,011,296, forward strand.
TAATACAAAAACTGTATGAATAGGTATAATGTCTAGTAGTTATCCACTAACAAATTAATTAACAATTTTTTTTCATAATGAAGAATTTATAGTAGTAGGTAGGCAACGCTTTAAACAGCAACTTGAATACTTAGTTGCGCTCCCAGAGATCTGAACAGTGGCGGAGCCAAAGATTAGAGAATTTTCTAATCACAAGGGTCCAAACCTAAAGGGGAGCCTCTTTTTGATTCTTGATTTACAAAGTAGAAAATCAAAATGCATTATTTTAGTTCTCTTTGTAGTTTTGACATGACCTATTAGATAGGTACTTTTTTTAAGTACCTACATTATTATACTTTAACTGATTTCGCAAATTCACGTAGTTAATTTTCATTTTTTTTCGTACCTACTTATTATTTAGTGGAATGACGAAATAGAGTAAGTTATTAGGAAATCGAATTGACACAAGTGATTTCGTGAAAAAGAGTTATTTTAATGGCTTTCCAAAATTCCTTCAGAAGTTTATTACAAGTTTTCTAGCGCTTTACTTGATGGAATTTTTTTCTAGAGAAAAACCCGTTTTCTTAGGAAAAATTATTTTGAAAATGTTATAACTCGAAACAATATCGATAATTTAGGCTTGATAACAATCGCCATGGGGTTTCCGATGAGGATGCTGACTATGAACCTATATGGTGTTTAAAAAATCAATAAATAAAATGACTACCCTAAAATGGTGGAATTTAAGGCCAAATTGATGCAAAATTCTATAAGATAAAATAGGTCTAATATCAAAATTTCAATTATAGCATATACCGGGTGAGTCACGAATTGCGCTCGCCCCGATATTTCCTAAAATATTTGGAATAGAAAATTGAAATTTGGAGGCCTTACTACACGACTAAAATGCCATATTTTCAATAAAAAATCAAATTTGGTGCACATCCGGTTTGACCGGAAATGCCCACAACTTTCGATTTTTAAATGGAACACCCTATATATTTTTACATTTTTGGAATCTAGGAAATTTTGAATACAATACATCCATTTTGGTCACTTTTTGATAAACATTAAAAATTTTATAAAAAAATCTATTTCTGAATCCAGAGTGCTGTGGTGCCCAAAATATATTTTAGTTTGTGTGCTATACACGTTACTATAAAAATAAAAGGAGCAATATGATTGCATTACTTAATTCTCTAGAGGCGTTTAAAATTTTTAAATGTGATTTTTACCCACTAACTCGGTTTTTTTAAATGGGAATTTAATCGTTCACCAACATTTTTAAATACCTCATTTTCATACGAATCTAATGATACCAAAATTTTGAAAATCCGCTCAGAAATATTTGAGATTTCAGCCAAAATACAATGCAACCAAGCTTTTAGAAACATGCGGCTAATAGATAATAGATTAGTGGGCTTTGGAAACTAAAATGGCACATTTCTGTGTAAATCTGGTAACCTAATAACATTGGAAATATCATAGTAGCCATTGAATGTAATAAAACAATATCAGCTGTCAGACAGACTCGTGTAGTTATAGGCAATCTTGAGCTATCAAACATTTAATAATTGTGTTCGCAAAGAACGTTACAATTAAGTTTAGCATAGGCATGTGGAGGTAAACACAATTACATCCACAAGGACATTTGCAATAGAATGCGACATCAGTTCGGTTTTCAGAGTTTTATTTAAATGAACATAAATATCGGGCCTATAAATAAATAAAAATCAATTCCGTTTGAACAATTAAACTTTAATTAGGTAACAGTAGGTATCTTTAAGATAATTAATATAATTAAACCATAAATTGACATTTATAGATATTGTTCAAAATGTCCACCATTTTTTTCTATACACAATTCGGCTCTGCGTACAGTTGCTTGAATGGCTCTACGCAATTCAGCCGGCGTTATTTCATTAAGAGCCCGTACAACTTTATTTTGCAGCTCTTCACGGGTATTTGAAGAAGTTTTATAAACTTTATTTTTGAGAGTGCCCCATACATAATAGTCGAGGGGTGTTAAGTCAGGTGACCTAGGAGGCCACCTGATATGACCTTGATTTGCGATAAGGCGTTCACCATGCAAGTTGTTTAAATATTCCATCACTATTATCAGGCTGGATTCGTTGGACAGTCATATGACTTACTCTCTCCATTCTTTCAATTCTTCTAGTACTTGATTTAGGATTCTCCTCGACCGTCTGAAAGAGTCGTTCCTCAAGTTGTAGCCCTTACATTTCGAGGTCTTCCGCTAGAGGTGCAAGGCACTAACGAGCTGGTTTCACGTAAGCGCGCATGAATTTTCGAAAGTCTTCCTATTTGGAATGCTCCGAGCTGGAAAACGGTCAACATACTCACTCACAACTAACACAGTATTCCCATTGGCAAGGCCATACATAAAATGCATATCTGCTAATTCTTGAAATGAGTGGTCTGTTTTAAACAGATTTTAACTAAAGTACAACCGTTTAAGGAAAGCTAAATGTCTTAACTGAAAATGACGTTTTGTCCGACAACATCTGAAAACCATTTTCGGTGTCTGAGTGAAAGCATACTTGACACAATGTTCTTGTTATTTTCATTTTCCTATGTTAGCAGTGGGAGAAAATGATATATACAAAAGTTTTAATTACGGGAAAATGACAAGAAATACTAATAAAACGCAAGAGGGTAATTTTGTTTAAAATAAAAAGTGGATCTTAAAAAAAATGTTAAAAATATGTTTCTACCAGTGGCGTACCACAATTTTCTTACAATGTATGCGCGCGCCACTGAGTAACTTACGAAATCAATATTTATATTTTCCTGTCATTAGGGCACTATCAGATTAAGCTATGGCGAAAATTTCGTTCCATTATCTTCTAATGTTCCAAAGTTATTAGAGAGAAACTACATTTTTTGAAATTTTTTAGCGCCCTGTAGCTTGGAGACGAAAACCCGTAGAGCATAACTTTATTTGAAAAAAATCTATTTTTTTTACTAAAGAATACACCGCTTCATTTATTCCCAACCTTTACGTTACACCCTGTATACAATATACATCTGGATGTATTTTGTGTGGAATAACAGACACTAATTAATGATAAACAATTTATGATGGAAAACTCATTATATTGTACTGAGAATATAACATAAGTAACAGAAACAGACGCAGACGCGTGATAAATATATTTCAATCGCTAGTATAGGAGCAGCTTAAAGTCTAATTGTTGGTTAATCATAATAAATAAACAAATACTAGTTACAGATAAGACGTAATCTGAGAGAGTTGCTCACATTGCAGTGGGAGCGTTTTTGTTTTTATATCATTTCTATCAGTAAAGTGGTGAAAGCCAGTGAGTTTTACCATGGTCAAAACAAGTGTTGATTTACCTGATATTGAGGTGAGATTTAAATACTTTCTGCAGTGTACCTATGTAGTAGAAAATGTACATAGACAATATATAAACAAAACACTCTAGTCCGTATTTTATATAGCTATTTAATTAAATACAAATATACTACGTGCAATTTTCCTCTTTGTTAGTATGTTGATAATAAAAATACCTATCTCCACATTCTATAAAGGAGTAAATAAGGATGACATCTGTTACAGTTGAATCTGAATTGCACGAGGACAACCACATTAATAACAGTAACATAATTGCGTAAATATTGCGTTGCGACTTTTCCCTTATACAAGGTGTTTCGTCAGTGGCGTAACAAAAACAGAGTGGGCCCCCCCGCAAACGTTCTCAGGGGCCCCTCTCTATAACGAGTGGAAAATGATAATTCTTATCTTCATTACTATTTAGTTCAGGTTTATGAAATTTTGAATTAGTTAATCGTGTGATAATTTAAATAGGGTTAAACCCACCCTAGGTGTATTAAGTACATAATAAAACGGCAAACAATTCGAATTTATTGCATAATCTTAGGTAGACATAACATACAGGTAGTTATTAAGTCATTATAAGTAATATTCCAGCAAACATAATCAAAACCAAAATTTTAAAACAGTACAATATTGCTTACAATGTATGGTAGTAGCGAAGGTAGAAATGATCGAGCCTCATAGAATCCAAAAGACAGAAAACAGTAAAACACTCAACAAGTCAGCACAAACATTATGTCACAAAATACTATATGGTAAAGTATTACAAAAAAACGACCAGATCGTCGAGAGGTTTCTTTTGCAAAATCGTTTATAATTTCGTCGATATTTAATGTTACAACAAACTCGTGTTCGATATTGATTAAGGATAAATCCGAAAGGCGTTGTTGTCCCATGGTGTTACGTAAATAGGTTTTTACTATTTTCAGTTTCAAAAAAGATCGTTTTGCTGATGCCACACTAACTGGTAAAGTCAGAAATAACATCACTGCACTAGGTACATCTGGAAAATTTGAAGAAACGCACTGATTTTTTATTAATAAATGATCCGCAAGTTCATACACGGTTTTTAATTTTGAAACACTGTCTCCAAGTCCCTTTCTGAGGCTTAAAATTTGGTTAGTAAAGTCAATGAACAAGTCTTTATGGTATATCGTTTGTAAATTGAGCGCTTTCACATACAATTCTTCTGCACGTAACGAAGTTAATTTCTCAGGGTATAAAAAAATAAAATTATTTTGTAGGGCATTGATACTCTCAAACCTTAGTTTCAACTGATTGGCAAGAATATCTAATGTACAGAAAAAAATTTCCACTTTAAACAGTTGTTCGGCATCGCTTAATCTCTTTCTTATTTTCAAAAACAGGCTTAATATTGAAGGAATTCGCCAAAATAACTGATTTTTCTCTAATATCTGCAAAGTTTGTTCTCATATTGCGAATTTTTGTTAAAGTTACATTGAGTTGAGTGGTCGCGTAATCAAGACCAATATCTGCTTTTTGCAACAATTTCGATATCAGATCAATGTTTTTCAAAATTTCAGTTTGAAATACTAGCAAAATATTAAAATCAAAGAGTTCCATTTTTTTCTTAATTGCTAGTGCTTCATCTCTTTCAAGTATTTTTTGTCTGGTCAGTATTATGGTAGACAGAACCTTTAGTATAGACACAAAATTGTACCTGATTGCAGATACCGACTGCCAACGAGATGACCATCTTGTTGTACATAACGTTTTAAGAGTAAATTTTATATTCTCATTTCTGGCTACTCTTAAATCGTTCCATCTTTTTATGTTATGTCCAAAGAAAACATAAATTTTTTGACAAATATCATAAAAGTCTTTTAACATAGGAACATTTTAACAAGCATCATTCAACACCAAATTTAAGTTATGCGTAGAACAATGAACATAATTTGCAGTCGGTTCCTTTAGTTTAATTAAAGCTTGTAATCCATTGTATACTCCGCTCATATTTGAAGCTCCATCGTATCCTTGGCCGCGGCACTTAGCAAGGTTCAGGCCCATTTCCTCTAAAATTGTGACAAATTCATGTTCCAGTCCCTTAGAAGTTTTTTTTAAATTTCCTCATCTCGTTCTTTAATTCTCTTTCGCTTTTGAGTACCACTTAAGTATTTCGTTTTTTTATCCATTATCACTTATTCAAATTAAATTACAAACTGTGAAAGCGTTCGCGAAATATGCAGTAATATAGGTCTACTCACGTCAGCACGTCACCCAAGAGACTAAAAGTGCAACTGGCAATCCGCTATTTGTACTGAAGGCATTCCGAAAAGGAGGCATCTTTTTAATAAATAATTTACGATGTTTTTGCTGTGAATAACGCGTTGCGCTTATCGCGGCAATTGTACCATCAAAGATTCAAAGATCAAAGGCGAGATAAAGCTCCGAAATGGGCTTGTCGGGCTGTCGGCTTGTGTTTCTGCGCCATAAACCGACAATATGTTTTGTTCTTTTGTTTTTTTAATTCTTATCAGCAAGCCGAAATTCTTTTACGTTGTTGTGTCTACTACCCACAGGTTTTTAAGTTTTTATTAATCAAAATGTAATAATTCAATAATTATAAAAATAGCATTATTTATGAATTTAATTCATTGAATTATGAAATGAAATACATATCTGTGAAAAGCAAAGCTGGCCGCAGAATTTTAAATGGGAGTCGGCCGTCCGTCTATGTGGGCCCCCCCAGCTGGCCGGGCCCCCCCGCGTTGCGGGGTCTGCGGGGGTGTTTGTTACGCCCCTGTGTTTCGTGAGTACAGTACCCTGAGACGATTTCCGTAGTGCCCTTTGTTTTTGATATACAGCTTGTTTTATATTTTTTTACAAAATTTCGATCATATTTTGTTGATTGGCTTCACCAAATCGAACCAAATTTAGTAGGCATGTTTCACTAATAGCGTTTTCACAATAGGGTATTTTCATTAATCTGAGATGAAAGTGGAAATGCTTATATTTGAGAAATGCATATTTTTTTAAATATTTTTGGCACAGAAAAAAATATGTTATATAAAACTATAAAATTATAATTTTAATTAGAAGTTTCAATTTTTCATAATGACGTCACTAAGCGAAAACTAGGTAAATCACCAAAAAACTATTGGCAACACTGACACCACACTGTTAATCTGGTGACAGTGGTGTGACTCATTAATTTTCAATATTTTGTTTGTTTAGCTATTTGTTTGAAAACATTCTATACAAGCATACAAATATGGAAACTAATTACGTAGAAGGTAGATCAAACATCGTTTTTAATGAAATTTTACACTCATTCACAGGTCGATATTAGGTGCTACACAAAACTGAACATCTGTTTATGAAACAAACAAAAATTAAGGTTATAGTTACCTACCTGAAATGTCAAATCACAAATCACCAACTTGAAACTCCCTAGAAATAAGTACATTTGGCGCTCTATTTGAATTATCGCTTAATGACGTCATGAAAGTTTAATTAATTTTTTTCCGGCTTAAATAAAAAAATAAAAAAGAAAGAAAAAACACGTATTCCTTATTTTTATTTCTAGTTTTCAATTTTCAAATTAAAAAAATATGGGAAAATACCCCATTCAGTATCGCAAACGAAAAAAATATCAGGAATGGGCTCAATTTTTTTTTTGGCATTTGCCTAAAACTACTTACTCAATACTTTTCAACTATTTATTGTAATGAAACATATGATATATCAGTTTTTTATTATAAGAGGTGTGTTGATATTAACTCCGTCAATCTTACTGTAGTGGATGTTTTCAATGGTATTTCATCCTTGTTACCCAAACTATCCTTTGGACCGGACGGTATCCCCCCATTTTTATTGAAAGCCTGCGTTTGCACCATTCACCTTTTATTTGAACTATCTTTAAGGTCTAGTACCTTTCCCAATTACTGGAAAAATATTTACATTGTTCCTATTTTTAAATCGGGTAATAATGAAGACATCCAAAATTACACAGCTATTTGTACTCAATCAGCTTTACCCAAATTGCTTGATAAAGTACTTACCGCTCAACTGTCGGCAGCATGTAGTCGAGTAATCCTAGAATAACAGCATGGCTCTTGTACTGGGCGTTCGAGTTCCACCAACCTACTAACCTATCAAAACCAAGCTCCGCGCATTAGGCTTCGGTGAAATAGTGATAAATTGGATCAATAGCTATCTATCTAACCGACAAAAATGTGTTTGAATAAACAACTATTTGTCACATGAATTTACAGTACAATCCGGTGTACCCCAGGGTTCTCACTGTGGGCCACCTTTCTTTAACTTATTTGTTAACGATATTGATCAGTTTATTGCTAATTCCAACTATTTAATGTTTGCAGATGACTTAAAAATCTTTCGTGTCGTAAAAAACGACATTGATGCCTTGATTTTACAAAATGATATTGACGGTTTGTTTACATGGTCTTCCATTAATAGTTTGGATTTAAATGTTTCACAATTACACTTTATAAATCCTGCTTACCTCAGCATCACGCAAAAATAAATTAGTTGTACGTTCGAAATTTTTGTCGGACTGAGCGGTTTTCGGCCCTGTGCAGTTTTCCGCCCTGTGTATCTCTTCGTGGTACTTTCGAAAAATTTGTCGGGCGGAGCGGTTTCAAAGTCAATGTTTTGGTACTTTCGAACGGAGCCCAAAGGCGATTGACCGTCGTCGGCGTCGTCCTCGAGATGAAAAATTTGTCTGTCATTTTTTAGGACATTTTTAGTGAAATAATTTTTTATGCAGATTTCGAAGAATGGCGATGCCAAATGTGGTTATCGGTCTTTTACAACAATATACTATATATTTTACAAAATTCTGTAAAGTTATAATGTTTCAAAGTCGATTTTTTCATGGGAATTTCGGTCATAATTTAATTCCCTAATCATTTGGATATTTATTAAAATGGGTTCAATAACAGCATCAATAACAGCATCAACAGCCCAGTTAACAGAATTCAGAAAAATTGTAATACATATTGTGACAGCAGTGATTTATTAAATTTAACATTAAATAAGTTTAGGAGTTCCCTATAACTTCATTTCCGAATTAATTTTATGAATTGATATGTATTATTCTTATTTGTTTTTATTGTGTTGTATATTGTACTGTATGTTATTGATGTCAGGTTTCCCTCGTTTATTGTATCCTGTTAGGTTTTTGCTCTTTAATTATTGTAATGTGTTCTACTGTTTTAGTCATCCTTACTTATGTACAATTTAGCATTCAAATGGAGTATTCCGTAAATAAATAAATAAATAAAACTATCACCCTGTATATGGATTTTGGCAATTTTTAATACCAAATTTGAAAATACTCTAATAACGTGTATTAAAATCAGGCAATTAGTTATTTTTTTTGGGTACACTTTTAACATTTCGAATGCAGTGAACAAAAATAATACAAAACAAGCTAACCATTATACTATTCGCTGACTTTCTGCACCTTTCATATAATTGTTGCACATTCTATAGGATACTCTTCGCAGTTCTTTTGCAAATAATATTAGTTTTAATCAATTTTTGTTTAATTAGCTACAAAACAAAAAATATTTTCTTTAAATTTAAATGATTAATAACTTTTTTAATTATTGATCGATAAATTCAAAAACAATAGGGTTCTTCCTCTAGATAACATTAATTTACTGTCCAAATTTCAATATTATAAAAAAATACATCAATTTTCTTTTTCAGAATATTCTTTCCCTGAACCCTCGAGTTCGAACACACTCCAGTTTAGTGCCGTCCAGTATAACAAAGAAGAATAAGGCTCACTGGAAAAGAAATGTCGATAAAAAATGCCAAGTAAGTCTAAATTATGTATAGTTTCTGATAATTTAAGAAACAATCATTGAAATTATCACTTAACTAGGATCAAAGGTGATGGATATACTTTAACATAGCTACTTTTAAAAATAAATGTTCAAAATATTGTCTATTAACTTGATAGCATTTATGAAGTGCTTCTTTGACATTTTGAAGAATTTCTGGTGAAATCAGACAGATTTAAATAACCTCAAAGGAAGAAATTCAAGGTGTTAAATCAGGTCACCTAGGTGGTCACTCAATTGGGTGGAGAGCCGGCTGCACAGATTTTCTATGAATAAGATACATAAAGAACTTTGTGTAAGTGAGTAAGTACTAACACAGACATACAGGGAGCCACTTTTCATATAAGCAAATTTTGCCTTCTGAAAATTATAATGGAAATTAAAATTCCGCCTGGAGGGATCAATTAGGAATTTGGCTCTGAGTATTTAAAAAAAATGAGCTAGTTTGGTCATAAAGTGCCTTCAGAAAGTTAATTTATCTGCAAAAGTTTGGCTTGGTCCCACCGTGGGCTGCCCAGGGCGCCAGAATTGTAGGGGTGGCATTTTCGGCGCGAAGTGGCACGAATATTTTAAGAATCGCAAATTGGTGGGCGACAAAATGCCACCATGTTGTCTCGAATTCTCCTCCCCCTCCCTCAAAAATTTTCAGAGAGAAGTATTTATTTTAAAAAGTGACTATTTACGAAATCTAATTCTAACCTAATCGCCGGAAAGGCTGTGGTAACACTATTTTGCCCGGGGCACCAGAATTATAAGGGCGGCATTTTCGGCGAATATCTTAAGAATCATAGGGAGGGGGGCGACAAAATGCCATTTCGCCCAGGGCGGCAAAAGAGCTAGAGCAGCCCCTGCGTATGTTTAATATATTTTCAATTTTAAGAAATTCAGTTAGGTTCAACGATTAATAAGGGTTAACAAACTAATACACTAATAAACGAATACTACCAATTAGAACTTATCCTTTTCGTCCGTGTATATGTATTCCCTCACTTCACTTTCTATAAACAGTTCCAGTTCTAGTTTTATTACTTTTAAGTCAAAACACATCTGTATGTCTATATTGCTTTATAAACATTTGTCGGTCACTTGTCACTAAACAACAATTAAATATCCAGCCTTCTTTACCAATGACCGTCCACTTAATAGAGTCCCAGGTATAAATATATGGATCGGTCTGTCTCCGTAGACGACGGCCCAGTTAAGCACGGCACTAGGCACGTGTTTAATTTATTTTTGGTACTATTAACAAACACTTTACCAGTAATTCTCGCGATTATTAATCCGGTATGTACTTTGTTCTTCTATTATGACACATCACTTTACGCAAATTTTTTTTCATTTCCCAATGACTTTAATATTATCGAGTTTAATGGAGTTTTAACCGATTCTTTTTGCGTTTTCTTCGGGAGCGTCCCACGGCACATCCACCCTCGACGCCAGTGATTTCAAACCGCCTACTACAGATATCATCATTGAAATGAACAACTCTTATACTTACTAGAAGTAACATAATGCATAAAATCAAATATGTAATTACATTATGTAAAATAAGTGTCTATCTGTGGATAGAGACAGCAGCGCTCCCCGGCGCACTTATGATTTTCTCTCGAATAATAATTATATTTGTAGTAAAACAAATAATGTACCTACCTATCTAACTAAAGATTATTAATAATCCATGGTCAATACAATTACAGAAAAAGAAATAGCCAGTGTTTCTCGCCAGTGTTCCTTTTTAAAGGTTTATTTCTTGCATCGGGAGTTTTTAAAATTTTTAATTTAACTTCTTAATGTTCAATTATAGTCCAGTTGATAAAGTAAAAAATACACCAGAAGCTTGCAAAAAAACTTTATCTGAGGCTTTTCTTCAGTAACTGTTAGTGGTAAGATTAAACATTATAAAACCACAAAAATCAGTTCTGGGGGATGCCGCGCAACCCCCTGAAAAAAACACCCATTCGGTGAGAAAAGCATTATTTTACTGATAACTCGTTAACCGTTGAAGATATATTCATTATAAAAAAAAATCTTGACTAATTGCCTAAAAAAAGTTCTCTTGTAATGTTCTTGCATGTGGCATGGTTTTCGAGAAAATCGATATTGACAAAAACCGCAAAATTTGTATTTTTAATGCGCGCGAATTTTCGTTTATTTGAAATTTTTTGCGCGCGGCCTATAGAAAAAATTGAATTGCTCGAAAACCAAACAAGCTAGGAAGAAAAATCAAAATGGGTTTTAAAGGGGTTATAGAATACTCTCTTGTGTTTCCATTTTTGATGGCAATTTTTTTATGTCTTCAAAGGTTAACAAGTTATCAGTAAAATGAGGCTTTTCACCGAAGGGGTGTTTTTTTGAGGGAGGTTGCACGGCACCCTCGGAACTGATTTTTGTGGTTTTGTGATGTATAATCCCTCCACTAACAGTTACTGAAGGAAAATCTCAGATAACATTTTTTGTTATGGATATCTTTATAATTATTGGACTATTAAGAATTTGTCCAACATACATAATATTACTTTATTTAATATATTATGCATGTTTTGTTTAGGGATGTGCTCCTCTGGACAACAATTTCTCTGATGTCAAGCCAACAACTTTGAGTGAAAGAGCAGCATTAAGGGAAGCAGCGAGATGTCTTAAATGTGCAGACGCGCCTTGTCAGAAGTCATGTCCCACCCAGCTAGACATAAAGTCATTTATTACAAGCATTGCTAATAAGGTATTTATTGTACTTTTAAATAATTCGCATAAATATTTAGGCACCTAAAATAAGTCAACTCGTGAATTTAATTAATAAACATACTTTTCTACAGCGATGGTGATTATACGTCTCGGTTTTTGCAAATATACGAATACGAGAAGTAGTTAAAAGTACATTTTTAAAACCGTAGGCATAATAATCGATTTATGAATGTTTGAGGGGGGGGGTTACATTGTGATGGGACTTACAGAGACTATTCCTTGTTGAGAAGGTGTCAACATTCTTTTTTGAAAAGCACCAGTTTTAGCCCATTTTTGGCCAAAAGTCCAATTTTTTGCCAAAAGATGGCCAAAAATCTGAAAAATGGGAAAGCAGAAAATGTTGGCATGTGGTTTTCCAGCAATGAACATTGACAACGAAAATTTTCCGCATGGTCAGAAAGTGTATTACTACGTTCCAATTTTGGCCATAATTGATGTCGCCAGTGCTGCCAATTGCGCGGAGAAAAAATGATGGCATGTATCGAATGTTAATCGCCAAGATACCCTCTTCAACAGGGATGTTGATTGATTGATTGATTTGCCAGCGTAAGGTGGGCATTGCTGCCAATTCCGGTGCATGGAGATTTGTTCCACCACGCAGCCCGATCGCCCATCGATCATCCCACCGTGTGCCGGAACAAACCCCCGGTGCTTTTTTATACCGCCGGACCAGCTGCAAACGCTGGATTGGACATTGGACATGCTTGTTGTCAGCAGCGAGAGCCGCATGACGCATGGGGTAGGAGTATAGGATGGAGCGTGTAGGTGTTTGTGAGATGTTTCTTCTTGTTTTCCTTCTGTCTTCATCGGATGGAAAGTGTAGGCGTTTGTGAGATGCTTCTTTTAGGTTTTCGTGCTTCTTTTTACTTTCAGGTTTTTGTGATATGCTTCTTCTTAGTTTCTGTCTGTGATCATCTTCTCTCCTATTCTACTTCTGAGTTTTCTGTTTCTTCTGTTTCTGAGTCTGGCAGTGTGTATATCCTTGATATTTCTTTATTGTATTCCATTTTTTGTTGTGTCAGCTTTTCCCAGTGTGTATAATCCTTTCCTAGCTTATTCATAATCCTCTCGATTGTTGTTATCCATGTGTAGCATGGCCTCCCTATTTTCAGTTTGTTGCTGTTCATTCGCAGCGCTTTCTTTAGTAGGTGTGTCGAGTCCCGTCTTTGGACGTGTCCCCAGTATTTCATTGCGTATGATTCTATTCTTTTGATTATTGTTCTTCCCTCTAGTAATGTTGACGTTTTCTGTCGTTTTTGTGGTTTTCCTGTTTTTGCTAGCAGTTGGATAATGTCCCTTTCAGCTCTTCTCAGGCTTCTTCTGTTGGCCTTTGTCGTTGCTGCGTTTTTGACTCCATATATCATCGTAGGCATTATGATGGTCGTGTATATCTTTTTGGTTAGGCACCATGGTGGTTTGTTGTCCTCAATGAAGGGTAGTAGAGCTCTTGTGACTCTGTAGGCTGTTTTGATTCTTTCCCTTACTGTTTCCCTTCTTTTTAGTTGATTCGTTAGGTATCTTCCTAGGTATTTCATTCTATTCGTGGTTCTCAGGGTGTAGTCTCCTATTTTGTATTCTTCCCCACTTGTTGGACATTTTTGTCAATGGGTCTCGGGCCATTATTAGGCTCTTCTTGAAGTTTATTTTCATTCCAGAGGAATCCAGATGTGGTGTCATGTTTCTTAGAAATTTAACGATGTTTTGTTCTTCCTCGGTGATGATGAGTATATCGTCGGCGTATGCAAGTACGATGGGGGGCTTTATCGTTCCATCGTTTCCATTGAAATTCTGATTCTCCTTTATTATGCTTTCTATCACTTGGTCCAGGACTGTGGTGAATAGTCGGGGGGATAGGGGACATCCTTGTTTGACTCCTATATTCTTCATTTTTGATTCCGTCGTCTGTCCACACCATTGTATTGCAGTGTTTTCATGTAGGCATGCTTTTATTATTCTGTTTATTAAGTAGTGCGGTACTCTCCTGTTGAGCAAAGTGTTGACTATAGCCTCATGCCTTATGGTATCAAATGCCTTTTGGAGGTCAATTGAGACTATATATAGTTTTGTTCCTCCTTTCCACTTTTCTTCCAGGATCCGTCTGGTGGTGTACATATGGTCGTCTGTTGATCTACCCTTGATAAATGCCGTTTGATAACCTGGTAGTTAGCCGATGTATTTTTCCATTTCTCTGAGGAGGAATTGTGCGTAGTATTTGTACCCTACACTGCAGAGTGTTATTCTCCTGTAATCGTCCACGTTTTGTGGTGATTTGGTTTTAGGGAGCGGTATCTGTATGGTTGTGTTCCACTCCTCAGGCAGGGGTGTGGTTTCCGTCCATGCGTTGGTGATGATTTTTAGGGTTAGCTGTTTTATGTTGTCCGGTCCATAGTATACTAGTTCGTTATTTATTTTATCTATTCCCGGGGCCGTGTTTCTTTTAGCTGTGGCCATTATTTCTAGTAGTTCGTCTTTTGACAGTGGCCAGTGGTCCATTTCTTGTATTGGTTCTATTTGACTTCTCTCCGCGTTTCCTTCTTCTAGTTTCCTGACCCAATGCTGCAGTGGTATGTATTTTCTTGGCTGCGTATTGTTGTTTCTCCTGTATGTTTTAAGGTGTCTTAAAGTTTGGTTTAATCCCTGTCCTGCTGGAGTGGATTCTATGTTTTCGAAGAATTCCCTGCATTTTCTCTGTTCATGCCTCCTCTCTGCGTCTCTTTTTTCTTTCCCCGCTTCTATTATCTTTTTGTCTATGTTTGGTGTATATTGTTTTCCTGTGGCCTTTATTTTCTTTAGTTTTTCGTAATTTCTTTTCATGTCTTTTCTTTCCTCTTTAAACATCACAAAATGGTTAAAAATAGTCTTATAATAATATCTACAAAGTTTTACGAACATCATCAAATCCGTTCTATGGGAGAACCCCTAAAGAAATATGAATATTCATTTGAATGCGCGAAACGCTCCTTGATTGTTGTGACGTCATGTTGCTCATAGTTAAACGCGCGCGAATATAGTGGCTAGGCTTTCATGCAGGTTTCATATGAGAATTAGGGATAGCAACAAAACGTAATATATTGATATATGAATCATTTGATACATCACAAGACTCAAATAAATATATTCGATATATCATCCTTACAGTACAATATTTATCTCGATTCAAATTTCGAAGAACGGGAGGGGGGGAGGTAATATGTAAGTTGACCCTCTTCGGTATATTTAGAAAAATATCGATATTTCAACCCGATATATTGCAACAAGAAAACGATATGAATATATTCATGGTTTAGGATTAATATATCGGTATTTATTGCAACAAAACGGGCGGGTGGATGTCTGACATTTGCTAAAACATAACAACAATACCATCTCCTGGACCATAATGGTCGAAACTCGGTATTTCGGAAAGCTGTTGACTTGCTCTACAAATTTGATTGAAGGACCAAGGGCCTGCTGTGGGCGCGTTAGGTTATAAAATGTTATTAAAAATTTTAAAAATGTGCGAAACGGCCGAAAATGGTCATACATCATTCTTGGGGACCTACAAACCAAGGAAAACCAATTTTCTCCCAATTTAGTTGATCTGGAGATTTTTGGCAGAATTTCAAAGTACCTATCGTAAAAAAATAAAATAAATAGACAAAGAAATTGGAATATTAGAGAGAAACTTGGTAGAATGGCTAAGTGGATGCCCAAGTACGTGGAAAAAACAATATTGGGTTTCTAAGATCACCCATATTGTTATAATGATTTTTTTAAATGAACGGAATGAAAATTTCGCCACCAGTCTGCAATTTGGTAGAAAATTATGCCACTGTCTCCGGGAAGACCACCAAGTCATAGGAGAAGTGTTTTCTCACAAATTTGTTGAGCCTAGCGAAAAACCTGCCCATTTCAAATTCAGAAATTAACAGATTTTTTCGCAAATTTCTTTGTCGAAAAATTTTGGACAAGTTCTATTGTGTTCCTTGAAAATAAAAATAACAACTTTTTCTTACGCATTTTCTGTGAAATGCATATTTTTGACACGAAAAATGGCAATCAGTACACGATTTTTTAAGGTAACTTGCGGCACGGCTCGCTCTTCAAGAATGAATGTTAGTTTCTTGTCACTTATTCTCGGTTTTTTCGTGCTGTCATATCGACAATTTTCATTTATGATCAGGATCAAACGGAGGGTTCGATTGCTGTGCTGCGTATGTGTATGTACAGGGTGAGGCAGAAAGGATGGGTGTTTTTGGGACGGGTGGTATACGCGAACGGAGAGGAGTAAAGAGTTGTGGATAATGACGTTAGACTCGGAAGATATGCCATTTGTTAGTCGCAATGGTTATCTGGACGAGAGAATATTGTGCGTTCACAGTCGAGGAGTATTTGAAATCGGGCGAATCTGTGATTGTTTTGTTGTGCAATGGCGTTTCCGCCGACATTTCAATATCCGTCAGCATGATACGATCTCAAAACGTGACACAATCGTCAAATGGGTTAAAAATTTCAGAGTACGGCAAGAGGTCTTTCACAGCCCAGAGCATTCTGCATGAAAACAAGCCTCAGCGCTCAGAGTTCTATCACTGATGCAGTCGTTCTGAAATTCTGAACTCATCTGACGATTGTGTCACGTCTTGGGACCGGATCATGGGGATGGATATTAAAATGTTGGCGGAAACGCCGTTGCACAGCAAAACAATCACAGATTCGCCCCATTGTGATTAACAAATGGCATATCTACCCGAGTCTAACGACATTATCCGCAACGCTCTACTCCTCTCCATTCGCGTGTATCACCCGTCCCAAAAACACTAATCCTTTCTGCCGCACCCTGTATGTAGTCAGGTCCGGTCCAATGAAATTTCTCGCCCCAAACTAGTTCTGAGTTTTGCACCTATATGTTCAAAATTGTGAAAATTATGTATGTTTTCTCATGTAAATCATATAAATTTTAGAAAGCCGTCCTCCATCTCTTAAAATTTCACTAAGGGTATTTATTGCATTGTTCTTGCAAAATAGCAAAATTACCTGAAATCTTTTGCATATCATACAGAAAATACCATTTATCACTGAGTCTCAAGCTGCGTAAATCGTTCAGTAATACAACTTATAGATGTATCTACCAAAGGATCAAATACTGCTGTTTTATAGCGATGTTTCGGTATTAGAAGAGTTTCATGTTCGTGTCCGTACAGAAAAAGTCTTTTCTCTTGTCTAGACCGTAACTCTATTTCTAATTATTCACAAACATTTCAAGCTTTTAAAACAGTTTATGTGTATCCCGATTCCCGGTAGCGAATAAGGAACTCCTTGCACTTTTCAAAGTAAGTAACGGCTGTTGGTGAGTCCATATATCTACTGTTTGCATATTCTTACTAACCAAATTAATTTGAAAAAGTACGTCAAGCCGCACTATTAAGGTTATTAAGGTAGGCGGGCAGGGGTGGACTCATTTAAAGTACGTGGTTTTGTTTATAATTTTAAGTTTAATTATTCGAATCTACAATCGATTTGCGGTTAGTTAGTTGGCTTTTGCGTTTTGGAGCTCCCAGGATCCAGCGCCCCAGGCGACCGCCTGGCTCACCTACCCATCTGGCCGGCCCTGTTTATAGTTGTACATACTTATCAAAACTGACTTTTTCGAGTTAAGAAATCGTATGTCAGTTGTTATGCTGTTTTCAAAGGAGATTCACAGTCAATCCTGAATTTTATTTGAACAGTTCTTAGGAAAAATGTTGGAAATTATAATCAGTATTCTGTTGGTTTCTCCTAATCAACAGTAGTGCACAAGACTACAGCTTTCCGAAAAACCGAGTATCGACCATTACAGAAACTCAAGGGTCAATTGCATTCATCTCTCTCGCTACTGGTTTTGTATTGTCATGAAAACGTTACATCAAGATTTTAGAAGTGTCACCTAGTATCTGGCGTGAACTTCTAGACGCTATTTACGCCAAGAGAGTATAATCATGGACTAGCGTACCCACGCTAGTCCATGATTATCCTGCTACGCCCTTTGTAAAAGTTATAACTCAACAACGTCCGAGAAAGATATTGTCACGTGTTTCAACCCCTAGGAAATCGCCCTTTAATGTCCGTGGATTAAAAAAATTATAACAAGAGATAAACACTAACACACATTATTGAACAACTTACTGAAAACTTCACAATACTTTTATTAACTAAAATACACGTTTACTGATTAAAATAACCTTTGACAATGTTTATTACTTAATATTTTCACTCCACTGTTCACTTTGCATTACTTCTGAATTATCTAACCTAGCTTCATTTTCGAATCTTTCTTCCTGCGTGTTTACAACAGCTTATATACCCTACAAATTGCCCCCTACAACCATCTAGCAAAGTCCATAACGTTCCCGTGTGACAATCCAGAACATTGTAGAAATCTCGATCCTCTTCTATAAGCCTCCAAAAAACATGCTAGTAGTGTCTCAGAGATGGCGCACACTACAGACTTTGATGGTACTTCAGCTACCTATCATCATTGCTATCACTCATGAGCTATCAGCTTCCTCCAGGGGGGGTAAACTCGTAACAATATTTTATAATATTCTATTAAAAACTTATATAAGTGCGTGTTATTGGGTTAAACTACCTACTAGGTCCTTAGTATCAACCTTAAGTATTGATAATTCTGAATTGTTGATGAATGTTTTTAATTTTCATAGAATTATTATGGAGCTGCAAAGGCAATTTTCTCTGACAACCCACTAGGAATTACGTGCGGTATGGTGTGCCCTACAAGTGATCTATGTGTAGGTGGATGCAATTTACAAGCTTCCGAAGAAGGCCCTATAAATATTGGTGGATTGCAGCAATTTGCTACCGAGGTAATTATGTAAATACACTCACCGGAAAAGAGTCATGACACATGGGACTGATGGTCGGTGCTGATGATCAGTACTGACGGTACGCCACTCAAAACGAATGGCTTTCATAAGCAAAGTATAATACAGTTTTCAAAATGTATCTGAAGCGGACGGAGCAACGCGCAGTTGCCGCTTTGTGCATTAAACGGTTAATAGTAGTATAGCAATGGGGATTCGGGAACAAAATCGCGCGTTATTTCTTATGGAGGTTCATTCTGCACATTCTTTACCACTTTTAGGCTCCACATGCAGGAAGACCCTATTAGGTTTTTAAACAGGTCGGTACAGTTTTTAAACAGATCTGTATGGTTTTCAAACAAGTCTGTATGGCTGCGGCCGCGACCATCCTACTTAACCTAACGAACATCATGTTGTACCTGTATACCTGTTTTAAAGCTGTTTAAACTTGTACAAACCTGTTTAAAATCGTACAGACCCGTTTACACATCCT
The DNA here is from genome assembly GCA_963583905.1 of Stenurella melanura. Classification (NCBI taxonomy): domain Eukaryota; kingdom Metazoa; phylum Arthropoda; class Insecta; order Coleoptera; family Cerambycidae; genus Stenurella; species Stenurella melanura. Next base: position 90,030,559 of record OY757309.1, read on the forward strand.
ATTTAAAAGCTGTACAAACCCTGTTTAGGATCTTACAGACCTGTTTAAAAACCATACAGATTGTTTAAAAACCGTACAGACCCGTTTAAAAGCTGTACAGACCTGTTTAGAATCATACAGACCCGTTTAAAAACTTAATAGGACCTTCCTGAATGTGGAGCCTAAAATTGGTAAAGAATGTGCAGATGCCTAAAAATTGGTAAAAAATGTGCAAAGTGAACCTCCATAAGAAATAACACACGATTTTGTTCCCAAACCCCCATTGCAATACTACTGTTGATAGATCGTAGAAATAAATAAAAAAAACAGAACAATGTAGGTGCATCCAGTATGTGAAAAAGGAATTCTCCAAGGTGCATTTACACTCTATTCAAATTTAAGGAATCTACGAACGGAAGTTTTTTTTAACTATTTCCGGATATCGATTAGAAAACATTTGATGAACTCATTTTTCTCATGGTTCGTGTACCAACTGACAACAATACAATACTGCTTGTCGTACGCGACTCTCCATCAGGATAGATGTGTTATGCCGCATATGTACACTAGCACTGACTGATGCGTAGTATAGGCTGTGCGCACTGACTGACGGTGCGCTGTACATGTCAAATGCCGCATAAACATAATGGCGCTCACGGATGATCAGGACCGACCATCAGTCTCATGTGTCACGGCTCGAAGACAATTCAAACGAATCACATTTTTTATGAAGTTTGAGGTTTGAAACTTAATTCATTTTGGACCTATTTTAATGAATATTTTAGCAAGTTCTGGATACGTTCGAGATCACCTGTTTTATAATTAGAAGTTCGAATTGAATAAAGAAATTCGATTTTTTTAGGAAAGTTTAATAATTTTGCAATCAAGAATTTGACAACTTTGCAGTAAAATATGTTAACTTGTGTTGAATTTTCGTTTTAGGTTTTTAGTAGAATGGGCGTAAGGCAAATAAGAGACCCAAAGACGAAAATTCCGAAAAATCCTAATGCCAAACTTGTACTTTTAGGAGCAGGGCCTGCCTCCCTATCTTGTGCAACCTTTTTAGGACGACTGGGTTACGATAACATAACTATTTATGAAAAACAGGACGTTCTGGGAGGTTTGAGGTATTTCTGTTCTTACATTTTTATCAGTGTTGAAAACTAGAGTAAATGAATGAATTCATATTTTTTACCCCGTATACGTACAGTTACGTATTTACATCACCTCGTAATCGCCTCCAAACCGTGAGTCCAGACGCAGATAACAGTAACACTTATATTATTACATTATTAACCACTTACAATAACTATTACAACACTAAGCACTATTTCTTACTTGATAATTCACTTATTTGGTCGCTTTCTTCTAGTTCACTTGGAATCAATTCTTATTTACACTCAGAACTAATCCAAAATTCAACTGAACTTCTCCCCGTCGCTGACCCAGTCAGAAAGCGATTCTCGATCTCGAATATTCCGAACTTCCCTAGAACAGCGCCATCTCTCTAATAAGTGATGAACTTCAGTACAGACTTTTAGTGAGCCTACAGTGTCGCGCCATCTCTTATACTATCCCAGAAATCCCTAGTTCTCGGCCCATCATTAAATTGAATAACAGTACGAACAAGGAAGTGATTATGAACTATTCAATGAAGAAATAGTAGCCATCAAGATCTTCACAATGAACTTCTACTTGATATAACGATTACTGTTAGTCTTATAATTATACATTATGAAATTGGTACTAGTAAGAGCAAAATGAGTTTTCTGAATTATAATAAACTGAAAATATTTCGCTTTCACTTTTCGCTTTTTTAGTGCCACTGAAATTCCTCAATACCGCCTTCCAATTTCAATGGTTAACTTCGAAATTGGCTTGGTTCAAGATTTAGGAGTCAAAATAGAAACTGGTCGATCACTTTCCGCCAGAGACTTAACAATCGAACATCTACTAGAGGAATCCAAAGCCATTTTCATTGGTATTGGTCTACCTCAGCCGAAAATTAATCCCCTTTTCAAGGGTTTAACTCCTGAGATGGGATTCTACACATCCAAGAGCTTTCTTCCTAATGTGTCAAAGGCTAGTAAGGACCCTGCCGACGGTGGGTGTCCTTGCAAACAAAACGCAGCTTTGCTCCCAAGACTGTACGGAAACGTTATAGTTCTAGGAGCTGGCGATACCGCCTTCGATTGTGCTACGTCGGCTTTGAGATGTGGAGCTAGAAAAGTGTTCGTGGTGTTTAGAAGAGGCTTTAGTAATATTCGGGCCGTTCCAGAAGAGGTAAAGTATAAATCATAATAAAACCAGATTTTTTTATTAAATTCAAAACAGCCGAATAATACCTATACAAGCTGATCCAGGATTATGAGAAAATTCAAAAGTGTATAGTTTACCTCAAATTAACAATACAAGTTGTCTATAATTTTTCTTTTACAATATTCCCACTAAACATGAAACATAACTAAAACATTAAAAAACATTTTTTTAAAGTTACTTTGTCAATGTTTTTTTGTAAGATTGTTTTCATGTAATTATAATTTTATTTTAATACATCCAAAAAACATTATTTATTAAAACAGCTATGTTACAAGAAATCAATATTATTTATGTGTTTAAAATATAACATGTATGCCATATTGTTCATAAACACTCCGATAATATTACTGGAATGTAACATAATGCAATATTATTCTATAACAGCTCCATAATGTTATTATGTAATATTTATAAAATTATATTAAAAACACTTGTCATTAACATTGTTGTTAAATTAAAATAACATTTATAGGTTATAATGATAAATGTTATTAAACCAACATTCATCTATAGTCACGTGATACGCCTAAATGCTATTTATTGGCCATTCTAGACCGAACGTAACGGACGCATCCGAGACGGCTAAACAAGAAGAAAAGGAGAATCGTCAGTCCGCGTCAGTCACACGCCATTTTGCCTCGAATTTGTTTGTAAAGATAGCATTATAATACCTAAATAGTTAATAGTGTTCAGTATGTCCGAAAACAAAAGAGTAAGCATATTTTGTGTTCGCGATGACGACTTTATATAATAGTTTAGTCAAAGATTATCTTTGGTTAGTGTTATTCAATACGTCCCAAAACAAAGGGTAAGTAAATAATTGTTTATTGTACATGTACTGGATAGTTATTTATTTATGCAACGAATGCGATACTTCTTTTCACAAGGGGGAATTTCCGATAATCCCAGTGAAAAAGGCTCATTAGGTACACTTATTAATATTAGATTTAAGAAAACATAATTTCATATATTCTGCTACAAAACTGTTGCCTTCATCCTAAGGATGTACTGTGCTGCACAGGGTTACTTTGTAATTAAGTTTCAGTAATATTTAACATTTTTTCGAAAGTTCGGTTTCCTTAAAAATCAAGCTTACATTGACAAATTACATTGAGAAGAGATGAAAAATACTTTGGTACTTACCTAGCTAACGGTTCACACTTATTGAAAATGTAAAAATGTGTTTTTATGTATATATTTGAAATTAATGAACTAATGTTATTTTAAATCCCTATTTTAGGAAGCAATTAATCTAGATCAAGCAACTCTTATATAAATTTCAACTCTTACTTGATCTTGGCAACTAAAGCTACGATACAGCGGATTTTAGAAGCAGTAAATGAAAGTGGTGAAACTACTATAAAAAGGACTTGTTGAAAGACGACAAAGTTCGATGAATTTCTGCTAGTAAAAGAACTAAAAACAGATAATAACATGGAGAATCGGTAAGTGAAACTAGGATATTTCTTTAATCATATCAAATAAATTTTGATTTTATATATATATATACATGGAACAATCATTTTAAGGTGGCCGTTCCTTAGAAAGAGACGTCTGATAGGGAAATATTTATGATTTTTGGCCATAACTTTTTTTTCTTAGTACGCATATTTAAAAAAAACTATAAAAGTACCTAAGTAGAACCATAACAAGACTATTACTATGAATTTTCATTCAATAATTTCAGCAGGAGCAGGTTGCAAAATAGCTAGATTTAAATTTAAAAATTATGCTAATCTTCCTATTTCGTAGTTTTAAATCGAGCTATTTTGCAAACCACCGAAATTATTGAGCGAAAATTCATAGTAATAGTCTTGTTATGGTTCTACTTAGGTACTCTTATAGTTTTTTTTAAATATACTTACTAAGAAAAAAAAGTTATGGGCAAAAATAATAAATATTTCCCTATCGGATGTCTCTTTCTAGGGAATGGCCACCTTAAGTTTTTATATTGGAAAATTGTCGGTCAAAATTATTTTTTCTTGATTTTCTGCTTTCCCATTAGTTCTACCCTGAAATTATAGTTATTACCAATATTGTAGGAAACAAAGGTTGCAAATTTTTTTTTCTATTAATATTTTGAAATTTACAACGACTACAAAGGTGAAAATATGTGCTTCACTATAGTTTTTTTTTCTTCATTGCTCCTGCGTATATTAATTAGTTCGGATCAACTGATAAATTGGCTATTAATATTTACTAAAACAAATTAAATAAAAGTTTTTTGATTGCAAGAATGGTATTCCACATTTTTTTAATATACAGTATTATTATTGCATGGTTTAATTTTAAATATTCAACCCCCCCCCCCTTCTCCCTTGTAACATTTATGGACCCCCCCCCCCAAACGAGCGTTCGTTTCTAAGTTTCCTCCTTCCCATGACACCGAATTTAGAATGTTCCATATACTATCAATAATTTTAACAATTTGCTCTGTTTTAATTTCAGATGCGGTTTAGAGTTGCTTCCCGAATACCACCAAAGAATGTTTCGAAATTTCGAGTGTCTACGATTTTCAAAGCAAAGAATGTCTACACAAAATATTTTATGCTGTTTTCACACAATTTATAAATCAGTGTTTATTTTTTGTATATTAAATAATGCACATTATCTCAAAATACATAATACAAACCAAATTGATTATGATAAAGTCCATCAGAAAAAAAATTGTGTGGTGAATATTATATCATCAGTACTAATAATTTAACCGGGTTTGAATAATAAAGAACATTTATAAACTTCTGCTGGTTTTATTCATAAGCTGGTTGCTGGTTCAGAACAGGTGTAATACACTATGTATTAACGCACAATTACGCATAATTGTGCATTTTCAAATTTTTATTTTATTTTCAATTCAAAAACCTCTAGATATTTCTGTTCAGTTGTCGCACAAGTGACCTCTAAGATGTTTCTAATACATGCACTTTATTTGATTTTAAAATTCGAAATGTAACTAAATATATTAAGTAATTCTGGATTTCAAGTAATTAACTAATTTTTTAAATTCACCTATTCTAAACAACATTGAAAGGCACAAAAGTTATATTTGGTGCTTTGTTATTAATAATTAGTGAACAATTTATAAATGCAAGCCGTTTTGAAATGCTAAGTGTATTGTGTCATACATGCACATATAATTGTGATTATGTTTTATAAATTCTCAAATTAATTTTTATGATTCTATGATACAATTTTATATTTTATAATTATTTACAGGTTGGTCTTTAAATGATAGGTACAATAAGGTTCTTTCACATAATGCGTTTCTTCTGATTTTTCACTTTTGTTTGGAAATGATTAAATGACATTTACACAATTCTAAAATTGAAGGGATGAAAAGTGAAAATATAAGATCACATTTAAAAATCTAACATCACAAAGTGCAAGGAATGTAATGGCGACTATACTGTACAGTAGCATTTTATATTCCTTGCATTTTGAACTATTACATTTTTAAATATGAGCCTACATTTCCACTTTTTATCCATTCAATTTTAGAGTTGTGTAAATGTCATTCAGCCATCTCCAAACCAAAAGTATGAACATAGAGGGGAAGCATCATTAAAGAATCTTGTAGCTATCATTTAAAGATCACCCTGTAAATATTTATAAAATATAAAATTGTATAAATGTTAACAAACAGTACATCAAAAGAACATTATTTAAATATAATTTTCATAATTAAATTATGTTTATTTTAATATTACTGAAATATTATTGTAGTAATCAAATTAAAACGTTTATTTTGTTACATTTAAAAAATGAAGTCATAATGTAGTATTTAAAATATAACATTAAAACATTAATGTAGATATGTTGAGAGGATATTGCTTTAATGTTGTGTTTTTAATAATATAACTTTGTAACATTGCTGACTGGGACATAATCTATAACATACTTGTTATATAAACGTTAAAATTATCTATTGAATAATGTTACAAAGTAACGATGATACATTACTGTTTTATTTCGGTAATGTTTTCATGTTTAGTGGGTTCCCATTGAAACTATTCACTTTTAAATGTTACAACTTGAAAAATGTGTCTTGCTCATAACTTCCAAACTACTGCATCAATTGGAAATTATGCGTGAAGGTCTGAGGGGAGAACTCCTTTATTGGAATATTTTCACAATCATTGACAAGATTAAAGTGTTTTATTTAATCTACCGAAAATTAAACAAAGTGTACTAAGAATCTTATCAAACACAAAAAGTGTTACGAAAATAAAGAACCTGCAGAACTAGACCACAAACTCCTACAAAATTTAAAAATATCGTCGAAAGAAAACTTAGGACTTGCTACCTTTAACACAAGCCACCCCTATCGTAAAATACGACATGCTTACTACCATATTTCAACGAAATATATAAAAAAATAATTTAAGTTTATCAATGACTTAAGTGTTATTTTGACCAGAAAATAATTGAGATCAGGATTTACTACCGCGACGGCATCAACGGCAATATGGCCGTTAAGTTGTAGCATTTGTTTACAAAGAAGTGTTATTGAATTGATGAATAATCGTGTTTGTTTCTAAAATTAAATAAGCAAAGGATCCCGTACAATTCTTATGTGGCTTTCGTTAAATTGGCTGGATTTTTTATGTGTTCTATATTTTGGGCCGCTGATCAAATGTCTCAATGGGTTGGAGGTCCCAAACCATCAGGGACCCAAGATAGAGCCAGTTGAACTTGGGATTATGAGGTATTGGCCGTACATCGAACATTATTCAAATTATGTCCTTGTTCTTAGGTCTGGAGAGTTTTGGTTGGCCTACAGTGAGGGAAAACCTGTCAATGATTATTCAGTGTCCGCGTTCCGTTGATTTCTTCGTGTCTTTTTTACGTTTCCTCTAAGAAAAAGTTTTCTTCGACTGCAGCTAATTGAATTTCGGATGTAGGTGTTTCTTGTGTGATTTCATTTTCGGTTTGAAGTTTTTATCGTCGGGTGGAAAAAAAACGAATGTTTCCGAAAAATTTTGAAATAATTCAGAGGAATGCACAAAGTTGAGAGAATTCGAATGGTTTAAGCTGAATTAATTTTATTGTGGATGGTGTCCTAGGAGGCAGTTAGCAAGTTAAAAAAATAATTAAATGTTTGTAGTTGTTTTACGACAGATTTTATTTTTGGTGTGAATATTGTCACTGCCAATACCTCATAATTCCAATTTTATTTCTATTATATTTCAAGCTATCGCAAAATACTTTTATTGTCCTATGGACTATCAGCTATAAATCATATTGCATTTTGGTACTCTGAGAGATACCTATTAGCGAGCTCGCAAAGTTTCATGTTTTGTTCCGATGCAAACTCCTTGTGGGTGATAAGAAAATGAGTAGAAAATATCAAGTTCTTAAAAAACGGGCGTTCTAGAAAGACCGAAGAAAGAAAGGCAAAGTAAAGGCTGTATAGTAATTTTAAAATTAAGTATTTCATAATTTGCTGATAAAATACTCATAGTGCCACCAAGAGGGAATTTTTTAAGTATTGGTTATTTGGTCAAAGATACGTTAATACCTGCAAACTATCAAACACACAGGTGGGCGTTACCTTAGGTAACTTAAATACATTTTGATCCTAGTAAATTCGTAAATTTTAAAATAAAAAAGTTTCCATATATGTACATTTTCAGATGTCTATTTGGTATGGCTGTAAAGGCATGTTCATTTTTTTAAGGTTTCAGTTGCTATTGAAGAAAAATGCGAACTAATTGGCTTCCTGTCTCCTCACTCTGTTAACATGCGTGATGGTAAAATTATTTCAGTCACTTTTAGTCGTACAGAACAGACTGATGATGGGAAATGGATTCAAGATACTGAACAACTCGCAACTTTGAAAGCAAACTTCTTAATATCGGCTTTTGGCAGTGGTTTGGAAGATCAAGATGGTAAGTTACATGTTTATGATAGGCGCATCAGTAGAGTGGGTAATTTTTTATATATATTCTTTAAACGTTGTGTCTACACTCCAGTCGGACGGGTGCCGGTTGCGTTACCGTCAGATAGGTGACGTCGTTCTTAATACGACATCGTGGCTGTCCCGCTAGTTTATAAAATTATAATCTTAACCTCAATCAGCTGAGCGGGAAATGTTGGTGTTTGGTGGAATATAATGCACAAAGCGGCAATTACACGTTGCTCCGTCTGCTTCAGATACAATTTGAAAACTGTTTCATACGTTGCTTGTGAAAGCCATTCGTTTTGAGTCACGTATCGTCAGTACTGATCATCAGGACCGACGATCAGTCCCATGTGTAACGGCACTAAATAATTTTGAACAACGGAACAATGTTTTCTTTGCAAAATTTTGAGATAGGTCAAAGTCGTCTGTTGAAAGTCAGTAGGTGGTACCCGAGAAGAACCAAGAGCATTTGCGTCGTCGTCGCAATTTATTTTCAATTGCAAGAAGGGCGCAAATGTCCCTTGCCCTTCTCGGATACCAACTTCTCTCTTCTTACATATATTTACTCCCTGACGAGAGCGCAACCATCCAACGGGAGTGTAGACACAATTTTTTAAATTATAGATTGATAGGTGGTTAAGTGGTAGAGTAGCATTAGCTAAACTTCACCAGGACGATAAAATAAATAAGGCAATTAAATAAAAAAAAATGAGAGTTGTGTAGCCTACGTATATATACCGAAATTGAATGGCAAACGAAAATTATAAAAAAGTATTTACCTCACTGAGCGAGTAGAGCTTAAATGATTCAATCTTTGGTAATGTTGACATCATCATATTCTCATAACTTTACAAAATAAAAAGAAATAGTCTAAAATGGGGGTTTCCTTCATATATGGACAGTTAATAAACCGATGTATAAAGGAAAGCCCTTTTTAGGGGATAAATGGGTGTCGTAGAGAACAATTGACATTTTTTTCTTTAATGGGCTTCAGCATATCAAAATACTTTAGTTATATAGTCTTACTAAGTGTTTACTACATCCCAAAATTAACGTATTATATAAAAGGAAGAATACATTTTCGAAAAAATAACTAAAGTAAAGATTATTGTCTTTTAAGCCATGTGTAAAATTGGATATGACAAAAGAAAAAAATTACTACGGAGTATGACCTCCACGTTAGTTTATCACAGTTCTACACCTATCGTTCATAGACAAAATGACGTTGTTAGTGTCCGATTGGGGTAAACGTTCCCATTCAGTTGTCATTAGCTCTCGGAATTGAAAAGCATTGTGTATATTGCCCATATGTGGAGTAATTCTATGTTTAAGCATATCCCATACATGCTCTATCGGATTAAGGTCCGGAGATTGTGAGGGCATGGCAATACTTCAATTCCCTCATATTGGTCAACCATGTCACCACAGTACGTGCGACATGTGGACAAGAATGGTCCTGCTGTAGGTGGAAGTTTTTACCAACTGGACGCACAATGGGTTGAAAAATATTATCTAGATACTACTGAGCTGTTAGGAAAGCGTTCGGAAGAACCAGCTCGGTTCTACCGCCTATAATTATTCCGCCCCATAACGTTACTTTGTCCTGTATGTGTGAACTTCCTGAACATACCTTTTCTACATTTTCGGATCGTCTCCATACTTGTGTACGACGAGAATCTGGATGAAATCCAAAATTGGATTCATCTGTGAATAGAACTGTAGCTCAAAAGTTTGCATCCCAATTTTAATGTTCTTGATATCAGTCTAATCTGCCAACGCGATTGCCATTAGAAAGAGGTGAACATCTGAATGGTTATCGACTATGGAGATTGGCTTCGTTGAGTCTATTTCTCACAGTATCTCGGCCAACTATCACGTTATGCGCTCGCTGCACCTCCGTAACCAACTCAGGTAATTGTAGGGTGCCTTCTAGCATTTAACGTTAAAAATCTGTCTTGAGCTGAAGTTGTAGAGCGTTCACGTCCTGGATGTTGCTAGGCCAGTTTTCCAGAAAGAGACATTCGGTAGGGAAATATCTATTTTTTTTGGCCATGAATTTTTTTTATTAGTACGTATATTTAAAAAAAACTAAAAGACTACCTGAGTAGAACCTTAATAACACTATTACTATGAATTTTCACTCAATAATTTCAGTGGTTTGTAAAATATTTAGATTTAAATTTAAAAATTATGCTAATCTTCCTATTTCGTAGTTTTGAATTAAACTATTTTGCAAACCACTGAAATTATTAATTGAAAATTCATAATAATAGTCTTATTATGGTTCTACTTAGGTAGTTTTAGAGTTTCTTTAAATATATATACTAAGAAAGAAAAGTTATGGCCAAGAATAATGAATATATCCCTATCGGATCTCTCTTTCTAGGATATGGCCACCTTAAACCAGTAAGTATGTTAGAAGTATAATTCAACCTATACAAAAATTTCTCTTATTATGTCTTAAATAACTTTGTGGTTTCATTTAAGGCCAATATACAACTTTTCCCACCACAGACTTCTTTAAAATAAAAAATAGACCTACCCTACTCAATAATTTTATTACAAAATTGTTCAGCTCGAGAAAAACATTAAAATGGTTTGATTTTTAGTAATCGAGGCGCTCAAACCATTGAAACTCAACGAAAACAATTTACCCGTGGTGGATCTGAATACAATGCAGTCATCACATCCTTTTGTATGGTGTGGAGGAGATGTAGCAGGTGTAGCGGAAACTACAGTGGAATCAGTTAATGATGGCAAAACGGCTGCCTGGTATATTCACTGTGTTCTGGAGGTAAAGTTACTAAGTCCCTATGAAAATTTTCATTATATTGTGATTTATAATCATCATTTTCTGTATTAATTTATTCATTGCAGTATTTCACTGCATCACAAATCTACAGCATTGCCAAAAAAAGTTGTGCTGATTGGTGATTTTCTAACAATGTTTAGAAGCTCATTAATATCAAGACGGAATGAAATAATTGGTAGCATGATGAAAGAATGTCACTCATTGTCTCATTCCGATTTGAAATTGTCGACGTGTATTCCTTTATGTACCAATCACTGAAAATCAATGGTGATATTATACCACAAATATAACTCACATTTTGCAGGGTTTACCTAAGAATACCAAACCAACGCTGCCTTTATTTTACACGGAGATAGATGAAGTGGACCTATCAGTGGAAATTTGTGGAGTCAAATTTGAAAATCCATTCGGTTTAGCTTCAGCACCTCCAGTAACAACTACAGCGATGATAAGAAGATCTTTTGAGCAAGGGTGGGGATTTGTAGTCACCAAGACGTTTTGTCTGGATAAGGTATGGTATAGTTTTGGATTTGCAATTATTAACAAATTACATTCATTTACCGAGAATTTCTGCCACATATGTATTATTTTTCAAAAATAACGTCCGTAGCTACAAACAATGCGTCTGAGGAACAGTTAGATGATGTATTTTACTTCCACATCTACGTAGTGGATTGAAAGTATAGCAATCGTAATTTTTTTTTCTTAAAATAAGTTTATAATGTCATGGAACGTCGCAATTTTAAATTTTAGCGAAAAAAAATAATTTCTGTCTGTCGGTCTGTCTGTCTGTAACTTTTTTGTCCGTACGTTTTCCCCGGAACGGTTTAAGATATTGTCTTGAAATTTTGTACACATATATATTATAACGAGATCTGGAACTGGATTGTCTTTTGAACATATCCGGTGAAGGGTTGGGGGGTACATAGGGGGAAATAAGTAAAGCAAGCTGGTAAGAGAACAGAAACTTGAAATTTGGCGTATGTACTAGAAGCCGAGGCCTCAAATTTTTTTATAATATTTTCCATTCCCTCACCATCCCTCCATTATTAAAGCGGTTGATAAAGAAAATTGAGATATTCACTTGAAATTTGGTATACATATATATTATATTGGCATCAGGAACTAGATTATATTTTGGGATTATTCCGTTGAAGGGTTGGGAAATAAATTAGGGGTAAATAGTGCAAAATAAATAAAGCAAGCTGGTAAGAGTACAGAAACTTAAAATTCAGCGTATGTACTAGAAGCCAAGGCCTCAGATTTTTTTGTAATATTTTTAACCCCCCACCACCCGTACTCCATTATTAAAGGGGTTGATGAAATAAAATTGAGTTATTCACTTGAAATTTAATACACGTATGTATTATAACGACATCTAGCACTAGATTATATTTTGCGATGATTCCGTTGAAGGGTTGGGGGTTAAATAGGGGTAAATAGGGGAAAATAAGTAAAGCAAGCTGGTAAGAGTACATATAAATATGGGATTTGGTGTATATACTAGAAGCGAAGGCCTCAGATTTTTTAAAATAATATTTTCCATCCCCCCACCACCCCCACTAGCTTACTAAAAGATATAATAAAATTAAATTGAGATTTTCACTTGAAATTTGGTGCACATATGTATTATAACGACATATGAAACTTGATTATATTTTGACATGATTCCGTTGAAGGAGTGGTGGGAAAGTAAAGGTAAATAGGGAAAAATAAGTAAAGCAAGCTGGTAAGAGTACAGAAACTTGGGATTTGGTGTATATACTGGAAACCAAGGCCAACCCCCCCACCTCCACTCCATTATTAATGGGATTGATAACATAGAATTGAGATATACACTTGAAAGTACACATATGTATAGTAATGACATCTGATTGAAGTTGAAGGAGTGGGAGGTGGTAGGTTGTGAATAATACAAAATAAGTAGACCAAGCTAGAAACTTAATTTTTAACGTATATGGTAGAAACCAACGCTTCAAATTTTTCTATGATATCTGCCCCAAATATGATTAAAATTCTATGACCAATAATTTCCACATACTAGAGTGCAAATATAGTCAAGATGTTTCCTTTAAAGTGACTTGGACGAGAAATCCGGATGTGGAATTAGTGATTCCTTAGGCAGCGGTTTTTACTAATGATACGAACAATAATAAAAATACAAATATTTTGCTGACATCTCGGAAACCTGTTTATTTCCTTAAATCTTTATTAGAAAACCTTTTATGTGTTGTATATATTAAATACATATATTTAAGAATATGTCTTATCATATTCAATATCTATAGATATTGCCAAAGTTGTGATTATGCTCTAATGTATGTTCTGTGGTTTGATATTACATTTCTGTGTGTTGTTTTATGTAATTGCTTTGCTTGGATCATATTATGTGCTGTTACATTTATTGCAGTTTATTATTAAGTACTTCACAGAAATGAAGACAATTTATTATTTAATTAGCTATTGAGATGAAAATGATGGACAAAAAGGATCGTGCACCAAATACATATGATTTTGGGTTCCAGTGGATATTAATAAAATAAGTGGCATTCGACAGATGATGGAGTCCCAATCAAAAGTTTGTATAAGCGTGAAGTTAGTTTATTCAATATTTTCTGAGTTACGGAGCGTAAAAATAGCGAATTTTTAGTAGGTATCTAATAATAGAATTTTAGGAAGTATAGTTTTCATGTATCTTGGAATAAATGGAACTTGACATATTATGGCTCCCTGATCAAAAGTTATTACGGTTGCGAAATCCGTTTCTCAATATTTTCGGAGCTACGAATGAAGGCAGAAGTAGCTAATTTTCAGTACCTATTCAATGACACAGCCACACAAAAACAAAGTTCAGACCCAGAAACTAGACCTACCAATCTTTATGTATTTTGACCTCTTGAATTCGATGCCGTCATCAGAATTTCATTTTATCGTTGGTTAAGTTTTTATTTGTAGGCAGTTTTTGTACAGACTCGCCTTTTTCTTTTGTAATTTCTGCAATTTTATGCATTAGATCTATTTGATCACTTAGTAACTTAATTTTGTCGCGTTGTTCCTTAATTATCTTTTTGTTTAATAAAGTAGGTATATATAGGAGCAACTCCCAGTGTCTGAGTTAACATTACCGATTTCTTCCATGGCATCGTAAAATGCCGCGTCCGTATCCGAATTCGTCATATCACAACAAGTAACATAAGTCTTGTCCTCTGAAAACTTCACATTAGATAAATATTTGGCACAGCTGATATGATAACTACTTTCACAGTTTATGCACTTTATGCCATTAATTAACTTAGATTCACACCGTTTGCACGCGATGTTAACACTGGCGTCTGTCCCGTTCGACATCTTCGACAGCTCGGTAACTAGCAACATAAAGATTGGTAGGTCTACTTTCTGGGTCTGAACTTTTTTTTTGTAGGGCTGTGTAATTGGACTTCTTATCAGGGAGCCATAGTCTGTCCAATGCCACTTCTTTCACCAAAATCTACCGAAACATAAAATCTCCCTCATTTGGTGCGGAGTTCTTCATTGTACCTGAAAATCTAAGGTTCATTTATCTCAATTTCAGTATTATTTTTTGGGAAATTATGTAAGGAAACGCAAATTAATACTAGACTTTAAAAATAGTTTTTTTGTTCTATCCTTTTAATATTTTCCGCCGTTTAGGATGAAGTGACTAATGTCTCGCCCAGAATCGTACGTGGATATACTTCTGGTAACAATTATGGACCACAACAAGGGTCTTTCTTGAACATCGAAGTTATTTCGGAAAAACGCCTTGATTATTGGTTGCAAGGAATCAAGGAGCTAAAAAAAGATTTTCCAACCAAGGTAATATTTTTTCGAATGGATATTTTATATAAATTTTATACAAAGTTATTGAAAAATCGATATTAGGGATCGAACACAGTTTATGAAAAATATTTTATAACATGACATTTGATCTTTACTAGTCAGTTTTCGACTGTTGAATTTTAATGATACCCTGTATAATTTAATGCTTAAAACATAGACGAAAACATTTTTTCACTTTAGCTTCAATTAACTAGACAACCGATAGGGATATTTTATTTCATAATATTTAGTGTTTTTTTAAAGGCAGTTCAAAATATTTCAAAAATATTTTTATTATGAATTGATAAAATGAATTCCAAAGAAAGTTCTATTTTTTAAGATTATTATCGCTAGTCTTATGTGTGCTTATATCGAGGAAGACTGGAAGGAATTGGCGAAAAAAGCAGAAGATTCAGGTGCCGATATGTTAGAATTAAACTTAAGCTGTCCCCATGGAATGGGAGAATCTGGTATGGGACTTGCATGTGGACAGGTACTTATTCCAAAATGTTCATTCGATATTCTTCATATTCATTAGTTTAAAAACATTGAAATTAATTCTTAAAAAAATTCACCTGTAAACGCACTTTCTATTGCAGAAGCCAGAACTTGTGCGTAATATATCCAAATGGGTTAAGGACACAGTAAACATACCATTCTTTATAAAATTAACTCCAAATATAACAGAAATAACAGATATTGCGAAGGCAGCATTCGAAGGTAAATACATATAAAAAGCTATTTAAGTTAATAAAATGAGGTAAATTTTCACCCGAACCTAAAACTAATTTAGGACAATGTGTTTTAGCGGAGTATATTGTATGTATATACAAAGGTTTTTATTTTGTATATACATATCGGTTTCAAAGGAAAGGAGATAAATTGACATTTTCTTCTACACATTTTTTAAATATTTTTAATGTAAGGTTTAAAACTTTTCCTTACATTAAAAAAATCCTAATAATGTATTTCAAAATACTAAATAGTATTTTGTTGCATACCTAAAATTGAAGTATTACATTTCCAATACTTCTGCTCAGAGACCACCCCTAACATGACACAAAACTACCCTTTTACAGGAACCCAAAGAATACATATAAAATACGAAAAAAAAACATATTGTGCTCTCTTGAAAAAAAAAAAAAAAATTAGTAAAAAATATTTATAATAACCCTTTTAACTCCAATATTAAGGGGGTAGCAACACCTATATGGAGAAACAAAAAGATACCATCTACATTTTTGATAATCTTTGATAAGACCCTTGGCGTCAAATTATTTTATTTCGGGTCAAAGTTATGATGTACGCAAAAACAAATTTTAAGGAATTTTGGGTTCACTCTTTGAAGATTTAGATAACCACGAATTTCTAATTACCACCAAGTGAGCGCACAGTTAGAAGGGGAATTGAAGTGATTGGTTTGAAGCCGAATAGGTAAAAAAAGTCATAAAACTTTAGAGTACAGCGCAACTAGTCTTTGCTCGAGAACACCAAAATCGAATGGCGATCAGTGGGGTCAAGTTTTGTTCACAGATGAGAGCCGTTTTTGCATAAATTCAATTGATGGTAGGAAAAGAGTATATTGATAATAATAATAATAATAATAATAATAATAATATTTATTTATTCATGTATAGCTATAGATTATACAGATATGAAACGTCAGCATAATGAAAATGTACGTAGTACGAATGGGATATAAACGAATATAAAACAAAAATGTAAAATTACACTTTAAAATTATAGAAAACATATACACATATAGACACATACATATATATACATATATATATATATACATATATACACATTATTAAAATAAAATATTTCTGTCAATCACCTCTGTGAATCCTTATTTTCATAAGGATAATAAACCAAACTGCAAATAATTGCGAGCCTGGCCGCGTTAAGTATAGAAATCACATTCTACAACAAAACGCTTGGTTTTGATTTAAACAAGCACCAGCCGAAAGAGTTATTCCTAATTAAAGGAAACTCTCGTACCAGCCGTCTCAGACTAACTTGCATACTGCAGTTTCGCACTTCCTGGTGCTCATCAGTGCAAGGCGAGCCCGAGACGACTAGCACAAGAGCCTGGGTTAACCAAGTGGCCAGATCGACGTTGTAAAACGACGAAATGGGGGAGGCTCCATCTAGCGACAGCTGCTTGTTGAAATCAAAACAATAATATCCCGACATGGGGCACGTAATAGTAAACAGCGTGCTTCCAGAGGGCAGAATATATTAAAATAAAATATTTCTGTCAATCACCTCTGTGAATCCTTATTTTCATAAGGATAATAAACCAAACTGCAAATAATTGCGAGCCTGGCCGCGTTAAGTATAGAAATCACATTCTACAACAAAACGCTTGGTTTTGATTTAAACAAGCACCAGCCGAAAGAGTTATTCCTAATTAAAGGAAACTCTCGTACCAGCCGTCTCAGACTAACTTGCATACTGCAGTTTCGCACTTCCTGGTGCTCATCAGTGCAAGGCGAGCCCGAGACGACTAGCACAAGAGCCTGGGTTAACCAAGTGGCCAGATCGACGTTGTAAAACGACGAAATGGGGGAGGCTCCATCTAGCGACAGCTGCTTGTTGAAATCAAAACAATAATATCCCGACATGGGGCACGTAATAGTAAACAGCGTGCTTCCAGAGGGCAGAATATATTAAAATAAAATATTTCTGTCAATCACCTCTGTGAATCCTTATTTTCATAAGGATAATAAACCAAACTGCAAATAATTGCGAGCCTGGCCGCGTTAAGTATAGAAATCACATTCTACAACAAAACGCTTGGTTTTGATTTAAACAAGCACCAGCCGAAAGAGTTATTCCCAGCACGCTGTTTACTAATATATACACATATATACACACACACACATGTATCACAGATAAAGTATATAAAACAAATTACATTGAATATGCCATGAGGCATTTCAAAAGTAAAACGAGTGTGTAAAAAAAAATGTATTATATATTATCAAAGGACGCAGATTCATCCATACTATAAAAGCATCCATTGACCAACATGGATTTTATATGTTTTTTAAATGTATTGTAATTTTGTACTTTCTTCAAATTAATGGGCAACTTATTATATAAATTGATGCGGAGTTCGGTTGAGTTTCTCAAAGTGAACAGACGCATCGAAAGAACGCTCTCGAAATAAGCTCTAAAACACATGTTTAAACACCGCTAATTTATATAAAATTTAGGCCATCGATAGGTCCAGAAATTCCGCGACTTGTGAAGTGAAATAGTTAATATACAAAGTTTATATGGAATAAATATTTGATTATTTCTAGTACAGGGCTTTCTGTAATATAATAGTAAGTGCGGCGTGTTATGATAAGCCTGTCTGTACCCAAAAAGACCTCTTGAAGTGCCAGGGTAATAAATATATCAGTGTCAAGTAATATAAAATTAGACGTTGGCACCAGAACCCTAATGCTTTCTTGGAAAGTGTAAATAAACAATTCGCATGAAGTGGAGTTCCACAGATTCAACAAACATCACCAGCTTACTACAAGAAAGAAAGATAAGATATACCTTTATACCTTTATTTAACCTTTATTTAACTGACTGATTAATTACTTAATTAATTCATGATTTATTATTTATGTTTGGCCCTCTATTTTTTAGTATTATTTGTACTTTACTTTTATAATATCTTTTTATTCCCATTTGGAAAACGGCAGTTTGAATTAGGCACTACAAAAATCAAGACAATATACAGGGTGTGCGGAGGTTTCTCTCGGGCCGCTTTCTCATTTGCAACTCGCTGTAAAAAGTTATTTTACCGCGATACAGATAACATAATAAAAAGACTCTCTTACAGCAAGCTAATATTGGTTTTGAAAAACAAGGCAAATAAAATGGACACACTAATACAGGACGTTGAAACGAGAACACGTCAATTACTGGTACAAAAAATCGACGGCGACGGAAACTGCCTATATGGAGCATTAAACCACCAACTGGAGGGAGAAAATATAACATCACAGGCACATACCAATGCGACGAAAACCCTACGAAAACAAGTAGCTGACTATATCGAAAATCACTTAGACCATTTCATGCCATTCATGCAGGCATCCATCCATGAACTAGCACCCCGTTACAATAGATACAACTCTAATACGGGAAAAATAAATGCATTCATTCGAGATCTGAGAAGAGAAGGTTTTTGGGGGGGGCAGGAAACAATTGCAGTAACAACAAATATGAAAAACAGGACCATAATAGTACATCAAGAAGAAGGAGAGCATATAATCTTCCATCCTACTAACCAACAGGGAAGAGAGAACACACCACTAGCGATAGTATATAGGAAGCACTGAAACGAAAGAAATCACTACGATAGCGCGATTCTTGCACAAGAAAAACATGAAGCAGAACAACCAGAAGAAACATACGCTCGAACTGGGGCTATAACACCCCGCCCAGAATTAGAGGAAGCAACGTACATAAACATGTACCAAATATCACAAAGAACAGAGGAAGCCAACAGTCAAGAATTACAACACGATGACATCATTCTGGCGACATGGAATGTCAGAGGATGCATAACGAGAGAGAAAAGAGAAAAATCGATGAGGTTCTTATGATGGAACACATACACGTTGCATGCATACAAGAGACACACACGATAGACGGAACTGCAGTTACTCAAAACTACAAATGGCATCTAAGTGGAGGGACAAAGAAAAAACCAGCAGAGGAGTCGCATGGGCAATAAGACGGAACACCCCTATCCAGATAAAGACAAGAAAAGTAAACGAAAACATAACCATGGCAGATTTACAAATTGGAAAGGAAAACATATGCATACTAGGAGTACATGTGCCCTCCGACAAACGGGCAGGACGAGTATTCAGACAGATTACCCAAGAGACTAGAAGAAATAGGAATAGAAAAATGAACACAATAATACTAGGAGACTTCAACGCGCATATAGGAAAGGACGACCAAACACATGAAGACAAGAATATCATAGGAAAAACCTTACTTCACACATGGACAAACGATAATGGAAGCTTGCCAAAAAACTTGGCACATCTGTTAGATCTAACAGTTAGAAACACATGGAGCAAGAACCTAATCTGCCTTAATACCTGGAGTAAAGGAAACATCAACTCTCAAATAGACCATATCCTAGTGGATAGAAAAATAAGGGACAGGGTCAAAAATATTAAGGCAAAACAAGCAACAAACGTCAAAACAGATCACAAAATATTATATGGAACACTAGTAATAAAGAAACAAGAAGAAAAAGAAAAGAAAAAAGATACAACAAAACAGCAAATGACACATGGAACATCTCACTGGTACAGGACAAAGGAATAAAAAAGAAATACCAGGAGGAGATAGAAAAACAGCTAACAGGAAAGGAACTAAATTGGTCAACAATGGGTTTAAAAATCAAAATAGCGGCGAGGAAAACGTTGAAAAGGAACAAATCCCCTATGAGCCCAACAAGAAAAGACACGAAAAGAAATTACGAAAAACTAAAGAAAATAAAGGCCACAGGAAAACAATATACAGAAAACACTGCAATACAATGGTTTGGACAGACGACGGAATCAAAAATGGAGAATATAGGAGTCAAACAAGGATGTCCCCTATCCCCCCGACTATTCACCACAGTCCTGGACCAAGTCAAAACAGCCTACAGAGTCACAAGAGCTCTACTACCCTTCATTGAGGTCAACAAACCACCATGGTGCCTAACCAAGAAGGTATACACGACCATCATAATGCCTACGATGATATATGGAGTCAAAAACGCAGCAACGATAAAGGCCAACCGAAGAAGCCTGAGAAGAGCTGAAAGGGACATTATCCAGCTAGCAAAAACAGGAAAACCACAAAAACGACAGAAAACGTCAACATTACTAGAGGGAAGAACAATAATCAAAAGAATAGAATCATACGCAATGAAATACTGGGAACATGTCCAAAGACGGGACACGACACACCTACTGAAGAAAGCGCTGCGAATGAACAGCAACAAACTGAAAATAGGGAGGCCATGCTACACATGGATTACAACAATCGAGAGGATTATGAATAAGCTAGGAAAGGATTATACACACTGGGAAAAGTTGGCACAACAAAAAATGGAATACAATAAAGAAATATCAAGGATATACACACTGCCAGACTCAGAAACAGAAGAAACAGAAAACTCAGAAGTAGAATAGGAGAGAAGACGATCACAGACAGAAACTAAGAAGAAGCATATCACAAAATCCTGAAAGTAAAAAGAAGCACGAAAACCTATAAGAAGCATCTCACAAACGCCTACACTTTCCATCCGATGAAGACAGAAGGAAAACAAGAAGAAACATCTCACAAACACCTACACGCTCCATCCTATACTCCTACCCCATGCGTCATGCGGCTCTCGCTGCTGACAACAAGCATGTCCAATGTCCAATCCAGCGTATGCAGCTGGTCCGGCGGTATATAAAAGCACTGGGGGTTTGTTCTGGCACACGGTGGGATGATCGGTGGGCGATCGGGCTGCGTGGTGGAACAAATCTCCCTGCACCGGAATTGGCAGCAATGCCCACCTTACGCTGGCAAATCAATCAATCAATCAATCAATCAATCAACTTATTATACAAATTGATGCAGTTATAGTTAGGTGAATGTTTATATGATGTGGTGGTATATTTTGGAATACGCAATAATTCACCATGCCTTGTACTGTGGTCATGAATATAAGAATTGCAATTAAATAAATAGAAATGTTTTTTGACAAAGGTTAAACACTTGAAGATGTAAATAGAAGGGGCTGTAAGAATTTTGTTATGAAGAATGGACAATTCAATTTTACTCCTACTGTTTTTTCCGGTGGAGGGTCAATTATGCTGTAGGTGCCATATGCTTAGAGGCACACACAAAGTTGGTGGTGACTTATGGCGGCACTTTAACAGCAAACTGGTATAAAAGGGTTGTTCTCCAAGATCATGTGGTACCTTTCGCCCCACATATCGGAGAAAATGTGTTTTGAATGTCTTTGAAAGAAGAGTTCTTCACACAACATTTAAAACATCTTGTGAAAACGGAACATGTGCTGCAGATACAACTTCGAACTATATCAGTTATAAAGAAAGCACGAAGAGCCTGACATTATAACCAAGATTACAATGGGTATGATAAGTATGACCGAGCAGAGGATACGTACGTACTAAAAAAATAATGAATGGTAAGCTACAAGGAAAGCAGAAACAGGGAAGGCCAAAAGTCAGATGGGAAGATGGAGTATTAGAGGACGCATCTAAAATCGGATTTGGAAACTGGAGGGAAGCTCCAGGAAATAGGGAGTTGGAGGAGGACACTTTGGGAGGCCAGAACCCGCACAGGGTAGTAGCGCCATAGACGATGGTGATGACACCACCCATTGTGACTTTTTAAATCGGAGTGGAAATATTGACAATGATTTGGCTTGCATGCTCCCCGGGCTTTAATACAATTGAACATGTATCGGACATGCTAGGCAGACGACTTAGGCACATAATTCCTGCTGTCTAAAATACAGAAGAAGTGAGAGCTGCTCTAATTGAAATATGGTAGAATTTGCCTCAATAAATGATCGATAACGTCGTCATAAGTTGGGAAGAAAGATGACTGCAGTCATAAGGGTTCATGGGGGATACAAGTTATCGAAGAAAATAATATTTGTAATGCTTGATCATTAAATATTTAAAACAAGTCAAAATGTACTATTAATTCTTTGCAAAAACGATATTTGTTCTTATATATTTTTAAACAGGCTTCAAAATGACATGAAGGTTTGCAAGAAACTGAAATTAGCTATGGGGAGACCTCGATGGCATGTGTCAATCCAGAGTGACCGTGGGTGGTTGGGCGAGGTGTCCAGAGGCTGCTGAAGGTGTTTTAAAACATGATTTTAAACAGATCTGTATAAGTTTAAACAGGTCTTAAACACCTTCAGAACAAGTGTGTAATGTTTACATTTCTGTACAAGTTTAGACAGGTCCTAAACAGCGTTAGGTTATCGTACCTAACCTAACGGACATCACGTTGTACCTGTATTCCTGTTTTGAACGTGTTTAAGACCTGTATAAACTTGTACAGACCTGTTTAAATTTATTCAGACCTGCTTGAAATGGTACAGATATATTTACAGACCTGTTTTAAAACTCCTTCAGCAATCTCTGGACACCTCACCCAACCACCCACGGTCGCTCCGGATGGACAGATGCCATCGAGGTCAAAACTCCCATAACGAAATTGGTCCAGAACTTTTATAGTTATACTACTAGCTATTGGTTAACTTTTCCCGTTAAGGGATTCCGCTCAAATACGTTAAGAGAGAAAACAGTATGTAGAAAAAAATGGCAATTAATTTCCTTTCCTTTAAATTTGCTAGCGTGTGCACAATTTATACATAAAATGTTTAATCCATTGATATCAGCACAATTTGTGCTTAAAGCAGCATTGTTGCTAGTGCAGGCCTCGATGTGCAATATGATGTAATGCAAAACCAGAAATGAAGTATATTTCTCACTATAAAGAGGTACCTACTAAGTTATACACGGCACACTCGATTAAAATAATTCGGATTTATTTGTAAATATGCAATTAATATATTTAGCAAACAAACGCATTAATAGTAATTAACTGATGCTGAGGACAGCACTCATCACAAAATTTCGCGAAGTGGATTCAGACATTTATATGTTCATTCTAGATTTGTTGATATTGTGACGCTGAATTGACTCTAAAATGTTAGTGTTGTAAGTACAACACAAAATTAGCATTATGCTATCGCCTGTTGCCTCTGGACAATCAGATAAAGTGACAAATACATGATAAAGTGGGATTCAATATATCAAATTAAATCTGGATTTTAACACTGGTATTTAGGGATTATTAGTCCTTTTCAGTGAAGTCCTTTTATGATTTTTCTTATGGATTAGGGATGCTAGATAACATTTCATCAAATATTTATCAAGTATAACACTTAAACTAACTAGTGACTTAATAGACACGTCAGGTAAAATGTTGTTTGTGTTTTTTTGCATTATGTTCTACTCTGGCGGATATTCCAACAGCTCCATGATACAAATATACTTAAATTGTATTAAATCTTTTTTCAAGGTGGAGCTTCGGGCGGCTCAGCAATAAATACAGTGTCAGGCTTAGTGCATGTCAAACCGGATGCTACAGCTTGGCCTGCAGTTGGGATTGACAAGAGGACTACTTATGGAGGAGTTAGTGGGAATGCCACAAGACCAATTGGTTTAAGAGCTGTCTCTTCCATCGCAAAAGAATTGCCACAGTTTGCAATATTAGGTACGTGTAGAGAGAAAATTTATTTACGTAATAATTATAAATACCTATGGGTATAGTTTCAACTAATTTTAGGTGTTGGTGGTGTTGAGTCAGCAGAAACGGCGTTTGAATATTTGCAATGTGGAGCTTCTGCAGTTCAAGTTTGCAGTGCGATTCAAAATCAGGATTTTACACTTATTGATGACTATTGTACAGGTCTTAAAGCTTTATTGTATCTAGATGACAAATTACCAGGATGGGAGGGACAAAGTCCTCCAACAGTTAAACACCAAAAGGGCAAATCTGTAATTCCATTATACGACGAAAATGGGAAGGTAAGGACATATCTATAAATATAAGATTATTCCGAGAATGCTGAAACGTTCGGTGTGACGCTGCATCTGAGATACTTGAATAGTAGAACTCGACCGGAGTTTCGACAACTACATTTGCATCATTTGTAGATGATTAAATCTAAAGTATGATTAAAAATGTTCCTGTACATAATACAAGCTTTTAATTAAGGTCACAGGATTGCTGTTCAGCTTAGGTCAAATATTGCAAGTCAATTTTGAACCACTTCTACTTGATCTATTGCCCTAAATTTTTGCATAGGGTAAACTGTCCCACAGTGAATCACTTTTTGCTTATTTAGATCTAGTATCTAGATTTTTGTGAATACATATTTTGTGCAAATATTAATCGAATTTATGGTTCATTGGTATTGTATACCGTTATATATTTAAGCGTTAAAAATTTTTTTAATCCCTTATATTTTGATTTTTAAAAAACATGTTAAGTGGTTCACTGTGTACTATGTAGTGGGCACAGTGAACCACCAGCTAGTAAACAGTGAACCATATAAAAAATCCAAATAAGGATACTACACTTTTTATTATTTATTAAAAAATAAACAGTAAATATTATTTTTATTAAATAAATGTTACTAATTCTAATTTTAACGAATATTAAGATCCGAAAAATCTACATTAAATGAATAAAAGTTCTGTAGCCTAGAAGTGCTTCCATGTTCCACTGGATTCGGTAAAATAACATTTACGTTATATTTTGGAACGGTAGCCAAATCAGGAACGTCAGCCAAAGTAAACATGTACTGCATTGATAATTTTCTTCTAAAATAACTCACTCCATATTTAGAATTATGAACCTCCAAAATTTTTGCTACATAGTAAACGAAATCTTTCTTTCCTTGAAACTCAACTAAGATGAAATCACCTTCAATAGCATCTCTATGAAGTTGACCTAACTGTTCTTTAATATTCGGTACATTTTCTCCACCTGGTTCCTCACCATCAGTCACAGTGTCGTCGCTTTCAAAAATCATTGAACTATCCGATTCAGAGTTAGAGCTTTCTTGCAATACTCTCCTTGCCGTTTTTTTAACTACATTTTTATTTAGTTCCAATCGCCGCTTTTTTTCTTCACTCTCTTTTGCAATTGCGTCCTTCTCTGGCGTATCAGTTGCAATCAAACTTCTACCTTTTTTTCTATTTTTTCTGTTATTTTTCCGAGGTTGTGCTTTCAAGGGCACAGTTTCTGTGTCTGGTGTGTTTTCTTGCTCTAGGTCATTAGGTATACCATTGGTAACATTATCAGTATTACATTCATCAACAGACATAGAATTGGTGTTAAATTCTCCAAGAATTGTAGAATGGGGACGATCTGTAACAGTGCTGGGTAAGAAGTCAATTTCAGTGAACACTGATCGATTGAATGGAAATATTCCTGTTTTTTTAAATGCATTTGTAATTGATAGAGGTGTTAAGGCTTTTTGATATGCTTCGCCGATGAAAGCACCCAAATCATAGATAGTAGCAGGTTGGCCGGGGTGATTCATTAACTAAGAATCCAAGCTTGTGTTATAGCAATCCTTAAATGGTTTAAATATTCCTAGATCAAGAGGCTGTGTTTTATGTGAACAATGTGGATATATTGTGAGAATTGTAACACCATTTAATTTTGCCATTTCCAAAGCCTCTATTGATAGGTGTGATTCATGATTATGAAGAATCAGAAGCGATGAATTTTCTATGGTGGAAGAACTATGTTTTATAAAATGTTTCATTACCTCAGAAAAAAGTTCTGTATTCATCCATCCACTTGAAGTGGCTAATCCTAAAGTGCCTGGAGGTGTGCCTTTTACCATAAAATTTTTAAAGTTCTTTCTTGGGAAAATAACAACTGGTGGAAGTGATTGCCCACTGGCATGGATGATGGCGGATGTTGTAGTTAATGTTCCTTTTTCGCCACTACTAACTTTCGACAAACATCTTATGCCTTTTGGGGCAATAACTTTTTGAGGTCTCTGCACTGTAGTCGTTGCTGTCTCATCCAAATTGTATATTTGTGTACCATCTGCAAATCTTGGATTACGTTTTAGAACGTCAGCGAGATTATCGAAGTATTTTTGAATGTTGTGGCGATTAAAAGCCTTAACGTTAACTGAGGATGTCGGTTTCGAAAAGATCTTAACCACTCTATGCCAGCAATTTTGTCTCGTTCCCATGAATCGGGAATAGCTATGTTATTTATTTTTGCTGTCTCGTATGCCAATTTTCGACAATCAACATTTGTCAGACCATAGAATGTATACGCACAATCTGTTAAATATTTAAATAATGTTTGTTCTTGCTCTGAATTAAAAATTTGGTTTATATTGTAGTTAGGAATTAACATGACATGTTCATCTTCATTTATGTTTTTGGTTTTGGCATAGTATCTTCTTAATGTTGGATATGCAAGTCCTTTGAGTTTAGCGCACTCCGAATACTTTTTCCAGACTTCACAAGTTTGAGAGCAGCTTTCATTTGTTCTTCTGTATGATAACCAATTTTACGTAACTTTTTGGATCGCGCCATTCTGCAAAAGAAAAAATACAATGTAATATAAATTTAATTTGTTTACATACTGTGTACCCCCTTCCTCCGATTCACTGTTGGACAATGTGTTACTTTCATTAATAATAATAAAATAAAATGTTATATATCATTTAATTAAAAAATGTATTATAGATACATAATCTAAATAGAATACTTTTAAGAATAAAATATAGAAATAGACATAATATGTTTTAAATCTTCTATAGGAACAAAAACAATGCAAACTAAAATGTTTCACTTACATCTCTTAATTCACTCATTGAATAAATCTTATGTGAAATATTTAGGCCATTTGCATTCAATTTCACGTTTGTTAATCAGTTTACAGTACGGCCGAAAAGTGTAGTCAGTAGAGCCAGGGGCGTACGTAAGTAATTCGAAACAATGAAAGCACTCGGATTGTGTTAATTATGCATGAGCTACCATATGCTTTAAATTTAAAATATTATGCTTAAATTAGGCAACTTTATCTCCACGTATAATGCAAATATTTGTTCGTTGCATTGAAACCGTTACTTCTAAATATATATGTGGCGCCACTGAATGCGCTAGGTTATCCTCGTGTGGTTCGTTTGCCAGAGCTCCGCCAATTTCAAAGTAGATGAACATGGTTCTCGGTAAAAGATAATATAAAGTACAAGACACTGATATTCTTATATAAACTGCACAATAATTTACTACCAACATATTTGTCATCAAATATTCAACATCGTGGGGATATTCATAATTATAACACAAGGCAAAGAAATCATATAAACATAAATTTTTCAAACTTAGTGAAAACAAAATCCTCCATATACGACAACGGAGCGGCAGAATTTAATAAATTACCTGAATTTATAAAACAAGCGAAGAATGTCTTTCTGTTTAAAAAACATTTGTATAAATTCATGAATAAATAATTCTAGATTACTTTATGCATTAGGCTGATTGTTAAATATTAAGTTAATTATAGTTAATCCACAAATATTATATCCTAAACTAAATAATGAAATGTATTTCTTATTTGTAATACGTAGTAACTGTAAATGTATTTTTAAGTAAGTATACTACATCTGTGTTTAATAGCTGTTTGTGCTAAATAAATATTGTTATTATTATTATTATTATAAAGGCACTATATACAAATGTTAATCTATTTGGTTGATTGTACCAATTACACGTAATGACCTAGTCGTGGTTTTCATCCCTGGAAGGTGGATAAAACTTAATATATTTGTCTCGATTATGTGGGATTATACAGTAGAATGAGGTGCCGCTTAAGTATTACATAACAGCTACTGCCTCTTGACCAGAATGCCGCTGATTTTTGGCTCTACTGACACTTATCGGCCGTACCATAGGTTAAATCTTACAAGTCAATGTTTAACCACTGCCGGTTATTCTATTCCTTTTAAATACAGATACATATGTGCAGATGACAATACAATTATCTGATGACATGACATGGTGCTCCAGGCAGGATAGTCAGCTTACTATGCAATTTCTTAACAGTCAATGGTAGACATACCGTGAAATAAGCGGAAATAATAAAATATAATGACAATGAATATACATAGCAGTATTGTCATTAGAACTAAAGGTGTGTACCAAATTTCAGATCCATTTGGTCAGCAGGAAGGGGGTAAAATTTCAATTACTAGATTTAACACACACAAGACACAAAGAAAGTAAGCTAAATAAAACCGTTTAATAAAACCGTTTAAAAACCGCATTTTGATCCGACTTACTGCACATTTTTCGACAGTGGAATGCTACATTTCCTCGACTATAAAGCAAATTTTAAATTCCACTTTCTTTGAAGTGTCAAAGAGTGATGAATGAATGAAATTATTTTGATGTCTTATATCTATGCTTGTTTTCAGAAATTACCACACTTTGGATCTTACCAAAAACAGAGAGAAGAACAGCTTAGCACATTGTACAGAGAGTCGAAAGTGAAGGGGGACCTTATTCCTCACCATAGCGATGGAAAAGTTGTTACTACAAACAATGTTGACCACCCCCAAAATGGTACAACGAATAATAAAGAGATTCCAAGAGTCAAAGACGTCATCGGAAGAGCTCTTCCAAAGATCGGCGCGTACAAAAAACTCGACAATACTCAACAAGTAGTTGCTTTAATTGACGATGTAAGTGAGTTATACTTTTGTTGATATTTTATCATCCGTTTATTTTACAGGATATGTGCATAAATTGTGGCAAATGCTACATGACGTGTAATGATTCTGGTTATCAAGCTATTCATTTCGATCCAGAAACACACATTCCCAAAGTTAACGATGACTGTACAGGGTGTACGTTGTGTCTGTCGGTCTGTCCAATTATAGACTGCATTACGTAAGTAAAGTTGTAGTTTTCGATTTAATCGCTCACTTACATCTATTTTATACAGAAGATCAATTATATAATAATTAAACAAACCCCATATAACTTGTTTATTGTCATTGGTAGTAAAAACTTAAATTCTCTCTTGGCGAGACATGCTTACCTTTCAGTGAAATATAGTAAAACTCAAGTTCTTCTCTCAGTAACATTCCTACTTATTCTATACCATTAGTAAAATAAATTTAATTGTATTAATTATATTTGTTATTATTAAATATTTCTGTTATTTTCAGGATGGTGCCAAAAACAATTCCACATGTTGTTAAAAGAGGTGGGGGCCTTTTGAAAGGTATTCATGCTCTTAATGACCATGTATCATTCGTAAAATAGTGAAATTATTATGTAGAAATAAATAAATAAATATATAAATAATAAATTTTTTGAACCAATACTATGTGTTATTTTAATAAAATGAATTTGAAGAAGGGTAATAAATTTACAACAATAACTTTGTTTGAATTTCTCTATAACTAATTTAAAAAATAAGCTCAAAAATTTAAGACTATCTAAATAGCACTAAATATCCTTTGGATCTTGCATTCGAACTTCTAAAAAATGGAATTGATTATTTTTTATTTTATATCTCATAGTGACTACTTTTCTTCGATGGTTTTCTAATAATTCACACTCAGCTTCAGGAATAAATTATCTACACAATTGATTCCTGAGGCATTTTAAGTCAGAATATAAAGGGTGTTCCATTTGAAAACATTGAGTTATAATGGTTTAAAAATATAATAACTTGAATAATCGTTGAAAACACCCTGTAGAATTAGGTACAACTTTGCACCACTGTATGTTTTGACTTGAAATGTTTCAGCAATTAATTACCTACACACTGAAATCCATATAACAACTTCTCTTCTACATAGTGTTGAGCGTTTGCGCACCTAGGGAGGGCAACGATGTATCGATATAAAATAAATATCGATATATTAATGCTAAAACATGAACATATTCATATAGTTTTTTTGTTGCCATATATCGGGTTGAAATATCGATATGTTTGTAAATATATTGAAAAGGGTCAACTTGCATATCACCCCCTTGGCTCTTCGAAATTTCAGTTGAGATAAAAATTTTATTGCGAGGAGTATCACCCTCCCTGCTCTTCGAAATTTTAATCGAGGTAAATATTGTAGTGTGAGGAATGCCAACCCCCGCTCTTTGAAGTTATACCTATAGCAATATTCAATAACCCTTGACATTAAATATTAATTTACAAGATATATCGATACATAGATATATCGATAATTTTTTGTTGATATATCGAATATATCGATCTGAGTCTTGTGACGTATCAAATGATCCATATATCGATATATGGATACGGATACGATTTCCGAACGGAGCCAAGCTTCTGGCGTTAAGGTTTTCTAAAGAACTCCTAATAACCACCCAAGTTTAATCGAAATCCCAGAAAGGATTAGAGGGGCTGGGCGTGACAGACAGTCAGACCGACAGACAGACCAACAGACGGACCGACAGACAGACCGACTGACCGACGGACGGAATTTTCTAAATTCGCTCTCGGGTCGATAGATATGACTTTCATTTCGATCCGACGTTTTTTTTGGGTTTCGATGGTCCACCGGAAAAATGTAAAACCTATACTATATTTTTTTTCAAAATGTAGTAACAAGTGAAAAAAACTACATTTTGATATACTTTTTGTTCAATTTGTTGGGATGATTAATTACATTTTCAGCAGAGGGTCGCAAGATGATTCAGTGCTTTGACATGTTTTATTTTTCTTTTTTTTTTTTCTTTTTGCATTGACTAAAGTAAAAGCTGACTACATTTTGAAACACGGAAAGGGCATCGGTTCTATTTTTATTTAGTAAATGAAAATAAGGAAATGAATGATGATATTTTAAATATAACATTACATTATTTTTTTGCACCTCTATCGTACGGAGAATTTATCAATTTGTAATATTTTTTTAAATAATTCTATGGAATGCATTTTCGTAAATAACTCGTTTATTTTAAGTTTTTCGAAAAAACTCTATTTTAGATTTTTTGTCCAAAAAGGTCCACGCCTTATACTGGTTACAGAGATCGATCGACGGAATAGTTAATTTTCGATTTTTATTAGGAAACTGTTCGCAATTTGTAGAATTTATAAAAAAAAATCAAGTTTTCCAGGATTTGTAGATTCGCTTTTGTTTTGTCAAATTTCTCACAAACGTCAGCTAATAGACCTAATCGAGCCCTACAATTGCCATTTTTGAAAATCAAAATCGGACCTTCGGTTCGGGAGTTATTATTTTCTTTGAAAAATCATACTCGGCCCTGGAAAACATACTTGCGGTCAACTGATTCGGACCGCCAGCAATAGGCTTGATTTGTGGTCGGGTACCTTTGATCCCACCAAGTCTCATCGAAATCGATCAATATTCTGGACAGTTATCGTGCTTCCTAGCCCGATTTCGAGAAAACCAGTTTTTTGCAAAAAAAATCAATTTTCATTTGTTTTTCGACATAGCCTCCGGTATACTTATTTGTAGAGCTTTGCCAGCGGCACCATTTCTTTTTTGAAACGTCTCAATCCGACTACCCGTTATCGAGTTATTCAATTTTTCCCGAAAAACTCGAAACGTCTATATCGGGTACTTCCGGTTTCCGAACGGAGCCTAGCTTCTGGCGTTAAGGTTTTCTATAGACCTCCTATTAACCACCCAAGTTTCATCGCAATCCGAAAACAGATTAGGGGGGCTGGGCGTGACAGACAGACAGACAGACAGACAGACAGACATACCGACAGACCGACAGACCGACAGACCGACTGACCGACGGACGGAATTTTCTAAATTCGCTCTCGAATCGATAGATATGACTTTCACATCGATCCGACGTTTTTTTCGGGTTTCGATGGTGCACCGGAAAAATGCTAAACGTATACTACATTTTTTTTCAAAATGTAGTAACAAGTGAAAAAAACTACATTTTGATATGCTTTTTATTCAATTTGTTGGGACAATTCACATTTTCAGCAGAGGGTCGCAAGATAACTCAGTGCTTTGACATGTTTTTTTTTTTTTGCATTGACTGAAGTAAAAGCTAACTACATTTTGAAACACGGAAAGGGCATCGGTTCTATTTTTATTTAGTAAATGAAAATAAGGAAATGAATGATGATATTTTAAATATAACATTATCATTTATCAATTTGTAATATTTTTTAAAATAATTCTATGGAATGCATTTTCGTAAATAACTCGTTTATTTTAAGTTTTTCGAAAAAACTCTATTTCAGATTTTTTGTCCAAAAAGGTCCATGCCTTATACTGGTTATAGAAATAGATCGACGGAATAGTTAATTTTCGATTTTTATTAGGAAATTGTTCGGAATTTGTAGAATTTATCAAAAAAATCAAGTTTTCAAGGATTTGTAGATTCGCTTTTATTTTCTCAAATTTCTCACAAACGTCAGCTAATAGACCTGATCGAGCCCTACAATTGCCATTTCTGAAAATCAAAATCGGACCTTCGGTTCGGGAGTTATTAATTTCTTTGAAAAATCATACTCGGCCCTGGAAAACATACTTGCGGTCAACGAATTCGGGTCGCCAGCAATAGGCTTGATTTGTGGCCGGGTACCTTTGATCCCACCAAGTCTCATCGAAATCGATCAATATTCTGGACAGTTATCGTGCTTCCTAGCCCGATTTCGAGAAAACCAGTTTTTTGCAAAAAAAATCAATTTTCATTTGTTTTTCGACATAGCCTCTGGTATACTTATTTGTAGAGCTTTGCCAGCGGCACCATTTCTTTTTTGAAACGTCTCGATCCGACTACCCGTTATCGAGTTATTCAATTTCTTCCGAAAAACTCGAAACGTCTATATCGGGTACTTCCGGTTTGC
The DNA here is from genome assembly GCA_963583905.1 of Stenurella melanura. Classification (NCBI taxonomy): domain Eukaryota; kingdom Metazoa; phylum Arthropoda; class Insecta; order Coleoptera; family Cerambycidae; genus Stenurella; species Stenurella melanura. The sequence continues at coordinate 90,063,879 of OY757309.1, forward strand.
GAACGGAGCCGAGCTTCCGGCGTTAATGTTTTCTAAAGACCTCCTATTAACCACCCAAGTTTCATCGCAATCCGAAAACGGATTAAGGGGGCTGGGCGTGACGGACAGACCGACAGACCGACAGACAGACAGACCGACTGACCGACGGACGGAATTTTCTAAATTCGCTCTCGAATCGATAGATATGACTTTCAAATCGATCCGACGTTTTTTTCGGGTTTCGATGGTGCACCGGAAAAATGCTAAACGTATACTACATTTTTTTCAAAATGTAGTAACAAGGATTATTGAAATTACGTTATTGATGTTTTTTACGTTAACAAATATATAATAATTTAACAACTGGATTGTGTTTCCGTCAGGATACAATTTTTTTTTTGCTGTTACACTGCACGATATATTGAATTAGCTATAAAAATGGTTCATAAACACAAATCATTATATTTATTTAGTTAAAATGTTGCCGATAGGATTGTACTCCGTTCTCCTGTTAACCTGCATTGGTCAAATTAAATGTGGGTTTCAAGTAAGTATTTTTTTTTGTTCTTTTCTTAGATCGACATGTACTATTAGGATAGATATGTTAGGAGGTGCCACAAGCTAGTACCATCTCTTATGGGTAAGGTTAGCTCTAACTCTAGCTCTGTTGTTATAAAATAATGATTGTATACAAAAGCATCAACCACATTTTTCTTTAACACAAAGCATTATGTATTTTACAATAATAGGTGGAGAGCCGGCTGTACAGATTTCCTATGAATTAGATACATGAAGAATACTTTGTGTGAGCAAGTAAATACTAGCACAGATCTTACAGGGAGCCACTTTTCATAAAAGCAAAGTTTACTCTTAAGTCATCGAATATATGAATGAAACTTACGTCAAGATGTAGGTTTTGAGGTATACAATGAGATAATAGTGGGGTGCCAGGCTTAAGTTGCCCACAACCTCGATACATCCTCAATTAAAGTTTTTCTTTGTGTGTTTTCTTAAGTCATCGAATATATGGATGATTCTTTCTTAAATTAAAATACAAGCCTTCTACTTATTAAAAAATTGAGGGTGCCTCTTCGTATTTGCCCCTCATGCCTGCTTCTTTTCTAATTGCCATAAGGCTTATAAGCACATACTAAATCTTTGAATTAGAACATTTTTTTATATATCTTGGTAATTTATGATTTTTCATTATTAATAGTCTCAACTTAATTCATTTTAAATTAATAATCAGTTATTACGACATACATGGTGAGCCCTCAACCGTTTGAAATTTGAAAAACTGTCTTAGATAAAAATTGTTGGAGGTCAAAAGTGGCATATTATAAAATTGTTTTTAAATCGGTAGAGTGTTTCATATAGCGGAGGAAAGTTAATAATTGATTCTTTTAAATGGAATATTAAACATTTCTTTCATATATTTATATTTGACATTATTATTATTCATCCATTTTTTTCGATAACAGTTGACGCTAAATTCATAATGTACCATTCCGAACCACCTCGCCGAGACGGATGACGTTGGTATATAACTTTTTCTGAATCGACGAAGTTCAGTTTTTGATCTATTATGAGCTGACATGAAAATTCATTATTCGTCCATTTTGTTCGATAACGGTTGACTTTACGCTATATTCATATAGGAATTTCGAACCGTCTCGCCAAGACAGATAACTTTGGTATATGACATTTTTCGAGCAGTCAAAGTAGGTTTTCATTGATTACGAGTTCTCCTATGAAAATTGACTAGAGTCCATTTTGTTGAATAACGATTGATTTTACGAAAAATTCATATAGAATCATTTCAAATCAACTCGTCGATACTGAGAACTTTGGCATATAACTTTTTCTGAATAGACGAAGTTCAGTTTTTGACCTATTACTAGCTGACATGAAAATTCATTATTGTCACGTGTCATCAATCCGGGGTAATGGGTAACTGTCTTTCTTCGTTACATCGTTTAATATTCCGTAATCGACACAAAATCTTAACGTTCCGTCCTTTTTGGCAACCAAAACTACTGGCGATGACCAATGACTCGTTGACTCCTCAATGACTCCATCTTGTAGCATCTTATCTATCATCGGCGAGGCTTCTTCTTGTTTTGCTAGCGGAAGCCTCCTAGGTTGTTGTCGAATAGTGGGTGAGTCACCAGTATTTATCCGATGCTGGACTATGTCTGTTTTGATACGGGCCTCTGTATTCTTGGCAAACACTGAACTTTCCTATTTCAGGAACTTGATTGCTTCCCCTCGTTCATCCTTAGATAAATGCTCCAACTGGGAACTCAGCAAGGTCAAGACTTCCTGGTCTATATTCGTAGATGAATTTCCTTCCGTTTGTTTCTCACACCTTGCTACCCATGTGACCGGTTCATAGGAGCCAATCGGTTTGCCTTCTTTGATTGTCACCGAATGAGAATTTAAATTAACGACTCTTATTGGGATTTTGTCTTTAGTCCGGGTTAAAGTTCTTGCCACAACAATATTGGTTAGGGACTTAATCGATTCGTCACCTTCCACCAGGCCAACAAGATAACCTCCAGAATTTCCTTCCAAGGCAGCATCGATGATCTGTTCCGAAAGAGTAGCAGGAATCTTAATCTTCTGTGTTGTCAATAACCTTGCTTTATGGAATTGGTCATCTGCGGTTGCCAGGAGAAATTCCTCATTTCCAATTTTCAAGACTCGCTCCCCTACGTCAACAATAAACCTCTGCTCTCCCATGATGTCCAGTCCCAAAATGAAATCATCTGTAATGTCAGCCATAATGACCTTGTAATTTAATCTCAACCGTCCAACCTGCAGTTCCAAATTGACCTCTCCATGGACCGCAGCCCTGTCTCCCGTGGCTGTCCGAATAATTACTTCATTTTGCTCCTTCTTAATCTGCAAGCCTGATAAAAACCATGGCCGCACTATTGATGACGTAACACCTGTGTTAACAGTAAACACGCACTTTCTTCCACTCACATATCTTTGCAACAGCAGACTACTTGGAATTCTTCGCAGCTGAGAAATCTTTATTTCTCTGGGGCACCGTGTTCCCTAGCCAGCACAGCCCCCTTGGTGCTGGCTATCCTTAGTTTTCCTTCTGTTCTTCTACATTTACAGCATTTTCTCGTCGGTTCGAGTATTGCTGTCGACAGTCTCGTTTCATATGTCCTATCTTGCTGCAGCTGTAGCATTTAATACCCCCGCTTGACTTTCCTTGTCTTCCTGTAATATTCAATTTAGCCCGTAGTTGAGTAATCATTTTCTCTATCTTGGTCAACGTAGGGCTTTGGTTCTACTTTTCTGACTGCGATTCTTCGAGCCTTTTAGCCCGCACTCTTGACTTTGGACTATCCCTATAGACGGCTTCTACTTCTAGTGCACGCACCAAGGCTTCACTACTACTGTTATGTCGGGATAGCCTGAGGACTCGTCTGATCTCCTCGTCCCATATCCCGTCTAGGAATGCCCCCACTACCAATTGCTCTTTAAATTCTCTTGGCGCATTAGGATATGCTAAATGTGCCAGTCTTTCCACCGCAACTTCAAATTCTTGCAGCTTTCTGAACGCGCAATTTCTGCTGAGTCTGGTATACTTGAGTAAGGTGTTGATCGCCATATCGTACATCTAAGGCAGCTTCTAAAACTCTAAAGTTCCGTTGTTGATCTACCGGAATTGTCTGGGGCAATTCCAATGCTTGGCCTATTAAAGCTACGATTAATGCCTTAGCCTTCTATTCGTCATTTCAGTTGTTTGCACTCGCTGCTGCCTCAAACTGGGTCTTGTAAGTCATCCAGGAACTTTGACCATCAAAGGAGGGAATTTTTAATCGCTGGTCTGATGATACCACGTGCTGGTTTCCTCTTTCCCTCAACTGCCTCTTAAGCTGGTCTATTTCTCCTTCTACCTGGTACATTTTGTCTTCAACCTTGTCTACTTTTTCTTTCACTTCGCTTACTTCCTCTTCAACCTTATTTACTTTTACCTCAGCCTTGTCCATTTACCTTCAACTTTCTCTTTGACTTCACTTACTTCTTGCTCGACTTTATTTTTAAGTTCTTCGGCGACTGAAAATATGGCACTCTGTTGCGTCTCGATAGCTTTCCTTAATTCATCATTTTCCTTTTGCCGTTGTTGTTTTTCCTCTTAACGCCGTTTCTCTTCTTCTTGTTTTTCTTCTTGACGTCTTTGTTATTTTTCTTGTCGTTTTCTATCCCGTTCTTCTTTCTCTTCCTGGCGCTTTCTTTCCTGTTCTTCTTTGTCCTCCTGGCGCTTTCTTTCCTGTTCTTCTTTCTCCTCCTGGCGTTTCTTTTCTTGGTCCATCATCATTTTTTGCAGTTGGGCGAATAAGTCATGTATTTGTTTTTCGTATGCCATGCTTCTGGTTGTTATAGGCATACGACTAAGTTGAAATCAAATAAATTTAATAATTACGTCACTATCGGTAATGGCACTGTCCAGAAAAATCTCAAAACGGCACAAAAAAAATCTTATCTAGAGTCTTTGTCACTTAGCCACTAATGTTCAAATAGAGAAGTTCTAGAAAGTTCACGAAAATGCACTTAATCAACTACACGAAAAAGTCTTGTTCAGAGTGTTTTATTTCTTCTTAGTTCAAATGATTTAATTACTACCACTAATGTCCTAACAAAAATATTCTACAATGTCTAACAATTCATTCCTCTTGTTAAAATTCCGCTTCTGACAAAAGTGTTACGTATTTCCACCTCTTAGGCAAGACCCTGTATGAATCCGTGGGTTCTAAAATAATTTCAACAGGAGATAAACCACTAACACTTTATTTAACAATTTACTGACTATACAATACTTCAAAATAACCTTTATTTACTTGATATTTAACCTCACTTTTTACAGAATGTCACTTTAATAAACTTTTCCTTCTGCGCCGGTAATCGCGCCTTTTATACTCTGAAATTGCATCTAGATTCATCCAGAAACAATCAAGAATCTTCTCACTATACCCTAGAAAAAGTCCATTACTTTCTACAAGTTTCCGGTCACTCACTATTAGGCATAGGCGTATCAATTTCCAGTTCCAAGGGGGTGTAATTCATGTAATATATTTAGATATCAAAGTTTATCAAATACATAAGTTATATAAAAACGATGCTGGGCGTCGGTCGGCGACGAGATGTAAAAATGCAAGAATATGAATCTAGGAATTAAAATTGATCAAATACACGAGTTTTTCAAAAACGGCGCCAGGCGTCTGTCAGCGTCGAGACGTAAAAGTGCAAGAACATAGATTTAGATATCAAAATTTATTAAATAAACAGGTTTTATAAAAACGGCGCTACGAGTCCGTCAGCGTCGAGACGTAAAAATGCAAGAATATGATTCTAGGTATTAAAATTTATCGAATTCAAAATCAAATTTGGATCTTTCAAATAGTATGAGATGTAACTGCACCAACGCTTTCGTGTCCAAGAAAACAGCTGAATTTCCATGTGTTACACAAATCGCTCCTGGACCCCCGTATTACCGTTATATCTTCCACTTGTTAAACATTTTCAATGTTAAAAATTAAGGCATTGGTTTTTAGCACGTGCGCCAAAAATGAAGTTTTTGGACTCTTACTTGCTTGGTCTGCTGATTTTTCCCAATACACACGCCCCTCCATCCCATCAACAAAAAATAAGTACATACGTGTACCAAATTTCAAGTGAGTATCTCAAGTTTGTTTCATCAACCCCTTTATTAATGGAGTAATGGTGGTGGGGGAGTTGAAATTATTACAAAGAAATCTGAGGACTTGGCTTCTAGTATTCACACCAAACCTCAAGTTTTTGTACTCTACACAGCTTGCTTTACTCATTTCCCCCTATTTACCTATAATTACATCACCACCCCTTCAACGGAATCATCTCAAAATATAATTCAGTTTCAGATGTCGTTATAATACATACGCGTACCAAATTTCAAGTAAATATCTCAATCTTATTTTATCAACCCCTTTAAAATGGAGCAGGGGTGGTGGGGGGTTGAAAAATATTATAAAAAATATGAGGCCCTGGCTTCTAGTATATACATCGAATTTAAAATTTCTGTACTCTTACCAGCTTGCTTTACTTATTTTCCCCTATATACCCCTATTTAATCCCCAATCCCTCAATGGAATAATCCAAAAATATAACTTAGTTCCAGATGTCATTATAATATATGCGTATACCAAATTTCAAGTGAATATCTCAATTTTATTTTATCAACCCATTTAATAAGGAGGGCGGAGGGGGTGGATGGAAAATATCATAAAAATTTGGGGCCTTGACTTCTAGTATATATACATCTAATTTTAAGTTTCTGTACTCTTACCAGTTTCTTTTACCTATTTACCCCCCAACCCTTCACCGGATATGTTCCAGTTCCAGTTCCAGATCCCGCTATAATATATACGTGTACAAAATTTGAAGTCAATATCTTAAACCGTTCCAGAGAAAATATGCCGACAAAAAAAAGTTACAGACCGATAGGCAGACAGACAAACAGAAATTTTTTTTAGCTTAAATTTAGAATCTCGACGTTTCACAATATTCTAAGCCTATTTCAAGAAAGAAAAATTTTGAAATTTTTTTTACGATTGCTATACTCTCAATCCAGTATGTGGATGTGGAAGTAATATTACACACACACATGTATTGTAATTATGTGATTTTTTAAAGTAGTGAATAATTAAAAGAATAAGTCCAAGGCATTCAAGCTAACGAATTTGGAGTGTTCCAGTCTCAAGTTTTCCTAGTTGAAAAATCGAGATAATTTAATAAACACTGGCGTCATTTAGTATTGTCACACTTCAACAATTAATAACACAGCCAAAACTTGGCATTCTGTATACTACAATGTCCACAAAAGTCCTAATATAATGAAAAGTTCGATCAGCTTCCATTTGACATCTTGGGAATTTGGGTTTGTTGTCCCATATACCTATTAGTTAATATGTATATGCTAATCTTTGACAAATGTCTAGATTTGTAATGTTACGCCCAAACGACCTATATAAATCACTAACGCCAACGTGCAAATATTAAAAGTATCACAAAATAGTATGAGTGGCACATAAAAAATCTTTAGGGAGTGACACATTCATCTTTCTCGATCTCTCTGAATATTATTAATCCATTTTATACATTTTTCTGATCTAGTCTACTGTCCATTATTTCTTTTTAAGAGACCTGAAGATTTTGCTAAATGTGATATTCGACCAATAGAAATATACCCAGGTGAAGACGCAGATCAAGATGTAGGTCCTCTTTTTGAATATTTCGGCAGTTTAAAAAATATAAACGATGATGGTGATAAACGTCTAGATTTTGAGATAAAACTTACTGAACCACTGACTAAGGAGACTAGGGTAAGTGATTCATTCAACTACATACCACTCTTCAAGTATAGTATATTTAATATTAAAGATGGTCCAAATTAAAAAATGAAATAAATACAAAAGGCCTATTAATCAATGGACGCTCAAAAGTGGGGTGTAGCGGGCACGGTCGGGAACAGAATTTTTGACTTCAGGGCTGTGTTTGGAGTACTTAGGAGGTAAATATACTAAAAGTCTCTAAATCTACGAGGTGGGCGGGAGGGCAAGAGGGCACATTCAAAATCACTTTTTTTGGGTTTTCGCTGATATCTCGAAAACGGCGCATCGTAGCTGTTAATCTATTCAAAATTAAAGCTCACAAAATTTCCTGCAGGATTGTTACTATTCATTATTCTTCTATTCTTCTCAGTAGCTTTCGAGGTATTCGCTGGCGAAAATCACAAAGGACGATACACAAAATGTACAGTAAAAGAAAACTGTTTGAAAAAATTATTTATAATAGAATTTATAAATTTATCAACAGTAACAAACTTTTCTCTGCACATCAACATGGTTTTAGACCCGGTCATTCTACAAATTCTGCAGCTTTTGAATTAACAAATTACATCTACGAGACACTTGACACAAATAAACTAACTCTAACCATCTTTTTTGACCTAACGAGGGCATTTGATTGCGTTAACAGAAGTTTCTTGACAAAAAAGCTAAACTCATTAGGAATTAGAGAACCTCTAAATACATTAATTGACTCTTTCTTACGGAATAGGAAAATAGCTGTTAAACTAGACGGACAGCTGTCGAACACCTCCACCTTAAAATTTGGAGTTCCTCAGGGAAGCGTACTTTCTCCGCTTCTTTTCATTTTGTTCATCAATGACCTTGACCAAAATGTTGTTAAGGAGCTGAATATACTTATAGTTATGTTTGCTGACGACACCACAATTTGCATAACTGCCGATTCCCCTCAAGAACTTCAAATTAAATCAAATACATTATTATCAATATTTTTCGACTGGTCTTACTCCAATAAATTAATAATAAATACCGATAAAACAAAATATGTCATATTTCATAAAAGAAGAAAAATAAATGAGATTACGCTCATTCTTAACAACAGTATACTAGAGAGAGTCTCAAGTACCAAATTTTTAGGGCTTCACGTGGATGAAAATCTGAATTGGTCATATCATATAGATTATGTAGTAAATAAGCTAAACTCAAGTTATTACGCAATAAGAAATCTTCGACATGTAATGGATCGCAAATATTTATTAAACGTCTACTACTCCCTAGCATATTCCCACATCAAGTATCTAATCATATACTGGGGGCAAGCATCTAACATAAACAGAGTTTTTATTTTACAAAAAAGGATCCTTAGATTAATATTTTCTCTTAACCCCTTAGATACATGCAGAGTAATATTTAAGGACAACAACATTTTAACCACTGTTAGCGTATTAATATACGAGTCGGCTTTATTTGTTAAAAATAATTTAGATAAATTTCCATTAAACAATGACATCCATAATCACAACACTCGTTCTTCAAATGATATACACTTAAAAAATATAAATCTAGCAACTTCCAAAAAAAGCGCACTTCATTCCTGCAGTGATATATATAACCATCTACCTAGAAATATCAAACAAATAAATAATTTTAATGGCTATAAAAAGGCATTACACTCTTTCCTCTATAAAAATTGTTTTTACAGTCTCAAGGAATTTTATGATTTCCAAAATGTCATTCTTGAGTCTTAAGCTCACCTAGTTATTATACAGATTAGATACGATTTAAAAAAGAAATAAAAAACAATTTTTTGTTCTGTTTTCTCTTCTAGGAGCTCAGATAACTAAAAATATACTGCTAATGTACTTTAAATATTCACAATATCATGGTTCTATATATTTTATGTAATTATTTTATCCATTTTATATATATATATATATATATATATATATATATATATATATATATATATATATATATATGTATATATATATATATATATATATATATATTTCATAGCGTTAATTTTTTACAACCTATACATTATAATGTTTTGTCAATATACTACTTACTATTGCTTTTGACATGTCCCATATCCTTATTTGTATGATCTTGGACAATAAATTATTATTATTATTATTATACACTCGTTTGAGCTAACACCAGCCAAAATGTATTCGTTGGACCATTCCGAACATGAGATCTTATGTGCAGAGTCCAATAAGTCCATAGATTTCAAGTTACGGACACGAAGGTCAAGTAATGATTATTCATATACTTGCAGGTTTTTTTAACTTTCCAGGTGCTGTAGAACCTCAGTGTTGAGATTTCAGAGGAATTGACCAAAACAAAAGCTGTAGGAATATGTGTAAGCTGAAAGCCTTGACCTTGCCCTCTAGCAATATTTTCAAAGTCGTTAGATCGTAAATTCTTTTCTTTTAATAAAACCCATATTTTGCACCTTGGAATCAGAAAAACTCATAATTTCACTTTAAGATATGAATGCTTTAAGAATGAATTATATAGAAAAGGAAGATATTTACCACTGAGGCATCTGAAAGTCAGACAAGTTATTGTTACGAAATAGCTTGAAAATTCAGATTTAGTAACCAGGTGTTAGCGTTACCCAGAGTTAGAGTAATAATGCCAGATGCTGATGAACTTGAGCAGGTATCAAGAAGTTAAGGTCAGGATCGAAATGTCAAAAAATGTATATGTGGTTGCCTAATAATCATTAAAATTGCGTCAAATCGACACTTGGTATTTCATAAATAACTTTTTTATAAGTAATTCAAAGGAAGTATTAAAGTGGCCAGTATTATAACAGAAGTCGGCCAAAGACAACTGACCTGTTTGTTTCTTTTTTAAGTGCACGATAAATTCGGAATAAATTTTTAAAATTGCCTAATTATCAGACGCTACATTTGTAGCTATATTAGATAATCAGAGTTATTTAAGTACATTTAATTAGGTCGTTTTGATGCGTATTACAGTCATTATCTCTTATCTGTGAAAAAATTGCATAAAATTGCTTTTGTACATTTTAATGTATGAAACTGATTTTTAAGACAAATCGATGAGTCATCAGAATAATTGTAAATAATATTTAGAATAAGTTCATCATGTAACTAGAAGATGGCGCCAATAGCCTTATGAATGAAAAGGGGTAATGATTTTGATTTATGAATGAAATGAAAAGTGACAAATTTAAATTTGTTAAATAAATTAAACAATGAAAGTATTGTTAAATGGTCAACAGTTTGCAACTGTATTCAAGCACTAAAATGGCACTATATTCCAAGTATACAATATATACAATAAATTCTGTTCATTTTTGTCAAAAATTAGGTGAATTGTAAATATATAAATTAGGTTCGAACCCTGAATATGGTTCATGGCATTGGTGTTTTAATCAACTGTCCATAACTTTATCTCGTTTATGCTTCCACAGAAAAGAGTATCTTATATTTCATTGTGTGATTGCTTCACCGAGAGGAAACAACGTGTAACCTAAACTCTAAAGTTACGGGTTCAATCAGCCAGTTTTGGCAAATTTTTATTGTGTAAGAATGATTAACCCAATATACTTACTCGGATATTGGTTATGTTATTTTCTTAGATATGTGCAAAAGTATGTTAATTTTTTTGGAAAATAGGATAATGATATACTATATCTAGAGATCAGGCAAAGATTAGAGACCTAACAAGATAGGACAGTCAGACGGAGAAGACGAAATAGACGAAGACAGTTGTGCACTCCAATTTAAAGGGACACGACATCCAGCGGAAGCGGTTTCGGGATTTGTCGGTTATGCATTAAACGAATTTGACCAAGCTTAGTAAAAGATAGGTTGGCTCATCAAAATCGACAAGTGCTACGTCACGTATAGACCTCGATGACAGCTGCGTGTGGCTGTTTTTTCCTCATTATATAGAAAAAAGTTTGAAAATTATTCTTTCATCAATGTACAATTCTATCCTAACCAAATAGATACCTTACATATATATAAACATAGAAATACTTCGTGTGACATATGGACAGCATTAAACTGAAAGGAACCAGCACTCTCAGCTAAAATCAAGAAATAAGCTTGCAAAGAATGGTTTTGCATCTTAATTACAATATTGAAACTACACCATTAAATTTTTATAAGGAAGATGAGTTGGATTTACATTACGATATTCTACATTTAACAAACAATTTTTTTAGATTTTGTGGGTTGGCTCCTTTCTGTTTAATGCCGTCCATATATTACTAAGCAACCTGTTTTTTAGTGACCTTGGCTACTGACAGTCAGCTGAGTTCGGTCGTTCTATCAGGAGACAGTGTTGTCCAATTTTCATTATTGGCGCGAAAACTCCGCTGGCTGTCCTATCTTGTTAATTCCCTAATCTTTGCAGAAAGTCCGGAGCTTCGAGCATGCGCATTACCTTGTAAATGTGTAATAAATTCTACAAGTCGAGAAATTGTTGAAATTGAAGTATTTCGTGTTATTTTGTGAAAAAAAGGCGGGGGGACACCCCCGCACCCCCCGTTTCTTTATCAGCGACGATTATACTGCCTGCGGCGCTAATAACTATTATTATAACAATTGGATATCAGAATAAAAACCTACTAATCTAACCTAAAGAAATCACACGAAATAATGAAATTATTTTAAGCAGAATAAAAACCTCTAACCTAACGTAAAAAAATCATAGAAAAGAATTAGTGAAAAAATATATTAATCATTACAAAATTAAAGAAAAAAAAAAAAATCAGCGGACGTAGGAGTTTGAACCCGAGACCTTCCATGGTTTTATCTACGCGCTAGCCACTCGGCTGACGGTGAACGCTAGAACAAGGAATAAATATTAAATAGTCAGATAAATGATATCACGTTTTGCGCAAAGTCGAAGCTTCGGACTTTTGGTGTACCTAGACGCTTCTCTCAAATACTACGTTCAAGGCCATATTTACAACTGTTAGGTAAAATAAAAATTAGATGATGCACAGTTGCCAAATTTAAATACATATTGTCTTTGCCATTTTCAACAATTAAAACTTTGATATGTTCCCATAATTTGGATAAAAGTTTCTTGCTGTTTAATTCTAAATTAATAATGTGGTTAACCATTTCATTGTAAAATTTAAACAATATCCCTATATGATATTATAGTTGTACATGGCATAAATTATGCACACCTACATTTTAGAATTTACCTAACCAGATAGTACCTATTTTACGACTATTTATGTAATTGGGTATTATTTATAATTATAATTTGTAACATTTATTATATCTTATACTAAAGAAATTTTTGTACATGTGGCAATGCGGACAACATTCCGACAAATATTGAAACTTGCCAATAAAATATGATAAGATACACACTGTGCCATCTAGGATTAACATAAGTACTAGCTTACGAGTTTTTGACATTTCGATCCTGTCCTTAACGTAGTTCAATCTAGAGTAGAAGCTGAGAACCTTAGACAACGGCAAACATGATGGGTTCTGTTGACTGTCAATCGTTTGCCACTGTTTCCTGTATTAACATTGGAATATCTATATGATAATTCAGTAATATTACGGTCCAAATTGCGATATATCCGACAAAATTCATAAAGTTTTGAAAATTGGTGGAAATAATCAGGATAGCATATGTAATAATAAACCGAAAAGTTCCCACCCCTAAATTGTGTGCTTCATCCCCTACGACATAGTATTCACCCCAAATTTCGCTTTTTTTAAATTATCTATGAAATGGTGCATTTTACGACAAAAATACCTATGTACAAAAGTGTTCTACAGGAAATTCTCTACAAAAAAGGTTTTTAGACCATTTCTCCTTAAACGAATAGTACGTTGGTAAATCAGGGCCGTAATTAGCGCAAGTCATATAATTCGTTATCTATTTACCATCACCGAAATGTTCGGCGTTACTATGCAGCACATCATTCCGCACTTCCATAGGTCATTGCCCTTTGTGAATGCAATCAATGTATTTAATAAAAGAAGTGATTTATTTTAGCTTTATACAACTGTACCTCGGCAGAAAATAGTTTAGATGAATACAGATTTATGTCTTTTAACAGACTAGTTGGTAAAGCCAGCAACACTGTTATGTTGCCAAAACTTCCACCAACTTCTGCTGCCGCTCGGCAACACTGTTATCGAGTTTTTCACCAAATTCAAACATGGAAAACCGTGACGCTCAAAGCTACCGATTGGGGGTGGAAAAAAGTTGGCGGTATATTAATCCCAATAATGACTATAAAAGAACCAGCTCCCGAATCTGTTTTAACGCTTATTTCATGTTCATGTAAATTAGGGTGCGAATACAGGTGTAGTTGGAGAAGAGCAGGCTTGCGTTGCTCTACAATGTGTTATCATTGCCATGGACAATCATGCTTGAATGTTGAATCTGTGGAAGACGACCAAGATTTACAATTAACATTTGATAATTAGTGGATTAGGCCTACAGGGGATACCACTTAAAAAAAAACGCGCCAAGTACTTTACTTCTAGGGTGGTGTGGAAATAAGTACAACACGGTCTTTTTATAGAGGTGAGGGGGTGGAAGTTGTATATTTATTAAAATTGTAAATAAATTTTAGTGCCTACTGCTATTTTAAGCGTTAAACGTTAAACTTTAAGGTAGATCATACTGTAGAGAGTGCTAGTCGGAACCAACCCTTATGTTTGCGCCATATTATTATTAATTTTAGGAAAAAAGTGGTAAAAACCTTTTTGATAGAGAATTTTACAAGGAACAATTTTGTATATAGGTATTTTTGTCGAAAATTACACCGTTGCCGAGATAATCTAGAAAAACTCAAAATGGGGGTAGAAAGGACGTCCTGGGGGATGAAGCACACTATTTAGGGATGGGAACTTTTTGGTTTAATAATCCTTATGCTATTCCCAACATACCCACCAATTTTCAAAACTTTATGAATTTTGTCGGAATAAAAACGTAATATTCCTGAACTAATGAATTAACTATGGGAATTTACTTGATCTTTCTCCAACATACATCTAAAATAGCTCTTTAAGATCGTCATGAAAATGACGATAAAGGAAATCACTTCATGGGGACCGGTTAAAGGAACAACGAACCAGAATATGTTGGGTTAAGCATTTCATCTAGATTCAGAAACGTTACTCAATACCAAGTATGGATTTCCTTTAATGAAGAGTACATTCATGATGGATATGGAGAGGAACCCATTTTTCGTTATTATCGCACACAGATCTAGGGCACGAACTCCTGGAGCTTGTGCTCATGTAACATCTGTATTTTGGTATCTGGGATACGGTAGAAACCAAGAAAATGTATCTTATCCCTCACTTCAGGTCCTACAATCGGTTCAAAATGTAGCTATGAACATAAATCAAATTGAAATAATAGATCCTTCACAAAATAATTAGAAAAATATTTAAAATTAATAATAAAGAAAGTTGTGTGGATCTAGGGTCAGACCATACGTTTCTTATGTACTTTTCGACGCTGAATTCGAATCTGTTTTTAGTTTTGCTCTATCACGTCAGGATTTTGAGATATTCTAACCTAAAAGTTAGACATATTTGAGGTTATGTAGCTTTGAGATTTTTCTTTCTCAAGAAACCATGTGTGGGATCTTAAAGTACAAATCTTCGTCTTTAAAATGCCGTAGAGTCTGCTCAAATATCTTTTTTTCGCTGAGATATCGAATTTTTAAAATTGTCTGTTTATATCATATTTTTCCCAATACATTTAATTAGTACGGAAACCTTATGGTCATTATTTAAATTGCAATATCTCGGCGAAAAAAAAATTGAGCAAACTCAACGGTATTTTAAAGGTAAAGACTTGTACTTTAAGATCCCACACATGGTTTCTTGAGAAAGAAAATTCTCAAAGCTACATAACCTCAAATTTGTCCAACTTTTAGGTGAGATCTCAAAATCCTGACGCGATGGAGCAAAACTAAAGTATCACATCGTAATAAAAATGTAAAAAATTACAAATAAAATTATTTTTGGGCGTAACTGTTGAAAAGCTATTCACATTAAAATGTTGCTGCTTTGGCTCTCTTGGGCCGGGAGGGTCCAGCAATTCGTACAAGATGTGGTTCATATTCCTCATTTTCTTTATCTATATTCTCTTACACTTCAGTTTCCATGTCTTTAAAGGATGTCGGTAGGGGATGTACCTCTTTAGCATCGTCATTCACATTGTCCGACACGCGGACGCCATTGAGACAATTCCCCTGGCAATTTTTGCACAGAGGGGAACAATTCATTAAAGCTTTCCTGCACTCATATCTACCACTGCATTCTGGTGCGGCGAGGTCTCTAGTATGCATAGGAGCGAACGGGTTGTCTGCCTTGCGCTCCCAGCGCGACAATTCAGGGGGAAGTTCGTTTCCTAACCAAAGCTGGACCTGGTAATATGAAGGAATGCTCCTTCACTGCCCCCTCCGTTGGTAGGAGAGAAGAGATGTCAGGTTTGATGTTTGCTGTAGGTTTGACAAACGACTGGTAGGTTTCTTTAGTTTGGAAACCAACTTTAATTTTCCGAAATGCTGCAGACGTGTCACGGCCTGTGAAGGCATGTAGGAACAGAATATCCTACAGTTCCAGCTGTCGCATCTGTTCAGTGGAGTATACATTGGTTCTGACTTTTCCGCGGGCAGGTTTCAAAAGCAAAATGTCTCGGATAGCTGACGTTTTTGCCATTAGGAGAACGGCCAGGTATTTTAAAGTTTGAAGAGGCTCTTAAATTTGGAACGCTATAAGTTGGAATATTTCCTTTCAAGTTCCCATTGGTGCCAATTAAACAAATAGAAATTTAACTGCGGAATTTGCCAGAAAATTTCAAATTGCTATTACTTCTAATCGCTCTTATGTTTATTAATATAATTACTATTATTATTATCATTAGTTTCTTCTTTTTAGTGCATTTTTTAACAGTTTGTGTTTAAACGCGTGTTTATTGAAGTTTTAAAATTATTTACGTATTATCTTCTTTTTAGTTCTGTTTCAATTGGAATGGTATGTTTGGTTAGATATAATTCCTTCTCAATAAATGACAAAACCTATTCGTCATTCTGAAGCAGCCATTTTGAATTTTTGAATTTCGACTAAATATTTCTAATCTGCGACCTTGAAAATCCACAGATAGCGATTCTCGTACGAATCAGACTATATATTACAAAATTCATCGGCAGTATTGACGCCACCATTTTGAATTATTAAACTCGGACTAGATAATTGTACACTGCATCCTCGATAACCCTCAGATATCGATTTTCAGTCGAATTAGACGATAAATGATGAAACCTATCCGCCATATTGACGCCGCCATCTTGAATTTTTAAGTTTTGATTACATGTTTGTAATTTGCGACATCATAAATCCCCACATACGAATTTTCAGAAGCATCGGAAATTAAATGACAATAGACTACCCACCATATTTGAAACCCCATCTTGGATCTTTTTTATAAAATATGTCAAATGTTATTGTCACAAACCATATATACATGTCAAATTTAAAGTCAATGTGACATCTGGAAGCGAGTGAAAAGTGAGTTGTGTAAGACTTGCTTAAAATGTTACAGGTCGAGCTAATAGCAAAATGTTAATAATAACTCACTTAAAAAAAAATTGAATGCTCTACAACTAATGCTCTACTATGAAGATATTATCGTGAAACTAAAGGCTGAGGCGCTAGAAGGCAAAGTTTGTAGAGAAGCGTGAGGCAAAAATGCGTTTTTCGAAAATCTGTGATATTCGCCAGCGGATATCTTGAAAGCTATTCGGAATAGAAGAATAATGAATAATAACAATCTTATAGCAAATCTTGTCAGCTTGAGTTTTGAATAGATTAACATTTTAGCTACGATGTGCCGTTTTCGAGATATTAGCGAAAACCCAAAAAAGTGACCTTCAATATGCTCCTCTACCCCCCCCCCCGCTCTCCTCGTAGATTCGGGGACTTTTAATATGTTTATCTCCTAAATACTCCAAACATAGTCAAAATTCTGTTCCCGACCATGTCTTCTACAGCCAGTTCATTGACTGGACTATATTGGTAAATGCATTCATTTGACTTTATCTTTACTTACCACAAGATAACGTTGAATCACATCCAGTAATTGTAACATCGTAGTATCATGCGAGCCTATCATGCGAGCCAAAATATTTTAATTATAATTGTTAACAATTAATATAGTTTGTATTGTATTGCCTTTATATCAGGGCCTCCTTACCTTTGCAGAATCATGGTATTTATCAAGTTTAGTAAAATAAACATGTAATTGAGGCAATAAAATAAAATAACCAAAGTCTATTTAGTTAAATAATTTTCACTTTCAATATCGGTACATTTTTGATGGTAAAAAAAACTAATTTGTACTGAAATTACAATATTGTGTATTTTTGAACGGGGCGCCCTGTACATTTTCCTTAAAAATAAAAAAATATGCAGAATGTCTCATCGGTCGATATAGGGAAAAGTATGTAACAAAAATTTTAGTTACTAAAGTCCAACCAAAATAATTACAAGGTTGCTTATTTTAAATGGAACACCCTATATATTTTCGACTTCTCGAAATGACCATAAAATTCTGAGTCGAATCATGTGGCATACCCTATACCTAAACTCATCAGTTTCGGAGATATTCGACGTCTTAGGAAAAATTTGACGGGTGCATCGATTTGCAAGAACCTTTATAACTTTCTTTGTGTAGGAGATCCTCATTTGCTCTTCGGCACGTAGAAAGAATACTAGATGAGCTATTCTCCACAAAAAAAATAAATTTCATACTGGTGTAATAAGGGTGCTATTTTTCACGTTACATTTTGTCAAATTCAAACATCAAAAATTTTTTTTTAGTTCAAATGGAACATCCTAACATTGACTGTTTACTAGATAAAGCTTTGTGACGTAAACAGATATAGAAAGGCAGGAACACCAATTTTAAAACTTAAAGTTAATATATTCTACAGCAACTTTTAAACTGTAGATGTCAACAAAAAATATTTAGTTGGAGAGTTTAGAAAAGTTATTGAATTATCGGTGCTGTAAGATGTTCTTCAATTTATTTACATCAAATCATGTAAAACTAAATTTCCTTTTCTCTAGTATAGGCATCGCAGGGGTCAAAGTTACAACTTTTTGTAATATTGGCGATTTTTTCAAATGTGTAAGAATTTTTAGTAAAAATTGCCCTCAACTTAGCCATCATTAGAAACCATCATTCTCTTATGTCAATCACTCTCTTTTGTCAAAAAATGCCAGCACGTTTAAATTACATCCACGAATGCTTTTTAGATTTGGCTCTATCAAGGTAGAAATTAAAAGGAGGAAGTCTATGTTGATGGCGACAACATAGAAATAGCAATTCTGGGGTATTCTCGGGCATTTCCAATTATGTCATTAACTCAAGCTGCTCTGGAGTCGGGATTATCCAAAAATTCAATTCACAGAATCTTGGCAAAACATAAATCCATTATCTTTTCATATAGTTTAACAATTAATTGAAACAGATTTCCTGACGAGAGACATTTTTTGTGAATTTATTTTAACAAGTATGAAGATGAAAATAATTGTTTTGCAAGTATTATAAGGACAAATGATGCCATATTTACCAAAAATGGACTTTTTAATTAATGTAATTCTCATTACTGGAGTATCTCGAATTCTCATGTATTCAGAGAGCGAAATATTCAGGAACATGTACAGTTTAATGTTTACAATGTCATGAGAAACAATAGAGCGACATTACATTTGTTGAGGAATATTTAAACAGTAAGTTAAAAAAGTTTCTTCTTCAGCTAATATGTATAAAGCTTTCTCCACATAATTCCTGCCTTGACAGAGCCAAAAATTCTAAAATTATCCCATCTGCGTTTTACAGTGTATGGTGATGGTTACTGTTCTTGTGGGTATCGAGTAGCAAATGTGTTACATATTCTTGACATTACTGTAGCACATAAATAATAAACTAATCTAAAAAGTCTTCGTGAGTGTAATTTAAACGTGCTAGGATTCTTTGACACAAGGGAATGACTGATATTAATGATTGTTTCTAATAATGACTAAGTTGATGGCGAATTATACTAAAAATTCTTGAACATTTAAGGCTCGGATGTACCATCTTGTTGAACTTTGGTTCACTGCTGAACAAAGATCAAGTAATGAATTTAAGTTGTACCATTGCGGTTCAAGCGTTCTATAGTGGATCAAGAACAATTTAGTTGAACGGTCCTTTTGGTTGGTTCAAGGAAAATTCAAGTAGTTCAAGCCCTTACATAACCTAACTTAATCTAAATTAAATTGTCATTTTCCGAAATTTCAAATATTCGAATGATTGTGTACCAATTTAACCTCTAGCCTTTCTGACGCGCGACTTTTAAATGATGGAGGAGCAAGCTGCAGAAGATATGTTTGATGAATTAACGGATGATGAGGAGTTGGTGCATATTATGTTAAATAGAGGACGCCGGCAACATTATAAGCATCGCGTCAATCATTTCACTAAATAAAATAATACAGAATTCCATGCGAGGTTCAGACTATCGAAATATGTTGTAAGATTCGTAATAGGCAGAATTTAATACGTACGGCCCTCCGCCAGTACCTAGAATTTTCAATTTCTCATCTGCATATTTTTGTTTTGCACATTTCTTCATATTTTATTTTTAGTGTATGAAGAGCTCTAAACTGTTGTCCACTACTGAAGTTAAATTCCCTTGTTAGTGTTTCTCGTGTAGCATTTCTTTTGGCTGGTGAGTACATACGCCTTTACATTCTAAATGTTTTTGAATTTTTGAATGAGTAACATTAATAATTGTTCTTCAGATGCCGAGAAATTTGTCGTTCTCTTAAATTTCACAATTTTTTTCTCGGCAATCTCAAAAAACCTTATAACGTTATAACGCAGTTGGATATATAACGGTGGAATCTTCTTCTTCTGTTAGAGAATTATGCGCCATACTCTGATCCAGTAGTGCCAACAAGCGATGAAATCAAGTTCAACTGAACGAACGTTTAAAACTGATGGTACAACATAACTGCTCCTGAACTGAGTTCATCGTAGAACTGCCGTTCAGTTAAACTTAGCTTGAACGTGCTTTTGGTACAACCGGGCCTAAGAAAATCGCCAATATTTCAAAAAGTTATAACTTTAACCCCTGCAATGCCTCTCCTAGAAAAAAAGGGATTTTAACAAATACACAACTTGATGTAAAAAATACAGGGTGTTCCATTTGAAGTAAAAAAAGATGTGAGGTTTGAATTTGACGAAATGCAACGTGAAAAATAGAACGCTTGGTATATTAGCATGGAATTAATTTTCATTTTTATAGTACCAATTATTCCCTGTAACTTTATTTTCCGACGTAATGAAGGGTTAGTTAAGCTTGACGAAGACAGGCTTTCCATTTAGAATTAATCACGTGACGTCGGTCAGTTTACTTAACACTCTAAAATAATTGTCTTGAAAATAAAAAAAAGTTCAATTTAATTGTAATAATAAGCACCATAAGTTCAACTTTAACGAGATTTGATCGATATCCAATTTCTTACATTTTCTAAAATCATACCGCTAATAATAAAGCACATTTTCAGTGGGATTAAATTTTTCTAACATCTACCTTTTAAACATAAGTTGGCTATAACAATTATTGAGCTAACAGCGATTTAGTTATAATAATAATAATAATAAATGCGTTTATTTCCAATAATCTTCTACATAAGAGAATGATAACATATGCAATATTTTTTTTTTAATCTCAAGCGGACGTTCACATCAAGTGTATCTATGTAAGTGAATTTTTCCTGAATTAAATTCGTTTAAAATTTATTTCTTTTTTTGCTTCCAAGTCAATTAATGATTGATTCAGACTATTAAGTAAGTGCTTAATTGTAAATCGAGAGCCCATCTTCCTGCAGCTTAATTAAGTCTTTATTACGTTCAAACATCAAAATACGGCTGTAATAATGGTACTTTAAAAAGGGAGATTTTATTTTTTATTACATGAACACCAAGTACACTATCTTATGAAATTTGGTATTAGTGAGTTTTTGATAACAACTAATACGATTATGAGATTGCTTCACAGTTAAAATCTTGCCTAATATCTTTTTTTGGGAGTTAGGTTCATTTCTCTTCATTAGGCCACTGGTTGATTTTTAAATATATTGCCGTGAAACAATCTCCTGATGGGTAAGTACCTTCCACCCAATTTTTTTTAAAACCGCATTTTTAATAAGTTAGCTGTGATATGGCAATCTTAAAAAAGGAGACATACTGTATAATATTGTAAATTTCAACACTGTAGGTATCTCTAAAATGAAGAATTTTTGGAAATCAGCTGTAATGAATTTTTAAAAATTAAAATTAGCTAAGGTATAAGCCCTTGAAGTTTTTAAATGTATTTGACTTACACCCTGTATATTGTGTATACTTATTTAACGATGTTGAAGATTTCTCTCAAAATTGATCAATGGATAAATGGTGCTTGGGACAAAGGTGTTTACGAAGGAAGTGGATTATTATTCAATTACATAGACAGATTTTGTATTAAAGCTTGGGAAAAAATACGAAAGGAAGTGGTGCCGCCTGTAGAAGAAGTATATAATTTCCCTGCTGTAAGTAATTTTCTGTATACCTAATTACTTGAAGATTTACTTATACTCCGTGCAATCTACAGTAGGGTGGAGTAGAAGTTTTTGCTTTTGAATCTCACGTGTGACAAATTGTTAACTAGTGCCAATATGAAGCTTAAATATGTACATAAAATTTTACTAGTATTAAATAATATTTGGGGGGACCAAGGCTGTTGAAATTTTGAAAAATTTTGTTTTTTAAAGGAAAGTTGTTATATCCTTAGAAATCAGGAAAATTAAAAGTAATTGTTTTATATACGTACACTAAGTTTCACATTTATCATACATCAGTATCTTATACAGGGTGATTCGTGAGGAGAGGGTCGTTCTTTACCAAAAGATAGAAAACATTGAGGTGATCTTAAATCTCCAAATAGTAATGGCTAACGCGGCCACGTTTTCGAAATACAAGGTGTTTTATATATACGTATATATATAATCCAATGAAATTTTGTATTTTGATTACAGTAGTCCTTCACCATCTAATGCCTGAAATTTTTTCTCTTTAAATGAGAAATTGAGAGAAAAAAGTCACTCTAGGGATTAACACATATTATTTTTTTGTTACCTATCTTCACTGTCAAAAGGTAGTTCTCCAAACTCTGGCTTCAGCAATATTTAATTCATCGCAAGAGCAATAAATTGTTACAAATATCTAGTCTTGCCATTACATTTGTTTTAAAAGTTGTGGCTACGTACTTTTTAATAATCAAGTAGGTACCTATCAAAAATCAGTCATATTGTAATTAAGAAGTGTCACGTCACCACTGTTGTTTTTACTGGTTACAATATTGTCTTGTAATCATTCTAAATCATGCCATTTACATACACGAGAATACGCAAATATGGTTTTTGTCTATGGATATTGCAATGGCAATGCAAAAACTGCTGAAAGGAAATACAGACGCTGGTTTGGAAATCAACGTGTACCAGATTATAAAACATTTTATGGAGTGTTAAGACATTTTTCTGAAACTGGAACCGTTCCGTCAATCATGAAAATAGAACGTCCTGTTAGGCAGACCCGGCAAGAAAAAGATTTGATTTTAAATATGGTTGACCAGAACCCAAAAATCAGCACAAGAAGAATTGGTCAACAATTAAATATTCCTCAAACCATGGTTTGGAGAACTATTAAAGGCGAACAAATGCATCCTTATCATATCCAAAATGGTCCAACGATTGGTGCCAGGTGATGAAGTATTTCGGTAAACTTTTTGCCGCTGGGTTTTATCCCATAGACGAACTATGTTAAGAGAATTGTTTACCGATGAATCTCAATTTACACATGACGGTATAAATAATACTCGAAATTTTCATATTTGGAGTTACGAGAATCCCCGTGCAATAATCCAAAAGAATTCCTAACATAGATTTTATGTAAATGTGTGGTGTGGGATGTTCAATAATAATCTCATAGGTCCTCATATTTTTGAAGGTCGCTTAAATGGTGATAATTATTTAGATTTTTTGCAACATACTCTGCCAAATTTATTAAATAATGTAAACACAAGAGGAATATGGTTTCAACATGATGGGGCTACGCCGCATTTTTCGGTATGAGTCAGAAACTATTTGAATGAACAATATCCAAATAGGTGGATTGGTCGGGGTGGTTCCGTTGCATGGTCTCCAAGATCACCAGATCTCACACCCTTTGACTATTTTTTGTGGGGCTATTTAAAAACTGAAGTATATAAAGAAGAAATAAATACCAGAGAGTAGCTGATTGCAAGAATTGAGCATTTTTGCAATGAAATTAAAAACAATTTAGAGATTATTAGAAAAAGCGTAAATGAAATGACAAATCGATCAAGAAAATGTATTGAATTTGGCGGTGGTCGCTTTGAAAATAGACTGTGATTCAAAATAATTTAATTGGATTTAGTAAGTTTGACTGATTTCTTATGTCAGTTTAATTGCTTATTTTTATTATTCATTATTTTGTTAAGTTTATTAATTACACATTCATTACAATTTTTTTTTTATTTCACCAGGTATATGCGGTGAATTTTTATTCTCCCTATTTGCACTACCTTTTGCTAGTGCAGATAGGGAACAAAAAAAATAATATGTAGTTAATCCCTAAAGTGACTTTTTTCACTCAATTTCTTATTTAAAGGAAAAAAATTGAACCCTCTACAGTTTAATTCTTTTATTTAAACAATGAAATTGTGCGAAAAGATTCTTTTATGGGATGTTGTATCTTTCTAGGTGTAAATTAATATTTTAATGTCAAATATTTTATAAACAGTATACAGAGTGTTTTCTAGGAATAATTTAAAAATATTTTTATTCTGGGACCGGCCCTGATATTTCATTAATATCCCAGGCATTAGATGGTAAATGACTACTGTAATCAAAATACAAAATTTCGTTGGATTCCGCTTACGCATTACAGATATATGGCGAAAAGAATATTCTTCAAAAAATATAAAACACCCTGTATTTCGAAAACGGGGCCGCTTTAGCCATTACTGTTTGGCGATTTAAGATCACCTCAATGTTTTTTATCTTTTGGTAAAGTACGACTTTCTCCTCACGAATCACCCTGTATAACATCATTATATTAGTTTACCATTTTTGAAATTGTTTTTTTCCCGTAGTTATGATATCGGTTTCTCTAGTTTTGAATCACTTCATGCAAAAATTGATGTTACTCCTCTTTGGTAAAAAAACATAATACTATACTCCTTTCTCGGTTGTATCATTGACTATACGAAGACCTTTTACTTTTTAAGACCGAATCTACAAGTTCTATTTAAACAATATTTTCTACCTTTTCAAAATTCCTTTAGCTGAAAAAAATTAAGCAGAATACATGTTTGTTTCGCCAATATAGATGCATGTTGAGAATCTTAAATCTATAACCTTCTACCTCATTTTAACGAAGTCTCTAACGCTTGGTCTATCAAGGTATATCATCCTTGTTTGCACATAAACCGTATTAAGAGATTGTTGTGTTTGGATTCTTAGGCAGGTGAACCTCCACTAACAGGGTGATCGCCATTATTAGTCATATAACCTTAGTGCAAGGCCTCGACTGTCTCAAGCTTCTTTCGCTATTCATTCTTGTTTTTGGCTTGTGTCATCCAGTTTGTTGCACCTATTTTTCTAGCATCCTCATCCACGCCATCCACCCATCGCAACCTAGGTCTTCCTCTTCTATGTGAACCTTCTGGTTTTGTTTTTAATGTCCTCTTCGTGGGATTGTTTTCATCGCATCTTATGACATGACCCGTCCGTCTCAATCTGCCCAACGTTATGACGGTTAGGATTTCTTTCTACCTAATCTGCTTTCTTGTATAGGTTGTATAATTCAAAACTGTACCTGCACTTCCATATTCCATTTTCACAGATCGCTTCTATTATTTTCCTTAGCACCATCCTCTAAAAAATTTCCAACGATTCCGCGTCGGCTTTGGTCATAGTCCATGTTTCAGAGCTATAAATTAATACGGAGATTCTGAGTGTCTTGTATATTCTAATACTAAGCTACGGTTGCGCAGGGATTAGGAGATACTGAAGTAATATTTGTTTGCTACTATAATGCGGCGCTTGATATCTGCTACCGTGTTTACTGAGGTACCTAGATCCACGAATTCAGAGACTGATCCAAAGTTATAATTGTCAATGGATGAGTTTTGCCCTACGTCTCATACTCTTCTGTTGTCTACTACATCCATAATGGACCCCGTAAAAACCTTATAATTTCCATAAGGTTTCGATAGATCGTCGAATGTTAGGCATAAATTAGTAAAAAAATCGCTGTTTTATGGAAAAATTTCCACAGCTATGAAACCTGTAAAACGTGAAGCATTTGGGTTGCCTAAACATGTCTAAACATAATTTTTCCCAATCAGGTATCGAAAACTAAAAATCGAGTCTTTGGTCTCTATGAAAATCAATGTAAACAATAATAAACAGATCAAAACAAGACAGTGGATAATAATAATAATAATCATACCGTTAATGCCCAATAGGTAACAACAATTTTCGTAAATAGTTGTCATTTTTTCTTAAAAAGCATACAAAGTTAAATTCCTGTGTAAATTATCATTTGTTTATCTTTAGATGTTTCGAAAATATTCATAAAAAACATTTTCAGGAGAATTACTTCTTTCCACAATTGACAAAAATATAAAAATTGAAATAAATTGAAATCCATTCCGACCAAACAAAAAATACAATTGTTTGGCTAACAAAAAGAAAAGTTCTGAACTAGAGAGTCTGAACTCAACTGTCACTACTGTCAGTTGTCAACTGTCACCTAGTTAAGAGATTATTCCCATTTTCGCGAGAAACTATGGTATGAGAGAGATCACATGAATATAGAAAGAGAACGAAATAGTTACTACATGTTAAGATGAACGGTCTATTTTCAGTCGCGAAAAAATGCTCATTGATTTTAACTTTCTGTAGTTCCTCGTTATTTGATAGCTAATTGACTCAGCAACCCTAAAGACAAAAGTTAGATATTTCAATAGTCAAAATATGAGTTGTAAAAATGTTATAATAATATTTTATGCACCAAGTGCATAACGCCCGGAAGGTAACATGATGCAGCCAGAGGGCCTTTGGCCCGAGGGATGTATGTTGCCTGATGGGCGTTATAATCTAATAATGCTCGTGATGCATAGAATATTTTATTTTTCATGAAAAACATATTTTTCTAATGAAAAATTAACTTTTTATTCTTCAAATACATTTAGTCTATGACATTTGCTGGTACTTGACGTTTATTAACTGTATCTGACAGTTGTTGATATTTTGACGTTTGTTGATGTTATGGGAAAAAGGAAAATTAATATGGAAATACCACAAAAAATCCAAAACAATGCATGAGAAGCCACAGAAAATGTAATGTCGGTCAAATCCAAACCATTATACGATAGGGAATATGAAACATTTACTCTTTCTTTGCTTCTCAAATAACAGGGCATTATGGCTCATAACGCCCGCTCATTATGCCCGTGGTCATAATGAGCGTGTTTATGGTAACCGTATTCAAGGTATAATAAACAAATAATATGCAGGTGAAAAATAATAGCATATTATTCAACGAGCATATAATAATAGCCAGCCTATACTTTGTCCACGACTATTAAATATTTAATATTTATTTAATTCATCTTCATTCAATTTATCATATTTAAGAAAGATTCATATGTCATCATATATAATTTTTTCGATTTTTCGGGCAACAAGTTTAATAAGGCGATTTCTTCAGCTTCCTTTATCTCTGGTGGTGTCAAAGAAATATCGTTTTCATTGTCAGTATCCATTTGTTTAATTATATTACTATTTTTGAGTATCTAATATGTAAAATTATTGTAAATAACGTTGGCGTTGAAATCGCACAAATTTTGACGTTTCAATCAATGACAGAATTACGTTTGACACATTGTCATGACATGTACCATTTCAGTGATACCTAGAAAACTTGAGAATCAACACGTGTCTTTTGGTTGTTACAATTTTGACATTTTAAACTTTGAGTAAAAAGTCATCTAATGTTATTTCTTATAAACAACTGACTGTCCTCATCATTCACTGCAACCAGTGAATAATGAAATCATAATTCACTGCGGGGAATAATGGATAGCATTATCATTGAGGAAACACATACATAATGAGTATATTATTTAATAGTCGTGGACAAAACTTATCTCACAATATTGATAGGTATACAGGGTGTCCCAATAAGAACTCCCAGGCCGGATATATTCTAAACGAATAGAGATATTTTAATTCTGTAAAAGCCAATTTGTAGAGCATAAAGAGAGCTTCATTTTTGAATATAATTGTTTTTTTAATATATCAGTATATAGATGGCGCTGTGCTCTAAATAAATATTTCGATGGGAGAAACTTTGAAATGGAGTTTATGTGAAAGAAAAGCATTTCTAAGCAGATTATGTTCTAAAAAAAAAATACTATAAAACTAGCCATTTTCGAGATATTTGAGTCCAAATATTGGCGTTTGCCAATATTGAATAATTATAATCACTTCAACATTTCAGTCCTTTAAGTGGGAAAATGTTTAAAGAATTTTTCATTTAATAGCTTTGTTATCAGGATATATATTATAACTAAAAATATTTGATATCTAGTGAGTATAATAACACGTACACCTTATAAATTAAATACAATTAAAGTTACCTTTGGAAAAATAGTTTTGACATTTCTCAATTTCAATCACATTTTGTTTATTGATGTTTCAATAGAACTGTATTATTGTACCTAATTATTGTTTTCTTTGTGAATATTTATTATTAAATATGGTTTCTCATACAAATGAAGATAAATTAAACATGATTTTAATTTATGGGGAATGTCGTAAAAATGCTTCAAGAGCTGTAAGTTTATATGAAATACGTTTTCCTGACAGACCTTTACCAGTTCGGAAAACTTTTGTAAGTTTGTGTTCTCATTTGAAAAATTATGGAGGTTTTAAGAAACCAAAAACCACAAGAAGAAAAGGAACTGCAACTGATGAAAATATTGCATCGGTATTACATCAAGTAGAAAATAACCCAAACATGTCAGTACGCAAGTTGACGGAAGAAACAAATATTGCACGTTCCATCTGTCACAGAATTCTTAAAAGAAACAAATTTTTTCCATATGAAGTTCATTTAGATCATTTGATTCCAACGGACAATGAGCAGAGATTAGATTTTTTGGCGCAATGTTCAATTCTCTTAGAAGAAAATCCAATTTTTTTATATACAATTATGTGGAGTGATGAAAGTCATTTCCACAACAATGGAGTAATCACAGCACATAATTGTCGTTACTGGTCTCAAGAGAATCCTAGGTGGATGAGACATACCAGATCCCAGAACCGTTTTGGAGTAAATGTTTGGTGTGGTATCGTTAATGGTTACATTCTTGGCCCATGCCTCTACCATGAGAATTTAACAGGTGAAAGATATTTATAACTTTTGCAAAATTATTTACAAGTACTATTAAGGAATTTGCCCGCTCAGTTGGATAATATGTGGTTTCACCAGGATGAAGCAGGCCCACATAATTATCACAACGTTGTTAAATATTTAAATCAAACATACCCAGGAAGATGGATTGGTACCAATGGAGTACTTAGATGGCCCGCTCGATCTCCTGACATTGCTCCATTAGACTTTTATTTATGGGGATTTTTAAAAAGTGAAGTGTACAAAAAACCAATAGAAGACATGGCAGATTTTCATAATAAAATTTATGCTAGTGTTGCCGCCATTAATCGGTATACGTTATTAAAAGTTTGTAGATCAGAACTAATTAATAGGTTTATGATGTGTGTCAATGAAAATGGCAATAATTTTGAACACCTATTAAAATAGTTAAGTATTTTCATTTCATTACTTCATAAAAATTGTTTTATGTTCGTAATTGTTTTTTATTGCTTAAATGTTTGAATTATATGATAAATAATATTTTCAGTTTTTTTTTCCAAGGGTTACTTCAAATATATTTAATTCATAAGATATGAAGAATTCTGTAAATATTTTCTTCTAAAATTTGTAAATTAAATACAGATTGTCCCAATTAAAGGACTGAAATGTTGAAGAGATTACAATTATTCAATATTGGCAAATGCCAACATTTGGACTCAAATATCGCGAAAACGGTTAGTTTAATGTTATTTTTTTTAGAACATAAACTGCTTAGAAATGCATTTTCTTTCACATAAACCCCATTTCAAAGATTCTCCTATCGAAATATTTCTTTAGAGCACAGCGCCATCTATATACTGATATATTAAAAAACCAATTATATTCAAAAATGAAGCTCTCTTTATGCTTTACAAATTGGCTTTTACAGAATTAAAATATCTCTATTCGTTCAGAATATATTCGGCCTGGGAGTTTTTATTGGGACACCCTGTATAACCTTAGAAAATGTTAGCAATGCACTGATAACTACTTCACTGTTTTTACACTCAAGTGTAAAAACATAGTGAAGTAGTTCAGCTCGCCGCGGCACCGCGCCGTGTGGAAATGTGCGAGGTGAATGGCGATGCGAGCTGAACTATTCCACTTTGTTTTTACACATTTAAGACTTCGATAGAAGGACTCTAACTTTGCATGTAGGATAAAGGATTGTGTCTATAGCTGATACAAATGTGTTGGCAGATCTGGGTATGAATACTAAAAAAGTATTTAAATACAGAATACTGAATACTTATAGATAAGAGTATTTTAAATACTGCAGTATTCAGAATACTTTAGACTAGAAGTATTTGAATATCAGTATTCACGGTATTCATAATGACATGAATACCATGAATACTTAATGAAGCAATAAAATTCTTACTTAAAATATTAAACAATAAAAAGAATTAGACATTTTTAATTAATTTATTTATTAACATTAACCCATGAAGGACGGTTTCCATTTTTGTAAAAAAATACTAATTTTGAAAGATATTGCATACAAATAGGCAAAAATTCAATATTTTTTATAAAAATCCATGTTGTCATGTGGCAACGCTAGGATTAAAAGAGGACAGGTTTAGAATTCTACTGCCAAATGGCTTAATAAATATATATCACCTAAAATTTAGGCATTTTTAATGAAAATGTTACAAAATTTTTATAAAACATTACATATTATTATGAAATTCAAAACTACAGTTCAAACAGAGTCCCACATCACATTTCATATACATACTTCACATAATAGACCTGCAGTTTTTTTTTTTCTTATCTGGTAGAGATCAAATAGTGTCCTATATTGTCGTACCTAATGTCATCAGAAACTCGGCTGCATAACTTACTTGATACGCTCCTTGATGGCCTACTCCCCCACGCTACGCGGGTTTCTATATCTTCTCAAGTAAGTTTTGACGATTTCCCGTCTAAATTCTAACTGGGTTAATTTATTTCCTGCCTCTTTATGTAGAACCCAAGCATTTTGGATGGTGGCATCTATTAGCTATGTAAACAGACACCACCACCATTTTTTTGATCGCAGGGCGATTCTGTGGCGGGAAATGTTCTCATCCATGAGATCGGTACCACCCAATGCAGAATTGTATTTACCTACCGGTAACGCCCGTTTAACATTTATGTTTCTTTTTTCTTTGTGAGAATAACGTTTGACGGTACCCATCGGGGATACTCGGTCAGATGTTGAGGCAACGGTGACAAGTTGTTGTCAACTCATCTAACATGATGACGCTTTCACGGTCTAATAAAGATGCGACTTCTCCTCTGTTTTCTTTTTCATTGCTTTCTTTGACATTATTGGACAGTTTTTGGGATATGATTTTCTCTCATAGTACCAGTGACTTCAAGCCCCAATTGCTTGAAGTAAGCTAATAAAGTAAAGCTAGTGAAAAGATTATCACTAAATAAGGAATAACGCAAGTTTCGTTTTTCATCAGGTAGTTCTTTAAGCAAAGTGACAAACGGTGCAGTAGACGCTCCAAACACTGCCCGATAATTGATTTTTTTTACGATTACTATACTTCCAATCCACTACGTGGAGAGAAGTAAGAATACAGGGTTATAAGTTTTAACATCCATTTTTAGCGAAATTAACATTTTGTGACACTAATCGTTTTTAACCTGTACCCTTCAAATAGTAGACACTTTCTTTTTCGAAAGTTATTTATAGCTTTTAGGGTTATGGTGCAATATTCAATTTTCACATATTTTTAAATCATCATTATTTCAAATATTAAATTGGATTGCATCTGCATCTTTACAGGTACACCACACCAATTCCCACCATTATAAATAACCAGAAATAATACGTCATAACGTCACACAACATTTTTTGACTTACCTAACTTAAGAATGAGAATGACAACAAACAGTTAAACAAAACACACAAATCAAGTCAAGGAACAGGAAAGCACAGCACGGTTATACCACGACACGACTACTTACTACACATAAGGGAAGTGAAGTCAATTATTTGATAAAACTTTGTTGTGACTGCTGCTTGTTCCTAGAATTTATCAATATCACTTGTTAACAAAAAAAATCAGATGTTTTTGAGGAGAATTATATTGCAAATAATTATGAATACTAAGTTTCATGAATACTTAGTATTCTTGAATACTGCTGGTATTCATAAATATCACATTTAAGTATTGAATAATGAATAATATTCATTTTGAGGAATACTGAATACTTAGGCAGTGAAGAATACAGAGTATTCAATACTGAATACCGAATACCAAGATAGTATTTTGAATAGTATTCTGAATACTCAGTATTTGATTACTACCCAGCTCTGTGTGTTGGGTAATTGCACACTGGCTCATGTATTATTACCTGCTACCCAAATAAGAATGAATATAGAACACAATTTTCTCTATTTTTAAATTATTTGTCACAATAATGAAACGGTCCAATTAATGTATACACATACGCGTAACTTAATCATTTTAAGTGACTTGTCATCTATTTTTTCAGGGATCATATACACTGAAAGATTTCGGTTTTTCGTCAAATGATTTTGATATTCCAATATCAGCATATGGAACATTTAGAGTTGCGGCGAAAGTATTCAATGCAGATGAAGAATTACTCTTTCACATTATGGTGGAATTTGTTGCAAATAAGCCATTCTAACTTGTTTTACCAAATTATGTCAATAAATATACTCGTTCTATTATTTATTTGTGTATATTTTATCTAGCTAGAGAATATATTACTGAATTACTTATAAATTACCAATTGCTGCTGGTTACATTAATATTTCAATTTTACGCAAAAGAGAAGCGAAATTGAAATCTTAATAAAAGTATAATAATGCCTGTGCCGAGCACTGATAAAAATTGCTTAGAGCATTAAGATCTAACCACTGAACAAAAATGCTTGCAATTAAGGAGCACATAGTATATTATTTAACGAGTGATAATGTAAGTAATAACCAGAGCTTTGATTAAAGTAATTTGGAATTGTAATTGCAGGAAAATTGTTGTAGGAATTGTAATTTGTAATTGTTACATCACTACTTGGCCCTAGAAAAATTAACAATGATATCACCGGTTAAGGTGATAACCAAAGGCAATTCAACCAACACACCAAGTAGTGACGGCGAACGGCTAGCTGATCTGGTGCGTGGCTGGGATTTCGTGGGTTCAATTAAAATATATATGTTTTTAAATCAGCCAGAGGTTGAACCAATATTTTTGTGATATTTTACCTAGCTAGTTTGTTCCAACACTCAGAGGCAGTTTAAAATGATGTAAATATTATGAGCGTCATCCACGGAAAATTTAAGAGTTACTGCTACCCCTGTGATGGTGAAACCAACCGCCGTGGAAAGATTTGATCTTATGGCGGACAGACATACAGAAAAAACGAAAAATTGAATTTTACGATAAAAGAGACATATTTATTAATAACTTCAGAAAAAATCATCAATATAAGAACAAATCAATGAATTTAATCAATATAAAAAGTATAAAATAATGTTATCAATTATGAAATAGAAATATTAAGTAATATTATCACAATTTCCAAAGGAAAATATTAATAGCTTAATTAATTTATCATTAAAAGAAAAGAAATATCTTGTGCAATGAAAGTTATACAGTAAATATTACACAACAAAAAAAATCAATGAAATTCTCAGAATCTCACCAATCCTCCTGACGATGGATAGATAGTGGATGAGGGCTCCTGGTGAGTTCTGATAGCTTTTCCTAACAGCCTCTCCGAACACAGACGGCTCCTCGACCTGGTTTGACGTCTTGCTAACCTATATAACGCTAGGGTTTTGCTGTTGGTTTGGATTGACTGGACTAAACTGGACTTGACTAAACGGAATTTCACTAGACTATCTTGAACTTGACTAAACTATGTTTGACTGGACTATCCGTCTTATGAAACTAAGAAAACCCTGGCCATAAATAAAAGTTTATCTGTAATAATTTTAATTTGAAAGGAGACCCTTTTTAGAAGTAGGTAAATTAAATCTTAAGTACAATAATAAATACTGCAATTAAATTAGTTTATGCAGGAAATGAAAAATACAAATTCCAAGATATTATATGTAATACTCAACAATATTAATTAATAATTATCGATACTTCTCTCTGGAAATTTTTGAAAGCATGCGGGGGTCAGTTTTCTACGAATTTTTTGCTCTCTAAAAATTTTTACAGCCGGGGGAGGATATTTCTTGTAAACGAGTAGTTATTACCGATATCTATATGCATAGGTGTATATGTACTTCACATACCCCAAAATTCTGATCGATGCAAAAACAAATTTTACTCCCTTTGTAACTACCTTTCTTTTTATTTTAGACCGATACTGGCTAAAATGTATCGATACCGACAAAAGAAGTTTGAATTTTCGGTAGAACTTCAGAATAAATCGGGTATTTCGGTAGACTTCATCCAAATTCGGTAGATCTACCAAAAATTCGGTAGCTGTGGCATAACTACATTTTGTGAAATAATCGCAAGCAACTAATAGCTAAGACGACAGAGAATATTTTATAGTGAAACCCACAAAAAGTTGCAAACTGAATATTTTTTTTTAATGAGTGCGTGGAAGTATACAGAATAATATCCTGAAAAATTTACATTTCGCTCGGATGCAGAATATAAAAAAAGTGAAAATAAAATTTTTTTCATCCATTTCTTCCAAACTGAAATTAAGTCAGGGTAGGAAAAAATAAAAAACACAGGTGGATAGACCACGTGTCTCTGAACAAAAAATGTCCTAATAAAATTTATCGCTAAAGCCATGGTATTCCTGGAAAAAATCGTGAAATAACTTTGTCACTCTGCGCGGCCAATCGCACGGTTAAATGAGTAAAATAAACCATTTCTCTCTTTCTGATTACACATTTTAAACACGTTTCTTACTGAATACGAGGATAAACACTGAGTATGGAACAGGGTTTCACCCTGCTTCGCTAGGTACTTCAGTTGAAAGCTAATCTAAGCATACCAAACCACTGGATTTAATGACCGTTTTAAATGCAGTAAGTAAGCTCTCTTGTAGGACATACCGGACGCAAGTCTAATAACTTTATGAAAAATAAATGCTGCCTTGGTGAATCTAAGAATTTAAACTCACTACTTATGGCCATACAGATTCACATAGGACTTACAGCCGTCTTCAATCACACGATCACCAATTGCATCGCAGTGATCAATCAAACTGTTTTGGTGGCCTGTTTTCATTAAGGCATCTGTAACTGCTCACTTTTTCCCCTTTGGAAAGGATAACTGACAGGTGACACAATACATAGACCGCCAATAAAGTTTCTACAATATTTTCTTTTTCATATTTTTCACCTAATCACTTATTCCAAGAAATTGATTGAAGAAGCCGTTACTCTGCGGTAATCCATAATTATAACGAAATTGAGTAAAACACTACTATGTTCTTTACCACTATATTTGCACAAATCGTGACTGCAGTTTCAACCCTTTTTAAGTCATTTTCAAACAATTATTCAACTAAGAATGAAATACAAAAGATTTGGTCCCTATTTAAATATGTTTCTAGAATTAAACAGATTAGAGAATTATGAAAGTATACAAGTAGTTTATGATATCTTAACTATCTAAGGGTGGGGTTTCTCAGAAATATTAATTACATCTTGGTAGCAGTAAAAAAAGGTGAGTACATTATATCTAATTGATCATTTAACAAAATTAAATCATCCTTATTATTGTACTTGTATATTTCCAATGCTTCTAACAAATTAAGTTTCAAACCTTTGCTGGCATAGTGTAGGATTTCCATATTATTAATATCTGGGAAGTTATGTCCACTCTCTAATATGTGATTAGAAAAAGCAGAATCTGTTTTTTGTAGTCTGAAGGACCTATCATGATCGAGGTATCTGGTTCTAAAATTACGTCCGGTCTGTCCTATATATATGCTATTGCACTCTGAGCAATTTAACCTATAGACTCCAGATTTGTCGTATTTATTTGTTTTATCCTTGGCGTTGTAAATTAAATTTGATAATTTTTGTTGGGGTTTAAATGCTATTCTTGATATTATGTGCTTTGAGAATCTTTGATATTTTCTCTGTTAGTGTATCACAGTATGTTAGGGTAGTGTAAGATGTTTGTTTTTCTTCTCTAACTATGAGATAAATTGCTTTAAAAGTATAGTGGTTTTGTTTCTTGTTTATTAATTTGGCGATAGCTTCTGTGGGGAAACCATTATTCTTGGCTATTTTTTGAATCATTGAGAGCTCTGTTTTTATTTGCGTTTCTGATAAAGGCAACGAAAAAACTCTATGTAGCATTGAATTATAAGCTGCTAGTTTGTGCGCGTATGGATGGCAAGAATCAAAGGGGAGGTTTTCGAAAAATAGGTATCAAATTTGAATTGGTTATTTTTGTGTGTGATAGTTAGGTCCAGAAAAATTATTGTATGATTTTTTTCTCGTTCTAATGTAAATTTAATATACGAAAAACGAAAAATAATTAACATGAATCCCTTAGCTCCAAAATTATACGAATTAATTAAAACGCATAAACCGGATAACCCCATTGGGCCTGTAGTATCATATATCAATAGTCCAACTAGAGAACTAGGTAAAAAATCAAATTTAGTTTTTAAACAACATACAAATTTTAAACCTAAACATGGAATAAAGAACTCCTTAGAATTAGCAGAGAAGTTAAAAAATACACATTCCTCACATAATTCATTTCTGGTATCATTCGACGTTAAAAACATGTTTTCAAATATCCCTCCAGATGAATGTTTAAAACTTATTCAAAATTTACTAGACAAAAGTAAATTAAATAGCGTTATATCAACAGAAATTTTACTAGCTTTCTACACATGCACCAGGCAAAATTACTTTCAATTCGATAATCAATTTTATATTCAAAACAGCGATCTACCGATGGGATCACCTCTAAGCCCTTTATCAGCGGATATTTTTATGTCTAATTTAGAGGAAAGTATACTAAATTCCCAACCAGGCAAGAATCATATTTATTTTTGGTACAGATATGTCGACGAAGTTTTGGCATGCTTTAAGGGTACTACTAGACAATTACACACTTTTCTAGATTCTATTAATAACATACACACCAAAATTAAATTTACATCAGAACGAGAAACAAATCATACAATAAATTTTCTGGACCTAACTATCACACACAAAAATAACCAATTCAAATTTGATATTTTTCGAAAACCTACATATACTGATATAACTATCCCCTTTGATTCTTGCAATCCATACGCACACAAACTAGCAGCTTATAATTCAATGCTACATAGAGTTTTTTCGTTGCCTTTATCAGAAACGCAAATAAAAACAGAGCTCTCAATGATTCAAAAAATAGCCAAGAACAATGGTTTCCCCACAGAAGCTATTGCCAAATTAATAAATAAGAAACAAAACCAGTATACTTTTAAAGCAATTTATACCAGAGTTAGAGAAGAAAAACAAACACCTTACACTACCCTAACATACTGTGATACACTAACAGAGAAAATGTCAAATATTTTCAAAGCACATAATATCAAGATAGCATTTAAACCCCAACAAAAATTATCAAATTTAATTTACAACGCCAAGGATAAAACAAATAAATACGAAAAATCTGGAGTCTATAGATTAAATTGCTCAGAGTGCAATAGCATATATATAGGACAGACCGGACGTAATTTTAGAACCAGATACCTCGATCATGATAGGTCCTTCAGACTACAAAAAACAGATTCTGCTTTTTTTAATCACATATTAGAGAGTGGACATAACTTCCCAGATATTAATAATATGGAAATCCTACACTATGCCAGCAAAGGTTTGAAACTTAATTTGTTAGAAGCATTGGAAATATACAAATACAATAATGATGATTTAATTTTGTTAAATGATCAATTAGATATTATGTACTCACCTCTTTTTACTGCTGCCAAGATGTAATTAATATTTCTGAGAAACCCCACCCTTAGATAGTTAGGATATCATAAACTACCTGTATACTTTCATAATTCTCTAATCTGTTTTATTCTAGAAACATATTTAAATAGGGACCAAATCTTTTGTATTTCATTCTTAGTTGAATCATTGTTTGAAAATGACCTAAAAAGGGTTGAAACTGCAGTCACGATTTGTGCAAATATAGTGGTAAAGAACATAGTAGTGTTTTACTCAATTTCGTTATAATTACTTATTGATTTCGTGAATACTCTAAAATATACTTTGTTGTCGTATCCCCACACAATTTTTGTAGTTTTTCTATTTTGGAAAAATTAAACATACTTACCTTACATAAATATTATTGTGTTTGTTTGTTCATAATTGTACTTCAAATTTTATGCTAGGCAGGAGTAATCCAAATTCACATTGTTGGGCAACATTTGTCTTTATTTACACCAATATTCAGAAATGATTTTAGACGATTATCTTTACCTTTGATATTATTCTAGTTTGGAATGGGAATTGTGTCTATTATGGCGAATGCATAGGATTCTGATGTTTTCTTAAGACATACCATATCTTTTTTAAATCAGAAATTTCGGTCAATTTTAATTTTTAAACTAAAATTAAAACTTATTAACGATTTCGTACTATATTTGCAAGTTTACTGTCCTATACCAAAATGATGTAACTCAAAATTTCCTAAGCAAATTGGATGTACTTCAAAGTTTCCTTGTTAAATGACCGACTTTTTTCAATAATCAATAAACCATTATTTTTGCATCTACCTCATAGAATTAAATTCAAAAATAGAATGAAAATATTTAAAAAAACAAGAAGTGCTGAGATTAGCGGCATAAAATGTCAAATATATCAAGAGGAGCGTATACTGAAGTACGTCATTTTGGCTTAGGACGGCAGTATATTACATGTAACAAATTACACCATAATTTAAAACCACGTATTTATTACATCGAAATAATTGTCTAATAATTTTCAGACAATGAGTGATCTAATGATCAAGAATAATATAACACCTAAATCAAATTAGGTATTAGACTAGCCCTGCCGCACAGTGAAAAAACATACTTTTTTTGGATAAAAATCTGCCTACAACTCAAATCATAATCAATTTTGATCTACCTTGGTTTAAAATGTAGGTTATTGGCTACACTTTCAGAGTATACTGCCTTAATTGTAAACCCCGATTTTCTAACCTTAAAAAATTTATCAAATATTATTAATAGAGAGTTATTGCAAAACGAAAAGGGGCTGACTTTATTGAAAGAAACTTTAAATAAAGTATCCTCTATTCCAATTTATCATCCATTTTTAAAGTGAGTTATTGCCACGGTGTCCTCCTCATACCTTATTTTGATACTTTATTTTGACAATTATCCCTAACCTAGAAAATCAGAGTTGTGCATTGCCGGCATTATTATCATTTGTTCGATTTTAAAATGAATATGGAAGAACAATTAGAAGTAGCTATCCTAGCTGGTGTTAATGATGAAGAAATTGAAATGTTACTTCTACATAACATAATTGATATTTATAATGGCAATGAACAAATTAACGCTGCAGACCCCGTGAATTTCGAATTGAAATAATATGACTGATGATGAAATAGAAGTTAATCTTTGTTTTCAAAGATGGGGTATAATATACGATTGCGAAATTACGTCGTTCTCATATTTCAATCCCACACGTTTTTTATCTTTTTCTTGTGCCATTATCGCCAACAAATGTAACAATTTAAACGTTGAATAAGTAGATCAAAACCAAATGTACATTGCATACACTGGCACTGTCTCTCGCGTATCACGTTGTATAGGTTAGAATATTCCTCAGGGAATTTTCGTCTGATGCAAGTTTCGACGTTAAATTGACAAAAAGTTCCTAAATGTGTCAAAATTAAGGTGCTTTAAATAAAGGAAAGCCTTGCCCGTATTTAAGTTAAATACGAGAAGCCTGTATTTTATTAAAAGAAAATACTTAACAATATTTTCAATGCGCATGCGTACATGTCAAATTAAGGGAAACTTTTATTAAAGGATCTGTAAACCAAAGTTGAAATATCTCTCTATTTTCTATTTCTACAAGTCAAATCTTAATCATTTATGATCTACTTTGGCTTAAAATGTAGGTTATTGGCTACACTTTCAGAGTATACTGCATAAATTGCAAACCCCGATTTCCTAAAATCAAAAAATTGAACAAAACATAATTACCCTACTTAAAATTGTATTAACATGTTTTATAAAATACTTTCCGTTATTGCCATATCTTGTTATAAAAAAAATGTTTTAGTACATTATTTGAGGTTAGAAAATCGGGGTTTGCAATTTACTCAGTATACTCTGAAAGTGTAGCCAATGACCTACATTTTAAACCAAGGTAGATCAAAGTTGATTAAGATTTGACTTGTAGGCAGATTTTTGCTAATTTTTTTTTCCACTATGTGCCGTAGCTGTCACGTTGCGCGCTATTATTACAAGACATTATTACGGTCGAATTTAAAAATCCGTATCTTGAAAACTGTATAAGATATAGAGCCAATTTTTTTTGCAAAAACTGTTTTGATCTTTAGACCATATTTCATTCGCATGTAACATATACAAAATTCGAACATTTAATATAGTTGCACACACAAAATTCGTTCATGTGATTTTGGATTTATTTACAAAAAAACCGTAAGTGATTTTGAAGGTCTATTAGCACAAATAGATGCGCTCGTGTCTGTAGTATATAGATATAAATAATGAGATCGATATGGCAAGTAGTTAATTTTTTAGCAAGAGGTAAACGTTTAAAAACACAAATTCTTGAAATAACATTCGGCTATGTTTTTCTCGTGTAGTTGGTAGGCTCCTGTTGGAGCCATGGTTGTCTGAACGACGTTTCGGCAGGATCTCATCTGCCACCATTAGGTTCTCGCTGAAAGCTGCCCACTGCTGCTGCGGCTGTTAATGCTGTATATAATATATAGCGGAACATCGATACCTTCATTCGTACTCCAAGACCCACCTTTCTATCAAGAATCGTGCTGACCTGCCGGTTTTCTAAAAAACCTTCCTTATTTTGCTAATTCCACTGGACTAAATAGTTAAATAGCTCACATTGATCAATCACTGTATTTTTATTAAATGTACTCTTATAACTTTAAAAACATACACAATATAGCAATAAAAATTTAATATGTGCTTTTCTTGGAGCTCACAGTTACTTCCGAC
The DNA here is from genome assembly GCA_963583905.1 of Stenurella melanura. NCBI lineage: Eukaryota > Metazoa > Arthropoda > Insecta > Coleoptera > Cerambycidae > Stenurella > Stenurella melanura. The sequence goes on from OY757309.1 coordinate 90,104,978, forward strand.
GCAGTTCTACTCTTAGAAGAACTGCTACGTTTTCTGGCAGCTTCTTCTAAAACTGAGACGGAATACTCCGAATCATCTTCACCTAGAACTACGCTACTTGATATATGTACCATGTTCTTATTGGTTTTCATTTGTTGGTAGAAGATTTTGCTCTCTTCGTCCTCTGCTTCTTCGTCCTCTACTTCCTCATCTTCGTCTTCATCTTCTTCCTCTTCTGCTTCTTCAAGAAATTCAATATCATAATTTAAATCTTCGTCTTCCTCACTATCGTCAGTAGAATCATCTGTGTCAGTTTCGAAGGAAGCGGGAGCCGAAGATGTACTAGTATTGCTGAGAATAACGGTTGGGTCGCTTACTTTTAATGAGGTTTTGCACTTCACTGATTTTGTTGAAGCGTTTAGGCTGGAAAATCGACTAGGGGGGACACAAGGGTAATAACTAACATTGACCGTTTCACTCTTCAGAGCACTTCTTTTCTTTAGAGGCACCTCTTCCAGTGAATCAATTAGTTCTTCGGTGCAAATACATCGTTCGTAGCTTTCCTCGGCATCACAAATTATAATCGATGCGTCGAAAGATTCTGATTTCTGAGCTGTGCAGACTTTCTTTTTGGATTTGAAATGTTTGTAGCACCAGTTGAGGATGCACATCAAGATGAGAATTTTTGAGGCTATGGTTACCGCAAATATCTGAAAATTACAAAATATTTAAGAAATTTGAGTACTTACATGTAATAAATATAATATAATATAATATAATATAATATAATATAATATAATATAATATAATATAATATAATATAATATAATATAATATAATATAATATAATATAATATAATATAATATAATATAATATAATATAATATAATATACTGTAGTATAGTATAGTATAGTATAGTATAGTATAGCATAGCATAGCATAGCATAGCATAGCATAGCATAGCATAGCATAGCATAGCATAGCATAGCATAGCATAGCATAGCATAGCATAGCATAGCATAGCATAGCATAGCATAGCATAGCATAGCATAGCATAGCATAGCATAGCATAGCATAGTATAGTATATTATAGTATAGGATAGTATAATATAATATAATATATAATATAACATAATATAATATAATAATAATAAAAATAAGACCTAGATCTTAACAACTTTCATAGGAGTGTTATCCAGAAAGCAGTGGCATACTGTTCTAAAGTTTCGTGAGAATATGTGCATTACTGTTTAAGTTTTCATCAATTGTGTCAAAATGGCCTCTCTAAAATATCTTCATGTTTTACGACTTGGCATATTGGCCAAAAAGTTTCGGGCAAATCTAGTTCTCGTCGCAATTTCATTTTGAATAATTTGTGTCTCTTTGTTTTTTGCGACACGGGTTATACAATCAGAGATATTAAAGAAAAACTGCGAGGAGACAGGATTCTGAACATTCTTTTGTTTAAACAAAAGCTTTCCGCCACACGGATTTAATCCAAAACTCTTTATTACACTTCTTGAAATGTTTTCAACAAGTAGCAGAAAATTGCTATAGTAATGCAATTCCTTTCTAGGCGATTCAGACCCTTAGATTTACTCCACTAATTTTGTAATTTCAGTAAGTGTTTAATTGTTAAATCAGTCGTGAGGGGAGGGAACTGGGGGAATAAAAACAATTCTGTAACTATACCGCGGCTATTCTGTATTAATGTTATGTGATGTAACCCACATAACAAAATGATATGCAATATACACACATTGTATATTCAATCTATGGATATGTATATCCACAAGATGGAGAATGTATATCTAATGTACACACAATGGATGTGGAATTAACATTCCTAGCATATACGTTTGTCGCCGACTTCCATATCTATTTCATGTCCAATTAATGTACATAAACATATGCAATGTACATTCATGGGATATGAAACACACATCATAATATACACAGTCGCATATTTTATGAATATACATTACATAACTCTGAAGTAGTTTCCACGAACATCAAAACATTTATTGAACACTGCACTCGACGCGTGTTGCGCTAGTCATATTGGCATCATCGACAGATGATTAAAACGAAGAGTTGTAATCATCTCGATGATATTACTAAATATAACTAAATGAAACCTATACCACCTTATAGAGGACGTTTCAACGCATAAGAAATGGGAATTCACAGTAGGACCGAATTTTGAAAACGGCCGTTCAACGCGATTGAATTTCAATTCGAAAGACTACGTTCCTCATAACATTTATCGCTGTCATAATTCAACTATAGAAGCTATTAAATTGATTTTTTTCACACCTACTTGAAACGTATACTTGAAACCTGACTACTTCTAATGGTCAATTGGAAATTTCGAAAATGTTGAAAATTAAAAAAAAATATTTAATAAATATACAATATTGTTCGCATCAAGAACTTCAGTATGCGATGATCTATGTGAATTATTGAAAATTTCTATGTACATATATCAAGTCAAATGTACCAGGATATTGAAAAAGTTAAAAAAAAATTAACAGATAACTGCAATATTTATTGAAATATGAATTTATTTCAGCGAGCGAGCGGACGAGCGCTTATGTTGAAATGTGGCTGCCAGACAGAAATCACAAATGAACATGCTATAGGCATAATATTTTAGTAGCGTATTAACTCGCGACAACTAGACATAACCAAACGAAAAAACGAGTACATTCATTGTTTCTTTTTAGCTTAATAGTTAGTGATTTTTTTATAGATAGATTTCTCAACATCTTTATGCTATTAAGTTTCCGTTGTCTAAATGTGGCTGATTTAGCTGATATAATAAGTTGTTTAATTTATGGAGAATCTTGTGACTCTCCGGAAAAAGCCCTCGTTAATGAACCTACGAATGAAGACCGTTGGCAATATTGGCAGCGGCGCACAGTGGTTAAATTTTAATCTGGCAGGCAATTTTTGTCCACAAATGTAGCTTTTTGCCCCACTGTGCGGCGGAGAAAACACAGAACTACTTTTCTGAGCATATAATATCACATAAGGCTTCCCTTATATCGAAAAATACGAATTTCAAATACCACGTGGCATATCACAGCTCTTACATTAGTACCTCCAATATAAATGACATTACATTAGTACCTCCAACAGAAAGACCGTCCACTGCCGATGCACAACCAAGTACTAGTAATAAGCAGCCGAATACTAGAAGGACCCACCAATCTCTTGACATACATAAAATGTGTTTATTTTGCAAAAGAACGGGAAAGAAGAAAAGGAAGAAATTAACTGCTGTTCAAGCTGGTATAAAATATGTATCTTTTTAAATAAACAGGGTGTCTCAGCTCTATTTAGACAAGCATTATCTGGAAACCGGTGGGATAGAAAGAAATATTGAACGGAACGGTTATTTTAAAACAATGCATTTAATAATTTTATTTTCAAATGTACAAGGCGACTTTAGAAGGCGGCAGGTTATGCAACTTTTCTTTTTCAAGTGGAATACCCTGTATATTTTTATATTCTTGGATTCTCCTTTAATTTCCAAACAAATTTTATGAATCATGTCCTATACCTATCATTAACCATTGTTGAGATATTAGCAGTTAAATTCTTGAAATAACACTTTTTTATTAACGAATGATAAGGAATACTACAATACAAAAGACATTAACTATTATGATTATTACAAAAGATGCTCAAATTGTCGCCTAAATTATATAACTGATACCTTCATAAAAGTTCTCGTGTACAAGAATTCCTTATCACTTCTGAGGTCATTTGGCGGCAAGCATGAGTTATCCTATTCTTTAAAGCATTTCATTTGAAAAAGTAAAGTTACATAACCCGCCGCTTTCTAAAGGCGCCTTGTACATTTGAAAATAAAATGACTAAATGCACATAATAACGTTTCCATTTAATATTTCTTTCTATGTCTCATCGTTTTTCAGATAATGCTTGTTTAAAGGGACACATGTATAATTGTATATATGTAAAAATATCTTTTAAAGCAGTTTGAACAGCAGTTAATTTCTTCAATTTCTTTTTTTCGGTTCTTATGCAAAATAAATACATTTTACGTATGTCAAAAGATTGATGGGTCCTTCCAGTATTCGGCTGCTCATTAGTAGCACTTGGACAGTGGGCGGTCTTTCTATTTAATTTATTTTGGAGGTACTAATGTAAAAACAACCACGTGGTATTTGAGATTCGTATTTCCCGATAGAGTGGAAGTCTTATGCGATAATTGATAATATATGCTCAGAAAAGCAGTCCTGTGTTTTCTCCGCCACTGCCAATACACCTTTTTTCGTAGGTTTATTAATCAAGTCTTTTCCCTGAGAATCACAAGATTCTCCATAAATTAACTACAATAAGTTGTCATTCTATCAGCTAAATCAGCCATATTTAGACGTCGAGAAATGTGTAGTAATCTACGTATCTATAAATCACTAAACTAAAAAGAAACAATGAACCGACTCGTTTTTTTTTAAATTTGGCAATGTCTAGTTATCGCGAGTTAATATATGTTACTAAAATATTATGCCTTCATTTGTGATTTCTGTCCGGCAGCCACATTTCAACATAATCGCTCGTCCGCTCGCTTGTTGAAATAAATCATATTTCAATAAATATTGCAGCTATCGACTTAATTTTTTCTTCAAAAACTTTTTCAATATCCTGACTACATTTGACTCCACATATGTACAGGGTGCCCCAAATTGCTCGATTTCTGCTGGTTTTCCTATTTTCAGACCCGGTAGAGAAAAACTGACGCATGAGTCTAGAGCTCTATTTTTGTGAAACGCCGATTGGTGAAGACCGCATTTCGATATCTCTAACCGTTTCCGACATATCGGCAAAAATTGACATTTGGCAGATTCCGAAAAACTGTCATAACTTTTTATTTGTGAATATTTTTTCAAACGGTAAAAACTTTCTCCAGGCACTTTTTGACGTAGAATAAGATGCATTTGTCAAAAAAAATATATCGCTTTTCAATTGTTCGATATCAAAGCTAACTGTTATTTTAAATGGAAAGTATAGTTGGCTTTGACTTTAGAAAATAGAAAAAAAAATAAGCTTTCCAAAAATATATATGTCAAGATATGTCTAGTCATCCTTGCTGCCAATATAACACATTTCTTTTTAAAAATGACATTTTAGCACAGTTGGCCATGGAAAACAAGAGTTTCAGTTATTCAAATGACAACAATAGTTTTTCTATTAAATTAATTTTATTAATTAAACATATTTCATTAAGTAGGTAACAAATCTTTAACGATTGAAGTATCACAAATAGTGTTCAAATTGTCTACTATTTTGGTCGATGCACAATTGACATCTCTTCTTTACTGATTTCTCGGCATTTAAGAGTTGTAAAGGTGTTATCCCAGCAACTGTGTTTCTCACTCGTTGCTCTAAATCTTGACGCGTTTCTGGTATGGTTTTAAATATCTGCTCTTTGACGAAACCCCAAAAAAAGTCAAAAGGACTTAGGTCCGGAGATCTTGCAGGCCATGGAATGGGCCCCCTTGTTCCCATCCACCGATCCTCGAACATTTGATTTAGTTTGTTCCTTGTAACTGCCGCGTTATGGGCTGGTGCGCCATCTTGTTGATAAAACTTTCGTACCAAATCGGCAAGGAGCAAGTCTTCTAAATATGGTTCAACAATGTTTTCCAAAATATTAACGTACCGTTGGGCGTTAAGGTTTTCGTCATACATAAAAGGTCCAATCATTCGTTGCCCCACTATTCTAATCCAAATATTAAAACCAAATCGTCCTTGCATATTTCTAGGTTGGAAAACATGCTCATTATGGTCCGACCAACGATGCCGATTACGTCGACTAAATATTCCGTTGCTGGTTACCCTTGCTTCGTCGGTCCAAATGACATTTCGATGAAAATTTTCATTTTCATTGCATTTTCTGATGAACCAGTTGCGGAAGTTAATCCTGCGTTCTTGATCACCAGGGAGTATTTGATGAGTGAGCCTGATTTTATAAGGTTTATATTTATATTTATTGAGAATTCTTTGGCTACGGCTATTGCTCACACCCTTAGTTACAGTTATTTCTCTGCTAGAAATTTCAGAATTTTCTAAAACCGCTCCAATTACTTCTGCCTCCACCTCGTCTCGACCTTCAATAGCATACTGTTTAGGTCTGGGCTTGACAAATGATCCATAATTCATCAAAGCATTTTCCAATCTAGGAAATATTTGTTCGCTTGGCTGCTGGCGTTCAGGGTAACGTTCGATATATAGATTTAATGCATCTTCAGAATTTCGGCCTGATTCAATATAGCATATAAACATCTGGCATTTTTCAAAGTTTTCATACATTTTGGAATAATGCAGAGAGATTATAACAGATGTCAACTTTATCACTTATTTTATTTACTCTCAAACTAACTTTTAGATATGCAAAGCAACTGTTTTTGTGTGGCCAACTGGGTTAAAATGTTAAATGTTAAAAAAATGTCATTTTTAAAGAGAAATGTGTTATATTGGCGGCAAGGATGACTAGACATATCTTAACATATATATTTTTGGAAAGCTTATTTTTTTCATATTTTCTAAAGTCAAAGCCAACTATGGTTTCCGTTTGAAATAACAAAGTTAGCTTTGATATCGGACAATTGAAAAGCGATATTTTTTTTTGACAAATGCATCTTATTCTACGTCAAAAAGTACATCAAGAAAGTTTTCACCGTTTGAAAAAATATTCACAAATAAAAAAGTTATGACAGTTTTTCGGAATCTGCCAAATGTCAATTTTTGCCGATATCTCGGAAACGGTTAGAGATATCGAAATGCGGTTTTCACCAATCGGCGTTTCACAAAAATCGAGCTCTAGACTCATACGTCAGTTTTTCTCTACCTGGTCTGAAAATAGGAAAACCAGCCAAAATCAAGCAATTTGGGGCACCCTGCATATAGAAATTTTCAATGATTCACATAGATCACCGTATAGTGTAGTTTTTGATGCGTGTAATTGGTGATTGTATATTTATTAAATATTTTTGGAAAAACTTTCAACATTTTTGAAATTTCCAACTGACCATTACAAGCGGTCAGGTTTCAAGCATCGTATGCAAAAAATCAATTTAGCAGCTTAAATAGTTTAATTAAGACAGCGATAAGTGTTATGAGAAACGTAGTATTTCGAATTGAAGTTCAACTGGGTTTAAGGGCGGTTTTCAAAGTTCGGTCCTATTAAAAAAAAAGTTGTGAATTCCCATTTCCTATGCGTTGAAACATCCTAGGTTTCATTTAGTTATACGTTAATATCACCTTCCCTTAGAAAACAGCGAGTTAGAGGAGCGATTATACTCCACTAAAAGCCATCTACAGGCCCGGATTGGGAGAATTTTCCGGCCCTGGCTCTGACCAGAAACCAGCCCTCACGCATCTTAATTTTATTGCCACAGATACATTACGTAGAATATGCTTATATATTTATCAATATAATGAGTCTTTTTTTATGAAATATTTTATTAAACTAAAGGATTAATAGTTTTTTCAAATATTCGCTCCTAGTGGTGAAGTCATTTATGATACCTTCTGTTTCTATATTTACGATATTGTCCTTTTCTACTGACATCAGAAGTAGGGCATCCAAGTGCTCTTGTGTAAGATAACTTCTAAGCCTATTTTGAACAAATATTAACTTCCAGAAAGTTCTTTCAAATTTGGGTGCACGACAAAGTTTAACATATTTATAAGCAAGCTATAGAATAAATTATTGTAAGATACTGTATGCAATTTATCAAATCTTTAGCAAATCTTCTCCTCTGGTAAACAATTCACTTTTCCAAAATATGAGGAATCTAACCAAGTAAGATCCGAAAATAATGTTTTATGTCCTGTAAATCTATTATTTAAACTTTGTAAAGAATTGTCATAAATAATATTATAAACCAGTATTTCAATTTTCTTTATTTTTTTTTTTTGGATCGGAGATACATTCGTCAAACATCCTTCTTACGATTCGTCGTGCAGCAAAACTGATTGTAAAATATGGTTCTCTTTCTACTTCAATGACAATTTCACTATTATTATCATCTGTTGGGATTTATTGTTTTAATTAATCATCCATTTTTTCATTTTCCCATGCAGGCGACAAATTTTTTAGCCGATGCCAATTCTGACACAAAATTCCTGTAGTTCGTTGTGAGGGTGGCAATGGTTTGTTCAAGTCAAACCAATATCGCTCGCTACCGGTCAGCCGACCATATATTAAAATACTATAGCTCTTTATTTGGAAATAAAAACAAATCACAAAATAATGTAAGCAGTAATAAAGGCGTGTTAAAAATGCCAAATGAACAATATTTTTAGTTTTTATTCTTAAAAGTATATGTTTTTTTTTTTTGGAAAATCGGCCAACTGGGCGGGCTCCGGCGGCGGCCCAATGGGCTTAGCCCACCGGCCCTATCCGGGCCTGGCCATCTACTAAGAGTTCAGAAAGTATTTGGTGTATATATTAGAAGTAAAGGTTCAAATCTTCTTTAGGGAATCTACCACCCTCACCACCACCTTCAACATCACCACTCCATTATTAAAGGAGTTATCAAAATGAATTTTTGTTTTGGTGTGTGTATGAGAATAAATGTTCTCAAGAAATGTTTGGGCATCAGCCACCCACATTATCTCCTCGGCACAGACGATTTCCAATATTATATTATTAAGATTCTATGAGGAGTCATTTCCACATACTAGACTGCAAATATTGTACAAAAATCTTATAAAGAGGACTTGAATGGAAAATCTGGATGTGGTAGTGATTCCTTAGGCAGCGAGTTTTTTGTATTACTTATAACAAATTTGCCGGACTGCTGCAGGAAATGTATTTTGATTTACTAATTATCCCTGTGTGCACTTGGCTTTCAAATTTATCAACCAGAGGCAAGAGCACACATTCTTTCTTTGCAAGCATTACATATTCAACTGAGATAGAGTGTAGATAAATTATTTTACCGTTATCAATAGGGCTGTAGTCCTGATTTTTCCCTTGTTAACGCAATTCCAAGCCCCAACTTCAACGTTACACATATGATATTGAAGTAGTGTGGGTTGATACAATTCAGCGTCTGTAGTAGTTACCCAGTCACTCTCGCATATGCATTGTCCATTGTCTAGAGTTCCATGGTGACAAACAAAATTCATCTAAAAAATATATTAATCAATGTTTATTTATTATTTATGATTCCTCAAGTATAGAAACAAGCTAAAATTTATATATAACCGTTAGGGTGGGTCGAAAAACATCAAAACTTTTTTATTAAGTCGTAATAGCACGGAAAAGTTACGAATAGGGGAGAGTAAAAAGAGGTAAAAAGAGAAATAAAATCGGTTTATATCTTCCGGTTGCGCAGGTCCTCTAAAGTTTGCCGAAATTTGGAAAAATTCACATTTTTACGATAATTTTTGACAGTTTTAAATTAGCTTCTTCCCGAATGTAATAGCTCAAATTCTTAATGTATAATAACCACAGAAAATAATGTTTAAATATTATTTCAATCCATCGACACCTTCCGGACGCGCATTGCCTTCAAAGTTAATGAAATTTTGGAAAAAAATTGCGAATAAAGGTAGATCACAGTTCAAGGAAAGAAATACTATCAACTTACATGTTTTTTTTGTTTTATTTATTGAATGGAAGGTTTAAAAACAAATTATTTTAGTAATAGTAAAAACTGCTGAGTCTAGGGATAGTTTTATCAGAACGACTCTGCTGTCAAAGTCAACTATGCCTAACTTCGCCCATAAATCAGATTTAAAAGTACCTTTAGCTAAGAATGAGTGAAAACGGAGATGTTCAATTGTCCAACATGAGTTTCTTGGACGACTCTAAATACAAAAATTTAATGTTTTCAATAAAAAAATTTGCTTTTAACCCTCTACTGCCCGAAATAAGAAAACACGAAAAAAAAATGTGTAAGTATTATTTTAACTAAATCTAGCATAGTGGTACAATATGCGATATTAAAAAGCAGAATCCACGCACCCCCCTGAATCTTAGGGGTATGTAACTTGTAGGTTACCGTGGGCAAGAAAAGAAACTAAAGAAATTTATTGGATACGAAAATTGAAGAAACAGTTTTGTGTCGGAGTTAAACACAAATGCACCTTGTATTTGGCACAGAAAATTTTGGGTGCACCTTTACATCCGGGAAATTTACATCTTTCCTTTTTTTCCTGGAATGTCGGCCAATGTCCTCTACCATCTGTACGTGTGTTCAAAGTTGGCATTTCTGCCGGTTTACCTCTCTTCTGTTTTTGCTTGATTTCGTGTTGTACAGTTGAAGAGCTGGGGCAGCCTCTTTTTTTCTTGTCTTTTTGTTGATCACCCGTGGTACATAGTGTACTAGCAAGGTTAGCCTTGAATTGCAGTAAGCTAGCTGTTCCTGTTTCGACACTCCGCAACTATCACAGTCCCTTCGGTATAATAGCCAGCTGTTCACTACGCATAAATCCATAAGGTGAAAATGCAGTTTATGATATCATTTCTTACTTCGAATCCTTGCTCTGTACAAGGCCACAAGAGAATCTACCAAATCTACTCCTCCCATAAACTGGATTGTAGACAGCTACAGCATTGGGATAATCTACATCAATTCTAGTCGTGGTCTTAGAATCCCAGCGTTTAACTTTTTTTTGTAGGATGAGCCCCAACAAAGGAACTTAGTAAATGCACTGGATTATTATCATACCACTTTATTACTACTAGTTCGACATCTTCTACAACCGCCCTCTTTTCTTCTACAGATCCTTTGCCTTTTTTTTCATTACTTTATCACTGAATAAACATTCCTCTAAACGCTCAGAACGCACAATACCTAAACCATGAATACCAATTTTATGCAATTCTATTTGTAATTGCAAACTGTTGAACCAGTTGTCAAAGTGTATTTTGTGACATTCATTTTGAGGAATTATTTTGGGTAAACGCAAGACAACATTGCCACTGATACCAACATTTGGAAAGTCCGGATCGTGATTTACAGCCCCACTGTAAAGCTCCCAGTTATATATAGTTCCATCAGACCCACATAGCATCAATGCCTTGAATCCCCATTTTTTCGTTTTTTTTCATGTATTGTTTTATAGAGTGATGACCCTTGTAAGGTATCATTTGCTCATCTACGCATACTTTTTCTCCCATAGGGATTTTGTTAAATTTTTTTACAACCTTATAAATGGGCGAATTTTGTGTAATTTATCATTGCTTTCAGCTAGATGTGTATTGTCGTTGAAGTGCATTTTAGATTTGATCTGCTCCCAGCGATTTCTTGACATGGTTTATGTTATTTTTGACACCTGAGTGTCTCGGTGCCAACACATTCTTGGGCGTGGCAGGCCATAAATGGACATCAAGAATGTTATGCCTATAAACCGTTCTAGTTCATCAATAGACAGTGACAGAGGTCTTGTCAAGTCAGACTGAAGCGAATATAAGTTACTCTGTTCCACTATATGTTCTAAAATGTCTCAATGTGCCTTCTAAAATAGCCTAAAGGAGTACCAACGTTTTCAGGCCCCTCAGGTAATTTACCTTTCCAAGGCAAAATTGAGCGAATTTGCTTTGTTTTTCTACATATCCAGTTTACTACCCTCTTTTCCTCTTTTTTCTTTGTCTGTTGTTCTTTTCTCAATCCCTCTGATTCATAATATCTGACAGTGGAAGATCATCTTCAGTCTCCCATTCGCTGTGAGGTCCACAGCGAATGGGAGACTGCATCGTTTACTTTGTTATGGTTGAGCTCTTCTCGAGTGCCTTCCACGCCAGAATCAGGTAATATTCTGCCCTCATCCTCGATTTCTTGATCTAATTCAAACTTCTAGGACATATTGTTAGTACCTGAATAAACTAAACTGAAAATGGATTAAGTTTAATTTCAATTCTTGCAGTGAAGCCATTGGTTTCATTACTGACTTTTCTTCCGAGAAACGAAGCAACCATTTTATTTCATCATAACTCCGTAAGTTTTTATGCTATCGAATTTTACTAAGATCATTTTAAAGGTCTTTTCAGGTACTTTAAAAAAGATCTGACAAGTTTTTCTCCAAAAATCCGTCGTTCTCCGTTACTAAAAGTTGAAATGTTCGAATTCAGTTTTCGGCATATGGACAGTCACCTTCAACGAGCGATAACTCGGTTTGTATTGCATCTGCAGAAACAAAAGAAAAACAATCTATTTGTTAGTTTATAAGCTTTATCTTTGCTCCTGATGATTTTTTTGATAATACGTAAGGTTTTCGAGTTATTCGTGAAAAATCGCTCTAAAACATGCATTTTTTAGATACAAAAATATTAGAATTCATCCCTCTATCTGTGGTTATTTTCAGTTTAATAATTTCCACCTTCGAGAAGGGTGAAAGCGCACCTTCGGACTATATACACTTTTAGTCACAGTAAATTAGGTTTTTTAGGAGAAATAATTATTAAAGTTTTAAAAATTTGAGTACGAACTCCTTACAGACGTGCAAATACAGATAAACAGAGCTCTCACCTATCCGGAGGGTATTTCATCCTCTTTTGCTTCAAAAACCACCCTCTTACGAGACCTGGCGCTAGTTCTTTTAACTTTTCTCAAAAACTGTTACTCTGACGAGGAAAATGAATCGAACATAAAATATTCGGTATAAAATTCTACATCATTTATGTTTCATAAACTTTTTTCTATCTTTAACTTAACTCTCACAAATATGGTATGAACATTTTTCTATGGCCAATGGGCCATAGAAAAATGTTACATGCAAAGCAGATTTTCCTACACAAACCTAGTTAAAAGGACAAAAAATATGACTACAGAAAATTTTGTTATTACTACTAAGTCTTTTATATTCGAGACCGTATCCACGCCACCCATGAAGCAGAGCTCCCGGCGCGTTTATTTAAAGTGGTTTCCCCTTGGAGCCTAATCCACTAAAAACTAACTACTGTTTACCCAATAATTGGATACGTGATACGAATGTTGTTCTAAGCAGCACATGTAGGTGGTAGTGTTGATAATATCACCGATATTAATTTTTCTCTAAAACCATCGTAATTTTAAGGCATTTGTTTTATCTTTACCAGCATTAACCAACTTCAAACGTCATTTGTGAGATTAGGGCTGGATATAGGAAAACATATATAGGACATAGATGATGTATAATTTCATAACAAATATATTAGGTCCTATTCATTTTCCTCGTCAGAGTAACAGTTTTTGAGAAAAATCATAAAGCGGGCGCCATATCAAGTAAAAGGGTGGTTTCTGAAGCAAAAAGGGGATGAAGCACTCTCCTGAGAGGTGGGAACTCTTTTGATCTGTATTTAGATGTCTATTAAGAGTCTACACCTAGTGGAGTAGATCTGGCAGAAAAAAGGGGGTGAAATACAAGTGCCTTTTTTCAAGAAATTTTTTTTCCCGTCTTACAGAGAATGACTTCCCCCACTTCCCTGACAGTTTCACATCTGAGATCTAGGTGGTGCGGGGAGAGAGGGAGCTGGTAAACATATGGAAAATCGGTTTTTCTCAGTTTGCGCGCGATCGGGGAGACGAGCAAAAAAATATTTCGGATAAAAAAGAAAGGGCTCTCCGAGGCGCGTAAACTGGTTTTTGTTTTTTTTTTATTTCATAAATCGAAAGTGCAAGTATAAATTAATGGATCTGCAAAAAATTAGAATCTTATTCGCACGTTTAGTATCTTAAAAACTATTGCAAATCGCCATCTCACGAAAATGCGGCGTGGCCAGGCGCTACGTCACTATACGCATAGACTCAGCGATCTCAGTAGACTTGATGCTCCTTACTTGTTATAATTATAAGTAGGCCAGTAGAATTAGAAAAACCGCTGGATGAAATTCCTTACAGGTAACCATATGGTATATTCGATGTATTCATTGATAAGGAACATACCTGTGAATTTCCTCCCATTTTACAGTGGGGGAACATTTTTTAATTCACACTTTTTTGCGCAAAAATCACGAAAAATCGAGTTTTCTAAGCATAGCTCTAAGCCAATTGACAATAGCCATATTTGATATTATACGTTTCGTAGGTGATATAAAGACGGTTCATTTGCCATCAGGATAATTTAAATCGGTTAATAACTTTTTGAAATAATCGAAAAGAACTGCCGAAAAAATCGTAAATTTCAATATTTTTTAATTCCGTGAAAAATTTTCTCATATCCTTAGAACTTGGTGATAACATGTCTTATGTAACCATGGAGCTATCATAAAATTTTCATCAAAAAATATTTATAGCTTTTCGAGAAAATGCATTTGTTTATAAAAAAGGTCTCAAATGTTTAATTCAATCTGACCCAGTTCCCGTCATCAAAAATGACTCATCCGGAGCTCATTTTTTTCGTTGTGACGCCTAGTTTACGAATATATTGTTAGTATAATGATTTTTTAATATTTTCATCAACAAAATGGCGTTTGAAAAAGTACGACTTTTTCGGACAGCGTTTTTTGCGAATATCTTAATAACCAATAAATGTACTGGCATAAAACTTTCATATTCTGGTAGCTGGTATTTTTACACGAATTTGAAAAAAAAAATTATTGTCGTAAGTTGTTTAGAAGCCGAGATAATTTTTTTAGTTGTTAATTACGCCATTTGTTTATTTATTAACGTAAACATTTGAAATTTACATAGTAACTAGATGAAGACTTGATTTTTGCAATTCAGTGAACTGTCACGTATAATGTTATGTATTAAGGATCGTAATGTCAATTTTTGACGTTTCTGTTTTGGTGAAAATTTTTGCACGTGTTGATACTGTTCGTACTGTTTATTACTGTTTTAACTAGTAGATGAAAGTAGCAACGTGGTATCTGTGTGAAAATGTACTAACTGTCTTTTCCAATTTGATCAGTTAAACTTCAATTTTCAAATATTTTGATTAACAAAGTGGTGTGCTCGAATTAGGGCTTGTTAAATTCTCGCGATTTTATCCAAATAGCTATGACCTCAAGAATTTCCAGAGGGGAAGGGAACATAGATGATATTTCGAGGGAAATTGTGACAGTAGATACCGTTTACCAGATTTTAACTCAGACAGTCTAGTCATTTTACTGAGTTAAAAGAATTCCTGTTTAAACCCGGTTTATCCCTAAAGGAGGCAGAGACTTAAAACATATCGTCCATTTTGTTTATAATATTTCACGCTGCCTCGAGTCAAAACCACATGCACAACTTTCATATATTTATTTGCTTATATAAATGTATAATAGTCCAGGGATTGAGCATAAAATCTAGGTGAAATAAAATTAATTAATTATCCGTACATTTTGATACTTAGAAAATTTTCCGCATCAACTCCGACAAGATACCACGTGGCCGAGCTAAATTTTCACACAAATGCACCGAAATTAAATTTTGCCAACTCTTCACACATATATGCTGACCGCTCCTATAAGCATGATTTTACTGTAAATAATTGCTTGCTATTGCTTGGTATTTGCACACCGTTTTCTTTGCTTACTACTTACTGCTGTTTTTGCCGATTTATTTATTTCTTTGCTTCTTACTTTTGCTATCAATTAAAATGTTGATACCAATGACATCGCCTGCCTGCCTACCGCCATTAACTTGCCAATAGTCTCAGAAAATAGTAAAAAATTTGGCTACTCACGGCCTGACTCGTATTTTCTATGCACTAATTAATTTTTTTCTAAAAATAATTTTGAAGTACCTGACACGTTTAAGCTCTGGTTATTCCGTTATTTATTTATTTGGTTTTCTCTTTCATTGTATTATTGAATTTTATATGTTAATAAACTTTGTTATCTACCAACACGTGTTTTTTACTGCTGAATGTGAGTGAAAGTCTAATTTGCCATCCAGGACCACTGGGCATAATCGTTTCTCCACTGTAGCTATCCCAGCCCTACTGCAACAGGCGCTCGAGAAAACCGAAATCACGCTCAGCGTCAAAGTAACGCTTCCGCTTGTTTATGCGCTAGACAAACGGAAGAAAGGACGTCACAATATATTATTTAATAATTTTCTTACTTTTTATTGGGTATTTTGCCACTGAAAAATATTTAAAAATTTTAATGAAAAAACCTCTGCGCCAAACGGATCAGACAGAGGCTGGTTCTTGAATTACGCCATTTGTTTATTTATTAACATAAACATTTGAAATTTACATAGTAACTAGTTGAAGACTTGATTTTTGTAATTCAGTGAACTGTCACGTATAATGTTATGTATGAAGGATCGTAATGTCAATTTTTGTACACTACAGTCTGAACGAGTCTTTGTGTCCTGCCCTGAGGTGTCCACGTTAACGTTTTCGGTCAAGCGACTTCAAATTCCGACGAAAAAAAAATCGATGTGTCTGCGATTTCGACGTTTTTTTGTTTATTTGGGGTACCATGATGAAATATTAACTACCGTATTAACATTGTTCAAATATTGTTAATATTAATAAATTTGTTATAAACAATTTAAATAAAACGTTTTTTTTTACCTTTTATTCGAGGAGGGGAGTGCCGAATGAGTACTTAATAACAAACTAATGAAAGAGCATGATTGTGGTTTATAATACACGTTTAAAAATACTTTTACCTTAGTCCATACACTACACTTTATAAATTTGATTTTTATAGTACGTACCTTTTACTGGGTTTCTGCGGATATACAAAAGGGGAAGGTGTATGCAAATAAATTATTAAATATTGTCTGTAATTGTTTATTTGTAGCATATTCAGATTTTCTTACTTTTTATTGGGTATTTTGCCACTGAAAAATATTTAAAAATTTTAATGAAAAAACCTCTGCGCCAAACAGATCAGACAGAGGTTGGTTCTTGAATACTTGACTGTTTCAAAAAGTCTCGCACCTAATAATACATAAACTAGAACAATGTAATAAACTAAAAACTGAAAATGAAAGCTATAGTCAAGTATTCAAGAACCAACATCTGTCTGATCCGTTTGGCGCAGAGGTTTTTTCATTAAAATTTTTAAATATTTTTCAGTGGCAAAATACCCAATAAAAAGTAAGAAAATTATTAAATAATATATTGTGACGTCCTTTCTTCCGTTTGTCTAGCGCATAAACAAGCGGAAGCGTTACTTTGACGCTGAGCGTGATTTCGGTTTTCTCGAGCGCCTGTTGCAGTAGGGCTGGGATAGCTACAGTGGAGAAACGATTATGCCCAGGGGTCCTGGATGGCAAATTAGACTTTCACTCACATTCAGCAGTAAAAAACACGTGTTGGTAGATAACAAAGTTTATTAACATATAAAATTCAATAATACAATGAAAGAGAAAACCAAATAAATAAATAACGGAATAACCAGAGCTTAAACGTGTCAGGTACTTCAAAATTATTTTTAGAAAAAAATTAATTAGTGCATAGAAAATACGAATCAGGCCGTGAGTAGCCAAATTTTTTACTATTTTCTGAGACTATTGGCAAGTTAATGGCGGTAGGCAGGCAGGCGATGTCATTGGTATCAACATTTTAATTGATAGCAAAAGTAAGAAGCAAAGAAATAAATAAATCGGCAAAAACAGCAGTAAGTAGTAAGCAAAGAAAACGGTGTGCAAATACCAAGCAATAGCAAGCAATTATTTACAGTAAAATCATGCTTATAGGAGCGGTCAGCATATATGTGTGAAGAGTTGGCAAAATTTAATTTCGGTGCATTTGTGTGAAAATTTAGCTCGGCCACGTGGTATCTTGTTGGAGTTGATGCGGAAAATTTTCTAAGTATCAAAATGTACGGATAATTAATTAATTTTATTTCACCTAGATTTTATGCTCAATCCCTGGACTATTATACATTTATATAAGCAAATAAATATATGAAAGTTGTGCATGTGGTTTTGACTCGAGGCAGCATGAAATATTATAAACAAAATGGACGATATGTTTTAAGTCTTTGCCTCCTTTAGGGATAAACCGGGTTTAAACAGGAATTCGTTTAACTCAGTAAAATGACTAGACTGTCTGAGTTAAAATCTGGTAAACGGTATCTACTGTCACAATTTCCCTCGAAATATCATCTATGCTCCCTTCCCCTCTGGAAATTCTTGAGGTCATAGCTATTTGGATAAAATCGCGAGAATTTAACAAGCCCTAATTCAAGCACACCACTTTGTTAATCAGTATATTTGAAAATTGAAGTTTAACTGATCAAATCGGAAAAGACAGTTAGTAAATTTTCACACAGAGACCACGTTGCCACTTTCATCTAGTAGTTAAAACAGTAATAAACAGTACGAGCAGTATCAATACGTGCAAAAATTTTCACCAAAACAGAAACGTCAAAAATTGACATTACGACCCTTAATACATAACATTATACGTGACAGTTCACTGAATTGCAAAAATCAAGTCTTCATCTAGTTACTATGTAAATTTCAAATGTTTATGTTAATAAATAAACAAATGGCGTAATTAACAACTAAAAAAATTATCTCGGCTTCTAAACATCTTACAACAATAATTTTTTTTTTCAAATTCGTGTAAAAATACCAGCTATCAGAATATGAAAGTTTTATGCCAGTATATTAATTGGTTATTAAGATATTCGCAAAAAACGCTGTCCAAAAAAGTCGGACTTTTTCATACGCCATTTTGTTGATGAAAATATTAAAAAGTCATTATGCCAACAATGTATTCGTAAACTAGACGTCACAGCGAAAAAAATGAGCTCCAGATGAGTCACTTTTGATGACGGGAACTGGGTCAGATTGAATTAAACATTTGAGACCTTTTTTATAAACAAATGCATTTTCTCGAAAAGCTATAAATATTTTTTGATGAAAATTTTATGATAGCTCCAGGGTTACATAAGACATGTTTTTACCAAGTTCTAAGTATATAAGAAAATTTTTCACGGAATTAAAAATTACTGAAGTTTTCGATTTTTTCGACAGTTCTTTTCGATTATTTAAAAAATTTATTAACCGATTTAAAT
The DNA here is from genome assembly GCA_963583905.1 of Stenurella melanura. Taxonomy (NCBI): domain Eukaryota; kingdom Metazoa; phylum Arthropoda; class Insecta; order Coleoptera; family Cerambycidae; genus Stenurella; species Stenurella melanura. The sequence goes on from OY757309.1 coordinate 90,123,892, forward strand.
TATCCTGATGGCAAATGAACCGTCTTTATATCACCTACGAAACGTATAACATTAAATATGCCTATTGTCAATTGGCTTAGAGCTACGCTTAGAAAACTCGATTTTTCATGATTTTTGCGCAAAAAAGCGTGAATTAAAAAATGTTCCCCCACTGTAAAATGGGAGGAAATTCACAGGTATGTTCCTTATCAATGAATACATCGAATATACCATGTGGTTACCTGTAAGGAATTTCATCCAAGATTAGCCTTATCATGAGCTAATTCTACTGGCCTAAAGTGTTTTCAAAGTATTGTTCGGTTTGTTTACTACTTGATAGTAGGGGAGTACAATTTGGTGAAATGTCAAATAATTACAATTTTCTATCGCTCCTGCCGGGACGAATTTTCGATTTTGACCATGCAATTTACGATTAGAATTGATCGCCGACCTTCTCCTTTCCTTAGAGACATAGAACGAACTTTCACTCGACGTATTTATTTAGTTACCAGCGTTTTAAAAATCCGTGTTTGTCGACTTTTCAGGTTAAATTTGAAAGATCCCAGAAGCCATTTGTCTTACGTCACTTACGTATAGTGACGTCACATATGAGCCCTCGGTTTTTGCAACTATTACCAATTTCAACTCCTTATATCTCGAGAACGGAAAAAGTTAATAATACGAAATTTTAAGTGTATAATGAGAATATCGAGTACTATATGAAAAAGTATAAAAACCATATAAAAAGAATATTATGGAACAAGCCCATTAGGGCCGGACATATGGCCGCTTGAAGGGATTGACTTTCAGGGTAAGAAAAGGGATCGGACAGGAGGTATGAGGGATGTTTAAGAGATTTCTGTCGTGGGTAGTTATAGGAAGAGATTGAGGCCGTGGGGGGAGCTCTCTAGGTCAATTAGGGAAGGAGAGGGAGAGGGGGAACTTGCAAAAAGGGAGGATGGCCATATCTGCGGTTCTAATGGGGCGATTTTAAAAAATAAAAATGGGATTTCTTCCTTTTTTGAGCAGCTATAATGTTGATAGGTAGGAAATAATTTTCGCCGAAAATGTAAAAATGGAATGCAAAAGAAAAAATGCATTTTTTTCAAAACGATTTGTTTTTATGAAGAAGGTGAATGGCGGGATAAAATTCTCTTCAAAAGATGGAGATTTTCATCACCTTTAAAATGAAAAAATAATTTTTCAAATTCCTTCATTACGACAGGCAAACTTAAAGTTTAAGCCCTGCAGAAGGGCAAGGGAAAGTCCTACGCCCTTCTGCCAGGGCTCATTTTAAAAAGAATTCCTCTTTTTACAAAAAAAAATCGATCGAACAGTAACTTGCGCTACGCGCGCGAGTTACACTTATAAATTTAATTCTTTTCAATCAGCAGCTGCAGCGGTGGGAGAGTAGGCGTGGCCTCTACCCTCTCTACTCTCTCACCGCTCTCACTCACACAAAGGGAAATTCTTTGTGTCCGTGTGAGCCGTCGCGCGAGGCGCTTTCAAATATTTAAACTCCCTCAATTGTCAACCGCTTTTAATGATTTTTTTTTATTTCCCGTGAAGTACGCAGCAAGTCGTCTCGCCGATGCCTCTCGTGCGTGAGGAAATTTCTTGTTGACGTGAGGGTAACCGGCGAATTAAACGAAAGAGAATGAAAGAGGCAGATAGCGTCCGTATATCACGAAACCTCTTCTTCTTTCATTATCTTATACACGGCGTACGCCGGTCAAGTCGGCCGTGCGGGGCCTAAATTATCACGCGTGTGTCCGTGGCCTCATCGTATATATTCTATGTCGGCAACTGGATAGAGGCTCTGTAGAGTAGAATATGCCGGCTGGTTGTGGGGATATCACACTCGCGTGATCATAGGTAAATTCGGGTTCTTATTTTCGGACGGTTCAAGAATGATCCTCGGACTGCGTAGAACTACTTGCGCACTATCAAAAATTTTAGGACAGTTCTAGGACTATTCAAAACTCATCAGCGACATGAATTAACCCGAACACGGTTATCGTTTATCCGAACCGTGACTATGATACAAAATAGGTACGCGTACTCCTAACCTAAACCAAACTTATCATCACTACTAGATGAGAATGAAGACGAACTTGATTGCAGTATTTCCAATAAATCCATAATTTAGCTTGATGATTTCACAATGAAAAAAAAACAATAACGAGAAACGTACAAAAGAATAACCAAACAAAATATGCCCAATGGCAGCACTTTGTTTTTGTTTGGTCAGAGCATGCGTAAAAAAATCCGAAACCTGTACTTGCTCTAAACCTCGAACTGATTTTGATAGTTCTAGAACCGTCCGAGTACAGTTCTTAAATTAACCCGAACACAGATCTATTTTACCAGGACTGGTTCAAAAACAGTTCGACCAAACCCGAACATCTCAAGCTCAACTGCGCAAACTCCTGAGAGTTCTGGGACAGTTCTTTTCAGAACCCGAATTTACCTCATGTCAACGTCCGCGCGTCCGACTTCATCGACGCGCGCCGCATACAAGAATTCAATGCACACCGTTCCATTTGTTTTCTCTTGTTCTCCATTTTTCTTCCATTACCTGCTATTCATTTCTCTGTCTTTCTATTATTATCTCACCCGCGGCCTAAGCGGTGAGACAATACCCATGAGAGACTGTCGCGGCAGCGAGCTGCATCTCCGCAGGTCAAAGATTCCTACGGACCTCTCATCTGATAGAGTGAGAGGAAAGTAGAGAAGAAGAGCAACTCGCGATGGGGGGGGGCTAGGGAAATCGAAGGTCAGAAAAGTAAGTCTGACATTTTCCCTTAATTAAAAAAATCGCTTTGAAAAAAAAATACATTTTTTCTTTTGCCCCCCATTTTTACATTTTCGGGGAAAATTATTTCCTACCTCTCCAACATTATAGCTGATCAAAGAATGAAGAAATCCCATTTTGATTTTTTAAAATCGCCCTATTAGAACCGGAGCCTATTAGAACCGGAGATATGGTTTTTCGTTTTTGAGCGTTTCCTCCTCCCTCTCCTTCCCTAATGGGCTTGTTCAGCATTTTTTTTTTATTTCATAAATCGAAAGTGCAAGTATAAATTAACGGATCTGCAAAAAATTAGAATCTTATTCGCACGTTTAGTATCTTAAAAACTATTACAAATCTCCATCTCGCGAAAATGGGGCGTGGCCAGGCGCTACGTCACTATACGCACAGACTCGGCGATCTCAATAGACTTGATGCTCCTTATTTGTTATAATTATAAGTGTTTTCAAAGTATTGTTTCTTTTGTTTACTACTTGACAGTAGGGGAGTACAATTTGGTGAAATGTCAAATAATTACAATTTTCTATCGCTCCTGCCGGGACGAATTTTCGATTTCGACCCTGCAATTTACGATTATAATTCATCGCCGACCTTCTCCTTTCCGTAGACACATAGAACGAACTTCCACTCGACGTATTTATTTAGTTACCAGCGTTTAAAAATTCCATATTTTTCGACTTTTCAGGTTAAATTTGAAAGGTCCCAGAAAGCCATTTTTCTTACATCACTTGCGTATAGTGACGTCACAAATGAGCGCTCGGTTTTTGCAACTATTACTAAATTCAACTCCTTAATATCTCGAGAACGGAAAAAGTTAATAATGCGAAATTTTAAGTGTATAATGAGAATATCGAGTACTATATGAAAAAGTATAAAAACCATATAAAAAGAATATCGTGGAACAAGCCCATTGTCCTAGACAGCTCCCCCGCGGCCTCGACCTCTTCCTATAACCACCCACAACAGAAAAAATTTTTACCATCCTAACCCCTTCCCTTATCTCTTAAACACCCCTCATACCTCCTGTCCGATCCCTTTTCCTACCCTGAAACTCAATCCCTTCAAACGGCCATATGTCCGGCCTTAATTGGCCGATTTTAGAAAACCAAAAATCAGCTTTCGCGCCTCAGGGAGACCTTCTTTTTTATCCGAAACATTTTTTTGTCTGTCTCCCCGATCGCGCGCAAACTGAAAAATACCGATTTTTCATATGTTTAACAGACCCCCCCCCACCACCTAGATCTCGGATGTGAAAGTATCTGGGAAGTGAGGGAAGCCGTCCTCTATAAGATGGGAAAAAAATTGTTAAAAAAGGCACTTGTTTTTCAAATGCCAGATCCACTCCACTAACCCAAATCTTTAAACTTTAAAAATTATTTCTCCTATTTGCCATTTGAATTGCTAATTTACTGTGACTATTTGCAATACTATCAATTACGAATCAAATTCCGTTTATTTCATGAAAATCGATCTTTCCTAACTAGAGTCCTTGTTCGTATTTACTGACTGGACTAAGTATACAAATTAAAAATGGCGACTCCAATAGGTTTTGTCATTTATGGGTAAGGTATTTTATTATGTGATTCATCTGATTTATTGTTAAAAAAAATACGCTAGAAAGAAGAGAATAATGTTAATAATAGTAATATTAATGTTAATAAACATAAAAGTGTGGAGCGCTGAAAATACCTACTGGGCGCCCCACGATTTTACGTTTATTCCCTTACTATTATTGTTAATATATTTGGTTCTCTTTAGTGTATAGTGCCTGGGCCAGCAATGAAATGGACTTCATGATTATAACCCTTTTAAAACCTATTCGGGGGGGTTCCTTTTGACGAGTCTACCACGAATATACATATCGCCCTATATGGAAGCGGCGCTTTAACCCTTACGCACCCCTCAAACACGTCATTTTTCAGCCTTTGGGGTTTGTGATAAGAACCCGTTTGTTTTTGATTTTAATAAGAAGATTATATATAAAAACCCCTATACGGAAGCTATTGTCCGACAAAAAAAGTTACGCGTTCGCCCAGTCCGGCACCCGAAACATGTCTATTTTGAGCCCTATGGTTTCGTGACTATAACCTGTCGGACAAAGTCACCACGTGATTCATTAACACTTTCTTAAATCATTTATATCTATGTCCGACAAAAATATGGACGATCCGACAAGAAAAATGCAAAAAAGATGTTTTATTAGTGGTGCTTTTTTTCAGAATAATTATAGACTAGGAAGCATCTGTTTTCAGTTGGCTGTTATGAAGGGCACGTAATTTTTTTGTGAAAAATCCTTAAGAATAACATAAAGAACAGTAACTGAGGAATTCGCAGCCTGAAAAAGTTTAGCTAAATTTTTGGTGATTAATTTTGTGTAAAATTCCGAAAAAAATGACTTATTGACAATTTTTTTCTAGTTTTAGTGAAAAGTTCAAAAGAGATAAAAGTTTTGTAATTAAATTTTACATAAGATCTTACTATCTCACTCTTTACTGAACAAGTGCAAAATAATTTGCAAAATAATAACTGTTTTCTACCCTTCAATAAATACTGTGAATACCCTTCAATAAATACTGTAAAAACGAAATTACGACCACGTGAAATAATATGGAGCCAAACTGATGTATATAATATACTAATGAAACGGAGCAGCTTATGCCCTTCCTTCTTTTTTTACTCCCTTTCCTTCATTTGTACATGCGCTGTAGAACGACTTTCTTGGAAGAAAGATCACCGCAGAACACGGAGTAGTATTAGTATACTACTCCGTGCCGCAGAAATTTAAATTCCCATTAAGGAGCTATATTGTCATTATTTTATTAGTATAGAAAAAATAAATTACGGGTACAAGTATGTAGCTTGAAAAGTACTTATTATCAAATAGTTGAATTTGTTAAAGAAATATAAAGAGATAATTATTTGATTAATGAATATTAATTCATCTAAATTATTCTAAATTATGACATTACTTCTTTGATTTCTATCTTTAGAAACATGCTAGTACAATTTTTCGCATAGAAAGTTGTTTATTCGTTGCCACTTTTTTTGTCGGACAATAGCTTCCGTATAGGGGTTTTTATATATAATCTTCTCATTAAAATCAAAACAAACGGGTTCTTATCACAAACCCCAAAGGCTGAAAAATGACGTGTTTGAGGGGTGCGTAAGGGTTAAAGCGCCGCTTCCATATAGGACGATATGAATATTCGTAGTAGACTCGTCAAAAGGAACCCCCACGAATAGGATTTAAAAGGGTTATAATCATGAAGTCCATTTCATTGGTGGCCCAGGCACTAGTAGTTTTTAAACAATTTCAGCTGGTTCTTAATACCGTTTTTTAAATTTTTTATAAATTATTTATTTATTATATTTACAACAGACACATTTTCAGTTTCAATGAAGAGTGTACATGAGCTTTATCTTATGTTTATTAACGTAGTACAAATTTTAAAACCTTTATCCTAGATCCTTTAATACGTACCTGAAAACTACTATCATCCTCGGTTCCTTGACTTGAAGTTTCTTCAAGTACAGTTTCTAATATTTGTAAATCGATCTTCGTAATAGCTGAATTGAGTTGTGAACAGTTATTGTTAGCAATAGAATACGCCTAAAACAATAGTTATTCTTTGTAAGTATTTATATATCTTAAATAGTTCTTACAATGTCTGGGGTATATTTCTCTGGGTCCGATAAGCACATAGGGACATTTTGGCATTCCTTGCTTCTGTGATTGAAATAGCTTATTTCTCCAGAATATTTGATTACGCAGTCCATAGGGCTACAATTCTGCAATGGGTCCAAGTCTGCTGTCGCGCAAATCCCTAAATCTAAAATTATGGTGCAAGATATTTTTTTGGTATCGAGAAATGGATTAGATATAATTAAATATTTTATTATTAGTTGTCATTGTAGCAAATTAAAACCCACACAAAACCCATCGATCCTAAATAATAATAATAATAACGTGTCTGTATTTTTTTTTACACAATAACATATATAAAATAGTTTTACACAGCAGGTGGCGACGTTCAACATTGTTTCTCTTCCACGCAACCACCTCTTCTACCAACATGTTAGAGATTAATAATTTGTTCTCAAAAAAGCATGCATTAAAGACAGAAGAAGAAAAATCATTCGTACAATAAACAATATTAAGTACATTATATTAATTTAATAGATACACATATATAAAAAAATTATGATTCAACAGAATAATTTTGATTAATAAGTATCATGCAATGTACATAAATGCATTCATAGAGAAAGGAAAAATTAAGTTTTAATTTCGGGAAGAAATGTGGAATTTGACATATTTTCTGAATGTGGTAATCGACGACATTGATTTGATTAAAGGAGGCAGATTAATAAAACCTTTTGTCGAATTGTATGTGAAGGATCTTTCGAATAGAGCATAGTTACGCCGGCTCCACACATGCGTTAGTTTTTATACAAGTGTTCGCTGTTTGTAGGAATATACGCATGTGTTGATGGAATGTTCATGTTCGTGTACAAATATTTGATATTTGGTCAGAACATGTTTCCGCCTCGAGTCGGTGAACAGACGGACATCAAAGGAAACGAATATTCACAGTATTAAAATTTTATCCTATACAAATAAGTTTTGTGTGCAGAGTGCATTCGCCAAATATTTATAAACGAATATGTCTACACAAATATTCGTAAAAGTACGCGAATGTTCGTGGACGTATGTGTGGAGCCGGCGTTATGTTTGGGGACTGTATACAACTCACAGGCACGCTTCGGACGTGAATGAATATCCGATGCCTTGACTAATTTATCAAAAAAATATTCAGGCGTTTGAGTTGTATTAATCTTAAAAACAAGACAAGACATTTGAAGCAAATATCTTTCATATTGTTTTACATACTGGTAGATGTCCGCGTCTGCAATGACCTCCTCTGATTTGAGTTCTGATAATAAGATAAGTATAATTACAATTTTACCTGGACATTTTGTCGCGGGTGTCTTGAAGTCAACTTCCGCAGTAACTTGCTTATCGACATTTGCATTCCGATACTTCACATTGACCGTGCATAGACCACCTCTATTGTACAAATACTGAAACAGACTGTTACTAGAATTGAAAATATATAAAATACATTAAATTGCATTACCAAATTTGGATAGATAAGAGTAATGTTTCTGATACTCTTGGAACTTAAAAGGCCCATGTATCCACCAATTAAGTACATAGAATTGCAGCCACTTTCTTGAGGTTTTGAGTTTTCGCAGCATTGTATCATAGTTGCAAAAATGTCAAAATCTTTGGCACATCTGTTTTCTAAGGTAATATCTGTAACATTATCTTATAGTGGATTAAATTTAAACTTCAAAATTGCATTATAATTCCGAATAAATGTTCAGATAGTATGTTCGTCTGAAACCTTTTGCGGGGTCGGTCAAGTTTTCCCCACACCCGTGGAAAATCGAGTTTAATAATTCATCATAATTTTGCACTCCCCTCTCAAATGATGCACCACGTAACTTTCGAGATGGAAGAGAAAATTTGGCGAGGGTTCAAGCTTAACACTTGCTACAATTAAATTAATTTTCCCGTCATCGTAATGCCTAATTTTGCGCAATTTGCATTCTTTATTTTTTACAATTTGCACATATATTACAACATAGAACAATGGGCACTAAGCTGAGTGTGTAAGTGTGTGCAAAATTTGAAAAATAATGTGCAAAATGGAACGGTTAAAAAGTGGTAGTGGGAGCCCACGATTTTTCTAGATTTTCTACAACTATGTGTAGTATCCCTTGGTAGTAGAGCTAGGTACGGATATTCAATGAAAGTATTTGAATAACAGATACGGATTCTATATGTATCGTACGGATAACGGTTACTAAAATACAAATACCCTATCAATAAATACATATATTTTAATAAATTTTTAGGATAACGGATACAGATCTGCATCTTAGAGGTATATCTCCAGTTTAGTGGTAAATGGAGATAAAACTTTTTCCAAAATGCATTAAGGACCTTAAATTTCTTAGTGGTATAAGATCATATAATTGGTAACAATACGACTATTTGCCACTATGAAATTTAAGGTTCTTGGAATTGTCAACTTCATTGGTCACTAAACTGGATATATGCTACTTTAACTCTAAGGTTTGCCACTTGCTTACGAATGCTCTAAACAGTCCAAATCTAAAACATGATATTCTAGATTTGCGATTTACTCCAGATTGCCACTACCAATAATGCACAAAACTAAATAGTAGGTGGTCAAGTATTCGAATAGGTATATCCAGTAGAATTAGGTTTCTACTAAGAAGTATAGTTTTGAAACTTGGCAGAAATGTTGTTCAAGGGTATGTAGTTTTCATTGTCGAAAAGTTCCCACCCCTACCGTGGTAGTGTCATCCCTTAATATTGCAAGAACTACCCCCGCATGCGGTTTAGCGAATATATCTGCTAAACCGTCCATTTTCTCGCGAAAATACCTCCATACAAAAATATTCTAAATTAAATTCTACATAATGTTCTAATCATTTTTTCCGTAGGATGAATATCGTTCGTACAAATGCACAACAAGACGGGGTAAGTCGCAGCGCTCTGCTTTCTACGATATTTGGCCTCCGCGCCATTTATACATAAACTATTAATCGTACGACGAAATACATAAGAACTCGATCTGTAGAGCGGAAATCGGGATATCGAATACTCCTAACGCGGATTCTTTATTTGCATTCTTTACTTGTTTCCACAACACCCTGGAAGTAGAGTTAATTGCGCTTTTCTTTAAGTGGTTTGTAACGCTCACGTTTTGAAACACACTATAGGTTAACTTGCAAATATCAATTAGGTGTGCCAATACGATAAAGCGCGTGATTATTCTATTTATTATTTAAATTTAAATTATACGCGTTTAAATCTTATCGACTAATCATGACAAATGCTTGACCAATAGCGTACTAGCTTGTACGACCAAGTTTAGCGAATAGTAGATGATATGCGCGCCGACTTTGGCTGAGGAGGAGAGGCTGAAAAAGATGGCGTAGAGGGGGTTGGCCGTGTAGTAAGAATTAAAAGCCGCCATATATTTGTAAATATCTGTATATAGTGATTAATAACTGCGAATAGAAGCAGTAAAGTAGTTATTTTAGTTTATGTGTTTTGTGTTATAGTGTACTATTGCCCATAGTTACAGCAAGGCAATGTTTCCGTCGAACTAGCTGAAAGTACAGTCTTTTATATTTTGTATGCCTCTCGTGACGCAATTGTTGCTGTTGAAGCCGCTTGCGATAATGCAGAACTATTGATAGATTCAATACCTCATTCCACGTTTGGCCAGTAATATTTCCTATTATGTCCAGTGTTCGATTAAGATTTATCGTACCTCATGAGAAGATAATAGTGCGTGAATAACGTCGTTTTAGTGTCGTAGCTATACCGTCCCGTTATTTTGACATCTCCCGTGTGTTTTGGGCATGAAAAATAGTGTTGAACTGCCGCATCAGTTTATGTCGAAATTATTAATTGTCGGGCCCATTTTTGTTATTAATTTTACGTACAGTCTGTAGTATTTCCTTTTGTGTGGTCTCATGTAATTTAATTGAGCCTTTTTTATGTTGACATAAGAATTCTTTGTTTTACCGCTCTGGCCAGATCGTGTTTAGTTTAGTTTAATTATTTACTGTATACAGATCTTTATTGTGTACAATTTTGCTTTGTATTTTGCTATATGTCAGATGGACTTTTTATGATTCTATTTGATATTATTATTCTGCCGAAAGTTTTTGAAGTTTACCTACACCCTGATGTCAATTGCTCTTAAAGTTCTCTGCATATATTTAAGTCACATAAAAAGTGTCGGCGCCTTTGAGTTTGCGGTAAAGATCAAACACCCCGACATTTTTTGTCTGCATTAATTATTTGAAGAGAACTATACCTTTGTTTGTGTATTTTTCAGTAAACTATTAAAGTAAGTTAAATTCAATGATTAGTTTTATTTCCACTTAAGAAAGTTTAACGTTTCAGGTTTCCCCAGCAGGCCTAATCCACTGAAGTCCTAAATAAACGAAAACTCTAGCATACGTCGGTAGCGTCAACATCATTATCATTGTCATCTTCGGTAGGTTCTGGAGTTTCAGTATTCAAGCAGGCCCGTGTTAGAATATACGCTTGCGCTGGTGCTTTCGTGGTTGTAACTAGCGCCAAGATGTGACCAACCTTTTTCCAGCCCCATTGGGATCCAATATATTGTTTTTCCACGCTTGCATTTGATGAAACACGCGATAGTAGTGCTGACGTGCAGCAGCAGAGGTCGGCGGCAGTTTTGACAATAGCACAGTATTCTGACTTACCAACAAGATTATTAAATGCTATAGTTGTTTAGGTTTTGCTCGATAGGTTGGGCTTTGTACAGGGCGAGAATAAATTGGTCTCCTGCGCGGCGACTAAATATCGCAGAAAGCAGAGCGCTCCGACTTACCGCCGCCTTGATGCTGCATTTGCGCGAACGGTATTCATCCTACGGAAAAAACTTTTGTATGCAGAATTTTATTAAGAATACTAGCATCCCCACATATACGGCGCAACGTCGGCGGTCGTCCCGCGTCGATCCGTACCGGGCGCGTGCCTTCAAAAGACCCCGCCTAAAAAGCATTTATCTAGTTTAGATCGCGAAGAGGAAGAGACTCGCACCGATTGGATTTTATTATATATGAATTTTTGTATACGGGGGTAGTTCTTGCAATTTTAAGGGATGATGCTACCATGGTAGGGGTGGAAACTTTTCTTCAATTAGAACTACATACCTTGAACAACTTTTCTGCCAAATTTTAAAACTTAACTACAATTTTCTTTATTATGGCCATTTTCGATCTAATTTTACTGGATTATATAGGCTTTGGATACACCAAAAGTATTTCAGTACTGTATCCGAATACAACAGTATTCGAATACTACTGAGCTATGCTTAGTAGGTAGGAAATTTGCCTGATTCGACTTACTTGACTTTATAACCTATGAGGAGCTAGAAGAAATTTTCTAGGACGTGATCGAAAGTAACGTGAGTGTATGCAAATTGTGCAAATAGCATAAAAATAATAGCAGTAGTGGAGAGGTGCTGGAGACATTTTTTTATCTGTGCCCAAAATATTAAATAAAGTGGGATCAATTTAATTGTAGTAAATTAATTTTCATACCACGTCCAGTTATTAATTGCAAAATCGAGGACGGTGTAAAATTGTGCAAAATGTGTGTAATATTATGAGGCATAATTGAGTACGATTGTTCATAAGTTGATAGTCGTTGCTGTAGTTTTAATTTATATCCAATTTTCAGAATGAAACTGAAATTTCGAATTTAGACCCAGCCTGTTAGTAGTGTAGCTTCTGACCATAAGTTTCGTAGGAGTTTTGAAGTGGATGAGTTCTTTCTCTTCAAATGCTGTTAGGACATACCCAAGAGAAGGGTAAAACTTTGGGTGGCCATATGACAGTTCGGGAAAATTGCATCTTATAAAGCGACATTTTGTTTTTGGCATATGAGCAGAGAGGTTATTATTTATATTGTTGTTAATTATTTAATTTAATTAATTTTCTGTTCTAGTCAGTACACTTAGTGTGAAATAGTGTAGTAGGGTAAGCATGGGCCGGATTCTCCGCGGAGAATTAGGCTGATACTTTTACTTTGACATCACATTACTAAGAGGAACTATTCTGCAAGATATTACACTCCTGCCCCACCTGGATTTTAAAATAAATGAATTAATGAAATGTTAAAAAACATTTTTTTTTTCCTTTAATGACAACCAATTTTTACATGTGTGGTAAATATACCAAAGAGGTATTAAACAAAAAAATATTGAATACTTGCAGTAAGTAATATACCAAAATATTCGATTTTAAAAAATCGGTAAAGTTATTTACACAGAACTTCCCTCTTTATTTGTGCATGGCGGTCACTATAAAAAAATGTTAATTACGAAATGACATTGAGAATAATAATCGGAATACAGTTATCACTATTATTACAAAGAAAACCTGATAACTCTTGGTCAAAAAAATATACAGAGTGCTCATCCAACAGCAAAAATTTAATACTAAATAGCAGGTGCCAAATATGGAAGGCTTGCGCAAATACCTTTACAAATGTCCACCATGGTTGAATTATTTCTTGGGATGACCACCCTGTACATTTTTCAATAAAAATATAATAGGTGCATATGCCAAATATTATTGCCATCTGTCACATTTTTAATTCCACATTCACGTAGTGGAGTGGAAGTACAGTTGTGGTTAAAACATTTCATTTCTTTTTTGAAAATAGAAGTCTACACGAGTGCAACTTTTTGCTCTTGTTTATTTAAAGTTTAAATTGATTTTGCAAATTAACAAATGGAATATCTCGGCTCTGGGTAAGCGTATCGAAATGGGACTTTGTGCATATGAAAGTGCTTGGAAGAAGGAAAATTTTGAGACCAAAAAGAGCTTGATTGGATAACCTGAACCGGAAATAAAAGTGATAATGCGTGAGAGGCTATAATTTGTTTATTAACAACTTTTTGGGCACGAGATTCGGTGCAAATGAAAGCTAACAAGTTTCCCCATCAACCACAAAAAGTTCCACAAAAAATATTCAATCCCTGAAGAGTTATGCGCGTTTTTGACCCTTAAAAAAGTCTCTCCCGCAACTTGAAAATAGTAAGATTTGACGCGCAATGGGGTGGCGGGTTCGATCCTCGGTGTGGGCAATTGTTTTTTGTCAAATTTCCTTTTTTTCATGTAACCAAGTATTTTTTATGATAATAAATGTTTTTACTTTCTGAGAAATGTTTGAAAACGTCGTAAATATTTTCTTTTTGCGATTTTCATTAAATAAATGGCCATCTTGCAACAAACCAATGATTGTTCTTATCCAACGAGGGGTTGTCGGTAGTTTTTGTTTTTTACTATTTTTTGTGAAAGAGAAGACTTGTTTTACTTTATTAGAGGAAGGGGGGGCTGTCGAAAAACGACCAAAAATAAAAAAGATTTCTTATAATGAAAAAAGTTCACGTCTCATGGAAAAACACACACTTTATTATTTATAAATGAGAAATAATAAAATGATTTAACTCTTTTAATGGCATTATTATTTTGTGTTTGGTGTTTTTTCGACAGGCACCCCTCTCAAATAAAGTAAAACAAGCCTTCTCTCTCACAAAAAGTAGTAAAAAAAAGAAGAACTACCGAGAAATCCTTGTTGTACAAGAACAATCATATGACTGTGGCAAGATAGCTATTTATTTAATAAAAATTGCAAAAAAATATTTACGTTTATAAAAATTTCTCAGAAGATAAAAACATTTATTATCATAAAGAATACTTGATTACATGAAAAAAAAGCAAATTTGACGAAAAAAAAAATTGCCCACACCGAAGATCGAACCCGCCACCCCATTCTGCGTCACGTTGTGGGAGAGGGGTCAAAAACGCGTATAACTCTTCAGGGATTGAATATTTTATGTGGTTGATGGAAAAACTTGTTAGCTTTCATTTGCACCAAACCTCGTGTCCAAAAAGTTGTTAATAAACAAATTAGAGCCTCTCACGTAATATCCTTTCTGGTCTCAAAATTTTCCTTTTTCCAAGCACATTCATATGCACAAAACCTCTTTTCGATACGCTTACCCAGAGCTGAGATATTCCATTTGTTAATTTGCAAAATTAATTTAAACTTCAAATAAATAAAAGCAACAAGTTGCATTCGCGCAGACTTCTATGGGGGTTATGCCCGACGTCAACATTTATCGTTCAAAGTTGGTTTGAAGTCGATCAAACTTTTGAAAAAAAAGTTATTTGCTAATTAACAAATTATGCCAATTGTTTAAACAATAAAAAAGTATTGAAGATATCGGACCAAAAATGGTATATTCTTTGGTATAAAAGGCATGTATTTTGAAAAAAACAAAATGCTGACCTCATTAATTTCGGAGTAATCAAATTGTTAATTAAGAAATTTATCTTGGCTATAACAAATGAACGGGTTGACAAAATGAGTTGTGCCTGGCTCCAAATGACGCGTATTGAAAATATCTTTCGATTGCATCAAGATTTTTTCGGATCCGTCAAACTGTTTTCATTTTATTAAATAAAAACGAAAAAAAATTTGCTTAAACAATTATTTGACCACGAAACTCGCGGTTTAGGAAAATTCTTCGCAAGAAAATCTTGCTCAGCGAAAATTTTCCTGTAAGAATCGGTGGCTAACTGAAACGGTATAGAAAATTTTTGGGACAAATCCCAGGCAAACTTGCCTATAAATTGGAAGAAAATTCAGGTACTATGAAAACAGTGAGCAAGTAAAACGGATTTATATCAAGAAGATGTAACAAACTTTCTATCCAAGATTCCCCTCACCAATTTATTGTCCCCTAGATCTTTGAATTTGTCTAAGAGTTAAAAATATCAACCGAAGGAAAGAAAAATATAGACAATTCTTGTTACCGTTTTTTCTAACTTTTCTATTTCAAAATTGAATAATAATTTTTGCCGTACTAATAAATGTTTTTATATATTACACAGCCCCATAAAAAAAGTTTTTGATCTCGATGACTCATCTTCGCATTCCTATGTACTTCCGAAGTCAAAAAAATTCCTATACCTTTCAATTTTTGTGTAGAGGCAAAAACATTCCTTAATTAAGGTATATTTATGAATATAAGTACCTATCATTAAGCAATGAATGGGGACTTTTTATCACTTATACTCTTCTTTTTAATGCCAAGGACTTCAGCGAGGGAGTAACAATTTTCCCTCTGCACCCCTTCTATAGCCTTCTGGGCATAGAACTGCATCATAAAAGCCTCTAGCTTACAATTTCTTGAGAATGTATAGAAAACATGGTAGGGGGTGAATGCCGCTCCGGAATCAAGTCTCCAGAAGGGTATAAACTACCCACTGCTGGATGAGGAACAGAGAAGTGGAGGGGGATCTGGGAGAGCAAGTGTGCCTTGATTTTAGTGCAGAATGGTCGCAGTGCATTGGCGAGAATCTCCTTCAATTGCTTGGAACGCACCCTACAAGGGCCGAAAACTACCCCCTCAAATCGTCAAAAAGGGCTCGGAAAACATTTAGGACCGGAAAGATGCACTTTGGGATTTTTAATACTGAGAGGGTAGACAAACGGGAATCCATCTCATATCAACAGTGGAGAATTAAGAAATATGTACAATATTAAAAAGATAGAGAACAAATTTAATATTAAACTAACGAAAGCAAAATTTTATAATAACAAGATTAATTCCGCTTCCAATAAAACAAAAGAGACCTGGAATATTATCAATTCTAAACTAGGCAGAATTACTTGTAAAAAATGTTTACTCATAACTCATAAGAAATAAAAAATGCTAGTGAAGTCGCAACCACATTTGTACACCACTTCTCCTGTGCAGCCACAGACAGCATCTTAAATCAATTTGGGGAAAACCTGTCACTGCCGTGCACGAAAGTGGTTAAAAGAAACTTTCAAAACCAGTTTAATTCATATCGTGTTACGGTACAGGAAGTCAAAAATAATAAAACATTTGGGAGCGGTATCTATACTAAACATAATTGATATCATTGTTCAACCATTTGTTTATCTGATAAACCAATCAATATTTCAGGGTCAATTTCCAAACCTATTTAAGACTGCTCTTATTGTACCACTACATAAAAAGGGCAATACTGATGACATTTAAAACTACATACAAATATAATTGCTAAACGCACTATCCAAATTATTAGAAAACATTGTTTGCAATCGCTTGACAACCTACCTCGAGTCCAACGACATATTGTGTACAACTCAACACGTTCAAATAGAACAGCCACATGTCAAATGCTAAGTTATATTGTTGAGAGTTTGGACAATGGTAAACTAGTCGTTTCGTTACTTTTTGATCTATCAAAGGCATTTGACACAATATGCACAGAATTTATAATTAATAAACTGTCACATATAGAACTTCCCCTAAATATTCTGAACTGGATTAAGTCGTATATGGAGGGGCGAAATATGATTATAGATGTTAATGGAATCAGATCTAAGGAGCACGATGTCAAACTAGGAGTTCCCCAAGGCTCTGTTCCGAGCCCCCTACTCTTTCTAATGTATATAAATGATCAAGTTACTAGCGGATTAGTCACAATGTTTGTGGATGACACCACTATCACTATAGCAGCTGATATTCCACAAGAAATGGAATGCGTAGTGAATAGTATTATGAACGAATTTCAACCTATAAAAAATCACCCATTTATAATTACATCATATTCTACAATAACTTGTCAGCAGATACCAGGAACGCAAAAAGTATCCCTCTGTTCAAAAATAAAATAAAGAACTTATTGGTAAGTGGAGCATTTCATAGTACTCGTGAATATATGGAACAAGCTAATGAATAGCTTTCAAGTATATTATTCATTTACTTTCCTTGACACGCCATATATACTACGTGTATTCGGTCAACAGTATTGCTGTTGCTTGTTGCTGCTGTTTCCATTGTCATCATTATTATATATATATATGTGTGTATGTGTATGTGTGTGCAGTATGTATATTTATATGTATGTATTTATTTGTTTTTTTTGCTTATACTTATATTGACTTGTCCTGTATTATCTGTAACATAATCTACTAGATCAGTAAATATTATTATTATTATTATTACTATTACATAAATTTTTTTGACCTCGAATTCGGATTCAGCTTTGAAAAGTACATAGGAATACCATGGTCAGTCATCCAGATCAAAACCTTATTTTTTGTGGGTCTGTGTTATTTATGTTGTCCAGAATTATAAGAGAAAATACTCAAAGATAAGAGCAATGTCAATATTATTAATATTTAAAGAAGTTGTCTCGTTAACCATATTTTGCAAATATTATCGAAATTAATGTTTAAGAGAAAATCATATCTCTACGGTTTGTTGGTATTAGATATGCGCATGTACGCTGTAGGCCAGTCATTTAATACACTCTAGTTCGCAAAAAATCCGGTAGTTATGAATTTTTGATATGTTGTTAGGATTAATATCAGCTGCAAAAGACCAAGTTTGCGGTTTCGAAAGACTTGTGCAGGCTGCGTGGTGGGGGAAAAAAACCACGATATTTTTGGACTTTATTTAGTTTTTGGGTTATAACTCGTAAATAATGGATCCTACGTAAAAAAATAATCTTAGCTTATTTCAATCAGATAAAATTTCCTTCATTTGGAGACTAAGTGATGTTCTAATAGATGTTCTTAAAAAACATCCACAGCTAGTTAATGTAGCTACCATTTTCCTGCAGTCTGATGCCACCCCCGAAGAGATAAGCTCGGCTGGAAATAAGCTTCTTGTGGCTATGTATGGAGGAAGAACTGAGAGCACACTACACGACCTCCGTTACGAAATCTTTGTCCGATCAGCTGCCAACGCCAAGGTCTACCTGGGTCGTCTGCCGCCAACTGAAGAGGATGCTGCTCAAGATTCCTATCGCACATATCACCAGATATAATATTCTTAAATCATTAACCCGCGTATAATATACATTGTTTGTTTATTTATAGGTGCAGATGTGGTTGGGAAGAGAACCGACTGGGGCTGGATTAAAAACTCACAGGGATTCGTACCCGCCACATCCACCAAAGATCCAGCTTCACAAGCCCCAATTAAATTGCTTTCATATAAATGCCGCAAAGGGTGCAGTGGAAGAGGGTGCACAAGCCAAAACGCAGGCCTTAAATGCTCTGCTGTTTGCAAGTTCTGTCGGGGTAAGTCATGTCAAAATGTCCCGACAAATGAGATAGAGGAGTCCGACAACGAGGAGGGCATCGATAAAGTTGCACCTGATGAGATACTGCCTCAAGAGCCCTTTGTGACTCCGCTGGAACCATCAGACCCACCAAAACCGGGACCATCCAAACGGTTCAAATTTTAAATTTTTAATAAACAAAAATAAATTAAATTAATTTTTTTTTTGATTTTGGAAAATAAAATAAATATGCATATTATATAACTATAAATTAGGTACTAGAATAACATTGTGCTATTCTTTTTACTCTCCTTTACAACTTAGCAAATCTTCAGGCTTTATTTTGCAACATATCTGATTTAGCCAGTTTGTTATTTATAAAATATCGTGAGAAATACTCTACATGCTTTGTTTTCTGCTTAATTTAATAATGAACTACATTACATTTATAATACCTCATGATTTTATTTGTAATATGGATTATATAGTTGATGTTTTGCTCGAAAGAAAAAAAATAAGTTTTTGAAGTACTGTATCTCAAAACCTATTGGTCGTACAAAACTGCACTTAGTCTCTAAATGAAGCAAATTTTATCGAATTGAAATAAGCTAAGATCGTTTTTTTACGTAGGATACATTATTTATGAGTTATAACTCAAAAACTAAATAAAGTCCAAAAATATCGTGGGTCTTCCCCCACCACGCAGCGAGCACAAGTCTTTCAAAGCTGCAAACTTGGTTTTATGCAGCTGATATGAATCCTAACAACACAATAAATCACAAATACCGGATTTTATGCGAACTTTGCCTTTATTTTTGTTTAAGTTGACTGGCGTACTGATATTATAAATAAAACGTAAGATAATGAAATTCAACCAAGATGCGTCTCGGCGTAAAATTATTCTATTGAGCTAAACTCTTGTAGTATACTGCTTTAAATGCAAATAAACAAGTCCTGAAAACATTGTTCCAAAAAAATGATTCAAAAAATGAATTACCACCCTACTGCACATAAATGCCAAACACAAAATGACGTGTATAGAATGTAACCCGGCCCGGGCCACCAGATAGATATCTATTTACTATTTGATCTTGTCATTAGACATGCCGTAATAGGATCTAAAGAAAGAAGTCGCCCACCTCGAAATTACTACGTCTCCAATAGTCAGGCTCTATATTCTAAAGGTTTAGGCCAGCAATGAACTCTTCATCAAATTTCTATCACATCCATGACGAGCAATTCTTCCACAGTAGTTACGAGGCTTAATATGGAACCTCAAATTAAAAGTTGATGAATAGAGGATAATTCTGAAAACTTACAAAACAACAATGCGATGTCTCCTTCGTTAATATATCCTACACCTGCGTCCTAAAACATTTAAAACTTAAATTCAATAAGGTAATATAAACTAATTACCTGTATGTCGACTTGTGATGAGTCACATTTAATTAATATTGTAAATAATATAATAAATAATACATAAATACGCATGTATTATGCCGATGTGACATGACTATGTCAGCGTAAAAGTGTCACTATATTGTTAGATCTGCGTTAAGAAATTCAAATTTAGCTCAGTTAGCCGTGACATTCACAGTTGAATCTGACATCGACGAGAGAAGACGACAGAGGAAGTATCTATTTAACCTTGTAAATTCAAGAAGAGTAACACAGCGGTTATCGGATTTAACAACAGATGTGGGGTATACGTGTGGTTTTATGTGTTTTGAAAATGCAATGGAGGAACTAAGCAAGACTGTGAGAACTATAATACGTGTCTTGGGGAACCGTCAACGACATACAAGAGATCAGTCTTCGATGCCAGTTGTTATACCATCCGTTTTCCAAATATTGCTTTCTAAGTTGAAACTTGGAAGGATCAAGCGTGGCTGAGTTAGTCTATGTTTACTATGATCTGTTCAAAGGTCATTTGTTGCATAGTGGCCCGTTGAAGAGAAGAGGATTTTCATTGGATTCTGTGAATAATTGCCTAGGCTGAAGGAGTTGAGAGGGCTTTTGACAGATGCAATCGTCGGAGTACCTACTACCTACTGTCGCACACAGTGGAGCATACAAAGTGAAACTGAAGGGGATTGAAATTATTGCACTTATTTTCGATTATGCTGAGAATGGTAGCGTACATTTGAGGTGTCTCATCGCTTAGTGATTTGGTTGCATTTTTAGCAGAATGTATGTGTGGAGATCCTAGTGGCGGATTGTAATCCGCTAGATGTAACCTCAAATTTTAGTAATAGATACTGTTCTTGTTCTCTGTTGTTTTCTATTTTAAGTTCATGAGTTATTGTATTTTTGGATTGATTCTCTAATTGCTTATCATTGCTAAATTGGAAACAATAGAGCAGTAGCAGCTGACGTCACAACATGGCCGCCACAGCTGTTTGGTGGAAAATAACCCAGTTTTGCATTTGTGACCACATAAGATAATTTGAGTTTTTAAAGAGTTTTTTGTGCTTTTTTAAACGTTTTTCTTGTGTAAAATTTATTGTTAGTGTTCTTTATCTATTATACATTTCGTGATTTGCTGAACTGACTTTTATCTAATGCTTTATTTATATATTCGAATAGGCATGTCATCTTGTTCACATGTCAAAAGTTATTTCTTTTCCATATTGTAAGTGAATTTTAGTGAATTTATTATAATTTTATTTATATTCTACATCTTAGGAGTC
The DNA here is from genome assembly GCA_963583905.1 of Stenurella melanura. Classification (NCBI taxonomy): domain Eukaryota; kingdom Metazoa; phylum Arthropoda; class Insecta; order Coleoptera; family Cerambycidae; genus Stenurella; species Stenurella melanura. Next base: position 90,145,111 of record OY757309.1, read on the forward strand.
CCCTCGTAACATTTCTAAGTTGAAATATATTAATGGAGTTAACCTATAGGATTTAAAAGTGGAAGATTCATACTGCTTCCAACTTAGTGTTGAATTAATGAACCATTGTGACCGTTCTTGGAAATAAAAATGCTATCTAAACTATAAGACTGTTATTATTCATACTTACCTTTATTATTATCTATAATGTGTACGATCTTAAACATCCTATTATGGTTGTTATGTTTATAAGCATCATTTTGAAGAACTTTATTTTACTCCCGCTAAAAGTGTGTTATAAGTTCTGTCGCGTTCTAGGTCACTTACCTTCATTGATATTTTATTTGTAAGCATTATCGATATTTTAAACATCTGTGATTATAATTATAAGAATGAAAACAAATACCAAACTAGGTAAGTATGCTTATACATATAGAGTATTTCGAGCATATTACGTTGCATACCTATTTGTTTATAATTTTAATTAAATGGAAACTGAAACGGTCTGAAAGTTATCTTTATATTAGATTTACTATTACTCCTGCATTTCACAATACAAACCTCTGATTATTGTTATTAATGAGTTAAACTATTAAACTTATTAGAAACTGTTGAGCCAAATGAAAGTAAGATGTAATCAATAAAATGTTGATGGGAAATGGTTTGAATTGTCTAAAAACGTTAATTTCACAAAAGTTTTATAAAATCATTAATATATGATTGATATATTGGCATGAATCAACGAATGTTGTGACAACTTTTAACCTATGCTTAGCTGTAACTGAGCCTGTGTTAATTAAACATTTATTGAATTATGTCGTGATATTATATATGTACAAAAAAGTTCAAAAATCCAATATAGTCTTTATTTTCACTATATTATGGGTTCACAAAGATGTCAACGTATTTGACATCAAATTTTACACTTGGAAAAACAACACTAATAAAGTATATATAAAATTCTTTCTCACACTAGGCTTTTAAAAAAACATTAACAAACATCACTACACATAGCTGATATTCAGAAATCCTCCACTTTAATTTTTATCAAGCGAAAACTGACACCTACTCTTACGTCAAATTTCGAATTTTATCCACCAATCACGTGACAGCTGGCATAACTGTGACGTCACTGCTAGTGCTCTATTACCAGAATGTCATTATGAAAGTGGACCATTCTAGTATTCATCGGTTCATATCATTAAGGTGCCAATTTATAAATGCTGGTTGGTCCCCTCTGCAGTTCTGTTTATTGTGATTTTAATTACTAGGGAGTAAGGCTTTTTGATCCTTTAACGTAGTTATATCGCAATTTACTATTTAAGAAAGTCACGAAACTTTCAGCAAATTTAATTCATATATCTGGTAAAATATGAACTCTATTTACCGTACAGTTTCCGAGATTCATTCGCTCGAAGTTAGAAGTTTTTGACATTTGTCATTGAGTTTATGGACGCCATGCGAAGTAAATTGATGTTGTGACACTATTTTCCCTATTATGTCTGATCCTTATTTAAGAATGATCTCAAAAATGAGGCAAACTTAAATTAATTCATGACAAAGCACGTGCATAAATATCGAGATTATGCACCGTCTAATAACGTAATGGCACTTACCTGAAAATTATTGAAATTATTGAAATTATTGGATGGGGACATGAGTAGTCGACGTGGCAACGTCGCACCATTTCTAATACTTGGCGCGGATATTTAAAAATACTTTGCGTTTATTTTAAATGCAGTATCATATAAGAAAGTAGAAGATTTACAAATTTTCATTCCGATCTTATTCATTGTATGTATAATACTACATTTTTCCATTAATCTATTAAGAGGTAATATACTTTTTCAAATCTGCCAAAAATAATACAGATACTTAACTCTTAATAATAATATGTAGAATAGTGAATGAATATATTATAATATATTTTGATAAATGAATACATTTTTTTATTGAATTGAAAAGTAAGAAAAAGAAAATAAGAAAAATAAAAAGTCAATTACACAAGTTGTCTGGATCTGGGGTCAGACCATACGTTTCTTATGTATTTTTCGACGCTGAATTCGAATCTGTTTTTAGTTTTGCTCTATCACGTCAGGATTTTGAGACATTCTAACCTAAAAGTTAGACATATTTGAGGTTATGTAGCTTTGAGATTTTTCTTTCTCAAGAAACCATGTATGTGATCTTAAAGTACAAATCTTCCTCTTTAAAATGCCGTAGAGTTTGCTCAAATATCTTTTTTTTCGCTGAGATATCGAATCTTTAAAATCGTCTGTTCATATCATATCTTTCCCAACACATTTAATTAGTACGGGAAACCTTATGTTCATTATTTAAATTTCAATATCTCGGCAAAAAAAACGACATTTGAGCAAACTCAACGGTGTTTTAAAGGTAAAGACTTGTACTTTAAGATCCCACACATGATCTCTTAAGAAAAAAAAAATCTCAAAGCTACATAACCTCAAATATGTCCAACTTATAGGTTAGAATATCTCAAAATCCTGACGTGATAGAGCAAAACTAAAAACAGATTCGAATTCAGCGTCGAAAAATACATAAGAAAAGTATGGTCTGACCCCAGATCCAGAAAACTTTTTTCTTTTTGTAAACCTGAGTTATTATAGGGAGTTGCTACATGGACGCCGAGGCGGACATTTATCATTTCTTAGCTGTCCGCTGCGGCAACTGGTTTGGTTAGATACTATTTATTCTGTGCTATAGCGATGTTTTCCACGTGGATCGCTGGCCTATGCGTAACGTTGTCGCGTTGTGAATAAGGCCGGCCATCACATACGCGGCGCCGCGCCGGTGTGGTGCAGCATCCCGGCCACGGCACTCAAAAAGCTCCAAGTTCTTGAGCATACATTTATGCGCCTCATCTCTGATTCGGGCAGATACACCTCCCTCAGAGATTTATATGATCGTTGTAACGACATAACGCCACTAGTGGACTTCGTCCGGGACACATCGCAAAGATTCTATGCTTTTCGACTGGGTGACAGTCCGCTTACGCGCAACATTACCCAAATCAGAATGCATAATGCCCCATTCCAAATCAAACACCCCTTTCCATACCAGGCGTTGCCTATCTTTCGGCAACCTCTCTAGCCAAACTTCTTCTAACCAAAACTTCTTTCTATCACATACTTTTCACCACCATATTTTTATTCTGTACCTATCCTCTTTCTCTTTCTTATTGTTTGTCACCTGTTGGTATTTTTGTAAATTTTTATTTTGTCCTTTTATTGTAAAATTCCCTTTTGGCCAAGAAACTTTATAAAAATTCAAACTACTTTTAAAACTCAATTTTCCTTTCTACTAATCACAACTTCCCAACGGCGAATAGACTGTTGGGGCACAATTGCCTCGAACGGGTCTTTTCCATTGAGTTTATTCCCGTCTCAGCAACCAAAATTAAATCAGTGTTTTTATCCAAATTTTTCAGTGTTTTCTTAGTTTCAGTGTTCTTAAATTTAAGTTTTAAATATGTAAAATTTTAATGACGATTTTAAGCTGCCACAGGCGGCAGAGTTTTGTCTATTTTAATTAATTTTATTGAGCCGAACCGGTCGCGATTCGCCCAACCGCACTAACACCACGGCGCTGTGCGACGTGGTTGTACGGTTGACTCCGGATCACGATCCGGGGAGGCAATGTTTTATACGATTTTAATATTGAATAAATTTGTTATGTATGTATGTATGTCGCGTTGTGGATCGACAGGTCCCGGGTTCAAATACTGCCCACTGGGCTTTTTTTTTATATATTGTAACGATTAATATCCTTTTTCACAAATTCTGGTTGGATTTGACGACAGAAATGTTCTTTTTTTTTCATATAATAATTTATCTCTTTCATGTGATGGTAGGGTTGGGTTAGTTAGGTTGATTTTTATTTTGCTAAATAATTGTTAATAAATTATCAGCGCCGCAGGCAGCATTAGCGTCGCAGACAAAAACGGGGGCTGCGGGGGCTGTCCCCCCGCCTTCTTTTTCAGAAAATTGCATAAAATATTCCAATTTCTCAGTGCGGCGGTTCAATAAGTCGTGCAAAAGCGAATGCGCATGCGCGGCGGACAGCTAAGAAATGATATATGTCCGCCGCGGCGTCCACGTAGCAACTCCCGTTATTATAGGATGTTGTAATCAGTATTTTTTTTAATTTAAATATTATCTGCCAGGAATGATTTTGCATCTTTACGTTATGAGAAGCTCCTTCTCGACCCGATTCAAACTCGGGCAAACTCCACATTCAATAGTAATAGGTACTGAGAGTAACCGGCTTTATATTCAGCAACAATTCTTAACATACTTTGGCAATTGCTTTTTTTGTGCTAACCCTTTATAACACACTTGATCGTCGCAACTTGATATTCTTAAATTATTGAATAACCAATCTTAAAATCATTTAAATAATAAAATTTACATAATAAACATTAGCAAAAGTACAATGTAGAAACAGGTGTCGATCAACACTAGAGTCTACGCAACAAATAATCCCGTATGAAATTGAAATATTTTGTGTTATTTTGTGGAAAAAAAGCGGTGGGACATCCCCTTTCTTTGTCTGCGACGTTAATACTGCCCGTGGCGCTGAAATTTATTTTGATTTATTTAATTAATGATGGTAATTAATAAATAACAGGTAATTGTAATTTTTGGAAATAAAATTATTTCTAACATATTTTGTGTTACAAGACATCAAAATAAGTGTGTTTTTATAACATTTTTGTGTAAAAATATGAATATTCTTTAAGCTCAGTTTTTCAATATGGATGCCCATTTCTCTAAAGAAAATATGGCCGATTGGTACAATGTGTCTAAATGGAACCACAAATCCTCATTTAGAACGAATTTCACCCAAAATTTACCTGTACGGACACACAGCTACATATTAGATAATAATCAGACTCAAATTTCGACTATTTCATTAAATGTGTACTAAAATGTGTCTATGTTGATATATACAGGATGTAATTAGTTTCATGCCATTAAAAAAAAACTGGTGGTAGGGAACGACAAGACGAACAAAAAAACCTTATATAACATGGGGTCTAAAGCTCATAGTTTTAGAGAAAAAAAATAAACAAAAATTTCCAAAATAATTAATAACCTAGTTTGAGAACTGCTGGCATATTGGGGTAGGTTTTATTGCCTCGCATCTTGTCGCAAGAGATACTCTGACATTCCTACAAATAAGTATGCCGACAAAGCAGTTAAAAGCGACCGACAGAGGACATCGTCATGTTTTTTGCTTCTTCGCGGCCAATTATCCTATTAATCGAACTATCTCTCCCTTGTAATATTCTCAAGTAATAATTTCAGTTTTGTCTTAGTTGGTAAAGAACGTACGCATGACGTGATGTACCCGTTCCTTGGTTTTGTCGCTTTTCTTTTTGAATTTTGTGCCACTTATGTTAAGTTTTATTTTATTGACTTATCGTTCAAGTCATTAGTACTTGGTTACGTATGACACTACTTCTCGTTCGTGCTTTTTGTGTTACTTTTTGGATTTTAGACCAAGTTTTTCTTTTTGTTTTCTTTATTATAATGTTAATTCACAGTTTAGTGTGGTGTTTTAAAACGCAGATTTTGGACATTATGGGAGATTACACTTATCCAGAGCTCGCGGATATGGACTTGGTGCATGGAGAAAGTGGTGGAAATGCAGCTGGTGCGGAAGAGCTTTAGAACAATTGCAACGACGTATTTTAATGTGCAGAGAAACTATAAAAAATGATCCTAATTTACCAAATGTGTTGAACGGAGTAAGTATGTTATTAGTTCGACGTACCGAAATGTGTATACGTGGAGATGGAGGTCATTTCGAACAATTTTTGTATAAAATTCAAAAGAATTGTTCAGTTATTGGGTGCTACCTATTGGGCAATAAAGGTATGATTATTATTATTAGTATTCGTTGTCTTGTTTTTATCTGTTTATTATTGTTTACATTGATTTTCATAGAGACCGCAAAGACTTGATTTTTAGTTTTCGATACCTGATTGGGAAAAATTATGCGCTCAATTCGTTAAAAAAATCGCATTTTTTTTCCTAACTTAAAATACACAACTATTTTCTGTTATCGTATCTCGGACGTCTAACTGTTCGTTTTCCAATTTCATAAAACTAATTTTTAAAGCTTTTAACACAATGTTACAAATGTTAATAAACCACTTTTAAATTTTATAAATTCTTATAAACGACAATAAAAGCTACAATAGCTTTGTTCCAAATTAAAAAACGCATGTAAACAAATCCTATTTAAACCCCTGCGGCCATGCTATGCTTGCGTTGTGCCGAAAGAGAAGGAATTATTTACATTTTCATAATTAGTGGTATAAAAAGTTCGATACAAATAATCCCACACTTCTACCGACGGGAACACAAGTCGGGTATTACAGTTTTTTATTTCTAATATTCGGAACTATAATATTCATTGACCCTGAAAAACAGTGGTTCTCAAATCATTCCTACCATAACATTAAAAATGTAAACCCAGGTCAGTTTTTTTCAAAGCGCCCCTAGAGAAAAAGGTCATATAGGTTTTCTGTTTGTCTAGTCGGTCCCTATACCAGTTTTTTTAATGACATGAAACTAATTACACCCTGTGTATATATATACTCGCATATTTGGCACCATTTGAACAATCGTGTTCACTGCACAAATTGTGCCCAAAATGTTACCTATACGAACAAGGTTACATTTAGACCCAATTTGGAATTTCCTGCATCGCTTTCATTGGTTCATTGTAGCTGCAAATTGGCATTTCCCACTTCACAACTACCATTATCAGTACTGATGCTGCCCGGGTCAGAGCAAATAGCAGATTTCTCGTTATTTGGTGGTACTTCTGTTGATAACAAAGGCAAAAATGGCCTTTGCTTCACCTCGTTCATATAAGTTAACAACTTCACTTGATTTTCTTGTACATGTTTTTTTTACATTCATATAGTATGTTGTATTATACAATGTTGATTGCTTCTTGACAACTTTTGGCATTTTTACAAAATAACCAGAGTATGCTGTTGTCAAAAATGACCCTCTATCAGCTGGTAGTGCACACACACACAATTTATGCACAAAATGGAAAAAACGTATCTAAAATTCAACCCTATGGAAACATGCGTTGGTGTAGACGCATTTAAGGCATGAAAAGAAACATGTGTTCCTAAAATATAACCATGTGGACACATACGTGTCCTCCTGGTTAAATTTCAGCAACACGTACACGATTTTTAGACACATTTTAAATACATTTTGCCCAAAGGGTGTCGGCACAATGTATCCAAATTGTGTCTAATGTTCCCAAGCAGGATCAAGATAGAAACATTTTGGGCACAAAAAACCAAAATGTTTCAATTTGAACACAGTGCCTATTTTGACACAATATTTCGTTAATGTGTCGACACATGACCCAAAAAATATTACCATCTGGACACAATTTCCTTCCTGACTCAAATTTTAAGCTTTGTGTCGACACAGTGCAGACACACAATATATTGTGCCCAGGTTGAGACACATTTTGCTCCTTGGGAAATAATATAATTACAAATTACAATTCCTATAACAATTTTCCTGCAATTACAATTCCAAATTACTTTAATAGAAAAAGTACTTAAATACAATTATAATTAGACAAAAAAAGGGAATTGTAATTTCTAATTACTTTTTCACCAGGAATTACCCAGCTCTGGTTATTACTTACATTATCGCTCGTTAAATAATATCTATGTGCTCGTTAATTGCAAACATTTTTGTTCAGTGATTAGTTCTTAAATCTCTAGGCAATTTTTATCAGTGGTGGGCACAGGCATTACATTGTTATACTTTTATTAAGATTTCAATTTCGCTTCTCTTTTGCGTAAAATTGAAATAATCATGTAACGAGCAGTATTTGGTAATTTATAAGTAATTCAGTAATATATTCTCTATCTAGATAAAATATAGTCGAATAAATAATAAAACAAGTATATTTATTGCCATAATTTGGTTAAACAAGTTAGGATGGTTTATTTACATCAAATTCCATCATAAGGCTAATGAGTAATTCTTCATCTGCATTGAATAATTTCGCCGTAGCTCTAAATTTTCCATATGCTGATACTGGAATATCAAAATCATTTGGGGAAGCACCGAAATCTTTCAAACTATATGATCCCTGAAAAAATAAATGATGTCACTTAAAATAATTAAGTTACGCGTATTTGTATACATTAATTGGACCATTTCATTATTGTGACAAATAACTTAAAAATAGAGAAAATTTTGTCCTATATACATTTTTATTTTGGTAGCAGGTAATAATACATGAGCCAGCGTGCAATTACCCAATACGTATGTATCTGCTAGAGACACAATCCTTTGTCCTACATGCAAAGTTAGAGTCCTTCTATCAAAATTTTAAAAGTGTAAAAACATAGTGGAATAGTTCAGCTCGCTGCGCCATTCACCTCGCACATTTCCACACGGTGATGAGGAAACAATTCAATAGAAACAATAAATAAAGATATATATTGTACAGTAAACGAAAGAAGAAATCAGGGCAAAAGTCGAAAATTTCTGACGTCTGGGATTTTGGATTTTTTATAGTGACTTGCGGTCGCGCTAATCGGCGACTATTTTTAAGTGGTTTTCCGACTTCGAATCCCGCCCGGGGATACTTTTTTCTTCGTTTTCTATTTGTTGGAAGATATTTTTTATTCTATAATTGCTGTTTGCTCCGTTCTATTGCATTTCTCGGAGAAGTTTTGCATTTTCCGCCGCGGAATCCGTATACATATAATGTCAAAACTATTATTAATTATATTACAACTATAAATATCACGACATTTTGTCGCACTGAATACATCTGAAGCGACAAAATTGCATTATTCAAATTTTCGTAGATTTTCGGAGGAAAGTTTTTCTTAGCATGTCACATATCTTCTTCGGGCAGAAGATGAAACCTTTTCTAAGTGGTGACCTTCGCGAGCACGTGGGTTAGACGTTTCAATATTTTCAAGCTTAGAAAGATCGAAGAAATGGCTGACCAGCTCCCCTTTGAAAGGAGAGATAGAGAATTTCTGATTGGTGATTCTCTCGTGTATTATGTAGGTGTTGGCAAATGCTGACCCAAATAGAAGCTCAATTGCCATTTTCCGATTTTATCGTCTTTCGTAATACAGTCGAGTAGGACTTTATTTCGTCCGAAATGTCTATGAAACCTTTATATTTATTGTAGTCAGCAATCACAGATGCCTTTTGTACTACTCCACCTCGTTAACGAACGTATCCCACCACTCTTCTCCGAGAAGTGCAATAGAACGGAACGAATAGCAATTATACACTGTTGGCCACTCGAACTTACACATAGAGACTTTTAGGCAAAATTTAAAGTTCAATATTTTCAACAGGAATGCAAATTTTTGAACGCGGCTTCAAATTTTAAGAGCTAGTTTTTTTCGGATTAAGCTGCATGACGTATATTTATCGTAGGACCATAAGTTTATTATATACGGGGTGATCAATGAAGTCATGCAAAAAATCAAAAAGTTTGTATGAGTGAAATTTCCGCAAAAAATTTTTTTGGTCGTTGCAATATGGTTCCTTACTAAGGTAACATCAATATCTCTAGACGGTTTTGTCAGTTTTTGGATTAAGGCCCTTAGGCCTTGTACACACTACTCAACATAAAATTTGGATACCGAAATCTTTAAAATGCTATCTATAACTTGACTTTGGATTGACGGTTCTTGATGATTTTTGCGGATTTGGAATCCTTATTTCACGTAGATTTTCTATGGTTTAAGCATTTTATTTGAGGGTTGAAATTTACACATTATAATAAACAAAAACGTAGCGACAAGAACAAGTTTATTACATTAAATTCTACAATATACAACATTGCTTAACAACGACCAAAACTCAATTCTAAAAAAATTTATAATTCTAATTCTGGTAATTTTTAATAACTGAAAAAAAAAATAACTAAAAAATTAAAAATTAATTTAATTTAAACTTAAATTAAAATTAAATTAAAATTACCTAATTAAAATTAGGTACATTAATTAAAAAAAAGAGAAGCTAATATTTTGTTGGTCCTCCTGCTCGGAATATTACTTCCCGACATCGATTTGGTAGAGTATCCACAAGATTATTTATAAAATCTTGTGGAATATTCTCCCATTCTTCACGAATGGCCTCACTGAGCGTTTCTAAGGTTTCAGGGGGTACATCAAGAGATCTTACTTTAAGTTTTAAATAAGACCAAACGTGTTCGATGACATTAAGATCCGGAGACTTTGCAGGCCAGTCAATCCTATTGATGTTTTGTGCCTGCAAAAACTCTGTGATCCTTCGCGCTCTGTGAGGTCGAGCGTTGTCATCCACCAATAGAATTTCTGGGCCGTAATGTCGAGCAAAAGGAACAACAATAGGTTCCAAAATTTGCTCCTGATAAACAGTAGCATTAATGGTTTGGTTGGTAATGAATAGCTCGGTTTTACCATTTCTTATGATACCTCCCCACACTGTAACACCTCCGCCACCAAATGCTTCTTGAGGGGCCATATTTTCCTCCAAATATCGCTGATTTGGCCTTCTCCAAACTAACATTCGGCCATCGGAGTGAAACAAATTAAATCTTGTTTCGTCAGTAAATAAACAATGGCTCTACTCTGCATTACCCCAATTCCCATGCCGATTTGCCCATGCCCGCCTATTCGCTCTATGGCGTTGTAATAACCGCACACATTTTGCTCTGCGACGGGCTCTATAATTTAAAATGTTTGGCATTATGTTATGTTTAAAAAAAAAAAAAATATTACCTCAAGTTGTTTTTATTTAATGTTCTTCTCACTGTTCTGTCCGAAACTCTCACCCCAGTTTGTTGTCTTAAAGAGTCATTTAGTTTTCTAGAGTTCTTTGTTCTATTCCGCATAGTTTCTCTCATTAAAATTCTTTCGCTTCTTTGGTTTATTTTTTTTTGTATGTCCACCCCCATGCCCATAATTATGATCACCAGTAGTTTCGACGCGGCGGTTCAAATTATAAATTGTCTTTCGGCTGACATTGTAAATGTGCGCAACTTGCTGTTTTGACATTCCTTCGTTGAGAAGTCGAATGCAATTTTCCCTTTCTGCCGTGGTTAAACGCCTCATATTAATTAAACTTTACAAAATTATAACATTGAAATATATCAGATTATTTCTAAAATAATGTAAACAGTTTTTAATTCCATAGCAACAAATTTGTTTTTCCAATGCCTACTTTGAAATTGACGCGTCGCGTAGAAATTATACCCGATCATAATTATGGGCATGGGGGTGGACAAAGAACTCTGTAAAACTGAATGATTCTTTGAGACAACAAACTGGGGTGTGAGTTTCGGACAGAACAGTGAGAAGAACATTAAATAAAAACAACTTGAGGCGAGAATTTATTTTTACAAAAACTTAAATAATGCCAAACTTTAGAGCGCGTCGTACCCTACGTTTTTGTTTATTATCGACCCGGTATAATGTGTAAATTTCAACCCTCAAATAAAATGCTTAGACAATAGAAAATCTACGTGAAATAAGGATTCCAAATCCGCAAAAATCATCAAGATCCGTCAATCCAATGTCAAGTTATAGCATTTTAAAGATTTCGGTATCCAAATTTTATGTTGAGTAGTGTGTACAAGGCCTAAGGACCTTAATCCAAGAACTGACAAAACCGTCTAGAGATATTGATATTACCTTAGTAAGGAACCATATTGCAACGGCCAAAAAATTTTTTTGCGGAAATTTCACTCATACAAACTTTTTGATTTTTTGCATGACTTCATTGATCACTCCGTATATATAATAAACTTATGGTTCTACGGTAAATATACGTCATGCAGCTTAATCCGAAAAAAACTAGCTCTTAAAATTTGCAAGCCGCGTTCAAAAATTTGCATTCCTGTTGAAAATATTGAACTTAAAATTTTGCCTAAAAGTCTCTATGTGTAAGTTCGAGTGGCCAGCAGTTTAGAATCACTTAAAATAGTCGCAGATTAGCACGACCGCAAGTTAATTTTTCAAACGTAAGAACTAAATAGATACGGCGATCGGAGACCCGTTCTATGTCTCGATGGCGAGGAGAAGGTCGGTAATGACCGTACAACGTGAATCACGAGGTGAAAATCGAAAATTGGGGCCGGCAGGAGAGAAGGCAAATCGTCATTTTTGGACAATTCGTGACAATTCGAAAAACGAAATTTCCGTCCATCTATTTACTTGCAACCTGTTTAATTTTTTACTCATTTATGCACCACTAAGAGTTTGGTAGAATTGCACCTTCATTATAGATACTACCTAAACTCTCTTTGGAAAAAAAAATTAACGCGAAAAATCTGTCGCTGCCTCTCGGGCTATAACATATGATCGAGCTATTGAGCTTTGGTGCTCCATAGGAACCAAAATACTGAATATGGAGCATCGTGGCCATAGAGACTTATGTTCAGGATGAAAAAAAGTTACAAATATGCCAAACATTCAGACGGTTCTACCAACACCCAATTTCCATAAGGTCTTTGCGGGGTTCATTATGACTGTAGCAGACAACAGAAGAGTATGAGACGTAGGGCAAAACCCTTCCATTGACAATTACAACTTTGGATCAGTCTTTGAATTCGTGTACCTAGGTACCTCAGTAAACACGGAAAACAATGTTAGCAGGTATATCAAGCGCCGCATTATAGTAGCAAATGTTAATATTGTCTAAATGTTATTTGTGGCATTATCTTAATTGTTTTCCTTCTTCAATTCTTTGGGACTTCCTGCCACATGTATGTGTTCTTTCTAAGCGGTGCTAGGGGAATCTACAAAATATATCACAATTAACCAGTATGTTACTGGCAAAAAACCTCTACGCCTGTGACGTTTACGTCAAAGGATCTGTTAAAGGTTGGTTTTTATAAATAAACAACACAATAAGTATAAAAACTTGAAATTAAATATTTGGCCGACGTTTCGGAAATCTAATCAGTTTCCTTTTTCAAGGCTTTTTTTTGAAAAATCTTCTTTGCTGTGTATGACAAATACACAGCTCTAAGAATGTTTGTTATATTCAATATCCATAGATACTTACTATTTACATAGAACTGTTGATATAGTTAACAGTCTTTTAGTTTCTATACAATGTTAAGTTTGTGAAGTTCTTCTTTTAACATTGGCAGCCAAGTTGTACAGACATCTACGGAACAATTCGACACGCAATTATCCTCATTCAATAATATTATCGCGGATTCTTTAATTTTTCTTTTTTTGCTATCTGCCTCTCTTAAAATTTTTGCCGAGTCCCAGTTTATTCTATGTCCGTTCTCCCACGCGTGTTTGCAGATCTTGGACCTCTGAATTTCATTTTTTCTGATATAATTTTGATGTTCGCCCAATCTTACACTAAAAGGTCTGGACGACTCACCCACGTATTGTTTGTTGTACTCACACGGAATACTATAATTGCAGTTTTTTGAATTTTGCTCGTGGTTTGTTGGTTTCGTCTTTGTCAGAATAGATCTTAAAGTGTTGCTTGTTTGAAATACCGTCCTAATATCAAGTCTATCACCGATGCGGCGCAACTTTTCGGATAATCCGCATACATAAGGAATTAACGCTGTGTAACGTTTTTCAGGTTTTTGTCGTACCTGATTGTTATTTTCAATATTTATGAAGGTTTTATCGACAAAACCCCCAGGGTATTGGTTATTAATAAAAACTTCCTTTATAAACCGCTTCTCATTGTTTAGTATTTCATCATTAGAAGAAATGATTTTGGCCCTATCATACAAACATTTTACAACACCCCTCTTAACGTGCATCGACTGATTTGAGTTGAAATTTAAATATCTGTTGGTATGTGTTGGTTTTCTATAAACACTTGTTTCAATTGTACCATTTACTCTTTTAATTAAAACATCTAAAAATGGTAATTCATTTCTAGTTTCCTTTTCTAAGGTGAATTTAATGGAAGGTTCTTTATTATTTAAATCATCCAAAAAACTAGTAACTCAATACCATGAGGCCAGATTGCAAAGATATCATCTACGTATCTCCACCAGATAACCGGTTTGTATGCACAATTTTGAACATGCCTAGTCTCAAAATCCTCCATAAATATATTGCTTAAAATCGGTGACAATGGAGAACCCATTGCCATACCGAAATCCTGCTGATAGAAATTATTTTCTAATTGAAAATAAGTTGTTTTTATACACATAGTTAAAAGTTCCATTATAGTATTTACACTCAATTTAGTTCTCGCTTCCAAATTATTTTCATTTAACAATAATGAAAATAACAATCAGGTACGACAAAAACCTGTAAAACGTTACACAGCGTTAATTCCTTATGTATGCGGATTATCCGAAAAGTTGCGCCGCATCGGTGATAGATTTGATATTAGGACGGTATTTCAAACAAGCAACACTTTAAGATCTATTCTGACAAAGACGAAACCAACAAACCACGAGCAAAATTCAAAAAACTGCATTTATAGTATTCCGTGTGAGTGCAACAAACAATACGTGGGTGAGTCATCCGGACCTTTTAGTGTAAGATTGGGCGAACATCAAAATTATATAAGAAAAAATGAAATTCAGAGGTCCAAGATCTGCGAACACGCGTGGGAGAACGGACATAGAATAAACTGGGACTCGGCAAAAATTTTTACAAAAGAGGCAGATAGCAAAAAAAGAGAAATTAAAGAATCCGCGATAATATTATTGAATGAGGATAATTGCGTGTCGAATTGTTCCGTAGATGTCTGTACAACGTGGCTGCCAATGTTAAAAGAAGAACTTCACAAACTTAAAATTGTATAGAAACTAAAAAACTGTTAACTATATCAACAGTTCTATGTAAATAGTAAGTATCTATGGATATTGAATATAACAAACATTCTTAGAGCTGTGTATTTGCCATACACAGCAAAAAAGAATTTTCAAAAAAAGCCTTGAACAAGGAAATAGATTAGATTTCCGAAACGTCGGCGAAATATTTAATTTCAAGTTTTTATACTTATTGTGTTGTTTATTTATAAAAACCAACCTTTAACTGATCCTTTGACGTAAACGTCACAGGCGTAGAGGTTTTTTACAAGTAACATACTGGTTAATTGTGACATATTTTGTAGATACCCCTAGCATCGCTTAGAAAGAAAACATACATGTGGCAGGAAGTCCCAAAGAATTGAAGGAGGAAAAAAATAGCAAATGTTACTTCAGTATTTGCAAATACCTGGAAAATATTAGGAACAATCTGTGAAAATGGAATATGGAAGTACAGGTACAGTTTTGAATTACACAACCTATACAAGCAGGTTAGGCAGAAAAAGCGACAATAACGATCCGCAAAAAGGACGTTAAAAGCAGAACCAGCAGGCTCACATAGAAGAGGAAGACCTAGGTTACGATGGGTGGATGGAGTGGATGAAGATGCTAGAAAAATAGGTGCAACAAACTGGATGACACAAGTCAAAAACAGGAATTAATGGCGAAAGAAGCTTGAGAAAGTTGAGGCCTTGCACGAAGGTTATATGGCTAATAATGGCGATCACCCTGGTGGTGGAGATTCACCGGCAAGCTACGCCACTGGGCATGACATAATCATGTTCCCAGCTGATAGAAATGTGTCAGGTAATTGCACACTGGCTGCTATACTATAATTCCCATACCTTTGCTTAAGAATCCAAACACAACGAGCTCTTAGTACGGTTTATATGTGAATAGATGAGATATTCCTTGATAGACCAAGCGTTAGAGACTAAGTTAAAATGAGGTACAAAGGTTACAGATTTAAGATTCTCAACATGCACCTATATTGGCGAAAAAAAAATGTATTCTGCTTAATTTTTTTCAGCTAAAGGAATTTTGAAAAACAGGTTTTTTACATTGAAAAGATGGAAAAATATTTTTTAAATAAAACTTGTAGACAGTAAAAGTCTCTATCGATCTGATTCGGTCTTACAAAGTAAAAGGTCTTCGTGTAGTCAATGAGTAACCTCAATTTTTGCGTGAAGTGATTCAAAACTATAGAAACCGATAGCCTAACTACGGGAAGAAAACAATTTAAAAAATAGTACACTAATATAATGGTATTATATAAAATACATATGTATGATAAATGTGAAACTTGGTGTATATAGAACAGTTATTTTTAATTTTCCTGAGTTCTAAGGATATAACAACTTTTCTTTAAAAACAATATATTTCAAAATTTCAACAGCCTTGGTCCCCCCAAATATTATTTAATACTAGCAAAATTTTATATACATATTTAAGCTTCATATTGACACTAGTTAACAGATTATGACACGTGAGATTCAAAAATAAAAAATTCAATTCCACCCTACTGTCCATTGTATGGAGTATAGTAAATCTTCAAGTCATTAGGTATACAGAAAATTACTTACAGCAGGGAAAAAATCTACTTCTTCTACAGGCGGCACCACTTCCTTTCGTATATTTTCCCAAGCTCGACTACAAAATCTGTCTATGTAATCAAATAATAATCCAGTTCCATCGTAAATGCCTCTATCCCAAGCACCGTTCATCCACTGATCAACTTTGAGAGACACCTTCAACATCGTTAAATAAGTATACACAGTATACAGGGTGTAAGTCAGATACATTTAAAAACTTCAAGGGCTTATACCTTAGCTAATTTTAATTTTTTAAAATTCATTACAGCTGATTTTCAAATATTATTCATTTCAGAGATACCTACAGTGTTGAAATTTACAATATTATACAGTATGTCTCATTTTTCATGATTCCCATATCACAGCTACCTTATTAACAATGCAATTTAAAAAAAAATTGGGTGCAAGGTACTTACTCGTCAGGAGATTGTTTCACGGTAAAATATTCAAAAATCAACCAGTGGCGTTTGTCCTTATGAAGAGAAAGAACCTAACTTCCAAAAAAAGATATTAGGCAAAATTTTAACTGTGAAGCTATCTCATAATCTTATTAGTTGTTATCAAGAACTCACCAATACCGACTTTCATAAGATAGTGTACTTGGTGCTCATATAAAAAAAAATGAAATCTCCTTTTTTAAAGTACCAGTTATTACAGCCATAACTTTATTTTCGGACATAATAAAGACTTAATTAAGCTGGACGAAGATGGGCTGGCTTTCCATTTACAATTAATCATGTGACTTCAGTCACTTTACTTAAAAGTCTAAATCAAAAATTAATTGACTTGGAAACAAAAAAAAGTTCAATTTAACGAATTTAATTCAGGAAAAATTCAATAAACAATAACTCTTACATGGATACACTTGTTGTGAACGTCCGCTTGAGATTAAAGAAAAAATTATTGCATATGTTATCTTTCTCTTAGGTAGAACATTATTGGAAATAAACGCAATAATTATTATTATTATAACTAAATCGCTCCTTGCTCAATAATTGTTATATCCAACTTATGTTTAAAAGGTAGATGTTGCAGAAATTTAATTCCACTGAAAATGTGCTTTACTATTTCTGTATGATTTTAGAAAATGTAAGAAATTGGATATCGATCAAATCTCGTTAAAGTTGCACTTTACTTATGGTGCTTGTTATTACACTAAGAAAGTAATTTTTTTTTAAATCAAAGTTTTTTTATTTCCAAGACAATTACTTTGGATTTAGAGTGTTAAGTAAACTGACTGACGTCACGTGATTAATTCTAAATGGAAAGCCTGTCTTCCTCCAGCTTAACTAACTCTTCATTACGTCGGAAAATAATGTTACAGTGAATAATTGGTACTATAAAAAGGAAAATAAATTCCATATTAATATACCACGCGTATATTCATGTAACATTTCGTCAAATTCAAACCTCACAATTTTTTTTACTGCAAATGGAACACCCCGTATTTTTTACATCAAGTTATGTAATATTAAAATCCCTTTTTTTCTAGGAGAGGCATTGCAGGGATTAATTAATTAAAGTTATAACTTTTTGAAATATTGGCGACTTTCTTAAATATTCAAGAAATTTTAGTATTAATTGCCGTCAACTTAGAAACGATCATTAATATCAGTCATTCTCTTGTGTCAAAAAATCCTAGCACGTTTAAATTACACTCACGAAGACTTTTTAGATTAGTTTCTTATTTATGGAGAATGTGATAAAGTAATATCAAGAATATGTAACACATTTACTACTCGATACCCACAAGAACAGTGACCATCACCATACACTGTATAACGCACATGGGATAATTTTAGAAAGTTTGGCTCTGTCAAGGCAGGAATTCCGTGGAGAAAGCTTTAAACATATTAGCCGAAGAAGAAACTTTTTTAGCTTACTATTTAAATATTCCTCAAAAAATGTAATGTCACTCTATCGTTTCTAATGGCATAGTAAACATTAAACTGTACGTGCTCCTGAATATTTTGCTCCCTGAATACATGAGAATTCGAGATACTACAGTAATGAGAATTGTATTGATTAAAAAGTCCATTTTTGGTAAATTTGGCATCATCTGTCCATACAACATTTCCAAAAAAATTGTTTTCACCTTCATACTTGTTACTACATTTTGAAAAAAAATGTAGTATACGTTTAGCATTTTTCCGGTGGACCGTCGAAACCCGAAAAAAACGTCGGATCGATGTGAAAGTCATATCTATCGATTCGAGAGCGAATTTAGAAAATTCCGTCCGTCGGTCAGTCGGTCTGTCGGTCTGTCTGTCTGTCTGTCGGTCGGTCGGTCTGTCACGCCCAGCCCCCCTAATCCGTTTTCGGATTGCGATGAAACTTGGGTGGTTCATAGGAGGTCTTTAGAAAACCCTAACGCCGGAAGCTCGGCTCCGTTCGGAAACCGGAAGTACCCGATATATACGTTTCGGGTTTCTCGGGAGAAATTGAATAACTCGATAACGGGTAGTCAGATCGAGATATTTCAAAAAAGAAATGGTGCCGCTGACAAAGCTCTACAAATAAGTATACCAGAGACTATGTCGAAAAACAAACGAAAATTGATTTTTTTTTGCAAAAAACTGGTTTTCTCGAAATCGGGCTTGGAAGCACGATAACTGTCCAGAATATTGATCGATTTCGATGAGACTTGGTGGGATCAAAGGTACCTGGCCACGAATCAAGTCTATTGCTGGCGGCCCGAATCCGTTGACCGCGAGTATGTTTTCCAGGGCCGAGTATGATTTTTCAAAGAAATTAATAACTCCCGAATCGAAGGTCCGATTTTGATTTTCAAAAATGGCAATTGTAGGTCTCGATTAGGTCTATCAGGTGACGTTTGTGAGAAATTTGACAAAACAAAATCGATTCTACAAATCCTGGAAAACTTGATTTTTTTGATAAATTCCACAAATTCCGAACAGTTTCCTAATAAAAATCGAAAATTAACTATTCCGTCGATCGTTCTCTACAACCAGTATAAGGCACGGACCTTTTTGGACAAGAAATCTGAAATAGAGTTTTTTCGAAAAATTTAAAATAAACGAGTTATTTACGAAAATGCATTCCATAGAATTATTTAAAAAACTATTACAAATTGATAAATTCTCCGTGCGATATGGGAGCAAAAAAAGAATGTAATGTTGTATTTAAAATATCTCCATTCATTTCCTTATTTTCATTTACTAAATAAAAATAGAACCGATGCCCTTCCTGTGTTTCAAAATGTAGTTAGCCTTTACTTTAGTCAATGCAAAAAGAAAAAAAAAAGGGAAAAAAACATGTCAAAATGTACCGAGTCATCTTGCTACCCTGTGCTGAAAATATACTGAATCATCCCAATAGGGATGAAAAGCATATCAAAATGTTGTTTTTTAGCTTGTTAAAATAAATTAACAAATATTGGCTCTGGTCAGGAAATCTGTTTCTATTAATTGTTAAACTATATGAAACGAGAATGGATTTATGTTTTGACAAGATTCTGTGAATTGAATTTTTGGATAACCCCGACTCCAGAGCAGCTTGCCTTAATGACGTAATTGGAAATGGCCGAGATAACTCAGAATTGATATTTGTATGTTGTCGCCATCAACAATAGCCTTCTTCCTTTTAATTTCTACCTTAATAATGCCAAATATTCTAAAATTATTCAATATGCACTTTACAGTGTATGGCGATGGTTTCTGTTCTTGTGGGTATCGAATAGCAAATCTATTGCAAATTCTTGATATTGCTTTATCACATTTTCCAGAGATACCTAATAAACAAATCTAAAAAGTCTTCGTGGATGTGACTTAACGTGCTGGAATTTTTTGACATAAGAGAATGACTGACATTAATTAATGTCAGTCACCATAATTATGGTTTCTAATCATAGCTAAGTTGAGGGCAATTTTTACTAAAAATTCTTGAACATTTGAAAAAGCGCCAACACTACAAAAAGTTGTAACTTTAACCCCTGCGATGCCTATACTAGAGAAAAGGAAATTTAATTTTACATAATTCGATGTAAATAAATTGAAGAACATCTTACAGCACCGATAAATCAATAACTTTTCTAAACAGAGTCAACTAAATATTTTTTGTTGACATCTACAATTTAAAAGTAGCTGTAGAATATTTTAACTTTAAGTTCTAAAATTCGTGTTCCTGCCCTTCTATATCTGTTTACGTCACAAAGCATTATCTAGCCAACAGTCAATGTTAGGATGAAAAATTTCTTGATGTTTGAATTTGACAAAATGTGACGTGAAAAACAGAACCCTTACTACCTACACCACTTATTTTTATTGTTGACAGTAGCTCTTCTTGTGTTCTTTCTACGTGCCAAAGTGCAAATGAGGATCTCTTACACATAGAAAGTTATAAAGGTTCCTGCAAATCGATGTACCCGTCAAATTTTTCATTAAACTTCAAATATGTCCGAAACTGCTGCGTTTACGTATAGGGTATGCCACATGATTCGACTCAGAATTTTATAGTCATTTCGAGAAATCGAAAATATATAAGGTGTTCCATTTAAAATAAACAAGCTTGTAATTATTCTGGTTGGACTTTGGTAACTCCCAAAATTTTCAAATTTTTTTGTTACATATTTTTCCCTATATCGATCGATTCCATTCCCGATGAGACATTCTGCATATTTTTTTATTTTTAAGGAAAATGTACCGGGAGCGCCATTCAAAAATACACAACATTGTAATTTCAGTACAAATGAGTCTTTTTTTACCATCAGAAATGTACCGTTATTGAAAGTGAAAATTATTTAACTAAATAAGCTTTGGTTATTTTGTTTTGTTGCCTCAATTACATGTTTACTTTGCTATACTTGATAAATACCATGGTTTTGCAAATGTAAGGAGGCCCTGCCATAAGGGCAATACAATACAAACTATATTTATTGTTAACAATTATAGTTCAAATATTTTGTCTCTCATGATAGGTAAAGAGCATATTTTACTTTTGTACCCAATTACTGGATGTGAGTCAATGTCATCTTGTGGTAAGCAAAGATAAAGTCAAATGAATACATTTACCAAAATAGCCCAATCAATGAACTGGTTGTAGAGGACATGGTCGGGAACATAATTTTTTACTGCAGGGGTGTGTCCTTAAGAGGTAAACATACTAAAAGTCCCCGAATCTACGAGGTGAGCGGGAGGCAGGGGTCACATTGAAGGTCACTTTTTTGGGTTTTGATTGATATCTCGAAAACGGAACATCGTAGCTAAAATGTTAATCTATTCAAAATTAAAGCTGACAAAATTTACCAAAAGATTATTATAATTCATTATTCTTCTAATCCGAATAGCTTTCAAGATATCCGCTGGTGAAAATCACAGATTTTCGAAAAATGCTTTTTTGCCTCTCGCTTTTCTACAAACTTTGCCTTCTAGCGCCTCAGCCTTTAGTTTCACGGCAATATGTTCATAGTAGAGCATTAGTTGTAGAGCATTAATTTTTTTTTTAAGTGAGTTATTATTAACATTTTTCTATTACCTCGACCTGTAACATTTTAAGCAAATTTACAACTCACTTTTCACCTCCAGATGTCGTACTGATTTTAAACTTGGCATGTATATATGGTTCATGTGACGATGATATTTGACGTATTTTATAAAAAGATCCAATATGGTGTTTCAAAGATGGTGGGTAGTCTATTATCATTTAATTAAACATTTTCTTTATAGGATTTTACAAACAGTGGAAAGAAAAGTTATCTATGAGAACTAAAGGAAAAACTATATATAAAAATATTAATGAAATCTTTGCATTCTTTCGATAACCTGACTTCTAGTTATGCTAACAAGTAAAAATTCTGATTTGTCATTCTCATTTTAACACTAGCATCCAACCTAGTCCCCTACGGCTAAGCAGGCTAAACTAGTATCTACATGATCCCCTACGATATGTAAATTCAGTTAAAAATGAGAACAAAGGCCTGAAATTAATTTATTTACGTACCTTGTCTTTAAAAAATTTTTCATTCTAATGAATTACATTTTCATAAAATCTCATTCAGTTTAGGGGATCATGTAGATACTAGTTTAGCCTGCTTAGCCGTAGGGGACTAGGTTGGATGCTAGTGTTAAAATGAGAATGACAAATCAGAATTTTTACTTGTTAGCATAACCAGAAGTCAGGTTATCGAAAGAATGCAAATATTTCATTAATATTTTTATATATAGTTTTTCCTTTAGTTCTCATAGATAGCTTTTCTTTCCACTGTTTGCAAAATCCTATAAAGAAAATGTTTAATTACCATAAGCAAACAAATAATAAATATTTCACTTTTAAACATGCATAGAGTATATAGGCTCCAATACTAGTTAGCTAATAGATAGGTGAAGAATGTCTTAGTTTTGCATGGAACATCGTTATGAGTGGGTTTAGGCTTTTCTGATTAGTCCACAATAAGGACGAAAAACGTTTCAAAGGGTAAGCATTTCCAAGAAACTGAATGAGATTTTATGAAAATGTAATTCATTAGAATGAAAAAATTTTTAAAGACAAGGTACGTAAATAAATTAATTTCAGGCCTTTGTTCTAATTTTTAATATTTCACTTTTGAATATTATCATTTAATTTCCGATCCTTCTGAATATTCGTATGTGGGGATTTATGATGTCCCAGATTAGAAATTTGTGATCAAAATTTTAAAATTCAAGATGACGGCGTCAATATGGCGGATAGGTATCATCATTCATCGTTTGATTCGACTGAAAATCGATATCTGAGGATTATCGAGGATGCAGAGTACAATTACTAGTCCGAATTTAATAATTCAAAATGGCGGCGTCAAAATTGCGGATGAATTTTGTAATATATGGTCTGATTCGTACGAGAATCGGTATCTGCGGATTTCCAAGGTCGCAGATTATAAATATTTAGTCGAAATTCAAAAATTCAAAATGGCGGCTTTGGAATGACGAATAGGTTTTGTCATTTATAGGGAAGGAATTATATCGAACCAAACATACTATTCCAATTGCAACAGAACTAAAAAGAAGATAATAAATAAATAATTTAAAACTTCAAAAAACACGCTTTTAAACACAAACTTTTAAAGAATGCACTAAAAAGAAGAAATCAATGTTAATAACAATAGTAATAAACATAAGAGCAATTAGAAGTAATAGCAATTTGAAATTTTCTGGCAAATTCCGCAGCTAAATTTCTATTTGTTTAATTAGCACCAATGGGAACTTAAAAGGAAATATTCCAACTCATAGCGTTCCAAATTTAAGAACCTGTTCAAACTTTAAAATGCATGACCGTTCTCCTAATGGCAAAAACTTCAGCTGTCCGAGAAATTTTTCTTGCGAAACCTGCCCGCGGAAAAGTCAGGACCAATGTATCCTCCACTGAACAGATGCAGCAGCTGGAATTGTAGAATATTCTGTTCCTACATGCCTTCACAGGCTGTGACACAACGTCTGCAGCATTTCGGAAAATTAAAGTTGGTTTCCAAACTGAGGAAACCTACCAGTCGTTTGTCAAACCTACAGCAAACATCAAACCTGACATCTCTTCTCTCCAACCAACGGAGGGGGCAGTGAAGGAGCATTCCTTCATATTACCAGGTTCAGCTCTGGTTAGGAAACGAGCTTCCCCCTGAATTGTAGCGCTGGGAGCGCCAGGCAGACAACCAGTCCGCTGCTGTGCACACTAGAGACCTCGCCGCACCAGAATACAGTGGCAGAGGTGAGTGCAGGAAAGCGTCCATGAATTGTTCCCCTCTATGCAAAAACTGCCAAGAAAATTATCTCCATGACGTCCGCGTGTCGGACAATGTGGATGACGATGCTGAAGAGATAGATCCCTACCCACATCACTTGAAGACATGGAAACTGAAGTGGAAGAGAATATAGACAAAGAAAGTGAGGAATATGGGCCACATTATTATACCAATTGTCGGACGCTCCCGTTCCAAGAGAGCCAAAACAGCAACATTTCCATATGAATAGCTTTTGAAAATCGACAGTTACGCCCAAAAATCATTTTATTTGTAATTTTTTACATTTTCATTATAATGCGATACTTAAAATGAACAGTAGTATAGTTGAGTAATGTCTTTGATATTACATGTACTTACTATACTTATCTTTATGCGTTTATGATTCTTAATCAATGAAATTTATATAAATGGTACAATTACCTTATCTTCAGGTTTCATAGTGAAAATGCATTTTTATTTATTTATTTAAGTACAATATCCAACGGGACAAACTCAATTACAGGATAAGGTTACAAAGTGATCAGCATTAAAAAAGAATAATGCTGATAGCAATACAATTAGAATACAATTAAGCATGAACTACAATAAACCACAAAGAAAATATTCAATGAAAAAAGAGAGAAAGAGAGAAAGAGAGAAAGAGAGAAAAAGAGAGAAAGAGAGAAAGAGAGAAAAAGTGAACAATAAAATGCAGCACTACTTATACTCAATGATTTAAGTATACAAGACTAGACAATTTCAAGAAAGATTAACCAGGATCAGAGTATTCATACAGGTGTTTGATGGTACTAGCATTAGAGAATAAAATATCTAAATTTGTTTCAACTTCTGAATAACTGACAAACATGTGATATATAGGGGACCTTTTGTATATATTGGTATGATGATTTCTTGTACAAAATAGCCGTTTGTGGCGAGAATCAATTCTGGGTACATGAAACTCTAATATATCAAGTAGTGCTATACAGTTACTTATGTTGTTGACTATTTTGTACAAGAAAACAAAGGAGTGCATTTTGCGACGTTGTAACAAGCTGTTCATTTCAAATCTGACATAGAAAATTTTCTGCGGGGTGCCTCTTTTTGGATATTGATTATTATCTAACTGATACGTTGCTAGCCTAAAGAATTTTCGCTGAACTCGTTCAATATTAATAATGTGGGTATTATATATGGGACTCGAAACTACTGAACCATATTCAAGCTGTGATCTTACGAAACTAGTGAAAAGTAACTTCAGGGTATTAATGTTGTTAAAGTCCTTCATATTACGCACGATAAAACCAAGATTCTTATAAGCTTTAGATATTCTTGAATTAATATGAGGTACAAAGGTAAACTTATGGTCAAATATTATACCTAGATCTTTAATGGTATTCGGATGTGGAAGGATTGTGGTATCCATGTTATATTCGTATGACATTATATTATGTTCGTCCTTCCGGCAGTATGACATAACATTTTCATTTAGCTGCATTCAAGAGCAGTTTGTTTTCTTTGCACCAAGAATTTAATGTGTTTAAATTGTTCTGCAGTGTGACGTAGTCCATTTTGGTTTCAATTGTTGAAAAAAGTTTTAAATTATCTGCATATACTAAGTAGTTTACGTTTAAGCCGGCCGCAATATCATTAATAAGGATTATGAACAAAAGGGACCCTAACACAGAGCCTTGTGGAACACCAGAAGATTGAGTGATACTAGAAGATTTGTATCGTAGACAGTGGACATACTGGGTACGTTGATATAGGTATGATTGGAAAAGCTTCAGCATATCACCGGCTCGGTGGCGCAATGCTAAGGCGTTTGGCTTGCACATAACACCACTAGCGGACTTCATCCGGGACACACAAAAATTCTACGAGTTTCGACTGGGTGAAAGTCCGCTTACACGCAACATTACCCAAATAAGAATGCATAATGCCCCTTTCCAAATTAAACACCCATTACCATACCAGGCGTTGCCTATCTTTCGGCAGCCTCTATAGCCACACTCTATCCTACCAAAACTTCCAACTATCATACACTTTTCACCACCATATCTTTTATTCTGTATCTATCTCTTTCCTTCTTCTTGTTTGTTATATGTTTGTATTTTTGTAATTTTTGTCATTTTGTACTTTTTTGTTAAAAATTCAATTTAGACCGATAAACCTTTGTAAAAATTCTAATTATTTTAAACTCAATCTTCCTTTCCCACAACCAAAAATTCCCAGCGGCGAGCAGACTGTTGGGGTAACTTGCAACCACGGAGTCCAGGGTTCGAATCCTGGTCAGGGTATGGATGTTTAGTGGCGTTTTTAATGTGTTACCGAGATGGTAGCAGTGTACTAGACCGCTGTTGGGTGGCACAACGCTGTTATCTATCCTGACTTCGAGTCTCAGCTGCGGTAGATGGCAATATCGCAGGGAACGGTTGTTGTGTTGATGTCTATGTGTACGTGTCCTGGTTGAGTGGTGGAATAGCGTCAGCTAAACTTCGCCAGGACGTTAATATAAATAAGACGATATTATAACTCAGACCTATCTTATTTAAATTCATAAGTAATGAAAACATTTATATAGCTTATATAGAAAGACGTAACTCTTAAATAAAAAGAAATAGCAAAGTACGGTTTTCTTTCGGAATCTCGAAACTTGCTCGATAATTTCAAATTGCTATAACTTTTGGTCACTTGAAGATAAAGTAACAAATCGTTACTCATTTTAAGGGAAATGTAATGTTCTATAACTAATGCTGAGACGCTAGAAGGCAAAGTTTGTCGAGAAGCGCGAGGCAACCAAGCGTTTTTCGAAAAGGACCCTGCACAAAATATACAGTAAAAGTTATACAGTCGCTTGAGCTAAAACCAGCTGAAATGTATTCATTGGACCGTTCTGAACAAAAGTTCGTATGTGCAGTAAGTCCAAAAAGTCCATAGGTTTCAAGTGCGGATACTTGAAAGTCAAATAATGATTATTCATATAGCTGCAGGTTTTTAACTTTCAAGTGCAATAGTAACTCAGTGTTGAGATTTCAGAGAAATTGACCACAACAAAAGTTGTAGGAATATGAGTAAGCCACCTTGTGATAGCTTTGACTTTGGCCTCTAGCAATATTTTTAAAGCCATTTGATCGTGAAATCTTTTTTTTTCTTTCAATTAAACCCATATTTTGCACCTTGGATTCAGAAAAAACTTTTAAAATATGTGTCTTTCACGAAAAGGTTATATAGATGGGAAGGATAATTACCAATGAAGGTCATCTGAAATTCAGGAAAGTTATTGTTAAAAATAGTGGAAATTCAGACTTAGTAAGAACTTACCGAGATAAAAGTTGTAAGAAGTCAAATAAACTAACTTACAGTTTTAAGATTATGTATTGTGACATGATTATTTCATTTTGCTGAATACAACCGGTTCTTAGCGTTAACCAGAGTCAACGGTGCGGACGTAACGGGTGTTTGACTCCTCTTTTTAATTTTTGTTGTTTTTCTCCATTTTTTGTTTCGTTTTTTGGTGTTTTTCCTCTATTTTCTTGAAGTTTATTAACACTTTTGAATCATCATAGAATATTGTTACGAATTTTCACCCTTTTAGGAAACACCCTGTATGAATCCGTGGGTTCTAAATAATTTTAACAAGGGATAAACCACTAACACTTTATTTCACAATTTACTGATTACACAAACTAACTTTTACAATGCTTATATTTACACTTCGAATTTGTAACCTCACTTTCGTTATTAACTTCCCTTTAGTAAAACTTCTCCTCCTGTGCCGGTAATCGTGCCTTGTGTACTCTGAAATTGCCTCTAGATCCATCCAGAACACAATCAAGAATCTTCTCCCACCATACTCTAGAAAACTCTATCTCTTCCTACAAGCTTCCAGTCACTATTAGGCATAGGCGTATCATAGGGGGTGTAATGCATAACATTATTATGAGTTTCAAACAGTTTTTTAATTATTTTGTAAAGGATCTATTATTTCAATTTGTTCGTTTGTTTATGTTCATAGCTACATTTTGAACAGATTGTAGGACTTGAAGTGAGGGATAAGATACATTTTCTTGATTTCTACCGTATCCCAGACCCCAATATATAGATGTTACGTAAGCAGAAGTTCCAGGAGTTCGTGCCCCAAATTTACAAGTGCAATAATAACCAAAAATAGGTTCCACTCCATCTACATCATGAATGTACTCTTCATTAATGGACATCCAAACTTGGTATTGAGTAACGTTTCTGAATCTAAATGAAATTCTTAACCTAATAAATTCTGGTTCGTCATGCCTTTAGTCGATCTCAATGAATTGATATCCTTCATCGTCATTTTCATGACCAGCTCTTAAAGAGCTATTTTAGATGTATGATGGAGAAAGATTAACTTAGCAAGTTCCTGTAGTTAATTCATATAAATATTCCAATGTTAATACAGGAAACAGTGGCAAACGATTGGCAGTCAACCGAACCCATCATGCTCGCCGTTGTCTAAGGTTCTCAGCTTCTAATCTAGATTGAACTACGTTAACGTCTAATATCTGGTTATATTGAGAAAATTGAAATAATTCTTGCCACAATGTATAATCTTAAAACTGTACGTTAGTTAATTTGACTTCCTACAACTTTTATCTGGGTAAGTTCTTACTAAATCAGAATTTTCAAACTATTTTGTAACAATAACTTTTGTGACTTTCAGATGATTTTCATTGGTAAATATCCTCGCTTTCTATATAACTCTTTCATAACGGATTCATATCTTAAAGTGAGATTATAAGTTTTTCTGAATCCAGGGTGCAAAATATGGGTTTTATTGAAAAAAAAAGAGGTTAAGTCAAGGCTTTCACAAGGTAGCTTACTCATACTCCTACAACTTTTGTTCTGGTCAATTCCTCTGAAATCTCAACACTGAGTTACTACAGCACTTGGAAAGTTAAAAAACCTGCAAGTATATGAATAACGTAACTTGAAACCTATGGACTTATTGGACATTCTGCGCATAAAACCTATTGTTCGGAACGGTACAGCGAATAAATTTCAGCTGGTGTTAGCTCAAGCGACTGTATATCTTTTACTGTACATTTTGTGCATGGCCCTTTGTGATTTTCGCCAGCGAATACCTCGAAAGCTATTGAGAAGAATAGAAAAATAATGAATGGTAACACTTTTGTCAGCTTTAATTTTGAATATAATAACCTGTTCACTACGATGCACTCTTTTCGAGATCGTCATCCTAAAGCCGCCATTTTGAATTCTTCAATTTCGACTAAATAGTTATAATCTGCGACCTTGAAAATCCACAAATGCCGATTTTCATACGAATTAGATCATGAGTTACAAAACTCGTCCTCCATTTTGACGCCGCCATTTTAATTATTAAATTCAGACAAGATAATGGTACTCTGCATCCTCGATAATCCTCAGATATCGATTTTCTGTCGAATCAGACGATAAATAATAAAACAATATTGACGCCGCTATCTTGAATTTTTGAGTTTTGATCACATGTTTGTAATCTGCGACATCATGAATCCCAAGATATCAATTTTCAGTAGACTCGGATATTAAATGACAATAAACTACCCGCCGTCTTTGAACCGCCATCTTGGATCTTTTTATAAAAGATGTCAAATTTTATTGTCATATGAACCATGTACACATGCCAAATTTAAAGTCAATTCGACATCCAGAAGTGGGTGAAAAGCTAGTTGTAAGATTTGCTTGAAACATTACAGGTCAAGCTAATAGAGGAGTGTTAATAATAACTCACTTAAACAAAATTGAATGCTTACAACTAGTGCTCTACTATGAAGATATTGCCGTGAAACTAAAGGCTGAGGAGCTAGAAGGCAAAGTTCGTCGAGAAACGTGAAGCAAAATAGCGTTTTCCGAAAATTTGTGATTTTCGCCAGCGAATATCACGAAAGCTATTGAGAATAAAAGAACAATGAACAACAGCAATCTTGTAGGAAATTTTGTCAGCTTTAATTTCGAATAGATTAACAGCTACGATGCGCCCATTTCGAGATATCAGCGAAAAGCCAAAGGAAGTGACCTTCAATATGCCCCCCAGCCACCTCGTAGATTCAGAGACTTTCAGTATGTTTACCTCGTAAAAACTCCAAACACAGCCCTGAAGTCAAAAATTCTGTTCTCGACCATGTCCTCTACACCCCACTTTTGAGTGTTTATTCACTAATAGGCGAATGGGCCTTTTGCATTTATTTCATTTTTTAATTTGGACCATCTTTAATGCTAAATACACTATCCTTGAAGAGTGGTACGCAATTGAATGAATCACTTACCTTAGTCTCCTTAGTTATTGGTTCAGTAAGTTTTATCTCACAATCTAGACGTTTATCACCATCATCGTTTATATTTTTTAAACTGCAGAAATATTCAAAAAGGGTACCTACATCTAGATCTGCGTCTTCACCTGGGTATATTTCTATTGGTCGAATATCACATTTAGCAAAATCTTCAGGTCTCTTAAAAAGAAATAATTAGCAGTAGACTAGATCAGAAAAATGTATAAAATGGATTAATAATATTCAGAGAGATCGAGAAAGACTGAATGTGCCGCTCTCTAAAGAATTTTTGTGTGCCACTTACAGTACTTTTTTTTTTTAATCACTTATTTAACGTCGGCCTATTTCCGCTACTAAGGCCAATCACCGACTTTGTGATACTTTCTATATTTGCGCGTTGGCGACTTGATGATTTATATAGGTCGTGTGCGCGTAACGTTACAAATCTGGACATTTGTCAGAGATTAAGGATAATAAACCCAAATTCCCAAGATGTCAAATGGAAACTGATCGAACTTTTCATTATATTAGGACTTTTGCGGACATTGTATTATACAGAATGCCAAGTTTTGGCTAGGTTATTAGTTGTGGAAGTGTGGCAATACTAAATGACGCCAATTTTAATTAAATTATCTCGATTTTTCAACAAGGAAAACTTGAGGTTGGAACACTCCAAATTCGTTAGCTTGAATATCTTGGACTTATTCTTGTGGTTATTCACTGTTTTCAGAATTCATATAATTACAATATACGTGTGTAATATTCGAAAATACATCGGAATCTTAAAGTCTTTATTTAATATATAACGATTTAAACTGATAGCACCAACTTTTTTCCATACACCTGTTGTTGATGGATTCAGCGATTACTTTAGTAGCGTTTACTCAACATTAACCAGCCCTAATAACTTTGCTGAATTAAATTGTTTTAATAATATAAGTGAATTTACCGAAAAGGACTTACTGAATTCCGCCAATAAATTGAAAAATAGAATGACGTCAGGTCACGATCAAATCCCTAGTTTTTCAGTGAAAGACTGTAGATATGCCTTTATAACTCCTTTACTCTTTATTTTCAATCTCATTTTAAAAACCTCCGTTTTTCCTGATATCTGGAAAACTGATACTTAAATCTAGCGATCCCTCCAAATTAACTAATTATAGGCCTCTTTCTATTCTTTGTAATTTTACAAAACTCTTTGAGATATCACTCTATAGTTATATTTATCCCGCGGTAAAAAATTTAATCTCACCACACCAACATGGTTTTATGGAGGGGCGCTCCACCATAACAAATTTAGCAATTTTCTCCCAATATGTGGCTAATACACTCGATAACCATGGCCAGGTAGATGTAATATACACCGACTTTGCTAAAGCATTTGATCGCATCGATCACGGAATAATTTTAACCAAGCTAAATAACTTTGGATTTCATGAATCACTTATAACACTGATTAGGTTCTACTTGACTAACAGAGTTCAGTATGTATCTTACAACGGGTTCGACTCTAAAAAATTTATTGCTACTTCCGGAGTACCCCAAGGATCCAACCTTGGCCCATTATTATTCTTGATTTTCATTAATGATCTTGTACAGATCATCGATTGTAAAAGGGTGCGATTTGCTGACGATCTAAAAATCTACCACAGCATAGAGAATGATGATGACTGCTTATTTATTCAGAACCAGTTGAGAAAGTTTGAAGTTTGGTGTGACGAAAATAATCTTCACTTAAAGACCCAAAAATGTAAAAGCTTAACTTTTACACTAAAAAAACATTACACTGAATTTACTTATCAGCTAAAGTGCACAAACTTAAGCCGATGTGAATCCATAAAAGATCTTGGTATATTGTTTGACCCAAAACTGTCATTTACTGACCATATTAACTAGACTACAACCTCCGCGTTAAGAATGTTAGGTTTTATAATACGAAACTGTCGCAATTTTCATGATCCCACTGCGTTAAAAGTACTTTATTTTGCTTATGTCAGATCAAAGTTAGAACACGGTTTCTTAATCTGGCACCCGTTTTATAATGTACATGAACTGGCCGTTGAAAATGTTTAGAGGAAGTTTCTCAAATTCTTTCAATATAAAATCACAGGAGTATACCCCGAAAGGGGCTACTCTCAGCATCTGTTGTTAAATTCATTGGGTTTTCAATCGCTTCATCTAAGAAGAGTGTTATTTGCAGTAGGATTTATTTACAAACTTTTACATAATAA
Source organism: Stenurella melanura (assembly GCA_963583905.1). Classification (NCBI taxonomy): domain Eukaryota; kingdom Metazoa; phylum Arthropoda; class Insecta; order Coleoptera; family Cerambycidae; genus Stenurella; species Stenurella melanura. Next base: position 90,177,770 of record OY757309.1, read on the forward strand.
AATTGATTGCATAGGCTTTGTTAACGAAATAATATTTCGAGTTCCGCGATTATCCTCAAGACTCTCGACTACTTTTCACTTATCTATCGCTAGAACTAATATATTGTCACGATCACCTGTATATACAATGTGCAATAGTGTTAATGGCGTTGCTATGTACTGTGATATATATCATAATAACTTAAGCGAGCTAACGAAAGTTATCACGGACCATATCAATCTCATTTGACATTCATTTACATTTATATTCTTACCTAGCTTAAGTTAGTGTACTTAATTTGGTCCACTTTTTGTTATTTTATTATTTTTGTCATACTTTTTATTCGCTTACCTTACATATATATATTTTTATTATCTCTTTCGTCTCTTCTTTTCTTTCTCTTCATCTTTCTTGATTCTAAATAATTCGTCTTAATATATTAATTAACTTAATTTAAATAACTTTAACTTAGATTAGTTTAGTTTAGTTTACACAAACTTAATTTATACAACTTAAATTTTGTTCTGTAATTGGATTACTTTGTATTCTGTTGGGCAATAAAGTATTTATTTATTTATAAGAAAATTTCCTAATATATAAACTCGTATCCATCTCAACAAACAAAATTCGCTACATGAATTAATTAAGGATAATTGTGGATGTTAAGTAATTATTAAAAATTAAGTTTTAAAACATCACAAACTTCGCAAAATATACAGTTAAAACAACGCGTTTGGATAGCTGATCACAAAGTGGCGTATTTCAGTATTCCCTAGTTTAGTAACGTAGGAAATTAGTTTTAATAATTTAAGTAGAATAGAAATCAATTTTGAAAACTTTCGTGACTTTTCTGTGTAACGTCACCTTTATTCTTTCTCGATCGCACTATACAGGGTGTCACAGAATTGAGTTCCCGGGCGGAAACCTGTGATTCCTAAGTTCATACTGGGACCGTATAACCTAACTTACCTTAGTCCAAAAATGCATCCCTGAGGAAGTACATTCTCTTAAAGTGAGACAGAACACATTTTTCCAATAGTTTCCGTTATATTGAAGATAAAATTTTCAAATTTTCATGGGGCCTGTATCTCTATAAGTACTCTATGTAAGCTTGATAACAACTAAATATCTTTTGTTTTTCAAACGCGGCAGGTTTCCTGTTTCACAAGCACCTATGACCCACAGAGAAGAAATGATAATTCTTGCTTTTTGATATTACTCAAAATTTTAAAAGTATTAATTTGTGTACTGAACAGGTGGACGTCATGTGGAGCATTTGTTATTAATATATTTTTTAGAATAAGCTGTACTTTTCTGTTATTACAACATTTTATTCTAAAATTGTAAACAAATGGTAAATACAAATGGAGGAAAAACAATAATTCCTCGTATTTTGATTAATTTAACAAAAAATTTTGAGAGTACCTTTTTGCAGCCCTTTAATAATAATACTTTTTATTAACCCTTAAATTGCAGGGCACGTTACAAGGGCTTATATTATAATGTATATATCGCACAATGAGAGTTTAAATAACATATTATACACATATACATATATCACCCACATGTATACATATAAAGAAAGAATAGTATAACTTAAATACGGAAATTAAGTACATAGAGAATAATGATTGGTGTAAGTAAGAAATAAAGAAAAAAGAATATTTCATTCTACTTTGTTCCATCGCAGAATAATTTAATTAGGACCTTTTTATCATGCATCTGATAAACTGATGACCATCGTTTTCACATATGTTTTAAATGATGGCAAGGTATTATATGACTTCGCTTGGCTAGGCAACATATTGAACAATTTTAGTGTGTAATACATAAAACAATGTTTACCATATAGAGTGTTGGATGGTTGCAGTACAAAATTGTTTCTTTGGCGCGTATTATATGAGTAGGTAGATGCTGAGATTTTGCAGTAATGTTAAATTTGATTCTAACCTACAATGTGATATTTTGAAGACTGTTATTATGGATTCGTATCTTAACTGGTTTATATTAAGAAAGTTACATTTACTATAGATATATTTAGTTGAATCTGAGTTAGTAAAACCATATTCTGTATAACCTGTAGGAAATCTAAATTTGTTCTAGTTGTGGCGTCCCAAACGGGTGTAATTTAAACGTGGGTGTATATGTGCAAAATAAAGGCTTCTTCGGGTACTATCAGTTAAAATATAGGATATTTGTTTGAACATAGCTACTAGAGGGTTAATCTTTTTAATAACATACTGTATGTGGTCACTCCAATTTAAATTCGAGTCTATTACTGATCCTAAATATTTTATATTGTTGACTTTTTCAATTTTTTGGCCGTTGAATTGCAGTGTGGTAGACGGTATGCTTTTTTGTCTAGATGTTATTATAATATATTTTGTTTTGTTTATATTTGATGCCCTGCAAAAATATTCTAGTATCCCGTAACTTTACAGGGCGATTAAAAACATATAGCCAGTCAAATATTAATTATTATGAAAAAATATTGAAAAACAAAAGATATTTGGCTGTTATTAAGTTTACATAGAGTACTCATAGAGATACAGCTCCCAGGAAAATTTGAACATTTTATCTTCAGTATAACGGAAATTATTTGAAAAAAATGTTTTTCTCTGCCTCACTTTAAGAGGATGTACTTCCTCAGGGATGCATTTTGGGACTAAGGTAAGTTGGGTTATACGGACCCGATGTGATCTCAGGAATCACAGGTTCCCGTCCGGGAACTCAATTCTGGGACACCTTGTATATGAGGGATTTTTCGGCACGGCATCGTTTTATGCTCTATCAGCTATTATAATTATTACACGACCGCTCGACTAGTTAAAAATAGATTCGAACAATAAGCATGAATTATTCACAACAATAGCACTTCAAAAATGTCAAAGCTACCCCATAATTATGCAACAAGAACGAAAGCTAAGATTTCTATCACTTTACCATTTGTATCAAAAGCCATACACAACGTTTTATATTTTATTACGGACCAAAGTTATATAATATGCTTCCAAAAAATTTAAAGGAAATTAAAAACAAAACTAAATTGCAGAATAACATAAAAAATGTATTACTAAAAACTTTGAAATCATAAAAAAAATTACTACTAGTGTAATATACCCAACCTCTAAACAAATCTATTATCACAAGAACCACGTTTCTCTTAGTCTGCTACTATATTAAAAATGAAAAGAAATTTTTTTTTTTTGCATAAAATTGCATACATTAAAGTATTTTAAACAGTCCTCAGTAGCCTCAAATAACACAGGTCTACAAAAAAGATTGTTTGATCTGGAGATCTGACCTATGTTATCCCTTTTGTTAAGAGCAAAAAGATAAAAATCTGACGAGACGTTTTAGTTCTAAAGCCTCTTATTGGTCCTTGTGGGCGTGGGAGGTGAGAAAAATATAATATAATATAAATATGAATAGGGTGTCTAGAGGCTTCTTTCGGGTGACGCATGAATTTGTTGATAACCTTTGTTAAGCTTTCATACAAAGCTCTGAAGTGGTTTATACGGAAATTATGGGCTCCTCTGGTTCGATGGTTTTCCATATATGCGCTTGCTCAATTATCGTAGCAGCTTCATCCACTTTTATGTCTAACCATGCTTTTGTTATAAGTAGAGAGCCGGCTGTACAGATTTCTTATGGATAAGATACGTGAAAAACTTTGTGTGAGCGAGTAAGTACTATCACAGACCTACAGGGGGCCACTTTTCATAAAAGCAAATTTTGCCAGAATTTCCGCGTCACCTCCGGTCAGGATTTTTTATGCTTTCTTAAGTCATCTAATACATGAATAAACCTTACGTCAAGATGTAGGCTTTGAGGTATGCAGTGTGATTATAGTGGGATGCCGGGCTTAATTTGCCCGCAACCCTGATACCTCCTCAGTTAAAGTTTCTTTGTGTATCGGTTCTTAAGTCATCATATGATGATTCTTTTTTAAATTAAAGTACAAGCCTTCTAGTTATTTAAACAATGAGGGTGCCTCTTCTTATTTGTCCGCACAACCGCATGCCCGCTTCGGTTGTAATTACCATAATAGTCCAAGAGGCGATTGTAAATTTGTGTGGGGAACGAGTGGACGGGATTTAGCAGTTTAGAATACTGCAATAGTATGCCCTAAACTCATAACCGCTGGTCGGCCGATCACGGTCCCTGGCGGTAATGAGTAATTACGGTAATTGTTTATTGGGGCAATGGGACGATTGTGGTGACAAAGTAGACGGGTTTTTTGTAACTAGTTTGTTTATTATGATCCAAGGAATGTAAAATGCTCGGTCGGCCGACCCCCACCCCTGGCCATAGCCTTGGCCGACCATTAACAACAATGCAATTTTTAATGCCTAGCCTCCCCCAAGGAGGTGGCCAGGTCGGCCTTGGTCTATTCGAAAGAACAAAATTTTTCCTTTCATAAAACCCCGGTCGGCCGAAGAAACTTTTCGGCCATATCTTACATAGGGTGGCCTTAATAGGCCCTTGATAAATGTCACCATATGTGCTCTTCCAAAACAAACACCTTCATTCAAACAATTTTTTTCTTCGATGCAAATTTAAAGTTATTTCACGTGTAACTTCTAAATGAAACACGTATATTTATTTCAATAAATGGTATATGCATTTTTTTAAAGTAACGTCGTAAATATTTTTTTTTCAAATCTAATTTTATAAAAGCAAAATGCCGTCATAAACACGCGATGAATTCCGATCACACGGTCAGAAAAAATTTATTAGTTTTAAGTAAATCCATTTATTTGAACCAGATTTTATTGAATAAGTTTTTTTTCATTTAAAGCAAACAATTCTTTATTTACTTCAAAAAAATTGATTTATTTGATATTACGTAATTTAATATCTTAGAAACAATTTAAAAAATCATAAAATTAAATAAATAATTTACTTGAATTAAGTAAAATTTTATACAACTAAATAAATGATTTACTTAGAACAAAGAAACATTTCATGGGTTCATATTTAACTTAGAACGATTTCTTAAAACTATAGAAATTTACATAAAACTATAGTACACTATTTCTCTGAGTGCAGTTGCTACAACATTTATCACCCCCTCCCCCCCTTAAGAGGGGGGGGAGAAGTAATAAAAGTGAAAACAGTGAAGTAATAAAAATTCTTTTGATAATTCACCCTTTCGAATATTCCAAGACCGATCTGCTAAATTCGTGCGTGAGGAAAGGCATTTACAATGTTGCAAATGGTCGGCCAAGGACATCACCAGGGGTGGGGGTCGGCCGACCGGGCATTTTAGACTCTCGAGATTACAATAAAATAAAGTTTAAACAAAAAATGGTTCACTCTGTCACCACAATCCTCCCAGTGCCCCCCACGACAATTAGTGTAATTACTCATTAAAGCCAGGGACCGAAATCGGCCGACCGGGGTTTTATGAAAGGAAAAATTCTGTTCTTTCGAATAGACCAAGGCCGACCTGGCCACCTCCTTCGGGGAGGCTAGGCATTAAAAATTGCATTGTTGTTAATGGTCGGCTAAGGTTATCGCCAGGGCTGGGGGCCGGCCGATCGAGCATTTTACATTCTTTGGATCATAATAAACAAATTAGTTACAAAAAAAACCATCCACTTTGTCATCGCAATCGCCCTATTGCCCCAATAAACAATTACCGTAATTACTCATTACCGCCAGGGACCGTGATCGGCCGACCAGCGGTTATGAGTTTAGGGCATACTATTGCAGTATTCTAAACTGCTAAATCCCGTCCACTCATTCCCCACACAAATTTGCAGTCGCCTCTTGGACTAAAGGCCTATAAGCATAGGCTACATCTGTGAATTAGAACATGTGTCTTTTACATATCTAAGTAATTTACGATTTTTCGTTATTAATAGTCTCAATTTAATTCATCCTAAATTATTTATCAGTTATTATAACATACAGGGTAAGTCACTAGTGCGTGGATGGTCAGTAGCTCCTCAACCGTTTGAAATTTGAAAAACGTCTTAGATAAAAATTGTTGGAGCTCAAAAGTGGTATATTATAAAATTGTTTTTAAATCAACAGGGTGTTTCATATAGCGGATGCAAGTTAATAGTTGGTTCTCTTAAATAGATACATCAAACATTTTTTTCATGTATTTCTTAATTCTCAATTCGGGTATATCTAATTTTTGAAATAACACTGCGGCGATGTCATGTTATACCACATTAACTGATGAAAAAGGCATTTGCCGCGTTCAAGAGTAAAAATCTGTAAAAGGCATGTTTTCATAAATTTAGATCGCCATTTCACATCCAGTATTAGTCAAGACAATGTACTAATTTCTACAGATGATTCAAGTTTCTCCATTTTTAAAGTACCATGACTATTTTTTTTTTAATGGAAGCCCATGTATGTTCTTACTTAGAATATGTCAGTAATCATTTCATGTCTACACTTTTCTGTCGACTTGATTTTTTCTTGAATTTTTCAAAAAACCGTTGAAAAAAGTTATGAGGTTATAGACGATTGCTAAAACATTTTGACTAGAAGCAGACATGGGCTTCCTTTTGAAGAAAAGTTGAGTTATTGCAGTTTAAAAATGCAGAAACTTGAATCATCCTGGAGAACATCTTGCAAAAATAGGTTCGACTATGAGATGCCTTCAAATTAGTACATGGCTTTGACTAACATTAGAAGTGAAATGACGAGCTAATTTATGAAAACACGTTTTTTACAGATCTTACTCTTAAACGCGGCAAATGTATTTTTGATCGAAAACTGTGGCATAATGTGAAAACGCCGCAGTATTAGTCCAAAAGTTATATGTGCCTGGGTAGAGAAGCAAAATGGAGAAATAGTGAATTTTCATGTCAACTCGTAATAGGTCGAAAACTGAACTTCGTTTATTCAGAAAAAGTTATATGCCAAAGTTATCAGTCTTGACGAGTTGGTCTGAAATGATTCTGTATGAATTTTTCGTAAAATCGATCGTTTTCCAGCAAAATGGACTAATATTCAATTTTCATAGGAAATTTCGAAGTGGATCAAAACCTAAACTTTGACTGTTCGGAAAATGTTATATATCAAAGTCATCCATCTCAGCGGGATGGCTCGAAATGGTCCTATATGAATTTAGCATATAGTCACCGTTATCGAGCAAAACGGACGAATAATAAATTTTCATGTCAGCGCGTAATAGGTCGAAAACTGAACTTCGTTTATTCAGAAAAAGTTATATGCCAAAGTTATCAGTATCGACGAGTTGATTTGAAATGATTCTGTATGAATTTTTCGTAAAATCAATCGTTATTCAGCAAAATGGACTAACAGTCAATTTTCATAGGAAAGCTCGTAGTCAATGAAAACCTATTTCGACTGCTCGAAAAATATCATATACCAAAGTTATATGCCAATTATATCTCGGCAAGACGGTTCGAAATGGTCCTATGTGAATTTAGCGTAGTCAACCGTTATCGAGCAAAATGGACGAATAATGAATTTTCATGTCAGCTCGTAATAGGTCGAAAACTGAGCTTCGTCTATTCAGAAAAAGTTATCCGTTTCGGCGAAGTGGTTCGAAATGGTCCATTATGAATTTAGCGTAAAGTTAACCGTTATCGAGAAAAATGGATGAATAATAATGTCAAATATAAATATATAAAAAAATGTTGGATATTCCATTTAAAATAATCAATTATTGACTTGCCTCCGCTATATGAAACACCCTGCCAATTTAAAAACAATTTTATAATATGCCACTTTTGACCTCCAACAATTTCTATCTGAGACATTTTTTCAAATTTTAAACAGTTGAGGACTCACCCTTTATGTCATAATAACTGATTATTAATTTAAAATGAATTAAATTGAGACTATTAATAATGAAAAATTATAAATTACCCAGATCTATAAAAAAAGACGTTCTAATTAATAGATTTAGCATGTGCTTATAAGGCTTATGGTAATTAGAAACGAAGCAGGCATGAGTGGATGTGGGCAAATAAGAAGAGGCGCCCTCAATTTTTAAAAAAGTAGAAGGCTTGTATTATAATTTAAAAAAAATCGGTAAAGGTATTTACACAGAACTTCCCTCTTTATTTGTGCATGGCGGTCACTCTAAAAAATTAATAATTACGAAATGACATTGAAAATAATAATCGGAATATAGTTATCACTATTATTACAAACAAAACCTGATAAGTTTTGGTCAAAAAAATATACAGAGTGCTCATCCAACAGCAAAAGTTTAATACTAAATAACAGGTGCCAAAAATGGAAGGCTTGCGCAAATACCTTTACAAATGTCCACCATGACTGAATTATTTCTTGGGATGACCACCCTGTACATTTTTCAATAAAAGTGTAATAAGTGCATATGCTAAATATTATTGCAATCTGTCACATTTTCAATTCCACATTCACGTAGTGGAGTGGAAGTATAATGGTAAAAAAATTTCATTTTTTTAAAATTTTCAAAAATGTTGGTAAAAAAATTTCAAAATATTTTTCTTCTGAAATAGGTTTAAAATGTCATGAAACGTGGAAATTTTAAGTTTGAACAAGGAAAAAGAAAATTCATCTATTTTGGTGGTAGTAATCTGTCTGTCTGTCTGTTGGTGCATTAACTAAACAACTACTAGACTTTCCTGGAAAAATATACAGCGTGGATCGTCTAAAGAGAATAAATAATGACAAAAAAATTTTTTCCCTGAAATTTAAAATTTCCACGTGTTGTGCCATTCTAATATTTTCAACAATTTTTTTTTCAAAAGGAGAATTAGAAAAAAAATTTAACACTATAGAAAAAACAACATTATTTTTGCTCAAATTTAAAATTTCCACATTTTATGTCGATCTAAATCTACTTTAACGAAACATTTTGAAAATTGTTTCACTACTAGAATAGATGAAAAAAAATATTTGTGCTCAAATTTGAAATTTCCACGCTTCATGACGTTCTAAACCTATTTAAAAAAAAAATGTAATCGCTCCCATACTTCCACTCCAATACGTGGATGTGGAACTAAAAATATGACAGGTGGCAATAATATTGGCACCTTCTATTTAATATTGAATTTTTGCTTTACTCCGTAAATTTTTTTGACCAAAAGTTATTGGGTTTTCTTTGTAATAATAGTGATAACTACATTCCGATTATTATTCTCATTCTTGTTTAGTAATTAATAATTTTATAGAGTGACCTGCCTGTATAAAAAAGAGGGAAGTTCTGTGTAAATACCTTTATCAATGTTTTTCTTATTTTCGAAATTTTCTTTTTATTTTCAGAAATATTTAAAAAAATGGGTTTAGAATGTCACATAACGTGTACATTTTAAATTTGAGCGAAAACATTTTTTTTTTCATTATATATTCCCTTTAGGCGGTCAACCCTGTTTATTTTCCAGTGAAAGTCTAGAACCATTTCTTTGGTGGCAGAAGCGTCAGCTACCTACCAAGTTTGACTGTTCTCTTGTCAATTCGTTTTTTAGTAAATGCACCAACAGACAGACAGACAAACAGACTGACGAAAGTGAAAAACTTATATTTTCGTAATGCATGATCTGAAACGTGAAAATCCGACTTCTCTTCGGTATATGAGAGGGAAGTAAACATCGTAGAAAAATCTGCGAGAAATTAAAAAAATTACTCTCTTCTATTTTTATGTACCGTTGTCATCCACTATCTTCTCTTTCGTCGAGGTTTTTTGTTAATTGCGACATTCGCTTGTAATAAATAATTAAATGCACCTAAGGCAGTCATTGCCATCGCAGTGGCAATTTCCACGTCTATCATCGTCTAGGTTCTAGCAAGCGCTGCTGTATTGGCCAGTATTGCCAGAATAGGTTGAAATTTTTCGGAACATTTGGTACCGATGCGCGGTACAGGGAATTTTAAAAAACAAGTTCCGGAAAATTGAAAAGAAATTGGAAAAACCTTTTTATTTTCGGTTTTTTTGCTCTAACGGCCAAAATAATGAAAATGGAGAAAAAAGTTCGCAACAAAAGTTGTAGCTCACCTCTACAGAAAAGGTATTTACAAATTTTTGTTTTACTTAAGCCGTTTAGAAGATAAATCGAGTTTTTCACTTACTGTTTTAAGCCGCTTCGAAATGCGCGAAAAATGAGAACTCTCCGGGAGTTTCGTACGATTGGGCTCATCGATCAATAATTCTTACTAATCAGAGCCAATAAAAAATGAAAATAACATAAAATGTAGAGAAAAGGCACAGCTTTAATGTGGAACTAATCACAAAATTCATAAAAAAATTCTTCATAGAGAAAAAGTGTCAGAAGATGGCTTAGTATACTTTGTACAGCTGATCCACAGATTTATTCATATCTTTGCCGGGAGTCGTTAGAACGATAATTCATTTTGCGTATATATTCTTATATAGTGACATACTAATCCAATTAACATTTTATTGCAATTACTCTTGTTGGAAAGATATGCCTTGCGATCAAAGTAGAGGATATATTTCTCATCGATCAATCACCTCCAAATTTTGGAGTTCAATTCGCTATATCTTAATTAATAATAATAGCACAGTCTTAATTTTTGGATTATAAGTACAATAAAACATATTCTCTCGAATGACTTTAGAGTTTTTTAAATGCATGCAGTACTTTTTGAATTTGTCTACGTTATTCATATACGTTCAGAGAATGCACAATTATACAGTAAAACATATACAACTTATTTGTTTCTTAACATTCTTCAATGAAATTTTCACTAAATATAGATTAAAGTGCCTGAAATTGAGTCCATGTAGTGAAAAAGCACCTATTGTTACGGGAAAAATAGGCAGGGTGCATAAAACTTAAAGATATGAATAAATCAACTGTATAAAGTATACTAAGCCATCTTCCAACACTTCTTTCTTTATGATAAAACATTGTATGAATTTTGTGATTACTTCCTCATTAAAGCTGAGACTTTTCTCTATATTTTATGTTGTTTTAGTTTTTTTATCGGCTCTGAATAGTAACAATTATCGATCGTTGTGTCCGGACGTACGAAACTCCCATTTTCCGCGCATTTGGGAGTGGCTCAAAACTATGAGTGGAAAACTGGATTTATCTCCTAAACTGCTTAAGTAAGACAAAAGTTTGTAAAGACCTTTTTTGTAGAGAAAGAGACGAGCTACAAATTTTGTTCAAAACTCTATTCTGTATTTTCATCATTTTAGACGCTAGAACAAAAAAACCCAAATTCAAAAAGTTTTTCCAAATTTTCTTGAATTTTCCCGGAACTTTTTACAAAATTTTGCCTTCATTGCCTGTACAATTAAGAAAAGTGTTCGACAAAATTTCATAACAAATCAGTATTTCCGTAGACTTCATCCAAGCGGTAGATGTGGCATCGCCAACGTCTGGATGGTATATTTGTAGGCAAATGTTTCGGCAATTGTTTTGGCAATTGTTTCAGCTACAATGTGGCCCAACGTGTGGAGCTAGCATCAAAACCTACATCTTTTCATGCGTATGTTCGATGACTTAAGAAAACATAAAAAATTGTAACCGAAAGGGACGCGAAAATTAGAATTTTTCGTTATAGATGACGCGGACAAACTTTGCTTTTATGAAAAGTGGCTCCCTGTAAGGTCTGTGCTAGTATTTACTTGCTCACACAAAGTATTCTTTATGTATCTAATCCATAGGAAATCTGTACAGCCGGCTCTCCACCTATTATTGTAAAATACATAATGCATTGTGTTAAAGAAAAATGTGGTTGATGCTTTTGTATACAATCATTATTTTATAACAACAGAGCTAGAGTTAGAGCTAGCTTTACCCATAAGAGATGGTACCAGCTTGTGGCACCTCCTAACATATCTATCCTAATACTACATGTCGATCTAAGAAAAGAACAAAAAAGATACTTACTTGAAACCCACATTTAATTTGACCAATGCAGGTTAACAGGAGAACGGAATACAATCCTGTCGGCAACATTTTAACTAAATAAATATAATGATTTGTGTTTATGAACCATTTTTATAGCTAATTCAATATATCGTGCAGTGTAACAGCAAACAAAAAAATTGTATCCTGACGGAAACATAATCCAGTTATTACATTATTATATATTTGTATACGTAAAAAACATCAATAACGCAATTTCAATAATCGTTATTAAATTAATTAATGACTTTTTCCTGGAAAGTGACATGTTCCATAGCAAATATCATTTGAAAAGCCCCTCGTGCGGTGGCAAAAAATTTTTATTCGTAGGTACAAGATTCAATAAGAACAATTTGATTAATGCATTATTAAACTTATAGTACAGGAGCCGGGCAGCTTTATCGGCACTTTGTCGTTTTATGCACTCAGATAATGTTATCGTTTTTAGTCGAGTTAATGAAGGTTTTTACTTCTTAGTCCTCAGGGACAGGTCCGATTTTGATGATTTTTTGTTTGTTTGTGTTTTTTAATATTAATCAAAATCTGAAACATCCCAAGTGGCGCAAATAATTATTTATATTGTTTCGGGGTGGATGCCACCCCTTCTCGGGGGTGGAAACTAGTAAACTCAAAATAACCGCAGAAATCTATGGGGGAATGAATTTTAAGTAAAAAATATTCTATAAATTTTTTCGATAAATCAATATTTTTCGAGTTATTTGCGATTGAAAATGTTGATTTTTCATAAAAGAAAACGCATGTTTTAGAGTGATTTTTCATGAGGAACTCGAGAACCCGTTTTTATAAAAAAAAACATTAGGAGCAAAACTATAGCTTATAAAATAACAAATCGATTAGTTTATCCTTATTTCTGATGTAAATGCAATAAGAACCGACTTATGGCTCGGCTCGTTGAAGGTGACTGTTTGTTTGCCGAAAACTGAATGTGAACCTTTCAACTTTAAATAACGGAAGAACGACGAATTTTTGGAGGAAAACTTATTAAAGTATATTCACGGAGAGCTGAGACTAACAAATATGCGTGATTGCCTCGTGATCGTGACGTATTCCATCTCCATTGGAATGCCGGCGGTTTTCTCGACATCAGTTGTATGTAATTTGCGTAAAGTGTATTTACATTTATTCGAACATTTGAATTATTATAACTCATAAACGGTTTAGTGAATCCATTTGAAGGTTATGGTGGGGTATTATCAAGTTTAAAAGGACAATGTCCTAATATATCCAATCTTTCTAAAATCGATCAGGAAACTCCTTGTGTATTCTTAATAATTTTACGCACGAAGGGCTGTAGTGAACTAAGCGCACGTGAACAGCGCATGTATTTGTTATGATGCGGTGTCAGCGGTGTCAGCGGTCTGGGAATATACTATAGATCTGAAAGAAAACCGGTTGTCTCGTTTTTTCGGAGACAAAATCAGCAATGACACATGACACCAATGGCTTAACCGCAAGAATTGAAACTGAATGTAATCCATTCACAATGGGCTTGTTCAGCATTTTTTGTTTATTTCATAAATCGAAAGTGCGAGTATAAATTAATGGATCTGCAAAAAATTAGAATCTAATTCGCACGTTTAGTATCTTAAAAACTATTACAAATCTCCATCTCACGAAAATGGGGCGTGGCCAGGCGCTACGTCACTATACGCATAGACTCAGCGATCTCAGTAGACTTGATGCTCCTTACTTGTTATACTTATAAGTGTTTTCAAAGTATTGTTTGTTTTGTTTAGTACTTGACAGTAGGGGAGTACAATTTGGTGAAATGTCAAATAATTACAATTTTCTATCGCTCCTGCCGGGACAAATTTTCGATTTTGACCATGCAATTTACGATTAGAATTGATCGCCGACCTTCTCCTTTCCTTAGAGACATAGAACGAACTTTCACTCGACGTATTTATTTAGATACCAGCGTTTAACAATTCCATGTTTTTCGACTTTTCAGGTTAAATTTGAAAGATCCCAGAAGCCATTTTTCTTACGTCACTTACGTATAGTGACGTCACATATGAGCCCTCGGTTTTTGCAACTATTACCAATTTCAACTCCTTATATCTCGAGAACGGAAAAAGTTAATAATACGAAATTTTAAGTGTATAATGAGAATATCGAGTACTATATGAAAAAGTATAAAAACCATATAAAAAGATTATCATGGAACAAGCCCATTGACTTTATTTCGATATTAACAATATGCTCTAGAAGTTTGAATGGTTTAAAATGCGTAGATTTGGAAAACAGTTTGATTCGATTTTGAAATAATTTTTTAAATTTTTGAAATAATTTTTGAAATTTTTGAAAAAATTTCCTTCGTTTCACAATAACTCAAAAACTAAAAAAGGTACGTAAAAAATGCAAGAGAGCAAACATTTAGGGATTCTCTTGCAAAAAATTGGTGTTTTAATGATTTATTAAAACACTTATTTTGTGTCTACCACTGTAATACAGTGGTAGAAACAAAACAAGTGTTTTAATAAATCGTTATGATCGACTACCACAAAGTAACGGCTAAATCCATCAATCTTTAATTGGTGTTTTTTAAAAATTTCTTTAAATAAATATTTGTATTTTCTTGACCGTTGATATCAATTTAACTTGATCTATCCTGGGATTTTTCGGTCGTCTTTAAATTAAAATTCTTATGTTTTCTTACGTTTCGGTTTTATTAACCATCGTCAGAGGAAAAAAATTTAAGAAATTTTTTGTTTACACTATATTAACATTTTACGTTTATTTCTGTTGAAAGTGTTAATGCATTTTACACTATATTAACATTTTACGTTTATTTCTGTTGAAAGTTGTAATGCATTAAAACTTTCAACAGAAATTAACGTAAAATATTAATATAGTGTAAACAAAAAATTTCTTAAATTTTTTTCCTCTGACGATGGTTAATAAAACCGAAACGTAAGAAAATATAAGAATTTTAATTTAAAGATGACCGAAAAATCCCAGGATACATCAAGTTAAAATTTCTTTAGGAAGAAAATAATTGAGATATCACTGTTTTAAGTTCACATTTAAGTTCAAGCTCTTTAAATAAAAAAAAAATGAAAAACGAAGGGTTCAAAGAAGTTCACCTTTCCCTGCAACATGGTTGACAAGTCTTAAGTATTAAGAAGGTTACCGTTAATAAAGCAATACGAATGTTTTGTCAAAGCTACTGCAAAGAGCAAGAGGACGGTTCAACTAAATGCATTGCCTCCCATAAAAAAAACTAAGCAGCTGAACATTTAAAGAGGGACCGTTTGCAAGTTCAGTTGTGGGCTGTGAATAATGAAACGCATGAAAAATATGGTAGAAAATATAATCAAAATATTCTAAGGCCGATCAAAACGACTCAGCCTCCAGTTCCACAAAATATTCTGAAATCACTTTTTAACCTCCTTAATTCTTAAGGCATCTAATCGTTGCAAAATCCATTGTAAAGATCTTTCCAAGTATTATTTAAAAAAAAGTCTGATAAGTTTTCCTCCAAAAAGTCGTTGTTATTCCTTTATTTAAAGTTGAAAGCTTCGAATTTCTAGTTTCTTCTTTCATTTCATTTTTAAGTTTTTCAAATTGCTTCTGTGTCTGTCTCTTTCTTTGGGCAATTCTTAGCATCTTGAAAAATCTCACTCTGTTTTATAAACACAACCGTGACATAACACTAAAAATGCGTAATGTGGTATCGGATCGGACGCATGGATTGGGACAGCTTGGTGGGGAGCTCTTCATCTTTCAACTTAGTGACGTAACACCTAAAGGTGTAACCACCTAGTGTTCTATAAGGACCGGAACAAGATGTATAATTATTTGTGCCACTTGGGATGTTTCAGATTTTGAACAATATTAAGAAACACACATTTAAAAAAAGATCATCAAAATCGGACCCTGTCCCATGCATCGTACACAGCCGTTCAAAAGGTAATTTAGTTACCAAATTTGCAAAATATGTTTTAGTAATGAACACAGACGCAACAGAATGGACCTTTTCAAAAAATGCATATAAATCTCTTGAATTTGAACGTCAATGTTTTTATTTATTTTTAAGTAAGATACGTCGTTTTCGTTAAATATGTTATCAAAAAGCAATTGTAACAATTACTGTTAATTTTCTACATTTTGCATTTCTATTCGCTAGATTTATTTTAAATTCATGTATTAAAATAAGCAAACAATTTTAAAGTTGTAAGATTAATTGTCATGATTGTTTGTGTACCAAATGGTTGTGACTCATTAAACTTCTCCTTCTACTAAGTAGTAATATTGTTTTTTTTTCTGTGTAATATTTTATAGGATATAATAAAGACGTTTATTATTATTATTATTATTCAAAAAACCACAAGTCGCACATCCACCAAACCATAAATCATTTAACTGATAAGAAAGTGTCTATATGGAAATGTAAAAATATACAGGGCCATCTATTTAAACATCTGCCGGTGACATCGTATCTCAAAAAATAAGGTAGCTGTTGGAAATCAAAGAATGTTACTGAATAGAATAAAAATACTACAAAACCTTATTAAAGGTATTTTAAGAGCATTTGCCCAACCTTATGTACTGATCAACACACAGAAACAACATTGTATTTAAATGGTTTATTTCGAATTTCTTGTATAAACAATATTGCACCATATTACCTAAGTATATAATACAATAATAAGCCTCTCTGGTGATACAATAAACAACATCTGAAAGCTTATATAAAGGCAGGCAATGATAGATATACAGAGAAAAAGCTAGCAAAAGGAAAGGCATATGGTACGACTTTATAGTACTTTTATTTTCTTAGATACCTACAAGTATTAGCTACTATGTTTCAGAAGAAGGAAATAAGGGTGGCTATTTCTTTATTAAGTGAGAAAGGAAATGAGACTAGGGAAACGGTTGGGTAATAGATAAATATATGTATTTTAACTTCGGCTTGGTTAATATAAGTGTAATAGTAACACAAATGTAATTTTATTATACAGGGTGTACAAATAATTTGCATGACGGTATGTTGGTCCACAACGAACAACAAATTCTTAAACACTTTTTTTCTACTCAAACCTACGTTTTCATTTCATATTAATAAGAAATAGGCACCGTTTTCAGCGCCGACAGTACAACTATAAACAAAAGACGGACGAAACAAGGAAATTACGTTCACTTGCCGTTTCATAGATGCGGGTTTTACAGTGTTTCCATTTTTTTATTTAAAAATAAAACAGCCTTACTGTTACATCGTTGTTACCAGCAAGAAGTATATCGATACCCTCTTTCGATTGCTTTTGTCGGCTTTAACTGCTTTAACTGTTGGCAAGCTTTTCGATGACCCACTTTACCAGCGGAGTATAGCGGGTCGTCCAAAGGGAACGGAAAAAACGGGGGTGTACCTACTCTCGTGAGTACCTGGTATACTGTTCGAACTGAGACCTTTCTCCTTTTCAAAAATGTTTTAAAGTCAGTTGAAGAATGTATAAAAAAGTCTGTGTTCTTAAACGGCAGCTGACAGTAGCGCCAAGTGATACTGTAGTGGCTAGCGGAGCCAATATAGTCAAGGCAATGTACTACTTCTCAAGTCTTTCAAAGTCGAACGTAATTTTATAGGATATTCTCACGATGATTAAAACTTTAACGCTTTTAAACTGCCATTAACTCTATTTTTTCAGATGAAATGCCCTGTATTTTGTTACTTAAAATATTTCAACATCAATTACCTATGTTCTGATATATATATATATAGAGAGTACTTCTTTTCGACTTAGGTCGAAATATGGTGATCACTCACGATAAGGAGATATTGACCGTTCACTGATTAGTGTCACCCCCTGTACATAATCCATATGGCTTTTAAAATTCAATTTGCAATCAACAATAACTTCTAGACATTAAGTGTTTGTGTTCTAGATATACAATAATTATCATTATCAGGTGCAACAAAAATAAATTTGTTATGGAGGCAGAAGAATTATGGCATCGTGGAGCTGCTTTCTTTATTTATTGCACAATCCTTTGTCTTTCATACGATACTAGAGAATTTATACTAGTTTGCTGTAGAAAATGTTCAACAATCATTCTGGATTATAATTGTAGTTAAAAAAAAATTCTTGAATTGCATGTCTTTTTCATACTTTTAAAATGGAGTTTTAGATTTTAGCAATCACTCTATTCTGAGCAAAAGTAGGATATTTAGGGTAAAACAGAAGAGAAAGGAAAAAACAATAAAATATCCAGAAAACACCACTTTTACCATCGTAAAGTACAAGAAGTATTACACTATATATTATGACGTGAGTTTTGTTAGTCTATGATGCATTGCCAAAACATAATGTAACCGAGACCATTGCTTAGCTGTTAAAAAAAAAATTTACCACCCTATTTACGATAATAAGTTCCTTTTTCAAACATTTAATTTAAATATACGCATTGCAAGTTAAGTAATGAAAAAAACTAAATATTTCAGAGCTTAGTTTTGTTGAAAGTGTGTAAACTCACTTAAATGGTCGAAATTTACACAGTTTTGAAGTAAAGTTGGTCCTGACCAATTCGACTTTCGACCCATTATGATTAAATTTCCACTGACAAAACGTGAAATATCTAAAAAATAACAAAGCACAAACAAAAAGTCAAAGTACGCTTCCGTATCGCGGACAAAATAAAACAATGGCCTATGACGTCGAGAATCAGCTAAAGGTATCTCGTCTTTGCCAAACAATTTATTTTTTCAGAAAAAGTTCGCTTATTTGTCTCCACTATAATAAGTACCAAATATTTTCAATCATCATTTAATTATCGTGAACTTATAGGAAAAACCGCGCTCTCTCCTGGACTATCCGATGCTTCCTTCGAGCTGACATGTTGTCGATATATCTTTATTTATAAAATTCATTTCCATGCATATCAAAATGACTCATGAAAATAATTTTAAAAAAATTTTATTTACACTGTCCTCATTAACCAAGCCAAGCTCAAAAACTATTTTATCAAGTGCATTCTAAGATTTCTTCAAAAGTCCTAAGAGTACTACATTAAAAATAGTTAATCTGTGCGTCTACAGGTTGAAAAATATAGAATGCACCCGACAAAAGAACCTTATTTTACACATACACCGAAAAAAACAATTTTACTTCTAAATCAAGCTACTTAGCTAATTTAGTTTGTTACAGTTTGTTACATCAATCTTATTGTTATTAAGACTTAATCAGTAAAATTGTAGTTTTCTATTTTTAACTCAATTTTGGGAATTTATAATATAAAAGACACACATAAAAGAGTTGGTAATATACTTATGAACATAGCACCACATTTCTATGTATTTTGATGTGCTAAATATGAGGCCGTGGTCCAATTTGCTCCATGTCATTAAAATTTCTCGTGAATTTCAGAGAAAGGTAAAAAAACATTAAAATACGGTTCTTGTAACAGCAAGTGGCCTGAAAAATTCTTCATAGCAGAGGTGAGTGTGTTCTTGAGAAGTATTTCGACTTGAGGCCGGAAGTTCGACCGATCACGACAAAAAGTTTGGCAGTCAAAAGTAGCAAAGAATTCGGAAACTCTGGAGATTCTGGAAGTGTCTGTTTTCTTCTGAGTTTAGAAATCAGTTGCGATGTTACAGTTATTTTCTGATGACCCATTCGAATTCAGGGGACAAAATATGCTGTACAACAATAATAAAAATACATTTAATCTTGTTGAGGATAATAGACCAAGATCCCAGAGCCGGCAGACCTACGTCATTTTAGCAGAGCTAATATTTTGACAATAAACAGTGTGATGTGTAGTTAAGAACGTATGCATATTTGCTAACTTGAAAGCGGGGCCCTTTTACAGGATCTTCGCTAAACAATCCCTCTGATATACTAAATGCATTTGCCAATTATTTCGGTCAATCTTATAATGAGTCCTCATTAGATATCGAGGAACATCACATTGAGACCGATATACCTAACAATAACCCTATTGTTAGCAAAACTCTTTCAGTGAAGATGAGGTTATTCGGGCTCTAAAACGAATTAAACCCAAAATGACGACCGGTCCTGATTCCATTCCAGCTTTTTTATTAAAGGATTGCGCTATCATCTTTGCATATCCTCTAACTCTAATTTTTAACCTAATCTTAAAAAACTGCCTATTTCCTGACCTATGGAAATATTCCAAAGTATGTCTCATCTTCAAAAAGGGAAACAAACTAAATATTGAGAACTTTAGACCAATCTCTGTAATTTGTAACTTCTGTAAAGTCTTAGAAATATTACTTCATGATAGAATATATTATTCAATTAACACCAAAATCTCTATTAATCAACATGGATTTATGAAAGGGCGTTCAACAACAACAAATTTATTCTGTGTAACTCAATATATTCTGAATCCTTAGATGAACGTGGGCAGGTAGATGTCATATATACCGATTTCTCCAAAGCGTTTGATAGACTTGATCACCAGTTGTTACTTAAAAAATTAGAAAAAATCGGCTTTTCATATTGTTTGCTCCTTTTGTTTAAATCTTATTTAATGAATAGGAGTCAGTACGTAGTATTAAATGGGTTCAAATCGATCGAATTTGCTGCCACATCTGGAGTTCCCTAGGGATCTATTCTGGGGCCCTTGTTTTCTAACATATTTATTAACGACATAGTGAACGAAATTAATTTGCCCCGCCTTTTATATGCCGACGATCTAAAAATTTTCACAGTAATTGATGAAATCGATGACTGTTTTCAACTTCAGACTTCTCTTGACAAAATAAACACCTGGTGTATAGTAAATAAATTATTCATGAATCCTAGTAAATGTAACGTAATGTCCTTTTCTTTAAAAACATCACCTACTATTTTTTATTACAGGTTAGATAATGTCATACTTCAAAGACCTATAACATTTCGGGACCTCAGCGTAACTTTTGATAGTAAATTATCCTTCACTGATCATATCGATACCATTGTGTCTGAAGCCTCCAAAGCCCTTGGATTTATCGTTCGTACTAGTTGAGAGTTCACTAATACTGATACTCTAAAAATTCTTTATCAATCCTTCGTCAGATCGAAACTTGAGTACGCATCGCTAATTTGGAGTTCCAGTTATGATGTTCACAAGAATAACTTGGAGGCAGTTCAACGTAGATTTCTTAAATTACTGTGGTTCAAATCCGACGGTACCTATCCAGTGATTGGTTTTCCGCAAAGTAACTTGCTTGAAAGATATTCTATGACTACTCTTGAGGATAGGCGTACGTACTTTTCTCAAGTATTTTTGTTTAAATTACTACACAATGATTTTGACGCACCCGAAATAATTGGCAAGCTTAATTTTCACGTTCCCAGATTAACCTCTCGTAATCACCAAGTTTTCTATTTACCTACGCCGCGTACCAACGTACTAAATAATTCACCTTTATATACGATTTGCAGTACTTCTAACAAATTATGTAACGACTTCGATATTTTTAATTGCAGCCTTAGTGACATAAAACAAATTGTTCTAAATTAAATAACCAGTGAGTGTCTTTGTTTTTATTAATTTGCTTTGAATCACATATGTGTATATATGTATATATAGTTTTTATATGTAAACATTTCC
Source organism: Stenurella melanura (assembly GCA_963583905.1). Classification (NCBI taxonomy): domain Eukaryota; kingdom Metazoa; phylum Arthropoda; class Insecta; order Coleoptera; family Cerambycidae; genus Stenurella; species Stenurella melanura. Next base: position 90,199,187 of record OY757309.1, read on the forward strand.
CATGTTATTTTCTTCTCTTTCTTCGTATCATTAGTTATTCATAGTTCGTACATTTAAGTAAATTTTTTCTTAATTTTACTTTCTTTCTATGTTGTATATTATGTAATTAATGCTTTGTATGCCTTTATTCCTGTTCTGTAATTGGGTATCTTACCTGTTGAACAGTGTATGTAATAAATAAATAAATAAATAAATAAATAAATAAATAAATAACAGGTAGAAAAGGTACAATAGAACCTTATTAACATACGTTAAAGTAGGATAGATGGTTTTCATATATGTTTGACAAAATACTATTAAAAACCAACGTTCATTATTGCCAGACACTTTCCGCGGGTTGTAACATCCGCCAGATGCTTTAAAGCTAGAAAAGCCCAACTTGATCTAACATAATACGTTTTTTGTTTGGTTTCATTTTTTACATAGTTGGTAGTAGATATGAATCCACAGTTATGTGGGGTTAGGTTGGGTTTTCTTCGTCTCACGGAAACTGTCTGGCAACAATGAATGGTGGTTTTTAATAGCATTCTGTCAAACATATACGAAAACCAACTTATCACACTTTAACGTAGGTTAGTAAGGTTCTTTTGTACCTTTTGTACCTGTTATCTGTAAAAGGACCCTACTTTCAAGCTGGCAAATATACATACGTTCTTAACTACATATGACCACACTATTTATTGTTAAAATATTAGCTTTGCTAAAATGACGTAGGTCTAGCGGCTCTGGGATCTTACTTTATAACGACTTTGCATTGGCATATTAATCACCGCTGTCAAACCACTGAGTTTTCGAATTTATCGCTATTTTTTACGGTTAAACATTTTTTGATGTAATTATTCGAAATTGTGTTACATAGTCACGGAGGACTTTTTAGGTACCTATATCACTTTCTCCTACGAAACTGGTATTTTAATCGTTTTCTGGCTACATATTTTAATGACATGGAGCAAATTGGACCATGAATGCGGACTCAACGTATCAAAATGCATCGAAATATGATGAACTGTTCTTTAATACACGATCAACTTTTGTTTGTTTGTTTGTTATTTATAAGCGTCCCAAAACGTTACAGTAATTAAATAAATATTTCTTTTATAAAACTTTAGGTTTATCACAAAACTACATTCATATTTATTACTAAAAACAACGTCTTATTAAAATATTCAGTTCCAAAACTCAGAGTACTTGCACAATTATCTGGACAATATACAATATGAATATCTTATCGACTTCTGTATTTATCTTGTAGATTAAAATAAAATGGACTTTGTCTGAAGTTAGTCGTCTCCAAATGTTGTTGAAAATAATAATTACCTTGATGTGTAACTATCTGAGATTTTTGGACAGTTTGGATAAAAATATTTCTATTTTCTTACGTTTCGGTTTATTAAGCCTCCTCAGAGGACTACAAACATTTTATAAAAAACAAACAAAATCATATGTGTAACGCGCCAAGTGAAGAGAGGTCTCCATAATAAGCAAATTTTTGCCTGTAAATTATATAGTTCAACCAAACTTCACGACTATTTGTTGCAGCTGCTATTGAGCCCTTACAAGAATTGTAAACGGCATATTACAGCTAGTTAGAAATGCAAATAGCAGTTGCAGTTATCTGGTTATTTAATTACGCTGCGGCAACCTCATAGCAGTAAAAATATTTGAAATAAATGGCTTTGAGATTTCAAAAGATCAACAAGATCAAGATCAGAACTTTACGTTATATCACACATTAATTAGGTTGCGTTGCATTAATAGCTGTGTGATGAGAAGTCGGCTTATGTTAGATCAGTATTTCTTGGTGTTATTTTAACTAGCAATTGCAAATATTCACTGAAGTTGTCTCCACGTACACCAATGCACTTGAACATAACACTGAAATAATAACACTCCACGCGTGTTTCGCTAACCATGTAGGCATCACCAGGAAATGATTACAGTTGATAGAGTTTTAAATAACTGAAGTTGATGAATAGAGGTTTAGTAATTTCTCGGCGATGTCAACGTAGTTGACGAAACGCTAGCAGAGCGTGAATATGCTTTTGTGGTAACTGCTTCAGACGCAGTGTCACACCAAAGATTTCAGTCTCATTCAACTCAAACGTTCAGACTGTTTTCAAAATAGAATATGAGTACAGTAAGGTGACGTTGATGGAATCGATTTTAATTAATGGTGATGCAATGCAGAGTTTCCACAAGTTTCTAATAGATATATACAATATATCAGAACGATTTCTCGACAAAGACGTGCCTGTAACTCGGATTTGATAGTGGAAATTTACGACAAAATCGTGAACGAAATGGGCTGTCCAAAGATGGTTGGTCCAAAATTTCAAAACTATACTAGCAGCAGGTACATTACATTCGGTAATTGCAACTTTGCATTTATTAACGACTGTTCCACTAGGTTTTATTTTGATACAGTCGATTAGATGTCAGTGGCTTACAAGTAAATAATTTTAATTAGTTTTCAATGTTCTTTTCATTTTATTGAAATATATTCTTTATAGGATTTTGCAAACAGCAGAAAAAATATCTATCTATAACTAAAAGAAAAACTTTGTGTAAAAATATTAATGAAATCTTTGCATTCTTTCGATAACCTGAAATCTGGTTATGCTAGCAAATTAAAATCTTAAAATGAATTTGTCTAATTTCTTATTTGACAATTCTCATTCTAACACTAGCATCCACACAGTCCCCTACGGCCATGCAGATTAAACCAGTATCTACATAACCCCCTACGATCATGAAGATTCAGTTAAAAATGAGAACAAAGGCCTAAAATGAATTTATATATCTACCTTGTCTTAAAAATTTTTCAGTACAATGGATTACATTTTCATGAAATCTATCGTTCTGCTTCTTGGAAATGTTTTTCGCCCTTATTCAAAAGCTAAGCATTACCAAGGAGCAGAATGATAGATTTCATGAAAATGTAATAATTAGAATGAAAATTTTTTAAGACAAGGTAGATATATAAATTCATTTTAGGCCTTTGTTCTCATTTTTAACTGAATCTTCATGATCGTAGGGGGTTATGTAGATACTAGTTTAATCTGCATGGCCGTGTTAGAATAATATTATCAAATAAGAAATTAAACAAATTCAATTTAGGATTTTAATTTGCTAGCATAACCAGAATTTAGGTTATCGAAAGAATGCAAAGATTTCATTAAAATTTTTAAACAAAGTTTTTCTGTTAGTTACAGATAGATGTTTTTTCTGCTGTTTGCAAAATCCTATAAAGAATATGTTTCAATACAGTTATAAGCAAACAAATAATAATTAATTTTTAAACTTTTCATTTTCTTACGCTATTGCATTTGTATAAGTGCGTTGTCCATTTTCTAAACAATTTTCGGATCAGATCAGAAACACCCCGAATTTCAGTTTAATGTTACGTCGAAACACTCAATCGAAATAAACGTAAAATATAAAACTGGTAATTAATAAATGGAACAAACGACTTACCTTAAGGAAGTTCGTTCCATATTATATGAACACAGTCTTTTCCAAATTTGAACACTTTGTATAGTACCACTACTTTATGTTTCCATGTGCGAGGAAATATAACACGGGAACATAAAATAGTGGTACTATACAGAGTGTTCAAATTTGGAAAAGACTGTAAGTGAAATATAATATAAAACAAAATTATTGCCAATATTAATCACAAGTAATACACAGAGCCACTGTTATAAAAACTCATTTCTTGTTGCGCTCTTTGTAAAACATTCTGACATCTGACGATGATTAATAAACCGAAAAGTAAAAAAATAAAATAAATTTCATTTAAACACTAAAAAATCTCAGGATTCGACATATCGAGTTAATTTCAAATCAGCTGTGATAGAAATTAAAATCTATTGACAAATGAAAATTGTCACTTAAACTCTTATTTTAGATCTAGTCCGTTCAAAATTAACCTAGCATAATCGGAATACTGTTTCACTTGGAATGCCCGAAAGAACAAAATATTGTACATTTGTTTTTGTGAAACATATTCTCATTACACTAAGTGAGTTTTAGACAAGATTTACTTAAATCTTACTGTGATATACATGTTCATAGATACATGGGTTCTCTAAGATATCAAAAGATAATTGTACTACATTACGAAGGATGGTTATCAGCAACAATTTTGGATGATGTGGTATGTATAGTCGGGCCTGCAGTCAGCGGGTGCCAGAGAGTGCTCGGTGTTCCCGGTAACATTAGAGCACCCCCTGGAGAAATACCAACTTTACCTATGTGGACCTATTTTGCACATTTTTCTAAATTATTAAGGAATTGGCACCCCTTGCAATTTGATGTGCACCCCCTCTCCTACAATTAATTTCTGGCTATATGCCTGTGTGTACTATACACCCCATAAATAAATGTGTGTAAAGAGATTTAGTGTTTGTTCTCTCTTTTGACCACCACCACCTTCCAAAATGGTAGTCATAATAACTCGTATATTAAAAATATAAATGGTGATACCAGCATATCCAAGAAAAAGCTGTTCATCACAATTTTAATGATCACATGAAGAGACCACTTTTGTTGCACCAGAAGCTGCTTGTAGAAAGTTTTTATTTTCGATATTTTTATAACTTGATATTGTCTAAGTCTGTAAATATAAGTATGATACTAATTCTCATCTAGTAGTACGGGAGCCCATCGACAAAAGTGGGTAAGGCACCGCAGTTGCCGCCGTTTGGTGGAGATGTTGCAGGCATCTATAGGTACCATTTCCCCCCAACAGCAGGTCACGTGACCGAGCCCTCTTCGAGAGAAAGGCAAAAAACAAGGGATCGCTTAAATGTTGCCAAAGAATTCTGAAAAAATTGAGCACATTTTTTGGGCAAATATAAGCATCTTTTCTCTCTTGATGTTTTTTCCCAAAGCACTTCCTTCTATCGGAAAAAAATAGCAAAAAGAAATAATTCATAGATTTTGATTAATTAGTTTAGGGTGAAGGAAGCATTTTAAAGAAAAACTCCAAAAAATGGCTTATTGTTGTTGAAAGAATACGTGTGTCGGTTTTTAGAATTTTTTAGACAAAAATAATTTTGGCCAAGGTTCCGCCGTCCATAAAATACGTCACTCAGAATTTCACATCTTTGGACCCCTCCCTCCCTCTTCGTTACGTTGTCACACTTCCAGCTACCCCCTAACAAACATTACGTCACAAAAGCTCGCCCCCGTCCCCCATAAACGGTTTCTTGTGATTAAAAATAAGTAGTATAGCAAAGCCACTACCACGCCATTTCCGTCAGTAGAGTAGCTATGAGAACTTAAAGATGGCGGGTGTCCATCAGGAGAGACCAAGAGTGAGGGTGGGATCTGAAGAGGTAGGCAAAGAAGTATCCAGAGGCTGCTGAAGAAGTGATCGTCAGCAATGACCAGAAGATGATAGGGTTGGTAATAAAAGTTACTAGGGAAAAAGTTACTAGATCTGGAGGTTGGTACACCTGTGTGTATAATGATCGATGACGTACCACAGAGAGGATTGCTGGTGGGCGGAGATATAGTCTGAAACAAGAGCAAAATGGCTGTGACGGAAAAAAGATGGGTGTGATGAGAGTACTTTGTTATAGTAAAGAGCATGTACGTAGACCTGTTAGGACTTGTCTAATAAACGTCAGTGACTATCTGATTTATGGATGATAATCGCAAGAACGTGACAGAAATGTAAACAAACTGATAGCATGGGTAGAGGCGGCATGTCTTTGATGATTCATATTTTTAAAATAAACAGATCCTATCTCTGACGTCAGCCTCTGTCCATTATAGCAAATAATCGTGAACATATAATAAAATACCCGCCTAATGATGGATACTATATTAGCGTAATCAAATATTTCAACATCATAAACCGACTTCATCGCAATACACTAAGGTGACCTCTACATTACGTTTAAAAACAAAATATCAAGCACAGTAAACAGAAAGCATAAAGTTCTATAATCTTACTTATCACATGGATCAGCACCTCAAGGTTACACTTCTAAGAAAAGAACATCCTCAGCTATCATAAACCTATAGTTTAAGTGAATAATAGAATAATCAAATTTATGGATACAAATTCTGGTCCACCCTGTATACAAGCAATTATAATTTTCTCATTCTCTATTCAAATATTGTTTAAGCACGTCAGACCTAAGACTGATCATTATTAGATGAAATCGTAATCAATAATAGGTGTTTGAAAATATGATGGATTTTTCAGATTAGCACAAAAAAATATATTAAATTAATCTAAGTATATATGTTAAATCATTCCAAACATAAAATATTGTCCCATTCAGAACCTATACACATTCATCAAATGTTTACATTAAATGATATGCGAGCCCGCATTTGACCTTAAACCAAATCATATCTCACCAAATATTTATGAGTACACTAAGGTAACACATATTAGCGTGGTAAGCGAAATAGGAAATTCCTTCAATGTATACGGAGCGGTACTCAAAGAGACATTGGAAATTAAAACTTTTGAAGATTGTACATGGTAAATTGGTATATGGAGAGTTTAGAGTGATAGACCTCAACAGTATTATTAAAATTTTTAAGGTGCGGTAAGATAGACTAAACAAAAGTATTAATGTTTATATTAACAGTGGGCAAGCTTTGACAAGTCCTCAACGGTATCATTGATATTTTTTAAGGCACGACAATTTCAATGAAAAACTTTATGACACACACACAGCTATTAATAATAAGCACATGGGCGTACCTACTAATTTTTCTAGGGGGTAGGATTTGTCTTCAGATTTACGATCATCTTACATACTGAGCCATGTAAATAAAACAACAAGATATGGGTATAGTACATTTATTCAATAATTAAATATAAACATTTTTTTATCTAAATCATTTAGAACCTTAACTCTATTATAAAATAAACATTCACGAATGCAGTATGTATGAATATCACATGGATATAAATCACTTAAATGTAATAGTACATGATAAGGAGGTAATTCATAATTAGATTCACTTAAAATATTATTAGTAACATTTAAAAAATTATTATAAAAATTATCAAAATTTAAACTATGTAGTAAATCCATATGAGCCGATACAAGTTTATTAACATTAATGAGTTCTCGTACTGCAAATCCAGAGAAACGAAATGTGCAGGAACCATCAGCCACCATTAACGATTTATTATCAGTAAATTGTTTTTTTATTAGTGTATAGTTAGAAAAGTGAATTTCTTCGTCTTTTTCTAATCTCACAGCAGCATCTTCAAAGTAATTCATGATAATTTGCTGAAGGTAAGTAATGAAATCATCCCAGTCCACTCTAATGAAAGAAATATTCTCGGGTTTCATGTATACGTCAGAGGCAATCATTTGAATTTTTACGGCAGGAACATAACCTCTCGCTGCACTAAGTCCAGTAATTATTTTATAGTTGGAATTTTTTACATAGAAAACGTTTTCACAAATAAATCTTTCCTCGCTCTGGATAGCTTCTTGATATAAGTCACTAATTCGATCAATTTCTTGCCAGTAATTCCAATCATCTGAAGAAAACGTAGGGCTAGGTGCAATCGATGACATGGTAACACTTGAATATATTCAAAAATACTAAGCTCTAAAACTTTACAGCTCCCTATTTTATGGAATATTATTGGAATTATTCATCTTACACAACCGGATCGACGTTGTAGACGAATCGGTCTAGATTAATCACCGGTGCATTAGCATCCTCTTTTATAGCATTTTGTCGTGTAATTAATTTTTCCAGATTATTTTCAATAGCAGTTAGAGATGTTTTCTGTTGTGTCAAATCTGTGGTGAATTGCATCATATTATTTCGTAAGGCATTAAGCTCCATCATAAAAGCAGCTATAGCATCATCCACATATTTTTTATTAGCGGCGTCATCATTTTCAGAGGGAGATTGAACATTACACAATTTCAGTTTTTCAATGTCGATATTTCCATCCTCGGTAAAGACGAAACCACGACGTGATGACAGTAAATGGGAGCTACTAACGTCATCGCGAGCTGACGTGGACCTTCCAAACTTATCGAGACTCATGATGATAATAATGTAGAGTAACCCTATATCCATGTATTTAATAGATGACTCCAGCTTCACGTAATTCATTTATTATAGCAAGAATTTCATTATCATGGGAATCGGTATTTCCAGCACTCTTGGATGCATTCAAAAGCCTTAATCTATCAACTAGCTCGTTAACGTCATCCCAGTAAATATATTCAATAGGTTTTTCATTATAAACCATGCTGATGCCCTCTCCACTACGTGACTTTCCAACCAACCCACCCTTAAGTAATGGTTTTATGACTTTCGTATACTTAAAAGATCGTGTTCCATTGGATTGTCTTAAGGGGTCATAATTTCTTCTGTGAACATTACTCGCTGCTAGAATATTCTTATAATCATATAAATCTTGTTCATCATATCCTTTGGGTTTCTTCATAAATAGCAGCTCGTATAAGCCTCGTCTTCCTGCATACTTTTCATTGCCAATATTTATTTCAGCGTTCGGGCTAATGTTTAATTCCAGGGAACCAATATAAAATTTATTCATTTCTGAATCGGGTCTAACGCCATATGTTTCATCGAAATCCCTATTTTTGTTATACAGTCCCATTATATATTGCTTAGCCAAAGGAGAATACTGCTCAAAATATTCATTTGGATCTATCTGATTAGTTGCTTCATCGAGGGTATAGTCTTCTTCTTCTTCTTCTTCTTCTTCATATTCTTTATCTTCATCATCATATTCTTTATCTTCATATTCTTTATCTTCTCCATATTCTTTATCTTCTTCACATTCTTTATCTTCTTCTACAGCTTCTTCTTTATGTTGTACTGGTATTTTTATCAGTGGTCTAACATTTACATTGTTTGTAGGCTTCACAGACATATTAATGGATTTTAGTTCTTTTAGCGGTTCGATAACTGGTTTAAATAATCGATTAAGGGTTTCATCCTCCTGAGCTTTTCCTAATTTTAATGCTAAATATTTCTTTCTAATAGCCCTCGATACTTTTCTAATTTTCTCTTTAAGTTCTCTGTCTTTCTCCAATACATATGGTTTTACTCTGGGTGGCTTATATATCTCGAAAGTTATTTTAGTAGACACCATTTTCAAACACGGTCTGAACAGCTTTTTAAAACAGAGTATGTATACAGGTCTGTACGATTTTAAACAGGAACTGTATACAGGTCTGTACGATTTTAAACAGGTTTTTACAGCTTTTAAACAGGTTTGTACAGGTTTTAAACAGAATCTGTAAACAACTCTGTACGATTTTAAACAGAGTCTGTACGATTTTCACACAGGTCTGTACGATTCCAAACGAGGTCTGTACAGCTTTAAAGCACGTCTGTTGTAACTGAGAGCTTGTCTGATAATGACTGATGCGTTCAAATTACACACTTATATACTGATCAAAACCCTTCCGATAACGTCCATTATGTAAATCAAAATCTTTTACGATAACCATTACACCATACTGATCGTTCCAACATCGTCGACACAAATTCTCAAATCGTTCGAATGTCATATCTGGAGTCACGTGATCATCATACACATGGCGTAAATTCATTTTATCCTGTTTAAATAGAATTATGCAGTTACAGTTATCTCGAATATTGTGTTTAGGCGCCCGCGCATAAGTCTGACAGAGATAGAAGCTATCCACAAGCTTATGTCTGCCCATACTGAAATAAGCTCTTATTTTATCCTGCTTATCACAAGCCACATCATCGAAAATGAACACTGAATTAGTTTTAGCCTCGGATGGATCGATTATACTATCACTACTTGTATACGGAAAATAACTAACACTTTTCACACTCTTCAGCACTTCCTCCAACAATTTGTACTTAGGTTGATGCAATGTCTTGGAGTACACGTATACATTCTCAAACCATAGACCATTAGGATCAAATAATAGACTCAGCAGCAAATTGGTTTTACCAGATCCACTGGGACCACATATTATTGTTCTTAGTGTACTAGGAAATAACTCGCCATGTTTTTCTTTTCCGGCAGAGTGATCTGTTAAGAGATCCAAGTTCTCTACAGGAAGTGTGACCTTTTGTCTTCGAACGATCATGATGTAATGCCTTGTCGATCAATGCAATACTTTATATAAACATCATTACATCATGAACAACAACAGTAGTAATCATGATGCCGCCGAGGAAGCACGTAAAGAAAGGTAGAGGAGTCGTTAATAGTCTAATTAACAAACTACCTTTTGAGTTACATTTACCAGGCTATCAATACTGTGGTCCTGGTACGAAGTTACACAAGAGATTCGCTCGTGGAGATCCTGGTATTAACGCTCTCGATAAAGCTTGTCGGGAGCACGATATTGCCTATAGTGAAAACCCAAATTTAGAAGCCAGACACAAGGCTGATTACGAACTTGAACAGCGAGCTTGGGAGCGTGTCAAATCTCAAGACGCCAAATTGGGTGAGAAAGCTGCAGCTTGGGCTATTACTAACACAATGAAGGCTAAACGAAAGATGGGTATGGGTGTTGGCTGTAGGAAGAAAGTTGGATTTAGAAAAGCCGTCTTATCAAATGTTGCTAAAGTACTGAAAAAACATGCCAGTTATGATTTGAAAAAAGATAGCGCGATGATGGTAAAAGCAGCTCGAATTGCCGTTAGGAATGCAGGTGGTCGGGAGAAAATCATTACCCCCCGTATTCTACCTATACCGAAGACTGGAGGTATATTACCTCTGATACCAATTTTTGCTGGTTTGAGTGCATTAGGAGCTTTAGCTGGAGGGGCATCAGGAGTAGCCAAGGCCGTAATCGACGCTAGAAATTCTAAGAAAAAACTGGAAGAAGATGAAAGACATAATAAGACAATGGAGGCTATAGCATTGGGGAAAAAAGGATCTGGACTCTATATGAAGCCTTATAAGAAGGGGTATGGTCTATACCTGAAAAAACAGCAAAAAAACTACTATTGAAGCTACCCAATAGAGCACTCTCCGATAGGGACCTGTTGAAATACGTTAAAAAATTAAAAATTCCACATTTCAGAGGTGTCTTTATGCGTGATTCTTTACCACCATCTCCACCGAGAAAATGTGAAAGTGCTATCATTAATTTAGATACGATGACAGGTCCTGGGACTCACTGGGTAGCATATAAGAAAACTAATGGTTCCGTCTTATATTTCGATAGCTTCGGATCCCTGAAGCCACCAATAGAATTAGTTCGATACCTTGGTGCGAAATGTAAAATTAAATATAATCCCGATGCTTTTCAGACGTACAATACAGCAAATTGCGGCCATTTATGTTTAGAATTTCTCTATAAAAATAATAAGCATGTATGATGTACATTCATTATGTCTCAGATATTCACGTTAAGAGGACGAGGTTCTACGCTCTCCGTAGACTTTTATAATCCCATAAATCTCGATCCTCAGTACGATTATTCGTTGGCATTGATTGGTCTTCACACCTACAACAGTATACCTAACATCGAGGACGGTGTAAATAATAAGTTTTATTACTGGGAACTTGGCGATAAATCGAAGGAGAAAATCATAAAAATACCTACCGGATCCTACGAAATCAGCGACATTGAAACTTATCTGCAGAAGAAACTGATACCTAGTGGGGCATCATCGCAGAGCGAACCCAGCGATTATTTTTCGTTAAAACCCAACAACAATACTCTCAAGTGTGAAATAAAAAGTAAACACGAAATTAATTTTACACCTAAAGATAGTTTAGCTACTTTACTAGGCTATAGTGCTCAAGTGTTGAAACCGGGTGAACTATATCAATCTGATTTACCGGTTAAAATAGTTAAAGTTATAACCATACACGTGGACTGTAATATCACTACAGGAGCGTTTTATAATAATAAACCATCACATACGATTTTTGAATTTGGCCTGAAAGTCGACCCAGGATACGCTATAGACATTGAACCTAATAATTTAATTTTTCTACCTGTGAATAATAAACAGGAAATACATAATATCACCTTGAAGATACTCGATCAGAACTCTGAGCTGGTGAATTTTCGAGGAGAAGAAATTATTGTCAGGCTAGAACTAAGAAAATTACTATGAGGTTGATATTTAACCCTAGAAACTATATAAACAACAGTTCTTCTAATCAACATCATTCAGTATCTAATCCACATACAGGACAGTCAACTTCCAATTTAACTCCAGCTAATATTTTATATTTAAAATCTTTGGGTTATCATGTTGGAAGAACTACAAATATTTCAAGATCCAAGTTACGATGAGTCCATCGTCAGAGAGGAGACCCGATCGTATTATCCGTTTGTAAAATCATTTGGAAATAACGATGAGATAGAAATTGCCATTTATCAACAGGATGCATTACTACTGATGAGTGAAGCTGCAATATCAATTGAAGGAACTTTAAGGAAAAACGCCGCTGGTACTGGTACTATTGAATTTACTAATAACGCCGGAGCATACTTATTCGATTCTATAAGTTATGAATTAAATGGAAAGGAGATCGATAAAGTACGAGATCCTGGAACGACGAGCCTGATAAAAAGTTACTTGTGCTATGATAAGGATGACCATTCTCTGAGTATCGCAGGCTGGAATTATCCTGACGGTCAGCTGGTAACATATGATCCCATAAAAACAACATTCTTTTTAAGGATACCTCTGTGGCATTTCCTTGGATTCTTTCACGATTATAAGAGAGTGGTGTTTGGTAAACAAGTTTTGAGATTAATCAGAGCCCGCAGCGATAATAATTGTTTTAAAGTTTCCAACGATGATACTACTGGTGAATTAACCATAACCAATATAGAGTTAAAGGTTAAACATGTATTTCTAAATGATGTTCTAAAACTGAATTTGATGTCTGAAATAAATAGTGAAAAACCGATCCTGATGCCGTTTAGACAGTGGGAACTTCATGAGCTGCCTACTCTAACCAATGGCACAACAAAAGAGGTTTGGTCCGTTAAAACATGCACTAATGTGGAAAGTCCCCGATACATTATCGTAGCATTTCAAACGAATAAAAAAGATCAGAAGATGTATGACGTCACCGAATTTGATAACATCGACATATCTAATGTGAAATTGTCATTAAATTCTGAATACTATCCCTATGAAAACATGAAACTGGATTTCAACTCTAGAAAATATTCCGAGGCGTATTATATGTATACGCAGTTCTCAAAATTATTCGCTTCTAATAATAAGCCCATACTTGACTTTGCGGCTTTCAGTAGCAGAGCATTATTCGTTATAGATTGTTCCAAGAGAAATGATTCCGTAAAGTCGTCTACTGTAGATATCAAAATTGAGATTGAAAGCAGAAAATCATTCCCGCAGAATACTAAGGCCTACTGCATAATTATTCACGATCGAGTTGTGGAATATTCACCTCTAAGTGGATACATAAGAAATGTTATGTAATAAAAGGGAGTGAGTTACACTCTATTACCTCAGTAATTGAAGAGTGAAGCATGAAATTGGTTGTTGTTGATATTCAGGGATTTAATCTTCCCGAATTTTGTCCTAAGGAAATATCAATCGTCAGCCACGAGCAGAATGTACACTATTTATTAAAACCTCCAATACCCTACAGTACGTTAAGTTATGCTATAAGAAGACATGTGAAATATTTGGAAAGGTTTCATCATGGCCTGAAATATAGTAGTGGTTTTGTAAATTATGATGAATTGAATGATATATTACTCAATCACTTACTTAATGGTACCGCTGATATGGTGTACGTAAAAGGACATCAGAAGCAACAATTTCTCGAAAGAAAATTACATGAATTGGATAAGAATTCGGCACCTCCCGTAATCAACGTAGAACATCTTAATGGCGATGAAGCTCCACCCAACTTCATAAAGGAAATATCTTCTTGTTTAAATCATTTTACTAATGTTAAGTGTATGTGTAGTTTAAGAAATAGTATAAGGCTTTATGATTGGTTGTATTTAAATTTATCTAAATAAAAACATATATATCTCTTACTGGGTGTTTTTTTTTTCATCTCCTTCACACTATTCCCCTATATCCTGAACTCTGATGATTATTATTCAGTTATTTACTAGATGACACAGCAGTAACATGTCTCTTTCTTTGAACGATTTTAATTTATTACTAGAAGAACATTGCCAAAAGCTAGAGCAGTTGAAAAGTATTATAAACTTTTACGAAGAAAAACAGCATGTGCTTTCAAGTTTTCAATCATTAAATATCAGCAACAAAAGTGTGTTCAGTGATAGAAGGCGTTGTGGAAACATTTTACGATCAACAGCAGCACGAAGAATTATCCCCCAAAATGTCACAACGCTCTGAAAATCTGGTATTTTTACCCTGTGGACATATAGTCAGTTCTATAAACAGCTGCTATAAATTGTGCGAGTGGCGTAAAAAGGAAGAGCAGAAATGTAAAATTTGTTGAATAAATGATAAAGAAGTAAAACAGTATACGCGAACAATTATATGAATAGGCTGCATTGTTTTCCTATGAAGATGTTATCACCCAAATTCTGACTGATGAGGTAAATTAATATCCGCTGTATATTGCAATTATGTAATACCTTATTTTTGTATTATGAAAAATAAAAAAAATATATATTCCAACTCCTTGTTTTATTATCCTAAAATATTTTCAAATGCTTTCTGCTAAAGAGTGTTACTGTATTATTTAAAAAATTACACAATAAAATGACAATTAGATTAAAAGATGATGATTCAACCTTTTTAATCATTCAATATCAGCACAGATGCATATGAATCATCTTATTTTTTAGGATCTGTTTATTTTAAAAATATGAATCATCAAAGACATGCCGCCTCTACCCATGCTATCAGTTTGTTTACATTTCTGTCACGTTCTTGCGATTATCATCCATAAATCAGATAGTCACTGACGTTTATTAGACAAGTCCTAACAGATCTACGTACATGCTCTCTTTCCTATAACAAAGTACTTCCATCACACTCATCTTTTTTCCGTCGCAGCCATTTTGCTCTTGTTTCAGACTATATCTCCGCCCACCATCAATCCTCTCTGTGGTACGTCATCGATCATTATACACACAGGTGTACCAACCTCCAGATCTAGTAACTTTTTCCCTAGTAACTTTTATTACCAACCCTATCATCTTCTGGTCATTGCTGACGATCACTTCTTCAGCAGCCTCTGGATACTTCTTTGCCTACCTCTTCAGATCCCACCCTCACTCTTGGTCTCTCCTGATGGACACCCGCCATCTTTAAGTTCTCATAGCTACTCTACTGACGGAAATGGCGTGGTAGTGGCTTTGCTATACTACTGAGGGGCACGAGTATTATTAGGCGAAATGAGAGAGATATACTTTTAAATGATTAGTGTGATGTAAAAAACAATGAATTTCGAATGTTTAAATATGAAATTGCTGCCCCCCCGTTTTTCAGAACTGTGAAGTAAATATTGAATCTTAGGGAATAGCATCCCCCCCCCACGCTGGTCAAAATTTTTATTAAACCCGCTTTTCGAAATTTATGTTGAAAATTGCTGGAAGTTGTATGTTACTACCCCCCGGGCCCCGATTTTCTTTCGATGGCCCTGCCTCTAACTAAACATATGGATCGTCAAAAATTAATGTTTCGGATTATGTATACTTATTTATTTACTTATGTGGTCATAAGAATTATTTTATTATTATATTATTTATCTGTATGCTATTTTAGTAGTATAGCTATAGGCATTCGGGGCCAAAATCCCATGTTATTTCTTATGGAGGTTCATTCTGGTCATTTTTGTCTGATTTTACCCCCCACCACTTTTTAAGCTCCGCCTTCGGGGAAGGTCCTACCGGTCGGGTTAAACAGGTTTTTACAGCTTTTAAACAGGTTTGCACAGGTTTTAAACAGAATCTGTATACAGGTCTATACAGACCCTGTTTAAAATCTGTACAAACCTGTTTAAAATCGTACAGACCTGTATACAGATTCTGTTTAAAACCTGTGCAAACCTGTTTAAAAGCTGTAAAAACCTGTTTAACCCGACCGGTAGGACCTTCCCCGAAGGCGGAGCTTAAAAAGTGGTGGGGGGTAAAATCAGACAAAAATGACCAGAATGAACCTCCATAAGAAATAACATGGGATTTTGGCCCCGAATGCCTATAGCTATACTACTCCCCTCAAACACCTCCGGGCCCGGGGAGAAACACCCCCCCCCTCTTAATGAGCCTGTTTACAGGCTTTTAGTACTTGGGAATGACTTTCTATCGTAATGAAAAAATTGTAAAAACTACCAAGTTAAGAAGAAAATGAAAGAAAAATTTATTAACTGCGAACGTCACATTTCCTTAGACAGCCCCCCCCTCCCCCTTGTTACATCTCGTCACACTAAGCAATGCCCCTCCCTCCCCCTTATTTGAGAACGTATTTCATGAACGGCCCCCAAGAATTTCCCTATTTTTTTTTAAATTTCTTCAGAAAAATTCCAAAAAATTCAAACAAATTCTTTAAGTATAAATAAACAAGTTTTGCCTTTTAAACCTTTTCTATAAAGTGTTTCCTTCTCCCGTAAAAAAATTACAAAAAAACTAATTTTCTCCTTTTTGTTGTTTTTCCCGGGAGAAGGAAACACTTTGGAAAAAAAAACAGCAAGAGACGAAAGATGCCTATTCTTGCCCAAAAAATGTTCCTGAATATTTTGGCAACATTTAAGCGGCACTTTGTTTTTTGCTTCTCTCTCTCGAAGAAGGCGTGGTCACGTGACCTGCCGGAGAAATGGTACCTACAGATGCCTACAACATCTCCATCAAGCGGTGGCAACCGGTGACCGATCCACTTTTGTCGATGGGCTCCCGTACTATAGGTAGAGTTGCAGACAGCCGCCATTTTGAAATAAGTTGATATGAAAATCTTTTATATATCAAACTTTACGCGTTTTTACCTTTATCCGTAAATATTTCTTCGGGATACATCAAGATTGGCACGCAATTCGCCAACTAATTGAAACTATTAAAATTATACCAGACCACTTCTAACTTTAGTTAACTCTAGCTGATACTAACTTGATTAGGGAAAAACGCGTCAACTGCAAATATTTAGTACTATTTCATAGTGCAGGGAATTTAGCCAAAAAAGGGGGAAATCTTGACAAAATTAGTAAAAATTTGAATTTTTACACAGACGTTCTTTGAGGTGTCTCAAAGCCAAATCCACAAAAATCACAAGTATCCCAACATGGCTACTCAAGATATTGAAGGTCAAAATTTTTGGCAAATATCTGGGAGGTCAGTGTGAAAGTTGTAGAGAATGAAATTATCTACAAGTTGTTTTTTTATTTCGAGATATTCAAAGTCAAAGTTTGAAAAATATGGTTTCTCTTTAATATCTCGCGCCAAATAAATCAGACAGCTATACTGCCGTGCTAAAGTCAAACGCCATATCTACTGATGACAACAAATCGAGAAATTCTGCATCTAAGTTTTTTTGACAATTCTCGGTAAAATACAATATAATTTATTTTAAAAAGGTGATTTCTGATGTATTAAGACGTTAAAAATCCACACAAACATAATTAACAAAAAATGCTATAATTAATGTTTTCTTATCTTTTGACTGTTTTATTTAAAAGTAATTTGAAAACACTGCCCTAAATTTCATTGAAGAAACAAAAATGTATGCAAATATTAAATAAACTTAGCTACCTACAAGTTAATTGGTATTTTACATTTTTTCCCAAAACCTTGCCTTTTTCGAGATATTCAAGGTCGAAGTTTAAAGTAAACGGTTTTTTACAAATATCTCGCTCTCTATACCTACATCGGACGTATATTTGCAAAAAACGTTATTTTAAGCTTCGACTTTCAATATCTCGAAAAAGTAAGGTTTTGGGAAAAATTCAAATTACCAATCTTGTAGATAATTGAATTCTGTAGAACTTTCATGTTCATTTTATTGTTTTCTGAATTCTTTGGCGCGATATATTCGCAATCATGTTAGGGGAGTAAAATAACAAAGACAACTTGTAGATAATTAAATTCTATACAGCTTTTACATTGCAAAGAACTTTTATCTTCAACATCTTGGATAGCCATGTTGGGATTTTTGTAAATTTGGGTTTGGGACACCTCAAAGAATGTCTGATTGATGAATTGATTGATTTGCCAGCGTAAGGTGGGCATTGAAGCCGATTTCGGGCATGGAGATTTGTTCCATCAAGCAGCCCAATCGCCCGCTGAATGTCTAAATGCAGTCGCTTAGTCATCTATTACATATTCATGCCATGACTGAGCGGCTCCACCCGACCGACCAACGGACGACCAGCCGTGTACCGGAACGAACCTGAGATGCTTTTATATACCGCCGGACCGGCTGTATATGCTGGTGGGCATTTGACATGCTTGTTGTAAGCAGCGAGTGCCACATGACGCATGGGGTAGGAATATAGGATGGAGCGTGTAGGTGTTTGTGAGATGCTTCTTCTTGGTTTCTATCTGTTATCAACGGATGGGAAGTATAGGCGTATGTGAGATGAAAAATTCAGATATTTACTAATTTGTCGAGGTCAAATGCTAATTTCCTTGCACTATTCAGTGGCAAAGTATTATGAGATGAGTCTGACCCAGTGACCTAATGGTTTAAACATACCAATAATATTGTCGTTATTTTAATTTGAAGATCTACACTATGACTTCAATACCAAAGAGAACTCAGTATTTTAAATTTAGTATTGATATTTTTATAATTATATTTACATAAACAATTACTTTTTACTAACTAAATTCTTCTCATGTCAGATATGTTTATAAACATACGAAGAGATCGATAACGTATGCAAAATGGTGTACGTATTTGTTGATTATGACCAGGACCTACAGATAGGTAGAAGACATAAATTTTTGTTTGTCTATGGTGATAACTACTCACTGAAATTGTTTTAAAAACATAGTTAATGCAATGCGTTTGTTAATAGAATTGTGCATGGATATTTTTAGATGATTGTAAATTTCTATTTAATTTGACCCTAAATAGTCGGAAATGGGCAAATCACCTTTGGTAATATAAACGACATCTTTAAACCTGGCATGCTGAGGCAAAAATTATTAATAAAATAAATCTCGAAAAACAACAAAAGCGGAAAAAATGTTTTCATGGACAATCGCAATCATTGGTTCTAGTTTTTAGACCAGCAGATAGAAATGGACAATTTCTGGCATGTAGCACACTTTTCGAACAAATTATGTTCAGGATGAAGCAATGCCTGGATATTAGACTGTTGTTAAATTAACGTCATCTTTAGGTGATTTTTGGTGGACGACGGTGCTAACAGCAAAGAGATAGTCAGCTACAAAATAAGTGTAACATAATGTACCGCGTATCGACGTTTTCGAAATTTCAATAGTGGAAATGAAATAATACTTACAGTAGAGACTCAGAATACGAAAAAGTCGTCTAGAAACATGTTCCGTGGAACATAGAAAGGTAAAAATATACTGAGTACTTTATTATATAGTACTTAACATGTACATACACCCCCTAAATTCGTCTGGCGATACCGATGTCCAAGTACCCGACAGGGGTGTAAAACTGAAAAAAACGAAAAATTAGATATTTGTCTCACCTTTCTGTAAATTTTTTTATTTTTGATAAATTATATATGGTAACTAAGTTAGGGTTATTTATAGGTAAGAGAGATGTATTGTTTAAAGCGTATACTGTTTCCTAAAACCTAGCATAGTTCTCTTATCGCGCAAATATTTATTTTGCTATTTTCGTAAATTCATTCCACTTGTGATTGTAGGCAGATGAACGAAAATTTGAAAAAATTGACAAGAATAAAAGTTGTAGTCTATACTATCTGGATTAAACCAGTTTTTCGGTTTTAGTTTTGGATTATAAATACGTGAGTTATGAAGAAAATAGTTAGTTGTTGTTAAAAATGTAATTCAACCCCCACTTGCAACTATCTCTACTCTGTCGTTTTCCTTCGCACTTTAACACGTCTTCCCGCTCGTCACCTCGGCCCGCGAAGCTCTTCTATATGCTCACATATGAATGCATACGCCTATGTAGAATATTGTTTCATTACATGTTTTAGTGGTGTTTAATTAGATACTGTTATATATTTATAACATTATTGTGAAATATGGAGTCTTCATCAAGTACCGAAAATGAATTAAATGCGGAATTTAAATTGGCGATTAAAAGTCGAAAATCGCTTAATTCAAGAAATTTATTATCTTCTAATCATGAACAGGCAGATACCAGAATATTGCTGCACATATTATCAGCCAAATCTGAAGGTTTTACAGAATGCATTATAAGCTGTAAGGATACTGATGTACTGGTTCTCTTACTTCATTTTATAGAAAGTCTTGACGTAAATGTTTACATGCAGACAGCACAAATGAAAATAATAGATATAAATCCTATCAACATTGGTAAAATTTTAAAACAAAATATATTATTATTTCACGCACTAACTGGTTGTGATATCACTAGCCAATTTAATGGAATTGGGAAAAAAGTGCGTGGAAAATCTTTGAAACAAATTGCAGTCTGCTATCGCGTTCATGTGAAAAGTCTGTTTCTTTAGAAATAACACAATTTAAGGAGTTGGAAACGTTTTTCATGATACTGTACTCTCCCACTAATTGCGATAATATTAATGATTTGAGGGCGAAGAAGGCATCTCAAATCGGTATAGACAAATTGCCCCCTATAAGTGACGCCTTGAATCAACACTGTTTGAGAGCATTTTATCAATTTATTATATGGAGCAGTGCTTTAAACCCAGTTATTAATATGCCGAATCCTTTGGAGTACGGGTGAAGAATAAATGAAGATATTTCTTATTCACCTATATGGACATATAAATCGCCAATGCCAACTCTACAGAAATGTCATTTTGTAATTGTAAAACTGGTAAAAGTATCGCAAATCGTTTAAACTACGTTTTTTAATAAATGTCATTTTAGGATGCGCAACCATGAAGTGCCAGTGCAAAAAATACAAATTGTCGTGTTTTGGAAACTGTGGTTGTTCGGGTGGGAACTCTTGCCAACATGATTACACAGAATTATTATTATTGTCATTATTAAGACAAGTAAAGGGTGCGGGTAAATAATCATTAATTATAGAAGTAGTTTTCCCTCCCAAAATTCATCATTCTAAAGGTATTTTAAAAACTGTGTAATTTAGGTCATTGTATCTGCATTCATGTATTTTTAACTTATTTTTGTTAGGACAATTACGTCCTAAATTATTGTTATGTTATATCACATTATCCAGGCTAATATCTAATGAATAAATTTAAATGGCAATACTTTTACGACTATGCGAGCAGCGAGTGTGAGAGAGAGGGAAATGGACAGATCTTGCAATAGTTCCAACAGGGGTGCTGCGGGAATTCTGTAAGCAGGTTAGTATTTCTTTTATAACTTTCTTATTTATAAGCGGAATATAAAAATCAAAAAATGATTATAATCTAGATAGTACAGACTACAACTTTTATTCTTATCAATTTTCTAGGATTTTCGTTCGTCTATCTACAATCAGGAGTGTAATGAATTTGGGAAAATAGTAAAATGAATATATGCATAATAAGGAAGTTACATAGGTTTGTAACAACCATTAATCGCTTCAACTAATGCAATTTCTTCACATATAATTTGATATAACTTTATTATTATACATAATAAAAGAAAAATTTGAAAACTGTTAGAGAGACTAGGGAAAAATCTAATTTTCTATTTTTTTCGATTTCTCACCCCTGGGGGTTGTTTGGACACCGATATCTCCAGACGAATTTAGGGAGTGTCTATACAAGACAAATACTATGCAACAACGTAATCAATACATTTGTACCTTTCAATGTTCCACGGAAGTCGAGATAGATCTCGTTTTGAACTCTACTATTACGTCTGTTCCTTCTGGCGCGGAAGTTAATGTAAATTAATGTTCGTAAAAAATATACCTATTTCGCTCTATGGAGTAAGAGAGGCCTAAACATTTTAAATATATCATGCACAATTCATAACAACTGTGTGTATATACCATACATAATTTCGATGATCATTAAACGTTTTTTCTTTCAAAGACTAAAATACTAAAAAATTGAAAGATATTTTTGTCTGTTATCTGTCCGTAGCTGCATTAATTTTCTCTGACATGAGAACTATAATATATTGTATGTATAATAATATAATGTATAAAAAGTAATGACTCTAAATCATTCTGAATGTTTGATGAGTTTGGAATTTATTGTGGGCTTGTTTGACTAGTGAAATTTAAGGGTGGTCCAGACAATTTGGCTTGGATGTGACACGGCTCCAATTTCGCAGTTTACGGTTCGCGAGCGGCCGTTTATCACGAAGAGAGCTTCGCTAGCAGGCGTCACCATGTACTGCCCAAAGAGACCTGGAATTAAAAATGTCTTCATTTATCAGTTACAATTACAAAGAAAAAAATAAGAAAATGTTATGTTACAATTGCAACTATACTGTAAAAAATATCTAATATTAATTCTGTGGCTTGGTTCTAAAAGGGCCAATGTATATAATTCCAAAGCGTAAGTCAACATTGTCCCTTTTAGCACTTTAATGTAATTTTGTTAGATACATGGAAAATAAACCTCTACAGAGCACCCATTTTACGAAAGAAAAGGCAAAGTATTAGTACAAACAATGTATATAAAGACTTAAAGCATTCTTGGCTCACAAGCACCAACTTTTCTATATGAATAAATACAAGAGACAAAAACTTTTTATCTATTAAGAAATCTATCAACACCAACACATATTTTTATATTTAAAGTGTTCTTATATTTTCCTCATAGTTTTAGGAAAGCCGTTAAACAAAATAATTGCAAATTTAATTTCTCCGCGATTACATTAAAAGTTAATTGCTATGAGCGTCATATCGTAAAATAAGTAGTTCTCTTGAGATTACATATAGATGTCAATTTGGCCCGAATTAGAGAAAAACCATTGGCCTTTGAGCAAATTAATCTAAGTCGCCTGACAGTTAAAGTGCTAAGCAGCGTAGCAGCTAGGGTCATGAGGGTCGGTTTAAAAAACAGTAGTAATTATTTAATCTTGATGCTTGTAGGTCATACAAGACAGAAATCAATTACGAATAAAGTATTAAAAATTGAAATCTGTCGCGTAGTTCTTCCAGTCCAATCCAAAGAAACTTTATTAATACTATCACAAGTACAATGTTTTC
Source organism: Stenurella melanura (assembly GCA_963583905.1). Taxonomy (NCBI): domain Eukaryota; kingdom Metazoa; phylum Arthropoda; class Insecta; order Coleoptera; family Cerambycidae; genus Stenurella; species Stenurella melanura. The sequence continues at coordinate 90,222,389 of OY757309.1, forward strand.
CAGATACCCGTATCCGAAGCTTGCCAGACATCCCCGGCGCATAGCACCGTGATAGTTGAAGGGCAGGACGGGGCGGAATCTGATCAACTTAATCTAATTTTGCAACCTAAACTCCTTCTGCCAGAAGACAAATTAAAAGAGGTGTTATAATTTTTTTCCCAAGAAATGAATATTAACACTTAATGTAAAACGAAAGTATTATTAAATTTTGGTATGCTGGCACGGAGAAAGAAACTCGCTGCAAGAAATTGTGATGGTAGTTTTTCCGGAATCGTGTACACCTCTTTTAGTTTCGAAATAATCGCGTTTAAAGTTTCAAGTATAGAAAAAGTAGTAATAATGTAATTTTTTGCGCCCCTGGCAAGATTTGAAAATTGCGTCTCCAAGACTTATTTTCTAGGAAGAGAAACAACACAGCCAGCGGCCCGCAGGCTGTGGGTCTTCAAAGTGCCCCCCCCCTAAGAGTTCCGCCCCTGGCAGCCGCCCGCCTGGCCAGCCCCTAGCTACTACGCTGGTGTAAAACGAAAATTTAGATTTAGATTTTTTTCTTACCGTACTGACAACCACTAACACCTTAATGCTAGTTAATTTCCTGGCCTCGGGTTAAGCCCATTCAGCCACGATTTTTATTATTGTACTCTAACCTAGCACAAGATCAAAAAACCAGATAGTACTAGAAACAACAAGGAAACATGGACGGGGACACACACTTCACGCCAAGATGCCGTTCAAGGCGACTTTTTTTTAAACAACTAGTTAGGTAGGCAACGGTAGATGGGATAACGCACAAAGGATTGGTAGCAGTAGGAAACTGCAGCTAAAATAAACATAGGTGCTAGTAACTGTAAAGTATATTATTTGCATACGTCTACTATATACATCGTGGTAACGCCAAGTTGCATATAATTTGATAAATTGTTAATATAAATTGAAAACAACCTAACCATTATACTCTTCGCCGATTTACTACACTTTTCATATAATTGTTGCACATTCTATAGAATACTCCTAGCAGTATCTTTGTTTTTTTATTTAATTACAAAACATAAGAAAATGGATTTTTAAAAATTTATAGCTATTTTGTTTATCGATCAATTTTGTTCAAAAATTGTTCAGTGGGGTTCTTTCTTTTTATCTAGCATGAACTTATTCTCCAAATATCAATACAATCGGACTTTTCATTCATAAGTTACCTTGCATACAGGACATTTTGAAAGTTGTTCAGAATTAGATCACCAACACAGTGACACTTATGAAAATTTTTTTTGAGCGATACCTATCAAATGCAATATACTCTTCGTTTTGTATGTGCGAAATCGTTTACAAAGAGTATAATAACAAGTGCCCTAACGTTGAGCCTTGGGGCACACCCGATCTTACATCATGGATTTCCGATTAGGATTCATTATATTCGATTTTGTGTGGTGATATTTTTTTTACATTAGTTTGATCTAAAGGAGAATGGGATTAAGAAGAATTTGTGCATACATTTTTCGGAATTCTTTAAACATATACATAATATGAATAATTTTGTTTCTTTAAATAGATACTTCTCGGAAATTTAAGAACGCGTTGCAAGTTACATTCTACTGAAATATGTATACTTTGCAGTTATTACGACTAAACTCTAAGTAATAAAATACGTGTATCTCAACAGTTGTATACAGATTCTATATGCCAAAATACACCTGATGTTCTACCGCAATGTGAGTGCATTTGCATCTTCAATTAATGAACTGAACTCTCTCTTTATAGCAATAATAGTTCTAAATAAATTAAAATGAATGTATTTTCAATACGACTATACTAATTAGAAGTTGGCAGAAACGTTATTTTATTCAGTTGTTTTTACCTGATCCACTTATAGGTCTATTGGGATTATTCCATTTGGTTAATTGAATTGGGATCGCTTTACCCACTCCTGTGATTATTTCAACTTTTCCTGAAAACAAAAATAATAAAAAATTCATTAAAATTCATAATAAATAAGAAGCTGGTCATTGTTTTACCTGTGAGTAAATTCAGAAAGAGGATATCTTCTTTATCTTGGGCGCTTGCATAGATATCGTAGCTATGAGTAGATTGGCTTGAGTAGAACGTTACGTCAGAAATATTTAACGTTGTTTTGACGTCAAACGAGAACATCAATCCATTTGCTGAAGACAAAAAAGAAGTTATAAGAAGAAATTATGTTGCTTTTTTATTTGCGAGTAGAACAATATATTTTATTTAGGTCGGAATATTTAAATATTTAAATCGGATAGGATAACCTGCATGTGTATGTTTTGCATATTTGAATGCTGCTGATCAATGTACGATATAGAGCCGCACCTTAGCTAGAATTGCTGCAAGCACCTGTACAATATTATGTCTTCAAATCCTGGATTAAATACAATTCTCTCTTCATTAAGATCAATGATATTAATTTTTCAACGAAAGCAGTTCCTTTCAAGCGGTGGTATAAAAATAATTATTTGATTTTGATTTGATTTTCTTTTAGAAAAAATTAGATATCGATATAATACCTTTTGGGCCTAATATATATCCTTAAAGAATAAAAAAGAAAATCTTATATACTGAAATGTATAGTAGTAATTTTGATATGACCTACACATAGACCAAGAAATCGAATTTTGACTAAATGGCGACGTTTTGAAAAAAAAATTAACACTTGACGACAATTTTATGAAAAATCAGTTTAAAAAATAGTAATAAGTATTTAATCTTGATGCTTGTAGGTCATACAAGACAGAAATCAATTACGAATAAAGCATTAAAAATTGGAATCTGTCGCGTAGTTCTTCCGGTCCAATCCAACGAAACTTTATTAATACTATCACAAATACAATGTTATCCGAAGCTTGCCAGACATCCACGGCGCATAGCGCCGTGATAGTTGAAGGGCAGGACGGGGCGGACTCTGATCAACTTAATCTAATTTTGCAACCTAAACTCCTTCTGCCAGAAGACAAATTAAAAGAGGTGTTATAATTTTTTTCCCAAGAAATGAATATTAACACTTAATGTAAAACGAAAGTAACGCGCACTATTATTAAATTTTGGTATGCTGGCACGGAGAAAGAAACTCGCTGCAAGAAATGGTGATGGTAGTTTTTCCGGAATCGTGTACACCTCTTTTAGTTTCGAAATAATCGCGTTTAAAGTTTCAAGTATAGAAAAAGTAGTAATAATGTAATTTTTTGTAACTTACCAGTATCATCTATTCCTGGACCGTATAGTAACCCCTCCATTCATGATTAGCTTATTTTTTGTTCCTTTTAGTTTTTATTCAACCGTGATCAATGACGAATCGCGATAGCTATCTAACATTTTACACCAAAGAATAATTCAAATATCATGATAATACTTTGTCAACATATTTTTACTATAAGATTTTACATTTTTTTTATATTCCGAGAAAATCTCGAACAAAGGCGCCCTTAAACAAAACTGTTATAGAACAATCTGTTATTTATTTACACCTTTAAATTACAAAAAAAAAATAAACAAATGATATGCATAATGTTTACATACTCATTGAAATAACTTGTTATTAAAATAAGAAATATCTCCATAATTGATTTCTACCTTAACTATTTTGGCCCTGAGTGGGCTTGATTTATTGAACATACTTAAGAAAAGTAAATAAATAATGTTCAATCTTAGAATTTGAAGAGATAATGTTTTACAGATACTTATAAACCTATTTTTTTTTTACAATTTTGACCAAGTCACGGCCATCTAAAGATTAAAACTAGACATGAAAAATAACGTATTTTTTGAAAATCAAAATAATAATGGCCTTTGAAACTGAAGTTTTCACCAATCTTCTAAATGAGTTTCACTGCGCTGTGCGACCTTTTCCTTACCTCGCAAAGTGGGACGAAATCCTATTTATGGGGGTCAAATTCGTCTACAAGTCTTAATATTTTAACAATCGGATAGTGTTCTTAAAATGTACGTCAAAAATTGTTAGTTTAAATTTGTCATCGATATTGGCAGCTGCCAATAAAAGAAGAAAATGAAAAATTTAGTTTGACAGATCAATTATGTATTTGCAAAATAACAGTTTAAAATAAAAATTGTGCGATTCTTTATATTATTGATTGAAAATGATATTTCTTGATAAAAATACCATTTTAGACATAAATTATAAAAAATAAGAGATAAAAATAAAAATCCGACTCGAGGTTTGTTAGAAAATTTATAAACGAATACTTAAAAAACTCTCCGATTTCTATAATATTAAGACCTGTAGATTAATTTGAAAGGCATAGTAGGGTTTTGTTCTATTGTACCTCGCTTAACGAAGAGAAGTATTGTAGTCATGGAAAAATCACCCTCTGAGATTTCTTTGACTTTTCACGTTTCAGACTATGTAGATGACGAAAATGAAGGTCTCTTAACTAGGTCTTTTGGCTTGTCGGTCTCTGTGTCGGTCTATTGTCTGTCTGTTGTCGCTCTATCTAAAAAACGATTTGACGAAGAACAGTGAAATTTGGTAAGTAGTTGAAGCTACTCTAAGTAAAGAATTGGGTCGAGTTTCACCGGAAAATATATAGGGTGGACTGCATTAAAAAAACAAATAATGAAAAGAATGTGGCAGCCCCTATTCGAATATTAAGGGAACGACACTGTATAGAGACTGCAACTCAGTAATTAGCATTTATGTAATAAACCTCGTATGTATTATTCTTAACCACTGGCAAAAAATAAATGTTTTCATTTAAAATTTTTATTAAAGAAACTTTTTTTTTCGAATACTTGAGTCTTGTCTCGAATATAATCTACATCCACGAAGTGAAGAAATAAGATGTAGTTTTGAAAATCTTGATAAATCGCAATCGCAAAGAATAGCATATTTTTAACAAAAACAATAACAATAAGTAGCCTACAAGAACTTCATGGAGAACATGTATTCCTGCTGCCAGTTACTATGCAGATTATTTTGAAAGTATTCAAGAAGTTATCAACATCCTACAAAATAAATCTAATACTATGAACAGAGCCAAAGATTCGTTTTCATTGCTTGAGGGTTTTATTTTCATTAAAGATACTTCTAAAATGATTGCTCAAACAATCACTTGACAATTGAGAAAATAGAACATATGCAAGAAATATTAAGCAGTAGCTTAGGTGAAAAGACAAAATCAAAACACTTATCTTTAGAGAGAAATAAAAACATCGAAACTGTAAAGATAATTACCTGTACCTATTTAAATAGATATTGAATCCTATCGAAACCGTGGTTGAACAGGGGAAAAATATTTGCATTATTTCTTGAATCATTAGATAATTTTTCTTCAAGCCATATTTAATTATAAAACGTATACGTGATTTTTGCCAGAGATCAATAAATACTTTTAATTTTATGTACCAATGTCTTGCACTTATCACCTTAGTACACATCTGAAGAACCAACTTTCCGATCACTGGTGATAATATAACACATTTTTTGAACAGTGTACATACAATTTTGTTTAGGTTATACCCTGTAATTGGACTCCTTATATTATTTTGGGTTACCTCGATTGCAAGCAAATTAATAAAAGTAAATATACAGAAAAGGACGAAAATAAACCACAACAAAATATGACAGCTTAAATTGAGGTGACCAGATCCCAGGAAGAAAAATGAGGAACGTTTCCAAATAATAACAATAATATAAAATAATGTTGTAATAAACTACACTGCATATATAGTTATGAAATACTACAAATGTAATAAAAATATATAATCAATATGTAAAAACTATACATAAATATCTAAAAAGAAATTAATTACAACAAAATTGTTCTCAACTAAAATGATCATATATCCCTAGAATATAGCGCATGAGTTCGATAAATTTCAAGTATGGTCTTCAGCATTTCAACGGTTAACTAATTTACTAAATGTATTTCTCAACGAAAGAATTTTTTCAAGATCATTTATTCCCTTCAGTTTTTGTAAAAGTCTCATCACTAAATTAAACAACAGTGAATTTGAGTGTTTGCGAGACAGATCCTAAAAATGAAGGATAATCCCGCATAATGCGAGACGCATAGTCACGTTAACTTAAATTCTCCAAATTAAAGTTGTTGAATATAAAAGAAAATAAGTACACTTTTGTTTTTAAGTCATTCGGGGCTAACTGATGTATTAGGGTAAGTTTGCTTCCAATTTCCGTGAACTACGCAGTCACAGTCGTACTTACTTGTTATTTCTTGCACGATAAGTGTCGCTCCACTAGTTGTCCTGTCGAGTGTGACCAATTTCCTGGAATCTGGAGATATATAGGGCACTCCGGGGAGATTCGGCTTGGTAGCTATTACGCTGTCGGTTAGATAATCCAGAATTAGCTGTCCAGTGGGACGGTTGGTGACTGGCTCGAGACACTGCATTATCACCATACCATCTGAAGGCATTCAAAAATATAGTCAATTGATTTAAAATTTGTCGAAACTGTAATTTGTCTATAACAGTAAGTATATTATGGCTTTAATGTCTATGGAAAGGGACATTTAGTTTACAAACTAAGTTGAACTAGTTGCAAATTTTTTTTCTGAATTCCAGTCCATTTTATACGAGTTTCCATTGTAGTAAATAATAATATAGCCCGGGAGGCAGCGACAGTTTTCATGAAATCATTTCTCTAAAGCTAGATTTTTTTTCCAAAGAGAGTTTAGATAATATCTATAATGAAGGTGCAATTTTACCAAACTCTTAGTGGTGCATAACTGAGTAAAAAATTGTTGCAAAAAATAGATGGACGAAAATTTCGTTTTTCGAATTGTCATGAATTGTCAAAAGATGATGATTCGCCTTCGTTCCTGCCGACCCCAATTTTCGATTTTCACCTGGCGATTCACGTTGTACGGTCATTGCCGACCTTCTCCTCGCCATCGAGATAAAGAACAGGCCTCCGATCGTCTTATTTATTCAGTTCTTCCGTTTGAAAAATTGACTTGCGGTCGTGCTAATCGGTGACTATTTTTAAGTGATTTCCCAAGTTCGAATCCCGCCCGGGGATACGTTCTATTTTCGTTGTCAATTTTTCGGCACACATTTTTGATTCTATAATTGCTATTCGTTCCATTCTATTGCATTTCTCGGAGAAGTTTTGCATTCTCCGCCGCGGAATATTAATCTGCACTATTTCGATTACAAATCACATTCTACCTTCACTCTAGGGTGGCTAAATCTTTGATAGACGTTACTGAAATCACAGGACATAAAAATGTATCATAAAACGATTTGTAACGTTCTGAATTTATTTCCCGACTGCACAAAAAATTTAGTTCCTGTCATTTTAGTTCCTTCTTTTCATTCAATTTTCGATAGTAAAAAGCATGTATGAAAATTTCTCATGATATAGAGACGTTGTGGACAGAAATGATAGAGATAGTTCAATGTTGTTTTGAGTGAAAGTACGTTTTTTTACTTGCACCCATTATTAACATGTTGACTGCCATGAGAAGCACGAGTGCTTCACATACCTTTAATATAGCTAGGCCGTGAGAAGCACCACTGATTCTCATCCTTTAGTGAAATATCAGTGCGCGTGGACAACGCTGCTTCTCGAGAGCAGTATAAGCTTATGGGAGATATTTTCTGGTGGCCTGGATAACTGTCTCATGAGTTTAGCCGATGATTTTGTCGAACCTATGCCGAGTAAAACCACAAATTATTATAAATAAATTTCATTTATTTTTGTAGGTAATCTATAAAAATACTGTCTGTTCATTAATACTATAGAGGAATATAATTATCGTGATTTGACTACGTATTGCCGTTTTTGTAACGTCTACCAAAGATTTAGCCACCCTGTAGTGGACGTAGAATGTGATTTTTAATCGATTAATATTCCGCTGCGGAAAATGCAAAACTTCTCCGAGAAATGCAATAGAACGGGCGGAATTCGAACTCGGGAAACCACTTAAAAATAGTCGCCGATTAGCACGACCGCAAGTCAATTTTTCAAACGTAAGAACTGAATAAATACGGCGCGGAGGCCCATTCTATGTCTCGATGATGAGGAGAAGATCGGCAATGACCATACAACGTGAATCGCGAGGTGAAAATCGAAAATTGGGGTCGGCAGAAGCGAAGGCGAATCGTCATTTTTTTGACAATTACAAAAATGAAATTTTCGTCCATCTATTTTTTTGCAACATGTAGATTAATTCTTTACTCATTTATGCACCATTAAGAGTTTGGTAGAATTGCACCTTCATTATAGATACTATCTAAACTCTCTTTGGAAAAAAATCTAGCTCTATAGATAATAACGCAAAAAAACCTGTCGCTGCCTCCCGGGCTAATAATACAGTTTATTCAGATTATTTTTGGGCATAATAAAAATTAGTAGAACTTCATACAGACTGAAAAGGAGAAGTTCAGCTAGATGATTACATGCAATTGTTTTTGTATTTAACCCAGTCACAATGGTATACAGTATGTATTATAGAAAAGAAAATAGACATATCTAAAGATAATAATACATATTTTAAGAAAAGTACACACTACACACTATATATGCCAAATTAATACTTAAAACAAAATCAGAAATGCCACTTTTAAAAGGAGATTATTAATGTTTAGCTAAGCAAAAAACAGAACGTATTTGTACACTTTCGAAAAAAGGGAGACAGAGCGAGGTTTGAGTGAAGGGGGGAGAGAGTTGTATATTTTACATGTATTATACGAAAATGACATTTCAAATAAGGCCGTTCTATGTAAAGGGGGAATTAAAGTGCCTTTAAATCTAACATTTAAAATCTGTACGTCAATACGAGATGTAATCTTATTATAGAGATATGAAGGTTTATTTATTAATTACTATGATTTTGTGATACAGAGATAATGTGCAGATGCCGCCTATTTTTCATATTAAACCATTTGGTTTCATTCAATTTGTGATTAATGGGTTCTTTTCTTATAATTTCATAGGTGGTCGAGAAAAACTAAATAAGTCGAAACAATTTTTTTCAGTTTTCCTTATAGTTCAGTTACTAGACATAAATGCGCTCGAACATCGGAAAAAACAAGAACGCCTGAAATAGGGCACAAAAAAAATTCAAAGTAGGTATATTATTTAAAAATCAAGAATGTTGTATTTCTCTAAGGGGCTTGCAACTGAAAAAAAAAATGATGCGGTTGTATAGACTACTGGCAGAATGACTACTAGCGCTTCAGTGGAGCATTTCCGAATTACTTCCTGTGGCTTTTATATTTATGTGTATGCGTCGATTTGTTTTTTTCCTGATTTTGCAAAAATTTAATAATTGTTTGTTGCCGCGACTGTCATATACAGTAAGTACAGGCAATTCCGCAGTGAGTAAATGTAATGTTCGAGTGAATATTATTCTTTTGTTATGTTAAAACATTTTTTTGCGTAGGTGAGATGACATTTCATTTTTTGTAATATATTGTATATGTGACTAAACAATTAATTATTAATACTCAATGAAAATTTACCGTTGTTTAGAGTTTAACATTGACTTTTCTGTCGGGCCCATCTTTGAGTAACAAGATGGAAAAATTGATTTCGCGAAACTAGGGCTTAATGGATGGTCCGATTTTGTATTATCTATAAAATGTGCAAATCTTTGAGCACTTATTTGGTTGCCATAAGGATCCCCCTGAGCTGTAAAATTAATTAACAAAATTAGTATTTTCTCAGAATATTTTGAATTGTTAACTATACACACATATCTTGTATTTCATGCTTTGATCCACTTTTCCCTCTGCTCCAGTTTATACAGACTTGTTAAAGGAGATTTTCATTTCGGAAAAATTGCCCGATCGATGATTTTTGTTGAAACGTGCTCAGAAAGGTGTGGAGAACAAAATATCAAAATGCCACCGCGGGAAATTATGCAGCATTTCCAGCGTGAACGGACGGCCGACGTAGCGCGAGTTGGAGCGTTAATTAACAAATTACTGCACATATTACATATGTTTCTTTCATAAAATTTTGTGTTCTTTCCAATGGTTTTGTTAGTTCTTTCATGCAAATTTAATTTAAAAAGTTATTCGTGAAGTATCGTATTGCACCTAAATTGTTTAATGATGAATTTTCCACACAATTTCTCGCGGTGGCATTTTGCTTTTTTGTTCTCCACATTTTTATGAACACATTCCAACAATTCCATCGATAAGGGAATTTTGCCGAAGTTTGGGTCCTTTTTGTCTAATTTGACTCCCCTATGTGGGAAATGAATAAAACTTTATATTTTTAGTATTATTCGATCTATTTCCACAGTTAACCACGCAACAAATATCTCCGCATGATTTTTCCATGATATTAGCCGGAGATTATGTTACACAATTACAAACACTAAACTGCTGATTTTGACAATGTCAATTGTAGCTGCGGGTGCTGCGGCGTTCCCAACATTTCCCACTTTAGTGGCATTAAAGTAAACCCAGAGATTTGCGCGTTTTAAAAAGCTTATAATAAAATATTTATTAAAAACAAGGATTCTCCTATTCACGTACATGTAAACGACACAGGAATTAACTTTCTACTTGGCCACTACGAGCGCTAGCTGTCACATACAGATAAGCTCCGCCTTTCTGCCAGTAGTCTATAGAAAAAAATTAATTAAGACAAATTTGTGATTCTGGTCCGAAGTGGCGAACTTAACCTAAAAATTTTTAAAAGTTTCTCGCAAATAAAAAATAGCGATGACTCTAATCGAAAAAAGTTGAATGAGTAAGCTGTAGGTGCTAAAGAGACCTTTCGATTGCTATTTTTTTTAAGTATCAGTTGCGATAACACTTATATCTAAAAAACCGTCAAAACAGGCCTTCTTTATTTTCGCTGTATATCTTTTTAAATTTACATTACAATACTCACTATCAGCGGTAAGTATAGCTCACGACAAGCCGAAAAAGCACGTCTTGGAAAATTAAAAAATATCTCTTATTTTTGGATTTTTCGAAAAAAAAATAGACGTTCTCGAAATTCGGATAGACTTGCCAAACGGAGGGTTCCACAGTAAAGATCTTGGGCTCATTTTCTTTATAAAGAGTTGCACTGTCATGCTGTGAAGGAATTGTAGCGGTTTACTTAATTTTAAGGGTAAATAAATGGTCTCAAAATAAATGCATTTTTTTAGGTTAGGGTTCTTTTTACATCATTTTGCCAATTTCAATTTTACAGAAATGACTTATACGGGAATCGATTATTAACATTTTTTAACGAATTTACAAAAAAAAAATGTCCTACGACTTTCTGGAGCCCAGAAATTGGCAAAATTATTTAAAAAAACCTAACCTATTATTTTAAAGTCATTTATTTACCCCTTAAATTAATAAAACCGTAACATTTCTGTCATATCATGATAGTACAACTCATTATAATGAAAAATAAGTCCAACAATGTTACTATAGAACCCTCCGTGGAACGTCTATCCGATTTTCGGGAACGTCCTTTTTTCGAACAATCGATATATCTCGAAAAATAAAAGATATCTTTAAATTTTTCAAAAAAGGTATTTTTCCAACTTGCCGTGAGCTATACTTAACGTCGTTAGTGAGTCTTTTAATGTAAATTTGAAAAAGATACGGAGAAAAAACAAAAATAACCGATTTTAACGGTTTTTCGATATATCTTGGAAAGTGTCATCGCAACTGATACTTAAAAAAATAGCAATGAAGGGATCTCTTTAGCACTTACAACTTTCTCATTCAATTTTATTCGATTAGAGTCATAGTTTTTTACTTCCCTCGCATACCGAAGGGAAGTATTGTATTCGAGAAAAAATCACCCTCCGAGATATTTTCGGATTTTCACGTCTCAGATCATGTAGATTACTAAAATATAGGTTTTTCAATTCCGTCAGTCTGTCTGTCTGTCTGTCGGGTCTGTTGGTGGATTAACAAAAAAACTACTTGACGGAAGACAGTCAAATTTGGTAGGTAGCTAAGGCCACTCCCACCGAAGAAATGGTTAGACTTTCACTAGAAAATGTACAGGGTGGACCGTCTAAAGGGGATAAATAGATTCTAAAACTATCTCAAAAACATTTTTTTTTTGAAAATGTTAAAAAAAATTGAAATTTTTAAAATTTTGAAAATTTCTTATAAAACGGGTAACGAAAAATTTTTTTTTTTCTCAAATTTAAAATTTTCACGTTTCGTGACATTCTAAACTTACTTAAAAAAAATTATGAAAATTTAAAATAGAAACAAATTTTGAAATTTTGGAAATTTTGTATAAAACGGATGGTGGAAAAAAAATTGTTTTGCCCAAATTTAAAATTTCCATATTTCATGACATTCTAAATATATTTCAAAAACAAATTTTTTAGAAAATTAAAAACAAATTGTGAACATTTTTTATAGAATGGGTGATGGACAAAAAAATGTTTGCTCAAATTTAAAATTTCCACGTCTTAAATTCAAATTTCATATTTTAAGAAAGAAATTTGTTTTGAAAATTTAAAAAATATATTTATTTTTTATTTTACTACTACAATAAAACAGATGACGGAAAACATTTTTTCTTCAATTCTAAAATTTCCACGTTTTATTATATTCTTAATCTATTTCAACAAAAAAGTGTTTTGAAAATTAAAAAAAAAGTCCCACCACTATAAAGTAGATGATGGAAAAAAGTTATTAGGTTTTCTATGTAATAATAGGGCTAACTACATGGCGATTATAATTCTCATATATTATCTCTTAATTAATAATTTTTTGGATTGACCGTCTTGTATGAATAGAGGGAAGTTCTATGTAAATACCTTTACCGATTTTTTTCTATTTACGAAAAATTGTTTTATTCAGCTTTTGAAATATTTTAGGTTAAGTTCGCAACATCAGATCGCGTTCATCAAATCACAAATCTTAGAATTTTTTTTTTATACAACCGTATTTTTTGTTTTCGGGTATGAATTTTGGTAAATTTAACAATAGGCCGTGACAGGTTGATTGGGCTATGAGAGCCGGTGTCCTAAGTGGAAGTATCAAACTGGCTTTTATAAGAGCGAACGTGCTAAAATTAAAAGCTTCATTTAGGGATAATTCCGGAACCAATATTAAATTTAATCCCTGCTCAGAGTTTGTCACGAGAATCTTGATACACCCTGCACAAGCACATTTTTCGCCCTATCCAAACATGCTCAAAGATCGCTTTAGCATTAATAATCCCCAATTTATACTTACACAAGGCGGAGAATCTCACTTGAGCCGGCACGCAATTGTAAGGCGTAAGATCAACAGACCTAGTGTATCTCAGATTCACCAAGTCCAACTTGTACAATCCACGCTGATTAGTATGCGTCACGTAGCCATATTTGAAACTGTAGTGGGACAGCTCCTGATGAAAAATGAGATTTCAGTTAGTTATTAGAAGAGGGGTTGATGAAGTCTCACAGAGTATTCTTAGTTCTGTTTTACTAACGGTTTAAAGCAAGTTTTGGTAACGAAAGATAAGATTAAACCCCATGAATAATTAAGCCCGAAAGGGATCGTCAGGTTTGTAGGGGGTTTGCAGCGAAGCACGTGTAATTATCTAAATAAAATGTTTTTTTCACACGGTTTACAGCCCTCGGGGGAGACATTCATCTGTGATAAGGGGTAAAGTTTTTCTGGTTGGAGTTTTATGGGCACATTTCCAGGAAAGTGTTGCTATACAGGGGTGACTCAACACTTTGAACACCAGACTTAGGAGTTGTTAATCATTGTCAGCTAAATCAATAATGTTTTAAAGGTAATGAACACACTTTCGTCTAAAATGGTAGAGATCGAAACATATTTTTTAAATATTATATTTTAATGTTGTTACTTAACAACATTTTTTGGAAAATCTGTTGTATGAATACTGATAATATTCATATAAGATTCATTCATTCTTTCATAGTAGGCGAGTTTGCCTGGGATTTTTTCCAAAAATTCTTGTGAACAAGATTTTCTTATGAAAAATATTCCTAAACGGCAAGCTTTATGTACAAATAATTGTTTAAACATATTTTTTTTCGTTTTTATTTAATAAAATGAAAACGGTTTGACGGATCCGAAAAAATCTCAGTAGAGAGATATTTTCAAAGCGCATCGCTTGGTGCCAGGCACAACTTATTTTATCAACCCATTTGTTACGGCCAAAATAAATTTCTTAATTAACAAATTGATTACTCCGAAACTAATGAGGTCAGGATATTGTTTTTTTTCTCAATAGACATTTCTTTTATACCAAAGAATATACTATATATTTTTTGGCCCGATGTCTTAAATAGTTATTTATTGTTTAAACAATTGTCATAATATGTTAATTAGCAAATAACTTTTTTTTCGAAAGTTTGATCGACTTCAGACCGACTTTAAACGATAAATATTGATGTCGGGCATAACCCCCATGGAAGTCTGCACGAATGCAACTTTTTGCTTTTGTTTATTTAAAATTTAAATTAATTTTGCAAATTAACAAATGGAGTATCTCGGCTCTGGATAAGCGTATCGAAATGGGGTTTTGTGCATATGAGGGAGCTTGAAAAAAGGAACATTCTGAGACTAGAAAGAACTTAATCGGATAACCGGAACATGAATTAAAACTGATATTGCCTGGGAGGCTCTAATTTGTTTATTAACAACTTTTTAGATACGAGGTTTGGTGCAAATTAAAGCTAACAAGTTTTTCCATCAACCACAAAAAGTTCTACAAAAAATATTCAATTCCTGAAGAGGTATACGCGTTTGTGATCCTTAAAAAAATCTCTCCCGCAACGTGAAAATAGTAAGATTAGACGCGCAGTGGGGTGGCGGGTTCGGTCCTCGGTGTGGGCAAATATTTGTTGTTGTCAAATTCACTTTTTTCGTGCAATAAAATATTCCTTATAATAAAATAATTTTTAAATTGTAAAAAATGCTATAAATAATTATTTATTCTTGAGAGCACCTGCTGTGTATGCTCTACATTTCTTATAGTCGATATGATGGAACGGCGGAAGGGGATGGGTCCTTTTGTGAGTGAGGGACTGGATTTTTATAATAATAATGTTATTAAAATAGTTGTATCTTTTTATTATTTCTCATTTACAAATAACAAAGTGTGTGTTTTTTTCATGAGGCGTGAACTTTCTTTCATTACAAGAAAAAAGTGAAAAAAACATTTGTTTCCATTTTATTTTTGTTTTTTTTTCGAGAGGCACCCCCCTCATATAAAGTAAAACAAGCCTTGTCGTTCACAAAAGGTAGTAAAAAAAAAACAAAAACTACCGACAAACCCTCCTTAAACTAGAACAATCATGTGCTTGTTGCAAGATAGCCATTTATTTAATGAAAATTGCAAAAAGTAATTATTTACGACGTTTTAAAAACTTTCTCACAAAGTAAAAACATTTATTATCATAAAAAATACTTGGTTACATGAAGGAAAAGCAAATTTGACGAAAAAAAGATTTGCCCACACCGAAGATCGAACCCGCCACCCCATTACTATTTTCAGGTTGGGGAGAGATTTGTCAAAAACGCGTATAATTCTTCAGGGATTGAATATTTTTTGTATAACTTTTTGTGGTTGATGGAAAAACTTGTTAGCTGTCATTTGCACCGAACCTCGTGTCCAAAAAGTTATTAATAAACAAATTAGAGCCCCTTTCACAATATCACTTTTATTTCCGATTCCATCGTCATAACAAATTTATTTAGTTCTTTTAATACAGCAAACTGCCTCCCTGGATCGAGACCCAGAGCCAACCGTACAACCACGTCGCGCAGCGCCGTGGTGTTAATGCGGTTGGGCGAATCGCGATCGGTTCGGCTAAATAAAACTTATATTTAAAGGTTAAAACTCCTGCCGCCTGTGGCGGCATAAAATTAACATTAACATTGTTTTTGCCTACACAGTAAGCTTAAAATTAAAATATTTCACTTAAAACCTTTGGTCGCGCACTGTTTCAAATTTTAGAATTTGGATTGCTGAGACGGGAAAAAAATCAATGAAAAAACCCGTTCGAGGCAATTGTGCCCCAACAGTCTGTTCGCCGTTGGGAAGTTGTGGTTGTGGAAAGGGAATTTAAGTTTTTAAGAGGTTGTTTCTCGGCCAAGAAGGAATTTTTAACAAAAACTGACAAAATAACAAAAATTACAAAAATACAAACAGGGTACAAACAGTTAGAGATAGAAAAGGGATAGGTACAGAATAAAATTATGGTGGTGAAAGTGTATGATAGTGAGAAGAGAATAGCAGCTATTTAAACTAGCCGTTGGGTGATATATAACCACATGCAGAACATAGGACGGTGTACTACTCTTCCATGAGGTAAAGGCCCTACAAAATTTTAGAGCAACCCGAAATAATTATTATATTTGTTTACAATAAAACCTGCAAATATTTGGTATTGGCGACGAAATCCTAAATATCAACCCTACCTCTGTATCGGTCTCAATTGTTCATGCACCGACCCAACATTATTATAGTCAGCCGATCAGCGTGTCTGCAGTTTTTGTTTAGAGCCATGTCATATAATTTTAATATTCTGTTGTGGATCGATAGCGTTCAATATTGGCAATTGAAAGAACTTTGGGTGCAGTTTAACGGCTTTGTGATACCAGGTCACAGATAACGCGAAGTAAATCATCTTGTTCCGTTTGATGAAAGAGTTCTAGAATTACTGGATGATGCCTTTCTATAAGTGGGTCTGAAAATGAATATCTCAAAAATTCAAGCGATGACCAACCTGGTACTGAGTGAAAACATCTCTGTAGCTGGAATGAATATTGAACAGACAACATCACACAAGTACTTGGGTCATGAAATCTGCCTAAACAGAGATAATCAGATCTGTGAACTTGGGTGTAGAATAGGGCTGACTTGGGCCGCATTTGGAAAACTGAAAGATGTTCTCAAATCAAACATTCCTATTTGCCTTAAGCGGAAGATGTTCGATCAATGTTTGAGGCGGAGACTCTAACACTTACCAAGGCGACGGTGAATAAGATCCAGGTAACCTAACGGGCAATGGAATATTTCAGATATAATATATAATATATTGTTACGCGCTTGCGCCCCTAGCAGCTGGAGATGAAAGCTCATGAGTGGAGAAGTAGAAACAGTGGTAGGAAACTGCAATACCATGTGTCCACAAATGGAATCATGCACGCCATCTCTGAGACAGTGGTAATAGGTTTTCCAGAAATTTGTAGAAGGGGATCGAGATTTCTACAATGTTCAAGACATACCAGAAGGTTATGCTAAATTGTTCTCGAGGTAATTTGTAGAGTATATAAGGTAAGATACACGGCGGGATGGTAAGTTTTAATAAATCGAGGTTAGAAAATTCGTGAATAAAAAGTGTAAATATCAAGCAACAAACATAGGCCAGAGTAGATACCTTTTAAAAAGGCAAAAAATCATAAAAATTAATGACAGCATAAAAACTGTTGGAAAAGAAAGGAAGAACAGCGCAACCAACGGGAAAAATAAATTAAAGTTGATACGAGTTACGAGGGTGAAATGTGGTGAACTTTTAGGGGTGGAAAATGGTTTCTCACGATTTCCAGCGATACTAGACCTGCTATCGAAAAAAGTTGTAGGTAAACTTTTGTATAAACCGTTTTTCACATAACCTAAAATATTCCGAGAAAAGTCCCAGAAACCGGCTTTTTGGTTTTTGATTTCTATCTCCCAAAAAAAATTTTCTTCTCACGAAATTTGGTGAAAACTTACCTTTTTATGTCCCAAATACGCTATAATTTTTTAGAATTAAAATATTATTTTTACATTTTACTGTGACCTCATTTTCACCCGAAATTACCCATGTGCTGAAAACGGTTTTAAAAAAAAAGTGGTCTTTATTTTCGTTGAAATGTCTACTTTTAGATGGTGTAAGCAAATTAACATTACTATGATAAAGTTTGCCAGGAAATGCGAAAAACTGAAAGAACTAGATTTTAAAAAGTTATTTTTCAATCATTGTTTAAAATTTTTCATTATTTATTAAATTTCACAGTTGAAATCCTTGAAAAATATAAGACAGAAAATAAGAAATGGAAAAAAAACAATAGTAAAATCATTAGCAGCCGATAAAAATTTGTCAAGTTTGGCCAACATTTTTTATAAAAAATTTGCAGACAAAAAGATATAGCTGAAAATGGACTGCCATTAATAAAGTCAATTTATAAATGTAAAAACAAAAATGTGACTTTGAATCAATTAAGATTCCAGAAGTATCAAGTAGCAACAATAAAATCATCTTTTAAATTGGGAAAACTCCCACCAACTGAAGACGCAGCAGAACAACATTGTTACAGGGCATACTATCAGCTCCAAACTTGGGTTGGTAACAAACTAACGGCAACGTATTGGGGCTGGAAGCAACACCAATATGGAATTATGCCTAAATTGTCAGATAAAGAATTGATTCCTGAAGTATTGTTTAAAACTGTTTGTTGCAGCTGTGAAAGTGTGTGTAAAACTAAAAAATGTGGCTGTCGAAAACACGGTTTGAAATGCACAAATTTATGTTCTAACTGCCATGGTTCTGAAAAATGCTCTAATATTGATAAAGAGATCTACAAGGAAGTAAGTGATTCAGAAGAAATCATAGACGATGAACCCATAAAAATTAGGCAAAATATTGGATTTGCAGTCGATGGCGGTATTGAATATTTCAAAGATCCACCAGTATCCGAAAGTTTTTTCGAATCTGATGATGAAGAACTGACATCAAAGTGGCAAAGATTAATGGACAATTGATTGTATTTCTAATTAGTATGATAAATGTAAATATAAATATTGTAGAAATGATAGCAATAATTTTCATGAATATTCAATTTGGTAGTTTACAATCTTGAAACGTGATAATTTCTTAAGGGAAAATAAAATGAATCATTGAATTCAACTTACTTTAATGATTTACAAAAAATACATAAACAAAGCAGAGCCATTGACATCAGGGTTGTGAGTAAACTTTACAAAAACTTTGGTCAGAATAATCATATAAACAAATCATTAGTCCATCTGACATATAACAAAATATAAAGCAAACTGTACACAATAAGAATCCGTATACGGTAAATAATTAAACTAAACTAAACACGATCTGGTCAGAGCGGTAAAACAAAGAATTATTACAATAACGTAATTAAGACACACAAAAGGAAAATATTACTAACTGTACGTAAAGTTAATAACAAAAAATGGCCCGACAATTAATATTTTCGATATAAACTGGTTCGGTAGTCGTACACTAGTACACTACGTTTTTATGCCCAAAACACACGGGAGATGTCTAAAAACAGGGCTATATAGTTAGGCAAATATAACGTTCACATGAAAGTATTCACTCACTATTATAGTCTTCTCATGGGGTAAGAGAAGTCTTTACCGGACGGTAACACGGGATACAACAAGGAATATTACTGGCCAAACGTGGAATGAGGTATTGAAGCCATCAATAATTCTGTATTGTCGCAAGTGGCTTTAAACAGCATTATTTGCATGACGAGAGGCATACATAATATAAAAGACTGTACTTACAGCTAGTTCCTCGAAAACATTGCCTTGCTGTAGCCATGGGCAATGGAACACAATAACACATCATATAAACTATAATAACTACTTTACTGATTCTGTTCGCAGTTATTAATCCTATATACAGATATATGGCGACTTTTAATTCTTACGGCCCTACACGGCCACGCGCCTCTACGCTATCTTTCTAACGTCTCCTCCTAACCAGAGTCCCTTGGCGTAGGAATATGCCCGCTTACTACAATCTACTACGCTATTGGTCAAGCATTTGTCATGATTAACCGATAAGATTTAAACGCGTATTATGCTCAGACCAGTATCTTATAATTTAAATATAAAATTATGAATAGAATTGTCGCGCGCTTTATCTAATTTAAGGTACTGAGTGTTCTTACGAAACGTGACCGTTAGAATCTTAAGTATAAATTTGTATGTTTTAAATGTAAATACTGAATAAATACATTTTTTTATTGTAAGATTTTCTATTCCATAAATATCACTTGAATCTTATTAATCAACTTTTTTATATTAAAAGATATGGTAGTAGTCACTTTTTTCTGGCTGAAACCATTTCAAATCTAATATTTAATACTTACAAAATTAACTATTTTCCCATGTTTTTTGCAAACCCCATACTTGAACGATTTCTAATTACTGAATTTATTAATATAACATTATATCTCACATTTTTCAAGTTTTTTAACTGTGGATTTTAATAAATAATGAAAAATTTAAAACGATGATTGAAAAATAACTTTTTAAAATCTAGTTCTTTCAGGTTTTCTCATTTCTTGGCCAATTTTTCCATAGTAATGTCTTTACACCATCTAAAAATAGACGTTTTAACGAAAATAAAGACTACTGGTTTTTTGGAAAAAACTGTTTCCAGGACATGGGGTGAAACTGAGATCTCTTTTTTGGTTTAAAATCACAATAAAATGTAAAAATAAATATTTTGATTCATAAAAATTATAGCGTAGTATAACGAAGTAAAATATTTGAATTTATCACTGTATAACTATTTATTTACCAAAATTTCTAGTGTTACTATACACAATAATTTTAAGTACGGCTCTGTGGGATCAGTCATGGTAACGAGACAAAGATTTATGTCGGATTTTATGGCTTTTTTTAACCTGCATTAAATATGTGAAGTTAACTATACTTTAACATAATTTCATACGCTTTTTATTTTGAATTAATTTACAGAGATTTCCATAATTACACAGCCACAAAAAAATAAAAAAGTGGGGTATACTTTTGATGCGATATATCATATCCAGTGCATTCTTGCCTGCTGATCACGAATCCGATGTCAGAATTGGTCCACCATATCATCATTTTTTTCTAACCTCAAAGAATAGGTGAAAACTAGTAAAAGTCGAGGAAAATGCACTCGTAAAAATGCAAAAAAAATTATTTTTCATATCTAAATCTATATTCTTATGTATTTGAATCCGCTCAACTCACCGCTCAAATTCACTGCCAGAATTGAGTCAGACCGTCTTGTTTTTTTCCTAACCTCAAAAAGTTAGCTGAATATCACGATTTTTGATAATTCAACCCATTGCCACTAGATTCGGTATACTGGGGTTTTTGAGGTCGCTGAACATGAATCTGAGGTCAGATTTGCAAAATTCAAGATGGTAGATCCAAGAGTTATAAAAATCCAAATATTTGGACTAAATCCGTTTTTCCAATGTTTCAACTTTTATTTTAGATCTTGGGTATTTTTTGTTGTTTGTTGTTCTCTGCATTTTTATCCTTCTGCCTGCATCCAGGGCGCCTCCATGTGGTGACAGTGGGCAACGGAGTTGTTCCACTATCCGGCAAAGTCCCTGGATAATGGCTTTCATGCCATCATGGCAGGCAGAAGGGAAAGAATTACGATGCAGGGACTCGGAAACCCAGTATCGGCGATTGGTCAGTGCGGGAAAGCGGCCCCGCAATCGTCATCATCATGCAACCGTAGCTCTTCATGTGTGGATGACTTAGCTCATGTAGAGTATAATGCTACAAGAACACTCTCACGATACAAAGAAATTTCGTCGCTGTGATAAAGAATGTGATGTGTTCTTTTATATTTGTTATAAATACGTATTCAGTAAGTCGGTAGTACCATTTACAGATAAGATTGAAAACTTGTATAAGGATTGTTTTGGGATTGAGTTATTACACCAGGATATAGAATGGGTTCCCCTCATCATTTGCAGTTCTTGGAAAATAATGTTGTTCCGTACTAATAAGAAGGCCATCAAATATACCATACCAGCAATATGGAATAGACATTACAGTGAAAATGATTGTTACTTTTGTACATTGTCAAAATTTTGCATATCTGACCCCAGTTTCGTGGCCAGCGATCCCAAAAACCCCCGGGTACTAAATCTCGTAAAAATCGGTTGAATTTTCAAAAATCATGATATCCAGCTAACTTTTTGAGGTTAGGAAAAAAACAAGATGGTCTGACCCAATTCTGCCGGCGGATTTGAGTTAAGCGGATTCAAATACATAAGAATATAGATTTAGATATGAAAAATAATTTATTTTGCATTTTTACGAGTGCATTTTCGTCGATTTTTACTAATTTTCACCTATTTTTTGAGGTTAGAAAAAAATGAGGATGTGATGGACCAATTCTGACATCGGATTCGTGATCAGCAGGCAAAAATAAACTGGATATGATATATCGCATCAAAAGTATACCCCACTTTTTTACTTTTGTGTGGCTGTGTTATTTATTAACACCTTATTCAACTAACTTTCTTCAACATAATTTCAGCACTTTTAATTTTAGGTATCTACAAGGCATTGTACGATAATTGGGTATTATATACGCACTTGGAATGGTGATGGTATAAAGAGTCCACGGACTAAATCAAATTGACCATCAATTGGCTCCGGATGGACAGTGTGGTGTTTTCGCTTCTGGCCTGCATCTCTTATAACCTGCAAACAAGCACATTTTAAATTAAGGCGAATGCGCCAACGAACGCATTTCCTAGAACTAAATATCAAATAGGCATGCAAACGGTTCTCAAACGTTTGTTTTCTGTTATGAACGGAAGTTACACCCCGATATTATAGTCCAAAGGCAGCCAGAAAAGTCCGGCATCGTTTAAGGAATACACACAGACAAAGAGCTCGAGGCAGTATACCAAAAGAGCTCCTTCCTGTTTCAGCTCGCGCATTTCCTGCCTCTGATAGGGCGAACTCAAAATAATTGTGTCGTCAAAAGCTTCCTATTTTGCAAGAGCGTAGGGTGTTTAATGAAATGCTGTTTGTTCCTTTATAAAATATACTGGGGTATACAGGATATAGATAAATACCTGTACTTTTATTTTATTTGTTTAATAAAAATCGTTTGAAATAAACTTTCTTGATAATACAGCCACACAAAAAAAAACTTCTGAAATGCAACAATTTGTAAATACTTTGAGAAAATATTTAAAATTAAAATGTCGAGCATTAGAAAGAAATATATGCAAGCTGAATCCACACCCACCCCTACGAGTGGGTTAATTCCACCCTAAATATCAGATAACAAATGTTAGCGCAAAATAATGTGATAAACCATCCCTTGTTTGTATAAAAATGAGAAAAAAAGAATATATTCTTTACAATGAGTTAATGTGTTTAAAGAACACCTTTTCGTCAAGTAGTGCCCAAAATAGCTAGGGAGCTGGTGGCAATGCGGGTATATGATTTCATTGCATAATATGGATTGGAGGTATTGATATAACTGACCGATTAGAGCAGCTACCGAGTTTGGTTTCTGCTGATTGTTTAAATAAATGAATGTCAAATTTGCAAAAAATACTCCTTTATTATCTTATTGTTTCAGCCATTCCTATAAAATTTTTCATTTATCAAAAATATAAATAAAACAATCGGTAAAGTTATTTACACAGAATAAGAGTGGGTATGCCGTCTAAAAATCAGAAATAAATTACTCTCAAACGCCGCCCCGTCCGCGACAAATTATAATTAGACCATTGCAGTTACGAAATTTGTACAGGCGAAAAATAGAAGAAAACATATCAATCTAGGTTTGTATCTTTTTAATATTTTGAGAAAAAATGGTATTAATTAATAAGATTTGTTTTAATTAGCAGCAAATTGCTGATTTTTTTAAAAATATTTAGAATCAAAATATAAGAAAAAGGGCTCGATACAAACCTTCATTCATGTTTTCTGTGTGTTGTACTATTTTTATTTTTCCAAAAAACATAATACTTTTTGCAAAAACATGTATAGCACGGAACCGTGCAAAGGCACATTTTGCAACAAATGTTACACTGATACGAGCTCCCTCTGGATTTATTATTGTTTAAGCTCCGCACTTCACCCAGAATTATTTTATGAATGAGAAAATATAACGAGGGAACGAAATAAGACATTAAACCAAATCATTTCTAATAACACGGGACGCCCAATAAAATACCAAATTCCATTAATTTACTATTATACTTAACAGGTACTCTACTCTTTGATTATACTACAAGTACGGAATTATAACAATATAGTAACTAGTTATATGTAGCCACCCATGCACTAACAATAATGTGTAATTGTGTTTCAATTCTTCTTTATAAAATGGTGGTATGCTGGTATATTTGAAAACATTTATTGGACAATACAATTGATACTAAATTTTAAAGATGTGTTCTTGTCGTAAACACATGAATATAAAATTATAAGGGGCGATGCGATTTGCAATGAAAGGAGTTAGAAACACAAAAGTAAAGCGCACATTTTCACATTTTCCCATTTTCTCATCAAGTCACACGCATCAGTTTGTTGCATTAGACCAAGTAACAGGATTTTTTTCATAATAACTTTTATTTCTGGGAAAAATAGAAAGAAATGTTTGGGATAAAAACTGTCGGCAGTAAAGTTATCTATCGATCTGTCAAAATAATGAAATCTAGGCTCAAAATGTAAAAAGAAACAGAGAAACCAACTTACTCCTTTAAACCCGAAAATATTTACCAGAAAAAAGCAACTTCGTGAAAATTTAACAAATCAGAGCTAAAAGTATTGTCCAGAAGGTGATGTGGACCGATGTTGAAAATATTTTCTTGTTGAGATCGCGCACCAATGTAGACGTTCAAAGACTCAAGTTGCAGGATTTTATCTGCTTTCAAAATTTGTAGAGAAAACATTTTTGAATACACAAATTTTAGCCATCTTTTTTACTTTCAAAATTTTGCAAATTTTTAGAATCGCCCTGACATTACAAAAAAATGCACTATTAAATTTCATTGATACAAATAATTGATGCTTTGGATTTTTAAAATCTAACCAGTAAAACCAGAGATATCCATATTTTTGAGAAATAACCTACTATGTCTAAAGTTATTAATGATATTTTGATGCGGGGTTTAGTTTAAAACATCTATCATTAAACTTTTGTCTACTATAAAAGCAAATTTGTAAGTTCTCCCCATCCATATATTTTTAAAGAAAATATGAATAATAATTCGTAAAACTGAGTGTACACCAGGCAAGTTATTTTATATAATATGTGCTAATATGTGATATGTGCTAAGTATATAACACTAGTTCCTTGGTCAAATCGAGAACTACTACTCCTAGAAAGTAAAATTTCAAATAAAAGGTTGCCTCTATCCTTAATCTTTATTTATTCTCGATATATTTACTTGTTACTGACTTCGAAAAATTGGCATTTGCTTGCTACATTTACGTCTGCAAATTTCAGGTTAGGGTTGTAAAGAAATTCTTAATTTATACTATATACTATCAAAACAGTACCTGAGAGGTCAACCACTTGTAGAAATTACACGAACTGCCGAGACTGCCTTGCCTGCGTAACTCCAACCAGCCGCACTTGCGGGGCTTTCAATTATATGACCGCCACTGCCGACAGCCTGCCTAAAATTCGGAGAACGAGTGCCGACGGTGGTTTACCTCTCGATAGACAACTAGTGAATTTCATAATGATCCATTGAATAGTTTAATGCTTATAAATAATTACTTATCACTGACTTTCTGCGAATCATTTCTCTTATTCTCGGCGTCCATTGGATGTATAACAATAATAATTAAAATTATTTTTTTGTTTAACTTGCCATAATTCAAAAAACGAAAACATTAATGGACCTCAATTTTACTATGTCATCACTACATATTTATTAATGAACTGTCGTAATATGAAGGTCAATTTTTTTTTTCAAAAACCATGTCGATAAAATGTGACTATTTGCAAGGATCAGTTAACGAACGGAAAACCCTTTAAGTCTATGCTGAGAAGAAATAAAGATGGAGACACCTTTTTTATTTGAAACTTTTTTCTGTTTAACAGTTTCTAAGAATATCGCGTATAGACAAATTAGACCAATAAATAACTAATACTATACGCATAACACTTATTGGATAAAACAACTTGCGTGGTGTATATTTTTGATTTTAACAATGGTTGCTAATTTTTGTTTATTGGTAAACTACCATTATTTGAGGAAGACTACAAAATAAAAATTCAATAAGTCCTGAGGAATCCCCTGAGGATCCAAGAGTTTAAATTGTGATTTGTTGAATGATGTGACAGCTAAAGCTTTACACATTCGAAAACTAAACAACATTAAAATGTTAAGTTGTCCATTTAGTTATAAACAAGAATTAGTACTATAATAACAAACAGGACTGCAGCTACGGACACGTATTTCGGAGTTATTGCTCTTCACATATGGCACATGAGGTACGAAGGTACAAAATAGAGTACCTACAATATACTGTGCTTTCCTATCTTTGTTGGTCTTGCTTTTAACAATATAATATTATTTATGCCATGCTACGCTGATGAGGAGCAATAACTCTGAAACGTGTGTCCGTAGCTGCAATATTGCATACCACTAATTTTTGTTTATAATTTTTATCGGACCTCATCAACTCTTATTCTATTTATTTAATATTATTATTTCCTTATTGACGATTATTATTAATTAATGCAGATTACTAATTATTGAATATCTTTTCCATTATGCAAAAATATACTTACTCGTATACTCCATATTACAAATTAAAATTCTAGGGAAGCATAATACCTAGCCGTCTAAATTATAAATACTGTATTTATTGAAGGAATAATATGTTAAAAACGCATTTAGATTAGAATGATAGGATAGATGTGTCGGGTGTCGGCATAACCTTTGAGCTTTGGCAGGTAGAATTTATATACAATCATGAACTAATTTCGAGCTTATACGTAAGTGGAATCGCGGTCATTCATTTCTATTTACTACTACATAGTACTATAAACACATAAAATAATATTTTATCGTTTTTAAAGGACCGCCCACTGGAGTTTCCCTTTCACGTCCCCTGTTGCAAATTTTAGCAGCTTGTCGAGGCATACCTACTCTTCCACACATGAGAATAGTAATCGGAAGGTATTATTACAAAGAAAACCTGATAACTTTGGGTCAAAAAAATATACAGAGTGGTCATCCGATAGCAAGAATTCAATATTAAATAAAATGTGCCAAATATGGAAGGCTTGCATATATATACCATTACAAAGAATGATCGCAAAAAGGCTTAAAATTCGCCTGTTTTTGCATAGTAGATAGTGGGCCAAGGGAGCAAAATAAATCCTATAGGCCTCAAATTAAATTTTGAGAAATTTTTAAAAGATAAAACAACTCTGTTATTACTCAGATTTTATATTGTATGATTTTTTTACAGATTATGTATTATTTTGTAGAGTATTTGGAACAATTTAGGAAATTGTCCTGCAACCCTCCAACACCTTGTAATAATTAAAATACCAACACCAGAAACCGAAAAAATTCATTGCTCCTACCCACATGATACAATTGTCATGGGATCTTCACTAAAAAACTATTTTTATTATGAAATAAGTTTAAAATTTAAATTTGAGCAAAAATGAAATTCCGTTTTTCTAAAAAAAATTTCAAAAAGTTTTGAAAAATGTTTGTTTTCTGAAATGAGCTTGGAATGTCATGAAAGGTGGAAATTTTAAATTTGAGCTGAAATATGTTTCCATCATATATTAGTAAAAATATATTTAAAAAATTTTTCTTTGAGATAATTTTCAAATTTTTATTTCTGAATTTTTTTTATGAAATAAATTTAGAAACGTGGAAAATTTAAATTTGAGCAAGAAAAATTTCCCATCTTTCTACTGGTGAAAAAATTTTCAAAAAGATTTGAACATTTTTTTTCTGAAATAGGTTTAGAATGTCATGAGACGTGGAAATTTGAGCAAAAAAAAATTCCACCATTTATTCTTGTTATAGTAGTAAAAAAATGTTCAAAACATTTTTGCTTTTGAATTTTTCTTTTTCTGAAATAAGTTTAGAATGTCAAGAAACGTGGAAATTTTAAAGTTGACCAAAAAATTTTTCCATCATATCCTTTATAGGATACTACTTATATAGCAAAAATATGTTTTAAAATTTTTCTTCGACAAAATTTTCTTTTTGAAAAATATTTTTATGAAATAAATTTGGAATGTCACGATACGTGGAAATATTAAATTTGACAAAAAAAAATCGTTTTTCTAGTGGTAAACAAATTTTCAGTTTTGAAAAAATTTTTTTTCTGAAATATATTTAGAATGTCAGAAACGTGGAAATTTTAAATTAGAGCAAATTTTTTTTTATTTATTCCCTTTAGACGGTCCCCACCCTGTATATTTTCCAGTGAGAGTTCAACCATTTCTTCGCTGGTAGTAGTATCAGCTACCTACCAAATTTGACTATTATCCGTAGTTTTTGAGGTACTTAACAGACAGACTGACTGAATTGAAAAACTTATAGTTTCGCAATCTAGGTGATCTGAAACGTGTAAATCCGAAAAAATCTCGGCGGGTGATTTTTTCTCGAATACAATACTTCCCTTCGGTATACGAGGGAAACAAAAATGGTCAAAAAGTCATTTTATTATACTTCGCATTGGTTTTAATTTATTAGTTAGAAATATTTCCAATTTACTCCAAAAAATGTCAGTGTAAGAAAATAATCCAATCAGTCGTGGACTTTGCCCTACAAAAGGTGGAGTAGTAATAATTTTGATATATATTGTTTAAGTCGAGGCCCTGTTAAAAAATACAAATTTTCGACCTTGGGGGCGGGGTGAGGTGCGAACCGCCAGCTCGAATTAAAGGTGCAAGAAATTGTTTCCTTCAAGAAAGTTCGGCAACGCTCGATCCTACGAGAAGAATGATGCAGACAAAGACAAAAGTATAAAATTTCCTATATTTTTTGTATATACATTTTTATTGTAAGTCTAATGTTTAAAGAGATACGGCGTCAGACAGATGGCTTTAAGAAACAAAACATTTATTACATGTTTTACGTTTACAATATAACATATTTTATATTATTATACTCTTCGCAAATACAAGACGAAAAGTATATTGCATTCGATCGGCACATTTCTAAAACCGGTAATATTGCTCGTAGAGAAAAAAATTCATATCACTGTGTTGGTGATCAAATTCTGAACAACTTCCAAAATGTGCGTCCGTCCCTCTGTCTGTCTGTCTATCTCTCTGTCCGTCTGTCTGTCCGTCCGTCACGTTTCTTGTAAGCACGATAACTTAAGAACGAAAAGTCTGATTGTAATGAAATTCGGACAGGAAGTTAGTATTAGCTAGAGGAAGAACCCTACTATTTTTGAGCAAAATCGATCGATAAATAAAGAAGTTATAAATTTTTTTAAATAAAAAAAAAATGTACATAATTTTTTGTAATGTTTTTTAATTAAACTAAAAATGTCTAAAACTAATATTATTTACAAAAAAACTGCGAAGAGTATCCTATAGAATATGCAACAATTATATAAAAAGTGCAGTAAATCGGCGAAGAGTATAACGGTTAGCTTGTTTATATTATTATAACAAAGATCTACGTCTGTTGAACAATGAAAAAATTAAATGGACGGGATAGTATTACAGAGGCTTACACCATTCCTCGAAAACAGGAAACAAGTTATTAAATTTAATGACAGGTATTCAGAAGAATTGGCTGTAAAACTGCATCAGTTTTTGTCTACCACCCATTTCATTCCCTAAAAAGGGGAAATAAGGTCTTGTACTAAGGTTCTGATGTAACTTCTCTGAAGTACCTTGAAGTGCTGAAGCTAATTTTGGATATAAATTTATATTAATACTACCCCCCTTTCATCCCCTAAAAAGGCCTAAAGAAAGATCTTGTTCTAAAGTTCTGAACTTTTCTGAAGCATCTTGACGCGCTAAAGGTAATTTTGGGCAAACAGAATTTCTATCTTCTCAGTTTCGACATGAGAGAAAATTGTTTTTGTCCAAAATTGGTTTTAGAAAAGTTGGATCAGAACCTTAGAACAAGATCTTCATTTTGCACTTTTTAGGGAATAATAGGGGTGGTAGACAAAAACTGATGCGGCAGATTTTTTTTTAATATCAGAATCGGTTTCAGCATGTCAGAAAACATGGGATAAGACAGTTTTGATCAAAAGAGCACCCCCACCTTTTGTTTTTTGACGGCATGTTTAATTATTAAGAAACATCAGCCAATGAAAAATCAGCATCGCAGATTTCAGCCACTGTTTTTTTATGTAACATAAAGAGGAAGCTTTCTGCTAAGTGGCTGACGTAACATAAATATGGAATCGTTTTTTTACCCCATTTTTTAAAATTCACCCCTTTTAAACGCAGCACTACACAGTTGACTGAAGTTGGTTTTATTGTTTCTTATCACTTTGCGAAACTTTTGATATAACGTACATCGACAGTACAATCACTTAATTTTTAGTATATCATAAATTAATTTAAAAAAATTAAGTTGCAAAAACACAGACATATAAATTTCAGTCGACTGCGCTTATATTAATGTCATATTGACAAGCAACGTATAAAACAAGTGGCGACACAATAAAATCATATACGAGCGCCTTCTTATTGCATGTTTAATTTACAGTTAATTAAAAAATCAGCAGCGCCGTATGACTGAAATGGTTTTTCCGGCTTTTAATTATTACATCTTTACAATGTTCAACTTCACTCACACAAAATCATGTAGAAATTTTTGCCACCAGCGCCCTAGCTATAAGTGTATTACATACTCGCTGGATACTACAGACCATATTTTTTTTTAATTATCAGAGTCACCAAATGGCTACTAATATTATTTCAGAAAAATTCGGTTGAAACCAATGTTTCTCTTTCTACTAATGCTGTTCGTCTACTGTCCCTTAAAAAAGATCAAATCTACATGTTAGTTAATTTTTTGGACACAGTTTTAGTTGTTCTTTTTTTTTTGAAACTCGAACTCTGTTTCGTCACTTTGGTAATTGGTCTGCCAACGCTTTGTTCAGAAAGTCTGGTATTGCTCTAAATTTTCATTATGCAACCCATGAAAGTTTTATCCAGCAATCGTAAGGAGGACAAATTTTTAGAATTACTATACATCCAATCCACTCCGTGGATGTGGAAGTAATTTGCTGATTCCAAATAAACATTTAAAGTAAAGAAAAATCTACTATATGAAAAATGAAGTTGATTTTCAACGCAATTAGAATACAGTAGATAAAGAATTCAAGATTACCACAGTATGTAAAAGAATTAAGAGCCATAAATTCATTTAAAACATTTCCCCATTTATTGAACATTCAGCACTTATTCCATACACTTGCTGGATCCTGCATATTTATACAATTAATTTCATATTTTCACGTACTAAGATCTTCCTATTCTAATAATATTTGTGAATTTCTGAAGTCGCTATTACATATTCTAGAAATATTATCCAAAACATACCTGTATAGTCTTGATCCCAGTATTATTTGGTGACCTCCAATTCAGCACCCAGACTTGGTCCAGATGTGGCACGTGGTGCAGATCTACAGGATACTTATCTGTACTAACGACATCCACGACGACCATTTGGATCTTGGAGATTATTAGAATGCGGTCCCTGTTTGGTTGACTGGCGTACACGTAGCGATTGGCCACGTTGATAGCACGACCCCACTCGCATTTTACTCCCTTATCTCCACAAACATATTCCTGGACGAAAGGACAGAATAATTGTATTTTGAATTAAAGCAACAGTTACTAAAAGCAGAAATTATAACTAAAATATAATCATCTAAGCACTCTTTTAACAACTAACTACTATTTTAAGTAGCATAGTGACTATTGTAGTATTTGTTACTACCTTTTTTTAAAAACAAAATTTTTGTATGTACATATGTATGTTTAAAAGTGAATTATTATTTGTTTACTTATATTTGTATTGAAACATATTCTTTATAGGATTTTGCAAACAGCAGAAAAAATATATATCTATGAGAACTAAAAGAAAAGCTATGTGTAAAAATATTAATGAAATCTTAGCATTCTATCGATAACATAAATTCTGGTTATGTTAGCAAATTGAAATCCTAAAATGAATTTGTCTAATTTCTTATTTGAAACTTCTCATTTTAACACTAGCACACACACAGTCCCCTACGGCCATGTAGATTGAACTAGTCCTGAAGATTAAGTTAAAAACGAGAACAAGGAAGTAAAATGAATTTATTTACCAACCTTGTCTTAAATATTTTTCATTCTGTTGGATTACATTTTCATGAAATCTATCATTCTGTTTCTTGGAAATGCTTAGCCTTTGAAACGTTTTTCGCCTTATTCTGGAGCTCATAAGAAAGACACAAAGTCACTCATAAAGCTGCTTCATGCAAAACGAAGACAATTTCGATGAATAAGTATGAAATAATTATATTTGATATTGACTAATAAAAACAACAGATCTTCACCTATCTATTAGTATTGGAGCCTATATACCGTATTACAATTATAAACAAACAAATAATAATTCACTTTTAAACATGCATATGTAGGCTCCAATACTAGTTAGCTAATAGACAGGTGAAGATATGTTGTTTTTATCAATCAATGTCAACTATAATTATTTCATACTTATTCATAGAAATTGTTTTGGTTTTGCATGAAACATTTTTATGAGTGGTTTTGTATCTTTCTGATGAGCTTCAGAATAAGGGCGAAAGACGTTTCAAAGGCTAAGCATTTCCACGAAACAGAATGATAGATTTCATGAAAATGTAATCCATTAGAATGAAATATTTTTAGGACAAGGTAGATAAATAAATTCATTTTAGGCCCTTGTTCTCATTTTTAACTAAATCTTCATGACCGAAGGGGGTTATGTAGATACCAGTTTAATCTGCATGGTCGTAGGGGACTGTGGGGGTGCTAGTGTTAGAACGAAAATTTTCAATTAAGAAATTAGACAAATTCATTGTAGGATTTTAATTTGCTAGCATAACCAGAATTAAGGTTATTGAAAGAATGCAAAGATTTCATTAATATTTTTACACATAGTTTTCTTTTAGTTATAGTTATTTTTTCTGCTATTTGTAAAATCATATAAAGAATATGTTTCAATATATATGTTTCGATATTTTTTCTATAGAAAAATCTAAGTTGGAGCTTCCAAGATGGCGGACAGTTTCAAAAATTCAAAATGGTGGCCTCAGTATGGTAGATAAATGTTATCATTTATCGTCTGATTCGACAGATCGGTATCTGAGGATTATTGAGCTTGAAGATTACACACACTTGATGGAAATTTAACAATTCCAAATAGCAGCGTCAATATGGGGGATAAGTTTTGTAATATCTTGTCTAATTAGTCTGAAAATCACTATCTGGGGATTTTGGAGGTTGCAGATTATAAATATTTAGTCGAAATTCTAAATAGTTAAAACATAAATGTGACCAAGATATTTTTACATTTATCTCACAATCATTATGATCGAGATAGGAGTACATATAACATTACTTTCTTCTTTTTAATGCAATCATTTCAGTTGGTTTTCAAAAGTCTTGTGACTAATACCTGTATCATTGCATATATGGGAATCGACGTAGCATACAGATGACTGTGGTTACGTCTCTGAGATGTGGACAGTTAGGAAGATATACAGGCCGTGATGATTTGAAGACGTGAATCTGGAAACTTTTGTTACGAAACCTTAGGATCGGCGATCGCACTAACAGTTCGATTCCACAAGAAATGCGTCTCCCAAAACAACTTTAGCGACGCAATTTTAGGTATGCTCTCACTTTTTGGTCACATCATTTGAAGAACGGACCATATAAATCCATATATAGATAACATGTGAAGACGATGCCTACAAAAATGTTGGGCTAATGTCAGTAAGGACCTAATGGTGAGGCCGTGAGCCTAACAGACATCCGCGATAGATGTTGTTAGACGTACCTTACGGCAAAAGGAGGCGAACTAGAATGGCACATAAAACCTCTTGCCGTTTTGAATAAGAATAAGTTGAAAATGAAAGAAGAATAAGACTTTAGTGATTAGCTACTTAAGCGGTTTATTTCTTGGTTAAGCCCTGTATCAACGGGAAACCTTTTATCGTTAGGTAATTCACAAGTTCTTCAACATTTAAATACTCTGCTGAGATTTAGATTTTCTATAAGTTTGACTTAAATTCTCTAAAAGAATAAAGGAAAGCTCATAAAGTATACATGATTCATATAACGTGATTTTATAAATCTGATTGTGTTCTATTTAGGGAAAGTACAAAGTGTTTCCATTTAGATCTCGAAGTTCTGAATTAATGCGATAATCTCCTGTAAAGCTCCAGAATGTGTACAACTTTCCTCGGGCTTCATTGTCTAGTATTAGGTCAAGGCCATTCTGTATAAGTGAAGGCTCCGATCAATGGCTAATCTGAATATTTATGCATCGTACTTTAAAGTGACGGATATTTTAGCATTCCAAATTCTTTTTTTAGATTCACGTAAATATTGTTCACGTATATGATGCAAAAATACTACTACTACTAAAAAGTTCATATGGTAATACATCAAAGTTCATTTAGATTAGTAAAAACCGGAATCACTACTTCCACATCTAGATTTTCCATCCAAGTCTCTTTAAAGGAAAATATTTTGACTATATTTGCACTCTAAATAATTGGTTATAAAATTTTAATATTTGGGGCAGATTTTAAGAAAAAAATTTGAAATGTTGGTTTCTAGCATATACGCAAAAATGAAGTTTCTGGACTCTTATTAGCTTCCACCACCTATTGTCCCCAATACACCCCCCCTTTATCGGCATCATATCAATACATAATGTAGTACCGGATGTCGTTATAATACATACTCGTACCAAATTTCATGTGAATATGTCAATTATATTTTATTAACCCTTTTAATAATGGTGTGGGAGTAGTGGAGGAGTTGAAAAATGTTATAAGAAAATCTGAGGCCTTGGCTTCTAGCATACCGGGCGAGTCACGAATTGCGCTCGCCCCGATATTTACTAAAATATTTGGAATAGAAAATTGAAATTTGGAGGCCTTATTACACGACTAAAATGCCATCTTTTCAATAAAAAATCAAGTTTGGTGCAAACCCGGTTTGACCGGAAATGCCCACAACATTCGATTTTTAAATGGAACACCCTATATATTTTTACATTTTTGGAATTTAGAGGAAATTTTGAATACAATACATCCATTTTGGTCACTTTTTGATAAACATTAAAAATATTATTAAAAAATCTATTTTTGAATCCAGAGTGCTATGGTGCCCAAAATATATTTTAGTTTGTGTGCTACGTTACTATAAAAATAAAAAGAGCAATATGATTGCATTACTTAATTCTCTAGAGGCGTTTAAAATTTTTAAAAGTGATTTTTACCCACTAACTCGGTTTTTTTAAATGGGAATTTAATCGTTCACCAACATTTTTAAATTCCTCATTTTCATACGAATCTTATGATACCAAAATTTTGAAAATCCGCTCAGAAATATTTGAGATTTCAGCCAAAATACAATGCAACCGCGCTTTTAGAAACATGCGGCTAATAGATAATAGATTAGTGGGCTTTGGAAACTAAAATGGCACATTTCTGTGTAAATCTGGTAACCTAATAATATTGGATAAATCATAGTAGCCATTGAATGTAATAAAACAATATCAGCTGTCAGACAGATACAAAATAAAGCGTTGCGGAAATCTCTTTGAGTAAAAATTAAAGAAAATGAATAATTTTAGTAGAAATGAAAAGGTCGATATGTTACTGATATATGGAAAGCGTCTCAAAAATTCAACTGCAGCTGCAGAACTGTATCAGCAACGATATCCCAACAGACGTCATCCAAGCAGACACTTGTTTGCCAGAGTGGAACAAGAATTAAGAAACGAACCCAATCAACAAGATGACCATCAAACATTTATTGTAAGTGAGGACAAAGAAATTGATGTATTAGGATTTGTGATGGTACACCCAACAACATCAACAAGGGAATTGTCAATGGAATGCGACATTAGTCAGTCTTCGGTTTGCAGAATTTTAGGAACATAAGTTTCGGTCTTATAAATACCAAATACACCATCATCTTTATGGAGATGATAACGAAAGGAGGCTAGTATATTGCAACTGGTTCTTAAATGCAGTACAACAAAACCCAGGTTTTCCTTTTCATATTTTATATTCAGATGAAAGTAGATTTACGAACCAAGGTATGTTTAACAGAAGTAATACTAGGTACTGGGCTCAAGAAAATCCGAGGTTGGTAGGGCGGGGGAATATTCAGGAAAGATTTGGGTTTAACTGTTGGCTTGGAGTACTTGGAGATCGAATAATTGGACGAATATTTTTTTATGGAACACTTACTGGCGAACGATATTTGTTCTTTTTACAAAACCAGACGGCAGAATTTCTTGACTTACTTCCTCTTGCCTATTTACAAAATCTGTTTTTCCAACAAGATGGTGCTCCCCCACATAACTCCAGAAGAGTGATGGAATATTTAAACAAATTGCATGGTGAACGCCTTATCGCAAATCAAGGTCATATCAGGTGGCTTCCTAGGTCACCTGACTTAACACCCCTCGACTATTATGTATGGGGCACTCTCAAAAATAAAGTTTATAAAACTTCTTCAAATACCCGTGAAGAGCTGCAAAATAAAGTTGTACGGGCTCTTAATGATATAACGCCGGCTGAATTGCGTAGAGCCATTCAAGCAACTGTACGCAGAGCCGAATTGTGTATAGAAAAAAATGGTGGACATTTTGAACAATATCTATAAATGTCAATTTATGGTTTAATTATATTAATTATTTTAAAGATACCTACTGTTACCTAGTTTAAGTTTAATTGTTGAAACGGAATTGATTTTTATTTATTTATAGGCCCGATATTTATGTTCATTTAAATAAAACTCTGAAAACCGAACTGATGTCGCATTCTATTGCAAAACATTCTTGTGGATGTAATTGTGTTTACCTCCACATACCTATGCTAAACTTAATTGTAACGTTCTTTGCGCTCACAATTATTAAATGTTTGATAGCTCAATATTGCCTATAACTATACGAGTCTGTCTGACAGCTGATATTGTTTTATTACATTCAATGGCTACTATGATTTTCCAGTGTTATTAGGTTACCAGATTTACACAGAAAAGTGCCATTTTAGTTTCCAAAGCCCACTAATCTATTATCTATTAGCCGCATGTTTGTAAAAGCTTGGTTGCATTGTATTTTGGCTGAAATCTCAAATATTTCTGAGCGGATTTTCAAAATTTTGGTATCATTAGATTCGTATGAAAATGAGGTATTTAAAAATGTTGGTGAACGATTAAATTCCCATTTAAAAAAACCGAGTTAGTGGGTAAAAATTACATTTAAAAATTTTAAACGCCTCTAGAGAATGAAGTAATGCAATCATATTGCTCTTTTTATTTTTATAGTAACGTAGCACACAAACTAAAATATATTTTGGGCACCACAGCACTCTGGATTCAGAAATAGATTTTTTAATAAAATTTTTAATGTTTATCAAAAAGTGACCAAAATGGATGTATTGTATTCAAAATTTCCTCTAGATTCCAAAAATCTAAAAATATATAGGGTGTGACATTTAAAATTCGAAAGTTGTGAGCATTTCCGGTCAAACCGGATGTGCACCAAAATGATCTTTTATTGAAAAGATGGCATTTTAGTCGTGTAATAAGGCCTCCAAATTTCAATTTTCTATTCCAAATATTTTAGGAAATATCGGGGCGAGCGCAATTCGTGACTCACCCGGTATACATCAATCCCAATTTTCTGTACTCTTACAGCTTGTTTTTTTAATTTCCCCACATTCAACCCTATTTAACTCCCAATTCTTCATCGGAATCTTCTCAAAACATAATCAAGTTCCCGATGTTGTTATATTACACGTGTACCAAATTTCAGTTTTATTTTATCAACCCCTTAAATAATGGAGTGGGGATCATGGGAGAGTTGAAAAATATTAATCAAATATTAAAAACCTCGACTTCAAGCATATACACCAAATTTCATGTTTCTGTACTCTTACCAGCTTACCTTACTTATTTCTCCCTATTTACCCCTATTTAACCCCCAACCCTTCAACGGAATCATCTCATAATATAATCTAATTATATATGTCGTAATAACATATACCTGTACCAAATTTTAAGTGGAAATTTAAATTTTATTTTATCATCCCTTTTAATAATAGAGTGGGGGTGGTGGGAAGAATTGAAAATATAAAAAATCGGAGGCTTTGGCTTCTAGTATATACACCAAATCACAAGTTTCCGTACTCTTACCAGCTTATTTGACTTATTTTGTCATATTCACCCCTATTTAACCCCCAACCTTTCAACGGATTCATCTCAAAATATAATCTAGTTCTAGAAGTCGTTATAATATATACGTATACCAAATTTCAAGTGAATATGTCAATGTTATTTTATCAACCTCTTTTATAATGGAGAGGGAGTGGTGCGGGAGGGGATGGAAATATTATAAAAAAACCTGAGATCTTGGCTTCTAGTATATACACTAAATCCCAAGTTTATATACTCTTACCAGCGTGCTTTGCTCATTTTCCCTTATTTACCCCTATTTAATACCCAACCCTTCAACGGAATCGTCTCAAAATATAATCTAGTTCTAGGTATCGTTATAATATGACCAGTCATTCTACATTTTTTCGACTGTTTACCGAAATACAGTAAACCAAAATATGTAGAAAATCCGAAATTTTCCGTAGAATTCAATGCTGTATTTTTAAAACAACTGACAGTCATGGGTCTTACCGAAAATTGCGGCCAAAGTTGGTCAAAAACAGTTTTTTGCGTTTAAAAAATAAAATATGCTTTAGATTAAAAAAAATTTTATACAAAAGTTGTAGAATTAATTATTACCGATCGATCTAGCCCGGTCCGATGTTAAAAAATTCGAAAATGAAGTGGCAATTTTAAAAAAACCGTTAAAAATCGCTGTTTTTTAAAACGCTTGTACTTATCTCTTTAAAAAATAAAAATTTGAAGCCATACTTGGTGAAAGTGTAGCCCTTGGCAAGCCAAACAAAAGCGTTTCTGAAAATTTGAAAAACAATGAAAAGTTTTTGCAAAAACCGATTTTTTCGAAAAAGAACCATTTTTTTAAAATGCCAATAAATCATAAACCCGTGAGTTTTTATAAACGTTTCGGGGCTTAAAATTTTCTTTAATAGTTGCCGTAATATGTGAAATTACTGCGCGCCTTTTTAATTGATCGGTAATGTGCAAAAAATCGGTCCAAAAATCGGTATTTTTTTTCCATAAAAAAAAATTAAATATCTTCAAAAATTACAATTCCATACAATCGTCGTTATTCTTATCTAATAGCTAGCATTTTTCTGTAAATTAAAAAAAAAAAATCAACTCTCCGACCTTCTGAAGCCGAGAAATTTTTTTATTTTTTTTTTATTCCTGTGGCGTCATTTTTTAATATTAAGGGCTCAAATTTACATGAGTTGAAGTTTAATACTTACAGATTAAATAAAAAATTTCCAAATTCAAATCAGTCATCACTGAGCACTGGAAAGTCAGTAACACGCATAGCTTGGCGCTCGTCGTCAACACAGATACCTTGCGCAGCATAGTACCGTTAGAGAGGGAACCTGCAACTCGGCGTTCTCTGTGGCTTTACCTGAGGCGTCTGCTTATTTTTCATGGGTATATAGTAGCGTGCACATAGTGCGGTATCGTTATTCTATTATTGCAGTGTTAGAGTGTGAAAATAATACAAGTACATAGATACAGGTACGTTCCTTTAACTTATGCATGTAATACGGAACGTACCTGTATCTATGTACTTGTATTATTTTCACACTCTAACACTGCAATAATAGAATAACGATACCGCACTATGTGCACGCTACTATATACCCATGAAAAATAAGCAGACGCCTCAGGTAAAGCCACAGAGAACGCCGAGTTGCAGGTTCCCCCTCTAACGGTACTCTGCTGCGCAAGGTATCTGTGTTGACGACGAGCGCCAAGCTATGCGTGTTACTGACTTTCCAGTGCTCAGTGATGACTGATTTGAATTTGGAAATTTTGTATTTAATCTGTAAGTATTAAACTTCAACTCATGTAAATTTGAGCCCTTAATATTAAAAAATGACGCCACAGGAATAAAAAAAAAATGAAAAAATTTCTCGGCTTCAGAAGGTCGGAGTTGATTTTTTTCTTCTAATTTACAGAAAAATACTAGCTATTAGATAAGAATAACGACGATTGTATGGAATTGTAATTTTTGAAGATATTTAATTTTTTTTATGGAAAAAATACCGATT
Organism: Stenurella melanura; assembly: GCA_963583905.1. Taxonomy (NCBI): domain Eukaryota; kingdom Metazoa; phylum Arthropoda; class Insecta; order Coleoptera; family Cerambycidae; genus Stenurella; species Stenurella melanura. Next base: position 90,262,518 of record OY757309.1, read on the forward strand.
TTTCGACCGATTTTTTGCACATTACCGATCAATTAAAAATGCGCGCAGTAATTTCACATATTACGGCAACTATTAAAGAAAATTTTAAGCACCGAAACGTTTATAAAAACTCACGGGTTTATGATGCATTGACATTTTAAAAAAATGTTTTTTTTTCGAAAAAATCGGTTTTTGCAAAAACTTTTCGTTGTTTTTCAAATTTTCAAAAACGCTTTTGTTTGGCTTGCCAAGGGCTACACTTTCACCAAGTATGGCTTCAATTTTTTTTTTTTTTTTTAAGAGATACAAGCGTTTTAAAAAACAGCGATTTTTAACGGTTTTTTTTAAAATTGCCACTTCATTTTCGAATTTTTTAACATCGGACCGGGCTAGATCGATCGGTAATAATTAATTCTACAACTTTTGTATAAAATTTTTTTTAATCCAAAGCATATTTTATTTTTTAAACGCAAAAAACTGTTTTTGACCAACTTTGGCCGCAATTTTCGGTAAGACCCATGACTGTCAGTTGTTTTAAAAATACCGCATTGAATTCTACGGAAAATTTCCGATTTTTTACATATTTTGGTTTACTGTATATCGGTTACGAAAAATTAACATTACGTTAAAAATAGAATGACTGGTCTAATACGTGTACCAAATTTCAAGTGAATATTTCAATTTTATTTTATCAACCTCTTTTATAATGGAGTGGGGGAGGTGCGAGTGGGGATGGAAATATTATAAAAAAATCTGAGGCCTTGGCTTCTAGTATATACACCAAATCCCAAATTTTTCTACTCTTACCAGCTTGCTTTACTTATCTTCTTGTATTTACCCCTATTTACCCCCAACTCTTTACCGGATAAGTTCTATCATGATATTCCAAACCTATTTCAACAAAAAATAATTGAATTTTTTTTTATGATTAAGTACTGTACTTCCACTCCACTATGTGGATGTGGAAGTAATACATTATTCATTCACGCAGGGTCTATGTGCTGGCCTCAGGAGCTTCAGTACAGGGTTATTTTTTAGATGCATCATATTCATTAACTGAAAAACATTTCCCATAATATATAACTGACTCCAGTACGGGATCAGCAGTTATGTCATGTTGGCTAAATTATGTTGTGATGCAGTGAATACAGTTACAGAAGCGTTTCACCATGCAGTGAATATATGTTGATGCACAACAATGTTAATTTAATGAAGACATTATTTTATAATAAATGGAACATCTTTAGTTGTACTTTAGTTCATCTCCTGATAATATCATCATGATTGGTGAAATGCGTAGGTAGTAATAGTATTCGAGTGTGACGTTCAAGCATTTTGGTGGTTGTAGAAACTACTTTTGAGTAGATTCTGAAGGTATCGTTCAGGAGAGTCGACTACACGCAGTCAAGCTGGAAGGATATTTCCTGCGAGGTCAATAAGTTAATACTCTGTAATGGTACTCTCGTTCTCCTAACTTCATCCCTATTGATCACGAGACCGATATGCTTTAGGAAACAGTTTTGCATTGATATATTGTGTATCGGTATTTAAAAATACCAAAAAATGTTTATATTATGTATTTTAATAAGAAGAAAAGGTTGAAAAGTAACCTTTTCTTCTTATTAAAATCCACAAATAATTGTTTAATTTGATAAATTGCGCTGGATTTGGAGAAACTTTAGCAAATGAAAAAAAAATGCCTTTGGAATTGATAGCTAGTAATTCTGCATTGAAAAAGTCTACAATTCCAAAGTGTGTTTCTACTTTATTTATTAACATCTTCAGTCGAAATTACGGTATCATCACTATAATTGTTTACTTCGCTAAAACAGGGTAAGTTATTTATGGGACCGATCCTCCCCAGTTACGTTTCTGTACCTACTAATCAAATCAATAATTCTTACGAATTGCATTGTGTTAGTTAGGTAGCTTTATACAAAGCAAGCTGGTAAGAGTACAAAAATTTGGGATTTAGTGTATATACCAGAAATGGCCACCTTAGATTTTTTTATAATATTTCTATCCAACCGCCCGTACCACCCCCACTCTTTTATCAAAGGGGTGGATAAAATAAAATTGAGTAATTACTTCAAAGAACTCCGCAGTCTTTTATAGTAAAAATGGATTTCAGTCGATTGTGCTGAAACTTGGGAAAAATGTTCTCCTGGGCCCCCTGATTAAAATTCTCTTTGACCACCAGTCCGACCGAATTCGATTTTTTGATCTAGAGGCGATTGAAACTATAAACATTTGGGAAGGTTTGCTTAAATGTTCCGTAAAAATTCTGAAAATATTCAGGCTTAATCTTTGGAGAAAAATAAGCATCTTCTGCTTCTTGGTGTTTTTTTCAAAGTGCTTCATTTTCCCGGAAAAAAATAGCAAACATAAAAAATATTTTTTTGTAATTTTTTTACAGGAAGAGGAAGCACTTTAAAGAAAGAGTTGGGGGAGCATAAGTTGACTATTTTGACCTATGCCTGAATATTTTGGGATCTTTCTAAAGTAGACAAAAATAATAAAAATCTAAGGAAATTCTTGGCCGAAATTATTTTTGTCTAAGAAATTCTGAAAACCGGCAGGCGTGTTCTTTGAAGAAAAATAATCAACCTAGCCCCCCCCCCCCTCCAACTTTTTTCAAAGTGCTTCCTTCGCTTTCCCGTAAAAAAATTACAAAAAAAGAATTTTCTTTGTTTATTTTTTCCGGGGGAAGGAAGCATTTTGAAAAAAAAGCACCAAGAGACAAAAGATGCTTATTTTTCTCAAAAAAATGAGCCTGAATATTTTCAGAATATTTATGGAACATTTACAGACCTTCGTAGATGTTCACAGTTTCACTCGCCTCTAGATCAAAAAATCGAATTCGGTCGGACTGGTGGTCAAAGAAAATTTTAATCAGGGGGCCCAGGAGAATATTTTCTCTAAGTTTCAGAACAATCGACTGAAACCCATACTTTGGTACACGTATATATTATAACGACAACTGGATAATTTAAGATGATTCCGTTGAATGAATTGGAGTTAAATAGAGGTAAATATTGGAAAATAAGTAAAGCAAGCTGGAAGTGTACAGAAACTTGGAATTTTGTGTGCAAACCAGAAATGCCTCAGATTTTTGTATAATATATTTCAACTCCCCTACCGCCCCCACTCCATTTTAAAGCGGTTGATAAAATGAAATTGAGATATTCACTTAAAATTTGGTACACTTATATATTATAACGACACCTAGAATTAGATTATATTTAGAGACGATTCCGTTGAAACGTTGGGGTTTAATAGGGGTGAATATAGGAAAATAAGTAAAGCAAGCTGGTAATAGTACAGAAACTTGGGACTTGCTGTATTTATTAGAAGTCTAGATCTTATATTTTTTTATAATACTCTTTAATTCCTATCACCACCCCCACCCTATTATTAAAGGCATTGATAAAATAAAATTGAGATTTTTCACTGGAAATTTGATACATAATATGTATTATAACGACATAGGTATTTAGATTATATTTTGAGATCCGTCGATAAGTTGGGGTTAAATAGGGGCAAATATGGGAAAGTAAGTAAAGCAAGCTGGTAAGAGTACAGAAACTTGGGATTTGATGCATACTAGAAGCCAAGGTCTCAGATTTTTTTAAACATATTTTGAACCCTCTACTACCCCCACTCTATTATTAAAGCGATTAATAAAATATATTTGAGATATTCGCTTAAAATTTTTTACACGTCTGTATTACAACGACGTCTGGAACTAGATTATATTTTGAAACGATTCCGTTGAAGAGGTAAGGGGTAAGCAGAGGTAAATAAAATAAAATGAGTAAAGCAAGATGAAAGTTGAAATTTGGTGTAGAGTAGAAGACAAGGCCTCACATAGTTTTATAATATCTCTCTCATTTCTCTCTCAACAGAGCCCCCCCTCCCTCACCAGCTCCACTCCATTATTATAGAGGGTTGATAAAATAAAATTGAAATATTCACTTGAAGTTTAGTGCACGAGGGGGTTGCAAATTGGGAAAAGTAGGCAGAGTCCAGAAACTTCGTTTTTGGCGTATATGCTGGAAAAAAACACATAAAATTATTTTATGACATTTGCCTCAAATATTATTAAAATTCTATGACCAATAATTTCCACATACTAGAGTGCAAATATAGTCAAGGTGTTTTCCTTTCAAGAGACGTGGATGGAAAATCTGGATGTGGAAGTAGTGATTTCTTAAGCAGTGGTTACTCCTCACCTGCCATGTTTATGATCTGTGTGCTTTATAGTCAAAATTCATTGATCGTATAACACCACAAAAACAACGTCTCTTTACAATATTCTTCTAATTTCAGTTTCATATTCTACCTCATGAAGTTTAATTAAAGTTAATTTAAATTTTAAACCACTATTTAGTTTTTTCAATATTTACCTGCGTGCCCGGAATAATATCGGTGGACTGGATGCGATGATACAGCCGACACGTAGACGGTTCGTAAATGGACACTCCCCAATCATGGAAGGCAAAGAACCTCCGTTCCTCGTTAGGAGAACCTGTGTAATTAAACAAAAGCTATTTACATTTGTTATTTGTTTAATTAAGCTGGACAGTGATTGCCCGGCCGCATGCGATAGTGCAGCGGCTGACAAATTAAACAAAATTATGCACGTAGGAATTTCGATGAAACTGTTCTTTTTCTCTTAAATGTTTTTTTTTTCATTATTTTGAATGTAGATTACCTACTTGCTTGTACATGTTTGAACACTGCCGTAATTTGACAGTGGTTAAGGATTAAATGTTTCGAGAATAATTAATTCGGACATATTTTATAGTTTTTTTATATACACGATGTTTCACCTAAAATTACCTCGAACTGAACTTGTGGTAGGGTACCTTGTGAAACATCTTGAAAATAATTGTTAATTATAAATTAAACACTGTTTTTAGATGAACCAATCAATATATTATAAATACTCTACATATGTTTCGGCTTATTAGGCCTTTATCAAGAGTATTACATAGTGAATACTAAAGTTAATCGAAACCGAAAAAACAGAGTTAAAAAATCTTTCGAGAGTTTGTATTGAACAAAACTATTTTCAGTTTAATGGTGAATTCTTTAGACAAAAAGACGGGCTACCAATAGGTTCACCAATTTCTTCTTTGTTAGCTGAAATATTTATGTCAAACTTAGAAAATTAAATTTTTAATAGCAATAATAGTTTAAATACACATGTGTTTTATTGGGCTCGATATGTAGACGATATTTTTTGTATATGGACCGGTACAGAAAGAAACCTAAGTAATTACCTTTTACCTTAATTTCTTAAATTCTTTTAATAGTAAAATTCAGTTCACAATGGAATCGGAGCAAAATAGTCAACTAAACTTTCTAGATATGAATATCAGAAAACATAACAATCAGTTGAAATTTAGCATCTACCGCAAACCTACTACTACAGATACAGTAATACATTATAATTCGCAGCAATCATGGCAAATTAAGATTTCACCCTTTCATAGTCTAATACATAAACTGACGAATTTTCCTTTAGATCAAAGTGATTTTGATAGAGAATTAAATATAATTAAACAAATTGCAAGAAATAACGGATACAACGAGTCACTAATACATAACATGGTCAAAAACAAACAACGCAAAATGCTTCAAAAAGAATTTTTCACTGTGCCTAACAAACCTACAAAATATAGTTTTATTAATTATGTTCCGAAATATAGTAACAAAATTTCTAAAAATTAAGTAATTTGGGTATCTCTACAATAAGTGGGAACAAAACAAATATTGGAAACATTTTGATAAACTAAATAAAAGTGATAAATCTGGTGTTTATAAAATTAATTGTAAAGATTGCAATGCTGTTTACATCGGTCAGAGTGGTAGAAGCGTTGTGAACAGGGTAAAAGAACACAAAAAATCAATCTTAAATAACAATAAAAATACAGGAATGTCAACACAATGTATTGAAAACAAGCATTTCATAGATACTGATAACATAAATTTACTTCATTCAGAAAGAAAAGGTAAACGTTTAGATCTGCTAGAACAACTAGAAATCAAAAAATCTTTCAAGTACAACCCTTATACCACAAATGACCAACAAAGTTTCTTGAATACCCCTATAATAAACCAATAATTGTTAAGAACTATCTTTTGATTTATATAATCAGTTTAGGTCCACTCCAAACATTCAAAGAATTAAGGATGTTAAATTAAGTCTTAAATAGATTAGATCATAAACAGATTAAGACATAAATACTTTTAGGTATAAATTAGAATAAGCACGTCGGAAACTTTAGTATTCATTAAGTAATACTCTTGATAAAGGCCTAATAAGCCGAAACATATGTAGAGTATTTATAATATATTGATTGATTCATCTAAAAGCAGTGTTTAATTTATAATTAACAATTAAAATTACTTGCTTTCTCGACATTCCATTATTTTCGAAGTGAAACGAGTGAAATAAAATACGTGTATGTGTAATTTTTAAATAGATTTATTTTCAAAAATTGTCTTCAGAAATTTCAAAACGAAATTTTAAATTATGGCGAATGCGCCAGTCACAATAGTGTCATCATTCTTATCTTACTGTTGATTTCACTTGGCAGACAAATATAAATTTTTGTTCTGTCACTTACAAGCGCACTATGCACCTGCTGCATTAAGAAAAGAGAACAATGTAATATAAATTACTTTTATTAGCAATGACAGACGACAATCATACATTTAAATAGCAAAATGGAATCAGAGAATTAAAACATATGCGAAATTTTAAATTAATAATAATAAATCGGTTTTATTGAAAAATCAAATACTACTTATTCTTACACAAAATTCCATACGCATAGAACATTGAGTTACAAGTTTATGCTAGGGAAACAATTACCTACATAGGGCTAATCCTACCATTAACATGTACCTATCACATCCATGAAACTCATATAAAGTTCAGTGGATGTTAATCATATCCTGTATTTAAAAGTGGCACACTTAAGATGTTTGATGTCGTTGTCAATATCGTTACAGACAGACGAGGAAGACTGAATGTGCTGTTCCTAAAGATTTCTTTTGTGCCATTCCCACTATTTTGTGATACTCTCAATATTTACCAGTTGGCGACAGTGACTTAGTGATTTATATAGGTCGTGTGCGCGTAACGTTACAAACTATTCATTATACAGGGTGGGGCAATAGTGCGTCGGACCTCGATATCTCGAGTTCTACGATAGTTAGAAATTTAGAAAATTTACAAGTAAACTAGATAAAAAAGTCTATAACTGGAAATTATTTTCGAACATACAGGGCGAGCCAAGACGAAATTTAGAGGACCAAGTACTTTTTTTTTAATGGAATGATGTGTATATCAGTACATTTTTTGAAGTTTTTTTCTGGGCTCTATTCATTCCTATATTAGTATTGAATGTCTCCCAACCACTTGAATGTAATTAATTTTTTTATTGAAAGAATGCAATCTGCAGATGGATATTAAAAAAATCACCACAGTCACAATTATGGGTTTTAAGACAAACTTATGTGAATGCTAATGAATGTTTTTGGATCATTTTCATTTCTTAAAACTGTACATGGTGGCCAAAAATTATTCTTTAATTAAGAACTTCTTAAATTGAATTTTCTCAATTTTTTCTAATGGAACACCCTATATATTTTTCAACGATGTAGAAATGAAAAACGAACATTTTATCCCTATGGATAATAGCAACCATTTTCGTTTAATAAATAAATAAAGAATAAACTTAAAAAAGAGGTTCTCTCAAATAATTCATTAGAAAAATTTCTAATAGGTATTCGACGTGTTGCCCATTTTGATTGACACACGTCTTTATGCAATTTTGAAATGAGGCCATTTAGTGGGACCATTTGATCCAATCCATTGAAATGAGTAAGTAGTATTTAACAGGTCCTTTAGTGTAATGTTTTTTTTGTACATTTATTTGCCGTTTTCGTTATTCGACAAGCAATGAAACCTCAGTTTGGTATAAATTGTCGTGTACAAAGGAGCATTTATCACACTTATCGGTCGTTAGTTACAATTTGTATTGAATTTAAAATATCTGGAATTGTACAATATGAATTTTAATAAAGCGGGACTTGTAGACATGACTTTTGTTTTGGACGAGAAATATTTTACTTGCCAATAGAATTTATCACCGACGTTATCCCGAAAGAACGATTCCTGGTGTTAGCAGCTTCCAAAACCTCCTGGATAGATTTCTGGAAACTGGAAATATAAAAAAAGTGAAACAATAAAACGTGTCGTGAACGAAGAAAATGAGTCTTCTGTGGTGCTGGCAACGGTTGAGAATCCTCATGTTAGTCAAAGAGAAGTGAGAAGACAGTCTATAGGTCGAATCTTAAAAACAAATAAGTTGCATGAATATGATATGACGGTTTTCAAAAAAACCGACAATTTTGTAATTGGGCCAGAGGTAAAATGCAAGATGATGTCAACTTCTTCAATAATGTTTTATTCACTGCGAGGAAACTTTTCATAAAAATGGATTTGTTAATAGGCACAATTTCCATTAATATGCTTAGGAAAATCCTCACTTTTTTTATGAAAGTTGATAACCAACACAGATGGTCTCTAAACGTTTGGGGAGGAATTATTGGAGAACATGTAATAGAGCCACATTTCTTTGATAATACATTGAGGGAGCTATTTATCTTCATTTTTTGGAAAACTGTCCAGCACAATTATTGGTAAATCTCCCTGAAAGAATTCGAAATAGGATGTGGTTTCAGCAAGATGGTGCTCTACCAAATTATTTAAATGCAGTTAGAGACCACTTAAATAATACCTACCCTCATCAATGGATTGGAAGAAATAGACCCACTAAATGGCCTGCTAGATCCCCAGATCTTACAAACATGGATTTCCTTTTATGAGACACACCAACGACACACCAACGACAATACAAACTGCCTGCAAATCTATCACACCGGCGGCAGTTTTAGAACAGTAGGAACCTCATTTTTATTTGATTGAATTGATTGATTTGAAAAAACCACTTTTTTTTAACTTTATTTTTTAATTTTGTAATTACTGCTCAATAAAACGAAATTGGTTGCAATTAGCCATAGGGAAGAACTTACAAAAAATGTTCGTTTTTCATTTCTACATCACATCGTTGGAAAATATATACTTAGGGTGTCCCATTTGAAAAAATTGGGAAAATTCAATTTAAAAAGTTCTTAATTGTAAAATAATTTTTGGCCACCCTTTACAGTTTTAGGAAATGAAAATGATTCAAAAACATTAATTATATGTCTCGGTATTCACATAAATTTTTCTTAAAACCCGTAATTGTGACTGTGGTGATTTTTTCAATATCCATTTACAGATTGCATTATTTCAACAAAAAAATTCATTACATCCAAGTGGTTGGGAGATATTCAATGTTAATAAAGGAATGAATAGAGCCTAGAAAGAGACTTCAAAAAATGAACTGATATACATAGCATTCCATTTTAAAAAAGGCACTTGGTCCTGTAATTCCGTCATGGCTCGCCCTGTATGCTTGGAAATAATTTCCAGTTATAGACTTTTTTATCTAGTTTACTTACTAATTCAAAATTAAGTTTTAAAACATCACGAAATCCGCAAAACGTAACGGCCATTTGTATTTTAGTATTTCCTAGTTTAGTAACATAGGAAATTAGTTTTAATAATATACGTAGAATAGAAATCAATTTTGACAATTTTAGTGACTTTTCTGTGTGACGTCACCTTCATTCTTTCTCGATCGCACTGTCTATAATTTAATTGACATGTACGAGAATGAACGTTGAAAAATCTGAAGATGAATGCTTATAGTCCGAGATCCAATACCGGTTTGACATGTAAAATTTTATGTTTTTTTAAAAGTTTACATAAAACTGAAAAAAAATCTAGTATGATTGACATTCTTATCGTTGCCATAATACTGCTATCAGCCATTTGCAATGAGCAAAATGTTAGTTCTTGATCCATTGCTAATATATCTCAGTTTATTCTGAGCTTTAGAAGTAACCTCAGTGACGAGACATAAATATCGAAACACGTGACTGTGGATATCTTCAAGTTTGTTATATTTCTTATTTTGGTAAACGCTTTTGTTTTGTTTGTCTTTGGTTTCATTGAGGAGTATCCTCAATTGAATAAAAATTAACATGAGGATAACAGTTGTACTGTACGTAATTTGCACATTCTCCTTCTTATAATTCTCTAAGAACGATACATGTTTTATACTTATCTGTGATATATTGTTTTGTGAGAGTTACAATATAATAATAATTACCAGTATTGTCTAGTAATATTTCTATTTGATTCTATTCTAAAAATAATCAATTAAAAGTTACAAGATTGTCCCTATGGGCTGGATCACCCTGTATACTAAGAGTCAAATGATATCTGGATCGTTTATTAAAAAGTGGAAAATGGTTATTTTTAAACTATATTAAACATGACAAACCACACATAGTAGACAACCCCCAAATCCAAAGTCTAGACTATCGGCAAGCATAAAAAACATAAACAAGAACCATTTTCTATCGACATTACCAGTGCCGGCGATGGGTATCGAACCCAGAACACGATAGACAATCTGACCAAGCACGTTCGCTACTAATACGTTTTAGCCGGCTGAGTTACCGCACAGGTAATACTAAATAATTGATTTAAATTCTTTAAATGGTTAATTTTTTATTATTATTTTAATGACAATGAGTAATCCTTAAGAATAAATTTCAAATAATACTAATAAATCATTTACAGTCCACAATTTAATAATTTTTAATTCTCTTGAAGGACAGTGATTAATATAACGTTCTCTTCGTCTATTTTTATTCTCATTTTCATTTTAACTAACACTCATTTACTACCGTCCAATGAACACCAAGAAAAATCAACATTTCCAATAATATTTTCAATACCCAGTTTATATGAATGTTATTATTTCTCATTAAAAAAAAAATAGAGCAATAAGTTGGAAACAGTGCATTTTCATCTCACCTTGCTACCGAGCAAGAATATCTCTGTGTAAAAAAATTACCTAGGAATATTTTTGAATTGTTTTGGTATATAGAAGTAATATTTAGTTACATCAATTATTTATTTTGGGGCTTGAAATATGGCAAAGTTAATTGAAGCACATTTCGTGTATGATTCAAATATTTATTACGCAATATTTTACATTCAAATAAAATAGTACGCTACTGAACTTACTTGGTGTGGGCTGTTCCTGGACCACAAGCGAGCTAATATCCCTCGTCAGTCCGCCTGAAATGCAATGCATACCTAAGTTAGTCGCTAAAACAATTTGGAATCTTAATTAAATGACTGCCATCCCGGCCGCCAGGTGGAAAATTAATATTAAATATTTACTGCGACGACCGCATTTTGAGTTGTTGAACATCACGCTTAATTTAAATTTGTGATATCATTCACAAATAGCTACGTGTAAAACTGGCCTTAAAATATTCAATGTTAATGTGTTCGACAGAGGAATAGCTAAGGAAAATCAAAATCAGATCATGTAAAATTTTAAAGGTTGAACAAACCTAAATTTTTTAGCTTTTACAACATAAATAAATTTTAATTCTGCATCTGCTTTTCGATTAGAACTGTAAAAAAAGTATTTACACTCATATTTCTAATATATGGATCAAATTTTCATTAATTTATGCTTTACAAAGAAAGGTTTTATTAATTTATCAATCATCCCAATCAATTACAATTGAAATTTAAAAATACAAAAGATTTTAAAGCAGAATCTTATCAAACTGGACAGGATCTTCTCGCCTTTAAAAAAAAACTTTTTACACAGAAATAAAGTTTTCGTTACACTTTAGTCGGCCTTTTTGAAAACTCATCGAAACATCATCGTTATTATTTTTCAAATTTATTTAATTACAACTATCCAACTGTCAAGGACCAATTAGAAGATAGAAAAAGTATGGCATACAATAAAAATATGTTCTAATATAATTTACATGAAAATAGTTACACTTATGGTAAAAGACTTATATTATACATTTTGTGAGTTAATTAATTCTATCGAACAAAAATCACGGCTTCTGGCATATATTGACCCATTAGTTTGACCATAGTGCAAGGTTTACGTTTTTTCTCATAAAATCGCAATTTTCTTCAAAAAATGTTTCTTTAACACGTGTTGCAAAAAAATGTAGCAGTAAAAATAAAATCTCTCTGTGATCCTTTAGCTAGCTGTAATAGTATACTTCAAAGAACTGCACTAAATGCATTTTGAACATTTGAAAAATTTTATTTTTGTCCTTTAACGCCCAAGGGACACCGCAGTTTTTAAATTCAATTTAGGTTTCACTCCCAGGAGCTGAAATTTTGCACAGAAGTAGTTCATGACATGCTGTCGCTATCAAACATCCATTTTTGTACTTGTATGTACAAAATGCACATGTAATGAGTGTTGTACAGCAGCCTCTTTAGTTGATGGAAGAACCGTCAATTTGAAGCTTTTCTTGTGTGACTAGTAAAAATTTGGTATCGCAAACTGGATAATTCTTGTTTCTTATTTTGAGGATTAAATACACACAGTACTTCCACAGATTCGGAAAATGCAGTTTAGGGTATAGGAATAACGATATAATTGACCACGCCCCGCTAGTTCCATAAATCGTGAAAGCAGAGGCACACAATGAATTGAATTTAGTACGGCATGAACTAAGGATGGGTGCGAACGTAGGTAATAATTTCTAATACGAAGTTATTTGTCACATTTTTGACAAATAATTTCTTCTATTGAAAGCTTTTCTGCAGTTTTTTTTTAGTCGCAAATGCTATGGGAATAAAATAATAATTCTTGTTAAAACGGAAATGAAAATTAAATAACTCGGAAACTAAAATCAACTAATAATTATCAAAAAATAAATTATTCTTATTAAATCACAGAACATTAAAATAAAATTAAATAACCGTCAGAAACTAAAATCAAATAATAATATAATTATCAAACAATAAATTAATGAAGTAAGGATTCAAACAAACCACCTTCTTGTGCCAAACAATAGCCAAACTGATTATACAATGAACCTCTCATATCATTGAGTTGATTTGGAGTAATGCTTGCACAAAGTTGGATAAGTTTTTTCCGCAATTCAAATAAATTATTGGCTCGTTCAAACGCATGTTTGTACGCGGTCTCCTTTAAAAAGCCCCACAGAAAGAAATCATGGGTGCGAGATCAGGTGACCTGGGGGGCCATTTTATCTTCCCCTCGTAGCTATTAAACGATTGGGAAATGCTCTTTTCAGAAAATTAATAACAGTTAAGGTATTGTGACTTGGGCTGCCGTCTTGTTGAAACCAAATGTCGTCAAAGTTGACAGGAAGATTTTGAACTGCAGGAATTATTTGGTTTTGTAAAAGCTCTAAATATTTATTGACATTTAAATTGCCATCGATTAGCAGTGAACCTATAATATGATTGTCTAAAATTCCCGTCCAAACGTCCAACTTTTGAGGATACTGAATTCGCACAGCAACACTCAAATGTTTATTTCTCCGAGACTAATATCGTACTACGGATGGATTGTGCTTCCTATGTAATGAAAAGGATCATTCATCTGTAAACAATATATTCTTTAAGAAGTTTTCATTCTCATTCACTTTATTTATCATGATTTCACAAAATTCCATCCGTTTGAAATTGTCCTCGGGAGATATTTCTTGCGTTGCTTGAACTTTAAAACAACTGTACCCATTTCTTTTCAAAATATTTCTTACAGTTCTTTCCTTCATGTCAACTTCATCAGCAATTTGCCCGCTAGAACAAGGTTCACTAGTTTCAACAAGTGCACAGACATTAGTTTCGCGAATTTCACGTTCTTCGCTCATTTGTTGATGACGGGGTTCGGGTTGAAAGCATTCTTTACAATTCACGACCTGAAATTCTCAAATTTTTTAATAATGTATGAAATTATGCTAGCTGAGGGGATTGGTCTCTCTTGATATGCCACAGTAAATACATTCATTGTGTCTTCGGTGGAATGATCCCCGAAGTACCACTTCACAATTTGCACTTTTTCTGCAGTTGTATAAGCACACACGGCATATTAATAACGAAATTGAGAATAATTTATTTTATTCCCACACGGCTAAACAGCTACGTTATTAAAAGCAGAATGGGTGCAGGGTGCGCGCTGTTCTCAACTCGACGCGGTGAAGCGATGGCGCTATTGTTTTATCCAATGTCCTGTCCCTGTTCTAGGGCAAGGCGTGGTTTATCTGCGCAGAAACAAGTTTACGTACCTTAAACTAAATTTTCTGAATCTGTATACAACTTTAACTTGTATTGAACGAACACACGCACCTCATGCTGTTTTCCCTATTTACCATGGCTTTACCCAGTTTGTACAAGAAATTTTCAGAACGCCTTGATAGGTCTCTAGGCGAGAAGCGTGTGTCCCTGTCAACTTTCCCTTAATTATTACGTATTTTTCAAATATGACAAAGAATTTAATTGTGTTTTTCCCTTTGCAGTATTCTTATTTACACCATATAGATGTTTGTGGTCTATGGGTTCATAGATTCAGCAAATAAAAGTTAGGTTCTTAAAATTTTCAATCTTTAGTCAAGTATTGGCCTTACCATTTATATTGTGCTTCTGGCTGATTGGACTAGTTCCATAGTGCCATAAAAAAAACGAACACACGCCTATTGTAGCTCGTCGTAGAAGCTTTCAGTCTCTTTCTGTCAATCCGGGTAATTTTTAAATGCATTAAAAATTTTCGAAAGAATACTTTGACAATCCCGAAAAAAAATTGTTTTCAACTAAGTATGGTATATTTTTTCGATATGTATTATAAAGTACTTACGAAAAGCTACAATTAGAAAAAAAAATACTTTACGATTGTTTGCCCAAAAGCAAAATACGGTTTTCACACTAACGCCATCTGTGACCGTTTCTATTAGTATTTTCAAACAAAATTTGGCATACTTATTAATCACTAGTGGTACCATATTTTCCTATGGTTCTATTTAAGAATATCTATAGAAACAGAATATATCAGGAAAATACCAACATTTTAATTGCCGCCTTCTTGAATTTTTTTGAGGTTATTTATAGGGTAAAAAAAAAATCGACCACACTTGGTTGTAGAGAATTTAATTGTGAACAATTTGGCTTTTTTAAATTTCGATCTGATGTAAGAAAGCTGAGATATTCAAGAAAAACTAAAGAAAAAAACACACAAACGTGTTCAAATATAGTCACAAAATCTCCAATACGAGTGCTCTCCGAAAAGCTAAATCCTTGAAAAGTTGGCAGGAAAAGTGAGCCTTGATGTTTAAAAACGATTTAAAAATTTGCTATTCTAGCTATTTTCCCTTGATCAATAAAATGTCTGCTCATATGCCTCCACTATAAGGAAATCTAAGGGAGTCTGAAGGAAATTTGCGTGATGTTTATCAAAGAAAAAATCTGGTGTACAAAATTTTGGGTGCGATTATTAAATATAGGAATGACCTTTTAATAATTAAAAGAGAGACTTTTTAATAATTAAATGATACACCAGATATTCTTTTAATAAACATTAACACATTACATAGATTTCCTTAGGTTCTATTAGACTTTCTTAGATTTTTTTAAGATATCCAAAGATTTCCTGAGATATCCTCAGATTTCTTCGGATGCAATATATCTAAGATGCGATATAATCTCACTTAGCGGAAAATATAAAATTTCTTTATGAGGGTGTGTAGTACTTTTGTTTAGAACCACAGCTTTCTATGAAATTTATTTTGTTACTATAGAAGCATATATTTACGTTTAAAAAAAAGGAACTTGTAACTATGAGTTTAGAGTTAAAATATACAATTATACAATAAAATTATGAATTTCTTCTAAATTTAGTGAAATTTCTCTTTCTGGTCAATTAACTGGGAAGTTTCTTTGTGGGAATATTTCTCCGTGTTCAATATTTTTAAACGAAAAAAATCTTGTAACGACCACTCCATTTTACAATTTACGATGATCTGGATGGCAGATGTCTCGCCAGGAGTCAATTTTGTGTATCGTTATCATTCACAAAAGGACAAAAATATCTAATGAAGTCACCCAGCTCCTGTGCTATAATGAGTTAAAATGCTGCAGCCCTTTAAATGTTTAGTGGGCAGGCTAGACATTAATTTATTAACAATAAAACATGTTTTTAATAATCAGGTAGAAAAGCGTTTGCCGCATTCCTTTATTTAACCTAATAAACTAAAATAAGGAAATCTATAATACTAAATTTGTCGTTAAATGTTTAACCATTTAAAATTATGCTCAAATAAAAAATTTGAAACCTTCGGAAGTTCACTATCTGTACAATACAGTGAGCGTAAAATTCGACAAAATTCTTGTCTTTACCAAATCAGTTCGACGTGTCTAAAATGAAACAGTGTTTTAACTCTTACCAATACTCGTAGCTTGACACATGTAGGCTCCGGTATCTGCAAAAGCAATGTTTCTCACTTTTAGAGCAGTTCCATTTCCGATTATTTGGTATTTCCTGGGTGTCTCGAGACGTAAAGCTTCATCGTTTTTCAACCATTCCACCTGTCAAGATGTTATACTGGTTTATTCAGATATTTCAAAATGATAATAATTAAGTAAGTCAAGAAATATATAATATACCGATTGTGATGGTTTAATATAGAATTTGAGCATTTTATGCCGTACAGATTATGTCTATGATAATAATTAGGACAGACATATATTGGAACAAAATGGAATAAAAATGTCTTATATAATGGGTGTTGAAAATTAAGCGTTTTTCGCATAAAAAAATAATTCAGCAGTAATTTTATAAAATTAATTTATCGAAAATAATAGAATTTCTTGTACCACGAAGGTTTTCGGTGAAAACATTTTTCTTTGTATTTATAATTCCAGCCTATTTTCGCATTTTTCTTAAGTTGTAAAATATAATAGATACGAAAAGATACAATAGAGAATTAGTAGATATTAAAAAATACACCGAAAATTGTAATAACGAAAAAATTGTTATACTCATTTTACTCATACACCTATAAAGATGCAGGAAACGGTACACTCGAAAGCAAATCTTATTAACCATATGCGTTATAAAAGAAAAAGTGAAATACTTTCTGACCTTTGCGATAATCTGCTTTACTGACTTAAAAATCTTGTTTTTAGGTGGTTTAAACAAGTAAGTACGTAAAGCTTATAAAAGTGGGAAAATTAGCAGGTACTTTTTTGTACTTGCCTGGAAAAATCCAGCTGAACAATAGGCAAATTCGGAATCAGAAACCTCAATTTAAGAAAATCTTCTGTTAAAGAAAAGTCTTCAGATTTGCTGTTAGACTTCGTATTATTTAATGCCTTTCCTAGATCGTCAAATGAAATAATAGGTGCCGTGAAAATTTTGACTGAATTAGCCACTGATTTTTTAATAATTTTTCAAATATATTGAAAAAAAAATCATTTTAAAATTGGAAATAATACAAGTCAGCATTTTTCGATTTTGAAGTAAAATATTAAATTATTATGATTATTATTTATAGGATGATGACTAGTTTTCGAGAATTTGGCACTATTGGATGAACGAAAGGTTCTGAAAAACCAAACAATAGAAGACATGATGTTCGACAATGTCAGGCACACGATGGACTAAGCCAACAGAAAAACTTGTCACATGGTACTTGCCGAATTAGAGCAGGAAATATTACAGAGAACCTATCGCGTTCCACGAATTAATTTTTGTAAATTTTTAGATTCTCACTATTGAAACAATAATATTCTAGACATTACCATTTACATCGATGTGGAATGTTTGCTTTTCAGTATGGTTATATTAATAGTCTGAATATGAGCATTTAATCGACAGAAAAACTTCAGGAATACAATGAAATACACCTACAGTTGACAAGATCGTGAAGACAAATATGTTTCGTCTTCATTGATGAAAATGGTAATGAATTTTTTATATTTCACGTATGTTTTTTTCGTTCATTCTACAATTACACGACCATAAGCTCACTCAAGGTATTTCCAACATACTAGATTATTTCCAAAAAGTAATTTTGATATTTTTTAAATAAAATTTTGTTTAATTCTGATTTAATTCCAAACAAGAGTAGCTTTAACAGCTTGTATAATTCATTATACCTTTCAGAATACTCCATTCCGGGATCATTAATATAAAATTACTTCTTTAGTTCTTAGACAAGGGTTTCAGCCTGGGTTATTTATAGACAATTAACAAAGGAAAAAAATAGTAAAGAATCCTACAATCCTATAGCATTTAGGTAACATTTTGGCGCCAAACATGGGGCACGACTGTTTTTTTTTTTTTGGAAGAAAAAAATAAGTTAGGCCCCACGTTGGGCGCCAAAATGTTACCTAAGAGGTTTTGTAGAGGTAACAACTTCTTCATCGTTGTGTAATAACGACATGGAGATGAAGTAAAATTTAAAGATATCCTTATAATAATCTCACCTTTGGAAAAGGCTCTCCTGCTACGTGACACAACATAGAGGCATCCTCGCCCGGCCTCTTCGACTGTATCCGGGGTGTAACGTGAACTTCAGGTACAGCTGCAAGCAGAGGGACATCAAGTAATCACAAGAGCTTTGATAGTCAAATAAAATTTATATCATACTATAAATATAACTTTGAAGAATACCAAAAGGTGACCACTACATTATACAGGATGTTCCATTTAAAACAAAACACCCTCAATAAATCTTCAGAAAATAATTATACGAAAAATTGTCGAGACACGTCGATATTTATTTTTAACAACGTTTGACATAAACACACCGATATGCATAAATAAACCACACTCGTTACCAGTGTTAAAGTACTTTTCAAGTGATGTATCACTGGACACAAGAGACCATCTAAATTTTTTGAAAAGGTGGCTCTACGCGAGAGGGGGAAACAATAACATCTCGTAGCTTTATGTCAATAGTTAGTTGTCCCCTTCTAAATAAAAATCGATGTGTCTCGACAATTTTCATTTAATTATTTCCGCAACAGTTGTTGAAGATGTTTAGTTTTGAATGAGATAGTTCGCAATGAAAGTTTCTATTATTCGAACATGACTAAAACCAAAATTAATATAAAAAATACTCAATTTTTTAACCTATTTTTACTACTGCCGTGGTTTGAGGAACTATGACATGTACTATCGCATAATTTAGAATAAGAGACAGGAGACAAGAGACCGCTGGAATTATATCTATAGGTTGGCGAGTACATCCTTAAAAAATATTATTATTATGGATTGTTTTCCGTTATCACATGCACATTGCACATTCACTAAATTCTCGATAAAAAAACAGTTCCTATTTTTGTTCACTTCATACTAGGTAGAGCTTGATAAAATTATAGTGGAATTATCACCAAATTACCTTACAGTTTGTCGAAGTTAATTAAAAATGCTCATATTTCTTGAATAGAAACTTTACAAAGTCATTTGTATATTTTACTACAGTTTCGAACAATACGATCTTATCTAATGAAAATTATAGTATTGTTTGCGTACAACGTGAGTTCTTAAGTTTAATGGTCTGAAGCCAGAATCACGGACAGGGTTTATTATAATAATAATTAAGAAGCCATTATCTGAACACTATAGAGTTGGGAAAAGTTACTTAAGGAACCTTCTAGAAAATTCCCGATTAAAGAAAATTTCAAGTAAGTGAATTATGTCATAGACGGTATAAAGTAATCCTTTATTTCTGTCAAAACCTTTTGATTATGAATCGAAGATGATGAAATATCTTTTTTTATGTAAATATTTACTAATTACTAATTCAGAACTGATTCACGGAAAATTATAACTTCTAGATATTGAGTATATTTATTGTTAAAAACCGTATTTTGACAGTAAACACCAGGATTCACTCGAAATATACCCGGTAGAAAATTTTTTAACTTGAAAATTCGGTTTCAGAACTCAAAAACTACTTAAGGCATGATAGGTTTAGTCCTTGGAGCCAAACATTTTTCTTTTGTAGAACTGTGTTATATAAAAAGTGGAGTAAATCGTCGAAGAGTTTGATGGTTAGCTAGTTTATAGGATGTCTCAGACATAATTGAAATACTGAAAGAAGTGAGGCACAATTTTCGTTCCATAAACAGGAATAATCTATCTAATAAGAGTAAATTGAATGCTGGCCAGATCCTTTGTAAAAAACCTGCTGAGCAAGGTACTTGCTCATACTACATTTAAAAAAAATGTGTCTTTAGTTTGTTAGTCATTTGTTTCAGTTTTTAGTTAATGTTATGTATTAGAAACATCAGAACGTAATATCATTAATCATAAAATTGTAGTTAATGATGATTAATCTTCGGAGTGCATACTTATTTTCCGGTGCAAACTCTGCATTATGATCCCAAAATTTAATGCTAATAAAGGAGTGATTTTTTTTTAATATACAATGTTGAAAATTTTACATGTAATTATATGTGGTTTATTCAAATAGTAGACGTACAAGATTCGTAGCAAGTCAAACACATAATAACAGCTAGCGGACAGATATTGATCGTTATAGGTGGCTGAAGATGAGATCTTTTTGATGTTGACGTTTCATGCTAAGCCTCACGGCTGATGCCATTTGAGGCTTCTCCGCGCGCATTGACATGTGAGCTTTGACTAAATCTTCACGCATTTCCCGAAAAAAATAATCTTTGATCATGCTTTTATCATTCAGAGAGTTTTAATTCACTTAATTGAAGATGACCATGCAATTGACAGTTATTATGTTCATCGTAAGACAGAAAACTACCGTCGTCAATCTACGAGTTCCTCCTTGAATGTGGTATGTAGCGCAAAGCTTATCCAAGGTATCGATACTGCCTTTTATCATATTGTAAAATAAGATCTCTTCAGGTTTGTTCTTGTTTTCTGGATCAAGGGTTGTTGCACGATCATGAAATATACTCAACGATACGACAGCTCTTCCCTTTTTGGGGACATACGAGACAAGTTTATCGTTCTCTCTGAAACCCTCTAAAGTCGTTTAAGAAACGCGTATTTTGTCAGCATTATGATTTTTTTCTAATGTAGACTCTCTCCTAACGGGATAGAAGTATACCAATTATTAGTCGTCAGGTTTTTTCCTGTGTTTTGTATTGATGTTGTGGAAAAGAAATATTTCATTGTGGGGTCAGAATGACCCACAATGCTGCATTTTCTTTTCATAAGGACCAATAAAACCGCAATTAGCTAGAAGAATACACAAGAGCATCTTAAGAAATATTCTTTATTATAGATCTATTCCGAAAAAAAGGCGCAGAGTCAACCTGACCCCAACAATGCTCTCTGAAGGTTAACAAGAAAGATATTTCTGTTTCTCTTGCCCTTATTTCAACGCTGTACAATGTGTAAGTCAAAATGGCGTAATAATTTAAATTGAGGACATACGAGGAGTTTAAAAAAATACACTTTGATTATTTAAAAAATAGAAGAAATTAAATCAAATCTAAAAGGAAACTCGACATTCTCTAAAAATAGTATCGGAAAACTATGCAAATGGGCGAAATATCGGGGATCGCTATGAAATTATTTATATTATATTATATTATATTTTCCTCCTCGTTTGCGAGGATGCTGACGCCCTCATTTTGCCAGCAAAGGGGGAACCAACCCTAATTGACCAATGAATTCGGGGAAAATTCATTCGGAGTCGTGATTTTTGTCCTTTTTTCGTAGTTCATGTGGAGCAAGGATAACGGTAGGGAACTGAACCAGAAGCTATATCCAAAGAAAGAGGAGGGGTTGAAAGTTAAAAAATATCAATAAATCTAAAAACAATTCTATTTGTATTATATCTATTAAATCAATCTTAGAAAAACGAAATTATGTATTTTCTACCAAGAATGAGTTAAAATGTATCCATCGATTCTCAGGGGGGGGTAAAATCATCCCCAAAATATCAAAGAAATCAATGTTTTTAATTCTGAAAATAAAATATGTAAATGTTTTAAGCCATGACAAATATGGAAAAAATATTTCTCGCTAGTTTTGACGAAAAACAACCCCTACGAACGGTAAAACTGCCCCCAAATAGGAAAATATGAAAAAAAGTTATAGTAATTCTTGGTACCTAACACTTGTATTCACTCTTTTTCTATAACTGACATTCAGTTAGCTTATGTTTATACATGTTGATCCATTTTCATTGGAATTTATCCCTTGAAGGGGGTGCAATTAGTATTTCCAAAAATTGCTCCGGTGTCAGAATTGCTCCATCACCCTTCAATCTTCAGAAAAATGCTGAGGAATCTACAGATATTGAAGTATTTCTGTATTTATAGGTGTTTGCGGTAGCGGCTTCATATGATCCAACTGTTATACGGATCCAACAATCGACTTCGGAACACTCTCGTTCTTTATTTGGCTTACAACTTTAGTTATTTTCCTTACTTTCACTATAGTTTTGCCTTTAGCTGCATTCGGGGCACCTCCACGTGGTGACGGTGGGCAACGGACCACACCACTTTACCGACAAAGTCCCCGGATAGCGGTCATGGCAGCTAAAGGTAATAGCTTTACGATGCAAGGACGGGCATGAAAAGTGCGATTCCCAGTATCGGCGACTGGACTGAGTGGGAAAGCGGGCTCACAGCGTAGCGCTGTATCGGAGTGACTTGGCCGTTACAGAGTATGAGGCTACAAGAAATATTCAATCAATGGATGTGGACAACAATAGTGAGGACGAGTATGAGGAAGGTGAACAGTCAGAATCTGAAGAGGGCGAGGAGAGAGTCTGAGAATGAAGATGGAGAATCTGTAGAAGAAGATGAGGAGGAATTTGGAGAGGATGGTGAAGTGGATGAGGAGGAAGAGTGTAATGAAGCTAAGGAAGAAGAAGAATCTGTGCAGGATAAAGAGATTTACAGTAACAACGGAGACCAAAGTGATAAAGAATTACACGTCCTTCATTTTTCGGAAGATTCTTCAGCATTTTTCGGAAGATTCTTCAGCATTTTGCTGAAGATTGAAGGGTGATGGAGTAATTCTGACAATGGATTCGTGTTCAGCGGGAAAAAATACTTCGGAAACCACATATAACATGTACATTTGAGACAACTTTTTTTGTGTGGCGGTGTTATTAAGGTTTTATCAACAAAGGCTTCAGGGTATTGACTGTTTATAAGGACCTCCTTGATAAACCATTTCTAATTGTTTAATATTTCATCACTAGAAGAAATGTTTTTGTCCCTATCATAAAAACACCCATCTTAACATACGTGGACTGATTTGAATTAAAATCTAAATATTTGTTGGTATGTGTTGGTTTTTTATACCATTTGTTTCAATTGTACCCTTTATTCTTTTAACTAAAACATCTAGTCGTAGTAATTCATTCCTAGTTTCATGTTCTAAAGTAAAAATAAAAGGTTCTTTATTATATAAATTTTCTAAAAGATTATCTAGTAACTCAATACCGTGAGGCCAAGTTGCAAAAACATCGTCTACATATCTCCACCGGATAACCGGCTTGAGCGTGTCTAGCCTCAAAGTCGTCCACAATCATATTGCTTGAAATTTTTGATAATGGAGAGCCCATTGTCATACCGAAATCTTGCTGATAGAAATCATTCTCCAACTGAAATTAAGTTTTTTGATACACATAGTTAATAGTTCCATTTTGGTATTTAAACTCAATTTAGTAATTTTCTCAGTAATATACTGGTTAATTGTATTATGTTGTAGATTCCTCGGACGTCAGTTAGAAGTAAAAATACATGCGGAATAGCCAAAAGGGAAAGTAGAGGAATTTAAAAAATGCAACAAGTAACATTGAGACAATGTTTAAAATATACGGTACAATTTATACAAAAAAAAAAATTTTGAAAAAATATATTGGATAATTTATGGAGCGGCAATTTTTTTTTGTACGGGGTGGAAAAAGATCTAGGAATGGCCCTGCTCCGATTTTTCCAAAATTAACATTGTAGCTGTATAATTATCCGGTACTAAAATCTCTGAAACTTTCTCCATTAACCGACTTTCTATCTGTTATAATTTATATATATTATAATAGAGACAGCAATACATGCAACATTTATTTGGGACACACTGTATAAATATAGATGCAATAATGAGAGAAACATTACTATCGATATTTGAAAAACAAACTTGGAGGTTATAATAAGCAGCAAATAAAAGAACATCTACAATAAAACTTACTGTGAACGGTAAGGACGTGCGTCTGTACAACGTCCTTATTCCTTTGAGCATGGCAGGTGTAATTGCCAGCATGTTGTAGCTGAATTCTCGTAAGATACAGGCTGCCGTCGCTAAACACCCTCACATCCTCCTCGTTAAGCGAAGACAAATCTAGATGATTCCTTCTCCAAACGATAGGTGGGACGGGGGAGCCGGTGACATCGCACTTTATTTCGACGTTATCGCCCACTCTTGCAGTTAGGTGGTTGGTTTCTAGTGCCTTGTCCAGTGAAACGACGGAGACACCTAAGTCAACAAGAAGTGTCATATTAAGTGATGTATATGTAACAAAATGTCACAAAAAGTAACCCTATATTATTACGGCAAGTGTGGAGCATTTAAGTGGTTTTATTTTTGGCTACAATAAATATTGTATTATAGTGGAGTCGATAGAGGTCTTCACCGCGGAAATATTCCGGGAAGCGGTAACTTTTGAAAATACATCTCTAAACATGTCAGGAAGAACATACTAAAATTTCCGAACAATAGTCCTTGAGCGTCATTTATTATTAAACAAATTATTTGCAATTTTTTTTGCAAATATGTCTTAATAGTACATTATAATCAGAGCCCGGCGCAAAAGTAGTTATGCCAGAGACGGTCTTCACACACAGATAAATATAATGTTTTATATGATTCACATAAGAAAATAAATACATTATTTATAGGAAACAAATACCTACTTTTGCGGTGAGAAGATAAAAAGTATGGCATAAAACTCATAAAATAATATATAAATAATTTATTATTGGTTTGGAGAAATTATTTATTTGGTATAGTTGAGCAAGTAGATGTAAGAGATGTTTACTGAAACTGGTGGATAAAAAACACCAGTAATTGCAATACCTTCATAAACTTGCATTAAAGATACATTGAGATATGAGAATTAAGTGAAAACATAGTCACACAAAAAATTTCCAATCCGATGATATGGGGCACGATATTATTTCGGTGCTTTTTAAGTGAGATATCGGCAGTGAGAGGTCCGAGAATTTTACTTCTCGAGCTACACGGCCTAGATTCGAGGGCTCTTTCTGCTATCAGAAATCTGAAAAAAAAAATCAGGAGTACGTAAAGATACGTGAGAAATCTATTGGCGTAAATCGGACATCGCGCATCGGTCCGTGTCTTGGTTTTCGAGATATGTCCGCTCGAAGTCACCGGAAGGTGAAAATAGAATTTTTTTACCGCTTTCCGAGGACATTTCTCAAAAACGAAACTAGATACAGAGTTCCGGTTTATGCCATTTGATTTATCTCGCCTTCGTACATATCCTTGAATTTTTCTACAGGATTTCTAAAGTAAGCATAGCATTTAAGAAATTCAGAGGTATGTAGGAAGGCGAGAGAAATCGAATGACGCAAACCGTACCTCTGTATATCGCTTAATTTTTGAGATATGAGCTTGGGAAGCGGTAAAAAAATTCTATTTTCACCTTATGGTGATTTCGAGCGGCTATATCTGGAAAAATGAGGCGCACACCGATCTCCGATTTACACCAATCGATTTATCACGTCTTTCTACGTACCTCTGATTTTATTCAGATTTTTCTTAGCTTCCGTTTGGCAGAAATGGCCTTCGAAGCTGGGCCGTGTCGCTCGAGAAGCGATATCTCACTTGAAAATCGCCGAAAAAATATCGTGCCCAACATCATCGGATTGTAAATTTAATTTGCAATCGATCTAGTACAAAAAGGAGGGGTCATTTTTGTCAAGAAGAAGTTACAGCGATTTATGTGAAGATATGTCGAAATCGCTTAAATTGCGGGCATTTTTGAGGTTATGGCAAAATCCTGATGTGATGGAGTTTAATAGACCGCTGATATAGTAAACATGGTCAGATCCCCAGGTCAAAAAGAATTTTGTTTTGTGTGGCTGTGTAATGACTGA
Source organism: Stenurella melanura (assembly GCA_963583905.1). Lineage (NCBI taxonomy): Eukaryota > Metazoa > Arthropoda > Insecta > Coleoptera > Cerambycidae > Stenurella > Stenurella melanura. The sequence continues at coordinate 90,288,607 of OY757309.1, forward strand.
TGTGATAGCTTACGGAAATGTTCGTTCTTCTTTCTTTGACTTTGTATGAGACCACTAAGAGGGGAGAAAAAAATTTTGAAAAAAATAAACCCCCATCAGGAAGTGGCTTTTAGTGATTTTAAGTGACCGTTTAAATTTAACTTGTATTTGGTCCAACAACTGCTTAAGGTGGCGATGGTTAGCAGTTTATGTTATTTCTGTATTTAAGTGTTATCACTTAGTTTCACATAATAGATAATTGGGGGAGTCATGTTAGATTTTTACTTCGGAAGAATTCCTCGATCGATAATTCCGTTTCGAGCGTGTTCATGAAGGTGTGTAGAATATCATATCAAAATGTCTGCGCGAGAAAATGGGTGCTAAATGTTTTATTTAACAATTTGTATGGAAAAATGCAGTTTCTTGCTAACAATTTTTTTAAATTTTATTTTTATCAAAAAACAAATAGCGCCATTCGAAAGAACGGAAAATTTTACAAAAGAAACATATACAATACTTGTTTTTTGCGTCCGGCGCGAGGGCGCGCGCGGCACTAAAGTAGCTATAACTTTTAATTGACTAAAGAAAACGACATAAAACCAAATGTATATTGAAAATGAACCATTTTTTGAAGTATTACATTTATTTAAATATTTTTTTTCATATTTCACACTTCTTACATAAGCTTGAAGTTAAGTATTGCATGAATTTTCGATTACTTCATAATATTTAACGTTATTCAAATAAAATAGGCAAAAAAATTAACAAACAGCGGGATATTGCATTTAAAGGGATTACCCAAAATACGCCTTTCGTCAAAAGAATTAGAAAAATCTATTTTACGAAAATCGGACCCTCAAAGTTGGTCGATTTACGAAAAATGCATTTTTCCACCTTGACTTTCTAACTTTGATTGTAAATAATAAAGTATTGGAAAATGATATCGGCACTCTATATGGGGTTAAATTAAATTTTATGATGTGTACTTTAAGATATAAAAATTTGTTTTATGATAATTATAATTTTTTTTTACATATCCAGTTTTTTTTAACAATAGTCGGTTAAATAATTTAGTACATTACTATATGAGCGATTATGATAGCCATTATTCAAGAAGATGATGTCTGAGCCCACGAACCGTTAGGCGAGTGGCGCAATTTCTTGAATATGTGTACAGTTTTAATATTGTTATTTTTATTTCATAAAAATATGTTGTACATTTATTAAAATCAATGTTTACCCAATAATTCTATACTTCTTAAATAGATACATCAACGATATTACAAGGTAAAATTTTTCCCCTAAAAATACTAGAAACATAATTATAAAAAAATAGTAGTATAAGATATTTTATGTTAGATGAGCCATCGCAAGTTTCTGTTATCTTACGTTAAATTTGTAACTTCCATGCTTGGAAACTGTGAAATAGTAGATATTTTTAGAAAATTTTTAAATCAATTATACATATATATATACAGAGTAACCCATTTAAAAGCGGGGCACCGTTATAACTTTTTTCTTTTTTGTCCGACTTGAATCAAATATTACCAAAATATAGAACAAATTAGGTTCTACTTATGGCCAAAAAAACATTCGCGTCTTACAAATGCAAAGCCACCTGTGGTACCAAAATAAATGGAAAAAATAAAGAAATCATATTAGGCATTTTTTTTTATCGAAAAACTCTATTAATGAAAGTTGTTCAGAATTTTCCAAAAACCGAGAGTCCAAAATTTCAGCAATATTAAAGACTATTGAAATTTTGTTTAAAACAATGTCCGAGTCCGAAAATATAATTTTAATTGTTTCTTTTTCTTTAGAAAATTGTGCTATGACAATTTTCTTTCAAATTAAACGTAAGCTGCCAGGCAGTTGTCAAGTGATTTGCATTTTTTTGAATTTTGTCGAAATTTTGGACTTCAAAAACAAAATTCAATATTTTTTAATATTGCTGAAATTTTAGACTCTAGATTTTTGGACAATTCTGAACAACTTTCTTTAATAAAGTTTTTCGATAAAAAATGCCTAATATGATTTCTTTATTTTTTCCATTTATTTTGGTACCGTAATGTTTTTTTGGTCATAAGTAGATCATAATTTGTTCTATCTTTTAGTCAAAAAAGTTATAAAGGTGCCCCGCTTTTAAATGGGTTACTCTGTATATACTAGAGGGCCTCATAATTTATAAAAAAAATTAAATTAACGGCTTTATTATAACAGATATTGTTAAACCTACAAATTAAAATTTCTATTTTTTTAATTTTTCGAAATTTCATTTTTGAATTAACCCGCTCTAAAAAACCACGTGACTAGTATTAATCAATCATACAACGAAGAAACGGGCTTCATCACGGGACCTATCAATCTTTTAAGAAGGATATCCCAAAAAATCCCAACAAATCTTTTTTTTCGGTTAATTTTGCAATAATTAACATTTTTATCCGCCATTTTGATTCCGCCATATTGAATTTCAAAAAATTAATATCACACTCTTAATCAGCATACCCAAAAACCCCTGGGAACCTACTTTCAAAATTTTTCATAGATTTTTATTTGAGATATTAAATTTTACAACTAATTTTGCACTTATTTGTTATTATTAAACAAATGAACAATTAGCACCCATTTTTAAGTGAAGACATTATTCATTGACACTATCTAGAAGTAAATGCAAAAGGTTTCATAAAAAAATATGGATCGTGGAATTATTCCGAGGTATATGTCTTTCTTAATTAAAAATAATGGCTAATTAATTTTCCAGGGCTAAATAAATAATCATATTTTCCAATATTCCTGCATTGTTAAAGTATCTTTCAGCTGATAATTTTGATTGTTATGCCATATTAATGAAATTAGCACTCGTGATTACCGATACTGTCAGATTTCAAACCAAACCAATCACAGGCAAATTGTTCCTAAAATTTTAATTACGACAGTATTATCGTGGTAATATTCTCTAGTGCTCTATTATCGCTTTGCAATCGTGTGTATAACCATCAGGTTCACGTTCAACTGACATGTACAAAAACAACCTATCAACATGAAACATGACTAAGTGTTATTATCTAATTTCATTAATTTAAGTACCAATAATAAAACTATTATTATACCTATTGTTAACATGAGTATTAATTAATTATAATTGTTAACTTAATTAAGCGTTTTTTGATTTCGCCACAATTTTCTACAACCTCGAAAATATTTAAAATATAATTTACTTTATTTATTTTAAGTATGAAGAAATGGAAAAAAAATCAACAGATAAGTACTTACTGTACAGCTTGCTGAATGCGACATAGAATTCGTTAATGCTGAGTTTTCCATCATGGTCTGTATCGTCATACTGGATCATATTTGATAACGAACACCCACTGCTTAAAGTGTCCAGGCGTTCTTGAACGGCTATCTGCAATAATTGAAATTTGAGGTATTTAAATATCATTGGAGGAAGCAATAATGGTATTATGGTTGTAACTTCTATCTGCTAAAAAATGTATACAGGGGGTTTCTCAAATACTTTGTCAAAGTTTGGGAGGAAGTTGTGTAGTCAATTTTATGTTGAAATTAGCAAGTTTCATTAATATGAAATGAAATTTATAACCGTGTATTTCATTATAAAAAAAAAATAAACAGAGAGATTGGGAAGTGACTTCTATCTTTTGTATTCATCTTTGTCCCCTTGATACTTCGAAATATTTTCTTCATGAAATCACATTACTAAAATTACAAAAATGGTTAAAATTGATGTAGGAAGCACGATTCTTAAAAAAAGTAGTTTAAACAAGTGCATTGAAGCCATTTTCGTAAAAATAACAAACTTTGTCATACATAATAATCCATTACCTCACTAAGAGTAAAAAATATTAGATGTAATAAAAGTTTGGAATGACTTTATTATTGCATTTATTTAAAGAGTATAAAGAATAAAAAAACTGCATAAAACGGGCTACGTAGAAAAGGGAGATAACCTGATGATGACTGCTGAAACTCTAAATGAAATATAAGGCAGGAAAAATCTCAGGGCTCAAAGTGTCTACACTTCTTTGAAATTGAAAGTGAATAGTAGACTGACGTGGACTGTACGACTCGTTGTCGAAAATATTAAAATAAATTATATAAGTACATGACGTCTGTAAACAGCAGGGGTACATTGTGGTTAAAAATAAAGAAAAATTAACACAAAAGAAGTTGCAGAACCTATAAAACCTTGTTTCCTATTTAGGTATTAAAGAGATAATATGCTATTGTCTACTATATATGTTCAATTTCAAAGTAGTGTAGGCACCTTGAGTCCTCAGACTTTTCCTGACATTTATTTCATTTAGACTTTTGGCAGTCATCATCAGATTATTCTTATTTTCTACGTAATTCATTATATGCATTTCTTATACTCTTCCAAACAAATAGAGCTACTACTCTAGAAGCAATGCAAGACCCAGTTTCTTAAAATCTGTACCTAAGAAAGGAGGCAGCACTAAATTACTCAAATTCAGACGATCCGGATGGTTATTTAAAGATTCTGGAGTTAATCCGTTTGGAGTCCCTGATAAAACCCACTGACCCAATGCCAGCTAAGCAGAATTTCGATTGTCTCTTTGATATGCTGATTGAGAAACATCAAAAACAAGTGGTACTGCAGTTGGGAAACGGGTCACACATCTAGTAGACAGATGAGTCGAAAATGGCTGAAGTTGTCGGTTCAAGGCCTAATTGTGGACTGTAGTGATCCCTAGCCAGCACCCCCCAACCATCTTATAGGCAGAAATCTATGCTATAGATCTACGTGTTCAAAGGTATTCGAAGAGCAAAGATCTATATACTTTCAGATCAGCGACAGCGTTGAAGGCTCTTAGGTCGTTCACCTTTGATCTGAAATTGACTGGAAACGCAAGCAATCTGTGAAGCAACAAAGACTACAAAGTTATCCTTGACGTTGGTTTCATTTGGTATCGTGACATGATGTGAACATTCTATGTGTTTATTCTCAGAAGCATTAAATCCTCCTAATCCTGAATTGAGGGGGGAGGCAATGGCTGATAACTGTACCAAGGGGCTTCCTTATCAACAAACTCGAAGTCTAGTAAGGACCATGTCTGGATAAGGAGCCCTAAGGTACAAGGAGTACCACAACAGACCTATAGAGGTCGCAGTGGGCAATGTCGCCAGCTTCCTCATGCTAAAATCTAAAAAAAATATATACCCTCGACGTGGGTGCCAGGGTACGAGGAACTAGAAGTTAATTAATTAACTAACTTGCAACTCTTGCCAAAAATCTGATGAACTCCCATTTTTGGGCTCCGAACTCTTTTGTGACTTATCTAAGTTACACATAAAGGAAGAAATCTAAAATGTGAGTGAGAATAGCAAAAGCCCTACTGGAAGAATACTCCAGACCTCTGCAATAATGAATCCCAGTTTCTTAAAATCCGTACATGGAAGTTTCGTAATTTCCTTGCAGGGAGACCTTGCCTCATATCGAACGTGTGAATCAGTTGATTGCTCTGATATTTTAAACAGTTAATAAATTTGTATTATTTATTTGCTTTCTGATTAACAAATATTGAAACCGGTCAGAAGCACGAGATCCCATTGTGGCCTAGTCCTAGGCGAGTGCCTCGTTCTGCTTACTCAAAGATCACTTGATTTTCAACTTCAATTGTGCGACTACGTGCAATATGCTCTGCGGCGATCGTCTCCAACTGGATCTGATACCAATAAATAGCACGATCTCTACACCATTAAGATGGCAGGTATTATTTTTATCCGTGATAAAAGAATATAACTTCAACATATACAGTGTGAGAATGTGCTTTCTGATATTATATTTTCGTTCTTGTCTCCTAAACTTAATTAAATGGATATCTGCCCTGCAACTACCAAGGCGGACGCACGGGAATATTATGTTAGAAATAGAATAAAAGGGCATTTCTACAGTCCACAATAATAGCAGAACATAACGAGATAAGGCGAATAAACTGTTATCTTGAAAAGTAGTGATTTATTAATAAATATGGAACAATAAAACTTCATCGCTTACCTCGTTCAGCTCGGTTGCCTCCAAGTTCCCATTGTTATTCCTGTCATAGTGAGAGAACATAATGGATACCAAGTAATCCTTGCTATGATTATCCTGTGACATCAGCCTGGCATGGTTGTACAGTAATAAATTATCCTAAAAGCAAAAAATTGGGTATAACGAGCAAGTTGATTATAGTTTATGAATGATAAATTCAGCAGTAAAATTATTGCTTTTAAGTAGTTGTTGATGTCTTTGTTATATTTTCGTGTACATAGATGTTTTCGAATGAAAGATGGAAAACTCGGCAAATTGTAGAGCTCACTGATTTTATGGATTGGTTCTTAAAATAAAGTAAGAATTAAAAATCTATTGATTTGGTATTTTACAGACATCTAAATCTGTAGACAGAAATGTAGTAGTAGAGTAATATGAAAAATGTATTAAATAACGCAGAAAACTCTCGTCACATCTTACAACATGCATTATAATCTCTCAATAATTTTGAGAGATTAAATAGTCTCCGAAGAAAAAAGACATTTACTAATAATTTTTAATTAAGATGTTATTGTTAGTTCGAAGAGAAACGGTGGCCATGCCATTGTTACTGAACCCAGTAAAATCCTTTGAGAGGAAATTATAATGGAATTACATTTAGAAAAAAACATCATGTCTGCAATAGACGTAAATAACACTTTTATTAAAGTTTTTATGAAGTTCAATGTAATTTGACTTATTTTTTTTGGAAACTGTTATAAAACCTTGAAAATATTTTTTATAAACTACAATTTAACTATAAAATTATGACCCTATTATACAGGGTGTCTCAAATTTAAACGGACATACTCTAGTGGAAGGTAGAGCAAACTCAGCTGAGTTCAAAACTCCTCTACACTTACCGTTGAATGTGAACCGTTTTTGGTTTTATGGTCTTTGACCAGAACTTCAGTCCGCCATATTTTTGAAATGATTGCACATATTTAGATAAAATTTGGTATACATATTATACTCTTTTAGGTTAATGAATGGCTTAAGTGATTTTGGAAAAATTAAAGGAACGACCTCCATTTTTTTAATATGGCTCTTAGGGTCGTTAACATCACACTGTGTATTATTTTTTGGTAAATGTTAGTAAACTTTTAAAAAGCCTATGGACCAGTTTATAAAATAATGTCATAATATTTAATGGCACGTTTGTGGTTATTAATTTTAGCTAAATGCCCTGTAGAGGAGGTTGTTATTTGTTTCTGTTTTGACATTCAGTGTTTCTAAGCTTCTTTTTAGCTTAAATTTCATCCAAAATAATACACATTCCATTTTTCTCATGAAAGAAAAATAATGTTAGTGAAGAGGCTTGAATTAACAATCATAATTTAAAAAATTATTAAACACCTTTTGAGAATAACTTGAAAATATTAAAGAGAAAAGTTTGCATTTTTCTTTTGCCAAAATAAATTTATTTAGAACTTTAAATAATTGAAAAAAAATTTAAAAAGGTGCAAATAATTAAAACTATAACAGGTTTTCAAAATGAATGTCCCCACCATCAATACATTTGCGAGAACGTTTTAATATGTCTTTCACTGACCTATCAATCACTTCCGGGTTATTTCTAATGTTATCACATGCAGTAATAATATCTTCTAGAAGCTGTTCTCCTGTATGGAACTCTTCATTGTACACCTCTGACTTGAGATGACCCTATAAAAAATAATCTAGAGGTGTAAGATCAGGAGGCCCCGGTGGCCAGTTTACTGTACCTCCGCGACCAACCAATCTGTTGATGTAATGCTGGTTCAGATGATCCCGGACCGGTACAGAAAACTGGGGTCCAGCACCGTCGTGCTGAACCACAAACCCCTAGTACTGATGCCTTGTAATAAATCTGGCAAGACATATCTAAGAAAGTTTAAATAAACTTTACCACTTAGCCTTTCTTCAAAAATGTGGAGCCCTATTAGATGATTACTGTAAATACCACACCACACATTAATATTAAATCTATACTGGAAATGTTTCTGAATCACTGCATGTGGATTTTCAGTTGCCCAAACATGCTGATTTCTACAGTTGTTAATTCCGTCAAGTGTGAATTGGGCCTTATCCGTGAACAGAACTCTCGATATTGTTCTTCTGTGACCCAAAATCCACCCACATAATGTTAAGCGGGAAACGTCGTCGCCGTCTTCTAGACGTTGAACTGTTTCAACATGAAGTGGATACCAATTTTTCTTCTTCAATGTTCGTCATACTCTTGTTTTAGGTACTACTAACTCATTACTTATTCTTCTAACACTTATGGATGGATTATTTTCCACAACCTGTAATATTTGCTCTTCTTGTGGAAAAGTTCTGGGAACATGATCATGCTTTGTTACTGATGAAAATTGTCCATGTTCCCTACTAAATTGGTATATCTCTGAAAACATTTTATGATCTGGTACACGGCGATTTGGAAAACGCCTTTGATACTCTCTTTTTGCAGCTCTCCCATTTCCGCTGCAGAACCCATACACAAAAATAATATCCGTATAATCTTTATTACTAAATTGAAACGGCATCTTAAAATCCTTAGTTTTAATAACTAGTTTTTATCACTTATTCTAATAATTTCTAAGAGCGAACAGCAATTCTTATTAATAAAATTACACACTTGACATGTGCCTGTTTGGGGTTTTTAATGCAAAAATGTGTTAATCGCATCGTTTTATTACTTATTTTTAATTCGTGAAATAAATGGAATATGCTTTATTTTGCATAGAAGAAACACTGAATGTCAAAACAAAAACAAATAGCAACCTCTTCTACGGGGCATTTAGTCAAAATTAATAAAATAATGATGTTAGCAACTGGATTGTGTTACATGTAGAATGTCAAATTTGGTCTTTCTATACTTTTGAAAATTTATTGAAGAATAACCATAAACGTGCCATAGAATATTATGACATTATTTTATAAACTGGTCTATAGGCTTTTTAACAGTTTTCTAATATTTAACAAAAAATAATATACAGTGTCATATTAACGACCCTAAGAACCATATTAAAAAAATGGAGGTCGGTCCTGAAATTTTTGCAAAATCACTTAAGCTGTTTGTTAACCTAAAAGAGTATAAGACGTATACCAAATTTTACCTAAATATGTGCAGTCATTTAAAAAATTTGGCAGACTAAAGTTTTGGTCAAAAACCATAAAACACCACGTAGCTCCAAAAAGGTTCACATTCATTCAACGGTAAGTATAGGAGTGTTTTGAACTCAGCTGAGTGTGCTCTACCTTCCATTAGAGTATCTCCGTTTAAGTCTGGGACACCCTGTATACTGTCACTGTGCTTGAAAATGTTGGAAATCCCCATATAGCTTACATATGCGTTTTCAAACAATAATACAAGGGCCAATAAGCATATATAAAGCTAACCACCAACGACTCAAAATTTCCGTTACCTTTATTACCGTCAATCCCAAATCCTTCTAATTCTACATTGAAATTTACAAGTCGAGGCTTCCTGTTTCAGTCGATTGTTACAATTGCTTGTCTGTTATATGAAGTTGGAATTGCACATCCTAGGAATGCGTTCCACTTACCAAGGGTGATGTTTTTATTTAATTTATTGTATATGCAATTAATTAGTTAGATATTAAGATCTGTGTATTGTTTGGATCTCTGTATTCATCAATATCGTATTCTTTCTGAATTTCTTTAATACAAATTTTGGTATTAGCTTAGCATTGGAATAGATGAAATTAAAAAAGAAGTCGAGAATAAGCTGTATTATAAAACAGTAAAAAGGAAGGTATGTTTGGAACTTGCGCTTCAACTTCTGTACAGAAAAAAGGTACTTGTAGAAACATAAGTTGAAACTACTGAAAACATAAGGGCACTGTAGCGCAAAGATCTAATGCGTGTTGTGTGGTGAGCCCACTTGGTTAAACGGTAGAACGAGTATTGGGTTTGATTTCCAGCTTCGCCACCGAAAATGTTTGATTATTTTCAAATGTCAGGACAGACTTGCCTTTGAATCTGAGGGTTGTCTAATATATGTAGTGTGTTATATAATGTGTTATATTCTCGAATGAAACTTTGGTAGATTTTTCATACAACATGAGAAACGTTAATGGGTCCTATTACAAAATACACTGTAAAATTGATGAAGGAAAAATGCTACGAGACATGTGGATACTTTTTCATTTAAAAAAGTTTCGCAAGGTGATCCAGACAAGTGAAAAACCTCATATTAGCAAACAGCTGTAATGAATAAATTCCTAAAGTTTAAGCTGTAAAAAATATTTTTCGTGAGGAAAACAACAAAATAAATAAACTTACTGATAGGATTATTATTCTATCCTAGCTATGATCTAGCTTTATTGCATGTAATGGAACTGAATCATGTATGCAATAATCATTTAAAATGCCTTGACGAATAAATAAGCGATCAATCAGATTGACCAATAACAATTTATTTATTTATTCATTTATTTATTTAAATTACACTATTCTACAAGTAAGATACCCAATTACAGAACAGGAGGGTATGATAAGTATTAGATATAAGTTATAGTACTAAAGAAAAACAGTAGAATAAGTAGTTGAGGCAAGAATACATAAATCATAATATTATAAGCATATAGAGAAAGAAAAACAAAGACATTTATTCTAAGTATATGGTTCTTATGTTATTAAAGCTGCAGGAAAATATATCTAACTGACTTCCTAGTAGATTGCAATTGTTACACATTGTATATATGGATGAATGTTGCAGTGTGTTTGTACGCGCTGTGGGTAGGTAGAATGTTGCGTTATCACGGGAGGATATTCTGGGAACTTAAAAGTTTAACTGAGATACAATGTCTCGGCAGTCGATTTTATTATGAATAATTTTATATAAAAATGTTTGTGAGTGGTACTCGCGCCGTTTTAAGAGACTTACCACTGAGTGTTTCTCAAGTAGTCCATTTTGCGGTAGGCCCAAGGGTGGGTACATACCATCCGATTTAAAAGACAGCAGTTTAAGAAATTTACGCTGAACGTTTTCAAGATTGTCGATGTGTACATTGTAATGAGGATACCATACATTCGCAGTATATTCAAGTTTAGATCTCACAAAATAGTTATACAGTATTTTAATGGTGTTAATTCCACAAAGTCTCTGCTATTTCGGGCTACAAATCCATAGGATTTGTACGTCTGACACACTATCGTCTCGATATGTTTACTAAATGACAGTTTTTTATCAAAAATTACACCCAGATCACGAAAAATATTAGGGTGCTCCAATGCTGTGCCTTCGAGAGTACCTATAATTAAATACTAACGTAGAAGTCTTTGATGTGTATAACATTACATTGTACTTTTGTGGATTAAGCGGTAATTTATTTGAGACGCACCAATTTAGTATCCTGTCCAAATTGTGCTGAATTCTTTCACAATCCTCAACACTCCTAACCACATCAAATATTTTCAAGTCGCCCGCATAAAGTAGGCAATTTACATCTAGATCTAACACGATGTCATTAATGAATATGTTGAAAAGCAGGGGACCAAGGACAGAGCCTTGGGGAACTCCTGAAGTTGCAAGGTATTCAACAGACCTGAAACCACGAAATACTTCGTACTGTTTCCTGTGAGAGAGATATGATACAAATGATACAAATAGCATTATAAGTGATACAAATAGCACTATAAGTGATGGAGAAAGTCCGAATAGTGAAAGCTTTTGTAGCAATATGTTGTGATCAAGTCTGTCGAATGCCTTGGAGAAGTCGGTGTAAACAACATCAGTTTGAGCCTGCATGTCGATAGATTTTGCGATGTTATTTCTACTAAGCTATCAGTAATATACTAATGATAAACTTATTGGAAAAGTTTATTACGCATCGATATAGTCGATATTAACATAAGGGTTATTGAAATAACTTGAAATTCAATAATTAAAAAAAACGTAGGACAAATTCAGTTCGCGGTAGTAAACAACATCCTGAAAACTTACGCAAGTATGAAATAATACACGTTAAAAATAAATAAATTATAAAGCCGAATTTAAAATCATAAAAAATATATATTGTAAATACCAAATATCCATACAAAAGGCGTTAAATTAATATTATGTATCAGTATTTATAAATAAAAGTTATTCTATTTTGTTAACTGTCACAATATGATATGAGTGAAATGTCATATTGGGTATTTTATACATTTAAGCTAGTTAAATAATTGTTGAACATTCTATAGGATACCCTTCGCAGTTTTCCTTGTAAAAAATATTAGTTTTAGAAATTTTTGTGTAATTACAAAACATAATTTTTTTTCTTTCCAATTAAAATAATTAATAACTTTTTTATTTATTGAACGATTTTATTAAAAAACAATAGGGTTCTTCCTTTAGCTAACACTAACTTACTGTCTAAGTTAAAATACAGTTGGTCTTTTCGTGCTTACAAGAAACGTAACGGACGGAAAGATGGACAGACAGACAGACGGACTGACATTTTTAAAGTTGTTCGGAATATGATCACCAACACAGTGATATGAGAATTTTTTCTCTACGAGCAATATTACCGGTTCTAGAAATGTTCGATCGAATGCAATGTACTCTTCGCTTTGTATTTGCGAAAAGTATAATAATATACGGTTTTTAGTTAAAATTGAGTACATTACTTTGCTTATTTATTAGTTAATAATTATATTGTTATTCTATGCATGTATTGCTCACCATTGATCGTAGATACAATTTTTTGTACTATCCAATTGAACAAAAAGATTATGATTATGATCTGCCTCTGAATATTTTAGTCATTGTAGTGTTCTGTATTAGTGTAAGAATTCTGATTTGAATAGAAGTTTAAACATTCAACGTACCTTCATGATTTCATATTCCTGCATCGAGCAGTCGTCCTTGTCATAATACAAATCGTTCTTGTCATCCTTTTCATCCAAACTGTCTTCTATTTCGTTTTCTAAATAGCTGGGCTCCTCCGAAGTAGAAGTTGGTGGCGGAGCTTCGGTCTGCTGCAAGAGATAAGAATAATGAGTTTACTTAAGCAATACTAACATTTACAATGTCGGACATTCCGACAACAAACATTTATTTTAAACGAAAACATATATTTTTTTGTATTATAAGCTATATAACAAGAGGTTGAATACAATATCAATGTAAGCATATTCATATTTCCCGTAGGAGCAAAGAATTTGTTTGCATATAGTTTTCATAGATTACAATATTATCTATTTATAAAAATATTTAAGGCAAATAAGCTTATCTAGAGATCTCGTTTCATAACTGTTTATTCTTTTCGCTATAATCTATCTAGCTGCAATAAATAGAGTTTTGAAGAAAATGAAAATACCAATATGGTGGTATAGAGAGCAGACGTTATTTAGTATTACCTGATTTTATTTGAAGTGAAAGCAATAGAATATTAGAGAGTTCTTTATGACAAAATGTGGCTTGTACATTGTTAAAAATTTCCTGGAACTGCTAGTGACTGAAAACAATCATTCAGCGTTATAAACCTAATTTAGAATTTACTTTATCAGAAATTTAGAGTATAACTTTCTTGTCATTATAACAACTCTTACAATTTTCTGAAAACCAATTTCCTACTGTTGTGAATTAATTTTTAATATCAACACGAGTTTTTTGTCTACTTTCCCCGATGTCTGTGACGGCTTTTATTATAAGTTACATAACACTTTTGATCTTTATGTTAATAAAGCTTCTCAATACAAAAGTAAAATGTTAAACATAAAGCCAAATTCTTAAACAATTATAAGTATGACGAAGAATTAATATTTTGAGAAATCTAGACCAGTTGAAACAAAATTAGACACGAGACTAGAACAAAAATCATACAAGTTTAGCCGAAAATAATATATAGGGCCATCAAAATAAATTTCGGGCCTATAAAAAAAGTAAAGAAAGCTCATTAACAGTATCGTTTTATGGAGATTTACATTTGAGAATTTCAAAGGTATTTTGAACTTCAATGGGATTTTTTGAATAACATTTACATTTCAAGAGTTTGCATTTTCATGAGTCGATTAAGAGTTTTTGCTTAATTCTTAGTTACACATTGGTGAATTTGAGGTTAACGACGTGACGTTCTTACCGCCTTAAAACAGATTAAACCTAATATGATGACTGGATCCCATCTAGTTCCAACTACTCTAGGTACTCTGCTAATGTCCCTGTTGCTTGTTTGCTCGCTTGTTCTTTTCCAAAAATTTGAAAATAACTTAAAGTATATCCTACTCATAAAACCGGCCAAAAGCATGGGTACGCACATGATAGGATTCCGTAGCCATATTCACTAACATTCTCTTTAACATTATGCTATATACCTACGAGCTGTTGCACTTTTGCTTTACCCGTAGGGTGATTTTAAATTTTTTTAGAAAGTACTTTTGCCACAGAGTTCATTATAATTTTATAAGTACTAACTAGAAGTTACATCCGGAAATTATTTCAGATTTTTTGCATCTATGCTTTAGAAATTAGATGGGGGACGCATTGATAATGACTTTGAAAGCGAACATATCATGACTGAAGGGTTAAACTTATGAGGAGATCCCAATCCATTCTGTTGCATTTCAGGAGATCTATCCAATGACACCCAACTCGATGGGGTAAGTATAAATTATTTAATTTGGTTTACTTTTCACTATATGAGTGGGGGGAGGTTGTCGAACATTCTTTTTTTTCAAAACTCTCTTCAATTCTGTTTTTGGGTCATGAATTTGCGTCTGTATACCAAGGGACCTCGCACTAACCTTATGGAAAGTGGAACTTGGTTAAATTCGCTGGAATTGATATATGTTATTCCTCTTGAGCTACTGGTGAAAATTTCATATGGGCATAAGGTCGAAATATGGACAGTTTTCCAAATATCAGGGGTTGCAAAGTCGACTTTGCACCACCGATATCTGGAAAACTGTCCAATTTCCGACCTTGTATCAATGAGAACTTTTGACTGAGAGCTCGAGAGGAGTAACAAACCGGGTGTAACAGGATCAATGATCTTCAAAACTAAAGGAGAAAAGGGGGTATCCCTTTTCTCCTTTAGTTTTGAAGATTCTTGATTAAAATTTAGGACACACTACCCTACCTATATAATAAGCGGCACTTTTTGACATATAATTGATTTTTCTTTTACTTCCGGTTTCACCGGAAGTGACACTAACTTTCGATTTTTAAATAGAACACCCTATATATTATTGCATTTTTGAATTTTGCATAAATCTCAGAATCCAACGATGCCAGATAAGTGACATTTCAAACATCAATTTCTTTAATAATATAATTTTTAGTTTTCCATTTAAGTGTGCCATGACGGTTTCGATTTATTCTAAATGACCCGTGTAATGCTACAAAAATCCCATTAAAAACAGTAAATTATGTGCAAATAAAATTCACCAAAATTGTTCTGTGGCCAAAGTCAATTTTTTCAAATGGAGCCATGTCGGTATTGTGGTACCATTTATTAGTACTGTTAATATAGAATTTATTCATATGTCGTATGTGCGATAAATACAAACAAAATTACAGCTAAGATTATTGTGTCTTTAAAAATTGTTTAAAATTCTTGTTAAGTGTGTTCAAATGCCGCAAATTTATACAAGAGATGAAAAAGTGGACATGTTAATTATTTATGGGGAAAGTAAAAAAAATGCAATTGCAGCTATGGACCTTTATGGCTGACGACATCTTGATAGATAATGTCCAACGAAAAATTATTCTAAATGTGTTGAAAACCAATTCAGAAGAGAGCCCAATAATGATCCCGAAGAAAACTTCATTATTGACGAAGGAATGGAACTTAATGTTTTGGCTCGAATAGAAGTTGATAAAACTGTTTCTTTAAGGCAAGTTGGATTTGAATTAAACATCAGTTAGCAAACAGTAAGCCGAATTTTGCACAAATACCACTATAAATCTTTTAAATACCAATTGCACCAGTATTTGTACGAAAGTGATTACGAACGTAGTATGGAATACTGCAATTGAATTTTGTATAATAACGTGCAGCCGAACAATGATTTTGTTGGACTGATTTTATTTTCGGACGACTCAAGGTTTACAAATTTGGGATTATTTAACTTACAAAATACAAAATATTGGTCACAAGAAAATCAAAATTTATTACGGGAGGGTAAGTTCCAAGTGCGGTTCGGTTTCAATGTTTGGCTTGGAATAATCGGTAGTCGAATCATTAGTCCAATAATATTTGAAGAACTTCTGACTGCTGCCAGATACTTGACATTCCTGGAAAATGAGGTTGAGGACATTATATATGAGTTATCTTTAGAGCTAGGACAGGAAATGTACTTCCAACAAGGTGGTGTTCCTCCCCATAATTCAACGATAGTAATTGATTACCTCCAACGGAGTTTCGGAGAAAACGTAATTTCGACGAATTATCCTGTGAGGTGGCCTCCAAGGTCACCTGATTTAACGCCCCTTGATTTCTTTGTTTGGGATCAATTAGAAAATATTGTCTATGCAACTGCCGTTACAACCCGTGAAGACCTGGAGCTACGAGTAAGACGAGCAATTAATAGCATAACGGCCCAGCAATTGGCGAACGTTCTTCGAGAAACAGCTATGCGAGTTCAGAAGTGCATTTCCGTTAATGGACAGCAATCTGAACAACTGTTGTAATATTTTGTGTTAATTTTTTGTATTCCAAAACCACCTTATGTGTAACAAGGTAATTAGAATTAAATTTTATTTTCTTATTTCCTTTTAGTTGTAATTTTGTTTGTATTTATTGCACATTTTAATATGATATATGAATAAATTCCTTATTAATAGTACTATTAAATGGCACTACGCTACCGATATGGTTCTATTTGAAAAAATTGAGTTTTGCCCCAAAAACAATTTTGGTGAATTTTATTTGCTCATAAATCACGTAATTTAGTGTTTTTAACGGGATTTTTGAAGCATTATATGGGTCATTTAGAATAAATCGGAACGGTCGTGGCACACTTAAATGGAAAATTAAAAGCTATATTATAAAAAAAATTATGGTTGAAATGTCACTTATTTGGCATCGTTGAATTCAGATAATAATGCAGAATTCAAAAATGCAATAATATGTAGGGTGTTCAATTTAAAATCGAGAGAAAAAATCAATTGTATGTCAAAAAGTGCCGCTTATTATTTCCTTAATTTCAATCAGTTATTTTCAAAACTAAAGGAGACAAGGGGGTATACCATGATCCTGTCACAACCGGTATATCGATTCCAGCAAATTTCACCCGGGGTCACTTCCCATAAGAAATAAGCACCCCCTTTCTGTCCTCCATATCCGGAAAACTGTCCATTTTTCGACCCTGTGCCCATGAGAACTTTTGATCAGGAGCTCGAGAGAAATAACATATACCAATTCCGGCGAGTTTCACTGGGGCGGAGGCCCCACAAGAAATGAGCGCCCCCTGTGCGCCTCTGTTTTCTGGAACACTCCATTTTCCGACGTATAGCGTACTATCTATCGTTCAATTTTACAAACGATAAATTTTTCACAAAATTTCTATTTCTCGTCTATGAAAAATAATAAAATACGTTCAAGAGTAAGTTCACTCAGTGGGCCAGTGCTTACTCGCTAGGCTTGAGAAAAGTGCTCCTGCGTTCGAATCATGGCTAGGGTATTGATGTTTAGGCTTCTTTAATGCATTATCGTTGGTATTTTCTGAATTCAACTATGGCTAGACGCCGCACAGTGGGACAAAACTGTAGTGTTCCACACAAATCAACTTATAAGATCATAAAATTAATTATTTTAAGAATCTCTTTTTTTAAATGAAATTCTATATTAATCCCTCTTTTTCGATTTTCCTTTCACATTCTTTATAAGTTTCATCTAAAAACGTATTTTTACTAAAAATATGGAGTTTTCCAATGAAAATCTGTGTCAAGGTCAGAACTTTACGAATATATGCGATTTTTAAATTTTAAATCTTTATATCACAAATAAGAAAATGATCTGTTAAAATTTATTTTACATTTTCTTTTATTTTATTGTTGAAAGCTGCCAAAAGCATAAACACAATATATTTGACATTAATTTCTTGTCAAGTAACTCCTATATCCATAAAAAATGAACAGTTTGGCGCTTTAAATTTTGAAAATACTTAATGATACAGTTGTCAGTAAGTTGATTGAAAATTTGACAGCTGCCAATAGTCTACAATTTAAATTAATAATAACTATAAAACTAATGTCCCTCAAACCATAAATGAAGTTACGTTACGATGTCTTCGGCCATACTGTAGTTCCTCATGAATATTCGACCTGGAGGCGGTGTAAAGTATGTAAAAATCGTACAATATATATTTGTAATAAATGTATAGTTCATTTACATATGGCATGCTTTGCAAACTAGCACCAAGTTTAATGTAAAAATGTTGCGTATAATATGCGTACCACTGGTTCGTTCGTGTACCAATGTCAAAAGTGAAAAAAAAATTGTTTATGTTCTAATTGTGTTTTATCTTCCTTAGAATACTACTTTGTAAGCTGTTATAATTTTAAGTTGTTTTTTTGTCAAATATGACATTTTATGTATTTCCATTATTTATTAATTTCATGTTTCTTCCCAGTGGTTCGTTTGCGGAATCACGTATTAATTCTTTTTTGATAAAATTTTTCTGAAAGATAGCGTCGGAAATTATTTAATTATTGGGTTTAATTAAAATTGTTGGCTATTTTTGAACCTTTGGAAGCTAATAGATAAAAAAAGGCTTCTTAAAATCATTAATTTTACGACCTATATGTTGATTTGGATGGAACACTACTGTCTTTCCTACTGTGCGCCGGTCGCCAGGGAGTTAGTGTAAATAAAGCGTTAAAACATATAAAATAATTAGAATGTTCGGAGGTTATATGAACTCAGATAAGTGTGCTATACTTCCTATTGCATTTCCACTTTATATTTAAAACACTCCGTATATTCATGATTGAAAACAAGCTTCAAATTTTTCCATTTAGTTAAGAGTTGGTCGCACAAAAGATAGCTCAGCTCAGCTTGTAGAGTTGTCAATATATTTTAGAGAGACCCTCAACACTTAACCGTCAACGTGTCATTTAGAGCTTAACAGAGCTACAGGCGAGTGTGGCTAGTTGCTATATTATATTGGTCGCAAGAGGGTTCATAAATAAATTATGAAATCAATAAATGCAGTTTTTGCAATATCCATTACTGTAAATTAAATGCGTCCGATAGGCAGTTTGGCTCTGACGCAAAATTAACAGCTGCCCGTAGCTGGCAAATTTAACGATAATTGGAATTGACTACACGGGTAATTAATTTAACGACCTTCGTAGCCAAGTGGCGCTATTCCTTAATTTTCTGAAATAGCGCAAGAAAGAAACACTAACTAAATTTTCACGTCACGAATACTCTTCTGTACAATCAAATCTCTGCTCTGCCTTGGAAACGTACCTTCCAAGGCAATTCAATTATATTAATTAAGGGGAGTTGCAGGGGTACAAGTTACCGACCAGTGGACACTAGTTCCGAGATTGATTATGGGATATTCGTCTTATTTCCTTAAGTTAGAATCTGACACTAGCTTATTTAAAAAGCCCCCAATAGATTTCTATTCTTCTTCATATTATTTAACTTCTGCCTAATGAACTTTGTTAATATTTAAATCGTTTCATAAATAACAAAAAGTGTAATTTTCTTTATCCTGCGCCTTCGATACAGTTCAGCATTTATTAAAAGAATATGTTTGTGTTTTTATGATTAGTAATTGTAAAGGTTTATACATTATATTAGGCCGTCAGAAATAATGATTTGAGGTCGATTTTCGAGAAGTTTTTTCTCCATCAGATTCTATTGGATAGAATGATAGATTTGGGTGTAAATAGCAATAAAATCATAGTGCGCACACAGTTTTGGCTGGAAGACATATTTAAATGCAGTTTTATGCAAAGAAGTGCATTTTTTGCTATTTTTAGCCCTTGATTGCATCCAAAAGTTGCTTTAATTAAGCACATCTCGGAAAAAATGTATACTCGGAGGTTATCATGGTCGCTGATTACGATTCTGACATGAAAATTGAAAAAGTCAAAATGGCTGACAGGAATAGGCACAAAATTTAAATAAGAAATTGGCTTTTTCGCGTTTTTTTTTCACGTAAAACGTAAAAAAAATCGGTAAAGGTATTTACTCAGAACTTCCCTCTTTATTTGTGCATGGCGGGTCACCCTAAAAAATTATAAATTTCGAAATGACATTGAGAATAATAATCGAAATATAGTTATCACTATTATTACAAAGAAAACCTGATAATTTTTTATCAAAAAAATATAGAGTGCTCATCCAACAGCAAAAATTCAATACTAAATAACAGGTGCCTAATATGAAAGGATTGCGCAAATACCTTTACAAATGTCTACCATGGTTGAATTATTTCTTGGGATGTATAATAATTGTATATGCCAAATATTATTGCCCTCTGTCACATGTTCAATTCCACATTCAGGTAGTGGAGTGAAAGTATAATTTTTTCAAACAAATTTTTAAACATTTCAAAAAAATATTTAAATATGTTTGAATAGGTTTAGAATGCCACGGAAAAGTGGAAATTTTAAATTTGAACAAAAAGAAAAAATGTTCCAACTATTTTAGTGGTACTTAACATTTTTTCAAAAATGGTAAGAAAATTTTCTAAATTTTTTTTTTGTAAATAGGTTTAGAACGCTGGGAAACGTGGAAATTTAAAATTTGAACAAAGAAAAAAAATTTCCGTCTATTTCAGTGGTAAAAAATTTTTCAAAAATGTTGGTAAAAAGAAATTTTCAATTTTTTTTTTTTTTAATAGGTTTAGAATGCCATGAAACGTGGAAATTTTAAATTTGAACAAAGGAAAAAAAAATTTCATCTATTTTAGTGGTAAAAAATTTTTCAAAAATATTGGTAAAAAAAAAATTCAAAACATTTTCTTTTTGAAATATGTCTAAAATGCCATGAAACGTGGAAATTTGAAATTTGAACAATGAAAAAAATCTTTTCATTTTATATTAGTGGTAAAAATTCCATTTTTTTTTTTTTTTTGAAATATGTCTAGAAAGTCATGAAACGTGGAAAATTTTAAATTTGAACAAAGAAATTTTTTTTTTCTATTTTGGTAAAATTTTTTTAAAAAATGTTGGGAAAAAAGAAATTTCTAATTTTTTTTTTGTGAAATAGGTTTAGCGTGTCATGAAAAGTGGAGATTTTAAATTTGAGCAAAAAAATGTTTTCCATTATTTATTCCATTTAGACGGTCCACCCTGTATATTTTCCAGTGAAAGTTTAACCATTTCTTCGCTGACAGTAGCGTCAACTACCTACCAAATTTCACTGCTCTCCGTCAAGTAGTTTTTTTAAGTCAATGCACCAACAGACAGACAGACAGACAGACAGACAGACCAACAGACAGACAGACTGACGGAATTGAAAAACCTATATTTTCGTAATCTACGTGATCTGAAACGTCAGAATCCGGAAAAATCTCTGAGGGTGATTTTTTCTCGAATGCAATACTTCCCTTCGGCATGCGAGGGAAGTAAAAGGCTGATACTGAGAATTTCCTATTATATATTTTTTTATTTTTGACCTCCCCTCCCCCCTCTTTTCGCTCTTCCCCGACTCCCTTTTACCATGTCTCTCTTAGCCCTGAAGAAACAAATAAATGTATTGTATTATATTTAGGCTTACCTTCTCTTGTAGTTCTCTTGTAAAAAATAAAAATTAATTTTAAAAATACAGCTGTTAAAAAAATATAAAATACAGTGATATAAAAAAATATATTTATAGGATATCAAATAAGATACAAAGTATTTTATAGATTAAAAATGTAAGGGAAATGTTTTATTTTTTGTTAAGGATAAAATTTATCATATTTACAATGCACGTACAATATGTATGCAGATCTACCTTGTAATTTTAATGACACAATTGGTTGGCAACTTAGACATTTTTTTTTTTTAAAACCGTTAAAACATTCCCATGAATATAATTTATATGGAACAAACAGTTTACTTTCGACGATAATTTAAAAAAAGTAACTATGTTTTGTTATGCCATGTATGGCTCTGATACCACTTCTTCATTTCATAATATAGGAAAGCTGAAAATTTTACAGATTTTGTCAGAGGACCAAATTTTAAGACAAGCAGCAGAAGAATTTAACGATCCAAATGCTGATCTCAATAATTTATATAAAGTGGACACTGAAGTTGTGAAAAAATTGTACGCTTCAAAAAAAGTATTTTCTTTGAACCAATGCCGATTTTTTATGCCAAATCGCTGACATGCTATCATTGAATTTACTTCCAACGACGGGAGCGCTTAAAAAACATCTTGAACGCGTCTACTTACAATGCCAACTTTGGCATAGGAACAATATTGACCCCTGCTGCTGGGATTGGAGAAGAAATGTTGTTGAAAATATTTTAGAACCAGTATTCTCTGACCAGCCCATGATTCCTGAAAAACTTCATATGTTTGTGTAAAAATAATTGCACAAACAGATGTGCCTGCAGGAAGCTTGAATTAAAGTGCAATAAACATTGCAAACATTGTAAGGGGAATGATTGCTTAAATAGACTTCACACCTCTAGTTGAAGTTCAAACTTCTTGTTTTGGAGATGTAGAAGAAAATGAAGAAGAAGATGAACCAGGATAAATTGACAACAATGATGAAGTACGCGAAGACAGCAGAGAGTTTTCAGATGGTGAACCTCCATTAAAACTTGTAATAAATAAATAACAAATTTTATCCTTAAAAAAAATAAAACAGTTCTTTTACATTTTTTAATCTATAAAATATTTTGTATCTTATTTGATACCCTATAAATACTTTTTTTATATTACCATATTTTATATTTTTTTATTAACTATAATTTTAAAATTATTTTTATTAAATTTTTTCATAAAATCACTTCAACTACAAGAGAAGGTAAGCATAAATATAATGCATTTATTTGTTGCTTCAGGACTAAGGGGGGAGGTCAAAAAAATCAAAATTTATAATAGTAAATTCTCAGAGGCAACTTGTATGGTCATTTTTTACGTTTCAAGTGGAAAAAAACGCGAAAAAAACACTTTCTTATTTCTGGCCAGCCATTTTGAATTTTCCAATTTTCATGTCAGAATCGTAATCCGCGACCACGAAAACCCCCGAGTATAAATTTTTTTCGAGATATATTTAATATTAAAGCAACTTTTGGAAGCAATCAAGGGCTAAAAATAGCAAAAAATGCACTTTTTTGCATAAAAGGTAAATAAAGAAAAATAAGTAAATCAAGCTGTAAGAGTACAGAAACTTAGGATTTGGTGTATATACTAGAAACCAAGGCCTCCGATTTCCTTCTAATATTTTAACCTACCCACCCCCACCACCTCCGTTCCATTTTTAATGGGATTGTTAACATAAAATTGAGATATTCACTTGAATGTTAGTACACGTATGTATTGTAATGACATCTGATTGAGATGATTCCGTTGAACGGGTGGGAGGTGCTAGGTTGTGGATAGGGGAAAATAAGTAGCGAAGATAGAAACTTCATTTTTAACGTAAATGGTAGAAACCGACGCCTCAAACTTCTGAGATCTGTTCCAAATTTTATTAAAATTTCATGACCAATAATTTCTACATACTATAGTGCAAATACAGTCCAGATGTTTCCTTTAAAGTGACTTGGATGAAAAATCTGGATGTGGAAATAGAGATTCCTTAGGCAGCAGTTTTTTAAAGTTAGCAGTTGATCTGCTATAATTCCTAGTACTGTTTGTCAATATCCCGACCCCTCATTGTTACTAGATACCTGGAAAACGCCAACCTACAACTTTAAGGACCTATGTTTATACTCCCTGTTCAGTATTAAAATATTAGTTTAAAACACACATTTGATGAAGTCACTGTGTTGGCAAAACAAATGTGATGCAGTAACAAATTTGTAAAAATATATAAATATTTTAAAAATCGCGAAATTACGAGGTTATTTTACATTTAATGTTGTTATGGATTTTCATCAAGTAAAGGTCCACTCAATCAATCATTTTAAATTGACCATTTTTAGAGTATATTTATCGATGTTCCATTCAATTCCATTAATTCTATTTTAGTGTAAATACGCTGAAGTAAACGTCTAGATGCACGTTTAAGTGGTGTACAGCACTACAACTTGGTTAATAATCCATTAGCATCATAAGACTGTTTGTTTAGAGATAGTTTAATCTCAGTTTCGGCTCAAATTGAGTGAAAGAGTTAGTTGTTGTATCAGGAAATTTCATAGTTGATCTGGATTAGGTCGAAGTTCGGAACGAGATAATTTAATGGATTATACCCGTTCAATTGATGTATACTTGAAGCACAACATACAAAGTGATCAACAAAAAATCCCATTTGAAATTCAAATTGCTTATATTGCGTGTACTGAAATAACCGCAAATTCATAATGGTTTTGTTCCATGATATTATTATGGTTCATGTATGGATTATATGGTTTTTATACGTTTTATATAGTACTCAACATTCTTTTTATGCACTTAAAATTTCATCTTATTAACTTTTCCGATCTCGAAATATAAGGGATTTAAATTAGTAATAATTGCAAAAACAATGCACTTGCTTGTGACGTCACTATACGCAACTTTGAACTCGGGCGGACGAATGATGCCTTTTCTGTTAAAAATTGAAAAGCATCGAATTTTCAAAAATTCATAACTAAGTAAATATGTTTAATGGAAGTTCGTTCTAGATCTATATGGAAAGAATAAGATTGGCCCTTTCTCCTGATGCCAAATTGTACAGGGAAATTTGGAAATTCGGCTCTGCAAGAGCGAGAAAATAATGCCTTCTTTAGACGTAGCCCAAAAAATCCAATGACATCAAATCTTTAAACGCTCATATATAATTTAATACTTGTAGTGGATGATCGATTTTGGATATTTAAAAAAGAAGATTGGCATTTTACAGACATCTTGTCACAGTGGAAATCGGAATCTCGGCTAGGTCTGTGCGAAAGAGAAATGGCTATTTTCTTAAATATTGAAAATTCGGCTCGACAGGAGCGAAGGCAAATCGCCATTTTTGATATTTGGTAACATTTAGCCAAATCATATATTGCCCTACAATTCCTCGACTGTCCGTTCCTAAATTTATGGGGCGAGAGAAATTGCCGAATTTTGCGAATTAATTACTCAATAACTATTAGAAAGAACGCCTCCGAATGTATCCTAAACAATGTTGAATTATGTTTAAAAGTGAATTATTTATTATTTGTTTGCTTATAGTAATGAAACATATTCATTATAGGATTTTGCAAGCAGCCGGAAAAACCATCTATGAGAACTAAAAGAAAAACTATATGTAAAAAAGATTCATGAAATCTTTGCATTCTTTCGATAACCTGACTTCTGGTTATGTTAGCAAATCAAAATCCTAAAATAAATTTGTCCAATTTCTTATTTGACATTCTCCTTATAACACCAGCATCCAACATAGTCCCCTACGGCTAAGCAGATTAAACTGGTAGGTATCTACATTAGGGTGGAGCGAAAATGGCGAAAAAATTTTTTTTTCGAATTTGATTTCTCCTATATGTGGAAAAGTGGCTACATATAGGGTCAATTTACTGTGAGAAAGCTGAGCCTCATACGATTACGTTTTCCGGTGCCCCAGGCTCTTCAAATTTATGACTTTTTTCTAAATAAGTGAAACCTTATGATTTATGCAGCTCTTCGCTTGTTTTAATATAAAACAACCCAGAACTCATCACGTGGAGGTAGCTGCATGGCCAAATCCTCCGATATGTTACCCTTCGATATAGAGAAACTCACGTTATACAAATATTTTTGGTCTGTGCTTAACATTTGTAAGTCAATTTCGGGAAGTTCTATGGTAATCTTTTGAAACTCTGTGACTGGCATAGATTCGCAAGATTGTAATGCTTTTCCGATTTCGACAGAAAACCCAGAAGGGCCAGTATAGTTTCCCCATCTAAATGTTTTATTAAATGACGCAAAGGTAATTCATTTGCGTGTAACATACAAATGAACCACTGTAGTGGCCATCCAATATGCATTTCTAGCTTTCTATTTACGCCATTATGAATTCCCGTATTGACAGCGGTCCCATCACACCCAATAGCCACTAAGTTCGTCAAATCCATATGTTGCTGCAGAAACTGTATCAAATTTTTGGAAATTGCCTCTGCTGTGCCAGATGGAACAGTGATATGTACAAAATATTTAGATCCGGGTTCTGAAACAGTCACAATATGTTCTTCGCTAATTGTACTTCTGTGATTTTTATTACCAATTGAATGCTGAAATAAATGGCTTGTAAAAAATCCTTGTCTTGCTTGGTTCTTAAAATGTTTCGTCTTCTTTTTCTCTCTCTTCTTATCTTACTTCTATCAATTATTTTACAAGTTTCTTCTTTGGTTACCAGTCCAATATCTTTTAGTACAGCAGACGCAATAATAGCAGCGGATCTATCAGAAACACCCGTGCGATCGCACGCTTGTGCGGGACTTGGTAAGTTAATAGGCATTTGTTTAGATCATTAGCGTTATAATTTTCGGCTAGCCTCCTGCTTTGCATTAGAACTGCCATCAATATCATCTGTCTCTTCACTATCTGACAATTCCATATCGAGCACATTGGAAGTAGAAGTTGAAGGTTGCGATCTTGTTTCCAAGACTCTCCGATGTAAGGATCGCTGAATGTTTCGCGTAGCTACTGGATCAATTGTGCCAATAAAGATTTTTCTCTCAGTTCTCTGGTCTAGTAGAAATTCTCTTTCTCTAATTTGCACTTTGTTTTTATACTTTCAGGACGAAATATCGAAAAGTTTTGTTTCTGCAATTTCTCTAAATTTTTTCACTGTTTGTCTAAGAGCATCATTCAATAGAAATTTTAGAAGTTTCTTAAGGTTTCTCAATTTTTCGTGATATTGTCTTATCATATGTAAAATTTATTGATCTGTCACCACGAGAATAGACGCCTTATACCAAACAAGTTTCAGCTCTGCAATCAAAATCTCTGCAATGTTTCTTAAGGTCGGTTCTGCTTTATTTTGAGCTGAATTAATTAAGGTTTGACGTATGTATGCATAGTTTTTCATCACATTCGCATATGTAGGTAACGTATTTTTCCTAAACACAGACGGAGCTCCAAATACAGGGCAGTCAATATCTTTATTTTGGCATATTTCACAAAAAGACTATCAAAATTCACTAAATAACAAGCAAACTAACCGAGATACAATTATGCGGTTGTAAAACTATTTTCGAATGAATATCGACAGCTTAAACGCACACTCCCTTAACGACAGTCGCTGGAGAAATAATTGAATCGTCTTTGTTTCTTGCAGTCGGTGACAAATTTTGAAAGTGGTGGGGGCACTGCTAAACGTCATTCTATCGACTCCAGGTTTTCCAGGGAATTAATATTACTTAGCCCACCACTTTTCCTCATATAGGCGTTCAGAAACTAAAAAGTCCGGTCAAGCCCCAACCCTTCACCGGATATGTTCAAAAAACAATTCTGTTCTAGATCTCGTTATAATACATACGTGTATAAAATTTCAAGTCAAAATCTTAAACCGTTGTAGGGAAAACGTGCGGACAATAAAAGTTACAGACAGACCGACAGATAGGGGTAAATAAGGGAAAATTAGTAAAACAAGCTGGTAAGAGTACAAAACCTTGAGATTCGGTGTATATACTAGAGGCAAAGGCCTTAATTTGTTTTTCTAATATTTTACATCCCCCCACCACCACCACTCCATTATTAAAGGGATTGATAACATAAAATTGAAATATTGACTTAAAATTTGGCATATGTATGTATTATAACCACATCTGTAATTGGATTATATTTTTTTATGATTCCGGTGAAGAGTTTGAGAGAAAGTACTGTAAGTAGAGGTAAATAGGGGAAAATAAGTGAAGCAAGCTGGCAACAGTACAGAAACTCGGATTTGGTGTAAATACTAGAAGCCAAAGCCCCATTTTTTTTTTATAACATTTATCAACCCCCGCACCACCCCCACACTATTATTAAAGGGGCTGATAAAATTATATTGACATATTCATGTCAAATTTGGTACAAGTATGAATTATAATGACATCTGAACTGGATTATATTTTGAGATGATTCCATTGAAAAAGTGGGGGGGCGGTAAGTAGAAGTAAATAGGGGAAAATGAGTTAAGCAGGTTAGTAAGAGTACAGAAACTTGAGATTTGGTGTATATACTAGGAGCCATAGTCTCAGAGTCCTTTATCATATTTTTTCAACCCTCCCCGCCACCTCTATTTCATTATTAAAGGGGTTGATGAAGTAAAATTGAGATATTCACTTTTGGTATTTGGTATACGTATGTATTATCATTATATATGTCATTATATATGATTAAGATAAACTGGAGAAAATGAGTGGAGCAAGCTAATAAGATTTCAGAAATTTCATTTTTGGCGTATATGCTAAAAACCACCGCCTTTAAGTTTTTTATGACATCTGCCTCAAGTATTAATGACCAATTATTTCCACATACTAGAGTGCAATCATGTTCAAGATGTTTTCCTTTACAGAGACTTGGATGGAAAAGCTGGATAAAGAAGTAGTGATTTCTTAGGCAGTGGTTTTATTTTATGAACTATGTATAAGGATTTATCAAGTAGAATATAACTTATTTGACAATGTACAATAATTGATAAATATTTCGCTTTAGAATTAATAAAACTAATAAAACTAATATGGGACCACCACCGACGAGTCACACCTTACAGTTTTGAAAAGATTTCATGTCTACGAAATCTTTTCAGCTTAGGCCACCCCAGTATACAAATGTAACAAAAACGTATATATAGGCTGAATTGTGAACCTTTCTCTTTTAGAAAATATTTAAAGGCCAAAAAACATGTTTCTTATGTCTCCTCGTGGACTGTTACCAGCACAAAAAAATTACGTGCTATTTCTCACTGAAGTTTGCATCTAAACTTTCAGGCCAAATAAATAGATTATTTAACCACTCTTCCTTATATTTAATAATGCACTCTTCTTTTTATAAAAATCTTGCTCATACTTGTGAATGTTGAAGTATAAATAGTCCTACACGGCTACACAATTTAATAGTGCTTCATACGATCCAGCTGGACATCAACTTAACTAGTAACTGGACACGAACTTATGGCAAGTTATTGTCAAAGATTTAACTTAAGTAGGGAGTAAAAACTTGTGATTGCGGAACAACTTTAGAAGATGTGTTGCATTTTATTAGTTTATGTACGAACCGAAAAAAAAGGGAGAGAAGTAAGATATCGCTTAATCAGATTCTTAACAGATATAGGGAAATATTAGATAGATGGATAGATAGATAGACGTTTATTGACCACATTATGTATAATTATATTTGTGGCTGCTAGCTGGAATTTGAACTTACATACAAATTGCCAGGTAGATATTACATTAATCAATTAATGAGTGAATACAGTACATAAAAAGGAGAAGAATTATATAAGTACAAAAAACATACATGTCAAAGTACAAAACATATAGTATAAAAACATAGTATAAATATAGTACAACATAGTTAAAAAGTGAAAGGAAGAAACGTGAGTATATTTGATGATACAAAGAATACTTCTGGAAGTATCCTAGATTTCCATAGAGTACTGATGTACTCATTTATCGAATAAAAACAGTATTTTAACAGATGGTTTTTAATTTTAAATTTGAATCTATTATAGTCTAACTTTATTATATTTTCGGGCAGTATAATATACAGTTTTAAATCTAATGAGTTTTTAGCAGATTTTGTCAAGACAATCTAGTCTCATAACTATGGCAGTCTGAGTGTGCAGGAAAGGTGCTTTTCTTTTATGAACTTCCAACAATGAATAAAATACATATAAGCAAGGTAAAGGCATTATGCCGTATTCAAGAAATAAGAGTTTACAATGATCCTGATAATTAGCACCTGCAATTATTCTAATTGACCTCTTTTGCAAGATAAAGATTTTGTAGGCCGGTCTATACCGGGGGAAATTCTGTAATTTCCCCAAAGTACAATTCCATAGGTGATGTGTGATTGAATTAATCCGTGATACGCAGATCCCAACATTTGATTATTAATGTATTTTTTTAATTGGCGTAGAAGTAAAATATAGCTAGATATTTTTTATTATTGCTTATCTATTCAATATGTGCGTCCCATTTAAGATTATTATCCAAGATAATTCCGAGGAGCTTGACACTGTCACCTTTAACAATCGCGTTATTGGTTGAGAAAATCTGTTTTTGGGTTTTACATTTGTTCATTTTTAACTTATTACTTATTACACCAATGTTCGGCAGAGTTCTGGGTATCGCTAATCGTTGTTTGTAAAGTTATTAGATATTTGCTATCATTTATTAAAGTTGCATCATCTGCGTACATAACAGTATTGTTTGGAAAAGGATCGAAGAAAATAATAATAATGAAAATAATGAATAGAAGAGGACCCAATACAGAGCCTTAGGGTACTCCGTGTTTCATTACTCTGAAATCTGATGTTTGATTTTCATATCTTATGCATTATCCTCTATTAAAAAGATTTGGTTCTAATAAATTTAATGTTGGTCCTCTTACACCATAGTGGCTGAGTTTTTTATAAGAAGATTGTGAGAGACACACAATTTTTTTCGTTATTAAGGACCCTCCTGATATGAAATGGTGTTAGATAGGGGGAAGGATATGACCCAACGCCGAAAGGTGGGTGGATTACTTCGATAGAGGCGCATTATGAAGTAAATTACATCTAAGTAAAAAAATGGCTTATTGTAAGTCGAATTTTGCGTCTTTTCACTTTAACTATTTAAACCTATTTTTTTACTAGCCTATGCTGCAGGCTTCAAATTTCACAATGGAAAATTTTTCATAGAATTTTGAAGCCGACCTTGTATAATCCGGTGGATGAATGATAAAAAATTATCCCATGTGACAAGATTGCTTTCATATATTGTTGAGTCCGCAAACTGTCTATTATATAATGTTTGTTCTTACTAAGCTCTACATTTATAGAATGGATGTTTATTGTACTCTAAAGGAGGGCTGTAACTGCAATATCTGTAACTTTGAACATCGTTTATTGTTGTAGATCTCGAGAAAACAGATCTTAACGTGTTACCAATTTGAAACACTGCCCGCAAACACTTATTGCCGATTCGATGTAATTTGTCCGACGGAACACGTATTTATGGAATTATTACTGCAGAACAATATTCGCGTCTTTGAAACTGTTGTATCTCAATTCTGTTTTTAAGGTGTGAACTCTTGGAGTACTATTTGCTTTGCGGATTGGTTTTATTAAAATTATTTTCATTAGTAGGAACTTAAAAACGCCGTTTCTAAGTTCAATTTTGTCACTAATATTACTTGGATGTCTACTGTTAGTCTGTTTAACAGTTTCAAGAAAACTAGTTTATAGTAGTTCTATCGTGAATTGAGTAGTAATTTATGCAGTAATCATAAAAAAAAATGTCTTAATATATTCCTATTTGAAAAACAATTATCTCATCGAGACAATAAGTAAAACACAATGTTTACGTAAACAGCATTGAAACCGCTGCCTAAGGAATCACTACTTCCACTTCTAGATTTTACATCCAAGTCACCTTAAAGGAAACATCTTGACTAGTATACTTGCACTCTAGTATGTTGAAATTATTGGTCATAGAATTTTAACAATATCATAGAAAAATTTAAGGCGTTGGTTTCTAAAACATACGTCAAAAATGAAATTTGGGGACTCTTACTAGCTTGCTCTACTTATTTTCCCCTATTCACAACCATCCACCCCCCCACCCCTTCAATGGAATAATATTAATCTTATGTCAATACAATATAAGTGTACTAACTTTCAATTTTATTTTACCAATCCCTTAATAATTTAGTGGAGATGGTGGGGGAGTTGAAAAATATTAAAAAGAAATCTGAGGCCCTGGCTTCTAGTATATACCAAATTTCAAGTTTCTGTACTCTTACCAGCTGGTTTTACTTATTTTTCCCTATTTACCTTTACTTACCCCCTCACTCCTTCAACGGAGTTATCTCAAAATATAATCTAGTTTCAGATGTCGTTATAATACATACGTGTACCAAATTTCAAGTGAAAATCTCAGTTTTATTTTATCAACCCCTTTAATAATATAGTGGGGGTGGTGGCGGGGATAGAAAATATTGTAAAAAATCTAAGGCCTTCGCTTCTAGTATATAAACCAAATACCAAATTTCTGTATTCTTACCAGCCTGCTTTACTTTTTTTCTCATATTTACCCCTATTTAACCCCTAACCCTTCAACGGAATCATCTCAAAATATAATTCAATTCCACATATAATATTTTTTTAAGTTTTAAGTGAATATCTCAATTTTATTTTATCAACTCTGGCGGTGGTGGGGAGAATGGAAAATATTATAAAAAATCTGAGACCTTTGCTTCGAGTATATACACCAAGTCTCAAATTTCTTTATTCTTACCAGCTTGCTTTACTTATTTTCCCTATTCACCCCTATTTACTCCCCAACCCTTCACCGGATATGTTCAAGAAACAATCCAGTTCAGGTCTCGTTATAATACATACGTGTACAAAATTTCAAGTCAATATCTGGAACCGTTTCAGAGAAAACGTGCGTACAAAAAAGTTACAGACAGACAGACAGACAGACAGACAGACAGATCGACAGACCGACAGACAGACTGAAGAAAATTTTTCTCTCAAATTTAAAATCTCAATGTTTCATGATATTTTAAACCTATTTCAAAAATAAAAAAAAATTTATTTTTTTTTACGATTACTATACTTCTCCAGTACACTCCAGTACGTGAATATGGAAGTAAAACAAGTAGAAGTAGCAGTTGGACGTGGCCGCCTGCGAACACCTATTTAATAAATATTTTCTCAAATTCGGCTAAATTTTCTAAACGAAGAGCTATCACTAGAGACGTAATTTTTTTCTTCTAAATAACACACTTTAGAAACAGCATGTTTATTATTATTTTTTTTCTTACGTTCGAGTCCTTTTTTTCGCCTTTGGTAATTGATATAAGCACTCATTTGTCAGTTTATGCGTTAGTTCTGCTTCTTGTCAGCAGCTAGCTCTCCAACATCTTTAAGGTGCTACAACGTTGCTTTGCTTAGCGCGCGTTAGTTACCGCTACAGAATATTACACCTATTGGTTCTAATGGATGATCTGCCGCAAGTCAAACATGAAATATCACCTTTATCAAAGAAATGCAGGAATCACACTCAACAAAACCCTGCGGCTTCCCAGGAGATAAAATCTGACGCAGGATGTTACATTGAAGTCCAACTTCCGCTTGTGTGTAACAACTGAGAAATGATTATTTCGATTTTTTGCCGGAGCGTCCTGAATAAATAACGACGCTCCAATGATTTCGATTATTGTCCAATTCATTGGACATAAAGCCATTTCGGTTGATAAGCCGAGCCGTAGAATTAAACGTTTGTTTGAAAAGGGTAAAATAAACAAAGACGTAATCTATTTCATTGTAACTAAAATAACCAGTTTCATTATTTAATTTAAATTGATGTACCTATTTTGAAATTAGCATCTTTGTATATTGTATATCATTAACAATAATAATACACATATTTTGAAACATATTCTTTATAGGATTTTGCAAACAGTAGAAAGAAAAGCTATCTATGAGAACTAAAGGAAAAACTATATATAAAAATATTAATGAAATCTTTGCATTCTTTCGATAACCTGACTTCTGGTTATGCTAACAAGTAAAAATTCTTATCTGACATTCTCATTTTAATACTAGCATCCAACCTAGTCCCCTACGGCTAAGCAGGCTAAACTAGTATCCACATGATCCCCTACGATATGTAAATTCAGTTAAAAATGAGAACAAAGGCCTGAAATTAATTTATTTACGTACCTTGTCTTTAAAATTTTTTTCATTCTAATGAATTACATTTTCATAAAATCTCATTCAGTTTCTTGGAAATGCTTAGCCTTTGAAACGTTTTTCGTCCTTATTGTGGACTCATCAGAAAAGCCTAAAGCCACTCATAACGATGTTCCATGCAAAACTAAGACAATATCCACGAACAAGTTTAAAATAATTATAATTGACATTGAAAAACAACAGATCTACACCTATCTATTTTCTAACTAGTATTGGAGCCTATATACTCTAATTCTAATAAATAATTCACTTTTAAACACATATTTTGTCTAAGAATGGTGTATAATATTCAATCCGGCTTTCTGCAGTATTTGTCTTGGCAAATAATTCCTGAGCAGGCAGGCAGGTTAGGGAACGTGGTACTAGAGAACAAATAATGAGTTTACATCAAGTTACCGAGAAGGCACGAGAGTATTATGCATTTTTGATTTTACTCTTTAACATCTCTAGTGAATTCGTAATGTCACGTGTGCTGAAGGACTGACAGGATGGGGTAACCATGGAAGGAATTAAAGTTTCTAACTTGAGGTTTGCGGACGACACCAACCTGGTTGAAGTGAGGATGAACCTGCTGATCAACCTCCAAACCATAAGCTCTGAGTACGGTTTAAGTGTTAATTATAATAAAATAAAAACTATGATTGTGGATGGAGCAAATGTAAACCATCCAGGCATGTTAAAGGTAAGTACCTAATAATGAGGTAGTACACAAGATAGTTTACGCACTTGTGGACAGCATCGGAGATTCGACCAAGAATACTTTCCAGATGATAAAAATTTGGCGTGACAAGAGTATCGCGAGACGTATAAAGGTCAGACTTGTAAAGAAGTAGTAATAATTATTTGTTATGTTTTTACGTGCATGAAGAATGGCGGGTTTTAGAAACATTGAATTGACAATTAGAATTAACAAATTGATATTTGTTATGATGCGGCCGGAGAAAATGCACGTAAGGCTCGTTTGCTTTATTATGACTGACTTTGTGCGTGTTTCCATTGAACGAGCATTTATGTCAATTGCGTCATATCTAAGGGACTACGGATATTTTCAACCAAGACGTGCCATGAATTTTAATGAGAGATTATCAACTTTGTGTATAGACATATTCAGTTTTATTTGTATTTAATCACTTTTTGCAAACGTTGAAATACAAGCGAACAACTAAATTTAATAGGATCTATTGGCCTTTATCTTACATAAGGGCATATACATTAAAACATATGCATGCATTTTAAAAACACCCTGTATTAAAAACTCTTTTAATTTATATATGTCTGCCAAATACTTTCACCTTCTTCCTAACCACCTATATAAATAATTCTAAGCAAATATAAATCCAAATTGTACTTTCAATATAATTTAATATTTTAGTAAGTTGAAGCATTTGATCCTACCTCCCTAATTAACGGCCCAAACGTTGTAGGAGCCAACGTAGCATTAGAAGCCTCAGTGGGAGGTCCTGTTGTGACATGTTGTGGTGTATTAGGAGCACTTGTTGTCAATTGGTTGGTATGTGTTTTGGACTCGTGTTCTTCAACGGGTGGCCATCCCGTACCTAAAACAGAGAGCATGCTTAACAGAGACAGTAATTTCAAAATTTACAAGTGAATGTATAGTTAATAATTATGTACAATCGTGGTAAAATATAAAATAGTTTTGTGCAGGAATCTGGTAATAAAAATGTAATAAACGGGTCAAGAGTATAGTAGAGGGTCCACGCCTTCGAAAGCCGTCTAAATCGCCAAGTAACCCATTCCAGCAAGGTAAATAATTTTTGAGCTCGGATATCGAAAGAGGGTCCTAATGGGCATCAGAAAAGGCTTGTTGGACTTTTGTTGACGATTGCACAACTTCTCCACAAGAAAAAAAGATGGCGAAATGTTATTTCAAGAATTCGTGTTTTCAAACGTATACCTCTCGCTAGAGAGTGAACCACATGCGATATTGATTTGATTTTTTTTATTTATATAGTACTGACATGAGCGCATCTATCTGTACTAATTAAATTTCAAACTCGCTTACGGTTTTTTTCTAAATAAATCCTAAATCACAGTAACAAAATTTGTGTGTTTGAAATTTCGACGTGCGGGCAACTATATTAAATATTCAATTTGTTTATATACTATATGCGAATGAAATATGACCTAAAGATCAACAGAGTTTTTGCAAAAAAAATTAGCTCGATATCTTATACAGTTTTTGAGTTAACGACTTTTTAAAATAAACCATAATTAGATTCGTGGTATTCCTGTTAGCATGCGGCTGTTTTCTGGCTAAGTGTAATGCATTAAGATAGTAAGCCAATACATTTTTGAAAGTGTGCTATAATTTACATTTTTACAATTTTGCAAAAATATGAACAGGTAAAAAGAAACTCATTCGGCAGATGATTTACTCGATCTATTAATTGTGAAGGTGTTGTATAGAGATATTATTTATTAAGTATATCATTATTGTGGTAAAAATGATATAGCATTTTACAAATATGAAAATATAAAAACGTACACAAAACTTGTAATATATACATAAGTAATAATAATAATAATAATAATAATGCATAATAAGCATACACAGCTCTGTAAACATTGACAAACCACTACATAGGCATTACTATTAAGAAGCACTGTCTGCTAAAAACTGCTCTGTATTATTTCTGCCCTTAAAGCAATTGCTCATTTATCCTCTTCGGAAAGGATAACTGACAGGTCACACAATACACCGACTGCCAATAACGTTTTTACAATATTTTCTTCTTCATATTTTTCACTTAATTATTTACTGATTTCGTGAGTATCCTAAGATACCCTTTGTTGTCATGTACCCAAACAATTTTTGTAGGTTTTCTATTTTGCAAAAATTAAACATACCTTGCGCAAATATTATTGCGTTCCCTTCTTCATGATTGCAAGTTCACATTATTGGGCAACGTAGGTATGTCATTATTTACACCAATATTCTAAAATGTATTTTAGATTATTCGCTTTATATTTTTTACTATTTATAAAGTAATTCCAATTTAGAGTAAGAATTGAGTCTGTTATGGTGAATTCATATAATTCTGATGGGATTTTAAGTCATACCATACATTTTCTTAAATATGAAATTTCGAACAATTTTTATTTTTTAATCTCACATTTGTATAATTTATTGACGATTTCATACTGTATTTGCACCTTTCGATATATACAGTCCTTCTAAGCCAAAATGACGTAACTGAAAATTTTCTAAGCAAATTGGACGTACTTCAAAGTTTCCTTTTTTCAGTAATCATTAAACCATTATTTCTGCATCTATATTTTAACAGACTTTATTTTAAAATCACGTAGTTGTAACATAACACATAAATGATTGCCTAATTTTCAGACAATTGGTGACCTACTGATTAATAGTAATATAATACCTTAATCAAATTAGTTATTAG
This sequence comes from Stenurella melanura, assembly GCA_963583905.1. Lineage (NCBI taxonomy): Eukaryota > Metazoa > Arthropoda > Insecta > Coleoptera > Cerambycidae > Stenurella > Stenurella melanura. The sequence continues at coordinate 90,326,008 of OY757309.1, forward strand.
ACTAATGTCTATCCACAATTACACAGACCGAATCCTGCCGCAGCTGTCACGTTGCGCGTTATCATAACAAGACATTATTACGATCGAATTAAAAAATCTGTAACTCGAAAACTGTATGAGATATCGAGTTAATTTTTTTTTGCAAAAACTTTGTTGATCTTTAGACCATATTTCATTCACATATAATATATAAGAAAATTAAACATTTAATGTAGTTGTCCGCACGTCGAAATTTCAAACACACAAATTTCGTTCCTGTGATTTAGGATTTAATTAGAAAAAAATCGTAAGTGACTTTGAAACTCTACTAGTACAGACATATGCGCTCATGTCAGTAGTATGTAAAGAAAAAAAATCAGATCAATATCGCATGTAGTTCATTTTCTAGCGAGAGGTATACGTTTAAAAACACGAATTCTTGAAATAACATTCCGCCATCTTTTTTTCTTGTGGAGAAGTTGTGCAATCCTCAACAAAAGTCCAACAAGCCATTTCTGATGCCCATTAGGACTCTCTTTCGATATGCGAGCTCAAAACTTATTTACCTTGTTGGAATGGGTCATTTCAATTTTTAATGCTTTGGACCCCTTACTAACTTCAGTAGTAAGCTAAGCTAAGCATACCAAACTACTGGACTTAATGACCGTTTCAAATGCAGTAAGTAAGCTCTCTTGTAGGACTTAGCGAAAGTATGTCTAATAACTTTATGAAAAATAAATGCTACCTTGGTGAATCTAATTAAACTCACTATGGCCATACAGATTCACATAGGTCTTACGACCATCTTCAATGACACGATCACCAATTGCATCGCAGTTATCTCCAAGATTAGTCAAACTGTTTAGATGGCCTGTTTGATTTAAGGCAACTGTAACTGCTCACTTTTTCCCCTTCGGAAAGAATAACTGACAGGTCACACAATACATAGACTGCCAATAAACAATATTTACAATATTTTCTTCTTCATGTTTTTCACCTAAGTAATTATTTATTGGTTTCGTGAATACTATAAAATACCCTTTGTTGTCGTATACCCACAAAACTTTTGTAGTTTTTCTATTTTGGAAAAATTAAACATACCTTTCGTAAATATTTTGTGTTCGTTTGTTTATGGCTGCACTTCAGATTTTATGCTAGGCGTGAGGAATCCAAGTTCACATTGTTGGGCAACATTTGTCCTTATTTACACCAATATTCAGGGCTTATTTTCTTCGTACTTTTTTTTTAATCCGAAGTTTAGGTCAATTTTTATTTTTAAACTCAATTTATTAAAACTTATTAACGATTTCGTACTCTATTTGCAAGTCTAGATATACTGTTCTAAACCAAAATGACGTAATTTAAAATTTCATAAGCAAATTGGACGTACTTCAAAGTTTCCTTGTTAAATGACCGACTTTTTTCAATAATCAATAAACCATTATTTTTGCATCTGCCTCATAGAATTAAATTCAAAAATAGAATGAAACTATTTAAAAAAATAAGATGTGCTGAGATTAGCCGCATAAAATGTCAAATATCTCAAGAGGAGCGTATAATGAAGTACGTCATTTTGGCTTAGGACGGCAATATATTACATGTAACAAATTACATCATAATTTAAAACCACGTATTTATTAATAATATATATAATAATAATTATTATAATTGTTTAATAATTTTCAGACAATGAGTGATCTAATGATCAAGAATAATATAACACCTAAATCAAATTAGGTATTAGACTAATATATGATCTATCCACAATTGCACAGAACGAGCCCTGCCGTAGCTGTCACGTTGCGCGTTAATAACAAGACATTATTACGGTCGAATTTAAAAATCCGTATCTCGAAAACTGTATAAGATATCGAGCTAATTATTTTTGCAAAAACTTTTTTGATCTTTAGACCATATTTCATTCGTATGTAATAGATACAAAATTCGAATATTTAATATAGTTGCTCGCACGTCGAAATTTCAAACACACAAAATTCGTTCATGTGATTTTGGATTTATTTAGAAAAAAACCGTAAGTGATTTTGAAGGTCTATTAGTACAGATAGATGCGCTCATGTTTGTAGTATATAGATATAAAAAATCAGATTGATATCGCAAGTAGTTAATTTTTTAGGAAGAGGTAAACGTTTAAAAACACAAATTCTTGAAATAACATTCCGCCATGTTTTTTTCTTGTGGAGAAGTTGCGCAAGCGCCAACAAAAGTCCAACAAGCCATTTCTGATGCCCCTAAGGACCCTCTTCCTGAATTCGTTTCCAAAAATCATTTACCTTGTTGGAATGGGTCATTTCAATTTTTAAAGCTTTGGACCCCTTACTAGTACCAGCGTTTTGCTCTATAGTTTACTGTATATTGTGTCTTGTGATATATGTTGGTCATTATGAAGGGCCGTATTAAGGAATGGCGCAACCCCAGGCCCATGAAGGACCGAGCCTTCTTATTCATACGTAGTGTGGGCGGTTCAAATTATGCAGCAGACAAATGCTGATTTACTTCCACATCCACGTAGTGGGTTGGAAGTATAGTAATCGCAAAAAAATTTTCAAAATTTTTTATTCGTGAAATAGGTTTAGAATGTCATGAAACGTCGAGATTTTAAATTTGAGCGAAAAAAAAAATTTCTGTCTGTCAGTCTGTCGGTCTGTCTGTCGGTCTGTCGGTCTGTCGGTCTGTAACTTTTTTTGTCCGCACGTTTTCTCCGGAACGGTTTAAGATATTGACTTGAAATTTTGTACACGTATATATTATAACGAGATCTGGAACTGGATTGTTTTTTGAGGATATCCGGTGAAGGGTTGGGGGTTAAATAGGGGTAAATATGGGAAAATAAGTAAAGCAAGCTTGTAAGAGTACAGAAACTTGAAATTCGGTGTATGTACTAGAAGTTAAGGACTCAGATTTTTTTATAATATTTTTCAACCCCCCCACCACCCCTACCCCATTAATGGGGTTGATAAAAAAAAGTTGAGATATTCATTTGAAATTTGGTAAACGTATGAATTATAACGACATCTGGAACTAGATTATATTTTGAGATGATTCCATTGAAGGGTTGGGGGTTAAATAGGGGTATATAGGGGAAAATAAGTAAAGCAAGCTGGTAAAAGTACAGAAATTTGGAACTTGGTGTATATACTAGTAGCGAAGGTCTCAGGTTTTTTATTAGTATTTTCCATCTCCCCACCACCCCCACTCCCTTATTAAAAGAGTTTATAAAATTAAATTTAAATTTTCACTTGAAATTTGGTACATTTATGTATTATAGCTATATCTGAAACTAGATTATATTTTGACATGATTGCGTTGAAGGAGTGGGAGTAAGTAGAGGTAAATAGGGAAAAATAAGTAAAGCAAGCTGGTAAGAGTACTGCAACTTGAAATTAGGTGTATGTCCTAGATGCCAAGGCCTCAGATTTTTTGATACTATTTTTCAACACTTCCACTACCCTTACTACATTATTAAAGGGTTTGATAAAATAAAATTGAGATATTCACTTGTAATTTGGTAGACGTATGTATTATAACGACATCTGGAAGTAGATTATATTTTGGGATGATTCCGTAGAAGGGTTGGGGTTAATAGGAGTAGGGAAAAATAAGTAAATCAAGCTGGTAAGAGTACAGAAATTTGGGATTCGGTGTATATACTAGAAACCAAGGCCTCATATTTCTTTCTAGTATTTTTCAAACTCCACCACCTCCGCTTCATTATTAATGGGATTGATAACATCAAATTGAGATATTCACTTGAAAGTTAGTACACGTATGTATTGTAGTGACATCCGATTGAGATGACTTCATTGAAGGGGTGGGAGGTGGTAGATTGCGAATAGTGGAAAATAAGTAGGGTAAACTAAAAACTTCATTTTTAACGAATATGGTAGAAACCAACCCCTCAAACTTTTATATGACATCTGCCCCAAATATTATTAAAATTCTATGACCAATAATTTTCACATACTAGAGTGCAAATATAGTCAAGATATTTCCTTTAAAGTGACTTGGAGGAAGAATCTGGATGTGGAAGTAGTGATTCCTTAGGCAGCGGTTTTTTATAGATTAAAAAGTCTTTAGTTAAAGTTAGAAATTCGATTTGTAGTTATACTCTCTTTGAAAATAAAAAATAATATGCAGAAAATAATGGTTTATTTTCGTAAACAAAGGGATATACTGCATTATACAAATGTCAGTTGTGGCACTCTCTCAATATTTCTAATTTTGTTTTAGAATTTCTAGCCACATATGTCTTCTAAGTAACATAGTGGATGATTATAATATTTTGCATATTCCTCGGATGATATATATATATATATATATATATATATATATATATATATATATATCTAGAAGTGAAGACATATTAGACAGGAAATACCAAAAACAAACAATTAAAAATCATAAGAATACATCTCGAATATTTACGTATTACCTAAATTTACTACATGAATCACGATATTTTAATTTTGTAATCATTTCGTCTGTGTATTTTCACTATTTCATTTTATTGTTGTAATATAACTATTGATTATACCATATCCCATATTAGACAGCAAGTTTGCATGGTATAACATTATTATCATATTATGAGTACAATGACTATGGTCGAATCGATTCAAGCAATGGCCCAGCCATTGAATTACCACCGCGCTTCGCATAATGGATTTCTGACTTGCTCCGGGTGAATGTTTGACTTGCTCCCAGCTCAAATGTCAGAAAAGTATTATGTAACAATACACTAATAAACCGCCATTCAATTTCATTGCCTACAATGGATAAAAATCATAAACCAACCAGCAATTTATCAACTTATTAGTCAGTGTCTCTTAATGATAGTTCAATTGCAAATTTCTGATAAGGAGAACTCCAGTTAAACATTTATTGAACTGAATAAAAAGTATCATTATTAGCAGCAAATCCATTTATAGTTATTTTTGTATCGAGAAAGGCACATGGGTGGTACTCGTATTGGTTTTCCTCTTAATTCATCATCATGTTGTAAGATTTCTGAATAACTAGTCGCTGAATTTTCAGTGACGAATACTGAGTTTAGTCGGAAATATTTAATATCGTAGTAATAATACTGCACAGTATATAACGGAAATATTCTTGTAATAAGTCGTTTGAAAAATATGAACAGAAGATGCCCTAGAATAGAACCTTGGAGTACTCCTTTATCTATCTTACACTTATTAGTATAAACACGTTTAATAATAATATTAATTATTATACCGATCGGTGCAACTGTTTGTCACATTTTGAACCATTACCAATAAATCTAGCACAGTTATTTCAAATGCATTCAGATAATTATCATCAGCAAACATTGTTTCAGGTAAATCATTAATATATAGCAAATATAGGAAGGGGCCCACAACAGAACCTTGAGGTATCCCTATTTCACCATCAAGTTCTCAGAACTGAATTGAATCCGGCAAGGAATTGATTTTAATTATCAAGGGGAAAACTTTACTTGTCAATTGAGTAGGAAACTAGTATTTAGTGAAAGGCTCTTCACAAAGTATCTGACTCTACAGTAGGGTGAACTAAAAAAAGTTATTTTTTGTTTGTTTCTAAATCGAAATTCCAAAAAATTATTTATTTCAAATTTGTGTAAAATCAATTAATATTAACAAGAGTCTTCGAGACCATAATGTTCGTATGAACGTTTTATAGGAAAATAATACATACATATTAGAGAAAATCGTAAAGATGTAGTGAAATAAAAATCGCTCACAAGTTACCTTTTCAGAATTGTCCAGAAAATACGAACTCCCACAAAGACCTTATGTCTTATGGTGGTCATAAAATGATCCCATTCTTATCTTTTATTAATTTTAGAAGATAATTTTACTGATTAAAAATTTGCAAATTTAACAAGTAAAATTTCTATAAGAAATATATGCAAAACTTTAGGGTGTCGGAGGCTAGTGTTAAAATTACCCAATTTTCTCAAATTTGAAGATTTTCTGTGATTGAAGGTGAGCTAAAAACTCGAAACTACTTTCACTGGTATGAATTTGAGCCACCATACTCTATAAATTGCGTAGTCATTACGATCTACCTTTTAAACTCAACTAAATATATAACATGAACTCCTGTATATGTAAAATATAACCTACTTTATAAAAGTTGTTACATTATGAATTATAGCAGCAACATAAAGATGTTGTATCTGATAGAATCGCTAAAGAAGTTATCTTAATTAGATCTGTGTTCTTTTTTTTTATTCGGGCCTAAATAAATGATAGCGCATGTGACAGAGCCGCATGTACCCAAGATATTTCATTCTGATTGTATTGCGTTCATGAGTGTAGCTCAGCCAGCAACTAATTAATTGTAGAGGGTCAGTTCATGACTGTTTAGTCCTGATTAGGCAATTCAACTGAGTAAACAATTGATGCTATTTAAGGAATTATAATAACGACTTTGTGTATGGGAGGACGAGGGTGAATGTAAAGGAAAGTAATTGTAATAGACACAATTAGTTAATTAACAGTCAAAATTCTAGTAAACACAATTTACTGATACTTACTAACATGACAAATTGAATCGACTGTTTCACAAGAATACATGCTCAAAACAATATATTTTAATGAATATCGTAAATTTTCGATATGGGGATAAACTATAGAACAGACGTAGAAAAATGTATCAGATGGAAGTCTCGCATATATTTAAGGTATTTTGGTTCTTTAAACATTCTGATATCGACCTTTATACAGTGAGCTCCATAATTAACGGATAAATTAATTACACAGCCACACAAAAAAAACAAACTTTCGTTTCCACCAACGAAACCTAGTACATCCTAGGTTTTTGGGGTCGCTGAATCCGAATCCGAGATCGGCTTGTCGGTATCAGGTCGCGTTAAGGTCGTTTCAAGGTCAAATCTTTAGATTTCGACAGAAGAATTTGAAAAAAATTGTATATAGGTTTTTGAGGTCGCCGAATCCAAATCAGATGTCGGTTTGTCAGTATCAGGTCCAGTTAAGGACGTTTCAAGGTTAAATCATTAGATTTCGACAGAAGAATTTGAAAAAAAAAATGTATAGGTTTTTGAGGTCGCTGAATCCAAATCTGAGGTCGGCTTGACGGTATCAGGTGGCATTAGGGTCATTTCAAGGTCGAATGGTGGAAAACCTGACAAAAATATTCACCTGTTATTTCGCCATTTTTCCAACTCTCTTACTAGATCGTTAAGTTACTCTCACGTTGTGAACTTGGTCTATTTTTCAAATCAAATACATTTAATTTTACGAGCTATGCACATTGTCGAGCGTGTCCATATCTCGTAATCGAGGGTGTTGTAGTCCTAATGTCCACTTTATTCTCATATGCTACAAAAAAATTGACTATTTTGCCTGCCTGAACCATTTTACTTTTCTAGACATTTGGTCGAAAATAACTTATTTGGATAAAGTGTCCGATTTCAATATACAGCTATTCTTGAAGATTCAGCAATACCTTTTATGAGAACACTTTCAAGGTAAAAATATATTTACGGTAGATCTACTCCTCTTTATGACATCGTTCCTTTGTAAACTTTTTAAAGTGCACTTTAATTTCATTAAGCATTTTTAAAAATGTTTAAGTCATTCCTTATGAATCTTTAAATTTTATAAATGAATGATGTAATAAATAAGAATAAATCTACTGTAAAGCATTTTTTCGGCAAATTAGTCTTTACCTGCTGCCTCGTCAAGTGCGATGTCGGTGACAACGGTCCCGAAAGGGAATCTCTAGAATGATCCGCTCATCAGCTTGTCGAGGTACAAATAAAAGTTTATATATCACAAATCTAGCTTTTTACGCGATCGTATAGATGTTACATATCTTATACATCCTCTGCTTATGCGTGAAATAACAGGTGAATATTTTTGTCAGTTTTTCTACCATTCGACCTTGAAATAACCTTAATGCGACCTGATATTGACAAACCGACCTCCTATTTGGATTCAGCGACCTCAAAAACCTAATACAATTTTTTTCAAATTTCTCTGTCGGAATCTAATGATTTTACCTTGACATGACCTTAACGCGACCTGATACAGACAAACCGACTTCGGATTTGGATTCAACGACCTCAAAAACCTATATACAAATTTTTTCAAATTTATTGTCGAAACCTAATATGATTTGAGCTTGAACTGACCTTAACGCGACCTGATACAGACAAACCGACCTCGGATTCGGATTCAGCGACCCCAGAAACCTAGGGTGTACTAGGTTTAGTTGGTCGAAACGAACGCTTTTTTTGTGTGGCTGTGTTGTTTACGTGTTTTACAATTTACGAGTAAAATCCTAAAATACGTCAATTTTACTTCATAGTAATGGTAAAAAGAAAAATCAATTTTTCTTCTTGAAATACGTTTAGAATCTCATGAAACAAACGTCTGTATGTCTGTCGGTCTGTCTGTCAGTCTGTAACTTTTTTTTTGTCCGCACGTTTTCCCCGAAATGGTTTAAGAGATCGGCTTGAAATTTTGTACACGTACATATTAATTATAACGACATCTGGAACTGGATGTTTTTTGAAGGTATCTGGTGAAGGATTGGGGGGTAAATAGTGGTAAATAGGGGGAAATATGGAAAGTCAGCTAGTAAGAGTACAGAAACTTGAAATTTGAAGCATGTACTGTAAGCTAAGGCCTCAGAGTTTTTTGTAATATTTTTCATACCCCTCCCCCCACCGCCCACTCCATTATTAAAGGGTTGATAAAATAAAATTGAGATATTCACTTGAAATTTGGTACACGCACATATTATAATGACATCTGAAACTAGATTATATTTTGGGATTGTTCTGATGAAGTGTTGGGGGTTAAATATGGGTAAATTGGGGAAAGTATGTAAAGCAAGCTGGTAAGAGTACAGAAACTTGAAATTCGGTATAGGTACTAGAAGCCAAGGCCTTAGATTTTTTATAATGTTTTTCAACCCCCCCACCACTTCTACTCCTATTGAAGGGGTTTGTAAAATAAAATTGACATATTCACTTGAAATTTGGTACATGTATGAATTATAACGACGTAAGGAACTAGATTACATTTTGAGATGATTCCAATGAAGGTTTGGAGGTTAAATAGGGGTAAATGGGGGAAAATAAGTAAAGTAAGTTGGTAAGAGTACAGTAACTTGAAATTCGGTGTATGTACTAGAAGCAAAAGCATCAAAATTTTTTATAATATTTTTCGATCCCCCACCACCCCTCCCCTACGCCGTTATTAAAGGTGTTGATAAAATAAAATTGAGATGTTCACTTGAAATTTGGTACACGCATATATTATAATGACATGAGAAACTAGATTATATTTTGGGATTATTCTGATGAAGGGTTGGGGGTTAAATATGGGTAAATAGGGGAAAGTAAGTAAAGCAAGCTGGTAAGAGTACAGAAACTTGAAATTCGGTGTAGGTACTAGAAGCCAAGGCCTTAGATTTTTTATGTTTTTCAACCCCCCACCACTTCTACTCCCATTGAAGGGGTTGGTAAAATAAAATTGACATATTCACTTGAAATTTGGTACATGTATGTATTATAACGACGTATGGAACTAGATTACATTTTGAGATGATTCCAATGAAGGCTTGGAGGTTAAATAGGGGTAAATGGGGAAAAATAAGTAAAGTAAGTTGATAAGAGTACAGTAACTTGAAATTCGGTGTATGTACTAGAAGCAAAAGCATCACATTTTTTTACAATAATTTTCGATCCCCCACCACCCCTCCCCTACGCCGTTATTAAAGGTGTTGATAAAATAAAATTGAGATGTTCACTTGAAATTTGGTACACGCATATATTATAATGACATGAGAAACTAGATTATATTTTGGGATTATTCTGATGAAGCGTTGGGGGTTAAGTAGGGGTAGATAGGGGAAAATAAGTAAAGCAAGTTGGTAAGAGTACAGTAATTTTTTAAATTAGGGGTTAGTGTTGTTGAACAAAAAAATTTTTGCATTTAAAAAATTTTTTTTTAAGCCTTCCACTCTTTTTTACAAGTAGTCCATATTTTTCGCATATTGTTTTGCAAAAGTAAAATAAAACAAAACTTGGAATGCAACGCAAATTATGAATTACTTTTAACGACTTATTGTCAGTAGTTTTAAAACCATATTTAATGACATGTAATGACCCTTAATTAATTCCATTATAACAATTCAAACACACATGAACACAATAGTATGCTTTTAAATATGATCAGCACATGCGAATACGGTAGATGGTAAATTATATTCAATTTCTTTTACATTACAAAAAAATCAAACCGTTAGTTCATCCAGGATAACCAAGGATTTTTCGTTAACAACAGAAATTTTTCAACCTGTGCTGTGCAAGGTTCTATAGGATTTGAATCAAAATACTTGAGACACCTTATGGCACCAACTTTGAAAATAGATATATTAGAATCAATTTCATTAGTGTAGCTGTATCCGGTTAATATTATTAGCTGCCGGAATTACATAACATAATTCAGAACCAGAGACTTGAGGACATCTGGGAATTGGTAGTCATCTTATATTGTTTTGATTACCGATTAAGCTACATTTTTACTTTGCTTAATTTTTGGAAGTAATATAATCAGTATCAATGTTTTGATCAGCTTCTTCAAGATTCTTTAAAAATGTTGATTTTTCAAAAATTATTTGGGAGGATTAATTTCATTTTCTTGAACATAAAAACAAGAACATACAGTATCACTTTATTCCTATGAGCAAATAGCAACACACGTTGTAATTAAAAAAACACTATCTTTATATTCTTTAAGACAGACTCACTTAATTGTGGGGATCGATTATATTGACGTAGTCTTGTTTTTACATCAGCCCACATCATTTCAATGGGGTTGAAAATGCAATAATATGAAGGCAGACGTAAAATAATATGATCGTGTGCTTCAAAAATTTTTTCAACGGCATATTCCTTTTTAAAATTTTGCTTTCCAATCAGTTCCAATAAAGTCTTTTTTTGTGTTTTTTTCTGGTATTTCCAAGCCTTTGCCTTTCATAAATTCAACGACATCGCCTTTTCTTGTGTTGGTGCTCGGAATTTTTATGTGTTTCCGCGAATGGTATGACGCATTGTCCATAACAATTACAGAATTTGGTGGGATATTTGGTAGCAGCTGTTCCTTCGCCCACATCTCAAATAATATCCTCGTGGTAGTCGGCAGAGAATTGCTTGATATTTTTAGCAGAGAACAACAACGCATTTGGAATAAAACGGTTTTTACTTCCAGCATGTAGAATTATAATTCTTTTTCCACTAGAACATGGAGCACGTAAATTACACTTTTTGATGTTATCTACCCAACCGTATTGAACTACAATCATGGGTGTCAAACCATGTTTCGTCGCGATAAATTATGTCTCTAATTGCATCTCGATATTCTTTTATTTTACGCAGGTGCTCGTGTCGATGATCAACGATGCGTGCTGATTCCATAACTACTATTCGTTTGTCCAAATTTTTGTACCTAAAACCGCAATCGAGCAGTACATTTCGCAAAGTATCTAATGATTTATAGTTATAATCTGGAGAGTCGCGTGCCTTATCCCTACTCATTTCTAATGTGGGCACCTTCTGTTCATTATAAAAGCCATGCACAAATCGACGAATGACATCTTTGACACGTTATCAAGTTTTTTAAGTTTTTGTCCAACTTTTTTTCGTTTATTAAAAGAATCAGCTACATCCCCATCTCTAAAAACCCTATAAATTGTAGTACGGCTAAATTTGGTTAATTCACAAGTCCTCTTCTCAATTTGAATTATATGAAGAATCAATATTTTCGCCTTTTAAACACGAGTAAATATTCAAAATGACCCTTTGAGTTTGAACGTGTACGTCTTTATTCTCAAATTCCGCTTGTATAGGCTCTTTACCATAATCGTCCGTTTCGTTGTCACTGCTATCAAAAGGATTCCAAAATGCCATTTTAAACAATTAATTGTAAAAAATCACTTAAACACAGTAATAAAACAAAATAATTTGTTCAAATATCCACTAGAATTAAGTAATTTATAACGCTGCCTGGCTGTCCTGCGCCTGTCTCGCACAGATCATGCGATATAAATAGTTCATACGTATTTTTTATTTTATATATTATGGCATGCAAAAACTCTGAACAAGGTTGGTGTTGACAAATCAAATTCGTTAAGCATCTAATACCATCTATATTTCTATGTGACAGGCGGATCAAGTCCACGTAGACTATAGACGAGGAGTGGTGAATATAAGTCTGTAAAATTCTGTGCTCTCTCATTCAATGTGTAGCGATATATTGACAATACCCCATAAGATCCTCTAGTTCAGTGCTGTTTCAATTGAGTTCGTAAATACGATACTTACGCCATGAAGCCAGCTTACTAGATACATATACTTTCTTAACAAATTTTGATATTTAATTCAACATGCCTGGGTCAATAATATGATTATTAATGAATATTTATTAAAACTCTATTCTAGTTAATGAAGGAATTAAGGACTAAAATTATCTGAACTATTTTTCAGGCAAGTAGCGTTAATACTTCATTAGGTCTTAATTACGTTTACGTCAAAGTGAAGCCTGCAATAAAAAAGTAAGTACTTCACGTATTGATTTTATAAGATATTTATAGCCGGGTTTTCCTCTATTATTAATGCACCAAACACTTTTGCCTACTCTGCTATATAATTAATTACCCAATATATTATTTACCGATTTTGACACAGAAGGTTCCCCTCACGGCGGTGATGGCTGTCGATTGCAAACACGCCGCCTTGTGAAGCTCACAATGGTTTGAATAAATCTGCCCATCGGACCCGCACACCGTCCTCCGATGCGAGGGACACTGTCTTTGGCATATACATTTTGGCTCGCCTTTTTCTACTACACATTCTCGGCCTTTCATGCAGTATTGAACTAGGCAGGGATCTGGAAAGAAACAAAAAAATTGAAAGTTATATTTATTTATACTTACTTTATACCGAAATAATAATAAACTTTATTTGTACTTAAAAAACTAATGAAGAAAAGTTAACTGGAATAGCACAGGTAATATTAGACATGCAAAGACATAGATCTCGCCTCTTTAGGAATTGATTATCCAGTGTAGTATTTCCTAATAGAGCTACGCCTCTCTGAGAATGTTACCTAAATGGTGGTTTTTATTCAGTGTGTCTTTTCCATCATTATGGACGGATTTCATCTTTGGAATATCATGGTAAATATATTCTTGTTTCGATAAACAATGTATAAAATGGCATTGTATAAAATGGCAAGATTAAAATCTTACACTCTCTAAATGCCTCTTCACAAAAATAAGTACTATACCGAGGAGTAACGGGATCATTGTATACCCCTTTTTCACATTTAGTTTTGAAGATAATTGATTGAAATTTGGGATATACTACATACATAATAAGCGCCACTTTTTGACATACGGTTGATTTTTTTAATTTTCGACACCCTTTATATTATTGCGTTTTTGAATCCTGCATAATTTTCTGAATCCAATGATGCCAAGTAAGTGACATTTCAAACATCATTTTTTTTATAATATAATTATTAGTTTTCCATTTAAGTGTGCCATGACGGTTCCGATTTATTCTAAATGACCCGTGTAATGCTACAAAAATCGAAATCTCGTTAAAAACACTAAATTACGTGATTTATGAGCAAATAAAATTCACCATAATTGTTTTTCGTCCAAAGCTCATTTTTTTCAAATAGAACCATGTCGGTACCGTGGTTCCATAAGAAAATGCAATATTATTCTAATTACTTTGATACACATAAGGTGGTTTTGGAATACAAAAAACTAACACAAAACATTACAATAGTTGTTCAAAATGCTGTCCCTTTACGTCAATGCTCTTCTAAACTTGCATAGCTGCTTCTCGAAGAACGTTCGCCAATTGTTGGGCCATTATGCTATTAATTGCTCGTCTTACTCGTAGCTCCAGGTCTTCACGAGTTGTAACGGTGGTTGCATAGACAATATTTTTTAAATGACCCCAAACAAAGATATCAAGGGGCGTTAAATCAGGTGACCTTGGAGGCCACCTCACAGGACCATTCGTCGAAATGACGTTTTCTCCGAATCTCCGTTGAAGGTAGTCAATTACTATTGTTGAATTATGGGTAGGAGCGCCATCTTGTTAGAAATACATTCCCTGTCCTAAATCTAAAGGTACCTCATCTAAAATGTCCTCAATTTCATTTTCCAGGAATCTCAAGTATCTGGCACCAGTCAGAGGTTCTTCAAATATTATTGGACCAATGATTCTACTACCGATTATTTCGAGCCAAACATTTAAACCCAACCGCATTTGAAAGTTACTCTCCCGCAATAAATTTTGATTTTATCGTGACCAATATTTTGTATTTTGTCGGTTGAATGATCCCAAATTTGAAAACCTTGATTCGTCAGAAAATAAAATCAGTCCTAAAAAATCATTGTTTGGCTTCACGTTATTATACAAAATCCAATTGCAATATTCCATCCTACGTTCGCAATCACTTTAGTACAAATGCCGGTGCAATTGGTATTTAAAAGATTTATAGTAGTATTTGTGCAAAATTCGGCTTACTGTTTGGTGACTGATGTTCAATTCAAACTCAATTTGCCTTAAAGAAACCGACTTATTAACTTCTATTCGAGCCAAAACATTAATTTCCGTTCCTTCTTCAACAATGAAGTTTTCTTCTGGATCATTGTTGGGCTCTCTTCGGAATTGGTTTTCAACACATTTAAAATAATTTTTCGCTGGACATTGTCTATCAGGATATCGTTGGCCATAAAGTCCATAGTTGCAATTGCATTCTTTTTACTTTCCCCATAAATAATTAGCTTGTCCACTTTTTCATCTCTTGTATAAATTTTCTGCTGTTTGAACACAATTAACAAGAATTTTAATCAATTTTTAAATAGACAATAAAACATGGTTAAACCAGCAAATGTTTGACAAGCTAAATATTTCATTGTTGTCAAAGCCACCTTAGTTACTTCTTAACATTTAATTAGAACAATATTGTATTTTCTTATTTTCTTTTAGCTGTAATTTTGTTTGTATTTATCGCACAGTTTAATACGACATATGAATAAATTCCTTATTAATAGTACTAATAAGTGGTATTACGGTACCGATATGGTTCGATTTGAAAAAATTGAGTTTTGCCAGAAAAACAATTTTGGTGAATTTTAGTTTAACGGGATTTCGATTTTTGTAGCATTACACGGGTCATTTAGAATAAATCGGAACCGTCGCGTTGTGGCACACTTAAATGGAAAACTAAAAATTATATTATAAAAAAACTGATGTTTGAAACGTCACTTATTCGGCATCGTTGGATTCAAAAAATTGTGCAGAATTGAAAAATGCAATAATATATAGGGTGTTTCATTTGAAAATAGAAAGTTAGTGTCACTTCCGGCGAAACCGCAAGTGAAGAAATAAATCAATTGTATGGCAAAAAGTGCTTCTTATTATGTATGTAGTATATCCTTAATTTCAATCAATTATCTTCCAAACTAAAGGAGAAAAGGTGTATACCATGATCCTGTTACACCCGGTATACACACACTATCCAACGCAATATACATTTTTTGAGTAATAAAAGCGTCTTGGCATAGAGTAGAATTCCCCCAAAAACAAACACCAGGAAATTGATGCGATTTTGAAAATCAGCTATTTATGTTATATCCATTTTACACACTAAAAAAATTTATGATGTTATGGGGCATGTGTTATAAACGTGTTGCAGTTTTTCTGTCTATTATGGATTCGAGTCAGTTGGTTGAGAGGTAAGCACAGACTCTTTTCCAGGAGTCTCGGCTTCGATTCTCGGGAAACTGGGACTTTCCAAGTTGAATAAATTAATCCCAGTATAGAATTTTGGGTATGTGTTCTTTGCCTCGAAATGTTATAATACTACCTTTCCTTCAGTTGGCACCTGAACAAAAAGGTAGTGCTACAGAATTGGCGCCCAACGTGGGGCTGGTTGTTAAGGTCTCGCTCACGTTTTCGTTCAGCCACCAACTGAAAGAAAGGGAATGTTACCGAATTGACGCCTACCGTAGGGTCCTTGAACTTGGATTTGCGTCGAATATGTGATAGTCCAGATGCTGTAGTGACAATTTATACACGGGATAAAAGTCTCGTTACCACGTGTAGCACATCTCGCACAATGCTCTTCCAAAGTATTCAAGAAAACAGGATCATATTACCTGTTAGATAGTGTGAAAATATCCTTTAAAAGCTTTGAATTTCTCATGTAAATAATATCAATCCTTATCAGAGTTAACGGTTGAAAACAATTTAAGATCATCAGCATACAGAAGAATATTTCTTTGAATATCCCTGCAAGTATTGTTGATAAACAGAATAAATAACAGTGGTCCTAGAATGGAACTCTGCGGAATTGCTGATTTTGCTAACATATTAATAGTACATGAGCCACGATCCTGCATATTTAATATTATTACCTAGAAAGGATGAGTAAAAGTTTGGAACATCTAAACTAAATCCGAATATTGATAACTTTTGCAGTAGAAGCAAAGAATCGAGTCTGTCAAATATTTTTGACTAGTCTATATGACTTACATTTATTTCAACCAGTGCATTTAGGGACAGAAAGATTAGTTGTTCTTGATTTACCTTCTGTGGTTTACTGCAAGTTTATTTTCGAACATTTTAAATGATCTTAGCACGTCTTACTCGGTAATGATTGCAATATTGAGTTGAGGGAGGATGGATGCATGTTGGCTCCTCCCCTGTCATCTCATATGTAGATAATGTAATAATTGATGTTTAAAAGTATTGGACAAATGCATTTACGATACTCTGAGAATCTTTGAAATAAATATTATCTAATACACTGAACTGAACTTGTGGTAGGCACCTTGTGAAACATCTTGAAAATAATTGTTAATTATAAATTAAACACTGCTTTTAGATGAATCAATCAATATATTATATATACTTTACATATGTTTCGGCTAAATAGGTCTTTATCAAGAGTATTACATAGTGAATACTGAAGAGTATTTATAATATATTGATTCAGTGTTTAATTTATAATTAACAATTAAATATTATCTTAACTCATTAAATTCGGAAACAAGATTGTATTTTGTATACAATTAACAATTCAGTCAACAATTACAAACTATGCAATGAATCTTTGAAAATGAAAAAATGTGTTTTTCGAAACATTGCATTGGCGTCGGAATTCAATTCAACAAGAATTGTTTTATTCCATTAGGTCTACGCGTCCATTAAGTACTTATTTGAAATTGTAAAGTTAGAGTAATAACAGGAAATTACATTTTCCATGAGAAAATTTTATATTAAACATCTATCTAATTTTGTGTATTTTAAGTCGTTACCTTTTATCAAATAATTAAGTTTATAATAGTGCTTTATAACGCAGATGGAATTACGTATTATAAAACATACAGAACTAAGCCGCGCAAACCCAAGCTGGTTTGAGAGCAAATCTAATTTTAGTCTTTGAGTGTTTCAATATTTACATACAAATCGCGTTAGAAACTACCGCTACCACTAACCGTCAAAAATAATATAACTCTTCTAATATGCATTTCCAAATATTAAATATTCTCTTGGGAGCTATATTCGTTAACATTATTTGCAATTTGTAAAATAATAAAAATAGTAATGTATTTACACAAATATAACTGATGCGGTCACTGACGAACTTCAACAAATTCGAAAGTCATAATAAAGGTTTTATTAAGTTCATTTTAACATTGGAAATGTTTATGTTTTCGTATATGGGAGAGAGTTACCAGTTTTTGTTTAAGGTCAAAAGACAGCGGTGCCGCGGCACAGTAGAGAGAAGACCAGTAGACTCACTTACTCTTGAGATTTGTTGTAATCGATTTTATTTTTTATGAATCCACTGCGTATCCAATATTTGTACGCTCATCTACATATAAACTGCTCGAGCTAGAAAATGCTAATAAACTGTTCGAAGATATCCTTGGCAGATGATTTATTTTGCGATTGAATTTAATATTTCCTGATTAATCATTAAGTAGCGAATTAAAATTTGACCTGCTTTCACTTAAATTTATTACATACACGTCTGACGTCACAGACTGAAAATGTATGACTTTATATTTTTCTTGAAAAAATTTGTACACGGCTGCCGAAAAGGCCGCGCTACTATCGATTAGGCTGCTGCGCTTGCCAATTACATTACCTACCGTGTCGGGAGATTACCTAAAAGTTGTACAGTGATGCTGACGGTAGAACATAAAAGTGTACAGCTTGCTACAAATAGGTGCCTGCTTGCAAATAAATGATGTGTTAGAATTGCAACTAACTGATATAGGTTGTCTTTTGTACAGATTGAGTGACAATAATAATACCCCTTTAGTTCAAAGTAATGTGTCGCGGTCGACTGAGACTATCATATGCAACGGCTGATATACGCAAATGTAATATGGGTTGCATATATCACAGGGGGGCAAGTTACCAGTTTTCATTTAAGGTGGAAATACAGCGGTGTCGCGGTCGAGTGAGACTGCGTATATGCAACGGCTGATATACGCAAATGTAACATGGGTTGCATGTATCACAGGGGGTTGAGTTACCAGTTTTCATTTAAGGTGGAAATACAGCGGTGTCGCGGTCGAATGAGACTGCGTATATGCAATGGCTGATATACGCAAATGTAACATGGGTTGCATGTATCACAGGGGGTTAAGTTACCAGTTTTCATTTAAGGTGGAAATACAGCGATATAGTGGATCGTGCTATATCGGAAAAAGTTGAAAAAGTTGAAAAACTTTATATTTTATGTATGGTGTTATCATTTCCAATGTCCCGATGATTGCAAGGATTGCGAAATCTGTGAATTTTTTATATTAAAATGAGTATTTTTCGAAACTTTTCACTAATTAAAGAAATACGGAGTTTACTGCATTTAAAAAAAATGAGAAGTGACCAGATTTTTGCGTTTTGAGGCCCCAGGAACATGAGAAAGTGATTTTTAAAAAATGTCTGTATGTAAGAGTGGTATTAGTTTCGTACAGGAACTGAAAACGTCCTGATGCAGATCAGGTGACCTTTAGTGCCCTCTTGTCACATAAACTTTCTTATTTTTCCTACGGTATGTGTTTTTATTATACTTTTTGAAAGTAGATGTTATCCTTTTTTTAGCGATATATCACATTTTATTCTTTTCCTTTCAATTTCCCTTAAAAAAGGATTATTCAAGTCCTGTGACGTGAATTGTTTTGAATATTAGGATATTTCATCTACGTAGGCTACGGTACACCATAGTAGATGTAAGTGTCAGAGTTTTGAGGTTGACAATATCAAATAATTTAGCAAGTGATACAATGTGTTAAGGGTTAGCCTAGTTTTGACATTTTCTGCATGACTATACTGTTCCGATTTATTTGATTATGATGATACAAGAAACTTCTTAGAATATATCGGCAAATATTACTTTTAAATGAAATAAGATATGTTTTCAATCTGGTGCCGTATTCATGCATGCTCTTTTAATTATGTATAAGATAAAAATTCAAAGAACTTATTATATCAATTCGAAACATGCATCGAAATGGCGTCATATAATTTTTTATATTGGTCTCTAAAGGGCATGATAGTATCTTCCATACCCCTCTTTATTTAACAAAATAACAAAAGAACTGTTTTTAAAGGTCAAACAATAACTCGAATTTAATTTTAAGAAATCATGGTTTGAGATTGGTCTGTGAATACAAAATCATTATCGAGTAACGATATCTCTAATTTCTTAATATTCCGTAAAAATGAAAGTTGCACATGAATTTGTAATTTTACTTCCACATCCACGTAGTGGATTGGAAGTATAGTAATCGCAAAAAAATAATAATTTTTTTTTTCTTGAAATATCATGAAACATCGAGATTTTAAATTTGAGCGAAAAAAATTTTTTCTGTCTGTCTGTCGCTCTGTCTGTCTGTCTGTAACTTTTTTTTTCGTCCGCACGTTTTCTCAGGTAAGGTTCAAGACATTAACTTCAAATTTTGTACACATATATACTATAACGAGATCTGGAACTGGATTGTTTTTTGAAGATATCCGGTGAAGGGTTGGGGGGTAAATAGCGATTAATAGGGGGAAATATGTAAAGCAAGATGGTAAAAGTACAGAAACTTGAAATTTGATGTATCTACTACAAGCCAAGGCCTCAAAATTTTTTATAATATTTTTCATCCCCCACCCCCTCCAATTCATTATTAAAGGGGTTGATAAAATAAAATTGAGATATTCACTTGAAATTTGGTACACGTATATATAATAATGACATCAGGAACTAGATTATATTTTGGAATTATGCTGATGAATGGTTGGGGGTTAAATAGGGGTAAATAGGGAAAAAATAAGTAAAGCAAGCTGGTAAGAGTACAGAAACTTGAAATTCGGTGTATGTACTAGAAGCCAAGGCTTCAGATTATTTAATAATATTTTTCAACCCCCCACCACCCCTACTCCATTATTGAAGGGGTTGGTAAAATAAAATTGAGATGTTCATTTGAAATTTGATACACGTGTGTATTATAAAGACATCTGGAGCTAGATTATATTTTGAGATGATTCAGTTGAAGGGTTGGGGACTAAATAGGGGTAAATGGGGCAAGATAAGTAAAGCAAGCTGGTAACAGTACAGAAATTTGAAATTCGGCGTATGTACTAGAAGCCAAGATATCAAATTATTTAAAATATTTTTCAACCCCCCACGACCCCTACGCCATTATTAAAGAGGTTGATAAAGTAAAATTGAGATATTCATTTGAAATTTGGTACACGTATGTATTATAACGACATCTGGAACTAGATTATATTTTGAGATGATTCCGTTGAAGGGTTGGGGTTAAATAGGAGTATATAGGGGGAAATAAGTAAATCAAGATGGTAAGAGTACAGAAATTTGGGATTTGGTGTATATACTAGAAACATAATATTTTTCAAACCTCGCCATCTCCGCTCCATTATTAATGGGATTGATAACATAGAATTGAGATATTCACTTGAAAGTTAGGACAATTATTATGCATTGTAATGACATCAGATTTAGATGATTCCATTCAAGGGATGGGAGGTGGCAGGTTGTGAATAGGGGAAAATAAGTAGGGTAAACTGGAAGGGTCATTTTTATCGTATATAGCGGAAACCAACGCCTCAAACTTTTTTATAACATCTGCCCCAAATATTATTAAAATTCTATGATCAATAATTTCCACGTACTAGAGTGCAAATCTAGTCAAGATGTTTCCTTTAAAGTGACTTGAATGAAAAATCTGGATGTGGAAGTAGTGATTCCTTAGGCAGCGGTTTTTAAATTGTTGTTGAAAACCTAATACTGGCATGGTACACAAGTTCCGAGTCCCACAATGGGGCGTAGTTAAGTATAGATTCTAGTACCCGCAGAACGGAGGCCTGCATGGCAGAGGTCAACGGTAACATGCCCGGTTAATAACCCCACATTTGGTGGGGAGGTTCCAGCCGCTTCAGTAGCCTTGGAGAAACTCATACTACATACCAAGTAATCGCATAAGATTTTAATTTAAGACTTGGAGTCATTTCTGGTGTTATTACTTTCACAAAATTTGAGGTATCATCTAAAACATTCTCAGGTTTGTAAAGAAGCTGAAAATTCTCTCTAAACTGGGAATAAAATGGTACATTATCGTTTTTGATTTTAAATTAAAGCCTTATATCTGCGAAAAGGTATAATAATAATCAGCGATTTTTGTAAATATAAACTTCCAATTTGCTGGCTTGTGGAAATATTTTTTGACAAAAATTGAACGACCTTTAAAAAATTGATTACAAAAAATTATTATGTAAAATTTCCTAATTTTCTTCAGCTTCATGTTGCAAGTTATGTAATTGTGCACTGGACTCGCCATTTTGAATTGTTACTGCCGTTAGATACAGTTTCAGCTGCTTAAGAAATACCTAACTACTGATTTTAACACAATTTTAAACACAGTTGATGTTTAAAGTAGCTGCTGTAATGGGTATACCAGGCGCGTGTCGCCGTAAAGAACTTTGTTAAATGAGTTTAAACAATATTGAGGATTTAGGAAATACGCTAGTGGTAAACATTCCAGATAGCAAGACTAGAGTTTCAAGAACTTTATTGTTATTACTGAGACTTATATTGACTTATGTCATAAGTACTTAGCATTACGTCCAGCTCATGTCAACCACCAACGTCTATTTATTAAATACACTAGTAACAAATGTGCGATTCAACCTGTTGCAATAAATATTTTTGGAAAGATGCCTACAGATATTGTAAGATTTTTGAAATTACCAAATAGTGAACTTTACACCGGACATTGTTTCCGTCGGACATCGGCTAGCTTGCTAGCAGACTCTGGTGCAAATCTATGTACAATAAAAAGACATGGAGGATGGTTCGAGCGTTGCAGAAGGATACTTGGGAGATTCGTTAGAAAACAAAAAGAGGATTGCTTGTCACATTCTTCCAAATAATTACCCTTCTTCTAACAATTCAGAAATAGAGCATATTAATAGTATTTCCTCCAAGGAACAAATATTACACAAGGGATAAATATTACTAATTGCTCCCATTGCACAATTAATATAAATATTTCTAGATAACTTGTAATTTTTTGTTAATAAATATATAAATGTCATTATGACAAACGACTTGTCATTTCACTTTTTGCACTAGTGTTAAAAGTAAATCGTGATCATTTTTAACGCGAGTTTATATAATATTACATTTTTAATTCAAGTATGCAGTGTTAAAAATATAGTTTTTAATGATGTTTGTAGCAAAAATTAATAATATTCGCGAAATGTCAAAAAATGCTAATTTTTGTTCACTTCTATGAGCTCGAATTTTCGATTTAGCCCATGCAATTAACGATGACGTGAACATGTCAATTTCGATCTTTCGATATCGACATTAGGAAGCCTTCCTGCTGATGTATTTATTTAGTTACCAACATTTAAAAAATTCATGTTTTGCTTTTTTCTATGAGACTAATTGAAATTTCAAGTCCACCCCGACCGTAGCACATCGCGTTCAGCGACGACATTCATAGCAGGTTTCTCGGCTGGAATCCTGTAGGGGTGCACTTTATTAAATTTGTTTTGGACTTTTTGGCTGATATTTCTTATCCTAAAATTACATCACATTCATTTATTTATTTCTACAGTTAAAAACTACAACTACATAAAATTTCAGAGCTGCACTCAAAGAGTTTATTTTAATTAAAAATTAACGCGTTTGACCTCCCACTCACGCATCCCTCCCCGGGATGGACTTGTGACTGCAGAGCTATGTACTTTCCAGCTAGTAAGGAGGGTTTTTACATAAACATTTCCACTGCACCTTATTATTTTTAATTTCCGTAGCTAGCTCTCCGTCTACTATTTCTACCATACTAAGATTTAGAGTTAATATAGGTTAAAAGTTTATGTGAGTGAGGAGTGAGGTATACACCACTCGAAAATCCTCCCACCCGAGAATTGGCAACCGACAACTTGCGGTGTTGCCGCATCGCTTCATATATATGGCCAAAGTCACGAATTTTTCAAATCATTTGCAAGTCATATCTCCAGAACAAGCCGGTTGAAGTCTTCGCAACTTAACAAAAATAAATAGACATGTACCATTCTACTTCATACTCGTTTTCTGAGAAATAGCAACACGCGTTTGCAAGTAGTAAGAAGTAAGGTAGTCCCATTTTCATCAAACATAGGCAATCCAACGCTAAAGAAACAAATTTCAACAATGATTATCTCTCATTCTCAATGGTCAAAAAATCTGAAATTTCATCACTCCATCGCTAGGAAATACAAGAACACCTACACAAAATTTCATAGATTTCCAAAGAAACTCGTCTAATAGGGGCCTTACCAATAAAATTTTACTCAAATAGGAATTCGAATTCGACCATTCCTGATTGCAACTTCTGTTCGATATTTACTGAAAAGAGTTGGGAAATATTTATTCCATGTGGAAAATTTCAACCGGATATGTAGGTTGGAATCGGTTCACAAATGCAAGAGGTACAACTCTTCAAATTTCAAGTAAATTTCAAGGAGTTACGTTTTTATGTTCGACTATTTAAATTTCTACATTTACTTTCATGTGTATCTTATTATAAATAAAAACAGTTCACACAACTAAATTTCTACCAGGAGCCCCTGTGGTACGCCTCTAATAGCGGCAGCCAACGTGATAAAACATATAAACCTTAGTACAAAATGTTTTCTTACTACTGCTGTTCGGGAAAAATTTAAATTTACATGCAAAAATATTCTCGTAAACTTCGAGAGGCATTATGTTTACCGGAAGCGCGGCAGCTTCTAGAAAAAAATCTGTATTCGGCGCGCGATGCCTGGAGCAGATAAAATTTTAATTAAAAGGGGAAAGTTTTGTAAAATCTTATATATCATAATCTTTTTATGAATATTCATAATCTACTGTCCAGAGATAATGAAGAAAGGATTACAGAACTAAAACATTAAATCCCAGTCCCGAGATACAAATTTACAAACCCACGTTGACGAATATACAGGTACCGGCATATGTACCTATACAATAATGTGTATAGAAAGTAAACGAGGTGTCTAATTTACCATAATTAGTTAACAGTGCAGGATATTCTACACCACTGTAAAAATATCCAATATATTTGACCAAATTCGATAAAAAAGTGTCTTACATGCATACTTTGTCATGTCCATATACGATTTCAATTCTAAAAAAAATTACCAAAATAAAAATATACACACAAGTGTGTGTGTGTTTAGGTCTTTGTATGCATCCAAATACATATACGTTTTTGCAAAAATTGATTTTTATCCTTTTTAGTTGATCAATTTCATGTAAATTTAAAACAGTTATACAATTTTAGCAGTCCTATTGGATTCGCCATAATTTTAAATGTTTAACATCTGACATCAGAATCAGAATAAGCTACTCCAAAAATATCTATTTAATAAACCAGGCAAGTTGATTGATTGACTGATTTGCCAGCGTAAAGTAGGCATTGCTGCCGATTTCGGACGTTCAATCCGGATGTTTTTATATACCCACCGGCTGCATACGCTGGATTGAATATGGGACATGCTTGTTGCCAGCAACGAGAGCTACATGGCACATGGGTAGGAATACATCTCCTTATTTCAGAAGAATTCTTCTGTTTCTGTAACTGTAAGAAAGAGCCTCGAGAACATATTTGAGACACCTTGTATGCCGATCCGCCAAGGTATAATAAAATAAAAAGTAAAATCTGCTAAAACTAAAAAACAAATCTAGGAGAATATTTTGGATGCTCTGTATATCAGACAGATCACAACTTCTGATCTGAGAGGTATCTTTGTATTCGTAAACAAGCCCAATATATGGACCATGTGACAGGGATTAATAAATCAATAGAAATAGAACTTGTCTTGTGTCGTTGCTTCATCCTTGTTAGAACCAGCCCATTGTCCATCACTGGAAAGATAAATGTATGTTGCAAAGTTTATATTATATTTCCAGATATTTGCGTCCCTTTTCCAAGTTGGTTAGCCAGACTCATGCTAATTTATATCTATCAATGTAGAATTGTCCACGCTTCAATTAAACACAATTTCGCATAATTTCTCGCAGTTTTAATCGAGTTTATTCGAGATTTCGTAGAAGCTACACCCGCGTGACTACCAGACTAATTAGGCGAGTTAGTTCAAAACCAGGACAATTTCCGGTTAAGTCTAGGAAGCATAGGATCTTCGCTTTCCGGTAGATAATAAGGTATATATTATATAAGGTTCAATTTGTACATTTCAAATTTGAAACGTTTTCGAACTCGTTTTCGAATTATTGTTAATTATAATTGCAAAAAGTATGTTTTCCGGTCTTTAACTTGAAGCGTTGCCAAAATGAATCTTGATAGAGAAAAGTGGCTTAGAATCTTGTTTTTATAGCATTAAATTTCCTACCAGAAAATCCACGAGGGAACTCCTGTGCGGTCTACCGATCAGATGTGATAAGATATTAAAATCTCTCTCTAATCATGAAATTAATAAAATTGTAAAGCAGTAAATAATTGAAGTGAAAAATATTTGTTTTCGAAGGTAAAATTCAATAATGTTCAAATTGCGATGGTTGGCTGTATTTATAGCTGTGCCATCGTGTGACCGTAGAACTAAAATGTAAAGGATCTGTATCTATTTTCATAAATACATCGTATTACTAATGGATAATTTTAATAAAAGTCTAGCCGGTATCCTTCTCGGCAATTGTGCTATCTATATAACAAAATAAATATTATTGTCATCCGACACAATTTATTTCCATTATATTATTTAGGGGTATCCGCTCTGTATATTTCTTCTTCTATCAAATGGTTTTGTAGATATAGCGCCAACAGACAGACTAGCGGAATTAAAAGAGTTTAATTTTGTTCGTGGAAACTATTTTAGACGCAACGTCACACCAAAGCATTCAGCCTCCTCGGGATCCTTATAAACTTGTATGACACGTATTTAAATAAAGGATTTCTGCCGATAATTGGGAAACTTTACTTTTTTGTCGTAATCTACACTGCCTGAAACGTGGAAATAGGAAGATAGGAAAAATCTCGGAGTTTCTTCTTACCTCTCTTGCTTACCGAAGGGAAATATTAATAGTGAAAAATCACACTTCAAGATTTCTTCAGATTTGCATACTTCAGAGTATGCGTATTACTATATTAAGACCTTTCAATTCCGTCTGACAGACTGACTGACCGACCGAAAGAATGACCGACCGGCTGACTTTGCTTGACTTTACACCACCTGACATGGAATGACATTGCCTGACTTCGCCTGACTAATTTCTCCTGACTTCACCTAAATTACTTAGTTTGACTTTCTTCGCCTCACTGACTTCATCCGACTTCGCCCGAATGACTGCGTGACATTACCTGATTGACTTCTTCTGACTGTCTGACTACCCCTTACTGGCTTCATCTGACGTCGCCTGACTTCACCTAACACTACCTGACTTGCTCTGGCAACCCGATTTGGCCTGACTTTGCTTGACTTCGCCTGATTGCCTGATTTCGCTTAACTTACTTCGCTTGAGTTTGCGTGACCTCGACTGATTTTGCTTAACTTCACTTCATTGCCCTGGCCTGACTGACTTCGTCTGACTTCACTTAACTGACTTGGACGGACTTCGCTTTTCTCTCAGTTAATTAATTTGCCTATAGGAAACAGTCTTCCCAATTTCCATTTAGACGCATAATATTATCTTTCAAATTATTTCTCTTTCTTATTTTTATTCTTATTTAACGTCGGCGTATTTCCTCTACTTAGGCTTATCACCGACGCCAGGAGACGAGCTGCCCCCAACCTGGAAGTTTTCCGAATGTTTTCTCTGTCGAAGGGTTCCAGGGATTTAATAGACAAGGGACCGACTGATTTACGTCCTCCTCGAAGGATACTATATCCGCTATATGACCCCCGCTTAAAGTTACATACCTTCTACGCATACGCTGATGTACAACCGTTAGAAGATGGAGTGAGAACGCTGTGTTTCTCTGAACTGGTTCATCTATCCAAGCACTAACCGCCCTTGACGTTGCTGCAGTTTTGTATCGAAATACCAGTATAGGCAGACGTATCTACGCTCGTTCCTTCAAAATTAAATTAAAGAAAATATTTTTACTAGGTATACCAATACACCATCAAATTTAACAACCGTATATTAATACCCTGTTGAGACATTCGAATGTATTGAACAATTATCTTAGCTAAATTTATGTTCATATTGAAAATAATACGGATTAAATAAAATGAGTATTTTAATTACATGTATTTTGCGCTAATGGAGTCCTTGTTATGGGTAAAGTTTTAGTTGTGCATTGTGAGATTAAAACTTCTGTTTAATGTGTCTACGTGTCTATTAAGATTGTGGCTTACAAACTTTATTTTTAATTACCCTGATGGTTTAAACTTGTTTTTGCAATACTTTTTTGTTTTCAACATTACGGACAAACACGGAGCGAGAAGAGAACAGAAAGGTGGATTAAAACATACATATAAACATATATAAAACATATTTTAGCATTATATAAGAGCGCCTAATTTTTCATATACACGAAAAATCCTTCTATATGTAGTTGAGAGGATATAAATATAGGAACTATAGTCTAGTAGATATTAAACGTTTTGATTACAAAAATCCTTGTATCGAGCTTTGTAAAATGGCTGCCTGTATACTTGAATTTTATCTACAGATCGGTGGTTGTGACATTTTCTTATACAGGGTGAGGCAATAGTGCGTCGGACCTGGATATCTCGAGTTCTACGATAGCTAGAAATTTAAAAAAAAATTGCAAGTAAACTAGATAAAAAAGTCTATAACTGGAAATTATTTTCGAACATACAGGGAAAGCCAAGACAAAATTACAAGACCAAGTGCCTTTTTTTAAAATGAAACGCTATGTATATCAGTACATTTTTCGAGCCTCTTTCTAGGCTCTATTTATTCCTTTATTAGCATTGAATTTCTTCCAACCACTTGGATGTAATGAATTTTTTTGTTGAAATATCGCAATCTGCAGATGGATATTGAAAAAATCACCACAGTCACAATTATGAGTTTTAAGAAAAACTTACGAGAATACCATTTACGAGACATCTAGCTAATGTTTTTTAATCATTTTCATTTCCTAAAACTGTACAGAATGGTCCAAAATTATTTTTCAATTAAGAACTTGCTAAATTGAATTTTCTCAATTTTTTCAAATGGAACATCCTGTATATTTTTCAACGATGTGATATAGAAATGAAAATTGAACATTTGAGCCGTGTTGCCCACTTTGATTGACACACGCTTGGAAACTAATGACCTAATGCTATTAATTAGTAATTGTAATCCGACACTCCACGTCCTTTAACGTGTTGGAAATACTTCAATAATGTCTGTTTTATAGATTGGAAAACAAATGACATTGAATTTAAGTTTATTTATTATAGATTTAAATTTGGAAATTCTTTAATATAAGTTTTTTATCTTTGTATTTATTTATTTATAGGGAATATGCTAATAAGATATTGTACCAAATTTGCATAGAAAAATAATTACTAATTTTTGACATGTGACAATACATACGTGTAGCAAATTTCGAGTGAATATCTCAATTTTATTTCTTAAATCTGTTTAATTAAAAATTGGGCTCGGTAGGGGGAGACAGATGCCACATAAAAATTGAGGCCTTAGCTACTAACATATACACCAAATACCACGTTTTCGGACTCATACTCTTCCCCCCTATTTACCCCTGTTAACTCCCAACCCTTCAACGGAATCTTATCAAAATATAATCTTGTTTTAAATGTTGTTATAGTACATACGTGTAGCAAATTCCAAATGAATATCTCATTTTTATTTTGTTAATACCTTTAATAAGAAAGTGAGAATGGTAGTGAGGGTGGCAGATATCATAAGAAAATTTGAGACCTTCGTTTTGGTATGCACCAAGTCCCAACTTTCTGGACTTTTATTCGCTAGCTTTACATATTTTTCCTTATTTACCGCTATTTAATACACAGGCACACAATATAAAAAAGGCCATTTACTTTTGAGTAGAGTATCTGTTGGTAATATTGATCATTTACATTACATTTGAAAATAATTCAACTTTCCAGAAGTTTTATCAGTTCAAACCGGATGATAATCAATTTATAAGCAGTATGGCACAAACAAAAGGGCATAGTGCACCATTTAGAATTAAACATAAACCACTATACCAATCTCCTTTACACAAAACGACATGCACATTCTGCAACTTTATTGGAACGTTCATATTTTGCCTCCATTTCTATCCTTTTTTCCTTTTCTATTTGTATTCTTTGTTCCCTTTGTTTGTATTGCTAATATTTTTT
Organism: Stenurella melanura; assembly: GCA_963583905.1. NCBI lineage: Eukaryota > Metazoa > Arthropoda > Insecta > Coleoptera > Cerambycidae > Stenurella > Stenurella melanura. The sequence goes on from OY757309.1 coordinate 90,355,916, forward strand.
TCTAATCATAATTATTTTATCGAAGACAAAAATTTAAATAAATCCCAACCTTTCAAACTCAAGCTTTGGCAACCACCATCATCGCTGGTAGGTTTCTTCGTGTGGCAACAACAAAAAAATTCGTTCAGTGCTAAGCTTACTTTTAGTTAACAAATTTTACTATTCCTCGTTGGAAGTTCACCTGTTTACTACCCTTTTTTTAATCGTCTTATTATATTAATGTTAATAAATATATTTTATATAGGTTAAAATAGTTCAGGCTAATTAGCCATTTAGGGTAACAAAAATTAATAAAAGGACTATCTCTGGGATTTAAGTAGGTAATGACCTGAAGAAAGAGATGATGCATTCTTTGCACTTCCAAGTTTCGGGAAAATTAAAAAAAAAATTGGAAAAACTTTTTGGTTTTCGGTTTTTTTTGCTCTAGCGGCCAAAATAATGAAAATAGAGGAAGAAGTTCCCAACAAAAGTTTTAGCTCGTCTTTTTCTCTACAAAAAAGAAATTTTTGTCTTACTTAAGCCGTTTAGAAGATAAATTGAGTTTTCCACTTATAGTTTTAAGCCGCTTCGAAATGCGGAAAAAATGAGGATTCTCCAGGAGTTTTGTACGACCGGGCTCGTCGATCGATAATTCTTACTATTCAGATCCCCTAAAAAAATGAAAATAACAAAATGTAGAGAAAAGTCTCAGCTTTAATGTGGAAGTAATCATAAAATTCATGAAAAATGTTATCAAAGAGAGAAAGTGTCAGAAGATGGCTTAGTAAACTTTGTACAGTTAATCCACAGATTTATTCATATCATTGCCGGGAGTATTAATTCAAGTAACATTTTATTGCAATTACTTTTGTTGGAAAAATATGCCTTGCGAACAAAGTAGAGGGTATATTTCTCATCGATCAATCACCTCCAAATTTTGGAGTTCAATACGCTATACCTTAAGTAATAATAATAGCAGTCTTAATTTTTGGATTATAAGTACAATAAAACATATTCTTTCGAATGACTTTAGAGTTTATTAAATGCGCGCAGTACTTTTTGAATTTGTCTACATTATTCATACACGTTAAGAAAATGTACAATTATACAGTAAAACATATACAACTAATTTGTTTCTTAACATTCTTCAATGAAATTTTCGCGAAATATAGACTAAACTGCGTGGAATCGAATCCATGCAGTGAAAAAGTACCCTTTGTTACGGGAGAAATAGGGAGGATGTATAAATCTCAAAGATGTCAATAAATCAACTGCATAAGGTTTACTAAGCCATCTTCTAACACTATTTTCTTTATGATAAAAATTTGTAAGGATTTTGTGATTAGTTCCACATTAAAGCTGAGACTTTTCTGTACATTTTACGTTGGTTTCATTTTTTTTAGTGGCTCTGACTAGTAATAATTATCGATCGATATATCTGGTCGTACGAAACTCCCAGAGAATTCTCATTTTCCGCGAATTTCGGAGCGGATCAAAACTATAAGTGGAAAACTGAATTTATCTCCTAAACGGCTTAAGTAAGACCAAAATTTGTAAAGACCTATTTTGTAGGGAAAGAGACGAGCTACAAATTTTGTTGAAAACTGTTTTCTGTATTTTCATTATTTTAGCCGTTAGAGCAAAAAAACTGAAAATCAAAAAGTTTTTCCAAATTTTTTTGAATTTTCCCGGAATTTGAAAGTGCAAAGAATGCATCATTCCATTCTACAGGTTATTAACTACTTAAATCCCAGAGATGACACTTTTATTAATTTTTGCGAGGTTTTTACAACATTTTGCCTTCATTTCCTATACTAAAAAGTGCTCTTCCTATTAATTAAGTAGTTATAACTGTTATTTCTTACTTTTTGTATACTGTCTTATCTTAGTTAATCTGTACTCCCTGGTTGGACTTAATAGGAGCTTCACGCTGACATCCCGCCATGTCAAATAAAGGTCTTTAAAATATTTTTTTTCTTGTCACGGATGTTCTTCGTTTTGTCAGCAACAATCGGTCGAGTGAACAAGATTGATGCTGTTGCTACCAATGCTTCCAAGAATGATCTCACGATGTGTGTCGCATAGAAAATAACAGATTTTTGCATGTTCCGATATAAGTATCCCCAGAGGGATTTTTTTCAACATTTTGGGTATATTTTGGCCGATAAGATTACTGGTTTGATCTTAACGGGGCGCATGTTCTACATCTGTGCTATCTCCCTCTTCAGGTAATTATATATATCTACTTTTTCAGCGTGTTTGAGTTCCAAGTTATTGATGCTAGATATGGATACATCAATGAGTGTAGCAGTTTTATGTATTTTATCTACAACTGTTGTAATGTGCTATCTGCTATTATTCCCTTGTCCCAAAAGACTTTAACATGCTCATTCTCTATTACAGGCGGCGGTTTATAGGCATAGTATGGCCGTTCATCTTCAAGTAGGATCTTAAGAGTCCGAAGAATTTCCATGTACACTATCGCGACCATCTTGTTGTGTCTGTCCAGATAGTTCATATTAGCTAGGGACGGACAACTGGACAATATATGTTCGATTTTTTATTGGTGTTGGTTATACTTCCTGCAGTTGTCATTTGGGATATCCTCTTTGACGATGTACTTTCTGTAGTTTCTGGTATTCACTACCTGATCTTGTACATTGATTATGACTCCTTGTGTCTCCGGGTTCAGTTGGCCGCTCTTTAACTACTCTACCGAAGATGCCGCATCTATGGCCGGGTTTTGGACATCGTATAAAAATCTTCCATGGACCTCCTTCCAACCCCACTTCTGTATTATATCGTCAGTTGTTATCACTGGGAATGGTTGGTGTATTCTAACGTCTAAGTTAAGCGGAGTGTATCTTCCTATCTTATGTAGATTGACAGCCTTTGGGCTGTCAATCTGTTGGTGGCATGCACTTACCATGTCTGTGAATCCTCTACCTCCGATCTCCCTAGGCAGCGAGACTTTCATTGATGGCCTTGGAAGTGCATTCTGACTCTTGCGAGCTCTGTTCTGATCTGTCTGTTGATTGCTTCCAGATCAATGGCTGACCACTTTACAATTCCAAAGGAGTATTGCAGAACAGGGAGGGCATAGCAGTTGATTGCCTTTACTATATTTCTAGAGTTGAGTGTGGTCTTCAAGATGTTACGAAGGCTATTGCGAAATTGATCTCTTATACCTACAAATACTATTGTCTAATTATTATTATTATTATGGAATTTCTCACTCCTCATTGGGGAGAAAATTTTACTGATTCCCTCATCACACCAAGGAATGCAGCTCTATTGGAGCCCGCTTCAGGTTATTGGGCCTTTCTGGTGACGATGCTCATGTATCCTCCAATAGATTGGAGTTCAGACCTCAAAAAGAGAATACTGCTCCAGGATTTTCCTTAGAATATGCGTCGTCCCAATAGTGCGATCTGCTGCACTTCTTCGTACTCGGTTGATCGGGCAGTTGTTCCAGTCTCCGGTCATGGCCATTCTTAACAGTTCCGAAGGCCCCTACAATTACTGGTACGCCTGTGGTTTTTACATTTCACATCCTGCTCACTTCTATTTGGAGGTCTTGGTACTTGCTCAACTTCTCAATTTCATTGAGCATAATGTTGACGTCATTTGGGATGGCATATTATTATTATTATTATTATTATTATTATTATTATTATTATTAACGTTTTAATTAGTCTTAGGTGAAAAATCGTCTCATTTTTATTTTCAGTTGATCTCGTTCGTCTCTCCGGTGCTGTGTCTTGTGTATGTCTGTTTGGCTCTAAGCATGACTTTCAGAAAAATCCTGTTGTTGCTTTCATCTTTGAATAAAATCTTTCTGAATTGAATTGAATTGGCAACAGTGGAACAATAAGGTTATTCAACAATATCTTTGTTTCCTAGAATTATAATAAAAGTAGCATTTATATATCAAAGAGTTATTTTATACCTCATGTTTACTATTTAAATTCACTCTGAAAATTTAGTTTGAACATTTCAAATTTAAAATCATACTTTTCCACTGAAATATTAAATGCTAATAGTTACCAACTCCATAACAATTAGGACTCGGAGTTTATAGCATGGCTAATTTCCACAATATTTTTCAGATGTTATAAATATAAAACGCATATGTTACATTTCAAAGAATTTCAAATTACCTGCAGGCACTCAAGCTTAACTTTATAAAAGTAATATGCGCTGTGTTCGGTAGACTTTGAAATTCGATGAGACTCTAGATAGAAATAACATTGTATCGTATTCCACTCTTCTTAAATATAGTATGCTTTATGTCTGTAACGATTTCATACATTTTCTGCACTTTTAACGGTAGAATGCAGTAGAGTTCTAATAATAAAATTACCATTTTAAGTATTAGTGGCTGAAATGGTACAAGCTGAATCAGTTTTGCTTAGACAATAGAAAATACATTACAGTTAATAATGTATTTTTACAACACCCACCATGCCTTTATTCTTGGCTTCGATCGGGTGCTATTCTCTAATTGCGAACATTTTAAAGCGTATACGCAAATCGATGGTTTTAAATTTTTTGATATTCTTGACCAATGCAAGTGTTCACGTTTACATTTTCAAACCGGACTACAGCGAGCGCTGTATCATCTTTTTACCAAATAATATTGGATAGAGTCTAGACTTTGAAATTATATATTTTAGTGTTACAGTTGTTACATTTGCACTTTGTAAAAAAATTTATTTCTCTCAGAAAACATATTAATTTAAATCAGCAAAGATTGTTGAAAGTGCAATGTAGTCGCGGAATTGTTTAAAACAAGCTTGCTGTTGATCTCAGCCATATCATCAGCAATTATTGCATTTGTTGTTGTTCCTGGAATGGCATAAATGTTTTAATAAATATATATATTACTTTTTCAATTACAATAGCTATAAGTTTGCCATGTTCATAGTTAAATACAGGGTGTAATTAGTTTCATGTCATTAAAAAAAACTGGTAATAATAGGGACTGACTAGAGAAACAAAAAACCTATAGGGCTCCTTTCTCTAGGGGCACTTTGAAAAAAACTGACCTAAGTTTAAAAATTTAATATTAAGGTAGGAAACATTTGAGAACCACTCTTTTTTAGGGTCAATGAATGTTATAGTTCCGAATATTAGAAATAATAAAAAACTATAATACCCGACTTGTGTTCCTGTCCGAAGAAGTGCGGCACTTTGATGCGATTACTTGTAGCGAACTTTTTATACCACTAATTATGAAAATGTAAATAATTCCTTCTCTTTCGGCACAACGCAAGCATAGCATGGCCGCAGGGGTTTAAATAGGCTTTGTTTACATGTGTCTTTTAATTTGGAACAAAGTTATTGTAGCTTTCATTGTCGTTTATTAGATTTTATAAAATTTAAAAGTGGCTTATTAACATTTGTACCATTGTGATAAAAGCTTAAAAAATTATTAATTATTTTTTGAAATTGGAGAACGAACAGTAAGACGTCTGAGATACGACAACAGAAAATAGTTGTGTATTTTAAGTTAGGAATAATCTGCTTTTTTAACGAATTGAGCGCATAATTTTTCCCAATCAGGTATCGAAAACTAAAAATCGAATCTTTGGTCCCTATGAAAATTAATGTAAACAATAATAAACAGATCAAAACAAGACAGCGAATACTAATAATAATAATCATACCTTTAATGCCCAATAGGTAACACCCAATAACTGAACAATTTTTTTGAATTTTTCATAAAAATTGTTCGAAATGACCTCCATCTCCACGTATACATATTTCGGCACGTCAAACTAAGGACATACGCAGTCCGTTCAACACATTTGGTAACTTAGGATCATGTTTTATGGTTTCTATGCACATTAAAATACGTTGTTGCAATTGTTCTAAAGCTCTTCCACGCCAGCTGCATTTCCACCACTTTCTACATACACCAAGTACATATCCGCGAGCTCTGGATAAGTGTAATCTCCCATTATGTCCTAAATCTACGTTTTAATCCACACCACACTAAACTGTGAATTAACGTTATCAACAATGAAAACAAAAAGGAAAACCTGGTCCAAAATTCAAAAAGTAACACAGAAAGCACGAACGAGAAGTAGTGTCTTAGGTAACCAAGTACTAACGACTTGAACGATAAGTCAATAAAATAAATTTTAACATAAGTGCCACAAAATTTAAAAAGAACAAAAGCATCAGACAAAACCAAGGAACGGGTAGGTCGCGTCGTGTGTACGTTGTTTATCAAGTAAGGACACAAACTGAAATTATTCGTTGAGAATATTACAAGGGAGAGTATAGCACGCGTAATAAGATAATTTGGCCGCGAAGAAGCAAAAAACATGGCGGTGTCCTCTATCGGTCGCTTTTAAATGCTTTGTCCGCATACTCTTTGCAATAAAACCTACCCCAATATGGCAGCAGTTCTCAAACTATGTTATTATTTTTTTGCTCCACTATGAGCCTTAGACCTCATGTTATATAAAGTTTTTTTGTTTGTCATGTCGTTCCCTACCATCATTTTTTTTAATGACATGAAACTAATTACACCCTGTAGAAAAAAAAATGATTTAAATAGTTAATGGTGCCGGCACTCGATCGGCGAAGTTAAGCAACATCGGGTCGGTCGGGTCCAGCACATGGATGGGTGAGTTCTCGTTCAGGTACGTTAGTCCATGTCACGAGCTGTAATAACCTTGCCTGGACTAATACGGCTTGGCGAGAAAATAGAAACAAAGGGCAGATAACTTTACCAAGGAGGTCCTTATCAACAGACTCGAAGTCTAGTAAAGACAACGTATGGATAAGGAGCCCTAAAGTACAAAGAGGAGTACTACAATAGACCTCCAGTGGTTGCAGTAGGCAAGGCCACTCGCCAGCTCGTCCAGCTAAAATCTAAATCTACAGTTGATTATAATTACAACTATTGTCGTTGAGATGGAAGAAATAATTCTAATTACTGCTCTAGAAATCGCCGATCAAAGATGTAGGGCGTAGTCATACAAAACGCAGGATTCCATTCCATGACTTATTAACAGTCTTGTATCTTGAGTGTAATTCCAGAATCGCATTTTGTTTGTTGAACTGTAACTTGCGAGTCAAGGTCACATGCCGCTGCCACTGTCAACTTTAGAATGCAGAGAGGATTATTGTGTACTGTACGCATTGAATTAGGTAGTGACCGTTAAGTATTGTTAAAGCAGTCGAGAGGGGTCATTGCAAATCGCAAGATTATTCACCGTTGCCAAGTTTTGCTTTTATTTATCAAATATGTTTCATTGGATTCCCTCTCAACGTGCCGTAAACCGATGGATAAAGGTTATCCCCGAGCTAAACTTCGATAGTGCTCAGCTTTGTTGCGCAAGTTATCAAGAGGTTCTCGTCCTGACAAAAAGCAGTGCACTAAGCCATGTAGCGACGGAACATTATCGAAACTGTATAAGTGGTGATGTAGCAATTTTGAAAAACGAAAAATATTTAACGTAGATTTAATGGGAATGATGATTGTCGAGTGCAATATTCCGTGGAATAAGCTGAGCAATTCGCTGTTAAAGGAATTCTTGCAAAATGTCGTGTGTGGGAAATATGATAACGTTAGCATTCCTACGGGATTGACGATAAGGATGGACTATATTGCGTTGCCGTATGAAAGTATTAAATTAAATATTTTATCATATCTTCAATACAAAAGCATACCAGTTTTTACAGACGAAACGACTTACATTGGGACTGAGAAGGTAGTTCAGGAATTGCTCGGTGACACAGTTGAAAAATTTGCAATATGAACACATTTAATAACACCAACAGTGGTCATAAATATAATTTTCAGGCAATGACTGCTGGAGCGATAATTACGAAACAAATGATTGTTGCTTACATCTTATACAGTTTCGTATTTGAGGGCAGCTGAGAGACCTTTGAAATTAACTTATTTTAGCAAAATGCAGCAACGTCGGGTGCTGTTAGTACTTGGATGGGTGACCCTTTCCAGGGAAATGCAGCATTCTCACTCTACCTTCTAACGGCTTCTATATCAGTGCATACGTAGAAGGTATGTAACTTTGGGCGGGGGTTATATAGCAGATATACCATGCTTCGGAGAGGATGTAAAAGAGTATGTTCCTTGTGTAATAAATGTTAGGCAAGTAATGAATCTCTACTCTTCGGCAAAATTTTCAGGTTAGGTGTAGCTCGCTTCCTGGTATCGGTGAACAAAAATAGGCCTACGTTAAATAAGTGAATAAAAAAAATATATATATTTAGTGTGTTTGACACATGGATCTTACAGAGTTGCCGAGACAGTTAGATAATAGTATCCTGATGTCAACTGACACATCAAGTATTCTTAAAAGCGTCAGAGCGCAGAAGATTATTTTACGATACTCTGCCCTCGACACCACTACCTCCAGAGCCAACTTTGATGCGATATAACATTTGGATAAAAGCTGCATCTACTGCAGAGATTTTGAAAAAGCGAGTAAAGCAGTGCAACAACTAAGCTAATTGTTGACTTTTGTTCACAATAATAAAAGTAAACTTCGAATCAACGGTGACTTTCATGCCTACAGCACTAGAGGGCGGAATAGAATGTGCACAATCAGGCATGAATATTTAAAAAATCTATGCTTTCACAACTCCGTATAATAAGCTGTCGTTGGAAATACAAATGTCGAAGTTTTGTGAAGTTTAAGAAAAAGCTGAAAGCTTTGTTATTGACCGGTACATTTTATAAAATTCAAGAATTTATACATGTTTGCTCTAGTTAAGTGAATGTAGGGTACGATTTTATGCTCTTATTTATTACCTGTTTGCACTACACCGTCCATTTGCATGTATTGTTTGTTGTATTTATTCTTGTATATTTATTTGTTATATATTATTTATGTATTTTTTTCAAATGTTTAGTTTGTTATTTTCATATCTACATTTGTATACTGTTATTTACCATTTCTGTTGACTTGCTACATGTACAAACTATGTATCTAAAGTGGTTAATAAATTTATTATTATTATTATTAATGTTGCAGTTTCTATTTCGCGTACTCAGACAAGTTTTCATAGATTCTCGAATTAAAGAAAATCTAGATCACATTAACGGGAAATTTTCAAAAATTCCTTTAGTCATGCGTACTCTTGAGCGGAAACCAACAGCAGAAAAGTTTTCTGTTGTAGATGCATGCAATGTTGTATTCGACTTTTCGACAGTTGATAAGATATGATTATATAACTTTTACACACGAAACGTGTAAAAAAGTAGAAGCGTTCTTACAAACCCACCAGAGTCCGCCCCTAATAATTATAAAATTTCGCCTTTAGATACGAACGTTTATTAAAATGTTTTGCCTTTCCAACGAATTGGCGCACTTTCTGATACATATGATCTCTGATTATATAACACTACCAATGTGTTCACAATGTAAATGTCTCCACGAAAAGAAATACAGAGAGACTGAGAAAGACTGAATTTGCCGCTCTCTAAAGATGTTTGTGTGCCACTCACACTATTTTGTGATATTTTCAATATTTGCACGTTGGCCACAGTGACTTAGTGATTTAGACATTTGTCAGAGTTTAGGAACAACAAACCCAAATTCCCAAGATGTTAAATGGAAATCGATCGAACTTTTCATTATATTAGTACTTTTGTGGACATTGTATTATACAGAATGCCAAGTTTTGGTTGTGTTATTAATTGTTAAAGTACTAAATAGTCTAGTAACATAGGAAATTAATTTTAATAATGTACGTAGATTAGAAATCAATTTTGATAATTTTAGTGACTTTTCTGTGTGACGTCATCTTAATTTTTTCTCAATCACACTGTATAAATGCATTGAAAACTTTTATGATATGGAAGCTGGAACTAATATTCTATGGAGTCATTAATAATAATTTATATTTTTGCAGCTATTGATTTCGTTTTTTGCAACAAGTTACCATAGTCCATATCATCATGTTGTGAAAGTCCTAAATAATGCCAGTTTTTATTGAATTATCTCGACTTTTGAATTATGGAAAGTTGAGGTTGGAACACGCCAAATTCGTAGGCTTTGACTTTTGAATAACTTGGACTTATTCTTTTAATTATGCACCCCTTTCAAAAATCACCTAATTACAATATATGTGTGTAATATTCGGAAACACATCGGCATCTGGACTAAAGCCTTCTTTGTTTAATATATAGGGATTTAAACGGACAGCACCAACTTTTTTCCATGCACCTATCTTGTACATCATAAGCCAATTTCGTAAAATATAAACTCGTCTCCATCTTAACAAACAAAATTCGCCACATGAATTGATTAAGGATAATTGTGGATGTTAATCCAAAATTAAGTTTTAAAACTTCATAAAATCCGCAAAATATACAGTTAAAACAACACGTCCGGTCAGCTGATCACAAAGTGGTGGCCATTTCTATTTCAGTATTCCCTAGTCTAGTAACACAGGAAATTCATTTTAATAATTTACGTAGAATAGAAATTAATTTTGATAATTTTAGTGACCTTTCTGTGTTAAAACTTTTATGATATGGAAGCTGGAACTAATATTCTATGGAATCATTCATAATAGTTAATTTATATTTTCTGCAGTTATTGGTTTCGTTCTTTGGAACAAGTTACCATAGGGACATCATGTGATATAGATGTTTATAGTATAATACCATAGGAATATAATTCACTGGCTGTACAATTATATATGTTTATGGTATATACATATATAAATCATTCTTATTCTCTGGCGTTGTTCCTATAGTAACTTAACATTAGTAGATTTGTTTTACTACAACACTCAGGCCTCAAGGCCCATTGTGCTCGTAGGGATCTACAGTTTTGCGTGGACTCCAAACCACGGTCATCGGCTATCAACTTTGACGCATCTCCAGCCATCTCACCGCCTTTCTGGCAGGCCAATAGCCCTTGGGGTCTTCTCTGCAGCGAAGACAGTTGCCCTGTGCCATCGACGCCGCCTTACTAAGCGAATTAACGGCCCGAAACTGTCTCAGTCGATAGCCTACCGACTAATAGACGGATATTGTCCAAGAATTAAACGAACGTAATTCTGGTTTCTTGTGTTTTTTTATTTGAAATTGTTTGAAATAATAGTTTTTTATTTTATTTTTATATGGGTCGCCTCGGGTTAGAGTACGACTTGTTTCATTAAGGTTAGCAAATTTTTTAATGAATGGGCGCCAGCTAGCTCTTGACCCTTTGAGACTTGGACTTTCCTTAATCTTGATTAAACACTATCAGGTAGGCATAGTTGCACTTTGGGTTTAATGTTAATATAAGTAAAACAAAGAATTACATGTTAACGACGGAAAGTATAAAAAATATTTATTAACGATAGTTACAGCCTTGGATTTATTTAAGATACGTATGAACACTTATTATTAGAATTCGTACACTTATTTGTTATGAAAACTCAACTATTGAGAAAGTCACTATAGATTGGACGCGAATTTTAATTATTTAAGAGCAACCCGGAGAGAGAGAAAAAACGCGGAGACGTTTTACTGTTACGCGATGTGGACATACTGCCTGCGTACTGCACGATCTCGGCGCCTTTTATACTAGTTAGAGATTCCAGAACGCGGAAGTGACGTAGAATCGTGACATAAGATTACATCATTTTTAACTAATAAGAAACGATGGCCTACGTGACTGTATGCATGTAGCCGGAGTGAGTCATCAATGTCCTCGAACGGGGCTCGTATCTACTCGGAAACTGATTATGTTAATTTAAGTAATAAAATGAAAGAGATATTCGACTCCGTGCCTTATGCGCGTGAGCAGATGAATTTTTGCGGGCAAGCGGCAATTCATCCGCCTGAAAATTTGAATAATGATAATGGACGAGGGTAGCGCGACTTGTATGGATCCATTGACACGGCGACGGCGACGATGGGTTTGAGCGATAGCAATGTGCATGGCACTTTCGAAAACATATTTAGAAATTTTGAATAAATGAAAAATTGCATTATTGTTTTTTGACAAATTCTTAATGTATGTTAAATTTAATGAATATTAGTGAGCTTCAGAATGACTTGATTGTTTTCTAAATGTTATTTGTCATGATGAAGGCTTATTATTATATGGATCGATGACGACGAGAGAAATTCATGGTACTTTCGAAAATGTCGGAATTTTGGAGAGAATGAAAATTTCGCTATTGTGCTTTTTGAATGAAATGGGTTCTTTACAAGATTTTAGTAATATACTTGAGTTTCGGAGAGTTTGATTTTGAATGCAACGGCAGTTATTGAATTTTTTATAATATTTATGAAAATTAATAGATAGTTTTTTTATAGATTCTGTCACAGGCAATTGATTTGATATTTTTGAACGAATATTTTTGGAGAAATTTGACTAACTTAGAGCTAAGGATTTTTAGGTACTACCACAATACACTGGTTCACCCATCCAATACATATAACCAGACTGATTCACTCCTTCCTGACGGACAGGTCACTGCAGGTCAGGGTGAACAATAAACTATCAACACGGCGGGACATTCGCGCGGGTGTCCCCCAGGGCTCGTGCCTGTCACCAAAGTTATACAACCTGTATGTATCCGACTTCCCGGAGTTTCCGAAAACCAAGCTTGCCAAGTACGCCGAAGACACGGCCATGTATGCACATTCGCACACTGCACAAGCAGCGAACATGCTGCTAAGGGCACACATGGCCCGTGTCACGGCGTATTACGACAAGTGGAAGATTTGTATCAACGTCGCGAAATCGGAGGCCATTCTCTTCACGCGTCAGTTTACTGAGAACCGCATTTTGACACCAATCTCGATCCGGGGTCAACAAATTCCGATAAAAAGATGCGTGAAGTATCTGGGGGTGAACTTAGACAAACGACTGACGTTTAACATTCACATCAACGAGACTATACGTAAGGTCTACTCCGTATCCAGGAGTCTGTATCCGCTTCTGGCAAGGGGTATCGGACTGGACAGACGAAATAAAACATTATTGTATACGATGGTGATCAGGCCGGCTATTATATACGCGGCGCCGATGTGGTGCAGCATCTCGGCTACGACAATGAAAAAACTCCAGGTCCTGGAACATAAATTTATGCGCCTCATCTCAGATTCGAGCAGGTACACCTCCCTCAGAGATTTATATGATCGTTGCAACGACATATCGCCACTAGCGGACTTCGTTCGGGAAACATCGCAGAAATGTTATGCCTTTCAACTGGGCGACAGTCCGCTAACACGCAGCATATCCAGAATCAGGATGCATAATGCCCCATTCCAGATTAAACACCCCCTACCATACCAGGCGTTGCCTATCTTTCGGCAACCTCTCTAGCCACACTTTCCTTAACCACAACTTTTCTCTATCACACACTTTTCCCTTCACACCTTTACATATTTATCTATCCTTTCCCCTTCTTGTCTGTTTGTCAATTGTTTGTCTCTTTGTCTTTTTTGTCATTTTGTCCTTTTTTGTTCTAAATTCATTTTAGACCGAAAAACCTTTTAAAAATTGTAACTATTTAAAAATCTTAACTCTGCCTTCCCTAACTTCCCGATGGCGGGTAGACCGTTGGGTCCAATTGCTTCGAACGGGTTTTTTCGTTGAGTTTTTTCCCCCGTGCCAGAAACCAAAATTTAATAGTGTTTAGTACCTTGTGCCCCAATAGTTTTTAGAGTGTTAATTTTAAATGTTTTAAATCTGCAATACAGATATTATTAATTTTAATGTTAATTTTAAGCCACCACCGGCGGCAGGAGTTTTAACTTTTTGTATTAATTTTGTTGAGCTAAACCGGTCGTGATCTGCCCAACCCTACGTACACCACGACGCTGCGCGACGTGGTTGTCTGGTTGGTTCCGAATCGCAATTCGAGGAGGCAATGTTTGTATATTATTAATTTAAATAAAATTTGTTATGATGATGATGATGATGGTTCACCCATCCAAATGCCGGATTCGGCCAGCGTGCCTTAACATCGCTGATCGAGTGTCGGAAATTAAACCGGTGACCGTACCTCGTCCCCTAGTAATTTAAAGTTCAACAAATAATTTTTTATGTAAAATTGTAAATGAAAATACGGTTGTAGAAAATATTGTTTAACAATTGCTTAGTAACATTCCATTACTTTCCATATACAAGGTGTTTGGTAAAGTGATGCCGAAACTTTTGACATTTGTATCTGTTTAATTAAGGGTCAATGATACGTAGGTAACATATTGAGAGTATTATTGCTATTAAAAGGGTATTCTATGTTTTATGTATTTGATTTTTATCAGCATTAATATTATTACTAAGATTTTTACTTCTTATAGTAAATACTTACTTGTTTCTAATAATGTGATATGTGTCGTTTCTGGGGAGTCTGAAGTTAGGGAATCTCTGTGGTGCCTTGATCTCTGAAAAAAAATGTCATATGTTATTTTGATAAGTTTCTAAGATCACTCCGTAAATGCACTTAAATATTAACCCTAGTTAATGATTACTTAGAATTGAGGAAATGAATATATTACCAGCAAAAAATTCTCGTAATTATTTCAAACTCTTACTAAAGACTTATCATAGAAAAGTACAGAAATACATATCTTTCTAAACAAAATGCTTTGCTGGCTATATGCCACGAACAACATTGAATTAAAAGAATGAAATATGCACATTACGTACAGCATAACTGTCACAATAATGTTAATTTTAATTTTAAATTACCCTGTTCAACAAAACCAAAAAACAACTAAAGACAAAAACAGTTTTAGAAACTTTCACATACACGTGTTTCGGTATCCTATACTAAGGATACACTCTTCAGTGCTACTTCTTTCAAAGTTTAAAACAGTCACTTACCAGGCAATACTTACGTATTTATGCAATAATTATTTATGGTTCTAACGAACAGGATAATTCAAAACAGATTTCGGAAAATTACCAATACAGGTATAATCATAAATTCTAATTCTCTAAAAGAAATCGTCCAGATTTTCTACATTTCTGTTGACGTTTATTTAAATGGTTAACAAATTTTCTTATTAGCGCAGGATTAATTCATTATACCCACACAATAATGAAAAATGCGCTAAAGTAACTCTGCTATATATGGGATACTATAGACTGTAGTTTTGAGATTTCATCATTAAAATCTCTGGGATTGAAATCTGGCGATCTAGCTAGCTAAAAATGAGCTCTTCCGCATTCGATTCATCTGTTTGAACTGATTGTTCGGGAGCTTTCTAACTTCAGAATCAAAATTAGGTGAAAAATAGTGCCCTCTGATGTCAAAATCTTTCATCAAAAGAAGCAAAATGTTTTCTGTAGTATATTGCATTGTTTTGTATATCTATTATAGTGACATATTTTACAATTGTCAAGATGGTTACAGGAAGTAAAAATTGTAACGGTCACGTTTTGTAAGAACATGCAATACCTTAAATTAGATAAAGCGCACGACTGTGCTATTCATAATTTTATATTTAAATTATATGCGTTTAAATTTTATCAGCTAGTCATGACAAATGCTTGACCAATAGCGTAGTAGTTTAGCGAATAGTAGACGATTTACGCGCCGACTCTGGCGAGGGAGACTTGAGAAAGATGGCGTAGCGGCGGTTGCCCGTGTAGGGCCGTAAGAATTAATAAACCGCCATTTATTGTAAATATCTGTATATAGTGATTAATAACTGCGAATAGAATCAGTAAAGTAGTTATTATAGTTTATATGTTCTGTGTTATTGTGCTCCATTGCCCATAACTATGGTAAGGCAATGTTTTCGTCGAATTAGCTGTAAGTACAGACTTTTATATTATGTATGCCTTTCGCGATGCTAATTTTCTTGTTTGAAGCCGATTGCGAAAATGCAGAATTATTGACGGTTTTCAACACCTCATTCCACGTTTGGCAAGTAATATTCTTTGTTGTATCCAGTGTTACCGTCCGGTAAAGGCTTCTCTTACCCCATGAGAAGACTATAATAGTGAGTGAATAATTTCATGTGAACGTTATGTTTACGTAACTATATCGCCCCGTATTTTGACATCTCCCGTGTGTTTTGGGCATAAAAACATAGTGTTCAATGGTCGAACTAGTTTATGTCGAAAATAATAATTGTCGGACCATTTTTGTTAATAATTTTATGTACAGTCTAAAGTATTTCCTTTTGTGTGTTTTTATGTAATTTAATTGAGCTTGTTTATGTTAAAGTAAGAATTTTTTGTTTTACCGCTCTGGCCAGATCGTGTTTAGTGTAGTTAATTATTTACCATATACGGACTCTTATTGTATACAGTTTTGCTTTGTATTTTGCTATATGTGAGCTGGATTTTTAATGATTTGTTTATATGATTATTCTGACGAAAGTTTTGTAAAGTTTACTCACAATCCCTGATGTCAAGTGCTCTGTTTCATCATTAAAGTAAGTTAAATTTAATAATTCGTTTTATTTTTCCGCAAGAAATTATCATCGTTTCAAAGTAGTGGGGGCAATATACCACAGATATGACATAAAAGAATATACCATCCATCTTTTTTAATTCAACCTTCCTGAGAAGGAATGTGGATCAATTAAGTATTTGTAAATCATTTCACACCAAACAGGTATTGAGAGCTTATGTTTAGAATAGCCTTTCCGTATGGCATGAGAACTTGTGCTGACAGTGGATTTTCCTTATGGGGTGTAAAGCAGCGACTGTCTTGTTTATTAAATATTAGGCCATGATACTATGAACTTTGCAGTATCATGATGTTAGGCAGGTAGAAAACTTCTACTATTCTATAAAGGAAAGACTCGGCAAAATTTTAAAGGGGGAACTCATTTAGTGGCAGATGTGAATTAGAGTTATCTTCGAACCAATTACACGAATTCTTTGATAAGTTAATAAGTTAGTCTGGACAAATTGGGATTCGTTGG
Organism: Stenurella melanura; assembly: GCA_963583905.1. Classification (NCBI taxonomy): domain Eukaryota; kingdom Metazoa; phylum Arthropoda; class Insecta; order Coleoptera; family Cerambycidae; genus Stenurella; species Stenurella melanura. The sequence goes on from OY757309.1 coordinate 90,372,774, forward strand.
TATATAAAATTAGATATGCAATGGGTTTGTGATCAATAATCCAGAGGCATAATTGCAATCTATTGGTATTATCACCATGTTCAAGCGCTTGTACTTGTTGAGCATGATGTCGATAATTTTTATCCTTCTTTAGGGTTCTCCATATATGCATGTGAGAAACTCCTAATTGAGCGCTCACTCATCGTCGGGTACTTACTTCAAGACGACCTTGAGTAATATTATTTTATTATTTTCTTGTTCTTCAATATACTGAACAATACTACATTTAACTTTTAAGGATGGAAACTTGATAAGATCCCTTGAATGGCGAAACATAGATGAAAATGTCCAACGCTCGGGACCTCGTCTCTTAGAAAAATTACTGTGATATTCCTCTGTGGCTTTTCTACCATTGCCGTCACAAACTCCATGAACATATATAATATAAGCGTGTTCGTCATTTGTAAAATGCTTGATTTTTGCGAATTATATTAATAAATAAGTACACCAAATATTTATAACAACAAAATATAGAAATGTCAAACTATCTAAATCTACTGTAATCACAGACTTACAGATGTACGGACTTTTGTAAGTGCCCACTAAATGTTTAAAACTATATATAATGTGATATTTTCTGCAGAAATAAGAGAAATCAAATTATAACGTCCGCGTCTGGAATTTTGAAATATTAATAACAGTAGTGTATAAACTATGATAAGTATATAAATTGTATAATAATAACATTTAAATTCTAATAAATATTAAGGCCAGAAGAAATAAAGAAAATAAAATTAAAAAGTTCAGGCTTGGAATTTTGAAATAATAATAATGGTAGTACATCACAAATACTCAAATTGTATAACATTTAAACAAATATATGATAAATTGTAAGGTCGAATGAACTATTGGCCAGAAGTAGTTTATCACCCTATAATCCGGTAATTAAGGCAACCAGACAAATTTCTATACCTGCTCGTAAATAGGTAAGGAGTCCTCTATCACCCCTAGATGTATATACAATTCGACATGAACACCCTGTGTTGAAAGCACATAATTTATATAAAACTAAGTTCACTCGAAACATAAACATCTCTTCGTTAATTTTATTGGCACGTGGAGCGTACGTCAATCAAACCAACTGTCTTCTAATTATAAGGTTCTTACGTATTCTATAAAGATATATTTAATATTCAACTGCTTCTGATATAATGTATTAATTTTATAATGAATAAAGCTGAAATAAAATTGATAACTGTGAAAATGCCTTTGATATAATTCCGAGTCAAATGCCAATCTAATTATTCATCTACTTGAAAGAATACGAAAAGAAACAAAATGAAATTAAACTGAGAGAAATGACGTATAACGCGTTTTAACGGATATTAAAAGATATTCAAATATGCCAAATTCTTATTCGTTAGAATGCCTGTACTCTACGTCTTTGATGTGAATTGAAGTGAATAAAACGTACACATATAAAACTTTTTATTTTTATTACATCCAGGATGTTTGCAACCCATAGCCTTAGATGTCATTTTTTGAAGAGCATAGATACGTACATCAAAAGACGTTAGTTTTTGTGCACGATGCATGAAGTAGGCAGGCATATATGTATGATATGTATGACCGTAAATAATAAATAATATATGGGGAAAATATGTTTCTTCGCATTTGGGAATTGGGTTACACAAACTCCAAGGTTAAAAGTAAATAATGTCTTTGTTTCTTGTTTTGTTTGCGAACAAGTTTTTCATAAGCTTATTTTTTCTCAACTTCTAAATTATAAAGCTACATTACCTACCGTCATATTTATTTAAGAGAAAATGGAAGTTATTTAATTTCTTGTTTGTCTCCCTACTTTCTTCGCTGGAATAAAGTTAGTACAGGAAAATAACGAATTTTATTCAGAGGAATTGTTAACGTTCATTTATTATGTGAAATATTACAGAATAAACTCACCAATTTGAAGAGATGAGAGGTAAAGAATTAAATATTTCTCCACCCACCATACTGATCATGAAATTAACATTATTATACATAACGAAACCACTAACTCAATTAATAAATATGTCAATAATGATGGAAATATTTCCTGAAATATTGAAATGCGGTATTGTTAATATTAATAAATTCGGAGTTAGGTCAAATAAATATACCCAGGATGCTATTACGTTTCTGACAACAAAAATAAGGGTGTAATTAGTTTCATGTCATTAAAAAAAACTGGTGGTGGGGAGCGACAAGACAAACAAAAAAATAAGGGGTCTAAATCTCATAGTTTTTGAGAAAAAAATAAACAAAAATTTCCAAAATACTTAATAACATAGTTTGAGAACTGCTAGCATATTGGGGAAGGCTTTATTGCCTCGCATTTTGTCGCACATAATACTCTGACACTCGTGCAAATAAGTATGGTGAGCCTAAGAGATAATTATCGAAAAGCATGCCGACAAAGCAGTTAAAAGCGACCGACAGAGGACACCGCCATGTTTTTTGCTGTTTCGCGGCCAAATTATCTTATTACGCGTGCTATACTCTCCCTTGTAATGTTCTCCAGTAATAACTTCAGTTTGTGTCCTTACTTGGTAAACAACGTACACACGACGCGACTTTATTTTATTGACTTATCATTCAAGTCGTTAGTACTTGGTTACATAAGACACGACTTTTCGTTCGTGCTTTTTGTGTTACTTTTTGGATTTTGGACCAAGTTTTTCTTTTTGTTTTCTTTATTGATAACGTTAATTCACAGTTTCGTGTGATGTTTTAAAACGCAGATTTTGGACATTATGGGAGATTACACTTATCCAGAGCTCGCGAATATACACTTGTTGTATGGAGAAAGTGGTGGAAATGCAGCTGGTGCGGCAGAGCATTATCGTTTAAGGTTCCCTAATCGACGTCATCCTTGGGCTCGTACATTTGTTAGTATTGACCAGCGTCTTCGAGAAACAGTTCGTCTCGATGGACATGGAGGAGAACGAGGTCCACAACGCGAAGAAAGGGTAATTGACGCAGAGGTTTAAATTTTGGAACTTGTAGAAGAGGATCCAACTTTAAGCAGCCGCGATATCGCGAACCGTGTGGAAATATCTCATTTTGTGGTATGAAGAACATTGAGAGATATGAACTTACATCCCTATCACTATCAAGCACTAGAACCTCACAATTTTGCAGAACGAATGCAATTTTGTAGGTGGATTTTAAGAACTCACGCGGCAAATGAGGAGTTTTTAAACAAACGTTTTACCAGAAATGGAAGGTTTAATTTTAAAAATATGCACTATTGGGCAGACGAAAATCCACGTGTAATAAGAAGGGCGCGTTTTCAATACAATTACCCGCTAGATTACATGGTGATGTATACTTAAATCTTTTGCAACAAACATTGCCAAATTTGTTGGAAGATGTACCCTTGACTACGCGCAGAAGAATGTGGTATTTGCACGATGGCGCGCCAGTCCATTTTATTCTGGCCGTTCGAAATTTTTTGAACAGAAAGTTTTCTCCCCGATGGATTGGACGTGGCAGACCAGTACCATGGCCTGCTAGATCGCCGACTTAAATCCGCTGCACTTTTATTTTTGGGGGCATTTTAAATCTCTGGTTTACCGTGATCCAATTGACACTTTAGAAGAATTGCAACAACGTATTTTAATGTGCATAGAAACCATAAAAAATGATCCTAATTTACCAAATGTGTTGAACGGAATGGGTATGTCCTTAGTTCGACGGGCCGAAATGTGTATACGTGGAGATGGAGGTCATTTCGAAAAATTTTTTTGAAAAATTCAAAAGAATTGTTCAGTTATTGGGTGTTACCTATTGGGCATTAAAGGTATGATTATTATTACTATTAGTATTCACTGTCTTGTTTTGATATGTTTATTATTGTAGACACTGATTTATTTTCATAGAGACCAAACACTCGATTTTTAGTTTTCGATACCCGATTGAGAAAAATTATGCGCTCAATTCGTTAAAAAAATCAGATTTTTTCCTAACTTAAAATACACAACTATTTTCTGTTATCGTATCTCGGACGTCTAACTGTTAGTTTTCCAATTTCATAAAATAATTACTAATTTCTTAGACTTTTAACACAATGTTACAAATGTTAATAAACCACTTTTAAATTTTATAAATTCTTAAAAACGAAAATAAAAGCTACAATAGCTTTGTTGCAAATTAAAAAACACATGTAAACAAATCCTATTTAAACCCCTGCGGCCATGTTATGCTTGCGTTGTGCCGAAAGAGAAGGAATTATTTACATATTCATAATTAGTGCTATAAAAAGTTCGGTACAAGTAAACCCATCAAAGTGCCGCACTTCTTCCGGCGGGAACACAAGTCGGGTATCACAGTTTTTTATTATTTCTAATATTCGGTACTATAACATCCATTGACCCTGAAAAACCGTGGTTCTTCTATGTTTCCTACCTTAACATTAAACCTAGGTCAGTCTTCTCAAAGTGCCCCTAGAAAAAAAGTGATATAGGTTCTCTATTTGTCTAGTAGGTCCCTATTACCAGTTTTTCTGAATGATATGAAACTGATTACACCCTGTATATAGTGACGTAAATAAAAGTATATCGGCAACTGCCTGCCATCTGTCTTTCTAGATCCAGCAAAGGCATTTGATACGATTAGTCATTTAAAGCTTTTAGAAAAACTGGCAATGTGCCCGGCTTTTCCTATAACTTAATAAAAAGGTATCTTGGTAAGAGACAACAATATGTTGTAATAAATAATGAGAGAAGTAAAGAATCCAGGGTAACGTGTGACGTACCACAAGGTACAGTTCTTGGTCCGGTACTTTTCAATATATATGTAAATGATCTGTTTTTAAATACTGATACTGACTGCATGAGTATTTTTGCTTTTGGAGATGACATAGTTATATATGTTAGCGGTAATTCTTGGGAGGATGTTCGACCAAAGTCTGAACATGCATTACAATGTATAATAGTATGGTTGAATAGTCTTTGCTCAAGTTAAATACATCAAAAGCAAAATGTCACGATAAAATAGATTATAAACAATTAACTTTACATGAGGATATATGCAGCAGAATGGCTTGTAATTGCACCTCGTATACAGAACAAACTGATAACATCAAATATCTCTGAGTAATAATTTATCAGTCTCTTAGATGACATGGACATATGAACTGTTTGACACAAGGATTAAAAAATACATGTTCATTTCACAGTTTAAGCGATATTCGTGCTAGTAAGCTAATCAGGAATTTTTACTATTCTCTGGTATTTTGTCCTAGGGTGGAACCTATAAAAAAATAATTTCGGTGAAGTATTTGTCCGCGAGAAAATAATCATTAAAACCATTCTAAAGAAACTAATGTTTTACCCAACTTGGAATGTTCTCACTTTAAGAGAGCTGTATATATTTGACATACTAAAATATATACCTTAACATTATTATAACACTAGCCATAGAAAATGAGAAATGTATACTTCCCAGCTTGCATAAAACGACAACACAAGATAATTTGCTGTATTACCGTTCTAAAATTTATAATATGCTTCCAATGAGTTTAAGCCATTTAATGGAACCAACATTTTATATAGAAAAAAAACTCAAGATGTGGATTAAAAATTCAAATACAAATTTGCTCTGTCCATATTATTGATTACTTTGATTTATTGAATTGGGAAATTTTGTAACTTTTTATATTAGTGTATTGTAAGAATACATGTTGCAATATTTTATTTATAAGTTTTACTTTCACAGTATTACTTTATTAAAGTGTAAGGAATCTTCATTGTCATTTGACTCATTACTGCCTTTAATAAAATAAAATTTTAAATATGACAGGAATCACGCACAAGCCTTTCTCTAGGTTTCTGTGACCAAATTGTCTATTGTTTTCAATTTTTTAAATGTTTGGTGTAAGTATATAAACTTATTCTTATTATTTTGAAATAGTGACTTTTAAAAGGTTGATATTTTTAATTTAGAATGAAGTCAGAGATGGCTTGTTAAATATCTTTCCATTAAAGCTGACGGCATTTACTACTTATCCACTTAAGAGTGGTCTACAATCCAATTTGTTAGCTAAATTAGACTTCCTACCTTTTAGCATCACAGCAAGTCTGTCTCTCTATTATTTTTACATATCCTCTCAGCTCTAGATATTTTAATGTTCCGTCTCTTCAAATTAGCCTATACGCCTTATTTTATTTAGCTACCCCAACATTAAAGAGAAAGAGCATTTTAAAAAGAAAAAATTGTTTTAAATTTTGTTTCCATAGGTATAAAGCAAAAAGAGTTGAATTAAAAATAAGCGTTAATAATTCTTATGTATACTATAATATACAAAAATTAGAGACAAAACAAATATAAGTAAAGATAATATACCGGGTGCTCACGAGTCAATGTACGCACCCAATATTTTGGTTGTTTTTGTATTTAAAAATTTGGTTTTTGGTACACATAAATTAGACAATAATAAGCTACTTTTAGACTAACAGGAATGAAAATCAAGTTCTTTTTCTTAAATGGAATGACTATATTTTTTTATGGTTTCTCATTAAGCATAAATTTCTAGGTGCAACACTATTTTTTAGATGTAAAAAATTCCAAAAAATAAGTGAGATACGAACAATTTTTTCAATTTTTTGTAATAAATAAATGTAATAGAGAAGATTTGTGTGCAAGAATAAGACAAGCTTGTGCAGAAGTTACCCGGCAACAATTACAGAATGTCGTAAGGAATATTAAAAAACGATTGCATCGAAATAAACGGCGGCCTATAGGCTACAAATATTTAAGATGAATTGTATTATCGTGTTTTAGTTTTAGTGTAATGTTGCACTGTGTGTTTGTTTAAAAGACAATATTTATTAAAACTATCCACTTAATTTATTTTTCTATTCCTGTAGAAGTTATTTTAAAGACATAAAAATATTTACTTCAACTAATTTACATATCTACAGACTTTCAATTTTAATACACAAAAACAAAAATTCTCTTAGTACGCCAGTTAACATACATAATTATGCGAAGCGTCATCAAGATTACTTATTACCAAAATATAACTACAGTAGAACGAGAAAGGGTCCTCTATATTCGGAAATAAAAATTTATAGCAAATTGCCAACAGATCTAAATTAATTAAATTGCAAAGCGTTTAAGCGAAAAATAAAAATACTGCTACATAGACATGTATTTTATAACTTAAATGAATATTTAGCAGCTACACTTTAAAACAGGAAGAGAGCGCCATCTATTTTTGCCATCTTTTGTTTTTCACTCGATTTTTTTTTGCTTTAATTTGTATTTTGTACTTCTAATTTAGTATGCTTTTGTTGTATATATAATAAATATATATTTTTTTGATATACCATCATTTATAGGTATTTATTATAATGTGTTATTATTAGGGCCTATTTGTATTTGTTTAGTTATAGTTTTAGATATGTTCTATGTACAGAAAACATATATGTGCATATATAATATCCATTAGCTATTTTTCCCTACACCTTTAAGTAGGTTTTTTTGCTATCACATAATGAGTATATTGACATCACCTATTTTAATTATTGTGATAACAGCGGGAAATAAATGTTTACTTACTTACTTACTTACTATTGTTTATTTTTCATGGGCTACTTCGATTTTTAGAAAAAATCATGTAAAAGTTATTATAAAATATTACCTACATTATTTTGTCATAAATCTGTCATTATTTAATATTCTTTTACAAACTTTTGGATTTACCCATTTGAGATGTTTCTGAATCCAGTGGTATAGTTAGATTTTATAAAAAAAATCGCTAATCATATTTGCCCATTTGTGACATTGAAAAAAAAATCATAGTAGGTCTTGAAAATTGAAATTTATCTCTAAATTATTGTCATAAAGTAGAGCTTAAAAAAAAGCCCCGTTAAAATCAGAAAATAGATACATTTTTTACAGGGGTGTTTCCATTCAAAATGGTTCACACTGTGTAATTATGTAGGTATATATTTTTCTTTTAACTTTTTAATTCATGTATTGGTAATATCTAGAAGTCAGACAATCCCCCAGGTACAACTTGCACTTTACAATTCCCTTCTGCAATCCGAAACTTGTTCGTTCAATGCAAACATTTAGAATTTGAGATTGAAGTTTGCTCACAGAGCACAACTTCTCCACAATCAACTTATAATCAATTCTGTTTATGACTTGCTAATTTCTACACGAACGTCACATAAAATATATGCCAGCTCCATATGCGTAGCGCCATCACATGAGCGCTGATTTGATCGAAACCAGGCTTAATCACTTATCAATCATAGTGCGGTTTTACATGGGATAACTGGATTATGATTTCAACTGCATGAAAATGAAATATTTCATTAGTTTAGCTCTAACGAAATTCAGATAATTAGTGGTGACGTTGCGGTTTAAATCATCTATCTGTGTGTCATTTAATTTATGATACAATTGTATAATAAACTTATTTGAATTTATTTCACAGCCAACAAATGGGAATGTAATGGTAATACAAATAATTTATTAATCAAGCATATTTTATACAGATATGTAACAAGTCAAAAGAAATGCTTTTTTACACGTTAAAATAGCTTTACGAATCTAAGATATAAAAAAGTACATTTCATTATATCTTGACAAAAAGGATGAGCAGATACATCACATACTTTTCAATATTCACCGCTTTATCCACCGGTAGAAGAAATTGGTTAGAAATATTTTATACCGGTAGATGACTGGTAGTCTGCGGTTGATAACTATATCGCTTGTTTTTGCTTGGTCACAAAATATTGAACATAACTATGTGACCGTTGTGATTAAAGCTTATGTTCTTTTCAGCTTTTTGCCAATTGTTCGTTGCTCTTCAACTTCTATCAACATAGTTTTATTTATAATACGGAACAAATACAAACAAATAACATATATTATCACAAGGTTTTGGACACTTAATTCAATATTATTTAATAAAATAAATACGACATTGCCAAATTCTTCGTTAGGAAACCAAGATATACACATTTCTGAGTTATCGGGGATCTCATTGCTTAATATTGGCAATGATAACAGTTTTTAATGAGGTTTACTATTTTCTGAATAACCTATTTCTTTTGCTGGAAATAACACAGATTATTGATCATTAGACTTCCGATATATAAGAATATGAAAGTGTTTAAAGTACATACACTTCTACAGGGTGTAATTAGTTTCATGTCATTAAAAAAACATGGTGGTAGGGAACAACAAGACAAACAAGAAAACCTTATATAACATGGGGTCTAAAGCTCATAGTTTTGGAAAAAAAAAAATAAACAAAAATTTCGCAAATTTTCAATAAATTCTTCTGAGAACTGCTGGAATATTGAGGTAGGTTTAGATCTAGATCTGATCTGAAGAAAACTATACTCTAACTCTCCCTTGTGCAATATTTTAGTTACTGTCATGTCGGTGTTTCGTTATGTACACACGTCCAGCCCGCCGTTCGTTGTTTTTGTTATTTTTGAATTTCGCGTCACTGTGTATTTATAGTTAAGATTTATTTTATTGACTTACCGTTCAAGTTGTCAAATTCTTGATTACGTTCAGACACAACTTACTGGTTCGTTCATTTTGTATTCCTTTTTGGCTTTTGTACCAAGTTTTTATTTTATTTTTCTTTATTGACACCGTTAGTTGATGGTTTAGTGTTTAGTGTTGAACGAAGTGCGTATGTACTTAATTCGACGTACCGAACTGTGTAATGATACAGATGCAGAGATTTTGAATAATTTAGGTAGGTAGTAAGCTTTTAACCCAGGACACTCATTTATGTTACAAATGTTAATAAACCACATTTCAATTTTCTAAATTATAAACAACCCAATATTTTGTTCCAAATTAAAAAACACACATGCAAAGAAATGCTCTGTTTAAACCTCTATGGCCATTATTTGCTTGCAATTGTGCACGAAGAGAGAACGAATTATTTACCTCTTTATACTTGCCTCAGTTCAGTTGAGGCGGTACATCAAAGGCGGTCGATGATCCTTTGACACCGCGTGAGCCGGCCAGCACATTTTTATGACAATTTAAAAGTTGTATAATTGGGAAGTACAAGTCCATCGACCAAGAAAAGTAGTGGTTCTCAATAATTGTCTGGAACTGGGTTAATTATTTTATTTTATTTATTATATTTATTTTATTCTTGTCAGTAAATAAAAGACCGAACAGAAACCGCCTTAGAATCAGCTAATATAAAACTGTGTGTCTATGCACGCTTCCAGTTTTGTAATTCGTAAACTAAGAAAACTAAATCTGAACAATTCGCATTATTCCCAAAACACGTTTATTGAATTGGAACCTGAGAAACGACCTTAATGAGTTATAAGTTTTTGAAAAACAATTACTAGTATTTTCTAGTAAAATGTGAACGTACATGAATATACAAAATAATCGCTCAGATGTACCTTCAGATCAACTAAGTGGCAGAACATTATTTGTGATGGTAAATAATTATGTTGAATTTAAAGAACAATGGTTACAACTTTGACGTTGATTCACGCTTGCTCGAGTTCTTACGACTCTCTTTTTACCAACGGAAACGTCTGAAATTTGCTCGGATCTACTTTAGTTTATCAAGCTTGTGGAATAGTGCAAGACAGAAGCGGACTGGCAACAATTTAGCGGCGCTGAATCTTAGAACTCCGCAACCACAGCATAGTAAATAATCCAGCAGTACGAGTTCCGTGTTTTTAAGCAATTGCGCATATTTCCGCGCAAGACGTTATTTGGTGTAGAACCTTTCAATTGCCTCCATTAGCGGGGTTTACTTTAGTTTATTCGATGCTACCTTGAGGTTAAATTCATAGCCGTGCGTTAGAGTCTGTGAATAGTGAGAATTTTGGCGTTGTGTCAAATAAGTATTGTTAAATTTATTGTATGTACAATATAGTGTGTTAGTTCGGGTTTAAAGTTACTTTTTAAACAATAATTCGGGATAATACATTTTTTATTTTTATAGTGTTAAAGACATAATACTTATTGTGTTATCTATAGAGCATTAAAAATGAATAAACCAAAACGCAGTTGTGTATGTGCGGTGAAAGGTTCGAACGAAAGATACTCCGTTCTATATATTCTATAATACAACCCTGTATATAGAAAGTAAAAAACTTATAATTATTGCAAATCCAACCCTGACTTCTGCACCAAACTGACATAAGCAATGTCAATTATCAAGATATTATCAAGATGGACTGCTGGATTACTTACTATGCTGTGCCGCAACTACCAGCAGGCGCCAGTCATCGTCCCAATCAGCCGGCGCTAGCGGCGCACTATTGGGGCGGGCCACGGGGATTCGTCCCGGTGGGCCAGTCCGCCCCTGACGCAAGATATGCAATAAGTACTTCGTCTAGGTGCTCTCTTGTTTTTAATTTATCTAATTGTGCATATTTATCAATGAAAATTTTGCGGTGTCCGAAATGTTATTATTTGTAGAGAAAATTAAAGTATTTGTTTTTCTTCTTCTTTATTAAGGTGAAACTTACGAATTGAGCAGTCGTCATTGGTATAAAATACAAATACCGCTCCAGAAACCCCAAATCAACTATAGAATTGGTTTATTCAATTTGCTGTCAAATAGTACTAATAGATTGTTCATTAGGCAATATACAGATAATTTTTGACCAGTGCTTACTAAGATTTATTGTATTTGAGTTATGTGTAAACCTATATGTAATATCCTGTGTGTTGAATATATTAAGATTATATCGTTATATACTTTGTGTTTTACGTATAACACAATGTTGCATTTTCTAAGATGAAAACACTACGAAACATTTTTTTAAGAAACCAATAATTTTTTGTCAAGAATGTCTGGAAACTTGACGTTCAACTAATAAATGATTGGTTTTCTTTCGACGCACTTCAGTTTAAACAAATAACTCCTTGACGGCAGATGTGTATTTTATAGCAAAAAATATGAGGCGTGAAACAGTGTAATCAAACTTAATTAATTAAAAAACTTTGATGAAAACCAATTAAATATGGATACAATAATGAACCGTACCGACGGTAAAGTTACTCGGATTCCTCTCAAGTAAATGGCATCTTGAAAGCTATAAATCCGTACATATTTGGCGTTTTATTATGCTGTTTTATAGTCATTCCTTTCTCTCACAGATTCCGTGTAGTCGTATCTAATTTCATATTATTACATTAACTCGCTCCATAACAGTATCTGTGCGCCTTACAACGCAAATCTTTTATATAACAGATATTTTGCGAGATATTAGAAAACAAGAATTCTTCAGTGTTATATTGGTAATTTTGTACTGAATATCAAGCCTTAAAATTGGCATTGTATATAATTTAATCTATTTTATTAAGATTATATTTTTAGATGCATAAATTTCAGGCGGCGGCAGCGAAAACTTTGGAATCGGTTCTTCTTTATATGATTTTTACTAAACCAGGTTGTGTTAATTAATATTGAGTGTTAAACATGTCTGTGGTATTTTCATATTACTCTGCAATTTAGATGTACACCTCAACGTTCCACAGGAAGGACTCCGGGTGAATCAATATTTGGACGACCCTTGAGATCTATTTTTGATCAACTAAAACCAGATGTACAGCGAAATACAGAACAAGAAAAATTAGATCAAAAACGCTTACATGACCAGACTGACATACGAGACAGACAATTTACAAAAATCAATCAATCAGTTTGGGTAAATAACCCCATTAAAGAAGGTTCTGAGCCAGGATGTATTAAGGAACAAACAAATCCTTATTCATATACTGTCGATGTTCATGGAACCCCACGAAAAAAATATGCGCACCAAATGAGACCCTATGTCCCCTCAAGAAGAAAATGTTGAGTTAAACGAAGATTTTCGTAATGACATTTTCGATATTTCAAATGAATCAGATTTTGTGACAAAAGCAAGTAACACTCAACCATCAGTAATAGAAGATTCGAACCCAGTAGTCAATGATGTACCTGAAGTAAATTTGAGAAGAAATCCAACCAGAATCACAAAGTTACTAGCATAATATTATTAATATTATTTTTGTTTTATTTTGCAGGGAAGAAATGCGGTATTTTCATATTACTCTGCAGTAGGTTTTTGATGTGACAGTTATTGATTATTGACTTGTATCTGTCTGAAAAGAAGTTATGAAGTTTTTCCTAATTAAAGAGGCATTTTATTAGTAAACAGAACCCACAATACTACAATATCTACACAGCAAGGCTTACAAGATTAATAAGCATTCATATCTTGTTTTATTACAAATGCTATATTTACGTTTTATATGACAAGCAAAAAATGACACTGAAAACTTCAACATGACTTATAACATTTACAGGTTTTCCGGTTCGAAATATTTTGATATATCATGAAAATATTCATCAAGGTTGCTTATAAGAAAAGTTTAATAATAACGTTATTACTCCATAAACAACAAATTAATGTAGTGTATAATTTCGAATTATTTCATTCTGATCATTTATTTGCGTGAAAAGTGGATGGGATCCAATAAGCTACTCTGTGGAACACCATAATCAGTAACGACTTGGGAACCAATTTGTATTCTGGATTTTCAAAGAGTTACTGTCAGCGACTTGAGAAGAGAGCAAGATATGATATTTTAAGAAAACATTTTTTGAGACACTTTCCAAAATTTGTAAAAACTTCTGGAGAGAAGCACTTCATTGAATTCTGAACATCTCTCAAAATGACCGCCCATTTGAACGATAGTTTAAGAACGAAAGTACCATTGTTTTGAAACTATGGCATGTTACGAATTTTTCCTTTAAAATTCGAACAACAGGATAATTTAATTTAGAATGCAAGTTGCGCCAATTTTCTATCACCCCGTATATTGTAAACTGCATACTGGGTACATAAGTAATAAATGCAGTTTAGACAACTTAATAACTATTTATATTTTTTTATTAGTTACTACTTTTCATACGTGTTTTTATTGAGAACTCTTTTTTTAAAACGAAAAGTATTGTCGGTTTAATAGCGATCGCCGAGCCGAGCTACGATTAGTATTCTGCGGCGAGAAGTAAAGAATAGAAACTAGTGAAGGAATAAAATCAAAATTTACGTTTCAAACGGCTATATCACTAGAATCTAAATAAGGACGATATAATTAGGTGGATATTGGTAGATGGGTGAATATATCGTCCGTAAACATTAAAATTTGTATATCTCCTCTTGAGAGGAATTTTTTTGGAAGTCTTAAAACGTCTCTTTTGTGCATAGGTCCTATCGCACGGGAGGGAGAATTCCTTATCTTACTTAAAATTTGCTTCATATGAAAGTCATCGCGATATTATTTTGTTATGATGCATTTTAGGCGTTTTTTTGTTGTTGTCTGGTCGAGGGTGATGGCCAGGGGTACCTGTGTTTAAAGGATAAGTTACATGGAAATACGTCAATTGGGCTGTAAGGAGGAATAAGACGGCAGAAATTTGGTAGCAGTTGCCACCCCTGAATAGGATAGCAGCGTAAACCTCACGCCTGCGCTTCACTACGATAAGTACCACCTAGTGGAAATTTTAATATACTAATACTATTTTATGGAGTACATCTCCACCTTATTAGATATTTTTTTCTTCATGATTTAATAGGCCTACAATGCGAGCCCTAAGCTATATTTCTTTTAGATACCCACGTTTGGTATAAGACTAATTATTTTTAAAAAGCTACCTAGTTACTTTTTGTAGTGTGTCAATCTGGGTATAAAGGAATTTCATAACCGATCATTTTTTTATTCATGGGGGGTTACCTTTATCCCGTATCGTCCTCTCGAGATACAGGGGAGTTCTAGGTTTTTTTGTTGTTGTATGTTTCGTAACCTAGATAAGTAGATGGATACATCTGTGTATATATTTTCGAGATTTACTTAGAGCGTATGATCTTATTCGATAGCTGTTATTATATGTTTTTGGTGTGCAATAAATATATAGAGTATTTTAATTTTGATTTGGGTTGTTGATTTATTAAAGCCTAATTAATATTTTGTTGTTCTTTAGCCAGATCTAAGTTTAGTAATTTCAGTCAGTAAGTGAGGTATGTGATATAAGGAAATTACTTGGCGCCCAGATAATAGTTTTTTTTAAACTAACTTAAGAAATAATAACTTAATACCCACTCCCGACTCCACTGAGTCTCTAGTCGGACTTACCTATTGTTACCAGCGCTAAATAGCACGTAACAGGCAGTACGTAGCGATATCGTGAAATATAACCCTTTGTTTAAAAAAAAAACGATTAAAAAATATACTATTAAATATTTTCTTTTAAATTATAAAAGTATTTTTAGACAAACATTGTCTCTTTATTTAACGATTTTCAGCTATTTTTTTTGTTGGATGACCACCACTGAAATTAACAGGTCAATTCGTTCACGTGTGTGAAACAAACTATAAAAAAAGTTCATAACATATCCTCTTACAAAATTGATAAGTGAATGTCTCTTGGAAGGCATATTTCCAAACATATTATGTGGTAACAATTACGCCCATTTTTAAGAGAGGTGATATGGATGATCCTACGAACTATCGGCCGATATCAGTTTTTTCGAAAAGATTGGGAAAATGTACAGTAAATCAATTATATATTTTGAATGAAATAATATCCTTCTTTAATGTCAACTTGGCTTCCCAAAGAATCGCAGCACTATTAGCGCAACATTGGCCTTTGTCAACAAAGTCCTCAGCTTATTTAAAAATCGTGAATTCAGCTGTGCAATTTTCTTAGACCGTAGTAAGATTTTTCACTGTTTCGCAGGTTTTAATCGAAAAATTACTAAAATATAAAATTAACGTAAATATACGCATTTCGAGATTTCTACTAATATAATAACTTTTATTTGGATCCTCATTTGAGGTTGAATATGCATATTTTCATTTATGTTTCCCATTAAAAAGAGTACCACTTTTTAGAACACAACAGAGATATTGTTGGATTACTAATGAGTTAAGACTGCTAAAGTATAGGGTTAAAATTTCTAGTGATCTGGCTAAAATAAACAAAGATTATAAAGACTTTAGCACTTTCTTGCAGAATGACTATTGTAATATCATGATAGACAAATTCAACAATCCAGTAATAAGTCAAACGCAATGTGGAATACAATAAATAAATTGAAAGGCAATGAGAATAAATCTATTGTTATAACCATAACTGAAAATCGACAAAAAATACCAGATGTTGTAGCTAATAATTTTAATCAACGTCTTACGCATATGGTAACTAATAATTGCGCATACTGACTTTTGAGCGCAACTGTAACTTTTATTGAAAGATCTTTTTTTAACTCCAATTTCACTACCTGATGTAATTTCGTTAATAAATAGGTTGAAACCTTCCAATTCATGTGGTTATTATAGCATATCCAATAATTTAATAAAACATTGTAAAACAAGCATCTGTCAGCCACTAGCCTTTTTAATAAATTTATGTTATAATTCAGGAACATTTCCTGGCATATGTAAATTAGTTATTGTTCAACAGTTGTTCAAAAAAGGAGATCCCAATGATTATGAAAACTACAGAGCAATCAGTTTACATTGTAGTTTTTCAAAACTTTTCGAACTTGTCCTAAAAGATCAATTATAATCTTTCTTTTATGAAAACAATTTACTGTCTTCTTTTCAACATGGATTCTCTAAGAATAAAAGTACACAATCGGTACTTTGTGATTTTCATGAACTAATTGTGGATACCGTTGATCAGAAGCAGTATGCTTTGGGATTATTTTTTGATTTCTCCCGTGCTTTTGATATGGTTGATCATAAACTACTCTTAAACAAACTGGATAGGTATGGAGTCAAATGAATTATATCAAACCTTCTCTCTTCATACCTAAATAATAGAACCCAATTCGTCAAACTAAATCATGTGAAATAACACGCGGTGTCCCTCAAGGATCTGTTTTAGGTCCTCTGTTATTTAATATATACGCAAATGATTTGATAACGTATCTAACGTTCATACTATATGTTACGAACATCCTCATCACAGACAGTAAATTAAATGCAATTAAAAATACTGCTAGCCTAGCGTATTCAAATATAATTAAATGGTCAGAAGAAAATAAGCTCAATTTGAATAAAAATAAGACAAAAACATTATTATTCACCTTGCAAAAAAACATAGATATTTGTCTCTCTGACAGCAGTACAGAAATGTGCGACTCTGTAAAAATACTAGGAATAATTTTCGATAAGCACTTGTAGTGGGAAATTTATATAGACAATATCTGTAGTAAATTGCGTAGTAGCTGCTATGGGTTACGATTTATGTCCACGCATTGTACCAATACTCTTTTGAGACTCTACTATGCAAATTTTCACTGTCATTTGAGGTATGGAATCATAAATTGGGGGAGGCAGTGTACACATAAACCGCATATTCAATCTGCAGAAATATGCTTTAAGAATTATTGCGGGGCTAAGATTTCGTGAAAGTAGCCTCAATATATTTAGAGATTTAAAGATTTTAACTGTAACTAGTTTATATATTTTTGAGGTATGCCTCTATGTTTAGAAGAATAAGCATAAGTTTTTACTAATTAAGTCAACTATAAACACAATACAAGATTTAAAGTGTTACTACAGCCAAGCTCTTCTAGGACAACTTTTTATAAAAAAATTATTTTTTTATGATGGATATAAATATTTTAATTCTTTATGTCATGATATTAAATCATCAAAAAACATCTAAGTTTTCAAGGCAAAATTGAAAAAATTATTGCTAGAAAGGAACTTGATGATTTCTTCACATAATTTGTATTGTTTTCTTTATTTCGATCTGTTTTTTTTCTGTTTGTTATGACTATTGTTTGCTTTTTACAATGTGTACATTTATATATAATATTTTTATATATGTTGCTTTTGACTGTGTATATATACATATTTGAATTTTTCGGCAAATAAATATTATGTTGTATTAAATTGTAAAAGCTAGGTGAGAATATGTAAAGTATACACACGTGCGCATTGTAGTATAAGTAGTGCTCCTTTAGGTAGTATTGTAAGTAGGTTTTGAGATAATAAATAGTATTCCTTAATCTGAAGCGTGCTTTTTACTGTAGTGCATGTGAAGTCTAACTATTCCTAGACCCGCTGGACATTTTCGTTTCTTCACTGTAGCTACTCAAGTCCTGCTTAACCGGCGTTGAGGGTAATTGGTTGTTCCACCACAAAAGAAACTGGCGCCCTAGCTTACCGTCAACTGACCGCCAAAGCTCGAGTGTCAAAATGACGCTCTATCACCAACTGTCGGGTGAATAAAACGTCACATAATTAATTTTAAGATCACATGTAATACACATAAGATTTTTAATAACATATGATAACTTTTTTCACATTTGCAGGGTACTACGAAAGCGTAGAAGGGTCACGGATGTCTTTTTCATTCATTCCCACGTGAACTTGTAAATAATTTGATTATTCCCTGTTAAATCCGTAAATTATTAATTTACTCCCAATTTCAACTGTAAATATTATTATTCCCAGTTTAAACTGTAAACAATTACGATGCGATACATCATCTTCCATTGTGCTATAATAAACTATTCAACAGCACAGCACCAAAACAATTGTTTTAGAAAAAACAAAATAAAGGCATTCACATTTTTTTAAAACTGAAAACGATTGAACTAATTGCAGTTACAGCAGTTCCAATTTAATTATGTACTGTCCTAAAATGGAAATAATATAATTGTAAAGCATTACACCCCCTAAGAAGTGGAGACTGTTGCGCCCATGCCTACTACTAGCTAAAATTAAATAGAGAAGGTTAGGCAACCAATAATACACGCCATCTCCTCTGTAAGCCTGTAGATGGCTCTAGAGTTATACATTATTCTAGATGTATATTCTCGAAAATGTTTCAAAGCCTATGCTAGATTTTTCTGGATGTTATTCTGTTGAATATATAAGGCGCAATTCACGGCGGAGGAGTAAAAAGTTGAAATGTGACAAGTGAGAGGTTAGAAATCCACGGTGATAGAAATACAAGGTAGTAAACATTGTTGATGGTTATTTTAGTAAAAGTGTATTTTGTTCAAGGAAAATATTGTATAGTTTCAGTAAGTTATCAAATGAAGTGTTAGTGGTTACCACTTTTGAAATTATTTAGAGCCCACGGATCCCGAAGGGTGCTTCAGGGGTGAAAATACGCGTTACTTACAGTTTAAAGTGAAAATTAAAAATGTACAGTTTAAACTGGGAATAATTCAATTATTTACAGTTTAAACTGGGAATAATTCAATTATTTACAATTTAAACTGGGAAACATTAAGTTATTTACAGTTTGAACTTGGAATGATTCAATTATTTACAGTTTAAACTGGGAATAATTAAATTATTTACAGTTTCAGCTGAAACCAATGAGCAACATGCATAAATTTTAGAAATGCAATAATTTATTATTTTTTCGTTATATATGTTATATAAGTTGAGAAAGTAATGAAGAAAAGGTATAAAAAAATGTGTAGCCTAAATAAACGACTTTGAAATTCAAAATTTTATGGGAACATATACACGTGACTGAAAACACCACGCTATTGGTCTGACGTCATTCGGCATAATATCTAATGGTCGTCTATCTGCCAAGGGGTTAAATCGTAAATTGTTTTGTGTTTTGTAAATGTGTATTGATATAAGTGGTAAAAATGAAGAACAGTAGGTTTTTACGGTGCCAGAGTGACAATTTGCCCGTTGTTTATGTGTTTATGATGACAAACTTTTTTGCTACTAATACAGATTTTATTAGTGCAGAAATTGGAGGTACTAAAGCAACAAGGTATGTGTCATTCATTATTCTAAACATTAATTCAATTGTACCCATTTTTATCCTTTTACTGTAGTTAAATATAACAAATTATTTATGTACCTAACCTCAAAATAGGTAAACAAGGCAATGTTTCAATGTTATATTAATTAATATTTTTCATCTTAGAATGCTTTACTTTTTTATATAATAAATACCTCCCGTCACTTACTAAGTACGTACTTTTAGGTCGTCTCGTCTCATAGCTCTGCACCATTTCTTCCTAACTTTATCGCGTCTAGGCACATTAAAAAATAACTTTTCTGGAGTTTTTATTGTAGTATTTGTACATTTGGGCACAATACAATATTTATAGCTACTTTTCTTTGTATTTTCCATAACACAACATAAATAATGTGTACACATTCGCATTCACAATACGTTTTCCGTCGGTGCGATGTGCCCGATGACGTCACACACAAGTAGCGCGGAAACTTCTCCATTTAAACGCAGTTAAATTGACGGCTGCAGTAAACAATTTTTTTTAACCTTTAATTAGAACATAAAACAAAAATAAAATACTGGTAAAATAATGTTTTTTAGTGATCTATTCATCTGTGATGTTTAAAAAAATTATGCATTTTGCTCATTGAATTGTTTACAGTTTAAACTGGGAATAATAATATTTACAGTTGAAATTGAGAGTAAATCAATAGTTTATAGATTTAACAGGGAATAATCCAGTTATTTACAAGTTTATGTGGGAATAAATGAAAAAAACATCTGTGACCCTTCTACGCCTTCGTAGGGTACATATTGATAACTACATGCCAAATATTATTATCTTGTCAGATTATTTTGTTAATTATTTTTATAACGGTGTCCCCCTGTATATTTTTTATTAGGAATATCTTCAATTCCTTCATTGGCAACGGCATCAACTACTTACTAAATACAGTTTTTTCCCTCAAATAGTTTTGTAGATATTGCGCCAACAGACCGAGACTGTACATAAAGAGTAATGCAACGGTTGATAAAGATATATACAAATAGAAATATTTTTCTCAGTTATATAAAAACGAATTGGCAAAACGTTCAATATTTACTTCTAGTTTAATAATTGCTCTACAGAATTTGACAGACATCAAACCACTTCCAAATATTAAAATAATTATTGTCAACATTGTACTGAATGAGTTACATCCCAAGAAATAATTTTGTTCTAAATAAAGTAGTTGCAGCATACTAATATGGTATTCCCTTGAAACTAAAATCAATCAAATGTGCTATAAAAGTAAGATAATCTTAATACCAAGGCAATAAATTATTATTTTATCTGGAGAATCCCGCACTAAAGCAAATTATTTAGATCTGGTCTGTCTTAATTGTAAAACGCCTCATGCATATCTAAAGATACCATCAGCGCTATAAAGTGCAACTGAAAGCTATCCTTTCAGAGTTCTAGTCTTGCTGCTTTTTGCTTTCAGCATTGACGCCAGTGACGCTTTTATCGCCTCCGGCGCTTTTCGAGAACTAGGAACAAGGAATTATCATTTGCAGCAGTCTGAAATGTCATTTACAGATATATACGTGGTGGATTTTATTAAGATTATTATTATATATACCTATGAGGAATAAATGACAAGGGCTCTGGAAGATTTATATAAATATTAGTCAGATGACGTACTTGCACATAGTTACATCTAAGAATTGCCGCTATGTTTCTGCAAAAGTAAATAGACACACTGTTGCAATTATAGCCATTTTCAAACTAATACGGACGTTTCCTACTTAGATGAGATTGGTTTTGCGACAAGTAGTTTGTTAATTAAAACATGCAAATTCAATGAGAATAACATTCTTTAGGTACATTGCAGATAACTTTCATACACTCCATCTAATATTTAATATGATAAACAACAAATTATTTACTCCTTACCAGAGTGTTTTGAAAAGATTAGGACAACGCTTAGCCATAGATGCTTGACATCAAGACCAGCCGATGTAACTTAAAAAGTAGCGGTCTAACTCTTTTCTTTTTCAAGATACAGGGTGTTAAAGTAAAAAAAAGTGTGTTAATATTTAGTCTCTATCTTGGAGACTACTATACGTATCTACTTCAAAGTTGGTAACAACCTGTTTTTCTAGTCATTAATTACAATGGTGATATTCCGATGTCACATTTTATAGAGGGCGCTAGTTACAGTACTTTTATGTGACACTTTAAGGCATACATTTTTTGAGATTAGGTTTTGGACATTGCCTGCTATTATAACCTAAACACAATTTAATTTTCAAAAGAAAAGGTGTATTTGTGGAAAAGCGATAAAAGGCACCCTTTCAAAGAAATAGCGATTTACAACCACGTCGTTTTGAGCCGAATTTCCGATTGTGCCGTCGCAATTTAAAAATTGATGTTTTTGAAATTTTGCCTTCTCCAACGAGATCATAGTCAATTTTAAGCTTGGGATCCGTCGTAGCCCATCGTGCTAAGCGGCGACTAATTTTTAGTGGATTCCCGACTTCGAATCCCGCACAGGGCTACTTTTTTATTTATATTCTTTTGCATTTTGGCAGATATTTTTTATTCTATAATTGCTCTTCGCTTATTCCTATGCGACTAATGTATTAGAATTATAAATTTGTATCATTTTTTATGATTTCTTGGCGATACATAAAGAAATAATCTTTCTAGTTCATTTTTTGTTCTTGAGTAGGTATGGTGGCGTAACGGCTAGAAGTCCTGATTCTCAAACAAAATCCGGGTTCGAGCCACGTTCCTTTAATTTTATTTTTTCAACTTTTTTTACATTTTCTATCGATTGATTAAATCCGAATTTGAATTATAAATTTTCTCCCACAGTTTTTTGTATCGAATTTTATTTTGAAACTGAATGAAGCTCCGAGAACCCTCTTTAGTTAGGTAAATAAGAAAATAAAAAAAAAAAATTACTCATGTGATCTATAGGTAATATTTAGCAGACTATGACAGAAAATGTAAAAAAAGGTATAAGAAAGAATTCCCGGTACATGGTTCGAACCCGGATTTCCTGTTTGAGAATCAGGACTTTACTTTACTTTAACAGATTTATTAAATATTAAAAGGGTACAAACATTGCCTCCTCGGACCGCGATCCGGAGCCAACCAGACAACCACGGCGCGTGACGTCGTGGCGGACGTTAGGTTGGACGGATCACGATCGGTTCGGTTTAATATAATGGAGCAACAAAAAAAAAACAAAAGCTAAAACACCTGTCGTCTGTGACGACTTAAAATTAACATTAAAATTGAACATTGTTTTAAATTAAACATTAAGGTAATTAAGAACTAATTTTAAAACCATCACTACCGCACTGCTGATGTTGGCTGTTGATGCGGGAAAAACTCAACGAAAAAACCCGTTCGAGACAATTGATTTCCCAACGGTCTGCCCGCCGTTTGGGAGAGTACGGAAGTAGAAGTTTATTATTTTTTTAAATGTTTAGATTTCTTAAATTTGTTGGTCTAAAGGGAATTTCTAACAAAAATGACAAAAGAACAGAAAAGACAAAAAAGGGAAAAACGAAAACAATTAAAGGAAGAGAACAGGGATAGAACAGAATAGATTTGAAAGATATAGTGTAGGATTTGAGAAAGTTGTGATTAGTAAAGGTTTGGCTATAGAGGTTGCCGGAAGATAGGCAACGCCTGGTATGGTATAGGGTGTTTTATCTGGAATGGGGGATTATGCATTCTGATTTGGGTTATGTTGCGTGTTAGCGGACTATCGCCCAGGCGAAAGGAATAGAATTTTTGTGATATTTCCCGGACGTAGTCCGCTAGTGGCATTATGTCGTTGCAGCGATCATACAAATCTCTGAGGGGGATGTACCTGCTCAAGTCTGAAATGAGGCGCATAAATTTGTGTTCTAAGACTTTAAATTTTCTCATTGTCGTGGCCGGGATGCTGCACTACACCGGCGCCGCGTATGTGATGGCCGGCCTGATTACCGCCGTGTACAATAATTTTTTATTGTGTCTGTTGAGTCCGCTACCTCTTGCCATGAGCGGATACAGACTCCTGGACGTGAAGTAGACGTTACGTATCGTCTTGTTGATGTGTGTATTAAACGTCAGTCGCTTATCCAAGTTAACCCCCCGATACTTCACGCACGTTTTGATTGGAATTTGCTGACCCTGGATCAAAATTGGCGTTAATATGTTTTCTGTAAAGAGTATGATCTCCGACTTCGCGACATACCTACTCAAGGACGGAAAATAAACTAGAAAGACTATTTCCTAATGTATCGCCAAAAAATCAGAAAAAGTGATAAAAATTTATCATTTTAACACGTTAGTCGCATAGAAAAAAAAAATAAATAATAAAAAAGTAGCCCTGTGCGGGATTCGAAGTAGGGAATCCACTTAAAAGTAGTCGCCGCTTAGAACGTTGGGCTACGACGGATCCTAATCTTAAAATTGACTATAATCTCGTTGGAGGAGGCAAAACTGCAAAACGTCAATCTTTCAAACGTTAAGAACTAAATAAATACGTCGAGTGGAGGATTGTGTGATGGTCCCTAGGGGAAAAAAAAAAGATTGGTATTTTGTCAGTGTCGTAAATTGCGACGGCAAAATCGGAAATTCGGCTCGGCACGAGAAAATCAAAAACGGCTTTTTTGACAATTGTGACAGTACCGCTATCAGGTTATTGACTAAACCACCTCTCGCCGCCAAACGGCGCTCCCAGCCCGGCAGACTGATGGGCGGGTATTGAATGGATCATCGACAACCTATCAAGGCACATTCCGTCCATTTACAAATAGTGCAAATTTCTGTGACGCTAGCTCTCGGGGCATAATGGATGAAGAAATTAGAAATTTTCCGAAAATATGTATTTCGTATGTACAAAAATGTCCCCAAAATTTCGTTTAAAAATTAGCTGGGGCAGCTACTTCCTACTTATGCTGCTACGTCCTATGTGTTAACTTATGAATTTTAACGAAACCTGTTTTAATAGACCACGGGTACTTTGCTAATGTTAATTAATATAAAACTATCTAAGACGTACATACTATTTCTCTTAAGGAATAATCGCTCATTATGACAAAATCGATTAATTGCATCCTACTACAAAAGTTGCTTAAATCGCGTGTCAATTACCGTCCGCGAAAACATTCCCCGTAATGGTGATAAATAATCTTGTTAGCTCGAAGTTAACGTTCGTTAAAAAATTTACATTTTGAATTACTGAAACTTCGACGGTGTAATCAATCCTAATTAAGCGAAATAATGAGATAACAAGCGAGTGACGAATATAATTGTTGACATTTTTAATTGGAAATCTTTAACGTATTCATTAAGCAAATCGCTTCGCATACAAATTATTTTGAACAAATCTCTTCGGCGCAAAAATAAATGAATCCCTTCTAAGTGCCTCAAATTCGAACAGCCAAGATACAGTTCAGCCGTGGCCGGGCAAACTAATTAAAACAACGAAATCCAACTAACTCGGATGATTCGGCTGAGATTCCATTCTCGTTCGTGAAATGTAACATTTGCGAGCAGTGGCGGAGTTCAAACATACGAAAGCATAGAAAGGACAACAATTACACCTATTTGTCACTTTAAACTTACTATTATACATAATATTATGTTAAGTGACAATTATAATTATAACACAGCCACACACAAAAAAAAAATCTTTCTGGCCTGGGAATCTGACCATGTTTACTATATGTTTCTGAAGTCGCTGAATCCAATTCCGAGGTCTGTTTAACTCCACCACATCACGATTTTGCCACAACCTCAAAAAACCCATAATCAGATATCTCACTTAAAAAGCGCCGAAAGAATATCGTGTCTCACATCATCGACTTGGAAATTTAATTTGTAATCGATCTAATACAAAAAGGAGAGGGTCATTTTTGTCTAAAAAAAGTTACAGCGATTTATGTAAAGAGATGTCGAAATCGCTTAAATTATGGGTTTTTTGAGGTTATGGCAAAATCCTGATGTGATCGAGTTAAGTAGACCGGATTCGGAATCAAAAAAACAAAAACATATAGTGAGTATGGTTTTTTTTTTCTTGTGTGGCTGTGTAATTAGTGCTTTAAACTTACAATAATACATAATTGCAAATTTAAAGTGACAGTTATAGTTACAATTGTCACTTTAAACTTACATTATAAATAATTGCAAGTTCGAAGTAAAAATTATAATTATATTTACAAGTTTAAAGTGACAATTATTATCACTTTAAACTGGCAATTATAAAATATATCCAATTATACAACTGCAAGTTAAAAGTCTTAATTATGTAATAACTGGGGTTTTATTCCCCTAATTACATGATTTAATCAGACATTACCATTGGTAGAGTACGGAGTGTCACAATTACTTTTGTAGACTCCGTCGATATTATAGTATATCCATCGAAATCAAAACTGTGCTTACCCTTTTCCTTCTAGGTAATTATATCCTTTTGGTGTCCATCAACCAGGTTACTTCACAAAGAAACTTTACTGAATATAGAATGAACTCAATTGCATAACAAGCAAATAAAACACGTGATTTCTCAAAACACTCAAACCACTATATTTAAAGAAGAAAATAAAAACAAATGAAAATGACAATCACAAGCATTTAACGATTAAATAAATTAACAACCAGTAATTACACTATATCAAGAAATGAAATGGTCCGCGGCAAGTTCAAATCTGTAGCTGAAACGCGACCGAATGCTCTTAGTTCAATTACAACACATTAATTTATGCTTGTTATAACCAAAATACTGAATAAATGTACTTAAACTTTAAAATTAAGAAAGGTTCGCAAAACGAGAATTTACTATACCCTGTAGGTAGATGACGCCCGATCAGACGTTAAGCCAAGAGTGTCGATATTATCTCAGTCGAAATAAGACGCTTCAAAAGTGGGCAGTAAACTTTAAACCCTCGACCCATTAAAGTCTTCTCTACTTTAAACCTTACCCTTATTTGAAATTACCTAACGGACCATGGTATTTATCATATGGCCTATCTTAACATTTTATTACCACTAAAGCAGATGAAAAAAACCCCTTTTGTTTCTTACTTTGCTTTTGTATAGGGGAAAAAATCTACCTTATTTGGTCTATCTATCTTATGGTCTATTATTACATATGTTTTCTGGAATCCTCCTCAACTGCCTTAGTCTTGAACATTTAACTAGACCCCCGGTGGGTATTTCAACAAGTGTCCTTAACTTCAAGTGAGCAAAGCGAATTGGACATAAAATAATCTAGATGGTTATTTATTGCTTTCAAGTGGCTAACGTCGACTACCTAATAAAGACTAAAGTTAACACAGCATGTTTCCTGGGCTCTGAAATAAATCAGTTTTCAACATAAAACAGATGTTTCTATGACTAGTATTTTACGTTATTGTACTAAAGTCTCGACCCTTAGAATGTTAGCGAGATCGGAAATAATACCATACGGTGATTCCATACGACGGGGCCGGAGTTAGCTCCCTTAATTTGACTTTTGTTACATTTATAATTACAGTTTCCACTTTAAACGTACAATCATAAATAATTGCAAGTTTAAAGCGACAATTATATTTATAATTATCACTTTAAATTTATAATAATGTATAACTGTAAGTTTAAAGTAACAGTAAATTACAATTGTTACTTTAAACTTGCAACTATGTATATTTATAAGTTTAAAACAACATAAATTTTGATATCTAAATCTGTTCTTGCATTTTTACGTTTCGACGCCGACCGACTCTTAGCGCAATTTCTGGAAAACTCGTGTATTAGATAAATTTTGATTCCTAGATTAATATTCTTGCATTCTTACGACTTGACGCCGCCTCATTAATTGTTTTCTTAACTGCATCGCTAACTACCTCCTTGAAAATCAAAAGCCTTCCACTTCTTGGAGGCGCTAATCACTGAACTACCGTCCTCTACTGCATTTCATTCATGTAACAGAAATTAGCAGTAACTCGCATTGCATAAAACAAAATTAAACATATGTTGACAAAGAAGGAAACAAAGCATTATTTTATTAATATTAGCTTCACACTGACACAAATTAAAAGACATCGAATTATCATCAAATTCAATGCAAGTTAATAAAGCTTGCTTTACTTATTGACTCCTATTTACCCTCCACCCTTCACGTAATAAGCTGAAAATATAATCTAGTTCCAGATCTCATTGCAATACATATGTAATGTCAACTCAATATTAATATCATCTCCCGATTATGGTAACATGGTTAGCGAAACTCGCGTCAATTGTTGGTATTCAAGTGCTGGATTTAATCATTTTGGTGTCTGTAGAAACTACGGCACCGAAGGCAGCGTCACACCGAAGATTGCAGCCCCCTCCAGGAATATTAATAACTAAAAACAGTGATTTCACATTTACTAATATTAAACGTTTATACTTTCATTATCTGAAACGTGTGAAACAGCTACATTTTAAATTGATTGTACGTAGGAAAAACAATACGAATAACGCTTTTCTGTTTAAATGAAAACGTCGGCTTTGAGAAATTTTGTATTTTTTGCAACATATTTTTTACATGACAGCAATGAAGTATAAGGAAATTAACTTTTGATTTGACGAGCCCCCTTGAAAAATAACATATTTAGGATTACTTGTGCACACACCCGACTCACAGTTAAAGTGATTTACACACATTTTATGCGTGAAACCCATGGTGGAAATGTGCTTGTTGGAAATGAGCACATCAGGCCTGGTGAATTGTACTTTTTCATGTCAGCATTCAAGAATTTATCGCTTAAATTTCCTTTTGCAAATAGACCGAAATGAACCGCGCGATCTTTCATCTCTTAAATAACAACGTAGGAATCCCCAGACCGTCAGTATCAAATTTTGTTATTTTAATTAGTTTGCTCCTCGAATTTTAAAAGTTCCTTAAATGGTTTTATCTGATATTACCCTAATAATAAGATACAGGGTCGTACCAAATAGGATTTTATATCGTATATAATTTATTTACCTGTTTTCTCTTTTTAGATTTTGTATACTCCTAGAAGTATATTATGTGGAGAGTCGGCTGTACAGATTTTCTATGAATAAGATAAATGAAAAACTTTGTTTGAGTGAGTACAGAAAGCCACTTTTCATACAAGCAAATTTTGCCCGCGTCATGGAATTTTAACGCCACTTCCGGTCACGATTTTACGTGTCATCGAATACATGAATAAAACTTACGTTAAAATAGGTTTTGAGGTGTACAATGAGATTGTAGTTGGATGCCAGGCTTAACTTGCCCGCAACCCTGAGACATCCTCAATTAAAGCATTTTTTTGGGTTTTCTTAAGTCATCGAATACATGAATTTATATTTTTTTAAGTTAAAGTACAAGCCTTCTAGTTATTAAAAAAATAGGATGCCTCTTCTTATTTGCCCGCACCTTTCATTTTGACGTCACTTCCGGTAAAGTTCCATGACGCGGGCAAAATTTGCTTATATGAAAAGTGGTTCCCTGAAGGTCTGTGGTAGTACTTACTCACCCATAGAAAGTTTTTCATGTATCTTATTCATAGGAAATCTGTACAGCCGGCTCTCTACCTATATACCGGGTGAGTCACGAATTGCGCTCGCCCCGATATTTCCTAAAATATTTGGAATAGAAAATTGAAATTTGGAGGCCTTATTACACGACTAAAATGCCATCTTTTCAATAAAAAATCAAGTTTGGTGCACATCTGGTTTGACCGGAAATGCCCACAACTTTCGATTTTTAAATGGAACACCCTATATATTTTTACATTTTTGGAATCTAGAGGAAATTTTGAATACAATACATCCATTTTGGTCACTTTTTGATAAACATTAAAAATTTTATTAAAAAATCTATTTCTGAATCCAGAGTGCTGTGGTGCCCAAAATATATTTTAGTTTGTGTGCTACGTTACTATAAAAATAAAAAGAGCAATATGATTGCATTACTTAATTCTCTAGAGGCGTTTAAAATTTTTAAATGTGATTTTTACCCACTAACTGGTTTTTTTTAAATGGGAATTTAATCGTTCCCCAACATTTTTAAATACCTCATTTTCATACGAATCTATTGATAACAAAATTTTGAAAATCCGCTCAGAAATATTTGAGATTTCAGCCAAAATACAATGCAACCAACATGCAGCTAATACATAATAGATTAGTGGGCTTTGGGAACTAAAATGGCACATTTCTGTGTAAATCTGGTAACCTAATAACATCGGAAAAATCGCAGTAGCCATTGAATGTAATAAAACAATATCAGCTGTCAGACAGACTCGTGTAGTTATAGGCAATCTTGAGCTATCAAACATTTAATAATTGTGAGCGCAAAGAACGTTACAATTAAGTTTAGCATAGGTATGTGGAGGTAAACACAATTACATCCACAAGGACATTTGCAATAGAATGCGACATCAGTTCAGTTTTCAGAGTTTTATTTAAATGAACATAAATATCGGGCCTATAAATAAATAAAAATCAATTCCGTTTGAACAATTAAACTTAAACTAGGTAACAGTAGGTATCTTTAAAATAATTAATATAATTAAACCATAAATTGACATTTATAGATATTGTTCAAAATGTCCACCATTTTTTCCTATACACAATTCGGCTCCGCGTACAGTTGCTTGAATGGCTCTACGCAATTCAGCCGCCGTTATTTCATTAAGAGCCCGTACAACTTTATTTTGCAGCTCTTCACGCGTATTTGAAGAAGTTTTATAAACTTTATTTTTGAGAGTGCCCCATACATAATAGTCGAGGGGTGTTAAGTCAGGTGACCTAGGAGGCCACCTGATATGACCTTGATTTGCGATAAGGCGTTCACCATGCAAGTTGTTTAAATATTCCATCACTCTTCTGGAATTATGTGGGGGAGCACCATCTTGTTGGAAAAACAGATTTTGTAAATAGGCAGGAGGAAGTAAGTCAAGAAATTCTGCTGTCTGGTTTTGTAAAAAGAATAAATATCGTTCGCCAGTAAGTGTTCCATAAAAAAATATGGGTCCAATTATTCGATCTCCAAGTACTCCAAGCCAACAGTTAAACCCAAATCTTTCCTGAATATTCCCCAGCCCTACCAACCTCGGATTTTCTTGAACCCAGTACCTAGTATTATTTCTGTTAAACATACCTTGGTTCGAAAAGCTTCTTTCATCTGAATATAATACATGAAAAGGAAAACTTGGGTTTTGTTGTACTGCATTTAAGAACCAGTTGCAGTATACTAGCCTCCTGTCGTTATCATCTCCATAAAGATGTTGGTGTATTTGGTATTTATAAGACCGAAACTTATGTTTCTTTAAAATTCTGCAAACCGAAGACTGACTAATGTCGCATTCCATTGACAATTCCCTTGTTGATGTTGTTGGGTGTACCATCACAAATCCTAATACATCAATTTCTTTGTTCTCACTTACAATAAATGTTTGATGGTCATCTTGTTGATTGGGTTCGTTTCTTAATTCTTGTTCGACTCTGGCAAACAAATGTCTGCTTGGGTGGCGTCTGTTGGGATATCGTTGCTGATGCAGTTCTGCAGCTGCAGTTGAATTTTTGAGACGCTCTCCATGTATCAGTAACACCTTTTCATTTCTACTAAAATTATTCATTTTCTTTAATTTTTGCTCAAAGAGATTTCCGCAACGCTTTATTCTGTATCTGCCTGACAGCTGATATTGCTTTATTACATTCAATGGCTACTATGGTTTTTCCAATGTTATTAGGTTACCAGATTTACACAGAAATGTGCCATTTTAGTTTCCAAAGCCCACTAATCTATTATCTATTAGCCGCATGTTTCTAAAAGCTTGGTTGCATTGTATTTTGGCTGAAATCTCAAATATTTCTGAGCGGATTTTCAAAATTTTGGTATCATTAGATTCGTATGAAAATGAGGTATTTAAAAATGTTGGTGAACGATTAAATTCCCATTTAAAAAAACCGAGTTAGTGGGTAAAAATCACATTTAAAAATTTTAAACGCCTCTAGAGAATTAAGTAATGCAATTCATATTGCTCTTTTTATTTTTATAGTAACGTAGCACACAAACTAAAATATATTTTGGGCACCACAGCACTCTGGATTCAGAAATAGATTTTTTAATAAAATTTTTAATGTTTATCAAAAAGTGACCAAAATGGATGTATTGTATTCAAAATTTCCTCTAGATTCCAAAAATGTAAAAATATATAGGGTGTTCCATTTAAAAATCGAAAGTTGTGATAAAAATTTATCATTTTAACACGTTAGTCGCATAGAAATAAGTGAAGAACAATTATAGAATCAAAAATATCCGCCAAAAAAAAAAAATAAATAAATAATAAAAAAGTAGCCCTGTGCGGGATTCGAAGTAGGGAATCCACTTAAAAGTAGTAGCCGCTTAGAACGTTGGGCTACGACGGATCCTAATCTTAAAATTGACTATAATCTCGTTGGAGGAGGCAAAACTGCAAAACGTCAATCTTTCAAACGTTAAGAACTAAATAAATACGTCGAGTGGAGGATTGTGTGATGGTCCCTAGGGGAAAAAAAAAAGATTGGTATTTTGTCAGTGTCGTAAATTGCGACGGCAAAATCGGAAATTCGGCTCGGCACGAGAAAATCAAAAACGGCTTTTTTGACAATTGTGACAGTACCGCTATCAGGTTATTGACTAAACCACCTCTCGCCGCCAAACGGCGCTCCCAGCCCGGCAGACTGATGGGCGGGTATTGAATGGATCATCGACAACCTATCAAGGCACATTCCGTCCATTTACAAATAGTGCAAATTTCTGTGACGCTAGCTCTCGGGGCATAATGGATGAAGAAATTAGAAATTTTCCGAAAATATGTATTTCGTATGTACAAAAATGTCCCCAAAATTTCGTTTAAAAATTAGCTGGGGCAGCTACTTCCTACTTATGCTGCTACGTCCTATGTGTTAACTTATGAATTTTAACGAAACCTGTTTTAATAGACCACGGGTACTTTGCTAATGTTAATTAATATAAAACTATCTAAGACGTACATACTATTTCTCTTAAGGAATAATCGCTCATTATGACAAAATCGATTAATTGCATCCTACTACAAAAGTTGCTTAAATCGCGTGTCAATTACCGTCCGCGAAAACATTCCCCGTAATGGTGATAAATAATCTTGTTAGCTCGAAGTTAACGTTCGTTAAAAAATTTACATTTTGAATTACTGAAACTTCGACGGTGTAATCAATCCTAATTAAGCGAAATAATGAGATAACAAGCGAGTGACGAATATAATTGTTGACATTTTTAATTGGAAATCTTTAACGTATTCATTAAGCAAATCGCTTCGCATACAAATTATTTTGAACAAATCTCTTCGGCGCAAAAATAAATGAATCCCTTCTAAGTGCCTCAAATTCGAACAGCCAAGATACAGTTCAGCCGTGGCCGGGCAAACTAATTAAAACAACGAAATCCAACTAACTCGGATGATTCGGCTGAGATTCCATTCTCGTTCGTGAAATGTAACATTTGCGAGCAGTGGCGGAGTTCAAACATACGAAAGCATAGAAAGGACAACAATTACACCTATTTGTCACTTTAAACTTACTATTATACATAATATTATGTTAAGTGACAATTATAATTATAACACAGCCACACACAAAAAAAAAATCTTTCTGGCCTGGGAATCTGACCATGTTTACTATATGTTTCTGAAGTCGCTGAATCCAATTCCGAGGTCTGTTTAACTCCACCACATCACGATTTTGCCACAACCTCAAAAAACCCATAATCAGATATCTCACTTAAAAAGCGCCGAAAGAATATCGTGTCTCACATCATCGACTTGGAAATTTAATTTGTAATCGATCTAATACAAAAAGGAGAGGGTCATTTTTGTCTAAAAAAAGTTACAGCGATTTATGTAAAGAGATGTCGAAATCGCTTAAATTATGGGTTTTTTGAGGTTATGGCAAAATCCTGATGTGATCGAGTTAAGTAGACCGGATTCGGAATCAAAAAAACAAAAACATATAGTGAGTATGGTTTTTTTTTTCTTGTGTGGCTGTGTAATTAGTGCTTTAAACTT
The DNA here is from genome assembly GCA_963583905.1 of Stenurella melanura. Taxonomy (NCBI): domain Eukaryota; kingdom Metazoa; phylum Arthropoda; class Insecta; order Coleoptera; family Cerambycidae; genus Stenurella; species Stenurella melanura. Next base: position 90,406,600 of record OY757309.1, read on the forward strand.
ACAATAATATATAATTGCAAATTTAAAGTGACAGTTATAGTTACAATTGTCACTTTAAACTTACGTTATAAATAATTGCAAGTTCGAAGTAAAAATTATAATTATATTTACAAGTTTAAAGTGACAATTATTATCACTTTAAACTGGCAATTATAAAATATATCCAATTATACAACTGCAAGTTAAAAGTCTTAATTATGTAATAACTGGGGTTTTATTCCCCTAATTACATGATTTAATCAGACATTACCATTGGTAGAGTACGGAGTGTCACAATTACTTTTGTAGACTCCGTCGATATTATAGTATATCCATCGAAATCAAAACTGTGCTTACCCTTTTCCTTCTAGGTGATTATATCCTTTTCGTGTCCATCAACCAGGTTACTTCACAAAGAAACTTTACTGAATATAGAATGAACTCAATTGCATAACAAGCAAATAAAACACGTGATTTCTCAAAACACTCAAACCACTATATTTAAAGAAGAAAATAAAAACAAATGAAAATGACAATCACAAGCATTTAACGATTAAATAAATTAACAACCAGTAATTACACTATATCAAGAAATGAAATGGTCCGCGGCAAGTTCAAATCTGTAGCTGAAACGCGACCGAATGCTCTTAGTTCAATTACAACACATTAATTTATGCTTGTTATAACCAAAATACTGAATAAATGTACTTAAACTTTAAAATTAAGAAAGGTTCGCAAAACGAGAATTTACTATACCCTGTAGGTAGATGACGCCCGATCAGACGTTAAGCCAAGAGTGTCGATATTATCTCAGTCGAAATAAGACGCTTCAAAAGTGGGCAGTAAACTTTAAACCCTCGACCCATTAAAGTCTTCTCTACTTTAAACCTTACCCTTATTTGAAATTACCTAACGGACCATGGTATTTATCATATGGCCTATCTTAACATTTTATTACCACTAAAGCAGATGAAAAAAACCCCTTTTGTTTCTTACTTTGCTTTTGTATAGGGGAAAAAATCTACCTTATTTGGTCTATCTATCTTATGGTCTATTATTACATATGTTTTCTGGAATCCTCCTCAACTGCCTTAGTCTTGAACATTTAACTAGACCCCCGGTGGGTATTTCAACAAGTGTCCTTAACTTCAAGTGAGCAAAGCGAATTGGACATAAAATAATCTAGATGGTTATTTATTGCTTTCAAGTGGCTAACGTCGACTACCTAATAAAGACTAAAGTTAACACAGCATGTTTCCTGGGCTCTGAAATAAATCAGTTTTCAACATAAAACAGATGTTTCTATGACTAGTATTTTACGTTATTGTACTAAAGTCTCGACCCTTAGAATGTTAGCGAGATCGGAAATAATACCATACGGTGATTCCATACGACGGGGCCGGAGTTAGCTCCCTTAATTTGACTTTTGTTACATTTATAATTACAGTTTCCACTTTAAACGTACAATCATAAATAATTGCAAGTTTAAAGCGACAATTATATTTATAATTATCACTTTAAATTTATAATAATGTATAACTGTAAGTTTAAAGTAACAGTAAATTACAATTGTTACTTTAAACTTGCAACTATGTATATTTATAAGTTTAAAACAACATAAATTTTGATATCTAAATCTGTTCTTGCATTTTTACGTTTCGACGCCGACCGACTCTTAGCGCAATTTCTGGAAAACTCGTGTATTAGATAAATTTTGATTCCTAGATTAATATTCTTGCATTCTTACGACTTGACGCCGCCTCATTAATTGTTTTCTTAACTGCATCGCTAACTACCTCCTTGAAAATCAAAAGCCTTCCACTTCTTGGAGGCGCTAATCACTGAACTACCGTCCTCTACTGCATTTCATTCATGTAACAGAAATTAGCAGTAACTCGCATTGCATAAAACAAAATTAAACATATGTTGACAAAGAAGGAAACAAAGCATTATTTTATTAATATTAGCTTCACACTGACACAAATTAAAAGACATCGAATTATCATCAAATTCAATGCAAGTTAATAAAGCTTGCTTTACTTATTGACTCCTATTTACCCTCCACCCTTCACGTAATAAGCTGAAAATATAATCTAGTTCCAGATCTCATTGCAATACATATGTAATGTCAACTCAATATTAATATCATCTCCCGATTATGGTAACATGGTTAGCGAAACTCGCGTCAATTGTTGGTATTCAAGTGCTGGATTTAATCATTTTGGTGTCTGTAGAAACTACGGCACCGAAGGCAGCGTCACACCGAAGATTGCAGCCCCCTCCAGGAATATTAATAACTAAAAACAGTGATTTCACATTTACTAATATTAAACATTTATACTTTCATTATCTGAAACGTGTGAAACAGCTACATTTTAAATTGATTGTACGTAGGAAAAACAATACGAATAACGCTTTTCTGTTTAAATGAAAACGTCGGCTTTGAGAAATTTTGTATTTTTTGCAACATATTTTTTACATGACAGCAATGAAGTATAAGGAAATTAACTTTTGATTTGACGAGCCCCCTTGAAAAATAACATATTTAGGATTACTTGTGCACACACCCGACTCACAGTTAAAGTGATTTACACACATTTTATGCGTGAAACCCATGGTGGAAATGTGCTTGTTGGAAATGAGCACATCAGGCCTGGTGAATTGTACTTTTTCATGTCAGCATTCAAGAATTTATCGCTTAAATTTCCTTTTGCAAATAGACCGAAATGAACCGCGCGATCTTTCATCTCTTAAATAACAACGTAGGAATCCCCAGACCGTCAGTATCAAATTTTGTTATTTTAATTAGTTTGCTCCTCGAATTTTAAAAGTTCCTTAAATGGTTTTATCTGATATTACCCTAATAATAAGATACAGGGTCGTACCAAATCTGATTTTATATCGTATATAATTTATTTACCTGTTTTCTCTTTTTAGATTTTGTATACTCCTAGAAGTATATTATGTGGAGAGTCGGCTGTACAGATTTTCTATGAATAAGATAAATGAAAAACTTTGTTTGAGTGAGTACAGAAAGCCACTTTTCATACAAGCAAATTTTGCCCGCGTCATGGAATTTTAACGCCACTTCCGGTCACGATTTTACGTGTCATCGAATACATGAATAAAACTTACGTTAAAATAGGTTTTGAGGTGTACAATGAGATTGTAGTTGGATGCCAGGCTTAACTTGCCCGCAACCCTGAGACATCCTCAATTAAAGCATTTTTTTGGGTTTTCTTAAGTCATCGAATACATGAATTTATATTTTTTTAAGTTAAAGTACAAGCCTTCTAGTTATTAAAAAAATAGGATGCCTCTTCTTATTTGCCCGCACCTTTCATTTTGACGTCACTTCCGGTAAAGTTCCATGACGCGGGCAAAATTTGCTTATATGAAAAGTGGTTCCCTGAAGGTCTGTGGTAGTACTTACTCACCCATAGAAAGTTTTTCATGTATCTTATTCATAGGAAATCTGTACAGCCGGCTCTCTACCTATATACCGGGTGAGTCACGAATTGCGCTCGCCCCGATATTTCCTAAAATATTTGGAATAGAAAATTGAAATTTGGAGGCCTTATTACACGACTAAAATGCCATCTTTTCAATAAAAAATCAAGTTTGGTGCACATCTGGTTTGACCGGAAATGCCCACAACTTTCGATTTTTAAATGGAACACCCTATATATTTTTACATTTTTGGAATCTAGAGGAAATTTTGAATACAATACATCCATTTTGGTCACTTTTTGATAAACATTAAAAATTTTATTAAAAAATCTATTTCTGAATCCAGAGTGCTGTGGTGCCCAAAATATATTTTAGTTTGTGTGCTACGTTACTATAAAAATAAAAAGAGCAATATGATTGCATTACTTAATTCTCTAGAGGCGTTTAAAATTTTTAAATGTGATTTTTACCCACTAACTGGTTTTTTTTAAATGGGAATTTAATCGTTCCCCAACATTTTTAAATACCTCATTTTCATACGAATCTATTGATAACAAAATTTTGAAAATCCGCTCAGAAATATTTGAGATTTCAGCCAAAATACAATGCAACCAACATGCAGCTAATACATAATAGATTAGTGGGCTTTGGGAACTAAAATGGCACATTTCTGTGTAAATCTGGTAACCTAATAACATCGGAAAAATCGCAGTAGCCATTGAATGTAATAAAACAATATCAGCTGTCAGACAGACTCGTGTAGTTATAGGCAATCTTGAGCTATCAAACATTTAATAATTGTGAGCGCAAAGAACGTTACAATTAAGTTTAGCATAGGTATGTGGAGGTAAACACAATTACATCCACAAGGACATTTGCAATAGAATGCGACATCAGTTCAGTTTTCAGAGTTTTATTTAAATGAACATAAATATCGGGCCTATAAATAAATAAAAATCAATTCCGTTTGAACAATTAAACTTAAACTAGGTAACAGTAGGTATCTTTAAAATAATTAATATAATTAAACCATAAATTGACATTTATAGATATTGTTCAAAATGTCCACCATTTTTTCCTATACACAATTCGGCTCCGCGTACAGTTGCTTGAATGGCTCTACGCAATTCAGCCGCCGTTATTTCATTAAGAGCCCGTACAACTTTATTTTGCAGCTCTTCACGCGTATTTGAAGAAGTTTTATAAACTTTATTTTTGAGAGTGCCCCATACATAATAGTCGAGGGGTGTTAAGTCAGGTGACCTAGGAGGCCACCTGATATGACCTTGATTTGCGATAAGGCGTTCACCATGCAAGTTGTTTAAATATTCCATCACTCTTCTGGAATTATGTGGGGGAGCACCATCTTGTTGGAAAAACAGATTTTGTAAATAGGCAGGAGGAAGTAAGTCAAGAAATTCTGCTGTCTGGTTTTGTAAAAAGAATAAATATCGTTCGCCAGTAAGTGTTCCATAAAAAAATATGGGTCCAATTATTCGATCTCCAAGTACTCCAAGCCAACAGTTAAACCCAAATCTTTCCTGAATATTCCCCAGCCCTACCAACCTCGGATTTTCTTGAACCCAGTACCTAGTATTATTTCTGTTAAACATACCTTGGTTCGAAAAGCTTCTTTCATCTGAATATAATACATGAAAAGGAAAACTTGGGTTTTGTTGTACTGCATTTAAGAACCAGTTGCAGTATACTAGCCTCCTGTCGTTATCATCTCCATAAAGATGTTGGTGTATTTGGTATTTATAAGACCGAAACTTATGTTTCTTTAAAATTCTGCAAACCGAAGACTGACTAATGTCGCATTCCATTGACAATTCCCTTGTTGATGTTGTTGGGTGTACCATCACAAATCCTAATACATCAATTTCTTTGTTCTCACTTACAATAAATGTTTGATGGTCATCTTGTTGATTGGGTTCGTTTCTTAATTCTTGTTCGACTCTGGCAAACAAATGTCTGCTTGGGTGGCGTCTGTTGGGATATCGTTGCTGATGCAGTTCTGCAGCTGCAGTTGAATTTTTGAGACGCTCTCCATGTATCAGTAACACCTTTTCATTTCTACTAAAATTATTCATTTTCTTTAATTTTTGCTCAAAGAGATTTCCGCAACGCTTTATTCTGTATCTGCCTGACAGCTGATATTGCTTTATTACATTCAATGGCTACTATGGTTTTTCCAATGTTATTAGGTTACCAGATTTACACAGAAATGTGCCATTTTAGTTTCCAAAGCCCACTAATCTATTATCCATTAGCCGCATGTTTCTAAAAGCTTGGTTGCATTGTATTTTGGCTGAAATCTCAAATATTTCTGAGCGGATTTTCAAAATTTTGGTATCATTAGATTCGTATGAAAATGAGGTATTTAAAAATGTTGGTGAACGATTAAATTCCCATTTAAAAAAACCGAGTTAGTGGGTAAAAATCACATTTAAAAATTTTAAACGCCTCTAGAGAATTAAGTAATGCAATTCATATTGCTCTTTTTATTTTTATAGTAACGTAGCACACAAACTAAAATATATTTTGGGCACCACAGCACTCTGGATTCAGAAATAGATTTTTTAATAAAATTTTTAATGTTTATCAAAAAGTGACCAAAATGGATGTATTGTATTCAAAATTTCCTCTAGATTCCAAAAATGTAAAAATATATAGGGTGTTCCATTTAAAAATCGAAAGTTGTGGGCATTTCCGGTCAAACCGGATGTGCACCAAATTTGATTTTTTATTGAAAAGATGGCATTTTAGTCGTGTAATAAGGCCTTCAAATTTCAATTTTCTATTCCAAATATTTTAGGAAATATCGGGGAGAGCGCAATTCGTGACTCACCCGGTATAAACATAAATGAGTAGACGCTGCAGCAGAGTATGGTCCACTGTGAATAACTATTTGATTAATATTTTGCTCGAGGAAGGAACAAATTACTTTCACGGGGTGCCAGCGAGATTTAGTATTGAATTAATATCATTTTTAATTAGCCTTATTAAACATAAATATTCTAAATATTTTAATTTAAAATTGTCAAATCTAAACAAAGTTCTTTCAAGCTTGAGAGACATGTATATTATAACTTGGACATCCTGTAAATTCTCGTATATTTGTGGGTTCATCAAAAATGAATTTAACATTCTGTTCTAAAAGCATGACGAAATTTAGTTTATGTAGAACATGATACAGTTCGTGGCTCTGACGATCACCGTATATGACCAATAAGGTTCAATCTTATTATGGAGTATTCTACCGTCCTATGAAAAAAAAAATGAGTGCGTAGGCTTCGTGGCGACAAGTTTTTTATGCACGTGTCAAATTTGGAGAGATCACTCGCGCCGCCCCATAGATGTAGAGGTGGCGCTGTGGAGACTGAACTGAAAGAGATGGAGAAGAAGCGCTTTCGGGACGTTGCATTGGTAGGCGGTAGGAGGATAGTTGAGAGAGTGGCCAATCCGCCTCCACCCTCATTAGAGCAGCGGCGTGAGTAGTAAAATTTGAATTATAACGTTCTTAATTTCAAAAACCGCCGATCTGACGAAATCGGGATCAGCGGCGTCGTTATAATCATCCACGGTACCTGACGATTTTTCGTATCATCGCACCGCCGGTCACATTACCGTCCGTCTATTTCCTCCCCTTGCCGCCCTAATGAGTGTGAAGGTTGGTCGACACTCCTCGTCTGACCTCAACTACGGCGGTTTACTCGATCCCTTTGGGTTAGGCCTCCAAGGCTCCATCTCCATCGCGCGTTCGATTCATAGCGCCTTCGTCTCGTCCAATCTTGACACATCCGTATAGAACTCATTTTCACGAGGCCGATGTACCAATTCACGCCGTTTTCGTCAGGTATACGTCCCTACCGATAAAAGAGAAGGGGTGAACTTTTCACCGAATTGAAAACGAACAACTGTAACGAGGTAAGTTTTCCGTTGCCAAAAATGCAGTTTAAATTAATAACATACTTCGTTATTTGCTCCGCTTACATTCGAATTATATGCATTGTAAATTATTATTATAGATCTCTCCCAAATTTAGCTAGCTGAAACCGCGAAACAGATTTCTACTTTAAATAGGTAATTTGATAAACCTGGCAGTGAGAGGGCTGTCCGTAATATTAACTTTAATTACAAGATTTGATACTGAGGGCGTTGGTAAGTCAGCTGCGTAAATTAGTTTCATTAGACCACATTTGAAATCACTTCTGTCCGATCCGTCAAACAGCCCAGTCGGGTATTATTCCGTATATCCAGCACATGTAAGTACACCGTTTTATCACCGCCGCTGGTTTCTTGTCGACCTTTTTATATTAACACCGATAAGAATAATTCACAGTAATGTGTGTTTTAAAGCCTCCACTGTAGCTATCCTAGCCCTACTGCAACAGGCTGCGTTTAGGAGGCTAATGTGGGACCTTTGCCCCACGTAAAAATTGCAAAGGTGGCGCTCGAGATTACCGAATTTAACCAAAATATAGCTCAGCGCCAAAGTGACGCTTCAATTTGCCCATGCGCTAGGCAACTGGAAGAAAGCACGTCACACAACAACTAACTATTAAATACTAAGGTCAGATGGTAAAGTACTATGGATTAAATATAAATAAATTATTATTATTATTATTATTCGTTTTCAGCACCATCAAAAACAAAGATTTCATACTCGGGTTGTTCTCATTCGCAACTTTATTATTATTATTTTTTTGTAACAGTGTAATTTTTCAAAATATTTCACTATAGTATAAATATTATAACCAGTATTAAAAACCTATTTTATACAAGGCAATAATTAATGTTAAATGTTTTAAGTGCGGTCCACAAGTTGTACAAGTTAGGTAACGATCCTGTTAAGGAAAATGGAATAAAATCAAATATATTAATACATATAAATAAATATGTTTTGATATGTTAAGATGTTTTTGTAATTTTGTTACTTATTAGAATTATCGATGTTTTCAAGATTGTTTAATAACACCATAGCCAGAAAATATATTTTGTGTATTTGTGTATACCTCTTTTTCTCTGCCAAATGTTTGCTCCCTCATAACACAAAATATATCAAGATATTTACATAAATTTTGTACGCTTGAAGACATTTTGTAAATTACAGAGTTGGCTCCTTGACGTCAGAGATGGGGGTACGATAGGGGCAAGCAATCGAACAAATAGTAAGAAATCAGGGAAATATGAGGGAATATGGTGTAGAAGTGAGGAAAGGTGGGGAGGAGGAAGGAGAAGACAGTGGGAATGTGGTAAAAATAGTGGAAAAGTAAGGAAAATTAAGACAATATGAAGAAAAATGAGAAAATAAGGTAGGAAAGTGACAAAATGCTAGAGAAGTTAGAGAAGGTACTGGGAGGGTAAGCAAAAACTCTGAAAAAAATATGCTATTGGAAATTAATCTTTTGTTCTGCAGCAGTTTCGGTACATCATCAAACGATTTTAAATTATGGCGAAGGAGCCAGTATTAATTTTAACCATGCACACATTTTGAACCTTCATCGAAATAAGAGAATTTGCTTTACTAATAATTTTTATTTACTTAACTGGTAATCACTTCTTAAACCTCTGTTATTAATCGGCCACAGTAACTCAATCAGTTGGCAGCGCATTATGTATCCAACGCGTCTAATCATTTCTTATTACGACTTGGTTTCAAACTACCGGGCGCCCCATTATATTCTGGCCATTTTTAAACCTATAAAACTTTTCAATTAGTTGAGACAATAAAACGCGGTTTTCGTCAGTCTTGTTCTAATTTAGATAAGTATTTTCCTGAGTATCCGCCTTTTTTTGCTCACTTCCGCTTTAGCCGGAAATGACAGCGTATTTTCGGGGATAGGGCAACTTCGTTATTGCAAATGGAACACCCTGTACAATTTTTCACAGTTGGAAAGCTCATTGTTTCCCTTTTCTGAAAATGCAGAGTGATGGTTTTATAAGATTTTAAAGCGAATATTGCGTTTTACCGAAATGCTCGAAAAATACTGTTCATGCTGTCATGAAAAGTGTCCTAAAATTGAATGTTTATAAAATTCTGACTCATCAATAATTAAAGAAAACTGATTTTCCAAAACGAGTAAAATTTTGTAATAAAAATCTTGATTTACATTTTTAATATTAGCAATTGAAGTAACATACAGTTGTTAGCAAACTTATTTGACGTTTACAAGTTATGCCTTTTATTTCCATTGTCTACTTTGTGAATCATCATTATTTTCGTAGCATTTCGATTCACTTTAAAACCTTATAAAACCATTAGTCTGTATAAATTCCACGACAAATATGGAATTCTCGGAAAGGGGAAATAATGGGCTATTCAATTGAGAAGAAATATACAGGGTGCTCCATTTGAAATGATAAAGTTGCCTTATTCCCGAAAATACATCATGCCTCAAGTATTCTTGTCTGCTGAAAACGAATTTTCAATTTAAAAACTTATCTTCCTCATAGATTTCGAGTAAATATTATGGCAAAAATATGGTTTTTGATAGTAAAAATGGGGATTTAGTCGAAATATACACGGCAGAATTTTTTTTAAATTGGAAATTCGGTTTCAGTACTCAAAAATAAGTACATAAGGAAACATGATCTAGATTGCCAGATCACAACCTTTTTTTTTGGAAATATGTGGATATGTATTTGCTACAATGTCGACATAGTTGCCACGTTGCTTCATAAGTAAAAAAACAATTTTGTTTATAACCTGCAAACCTATTCTGTTCATCATTCATTTACAAAATCATTGCCTTCGATCAGGACATCCTCATTCAATTTCTGAACCAGTTTAACTTTATAAGGATGGTATTTCTTTTTTCTACAAATCTCAGAAATGATGATACACTTATATCATTGTTGGCAGCAAATTGCCTAGTCGGTTTATGCGGATTTTCCTCAATCTCTACCAGTGCATCTAATTACTTTTCCTCATCAGGAGTTCTATCTGGTTTTACTGCATAGACTGTGATACGTGATGACCAGGGTATTTATTATTAAACATTTCACAAACCTCCTTTTGAGTTCTTATTCTTATTCTTATTCTTATTTTGTTACCGCATTCAATCATTGAGATATCTATTCTCTAAGTGAGCCAGAATATAGTTGAATAAATAAAGGAATCATATTAAATACACTCTAAGTAACTTAGAATGAAGTGACACAAATTGGAAACAAGTATATTTCACGGCCCAATTGATAGCACAGTAAATGGGTTATTCCCTTAGTTCTTTTACAAATTTTTAGTGTCTACTGTAAAAAAGTTTGTATTAAAAACTTTAAAGACAACAATAATTCTGTTTAAACTTTTCGGTTCTTCATACAAAATTTTTCAAAATAAGTCTCTCCTGTCCAGCTGCACCCTATTGTGTGCAAAAAAAGGATTCAAATTTCTAGCTGAAAATAATGGTGGTTAGTTCGTTTAAGCTCTTTATTTACTTTTTGGAGATTCTTCGGGCATTATGATGGTATTTTTTGAGCTCAGAAAAAATGCAAGTCCCAACCGGGCAGCTGGACATCGGATTCATGTTCAGCAAGTCAAAATGCATGGGAATACATAGGTCTGCCTTTTCGCACTCGTCATTTTTTTGTGTACCGCTAATTAATTATTATTATTGTTATAGGAATATTTAGATAAATTAAACAAAACAAGTATATAGGTCACATAATATTTTGAAAATTTTCAGTCCATAAAGTAGGTAACAAGAAAAGGATTTCTCTATTAAATAAAGACTTTCTTTTATGCAAATATGTTTATTTTATGAATACATTAGCGACATTTTGGTACTATGTTTGACACCATTATCGGGTACTTATTAATTTATTGTTATTTCATATTAACAAAAAGCCAAAAATATATGTTTAGTCAGTTATTTGTACCTTAACATTAATATTAGCACAGAGATTGACAAATCATATTTTAAATTAGTGAACTATTTAAGGAGTGAAATGAAAAATAGAACACAGTATCTATCTACGGTTCCTACGTTAATAATAATAGTTTTTATAGTGATGTCAATACAATTCTTGAGTTTCAACACATTTGCTTCTCTTTTCGTACGTGACTTTTACAAGTGTGCCATATTACCAAGAGTAAAACATTTCGTAGGTATTTTTTATTCTATGAAGAACATTTTTTTCTTCAAAATCCTACCCTATCATAAACAAACTCTGCTTCCTGAATCTTGTGGTTGTCTAACTGGTATATTGCAGTAGATTTTTTATACTGTTAATTGTGTATCAAAAAAGAATAAATGTTTAGACTTAAAATGGGTATTGAGAAGATTACTTTGCAAGTCTGTATAATAGAAACAATTCTGAACTTGTGTATTTCATAGCTACCTCTTCTAAACCAATTTTGAATTTGAAAACAGTAACAATTATTACTTATGAGCACAGGTAATAAATATGCCAATTCAACAGTTCATGGTAAATAATAATCATAAATAAAGCAGATTCATCGAAAGTAACGGAAAATCCGGCCCTATTCTATTGATAAACTAGAATGGGCTATCGCCCATTCTAGCTCCTCCGGAGGGGTGACAGCTAAAGCTGTCAATGCGAGTGCTCCGCACTCGATTAGGTAACGCTTGAATCATTGTAGAAAGCTTGATTTTTAGTTTTCAATTTTCACTTTTTTTGGGTTTTTTAAATTTTAAGTTTTCAGTTTTTTAATAATTTTCAGTTTTTTAGTTTTTCGGTTTTTTATCATTCAGTGTTTCGGTTTTTCAGTTTTCAGTTTTTAATTTTTTCAGTTTTTCAGTTTTTCAGTCTTCAGTTTTTAGTTTTTTAGTTTTTCAATTTTTCAATTTTCAGTTTTCATTTTTTCAATTTTTTAATTTTGTTTTCAATTTTCAGTTTTTAGTTTTTCAATTTTTCAGTTTTCAGTTTTTGTGGTTTTCCGTTTTTAGTTTCATTTTTCAGTTTGTCAGTTTCTCAGTATTTCAGTTTTTCAGTTTTTCAGTATTTTAGTCTTTCAGTGTTTCAGTTTCTCAGTTTCCCAATTTTCCAGTTTTCCAGTTTTTCAGTTTCAGTTTTAAAGTTTTAAAGTTTCGAAGTTTTGAAGTTTTTAATTTTCTAAGTTTTTAAGTTTCTAAGTTTTTAGGTTTTTAAGTTTTTAGGTTTTGAAGATTTGCAGTTTTTAAGTTTTGAAGTTTTTAAGTTAAGTTTTTCAGGTTTTCAGTGTTTCAGTTTTTTGTTTTTCAGTTTTTCAGTTTTTCATTGTTCAGTTTTTCATTTGTCAGCCTTTTATTTCAGTTTTTCGGTTTTTCAGTTTTCAGATTTTCAGTTTCTAGTTTTTCACCTTTCGATTTTTTAGTTTTCAATTTTTCAAGTTTTCAAGATTTCAAGTTTTCAAGTTTCCAAGATTTCAAGTTCTCAATTTTTCAAGTTTGCAAGTTTTCAAGATTTCAAGTTTTCAACTCTTCAAGTTTTTAAGTTTCCAAGTTTTCAAGATTTCAAGTTTTCAATTTCTCAATTTTTCAAGTTTGCAAGTTTTCAAGATTTCAAGTTTTCAAGTCTTCAAGTTTATCAGTTTTTCATTATTTCAGTTTTTCAGATTTTCAGATTTTTAGTTTTTCAGTTTTTCAATTTTTCAGTTTCAGTTTTTCACTTTCATATTCGATTAGGTACTTCAGCAACCTTCACATTCCGAGTTTCAGCTGAATCGGACGGCAAATAAGAAAGTTACAGTAAATAGCGGATATTAGGCTATGGGGACGCCGCCATTTTGAAATTTTCAATGTCGACGTCATATTCACAATCAACTACTTCAGTAACTTCAACATATCGAGTTTCATTTGAATCGGACGATAAATAAGGAAGTTACAGTAAATGATGAATATTATGCTACGGGGACGCCGCCATTTTGAATTTTTGAGTTACGATAACATATTCGTGATCTGTGACCTCGATAACATATACATACCTATTTTCAGACGAATGGCACCGTAAATGGTAAAATAGGTACTGCAACTCGGCCGCCATTTTGAATTTTTCAATTTCGACGTCATATTCACAATCAGCTACTTCAGTAACTTCAACATACCGAGTTTCATTCGAATCGGTTGGGAAATAAGAAAGTAATAGTAAATAATGGATATTAGGCTATGGAGAGGCAGCCATTTTGAATTTTTGAGTTGCGATAACATATTCGTGATCTGTGACCTCGATAACATATACATACCTATTTTCAGACGAATGGCACCGTAAATGGCAAAATGTGTCCAGCAGCTCCGCCGCCATTTTGAATTTTTCAATTTCGATTTCGGATTCGTATTTGGCGACCTCAAAAACCCCCACATACCGATTTTGAGAGGTGTGACGCCAAAATCGACAAACATCGTCCGCCATTTTGGCGCCGCCATCTTGAATTTTGCGATTCTGACATCATATTCGTGATCAGCGTGGTCGATAATCTCCGAGTACCAAATTTCAGGTCAATCGGACGACAAATAAATTTAATTGCGTTTTTCGATGAATTTGGCTCACCCTATATCAGCATTATTTTGCTCACTCTGTAAATTACAAATTACCCAGAATTCCTAGTATATTGTTATGTGCGTTAGTTAAAATGGCGGAAGCAAAAACATGGACTTTCAAAACGGTCATTTCTCAGGAAATAAGTGGAGTTGAAAGGCGTTCTATGTCTCAAATTAATCGGAAAGGATGATATTTTGTTGTGATAGTGGAGTGTGCGGGCCAAATCGGAAATTCGGCCCGGCACGGGCGTGTGAATGTTGGGTTTTTTGTGCGAAAGTGAAAAACATCTACGTACATATAAATTCATAATTAAGCAATTACTTGGAATAGAAGCTCGTTCTGTGTCTCGATGGAAAGGGGGAGCTTTGCCCTTTCCCGTGATACCAAATTGTATAAAGAAAATCGAAAATTCGGCCTCGCAGGGGCGAGACAAATGTGACAAATTTGAGTGTGTTAAAACGTAACCTAGAAAATTGTAAAACATGAAATCTTAAAACACTCATATTTTAGTTAATACTGGACATAGAGGCTCGATCTTGGTCTCTATTTAAACACGAAGATTCGCATTTTATTCGTGCAGTACGTGCCCTGGGTTAATTAAAAAATTTAGTGTAGTTCTGTGCGAAATAAGAATGGATATTTTCGTAAAAATCGAAAACCGTAAGTACTTTAAAAATCCATAAGTAAATAAATATCAGGAGTGAAACGGCGTGCGACGTCTCTCTGGAAAGCAGAAGAACGTAGCTTTCCGGCGATACCAAGTTCGAGGGGAAAAATGGAAAATTAGGCCCGCGGCGAGCGCGAAAAAAGTAGCTTTTCCCGGATATTTTAAATTTAAAATTTCACGTATTTACGAAAAATTCTTCCACTTTGACCGCCCGTAGCTCGTTAATCTTTGGAGCTGGAGAAAAACAAAAAAAAAGACTTTTAGATAATTCATTTTTCTACATTTTCGTTAGGGCGAAGTATTTTGCTCTAGGAGGCCCCGTTTAGAAGATATGGAGGTTTAAAGGTAAAAATGTCAAATTTTTCGCCTTTTCGCACCGCCGCACCTTCCGGCCGATATCTCCGAAACGAAGCGTCGTACGGAATTTTTGAAGATACCGGAGGAAGCGGAAAGAAACGCTCTTGTCCTTAGAGATTTTTTTATTTTGAGCTAGCTCCAGCCGTTTTCGAGTTATAGGCGAAAAACCGAAAAAATGAGTCTCGCTTCGGATTCGAATCAGCGCAAAAACGTGCAATCTTAAAACGTCCGTATTTTTCGAAATACATATTTTTGAGCGCCGTACGGCGTCGCGGCGGAACGGGGAGAGGTTCTAGTTATCGCTAGCCGCAAACTGCGAGGTCGAAGTCGAAAATTAGGCCCGGCAGGAGCTAACGAAAATGGTAAATTTTTGACGTTTATGAAATACCAAAACGCCTTCCCCTATTTTCTCTCGTCCCCCTCGACTCCTCATTCCCAAAAATAAGAGGCGAGAGAGATAGGCGATTTTCGTCCGTTAATAAAGAAAAAACCCGGAAAAATACCGGAACCGAGTATAGCCTATACACTACAGAATTCCCTCCCGAAGCATCGGAGGCGGGCGCGGACCGGCGAAATTAAGCGCGTCTTATCATCTCGAATTTTTAAGATCGCAAAGAGGAAGGGGCTCGCACCAACTGGATTTTATTACTATGACTAGAATGGGCTATCGCCCATTCTAGCTCCTCCGGAGGGGTGACAGCTAAAGCTGTCAATGCGAGTGCTCCGCACTCGATTAGGTAACGCTTGAATCATTGTAGAAAGCTTGATTTTTAGTTTTCAATTTTCACTTTTTTTGGGTTTTTTAAATTTTAAGTTTTCAGTTTTTTAATTATCAGTTTTTTAGTTTTTAGGTTTTTCATCATTCAGTGTTTCGGTTTTTCAGTTTTCAGTTTTTAATTTTTTCAGTTTTTCAGTTTTCAGTTTTTCAGTTTTCAGTTTTTCAGTCTTCAGTTTTTAGTTTTTCAGTTTTTCAATTTTTCAATTTTCAGTTTTCACTTTTCAATTTTTTAATTTTGTTTTCAATTTTCAGTTTTTAGTTTCTCAATTTTTCAGTTTTCAGTTTTTAGTTTCATTTTTCAGTTTGTCAGTTTTTCAGTATTTCAGTATTTCAGTTTTTCAGTCTTTTAGTCTTTCAGTGTTTCAGTTTCTCAGTTTCCCAATTTCCCAGTTTTTCAGTTTCAGTTTTAAAGTTTTAAAGTTTCGAAGTTTTGAAGTTTTTAATTTTCTAAGTTTTTAGGTTTTTAAGTTTTTAGGTTTTGAAGATTTGCAGTTTTTAAGTTTTGAAGTTTTTAAGTTAAGTTTTTCAGGTTTTCAGTGTTTCAGTTTTTTGTTTTTCAGTTTTTCAGTTTTTCTTTGTTCAGTTTTTCATTTATCAGCCTTTTATTTCAGTTTTTCGGTTTTTCAGTTTTCAGATTTTCAGTTTCTAGTTTTTCACCTTTCGATTTTTTAGTTTTCAATTTTTCAAGTTTTCAAGTTTTCAAGATTTCAAGTTTTCATTTCCAAGATGTCAAGTTTTCAAGTTCTCAAGTTTTCAATTTTTCAAGTTTGCAAGTTTTCAAGATTTCAAGTTTTGAAGTCTTCAACTCTTCAAGTTTCCAAGTTTTCAAGATTTCAAGTTTTCAATTTCTCAATTTTTCAAGTTTTCAAGATTTCAAGTTTTCAAGTCTTCAAGTTTTCAAGTTTATCAGTTTTTCATTATTTCAATTTTTCAGATTTTCAGAATTTTAGTTTTTCAGTTTTTCAATTTTTCAGTTTTTCAGTTTTTCACTTTCATATTCGATTAGGTACTTCAGCAACCTTCACATTCCGAGTTTCAGCTGAATCGGACGGCAAATAAGAAACTTACAGTAAATAGCGGATATTAGGCTATGGGGACGCCGCCATTTTGAAATTTTCAATTTCGAAGTCATATTCACAATCAACTACTTCAGTAACTTCAACATATCGAGTTTCATTCGAATCGAACGATAAATAAGGAAGTTACAGTAAATGATGAATATTATGCTACGGGGACGCCGCCATTTTGAATTTTTGAATTACGATAACATATTCGTGATCTGTGACCTCGATAACATATACATACCTATTTTCAGACGAATGGCACCGTAAATGGTAAAATGGGTCCTGCAACTCCGCCGCCATTTTGAATTTTTCAATTTCGACGTCATATTCACAATCAGCTACTTCAGTAACTTCAACATACCGAGTTTCATTCGAATCGGTTGGGAAATAAGAAAGTTATAGTAAATAATGGATATTAGGCTATGGAGAGGCAGCCATTTTGAATTTTTGAGTTACGATAACATATTCGTGATCTGTGACCTCGATGACATATACATACCTATTTTCAGACGAATGGCACCGTAAATGGCAAAATGTGTCCAGCAGCTCCGCCGCCATTTTGAATTTTTCAATTTCGATTTCGGATTCGTATTTCGCGACCTCAAAAACCCCCACATACCGATTTTGAGAGGTGTAACGCCAAAATCGACAAACATCGTCCGCCATTTTGGCGCCGCCGTCTTGAATTTTGCGATTCTGACGTCATATTCGTGATCAGCGTGGTCGATAATCCCCGAGTACCAAATTTCAGGTCAATCGGACGACAAATAAATTTAATTGCGATTTTCGATGAATTTGGCTCACCCTATATCAGCATTATTTTGCTCACTCTGTAAATTACAAATTACCCAGAATTCCTAGTATATTGTTATGTGCATTAGTTAAAATGGCGGAAGCAAAAACATGGACTTTAAAGACGGTGATTTTACAGGAAATAATGGGAGTTGAGAGGCTTTCTAGGTGTCAAATTAATCGGAAAGGACGATATTTTGTTGTGATAGTGGAGTGTGCGGGCCAAATCAGAAATTCGGCCCGGCACGGGCGTGTGAAAGTTGGGTTTTTTGTGAGAAAGTGGAAAACATCTACGTACAAATAAATTCATAATTAAGCAATTACTTGGAATAGAAGCTCGTTCTGTGTCTCGATGGAAAGGGGGAGCTTTGCCCTTTCCCGTGATACCAAATTGTATAGGGAAAATCGAAAATTCGGCCTCGCAGGGGCGAGACAAATGTGATAAATTTGAGTGTGTTAAAACGTAACCTAGAAAATTGTAAAACATGAAATCTTAAAACGCTCATATTTTAGTTAATACTGGACATAGAGGCTCGATCTTGGTCTCTATTTGAACACGAAGATTCGCATTTTATTCGTGCAGTACGTGCCCTGGGTTAATTACAAAATTTAGTGTAGTTCTGTGCGAAATAAGAATGGATATTTTCGTAAAAATCGAAAACCGTAAGTACTTTAAAAATCCATAAGTAAATAAATATCGGGAGTGAAACGGCGTGCGACGTCTCACTGGAAAGCAGAAGAACGTAGCTTTCCGGCGATACCAAGTTCGACCGGAAAAATGGAAAATTAGGCCCGCGGCGAGCGCGACAAAAGTAACTTTTCTCGGATCTTTTAAATTTAAAATTTCACAGATTTACGAAAAAATCTTCCACTTTGACCGCCCATAGCTCGTTAATCTTTGGAGCTGGAGAAAAATAAAAAAAATGACTTTTAGATAATTCATTTTTCTACATTTTCGTTAGGGCGAAGTATTTTGCTCTAGGAGGCCCCGTTTAGAAGTTATGGAGGTTTAAAGGAAAAAATGTCGTATTTTCCGCCATTCTGCACCGCCGCACATTTAGGGCGATATCTCCGAAACGAAAAATGGTACGGAATTTCTGAATATACCGGAGGGAGCGGAAAGAAACGCTCTTGTCCTGTGAGATTTTTTTATTTTGAGCTAGCTCCAGCCGTTTTCGAGTTATAGGCGAAAAACCGAAAAAATGAGTCTCGCTTCGGAAACGAAAAAGCGAAAAAACGTGAAATCCTAAAACGTCCGTATCTTTCGAAATACACATTTCGGAGCGCCGTACGGCGTCGCGGCGGAACGGGGAGAGATTCTAGTTATAGCTAGCCGCAAACTGCGAGGTCGAAATCGAAAATTAAGCCAGGCAGGAGCGAAAGGAAATCGTACATTTTTGACGTTTACGAAATACCAAATCGACTTCCCCTATTTTCTCTTTTACCCCTCGACTCCTCATTCCCCAAAAAAGCGGGCGAGAGAGATAGGTGACTTTCGTCCGATTGTAACGGAAAAACCCGGAAAAATACCGGAACCGAGTATAGCCTATACACTGTAGAATTCCGTCCCGATCACTTTCGAGGCGGGCACGGACCGGCGAAATAAAGCGCGTCTCGACAGCATGTACCTTAAGATCGCAAAGAGGAAGGGGCTCGCACCAACTGCTCTTTATTACTATGACTAGAAAACGCTGCGCGTTTTCTAGGTCCTCCGGACGGGTGACAGCTAAAGCTGTCAAATTCAGTAACGCTTGAATCATTGTAGAAAGCTTGAATCATTGTAGAAAGCTTGGATTTCAGTTTCGGTATCAGATTCGTCATCAGCGACCTGAAAAACATCTAGGTACCGATTTTCAGTCGAATCGGTCCATAAATGACACATGTTGTCAGCCATTTTGTTTGCCGCCATATTGAATTTTGTAAATCTGATGTTATATTCGTTATTAGCTACATTAATAACCTGTACATACCGAGTTTCATTTGAATCGGACTGTAAATAAAAAAGTTAGAATAAATGGCTATGGGGACGCCACCATTTTGAATTCTTTAGCGACGGTGACGGATTCGTGATCTGTAGACTCGATAACACTCACATACCTATTTTTGGACGAATGCCATCTTAAATAACGGATCGTGTCCTGCAATTTGTGCCGCCATTTTGAATTTTTCAATTCAGTAGACATGATCGTTATCGGCTACACTAATTACCTCTAAATACCGAGTTTCAGCCGAATCGGTTGGCAAATAAGAAAGTTACAGTATAATAGGCCATGGGGACGCCGCCATTTTGAATTTTTCAATTTCGATGTCATATTCACAATCAGCTACTTCAGTAACTTCATCATACCGAGATTAATTGGAATCGGAGGGTAAATAAGAGAGTTACAGTAAAAGATGGATATTAGGCTGTGGAGACGCCGCCATTTTGAATTTTTGAGTTACGATTAGATATTCGGGATCTGGTACCTCGATAACACATAGGTACTTATTTTCAGACGAATGGCACCGTAAATGGCAAAATATGTCCCGCAACTCGACCGCCATTTTGAATTTTTCAATTTCGACTTCATATTCACAATGAGGTACTTCGGTAACTTCAACATACCGAGTTTCATTCGAATCGGTCGGTAAATAAGGAAGTTACAGTAAAAGATGGATATTAGGCTATGGAGACGCCGCCATTTTGAATTTTTGAGTTACGCTAACATATTCGTGATCTGTGACCTCGATAACATATACATACCTATTTTCAGACGAATGGCACCGTAAATGGCAAAATGTGTCCAGCAGCTCCGCCGCCATTTTGAATTTTTCAATTTCGATTTCGGATTCGAATTTGGCGACCTCAAAAACACCCACATACCGATTTTGAGAGGTGTGACGCCAAAATCGACAAACATCGTCCGCCATTTTGGCGCCGCCATCTTGAATTTTGCGATTCTGACGTCATATTCGTGATCAGCGTGGTCGATAATCCCCGAGTACCAAATTTCAGGTCAATCGGACGACAAATAAATTTAATTGCGATTTTCGATGAATTTGGCTCACCCTATATCAGCATTATTTTGCTCACTCTGTAAATTACAAATTACCCAGAATTCCTAGTATATTGTTATGTGCGTTAGTTAAAATGGCGGAAGCAAAAACATGGACTTTTGAAACGGCGATATATCAGGAAATAATGGGAGTGGAGAGGCTTTCTAGGTGTCAAATTAATCGGAAAGGATGATATTTTGTTGTGATAGTGGAGTGTGCGGGCCAAATCAGAAATTCGGCCCGGCACGGGCGTGTGAAAGTTGGGTTTTTTGTGAGAAAGTGAAAAACATCTACGTACAAATAAATTCATAATTAAGCAATTACTTGGAATAGAAGCTCGTTCTATGTCTCGATGGAAAGGGGGAGCTTTGCCCTTTCCCGTGATACCAAATTGTATAGGGAAAATCGAAAATTCGGCCTCGCAGGGGCGAGACAAACGTGACAAATTTGAGTGTGTTAAAACGTAACCTAGAAAATTGTAAAACATGAAATCTTAAAACACTCATATTTTAGTTAATACTGGACGTAGAGGCTCGATCTTAGTCTCTATTTGAACACGAAGATTCGCATTTTATTCGTGCAGTACGCGCCCTGGGTTAACAAAAAAATTTAGTGTAGTTCTGTGCGAAATAAGAATGGATATTTTCGTAAAAATCGAAAACCGTAAGTACTTTAAAAATACATAAGTGAATAAAAATCGGGAGTGGAACGGCGTTCGACGTCTCTCTGGAAAGAAGAGGACCGTAGCTTTCTGGCGATACCAAGTATGACCGGAAAAATGGAAAATTAGGCCCGCGGCGAGCGCGACAAAATTAGCTTTTCGGGGATCTTTTAAATTTAAAATATCACATAATTTAGAAAAATTCTTCCACTTTGACCGCCCGTATCTCGTTAATTTTTGAAGCTGGAAAAAAACAAAAAAAACGACTTGTAGATAATTCATTTTTCTACATTTTCGTTAGGGCGTAGTATTTTGCTCTAGGAGGCCCCGTTTAGAAGTTATGGAGGTTTAAAGGTAAAAACGTCAAATTTTTCGCCTTTTTGCACCGCCGCACCTTCCGGCCGATATCTCCGAAACGAAGCGTCATACGGAATTTTTGAAGATACCGGAGGAAGCGGAAAGAAACGCTCTTGTCCTTTGAGATTTTTTTATTTTGAGCTAGCTCCAGCCGTTTTCGAGTTATAGGCGAAAAACCGAAAAAATGAGTCTCGCTTCGGATTCGGAACAGCGCAAAAACGTGCAATATTAAAACGTCCATATTTTTCGAAATACATATTTCGGAGCGCCGTACGGCGTCGCGGCGGAACGGGGAGAGGTTCTAGTTATAGCTAGCCGCAAGCTGCGAGGTCGAAATCGAAAATCGAGCCCGACAGGAACGAAAAGAAATCGAACATTTTTGACGTTTACGAAATACCAAAACGACCTCTCCTATTTTCTCTCTTACCCCTCGACTCCTCATTCCCAAAAAAAGCAGGCGAGAGAGATAGCGGACTTTTACTCGTTAATAATTAAAAAACCACGAAAAATACCCGCCCCGGATACGGCCTAAGCGACGGAAAATTCGCAGGCGAATCGAACGACGCCTGACCCGCGCCGAAAAACCTCCTCCCCTCGGAGGAGTTCCTATTGTAAAATCGCAATTTTAGAGGGGTACAGATCAACTCCCTATTCATAATACACACGGCCTCGCGCCGGCCGTGTTGACACGGCCTCGCGCCGGCCGTGTTGATGATATCAGCGTTAAAATAGAAAAAAATATACTAGTAACATGAAAGTGCTTCAGAGCTTTTAGTGAGAAAATTCATCAGGGCTAATTAAATTGGGGCGTAAGTGGATCGGAGACGACAACATCAGCCACCTCGACTCCCCCATTACACCTGGCTGAAACCGTAGACACGTCCATCATTCCATCACTTGTAGCTATATGCCTTTCCCATGCCGCTAGAAACCGACGCGGATAATTTGAGCTAATTACTCTTCAATATATCAATTTGTGATTTAATTGAATCTATCAGTCTCATTGTTTCATGATATTATTGGTACTAATTGATTTACGTTAAATGAACTCGTTTTATCACTAGCTTTGATTTTGAAACATTGCCACTCTCGACGTTTCTGTAGAATTAACTAGCGGGAAACTTATGTAGTAATTTTATATTATGTTTAAATATCACTGATTATAAAAGTGTAGAGGACGTATAATTTATGGCAGTTAAAATAATTAATCAATTTGAGAACTGCTGCCAGAAAAATTCACTTATGTTTAATTCCAGCAAGACAATTTTCGTCCATTTCTCTACTTCATTAACGACATCTGTTCCAATTTTAAACTGTGTAAGAATTAGTGATGAGACGAAATTTCTAGGATCAATTCTAGACTCAACACTTGGTTTCTCTAGCCATATAGACCATGTGTGTTCGAAACTAGCTAAGAGTACATACGCTCTAATAAATCTTAAGAAAGAACTAGATGAACGCTGTTTATTAACAGCTTAATACTCGTTAGTTTACTCAAGACTTAGCTATAACATTATTACCTGGGGTAAATCACAAGAAATCAATAGTCTTTGTTATGCAAATGCGTATAATCAGAATAGAGACAGACCTGCCCTGACACTTTCAGGAAGAAGAGAATTATGACCACACCCTGTATATATTTATTTAAAATTTTACGTTTCATAGGGTGAGTCATCCAGTCCTTTTAGTGTAATATTGGGCGAACATCAAAATTACATCAGAAAAAATGAAATTCAGAGGTCCAAGATCTGCGAACACGCGTGGAAGAACGGACATAGAATGGAACTCGGCAAAAATTTTAACAAAAGAGGCAGATAGCAAAAAAAGAAAAATGAAAGAATCCGCGATAATATTATTAAATGAGGATAGTTGCGTGTCGAATTGTTCCGCAGATGTCTGTACAACTTGGCTGCCAATGTTAAAAGAAGAACTTCACAAACTTAACATTGTACAAAAACTAAAAAAACTGTTAACTGTATCAACAGTTCTATGCAAATAGTAAGTATCTATGGATATTGAATATAACAAACATTCTTAGAGCTGTGTATTTGTCATACACAGCAAAAAAGGTTTTTAAAAAAGCCTTGAAAAAGGAAACATATTAGATTTCCGAAACGTCGGCAAAATATTTAATTTCAAGTTTTTATACTTATTTGTGTTGTTTATTTAAAAAAACCAACCTTTAACTGATCCTTTGAGGTAAACGTCACAGGCGTAGAGATTATTTACCAGTAAAATACTGGTTAATTGTGATATATTTTGTAGATTCCCCTAGCACCGCTTAAAAAGAAAACATACATGTGGCAGGAAGTCCCAAAGAATTGAAGAAGGAAAAAATACCTGTAATCTATATTAAGGCTCCATCAGAAAGGTTCCTATCTGGTCAATGGTCAGCCTGAACCATCCTACTTTGATCAAGACTTCTATATACGTATTTATTTTGGAAATATTGGATTCTTAGATATTTAGGTATCGCTTGCTAGCAACAAGTGAACAACAGCGCCATCCTTTTAATATAGGATGACATGCTTACTCTTTCTCTACGACTCTACAGCATACTTACTCTTTCTCTCTGTTTTTCATGGTTGCAATCAACTTGGTCTGCTGCGGGCAGAAAATTCACATCTTACCCACTATGCTATCATGTAATTTAATTAAAGGTAGTTTAAATGTGTACACATGGTTCACATCCAACAATTATAATAATATACTGTTACTCGACAAAGAAAGAAAATGGTAATGAATTGTACACGACAGGCCAAATAAAACCACAAATTTTGTGAATAGAGGGAAAATTATATTTTTTTTCTATAAAGTATTTTTTAAATAATTTCGTTCTATAGTTCTATATTTTTGTATGTGAAATATTGGTTGCTTCTATTGGTACAACAGTGTCTTAAAAAACCGCTACCTAAGGAATCACTATCACATCCAGATTTTTAATCCAAGTCACTTTAAAGGAAACACCTTGACTATATTTGCACTCTAGTATGTGGAAATTATTGGTCAAAGAATTTTAATAATATTTGGGGCAGATGTCATAGAAAAATATGACGAGTTGGTTTCTATTACATACAGTCGAAAAACATTAGAAAGTAATGTGAGGCCTTGGTGTCTAGTAAATACACCAAATCTCAAGTTTCTGTACTCTTACCAGTTTGCTTTATTTATTTTTCCCTATTTCCCTCTACTTACCCCCCACTCCCTCAACTGAATCATGAAAAAATATTATAAAAAAATCTTAGGCCTTGGCTTCTAGTACATACACAGAATTTCAAGTTTCTGTACTGTACTACCAGCTTTCCTTACTTATTTTCCCCTACTTATATCCCTAATTAACCCCCAAACCTCAACGGAATAATCCAAAAATATAAGTAATCCAGTTCCAGGTGTCATTATAATATATAAGTATACCAAATTTCAAGTAAACATCTTAATTTTGTTTTATCAACCCCTTTAATATTGGAGTGGGGTGGTGGTGGGCGGATGGAAAATATTATAAAAAAATTTGAGGCCTTGGCTTCTAATACATACACCAAGTTTGAAGTTTATGTACTCTTACCAGCTTGCTTTACTTATTTCCCCCTATTTACCCCAACTCTTCACCGGATATGTTAAAAAAACGATCCAGTTCCTGATCTCGTTATAATATATACAAGTACAAAATTCCAAGTCAATATCTTAAACCGTTCCCAAGAAAACGTGCGGACAAAAAAAAGGTTACAGACAGACCGACCGACCTACAGACAGACAAACAGAAATCTTTTTTCGCTAGAATTTAAAATTTCTACGTTTCGTGACATTCTGAATCTACCTCAAGAAAAAAAAATTGAATTACAATACTTCCAATCCACGACGTGGATGTGGAAGTAAATGAAATGTTGGTAGACAAGCAAAAATAAAATGTATTTTACAAAATAACGGGTTCTCAATATATACCGCCGTTATAATACTGAAAAATTGCAACAAAGTAGCATATCCGTAGGTATACATGTTACTTAAAAAGATGATATTAATGAATCTATGAAACCGTGTAGTTAAAAATACGTTACAAAGTAATTACTTATTTTTATGCTAATGTTCGCAGACATTGCAAATACTGGAATAGCTTCCATTACATTATTAGCATATCGATGTTAATTAAACATTTGTAATATCTATACTTCTTTTCAATTTTACAAAATATTTACTTTAGATGAGAACATATTTAACTCAAACTTACGCTTCTAAAAGAGCATATCTATTCTTATTTGAGAGAAATCGACAAAATGGTACTTTACCTGGTGTTGGAATGCGGAGAAGAATATGTGTTCTACATGTCAGTATGTAGGTATACAGGGCGCGTATTTAGAGCGCCTATGACTTTTCTACCTTTCTATTATTTCATTCGGGCTGTTGCTTTCGTTGTTAAATTTTACTTCGAAGTATTTAGCTTTTTCAACTCCTTTATGCATTCATCTTCTAAGTTTAGGTCATTGTAGTTGTCTGTACCTATTACTAGGTATTCGCATTTACTCATATCATAGTTAACCCGACTTTTAATATTGGAAATGTTTATGTTTTCGTATATGTGGTAGAGTTACCAGTGTTCAAGGTCAAAAGACAGCGGTGTCGCGGTCGACTGAGACTATCGTATGCAACGGCTGATATACGCAAACGTAATATAGGTTTCATATATCACAGGGGGTCAAGTTACCAGTTTTCATTTAAGGTGGAAATACAGCGGTGTCACGGCCGAGTGAGATTGCGTATATGCAACGGCTGATATACGCAAATGTAATATGAGTTGCATATATCACAGGGGGTCAAGTTACCAGTTTTCATTTAAGGTGGAAATACAGCGGTGTAGTAGATCGTGCTATTTGAAAAAGTTGAAAACGTTTAGGTTTTATGTATGGTATTATCATTTCCAATGTCCCGATGATTGCAAGGATTGCGAAATCTGTGAATTTTTTATTCTTCTTTTAGTTTTCTAACCATGTGTCCCAAATCGCCTTCGTCCTCTGCTACCATTACCTCACTGCCAGCGAAATACAGACTATAGACCGTGTCGTCTCTCACTGTTAGTCCCATTTAAGTATTTACATTTCCGTGTCTACCCTGTAAGGACTCGATCCAGGTAAATTTTGAAAGAGTATGGGATAGACGTCAGAGTCCCTTGGTCGTCTTGAAATTATCTGTCAAGTCTATTCCCTAGCTTCACTCTTGCAGAATTGTCTCTGTAGTAGTTCTTGACCTACGCAGAATAGGTCTGACCTCCATTTCATCTACTTTTCCCATATTTGAGATATAGGGACGCTATAGTATGCCTTCTCAAGGTCGATCAAGGCTATATGTGTAACTATCTCGTTGCATACGTTTCTCTAAACCTATTTGATGCGTAAATAATTTGTCAACTATTGAATAGCCTGGCCTGCTCAGAGTCCAGATTGTTGTAAAGATAAACAACCCCAAAGGGTTGTTAATGTCATTCTACTCAAATTTTTCATAAGTATTATTATTTTTATATTTTTTGTACCTATTATAAATGATCTTTTTACTTTATAACTTTAATTATTGCATTATTGTGTACTAAGGTTCATAACTGTTGTGAGGCCTAGTAATTGGTACATACTCATCTAACAGACTAGAACTTACTGTAAAAGAAATCACAAGCGGCCGGCGTCAACATTTGAAGCTTAAACAAAATATGACAAATCGACAATTAGCCCAGCTGTTAGAGAGAGAAATTGATAAAATCTGGTCACTAAATGTTACATAGCTGAATATTTCAGAATAAGTGTTTTTCTTTTTTGGTGTAGAATACGATAAAAAAAGTTTACAGCTGTAAAGTGCCGGCGACCCCTAAAAAAATCGAAATTCGCCCAATAGGGCGAATTTCGGTTTTTGGCCAATAACTCGAAAAATAAAAAAATATGAAAAACTATTAGCACTAGGCGATAGAGAGGGAATTCATATTCATATTCACACAATAAAAACGTTTATGAAGTCTTTTGTACGATCCAAAATGTATGGAACATGGCGACACGGCGCGCGACATCTGTTGTAACTTTCGAACTAATTAATGAAATTGACCCCAACAAAGCTTAAATGAAAGAAGAAACATGTGGCTATTGGACTATCATATTTTCAAATATAAAAATGAATGTATGTAGGAAGAGTACATACGTAAAGTCAAAACATAAAGAGATTTCCGATGAAATCAGTAAAAGCATTTCTACAATTTTGAAGGTAAAACCTGAAACTTTCACATTACTCTCGAAGTAATGTATAAAAAGATCCGATAGATAAGTATGCTGAATTATTCTTTTAATAAAAGTTATTAACGTTTATTTAACTCCTAGTTTCACGAATTTTGGAGCAAAGAAAAATTTTTCTTCAATTTTCGTAAAATAAAGAGGGTTAATTTAATATTTAAGGTAAGTCCGCTTGAAGCATCTTAAAGTACACATTTCAAGCTTTAAAAATCGCACCTACAGAAATCTGACAACGCGATTTAAACCAGAGTAATAGGCGGTTAAAATTAGTTATGGATATCAAATTTTATCACTTCCTGTACATTTTCAGAAATAAATTTTTGAGATTTTTTTCACTCACTGAATCTTTTTATACATTACTTCAAGAGTAATATATGAAAGTACCAGGTTTCTATCTAAAAAATTGTAGAAATGGTAGAGCTTTTGCTGATTTCATCGGAAAACTCTGTATACCAATTCCTACATATATTCATTTTTATATTTGAAAATATAATAATCCAATAGCCACATGATTCTTCTTTCTTTGAAGCTTTGTTGAGCTGAATTTCTTTAAATAGTTAAAAAGTTACAACAAATTTAGTGTGTCGCCACAGCTGTAAACTTTTTTTTATCGTATACTGCACCAAAGAAATACTTATCCTGAAAAATTCAGCCATATTTTAGTGACGCTTTAATACCCCTGGCATCTGGGCTAAATATATAAATTAGAATATAGTGAGATGAAATTCTGAACTCATTGATTTGATTATTAAGATGCTCTAAGTTCTCAGAATTAATTTAACTACCCGGTTCCTAAGTTATCTCAATATCAAGTGCAACTTAATATACATAGATCTTTTTTTAGTTATCGTGCATAAAATTGTTTTCATTTTTTAAAGTTACTCGCAATCGTCACCATCCGAATGCAACTTTTACTTGTTTAATCATGCAGAGAAATTTTCAATTAGTAAACGGTGTCGCCTAGACCAGTTAGTTAATTGTTGGTATGTTTTGCAGACACAAACTTCGACCGCGCATTGAAACTGTAGTGTTGTTCGTGGGACATGGAAGGATCTCTCAAGGTAGCAGGAAATTCCTCGTAGATTTCGGAGTCAAATCAAATGCTTCAAACTTTGCCGCCTGCTAATAGATTCTGAAATTACAGCGTAATTGCTAGTGCATTATTGAAGTGCACTCTGCATGGTGTCATCGATAGTGTTTGAATTTACTAATCCTACCCAATTAGAAGTTCCCAACTAATAATGAAGTATGGAAATTTATTGTAGGTACAGATGCTACAATTCCACGTAAATTTATGTACTGAATTTCTACCATAATTTGTCAATTAGTTCTTCTGTACGTACGTAATTTTATACGCATTGGTTGAATTTTCTTAACACTTTTCTCTAAAATCAGTACTACACAAGAATTCACAGAATTCGGAAACGTTTATCGTTTGTTTCTGAAAATATTAGAAAATGGACTATTATCAAATTGGCATTTCTCAGAGTACACAGGCAACCGAATTCTTTCAGGTTCTTATAGATGAAATACTGCAGTTCATGTTGCAGTTTTTGAAAAGCGCACTCATTTTTTTGACAAAATCGTGAAATTTTGACCTTTGTTTTAGAAGATTCGGCTAATATATACAAAAGATTATTTCTAAAACTCCAATTGAGAGACATGGTTGTGGCATTTGGAAGATTGCCTAAAAGCTTTATTAGTTTATGAGCAGCTGTTTTGCAAAAGAACCATTGTTTTTTTGCCACGAATAATATTTTAAAAAACAGGAGAAAATGGAGGTATTTCAATTTCGTGAGTCTCTCTGTGTAAAATAATTTGAATAATATTTCAAAGGTAGTTACTATTGCCAATGAATAAAAATAAACTAAGAGTAAGAGTATCTACAACAATTTGGAATTTTGGGTATATACTAGAAGCCAAGGGCTCAGATTTTTTTATAATATTTTCCATCCCGTCCCACCGCCTCCGCTCTATTTTTAAAGGGGTTCATAAAATAAAACTGAGATATTCACTGTCAGTATACGTATATATTATAATGACACCTGGAATTTGATTTATTTTTGAGATGATTTCGTTGAAAGGTTGGAGGTCTAATAGGGGTAAATAAGGAAAAATAAGTAAAGCAAGCTGGTAAGAGTACAGAAACTTGAAATTTGATGTATGTACTACAAGCCAAGGCCTCAAAATTTTTTATAATATCTATCATCCCCCACCATCACACCCACTCCATTATTAAAGGGTACACGAATATATTATAATGACATCAGAAAATGGATTATGTTTTGGGATTATTGTGATGAAAAGTTGGGGGTTAAATAGCGGAAAATAGGGGAAAATAAGTAAGGTAAGAGTACAGAAACTTGAAATTCGGTATATGTACTAGAAGCCAAGGCTTCAGATTTTTTTATAATCTTTTTTAACCCCCACTACCTGTACTTCATTATTGAAGGGGTTGGTAAAATAAAATTGAGACATTCACTTGAAATTTGGTACACGTATGTATTATAACGACATCTGGAACTAGATGAATATTTTGAGATGATTCCGTTGAAGGGTTGGTGGTTAAGTAGAGGTAAATAGAGGAAAATATGTAAAGCAAGCTGGTAAGGGTACAGAAATTTTGAATTTGGTGTATATACTAGAAGCGAAAGCCTCAGGTTTTTTAATAATATTTTCCATCACCACACCACTCCCTTATTAATAGAGTTGATAATATTTTCACATGAAATTTGGTACACGTATGTATTATAACGATATCTGAAACTAGATTATATTTTGACATGATTGCGTTGAAGGAGTGGGGGGGTAAGTAGAGGAGAAAAATAAGTAAAGCAAGCTGGTAAGAGTACAGAAAGTTGAAATTCCTGTATGTCCTAGAAGCTAGGGCCTCAGATTTGTTAAAAATATTTTTCAACCCCCCACCCCCCTTACTCCATTATTAAAGGGGTTGATAAAATAAAATTGAGATATTCACTTGATATTTGGTAGTGGTATGTATTATAACGATATCTGAAACTAAATTGTAATTTGAGATGGTTCCATTGAAGGATCGGGGGTTAAATAGGAGTAAATAGGAGACAATAAGTAAATCAAGCTGATGTGAGTACAGAAATTTGGGATTTGGGGTATATATTAGAAATCAAGGCCTCAGATTTCTTTCTAATATTTTTCAAACCCCACCACCTCCGCTCCATTATTAATGGGATTGATAATATAAAATGGAGATATTCACTTGAAAGTTAGTACACGCATGTATTGTAATTGATTGAGATGATTCCATTGAAAGGGCGGGAGGTGGTAGGCTAAAACTTTATTTTTAACGTATGTGGTAGAAACTAACACCTCAAACTTTTCTATGACATCTGCCCCAAATATTATTAAAATTCTATGATCAATAATTTCCACATACTAGAGTGCAAATCTAATCAAGATGTTTCCTTTGTGACTTGGATGAAAAATCTCTTGTGGAAGTAGTAATAAGGAATCAGCGGCAGCGGTTTTTTTCCTTTCTATTGAAAATCGGACACTATTTTGACAGCCCCCGACCCATCTTGGTATTGTATTAAATCAACTCCATATGACGACAACATTGTTGTCATAGATTAAGTTAGTTTTTTCTTTTAATTGTTATTTACGGTTTCACAATGTTTTAATTTGTATCGGGTATTTCCAAAATAAATTCTTGATCCACTAACCATATATTTTTTATCTTATGTCTCTACATTTCAGCCCCTATTACTATCCGGAAATCAGTCTTCATTTGTTTAAATGTGCCACCACAAAGAACAGTAACCATTTCCATTTCCTTGATACAAAGCGAGCTTAATATCGATGCTAAGTTTCAAATAGATATTATAGCCTCTTTGTGAGATACTCTCTTAGAGTAATCTTAACTGAACCGATAAGGGGCCTCATTAGTGCTGTAATATGTAGATGAACTAATTAACTCGAATAATGTAATAGGGATTAGAAGCACCCTAATCTGAGCCGGTGTAATGCTTTTGTGTCTTAAAGCTATTATCAATAAACACAGTTTTATCATACAATAGCTGCAAAATTCTAATTGAAAGGCGAATTATTCATTCTAAATTATATTTAATAGTTTTAATAGGTTTGAAATCAACTGAAGAGTATTTTGTAAACTAAGTAATTTTGATTATAAGTATAAAAATACATATGCTGTCACCATAAAAATAATTTTGAAAAACAATGTTCTCTTGACATTTTCGCTCATATTTTACAGTTTTAAAGTTATTAAAGTTCTTCGAGATAATTTGCCACTTCTATTTTATGCACGATGGTGCTCCTTCTCATTTCTCCTTGCTTGTACGAGCATATCTCAATGAAACTTATGACAACAAATGGATAGGTCATGGAGGATCTATAGCATGGCCAGACCTGAATTCACTAGATTATTATTTATGGGGTCATTTAAAACAATATATTTATTCTGTTCCTATTCCCGATGAACAAACTCTTCTTCATAGGATAGAAGAAGAATACCAGCAAATTCACCAGAATCCTGGAATATTTGGCAGAATGAGAACATCTATGAGACAACGTACTCAAAAGTGTTTTGAGACAAGTGGACGTCACTTCGAACATCTCTTGTAAAGTTATTGCATTAATTTCTTGTTTCGTTTATCTTTGCTAATTTTTGTTTAAATTAAAAATTAAAATTTTTGGTGAGTTTGTTTTTCTTACATTTGGCACTGGTTAAAGATGGGGCTTTATTTTTTTAATTTAAATACAATACTCTACACACAAAATTTCAGGTAAATATATATATTTATTCAAAAGATATATAGGGAAATAATTGTATTCTTGAAAACTACAACGCCCTGTATCTTCTTGTAACATATTTTGATACCTAAATATTAAAACATGTTATTCCGATGCGAACGGCAGCCGATTTTTGGTGGAGAGCATAGGGCCATGGATTAGGATTGTGTGTGGACACTCAAAAGGGCGCCACTGGCTGTATGTTACGTAATATGATTTAAATAATTTTTCCAGCACGGAACAAAATTAAGTTACTAGCAACCACGCGATGGAATTCTCAAAATGTTTCTATGATATCAAAACTCTCACTTCACTCTATCAAATCTCAAAATTTAAGCAAATATCAGGAGTACCAGTGCAAATAATAAGAACATGTAGACATTAGACATTTATTACAACACACATGAGATATACAACAATAAAAACAATGAGTTTCACAATTATCCCCTAAACATAATCTGTATATGCAAAATAAATGCAAAATATGTGAACGACCCCTTCTAAAGTTATTTCAGTGATTTGACCCCTTTTTATAGAATTACAACTACAGCTTCAAGTGTATTCTATTAAAAATACTTCATGTGTGACATAGTAGAAGGTAAATTAGTATCACGTGGTACCATGCGCTACTTACAGTAAAAATCTTAAGATATTTCATCATGGTAGGCATGTAGTTGCAAAATCGTTGTGTAATTTACTTTAATATTTCAACAAAAAATCACTGAATCAAACTATGATAATTTCTTTAAAATTATATAACTAAAATGAAACAATAAAACCTGGTTAGAGCCTTGGCGTTTTCTCTGACAACTGCAGCGTGACCTGTCACCACTTCCTAAGATGTTCTCGACGCTGCTTACGACTACGACTCTGCGTCACTCCTAAATTTCTGCCTAAATCTCTTGGAGACTGCTGCGAACAACTCTCCAACCAAATCTTCTCTAAATGTCAGCAGGACCCATATGAAACCAAGCATCTGAGTAATAGACTTCCTCCTATTACTCCTCTTGTGACGTTTCGTTCACTCGTCGGTTGAGTGAAGGGGCGTCACTTTGGCACTCGAGCTCGGTGCGGTTACGGTAAGCTCGGGCGCCACCTTTACAGTTTTTCTCGTGGTGTAAAGGACCCACGCTAGCCTCTTGACACAGCCTGTTGCAGTAGGGCTGGGATAGCGTCAGAGGAGACACGGTACGTCCAGGGGTCTAGGGGTAGTAGACTTCACACACACCAAAATAAAAGGCACAGTTCAAATCCTATATATAGATATTTATTACTCCTAATACATATAATTATACCTAACCTATAACTACTACGGTTAACGGTGACGGTGGCGAAGCAAGAGGGCGGTTATAAGCAGGATACGAGCTTAGAGAAACGGAGCGGTAAGTCGGTGTAACTACTATCGGTATAAAAGCGGACAGAGCAGATACCAGGCGGAGGAAAGCAAAAGCACATGTAAACAATAAAACAAATACTCGGGCAACTTGGCTAAGGCGCAGAGCCTAATGTTAGTACACACTTCCGGTCACGGTTCCTTGTTGGTGTAATCACCCCAAAGGAGAGATTAAACCAACGAGGTTCACGGGCGCTACTTTGCGCTGGTGGATGTCCTTGTAGCTTTCCGGCCGACGCAACTAGACCAGAAAGCTCAAAGCTTCCCCAGTACTCGCTTGTCCTCTAGACGACGGTACTAGGCCAGAGGGCAAACACGAGTCCGGTTACCAGCGGAAAGTTTCCCAGTCACACACTCTCCCAACTTACACACTGGCTCACTCCGGTAGGCGGTATTTGGTCGGGGATGATATCTCGGTGTGCTAGAAGGCTTTGTGACTTTCCAGTCGACGCAACTAGACCAGAAAGCCCCAAGCTTCCCAAGTGCTCGCTTGTCCTCCAGACGACGCAACTAGGCCAGAGGGCAAACACGAGACTTGTTGCCAACCAATGTATCTTCCCAGACACACGGCGGAGCAAACCGGGATTAGTACACGGATGGCACTTAGTCCCAGCCAAGCTGCTTATTTACGGTCGGTGTTACTTACTCTCTCTCTTCTATGAGACGGCGGTTTCCAGTCAGCCGGTAATGGTCCAAATTAATGGACCCAGGCTAATAGACAATCATTTGGCTGGCTGGGCCAAGTATTCGTTAACGGTGAAGCCAATAGTGTCAGTGATGGAGACAGTGCTCCATCTGGCGGAGTGTATTTCTACTTGATAAATGAAAGTATAATACTTATTTATGCTCTGTGTGGACAGTATAAAATATTAATATTTAAAATACGAAAATAGACGGTGGCTTTGGGTGTAATTTCCACACCAGAAATTACGCCCAATACCTGTATTAGAAAATACTTATCCTAAATAGAGAAATAGACGGCGGTGTCGGGTGCAATTTCCACACTATAAAAATGCTTCATTACACTCTAACTACTGGGCCCCCTTACATAACCAATATGACAGCACCAAACATGTGCTCATTCCAATTGTAAGCCTCTCCAAAACTATACGCCCCTCCAAAACATAACTTATTTTCAAAGGGCCAGTCCCTCCAAACACTCTGTAAAATTTACAATAAATAAGAACTAAATAGAACACCAACTAAGTAAAATAAAAACTTACCTCCTATAGAGAGTATTGCATAACTCACGAGCACGTGGCGATCAGATTACGACAAGCAACAAAATTCCTTCCTGGAATTTACAAAATGCTTCTGACAGGACGGTAAAGAAACACTGAGTACATCAAATCAAATCCCTTTTAAGTGTTAACGATGTAAAACCCAAATTCTTCACTACAAAACCGGGACCGCCGCCTTCAGCTCTCTCGTCGCTGTCGAAAAATGAATCTCCTCGACGGAAATCTGCTTGACAGTTCCTCCGCGTTGCCAACTTGAACATCTAGAGAACTCTTTCTCTAGCCAATAATAATTCGCCAACAAAAAGGGCTTGTAATTTAAAGACTGAATTACACCATTGTGTAATATCCCAACAACAAGAATACGTGAATAACACCTCCGACTCAAAAATAATACATAAAAGAAAACACGCTTTCTTTCCTTGTTGAGAATTTCAGATATGCAACCTGCTATGCCCCTTTGATGTACGAGTGGTTGCCTATCAAACAAATGAACTAATGGGTTAATCTACTGCATTCAAACTGAAATTATTAATGTAGCTTTTTCAAATGCTACATTCTAAACTAAGGCTCTAATGACAATTGTTTATATGACAAAATATTCTTAAATTTGTACGAGGAATACGCTCCTTCATTTATGACATTCCATTATGTTACACCCTGTATAATGTAAACAAATAATTAACAAGCAATAACAGGGCTTTAAAGATAGTCATTTGGTAAGGCTGTGCATAAAAAGATGTTTTAGAATTCACCGACAAAAATTCTCGATTTTTGTTATGGATACAAATCTTCATAATACACCAAATATTGATAATTACTTAATACTAAATCAAAACTATTCTCAATGCGGAAAGTAAGGAGAAACATGTAAAAGAACTAAAAAAGGCTATGTTCATTAGGAACATATTAGTAGAAATATATGTAAACATTTTTCACCTCAAATCCTACCATTTTCAGCAATAAAAAAATATATTTTGTCAACTTTATCAAAACGGATGATGCTACAATCGATAAAACAATTTGAAGATATTTGACTGTATCTGCCTTATACCTAACTCATGTCATTAAAGAATTAAAATTAATTGGAGTTTTACATTCAGCGTAAGTATTATGTATCAAATCGCTTCTTATGCTCTTCTATACAATTCCTCTTTAAATAGTGTTCAAGTAGGGTTTATATAATATAATTTATTAATTAAACAATTCTTCCCAATGCCAATGTCCAGAAATTATAACAAGAACTACAAATTGAACTAAAGCTTACAAATGTCTGTATAATACAACCCTCAATAGTGTGTATAAATGCTAATGGTTCTGAGAGAGAAAAGCCAAACGGCACTTTTAAATAAGCTTACCTGTATAACTAAATGGTCAGCACTGACAGTTTACAATGTATGTCCTTTGTAAAGCCTGCGGTAGAGAGATACCCTGGTAAGAGCATTTGTAGTAACTCTGTAGCTATTAAGCCGTCAATGGCACTGGGACTAATAGCTACCACACTAGCAACTATGTATCGAATCAGAAAGCCTCATTCGAATACTTGTTTGCACCGAAAGTTTACTATTGCATTCGGGCAGTTAAATGGCGAATGTCTATATACTTTTACCATTGATGATTTTACAAACCAGGCAGAGAGAGATTTCAATGGAAATCCTCACTATGAAAGGATTAGCGGAGAGAAAAATGAGGACAAAAGAAAAAGAATATTATAAAGCAAACAATTAAAATCGGCTAAATATTCTAATTAAAACGAACAAAATAATTTTCTTTTTTAGTTATTTTCAGAAGTCGACGTCAATTTAAAGTCATCAAACATAAAATTAAATTGTGTTGCTGCTTAAATAAAAAAAATAAAAATGGAGAGAGAGAGAGATCATTTCTCGTATTAAAACATATCCTTTATAGGATTTTGCAAACAGGAGAAAAAACAACTATCTATGAGAACTAAAAGAAAAACTATGTTTAAAAATATTAATGAAATCTTTGAATTCTTTCGATAACCTGAATTCTGGTTATGCTAGCAAATTAAAATCCTAAAATAAATTTGTATAATTTGTTATTTGAAAATTCTCATTCAACAACTAGCACCCACGCACTCTCCTGAGGCCATGCATATTAATCTAGTATCTACGTAACCCCCTACGGTCATGAAGATTCGGTTAAAAATGAAAACAAAAGCCTAAAATGAATTTATTTACCTACCTTGTCTTAAAAATGTTTCATTCTAATGGATTACATTTTCATGAAATCTATAATTCTGTTTTTGGAAATGCTTAGCCTTTGAAACGTTTTTCGCCATTATTCTAGAGCTCATCAGAAAGGCCCAAAGCCACTCATAAAGATGTTTCATGCAAAACCAAGACCATTTCTATGAATAAGTATGAAATAATTATATTTGACATTGACTGATAAAAACAACAGATCTTCACCTATACTTGTTCTCATTTTAACTGAATGTTCATGACCTTAGGGGGTTATGTAGATACTAGTTTAATCTGCTTGGCCGTAGGGGACTGTGCGGATGCTAGTTGTTGAATGAGAATTTTCAAATAAGAAATTATATAAATTCATTTTAGGATTTTAATTTGCTAGCATAACCAGGTTATCGAAAGGATACGAAGATTTCATTAATATTGTTACACATAGAATGTCATGGAACGTCGAGATTAAAAAAAAAATTCTGTCTGCCTGTCTGTCGGTCGTCTGTCTCTCGGTCTGTCTGTATTTTCTTTTGTCCACACGTTTTCTCCGGAACGGTTTAAGATACCGACTTAAAATTTTGTACACATATATTATAACGAGATCTTGAACTTATCCGGTGAAGGGTTGGGGAATAAATAAGGGTAAATTAGGCGAAATAAGTAAAGAAAGCTGGTAAGAGTACAGAAACTTAAAATTTAGTATATGTACTAGAAGCCAAGGCCTCAAAATTTTTTAATATATTCCCCATCCCCCCACCACCCCTCCATTATTAAAGGGGATGATAAAAAAAAATTAAATATTTACTTGAAATTTTGTATACGCATATATTATATTGACATCAGGAACTAGACAATATTTTGGGATTATTCTGTTGAAGGGTTGGGGGTTAGATAAGGAGTAAATAGGAGAAAATGAATAAGGCAAGCTGGTATGAATACATAAACTTGAAATTCGGTGTATGTACTAGAAGCCAAGGCATTACATTTTTTTAATAATATCCCTCCCCCACCGCCCCTGCTTCATTATTAGAGGGGCTGATAAAATAAAATTGAGACATTCTGTTTTAATTTAATACAAGATGTATCATAGAATGTCATGAAACGTCGAGATTTCTGAACTAAAGGTAAATGGGGGGAAATTAGTAAAGTAAGCTGGTAAGAGTACATAGACTTTGTGTATGTACTAGAAGCCGAGGCCTCAAAATTTTTTATAATATTTTCCATCCCCCCACCCACTCCATTATTAAAGGAGTTGATAAAATAAAATTGAGATATTCACTTGAAATTTGGTTTACGTATATATTAGAATGACAACTGGAACCAGATTGCATTTTGGGATTATTCCGTTGAAGGGTTGGAGGTTAAATAGGGGTAAATAGGGGAAAATAAGTAAATATTTTTCAACTCCCCACCAGCCTTACTCCATTATTAAAGGGGTTGATAAAATAAAATTGGGATATTGACTTGAAATTTGGTACACATATATGCTATAACAACATCTGGAACTATATTATATTTTTAAAAGGTTCCGTTGAAGGGTTGCTGGTTAAATAGCGGTTAATAGGGGGAGATAAGTAAAGCAAGTTTGTAAGAGTACAGAAACTTGGGATTTGGCATATACACTAGGCGCGAAGGCCTCAGGTTTTTTTTATAATATTTTCCATCTCCCCACCACCCCCACTCCCTTATTAAAAATTGATAAAATTATATTTAGAGTTTCACTTGAAATAAATAAACATATGTGTACCAACATATGCATTATAACGACATCTGAATCTAGATTATATTTTGACATAATTCCGTTGAGGGAGTGGGGGGAAAGTAGAGGCAAATAGGGAAAAATAAGTAAAGCAAGCTGGCAAGAGTGCAGAAACTTGGGATTTGGTGTACCTGTACATACTAGAAACCAAGGCCTCAGATTTCTTTCTAATATTTTTCGCCCCCCCTCCCTCACATCT
Organism: Stenurella melanura; assembly: GCA_963583905.1. Lineage (NCBI taxonomy): Eukaryota > Metazoa > Arthropoda > Insecta > Coleoptera > Cerambycidae > Stenurella > Stenurella melanura. Next base: position 90,446,058 of record OY757309.1, read on the forward strand.
CCACTCCATTATTAAAGGGATTGATAACATAAAATTGAGATATTCACTTGAAAATTCACGTTTGTATAGTAACGAGATCTGATTGAGATGATTCCGTTAAAGGGGTGGGAGTGGAAGCTTGTGAATAGCGCAAAATAAGTAGACCAAGCTAGAAACTTCATTTTTCAAAGTGACTTGGACAAGAAATCTGGATATGGAAGTAGTGATTCCTTAGGCAGAGGTTTTTTTCCGCTGTTTGCAAAGTCCCATAAAGAATATGTTTCAATACAATTAAGAGCAAACAAATAATAATTCACTTTTAAAGATCATTTCTCTTCTCATATTTCCAGTTTATTGAAATTTGAAGACAATCTTTTTTTATGTGAGTACGATATAAAAAATAACGCAACAATGAAAATAGGTTTAATGCTAATATCGAAACTTTGTTATTAACGACTTAGAATTTAATAATAACCTCGACAATAATAGTAGGTATTTGACAAATTTTTGTAGAAAACTGAACCTCTATCAAAAATGTCTAAAATAATTATTTATAATTATAAAATAAAACTTCACCCAGTTGTTCGGTTAATTGCGCGTTGAAGTATTCAACGATTGTTTTGTATATGATGTAGTTTAAACGCAATGCAATATTCTCTGAGTAGGGTTAGGGATGATGAGGCATGTTCAAGCCTCACAGAGGAGGACAGACCTCTCAGTATGCCTTTAACAAAAAAAAGTATTATAATAGTTTCAGAATGATACTCTTGATTTACTTTATTGGTATAAATATTAATATGGTCAAAATAAGATCAACAGTATACATATTAAGATGAAGTGTATGAAAATTTATAAAATAGTAGTATTTCGGTATAATTTAATTATTTGCATAAGGACGAAACTAGACAGTTACAAGTCTGGCGTGTTAAGTATGATACTTACACATTACCACATAACGCTAGTTTTGATTGCAACAAACACCGGCGGAAAGATAGGAGCTCCCGTACCGGCCATTTCAAACCACTTGCAGATTGCAGTTTGGAACTTTTTGCTCTCGCCATCGCTAGACAGGTATGCAATGGCCGACATAAGCAGCTCTCAAAGTCTATAACATAACAGGCTACATCTAGGGGTTGACGTCTATTGGAAACAAAGGAATCTGCCCGACCAGGCATAGTGACATAGAGGACAAGAATACTTATAAGACTATTTCTGCAAATAAAGAAATTACAGAGATTTTAGACAGAACTATTACTCTTGTTAATATTCTGGGCCACTATAAACAGAAATATACTTTCTATGTATGGAAGTTGACTGTAAAATACCCAAATAATGCACAATAAAATACCCTTAACCTAAAAAGCTTAATTATTTGTAATATCCAAAACATTTGAAAAATCTATTAAGGTAGTTATATCGCGAGAGGTACGACATCTATTCGCAAATCGATAAACTTGAGACGCGAGAGACAGAGAGGGAGAGAGTTGGGTAAGATTTGGCAACGCCGCATATAATTTCTGGCCCCAGCTGATCGATTCGTCACTAGTGTCAATATATTTTTACCTCTTTTAATAAATTAATGGAAAAATATATTATTATACATACAATAAATAAAATCGGAATGAAAATTTGTAAATCTTCTACTTTCTTATGACACTGCATTTAAAATAAACGCAAAGTATTTTCAAATATCCTCGCCAAGTATTAGAAACAGTGTGATGTTGCCACGTCTACTAATCATGTCCTCCATTCAATAATTTTAATGATTTCAATAATGGTCGGGTAGCTGCCATTACGTTATTTTAGGGTGAATAATCACGATATTTATACACACGCTTCGTCGGGAATTCATTTAACCCTTATGTGCCTAAGCGGGGTAACTTGGGTCCCCCACATTCTAACTTTTTGCTGCAACTTTTTTTTGTGAACGAGTTGGCCACTATGCTCCCAGCTATTTGTCAATTGACATTTGAGGTTATCTCTTATTCAATGCATGTGTGATTCAGTGGCCGTTGTTGGATATTAAAAACAAAATAGGTAAGTGGGGTACCCCACTTAGGCATTAATGTTAAATGTTGTGAACAGAGGAAACGCGGTAGATGTTATAAATGTTCCAGGAAACGAGACAAAAAAAGTAAAGTGATCTGTAGCGCTTGTAAAAAAATTGTGTGCGAAGACCACTATGTATTGATTGTGACACTATAGACTAATCAAGTTTATTTTCATTTAAAAATATTTAGCATATTTTAAAATTGTTTATATTAATATTAACTAGTAATAACAATTCTTAATAAGTATTTTGTAGGTGTTTCACTATGTTCTGTACCTCATGAAAGCTAATTTACCAAAAAAATGGTGAGGGACCCTACTGACCCCACTTAGGTCTTTACGCAGATCGGAAGGCCCATAAGGGTTAAATTTACCTCGTGTTTGAGATCATTCTTAAATAAATCTATTTCGCATGGCGTCTATAAGCGTAATATTAAATGTCGATAAAAACTGCGAACTTTGTTCAAATTTTATCAGAATGTTTATTAGTGTGTGAATTAAATTCGCAACAAGTTTTATGCCTTTCTTGAATAACATGAATTGCGATATAACTACCTTTATCGAACCTTTTCCAAAAAACCATTCATGATATCTTCCTTTAAATATATATTATTCAGCTCACTATAAAATAATCGTCTTTTGATTATAGCTTGTAGAGTAAGTCGCAGAGCTTCCATAAATAATAAATGTTTCTGTGTAAGATCAAAGTTGTAAACTTACTATTTCATCGAAAGAATTCAAGAGAGCCCGCATTAGAGACAGGACACATCATTTATAGGATTGCCACTCCAGTGCGATAACAGGAAGACTCAACTCCAATAAAATAAAGTATTCTATAGGATGACAAACTATTATTTAAAAAATACTTTTAACATTAGAAATGTTTATGTTGTCGTATATGGGGTAGAGTTACCAGTTTTTGTTCAAGGTCAAAAGTCAGCGGTGTCGCGGCATAGTAGGGATAGGACCAGTAGGCTCACTTGGTCTTGAGATTTGTTATTATCGATTTTATTTTTTATGAATCCACTGCGCATCCGATATTTGTACGCTCATCTACATATACACTGCTCGAGCTAGAAAATGCTAATAAACTGGCCAACATTTACAATGACACTAAATTATTCTTGTTCGAAGATGTCCTTGACAGAGGATTTATTTTGCGATTGAACTTAATGTTTACTGATTAATCAATAAGTAGCGAGTTAAAATTTGACCTGCCTTTACTCAAATTTATTACATAATATCCGCGTCTGACGTCAAAGACTGAAAATGTATGATATTATTCAAGCAAAAATTTGTACACGACTGCCGAAAAGACCACGTTACTATGGATTAGGTTGCTGCGTTTGCCAATTACATTAACTACCGTGTCGGGAGATTACCTAAAATTTGTACGGTGATGCTGACGGTAGAACACAAAAGTGTACAGCTTGCTACAAATAGGTGCCTGCTTGCCAGTAAATGATGTGTTCGAATTGCAACTAACTGATATAGGTTGTCTATTGTACTAATTGAGTGACAATAATAATATTTCTTTATTTCAAAGTAATGTGTCGCAGTCGACTGAGACTATCATATGCAACGGCTGATATACGCAAATGTAATATGGGTTGCATATATCACAGGGGGTCCAGTTACCAGTTTTCATTTAAGGTGGAAATACAGCGGTGGCGCGGTCGAGTGAGACTGCGTATATGCAACGGCTGATATACGCAAATGTAACATGGGTTGCATATATCACAGGGAGTTAAGTCACCAGTTTTCATTTAAGGTGGAAATACAGCGGTGTAGTAGATCGTTGGAAAAAGTTGAAAAACGTTATGTTTTATGTATGTTGTTATCATTTCCAATGTCCCGATGATTGCAAGGATTGCGAGATCTGTGAATTTTTCCATTAGCGTTACATAAAGGAATGTGACAAAGACATGTTAAGACATGTTTAGGCTTGCTCAGACCTATTCAAGATACGTTTCAGATAAACCTTCTAGATATTTTATTTCATTAACGTTTCAAATATGATCAGACACATTACAGATACTCTCAGACTTTACACAGATATGTCATGGCATGTTTTTGACATGCTCCGAGGCATACCAAGCATGCGTTAGAAAATATAACATATTATATAACTCATAAAATAGTCATATGTAATTAAAGAATACTTATAAGTTATATGAAAATCGTGAATCAGGGAACCTTATTGTGTCTCTAGGCCAAAACCTAGTTATTACTTAGGGTTGGGCCAATGAGAACTTTTGATCAGAATCTCTATAATATATGTCAATTTCAAACAATTTGGCTAGAGTCATTTTCCATTAGGTTTCTGCGGAGCCCTTTGTCAGGATATTTGATAGAAAAACAAATTTTGCGACATAACCGGACCCAAAAATTAACTTCCTGTTTTACCAGAAGCACAGAAGACAGGAACTATCCAGAGGCGAAAGCTTGCCGCGGTACCTTTGATATCGGGGGTCTGATTTCCGTGACCTCGAAGTGATAGTAATACGTCTTACTAGACGAAGAAATGATATCGATATTTCGGTCCAACACTCTGTACACTGGGTATAGTTCCTGTTTTCTGTGCCAGAAATTCTATATATTGGCAATGCGCTGGTGGCAACTTATAGTAACATTATATACATTGGCGCAACTAGAGAATTTTTCTGGGGGTGGCCAGGCCCCTTGTGTTTGAAACGCAAAGTTTAGTGGCGGCTCGTGCATAAGATACTTAGGTGTTCTGTGGATACATATACCAGGGTGTCTGCTAAATCTTAATCTTAAAATTTCCTGACTTCTCCAGGTTTTCCAGATTATTATTTTATCTAAATTCCAGGTTTGTAACTTCCTACATTCGAACAAATATGATAGTATGTATGAACCTCAAAAAAATTAATACTGATCCGCAAGGTTTTTTTTTCTTAACCCAAATAAGTGATTCCGAAGGTATTTGACGTGCTGAACACGATGCCGTTGGTCGTTTTGCGCTATCACGTCACAATTTTGAGAAAATCTGACCTAAAAGTGCTAAAAAGGCCATTTCTGCCTATATTCGTACCCTACTAACTGGATTACGGTACAAAATTAAGTAAATCGGACCAGACCATCTTCAGTCGTCCAAGATCTTTAAAAACCAATAAAAAAAAACATAGCTATATAATGGCGCAAACATTATTTTATTCCTGATTTTAGCAAGAAATACTAGAATTTTTGTGGTGAGCATATGTGCAAGTAAATCGGACGTAATTAGGTAATTCCACAGGACTTTGACGTTCTAAACACAATCCCGTTACCCATCTTGCTCTATATAAGGTCATCATTTTGAGAAAACATAACTTCAAACTGGATAAAATGATATTTTCATTATTATAAAATATAATTTTATCCACTTTGAGGTTAGGTTTTCTCAAAATCCTAACCTTATAGACCAAAATGGGGATACGGTATTGTGTTCAGCTCGTCAAAATCCTATGGAATTAGCTATTTAGGTCCGATTTACTTGTATATATACTCACCACAAAAATTTTAGTATTTCTTGCTAAACTTAGAAATAAAAGGGCGTTTGCGCCATTTATAGTTGGGTTTTTTAATTGTTGCTATTGGTTTTTGAACATTTTGGAGAGCTGAATAAGATGGTCTCGTCCGTTTTACCCTATCTCGTGCCATTGTCCAGTTATTAGGACACGAGTATAGGCAGAAATGACCATTTTATCACTTTTAAGCCAAGTTTTCTGAAAATTGTGACGTGATGGCGCAAAACGGCCAACGGCATCGCGTTCAGCACGTCAAAAATCTTCGGAATCACCTATTTGGGTTAAAAAAAAAGTCTTTTTTGCAGGTCTGTGTTATAAAACTTTTTTTAAATTAATCAGAAAGAAGCAGAGCCGCAGACATTACAACACGGCGGTGGCGCTGATTGAGGCCAGACTATCTGAACTACCATAGACAATCAACTCTGGAAGTACTAGCAATAAATAATAATAACTGGAGAAGTGCGCTCGTGCATTTATATTGCCGCTATATAAAATTTGTATCAAGAAGTGTTCATAATCTTCATCTGCGAAACATTGCTAACAGATTAAATAGTTTGGATTAATAATTATCTGAAAGCACAAATTCCATGTTATACTGCTTATTTTAGCAAATTCCCTGACATTTGTAGGTTTTCCCTGACTAAAATAAATTCCCTGACAATCCCAGGTTTTCCAGATTAGTAGACACCCTGATATACGTACACGGAACGGTTGTCATTTCAAGGTCATTTAATGACTTTGACCTTGACAAAAAAGTCATCGTACTCTGGCAACGCTGGCCAAAAGGCGAACCAACCATTAAGCTTTCGATGCTCGAAGCCATCCCCTGGAATTAAAATAATTTAAACATAATTACGATCGATGGATCGATTCGTCCTCGACTCCCTGAATCTTAACCTTCAATACCTAATTTTGTCTAATCGAAACGAATCGCTCCGAATATGCTATTATTTTCTTATGCACTCACTTGAACGACAGATAAGAACAAAAGAGATACAGCAACAGCAGTCAAATCAGCCAGCAGACAGGCGCAGACTCGAGACTCGCACGCTAACGCGCATAATTTAAAAACAAAACGGCTGAGCTGGCACTTCCCGACATTACCTTTATAATCGAAGGGCGAAAATGTTTGACCTCACTTGTGTCAAATTGGTACATAGAAGTCGGGGATGGATTCCGAATAATTTAGCGATACATTAGTTGATAAATTCAATTTTTTTGCTAATGTTTTTCTTTCCTCTGGGGTGGGCCGTGGCTAGTTTGGGGTGGGCCCGGCCCACCCTGCCCCCCCCCCCTAGTTGCGCCAATGATTATATACATATTATGATTTAGTTGTCGTATTATTACAAATTATTATATCTAATAATTCGGTTTATCTGCGATTATTTATTTTAACATGATTTTAAACGAAGGCAGAATTAATATTAGTCTGTCACACTCCGTCAATAGTTGGTTATAGGAACACTTAGAAACTTTTTGTTCGGAGCATTTATAGAATTATTTCTACATCTTGGCACAAAACACCACTTATTTGGTGCTCCATTCATGTTTCTGACTTATAATAATGACATTAAGAGTATATGACAATTTATAAACACATGAAACAACTATATATACACGGTGTTTGGTGCATCGTGCGCCAAATTGAAATGGCCGACAGAAAGGGTTATCTGCTATCCTTTCAGGCCCCTTAATACTTCCCATGCCCTGCGTAATTTTTCATATCGACCTTCTATCTTTTTAATGAAAAAAATCCCAAATTCTACATTTAAATTTAAATTATAAAAAAAGTATTAGGCATAGACTGCGAATTTCATTTTTATTTTGATGTGTATTGTTGAAGGGTTCTTTTAAATCCAAAATTACTGGCATTAGTCATCTAGTTGTCTTTTTATTCACTCGCAAACTTTCGGAATAGGTAAAATTTAAATTTAAACTTGGATTTTAGACGGCTATAAAAAAAAACTCAGAGCAACCGGTATCTTCCAACTCCCTCAAAAATTCTCTAGTCTATCCTCTTGCTAATGATGTGCCACCTGTCATAAAAATCTTTTAATAACTTCGTGAATTCGCTAAATTAATGAATCGGGTCACATAAGGCTAATATTCAAAATTCCGAATAAAAAGTTATTTTTGCTAAATTATGCATGGGAAACAGGTATAATCTGTTATCTCACGCTTGCGAAGTAAAATCTATCTTCTGTCCCTTTCTGTTCATTGGTTTTCTTAAAATAAAGAAACAATTACATTTTTATCATTTATTAAAAAAAATTAAAAATCTTGCTCAAAGTATTGGTCTCTGTTGCGAATGCAGGCCCGACATCTGCTTCGTATTTCGACAGTTGTTGTATGAAGTCGTATTTCCTCCCTAATTGTACCGAAAGCCGTTTCTATGCGTTGGACAAGAGGACAAGTTCCTCCCTAGTCGCAACCTCCGTCGCGTACACGAGCTCTTTGGCACGACCTCGGACATAAAATCCAACGGAGTTAGGTCTGGGGAACGTGGAGACCATTGAATAGGGCTATCTCGCCTAATCTACGCATACGCCTATAGTTTTTCAAAATGACGGGTGTCCCGCGCACTGGCAATTGATTGTAAGGCAATATCTAGACAATGTGTTCCTAAATGCGTGGATTGGGCGGGATGGCCCTATTCAATGGCACTAACTTACTGTCCAAGTTTCAATACAATCGGACTTTTCGTTCTTAAGTTATCATGCTTACAAGAAACCTGGCGGAAGAACAGATGTACGGACATTTTGAAAGTTGTTCAGAATTCGATCACCAGCACAGTGATATGAAAATATTTTCTATACGAGCAATATTACAGGTTTTAGAAATGTGCCGATCGAATGCAATAATATACTCTTCGTTTTGTATTTGCGAAGAGCATAATAATAATTGTATACCCTACACTTATATAGAGAGTGATGTCATATATGATATATCATATAGGTTTGTCTTTTTGGTGACCAATACTTAATTTGAATATAAACTTCTTTTAAAATTATCTAAAAACACTTTTTTTACCGAAAAACTGTTTCATCTATAGTATGTACTATGAGCAATTTATACATTTCGACTTAAAAAAAGTGCACACGCCCTATTTCAATTTGATTATGAAATTCAAGCCCTGTGAAAAAGTTTTATTTCTGAAACGACATCATGGTCGCATCGTAAGCGACGCAAATATATTTACGCATGATGTTCACCACCCGCGATAAAGCCAATATTTCACACATCGGTTCAACACAGAATTAGAGAATCCGAGTTTGAAAATACCGAAATTTAGATTTATGACTGGTCTGGTCACGCTGCGGTTGTAATTCATGCATAAAATTAAATTTTAATCAACACCAGTCAATTCTAGCAAATGGGGTATCGTGTCGTAAATCGCAAATTAGTTTTTAGACCGGCATTGTATCAATTACCAGAACAGGAACGCTGGTTTTGTAATGGTGCGGCTTTTTGATCATCTACTGGCAAAGTTTCAAAAGGTAGAATTATGGGTATTACAAGATATTGAACATGATTCCGCATAGTACGTGGTCTCTGCGATCGCTCGCAACGGCTATTACAATTATTGGATAATTAGAGCTAATAGACCCGAACGCAAATTGACGTGACAGTTTTATTTCATGAAACGCCATAAAGCGAATTGGATATCACTTCAATTAATAATTCTCACTCTACGGAAGTTGAAATTGCCCATTGAATATGTTGAAGTTCTCGCAAAAAGAGAACTTTTACCTAATATCAATAACACAGGCACACAAAAAAGAAAACGTGGTCTGTTACCGGGATCCGATATAGTAATCAGCTTATTGTTAATCATTAAAATTATGATTAACAATAAGCTGTTTTCTGCAAATTGGGTGATGTTATTTAACTGAAAATATGTGTAAGTTGTACATAAATAAATACTACAGGATTGTTGAAGACTATTTTTGGATAAAATTTTATTATAAGGGAGATATCTCCTAATTCGGTGCTTTATCCCCTCCCCACTAGCCTTACGTGTTGTTCCCTCTTAAGTTAGTTCAGTTTTAATATAAAGTGCAATGAAGAATTCTTCTGCTCTATTGCAAGAATAAAATGGCATTCTTCAACGGCAGCACAAAAAACTATATAATACTAAATCTCTATTATGTATCAATGGTATAACCTAAGAATTTCTCTAAGACATTTGGCAAATGCATTTCTGCGAGTAGAGAACTATTCTGCAAGAATTCTTAACTATTGTAAAATTTAATCAACAGCATACCGCGTCGAGATAGAACAATTTGTACCGTCCATTTCCACAAGAGAAACTACACGATAAAAATAATTTCAAGTTATAAAAGTCCACGAAACATGCATATCAGTGAGACGTTCAGGAGCAATTTATTTGTAGTAATAATTACAATTGCAATTTTAATTGACTAGATATAATTTTGATAGCTGAAAATTTATTTAAATGCTAATAATATGCATACTTATTTCAACGTTGTAAGAAATATGTGTGTTGCTAGGCAACAATAAGTCCACAATAAGGAAGAAAAACGTTTCAAAGGCATTTCCAAGAAACTGAATGAGATTTTATGAAAATGTAATTCATTAGAATGAAAAATTTTTTAAAGACAAGGTATTTGAATAAATTAATATCAGGCCTTTGTTCTCATTTTTAACTGAATTTACATATCGTAAGGGATCATGTAGATACTAGTTTAACCTGTCTAGCCGTAGGGGATTATGTTGGATGCTAGTGTTAAAATGAGAATGGCAAATAAGAATTTTTACTTGTTAGCATAACCAGAAGTCAGGCAAAATCCTATAAAGAATATGTTTTATTACCATAAGCAAACAAGTAATAAATAATTTTTTTTAAACATAAAATGTTATAAAACTAATTTTTTTCCTCGTTGACTATAAATATATGTGTCCGCTTACAATATGCAAATTTCCTTAAATCACATAGATATCAAAATATGATCGAATAATGAGCTCATAATCCAAGATGAGTTCACAGTATTTTTATTCTAAAATGCCACTTTATCTAAGTACTTCGTGTATCAGTTGATATTGTAACGTTAGTATATATTAGGAAGTAAAAATATTTTGTCAAAAAAACTGAGTGGAGAAGAAATGAGAAATATACAGTATTCATGACACATTCAAAGTATGTCGTTATTAAAGATAATAAAGAGTCGCTAGATTTAATTCTTGTCTCATTCTTATGATTTACACATATTTTTAAGGATACCATCAATCAATATAGAAAGTTATTAATTTTTACAGTATCATATCTCATAAGTTATAATAGTTATTTGAGCAACAAGCATCGAATAGGGTGATATTTCTTTCAGTACTACGTAGGCCGAGCTTGTGCTATTGTTGGTAACGAATTAATGACGGTTGCTGAGGTAGGAGGTAGGTAATTAGTTTTTACTATCTTTGTCAAATCCGTAGAACTTTAGATTATCTAATAAAATATCGTGGGACACACAATCAAACGTTTTGGTAAGGTCCAAGAATGACTAGTAAATATATAAATCTTTTTCAAAGTCATCGTTTTTGAAATCAATTAAGGAGAGGGTAGCTAATGTAGTGTATTTGTTGTTCTTAAAACAGAATTGATGCTGTTTGAAAAGATTATTGTGCTCAAAATAGTCCGTGATTTGTTTTTTTAGAATCTCAATAATTAATCAATAATTTTAGCTAGAAAAGAAATTAATGAAATTAGACGATAATTCGAGGGCTCTTTCTTGGAGTACTTTTTATGTATAGGTACTACCTTGGAGATTTTAAGTTCAGCAGGGAACATATTATTATGGTTACATAAATTAATCAAGTAAGTTAGTGGGATTAGTATTATATATTTTATTGTTGTTAAAATTTTCATATTAATATTATAGGCATCCTTACTGTTTGTTTTTTAAATATATTATAAATCTGAAACTTGATTGAAATTAAATTGAAATTTAGTTCCAGTAGGAATATGCAATTCCGATATATCTAAAAAGCTGTCATAAGTTGTTTCACTTTGTAGCAGATTTTCTAAGCTTTAGTCAGTACACAACCACAGATTTAATAAACGATTTAGGGCCTCTAAGAAGAAGACAATATTTATAAAGAGCAATTTTTCTCACAAATTAGTGAATAGAAAAATACATTTACTGTAAATACACAGTATATAAACTATAATTTGAGTAGGCTCTCTAAAGATATTTAAAGAAGGCAAATTGGTATATCGCTAAATATTTTTAGTCTGAACCTCATCATTGGGCATCCTGTATAAATTTATTCAAGACGAATTTTCATTTGGAACACCTTATATATACCTCTACACGGGAAAGGGGTCTAGTTTAATTACTATTGTTGTAAAAGTGATTAATATCGCACATAGCTTTACACATTTTATTGGATAATTAGAGCTAATAGACCCGAACGCAAATTGACGTGACAGTTTTATTTCATGAAACGCCATAAAGCGAATTGGATATCACTTCAATTAATAATTCTCACTCTACGGAAGTTGAAATTGCCCATTGAATATGTTGAAGTTCTCGCAAAAAGAGAACTTTTACCTAATATCAATAACACAGGCACACAAAAAAGAAAACGTGGTCTGTTACCGGGATCCGATATAGTAATCAGCTTATTGTTAATCATTAAAATTATGATTAACAATAAGCTGTTTTCTGCAAATTGGGTGATGTTATTTAACTGAAAATATGTGTAAGTTGTACATAAATAAATACTACAGGATTGTTGAAGACTATTTTTGGATAAAATTTTATTATAAGGGAGATATCTCCTAATTCGGTGCTTTATCCCCTCCCCACTAGCCTTACGTGTTGTTCCCTCTTAAGTTAGTTCAGTTTTAATATAAAGTGCAATGAAGAATTCTTCTGCTCTATTGCAAGAATAAAATGGCATTCTTCAACGGCAGCACAAAAAACTATATAATACTAAATCTCTATTATGTATCAATGGTATAACCTAAGAATTTCTCTAAGACATTTGGCAAATGCATTTCTGCGAGTAGAGAACTATTCTGCAAGAATTCTTAACTATTGTAAAATTTAATCAACAGCATACCGCGTCGAGATAGAACAATTTGTACCGTCCATTTCCACAAGAGAAACTACACGATAAAAATAATTTCAAGTTATAAAAGTCCACGAAACATGCATATCAGTGAGACGTTCAGGAGCAATTTATTTGTAGTAATAATTACAATTGCAATTTTAATTGACTAGATATAATTTTGATAGCTGAAAATTTATTTAAATGCTAATAATATGCATACTTATTTCAACGTTGTAAGAAATATGTGTGTTGCTAGGCAACAATAAGTCCACAATAAGGAAGAAAAACGTTTCAAAGGCATTTCCAAGAAACTGAATGAGATTTTATGAAAATGTAATTCATTAGAATGAAAAATTTTTTAAAGACAAGGTATTTGAATAAATTAATATCAGGCCTTTGTTCTCATTTTTAACTGAATTTACATATCGTAAGGGATCATGTAGATACTAGTTTAACCTGTCTAGCCGTAGGGGATTATGTTGGATGCTAGTGTTAAAATGAGAATGGCAAATAAGAATTTTTACTTGTTAGCATAACCAGAAGTCAGGCAAAATCCTATAAAGAATATGTTTTATTACCATAAGCAAACAAGTAATAAATAATTTTTTTTAAACATAAAATGTTATAAAACTAATTTTTTTCCTCGTTGACTATAAATATATGTGTCCGCTTACAATATGCAAATTTCCTTAAATCACATAGATATCAAAATATGATCGAATAATGAGCTCATAATCCAAGATGAGTTCACAGTATTTTTATTCTAAAATGCCACTTTATCTAAGTACTTCGTGTATCAGTTGATATTGTAACGTTAGTATATATTAGGAAGTAAAAATATTTTGTCAAAAAAACTGAGTGGAGAAGAAATGAGAAATATACAGTATTCATGACACATTCAAAGTATGTCGTTATTAAAGATAATAAAGAGTCGCTAGATTTAATTCTTGTCTCATTCTTATGATTTACACATATTTTTAAGGATACCATCAATCAATATAGAAAGTTATTAATTTTTACAGTATCATATCTCATAAGTTATAATAGTTATTTGAGCAACAAGCATCGAATAGGGTGATATTTCTTTCAGTACTACGTAGGCCGAGCTTGTGCTATTGTTGGTAACGAATTAATGACGGTTGCTGAGGTAGGAGGTAGGTAATTAGTTTTTACTATCTTTGTCAAATCCGTAGAACTTTAGATTATCTAATAAAATATCGTGGGACACACAATCAAACGTTTTGGTAAGGTCCAAGAATGACTAGTAAATATATAAATCTTTTTCAAAGTCATCGTTTTTGAAATCAATTAAGGAGAGGGTAGCTAATGTAGTGTATTTGTTGTTCTTAAAACAGAATTGATGCTGTTTGAAAAGATTATTGTGCTCAAAATAGTCCGTGATTTGTTTTTTTAGAATCTCAATAATTAATCAATAATTTTAGCTAGAAAAGAAATTAATGAAATTAGACGATAATTCGAGGGCTCTTTCTTGGAGTACTTTTTATGTATAGGTACTACCTTGGAGATTTTAAGTTCAGCAGGGAACATATTATTATGGTTACATAAATTAATCAAGTAAGTTAGTGGGATTAGTATTATATATTTTATTGTTGTTAAAATTTTCATATTAATATTATAGGCATCCTTACTGTTTGTTTTTTAAATATATTATAAATCTGAAACTTGATTGAAATTAAATTGAAATTTAGTTCCAGTAGGAATATGCAATTCCGATATATCTAAAAAGCTGTCATAAGTTGTTTCACTTTGTAGCAGATTTTCTAAGCTTTAGTCAGTACACAACCACAGATTTAATAAACGATTTAGGGCCTCTAAGAAGAAGACAATATTTATAAAGAGCAATTTTTCTCACAAATTAGTGAATAGAAAAATACATTTACTGTAAATACACAGTATATAAACTATAATTTGAGTAGGCTCTCTAAAGATATTTAAAGAAGGCAAATTGGTATATCGCTAAATATTTTTAGTCTGAACCTCATCATTGGGCATCCTGTATAAATTTATTCAAGACGAATTTTCATTTGGAACACCTTATATATACCTCTACACGGGAAAGGGGTCTAGTTTAATTACTATTGTTGTAAAAGTGATTAATATCGCACATAGCTTTACACGTCAAAAATATATTTTAATTATCTTTATTATGCACGAATTTCTTGATTAAAATTTATCTTCACCCCCTTGACTCCTTCGCATGATAATTTACAAAATGAAACATTAATTCCTGTTCTCTTGCCTGCTTATCAGAACGCTTCGTCAATTAGAAACCATTCCCGCTATTAATAAGCAATCCAATGGATATTACCTTTATCCTTTAAATGTTAATCTTTGAAACTGACAGCTGCTGATACATTATTCTACTTGAAACTGCCGGTGTGTGATAAACTGATAAAGTGGTTAAATCTGAGTTGATATCTCATGATTGAATTCAGTGCATATAGAATATAGGTGTATTTTCATACAAGTTACGGATTATATGCTTCAGGATAGATGATGTTTCATTTATTCATATTTGTTTGTTAGTTACTATGCTTAGGTCAAATATTGCCATCAAAATTTCGACTCGTTCTAATTAAGCTAGAGCTTTGACATTTTGCACACGTGTATAAGTCCGATGGCAATACAATATAGTGTATCTAATATTGTTCTAAATCCAATATGGTGGGCACCCAAGGATGGCGGATCACGTTTTTCTTTGTAACCCCTTTAACACGAGTATCAAATGAAAGGGATTTATGGGTAAAATGCAGTAAACTGTGATGTCTTTCTAAACCCAATATGGCGGAAGCCTCAAGATGGCGGATATCTTCTTCTTCACAACCTTCTTGACATGGGTGTCAAATAAAAGTGTGTAAGTACGATAAACTATGTAACGTAATTCTAGATCCAATATGGCGGACGCTCTTTCTACACAATATTCTTGACATGAGTATCAAATGAAACGGTTTTGTCTGACTGTTTGTCTGTAAAATAAGTCTAAAAAGTAAGAATTAAAATTATATAAAAAATATTAAAACAGATTTTATTTAATAAAATGTTCCAAAAATGTAAAATATTTATTTTTTAATTCATACATCTGTAAACAAAAAGCTTTGAAGGCGGTCAACTGAGAAAAGCAACTGCAATAGTGTTATAAGTGTAATTCTTATTTAACTAGAAAACGGTTATATACAGGGTGTCGCACCGATGCCTTTTTAAAATAAATTCACAAAAATTATCTCTCGTTGAACTATATGAAACGAGAATGGATTTATGATTTGACAAGATTCTGTGAACTGAATTCTTTGGATAATCCCGATTCTAAAGCAACTTGCCTTCATGACATAATTGGAAATGTAATCCATTAGACTGATTTTTTTTTTTAAGAAGGGTAGGTAGGGGGTTATGTAGATACTAGTTTAACCTGCATGGTCGTGGGGGACTGTGTGGATGCTAGTTGTTGAATGAGAATTTTCAAATAAAGTATTATACAAATGCATTTGAGGAATTTTAATTTGCTAGCATAACCAGAAGTCAGATTATCGAAAGAATGCAAAGATTTCATTACTATTTTTACACATAGCTTTTCTTTTAGTTCCCATAAATAGCTATTTTTTCTGATGTTTGCAAAATCCCATAAAGAATATGTTTCAATACAATTAAAGCAAACAAATAATAATTCACTTTTAAACATACATACATCAATCATTTTTGGGACAGTATCATATTATTTCAATCCAGTCAGGTCAGTGTATTAGATTGTATTGGATAACATTATTGGGAGCTCGTGGGCAGAGCACCCATTGCCTTAATAAGTCTATTTTGCTTTAGTTCTAAGGTCATTTTCAACTTTTTCAGCTCTTTTTTACATAAAAAACGTATACTTGTTTGATGTTGGTAATATGAACCGTTTTCGATATAAATGCACTTAAAGATGAAATTGGGATTTTCAATGGCACAAATAATAGTAATTTTTACTTTGTCATATTATGTATGACCTTCCTGTCAATTATTTGAAAAAAAAAAACGAGAAGAAATGGTGCCGCACATACTGAAGGCCAAGTTCTGGGGTTCGCATTGAATGTGTTAATATTAATTTTTTTAAATATTTAAAAAAATAGCTACATCGTCTTATCTAGATAAGACATTTTATCCCATTATTATCAAAAATTTTCAGGTTGATGTAGCAACGCTATTGCGGCACTCTATTTTAATTTTATTGTATACCCTAAATAATAGTTGAAATCAAAAAATAATCTGTTGGGCTAAATATTTCTGGTTTTGATAGATTTTATTCTTTGGAAATGGACTGATAATCTTAACACAAAAATGTATAATTAATATATTTAAATATAATAAAGTTTGTAAAAGAACGTGGAAACTATAATTACGTAGCAAAGGAAGTACTAATCCGCTTTTAATTACAACGTAAGCAAACACATTTATGTTTCCATGAATGCGTGCTCCTTGTGCATATTTACATATTTTTCTCCTCAACTATAATCGCGTTTTGCGCTTGACGTTAAATTAAAAATGTTTCATTTTCATATACACTTTATGCAGTTATTACGGTCATAACCGGTTGAATTTTTAATTACAATTTATTACCGTTTCTGCTTAATTACCCTTTTATTATGATGGTTAAATGCCACGCTAAAATTACCCATACAAATATTAATAACACGTTATACAAGAGTATTTATTTGGATTTAACACGAACGAGGAAAAAAAATGGCGAGAGACGTTGACAGCTCTCATGTCAAGTATGTAACAACTATACAGGGTGTATCACCGGGAACTGAATCGATCGATATAGAGAAAAGCACGCACCAAAAATTTTTGAAAATTTAGATAGTTACTAATGTTACTGTGGCCAATCCAACTAAAATACTTAGAAGCATAGGGTACTTCCTGTTACATCGGAAGTCGATACCAACTTGCTTATTTTAAATGGAACACCCTATGTATTTTCAACTTTTCGAGATGACAATACAATTCTGAGTTCAGGCATGTAGCACACCCTATATCTAAACGCAGTAGTTTCGTAGATATTTGACATTTTATAAAAAATTTAACACTTGCAACGGTTTGCAAGAACCGTTATAACTTTTTCTGTGTAGGACATCCTCATTTGCTCTTTGGCACGGAGAAAGAACACAAGGAGAACTACGTTCTACAACTGAAGTAAATTCAATAACATCATAACAAGTGTTCCGTTTTTCGCGTTACATTTTGTCAACATCAAACCACGAAAACTTGTTTAGGTCAAATGGAACACTCTGTATTTTTTTACGTCAAGTTGTGTAAAATTGTATTCCCTTTTTTCTGATATTAGCATTGAGGGAGTAAAGCTTTCAACTTTTTGAAATATTTGCGATTTTATTAGAAATTCATGAATTGTTGTAATCATTTCATCAAAATAGCCATGATTAGAAACAAACAGTCATTATCTTATGTCAAGAAATGCCAGTACGTTTAAATTACACCCACGAAGACTTTTTAAATTTGTTTGTTATTTATGAAAAATGTGATAAGGTATATCAAGAACTTGCAGCACATTTGCTACTCCATATCCAGAAAAACGGAAACCGTCACCAAACACTGTACCAAATTTTAAAAATTATGGCTCTGTCAAGAAAAAAATGCAAAGAAGGAAGCCTGTTGTTGATGACGAAAACATTGAAATAGTCATTCTGGGATATTTTCATGCCTTTCCAAGGATGTCATTAAGATAAGCTGCTCTGGAATCGGGACTGTGCAATGATTCAATTCACAGAATCTTATTAAAACATAAGTTTCACCCGTTATTATTCCATATGGTTCAAGGATTAAAAGAAACAGATTTCCTAAGAAGACAGAATTTTTGTGAGTTTTTTCTAATAAGGTCTGAGGGTGACGATTCTTATTTGGGAAATATTATATGGACAGATGAAGCAAAATTTACTAATAATGGACTTTTTAACAGACACAATTCGCAACAAATCCTCATATGTTCAGAGAGCGAAACTTTCAGGAAAGTTGGCAGTTCAATGTTTACTGTGCCATAAGAAATGATAGAGTGGTGGCATTACAAATTTATCAGGAAAATTTAAACGGTAAATTAAATTTTCTCTTCTGCTAATATGCATAGGTAAATTTTTGTTTTTTTTTAGGCGAAAGATATCTGAATATCTTACAACATTTGAATAATAACTATTTATAAAATTTACCTCTCGCCGAACATAGAAACATTTTTTATCAGCACGACGGTGCTCCCCACATAACGCATATTTAATTAATAATTATTTACAAGAAACTTTTTATGATCAATGGATTGTCAATAATGGACCTTTCCTATGGCCTTCTCGCTCGCCCGACTTATCAGTTCTGGATTATTTTATTTGGGGAACTATTAAAAATAAAGTTTATGAGAGCCCATTAACAACCATTGAAAATTGTATGCAGAGAGTAAGAAATGCATTTTAAAACATATCACAGGATTCAATTAGAAGAGCTACCCATGAGGAACTAATCCGAAGGTGCGAAAAATGTGTCGAGGTTCGAGGGCGGAATAAACTGGAATCATGTTTTAAATTGATCTTATCTCTGCTATTTTAGTTCTTGCCATATCTTCAATTCGATTAATACGCATGTTACGGTGTGTGTTATTTTCGGTTTTTGTGGATGTCGAGTAGCAAATGTGCTGCAAGTTCTTGATATCACCTTATCACATTCTCCATAAATAATGAACAAATTTAAAAAGTTTTCGTCGGTGTAATTTAAACGAGCTGGCATTTCTTGACATAAGATAATGACTGATTGTTTCTAATCATGGCTATTTTGATGAAATGATTACAATTCATGAATTTTTAATAAAATCGTAAATATTTCAAAAAGTTGCAAACTTTAACCCCTCAATGCATCAGAGAAAAGGGAATTCAATTCTACACAACTTGACGTAAAAAAATACAGGGTGTTCCATTTGACGTAAACAAGTTTTCGCGGTTTGAAGTTGACAAAATGTAACGCAGAAAACGGAACGGTATGATATTATTGAATTTATTTCAGTTGTAGAACGTAGTTCTCCTTGTGTTCTTTCTTCGTGCCAGAGAGCAAACGAGGAGGATGTCCTACACAGAAAGAGTTATAACGGTTCTTGCAAACCGTTGCACCTATCAAATTTTCTATAAAATGTCAAATATCTTCGAAACTACTGGGTTTAGATATAGGTTGTGCTACATGCCTGAACTCATAATTTTATTGTCATCTAGAAAAGCCGAAAATATATAGGGTGTTCCATTTAAAATAAGCAAGTTGGTATTGACTTCCGGTATAACCGGAAGTACCCCATGCTTCTAATTGTTTTAGTTGGATTGGCCACACCGACATTAGTAATCATTTAAATTTTAAAAAATTTCTGATTCGTGCTTTTCTCTATGTTGATCGATTCAGGTTCCGGTGAGACACCCTGTATAGGGGGAGTTCAAGATAGCTATTTATTTATTGAAAATTACAAGAAAAATTATTTACGACGTTTCTAAAAATTTCCCAGGAATTAAAAACATTTTTATCATAACAAAATACTTGGTTACGTGAAAAAAAAGCAAATTTGACGAAAAAAAATTTGTTCACACCGAGTATCGAACCCGCCACCCCATTGCGCGTGAAATCTTACTATTTTCACGTTGCGGGAGAGATTTTTCAAGGGTCAAGAATATAACTCTTCAGGGATTGAATATTTTTTGTAGAACTTTTTGTGGTTGATGGAAAAACTTGTTAGCTTTCATTTGCACCAAACCTCGTGTCCAAAAAGTTGTTAATATACCAATTAGAGCCTCTCACGCAATATCACTATTATTCCCGGTTCCTATCCGATCAAGTTCTTTCTGGTCTCAAAATTTTCGTTTTTCCAAGCACTTTCATATGCACAAAACCCCATTTCGGTACGCTTACCTAGAGCCGAGATATTCCATTAAGAAATTTATTTTGGCTATACCAAATGAAAGAGTTGACAAAATGAATCCTGCTTGGCGCCAGACGACGCGTATTGAAAATATCTTTCGATCGAATCAAGATTTCTCCAGGTCCGTCAAACTGTTTTCATTTTATTAAATAGAAACGAGGAAAATTTTGTTTAAACAATTATTTGACCATGAAGCTCGCGGTATAGGAAAATGTTTCATAAGAAAATTTTGTTCAGCGGAATTTTTCCTATATGAATCCATTGCTAACTCAAATGGTATAGAAAATTTTTGGGAAAAATCCCAGGCAGACTCGCCTATATATCATATGTTGATCTTATTTGAAACTTACAATCTGGAAAGTAGAAATTTAACATGACTATTTTTGGCTATAAACTGAAGTACCTACAGAAAGTTTATGAAATTAATTAGTCTTATAATTGTTGTTGCATCATTGCCGTATCAATTAACATTATGTCACACGGCACCTAATTGCTTCTTCTATATACTCAGTTAGTTAAACTGATGGTTTATTTTGTTTTAGGTATTGGCAATATGACAGTATAGCTAATGAATTAATCTGAATTCTGTGAGCGATGCTTCAGTATTAAATAAACATCATGAGGTTGTTTAAGATGATGATGTAGTTGCATACCACTTCTAAGTTAGGTAAGAAGTTAATTTGCTATAGTAATTAATTAATAGAGTTCAGTTTGTTGTTGTAGTGGTATTTGCAATGCATAAAGGACCCTCATTTCGAATTCTACGTATCCTTTAGTTAACGCAAAGTGCTTTAGAATAGGAAAATAATTTAATGATATTAATATTCAAATATAACAATTAATTATTTAATTGAAAGAGGTTATAAATACTATCTCTCTGTTTTATTATTCAAATAGGTAGTCATAGTTGAAATAGGAAATCTAATGTATACTAATATATGATTTAAATGCCCTCACTCTATCAGCAAGAAACTCAAAAATAAAGCAGCGAATAATATACAAACAAAAAAAATTATGTTTATTATATGTCGATTGTAAATCACTCACAGAAATTTAAACAACTCACTAAGTTATACTGAAGAACCGGTGCCTAAGGAATAGCCACTTCCACATCTAGATTTTCCATCCAAGTCACTTTAAAGGAAACATATTGACTATATTTGCACTCTAGCATGTGGAAATTATTGGTTAGAGAATTTTTATAATATTAGGGGCAGCTGTCATAAAAAAATTTGAGGTGTTGGTTTCTAGCATGTGCGTCAAAAATGAGGCTTCTCTCTTATTAATTTGCTCTACCTCTTTTCTACTATTCACATCCTCCCAATCTCCACCACGTCAATGGAATCATCTCAATCAGATGTTATTACAATATATACGTATACTAACTTTCAAGTGAATATCTCTATTTTATTTTATCAACCCTCAAAAATGTGAGAAAGAAATCTGAGGCCTTGGCTTCTAGAGTATACAGCAAATTCGGAGTTTCTGTACTCTTGCCAGCATGCTTTACTTATTTTCCCTATTTACCTCTATTTATCTAACACTCCTTCAATGGAATCTTCTCAAAATATAATTCAGTTCCAGATCTCTTTATAGTATATACAGGTGTAGAAAATTTCAAGTCAATATCTTAAACCATTCCAGAGAAAACGTGAGCGCAAAGAAAAGTTACAGTTTTCTTCGCTCAAATTTATAATCTCGACGTTTCGTGACATTCTAACATATTTAAAAAAACAAAAAAATTGAAATATTTTTTTTTATTACTATACCTACTTCCTTCCACTCCACTATGTGAATATGGAGGTAAAATTACACGTTTTAACAAGATTTTGACAATATCGGATTTAAATCCGTTATATCTTGAAAAATGTGTATCCATGTGCATCCTATGTAGGTAATATTTCAGATAACTATCGATCTTTCCTACAAGGCAAATATTTCATATTTTTTATTTTAAAAACTCGAAGTTGTCGAAAACTCAACTTCATGCGTATTTAGAATGTTGGGGCACAAATTGCCATGAACGGGTCTTTTCTATTGAGTTTATTCCCGTCTAAGCAACCAAATTAAAATCAGTGTTTTCCCAATTAGTTTTATAGTGTTTTAATCTTCAATGTTTTTAAATCTTTTAGATATATATAATTGAAATGTTAAATTTAGGCCGCCACAGGCGGCAGGAGTTTCAGCCTTTTTGTAATTTTATTGAGCCGAACCGGTCGCGATCCACCCAACCGCACTAACGCCACGACGCTGCGCGCCGTGGTTGTACGGTTGACTCTGGATCCCGATAAGGGGAAGCAATGTTGTACATCTTAAAAAGAAATAAATTTGTTAAGAAGAGGAAGAAGGTTATTTATTTGTTAAGCTATTTAAGAAGTATTTGATAAAATGAAAATATTTTCAGAAAAATTAATTTGATATCAAATATTAATTAGTCAATTAGTATTTGATATATCAAGCACAACAGATAACATTAATTCCTCAGTGCATTCTCAGCTAATGCAACTCAATATTAAAAGAAATTATTGACTCTGGGTTAAATGAGACTAGTGAAAAATACTGACTAAAAGTCCATTCCTACATCTGTAAGACTCTTAAATTGCTTAAATGTATAAAATATGCTAATTTATATCAATGCATAATTTCATCATACCACTTATTTATCGATAAATATTTTCTTTATAATGTGCTTAACAATAGAATTATCATCAAGAACCCATAAGGAGAAGCAACTCGTTGATATAGACTATAAAAAGAACCAGATCTTAACTTTGTAGAACACCAGTACAAATATTTAAAAGTGAATTATTTATTATTTGTTTGCTTATAGTAATGAAACATTTTCTTTATAGGATTTTGCAAACAGTGGAAAGAAAAGCTATCTATGAGAACTAAAGGAAAAAACTATATATAAAAATATTAATGAAATCTTTGCATTCTTTCGATAACCTGACTTCTGGTTATGCTAACAAGTAAAAATTCTGATTTGCCATTCTCATTTTAACACTAGCATCCAACCTAGTCCCCTACGGCTAAGCAGGCTAAACTAGTATCTACATGATTCCCTACGATATGTAAATTCAGTTAAAAGTGAAAACAAAGGCCTGAAATGAAAAAATTTTTAAAAACAAGGTACGTAAATAAATTAATTTCAGGCCTTTCTTCTCATTTTTAACTGAATTTACATATCGTAGGGGATCATGTAGATACTAGTTTAGCCTGCTTAGCCGTAGGGGACTAGGTTGGATGCTAGTGTTAAAATGAGAATGGCAAATCAGAATTTTTACTTGTTAGCATAACCAGAAGTCAGGTTATCGAAAGAATGCAAAGATTTCATTAATATTTTTATATATAGTTTTTCCTTTAGTTCTCATAGATAGCTTTTCTTTCCACTGTTTGCAAAATCCTATAAAGAAAATGATTCACCAGTACAAATGTTGTATAGGCTTAATTTGAATATACTTGTCTATTGCTGAGGTATGAATCAATTGAAATGACACTGTTTATAAAAATTTCACTTGCGTGAATTTGATGTGATACATAGTCAAATACATTAGTACGATCTAAAAGAATCTGATCTACTTATGTTTGTTAATGTATTTATCGCTAAGGTAGTAAATAATTTGTTTTTAAAATTGAATAGTTAATAGAATTTTTTAAACTAACATAGATTTCTGCCGATGTTGGTATGACTGAGATAGGCCTATGATCGCAAGGACCACTTGTATTTCTTTTGTAGATGGTAATAACTCTTGTTAGTTTCAAATTACTTGGGGTGGGGGATATTATTAAAAATACTTATATTTATGTTTTTCTTCTGACATTTGGCCTTTGGCCATACAGTCAACTGTTAACCTAAATAAACATTTACGCCAGCAGCTGGCCTATGTCGACACAGGAAAAGCTAATACTGAAGATGAGCAACAGTAAAAACACGCCCTTCCTGTCCTAGGTCTGTCAGGGCATTTATTTTTTAATAACAAACTTCAGAGGACTACTATAAATAAAAGAAGTTAGCAGAATATAGGATGAAAGCCACTTACGAAATTCATAATAAAATGTTCGTTTCTCCCAAACAAACGATTATACTATCAAAATTACATTGACTAAGGAGACAGAGTACATTAAAGGAAGATTTAATATTCCAATTCATAAGATTGTTATATAATCTGTCACTTGCTGCTCTATATTTACAAGATGGAAAAGACACAGTACAGGTCACTCTTAATATTACACGCGCCATAGATCTTTGAAGACAACATTATTTGTTTTATATAGATGTGCTGGAAAACAAGCATGTTCTTTGAGGCGAGTTATTGTCGTTGGGTATTTTCTTGAATAGTCTTTTATTGTGCAAGAATATTGATAGATCAGGATAAATAGAGTATATCTGGTAGGGCTAGAGTGGTAGAACTTCTGGCACAACTCTAACAGTCTATTTCTAAATTTGGATTTTAAAATATGGAAAGAGTGAGATAGACATATCTTTGGTTTTAATGGAAATCCCGAAATCATTAGCTGAGGAGTCCACAAATTCGTTATTTTTTATGCCAATGTGTGCCTTTATTCGTACAAAATGAACCTCTTTTCTCATGGCGAGTACGAGTGCGTTGTATAGCAGTTTCTTTATATTAGGAATGTAAGGGTTGATTTTGATATTGAAGGAGATACTGTTTTCTAATGAGGGAACAATCGATAGAGAATTTGATTGATTGATTTCATTAGTTTTGTGTTTGCGTCATACACATGAGCACAGAATATTAATTTTTAGATTATTTATAATGAAAACGATGGATACTATAGAGACTAGGACGAAATTAACTGTGTCAGATGTTATGAAAGGGGTACTATGTCACTATAAATGCTATCAGTAGTTGGCGATTCTTTCACTATGTTGTAAAAAATATCATATTACAAATATAAAACAAATACACATTTTTAAAGTATCTATGTTTCATTCTTATTACGTTATCGTAAAGTCCTACCCATATTTTTTCTACAAACTAGCAATAATTCAAATAACCAATGACGGTATATAATAGTATATAACATTTTTTATGGCCTTAATGTAATAGAGATTGTGGAAACCCAATAAAATTCGTTTTGATGGGGACAAAACGCGTGTGTGGCGTCAAGGCACGCAAAACGACCAATGAAAAGGGTCCAGTAAATACACTGTAAATACTCAAGTCAGCAGTAAAAATATTTTTGTTGTATTTGAAATGTTCGATAGACAAATGACAAATACATAAACAGAGACAGCAAGTTACCCTTGTTGTCCTAGTTTAACTGATCTGTAGCAATTTTAAAATATTGCGAAATAAAAAAACTATTATTGACTAAAATACTATACTTTTATCTAGAATGTATCTAGAAAGATTACTTAAGCTAAGTTCTTTTTATTTATTGTACTGGCTAGCCTCTAAGTGCAATGTGTGGTGCTCGTTTGATTGAAAGTTTAATGTTTATGATTATGATTATGGTAATGAGGAGTAACATTTAAAGTTGTTTTCCGAGATAAATAATCTGTAAAACGGTGAATGTATTTTCACAGCTGTTGTTCACGACAGAGTTCTGGAATAGTTAAACTAAATATGTGTAAATTATCAAGCTAACCATTACACTCTTCGCCGATTTACTGCATTTTTTATTGAACTTTATATAGGACACTCTTCGCAGTTTTTATTGTAAATAATATTAGATTTAAACACTTCTTGTTTAATTACAAAACTGAAATGTTTTTTTAATTAAAATAATCAACAACTTTTTTATTTATTGATCGAAAAGAAGTTTTTCTTTAATTTCCTCTACCGCGCACCGAGCGGAATTTTCATCCGTCAGTGTAATTGGGGTATGTGAAGTACATATACTAACTATCTATGTGGACAGATATTGATTACCATTCGTGTAAAAAAAAATGTCCCCCCCCCATCCATATTCTCCCACCATACCAAATATTTTCCGAGAGAAAAAAGTTTCGTAGTTATATGCTCTCCTCAATTACTGAGTGGCAGACGGTAACTTTTCGTCGTCGTTTTTGCACGACATTTCCCTAACTATAAGATATTAGAGTGTATCGCCGTTTGCAATAATATGATTTTGCAGTCCATTGAAGGACAAGATTTTTCTTTTGATGTGTAGGGGAATCCAGCTTGAGTACATAATCCGGTTTCCGGGGCCGCCATCTTGAGAAAGGGGGGGGGGGGGGTGTAAACGGGTTTTCCGCGATATCTTGAGAAACGTAAGTGTTACAAAAAAAATTTCTAAGACTTTTTTTATAGAGAATTTAATTCTCCACAATCTTGGTGTAGATACTTCATACCGTAAAACTTAAAAAGGAAAAGTTATAATTAAGAATAGACTAATATTTTCAGGAAAGATTTCATTTATGGGTTATTATTTTTTTTCTTGATTTTATTGAAAAATCGCATCAAATGTTTTTTTGTAGATCGTTTTATTGCGAAAAATTTTCTTCACTTATTTTTAAATTTATTTTCTTTGGAGAGGGGATCAAACCAGTACCTCATTCAAAACACGCAAGAGGGTGCAGGAAAAAACACCGGTCTGAAATTAGTTTGACTACACGTTTTTTGGGTCGCTGATTATGAAAATCAGGATCCCGCAATCCTACCAGTTGGGGAACACCCCTAAACACGCAAGAACATGCATCTCCTTTACAAAAATGTTCGCGATAATTTAATAAAAATCAATAATTTTCCTTGTCTAAGAGAGCCCACACACCCAAATTTGAATAAAGAAGAAATAAAATATTTTTTATACTATATCTCGATTTTGTTGTGACCTACAAAAAGGGTTATAGAATAAATTTCAAAGCTTATTTAGTAATGTTTCACCAAAAATAAAATGACAATGCAAAAGAAAAAAATTAAATCGTTTTTCAAAACTTCAGTTTACGGGTAGGAGGGGAGAGTTTTACCCCCTTAAGGGTTGAAAATAATTTAGCGTTTCTCGGCAATGCGAATTCAACCTAATTTAAAGCAGAAAGTAGAAAGAAATATTTTTTACAAATTTCTTTAATTTTAAGTCAATATAGGGAAGGTTTCAATCCTTTCTGATTATTCCTAATCATATGATGTGGCTAGATTTAATATAAATCAACCACTTTTGCAAATTACTATACAAGTTTTTAAAAAATTCATAAGATCCTCTTTGACTATTTTAAAATTATTGCGAAATGTCCTCTAAGGGGCATTCTTTGCCTTTTTAGGGGTGTTCTCCAACTTTTGCGATTGCAGGACCCCGTTTTCCATAATCAACGACCCAAAAAACGTATAGTCAAAGTAGTTTCATACCGGTATTTTTTCCTACACCGTTTCGCGCGTTTTGAATGGGGTTTGGTTTGGTCCTCTTGCAGCGTGCTAACACATCTCCAAAGAAAAGAAATTTAAAAAATGAGTAGAGAAAATTGTTCCCAATAAAATGATCTACAAACGTGTGTTTTTTCAATAAAATCTAAAGAAAAAAAGTTATAACCCTTAAATGATTTTTGTCTTGAAATTTTTAATCCATTTTTAATTATAACTTATTCATTTTCAATTTTACGGTAAGAAAGATCTATAGTACATTCGCCAAGCTCTGAGAGCTGCCTCGCGCTCTTCACGTGGGCTTAGTTCACCAGAGCCATTCATGCGTAAAATTATGAAAAATACAAGAAGTTTCCTGATCGATTTTAGAACGATTGAATATTAATGAAAATGTAGGATATTGTCCTCTTAAACTTGATAATACACTACCATAAACTTCAAATGGATTCACTAAACTGTTTATGAGTCATAATAATTCAAATTTTCGAACAAATGTAAATACACTCTTACGCAAATTACATACAACCGAAGCCGAGAAAACCGTTGGCAATCTCCTGAAAAATGCAACCAATGAGGATGGAACACGTCGCGATCACGAGGAAATCACGCATATTTATTACTCTCAGCCTTCCGTGGATACACTTTATTCCAAGATTGTAGAGAATTCAATTATCTACAAAAAAATTTTTGTGAGACATACGTTTCTCAAGATATCGCGGGAAAACTGTTTACACCCCCTTTTTCAAGATAGCGACCAAATGGGGAGGCTTGCAACCCCGAAAACGAGGTTATATAATCACACAAAAGAAAAAAGTCTTGCTCTAACCAAAATGCAAGGTTCGGCCTAAATGTAACACTTCAATGAACTATTGATATATTATTTTATTTCATTAATTTGCGGGCAAATAAAAGAGCGAACACGAACAATCCTAGAATGTTCTAACAAAAAACTATGTGTCTGTGCACGCCTCCAGTTCTATAACTTATAAAGTAAGAAAAATAAATGTGAAAAATTCCCGTTGCACCTCCGCAAAGTACGTTCTTGGAATTGCAATATGCAGCTTTGCTGATAAATTATTAAGTATCATTTCAATGAATTGATCTCAACTTTAAACACAGAAATGGAAGTCATTTTCATGCAATGTACTAGTTGATTTTTAATTGCTGCCTAGCACATCTGACGGCATCACGCCATCTGTCGTGGATGCCTGTTGGGTAAACAGCCTCATCAAAGATCTTTACAAATTGTTCTTTGGTGATATCCGTTCAACGTTCTGGAGTTGACATCATTATTGAGGAAGAAACGTATTACATCTTGGTTGAAAAATATATTAAAATATAATTAACAACTATTATTTGTAATATAGCTGGTACTTCAACCACATGCTTATAATTAATATCTGGTGCTCACTCTAAAAAGCAACTAATTTTACAAAAGTTGAAGAAACATAATGTTCTTTATTCAAACGAGTAATATAACATTATTATTAGTGACAGCAGTTTTAATGAACTGAAATAATAATAGATCTTAATACAAACGTGCTTGATATACTTTTAGATAATAAAGATATATAGAGTGGTTATCCAATGTAAAAAATAATTAATAAGTAAAAGAGTTTTATGTAAATACTTTTACAGACTTTTTCTATCCACTTTCGATGCTTGCTTCCAGCATTTCGAATTGAAGAAAAACGATTTTTTGGCATTTTGTTCAACTTTAACTGTTGACAATTCAGTAATATCACAAAATGGGATTTTACAGATTGAAATTAAGGAAAATCGCTGCCTAAGGAATTACTATTTCCACATCCAGATTTCTCATTCCAGTCACTTTAAAGGAAACATCTTGACTATTCTTACATTGCACTCTAGTATGTGCTTATTATTGGTCATATAATTTTAATAATATTTGGGGCAGATGCCATAGAAAAATGTGGGTCGTTGGATTCTACCATATACGTTAAAAATTATGATTCTAGCTTGCTCTACTTATTTTCTCCTACTTACAACCTACCACCTCCCACCCCTTCCACGGAATCATCTCAATCAGATGTCATTACAATACATACGTGTACTAACTTTCAAGTGAATATCTCAATTATATGTTATCAATCCCTTTAATAATGGAGTGGAGGTGGTGGGGATGGGGTGGGTTGAAAAATATTAGAAAAAAATATGCGGCCTTGGTTTCTAGTATGTACACCAAATCCCAATTTCTGTAGTCTTACCAGCTTGCTTTACTTGTTATTCCCTATTTATAATAATAATAATAATAATAATTTATTAATTCGTTTGCCATTTAAACAATGGATAGAACAAATCATAAAACCTTAGTTAATTAATGTAAAATAATTACACAAAGTTAATAAAAACACTGTCAATTACTTTCTTCAAAACAAGGGACATATATAAAACATAATGTAAATATCTGATGACATGCAATCATATACTTGACACTTAACATAGTAAATTAATTAAATTTATAAATAGGTATCGTTAGGACATTAATGAGTCGCACAAATATTCGCCCACACTATAGTAGCACTTTTTAAGCAACATTTTTTTCACACTGGTTTTAAATGTTTGTATTGTTTTTTTTTACCTCTACTTACCCACTCCTTCAACGGAATTCAAACGGAAAAATATAATCTAGTTTCAAATGACGTTATAGTACATACGTGTACCAAACTTCAAGTAAAAATCTCAATTTAATTTCACCAACTCTTTTAATAAGGGAGTGGTGGGGGGATGGAAAATATTACAAAAGACCTAAGGCCTTCGCTTCTAGTACATACATCAAATGCCAAATTTCTGTACTTTTACCAGCTTGCTTTACTTATTTTCTTCTATTTAACCCACAACCCTTCAACATAATCATCTCAAAATACAATCTAGTTCCAGATGTAGTTATAATACATACGTGTTCCAAATTTCAAGCGAGTATCTCAATTTTATTTCATCAGCCCCTTTAATAATGGAATGAGGGAGGTGGGGAATGGAAAATATTATAAAAAATGTTGATGTCTTAGATTTTAGTACATACACAAAATTTCAAGCTTCTGTACTCGTCCCAGCGTGCTTTGCTTATTTCCCCCTATTTATCCCTATTTACCCCCCAACCCTTCATCGAATGTGTTCAAAAAACAATCCGTTTCCAGATCTCGTTATAATATGAACGTGTACAAAATTTCAGGTCAATATCTTAAACCGTTCTGGAGAAAACGTGAGGACACAAAAGTTACAGATAGACAGACAGACTGACAGACCGACAGACAGACAGGCAGACAGAATTCTTTTTTTTGCTCAAATTTAAAATCTCGACGTTTCATGACATTCTAAACCTATTTCAAGAAAAACAAATTTTGAATTTTTTTTTAAGATTACTATACTTCCAATCCACTACGTTGATGTGGAAGTAATATATACCATGTTGCATATGCAACGATGTTGGTCACATTCCTCCTAAAATAGCAAATAATTCACATCCCTAAGATGCCTCGTCTACGAAGCTACATGTTAACTAAAGATTTAAAAAAAAATACATTACAACACATTTCTTGTCTTCCATTTCTGCACAGAAACGTTTTTTTTTACTGTGTAGTTGGAAGTAAAATAGCCAACGAGGATAAGCCTGAACACAATGACAACACATTGGGGACCCTTGACATAAAACATCTATGAAAATAGTCGGTGAAGGCGCGGTTCACCCCAAATAAAAACCCTCTATAAAATGCACCCTGTCTGATTGCTGATATAGGGTATCATACCTGGAGTGTCCTCTGACATTTCGGTCTGGATGACAGACTAAATTGCTTTTTAATTTACAATGAGATTTCATTTATTTTCACTATAATTAAAAGACATTTAAAATACACGAATATATTAAGTGAAATATTAAATAAGAACAATATAAGTGATGTTTCACAGTTCTCTATTTATTTCAGTTTAAGTAATGTTGGTAAGATTGCCTGCCCGTATTTTTATACCTGGCGCATTCGCCATAACTTAAACTATACTAATGTAAAACTGAAACCCTGGTCGCGTGTAGATGTTTAGATAATAAATATAGCTAGACAGTAATAAGAAATGTATCCTAACTGACTGACATAGCAAGAACTTCCGAAATTTACATCGTGCATTGCACAGAACTATAACAGAATCGAGAGAATTTAGCTGGAGATAGATTACGTGCTTCCAACTCATGGTGTAAGCATTTGGTATTTGTAAATAGTCTGGCCGAGCCAAAAAAAATGGTAGTAAGACGGTCCAACAAATTTTCTTTAAGTAGTCGTTTGAGGTTTACAGTAGCAAGTCCAACTAATGCGGATACTCGGTAGGCCGTGGGACATATATTTATTAGGGTGGTCCATAAATTAGGGTAAACAATTTTTTTCTTAATTATCTTTGGGGCATCCTGTCATTGATTCACAATACTAAAAAGAATTACAGCAATTTTTTGGCATTTCTTAACTCAGTATTAGGGGTCGCTACCAAGTCTTGAATTTTCAAGATAATCGAGGATTTTTGCAAATTTTCTATCAAAATTAATCAAAGTGGTGAACATCAAAATGACATTGATCATCAATTAAATTAATAAAATAGGACAGTACATTGTCCCCCACTTTCATCTCAACGAATCATAACTCACTGAATATGGACAGCCACATTCAGCGTTCATGTTAAGATAAGAGTGTTTCATGTCCAGATTTGCGCTTGGCAGTGCCATGCAGAGCCTGACTTGAGAGCTGTTTCCTGTTAGCTACTGTACTGTGAGTAGTGTTTGTGCAGCTGTGTTTCTTAAAACTATGATATTTTCTGAATTATTCTAACTGAAAATGTATTTAGTTGTCTGCAATAACATATTATTGCAGCTTACAATAATTTGATAAAGTGGCATTATTTCACTACTTTAAACTTTATTTAGTGCACTAAAGTGAAAAGAACGTTTGATTATTAACTCAATAGAGTGGCCATATACTTTAGGACAAAAGTGCATTGACTGTTTGTCAAGTAGGCAGATTTGGAATTATTTAATACTGTTTCGACTTTAAGACGTTTGGGTATGGCAATCAGTAGTAAGGGACCCATTGTGACGAGAACATCTACGTGTACGTGACTTATTGGTCAAATTTCGATATCACTGTACAACACAAAATTGCCCTTTCTTGAACATACCTTCAAATTTGTCAATTATACGTTTCTAAGCACTATCAGCAAAGTGAGCTGAGTCTCTTTTATTTAAGTTTATTTCATTTTTGTAATGAAAGAAAATTTTTTAGATGGTTTAGTGATGTCGACATTTGACCAACTAGCTAAATACATGTAGATGTTCTCGTCACAATGGGTCCCTTACTACTGGTTGCCATACCCAAAGGTCTTAAAGTCCAAACAGTATTAAATAATTCCAAACCTGCCTACTTGACAAAATAGTCGATGCACTTTTGTCCTAAAGTGCACGGCCTCTCTTGAAGTAATAATCAAACGTTCGGTTTACTTTACAAATTTTAAAGTAATGAGATAAAGCCACTTTAATAAATTATTGTAATCTGAAATAAGATGTTAGTGCAGACAACTAAACATATTTTCAGTTAGAATAATTTAAAAAAGACCATAGTTTTAAGAAATACAGCTCCACAAACCCCCCTCACAGTACAGTAGCTGACAGGAAACTGAGCTATAAAGTCAAGCTCTGCATGGTACTGCCAAGTTTGCGTCTGGACATGAAACTCTTGTCTTGACATGAAAGTGGGATGGAGCTGTCTCTATTCAGTGAGTTACGATTGGTTGAGATGAAAATGGGGGCAATGCACTGTCATCTTTTACTAATTTAATTGATGATCAATGTGATTTTGATGTTCACCACTTTGATTCATATTGTTAGAAATTTTGCAAAAATCCTTGATTATCTTGAAAATTCAAGACTTGGTAGCGCCCCCTAAATCATTATTTAAAACTCTGGAATTATTATGGAAGACTTTTTTATATGATAGAACAAAATAAGGGGGAGCTCCTGGTAAATTTTAAAAGTTGGTTTTTAAGGACTACCTTAATATATATATATGCATTTTTACGCGAAAAAGTGCACTTTTCTTGATTTTTGCCCTCTTTTGTATACATAATACGGTTCTAACAAGTTCATATTTGTTGAAAAACTATTATTCTATTATTATTTGAACTTCTCTTATCATATAGTGTCATTTATAAGCATTTAGGTGCCATTTAGGGTCCAAAATTTCATGCATAAGCTTATTCTATAGATGCATAATAAACTGACACTGGAAAAACTGTTTAATATTTATAATTCCTTTCATAATCGGGGGGTTTACTGATTACAAATCTGTTGGGGAAATTGGAAAATGGCCGAATTGAAATGGTACGAATTTGACATTTGAAAATGCGATTTCTGGAGTTATATCCGATTTTAAGTGATTACCACGAAAACAAAGAATTATTATTGTTGCAAAACTCATCAGGTTGTATTCTATTATCGATCAGTTTTTCCAGAGTCTAGTTCCAGTGATAAAAATATTTTTGAATTAGCTAATTCCGCAAGAAATTCATTTTAATTACAGCTTTTTGAAAGGGGAAATAAGTCAACGTCGATCATTATTCAAAAAATATATTATGCCAAATTGTACACGAGGGGAAGTAATTTATAAACTCCGCAGTGGGGACAAAAATGGATATATATCTGTTATAGGAAATACAAGTTCAAAGTACTAATATGACTTAACCAAGTTGCAAGTATTATATTAGTATTATTTCCAAAACTAATCATCTAAATCAGATCCTACTATGCATGTTCAACATCTGTACATTATTTCTATACTAGTGAGTATTTCATATATATTTTCGTAAATTATATACCACCAATATTCAATTAAATTAACAGCATTTCTCGTTGTAACAAAACGCAAATAATATTTCAAAGCAAATTTATAATTTTACTGGCAGAAATAATTATACTGTAAAACACATTATCATTATTTCAGAGTTAATATTAGTCTAAATATGAATTATTATTATTAAGCCTGCTTTTAATTTATTTGTCAGTCAGGTTTACAGAAGTAATTCCAACTAACGTGGACATTTGGTAGGTTGTGGATCATTAATATATGTATTTATACGCACTTTTATGCAAAAAGGTTCATTTTTAGTGACTTTTGCTCTCTTTTCGTTATCTTCAAATTTACACGGTTCAAAAATTTTTAGATTTGTAGAAAATGTATGGTTCTCTTATCATATATAGCGTCATTTATGAGCATTTAAGAGCCTTTTAGGCCCCAAAACGGCATGCATAAATCGACTCTATACATGAATAATAAATTAACACTAGAGAAGCAGTTTAATATTTAACATTCCTTGGAGAAAATTCATAGTAGGGGATTTTCAACGTCCGCTGTGGAAATTGGAAAATTCAAAATGGCTGACTTGAAACGGGGCGAATTTTAAACTTGAAAATGCAATTTCTGACGTTATTCTCGATTTAAGCTGATAACCATGAGAAAAGACATATTATTGTTGCAAAACCCATCATGTTGTGTTCCATTATCGGTTAATTTTCACTGATAAAAGTAATATTGAATTAGCTAATGCCGCAAGAAATCCATTCTAATTATAGCTTTTTGAAAAGGGAAAGAAGTCGACGTTAAAGTCCTATACAAGGTGTCCCGCAATAAAGTACTAAAAATTTAACTACCAATTCCTTATCGAAAATGAAGGTGTGTTCTTTATATAAAATTTTTCCAAATTAGCATTTCCCATCCAGCTGTACCCCTTAAAGGAGTGTGCGAAAAAACGTTTTTAATTTTTATCTGAATATAATTTATAAGCACCAAATGATCATATCGGTGCATAATAGTGCCAAATTATGATTTGACACCAGCCTTCTTAGTATTTTAACTAATATAATAGGGTTCGTCGCCTTTGATTGATCACTTAGGCAGATATAATTCAGTTCCAGTTTCTCCAAACCGTATGAGGGACTAATGCTATGAAAAGTTGGCAAAAATACGAAAAATTCGTTATGGTGATAATTGTACAACTGTACCTAAAATTTCTAGTAATCTTAATTGGAACCACCTTTACCTGATCGATAATGGGCCATGATTTGTAACTTATACAACAGTCCAAACTTGTCCTATGTGTAAAATGGTTGTTGTACGGTATTTATTTATGCTCGTGGTCGGTTGCATTTGTTTTAGTGTTATTTTATGATAGAGACATTTACTTACTTTTCATTAACATGGAATCAACAAGTACAGGTAAGTCAACAAATATTTGCTAAAATAAACCTACTTTTCACACATATAATGCATAAAAGAAATTCACCAATAACTGTTATTTGTACATGGAGTGTGCTAATTGCATCGTTAATTATCCATAAGGTTTTAGTTGATTTCGGTGTACGTCCGAGCAGTTTTTTTTTCTCAAATAAGCTAAAGTCTTTTAGTTTAGTGCGTATAAAAATTATTATGCCACATTTTGTCTCTTATAACAAATATCAAAAAACAGATAGTTGTTATCTGAAATTCATATCGACATCGCGGAACATATTAATACATAATTTTGATACGAATTTTTCAATTTTTTTTTAACATTCAGATATGTTTTCCGTAATATGCTTTAATTTTGATATTTCATTGAAATTTCCTAGAAACTTTTGGGTGTAATCCGAAAGGGATTCGTAGAATTCACGGTGTAATTAAAATCTACTAATCCCTTTAAAACGGTATATTTCAGGAATCGATTTATCAGAGTGGCCTAAGAATATTATACAAGTATTTCCTAAATCTAAATAATTTTATATTTAAATAATTTTCAGTAGATACATATTTTTATACAACTATTAAATTTCTGCCAACCATGCCTGGATTAATCAAATTCATTTTTTAATTTAGGATCAAGCTGTACGAACCTGTTTTATCGAGAAGATCCCTTTATGAAAAAACCGCTGCCTAAGGAATCACTACTTCCACATCCAGATTCTTCATCCTAGTCACTTTAAAGGAAACATCTTGACTATATTTGCACTCTAGCATGTGGAAATGATTGGTCATAGAATTTTAATATGATTTGGGGAAGATGTCATAGAAAGGTTTGAGGAGTTGGTTTCTACCATATACGTTAAAAATTAAATTTCTAGTTCACCCTACTTATTTTCTACTATACACAACTTACCACCTCCCACTCCTTTAATGGAGTCATCTCAATCAGATGTCACTACAATGCATACGTGTACTAATTTTCAAGTGAATATCTGAATTTGATGTTATCAATCCCATTAATAATGAAGCGGAGGTGGTGGAGTTTGAAAAATATTAGAAGGAAATCTGAGGCCTTGGTTTCTAGTATATACACAGAATCCCAAATTTCTGTACTCTTATCAGCTTGATTTACTTATTTTCCCCTAGTCACTCCTATTAACCCCAACCCTTCTACGGAATGATTCCAAAATACAATCTAGTTTCAGATGTCGTTATAATACATACGTCTAGCAAATTACAAGTGAATATCTCAATTTTGTTTTATCAACCCCTTTAATAATGTAGTAAGGGTAGTGGAAGGGTTGAAAAATATTATTATAAAATCTGAGACCTTGGCTTTTAATACATACACCGAATTTCATGTTTCTGTAGTCTTACCAGCTCGCTTTACTTATTTTCCCTATTTACCCCTATTTAACCCCCACTCCTTTAACGCAATCATGTCAAAATATAATCTAGTTTCAGATATAGTTATAATATATAAATGTCCCAAATTTCAAGTGAAAATTTAAATTTAATTTTATCAACTCTTAATATGGGATGGTGGGGAGATGGAAAATACTAATAAAAATACTAAAAATACTAATAAAAAACCTGAGACCCTCGCTTCTAGTATATACACCAAATCCCAAATTTCTGTACTTTTACCAGCTTGCTTTACTTATTTTCCCCTATATACCCCTATTTAACCCCCAACCCTTCAACGGAATCATCTCAAAATATAATCTAGTTCAAGATGTCGTTATAATACATATGCGTACTAAATTTCATGTGAATATCTCAATTTTATTTTATCAACCCCTTGAATAATGGAGTAAGGGTGTGGGGTGATGAAATATATTATTAAAAAATCTGAGGCCTTGGCTTCTAGTACATACACCAAATTTCAAGTTTCTGTACTCATACCAGATGTTTTACTTATTTCCCCCTATTTACCCCTAAATAACCCCAAACCCTTCAACGGAATCATCTCAAAGTATAATCTAGTTCCAGATGTCGTTATAATTCATACGTGCACCAAATTTCAAATCAATATCACAATTTTATTTTATCGACCCTTTTAATAATGAAGTAGGGGGTTGAAAAATATTATAAATAATCTGAGACCTTGGCTTCTAGTACATACACCGAATTTTAAGTTTCTGTAGTCTTACCAGCTTGCTTTACTTATTTTCCCCTATTTACCCCTATTTAACCCCCAACCCTTCAACGGAATCATCTCAAAATATAATCTAGCTCCAGATGTCGTTATAATAGATATGCGTACTAAATTTCATGTGAATATCTCAATTTTATTTTATCAACCCCTTGAATAATGGAGGAGGGGTGGTGGCGGGTTGAAAAATATTATAAACAATCTGAGACCTTGGCTTCTAGTACAACACCGAATTTCAAGTTTCTGTAGTCTTACCAGCGTGCTTTACTTATTTTCCCCTATTTACCCCAAATTAACCCCCAACCCTTCAACGGAATCATCTCAAAATATAATCTAATTTCAGACGTCGTTATAATACATACGTGTACGAAATTTCAAATGAAAATCTCAACTTTATTTTATCGACCCCATTAATGGGGTAGGGGTGGTGGGGGGTTGAAAAATATTATAAAAAAATATGAGGCCTTAACTTCTAGTACATACACCGAATTTCAAGTTTCTGTAATCTTACAAGCTTGCTTTACTTATTTTCCCCTATTTAACCCCCAACCCTTAACCGGATATCCTCAAAAAACAATCCAGTTCCAGATCTCGTTATAATATATACGTGTACAAAATTTCAAGTCAATATCTTAAACCGTTCCGGAGAAAACGCGCGGACAAAAAAAGTTACAGACAGGCAGACAGACAGACCGACAGACAGAATTTTTTGTTTTCGCTCAAATTTAAAATCTCGACGTTTCATGACATTCTAAACCTATTTCACGAATAAAAATTTTTGAAAACTTTTTTGCGATTACTATACTTCCAATCCACTACGTGGATGTGGAAGTAAAATGAGCAAATCTGGTCTAAACAAGTCAGATGGTCAAGTTTCGTTTTTAAAAAAATATTTGCGAGAACAAACGAAATGTCCAAAATCTGGAGTGGCGAATCTCAATAAAAAATTGGTTACTTTGTCACACACTTTAAAAAAATGTGGTCTGATGCTCACAGAATAAGAGAAAGATTTTTAGTTAAAAATACAAGCTGGTTAGAAACATCCATGAGTTTCACAGATTATGGTGTGTCCGAAAAAAGCGAAGCTGCAGATGGAAGACACAGGTCTGATTTTAGTACAACTTGCGACAGGACTAAGCGACATAGAATCAAAGATTTACTTTAATATTTACTCTAATTTCGAGTTTAGGTCAACCAGTAAGACGAAAACGCAATCTAGACAGCGAAATTATCCAGCTGTTAGATGCTCACTGCTTAGATATTTCAGCTATTTCAGAAGAAGAATCAGACACTGAAACAGTCAGTGAGGAATTGTCAAATTCAGATTAATTTATAAGTTGCATTTAAAATTTAACATATATTTAAGACGTGGACTGTATTATTAAATTTCGGTAATTTTTGAGTCACCCTGTATATGCTGTTATTATAAAATTAGGTATGGAACATGACTTTTATTCAACAATATTTTTTTTAATTTTCACGTATAAACTTTATGAAATATAAAAAATTATAATTGAAACATGCATAATCTGTCACTTTGTATACAGTAGACGCAAAAGTTCTTCGATTATAGGATCTACCAAGCGAATTTACAACTTCCAACGAATGGCATATTATAAATGCATACGCACGTGTAACTAGTAATCGACTCGCCGCAATCTCACATCACATCAAACTCGTACTCATGCTAGTACTATTTGGGAACTAAAAGAGTGACCTTGTCGTTAAATTAATTCTTAAAAATGTTTGTAAACGTAAAAAAGTTCAGATGGTTAAGTGGTACTATCAAGGAAATTAATAATATTATTCACAATTTTGAAATACATGGTTGTGTTGATTATAAACAACATAAAAAATCGATTCCTCCCAATGAAGCCCGAGATGAAAGAGATATTATGATTTGTGCACTGGCAACCAACAATCCGGTACTTGCTACTTCCCAAATAGGTGCTGAAGTAGGTTCTACACCATCAACGGTTAGGTCGTTTAAAAAAAAAATGGGTACAATTCATACAAGGTTCGGAAAACTCATGAAATTTTTGAGACGGAAAATATCAGAAGAATGGAATTTTGTGAGCAATTAATGGAAAAGGCGAATGCGGATGAACATTTTCTTAGAAATATTGTTTTTACCGATGAATCAACTTTTCCATTAATTGGTAAACATAATTCTACTCGGACACGAAATTGGTCGCCAGAAAATTTACATAAGTTTTACGAAGTTCGCACTCAGTATCCTCAAAAACTAAATGTTTGGGTCGGTATACTGGGTGAACAATGCGAACATATTATTGGACCATTTTATATCGATGGCATCTTAAATGGCCAAAAATATTTGGATTTGTTTCAACAGCAAATTGTCGCTAGGATTCAGGAACTAGTAGGTACTAGGTTTAATGAAATTTGGTTCCAACAAGATGGTTGCCCTCCCCATAATAGAGTTATCCTTCGGCAGTATTTGGAGGAAACATTTCCATTCACCAGATCTTGCGCCTTGTGACTTTTTCTTGTGGGGCTACTTAAAATAAAAAATGTATGGTTTTCAGGAGAATAGGCCCAACAATTTGCAGGAACTTCAATTAAATATTGAAAACACCTGCTTAACTGTTACCCCTGTTATGTTGGGTAATGTTCGCCAAGGATTTTATAATCGTTTGGGCTATTGCTCAGCTCAGCAGGGAAGTCTGTTTGAGCATTTATTACATTAAACTTGTTATGTGTAAGTAATAATTGTTTTCCTTAACTCCATACATTTTTAAAAACTTTTAGAATATTGTTATTTTGTGTTACCCATTTTTAAGAATTATTTTTGTGTTGAGAATAACTCTTTTAGTTTCCAAATTATAAATTTTTTCCATAATAGTACCAACACTTATAATGTTTTTAAAACCAATTGTTTTCGCAATTTATTAGATTTCGCGAAGTGACGTGCATCCCACTTTACCTTTCCTGCATTACTAAATTCCTACGCCGCCTATCTCCTAGATGGGCAGCGGCAGTGGCAAGCCTCTCGGTTCGATGTCCTTGTCGGGCTCAATAGAGAACAAGCCTTCAAGGAATTACTGCATCAGTGTTGCCAGATTATTTCATTTATCATGCAAACAATTTACATTTTTTAAAACCTACCTCTTAGTTACGTTTTGGTAAGACAAAAACGCCAATGAGCTAAACATAGTGATTTCATTGTTTAATATAAATTATAAAAATATGAATTTTATTTTATTTTAATCAATTAGATTCTATCATTCTACAAAACTTGGCGTCATTATGTATGAATAAAGTAGATCTGCCAACACTGGATGCCTCATTGGATATTTACGATAGTGAGACTAGGTAAGTGTAAATTGCGCTCAACTTTCCTATGATCGAAGAACTTCTGCGTCTACTGTATAATAAAATGCACGAAAAGTCGATTAGTTGTAAATTTTAAAACCCTCTATGCAGTATGTACAAAAACATTGATAGATAATTACTAAAAATAATGTTTGCCAACTTTTCATAGCATTGGCCCTTGTGTGAACTGGTCGATTTTACGATACTTTTTCAAGAGGTGAAAAACTTTCTGAATGAATCATAGTGGAATATACTATTGTTTTTAATTCAAAGAAAAAAATAGCAGATAGAAAAATATTTCCAAAATTATAAGAAGGGTAGTTAATATCACCCCTTTGTATACACGCTAGATGGATGAATTAATTTCGTTAAATGCCTTTTCATCAGTAACCGAGATGTAACAAATTTCGTCTTTTGTTAAATGCGTTGTTTTCAGATAAAAATTAAAAACCGCCTATTCGCACATCCCCTTAAGGAGGGTGTAGCTGGACAAGAAAGGCCTATTTTGAAACATTTTATATGAGGAACCTGCCTTCATTTTTTATAAGGAATTAGTAGTTAACTTTTTTGCCCGTTATCACGCAAAATTGTTGATGAGGGGAAGTAATTTATACACTCCGCAGTGAGGACCAAAATATATTTTGTAGGAAATAAAAGCTCAAAATTCTAATGTGACTTAAGTATTATTTCAAAAACTAATCATCTAAATCAGATCCTACTCTGTATGTTCAAAATCTGTACATTATCTCTATTCTAGTCAGCATTTTACATTTAATTTCGTAAATCGTATACCACCAATATTCATTTAAATTAATAGCATTTCTCGTTGTCACAAAACGCAGATAATATTTCAAAGCAAATTTATAATTTTACAAACAAAAATAATTATACTGTAAAATACGTTATCATTATTTCGGAG
Organism: Stenurella melanura; assembly: GCA_963583905.1. Classification (NCBI taxonomy): domain Eukaryota; kingdom Metazoa; phylum Arthropoda; class Insecta; order Coleoptera; family Cerambycidae; genus Stenurella; species Stenurella melanura. Next base: position 90,488,631 of record OY757309.1, read on the forward strand.
TTAATTTTAGTCTAAATATAAATTATTATTAATCCCGCTTTTAATGTATTTATCAAACAGCCAAACTGATGGAGTTTGAGAAGTGGTTTATTTAGTTTCAATTAGGAAGCTTGGCTTTAAAAGTTTTCTAATTTATTAAAGGGTTAATTTAATTTTATAGAAAAGGTACAGTGAGTGAATTAAGGTGGTTTAAGCCTGCTGTGTGAGCGATATCTTTATTGGGGATTAAACAATATAATGAGACGTTTATTTAAGAGGTCAACTGAAACGAGGCCGGTTTATTTGGTGTAAGTTATAGTATTACATAAAGCTAAAGAAGAATATTATTTAAGTGCTAATAAAATGAAACACATCGTTTGCTTTCTAGTAAATACAACTTAGAACCATAGTTTTGGACATACATTATTGGAGATTTAAAATAATGTATCCTGTGTTGTATCACTAGTTCGTTGAACTGTATGGGTAATTTTTTTTCAAGAACGTAGTTGACTAGTAATATAGAGTGTAAATTGGCAATTTATTGTCTGATTTAATACTTTACAAACTGTTAATTTACACGAATTATATTAATGTTTGCCAATTTGCTAGAGAAAAAAATTATAGATAAAATTTGAAGGCAAGATTGTTTCTTGTGTTTACTAATCTAGGCTGTTCAATTTTATCATTTATGTCACATAAGAAGTATTTCTAAAGCAACTTACCTAGTAAAATATGAAGCAGGTATAAATAACAGATGCAGCTGCAGATACTTAAAAGTCAGCGGAATTCGCCATATCTTAAGTATAATATAGTAACTGACAGCAGAGAAAACAAAATAAACTTTGAAGTTATAGATACTCTGTTATATTAGACTGACATAAGTAATTGATAAGTCTACTTCAAGGAGTTCTAGCACATGCTTCTATCAATCACATGACGAATAAAGAGATAAAGGGCGTAGAACTGCAGTTTAATGTTTCATCCATAGAAATTATGTATCCATGGTATTATGCATCTATTCTAAGGGCGCCATCTAGAGCTGCTACTGGATAATACATAATCCAGACAGTATTTAGGCAGTGAATGATACAATCATGAAAAGTGTATTAATAACATGTTTACCGGTAGAGCTTATTCAACACATAAATGATAAACTGGACGCCAATCAACATGTTGTTGCCGTATTATTTGATTTAACGCGAGCGTTTGACACTATCGATACAACTTTTGTATGTGATAAATTATCTAAGATGGGCTTCCGAGGACCTATAAATGAGTGGGTAAATTCGTTTTTATCCGAAAGAAAAATAATCGTCAAAATAAATGATATTAAATCAGACATATTTGATATGAATATTGGAACTCCCCAGGGGAGCGTATTAGGACCGTTAATCTTTTTATTATTTATTAACGATTTGCCCAATTACATAACTCAGGGAAAGGTATTCATGTACGCTGATGATACGACCATTGTAGTATCTGACACAAATCCTGAGCTTGTTAAAAGAAAGATTCTCATAGTATTAGAAGAATTCAGTCACTGGTGTAAGAGAAATCGTCTAGTTAATAATAAATTATGCGAAAACAGTTTGCATTGAATTTAAATATCGACGAAACTTCACAGAAACCAACTACACATTTTCATTCAACAATCAAATTATAAACACTGAAAATTCTGCTTCTTTCCTAGGAATAACTCTCGACAGACATTTAGAGTGGGGTAAACAAATTGAAAATGTATGTACTAAACTTAACAAGAGTTTTTATGTCATAAATTCATTAAAAAATAATTTAAATACTAATACACTTTTAAATGTATATTACTCATTTGTTTACTCCCCAATATCCTACAATATTATAGTATGGAGTCAATCCAGTCAAATAGACAGAGTATTTATTATTCAAAAACGGATACTTAGGCTAATTTTTAATCTTGAATACAATCAGTCTTGCCGTGAAATATTTAGAAAATATAATATTTTGACGGTGACATCTATATATCTGATGAAACTCTTGACGTATATTTATATGAATAGGAACAAACTTATTCAAAATGGAGACTACCACGCATATCCTACAAGGGGAAGAAATTTAATTTCTTTAAAAAAACATAACCATGAGTCCTACAAAAAGTCAGCCATTAACTCGGGTTGTCGAATCTATAATTCTTTGCCTGATCAAATTAAAAATACATTATCAGTAGCTAGCTTTAAGAACCGCCTAAAAAAACTTTTAACAATTAACTCGTTTTATTCCTTGAAGGAATTTATAACTTTTTTGCAAACCAGAGTCGCTTGAAGGTGTTATAGTTTGTTTTTTTTTCTCTCTGTATAATTGTTTGTAAATTGTTACTTTTCTTTTTTATGTGTTTTTTTTAATTTGTTTAATCTTGTGTAGGTCGTATACCTTTGAATGTTTTACAGATAGACATAGTTATTACTTATTTAATTTCTCTTTTTTAAGGATTATACAAAGTGCGTATAATGCACGTAATATATACAAATCTTTATTTATATCTATATACACTTTATTGTTATATAGTTTATTAGTAATAATTAACTACTATTATATTATAGGCTGTTAACATATAGCATTTAACTTTGACATGTCTCATCTATTATAAAATAGCCAAAGAGATCAATAAAGATATTATTATTATTATTATTATTTACCTACTTAATATTTATTTTTAATTAGAGAAATTTAAAAATAAAATTTTCTTTCTGAAATACTGAATAAGTGCTACTGCGAATAATTACAATGACCAGTAGGGTGGAATGATGTTATATGGCATTTAAATAAAAATCGGCTGGGATGCCAAAAGTTGCTAAATGCATAAAAACTCCTACAAAAATTTCTTTTAACTACAAATCAAAATGGCGTCATGTTGCACACGTCACATAACCACACAAAAAAAAGGGAAATGCGACTTGTGCGACATGAAGTCATTTGTATTTTTAGTTAATGTTTTTTTTGTAGGAGTTCGAATTATTTAACAGCTTTTGGCATTCCAGCCCAGCAAAACAACGAATAAAACATTTTCTCTTGTTGAAAAATATTTTAATTTCTACATAAATACATTTTTGTGAATGGAAGCTTAGTTAGGTTTCTATTGGTTAAGTTTCCATTGGTTGGTTAACCAATAGAACATTTTTATTGTGTTCTATACTCTGATTTTCTGTTGAAGGTAGGTGTCATGGCTCGAGACTTAAAGAGTTGAGCGAACAAAACCCTCTCTGGAGTCCTCTCCACACACTGCAGCTGCTGCTTCAATAACTAATTTTACTTCTTGTTCATCGGTTTGTGTGTGCCATGGAAGACCAGAAAAGGTTAAAGAGATGGTACTTCTTTTACGATGACAGCATTTGCGTGTCTTTTATTTGGGATATCAGCGGAGGCTAGTTACCTCAACCGTTTGCCATGCAATAAGGTCAATGTAATCGAAGGCCTCAAAATCAGGTCAGGAATAAAGGAGGATCTTATTTCACTCTTCTTGGTTGATCTTGCTATTAAGATTCATCTATACGCCAATGTTCGAATTGTAGAGCGATCCTCAGAAAGTATTGTCAACAAAATATTTTCAGGATGGCCAAAAAATCCATTTCTTTGTATGGGGCCATCCATTAATTACGTCACACTTTGAGACGGGGGAGAGGGTCTATTAAGTGTGACAAGAGGTTGACATCACATTATTTACATCTACGTATATCATTGTTTTAATTGAATGGAATTACAAAAAAAATCAGAAAATTCTATCTCAAGATATAAAATGTGAGAAGTCACAATGGGGGAAGGAGGGGTTGACTCGAATGTGACAACCTGTGACATAGGGGGGGGAGGGGTATCATGAAATTTGCGTGATGTAATTAATGGATGGCCCCAATAATATGTAATTGGCAAATAAAACATGCAACTGGCGAAAAGTCAACATGGCACTGACAAACAAAGCTATGACATGACTTTTCAATGAATCATATATCTATTTAACTTTCTTTTGTTAAGTTCTAGTATCACCTAAATTATTATTTAACACGGCAAATGGGTGTGATCATGTTCGTAATTTAAAACATGAGTTACTAGAATACTCTACAAGAAACCCCAGTAAACTTTTTTATTTAGAATATTATTAAAGTGGGCGTTTACTAACCGCGTGACGTCAAGTATGTTTCATGATACTAATCGTAAGACTATACTTACCTTTACTACGTTCATGAAACCTTAGCTCGTTTGCATCAATCTTACCTGTAAAAAAAAGATGTTTAAATGGATAGAAAATATTAATTCAGAAAGTACACACGTATTCTCAAATAATCTACAGTGTCACAAAATACACTATATGAATATTCAGATGTGCAGTTTAAATTTTCGATAAGACTACTTGTATTTTTCTTCGCTAATATAACATTAGGTAAGAAGTCAGGTAGGTACTAAAGCAGACCTAGTCTAGATCATCGAAATTAAGCTACACCATGTGTAGTTAATACATGGATGGGTGAATAGAGCAGTAGCAGCTGACGTCACAACATGGCCGCCACAGCTGTTTGGTGGACAATAACCCAGTTTTGCATTTGTGACCACATAAGATAATTTGAGTTTTTAAAGAGTTTTTTGTGCTTTTTTAAACGTTTTTCTTGTCTAAAATTTATTGTTAGTGTTCTTTATCTATTATACATTTCGTGATTTGCTGAACTGACTTTTATTTAATGCTTTATTTATATATTTGAATAGGCATGTCATCTTGTTCACATGTCAAAAGTTATTTCTTTTCCATATTGTAAGTGAATTTTAGTGAATTTATCATAATTTTATTTATATTCTACATTTTAGGAGTCCCCTCGTAACATTTCTAAGTTGAAATATATTAATGGAGTTAACCTATAGGATTTAAAAGTGGAAGATTCATACTGCTTCCAACTTAGTGTTGAATTAATGAACCATTGTGACCATTCTTGGAAATAAAAATGCTATGTAAACTATAAGACTGTGTGTTATTCATACTTACCTTTATTATTATCTATAATGTGTACGATCTTAAACATCCTATTATGGTTGTTATATTTATAAGCATCATTTTGAAGAACTTTATTTTACTCTCGCTAAAATGTTATTTTTTAAGTTCTGTCGCGTTCTAGGTCACTTACCTTCATTGATATTTTATTTGTAAGCATTATCAATATTTTAAACATCTGTGATTATAATTGTAAGAATGAAAACAAATACCAAACTAGGTAAGTATGCTTATACATATAAAGTATTTCGAGCATATTACGTTGCATACCTATTTGTTTATAATTTTAAAATGGAAACTGAAACGGTCTCACAGTCCTATTTTTATATTAGATTTACTATTACTCCTGCATTTCACAATACAAACCTCTGATTATTGTTATTAATGTGTTAAACTATTAAACTTATTAGAAACTGTTGAGCCAAATGAAAGTAAGATATAATCAATAAAAAGTTGATGGGAAATGGTTTGAATTGTCTAAAAACGTTAATTTCACAAAAGATTTATAAAATCATTAATATATGATTGATATATTGGCATGAATCAACGAATGTTGTGACAACTTTTAAACTATGCTTAGCTGTAACTGAGCCTGTGTTAATTAAACATTTATTGAAATATGTCGTGATATTATATATGTACAAAAAAGTTCAAAAATCCAATATAGTCTTTATTTTCACTATATTATGGGTTCACAAAGATGTCAACGTATTTGACATCAAATTTTACACTTGGAAAAACAACACTAATAAAGTATATATAAAACTCTTTCTCACACTAGGCTTTTAAAAAACATTAACAAACATCACTACACATATCTGATATTCAGAAATCCTCCACTTTAATTTTTATCAAGCGAAAACTGACACCTACTCTTATGTCAAATTTCGAAGTTTGTCCACCAATCACGTGACAGCTGGCATAACTGTGACGTCACTGCTAGTGCTCTATTGTAGGGTGGTCTTTAAAAAACAACTTTTAAAATTTACCCGGGGCACCGTCTTATTTTGTTCTATGGTATAAAAAGAGACTTCTATAAAAATTTCAGATTTTTAAATAAAATCTTACGGGTCACTACCAAGTCTTGAATTTTCAAGATAATCAAGGATTTTTGCCAAATTTCTCTCAAAATAAATCAAAGTGGTGAACATCAAAGTGACATTGATCATCAATTAATAGTTATTTAAGACACATTTACAAGTAGTGTAAAAAGCCATTCTTTATTGCACGAATGGCTAGATTAAAAATACGAGCGGAGCGTTTTATCTTCGATCGTGCCAATTTTTTGTAAGAAATGGTCAATTTTCCATGAATATTTGTAAAACTGTATCAACCTTTTGTGAATGTCACTTTGACGGTTAGTATTATTCGAGTTGTAGTTGAAGTCGCCATTGTTGTTCTTGAATGTTTGAATTAACATATCAAGTTAATAATGTTAAAAATTAATAATGAATAAAATACTGTTGGCCTTACTGATACATTTTTTAGAAATCGTGCAATAAAAGCGTGCAATAAAAAATTTTATTGCGGAGTTTCTTATAATAAGCCACTGTTTACACTGGAAATGATGTAAAAAACTGTTACCTTTTACACGATCGTAGACAAATTAATAAAATAGGACAGTCCATAGGAAATTTACAGTTTAGAACCTTCAATTTTGCAAATACTCAATGAATGGCTTTTTCATCAGTTGACTGAAAAATTGACAGCTGCCAATAGTGTATAATAATTTAAATAAATATCACTACGGAACTAATTAATTTAAAATAAGTTAAAATATCCCTTTTCTATGGAAACTTAGAATACAACAACGTATTGCTCACATACTACTAGTTGCCATACACAAACGTCCAAAGTCCAAACAGTATTAATAATTCCAAATCTACCTACTTGACAAACAGTCTATGCACTTTTGTCCTAAAGTATACGGCCTCTAAACAAAGTTTAAAGTAGTTAAATAAAGCCACTAACAAATTATTTTAAGCTGCAATAATATGTTATTGGAGACAACTAAATATATTTTCAGTTAGTATCATTTAGAAAAGACCATAGTTTTAAGAAACACAACTGCACAAACACTTCTCACAGTACAGGGTGCCCCAAATTGCTTGATTTTGGCTGGTTTTCCTATTTTCAGAGAAGGTAGAGAAAAACTGACGTATGAGTCTAGAGCTCGATTTTTGTGAAACGCCAATTGGTGAAAACCGCATTTCGATATCTCTAACCGTTTCCGAGATACCGGCAAAAATTCACATTTGGCAGATTCCGAAAAACTGTCATAACTTTTTTATTTGTGAATATTTTTTCAAACGGTAAAAACTTTATAGAGGCACTTTTTGACGCAGAATAAGATGCATTTGTCAAAAAAAATATATCGCTTTTCAATTGTTCAATATTAAAGCTAACTTTGTTATTTCAAATGGAAACCATAGTTGGCTTTAACTTTAGAAAATAGGAAAACAATAAGCTTTCCAAAAATATATATGTCAAGATATGTCTAGTCATCCTTGCTGCCAATATAACATATTTCTCTTTAAAAGTGATATTTTAGCAGAGTTGGCCATGGAAAACAAGAGTTTCAGTTATTCAAATGAAAACAATAGTTTTTCTATTAAATTAATTTTATTAATTAAACATATTTCATTAAGTAGGTAACAAATCTTTAACGATTGAAGTATTACAAATAGTGTTCAAATTGTCTACCATTTTGGTCGATGTACAATTGACATCTCTTCTTTACTGACTTCTCGGCATTTAAGAGTTGTAAAGGTGTTATCCCAGCGATTGTATTTCTCACTCGTTGCTTTCTGGTACGGTTTTAAATATCTGGTCTTTGACGAAACCCCAAATAAAAAAGTCCAAAGGTCTGGAGATCTTGCAGGCCATGGTATGAGCCCCCTTGTTCCCATCCACCGATCCTCGAACATTTGATTTAGTTTGTTCCTTATAACCGCAGCGTTATGGGCTGGTGCACCATCTTGTTGATAAAACTTTCGTACCAAATCGGCAAGGGGCAAGTCTTCTAAATATGGTTCAACAATGTTTTCCAAAATATTAACGTACCGTTGGGCATTAAGGTTTTCGTCATAAATAAAAGGTCCAATCATTCGTTGCCCCACTATTCCAATCCAAATATTGAAACCAAATCGTCTTTGCATATTTCTAGGTTGGAAAACATGCTCATTATGGTCCGACCAACGATGCCGATTATGTCGATTAAATATTCCGTTGCTGGTTACTCTTGCTTCGTCGGTCCAAATGACATTTCGGTGAAAATTTTCATTTTCATTGCATTTTCTGATGAACCAGTTGCAGAAATTAATCCTGCGTTCTTGATCATCAGGGAATATTTGATGAGTGAGCCTGCTTTTATAAGGTTTATATTTATATTTCTTGAGAATTCTTTGGCTACGGCTATTGCTCACACCCTTAGTTACAGTTATTTCTCTGGTAGAAATTTCAGGATTTTCTAAAACCGCTCCAATTACTTCTGCCTCCACCTCGTCTCTACCTTCAATAGCATACTGTTTAGGTCTGGGCTTGACAAATGATCCATAATTCATCAAATCATTTTCCAATCTAGGAAATATTTGTTCGCTTGGCTGCTAGCGTTCAGGGTAACGTTCGAAATATAGATTTAATGCATCTTCAGAATTTCGGCCTGGTTCAATATAGCATATAAACATTATTCAAAGTTTTCATAGATTTTGGAATAATGCAGAGAGAGATTATAACAGATGTCAACTTTAGCACTTATTTTATTTACTGTCAAACTAACTTTTAGATATGCAAAGCAACTGTTTTTGTGTGGCCAACTGTGTTAAAATGTTAAATGTTAAAAAAATGTCAGTTTTAAAGAGAAATGTGTTATATTGGCAGCAAGGATGACTAGACATATCTTGACATATATATTTTTGGAAAGCTTATTTTTTTTCCTATTTTCTAAAGTCAAAGCCAACTATGGTTTCCATTTGAAATAAATAAGTTAGCTTTGATATCGAACAATTGAAAAGCGATATATTTTTTTGACAAATGCATCTTATTCTACGTATAGAAAGTTTTTACCGTTTGAAAAAATATTGACAAATAAAAAAGTTATGACAGTTTTTCGGAATCTGCCAAATGTCAATTTTTGCCGATATCTCGGAAACGGTTAGATATATCGAAATGCGGTTTTCACCTATCGGCGTTTCACAAAAATCGAGCTCTAGACTTATACGTCATTTTTGCTCTACCTGGTCTGAAAATAGGAAAACCAGCCAAAATCAAGCAATTTGGGGCACCCTGTACAGTAGCTGACAGGAAACAGCTCTCAAGTCAGAAGTCAGGCTCTGCATGGCACTGCCAAGCGCTCGTCTGAAGATGAAACACTCTTGTCTTAACATGAACGCTAGGTATGGCTGTCCCTGTTCAGCGAGTATGATTGGTTGAGATGAAAGTGGGGGACAATGTACTATTGTATTTTATTAATTTAATTGATGATCAATGTCATTTTGATGTTCATCAATTTGATTTATTTTGATAGAAATTTTTTTGCAGAAATTCTCGATTATCTTGAAAATTCGAGACTTGGTAACGACCTCTAAAACTGAGTTAGATGATCTCAAAAAAGTACAGCAGTTCTAATTTACTTAAACGTTGGAATGATAATTAACTAGCTTTTCTGTTCATGCGATGATCTATCTCGCAATAAACGGCGCCGGCAAGAATTGTGTTACATGAACAATAATCGTGTACGCAGACCTGTCTGAATACCTAACTAAGATTCTATCTGATTCTCAATGTATATGCCTGTACAGAGTTTTCACGAATTGAAAACTTTTGCTACGTTTCAAATTTTGTCGGAAACTTGTATGGTGAGCGCCTTACATATTTTTTTTTAGTCATATAAGCCTGACATACCGTGACACATGAAAACATTATTTTCTGCTAACCTCCTTCATAAAAATGAGGAGGTTTCTGCAATTGGTCCAAAACTGAAAACTGAGAATAAGATGATGTTTTGAGGTTTCAGGCATACGAGAAATCGGATTTATAAAAATGTTTGTATGTATATGTAATATGTACGTATGAAGACACGACAACGCCGAAACTAGTAAACTGATCTTGACGCAATTTGGCATAAATATAATATAAGTACCGCACATAAGCTGAAAGCTGTAGCTAGGATGACGTATAGTGTAAAAGTTTCCTATCTTTCAACATAATATCCATTTTTATCACTAAACCCTACTTATATCTACCCTATTAACTCATTTTCGAAGCAAGTACTGAAAATGCGTAAATACTATTTAATTTTTCACATTATCTGCTTTTATTAGCAGTTGCAATTGGAATGTTTTAGCATTAGCCGTTCATTCTCAGGGAAACGACACAATTTTTGGAAAACATCTGAAAATCTGGGCCTAGATATTCTGTACGCCGCATCGGTTTGTAAAGTCGTTTACTGAGGTCAACAGAGTTACTGAGAAACAACGTAGGTTTACATTTTCTTTTATGATTCCAAAATTAACTTTACCAAAATTCCCGAACTTAAGTGAAATATCTCTTTTTAATGAATCGATAGTACTTCATTACATTTTCATAACATTTAAATAAAAACACTATAGCTGTTCAATTGTTCATTTATTTCCAATGAGATTAACTTTCCACGAATATAATTATTTTCATGAGTCTACAACGAAAGTCTCCCTGCATATGAAGTATTTATTATTTACAGTTTAATAACAACATTTTAAATTACAATAATTCGGAGCGGGATTTTAATCAAAATTAATTGCATACTTTACATTTTTAATACCCCTGTTTTAATTTGCTGCAGGCTAGTTTAAATTTAATTGCTTCAATTCCAGGTTATTTAGAAAATATTTTTTATCACACCACTTAAAAAATTACTATTTTCTACGTAACAGATCTAAACCGTTTCTGTTGAAAACTAACTAAAAATGTTTTGTTTCTTTTTCAGCTTTTCCTCAAGTAAGTCACTTCCTGTCATGTAGTGCTTTTTTACCGTAGTCTTTAAGGATTTTACTCCAGGGAATCCAAACCATTTCCGGAACATTAAAGGGTTTTAAGAATCTTTCCGTAAATAATGCTGTAAATTGAACGTTTGTAGCAGAAAGCTGAATTAAATGGGGACTAGCTAGGACTAGAACTCTGCTGTAGCTTCCTTAATCAACACTGACCGAATAGCCTAGGCAAAAGAGCTATAAAAGGTTCGTTCCAAAAGAAGGAATCCAACCGGAGTTTTTCAGCGGAAATATGTACATCTCAGAATGTATAACTATTGTGCCTAAAATCTAACAACTGTAAATTAGTGCGTCTATGTTTAATTAATAAGCAAAGTTACGGGAAACGAGTTTTTGGCTTGTATAAATTTATCTTTAGGTTTTACAAAAATAAGTTTGTGGAAGTTGTAGATTAAAAAGTTCTACAAAATGAGGTCAACCGCATAAAAGTTGGTTAATTAGAATTTTAACAATATGCAAAATACTGCTAAAATACGCTGTTTCTTGACAAATTTTTTATTTTAAAAATAATGGACGTAGGCGTAGCAAACTGTGATAGATTATAAGTATTGATGTATAGAACGAGAAAAGACAAGCATTTGTTCATTAAAAAGGCACTTTTTTGAAAATTAATTTCTACAACTAATGGATGTCGTAACGTAACACGGTTGGGCTTATTTTCTTCCTTAAGAATTGTATTTTTGACAACAGCAGCATCAACACTGATATCAACAATAGCAATAAATAACCATAATTGGGGAGAAACACGTGCAGAATAACGGAAAGTTAAAGAGGTTCATTTTATGGACTGAGATGCTTCCTTTTGCAAAACCAATACGATATTTCGTTCTATCTCAGCGAGCTACCCCAAATCGATTGGCAATAACTTTTTGCACATCGACAGGAAGCCGAAAGAGAAGATGATCACAGAGGGAATCTAAAAAAAGCATCTCACAAACATCTACACTTCCGATCCTATATTCCTACCCCATGCGTCAATGGCCCTCGCTGCTGGCAACAAACATGCCCCATATCCAATCCGGCGTATGGCCGATCCGGCGGGATGTAAAAGTATCTAAATTGGATATCCTAGAAGTGGTAACAATGCCTACTATATGCTGGCTAATCAATCAATTAATCAATCAATAAATCAATCAATATTTATACATGTTACGAGGTATATATTTCCGCTGAAAATCCCTGGTTAGCATCGTCATGGAATTAAATAATTAAATACTGCTGTATCATCATGTTGTAATGATTATAGTAATTATGTATAGATTGTCAAAATATAATAATATCACTTGGTGTCAAAAAGTATTTAAACTTCGAACTAATTCTATAGCAGTTTGGATTTTTTTTGCGGATTCTTAAACTTTATGGTATCAGCTTCAAATATTAAAAAGGAATAGATGTGAGGATTAAAGCGACTCCTCAGTTTCAAAATTTAATACTCAAGCATTAAGATTTAGTTATTTGGTTAAAATTCGCGATTGCGTTCCTAATATGGTCGATATAATAGGGTACGATGGAAAAATTACTTATATTTTGTTTGTTTTGAGAAAGTAGAATTTTTTTTACAAGTTTTTATATTTTAGGGCATGAAACTTGTGTCTGTAACTAAGTAATTAAACGACAAGGATATAGGCAAGACGTACTGCTACAAAACCATATAAAGATGACCGAAGGGATATTGTTATGAAACTGTCCAACTATTATTTCAGTAAAAGGTATTCTTTAAGAAAACAGTATCGTTTAGATTTAACTACTCTATAGATTTTAATAACGAATGAAACTGTTAATTACATAAAGAGCAAATGTCGAGTGGATGAAAATTTATGATTTCCCTTATTTTTTGTCCATATAGTATAAATTTACAAGCTTTGCTGGCTAGGTAGAAGCTAGTATGTTTCCAACTAGTATTTCATTTTATGCAAACTGTTTCTCACATTTGAGTTTAACGTAACTGAAAGATATTCCCTAGGCACTTTTTAGCATGTGCGTATACGTTACATTCAGATAATGGACTCCATAAAATATATCTAGCGAAATTTATAAAATAATGTACCTAATTCAAAAGTCAGTGTAAATCCTAATATTTTATTTACAGTATTTAGATTTACATGTACAGCCTTGGGGGCAAATTTTTTAATTGTTTTTTTTTTAATAAATTTTGATTTTCTAAAATTGCATCCCGATTGTTATACCTATTTGATTTAATTGTGCAAACTATCACGTTTTATATACATTTTTTTTGCTACAATTATTTAAGAAAATGTTACTAAGATTTTTGATTAAACAGAAAGATATAGTAACGTTCTCTGATTAATTAGCTGGTTTGTAGAAATTATTCCAGGGTTTAGTATAGTAAACAAGATAAACCAAATATAAATAAACAGTTTATTTCTCGTAAACAGGTAGATGAGGCAGTTTCACATAATATACAGTGATTTTACTGCTTTTCGTATCTTTTACGGTCTTTAAGTATTATCTAATCAAACATGTGCGAAGCGGCCAAGAGAGTAATGTGACAGCGTAGTGGCTACAGCCTCCTCCTCGTGGCGTCGATATTCTCGATGTCACCGGGTCCGGCCTGATACCAATAGCCATGAGAACCGCAGCGCAACTCGCTGAAGAGTTCCTATCGGTCGGTTTATATCCCCCCCCTCCTGATTCGGTGACGTCGCTAAGCTTCTGTGAAGTACCTACGGCGGCGTCACGGAGTCGAATAAATAAGTTGTCAGCACAAAAGACTCCAGCGCAGCACGCTGTAGAACCTAGAGGTCGACTTATATTCGGTCCGGCTTGGTAACATCGCTACCCACCTGGGTAGTACCTTCGGCTTCCTAACAGCATCGGATAAATAACTTGTCAACACAAGAGACTGCAGCTCAGCATGCTGTAGAGCCCAAAGGTCAACTAACATTCGATCCGGCTAGGTAATGTCGCAAAGAGTACTATTACTGATATTAGTCCAGCCCAGCACGTTGAAGGCCAATGCCAGAGTGGCATTGGTTTGTATTTAATTTCGTCGTGCTGTTATATCCGAAATCCCCACACGTGGTTCAACTTTGGGGCTGATAGAGATAAACGGAAATCTAGTAATGTGACATGAATTTATAAATGCCTCATTACAATATAGGAATATGGAGAAGATATTGAAATCTTGATATACACTGTGCTTCTGAAATTTAAACGAAGTTTATGTAGATCTGGTCATATATTGATTTTATTTTAATACAAATATTAATAGAAAAAAAAAAGAAATAGTTATATTACAAGCAAAAATACTAGTAATTATTTCACTCTTTGCAAAAAAATTTGTCACAGATGAGTGTAAAAGCAATACGTCTTACTCAACAACCACTTTTCTGGCTACATGCCACGATGGTTATTGATTGTTTCAATAATGCAATTTTTAATCTTCACTATCCTGTTCAATCGAATATCGATCGAGGCCCGTTGAAATATTTCTCACTTCTTTTTAAAGCTTTGAAAGTAGTCACACTGACGAGATGCAGATATCGAAACATGTGTCTGTGAATGTTCTAAAGTTTTATATAACTGATATTTTTAGTCAATGTTCTTGTTCTAGTTGCTTATTTTCGTTGAACTGGATAGTCCAACCGAAAAATAACACTATTGTATTAATCAGGCTGTACATAATGCGCACATTTTCTTTCGCTTAATGCAATATTGACGGTGTCATGTAGCCCCAAGATGGCGGTTTATCTTTTCTTCACAACTCCCTTGATATGGGTATCAAATTAAAGAGTTTGGCGAGTAAAATACAATAAATTATGTAACGCCATTCTAAATATGTAAATTGTAAATTGACTTTACAAAAAATGGCAGAATTGTTAATTAAGGATTGAAAAATAAGTAGATCGTTAGTTACTCAAAAAGTAACAAACCAATTTTACTGAAATCTGTTGCCCATTATCAGGACAATATGGACACTATCTTCAAGCCCTCCACGTGCAGTTATTTTAGAGTAAAAAAATAGTGAAAATAACGTGTTTTGAAAGATTTTGAAGCCATTTACAAATTAACAATTGCACCTAACGACCTCTATCGGTACTCACCTTTTATAAAATTTCATAATGAACAATTTTCCTACTGCATATGTTATACTCAAAGTTAGCAAGAATGGAGATATTTAATTTTTTTTTTTAATGGCATTGTTGGCCCTAGAAACTGAGTCTATTAGCCAGTTTTCTTTATTGTATTATTTAAACACAATATTCCCCATTTCACTTAATGCTAATTACAACATATACAATTATTATTAATAAATGTACAGTTTTTTATTTTATTTTTATTTTTTTATTTTTTTATTTTTTTATTTTTTTATTTTTTTCAATTATTTTTTTTTTCTATATTGTATCGATTAATAAGTTTTTTTTTGTTTTTTGTTTTTTTTGTTTTTTTTTGTTTTCTTTTGTTTTTTTTTGGTTATGATGTTTTTTTTCTGTTCTGAATATACATTTTATTCTTAATATCTATTTACAAGTTTAAATTGGATGATTTAATAAATTGGTAGATATACAGGTGTACATTATCATTGTTAAGTGATAACAAATATCCCAAATTAAATGGTTGAATTAATTTCTCTTTACAAATATTTTGAAGACAAATTTCCCTGCTGTCATTATAACATTCACAACTAAAAATTATATGCTCTATTGTATCTTCCTCTCCACAAACTTCACATAGTGCCGTATCTTCTAAGTTTATCTTATATTTATATGATTTGCACATACAGTGTCCTGATCTAATTCTTGGTATAGTTCTTATAAAGTTTCTGTTGAAGTAAGGAATTTTTGAAAACCAGGCTTGTGTAGGAACTGTTGGTTGAAAACTTTTATAAAATTTACCCCTTTCACTATTTTTAAATTGTTTGTTGTACTCTGCCTTTATTCTGGTTTAGATGCTTACTGTTAAATCGTCGTAAGGCAATTTATATATATTTTCCTCCCCCATATCGCAAGCCTTCTTTGCCAATTCATGCACCTGTTCATTTCCCTCTATGCCAATATGGCTCTTAATCCAAGCTATAATTACATTTTCATTTTGTCTAGCGCATTCGCCTAGATTTTGAATTATGTCCGCTGTGAGATTTGATATCTTACATAGTTTATTATTTCTTATTCTTTTGACTACACTAAGAGCGTCGATAAAATTGATAAAGTTCCTCCCGTCTAAGAGTTGTATGTGTTTCAGAGCCTTTGTAATAGCAATTTGTTCTGTCGAGTATATTGAGTAGCTAGAGTTTTATACACATTATATGGTTGTCATTTACATTATAGAAGGCGCACCCTGTTGTTCCATTTTGCTTGGATCCGTCTGTGTAAGTCACGTTGTAATCATTCCATTTTTGTTTTAAATCATACTTAAAAATTTTTGGCACTAGTTCCTGTGGTAAATTTGTATAGTTAGTTTCTGTGTATATTTGTTGTTCGTTTATTATATCGTCATAATTAGTGTTATATATTGGCAGTTTGTTATTCCTGTAAACATCATTTACTCTTTCCAGATATCGCATACAGCTCTCTAGTAAGGGGAGAGAGCGTTTCTTCTCCCAATATTTAGCAGTTTGTGCCAACAAAGACTTCTGGAAAATCTTACTATAAATGATGTCATTGGTGGAGTACATTTTTATGAAATATTTATCTGAATGATATTGTATCCGATATTCTAATGGTACCTCACTAGTTTCTGCATGTATGATATCCAGTGGCGTAGATTTTAGATATCCCATACATATTCTTAAACATCTGTTCTGTACATTTTTAATTTTATTTAATGTTGTTTTACATGCATCGCCATATAGAAAGCATCCGTATTCAGCAACTGATCGAATGCAGGCCTTGTAAAATATGAGTGAGACTGCTGGATCTGAACCTCAGTTAGTTCCATTCATTGCTCTGAGAAGGTTTGTTCTTTTTTCCCTACGGGCGACGATCTCATCTATATGTTTTTTCCACCATAGCTTTTTGTCCATATAAATACCAAGAAATTTCACTATTTTGGCGTAAGGAAATCTATATTTTCCTATTACTATTGCATCCGGGAACTGGGTGCGTTTTCGAGTGAACGTTGTAAATTGTATTTTTTCTTGGGATATTTCTAATCCGGTTAATTGTGTCCATAATTCAATATTTTCAAAGGCCCCATAGTACAGGCAATGAAGGCAAAATGTTGTAAAAACCTCGCAAAAATTAATAAAAGAATCATCTCTCGGATTTAAGTAGTTAATAACCTGTAGAATGGAATGATGCATTCTTTACACTTCCAAGTTCCGGGAAAATTCAAAAAAATTTGGAAAAACTTTTTGATTTTCGTTTTTTTTGCTCTAAAGGCTAAAATGAAAATACAGGAAATAGTTTTCAACAGAATTTGTAGCTCGTCTCTTTCTCTACAAAATAGGTCCTTACAAATTTTTGTCTCACTTAAGCCGTTTAGGAGATAAATCCAGTTTTCCACTTATAGTTTTGAGCCGCTCTGAAATGCGCGGAAAATGAGAAATATCGATCGATAATTATTACTATTTAGAGCCGCTAAAAAAATGAAAACAACGTAAAATGTAGAGAAAAGTCTCAGCTTTAATGTGGAACTAATCACAAAATTCATACAAATTTTTATCATAGAGAAAAAAGTGTTAGAAGATGGCTTAGTAATCATTATACAGTTGATTTATTCACATCTTTGAGTTTTATGCATCCTCCCTATTTTTCCAGTAACAATGGGTGCTCTTTCACTGCAGAGACTCGATTCCATGCACTTTAATCTATATTTCGTGAAAATTTCATTGAAGAATGTTAAGAAACAATAAGTTGTATATGTTTTACTGTATAATTGTGCATTTTCTGAACGTGTATGAATAATGTAGACAAATTAAGAAAGTACTGCGTGCATTTAAAGAACTCTAAAGTCATTCGAAAGAATATGTTTTGTTGTACTTATAGTCCAAAAATTAAGACTCGATCCCGATTTTCACGAAATTCATAAAAGTGCCTATATCTCAAAAACTAACAATTTTTCTACTAACCTTGTTTTGTTTAAAAATGTAGGCTCTTTCTAAAAAATTTTTTATTTCCTCCTGCCTCTACTCATTTTCAAGATATTGATAAAATGCTGGAGAAACAAAGGTTTTGAATTTAAATTTTTTAATGTTGCCGGTTTGCAAATCATGCAAACTTTACGTGATGTTATTGCTCACCATCCAAAGAACTCATTAAAAAAGATCATCTGTTTCCGATTTGTTTAGAGGTAAATACGACTGGGCTATTTACACATTCTCGGAGACTTCAATGTCTCTGAGTATTCCTCATATCTGTCTAATTCGCATGCTAGGGGGAAGGTAATACCACTAATAAATTTCATTAATTTCCTAGACTTAAATCAATGCAATAACATAGAAAACTCTGACAATCGCCTACTGGACTTGGTACTATCTAATAAAAATATCACCGTCGAAAGAGCAACAGATATCATTACAAAGGAAGATGTTTATCATCCAGCTTTGTTAATATCATTCAATATCAATTTTAATCCAAGAAATAAAAAACAAAAATAACACTGTCTTCTATAATTTTCGCAAAGCCGACTATATCAACGTGTATCGTGAGATGAGTGAAATAAATTGGGATTGCCTGAATGATTTCTCTGATGTTAATTTGGCTTGCGATTATTTCTATGACAAAATATATCAGTCTTTTGATTTGTTTGTTCCTAAAACAAAACCTCGAAATAGAACGAACCCACCTTGGTTCACCCAGGAAATAATAAAAAATATTCGACTGAAACAAATTCGATGGAAAGAACATAAAAGAAATAATGACCTAACAACACTAGAAGAATTCAGAATTCTCAGGCGAACCATGAAAGAAAGTATAGATATTTCGTACAAAAACTACTGCAATAATATTGAACAAAATATTTCCAACAACCCCAACAAATTCTTGCAATTTGTTAACGCTAAGCGAAATACATCCACTATACCTAGCTATATGATTCTCAACAACGAGGAGTATAAGGATCAAGAAAGTATTGTTAACGCATTTGCCTCCCACTTTCAGGACTCATATATACCGAGCGATGACCTGGCTGACCCAACGGAAGATAGCATTGATTGCATAAAAAAATTAAAGACGAAGACCACATCGGGGATTGATAATATACCCGCATTTATAATAAGAGACTGCGCTAAGTACATTAGCGCAGTCCTTTGACCATAATCTATAATTTAGCTCTAAAAACACAAACATCCCCAAGTACTTGGAAAATGCCTAGAATTACACCAATTTAAAAAAAAGTCGATCGCAATAACATCCAGAATTACAGACCTATCACTATTATAAAAAACTTTGCCAAAATTCTTGAAATGCTTCTTCATGAACATACTTCTAATTATATGAAAAATCGCATCAGTCCTTATCTACATGGCTTCACGCGTGGCAGGTCAACTGTTACTAATCTTTTATCTATTATTCAAACTCTAGCTGACTCATTAGATGCTGGCATGCAGACGGACGTAATCTATGCAGATTTTTCCAAGGCCTTCGATAGACTGGATCATAACATCCTACTGAAAAAACTTGCTAATAATGGATTTTCCCCAATACTCCTTGAATTTTTCAAGTCTTATCTCACAAAAAGCAAAGTTTAGACCTGAATAAATCAATCTGGAAAGTTTATCATATCATTTAATTATTTTGTGACCTTGGAAAATAGTAACTTATAACCCTATATTAAAAGAAGAAAGCAACTCGTGCAATGCTGTGGTTACCAGTCTGTTGAAATAGCCTCTACCTCTGGAGTTCCACAAGGCTCCAACCTGGGTCCACTATTGTTTAAAATATTTATAAATGATATTGGATCTGACTTAAATGTCTCGTTTATGCTCTACGCTGATATGAAAATCTATTCCACTATCAGCAACGCAGCTGACTGCGATAATTTACAAGAAAATCTTCTCAAGATAAATCTATGGTGTTCAGAAAACAAATTACCATTAAATGTTCAAAAACGTCATGTTACGTCTTACACAAATAAATTGCATAGAATAAATTACAAGTACTCAATAAATCAATCAACGTCATCTCGACCTGACACCATCCGAGACCTGGGAGTCACTTTCGATGATAAACTCACTTTCAAAAATCATATTAATAATCTAACATCAGAATGCTATAAAACGCTAGGCTTTATCGTTAGGAATTGCAAAGACTTCACTAATACTAGTACATTAAAGTTGCTATATATCTCGTTTATAAGATCTCGTGTTGAATACGCTTCAGTAATATGGTGTCCTTATTATGACCTCCATGTGAATACTGTAGAAAACGTACAAATAAGATTCTTAAAGTATGCCTGCTATAGAGAAGATGGTGTATATCCCGCTATTGGCTTTCCTAATGATCGAATGGAGAACAGGTTATCCATCGAAAGTTTCGAGGATAGGCGTACGAAATCACAAATAATCTTATATAAGCTACTGAACAGTAAAATAGACTGCAGTGATATTCTTCATCGTATTAACTTTCAGGTACCTAAAATTACCTCTAGGCATTCACTAACTTTTCATTTGCCGACGCGGAGAATAAACATCAACAAGTTTTCTCCTATTAATCAAATATGCGACAAATATCATAAAATTCAAGATAGAATTGACATATTCAACTGCAGTGTAGCCTCCATAAAAAAACTGTCATAAGCTGTTTTCTTGCTTATTTTTATTTTCAATTGTTACTTATATGTCACTTATGTGCACATAATATCGAATTACTTTGTAAATTGTATATTTAATAGTTGTATTACTTTTGTACCCATTCTGTAATTGGGTTAACACCTGTTGAATGGTTGTATATTAAATAAATAAATAAATAAATACGCCGATCTATTTGCGATCATGAATTGGGATATTTTGTCACTAGGCAAGAGAGCTAAAATTTTACGGAATTGAATTCAAAAGTTAAAGACTATATAATTAATTGATTCTTTATATTATAAAAGCCGCATAAATTTAGTAAATTGCCATTTGCGTCATAACCTTAAGTACATAAATTCTAAATTACCTTTTAGATTGAATTTACGTCAGAGAAACCTTGATTTGGTTTTAACTAAGTAATAAAAAATGTGATGCATATTCGATAACAAAATGACTGCATTTAAGGTGAATACTAGGTGGACATCTTATTTAAGGTAGATTCAGTAAAAAGTCTCGAAGTTCTTGCCAGTTTGACTGCTCAAATTGAAAAGCATAGAATTGTAAAAATTGCATGGAAATGCCGCAGTTAGTAAGCTATTCACATATAAATTGCCAGCATTCACATAGTTGCATAGCAATGGCGCGCATATGGATATATTAATAAAAGAACAATGAGTCGAAAACTTAATAATACCAGAATCAGAGATAAAGCAAGAAAACGCTGTAATTTTCAACGTCAAGGGATTTCATTACTTTTCACAAAGAACGCTACGAATTTTTTGCAGAAAATGTTTCATGTTGGTGTCTTCCTATGTCGCTCACTAGATGATGTATTTTTGGAGAAATTTAAAATTAATAAAATCATTTTCATCCTCAATGGTATACTAGCCAGCCACATGATAAGAACAACATGGAAGCACATTATCTATATTCTTCTCGGTTTTTCGAAAGTAGATTAGTTTTATAGCTATATTGTGATATTTTTAACTTGAAACGTATCTTGATGATGTCAGCTTGTAAGCAAAACATTATTCAGTATACTATGTAGTATGACTTCCACATCCATGCAATAGATCGTAAAAAATCGTAAAAAAAATATCTATTTTATTTCTCAAAATAGGTTTAGACTGTCATCAAACGTCGAGATTTTAAATTTGAGCGAAAAAATTTTCTGTCTGTCGGTTTGTCTGTCGGTCTGTGTGTATGTAACTTCTCTTGACGGCACGTTTTCTCTAGAATGGTTTAAAACATTGACTTGAAATCTTTTACACGTATATATTATAACGAGATCTGGTACTGAATTGTTTCTTGAACATATCCGGTAAAGGGTTGGGGGTAAAGAGGGGTAAATAAGTAAATTAAGATCGTAAGAGTACAGAAACTTGAAATTTGGTGTATGTACTAGAAACCAAGGCCCCAAATTTTTTTATAATATTTTCCATCTCCTCACCACCCCACTCCATTATTAAAGGGGTTGAAAAAATAAAATTGAGATGTTCACTTGAAATTTGGTTCACGAATATATTATAATGACATCAGAAACTAGATTATATTTTGGGATTATTCCGTTGAAGGGTTGGGTGGGGAGAAATAGGAGTAAATAGTGGAAAATAAGTAAAGCAAGCTGGTAAGAGTTCAGAAACTTGAAATTCGGTGTATGCACTAGAAGCCAAGACCTCAGATTTTTTTATAATATTTTTCAATCCCCACACCCCTACTTCATTATTAAAGGTGTCAATAAAATAAAATTGAGATATTCACTTGAAATTTGGTACGCGCATATATTATACATGACATCTGGAACTAGATTATATTTTGAGATAATTCCGTTGAAGGGTAAATAGGGGAAAATAAGTAAAGCGAGCTGGTAAGAGCACAGAAATTTGTGATTTGATGTATATACTAGAAGCGAAGGCCTCAGATTTTTTTATAGCATTTTCCATCCCCTCCGCACCCCTACTTCCTTATTAAAAGAGTTGATATATTAATTGGAGATTTTCACTTGAAATTTGGTACACGAATGTATTATAACGACATCTGAAACTAGATTATATTTTGACATGATTCCGTTGAAGGAGTTGGCTGTAAGTAGAGGCAAATAGGGTAAAATAAGTAAGCTGGTAAGAGTACAGACATTTGAGATTCGGCTAGAAATCAAGTCCTCAGATTTCTTTCTAATATTTTTCAACCCCACCCCTCCCCTTCCCTCCCCTCCCCTATCACCACCACTCCATTATTAAAAGCATTGATAACATAAAACTGAAATACTCACTTAAAGGTTACTACACGTATGTCTTGTAATGGCATCTGATTATTCCGTTGAAGGGGTGGGAGGTGGTAGGTTGTGAGTAGGGGAGGATAAGTAGAGCAAGCTAGAGACTTCATTTTTAACGTAGTAGAATGGCAGAAACCAAAGCCTCGAATTTTTCTATGAAAAATGTCTCAAATATTATTAAAATATTATAACCAATAATATCGACATACTAGAATGCAAATATAATCAAGTGACTTGTGTGAAAAATCTGGATGTGGAAGTAGTGATTCTTTAGGCAGCGGGTTGTTACATGGAATTTTCGTGAAAAGAGTAAGACTCTTTTAAATAAAATATGAGATAACTATTAAATTTATTTACCAATCAACCTTATGCTTCGCACAAGGATTTTTCAATAGTAACTAGTTTCTTAAATATATAAGAATTATTCCTCGGTGTAAAGCGATATTGATTTGCGTAACACTGCTATGCCGTATCGAGAATGAAGAATGTAGTATTTAGCTACAAAGTGATATTAATGATTATGTTATGTGTGTGTATGTGTAGGAATGATAAAGTAATTTATGATATTTACAGACCATATTTTCATTATGTGAGAATGAGCAACCTATACTAAGCAAAGCGTGGGACTCATCCACATATTTGAATATTTTGTTAAATGTTTAAATGTACCTAGATTGTATTTATTTATAAATTAAAGTTCATTTACTTAACAAAAAATAATTGAACAATACCACGGAAGATATACTTGTAAACAAGGAAGAAGAGACAACCATGTAGAAAATCGAAAAGTAAATAATTATAATAATAAAAAAAATATTGGTATAGTAGAATTAATTGGGGTTCCGATATATTTAATATACATACTATTGTTATTATGTGTCATTGTCGCGCTCGAATGTTTGACTTTCTCAAGTGACAATGCGTTCTTAATACGCAAATAGCTATTATGTGGTTGATAATTTGCAGAACGGAGTGACATAAATTTATTTTTATCTACATTGAGACTTTCATTTAACCACATTAAATATATTTTTAATTACTTTTCTGCATTTCACAAGACCCCTTCCCTGTGTATATATGGATGTCCTTTACATTCTTGCTTGTCATGCTTTTGTCTGATACTATAAGGATATCCTGATTTCATGTAAATAGTTTTAGAAAGTACAATTACTTTAGTTACTTATCACTCCTATCCTGTAATTGATCTTCGACTGTGGAATAGTAATAATTAAATGAATAGATAGGTAATTCAATTTCTTGAATAAAATATCTCATTTTTCCGATAGTCAATAAAATAAGTGGGTTGACACAGTCTATAGTTTCTGTATCATTATAGGAATGTTAAAAGCTCCCGTGAGGTTTTTAATTTTTAAGACAGGTTCTAACATTAGAGTCAATGGTCTAAATCAATGCTGATTTGCAAATATTTTTATATCATACAGTTATGTTTTAATCCAAAAGTGACCCACTTGCACGCCCTTGTCAAGAATCTACACGGTTTGGTACTGGAATAGTGGTTTGGGTTTATTCATCCTTCAGAAATCTCAGGCATTACTGTTGTTACTTTTCAAATATTAACGTGCTTTCAAATGTCGTATATCCTTGTGTCCTGATACGAGATGATGTAATTTAAAAATATCCGCATCTTATTTTCGATATATCGTATTGAATGCATATAGGTATCGATCTTAAATGGCGTATCCTTCGAAATGTATGATTTATTTATTCAATAAGATGTAGAATATTTATGGGGGTTTGCTCATGTAGGCCGTAAATTATATATTAGGATTATTTTTTGTGTTCAATGAATCTTTATAAAGTCGGAATATACGCCATCAGACGGTAACATATTTATAATTCATACGTAAATGGATGCGGCCTAATCGCTCTTCTTGCAAAACATATATGTATTTTTACTTATTTATTAATAGCTAAACTTCTAAATAAATAAATGACATTGTTGTGCTTGCATTAATGTAGTTAGTTAAATATACTAACTTTAAGAAAATGTGTTTTTTTTACAATTAATCCATCAAATCACGTATCATAGACCAGTGCCAATAATTTTTGAAGAAAAAAAATTCTTAGCAGTATATGGGTGGTGGGAAAATTTAAATTTATTGATACATAAATGGGGAAAAACCGATTGGACTGCAACAGATAACCGGAAATGGGGTGGGGGTGCGAGAAGATGACACCTTAGGGGTAACGAGTGGTTTTTTACGATTTCTGGCAAAGGCAGATCTGCTATCGAAAAAAGTTTAATGTAAAAGTTCTAGATAATTGAGAGATCTAACTTTTATTTCAACCACTTTTTTACATAACATCAAAAATATTGAGAAAAACGTCAAAAATCAGTTTTTTGGTTTTCTATTTTTATCTTCCACAAAAATAATTCGAATTTGATGAAATTCGGTGAAAATGTACATTTTTATGCCTTAAAAAAGCTGTAATTTTCTTAAAGCGTAATATTAATTTTTTGATTTTTATACGAATTTGATTTTAAGAAGAGACTTTTTTGGCCGTCAAGCATGACAGTTCTTTGATAAACAAAGAACTGTCATGGTTGACGGCCAAAAAAGTTTTGAAACGTTAACTACCTAGCTTTGATTTTCAGTTTTTAGTTTATAACATTGTTCTAGTTTATATATTTTTAGGTGTGAGACTTTTTGAAACAGTCAAGTACTCAAGAACCAACCTCTGTCTGATCCGTTTGGCGCAGAGGTTTTTTCATTAAAATTTTTAAATATTTTTCAGTGGCAAAATACCCAATAAAAAATAAGAAAATCTGAATATGCCACAAATAAACAATTACAGACAATAATAGTAATTTACTCACTTCTAGGTATATGCTAACCATTTGGTATTAAAATTATATAGATTGAAAGAAAATTTTTGTTTTATACAATTACATTACCTTTAAATCTTAAATAATAAGCAGAATTCGAATGTAAAAGCGCCATTTTATATGTTATGAGGGACGTACTCAAACGAGACTACTCAGACCCCCGGGAGCCGAAATTTTGTACAGAGATTTTCGATATATTGGCCAAAGAAAGTTGTAATTTTGTCGATATTAAGACCTAGTTTAGTTGTCCCAAGTGTTATATTGCCTATACTCAACCGACAAAGGACCAGCCAATAATGAAAGATTTTCTTTATTCCCAAAAAGACAATTTATCAACAACTAACTAAAGAATATATGGTTATGCTAGAAACGCGTTCGATAAAATTTAGAAATGTACATATTGTATCAGAAAGAATCTTTTGTGCCAAGGAAAGTGTTTTTTAGAGCCCACAGATGACGTATGATTTTTCAAGTTCTCAATTGCATTCTAAATGATCAAAAAAAGTTATAAGGCTCTCGTAAAGCAACGACGAACAACAAGCCCATTAGACGGC
This sequence comes from Stenurella melanura, assembly GCA_963583905.1. NCBI lineage: Eukaryota > Metazoa > Arthropoda > Insecta > Coleoptera > Cerambycidae > Stenurella > Stenurella melanura. Next base: position 90,515,015 of record OY757309.1, read on the forward strand.
CTGTACAAATTTAATTACACAGCTCCACAAAAAAGTTTTGATTGCTATATATTTTTCAAGGCTGAATCCGAATCCGAGGTCAAAAAATTTCACATACCCCTTAAATTTTCGTGCAAAGGCAAAAACATTCCTTCAATAAGGTAATGAACATAAGTATCATTAAGAAAAGATTTATGAATGGGGACTTTTATTTCTCGTACTCTTTTTTTAATGCCAGGGGCTGAATTGTTATCCCTCGCTGAAGCGAGGGGTAACAATTCTCCCAACAATGGGTCGATGCACCCTCTGTACCCCTTCTATATACTTCAGGACATAGAACTGCTTCATAAAAGTTTCTAGCTTACAAGCTCTTGAGAATGCAAAGAAAATATGGCGGTGGAAGAATGTCGCTCCGGAACCAAGCGTCTAGAAGGATATAAAGTACCCTCTTCTGGATGAGAAACACAGGGGTGGAGGGAGATCTGATAATACTTATGTCGGTATACCTCGACATGTACATACATAGATTTGGCTAACAAGTTTTCTTACATGTGTTTTAAATAGATAAGATCTTAAAGGGTTTGAGGAATAAGATTGTATTGACTAATGCTTTTATGAAACAAACTATTCATTGTACGGTTTTTAAAGTTGGTGAAACATAAAAGTTTATGGCAGATTTGGCATGATATGAATGAATATTAGGTTCTCTTTTAAGTATTTAGGTAGTCCATCGTTTTTCATTTTATCAATGAAAATCATTGTTTGAGCAAATTAAAAATTTTCAATGTCGAGCCAGTTTAGCAAATTCAACATATTCCGAATACTTGAGTATCTATCACATTTCAGTGTTATTTGCATTGCTATGTTTTGCAATTTCTACAATCTACAAAGTTTGTAAGTAATATATAGTACAGAGCAACAATAAGGAAAATGAGGCAATATTAAAGAATTTAGTCAATTTTGTTGGATTTGGTGAATAGGAAGCTACCCGTCCTAAGAATCCTATTTTTTTGCCAATTTTCTTCGAAATATAATCTACATATCTTCCGAATTTTAGTTCTCTATCAATTACAAAATCCAGAGATTTCATTTCTTCTACTTGTTCTACAGCCTGCCAATTTATCACTATCTTTAAATTTAACTCTTTAAATATATTAAAAAGTAATTATTACATATAAATATTCATTTGGATTTTAATTAATTTACTTTCAATTTGTTATGTCTAAATTTTGGGGTGAATATTTTAAGTTCGTCTTTCATAGTTGATATTTCTTTGAAATCGGTTAGAGGGGTACTTATTAAATCTACTTTAATACACTTCTAGTAAATCCATATTTTTCAAGCTTGGGTATTAGTATATTTCTAACTATAGTTTCGAATGCCCCTTTCAAATCTATAAATATTGCACAAACGCCTACACCTTTCTCGTCGATTTTAGGTTTTTGGTCTAAAATAATAGACTGAAGAGCTGTTTCACATTAGCGGTTTCCTTCAAATCCTGATTGATAGCTACATAAAATATTTGAATGTATATATTTTATGACTTGCTCAAATACTACTAATTCCAAAATTTTTCGCAGAATGGAAATATAGTTATCGGTCGCAATTCTTCCGCAAATTTTGTATTAATAACTTTAGGAATAGGTACTGTAGTTGAAGATTTCAAGCAATCAGGAATCACTCCCTTTTCTAAACTCAAGTTAATCAAATTTAGAAAAGGATATCCCAGAACATGGAACGGTTTTACTATTATTAAATTTCGTCAGTACTGAAATTTTTAGCTTAGCTAATAATGTATTTATATAAATCTTACAGAGATATTATAGTAAAGGTTGACATTGAACCCTCATATCGCGGTACAGTATCTAGAATAATATTGCTATTTAATATTTGTAACTATAGTCTCAAAGCTGCCTATAGAATATTTGTTTAATATATCTGGATTTCATAAACATTGATATATAATGTCCCGTTGCAGCTTAGTCCATTCTGGTAACCCTAACCGTTATATTTTTACTATTAACAATATCTTTTAAGTGTACCGTTTTAATACTATACCTATTAGTTTAGATAATGCTCTATTAGGAAGGTGTATTATTTATCTCATATCTCTTAGTTTTCAAGATTGTAACGAAAAAGCATAAAAAGTACCCAACTTGTGTCTATATTTGTTGCTTTTTATAATAAAAAAGGGATAGTACATACCTCATAATGAATATGGTACCCTAAGACAATTTCATTCTTTATGACGCGATGGCGACATGTGCAGATTAAATTGATATACGTACCTTTAATTTGATTGGTCTGTAAGGTCAACAGAGAAACCTACCATAGCATTTCTTTTATAAAATCATCGACGGAGTTGTAGTTACCTGTAATATTTTCCTGGAGACGTAGTTGCTACAGACACCATAGACCGGTAGCACGGGAAAGATTCTGGTGAACAATTAGCTAACGTCTGCGTCTCATAGAGACCTTTCTTAAGCATGTAAAATCGACTACGAGATATTTTTTATCATTGCCACTGGCGCAAAACAATTTTTAATTTATGTTTTATTTTGTAAAATAAATGTATCATTTTTATCAATTAGTTCACGTCTGCGATGTTAATATTCGTTTACTTTAGGAAAAAAAAGTGACGGGAAGCGCAATCGCAGACGTGTAGGTGGCGCACTAGTCTTTGAAATCGGCAATCGCATTTGTATCGAAAATCGGCCTTTAAAAACAATCGGTTCACGTCTGCGAAAGGCGTCACCCGTTATATAATGTCTTTTTATGTACTTGAACAGTCTCCCAGACGATTTGGCTGTGTATGTGATATTTTTATACATTTTCGATTATGCTGCTGATTCCGATAATTTTGTACAATAAGCTCACTTTTCACACAAATAGATATTAAAATTTATTGATATACCGATACTTATGGACGCATTCGCAGACGTTGTGCTCGTGTATAAGTGTAAGTAAATAAAAAATTAATTTGTAAAAAATAACACACATTTTTTACCGATCAGCTCACGTCTGCGAATAACTTGTTTATTGCTATAATGGTATAACAATATTAAAATATTTTTCACAGACTTTTAGCGTCCGCATAAATATTTTTAACATTAAGATTAAGAACTTTGAAAACCACATACACAGTGGAACGACCAGTTCACGTCTGTGTGTGCAAACCGCGTTAATAATTGATTTCTGCTTACTTATTGTGAATTTTGCAGACGCCTACGACTTGCATTTATTTCAATAAAATTAATGTATCAGGTGCTCACGAACGTTCCGCACGTTCTCAATTTAGCTAGTGTATTCTATGGGTCTTGCTTTGTCATGAAATGTATTATAATTACTGTGTATACCTATATATCGAAGAATTCGTAGCCTCTTGCCCAATTTCAATGAAAGCACCCGTTATACTCCCACCACCGACCATTGAAAGGTATTCCCTTGATCCGGTACTGGCGGTACTGCTCCTTCTTGGTGATGTTGTCATTTTTTCTATTAGTCCTCGAGAGTGCTAGGTTCAAAGAGTTTAAAAAATAGAAGAGACAAGCTCCATGAGCGTAATGTATAAGCAGCGCCTTCCATCGAATTAGCAGCATTGCAGGAGCGTTGAATTTGAATTTGAAAAAAACAATTACAATACATGACTTACTTCGGTTTTACTTTCACAATTTTCATTATCATACACGTATCTATTGATTAGTACAAGTTTTTTGTCTTATATGTGTGGAGAGTCTAACAAAATTAGATGCAAGTTAACAACAATAATTTACTAAGTGTACCACTGTTGATTAATTTCTGTAGGAAATACAGGTGATTTTTCTGCACAAATGGACATTTTTTCTGCTAACACCCTGTAAATTATACTAATATTGGGCTACCTAACTTAAATTGTTTATATTTACTTACCTGTCTGCTCTGCTAGCATCCCATTTTGCCAGTCACCGCCCTTCTTCCCTCCCGAAAAATCTCAAAAATGAGCATCAGTCTTATGGCTCCGTTCTACGTCCAATTCAATGGCCAAAAGTTTTTATTTTTATAACCATTCAATGATTTAAGCAGTCAAAACGTCAAACTTCACTATTGACCTACCCCTTGCCGCCCCCGTAAACTTAGAATGCCCGGACAACTTTTGTTCGATACACAAAGGTCCAGCCCACACAACGCCACTCAAAGCATCCCGATCTGACCACCCTAATTTTCTTATAGCGCACTTAAATCTCGGCATAATTTTATTAAAATAGTCAAAACGCAGACCTTTACTATTGACCTCCCCCTTGCCGCCCAGTAATCTTAGAATGCCCGGAAAACATGTATTCGATACACAGAGGTCCAACCTACACAACGCCACTCAAATCACCCCGATCTGACCACACCTGCGTCCAGCGGTGATTCCCGAACATTTGTTTCACTTTCGGTGTATATGTCCCCCTATATCTACCATTACATTCCCGATTTCTTAAACATTTCCAATGTTAAAATACTTTATTAAGAGCTATATTTCAATGAGACTTATTAAACTATTTTATCAACTTCAATGAAATTAAACATGTGCAAGGGGCACCATTTGCCGATTGTGTGTTATTAGTATTACACTCTGTGTTTACATGAAAGTTATTGTCGAAACGTTAATACACACATACAAGCAAACTGACTACAATTCTCAATTAATTGATTTTAATACGTATAATTACAAACATTTTTAAGAAAGCTTAATGTTCGTCTGATCTTAAGCTCCACGTACGATAAAATAATTGCAAAATAATGAAGCAAATACAAACAATTTTTTTTACGAACGAATGAGAAGGACAATATAATCGCTGTGGATGAGAATGAGGAGAGCTGTTTTTTATAAATAAATGTTTTTTTTGTAAAGCAGATATCTTTGGTTATTAACACCTATTGTGGCCTAATCGTTTAACAAGTGACGTGGGTGTTGCCGCGCCCACCCCCCCTTTTCTTTACCACATCTTCATAAGAATTGTTTTTTTTCTGCCATTATCACGGTAGTAAATAGTTAAATGTTTGTTTGGCCGACTATAAAATCAAACTCTTTCTTTGAAAGTAGTATTTTTAAGCGACCGCAAATAAAATTCATGCGATCGTACTCATATAAGCAAGTATGCACAATATACACATCTGCGAATAATCTCGTGGCCTAAAAGTTACGTACTTTGCATAAAAACCCATTCGCAGATGTAAACTAATTGTTCAAAAAAATTATTTTTTTCACAAAGTAAAAGCGTACAGACAAGCGTCTGGGCTTGTTCTACGCGTCTGGGAATAATTTGATACAACAGTCCGAGCTCAAAGTTTTTGATAATGCACTTCGCAGACGTTAGCCAATCGTACAAAATTATCGGAATCGGTAGCATAATCGAAAATGTATAAAAATATCACATACACAGCCAAATCGTCTGGGAGACTGTTCAAGTACTTAAAAAGACATTATATAACGGGTGACTCTTCTCGCAGACGTGAACCGATTGTTTTTAAAGGCTTGTTTTCGATACAAATGCGATTGTCGATTTCAAAGACTAGTGCGCCACCTACACGTCTGCGATTGCACTTCCCGTCACTTTTTTTTCCCAAAGTAAACTAATATTAACATCGCAGACGTGAACTAATTGATAAAAATGATGCATTTATTTTACAAAATAAAACATCAATTAAAAATTGTTTTGCGCCAGTGGCAATAATAAAAAATATCTCGTAGTCGATTTTACGTGCTTAAGAAAGGTCTCTATGAGACGCAGACGTTAGCTAATTGTTCACCAGAATCTTTCCCGTGCTACCGGTCTAATACCAGCATTCTTGAACGCAACACTCAAATAGCAACACACGACGCGCGTCTCGCCAACCACGTTATTATGATTAAAACTAAAGTATAACTAAAAACAAGCATGTATTTATACGTATTAAAATATTGTTAAAGTTGACCGAACTCAGCTAATCCTGCCGCCCCTACTAACACTCTGTGGCCCTAGCCAGATGCAACGTTACGCCAAACGTTCCTGCCCTCTTCAGGATTTTTAGCTATAAAACTGACACTCGTCGTTACTAAGCGATGCTTTCATTAAATTACCGACAATTCCAAGCCACTTATTGCATTGTTACAGATAATCCAACTCTAATGAATTAAACTACATAGAAGAACACCTACGTAGAGGATTACTACAAACTCAAGATTCTCCCTTTACCTAGTACGATAAACTTAATCTGGTACAGTAAAACCTGCTATTAAGATGAAGTTGTCTAGTATGAGTAGTACGAGATTTAATAAAGATATAAGTGCACCATTAAAATGTTGGATGACAATGGCTCTAATGCCGCTCGCGTAGATATTATGCAAGTTTGTGTATGAAACATCATCGAGAATAGCATTAAAGATGCTATAGTTGCTTGCACCTTTTGTAGTGGTGTCGCTATAAAGTCCACGACATGCCTTGCTCCTTATCCTGCCACCTCATATTAAAATCATAAAATATGTATGCGTCTCCGTTAGTACAGGTGCAACATGGATAATTTCAAGTATGTCTGAGTAATAACATTCATAACAATTTTAGATATTTGGTTACTAGAGATAAAGCAAACATTAATAGTATTAAATCCAAAGGATAGAGTGTGGAACATGTTTCCTTTCACCATTCAGGAAATTCTACGAAGAGTTATATATTATATATTCTTTTAATAACGTTCACCGTTCCTGATGGTGTAAAATAAAATAGTATCGATTTATTAAAACACTTATTTTGTATCTACCACTGCATTTTATTGTAACTTAACGCTACTATAGTTTCGATAATTCAACGTATCATCTTCAAAGCGACTCAAGTAAATGAAACAAAATAAGTGTTTTAATAAATCATTATGATCGACTACCACAAAGTAACGGCTATATCCATCAATTTTTTAAAATAATATCATTTTTGTATTTTGTGCCCCAAGTAGTCCATACTTAGAGTATATTATTTACGAACTCAATTGGAATAGCACGGAACTAGAGGATCTTACGGGATATTGTCAATATATCGATTTACATTGAATGAGAGAGCGAAGAATTTTACAGATTTATATTCACCACTCCTCGTCTACAGTCCACGTGGACTTGATCCGCCTGTCACATAGAAATATAGGTGGCATTAAATGTTTAGCGAATTTGATTTGTCAACACCAATCTTGTTCAGAGTTTTTGCATGCCATAATATATAAAACAAAAAATACGTATGAACCATTTGTATCGTATGATCTGTACGAGGCAGCGTTATAAATTACTTAATTCTAGTGAATATTTGAACAAATTATTAGTTTTATTACTGTGTTTGAGTGATTTTTTGCAAGCACTTATTTAAAATGACATTTTGGAGGCCTTCCGATAGTACTGACAACGAAACGATTTTGATACAGAGCCTATACAAGCGGAATGTGAAAATAAAGACTTATACGTTCAAACTCAAAGGGTTATTTTGAATATTTAGTCATGTGTAAAAGGCGAAAATATTGATTCTTCATATAATCAAATTGTGAAGAGAATTTGTTAATTCTAATCTTTAGCCGTACTACAATAATTTATAGGGTTATTAGAGCCGGGGATGTAGTTGATCATTCTATTAAACGGAAAAGAGTTGGACAAAAGCTTAAAAAACTGGATGATGCGTCCAAAGATGTCATTCGTCGATTTGTGTATGACTATTAAAATGAACAGAAGATGCCCACATTAGAAATTATTAGAGAATAGTTATGCGACTATCCAGATTATAACTATAAATCATTAGATGCTTTGCGGAAGGTTTTGCTCGATTGCGGTTTTAGGTACAAAAAATTGGACAAACGAATGGTAGTTATGGAATCAGCACACATCGTTGATCATCGACAAGAGTACCTACACAAAGTAAAAGAAAACCGAGATGCAAATAGAGACATAATTTATCTTGACGAAGCATGGTTTGACACCCATGATATAGTTCAATACGGTTGGGTAGATAACAACAAAAAGTGTAACTTAAGTGCTCCATATTCTAGGGCAAAAAGAATTATAATTCTACATTATCTACATGCTGGAAGTAAAAACGGTTTTATTCCAAATGCGTTGTTGTTGTCTGCTAAAAATATCAAGCACTCAGCCGAATTATTTGGGAAGTGGGAAAAGGAATAGTTGTTATCAAATATCCCACCAAATACTGTAATAGTTATGGACAATGCGTCATGCCATTCGGGGCAATACACAAAAATTCCAAACACCAACAATAGAAAAGGCGATATCATTGAACTTATGCAAAGTAAAGGCTTGGAAATACTAGAAATAAAACACAAAAAAGACTTTATTAGAACTGACTGGAACGCAAAATTTCAAAATGGAACGTGCCGTTGATAAAATTTTTGAAGCACACGATCATACTACTTTACGTCTGATTCGATATTACTGCGTTTTCAGCCCCATTGAAATGGTGTGGGCTGATGTAAAAACAAGACTACGTCAATATAATCAATCCCCGCAATTAAGTGAGTCTGTCTTAAAGGATATAAAGATAATAGTAGACGAAATAGGCAAAAGAGATAATTGGAGGAAGTGTGGATCTCACGTGATAAAAAAGGAAAATGAATATTCTATATTACCACCTATTAATCCAGTTATTATTAATGTAAATACCGATTCAAGTTTTGAAAACTCGGATACTAACGAATGAAATATTGTTTATTTAAAGTTCATAGATAAAGCTTTTTTGAAATTTGTGTATTTAACGTCGACACTTCCAAGCCACTCCGCTACTGAAACCAATTACCGATGCCAGGAAACGAGTTCCCCCTTTAAAATTTTGCCGAGTCTTTCCTTTATAGAATAGTAGAAATTCTCTACCTGCCTAACATCATGATACTGCAAAGTTCAGAGTATCGTGGCCTAACATTTAATAAACAAGACAGTCGCTGTTTTACGCCTCATCGGAAGGATTATATACCATCTATGCAACTCCCGCCTAAGATTACATAACTTTGTCGCTAGAAGATAGAACGAGAGGTAGGTCACTAGATAATAGACGTAGCCTTAATATTATTTATGTGACCTGTCAAATGTGATAAACATATTTTTCATTAACCACTTCTATTGAATAAAAGTATTATAGAAATCACCTTGTTCAATAAAAGAATAATTATTTACTACTTAAAGCATTTTTACATTTCTACCGCCGGCGCTGCCGCCTATGTCCTATAAAGGAGAGGCCGACTTTACTCCGAGTTTTCATTTTCATGCTGTCCCAATTGAGATCATGCATACTATAATATGAAATGAAGTAAAATCTTTAATATTCAATTTTCAAATTAGTAAATTGGTATTAAAACTTGAAAAACAGTAGCTACTTAGTTTTCCTTATAAAATAAAAAGAATAAAAACATTGAATATGTACTCTACCACTTAAATAATTCCAGTAAAATGATTGAATAAACATGAAAAAATATATATATACGAGTCGAATTGAGACCGTCTTCTTTTAAAAAGTCGGTAAAAAATATATCAAAATACCTTGAACGCTCCATTTAAATTCAACAGTAACATTTGACAATAATTTTTCTTTCTTACATACTTATCTTACGAGAGTTTCTTTAGCGTAGGTAATTATGAATTTTATTGAAGCTTAACACATTTTTAAAAGAGAACCTGAGCTAGCGTTTCTTTGTCGACTGAGTCAGGGACGTGCATTTGAGGTACTGCCATTATATCGACACAAAATGTATCTATAATCTTTCCAGTCATATGGTGGAAACCATTTGGGGAAACTACCCTTCACATTGCATTACTATTCATTGACCCACGCGGCTATAACATAAATTTTACAAAATTACTCGCGATATTGTTAAAATATACAGGATGGGATGATGAAAACGACCTCCCTTGTGGATGGATGGGCAATAATGTTGACAGTTCGTGACCGCAAGTTTAGTTTTATAGGCCCCTAGTGCATATATTGGTTTTAACCTGGTTATATCAGTTAGGAGACAGAGGGCTAAGGACGATATGAACATTTAGAATATACATAAATATTTGTCTTTATTGCATTTGTGATACATTAAATCTGTTTCATAATAAAAGTGTTAATACTGTTAATAATAATGGATATTTTTACTATTGTAATTGTTAAGTTAAGATTACGTTTCATAATAATTATGGAAAAGTAAGTTATCGATGAAACAAAGAGAAAGAAGTGCAATTCATAAAGGTGATGAAGTTATGGGTAAAACCAAAATTGTAAATCAGTAAGTTTTTTAGAGATGCAATAAATTTTTACAGACGTCCTATGCCTATTAGTTCATTTTCTAATTTAATAAGTCATCATTCAATACACCTGTGATCATTCTAGACTTGCATGACTATAATAAATTCAATACACTATATCTGACATTTCATACCCATTATCCTTCATCAGTTAAACGGTAACTCTCCAAAAACTGTTTCCGATTTTTTATTTTTAACTATATTAATAGGAACAAGTTAACCATTATACTCTTCGCCTCGACTAATTGCGAGATGACTGAAGATCGCCAAAGCTTGGACCATAATCTTATCGTATTTATGACAAATTCACTACTGTTAAGTTGATAATCTATTGCCTAATTAACCGGTTTTGCAATGTAACAATATTATATAATATAAATTTAAAGAATTTAAATAATTAATAATTTCTTTATTTATTGATTGATTTTGTTCAAAAATACAATACAATTTCTCGTGTAGCTAACACTAACTTACTGTCAAAATTTCAATACAATCGGACTTATCGTTCTTAAATTATCGTGCTTACAAGAAACGTGACGAACATACAGACGGAGAGATAGACAGTCGGACGGACGGACGTTTTGAGAGTTATTCAGAATTCGATCACCAACACCGGTTTTAGAAAAGCATCGATCGAATGCAATAAATTCTTCGCTTTGAATTAGCGAAGAGTATATTAATTCGCAATCTAAAGTGTTACACAGCTTCCCGCAAGGGTCCATTTCGGGACTGCTTTCATTATTTTCCATATGGATGATTTACCATCCAACAGTATAAAAATAATATAATTATAGGTATTACATATTTTTAATTATCCGTTTAAGGGGAATTTTCAGTAACCGAATTTTAATTTTAACATCCTGTTTAGGTAATCCATTGATAACTGTGACGGTAATATTTGATAAAATGTTTCAGTTGATTGTAAACTTTAGAAGATTTCTCTATCTAATTCAATTTTAGAACGAATTCGGTATTCATTCGCATCATCTAATGGTAGCTTCTGTGCAGCCTGTTCAATTGCAGTTATTATATCAAATTTAGGTGAATCATCTAGACCTTTCAACGCAATGCTTGATGAACATAGAAATTACGCTAGAAGGGGAGAATTTGAAAAATCCAAAATTTGTGAACACGCGTGGGATAATAATCACAGGATTAAATGGGACTCGGTGAAGATTTTGGAAATAGAGAGCAACGGAACAAAAAGAAAACTTTAAGAATCAGCGATTATTTTATTAAACGAGGATAGATGCGTTTCGAATTATTCAATAGATTTTTGTACTAGTTGGTTGCCCATCCTTAGAGACGAAGTAAGTAAAAATAAGATAAATATAATTTAATGTCTCACGTGACCATGGAAATACATAAACAAAGAACTGTCATGACGGTTGACGGCCAAAAAGGTTTTGAGAACGGAAGTAGATTATCTTCCGAAACGTTAACTACCTATAGCTTTCATTTTCAGTTTTTAGTTTATTGCATTGTTCTAGTTTATATATTTTTAGGTGTGAGACTTTTTGAAACAGTCAAGTATTCAAGAACCAACCTCTGTCTGATCCGTTTGGCGCAGAGGTTTTTTCATAAAAAATTTTAAATATTTTTCAGTGGCAAAATACCCAATAAAAAATAAGAAAATCTGAATATGCCACAAATAAACAATTATAGACAATATGACAAATATTTATACACATATGTTTGCAATTATAAAACTAAATATCTTAAAACCTCAGTCAATTTAAATATGTACTACTTTATTAATTCACTGAGCAGGACGATTCTTCAAGAAGTACATCCCCTAAAGCAATTGTTCAGCATCATATTCTCCAGAATTGAATCATTATTTCCAACAGCAAATTTTGAAAAACTAGTAAACACTGATAGGCCATAGCAAATTCTAATAGCTTGAATTCTCTTCTAATTAAATTCTGGAGCTTCCTCTAATAATGATTGACGAAGAGCATGTCCAGAATTTATTAAACAAATTCCTGCAGAACGCTTTATTAATAAACATACAGACATTAAATTTAACCAGTCTAGTTTATTTCTCGAACCTTCTCAATGTAAAGAGTTAATGAATCAATTAAGTTATAAACTAAAAAATAAACAATCATCTGGTCCAGATGAAATTCCCATGTATTTAATAAAAAAAGTATTATATACAATCGTAGAGCCGTTGACGTTTCTGGTTTTCATCATTTCAAAAGGGAACACTCCTATAATGTTTAAAATTGAAGAAAGTACTTCCTATACACAAGAAACAGGATGCAGGGCATATAACTAATTATAGTCCTGTTACAGTGCCTTCTGGGTTTTCAAAAAGTGTTTGAGTATTGCTATTTATATCGTTTGTTGAATTTTCTTGAAAATTTTAAAATTTTCACGGAAAGCTAACATGGATTTCGTGTCTCTAAATCAACAAGCACTGCAAATATTCTTTACATAAAAACGTTATTGACTGTATTGAAGCAGGTGAATGTCCTGTTAGCATTTTTTGCGACCTTAGCAGGGCGTTTGATTGTGTAAACCATAATAAACTTATGAATAAATTGTCAAGCTACGGTATCAGGGGTGTTGCTCTCGATTGGATCCGTTCGTTTCTGAATGACAGGGGCTAGTATGTTAGTGTAACATTTCGTACAGGAGGAACAATAAGTAAATTCATTTCAAAGTATGATAAAGTTAAAACCGGGGTGCCACAAGGTTCAGTTTTAGGCCTTGTACTATTTCTATTATTTACCAGTGATCTTTATATTTTAATCTCACAGGCATTTGTTATCATGTGCGCAGATGATAAGTCACTTATTTTGTCACATTAATCTGACTCAATGTTGGAATTCATTAGCAATACCGTGTTGAAATCATTAATTGGTACTCGTCTAATACATTGTATTTAAATATCGATAGAACACATTTTATGAGGTTTCACAATAGATAGAAACCATGTACAAGCTTACATTTGAACATTAACGAGACTTATCTCGAAGAGATTGATAGTGTACGTTTCTTGGGTATTAACATCTAAGAATGCCTGAACTGGTAGGAACATTACAATTACGTGACAGCTAAATTAAATTAAATTTTCTATTTATATAAAAATCTAAAAACTGTTCTGTGTAAAAAGCAACTGATAAATCTACACCACGCTCAAGTTTAATCGAAGTTGAGATATGGTATTTGTTTCTAGGGTAATTCCACCCTCTCACCGAATATATTCATCGCTCAAAAAAGAATTATAAGATATATAGAGGGAGTCCCTAACACTCACTCGTGCAGGGAATATTTAAAAAAATACAAAATATTAACACTCTTTGGTTTGAATTATGTGTATTTATGTTTATTAACAAAAACTGTTTTAATACAACTAAAAAGGTTCACTCTATTAATGTACGAAATAAAAATGACTCTTATGTGCCATTATGTCAGTACAAAATATTATCAGATGGTCCAGACTATATTGGACCTAAGGTTTTTAATTGTCTATCAGACTATTTAAACCTTACATCATTTTAAATTAGAGCTTAAAGAATTTCTTCTGCAAAACTGTTTATATTCCGTTAATGAATATATGTTAAATTAGATTTAATAGAATATATAGCGAGTAAAACATTATGGTGCAAGGAATGCCTTCCTTGTTCAATCCATAATGCACCGCCTCGAGGGTATTTAGGTGGGGAAGTTGGCACACCTGCAGCAACAAGTTGAACTGTAGGGTTTCAAGATTGATAGTTGAAATCTAACACGCGAGCAGCCACGTAGTTGTTTCCTGCCAATTTGTGAGAAAAAATCTAGCGACGCGAGTGATCTTGTTGTTTCTCTGTAAAATGTTACATGAAGAAGAACAGCGGCGCCTTTATCTCTTTGGGAGGCTTCTAACCAAGAAGAAATATCGCAAGAATCCAGCGAAGCATCAGACGAAGATGCTCCTTCTGAATACAGCAGGCATGACACAGATACTGAGCAATCAGGATCGGAATATGAATAGTCCGATACCGATTAAGTTGTTTATGGTAAAGGAGCCTTCTATTTTGGAAGATATATAAGATATATGCAACAGTGGATGTTAGAATGCTTTATACTCACAATTTAGAAATATATCCTGGTAAACAGCCAAATGGCTCCTTACAATCAGAAAATGATACAGTAAGCGCTGTGAAACGTCTTGTGAGAAATTGTAGTGGAAGTGAAAGGAACATAACAATGGACAATTATTTTACGTCAGTACCACTAGCAAACGATTTGTGTAAGAACCATAAACTGACATTCGTGGGGACGCGCAGAAAAAATAAGAAGGAAATACCTCCTCTGTTCAAGGATACCAAAATTCGCAAAGTGAAAGGTAGTATGTTTGCTTATCCGCACGCTGAAAATAAATGCCTACTACATCTTATGTACTAAAGAAAGGAAAAATGTTTTAATGTTATCAACTTTTCATGATGACGGTGAAATAGATCCAGAAAACGAAGACCAAGAGCAAGGTGTGATCACATTTTACAATCTTACAAAAAGAGCAGTGGACGTTGTAGATCGCATGGAAGTTGAATATTCTGCAACAAAGTGCAGTAATAGGTGTTTGGCTCATTACTGAATATTGGAGGTATCAACTCCCAAATAATTTATACCGGCAATATGGAAATAAAGGTTACACGTAGAACTTTCCTTACGGAGCTAGCTAAAGCAATTACAAGACTTCAATTAGTAAATCGAGCTCAAATACAAACCCTTCCAATTCAGCTGCGCCAAAAAATTAAAATTATTCTTGGTGAAGCAGTACAATGTCAAAGAGCCGGTCCTAATAGGATAGATCCAAGGGCCAAACCTAGATGTAGCTTCTGTCCAATCCGCAAAAATAAATTTACCAATCACCAATGCCATCAATGTTTACAACCTATTTGTACGGAGCATACATTCGTTTGTCAAGAATGCGTTCACTGTTCGTGGACAAAACGAATATTGTTTTTCAAAAATTGTTAATTTTAACTCTAAAACTGTATTCTTTTATTTTTATATGTATTTTATGTTCGCAAGAACTTTCTAAATAAATATATAGGAAATGAGTTTAGTTTACTCTATAATACATTAAAATATGCGAAAGTTAGAAAAATTAGATAAAATCTAACACGCGAGTGCGTTTTAAATTAATAGTTGTCGCGGGTTAAGTCAGTTGTGACGATTCCTATACAAATTTGTATTGTCTTAACGAAAAATAAATGAATTTTTGGAGCCAGTGACCCCTTCTTTGGTGTTTGTGGCACGAAAAAGATGCCTACACCCCTCTTTATTCGGAGTTACATTAATATAAAACATTTACTACAAAATTTCGAACGTCAGATACAACTCAGTGCCGCTTGCTTGTTGAGAGGTAATTTAGGATAAATATTGTTTACATTTTTAATTTATACATGTGTATATTTGTTAAATGTTATACCTATTTTATATGCCAGTTGCGGAATATTTAAGTTATTTTATTTTAGTCCTGAAAAATACTAAAAAATTAATCCAAACATCTTTTATTTTCATCCAATATACCGACTATTTTTTACTAAGAAATTACGCTTAATTGTTTAATACATCGATTTTTCTAATGTATCTATTATTCTTAATAAAGAATGAAGTTGAATTTGAATTTGAATTTTGAAAAGTTTAGTAGTCGAATATATTTCTAAATAAAGGCCCCATTTTATTGTTTACTTTTTCCTTATTAGAACTGGAAGACTGAAATATGCACGACTTCTGGAGCGTCACTAAGTTTAAAACATTAAATTAGTTTTAAAAATGTTACTTGATATCAGAATAATATACTCCAGACGCAGAGGGAACTTCAAGGTCACCTTGTGTTATAAAACCCAGCAGAATACATTCTCAAAAATAGGCTGGCATATATTAAATGTGGAGGGTTACCAAACCGCCTAATTTCAAACGTATCAGTTAAATGTAGCAAAAATTATAACGCTCCGAAAAGTTCACAGAGGACACATAGAGACAAAATCTGTTCGACTCGCTTGCTCCTCATTCCACCTGATAAAACAAAGATAAAATGGCAAGTAAATTGTACAGTTCGAGTCAAAGTTATAATATGCTATAGTTAGTTTTACTATCGTAAAACATGTTTTTATAGGATTTCGCAAACATCAGGAAAAGTACTAAGATAAATCGAGAAAGAAAATATACAGCATGTCCCAGCTCCAATTAGAACAGCATTATTTGGAAAACGATGAAATATAGAAAGACATGTTAAATGAAAAATTTATTCTGTTTAGAAAGATACATTTAATTATTTTATTTTCAAATGTACAAGGCGTCTTAAAAAGGCGGCAGGTTATGCAACTTTACTTCTTCAAACACCCTGTATATTTTTATATTTTTGGTTTCTCCTTTTATTTCTGGACACATTTTATTAACCATGACCTACACCTATCATTAACTGTTTACGATATATCAACGATTTAATCCTGATTCCGCCATGTTCCATTTTCTTAAACTAATAAGGCTAGCCCGAGGGCTGGCTACCCACAAGATACAATCGTCATGGGATTTTCACTAAAAAACGAGTTTTTGTATTTTTTTTTATGTAATGGATTTGCAATATCATGAAACGTGGATTAAAATTGAGCAAAACTTTTTTTTCCAACGTTTATTGTTATATTAAAAAAAAATTAGTTTTTGAATTTTTTTTTCTGAAATAAGATTAGAATGTCATGAAACGTGGAAATTTAGATTTGAGCAAAAAATTTTTTTCATCGTATATTCTATTAATAAAAATTGAGGAAAAAATATATTTTAAAATATTTAAAACATTTTTCTTTGACAAAATTTTCAAATTTTTCTTTTTGAAAATTATTTTTTATGAAATAAATTTAGAATATCATGAAACGCAGAAAATTTAAATTTGAGCAAAAAAAATTTCCCAACTTTCTACTGGTAAATAAATCTTCAAAAAGTTTTGAAATTTTCTTTTTCTGAAATAAATTTAGAATGTCATGAAACGTGGAAATTTGAAATTTGAGCAAAAAATTTTTTCCATATATTTTATAAGTAGTAAAAATATATTTAAAATATTTTTAAAAAATTTTTTACTGAATTGTGGAACCTTTTAATTGCTAAATTAAAAAATAAAAGATCTCCAGGGCCCGATGACATCCCCATGTTGATTATTAAAAACAGTTTGCAACCGATAATCAACTCGTTAACATATTTAGTAAATATCTCTTTTTCATCAGGAACTTTTCCGTCTTATCTAAAAACAGGAAAAGTCACTCCGGTATTAAAAAAAAGACCCGCATTTGTTATACAATTATCGACCGATTACCGTCCCCAGCGGATTATAAAAAATTATAGAATATGCCTTTCTAGACAGACTTCTCTCTTTTATTAATAAATTTAATATCCTTGCGGAATACCAACATGGATTTCGTGTCGGAAAATCTACAGCTACAGCCATTCGTAGTTTCTATGAAACACAGATAAAATACATGAACACGGGCGAATGCCCGGTTGGTATCTTTTGCGATCTCAGCAGGGCATTCGATTGCGTCGACCACGATATTCTAATAAGTAAATTGGACATATATGGAATAAGAGTAACATCACTGAATTGGGCGTAGCCCAAGGGACCGTGATAGGACCAATTCTCTTAATGTTATACCAATGACATTATTACAGCATCAAATGGTGTATGCTTTACCTTGTATGAGGGCGATACCTCTATCATCGTATCAAACAAATGTGACATCACCTTAAAGAACAAATGCGAAGTCACTCTTGAGCACTTAATGAACTGGTTCAGCGGTACTTCCCTATATTTTAATAAGGACAAAATGCAACTAAGCAGATTTCATTCATATCAAAAGAAGACATCTAACATCAATTTATATATTAATAACAAAGACACATTTTGCTTAACGAAAAAAACTTTAAATTTATAGGTCTGTACATTGAACCCTGTTTAAAATGGAAAACACGATGTAACTTTTTATCTACTAAATTATCTTCCACTTACGTTTTTTTTACAAATTTAAAACCTATTTTTACAAATGATCAGTTAATCACATTACACTATGCCCAGGTAGAAAATCAATTAAGATGTGGAATCTGCTTTTGGGGGGACTCTAACCTTTCACATGACTTATTTTTGGCCCAAAAACGAATTTTAGGATGTATTGCTGGCGTATCCAGTACTCACATGAGAAGATATCTTTAAAAATCTCAAAATACTTACTTTATGTAGTTTATAATGTTATGTATTACACGCCCTATGATACGCCTACGACTACTAGAAGCTGAAAATTGAGTACCAATGGTTAGGTAACCAGTAATACACGCCATCATCTCTTCTGGATGTCTGTAGATGGCTCTAGAGTTATATTGTTCTGGTATTGGAAATCTCTAGATGGATCTGGAAGAAATTTTAGGATATATGAAGCGAAATCGACGGCGAAGAATTAGTATTGGAGAAGTTTTACTAAAGTGAAGTTTGGTAGCGATAAGTGAGGTTAAATATCAAGTAAACAAAGTGTAAAGGTTATTTAAGAAATATTGTGTAATCAGTAAATTATTAAATAAAGTGTTAGTGGTTTTTATCCCTTATTAAAATTATTTAGAACCCATAGATTCATACAGGGTGTTTCCTAGAGGCGGAAACACATAACAATAATATATTTTTGAAATTTGCTTATTCGTTTTCAGTAAATATAAATTTTTGAATAATAATAATTATCACCAGATAAATACTCGCCAAACAAATAATTTACATCTATAATGTTCTAGACTAAATATCACATAGGTGCCAAAATATTTAACAATCTTCCAAATGGTATAAAATCAATAGACAAGAAAAATAAAAAAATAATAAAATAAAGAAAAAAAATCGGTAAAGATATTTACACAGAACTTCCCTCATTATTCATACAAGACGGTCACTCTAAAAAATTATTAATTAAGAGATGACATATGAGAATTATAACCGTAATGTAGTTAGCCCTATTATTACAGAGAAAACCTGATAACTTTTTTCCATCATCTACTGTATAGTGGTGGGTTTTTTTAATCTTCAAAACATTTTTTTTGTTGAAATAGATTAAGAATATAATGAAACGTGGAAATTTTAGAATTGAAGAAAAACATGTTTTCCATGATCCATTCTATTGTGGTGGTAAAATAATAAAAAATAAATATATTTTTAAAATTTTCAAAACAAATTTCTTTCTTCAAGTGTGTTTAGAATATCATGAAACGTCGACATTTCAAATTTTAGCGAAAACTAATTTTTTCCATCACCCATTTTATAAAAAATGTTCCCTTTTTATTTAATTTTCTAAATTTTTTTTTTAAATATGTGGAATTTGAAATTTGAACGAAAATAGTTTTTTCCATTATCTATTTATTTCCTTTACATGGTCCACCCTGTATATTTTCTAGTGAAAGTCTAACCGTTTCTTCGGTGGCAGTGGCGTTAACTACCTACCAAATTTGACTGTCTTCCGTCTAGTAGTTTTTTTAGTTAATGCACCAACAGACCGACAGACAGACAGACAGAGAGACTGACAAAATTGAAAAACCTATATTTCCGTAATCTACATGATTAGAAACGTGACAACCCGAAAAAATCTCGGAGGGTGATTCTTTCTCGAATACAATATTTCCCTTCGGTATGAGTGGGAAGTAAAAATACAAATAAAAACTTAAGCTATTCTTGGTTGATAAATGTCTACAACACCACGGAATATTTTAATTGATATATTATTCTACTAGGTTTCTCTGACATATAAATGTGCATAGGTAACCCATTTGTTTTTCTTTTAACGGTAAGTTTTAAACTGTGACTTTCTTATACAAATATATGTCTTTAAGAATAAAGAATTTTGAATTTTAAATTTTTGAAATTTTCAGCAAACTCTGATTTCTGAAAGAAAAATTTAATCTCTTAAAAAATAAAAATAACAGTGCCTTTACATCGCCTTGTCCTAATTTTTACATTAACTTTATTATTTATCTTATCAGATGTGTACACTTTTCATACATCTTTCAAAAGCAATAATTCAACTTAATTGCAATTATCTGGCGTAAACTGCAGCGACAAGAGGTCTTAATTTTAATAAGGGTTTGAAGTAGATACGAGAAGAAAATACAAAAGACAACATGGGAACTCGCTACATGGAAATAATTTAGTATAAGCAGTAAAGTACTATCATATTTTAAAGTTCCCCACCAACATCTGAACATATTTCCGCGACATTTCTAGGGGATATTAAACGGTATTTGTCATTGCGTGCTGCGATAAAGCTGATAAAAGCAATTTACGATGACACAAAGCGGGTGTCTTATATCTACGCGACATCGGTGAGGCAGTTAATAGGCAAATAAAAGAAACAGGATGCAGTTTATATTGCAACGGATAACAGAGAGGATTTCTTAATGGTCGGAAAGTATTAATGAAGGATAATAAATTTGAATGCAAAAATATTGTGTTTTATAACAATTTTTACTACATTGTTTGTTATAACGTTGAAAATTTTTTGGAAGGGAAAAATTAAAATATAAATTCTTAATTTCATAGTTCTTGCTCTAAACTTACATAATAACTGCGTTATTTACTCACATGAGTTACTCAACGGATTCCATTTTAACATTCAGTGGGTTAGCGGGATTTTAATTTTCTTGTGCTAAATATAACTAAAAATAATATTTATTGAAACATTAACAAATAACTAATTCTTTACATATAAACTTTTGTAGAATAGCTGCTGTGAAGATGACGATGCATGCTGGTTTTTTGATCAGCGAGTATCGTCACTTTTGACTAGGATTTGCTTAATATCCTTAGCTAGATCCACACATGTAGCTGTACGCAATAATTTAAAATCATTTCGGAAGCAGTATCTTGTATGATGTCCATTATTTGAGAGTCTGGGAAAGCTTGGTATAGTTCCAAGAGTGTTAACAACTACAGGTTGTTTTATGAAATGTCTGTTTCCTTAACCAACAAAGAGCCTCATATTCGATGTTAGCAGACCAATAATCGAAAGACTTGATGCGACTGATGCGAAGAATTCAATGTCCATGACCAAGAAATAAGAGTTTGTTATCTACAAGACATTTATAAAGAAATAGAGTTGCATGCTGATAATAATAACAGCAAGGACCTCTTACTAAATAGTAAGAAACTCAAAATATGGTAAATTAGACACTCTACCAGTATGCTACTGATAGAGATAAGATTATCGAGATTTAGCATCAATACTACCCAATAGTGACAGACGATGACTGACAACATGATTAAGAAAACGAAAACTAACTCTTAATACTGATGCCAGAAGTAGACGCTGCCATTCAAAATTCAAAAACTGGCTGTAATATATTAGTTAAGATGGTAAAGTAAATTAAATACTTGAATTGTAAGGTTGGCAACATGGCCAAATAAAAGAATGTGCGCCGCTGTGACGGGCCTCTTTCCTGATGTACACTGTCATAAGAAGTATTAATAAAGAAGTGGTAATAAGCATTGTGTTTAAATATACCACAATACAAACGTTACACTGGCAGAGCAGTTAGTGTTGATAAGTGGAAGCTAAAGCAATTTCCCGAATTTTCCAAAAATGTAGGTAACATAAAAGCTGGCCAGATCACTGGAAAATCTTAATCATCGCTACATAAAAGAGGTACAAAAATTATCGCGACAACTACAGATATCTAGCATTAATATAACATGCATTATCTATCTTGATAAATACTTTCAGATCAAGTAAGCTTTGTTAAGAGACGCGGTATCAAAGAGCAATTATTGAATTTACGACAACTTATCCAGAAGGTTAATATCGTCTACTTTCTACTGTGCTTATGTACTTATTTCGTAACTTTCTACAATGCAGAATGTGACACACC
This sequence comes from Stenurella melanura, assembly GCA_963583905.1. Lineage (NCBI taxonomy): Eukaryota > Metazoa > Arthropoda > Insecta > Coleoptera > Cerambycidae > Stenurella > Stenurella melanura. The sequence continues at coordinate 90,537,141 of OY757309.1, forward strand.
TTAGACTATATTATCTGAACATTGGCATTGCGTGAAAAATCTTATGTAATACATGTAAATAATGGGTGCCATGGTTTATTATACTTTGGAATATACATTGTTTTCATTTGAAGCTATTTAAAATTACTGATAATAAACTCTAAAATCAAATCAAATCAAATAAGTTGTATTGTGCAATAATGATAATACACACAAAACGAAGACTATTAGGATTACCTATCTATCATCGTCTCCATAAAATTAATAAACAAAATTAAATTACAAAAACAAGAAACATAGAAATATAAGTATATACATAAAATTACAGCATACATATATTAGTGCATTCTGTGAGTCGGACAGGAATACAAATTTTTCCTAGCCTAACGAGACTATGTCACGCCCCCGTTTTCGAGGACGCTCAACACGATGGTGGTGGTTATGTGGAATGTGCTTTTTTTTCCATTTTTCTCATATATCTTAAAAAGTATGAGGTTTAGAGCAAAGATGTTGCTATGCAAAATGAAAGTACATTAAATTTCCTACAAAAAGGTTGTTTTCATTTCTTTTGTAACCCTAACCATTTCTGAGGTACAGGGAGCGAAAAATGGGAAAAAATATCAATTTCTGAGAAAATCGTGGATAATATTTGTAAAGTCTTTTTAAATTACTCTTGGCCTATTGGTTGATTGGTTATTACATAATTAGGTGCAGAGTTACATTTTCGGTCAAACTGAATGTACTTATGTGTAGAGGGGGGAGGAGTAGGGGGGGTAGGGGGGATTTATTTTACATGCGTTCGATGTAAAGAGATCAGAGGTTCCAGTTACGGCTTATTTATTAACACGAAAAATGAATTTAATGAGCATGTAGCGATGAGTTTTTTGAAGAATGTAGTCTCGAAACGGGGGGTTTTCGCGGGTTTAGCTGAGAGGAGACAGTCTATCCGCGTTTTATCCATTTGGCGGGTGGTTTTTGGCCGGAGGTTGGCGGGGGTCGAGGAGGGGTCTTGACATTACCATCGTACTCAGCATCCTCGAAAATGGGGGTAACACAGGTTTGGCTGGTAGGCGACAAAGGATACGTGGATACCCCTTGCGGGGGTAGTTTTTGGCCGATTGGGGAGTGGGGTGGCCTCGGAGAGAGATTTAACCACTGCCATCGTGTCCAGCATCTTCGATAACGTAGGGAGGACATAGTCTCGTTAGGCTAGAAAAAAATTGTGTTTTTCTAGGTTCAATCCGACTCACAGAATGCACTATATAACAGTCAGTAAAAGAACAGTACGCTAACCTCCTAAGTGGATATTATATAATAAATAGCATACAAAATTAAATAACAACTACAACTATAGTACCTATAAGTAAAATTTACACTGATTTATTGTATTAACTGGCCTTATTTTCATTTTAAACTGATTAAATTATAGGTTAAGGTTCATCAGCACTATTTAACAAAGTAGGAGCTATATATGAAAAACTTTCTTCAAACTTTTTTGAGGTATGTTGGGGTATCGTGAATGTATTTATCCTTATATTTACTGCAGGTGCATCAGATCGCTGTGATATTAGTTTGAATAAATACTTAGGAGTACGGGATTTGAGCAAGTTATATAAAAATATTGTAGTTAGAAACTTTACTATTTGCTGAATAATTAATTCATTCAAATGTGTGATATGGTGTTATGTGGTCTCTATACAGCGCATTGCAAACAAATCGCATGCATGCATATTGCATTCGTTGAAATCTATTCCGGTTATATTGAGGAAGGAAATTGTAATATACTAAACAGCAATATTCAATATGAGGGTAGATCAATGATTTGACTAGTTTAAGTTTCACCTGCTGGCTTAATTGATGTTTACACTTATATATTAACTTCAACTTTAAAAATGAGTTCTTAAAAACATAATCAACATGCTCAACAAAAGGCAAAGATCCTTCGATTATGATCCCTAGATTTTTCGGAGATCTTACCCAGTTAATAAAATTATCATTTAAGGTCAATCGAGAATAAGATTATATTGACTGTCTGTGTTTTTCTGATCCTACACATAATGCCACTGTTGCTTGGTTTTAACCTTAGAGCATGATGCTCAGAATGCTTTGCAATATTTTGTAAATCAGCATTTTTTATATATTCTACGGCATTTTTAAGTCATTTATTTGTAATGAAAAGTATATCTGAATATCATCCGCATAAAGGTGAACGCAACAATAAGTATGTTGGAAATATCAAAAATAAAAACTGAAAAAAATATTGGCAAAAGTATACTACCCTGCGGGACACCTGCAGAGGTGACTCTTAACGAGGAGCATTGTATCATTGATTATCACCTTTTGAGCCTTGCCTGGTAAATAGTTTACTATCCATTTTAAAACAGATTCTATATACCTTAAGTTGGCTTCAAGAAGATCAAAGTTCACAAGATCAAATGCTTTGCTTTGGTCTAACGAAACAGGAACAGACTATAAAGAGTTATCATTTGCATAGGCTGTCATTTATAACACTTAATAAAGCTGTATTAGTACTATGCTTCTGTCTAAAGCCAGACTGTGTTTCAAGTAAAATTTTATTTGAAATTTCTTTTGATTGATTTTGATTTCTTCTAGTACCTAATTTTGAAAAAGTTGGTAATATATTTATAGGTCTCAAGTCACTAAATGCTGAATGGGCCATTACTTTCGGTGTTGGGAAGACATTAGCTACTTTCCACAAATCTGGAGGACACCTTTTTGAAGAGATTTGTTAAATATATGTCTAACCACATGAATGCAGTACGGCATAATTACGCTTATAATTTTTAAATTTAAGTTATCATTGCCCATAACCTGAGATTTTATTGATTTTAACACTTTATGTATGTCCTCATCTGTTATTTCATGGAAACTAAATTTAAGAGTGTCATTTAAAAAATTGTTATTGTAATATAATAAAGTATCATTATCTATTTGTGATTGACCTGCTACGTTTATAAAATAATCATTAATATCTTCAGGCTTGCACAACTCATTTGGTAATTTACTTTCCTCCATGGATTGACTAGAGATGCTCCAATTGATAAACTTTTCACAACAATTTAGGATTATTTTTTGTTGTTCCAGAGTGTGTTTCATGCATGCAATTTTTTCACGAGCAATCGCCTCATTCACGTAATTACGTAATTTTACAAAGTACTCCCGTGCTTCAACTGTACGTGTTTTTAAATATAGAGGAGAGTACTGAAATTTAGTGTACTTTTATTTTGCTTGAAAACATTGAAAAAAAAATAACAAACAGTGACATAAATGTCACAATATTCTCGCAAATAGTAAAACACATTAATCATCACCAAATGTTACCACCCAACTAGCAATTTGATATTTTATAAGAGTTTGTAGGTTTGTAGGAATGTTTCTGATACAAATTTTATAAAACAACGTTACTCTCAGAAACACTTTCATAACGTTTTCACAGCAGCTATAAATGCAAAATTGGCACCATGTTATAAAATATTTCAGTCGCTGTTGATATTTTGTAACGCCTATTGGAACAATTACAAAATAATTGTATAAACATTTTCGGAAACCTCATGAAAATTTAGTATCATCACTATATAGCAGTTTTATTAAAGCTTCATTTAATTGTATTATAAAACACACTTCACTGTAAAAAAATGCTGCTTTATACACACTAATAAAATAAAATGATTTCTAAAATGTATCCTAAAAGTTTAAGAAGTATTTTTGACATCTAAAGCATATGGCATTGTGATTTTTTAATACTAGGTACCTAATAACCTACAATAATTATTTAAGAGACTTGTTCTGGCTTACAACGACTGCAATTTTTGATGCGGAGAAAATTTTACTGTACTCTATGGCAATATTTTTAATATATTTTTAACGGGCCTCACATTTATTGATGATTTCTAATAATTTTTGAAATTTTATAAATATCGGTTTTATGAATTTGAGTTTTTTTACAATGTACTTAATTTACACTAATTTGTTTTAGTAGTCATAACTGTATAGTTAGCACTTTTCTGACTCCAAAAATTCTAATAATTATTTGATATTTTAAATTTCCATATCTTGTCATATTTACCATCACAAACACTGGACTTTCAAGATGGCCCCCGTCTATAAAATATTTTTTTGTTTTAGTTGTAATCATTTCACGATATTTAAATTATTAGACGATTCCTATAAAACATCTATAAAATAATGCACCTTAGTGTAACTTTTTCGTGAATCTTATAAAATAGACCACTTACTTTCGCGATACTTTTGTAGCTCTTATAATAAATAATGTGTTAGGACTGAGTTGTAAATGCAACCATGGAAACAGAATTTGTTCAATTGGCCTAACCTAGAAATTAGTAGCAGTAAATCACCTTATTTACAGAGCTGTTTATTCATGGTTTAGTTATTGCCAAAAACACGTAGTTACTTTTTTACTAGTGGAAACAACAGCGCTTTGGCATATGACCTGATACATTAACAGTGAGTGAAATGCGTCGTTTCATTTTACAGCAGTATAAACTGTGTCTTATTGCCAAAATCACTACGCCGTTAATACATGTACTTAATATTTTTAAAACCACTTTTTAAGTTTCTCCATCGTCCAAAATCTGCTGTTTTTAGTTATATGATCTGTTAAGATCTGCAATGCTCTTGTCAATGTTGGTAACCAAAATTTTGGGAGAATAATTTTTTATAAACTTGTCTACTATAATTATGACAAATTTTCATTAAAATACAGACTTAACTATAACTAAATATAAATACACAGCTAACGCAGGAAATTAATTTTCTCAAATGTTTTATTGTATTGTTAGCCACCATATTTTTATGCTCAAGTAAACAATTTTGTTTTGTAATGACTTTGTTGCTGTTTCCATATTACAGAAAATACAATGCTATATAATAATTATATAACATGCTCTAGAACAACATTTATTCTGAAAAGCAAAATTGTCACAAATTACTATAAAATAATTCGAATGTATATTTATAATGGTGCTAAAAATGCTGCTGAAAGATACTAAAATATCGTTATAAAACAATTTAGTTTTATAAGATGAAATATTAGTCTAAGTTAGTCACAAAAACGTTTATAAAATAATTTCTTAACTCCATCATAAGATATTTTATAATTTTGCTGTAGAAATGTTTTAATGATAAATTTATAAAATAGTTCAGTTGCAGACAACAAAATAGTATTTCCTGGAACTCTAACATAATCAATCAGCATTTAGAAGCATTAATAAAATAACAATAAAGCAAAATAATTGTAGAACATTTAAATTATAAAACAAATTTGCTGGTTGGGCAACTTCGTTGACGAAAAGCACATCGGCAGTGTTCAGTGTTTTGATGCTTGGACAAAATACATCAAACAAACAACAACTTTGTTTTATTTTAAATTCTTCAAATACTTTTGAATGCACTTCAAATCATGCCGAACTCTTCTCATACAGTTAACAGTTGTTAACCTTTTTTAATGAGATTTCCAATCAGAAACAGTAAGTCACTGTAACATGGCCTATCCCAGGGGTATCGCAGAAAATGGGTCTTTGGTTCATTAAAGTCGTTGAGCTAAAAGTCTCGGCTTGTACGTAAATTGCATGAAAATATTTATACAAATAATTATGAAAGTTTTGATAATAATTCTACAACTTCGTGCACGTTAGATGTTTTACCCTTGCGGGTTTTTATTAAAAATTTATCCAGTTTTTAAGAATTTGGGGTGACTAGTCATTAATTCTTAATTAGATAAAGGAAATTACTAAATGTCGGATCCACAGTTATTTAAGCCCAGGATCCAGTTCAAGTTAAAATTACAACTCAAATCTCTTTCCACCTAAAGTAAAGTAAGGCGGATGTTTGAAATGTATACAGTGTGAACCTAAAAAGCACAAAATTCATATCCTTGAACAGGTCGATTTTAGTATTGTAAATGCTACATTTTGTCACTATACCAAAATTTATGACGTCATTGGTTTTTGAGTTATGACGCCATCATACATTTTTTTTAATGGAAACAGACATTTTTGTTTACTGTGTTTGATGGTATATTCCTTTAGCTTTCTAGTGATATCAAAAAAAATTGATATTACCTAATGCATTCTTTTGGATATATTTTTATTGATTAATACCTTACATAAGTAATTGTGAGAAAAAAATCATCTCCATTGCTCGAACTGCGACCCTCCAATCATTTGGCATTGACCAAGACGGGTGTAGATACTTTGCACGCTGTTCTGAATTATCTCATGGGCAGTTCGTCTCATCTCGAAGCCAATTCTGTCTTTCACTTCTTCTATGGTATCCGGTCTGTTAAAATAAGCCCTTGACTTTAAGTAATCCCAAAGAAAAAAGTCTAAGGGGGTTAAATCCTGTGAACGTGGGGGCCACTCAATCGGACCTCGACGACCTATCCACTTCTATCCCAAAATGAGGTGGCGCCTCGTCTTGCTGAAACCAGACATTTTCAGCAGGAATATCTTCATCTTCATCTTCAAATATAACTGCTAAGGCTGGCACTAACTCAACTCACACAAAATGTAAATATCTTGCGGCCGTAAGATTTTCTTAAAAAAAAGGTCCCAATAAACGATCACCAGTCATACCTGCCCACACGTTTACTTTGCTGTGTATGGGTGTATGGGCTTCTTGAGTCCAATGAGGATATTCGCGTGACCAATACCTGGTTATGCCGATGTACTGTCCCCTTTAAAGAAAATGTAGCTGCATCAGAAAAAACAATATTCTTTATAAAATTTGGGTTTTCATCGCACAAGGTCATCAACTGTTCACAAAACTGTAAACGCCGATCTGGATCGTCCTCATTCACTTTGTGGATTAATTGCACTTTGTATGGATGGTATTCTTCTTTTCTCGATAGACTTACGACTGAAGTTTGACTCACGTTATGATTTAAAGCCTTGTCGAAAGATGGTGGTTTTCCTCACTTTCTAAAAGAATATTTAATTTTGTTTCGTTGCTTCTGCTAGGGCGACCAGACCGAGGGAGGTCAGCTACACTGCCAGATTCATCATATCTAGCCACCAATCTACTTACAGTGGATCTAGAAATTTCCTTTTCGGGATACTTGGCATTGAAAACATCACATACTTCCTCATGAGTTCTCAGCCTATCACCATATCCAACCGTCATCAAAAGTTCTACACGTTCTCTTTCACTTAAACGTGGTATTGCGTTCACTAGTTTTACACTGTCTCAGAAGTGTCATAAAACTAAGGTACCACACGTGCCAGGAATAAAGAACTTATCGATACTTTACACAAAAAGGCCTGTATTTTTCTGTTGTTAAGGTGGCCATTCCCTAGAAAGAGACATCCGATAGGGAAATTATTATTTTTGGCCATAACTTTTTTTTCTTAGTGCGTATATTTAAAAAAACTATAAGAGTACCTAAGTAGAACCGTAACAAGACTATTACTATAAATTTTCACTCAATAATGTCAATAAAAATGCAAACATTGCAGAGCTTCTAATTGCTGTTGAGGATAGAAAGAAATTGTAACATGGTGGGGCAAAACAAACCCCGGATTCGGATTTTGCAAGCCGTACTTTTCTAACTGGTTTTTGAAGATAGAAAGAAATTGTAATGTGGTGGTGCAAAACTGACACCGGATTTGGATTTAGCAAGCCAAAATACACCGGAAGTGATTAGTTTGGTTGATGGAATTGACAGCTTTTATTATTTTGTGTGTGTGTAATTAGTCGTAGGGTAAACCATTTTCGATGCAGTTTTAACAAAATATTGTGATCTCCTTTAATATTACACTTCATGAATATGTCATTTGATGCTTTCACTAATTTACATTTAAATTGGTGGTTAGGTATTAAATACTGTCGGAATAGCTGGTACCAAATCTAATTTTAAGAATTCAAATAAGTGGATCCAATATGACTCCGATAATTGAAAAAATTAAGCAGATTACTTAAAGAGGTGAATTTTCTATTTCGCCTTATTAAAGTCGGCGGAGTTTAGCCATAGCGATTTCACCACCCAACCAAGACACGCACATATAGACATGAACACAACAACCATTTCCTGTGACATTATCATCTGCAGCAGCTGAGTCTCGAACTCAGGAGAGATAACATCTACTAAACATGGTGTTCCCCTCAATAGGGTTCTAGAACACTGCTACAATATCAGTGACATATTAATATCGCCACTACATATCCATATACTGGCCAGGGCTCGAACTTGGGACTACGCTTAACATGTAAGTACTGCGCCACACAGCCGAGGTAACAAATGTAATCGTCTTTACAAAGAAACAACAAAAACTATATTATAGAATTTCATCGTCAATGAACTTTATTACTTAATATCAATACGAAGTCAAAAATAATCATACAACGAAATCAATGATTTTTTTAAGCGACATTATGTAATATCATAAAAACAACCTAGCAATGAAGGCGAAATATTATTTCATTGTGTTTTATGAGCTCTCTTTTGAAAGTAATTCGATTTTTCCTTTATTTATTTTAAAATGAACTAGGCATTTATTAGTTACCAAATTACTAGAACAAGAATAATTGTAGCATATCGAAAAATCAAGATATTTGAAAATGCAGGTTAAATACTATCTAGAAGTTATGACACTAAGCTGCGAAATATTAAACACAATAAAAGAAACAGAACGCTGTTAAAAGAGTGGAAGAATTACGTTACGTATTTGATATATTTATCTAATTCAGTACAAGCTTTATTTTTTACCAAAAAGGGCAGCAAACCAATTACTTTAAAGCAAATGGTATTATATTATCACGGACAATTAATCTTCATTAGACGTTACACTATTGCTTTTTGTTTTTAATCACTTATTCTAGAGTTTTATTGTGAATTTCTCTTTTTCATTGTTCATTGTAATGTCAAATGTCGACTGGTACGTACAAATCATGGACATAGAAAATAAGTAAAATTTGCAACAGAGCGTAGTCGACTATGAATCAAATAGGTATTTCATTAATATTTTGATTGAAAAATATTTTTATAGCACTTTGCAATCATGAAAATAATATTACTTATCAATATTTTCATAGATATATTTCTCTTTTAAAAGTTCATTTTTTTTTAAATGTTTTTCTTTAAATATATCTAGGTACTTAAAATGTTTAGTTTATTTCCTTTTTGATAATATAATATTAGTTAATCCTGTACACAGAGTCGACCATTAATAATAGGCTATAATTCAACAGTACATTCTTTGGACCAAAATATGAGGATGTAACAACTGAACATGCTTAGTAACTTGTTGCTGTGGAAAATGATGCAGGGTGTGAAAGCTATACTTTCTTTTGGCAACATCACAGCTATCTCGTGGTCGACCTCCTCCAAATTTGGTGAGGAAGCTCTCTTTAAGCCAAAATACAAAAATTTTGCATCATTACATCGCGCTAGTCTGTGGAGGGCGCCTCATGAGCTGTTATACCTAATGATGAATATTTTTTCCCTTTCTTTTTTCGAAGCGTTGTGGCACTACCGACTAGAAAATCCCACGCAGGAGTTATTTCTACGTAAAACAGGGACACTTGATATAACTTGACAATTCCAACTATCTCCGAGAAAACGGCCGCAAAAGATGTCAAGAATTCTTTGAGAACAAATTCAATTTGAAAAGGAACAAATTGTATTTATTGAAAAATTACACAACGTAAATAAAAACTAAAAAGTGACAACTACGCAAACCCACTGACGTTCTGAAGAACTATTTGCTGCAAATTTACGTAAATTTTCGATGTGTTCTCCATCTACTATGCGTTTTCTGATACCCTAAATATTTTTCCGCAGCAACAGTTTACTAAAGTATGTTTGGTTATATCCTCATATTTTGGTCCGAAGATGACCTCTTGGCCTATTATGACCTATTATTAATGTTTCATGCTGTATATGTATATAGAGCAAATGGAAGAGCGGATATAGGATGGAATAACACACTTTAAAGATGATTTTTGCTCACTATCTGACGTTATAACAAGGAATGTAGCTCTGTGAGTTCCAAGTTTCTTTTTGATGTCCCCTCCAACAGCTCAGATGCCAGTCCTTAGCAAGCGATCATAAAAGCTCCTACGCCAAGACTTTCCTCACAATATGCGCCGTTCCCAGTAGGCGATGTGATCCTTTGCATTTCGTGTGCGCTTTCTTGACCAGGCCATTATTGTAGCAGTTTTGGACCTTCATAACAGTTTCGAAAGCTACTATAATCAGGTACGACTGTAGTATTTGCTTTCCACATTCTACTAATTTGTATTTGGAGACCTTTGTACTAGCTTAACTTCTTAGTTTCCTTGAGCATCACATTGGCGTCATTCGGGATGGACGAACGATCGTTATGTACGCCGATGTCTGATCGATTCCTACTATTTACCTGTCAGCTGTAATAGATACGTTCCACGTAACTGTGTTGTCAACATTTTCAGGGGTATATTCATAATATTTATGTGGTACTGGTATAGCATTGTGCTTCCATATGGCCCAGTGGAGACTAGTCAGTCTAATGTGTCGACGAGTGTACTTCAATGGTGCCATATCGTACATTCCACACTTCTGCTGTCAGGCTGTGTCAGGATCATCATCTGATGATATATAGTATTTATCGCTTGGTCGTTTCATGGTGTTATTAAACTTTCCGTTTTCATCTTCAAGCCTGAGTTACTCAATCACTTCATAGACGCCTTATTCTTCACTTCTGCTCATTGTTCACTCGTCACTTTGACGACATCTAACTTTAGTTGAGCTTCACTCTTAGAAAGCAATTTCAGATCACCCATTTTTGCTACTGATCAACTTTCCGTTTGTTTAGTTGGTCTGCCAGTGAAACGAGCGAGCGCCAGGTAAAACAGCAAAGGCAAGATGTAATCTCCCTGAAAGATTCCACTCTTAATTTGCATGTCCTCTGTTGTTATGTGTTCTTTCGAGTCATAAAAACCACATCCCCGTTTTCCATCCCTTCATTATTGTCTCCACAAAATCTGTTACTATTGGGCATACATGAGAGAGTTTTAAGAGATTCAGGAAAGCTGTTAATACTATATTATTCAACGAGCGGTAATGTAGGTAATAACTCACCCAGATGAAGTTCACAGTACGAGCCACAGGCGAGTGGTGTAATTCATCAATTACAGTCAACACATCAATTATTACCATTATCGCAAGTTGAATACTATGCTTTATCTACGATTATAACAATAAATATAAACATAATGGTTCATCTTCACTAACTGAATTCATCATTTTTGGCATAATGATTACTTAAGTTGATTTTAAAACGTCGAAATTATTTATCACGTTGGCTGCTATGACAGATTTTTGTGGTCAACATTTATGCCGCACATGCTTCTGCGGACACGTGATTGTCCTTAACGTATGTGCGTCACACGCCTCCAATGGCATGTGTGCCAAGGTAAGTGTTTAGTTCCATCTGACAGTGATGGGTAACAATATTGCAAATAATAAATATAGAAGAGTATTATTGAAGTAGAAATCTATATTCAATAGCAACAGCACATGCCTCCAGCGCCTCGTGCGACACAGGGGATAATAACAAATTTTACATAAATTTTCAGGTGTATGTGGAGTATTGATTGAATTTCTGACTACTCTTTTCTCTTACACGCAAAGAAATAAATTAAATATCCGTTATTGTAATACAGTTAAAAATTCGACAAGTTCTGCGCATGCCCCAGAAGGCATGTGTCGCCCGCAATGCAGAAAATATTAGTTCTGTGCTGCGCGTGTCTCCAGGGGCATGTTTCTTGGTATTACTATCATTTGATAGTATTTGAAAATTCCTACCTGTTGCTACCCATTTCACTAAAATCAGCAGAAAAATAACGATTTTATCGCATCCGCATGGAGCTGATGGTGTCTTATACATGTTAAATCACCTTCCTCCCCTCAAAGATAATGCACCATTCTATTTCGTATCGAAATAGTATATTGTACAACAAGTTGTGCAGACAGTGTTGCCATTTCGCGGGATATATCCCGATTAGCGGGATTTTTAAGTCCACGAGGGATCAAAGGGATATTTACATCATTTTGTGGGACTCTTTGCTATTTGATATTTTCACTATCTGGTGGTAAAAGTGAAGACAAACATTTTTTGAATTAGGACGTTCTTAGGAATTTAAGTCGCCATCTAACGGCAAGGGCAGCCATTATAACTCACGCTAGTATAGAAAACTGAAACTTCGCATAGTCTCTGTCCGTCTGTCCTTCAAGTCTCAATAAATTAGTGTTAGCAGAAGCTCAGCTACTGTGTTCTAAAATTTGTGAAATTTTATGATTGTTTATATTTGTGCCGTTTTTAATATGGAAGAATCTTCGTCGGATTCGGAACATTGTGTGTGATTCGTAGTACCTTGCCACAAGAAAGAAAATGTGCATTGATTATCCTACAAGAGATGAATTATTAAAGAGGCATACGAATAAAGATGTAAGAAATTAATTTGAAATTGTTTTTTTTTTCAATGTGAGTTAATTATGTTGTACCTATGTATCATATATTTTTTTATATATGCTTTATATCATATATCTTTGTTTATTGTTATACTACCTACTTACATGGTGTATAATTTTAATAAAAATTTAGGTTTAATAAATTGAGTTTTTTTATATATTTTATTACCCATATTACATTAAAAGAATAAAGACCTGCAAAATTAACGGCAAATTTAAATCAATGTGAAATTAAAACAATTAAATTTTATGGGATTTTCAAAGAAAATATGGGACATTTGTTCCAGTGTGAGGGACGTTACATTCAGGTGGCAACACTGTGTGCAGTGACCCATATTCCATATGAGCGGAAGCGGAGACTATGGTTCGCAAGTGGAATATGTCATTCCAAACGTGTTGTAGACTATATTTTCTCCAGCAGTATTTTAGAAATGATACAAAAAACTTCAAAATGCCAAATGCGAAGCTATAATTAAATACCTGTTGTTCGACGTAACCATAGCAACCGAATCACAAAATGTTGCTTAACGGCTTCTGATTTGTCAACAGCCGTGCGGTATTATTCCATAACAGTGTGTTGAAATGATACGTGTTCCGACACAATTCTTAGTTGTGAAATATTGTTACAGAAATTCTTTTGTCTAACACTATTTCGGAAATTACAAATTCCACAACTAAAAATTGTGTCGGAACAAGTATCATTCCAACAAACTGTTATGGTATAATACCGCACGGCTTTCGACAAACCAGAAGCTGTTAAGCCACACTTAGTGGTTCGGTTGCTATGGTTACGTCTAGCTTCGCATTTGACGTTTTACACCGTTTTGAAGTTTTTTTGCAAAATTTCTAAAATCTTGTTAGAGAAAGTATAATCTACAACACGTTTAGAATGGCATATCCCACACTCGCGAACCGTAGTACTTGCCTTCGATTCGGACTACAAACGTTTCGCTCGTGCGGAATATGGGCTATTCCAGAACTTGTTGTAGAATATACTGTTCTCTCGGATAGTCCCACTTTCGTGCTGCATTACATCGATTGGACAGGGTAGGCATGAAAGTAAAGGAAATTGCCACTGTAACTGGTGACTTATAATAACTCACAAGTGAATTACTATAACTCACGCTATTTGTTTATGGTATATATCATATTACAAGATTTACTATGTTATTGTTAAAAAAAGGCTAAACGATTTCGGTCAATGGCAATTTGGGATTTTTACTCAATAAAGCAATTTTATTATTGGTATTATTATTATTGTTTATGGATACTATTAATTCTTCAAAAGCAGTTCATTAATTAATATATAATCTAATAAGAGTAGATAAACGAATTTTTGTAATCCACTTATGCCGCGCTTATTATTATTACTATTATCAAATAAATAACCTTAGTCTATGATTACAATTGATACGCAAGATAATTATTATCATTTTAGCGCCTCTTTGACGTAATATTATCATTATGTATCCAAGATTGGAGTTACTAATGATGCAGAAAGACGAAACAACGAAGCGTTAAAGATATTAAAAGTGACATTCGTGCAAAATTTCTATATTTTTCAGTGAGGAGGAGGGTTATCATCATAAAACATGTTCAGAGAAAATTATCCATCTCTAAGGGTCAGAAACCACGTCCGGAAAGGCGAGGACGTGCCGACGGCAAAAAGTGCGGATCTGGTTGATAAATTAATGGTGTAATGTAAGAGGGTCATTTATTGAAAGATAAAATCTTCATATTATATTTTCTGGAGAGTTTGAGTTTATATTAAGAGTTAAACTACCATTCTATTAATTTGTGGATTTACATAGTGTCTCAAAGTGAACAACGTTTTATATATATTTCGTCTGGATAAGAACTGATATTTATCACGCTTCGATAAATATCGGTTTTTATATAATACCTGTGGAATGCTTTAAAATACAAATTCATATTTTAAACCTAGATATAATATCTGCAAAAGGATTGTTGTTTAACGTGTAATTTTGGGGATTGTCTGTCAGATTGACGTACCATTTCTATTTTCCATTGTAGTACGCGTATTGCGCTTATAGCCAGGGACGCAGCGACAATTTTGGTGAATTTATTTCCATAAGGCTAGATTTTTTTCCAAAGAGAGTTTAGATAGTATCTATAATGAAGGTGCAATACTACTAAACTCTTAGTGGTGTATAAATGAGTAAAAAATTAAACAAAATACTTATTGCAAAAAAATAGATGGACGAAAATTTCGTTTTTCGAATTGTCAAAAAATGACGATTCGCCTTCCCTCCTGCTCGCCCCAATTTTAGATTTTCACCTCGCGATTCACTTTGTACGGTCATTGCCGACCTTCTCCTCGTCATCGAGACTTAGAAGGGGTCTCCGATCGCCGTATTTATTCAGTTCTTACGTTTAAAAATGTGACTTGCGGTCGCGCCAATCGGCGACTATTTTTAAGTAGTTTCCCTAGTTCGAATCCCGCCCGGGGATACTTTTTTTTTTTCGTTTTCAATTTTTTGGCAGATATTTTCGATTCTATAATTGCTGTTCGCTCCGTTGTATTGCATTTCTTGGAGAAGGTTTGCATTTTCCGATGCGGAATACGTATACCAAGCCAATTATAAGTGAAAAAATATATAAAAAAGAAAATACTACAACTGTAAATATTACAAAAACACGTAATGCAGTAAAATTTGTCGCACTGAATACATCTCAAGCGATAAAATTGCGTTACGTTTTGTGCAAATGTTCGTCCATTTTCGCAGGAAAGTTTTGCTTAATATGTCACACACACATCTTCTTCGGGCCGAAGATGGAACCTTTTCTAAGTCGTGACCTTCGCGAGCACGTGGGTTAAACGTTTCAATATTTTCAAGCTTAGAAAGATCCAAGAAATGTCTGACCAGCTCCTCTTTGAAAGAAGTGATAGAGAGTTTCTGAATGGTGATTTTCTCGTGCATTATGTAGGCGTTAGCAAGTGCTGACCCAAATAGAAGCTCAATTGCTATTTTACAATACCATTTTATCGGCTTTCATAATGCAGTCCAGTAGAACTTTATTTGGTCAGAAATGTCTATGAAACCTTTGCATTTAAAGTAGTCAGCAATCGCAGATGGCCTTTGTACTACTCCACCTCGTTAACTAACGTACAGCATTCTTCTCCGAGAAATGCAATAGAATGGAGCGAATAGCAATTATATAATCGAAAATATCTGCCGACAAATTGAAAACAAAAAAAAAGTATCTCCGGGCGGGATTCGAACTCGGGAAACCACTTAAAAATAGTCGCCGATTAGCACGACAGCAAGTCAATTTTTCAAACGTAAGAACTGAATAAATACGGCGATCGGAGACCCGTTCTATGTCTCTATGGCGAGGAGAAGGTCGGCAATGACAGTACAACGTGAATCGCGAGGTGAAAAGCGAAACTTGGGGCCAGCAGGAGCGAAAGCGAATTGTTATTTTTTGACAATTCGTGACAATTCGTAAAACGAAAGTTACGTCCATCTATTTTTTTGCGACATTTTGTTTAATTTGTTACTCATTTATGCACCAGTAAGAGTTTGGTAGAATTGCACCTTCGTTATAGATACTATCTAAACTCTCTTTGGAAAAAAATCTAGCTTTATAGATATTAACGCGAAAAATCTGTCGCTGCCTTCTGGGCTATTATAGTAATTTGACTGAGAAGAGAGATAAAACGCACACCTATGAATTTCAAGAAGAAAATAAATGGTAGATTTAGAGTGAAAAGAGGCCCATAGTGCCGTTTAAAGAAAATGAGTTGGTAATATTCAGCGGACATTTACAGGAATTCTTATAGTTTTTCCTTATTGACGAAAATTTTTTAACGCATGGCAGGAGTTACCCTATAAGACAATTGCGTAGCAAAGTCTGGAGTGGAAAAAAAAAGAAATAAGCATTTCTTAAAACGTCTAACTTAATAATATATGTCACCTAAAGAGGAAAACAGTGCTAGAAAACCATTTACTTAGTTGTTTAGTGTGGGTTACTCAGCTAAGGTTGTCATGAGTTAGGACCGATGACGCATGTGGAAAATATTAATGATCCTAAAATGGATCCCTGAGGAACGCGACTGTTTAATACTTTGAATTGGGAATGAATGTTATGAACAACGGCACCTTATTTTCTTTCGCTGAGTTTGGGTTTTTTTGGGTTTTTTTAATAGCATTTTATGCTGGACCAAGGGTTTTGAGAAGTCCTAGAATGTAAATTTTCCACTATCCAAGCACGTAATAAGTCATCTAATAAACAAGTGGGAACAAGAGAAAACAACTTTCTTTCAAAATAAATGTATATTTACTGTCTCTATTTTACATCGTTCTCAATTTAAGTATCGGGTAACTAAGCGACTACCTAGATTACGTAACATGAAATCGAATAAAAGAAACTGAATGGAAAGAATTAAGTACCTATTTGATATATTGCCACTAATTTAGCATAAGCTTTCTGTTTGAGCAGCAGTTAGAAAGCACAACGTGGGCTACGAGGAGGACTTTAATTAAACTTGTTAAACGAAAGCTCTTTATCGAAAATCCACTTAGTTTATGAGATGCTGCTGCCACTCTGACGTTTACTTATTAAAAGTTAACATACAATTTTGCCAGCATAAATCAAAACTTCCTTTCCTTTGACTTTGAGAATGACTAATTAATTTTACTAAATCGATTTTTATGGCTTGTCCTATTAAAGACATAGCCTATGAGCAATTTGCCTCTTAGGCGGCAAGCTGTGCACACCAATCCTTTTGCCTTAACACAGTTGCGGTTTTCTCTTTGTGCGAGATAAATAAAGCAGTGAATATAGAATGTTAATGGCATGCAATGAAAAATGTAAAAAATTAGGAAGCGGAATCTCGATATGATACATTTTAGAAATATAAGGTGGACCAGTCCTGTGTAGTCAACACTGTGTCTAACAAAAATCACACCACCTTTACACTTGGGGTGTGAACTGGCGCTAGATTTTGGAATCAAACTGATTATATTATGATTATATTAGAGGTATGGATCATTGAAAAAGCTCTGTCTCTGCCTTTCAGCCTTTCAAAATAAATTAAGGAAATATGAAAAAATACGATTGACCTAGGCTTATTGCTTATTAACCATACAACAGTAACTTGTATATCTCTTAGGGCAGTTGATGTTATTTATGATCGATTAAAGGATAGTGGGGTATCTTAAAATTGATATATGTTGTCATGTTATTCATATATGATGAATAATTATCTAATATAACAATCTAACAACATAGCATGATATAACTTCTCATTGTCTACAGCTGTTTTGGTTTGATGTTGAATAAATAAAGAAATATATGTATTAGTTGCATGTAGTAGTCAAAGTGTATGTAAATTGATAAGAAAGAAAAAAGGAATTTAAAAAAGAAAGAAGGGGGGGATAAAAATCAATATAGACAAGGAAGAAAGAAAATTAAGATTTTTTTGGAAAAAAAAATGATAATGAGAATAAAAATATATAAGGGAAATATTGAATTAGGAGAAACGTATTGAAAAAAATAGTCTGAAAAACAAAAATTAGAAATTATAAAGAAGAAAGATAGATAAGGAATAGATGGTGATATTAAATAGGTAGAGTAATATATGAATTAACCTCTTGTTGCCGTATGGATCAAATAAGGAACATACTATTTTTTACGTACCCACAACTATGTAAATTAGAATTAAGGACTCTGGGGCCTGATAACATACTATTCCAACTTAGGAACATAGGTTTATTCTATTCAAGAGGCAGGTGTGGCCATCTATGAACAGCTAGGCATGGACTACATTGTCAATGGCAATAGTTTATTTTGCGCATATGTTTAGCTCACCAAAAAACCCATCAAAGTAAGTAGAAATCTTGTTGAAAATTTTCTACTTACTTTTTATTTGTTGGTTGTGCTCCAGTAATATGTTCAGCAGTATAAATATGTGTCTTGATAATATCAAAAAAATCACTTTGTTCCTAATATGGAACATTCGTCTACACCGGAAAGTTGTTTTGTTCCAGATTAGGAACACTAGGCATTTAGGTTTATTAAACAACTCTGAGTTTCCTAGAGCTGCATTGAGATAATGGAAGACCATATTAGCTCACATACTCGCAGCGAGAGCGAAGACAACAATTTTGATGATAGCGACGAAGTTCCTGATTATACACCAATAACAAAATCTCGACAAAGCGATCATTCTTCAAAAGAAAATGATTCAATATCTTCAGAAGAAAATGAGCCTTCTGGGGCAGATGTGTTTAAAATAAGCGACGTAGGCACCAAAACAAAACAAAAAAATCATAGTCATGTACTACGTCAAATTCCAAAATTTATTACCACACCACAAGAACACGGTGCTGAAATAGGAAGACCAATTGTGAAACAATATAATTCTTTCATGGGAAGAGTTGATCTCTTAGATGGATTCATATCTTACCACCAGATTCATTTACGATTCAAAATACGGTATCTTCCCATTTTTTTTTCATTTTATAGATATGTGTTTGGTTAGCGCTTGGATTAAATACCGTGGAGATTTATTTGCAGAGAGAATAGTAAAAAAAGATATTCCCGATCTGCTGGAATTCCGCAGTCAAGTAGCTGAAGCCACATGCATCATAGAGCAATCATCGCTTCCAAGAAAACGTGATTGTCCATCATCTAGTAATTCGATAGATAATGATCATGAGCAAAAAATAAGAGAGGTCTAACAAAGGCTATTCCTCAGTTTGACATGAGACGCAACAATACTGGACATTTACCCTCTGAAGACAATGTGCGTAAAAGGTGTAGAAAACCTTACCGAGGCTCAAAAACTTCTTTCAAATGCATCAAATGCAACAAATATTTGTGTATAGAAAAAACGCAATTACTTTGTAGAGTTTCATACCTGAATAACTTTACTGTTTTCTTTTTGTAATTTTGTAGCTAGTTACCTACTGAGTCAAACTGGAACCTACCGGTAATTTTTTTTAAATATAGTTTTTCTTTAATTTTTGTATTGTATGGTTTCTTGGTACCTAGAAGTATATTATTTTCGAGATTAACATTTTCTTTTAAGATTGAAAACCAAATTCAGGCAACAAGAGGTTAAGAAGATATCTATCCAAAGAAGAAAAGAAAAAAATAATACAGGAGAAGATAATACAAAGTGGAAAATGACAAACAATAAGGTATAGATTATAAAATTTTGACTGATAATATTATTTATGTGTTGACATTCTAGTTCATTTTGCATTAGGGTATAAGTTAGCTAGTATAGTGTAGGGAATTACGTTTTTATTTACTGATTTTATAAAACATTTTCAATTTGAGTTAAAGACATATTGTTATTAGAAATAGTTAATTTTTTTGTTATAAAATGCTTGTTAGTTACTACAGTGAACTGACTGTTTGGCCCTGGGAATAAGAGTTAAAATTTTCAGTCAAATCAATTTATTAAATATTCTCACATTTATAAATATCATAGAATCAGAATAATGTATTAAATATTATGTATTATTCTTATAATTTTCTTCGTTTAACAGAAAAACTCACTGAAATATCACTCTCTCCAGGATTTCTTTGGATTTTCTCGTTTCAGACTATGCAAATTGCGAAAATTAAGATATTTCAATTCCTTTTGTCTATCTGGTCTGTTGTCTGTTTGATTGTCGTCACTATATCTATAAAACCATCTGAAAGCGAGAAATGACAATTGGTAGGTAGTGGACGCTACCCACGACGATGAAGAAGAGAATGAAAATTAGAGATGAAAATTATTTTAAGTGAAAAATATATAGAGCGAAGATCCTAAAAGAAATAATTATTTAAAACATGTGATGTAGGGCGATAATTTATCTCATGAACCTCTGTCAAGGAAGAAATCTGCTATACATTTAATGATAAATATCCATACTGGCCATCTTAAGAATAAATTAATTAAGGAACTGTTTTGAAAACTGCAAAGGTACTCTCACCTGTGTAATATCTCTTACTTATTATTTATTTCTCGCCTTGGATGATCACTCTCTATACTTTTTTAACTAACAATATATCAGGTTTTCTTCTTAGCAATAGTAACAATAATATACGAAATAAAATTATTTTCCTCCGTGAGAGTGCGTCGTTCCTTAATTCTTATTTTACAGTGATCACTCGCACAAATATTTATATTAATGTGCTGGTGGAGTCTAGCTATTGCTATTCCATCACTCAAATGAGACAAGTACACAAATACATCAACCCAACAACCATTCCCTGCGATATTGCCACCTACCGCAGCTGAGTCTCGAACTCAGGAGAGATAACAGCGACTAGACATGTTGTGCCACGCAGCAGCGATGTAGCTCAATGCTACCATCTCGGTAACATATTAAAAACGCCACTAAACATCCACACCATAGCCAGGATTCGTACCCGAGGCTCCGCGTCGCAAGTCAAACACCTTAGCACTGCGCCAGAGAACGAATGGTATATTAAATTTCTCCCATGATACTAGTTGTGCTAACTACATGACATGACAAATATTATTACTCTTCGTCACTTTACCCTTAAATAATTGTTTCAGAGATTACTCTAAAATACACATTTCATTAAATTTTTGTCCCCTTTCCTTTGGCTTTGGATGAACCATCAGCCAGTAGCTCTTGATTTATAATATATCGATGCACGTGCAAATAAAACTAATTCAGCGTTTTATGATTTTTAACCATATTCTCTTTTCCCTATGCGCTACAATAAAACAAAAATATACACAACGTTCATACATCCTACACATACGTGTCAGTGCACACATCCATATATCAATATATACCCATCTATCCACCACCGGGATATACACGGGGCCACTCGTTTCACGTCAAGGGGTCCATCTTGACGACTTTATAAAGACGTGGACAAAGGTAGGGGGACATGGTAAGGTTTAAAAAAAAAATACATTCATTAAATTTAAAACAAGTTTCTTTCTTGAGAATTGTCAAGGAAGAAATATTCTGCCCTTATTGTAAAAAGTACGCAGGATGGCAACTCTAAGAAATAACTGATTGATTTATATCCACTCCCAGAGGATTGTATATCCACTATGCAATCCCCGCCTAAAATTGCATACCTTTTACGTATGCGCTGATATACAAGCCGTTAGAAGAAAATTTTCTTGGAGAGAATCACCTATTCAACTAACCGAGCTCAGAGTTGCTTAACATTTCCTATCAAAATACGAATATAGCCAAGACTCATGTATGCTAGCTCCATAGGCGGAACTTGATGAAGCTAATACGGACCACCGCTACACAAATCTATACAGTCCGCAATAGATATCGTAGGCATCACTTAAGCCATTCCAGATCAATGATTGTACGAATACAAAGAGAACGAGTCGAATTGGGTACATTGTATTTAATTTCTTTTTTAAACGGTTAATAAAATAAACCATTTTCAACAGTTCTGTTGTAATTTCTTGTAATTATAACTTTGATAAAATAGCAACGAGTAAAATAATGTATCTTGTATATTATTTCTAGTCTCAATTGAGGAATTTAGTCTAAAGAATTGCTACCAGGATAAATAATTACAAAGCTTGTTTGTGACAGAATAAAATCGAGACCGTGCTTGAATATTACAAACGATACCCGTAAACGAATATAGCTAACTAGATATGTTATGGGCTTATCCCAAAAGAAAGTACTCGACTGTTTACCTAGCTCACCATTACAAGTCCGTTACCTGCTCTTGGTTCATATTTAATATTGCCGGTAGCATAGTCGTAGGTTAAATGGTATTTATTTACTTTTATTGAATCATTTATGGAGTTGTTTATTAAACTAACAACTATTTATTATAAATAAATAAATAATTTACGTCATACATATCAATTAATATAAAGTAGTAAAACAATATTCAATTATTACAATAATTAAAAGTGTAATTGCCTGGAAAGTGTCTATTTCAAAAGGTGAAATCGTCTGACATTAAATTTCCATAGAGCATTACTACTAGTTTAAATGTTCTCAGTATCGAACACTGTTTTCAGGAGCACTCATAGCATTTCTTTTATCTTGATTTATTAAGGTTTTGCAAAATACGATGCCACGGGAATCATGGTATCCACATGGGAATGATAGAATAAAATTTCAACTGTTTATGGAGATGAAATCGGGGTGTCAATATTAGTGTTTATTATATATATATTGTTCTATATTCTAATATCTATTTTATTTTTTATACGTTCGAAATTACTTCTTGAAAGTAAAATTAAATGATTTTACTGGGCGCCAAATAGTTTCTTAAAAGCTGTTAATATTATAGACTATAGAACACCATTAGCATGACTATCTACAATCTATAGAATGACTCTTACTCAAGGTCCAACGAAGTCGGTTCAATAAATGCTCATCGATCAAGATAACAATCTAAATAAATCAAACTCAATATTGAACGAACAAAGTATTAATTTATTAACAAATTTGAACTTGGAATGTAATTAACAAATTTAAATAACAAAATCTAACTTAACTAAAATGATAAATATGGCCTTTATTTAAAATAAATATGTACCATGGATTTCTGATATTGTAAAGCTTTACCTTGTCTTTCTTTCGACTCGAGTAATGTTATATTATAACCTCTAACTGGTTATTATGATCCTTGAAATATTATGTCACTTGACTGACTTTTTAACCTCTCAAGGCTTCTTCTTCTTCTTCTTTACTGGATTGACGTTTGTTTCTAACCTCCAATTTATTTTCCAGATTTCCTTGAAGTATTTCTATCACTTGCTTGACGTTTGAAATTTCTTCACCATATAAATTTGCTAACTGAATTAACAAATACTTCCCTCTTCTAAATCTGCTTTCCGGATAATCTACTTCGTAATACTTTCAAAGTATACTCACTTCTTATATTTAATCAACTTTTACAATTTATTCTTGATATCAATATATCTGGATTGTAATTTTCTAACCTTCAAATTATTCACCACTTTTCTTCTATTTTCAATTTATTAATTATTCGAGGATGAATATTTTTCGCAGCACGCTGTTCAGCGGTGTCTGATCAACTGATTTGTTATTTTTAGTCGTTTCAATGGGTTAATTTCCAATATTTCAATTGTTTTTTTCTATTTTGATCTAATATTTCAAAATTTAATTTTCATTTAAAATTTAAACTATTCAGTTTTGTTTGTTCTTTACCTTAATTGAATACTGTTTTTAATTCTTTAATTTTCCTGATAAGTTTCTTATTCTACTTTTCAGGATTAAGTGAATAATTGTAATTACTCGAAATATATTGACATATTACATACACTTTCTTAAAATCTACTTATAACTACAATTAACAATTCCAATCTCAAATAAATACTAATTCGTACATTTAGATGAATAGCAATGATAAACACAAAATGCTAGTAGTTAAAAACGTACTGCAGTTTTCATACTGACATAATACCGATATTATAAACTAAAACAAGAAATTGATACGCCAACAAACATTTAACATCATACTATTAGTCCTTTCTTTCTGCATGATGTGAAATATCATTTACAAAACACGTTTCTGCAATGATACATGAAAATATCTGAAAACTTAAAATGTCATTCAGTGTTTTGTAATATATGGACTTACTATTTCTTAATTACTCACGCTGCAATGCAACTACTGTTAATATTCTTTCATTCCATATTCATTTTGTGTAGATTTACAGTGTTTCTACACAATTTAAAATTTTCAGCCCTAAGTTTTGACATGCATGTCAGATTTTATAAAATTTACTTTTTTGTTTTCCAATTTCATTCTAAATCATTTTAAATGAGATTGTGATTCTCTATAAGTTCATGTTTTATTATATACTATTTAGAATAACCTTGATAAACTAAAATAACTTCATTTTATGTTTATTTAAATATTTTGTTCGTATTCAATATCAAGTCTCTGCATCCTACTCGCTGAGAATAAGTGAACTTGAATCAATTAAATAAACCACAGATACTCCTGCTTCTGTATGATCCGTTAAAGTAAAACTGTTATGGTTATTTTCTAAAATACATACAAATTTGTGAATTTTATTTATGATTTCAAACACGACACTTAGGTAGTGTTCCACAGTGTGGATACACAGCAATATATATAAATAAAAACAATAAAAGTAAAATAGTATAAAATAAAATGTTTATTCTTACAAAATAATTAGCCTTATATTACTTGATTGATTGAATGTTCTTAACATTCAAACAGGTCTATAACGTTAGGAAATTTATAATATACTATATTTTCTTTGAATATTAAATTTGGATCAGGCAAAACGGATAAAATTTGTTGGATAGTCACATAGGATGAATCATTCTCGTCCATTCTAAAAAGTTTGTCCCGCTCGCTGGTTACAAATTTTCAAGGAGAATTCCAATTTCATCATCTTCCTCAATTTCACTTTGACAGACCCCTACGTATCTATATTTTGTACCATAGTTATTTTTTTTGTTTACTGCTTCCCCAAGTTCTACTAATACATATACATCGGTTTTTATGTTTGAAGCAGGCTTTGGTGAACCTTGCAGAATAGAAGTCAATGGCTCATCATCACTGCTGTTGTAGATTTCATTATAAAGAATTTTTTGATGGACACTACTTTCGCCTACATATAACAAACCTTCATCTGAATTTTCAAATCCTTTTTCGTATGTGTTCTCTTTACTTTCTTCATATTCAAGAGTTCCAATCTCGTAATGTTGACAAAATTGTAGACACAGAAATAAGAAAGGCTTCTCAACCACAACTTGTCAAAGATACTCTATGACCTACAACCTGACGTACCTTCATGGTACCAGGAAATGGAATTATGAATCCTTCTTCGATAATTCTGGCAAAGTTGTCAATTTCTTCAGAGGCTAGGTATTTTGAAAATACGAACGCCTGTGCAATTTTTCTGAAGAATCTCAAATAAAGAACTTAAGTTGGAGATATCTTTTCCTTAGGCTACAATCCGGTCAGGTCAGCAGTATGCTTGAATACACCTCCTGCTCCATCAGCAGCATCTTTTCCGGAGCCGGAGTCATGATAGCTCCAAGTGAAATTTCTCCAGCAGGTGGAGGAGTAAACTTTTGCTACTCGTAACCCCTCTTTTGCCGAATCCTATAATTCGTGGAATTAATTTACATCCTTCTTTTACGTTGCTCTCTGGATGTTAATTCTTCAATGCTTTTAAAACCTTTTTCTCTCTGTGTTTCAGACGCTCTTATTCTTCTTTCTTAACTCGATCTTCACTAATTTGTTTACAACGTTGACTCCTGGCTTCTTTTTTCATTCTTAATTTTTCCTCACGATGCGTTTTGCACTTGTTTTGCTTGCCATTGTGATTGTGTAATATGTTTAAAACAAAAACATTCTACGGAAATCAGTCCCCTGTAAAACGAATCATTCCCGCGATTACACATAATTACGGGAATGGTTCCAGGGGAATGCCAAAATCTAAGGTTTTTCGTTAGTTAAATTACTAAAATAATTTATTTACGAAAATTTGTCATCTTCTTTAGTCAATGAACATACCTATGATAATACAATACTGATTCATCCTCATATTTTATTTTCAATTTTTATTGTTTATGTGATCACAAAATTGATAAGGACAGTGCAAATGACATTTTACAGTGATTCTAAAAATTGTCGGTCGACGTCCATAGCATCGCTGGTATTATGAAGTATTCCTTTGTCGGTCTTTTTTTATGATTTTCAAATTGAAACTAGATAAACTATACTATGAAATTTGTTGTGTAGTAGTATTGATGGGATCTTACTATCATTAATCTGATAGGGTTTCTTCCCCCAGGTGCAACAAGAGACAAGATTAAACGTCACAAAAATGAATTATTTTCACCTATCTAGAGTGACGATGCTAATATACCTGCCTATTACTACCCTCCATCTAAGCATTTGGCATTTATATTATAAATTGATCCCTCAGGAGTAATATCACAAAATGGCATCTTTCTGTTCATTTACTTTCATCCAGACCCGTTCCAGAATCTTTGATATCTAGGCACTTAAGCAAACTCATCTGAGTTGACAGATTCGGATAAAGGGTTTCTCTAAATTAAAATCTAACTGCTGTACCAATTGCAGGATCTAAAAATATGAATGGAGTGTCGAATTTATCATTTCTTAATAAATGCCATTTTTACCATCGTAATTTTTGAATTGAAAACGTCATATTTGTGAAGATAACTGTAGGCTGTGAAAAATAAATAGTTCCTTTTAGTTTCTTTCTAATAATATCAACATACCAGTCTTATTCATAGAGGTGATTATTTAGTTATATTTCGAGAAAAATTAATATAAACATATTGGTACAGCAACCAGCGTGCAATTTACCTGACACATTCGTAACTGCTAAACATATTAATCCTATTCTTTAGAGCATTGCAGGCAAAAAGTGATATGTGATTGTATAACTAAATAACTCAAAATATCTTTTATAATTGTTACAATAGTCCCATCAAATTAGAAAAAAGTTAAAGAAATTTTCCCACAGTTATGAAACTTTTAAAAAGTGAAACATGTGGGTCGTCTAAACATGATTTTCACCCCCCCGCAGTTCTAAAAATGGGTGGTTTTTGAGAAACATTTACATATACAGTGTGTCTCATTTAAAATGAAGGCACCCGGATATCTTCGTAATTTTTTGAAATCCAGATTTGAGTTTTGGTACAATTGTAACCCTATATAAGTCGTATATTTCAAGACTACCAACTTAAATTAAAGTAACAAACTGAGACAACGGCAGCCCCCCAAATGGGGCCCATTCCCGATATATTGCTTCGCGTTGGAGATATCGAAAAAACTTATTAGAAAAAGTTGTTCAGAATCTCTTCAGTGGTTTTGCAAACCATTGAAATTATTCAGTAAAAACTCATAGTAATAGTCTTGTAATGGCTCTCCTTAGGTAGTTTTATAACCAAAAATAATAAATATTTTCCTATCGGATATCTGTTTCTGTCGGATGTCTCTTTCTAGGAAATGGCCACCTTAAACAGCGATTTTTTGAGTAATTTGAAGGGACTACAAACGAATATTTCTTTTATCCATTATTTAACACGGTTAATGGAGGTCCAGCGACAGACATACTAAACCTCCAAGCTATGTCACTTGTCACGATAAAAGTATGAGTATGAGTATAAAAATTACATAATTTATGATCGATATAATAATTCTAACCGCCATTTTCTCGAAAACTGTCAAAGATAGATATAGGGTATACTACATGTTCTGGGTCTAGAATTTCTTGGGCAATCCAAATTTTGAATAATATACAGGGCGTTCAATTAAAAATTACGAAGTTTATATTTTTTGCGGTTAAACCGAAAATGAAAATCACATCTTGGAGCAATCAAACTGTGCACAGTATTCAACCATACAACTTGAAATTTGAAATCGATATCTTTTTTTACAGGAAAATTATAGGCTGGCTAATAATATAGTAGGCATATGGAATTAATTTCCCTTATAAATTAAGTTTCCATCACTAACAAAAATTCTCATACCAATTCTCTTGTCTGCCATGCTCTAAGGCAAAGGATTAATCCTGTCTCCAGCAGTTACATGGGTAATTGCACGTTGGCTCCTATAGCATATGTCCTAGAGAGCTTATTTGTAACGTAATATAGGATGCTAGAACTTTTCGAACTGTTTATTTTCTTTAAAAAATTCCAATGCAATGTATGATATATTTTTTCAAACTTGGTGTAATTTTATAATTCTGCATGTTTTCACTATATGTGTGCAGAGCCAGAAACATACCCGGTGTTACACGATCATGGTACACCCCCATTTTTCTAATAGATTTGAAAATAAATGATTGAAATTTCACTTTACTATATATAAGCAATTCTTCTTTCACTGCCGGTTTTACTGAAGGTGACAATAAGTTTTGATTTTCATATAGAACACCCTATATATTATTAAATTTTTGAAGTGGCATTTCAAACGTTAGTATTTATTTTAAATCAATTTTTACTTCCCTCGCATGCCGAAGGGAAGTATCGTATTTGGTAGATAGCTAGCGCCACTGCCACCGAAGAAATGTTTAGAATTTCACTGGAAAATATACAGGGGTGGACCGTTTAAAGGGAATAGATAACGGAAAAATTGTTTTTTCGTTCAAATTTAAAATTTCCACGTTTCATGACATTCTAAATCTATCTCAAAGAATTTCTTTTTTTTAAATTTTAAATAGAAAAAAAATTTGAAATTTTGAAATTTTTTTTAGAAAATGGGCGATGGAAATTTTTTTTTTTTTTTGTTCAAATTTAAAATGCCCACGTTTCGTGACATTCTAAACCTATCAAAAAAATATTTTTTTTGGAAATTTAAAATAGAACAAATTTTGAAATTTGGAAAATTTTGTATAAAATGGATGATGGGAAAAAAACGTTTTACGCAAATTTAAAATTTCCACGTCTCATGACATTCTAAACATATTTCAAAAGAGAAATTTGTTTTGAAAATTAAAAAAAACAATATTTTATTATTTTACCACTACAATAGAATAGATGATGGAAAAAATGTTTTTCCTTCAATTCTAAAATTTCCGCGTTTTATTATATTCTTAACCTATTTCAACAAAAAAATGTTTTAAAAATTTAAAAAAAATCCCGGCAATATACAGTAGATGATGGAAGAAACTTATTAGGTTTTCTCTGTAATTATAGGGCTAACTACATGGCGATTATAATTCTCATATGTCATTCTTTTTGAGTGACCGTCTTGTATGAATAAGGAGGGAAGTGCTCTGGAAATACCTTTATCGATTTTTAGTTTTGGATTTAAACGTACCATGGCTGTTCCGATTTATTTTAATTCACCATTGTAATGCTAGAAAAATCGAAATCCCGTCGAAAATAGTAAATTACGTGATATATGGGCAAATAGAGTTCATCAAAATGATTTTTCAGACAAAACACAAACTTTTTCAAATGGAACCATATTAGTACCGCGGTACCATTAATTTGTACTATTAATAAGGAATTTAGCCATATGCATTATTAAAGTGTGCTAGAAATACTATTAAAATTAAAACGAAGAGAAATTAAGAAAATGCAATTATGTCCCAATTATAAGGTAGGAAGTAACTAAGGTGGTTTTGAAAACAATAAACTATTTAGATTGTCAAACATTTGTTGGTTTACCGGTGTTTCTATTGTGTTTTCAAAATTGTTTAAAATTTGTGTTAATTTTATTCAAAATGCCGCAAACTTATAGAAGAAATGAAGTGTGAAATGTGTAAAAAGTGTAAATCATTGATAGTTTGAAATATCACTTATGTGGTATTATTGAATTCAGAAAATTATGCATAATTCAAAAATGCGACTTACTAAAAGTTAATGTCACTTGCGGTAAAACAGGAAACGTTTCAAAGGCTAAGCATTTTCAAGAAACAGAATGAGAGATTTCATGAAAATATAATCCATTAGAATGAAATTTTTTTAAGGCAAGGTAGATAAATAAATTCACTTTAGGCATTTGTTCTCATTTTTAACTGAATCTTCATGATCGTAGGGGTTTATCTAGATACTAGTTTAATCTGCATGGCCGTAGGGGACTGTGTGGATGCTAGTGTTAGATTGAGAATTGTCAAATAAGAAATTAGACAAATTCATTTTAGGATTTTAATTTGAAAGCATAACCAGAATTCAGGTTATCGAAAGAATTCAAAGATTTCACTAACATTTGTACAGATAATTTTTCTTTTAGTTATAGATAGTTATTTTTTCTGCTGTTTGCAAAATCCTATAAAAAATATGTTTCAATACAATTATAAGCAAACAAATAATAATTCAGTTTTAAACATGCATAGAATATATAGGCTCCAATACTAGTTAGCTAATAGATAGGTGAAGGTCTATTGTTTTTATCAGTCAATGTCAAATATAATTATGTCACACTTATTCATAGAAATTGTATTGGTTTTGCATGAAACATCTTTATGAGTAGCTTTATGTCTTTCTGATGAGCTCCAGAATAAAGGCGAAAAACGTTTCAAAGGCTAAGCATTTCCAAGAAACAGAATAATAGATTTCTTGAAAATATAATCCATTAGAATGAAAAATTTTAAGACAAGGTAGATAAATAAATTCATTTCAGGCCTTTGTTCTCATTTTTAACTGAATCTTCATGATCGTAGGGGGTTATCTAGATACTAGTTTAATCTGCATGGCCGTAGGGGACTGTGTGGATGCTAGTGTTAGAATGAGAATTGTCAAATAAGAAATTAGACAAATTCATTTTAGGGTTTTAATTTGCTAGCATAACCAGAATTCAGGTTATCGAAATAATGCAAAGATTTCACTAACATTTTTACAGATAGTTTTTATTTTAGATACAGATAATTATTTTTTCTGCTGTTTGCAAAATCCTATAAAGATATGTTCCAATACAATTATAAGCAAACAAATAATAATAATTCAGTTTTAAAAGTCACTTTATGTTAAAAAATGATGTTTATTAAGTGTATAGGATGTTCTAGATTTCAACAATTTATCTTCAAAACTAAAGGAAAAAGCAGGTGCAGCATGATTCTGTTAGACTCAGTATACAGTATACAAAAGAAGTAAATTTCAATTTTTTTATTGAAAAGACAGGCTATTTGTTCTCATTTTAAGCTTACTCTTCATGGTCATAAGGGGCTATATGATACTCGTACTGCAATAAGAATTGTCAAATAAGAATTAGATAAATTCATTTTAGAATTTTTTAATTACTAGCATCACTAGAATGTTTAACATTTATAGAGAATTGTTCTGTCTACTTTTCACAGATTATTTTTCCCGCTGTTTGCCAAATCCTATAAGGAATATGTTTTATGTCTGTAAGTAATTGGCTTGAGAAAGCTGTAGAATCGTAAACAATAAATAAATAATAAATGAAAAAAGTGGCTCTTCAACGCTCTCGTACAAAAAGGAAGTACATTAGTTTGTTAATAATATTGGTGAAAACTTGTCTCCAGCACTGTAGTTGTGTGTAAGTCGATTTATCAAATATTAACGTTACGTTTTTCTAATCCGTGTTAAGAGAAGGAAGGAAACTATTATATTATCGTATACTGTATAATAAAGAAGATTGCGAAGCGTATTACTAGTCGACACAATAAATAAAACACAGTCGTTCTTGATTCGTTAAGACAGAAATTAATGGTAGACGAGATCCTTAGAGTCGCGATCGCGCCTCTTTCGATTATCCCTTCGAAATGTTCTATCAACTGGGCTTTCCGGATCACGTCAAAGTATAAAAGTATATATCCGGACCCGGACCTTGAACATTCGCCCAATATTTTATATCGTCGTGAACGGCACTTTTTACGCACTGCTTGCTTTTCTTTCCCAGTCATTTTTTCCATTTTCCAGTATAACGATATTTCTATCTATCAATGCACAATAAAAAGGACAGCCCATGAAAATCCTATACCAATCCACCTCAGATTTAGGAGTATGCCGGGCACAGACAGGATGGTTAAATTTTTAAATCTGCTTTGAATTCGTTCATATCTAACAGAAAAAGCGCAAGCTTTACATTTTGGGTGGCTTCGTTAGAGCTATTTATTGTTTGTGTGAAATATTGGTTTTATCTGCCTTTATCCCGCTATCCCGCTAACTTATACAAATATGATGTAAACTCAAATATAAATTTCTCAAATTGAAAATTTTATCAGTTCATTTCTAGTGCAGTCATTGAAGCATTAGACCTCGAACTCCGCTTAGGAAAGACCGATTTTCATGAAATACATGGCATTCGATTCGTAATTGAAGGTATTGCAAAGTCTAAATGGTCCGAAGGAGTGCTTTTACTCTGGGAGATGCCACCCCTTCTCGGGGGCGAAAATCAGTAAACTGAAAATAAGAGAAATTGATAGAGTGATGAATTCTAAACAAAATATATTCTATGAAGTTTTTTCGATAAATCAATATTTTTCGAGTTATTCACGATTGGAAATGCTAATTTTGAAAAACACTGCGCTTTATTATGGTGCGCCCAGGGAAAACGTAAATAACCTTGTGTGATTGTACCACGTTTAAGAGACTATGTATATTTTCAATCGAAATAAAATAACAACTATGTGCGTAATTTTTCTCAGTTTTTAAATTTTATTTATAAATTGGCTGTTCTGTGCAGACTTTACAACGCTCTAATAAAGGCCAATAACTTACGTTGTGGGCGCCGAAATAGGAGGAATAAATATGTGTACTATTTTCTTTTATATTTAAATTCAATAAGTAGCATTAATCTGCACATCACGTAAAGACTCATAGATTAAAACATATGGATGTATTTAAGAAACACCTTGTATATGTTTATTAGTTGCTATTTTATATTTAATCTTTTATTTTATTGGTCCACGTTAGGATAGTAACACTCATAAAGAGTAGGTAACTTTTAAATTTAAATTATATACAAAATGAGCGAAAATCTCCATTTATTAAATAATGTTATTCTCACACAAATATAATCTTGAATTAAAAATGAACTCTAGATATATTTAAAATGAATAAAATGCAATCTCAGTCTCTTCGAGGCACAGAAATGTAGATTTTACGCTATATAATTTTTATCAGAAAAGTTCTCATTTCTTTGTAGCTATGCATCTTATTTGCATCAGAAATTGTTCTGTACAATAGAACGCAAGACAAATATCAAGCAAATATATAGGCTGAGTTAATTTAGCATATATTACAAAAAAAACTCGACAATATTAGAAAAAGCATAATCCTAAAAATATATCATCTGCATATTACGATTAAGATTAATCATTATAAGCAATTTGTAGAGTTAAACTGAGTGCTTGAAAATGAGGTAAGAATTATATAGCACATTATTACCTTCCTCCTTAGTAATAGTGTCATCTACATACCAAATATTATTTTTATTTTAATTTCTTAATTAATTACACAGTAGGGTGTAACGAAAAAAACTTTATTTTGATAAAAAGTTGTCTCTATGAACCCATACGCACTACAAAAAAATGTAGGCCAATTGAAAAAAAAAAATAAGTCCCCGCCTAAAGTTATAATTTTCTTTATAAAACTGCATTTTTCCATTTTTTTTTTTTTGGAATGAAGGATTAAGTGATTTTATTTTTCGAGCTGAAAAATTTTAACAATAAGGTGTCAAATGAAAATATAAAAAAATGTTACTCTAATGAAACGTTTAGGTTTCCCGCATTTTATTTAAACATAAAGAAAAGATGAGGTGTTCTTCCTAATTTAAAGGATTTAAAAAAATCTCGATCAAAATTTTTTTAGAGTATTTAATTCTGCACCAACTGATATTAGCATCCCCTATACCTATCTCTCTTTGTTTTTTTTATTATGGACGAATTATTGTAAACTGTACACGTAAAGTCAACACTTGTTAGTAGCCAATACAAGTCACCTAACTTGTTTCCTTTTTATCACAAACGAGAATGATCATGTAAATAATTGATAATTATTTGTTTATTATGAATATAATAACATCAAGAACAAGAGATCATTTTATATTAGATTTATAACAAATGCTTCGGAACAAAATTTACAAAAGAAATGAACACATTGAAACAAATATTTAATTCAACAACTGTTCAAAATTGATTATGTAAATAATAAAATAAAACCTTATACAAAATGGAACACCAAGAAAGCAAATTGGCTCTTATTTTCCTCTCTTGTGGATACAAAGAACGCAGAATTAACACAAAACGAATATGTTACTTATAAGAATTTTATACAAAATATTAATGAAGCTGATTATTCAGCAGTACCGGAGAGGAAAGTAGGAACCAATAAAAACTTTAATAAAGTATGGTGGAACCAGGACTGTGATCAGGCAATATTAAACCAGAAGAAAGCATATGAAGATTATAAGAAACAATCCAGCTCTGAAAATTTTTTAAATACCGCGGCCATTTGTAAAAGGGTAATTCTACAAAGTAAACGAACGTCTTGGAAAAAATTTTGCAATCAATTAAACAAAGACACTTCGATTTCGGACATATGGTCTCAAGTAAAAAAATTAAAAAACTGTTACCAGGAACCCAGAATTCCAGTACAATAAGAGGTATGCATAGAAGAATTTTTAAAAAATTGGCACCGGATTGGGTTAACGAAACAAACTTTCAGAATAATGAATACAATTCCCAACACTATCTATTAACCGAATTCACACTTAAAGAATTGGAATTTTGTTTAGAAAATTATAACAACACATCACCTGTTACAGATAATATCCATTACGTAATGCTAGCAAATTTAACACAAAGATCGAAACTAATTTTACTAAACATCTTAAATGATATATGGATATATGAAAATACACCAGAGGAATGGAAAGAATACTTAATTATTCCAATATTGAAACCTCAAAAAATTCCTGCTTTATCTACTTCTTACAGGGGAATTTCTTTAGCTTCATGTGTTTTAAAAACATACGAACGTCTTATAAAGAATAGACTCGAAACTTGGCTGGAAAATAATAAAAAAATATCTGCAACACAATTTGGATTTAGGAAAAACTGTTCTACCATAGAAAATGTGTCATACCTCGTAACAGATATAAACACCTCGTTTTCACTCTCTAAATCGATGACAGCTTTATTTATCGATATAGAAGGAGCCTATGATAATGTCTGGTTAAAAATTCTTTTTCAAAAAATGTGTGCTATAGGACTACCTCCTATTTTCTGCAGGAAAATAGTAAAACTGTATGAAAACAGAATTCTCTATTTAAAACTGAATGACAACATATTAGGACCAAGGACAACAAGTATAGGACTACCTCAAGGAAGCACTTTAAGTCCAACGCTTTATCTCATTTACACTTCTGACCTAGAAGACTCGATAACAAACGGCAAAATATTACAATTTGCGGATGATATATGTATATATGTAGATGATAATGATTTAAATAAGTCAATATAAAAAATAGAAAAGGCATTCATCGAATTAAAAAACTGGACGTTTAAAAACGGATTAAAAATATCAAGAAGTAAAACACAAATATGTACCTTTACCAGAAAAAGAAAAAATATGCCGTCTCAAATTGTAATAGACGAAACAATTTTTCCTAACCAGAATGTAGTGAAGTATTTAGGAATTGTCCTAGACAGAAAACTGTTGTGGAAAAAACACATAGGACATACAGTTTCCAAAGCGGAGAAAGGGATAAA
Organism: Stenurella melanura; assembly: GCA_963583905.1. Taxonomy (NCBI): domain Eukaryota; kingdom Metazoa; phylum Arthropoda; class Insecta; order Coleoptera; family Cerambycidae; genus Stenurella; species Stenurella melanura. Next base: position 90,572,765 of record OY757309.1, read on the forward strand.
TGTTTTGCGAATGGTTTCACATACTAGTTGGGGTGCAGATACTGAAGTATGTCTAATGATATATAAATCGTAAATTAGATCAATTTTAGATTATGGATCAATATTATATAATCAAGCAGCGCAATGTCACTTAAATAAACTAACAACAATACAAAATAAATGTTTACGATTATGTATAGGAGCCCTAAGAAGCACACCAATAAATAATTTGCTTGCCGAATGTGGAGAAACCCCAATAGAAACTAGAAGAAAAATCCTCTGTTCTAAATTTGTATTAAAAATGCACTCAAAGGACAGCAACTTAGTACAAAGTATCCACAATTTATTCATTTTGGATTTGACAACCAAATACTGGGCAAAAAAGATAACCATACCGCTGGTAGAGATATATAAGAATACACTGCCATACATAGATCAGATCAACAAGAGCGACATTTGCCCGATGTATGAAATAAATAACATAATAACTAATATGAATATAACAGTAACTTTTTTACAAGACTATAGCATATACCCCAACAACCTTAGAAATATATTATTTAAACACGGCATAGGACAACTATTTCCTGATCCATATTGTATATACACAGATGGCTCTAAAAATGATACTAATATGCGCCATATTCGACCCCCAAAATAGTTATCACAAACAAATTAAACTAAAACCAAATTTCAGTATTTTTTCCGCAGATATGATCGCAATTATAGAGGCATTAAAATATAGCTTAACTCTAAAAGAACAAGAAATACTAATAATTACCGACAGCAAAAGCAGCCTAGAAAAAATTAAAAACTTAAATTCTAAAACAAATACCAATTTTTTAATAAATACTGTTGTTACACTAATACAAACCTTACAAGACTCATCAAAGAATGTTAATTTAGTATGGGTAAAAGGGCACTGCAATATCATCAATAACGAAAAAGTCGACAAATTAGCAAAAGACGCCCTAACAAACCAAACCATTGTAGATTACCCTTATCGTTACGAGGATATACTCCCCATTATTATAGAAAAATTGCTTACTGATTGGGAAAATGCTTATAGACAAGAACTAAAAGGAATCTATTATAAAAATATACAACTAATCATACCTAAAACGCCATGGTTCAAAGACAGCAAATTCAATAAAAATAGCGTGAAAAATATATGTAGACTCAGATTTAATCACGTACTGGTTCCTACCTACCTACATAAAATCTAATTTAAGGACAGTCCTCATTGTGATTGTGGTAAATTAGGTGATGCGGATCACATACTTCTAAACTGTGAATTAAAATCTGACAAAATTAAGGAATTTGTCGAAAAAATGTACAAAATATGCCTGCCATTTAAACTATTAGGCTCTAAAAACCTTGAAATATATAAATTGCTGTGTGTTCATATAAAAAATCTAGGAATAAAACTGTAATAAAAAACAGACTATATAATAAGTTTCTTGTAAGATAGTATTAAGTGATCCTCCTGTTTTTCCCAATGTTACCCGAATCGTTCCGAGGTCCTTCTTATTTGTGTTTAAGACTAGACAGATCCCCTAGTCAAAATAGTGTCCCCGTTTTATTTCCCCTCAAAAGAAAAACTTGTATACTTGAAAAAGAAGTGAAAAAAAAGGATACATACTTATCAAAAGAAAAGAAAAAAAAAACAATTGTGCTAGAAATAAGTTAAAAAAAATCATAAAAAAGAGAGATATCTAGGATAAGTTACTATGAGTAGTAGGACAATAAACAATTATTGGAAAAAGTAACGCATGTATACAAACTTAGAAAAAAAAAGAGAATCATATATACATATATAGATATAAGAAATTGTAAATTTACCTCAGAATTGAGAAATGTGAGAAAGATACATAAATAATAAAAAAAACAACTGTAACCATCCATTTGATGATACATAGAATTATAAATATTTAGGGCCGAATTATCAATAAAAGTAACAGCTACCGCTCTCAAAATTTTCACGTATTTATTGCTTCTAGTAGATATGATACTTGTTATCTACTAATAAGCAGAACACGTTAAAACTTTTGTCCTGGAAATTTGATTCACGCACCGCATGAGAATTTTGTTATGCTCAGTGGTGTACATTTCGTCTGTTCCCTTCATTGGAAATATTAGCTTCATCAGTTCAAATAATCCTTTTAAAAAATCATGATTCTCTTGAATACGCACGAGCACATGCTTACATAAATCTGTTCTAAGTGAACAAATACTACGTTCCTGTACTATCGCTACCACTCGGCAACACTAACACGGTGTTTATATTGATAAAACAAAACATTGTGAAATTTTTCATGACCTACTATGTAGCTACAATATGACTGTATGTCAGTGTATGTATATTATACATGCTGATTGTATATCTACATTTTACAAAACTTCGTCCATAATAGAAAAACCGAGAGAGACAGCTATGGAGAATTTTAACATCAATCGATGCAGAAATCAACACGTTATTAAATTCTGCAAAAATGTATATGGGGTTCCATTTGAAAAAATAAACTTTTGGACATTTGAACTAAAACAATGTTCGACTGTGAAAATAAAGTACCCTGTATGATATTGCGAAAATATAAGCCAATTTATAGTTAGATCGTAGGGTGCTTGTTGAGTTTGATGCATAGCCTCTAAATCGGTCACATGATAGAAGATATCGATTTTTTTTTTCGAAGGGTAGGAACCGTAAAAAATCTTTAAAAATATTAATTATCTCGAAACTGGTAGGTTTAAGAGTATATTTTGGTACATAGACCAAGCTAAAATTTTATAAGGATTCCAAATATGAAATACAATATAGAGTGTTCCATTCAAACTAACAAAGTTAGGTGCTACATCCAATGTAAGCGGAACTAACAAATGGATGAAAATATTTCCGTTAGATCCACCATATCCAAAAACACCCCGGATTTAAATAAATACATTTGCCAACCTAGTGGGCAAAAAAGAATATTTTAAAAACAGTGTTATTTGTTAGTTATTGTATATATGTAAATATTAATAATGCTATATATATTAGAGTTTTCAATATAAATTAATGTATTATTTTTAATTAAATATAACAATAAGTTTAACGATGATGCGTGTACAAATATATAAATTTAAAAAAATAATACTGTAAAATAATTTATATGTACATGCATTAAAATTAGCGCAACTGGATAGAATTAAAATTTGAATTTATAAAATTACTAATTAAAACAATGTGCTCAGACATATAAATCGCATTACATTTATTTCATTTTAAAATATGTATAAACAGAATTTAACACGAAGTGGATGTTTTAACTCTGTGACTGAGAGCAAAATACAAATGACAAGATATAAATTGAAATTAATTCTGTTTTTGTTAAAATCTATATATAAATCGAAAACAAAGACAACTTCCTCATTTTATAATCAACGTAAGCACTGTATTCAACTGAAATGGAATTTATATCTTGACTGTATCACTAGATCGCCGAAACACACTTCAAGGATTATAGTAGCATAAGAGCCAATGAAAATGTTCTATTTGATGTTCATATATTTGGTGAATTTGAATGTGATAATAATGCTATTTGCAGTATTAAATCAAATGCGTTGGGTATGAATAACGTTAAAATGATCAAATCTTGTAGTCTCTTTATTAAAATAGCTACCTAAAGAATCACTGATTCCATATCCAAATTTCCCATCCAAGTCTCTTTAAACCAAAATATTTTGATACTATATTGGCACTCCAGTATGTGAAAATAATTACTAATAGAATATTAATAATATAATATTTGAAATTGTCTACTACAAGACGATAATGGGGGTGGCCGATGTGGAAACACTTTTGTTCTCATATACACACACACTAAATTACATTTTGCTAATTCCTTTAATAATGAAGTAGAAATATTGGAGGTGGTGGTGGGGTGTCAGACGTCATAAAATAATTCGAGGCCTTAGCTTCTAGCATATACACCAAATCCCAAGTTCCTGGACTCTTAATATTTTACTTTACTGCTACTAACCCCTTCATCGGAATCAGCTCAAAATATAATCTAGTTCCAGATATCATTATAATAAATACAAGACTAAATCAGGGGAGTATCTCAATTTTATCTTCTTAACCTCATTAACAATGAAGTGGGAGTGGTGGTGAGGGTGGCAGATGTCACAGGAAAACTTGTTTGGCATATGCACCAAATAAGTTTCTATAATGTTTCTAGCTCGCTATATTTATTTTTCATGATTTACGCCTACAATATGGTTCCAGATCTCGTTATAATACATGCGTGTACCAAATTTGGAGTCAATATCTTACGTATCAGAGAAAGCGTGCGCAGAAAACAAGTTACAGACAGACCGACAGAAAAAATACTTACGATACTACTCGGATGTGAAGGTCCAAAAATATCGCACGTAACATAAATAGTGCTATAGAAAGAGGAGGGATACCTTCCGAGTAATTGAAAATGCTCTGTCATTACCCAAAAATAACTAATATAGCACTTAGTGATTTGGGACCTGTCAATATTTTGCCTGCTATATCAAAGAGTTTGGAGAAAATAATATATTTGCAGGCATTTTTTTATATCGATAAACATTATGTATTGAATAGATCAGACAGAATTTAGATCTACAAATAGCACTGCCTCTATGCTTTATCAAGTTACAGATGACATTATGGGGGCTAGGTGTAAATGGATAAGTTTTACATTATTTTGAATTCTGTCCAATATCTATAGAATTGATGAAAGAGTATATAACTGGCAGCTACTAGACAGTCTCCATTAAAGGAGAAAATTTTAACGCGCTACCTGTAAATCAAGGTGTACCACAAGGTTCAATATTGGGGTCTCTTATGTTTACGTTGTATATAGTTCAATTTCAAAATGTTCTTAAAAACTGTCACATTTTAATGCGAATGATACTCAGCTCTACTATTCGCTTAGGTTAATATTGAAAATGCTTGTAGACTCATTAACCATGACATAACATCTCTTATTAAAATATCTAATGCGTCTTGTCTTTCTATAAATGCAACAAAATCCAAAGTAATGTTATTTGGAAGGAGGGACACCAGAGTAAGTGTGTGCAAAGCGTCAACATACAAATTAACAACAAGCAGGGAGCATCTTGAGGTCACAAATGTGTCAAATAGGTTGATATATTGATTCTGATCTAAAATTTACGGAGCATACTAATTATTATATTATTAAGAAATCTTTTGCTAACTTAAACTTAATTTATGCAAGTAAAGACTTTCTGAAAAGTCAAAACAAACACAAAAACAATTTTATGTGAAGCTGTATTTTCTTGATACCCATCGAGTACAATGGTCACAAAATAGTTGCATTAAACCAATTTGTGGTATAAGAAAGTATAGTCTGGTATCCTTGAGTTTGAAGGAAATTAACTGACCTAATATTAAGAACAGAAATATTCTCCACAGCTGCTCATTCTTTCACAACATAATAAGTACAAAGTCACCTCCTTACTTGTATAATAAAACTGCATATAGAATAGACGTACAACGTAACTTAAATATAAGACACAAATCAACTACCACCTTCCCAAGGCATAAAACTTGAGGATTCTCATATCGTATGGCTTCTCTTTACCATGACATTCCTAAAAATCTCAAGGCACTACTATATACAAAATTTAAAATAGATCGCGTTCATAATTTAAAACATAGGCTACTAAAATACACTACAAGAGTATTCAGTAGTTTCATTATTGTATGGGATATTATTAAAGTGGGTTTACTAACCGCAGAACCGAACGAAAAAAACATCACCTAGTCTAGTATCATCTATTTGTTATATAGTAGGTAATTCTCAAGTATGTCTTGTGACACTAATCGTAAGATTCCACTTACCTTCATTATGTTCTTGAAATTTCGTTTTAACCGTGTTTTAGTCATTCTTACCTGTAACAAAATTATGTTTTAATATAGAGAATATAGAGAAAATATCACTACAGGCAGTACATCCATACCCCGAAAACATTTTTAACACTTCTTATCGCATATGCTGTCTGCATGTTGAAAGACCATTGTCTTGTAGACAGCTTATGTCTGCATTGCAGAATTATTTAGTGTAGGGACATAAATTTATATTTCCCAATAATTAAATGATCTGATAAATCATCCAGGTTAATTTACTTTGGTCGAGACTTTGCTCCGTAAAGTATTTTTTCTCAATAAACTCGTTTATCATTATGACGGATAATTTATTATTTTGAAAATCAAACCACAGTGGGTTCGTTAAATTTAAGTTTAAAAATAACTCTATTTATAACGGCTTTAAATTCAAAAAATTAATTTTAAATCGAAAGGATTCTTTCTAGTTCAATCCATATCAAATTAAAAAAATGTTAATATTCGTGCAAAACATAAAAATTTGTAAATTCACGTTTTTTGGAACGCTTGGCTAAACGCAAGTTAAATTCTAAAAGGACATTTTTTGAATATAATATATACCTCTCCTTTCAACTTCCTTGGAGTGACAGCTACGTTTTAAAATTTTTAAATGGAACAAAGGTGCGTGTGATAGCTCATTTTAACGGTTTCTAATTCTCTATTCAGCAATATAAGGGTTTTTGAATTTGAATTTTGCATATTCTTCATCAAGAAAATTAAATTTGAAAATTTTAAAATGTACTTGAAATGTATCCTAAACTATTAATACCTTTCTAAATATCGGTCAATGTGTCATGTCATCACATTGAATTTAAATGTATCGTTTTTTCTGATACGCACGTGGTAAAATACCTAGCAAAAGAAATAAGTAAAAAAGGTTTGAGTTTACATATCAGAAAATATTATAATTTTTTTATTTGCTACATCTGTGCAAACTTATGATTCTAGTTGTTTATCGCTGATTGTCAAGTTGATTATTATTTTAAAAATGAGCCCTTGGGTTACCCTAAGAATTGAAATTTTGATATTATTAGGATGTGGTGATAAAACAAGAACGCAGAAGCAGGTATGCGATATCTTCAATACTAGGTATCCTGACCGTCGCATTTCTCAGTCTATAGTTGGTAGAGTGGAAAACAAATTTCGTGAATATGGAAATGCCACAGATATTCTTAAATCTGGTAGGAAACGTATTTTAGTCGATGAAACGATGTTGGATATATTGTAAGATATACAAGATAATCCACATAAACCTACAAGACAAGTTGTCGCCGATACTGATGTTGTTAAAACGTCCATATTGCAACTTCTAAAAAATGAAAAATACCACCCATATAAAATTCATTTCGTTCAAATGCTTAACGACGATGACCCTGATCACCGACTGAAATTGTCCGAAATCGTGGCAAATAGATGCCAAGATGATCCGTTATTTATTTTCTGACAAGAAAACCTTTGTCTTAAATGGAACGGTCAACACAAACAGAACTGTAAATACTGGAGTACAGAAAATCCACATTGGATGATGGAGACCAATACTCATTATCCTGAGAAGGTGAACGTTTGGGCTGGAATTATAAATTCTCAAATTATCGGACCATATTTCTTTGATAGCACATTAACTGGCGCGCGTTACTTGGATTTCTTGCAAAATTTCTTAGTTCCAGAGATAACAACACTTTTCACAGAAGTTGACAACCCTAATGAAATTAATAGAAATATTTGGTATCAGCAGGACCGAGCGACGCCATATTTTGCATTGGAAGTAAGAGCTTGTCTCAATCAAGTTTTCCCCGATCGGTAGACGTGGTGTGAAATTAAGTGGCCTGCCCGTTAGCCCGATTTTACACCGCTTGACTATTTCTTATGGGATTACTAAAAATTGAAAGTCTACTTCAAGAGACCAAATAACGTCGTTGATTTAAAAGACAGAATAAGGCAAGAAATTAATTCTATTACCCCGGAAACGATACTAAATGTTTTAGAAGAATTTCAGTAACGCCTTCGTTATTGTCAAGAAGTAACGGGCGTTTAGTTTGAACACTTGATTTAAACTGTTTCATGTTCTTGTGTCTACTTAATAACATTAAAAATGCAGTATGTTTCAATAAAAAAAATTAGAGAGATTAAAAAAATCTTATATTGCTGGATAGAGAATTAAAAATCGTTTCACATGAGCCTTCATACGCACCCTGGTTCCATTTAAAAATTTTAAAGGGGTAGCTGTCACTCCAAGGGGGTTGAAGAGGAAGGAATTATGCTCAAAAAATATAATTTTAGAATTAAAAATTGACGTGTTGGGTTAAGTCATAAATTACAAATTACGTACATAATGAATTTGTCCATTACATATGGACCTCATTGTATAATCGAAATTCGTGACCCTTTCAAAAGTCGTCAATTTGGAAAATATGGACACCCTAATGTATAAAGGGTGTCCCAATAAAAACTCCCAAGCCGGATATATTCTAAACGAATAGAGATATTTTAATTCTGTAAAATCCAATTTGTAGAGCATAAAGAGAGTTTCATTTATGAATATAACTGTTTTTTAATATATCAGTATATAGATGGCGCCGTGCTCTAAAGAAGTAATTCGATGGAAGAAACTTTGAAATGAGAAAGAAAATGCATTTCTAAGCAGATTATGTTCTAAGAAAAGATACCATAAATCTAACCGTTTTCGAGATATTTGAGTCCAAATGTTGGCATTTGCCAATATTGAATAATTGTAATCTTCATCTCAAATCTGTATTTAATTTACAAATTTTAGAACAAAATATTTAAAGAATTTATCATATCTTGTGAATTAAATATATTTGAAGTAACCCTTGGAAAAAAATAAAAATATTGTTTATCATATAATTCAAACATTTAAGCAATAAAAAAACAATTACGAACACAAAACAATGAAACTATTTTATTAGGTGTTCAAAATTATTGCCATTTTCATTAACACACATCGTAAACCTATTAATTAGTTCAGATCTACAAACTTTTAATAACGTATGCCAATTAATGGCGGCAACACTAGCATAAATTTTTTTATAAAAATCTGCCATGTCTTCTATTGGTTTTTTGTACACTTCACTTTTTAAAAATCCCCATAAATAAAAGTCTAATGGAGCAATGTCAGGAGATCGAGCGGGCCATCTAAGTACTCCATTGGTACCAATCCATCTTGCTGGGTATGTTTGATTTAAATAATTAACAACGTTGTGATGATTATGTGGGACTGCTCCATCCTGATGAAACCACATATTATCCAACTGAGCAAGCAAATTCCTTAATAATACTTGTAAATCATTTTGCAAACATTGTAAATTTCTTTCACCTGTTAAATTCTCATGGTAGAGGTATGGACCAACAATTTAACCATTAACGATACCATACCAAACATTTACTCCAAAACGATTCTGGGATCTGGTATGTCTCATCCACCTAGGATTCTCTTCAGACCAGTAACAACAATTATGTGTTGTGATTACTCCATTGTTGTGGAATCGACTCTCATCACTCCACATAATTGTATCTAAAAGATTTGTATTTTCTTTTAAGAGAATTGCAAATTGCGCCAAAAAATCTAATCTCCGCTCATTGTCCCCTGGAATCAAATGAAGAACTAAATGAACTTTATGTGGAAAAAAATTGTGTGGTTTAAGAATTTTGTGGCAGGTGGAACGTGTAATATTTTTTTCCTGCAACTTGCGTACTAACATGTTATTTTCTACTTGATGTAAAACCAATGCTATATTTTCATCAGTTGCAGTTCTTTTTCTTCTTGTTGTTTTTGGTTTCTTAAAACTTCCATAATTTTTTAAATTAGATCACAAACTTACAAAAGTTTTCCAATCTAGTAAAGGCATGTCAGGAAAACGTATTTCAGCTCTTGAAGCATTTTTACGACATTCCCCATAAATTAAAATCATGATTAATTTATCTTCATTTGTATGAGAAACCATATTTAATAATAAATATTCACAAAGAAAACAATAATTAGGTACAATATTACAGTTCTATTGACACACCAATAAACAAAATATGATTGAAATTGAAAAATATCAAAACTATTGTTCCAAAGGTAACTTTAATTGCATTTAATTTATAAGGTATAAGGGTTCATATACCCACTAGATATCAAATAATTTGAATTATAATCTAACCTAATAACAAAGCAATTATATGAAAAATTCTTTAAATATTTTCTTCTAAAATTTTTAAATTAAATACAGATTGTCCCACTTAAAGGACTGAAATGTTGAAGAGATTACAATTATTCAATGCCAACATTTGGACACAAATATCTCGAAAACGGTTAGTTTTATGGTATTTTTTTTTTAGAATATAGTCTGCTTAGAAATGCATTTTCTTTTACATAAACCCCATTTCAAAATTCCTCCCATCGAAATATTTCTTTAGAGCACAGTTCCACCCATATACTGATATATTAAAAAAAACAATTATGTTCAAAAATGAAGCTCTCCTTATGCTCTACAAATTGGCTTTTACAGAATTAAAATATCTCTATTCGTTTAGAATATATCCGGCATGGGGGTTTTTATTGGGACACCCTGTATACTATACTATACATTTTTATTGTCCATATCATATTATCACAAATCCCAGACTAATATTTTATAGATACCCACAGTCAACCTCATCAAATAGCTATATCAAGTCTCATCCCAAACTGTACTCTAGCTCCAAGACTATGAGTAGTGTTTGCTGTTGGAAAAGCTACATTGATTATAGAATTCAATAGTGCTTATCAGAATATAAGTAAGTACAGGTACAATAATAAAAATCTCATCTGAACCTTTTCCAATATCCACCGTAACATAATATGTTAAAGCCTCATTCAATTTCTATAAAGGAATGTAATAGCAATAAAAATCCCGAAACTTCCCAGCCAAGAACTTTAAAACTCTCAAATCCGAAACTTAGTTTGAAACCTAAACGTGTACGTAAACTTTATAACTACTTAAACCGCCTTTTGACGTTAATAGCAACAGGGGAACTGAAAGCTATAATATGAATGCAATAAATGTATCATATCTAACTTGCATATACCTGTATCATCAGAACAACAGTTATGCAAAAGTATATGTTGGTGACAGTAATAAAGATATTAATGGTGTGTATTATGGTCTTCGCTTTGCCTATTTTAGGACAGCGGGAACAAGTTTAGGCAAGAGTTCAACTACGCTGGGTTTGGAAGAGCACAGAGTAATACAACACCCAAACAAAGACCAGCCCAGGAGCGTACTATTGTTTCTTTACATAATTATGAACATTATACTGAAAACCGCTACCTAGGGAATCACTACTTCCACATCCAGATTTTTCATCCAAGTCACTTCAAAGGAAACATCTTGACTATGTTAGCACTACAATATGTGTAAATTATTGGTCAAAATTTTAATAATATTTGGGGCAGATGTCATAGAAAAGTTTGAGGCGTTGGTTTCTACCGTGTACGCTAAAAATTAAGTTTCTAGCTTACTCTACTTACTTTCCCCTATTCACAATCTACCACCTCCCACTCCTTCAACGGAATCATCTCAATAGGATGTCATTATAATACATACGTGTACTAACTTTCAAGTGAATATCTCAATGTAATGTTATCAATCCCATTAATAATGGAACGGAGGTGGTGGTCGGGAAGGTTGAAAAATATTAGAAAGAAATCTGAGGCCTTGGTTTCTAGTATATACACCGAATCCCAAGTTTCTGTACTCTTATAGCTTGCTTTATGTATTTTTCCCTATTTACCCCTATTTAACCCTCAACCCTTCAACGGAATCATCTCAAAATATATTCTAGTTCCTGATGTCGTTATAAGTAATACATACGTGTACCAAATTTCAAGTGAATGTCTTAATTTTATTTTATCAACCCCTTTAATATTGGAGTAGGGGTGGTGGGGATTTAAAAAAAATTATAAAAAATCTGAGGCCTTGGCTTCTAGTACATATACCGAATTTCAAGTTTCAGTACTCTTGCCAGCATACTTTACTTATTTTCCCATATTTAACTCCCAATCATTCAACGGAATAATCCAAAAATACAATATAGTTTCTGATGTCATTATAATATGTACGTATACCAAATTTCAAGTGAATATTTCAATTTTATTTTATCAACCCTTTTAATAATGGAGTGGGGGGTGATGGGGGGATGGAAAATATTACAAAAAATTTTGAGACCTTGGCTGCTAGTTCATACACCGAATTTCAAGTTTCTGTGCTCTTACCAGCTTGCTTTACTTATTTCTCCCCATTTACCACTACTTACCCCCCCCCCAATCATTTCACCAGATATGTTAAAAAAATAATCTAGTTCCAGATCTCGTTATAGTATATACGTGTACAAAATTTCAAGACAATATCTTAAACCGTGCGGATAAAGAAAGTTAGAGACAGACAGACCGACACATGACATTCTAAACCTATTTCAAGAGAAAAAATCGGTAAAGGTATTTACACAGAACTTCCCTCGTTATTTGCGCATGAGGTCGCTTTAAAAATTTTTTAATTACGAAATGACATTGGGAATAATAATCGGAATATAGTTATTGCTATTGTTACAAAGAAAACCTGATGACTTTTGGTCAAGAAAATATACGGAGTTCTCATCTAACAGCAAAAGTTCAATACTAAATAGCAGGTGCCACATATGGCAGGCTTGCGCAAATACCTTTACAAATGTCCACCATGACTGAATTATTTCTTGGGATGACCACCCTGTACATTTTTCAATAAAAGTGTAATAGGTGCATATGCCAGATATTATTGCCATCTGTCACATTTTCAATCCAACATTCACGTAATGGAGTGGAAGTATAGTGTTTAAATTTTTCAAAAGATGTTGGTAAAATAATTTTCAAAATTTTTTCTTCTGAAATAGGTTTAAAATGTCAAACGTAGAAAATTTAAATTTGAGCAAAAAGGAAAGTTTCCTTCTATTCTATAGTAGTGCTAAAAAAAGTTTAAAAATTAAAAATTATGTATTTTTTAAAATAGGTTTAGAATGCTATGAAACGTGAAAATTTTAAATTTGAGCAAGAAAAAACAAATTCGATCTATTTTGGTGGTAAAAACTTTTTGAAAATTTTTTTTCTGAAATACCTAGGTTTAGAATGTCTTTTAAATTTGAGCATTCTAGTATTAAATTTTTTTCCAAACTGCTAACAAAATGTTTTTTTTTCCGAAATTGGTTTGGAATATCATGAAACGTGGAAATTTTAAATTTGAGCAAAAAATTGTTTTCGTCTGTTCTATAGTAGTGATACATAAATGGATTAAAAATGTTTTCAAATTTTTTAAAAAATTCTTCAAACACATTTTAAAATTTCTTTGAATAGTATTAGAATGTCATGGAAACGTGGAATGTTTAAAATCTGAACAAAGAAACAAAAATTGTATCTTAGTGGTAAAATTTTTAAAAAATAGTAACAAAAATTTCTAATTTTTCTTTTAAATAGATTTAAAACACTATCAGTCGCGTTCGTATACCTTTCGCGGACAGTGTGATTGCAGAATACTTCCGTGTTAAGTTGTGTTTGAGGCGATTATAACTTACTCATTATATCAAATTCTTGCTAATTATTATTTATAACAGATAAGTATATCAGTGCGAATTTTTTCTGCACCCGCTACTATCTGTAAGTACGTTTTTTTTATTATTTATTTCGTGTATTGCATGTAGCAAGCGTATACACACCTGCTGGAACGGCCGGCGCGGCGATGCCGCTGCCGGGTAATATAGACCCAGGAGGGAACCCTCCTTCGCAGATACATAGAAATATACACATGGAAGATATAGTTTTCGTAGAAAACTCCATTTTGAATATTGCTAACCAAAATAAATGTAACAATGAATTTTCTAATAGTAATTTAACTAACACTCAAAGAAATAATGAACAAGGTCAAACGTTTTTGCTTACAAAAAGTATGAACGCATCGGAAATTAATATAGCAGATAAAAAGCCAACAAGAGCTATTAATATAAATAATAAATTTAAGAACACGGATAAAGGTCCTTATTTTATATTTGTAGAACACAAATCTCTAAATTTAGGTCGTTTACATCCTATGAAATTGGGAGAAAAACTAAGTGAACTTTCAGAATATGAAAAACATATTACCGAGATCAGTGGCGTAGGCAGAAATAGAATAAAAGTCGTATTAGATTCCGGAAATGCAGCAAATAAATTAGTAGAGGATTCTTTTTTTGACAACAATGATCTTATTGCTTATATCCCCAATTATCTTACTGAAAAGAAAGGAATTGTACGATCTGTAGATACATATCTCTCAGAAGAAGCACTACTTAATATTATTAAATCGGATATCCCTATAAAAAAGGTCCAACGGTTACATAGAATCGTTTCAGAGGGAGATGAGGTTAAACGCATTCCACGACAGATTTTTATTTTTTTATTTTATTTTAATGCCTTATTTATATTAACGTCCTGGCGGAGTTCAGCTATTGCTGCTCTACCACTCAACCAGGACACGTACACATAGACATCAACACAACAACCATTCCCTGCGATATTGCCATCTACCGCAGCTGAGACTCGAACTCAGGTGAGATAACAGCGACTAGACATGTTGTGCCACCCAACAGTGGTCTAGGTCACTGCTACCGTCTCGGTAACACATGAAAAAACGCCACTAACATCCATACCCTGGCCAGGATTCGAACCCGGGACTCCGTGGTCGCAAGCCAAACACCTTCAGCATTGCCCCACCGAGCTGGCCGAGATGATCATAGTTACTTTTTCAGGTTTGAAAATTCCACAATTTATATACATAAATAAGGTTAGGTGTTCAGTTGACGTATATGTGCAACCGGTTATGCAATGTCATAATTGCTTAAGATTTGGGCATACGTTTTCCCAATGCAAGGGTAAAAAAAGATGTAAAATATGTGGTGCTGATAGTGAGAAAGCATGTGTAGAATGTAACCCATTCTGTATTTACTGTAAAAATAATAGTCATCAATCCACCCATAAGGAGTGCCCAGAATTTATTAAACAAAAAAAAACTAAGGAAGCAATGGCAGTTCATAACCTATCTTTCAAAGAAGCGGAAAGCATAATTGACAATCCAGCATATACTAGTATCGTTAAAAGAAATCGCTTTGCCCCCTTGATTGATTGTAATGTAGAATTTCCTCCACTTACTCAACACACCAATTCTAAATTCAGTAGCTTCTCTAAACCAGTAACAAACAGTCAACCGCAATCCACTAACCCTCCCAAAAAGAGAAAAACTCAGGACACAACACCCCATTTTCAGCCGATTCAAAGAGAGTATAGTACTCCTTTTTGCGGCGGTCCAGTTTTCAATAGTGCTAAATATATAACTAATGATGAAAATTCAGAGAATGTAGACCTAGATTCGTTGAAAAACAAACTCTGTTCCAGTATAGTAAAGTTTCTAATGGAAACAATTAGTAAAATAATCCCGTCAACTTCTGCATTTTTTATCGACAATTTAAATCTGGAATCTTCTTTAAATGAAATTGTTAATAACATATTTAATTAACATTCAACTTTCCACGATTAAAAATATTACAGTGGAATGCCAGATCGGCATTCTCCAACAACATTTCATTAAAACAGTTAATAGTCGAAGAAAAATTTGATATTGGCCTAATTAGTGAAACTTGGTATAAGCCAAGCTATAATATTAATTTCAAAGGCTATAACATTATCAGAAAGGACAGGCAGAATGGGAAAGGCGGCGTTGCCATCCTTATCTCCCAAAAGATTCCCTATAAAGTTATACAATTCAATAACAATTTTAACAATAAAATAGAAGTATGTGGGATTAATATTATAATCGAAAAAAAAAACATATCTCTTATTTCTATATATCGCCCCCCTAACATAAAAGCCACCGTTACAGACTATATTAATCTATTTAGTCAAATAACTCATAAACGATGTGTTATTGGTGGGGACTTTAATTCTCACCATGGCCTCTGGGGTTCCTCTATAAATAATGAAGCTGGTAACATTCTTGTTGAAGCCCTTGATCATTTTTCCCATCTGGCAATTGCTAATAATGGCCTGGCTACTAGGCTGACATCTCCCAACATAATTAATTCTGTGGTGGATATTACTATCATATCTTCCGATTTGACCAACACGTTGACTTGGGAGGTGCTCACTGACACTTACGGATCCGATCATTACCCAATAAAAGTTACTCTCCCCAATCAGCTAATAAATCCAACTATGGTATATCCTTTATCCAAATGGTCCACAGAAGAAGTTAACTGGGATATGTTCGAAACTCTTATCGATCAACGTTTTATTGTAATCCCGGATCTTCATTCTACCAATGACATGATTAATTACTTAGTTACGGCCATAACCGATGCAGCAAATATTGCATGTAAGAAAAAAAATCCTTTTGTGCCCCATAAACCCAAACCACCACCTTGGTGGGACAATTCATGTACAAACCTTTCACTTCAACGGAAAAATGCTCTTAAAAATTATAGAAGAAATATGACTAATGCCAATTTTATTGAATATAAACGTCTAGATGCCTTATGTAAACGGGAATTTAAAAACAAAGCTCGAGATAGCTGGAAAAACTACTGCTCCAAACTAACAAGGCAATCAAACACATCTGAAATTTGGAAAAGGGTGAATAAAATTCAGGCAACCCATAATAAAAACCGATTTAATGATCCAGATTCTATGGAGAAGTTCCTTAACAAACTGGCTCCTGATACCGTGTCCATGGCACCACATACTGTGGCTAATGTAGAATCACATTTTTTTAATATTGAAATTAATGTAGATGAACTTGAATCCAACATCAAAAATACTTTCAATACTGCTCCCGGCCTAGATGGCATTAACTACACCATGATCAAAAATCTTCCACCCAGTGCGAAACTATTCCTATGTGAAATTTTCAACAATATCCTAATAAAGGGCCATAACTGTGATTTTCTCAAAAATTCTTTAGTCATACCAATACCCAAAACAAACGATGGGGATTCCTTTAGACCCATTTCCCTTATGTCATGCATTTTAAAAACTCTAGAAAGGATTATTAAACACCGACTCGAATGGTGGCTGGAGAAACACAAATTAATTCCAGATTGTCAATATGGGTTCCGAAGAGGAAAAGGTACAACCGAGTGCATTTCACAACTGGTAACAGATATACAATTAAATTTTTCAAAAAATGACTACTTGATGGCACTTTTCCTCGACATATCAGCCGCCTACGATCATGTTATTCTCCATATGTTGCACGAAAAATTATTAACCCTTAAGATCCCGGTGAACATTGCAACAAACATTACAAATTTATTTTTTAATCGGAAAGTTTTTGTTAGAGCCAATAATGGCATGCTGTTAGGACCTCGAATGGTGGATACTGGACTACCCCAGGGATCTGTTCTTAGTCCGCTGCTATTTAACATATATACTCAAGATTTTCATAGAATTATGGATAACCGAATCAGTGTTTTACAATATGCGGACGATTTTTGTATGTATGGAACAAATAAAAGTTATGCCCAAGGTATCGTAGATCTAAATTATGCAATGTTTTGTTCCAAGAATTTCCTTTCTGATCTAGGTTTTGACATATCTCCTAACAAATCGGCTGTCGTAATATACACTAGACACAGACTACCCAATGTATCTAACCTATGCTTGGCAAATGTTAAAATACCGGTCTTGCCACATTACAGATATTTGGGGGTTAGTTTAGACACCAAATTAAATTGGAATGCACATATATGCGAATGCTTAACTAAGGCGGAAAAAAGTCTTAATATCTTAAAAATAACTTGTAAACGAACTTGGGGTGCTGATCCCAAAATCGCTCTCCTTTTCTACAGATCCTATGTCAGATCCATACTAGACTATGGTAGTATTTTTTATGATTCTGCTACACATTCTAGGCTCGTTAAACTGGACAGATTACAATATAAAGCATTAAGACTGGTATTGGGAGCCTTTAAATCTACCCCGACATGTGCTCTATTGGCGGAATGTAATGAGCCTCCACTTCATCTTAGAAGGAAATATTTGGCCCACAAATTTGTATTGAAAAACTTAAACATTTCCAACAACAAGATCTGCATAAAACTAGCTACCCTTACTTCTTACAGTTTAACATAGTCGTACTGGCAAAATAAAAAAACCCCTATCCTGGCCGAAGTATTTTCAAGCATCCCAAACCATAGTTCTATATATGAAGAGGAGACCCTGCCATTCTTTCAGGCGGCCTATGACATTTCACACCTCAAAGTAAAAGTTATTTTTCCCAAATATGAGCACACCACAAATAATACGCAAATAATCCGAGAAATCACATCCAAATTCCCTAACCCTAATCAATTGTATACTGATGGATCCAAGTCCAAAAATTACGTGGGTTGTGGTTTTTTTATTAAGACCAGTGGAATATCCTTTGGATATCGGCTAAATGAAAATTGTTCAATATTTACGGCAGAGTGTATGGCTATCAGTAAAGGTCTCGACTGGGCAATCGACAATCACAACTGCTTTATTACTATCCTCATCATGTCCGACTCACAATCCGTCTTAGGTGCAATTTCAAACCCAAACAAGCACATTATGAAATATAAAATAATAACAGATATTTTGGAAAAAGTTATAAAGTTGAAAAGTCTAAACAAGGAAGTTGTCTTTATTTGGGTAAAAGGACACTCTGGTATAGTTGGTAACGAAACAGCAGATTTAATAGCTAGAACTACCAAAGGTCCCAAAATCGAGTATTTACCATATTATGACCTGATATCCAGTGCCAAAATGGATATGAGGAAAAAATGGGAGGAAGAATGGATCCACACAAGGCAAAACACCCACTATTGTCGCATATATAGCCGCCTACCTTCTAAACCATCTTTCATTTCATTCCCGTACAACAGGCAAATGTTTATAACATACATTCGTTGCCTATTTGGTCACGGAGCTTTCAAATCCATGCTGTTCAAGATGAAAATCCTTGATAGTCCTATCTGCGACTGCAACGGAAATATTGGCGACATCAACCACTGGCTATTTGACTGCAATTTTAACGCAATTGGTGTGAACTTCTTGAAAAAAAAAATGTTGGAGAACTGTATTCCGCTACCATTGGATAGTACCTCGCTGCTATACATAGTAACCACAAATGAAAATTTTAAATGTATATTTTGGGAGTTTATTAGGTTATGTCGTGTCAAAATATAGGTTTAGATGAGTTCCTCTGTTCTTATCCACTGTTTTTTATATCACCCCCTTACCGTTGCCCCGTGTGTGTTACGTGTTAAACAAAGGCGTCATGACGGGCACCTTGACGTGAAGTGTGTGTCCCTGTCCAATAATCCTTGAGTCTTGCAACACTAGCTGGTCCTCTCGTGTTAGGTTATAGGTCGATTAGTTTATGGAATTATAGATTTTAAATATAGATTAGTTATTATATAACTAGTATAGCGTAAAATAAAAACATCGTGGCTAAATGGAGACATCCAAAGCCAGTGAAGGAAAAAAAAAAAAAAAAAAACACTATGAAACGTGGAAATTTGAAATTTGAAGAAATAAAAAAAATCCATCTATTTTAGTGGTAAACAAATTTTCAAAAATGGTAAAAAAAAATTTCAAAATATTTTTTTTTTAATCAGGCTTAGAATGCCATGAAACGTGGAAATTTTAAATTTGAAGAAAGAAAAAAAATATATTTCATTTTAGTAGTAAAAATTTTTTCAAAAATATTGGTGAAAAAAATTTTCAAAATTATTTTTCCTGAAATAGGTTAAGCGTGCCATGAAACGTAGAAATTTTAAATTTGAGCAAAAAAAAATTTTTTTTTCATCTTGGTAAACATTTTTTCAAAAATGTTTGAAAAACATTTTCAAAATTTTTTTTTTTCTGAAATAGGTTTAGCGCGTCATGAAACGTGGAAATTTTAAATTTGAGCAAAAAAAAATTTTTTTCACTATTTATTCCGTTTAGATGGTCCACCCTGTATATTTTCCAGTGAAATTTCTACCATGTCTTCGCTGACAGTAGCGTCAACTACCTACTAAGTTTGACTGCTCTCCGTCAAGTAGTTTTTTAGTAAATGCACCAATAGACAGACAGACAGACAGACAGACAGACAGACAGACAGACAGACAGACAGACAGACAGACTGACGGAATTGAAAAACCTATATTTTCGTAATCTACGTGTTCTGAAACGTCAGAATCCGAAAAAATCTCGGAGGGTGATTTTTTCTCGAATACAATACTTCCCTTCGGTATGCGAGGGAAGTAAAAATCGATTTAGACCATAAATTACAAAATTTATACACCATACTAAAGCGACTGAATTGTTAAATTTTAACCAATTGTTTATAAATATCAACCTCTATAGCACTCCGATTTTCAGCCGAATCAGAAGATAAATGATAAAACCTTACCGCCATAATGATTCCATAATTTTGAGTTCTTGAGTTTCGGTAAAAATACAAATACCAATTTTTGATAGAATGGGATATTAACAAGTTTCCGATCACTCCGATCGAAGTGTATCGGCTCTCTTCACTAGCGCCGCCTATTCCGATCGAGCAGTCTCTAGAGGTATGTAAACCGTCATGTTTTGCATAATCTTATATATTATAACTTTTATTCGTTAAATACACATCACAACTATCAAATTCGTCATGATTCTGATTAGCAGCCCGAATTACATAGATTTGAATTTTATAAATAAAATCCATACTGTATGTGGCTCCAGCGTCAACCTCAAAATATAAGCCGGCAGTCAACCTGTTAAATGATAATAAACTATCTTCCATCTTGGAAACGTCACTTTGGATTTTTTCATAACTAATGTCAAATAGTATTATCGTATGGAGCATATATACACAATTTTTAAGTCAACACAACATCTGGTTTGGACGAAAATTGAGTTGGGAGAATGTTCTACAAACAAAGTTACAGATAAAGCTAAAGAAAGTTCGAAATAATCGTATTTTTTTCTTATCGGATATGTCGATTTCTCTTAGATTAATACTTACATGTGGGTACTATTATTCGGTTGATTGAAAATTATGAAGTCCTCTGTATGTTTGTAAGGAATGACTTCAGGGGATGTATTGAAGTTGCCTTGAAATCAGATCGATTTCCTCGACCGCCCATTAAACTATGCACAGTTACTTACGGTTAATACTGGCTTAAGAAGCGCACAATTAGATATCAAATAATATTCTCTAATATTCAAGTCATAGTTACATTAACAATCCCAATCTTAAAATAAAAAAAAAACACTTTATGTGCCTCTGATAGCATTACATTGAACAAAGTGAATTCATACAATTTAGTATTCTTTTAGCTTCCTGAGGAGATTTCTCACGTTTCTCACATTATTCAGTTTAATTCCTTAACTGACTTGCATTGTAAATCCCAAACTTGCAACCCTCGCCTTAGAAAACGGACTGCCGAAGTAACTCTTGTTCGTCCTTAATTAGATTTTCCATTTTGTCCACTTGTCTCCTTGAACTTAGAGCAATGATACGCCATTATTGTTAGAAGCTCGATATTTTCGTTTGCCAAGTTCTCAATTTGAGCCGTATGTGTGTTTTACTTTCCTTACATACCGAAGTATTGTATTCCAGGAAAAACATTTTTCCATTCTCCGTGATTTCCTCAGATTTCCATGAGACGAAATAATTCTCGATTTCGAGATGGACACTGTATTTCAATAAATGAGAATATATTTTGAATTCGATTTCTTATTGCTTCACTAATTATAAGATTTGTGACCGACGTGCGATTCTGTGGCGTGAGTTGGACAATTACTTTCCGTGGGTCTTCTTTGAACCCCCCAAGTCTGTGTACTTGTCCGAATACTCGTAGAATCCATCGATGGTCTTAATTATTAAGAAGCGTTTCTGAGAAAGTGCCAATTATAAGATATAATCATTAAAAGTGCACCTCCCGACATAATATTTCGACAGAAAGAGCAGACTGTAGCAATCACAGTAAGTATAGTTTTGTCTATTTTCGTCTTGGGGAGTCTGAAGGGTATCTTGAATCCCCCTTCTGAGTAGAGTTGATCAGTATCGTAGCACCGACACGGCTCCGGCCTAAATTATATAAAATCCGTGTCGTGTCCATCAGACCAAACGATACTAGGTTCATCTACATTACCATCCGCTGTTTTCGATACGATGCATTGGTATACATTTCTAATAAATAAATATATCTGACATATATCCACCATTTCGAATTCAATCAGTTTAAAAAAAAAATGCGGTGTGCTAAGAGCAACAACACTTTTATAAATTAAAGTCATTGGTCAATAATTATAATTATATAATTTAGCCATAGGCATGATTTTAGTAGGTTTATAGTTACTATTATTAGTATTACTTACCAGTGTCACTCTTTACATGCTTGCATTCTTAACAACAAGTCTACAGTAAACTAAACTATCAATTATTTTCACTATTCAAGGGATATCCCAATAAAAACAAATGCTAAACAACGAACGCAATAAAACAGTCAAATATTTAATTATTTTGTCAATTTAACATTTAAACCTTTTCGCGATACAATGAAAATAAATGAAGTAATTTCAATGCAAGCAACTTGAGCAGTCGTTTTATTTTTACGCATTTTGTCGCCTAGGCTGGAGAGCAGTTAATTAAAAGGGCAGTTAAGTGTAATTTCACTTCTTGAGTTAGTCTTAATTAGGTTACACGTTAATATTCTCGGAAAGAGCTACGAGAGAGCTTCTTGCTGTCCGTATCCTATGTAGTTGAAAGTCAAAAGCGCAAAGTTAAACGTTATTATTTTATAATATTCTTCGTGACTGAGACTGAATTATTACTTTAAAGTGAACTGTGACGTAGTTTATATTCGTCCAGATGGAATATTTTTTGATAAATTAATAAGTAACAAGCTAACCATTATACTCTTCGCCGATTTGCTGCACTTTATATATAATTGTTGCACATTCTATAGAATACTTTTCGCAGTTCTTTTTGTAAACAATATTAGTTTTAGACATTTTTGGTTTAATTACAAAACATTAATTTTTTTTTTTATTTAAAAAATTAATAACTTTTTTATTCATTGATAGATTTCGTTAAAACAACAGGGTTCTTCTTTTAGTCAGCAGTAACTTACTGTCCAAATTTCAATAAAATCGGACTTTTCGTCCTTAAGTTATCGTGCTTACAAGAAACGCGACGGGCGGACAGACAGACGGACGGACGGACACTTTGAAAGAGAAAATTCGATCACCAACACAGTGATATGAAAATGTCTTCCCTACGAGCGATACAACCGGTTTTAGAAATGTGCCGATCAAATGCAATATACTATTCGATTTGTATTTGCGAAGAGTATAATAATAACCGTAATAATAACAACAGGAACTCTTACGGCCTTCTACTGCTCAGTCCTCTCTATAATCTACGATATCACAGGCGCAGAGCGTTGCCTAACTACCTGCAGCCACTACCCAAACTTCGTGAGATTAGTGATTGTATAAACCAGAATCGTGTGTCTCAAGAAGATGATGGGGTTTCTTATTGACTGCCGCCTGTATTTGTCTGCTCTGCTGATTCTTGACAAACAGACGTAAAATTTCAATTTTGGAGGTGCGTAAGTTTTATGTTTACATTGTTATTCTAAAGGGCTGGAGACAAGATTTCAAATAAATTAGCTCAAGAAGACAGAAGAAACAAAAATGTCAAGTTTTTTTTAGCATATTTCACCACAACTATAAATAACGCCCGCGAATGATCTGATTATAAAATAAACATTACTTGATGAAGGAAGGTTGTAAATGAACTCATTATAATTAGATTAATTACAAATGATCAATCTGACAACTTGACGAGTCAAGTCAGAATCGCAAAGAGAAATAAAGCAGTACTTTCTGAACTATCAACTTTGTAAATCAAGAGTTAAGTTTGTCACTTGTTAGAGTTATGTTTGGCCCTTTGTGTATTGCACAACCCTGCTATGCCATAACTCCGCCACTGGGTTGTTTATTGAAAATAAATGTTTGAATATATGAATATGCGTCCTTTGTTTTCTTGTATAGATTATTCGTTAACATAAAATGTATAAACGGCCATAATAACGTTACAGAGTTCAGTTAAAAGAGATAACAGAAATAAAGAACATGTCCATCTATGACTACATCTCTAAAACTTCCTCATGTACTTATGCAGTAACCTTAAAAGAGAAAATATTATAAAGTAAACAACAACCATTGTTGTTTGCTTAGAATAATATGTTTTTGAGCCGTGGAAAATTCTATAAGAATAAATGAAACATAGCAAGCTTGTGTTTTATTTATTTACCACTTTATTCTGTATAAGGTGCGCTATGAGATGAATAGAAGTTCCAGATGTTTCCACAATTTTTTCTACTACGATAAATAAAAAATCTTTCCAGTTATAACATTTCTATTTGATTAGATCAAATTGGTATAGTTTAACTAGTCAGTTTTAAAATCATAAAAATAGACCGACAAAGGAATAATTGATAATACGGGCGATGTCGTGAGCGCCCATCGACAATTTTTAGAATCACTTTTCAATTATTGTAAATATTATTCTACTATTTTATACTAATTGATAGGCATTGTGTAAATTATTTATTTATAACACTTTTTTATTTATAATAAATAATCTTAGTTTAATGAACAACTCCATAAATGATTCAATAAAAATAAACAAATATCATTTAACCTACGGCTATGCTACCGGCCATATTCGGTATGAACAAAGAGCAGGCAACGTACTTTTAACGATGAGCCAGGTAAACAATCAACTACTTCGTACTATATTCGTATACGGATGTTGTTTGCAATAATCAAGCACGGTGTCGGGTGTTATTCTATTACAGACTTTGTAATGACTTATAATAGTAGCATCGCTTTAGACTAGAATTTTTAAATTGACAACAGAAATACTATATAATAATAGTACGGCAGCCCGTGACCAAAATCAACTGTTATCACCTAATGCTAATTTCGATCACCGAATTTATTACAACACAAAACCTATTTTCCGAAAAAAACTCCCATAACGTTGCAGTAGCCGGGATAACGATATTTCGATAATGTCCGTTCTCGATGAATTCTTGTTATAGATGTCGAATAAAACAAGAATCAGTACAGAACGGAAATTTTATATGTTGCATAAAAAGTGAACGGACATTTCCTATGCTGCACAGCTGCACGAAATGCAGCGCGTTCGCATGTTGACGCGGTGGCGCGCGTACTTAATAGAGAGGCTATATATACTAAATGCATCTCAATGCTATGGCGCGCGCTTCATAGAGATGCTGTAGCCCCCCATTACCCATAGCACCGACGGTAAACATCTCTGTATTAATCAAAGTATTAACGTCAGTGTTTACCACCTCGGCGCTGGTATCACAGTCAATATGGTCGCTAAGTTGTGCTATTTGTTTGCAAAACACAGTGTTATTGAATGGATACTATTTTATACTCGTGTTTCTTTTTCTAAAAGGAAATACGCAAATTTATTAGTAAATTGGCTGTAAAGCTCGATAAAATTATGAGCTACGTGCAGTGCATTTCTATGTCCCGAAACATAAGAGAAAGACAGCAATTAATAGATTTCAATATGCGGGTATTGTGTATTGTAAATGAGAAAAAATCAAATTGTTTTGTTATGTCTATCTTTCTGAGCACTCGGCATCTTTAACCAAACATAAAATAATTGATTAGAATTTGTTGTCGATTATTCTCTCATTCATAACCTAAAAACAAACGTTCCTTCTCTGAAATATAAAGAACAAACTTGAAGGGTATAAAAGTGAATTATTTTTTGTTTGCTTCATGATAATTATAATAAATAATTTTGATTAGAGAACGGACATTAGGGAGTACCAAAATTAGCCTAAAAAGAGACGCAGAATTGAAATGCAAGTACTATGACATGCAACGATTAAAACGTCCGTTTTTATTCTTTTGTCGTAGAAAAACTTCAGAAATAGACGAGAATTGACGGAACGGACATTTGGCGATGACACGAATTTCCAACTATCCCCATTTTTTATATTTAACCCCTTTTATCTTCACGCAGCACTCAATATTTCCGTTTTCCTTTTTTCCTCGAACTATGCATATTTATGAACATCAAGAAACAGAAAACGGACATTAGGTGATTACTCAGATGACCCGTTATTTTTTTACATGTTGAAGGATACATTTCAACCCTTTTACGACGCTAAATATTGCCGTCGCTCTGAACTTTTTTTATCATTGTTCAAAGAAATGAGTATTGGCGCGGG
Source organism: Stenurella melanura (assembly GCA_963583905.1). Lineage (NCBI taxonomy): Eukaryota > Metazoa > Arthropoda > Insecta > Coleoptera > Cerambycidae > Stenurella > Stenurella melanura. Next base: position 90,598,974 of record OY757309.1, read on the forward strand.
AACTTCCCATTAGGCGATAAGTCGAAAATTTTGGTTACGGGCTGCCGTACTATTAGGAGAATAAGATAAATTTTCCTCTAAATTCGGAGCTATTTAAAATAGGTAGTGCTCTTATTCCTTATGTTATTAATGGCTACCAAACTTAAGTTGAAATCAGTTCTTGATAATGGCATATGGGTTATTGAAATATAACTGCTGAGCGCATTGGGCATGACTTCAATTATTAGTTAATCAATTACAAATTAATCTGTAAGGTAGATATACATAAGGAAATATTAATTATGCCCTTGAGTATTTTCAAATTCAGCGCCGTTGTTCCGAATCTCTCAATTTTATGGTTATTAGTCTTTAGTTTCGAGCCGCAGAATCTGCGCAAAACTTTTTCACTTACTTATATATTTATTGTAAATTTAAACTGAATAGGGACCAGCATTTATATCGCCACAAAACTTTTTTATTTGAAAATTTAAAAAATATTCTTCGACATTTTCTTTTAAGTAATGCATTCTGTGGCAAAGATTTCGTTCAGATACCAAAAAACATACAAAAAACACATCTTTATTAAAAACTGAAGGTGATTCAACAGGTAAAAATACATCAAATTACAGTATTAAAATTGATCTATGTACTGTATCTGTTGGAAGAAGGATTTAATACAATTCTTTGAAGACGGGGATTAACTGTTCAGGACAAAGCGAAGCTTTAATTAATTGTAATTAAATTGCATTTTAGCAATAGTTATGATATTATTATGTCCTGTACCGACAGTTCCTCTACACCCCAGAATCAAGAACTTAAAGGTACAAATCAATAATCAAAATAGATTTATTATCCTGTTTTCGAGAAAAGGGCTTATGAAGAAGCACGAAAGTTAGCAGAAAACAAATGACTCGTACCGAATAAATCCAATAAAAATGCAAAGAATACGGATGAAAAAATTGTGCTAAATACTAATAAAACTCCAACCGCTCAACTACATTTAATATTACAAGCATTTTATGTTTCCTTGGAACCATTAAAAATATATACTCGTAATATAAGTATAAATCATAAAATATTCTATTTAATTTCTAAATTATAAACAAGATTACGTGCCACAAAGCAAAGAAAATAATTTTGTTACATATTTTAGGGTGTATAAAAGCGTATTACATTTTAATACTAAATTTTTTAAGCACAAGCATGAAAAACATAACAACATCAGCTATATTTTCATATAACTTTAAAAACATAAAGGAAGTTCAGTGGCTTTATAACAATATTTAGAAAACAACACCGTTAAACTTATATGTCAAATTTCTAGTAGAAATGAATGGATTTGTATGTGGCTTTAATTTTTGGAAAGCTAATAGAGGCGGACTTAAATAAATATAGTCAGCAAAATAATTAACAGCGGATATTACGACATTTTGGAACTTAAGTTTGCTCTCGAAAATCAACACGGCCGCGAGGCCGCGTCCGTTATATATTAAAATCGTGCAGTTGAAAAGACTACGCAAAAACGTGATGCGCCGTGCGCACCTACACATTTTATTCCACCGAGATACGGAGAAAGGCGCGGATTCGCGGGTCGGGCGGCGCGTGACGGGATCGTAAGCGAAATCCGCCGTGCTTAGGCTATATTTCGTTATCGCATTCGTCGGGGTACAGTTTTTATTAACGTTTTAAATTCGACTATCTGCTTTTAATTGACGTTTACACGATTGCACGATTACAAGGGGGTCCGCGAAAGAATATTCGCGTAAGTCGCTTTCAAAATCGATAGACGTCAAAAAATGTCACTTTTTGTTCGCTCCTGCGGCGCCTAATTTTCGATTTCCGCCGCGCGATTTACGATTCCCATCAACTAGAACGTTCGTTCTTCGCGTCGCGACGCCGTACGGTGTCTGCGACGACGTATTTCGGAAGATACGAGCGTTCCAAGATGGCACGTTTTCGCACTTTTTTCGGCCTCGAAACGCGCTTTTTATTTCTGCGGTTTTTCGCCCATATCTCGGAAACGGTTGGAGCTAGCTCGAAAATAAAAATTCCCAAAGGACAAGTCCGTTTCTCGAGGAATCCTCCGGTCCCGTCGGAATTTTGGCAAGGTTCTTCGTTTCGGAGATATCCGCTGAACGGTGCGGCGGTGCGAGGTGAAAAAAGGCGAAAAATTTGACATTTTTTCCTTTAAACCCTCATAACTCCTAAACGGGGGCTCCTAGGGCGAAATACTTCGACCCTATCGAAATTGTAGAAAATTCAATTATCTAAAAGTCGTCGTCTTTGTTTTCGTCCCGCTCCAAAAATAAGCGAGCCTCGAGCGGTCAAAGTTGAGGTATATTTCCAGTCCCGGCAGCGATGACGTCACAGATGAATTTGAATGATTTGAAAAATCAATTTCGTGGTTTACGGGGTGTGCGAACAATTTTTCGGAAATTCATTTACATAAATTCCTTATTCGCGCCGAAAACGGATATATATTGCTACGTATTCGTAAATCTGCATCGAAAATAATTATCGAGTTCGCGTGTACTGTTTTAATCACGAGGCGTATGTAATTAAAGATAATATATAATCCATTTTAGTTAGTTACTTTATATTTGAAAAGTTTAACTCATGTTTTTTACACTTTTTTACACTTTTTACACAGACAAGTCAAAGAGAGTAATTTATAGGTTATTAAATATTTGACAGTACAAGTCACTCAGTTTAGTCTTATAGGTTACATGTAGTGTTGACATTATTTAATTCTGTCATTTTACGTCAATGTGACATTCAGACTGTCAGTTCTGTTAGGGAGTTTATCTCTATAGGTTTTTAAATATTTGACATTACAAGTCAGTCACTTTAATTTTGTAGGTATATATAGTGTTGACATTTAATTCATTGCCAACGTTTAATTAAAAATAATACATAATCCATTTTAGTTAGTTCTTTTATATTTCAAAAGTTTCATTTACACTTTGCGTCATTACTTTGAAGGTGTCAGGTTTAGACGTTTTAAATACAAATTATAGAAAAAAGTGAAAGAGAATCGGGGTGATAGGAAAAGGTGAAGAAAAGCAATGATTAAAATAAGAAGGAGAAAGTACGAGTGTTGATAAACTGGAAAGGAGAATAGATAGGAAGGATAAATTTGGAGATTGAAAGGAGATGTAAATTGGGGAAAGAAGATTGTAGTTATGTAACATTTGAAAGTGAAAGGTATTAATCGAAATTAAATTAAAGTCCATATTTCTAACATTATCAAAATTATATTAAGTAGACAAAAAATAACGTTAATAAAGAACAAATTTTTAGTATAGAAAATTTAACCCTGAGCCGACTTCCTGAGATAAAGTTAAATAGTTCAACCAGCAGAGTTAACGAGTAAAAAATTTATTTATCGTCCGATTGTCGTTCAATTATGCTGAAAATGGATGTATATATATGGCAATGTATTCGCAAATCCGCATCGAAAACGATTATTGAATTTGCGTGTATTGTTTTATTAATCACGAAAAATGCAATTATTGTTTGTTTATTTCTTTCGGACAGTTTGGAAAAATCTAACTAAATCGTTATCTGAAGATCCGACGGTAGATTTCTAAGCATTTAAATTTGTTGTTTAGTTATTTTAGTAGACATCTTTCAGGTGATTGTAATTAAAGATAATACGTAATCAATTTAAGTTAGTTATTTTATATTTGAAGTTTTTGTTATTTTATTTTAATGTGACATTTACACTTTGTTAGTTCTGATAGGTAGTTTATTTTTACAGGTTTTTAAATATTTGACATTTAAGGGAGTGACTACGCAACCGTCGCGGCGGATCTTTTGCACGACTTATTGAACCGCCGCGCAGAGAAATTGAAATATTTTATGCAATTTTCTGAAAAACAAGGCGGGGGGACACCCCCCGCACCTCCCGTTTTTGTCTGCGACGCTAATGCTGCCTGCGGCACTGATAATTTATTAACAATGATTTAGCAATATAAAAATCAACCTAACTAACCCAACTACCATCACATGAAAGAGATAAATTATTATATGAAAAAAAGAGAACATTATTTCTGTCGTCAAATCCAACCAGAATTTGTAAAAAAGGATATTAATCGTTACAAAATATAAAAAAAACGTTCAGTTGAACCCGGGACCTGTTGCTCCACAACGCGACAACGTTACGCATAGACCAGCGAGCCACATGGAAAACATAGCTATAGCACAGAGTAAGTAGTATGTAAGCAAACCAATTGCCGCGGCGGTCACGTAAATATAGTTAAAGCAACCGTCGCGGCGGTTCAATAGCCACTACCTTAAAAGTAAGTCAGTTTAATTTTGTAGGTTATATTACCAACGTCTAAGAAAAATGTGACATTTACACTTTTATAGGGAGTTTACTTTTAGAGGTTCTTAAATGTTTGACATTACAAATCTGTCAGTTTAGTCTTATAGGTTATATGTAGCGTTGACATTACTTAATTTAATTTGAGGTATCAGGTTTAGACATTTTAAATGTAAATTTTAGAAAAAAGTGAAGAGAGAATCGGGGTGGTGGAATATTTTTGGTTTTGAACTGCAGAGACAAAATTTGAGAAGAGGTGAAGAAAAGTACACAATAATTAAGATAAGGAGAAACTTCCGGAAAGTTTTTTCAAGTTGGACATATACTAATATTCATTAAAAGCAACTTCTGTAACATTTATATCCAAACTTTGATCAAACTCATATATCTAACGGTCTCTCCATGTGTGTATACAATTACAGGTGACCACAGTAATTTTAAAGCAACAACGACAAGGAACTTCGTTTATAGAGATACGAAGAAATATCAGTGTGTGCCGCAAATTGACTATGATATTAACAGAATTAAGGATCCACCTTTTTACTTCACGGTTCTATTTACATTACTTCCACATTTACGATTCCCTCCGCTGAAGATATGGTTCAGCAATATCACTCCTTCCTTATTTTTCCATGCTATTGTAAATACATGTTTCATGAAATATTTACACATGAACACGTATGCATATTATTGAAAATAAATTTACCGGAAATTACACAATCAATTTTTACTTTTGTTTTTTAAAGATGAGGAGAAGCTGTTATTTTTTAATAACAAGCTTAAACTGCTTTTGCTCGAAACTCATCGCTAATTGTTTACATTTGCATTACCTTCTGATTGGATAAAGTTTATGTGCCTTCCAGATGGCGGTGTCAAAATCAGGTGACCGAAAATGATCAATAGGTTATATGTAATGTTCACATTTAAAGATGTCTGGTGATCCGTGCATTCCATGTACCTGCTTCTTAACGACCTGTTCACAAACCTATTACTCGCTAAAAAATTAACAACATGTCTAACTGAACATTCAACATCGAAATATCGAAATTCATTATAAGATTACAATTTTACCAATATATTACGGTTGCTTTTCGCAGAATTAAATAAATAACATAAAGCACAGTGAGACTAAGCTAAGAATAAATGATATTTCACTGCCGGCGATTAAATCACTGTGATTAGAAAATCACCTATAGCAGTAGTGACGGAAATCACTTCGCCTGGTGTAACTACACAAGAACCGTTTTATCAAGTAGGACATATACTTAATGAAATATGAAACAAAATAGATCAAGGGCGAGTTATATCGATCAAGATTCATTAACGTTAATATCCAAACTTGGTTCAGCATTATGACTCCTTCCTTATTTTTCCATACTATTGTGGAATAATTAGTACATTCTAAATATATACATTTCAGGCAAATATGCGGATAGTTTCATTTATGATTCTTATCCAAGTAAGCTACAGTACCTAAATTTCTAAAAACACTAAAAACAATTGTTATCAAATATTGTTTGTATGATTTCGTGTCGACAAGTCAGTGTCAGTGTGTAATTTATATAGTGCAGATTTATAGAATAAACGTTGCTTTCCCAGCGACTTTCATTATTTTTAAATTGCTCTCTCTTATTAATTTGTAACGTGTGTTTCAGGTAGGTATTTGTTAAATATTAATCTCCTCTTTGCTTTCGATTTTTTTTGCTCTTAGCCCCTACATATTTGGAAAGGTGTCACTACAATATCAGTAAGTAAAATTATGTTCTTTCTTAGTTAATTCCATTTTCTACGGCTGTCTTGACTCACATTTATTGCATCTATAAAATGAATTACGTGGTATTTTTATTCGCCCACGAAAATAATTGCAGTTTACGTATTTAATAACAGTTTTTATCACAAACATTACATTTTTGATATTTAAATAGAGCTGTCTGTACAATGTTGTTTCTGTATATTATATTCCAAATTTTAGATCTAATATTATATCTCTCATTACAGTTGCAAAAATGGCAAAAAGGAAGGGTAAGAGATTAATCCAAAGGAAAGGTACTTCAATTTCTGGAAAATCCACACGACGTAACTCTTCACTCAGCCAACCTGGAGAAGGCATTCCACCGCCTAAAAAAAATTAAGACCAACAGTCAAACATCCATTGATGTTTTCAATGCAACACAACCTGTTTCATTGGACGTCGCCATAGCTTCCACTCCCCAATCGCATGTTCAAAGAATCAACATATTACACAATATAGTGATTGTTCCGTGATGTTCCTATGATTTCAAACAATGGCAGAAAAATTATTTCATTTTATAAGATTCCAGTTGATGATGTTACTAAAACTGATGGCTCTTATTTAGTTTCTAAACCTAGAAATTCGATTATTCGATATGATTACGGAACTGAAAAATTCAAAATGGCGGCAAAAACAGGTATGTGGGTGTTATCGAGGCCACAGATCATGAATATGTGACCGCCGCTAAAGAATTCAAAATGGTGGCGTCCCGATAGCCTTATATCCACCATTTACTGTAACTTTCTTATTTACCGTCCGATTCAAATGAAACTTGATACGTAGAGGTAATTAGTGTAGCCGATAACGAATCTGACATCAGATTTACAAAATTCAATATGGCGGCCCAAAATGGCGGACAAGATGTATCATTTATGAACCGATTCGACTGAAAATCGGTACCTACATGTTTTTCAGGTCGCTGATGACGAATCTGAAATCGAAACTGAAAACCAAGCTTTCTGCATTGATTCAAGCTTTCTACAATGATTCAAGCGTTACCTAATCGAGTGCGGAGCACTCGCATTGACAGCTTCAGCTGTCACCCGTCCGGAGGACCTAGAAACGCGAAGCGTTTCTAGTCCATTATATATTAAAATCGTGTTTGTTGAAGGCGACTAAATGTAAGTGATGCGCCGTGCGCACCTACACATTTTGCTCGATCGAGATGTGAAGAAAGGCGCGGATTCGCCGGTCGGGCGGCGCGATACGGGATCGTAAGCGAAATCCGCCGAGCTTAGGCTATATTTCGTTCTCGCTTTCGTCGGGGTAGAGTTTTTATTAAAGTTTTAAATTCGACTATCTGCTTTTATTTGGCGTTTACACGATTGCGCGATTACAAGGGGGTCCGCGAAAGAATATTCGCGTAAGTCGCTTTCAAAATCGATAGACGTCAAAAAATGTCACTTTTTGTTCGCTCCTGCGGTGCCTAATTTTCGATTTCCGCCGCGCCATTTACGATTCCCATCAACTAGAACGTTCGTTCTTCGCGTCGCGACGCCGTACGGTGTCTGCGACGACGTATTTCGGAAGATACGAGCGTTTCAAGATGGCACGTTTTCGCACTTTTTTCGGCCTCGAAATGCGCTTTTTATTTCTGCGGTTTTTCGCCCATATCTCGGAAACGGTTGGAGCTAGCTCGAAAATAAAAATTCCCAAAGGACAAGTCCGTTTCTTGAGGAATCCTCCGGTCCCGTCGGAATTTTGGCAAGGTTCTTCGTTTCGGAGATATCCGCTGAACGGTGCGGCGGTGCGAGGTGAAAAAAGGCGAAAAATTGGACATTTTTTCCTTTAAACCCTCATAACTCCTAAACGGGGACTCCTAGGGCGAAATACTTCGACCCTATCGAAATTGTAGAAAATTCAATTATCTAAAAGTCGTCGTCTTTGTTTTCGTCCCGCTCCAAAAATAAGCGAGCCTCGAGCGGTCAAAGTTGAGGTATATTTCCAGTCCCGGCAGCGATGACGTCACAGATGAATTTGAATGATTTGAAAAATCAATTTCGTGGTTTACGGGGTGTGCGAACAATTTTTCGGAAATTGATTTACGTAAATTCCTTATTCGCGCCGAAAACGGATATATATTGTACGTATTCGTAAATCTGCATCGAAAATAATTATCGAGTTCGCGTGTACTGTTTTAATCACGAGGCGTATGTAATTAAAGATAATATATAATCCATTTTAGTTAGTTACTTTATATTTGAAAAGTTTAACTCATGTTTTTTACACTTTTTTACACTTTTTACACAGACGAGTCAAAGAGAGTAATTTATAGGTTATTAAATATTTGACAGTACAAGTCACTCAGTTTAGTCTTATAGGTTACATGTAGTGTTGACATTATTTAATTCTGTCATTTTACGTCAATGTGACATTCAGACTGTCAGTTCTGTTAGGGAGTTTATCTCTATAGGTTTTTAAATATTTGACATTACAAGTCAGTCACTTTAATTTTGTAGGTTATATATAGTGTTGACATTTAATTCATTGCCAACGTTTAATTAAAAATAATACATAATCCATTTTAGTTAGTTCTTTTATATTTCAAAAGTTTCATTTACACTTTGCGTCATTACTTTGAAGGTGTCAGGTTTAGACGTTTTAAATACAAATTATAGAAAAAAGTGAAAGAGAATCGGGGTGATAGGAAAAGGTGAAGAAAAGTAATGATTAAAATAAGAAGGAGAAAGTACGAGTGTTGATAAACTGGAAAGGAGAATAGATAGGAAGGATAAATTTGGAGATTGAAAGGAGATGTACATTGGGGAAAGAAGATTGTAGTTACGAAGAAAGAAATTTATGTAACATTTGAAAGTGAAAGGTATTAATCGAAATTAAATTAAAGTCCATATTTCTAACATTATCAAAATTATATTAAGTAGACAAAAGGTAACGTTAATAAAGAACAAATTTTTAGTATAGAAAATTTAACCCTGAGCCGACTCCCTGAGATAAAGTTAAATAGTTCAACCAGCAGAGTTAACGAGTAAAAAATTTATTTTTCGTCCGGTTGTCGTTTAATTATGCTGAAAATGGATCTATATATATGGCAGTGTATTCGCAAATCTGCATCGAAAACGATTATTGAGTTTGCGTCTATTGTTTTATTAATCACGAAAAATGCAATTATTGTTTGTTTATTTCTTTCGGACAATTTGGAAAAATCTGACTAAATCGTTATCTGAAGATCCGACGGTAGATTTCTAAGCATTTTAAATTTGTTGTTTAGTTATTTTAGTAGACATCTTTCAGGTGTTTGTAATTAAAGATAATACGTAATCAATTTAAGTTAGTTATTTTATATTTGAAGTTTTTGTTATTTTATTTTAATGTGACATTTACACTTCGTTAGTTCTGATGGGTAGTTTATTTTTACAGGTTTTTAAATATTTGACATTTAAGGGAGTGACTACGCAACCGCCGCGGCGGATCTTTTGCACGACTTATTGAACCGCCGCGCAGAGAAATTGAAATATTTTATGCAATTTTCTGAAAAACAAGGCGGGGGGACACTCCCCGCACCCCCCCTTTGTCTGCGACGCTAATGCTGCCTGCGGCGCTGATAATTTATTAACAATTATTTAGCAATATAAAAATCAACCTAACTAACCCAACTACCATCACATGAAAGAGATAAATTATTATATGAAAAAAAAAGAACATTATTTCTGTCGTCAAATCCAACCAGAATTTGTAAAAAAGGATATTAATCGTTACAAAATATAAAAAAAAAAAGTTCAGTTGCCAGCAGTTGAACCCGGGACCTGTTGCTCCACAACGCGACAACGTTACGCATAGACCAGCGACCCACATGGAAGACATAGCTATAGCACAGAATAAGTAGTATGTAACCAAACCAATTGCCGCGGCGGTCACGTAAATATAGTTAAAGCAACCGCCGCGGCGGTTCAATAGCCACTACCTTAAAAGTAAGTCAGTTTAATTTTGTAGGTTATATTACCAACGTCTAAGAAAAATGTGACATTTACACTTCTTTAGGGAGTTTACTTTTAGAGGTTCTTAAATGTTTGACGTTACAAATCTGTCAGTTTAGTCTTATAGGTTATATGTAGCGTTGACATTATTTTATTTAATTTGAAGTATCAGGTTTAGACATTTTAAATGTAAATTTTAGAAAAAAGTGAAGAGAGAATCGGAGTGGTGGAATATTTTTGGTTTTGGACTGCAGAGACAAAATTTGAGAAGAGGTGAAGAAAAGTACACAATAATTAAGATAAGGAGAAACTTCCGGAAAGTTTTTTCAAGTTGGACATATACTAAGATTCATTAAAAGCAACTTCTGTAACATTAATGTCCAAACTTTGATTAAACTCATATTTCTAACGGTTTCTTCATGTGTGTATAGAATTACACGCGACCACAGTACCTAATGTTAAATCAACAACGACAATGAACTTTATTTATAGAGATACGAAGAAATATCAGTGTGTGCCGCAAATTGACTCTAATATTAACAGAATTAAGGATCCATCTATTTATTTCACGGTTCTATTTACACTTTTTCCACATTTACGATTCCCTCCGCTGAAGATATGGTCCAGCAATATCACGCCTTCCTTATTTTTTCATGCTATTGTAAATACATGTTTCATGAAATATTTACACATGAACACGTGCATATTATTGAAGAATACATGAAATGTTAAACGCTTTATGTGTGATAATAAGTACATTCTAAATATATATATTTCACGTAAATATGAGGATAGTTTCATTTATGATTCTTATCCAAGTAGGCTATAGTACGTAAATTTGTATGATAACTAAAAACAATTGTTATCAAATATTGTTTGTATGATTTCGTGTCGACAAGTCAGTGTCAGTATGTAATTTATATAGTGCATTCATTATTTTTAAATCTCTCTCTATCATTAATTTGTAACGTGTGTTTCAGGTAAGTATTTGTTAAATATTAATCTCCTCTTTGCTTTGGAATTTTTTTGCTCTTCGCCCCTACATATTTGGAAAGGCAACACTACAATATCAGTAAGTAAAACTATTCTCTTTCATAGTTAATTCCGTTTTCTACGGCTGTCTTGACTCACATTTATTGCATCTATAAAATGAATTACGTGCTATTTTTACTTGCATACGAAAATAATTGCAGTTTACGTATTTAATAACAATTTTTATCACAAACATTACACTTTTGATATTTAAATAGAGCTGTCTGTACAATGTTGTTTCTGTCTAAGAACTTTTATTATTTTCGTAGAAATATCAATGACTTATTGATTCATGCATGTGTTCATTACAAGTAAATAACAAAACCCTATGGTTTTGTATTTCTATAGGTATATTCAGCGGAACGTCTAGCACTCTTTCTTTAAAAGACACTTCGATACTCATCATAATATGATATTTCTAATTTAAGATCTAATATTATATCTGTCATTACAGTTGCAAAAATGGCAAAAAGAAAGGGTAAGAGATTAGTCCAAAGGAAAGGTACATCAATTTCTGGAATAAAAACGTTTGAGAAAAATTAAATATTTCAGCATGTAGGTATACACGGTGTGTGAACAATTTAAATTAAATTTCCTTATTTGTCGTCCGATTGGGCTAAAATTCGGTACTCGGGGAAAATCGACGACGTTGATCAGAAGTATGACGTCAGAATCGCAAAATTCAAAATGGCGGACGATGTTTGTCGATTATGGCGTCACACCGCTTAAAATCGGTATGTGGGGGTTTTCGAGGTCGCTGATTACGAATCTGAAATCGAAATTGAAAAATTCAAAATGGCGGTAGAGTTGCAGGACACATTTTGCCATTTACGGTGCCATTCGTCTGAAAATAAGTACGTATATGTTATCGAGGTCACAGATCACGAATATGTTATCGTAACTCAAAAATTCAAAATGGTGGCGTCCCCATAGCCTAATATCCATTGTTTACTATAACTTTCTTATTTACCATCCGATTCAAATTAAACTTGGTATGTAGAGGTCATTAGTGTAGCCGATAACGAATATGACATCACATTTACAAAATTCAATATGGCGGCCCCAAAATGGCGGACAAGATGTATCATTATGGACCGATTCGATTGAAAATCGGTACCTAGATGTTTTTCAGGTCGCTGATGACGAATCTGAAATCGGAACTGAAAACCAAGCTTTCTACAATGATTCAAGCTTTCTACAATGATTCAAGCTTTCTACAATGATTCAAGCGTTACTCAATTTGACAGCTTTAGCTGTCACCCGTCCGGAGGACCTAGAAAACGCGCAGCGTTTTCTAGTCCGTTATATATTAAAATCGTGTTGTTGAAAAGCCTTCGCAAAAACGTGATGCGCCGTGCGCACCTACACATTTTTTTCAATCGAGATGTGGAGAAAGGGGCGGATTCGCCGGTCGGGCGGCGCGTGGCGGGATCGTAAGCGAAATCCGCCTGGCATAGGCTATATTTCGTTATCGCGTTCGTCGGGTTAGAGTTTTTATTAACGTTTTAAATTCGACTATCTGCTTTTATTTGGCGTTTACACGATTGCACGATTACAAGGGGGTCCGCGAAAGAATATTCGCGTAAGTCGCTTTCAAAATCGATAGACGTCAAAAAATGTCACTTTTTGTTCGCTCCTGCGGCGCCTAATTTTCGATTTCCGCCGCGCCATTTACGATTCCCATCAACTAGAACGTTCGTTCTTCGCGTCGCGACGCCGTACGGTGTCTGCGACGACGTATTTCGGAAGATACGAGCGTTTCAAGATGGCACGTTTTCGCACTTTTTTCGGCCTCGAAATGCGCTTTTTATTTCTGCGGTTTTTCGCCCATATCTCGGAAACGGTTGGAGCTAGCTCGAAAATAAAAATTCCCAAAGGACAAGTCCGTTTCTTGAGGAATCCTCCGGTCCCGTCGGAATTTTGGCAAGGTTCTTCGTTTCGGAGATATCCGCTGAACGGTGCGGCGGTGCGAGGTGAAAAAAGGCGAAAAATTGGACATTTTTTCCTTTAAACCCTCATAACACCTAAACGGGGGCTCCTAGGGCGAAATACTTCGACCCTATCGAAATTGTAGAAAATTCAATTATCTAAAAGTCGTCGTCTTTGTTTTCGTCCCGCTCCAAAAATAAGCGAGCCTCGAGCGGTCAAAGTTGAGGTATATTTCCAGTCCCGGCAGCGATGACGTCACAGATGAATTTGAATGATTTGAAAAATCAATTTCGTGGTTTACGGGGTGTGCGAACAATTTTTCGGAAATTGATTTACGTAAATTCCTTATTCGCGCCGAAAACGGATATATATTGCTACGTATTCGTAAATCTGCATCGAAAATAATTATCGAGTTCGCGTGTACTGTTTTAATCACGAGGCGTATGTAATTAAAGATAATATATAATCCATTTTAGTTAGTTACTTTATATTTGAAAAGTTTAACTCATGTTTTTTACACTTTTTTACACTTTTTACACAGACAAGTCAAAGAGAGTAATTTATAGGTTATTAAATATTTGACAGTACAAGTCACTCAGTTTAGTCTTATAGGTTACATGTAGTGTTGACATTATTTAATTCTGTCATTTTACGTCAATGTGACATTCAGACTGTCAGTTCTGTTAGGGAGTTTATCTCTATAGGTTTTTAAATATTTGACATTACAAGTCAGTCACTTTAATTTTATAGGTTATGTATAGTGTTGACATTTAATTCGTTACCAACGTTTAATTAAACATAATACATAATCCATTTTAGTTAGTTCTTTTATATTTGAGAAGTTTAAATCATTTACACTTTGCGTCATTACTTTGAAGGTGTCAGGTTTAGACGTTTTAAATATAAATTAAAGAAAAAAGTGAAAGAGAATCGGGGTGATAGGAAAAGGTGAAGAAAAGTAATGATTAAAATAAGAAGGAGAAAGTACGAGTGTTGATAAATTGGAAAGGAGAATAGATAGGAAGGATAAATTTGGAGATTGAAAGGAGATGTACATTGGGGAAAGAAGATTGTAGTTACGAAGAAAGAAATTTATGTAACATTTGAAAGTGAAAGGTATTAATCGAAATTAAATTAAAGTCCATATTTCTAACATTATCAAAATTATATTAAGTAGACAAAAGGTAACGTTAATAAAGAACAAATTTTTAGTATAGAAAATTTAACCCTGAGCCGACTCCCTGAGATAAAGTTAAATAGTTCAACCAGCAGAGTTAACGAGTAAAAAATTTATTTTTCGTCCGGTTGTCGTTTAATTATGCTGAAAATGGATCTATATATATGGCAGTGTATTCGCAAATCTGCATCGAAAACGATTATTGAGTTTGCGTCTATTGTTTTATTAATCACGAAAAATGCAATTATTGTTTGTTTATTTCTTTCGGACAATTTGGAAAAATCTGACTAAATCGTTATCTGAAGATCCGACGGTAGATTTCTAAGCATTTTAAATTTGTTGTTTAGTTATTTTAGTAGACATCTTTCAGGTGTTTGTAATTAAAGATAATACGTAATCAATTTAAGTTAGTTATTTTATATTTGAAGTTTTTGTTATTTTATTTTAATGTGACATTTACACTTCGTTAGTTCTGATGGGTAGTTTATTTTTACAGGTTTTTAAATATTTGACATTTAAGGGAGTGACTACGCAACCGCCGCGGCGGATCTTTTGCACGACTTATTGAACCGCCGCGCAGAGAAATTGAAATATTTTATGCAATTTTCTGAAAAACAAGGCGGGGGGACACTCCCCGCACCTCCCGTTTTTGTCTGCGACGCTATTGCTGCCTGCGGCGCTGATAATTTATTAGCAATTATTTCGCAATATAAAAATCAACCTAACTAACCCAACTACCATCACATAAAAGAGATAAATTAGTATATGAAAAAAAAGAACATTATTTCTGTCGTCAAATCCAACCAGAATTTGTAAAAAAGGATATTAATCGTTACAAAATACAAAAAAAAAAGTTCAGTTACCAGCAGTTGAACCCGGGACCTGTTGCTCCACAACGCGACAACGTTACGCATAGACCAGCGATCCACATGGAAAACATAGCTATAGCACGGAATAAGTAGTATGTAACCAAACCAATTGCCGCGGCGGTCACGTAAATATAGTTAAACCAACCGCCGCGGCGGTTCAATAGCCACTACCTTAAAAGTAGGGAGTTGCTACATGGACGCCGCGGCGGACATATATCATTTCTTAGCTGTCCGCCGCGCATGCGCATTCGCTTTTGCACGTCTTATTGAACCGCCGCACAGAGAAATTGGAATGTTTTTATGCAATTTTCTGAAAAATAAGGCGGGGGGACACCCCCCGCACCCCCCGTTTTTGTCTGCGACGCTAATACTGCCTGCGGCGCTGATAATTTATTAACAATTATTTAGCAAAATAAAAATCAACCTAACTAACCCAACTACCATCACATGAAAGAGATAAATTATTATATGAAAAAAAAGAACATTTCTATCGTCAAATCCAACCAGAATTTGTGAAAAAGGATATTAATCGTTACAAAATATAAAAAAAAAAGTCCAGTGGGCAGTATTTGAACCCGGGACCTGTCGCTCCACAACGCGACAACGCTACGCATAGGCCAGCGATCCTCGTGTAAAACACCGCTACAGCACGGAATAAATAGTATCTAACCAAACCAATTGCCGCGGCGGACAGCTAAGAAATGATAGATGTCCGCCGCGGCGTCCTTGTAGACAGTCCCTTAAAAGTAAGTCAGTTTAATTTTGTAGGTTATATTACCAACGTCTAAGAAAAATGTGACATTTACACTTTTTTAGGGAGTTTACTTTTAGAGGTTCTTAAATGTTTGACATTACAAATCTGTCAGTTTAGTCTTATAGGTTATATGTAGCGTTGACATTATTTTATTTAATTTGAGGTATCAGGTTTAGACATTTTAAATGTAAATTTTAGAAAAAAGTGAAGAGAGAATCGGGGTGGTGGAATATTTTTGGTTTTGAACTGCAGAGACAAAATTTGAGAAGAGGTGAAGAAAAGTACACAATAATTAAGATAAGGAGAAACTTCCGGAAAGTTTTTTCAAGTTGGACATATACTAAGATTCATTAAAAGCAACTTCTGTAACATTAATGTCCAAACTTTGATTAAACTCATATTTCTAACGGTTTCTTCATGTGTGTATAGAATTACACGCGACCACAGTAATGTTAAATCAACAACGACAATGAACTTTATTTATAGAGATACGAAGAAATATCAGTGTGTGCCGCAAATTGACTCTAATATTAACAGAATTAAGGATCCACCTATTTATTTCACGGTTCTATTTACACTTTTTCCACATTTACGATTCCCTCCGCTGAAGATATGGTCCAGCAATATCACGCCTTCCTTATTTTTTCATGCTATTGTAAATACATGTTTCATGAAATATTTACACATGAACACGTGCATATTATTGAAGAATACATGAAATGTTAAACGCTTTATGTGTGATAATAAGTACATTCTAAATATATATATTTCACGTAAATATGAGGATAGTTTCATTTATGATTCTTATCCAAGTAGGCTATAGTACGTAAATTTGTATGATAACTAAAAACAATTGTTATCAAATATTGTTTGTATGATTTCGTGTCGACAAGTCAGTGTCAGTATGTAATTTATATAGTGCATTCATTATTTTTAAATCTCTCTCTATCATTAATTTGTAACGTGTGTTTCAGGTAAGTATTTGTTAAATATTAATCTCCTCTTTGCTTTGGAATTTTTTTGCTCTTCGCCCCTACATATTTGGAAAGGCAACACTACAATATCAGTAAGTAAAACTATTCTCTTTCATAGTTAATTCCGTTTTCTACGGCTGTCTTGACTCACATTTATTGCATCTATAAAATGAATTACGTGCTATTTTTACTTGCCTACGAAAATAATTGCAGTTTACGTATTTAATAACAATTTTTATCACAAACATTACACTTTTGATATTTAAATAGAGCTGTCTGTACAATGTTGTTTCTGTCTAAGAACTTTTATTATTTTCGTAGAAATATCAATGACTTATTGATTCATGCATGTGCTCATTACAAGTAAATAACAAAACCCTATGGTTTTGTATTTCTATAGGTATATTCAGCGGAACGTCTAGCACTCTTTCTTTAAAAGACACTTCGATACTCATCATAATATGATATTTCTAATTTAAGATCTAATATTATATCTGTCATTACAGTTGCAAAAATGGCAAAAAGAAAGGGTAAGAGATTAGTCCAAAGGAAAGGTACATCAATTTCCGGAATAAAAACGTTTGAGAAAAATTAAATATTTCAGCATGTAGGTATACACGGTGTGTGAACAATTTAAATTAAATTTCCTTATTTGTCGTCCGATTGGGCTAAAATTCGGTACTCGGGGAAAATCGACGACGTTGATCAGAAGTATGACGTCAGGATCGCAAAATTCAAAATGGCGGACGATGTTTGTCGATTATGGCGTCACACCGCTTAAAATCGGTATGTGGGGGTTTTCGAGGTCACTGATTACGAATCTGAAATCGAAATTGAAAAATTCAAAATGGCGGCCGAGTTGCAGGACAAATTTTGCCATTTGCGGTGCCATTCGTCTCAAAATAAGTATGTACGTGTTATCCAGGTCACAGATCACTAATATGTCATCGTATCTCAACAATTCAAAATGGCGGCGTCTCCATAGCTTAATATTCATCATTTACTGTAACTTCCTTATTTACCGTCCGATTCAAATGAAATTCGATATTATAAGGTTACTGAAGCAGCTGATTGTGAATATGATATCGAAATTGAAAAATTCAAAATGGCGGCGTCCCCATAGCCCATTATCCATTATTTACTGTAACTTTCTTATTTACCAACCGATTTGGATGAAACTCGGTATTTAGAGGTTATTGCAGTAGATGGTAACGAATATGATTACGGAACTGAAAAATTCAAAATGGCGATACGAATTGTTGGATAAAATCTGTCATTTACGGTAACATTCGTCCAAAAATAGGTCGGTGAGTGTTATCGAGGCTACAGATCACGAATCTGTGACCGTCGTTAAAGAATTCAAAATGGTGGCGTCCCCATAGCCATTTATTCTAACTTTTTTATTTACAGTCCGATTCAAATGAAACTCGGTATGTACAGGTTATTAGTGTAGCTGATAACGAATATAACATTAGATTTACAAAATTCAATATGGCGGCAAACAAAATGGCTGACAACATGTGTCATTTATGGACCGATTCGACTGAAAATCGGTACCTAGATGTTTTTCAGGTCGCTGATGACGAATCTGAAATCGGAACTGAAAACCAAGCTTTCTACAATGATTCAAGCTTTCTACAATGATTCAAGCTTTCTACAATGATTCAAGCGTTACTCAATTTGACAGCTTTAGCTGTCACCCGTCCGGAGGACCTAGAAAACGCGCAGCGTTTTCTAGTCCATTATATATTAAAATCGTGTTTGTTGAAAGCGACTAAATGTAAGTGATGCGCCGTGCGCACCTACACATTTTGCTCGATCGAGATGTGAAGAAAGGCGCGGATTCGCTGGTCGGGCGGCGCGTGACGGGATCGTAAGCGAAATCCGCCGAGCTTAGGCTATATTTCGTTCTCGCATTCGTCGGGGTAGAGTTTTTATTAAAGTTTTAAATTCGACTATCTGCTTTTATTTGGCGTTTACACGATTGCGCGATTACAAGGGGGTCCGCGAAAGAATATTCGCGTAAGTCGCTTTCAAAATCGATAGACGTCAAAAAATGTCACTTTTTGTTCGCTCCTGCGGCGCCTAATTTTCGATTTCCGCCGCGCCATTTACGATTCCCATCAACTAGAACGTTCGTTCTTCGCGTCGCGACGCCGTACGGTGTCTGCGACGACGTATTTCGGAAGATACGAGCGTTCCAAGATGGCACGTTTTCGTACTTTTTTCGGCCTCGAAACGCGCTTTTTATTTCTGCGGTTTTTCGCCCATATCTCGGAAACGGTTGGAGCTAGCTCGAAAATAAAAATTCCCAAAGGACAAGTCCGTTTCTCGAGGAATCCTCCGGTCCCGTCGGAATTTTGGCAAGGTTCTTCGTTTCGGAGATATCCGCTGAACGGTGCGGCGGTGCGAGGTGAAAAAAGGCGAAAAATTGGACATTTTTTCCTTTAAACCCTCATAACTCCTAAACGGGGGCTCCTAGGGCGAAATACTTCGACCCTATCGAAATTGTAGAAAATTCAATTATCTAAAAGTCGTCGTCTTTGTTTTCGTCCCGCTCCAAAAATAAGCGAGCCTCGAGCGGTCAAAGTTGAGGTATATTTCCAGTCCCGGCAGCGATGACGTCACAGATGAATTTGAATGATTTGAAAAATCAATTTCGTGGTTTACGGGGTGTGCGAACAATTTTTCGGAAATTCATTTACATAAATTCCTTATTCGCGCCGAAAACGGATATATATTGCTACGTATTCGTAAATCTGCATCGAAAATAATTATCGAGTTCGCGTGTACTGTTTTAATCACGAGGCGTATGTAATTAAAGATAATATATAATCCATTTTAGTTAGTTACTTTATATTTGAAAAGTTTAACTCATGTTTTTTACACTTTTTTACACTTTTTACACAGACAAGTCAAAGAGAGTAATTTATAGGTTATTAAATATTTGACAGTACAAGTCACTCAGTTTAGTCTTATAGGTTACATGTAGTGTTGACATTATTTAATTCTGTCATTTTACGTCAATGTGACATTCAGACTGTCAGTTCTGTTAGGGAGTTTATCTCTATAGGTTTTTAAATATTTGGCATTACAAGTCAGTGGGTTTAATTTTATAGGTTAAATAAAGTGTTGACATTATTTAATTCTGTCATTAATTTGAAGGTGTCAGGTTTAGACATTTTAAATATAAATTTTAGTTGTTTTGACCTATTGACTTATTGATGAAATATAAAAAAATAAGAGTGTAAAAAGAAATACAAGGAGATACACGAAAAAAATGGAGAGAATCGCGGTGATAGAATATTTTTGGTTTTGGACAGGAGATACATGAAATTTGAGAAAAGGTGAAGAAAAGTGAATCATAATTAAAATAAGAAGGAGAAAGTACGAGTGGAGATGAAATAGAACTGAGATATATACGAAATATAAATTTGGAGATTGAAACGAGACGTAAATTGGGAAAAGAATATTGTAACTACGAAGAAAGAAATGTATGTAACCCCGTACTTATTTCACCGTTCTCTTTCAATTTCTTCCACGCCACTCGCTATTGACGAAAGTATGGTTCAACATTATCATTCCTTCCTTCTGTTGTCCATGCTGCTGTCAAATTATATATTAATTTTTATTATGGAAAATATGTTTTTGCTATTATACGATGGAATACATACAATGTTTAATGCTTTCTGTGACATAATATGTACATCCTAAATATCCATATATTTCAGGTAAATATCATGACACTTTTATTTATAATTTTCTCAAGTAAAATGTACATTATAATGTTGCAGGAGATCGAGATTTACATTTTCGATTATTTTCGGTATTCTAATCTCATAAAAGTGTCTATTTCGGGGAGTTCTATGTCGTTCTTGAAGTTCTAATTCATTTAATGGCAACGGATTTATGAATCCTTCTGCTATGTTTTGCACAATATTCATATCTAAACCTATATCACCCGTAAGCAATAGCACTAAATTTCTATTTTTGTTTTCCATTTGAACAGACGAGCAAAGCTAAGGAAGGATACAACGAAAAACCGTAATTTAATATAAATTATAAAGTCTCTTAATATAAAATTATGATTACAAATTACAATTTACAATTCAAATTCAAAACAATCACACCATGACAAATTCGACAAACGACAGCGGACAGCACTGAGCCGTTCATCCGGTTGCAGAGCGATCACCGATCAGTGAAGGAGCGCTCGGGTAGCGATCTGCTCGGATGAACGCAGCCTTTGCTTCAGACTTATTGCATTGCAGTTCCATTCGTGATTAACTAGGTTATGTAAAACGTCACTTTTTATGTCAAATAGTCGTCGAATTTAGAAGCATATTATTCCTTTTGTAAAATATTAAAATTATGAAAGGTAAACTTTAAGTAAGTTAATTTTAAAATCAAACTGGTCTTATTTTCTAAAAAGGGGGCTCCAATTTACTCAAAAAGACCTTTCAAACGAAATTTCTTGGAGTCGATTGTAGACAAAACAAAGATGAATTTTTATATGATATGATTCATATGATATAATATTTACATATATTTAGGCTTATAATGGAGATTCCTCCATGTTGGAAGCAGGTATATTGGCTGGTGGTAATATAGAATACACAAATACAGATCGGCTGATTTTGGTTGTTCCCAATTTTCACCGAAGTGGGGATAACGTCGTTCATACGACACTCGCTAAACGTACGGAAATTACGTCAGGCGCTAAGTTATTACCGCATGTTTTAACGCAGATTAAATATGCGCGTGCTTAGATGTCAAATAACGCGATCCTGTAATAGCGGATGCCGTTATGTGACAATGCAATATTTCTCTATTACTTCGAAGGTGTCAGGTTTAGACGTTTTAAATATAAATTATAGAGAAAAGTGAAAGGGAATCGGGGTGATGGAAAATTTTTGGTTTTGGACAGGAGAGGCGTGAAATTTTAGAAAAGGTGAAGAAAAGTAAATAATAATTAAAATAAGGAGAAAGTACGAGTGGAGATAAAATAGAAAGGAGAATAGATAGGAAGGATAAATTTGGAGATTGAGACGAGGTAAATTGGGGAAGGGTACCAAAATTATATTAAGTAGACAAAAGATAACATTATTAAAGAACTAAATTAAATTTTAAAATTTTCAGGTTTAGACATTCTAATATTTTATTTTAATGTGACATTCACTTTGTCAGTTCTGTTAGGGAGTTTATTTTTATAGGTTTTTAAATATTTTCCGAAATTACATAATATGTTTTAGTTATTTTATATTTGAAAAGTTTAAGTCAAGTCATTACATGTCAGACTGTTTGGTCTTATAGGTTATATGTAGTATTGACATTATTTAATGGGTGTGTCTACGCAACCGCCGCGGCGGATCTTTTGCACGACTTATTGAACCGCCGCGCAGAGAAATTGAAATATTTTATGCAATTTTCTGAAAAATAGGGCGGGGGGACACCCCCCGTTTTTGTCTGCGACGCTAAAGCTGGCTGCAGCGCTGATAATTTATTAACAATTATTTAGCAATATAAAAATCAACCTAACTAACCCAACTACCATCACATGAAAGAAATAAATTATTATATGAACAAAAAGAACATTATTTCTGTCGTCAAATCCAACCAGAATTTGTGAAAAAGGATATTAATCGTTACAAAATATTTAAAAAAAAGTTCAGTTGCCACATGTTGCCAGCAGTTGAACCCGGGACCTGTCGCTTCACAACGCTACAACGTTACGCATAGGCCAGCGACCCACATGGAAAACACCGCTATAGCACAGAATAAATATGTAACCAAACCAATCGCCGCGGCGGTTCAATAAGTTGTGAAAAAGATCCGCCGCGGCGGTTCAATAGCCACTACCTTATTTAATTCTGTCGTTAATTTCAAAGTGTCAGGTTTAGATATTTCAAATATAAATTTTAGAAAAAAGTGAAGAGAGAATCGAGGCATTAGAATATTTTTGGTTTTGGAGAGGACAGACGTGAAATTTGAGGAAAGGTGAAGAAAAGTAAATATCAATTAAAATAAGAAGGAGAAAGTCCTCCCAGGAAGATTTCTCATAACATAGTATACTTTATGAAACACGAAATAAAATGTATCAATGGTGCGTTGCAACGACAAAGATTCATTAAAAGCAACTTCAAAAAATATTAATATCTAAACTTTGATCAAACTGATTTCAGTTGAGACATAGTTAATATGACCAGTTTAAAATGAAAATTATATACAAAATTCGAAAACAATAATTGAGTTTGTGTGTATTGTTTTAATAATCGTGATAATAATTCGGAAAAATCGTCATCTGAATATCCGACGGTATATTTCTAAACATAATTTTAGATGTGTTATTTAGTTATTTTAGTAGACTTCTTTCAGGTATTTGTAATTAAAGATAGTACATAATCAATTTAAGTTAGTTGTTTTATATATGATGTTTAGGTTATTTTATTTTGATGTGACATTTATACTTTCTTAGGGAGTTTATTTTTATAGGTTTTTAAGTATTTGACATTACAAATCAGTCAGTTTAATATTATAGGTTATATTACTAACGTTTGAGAAAAGTCAATTATTTCATCATGTATACACGGTGTGTGAACAATTTAAATTAAATTTCCTTATTTGTCGTCCGATTGGGCTAAAACTCGGTACTCGGAGAAAATCGACGACGTTGATCAGAACTATGACGTCAGAATCGCAAAATTCAAAATGGCGGACGATGTTTGTCGATTATGGCGTCACATCGCTCAAAATCGGTATGTGGGGGGGTTTTCGAGGTCGCTTACGAATCCGAAATCGAAATTGAAAAATTCAAAATGGCGGTAGAGTTGCAGGACACATTTTGCCATTTACGGTGCCATTCATCTGAAAATAAGTGTGTATGTGTTATCGTGATCACAGATCACGAATATGTTATCGTAACTCAAAAATTCAAAATGGTGGCGTCCCCATTGTTTACTATAACTTTCTTATTTACCATCCGATTCAAAAGAAACTTGGTATGTAGAGGTTATTAGTGTAGCCGATAACGAATATGACGTCAGATTTAGAAAATTAAATATGGCGGCCCCAAAATGGCGGACAAGATGTATCATTTATGGATCGATTCGACTGAAAATCGGTACCTATATGTTTTTCAGGTCGCTGATGACGAATCTGAAATCGGAACTGAAAACCAAGCTTTCTACAATGATTCAAGCTTTCTACAATGATTCAAGCTTTCTACAATGATTCAAGCGTTACTCAATTTGACAGCTTTAGCTGTCACCCGTCCGGAGGACCTAGAAAACGCGCAGCGTTTTCTAGTCCGTTATATATTAAAATCGTGCAGTTGAAAAGACTACGCAAAAACGTGATGCGCCGTGCGCACCTACACATTTTATTCCACCGAGATACGGAGAAAGGCGCGGATTCGCGGGTCGGGCGGCGCGTGACGGGATCGTAAGCGAAATCCGCCGTGCTTAGGCTATATTTCGTTATCGCATTCGTCGGGGTACAGTTTTTATTAACGTTTTTAATTCGACTATCTGCTTTTATTTGGCGTTTACACGATTGCACGATTACAAGGGGGTCCGCGAAAGAATATTCGCGTAAGTCGCCTTCAAAATCGATAGACGTCAAAAAATGTCACTTTTTGTTCGCTCCTGCGGCGCCTAATTTTCGATTTCCGCCGCGCCACTTACGATGCCCGTCAACTAGAACGTCCGTTCTTCGCGTCGCGACGCCGTACGGTGTTTGCGACGTCGTATTTCGGAAGATATGAGCGTTCCAAGATGACACGTTTTCGCACTTTTTTCGACCTCGAAACGCGCTTTTTATTTCTGCGGTTTTTCGCCCATATCTCGGAAACGGTTGGAGCTAGCTCGAAAATAAAAATTCCCAAAGGACAAGTCCGTTTCTCGAGGAATCCTCCGGTCCCGTCGGAATTTTGGCAAGGTTCTTCGTTTCGGAGATATCCGCTGAACGGTGCGGCGGTGCGAGGTGAAAAAAGGCGAAAAATTGGACATTTTTTCCTTTAAACCCTCATAACTCCTAAACGGGGGCTCCTAGGACGAAATACTTCGACCCTATCGAAATTGTAGAAAATTCAATTATCTAAAAGTCGTCGTCTTTGTTTTCGTCCCGCTCCAAAAATAAGCGAGCCTCGAGCGGTCAAAGTTGAGGTATATTTCCAGTCCCGGCAGCGATGACGTCACAGATGAATTTGAATGATTTGAAAAATCAATTTCGTGGTTTACGGGGTGTGCGAACAATTTTTCGGAAATTCATTTACATAAATTCCTTATTCGCGCCGAAAACGGATATATATTGCTACGTATTCGTAAATCTGCATCGAAAATAATTATCGAGTTCGCGTGTACTGTTTTAATCACGAGGCGTATGTAATTAAAGATAATATATAATCCATTTTAGTTAGTTACTTTATATTTGAAAAGTTTAACTCATGTTTTTTACACTTTTTTACACTTTTTACACAGACAAGTCAAAGAGAGTAATTTATAGGTTATTAAATATTTGACAGTACAAGTCACTCAGTTTAGTCTTATAGGTTACATGTAGTGTTGACATTATTTAATTCTGTCATTTTACGTCAATGTGACATTCAGACTGTCAGTTCTGTTAGGGAGTTTATCTCTATAGGTTTTTAAATATTTGACATTACAAGTCAGTCACTTTAATTTTGTAGGTTATATATAGTGTTGACATTTAATTCATTGCCAACGTTTAATTAAAAATAATACATAATCCATTTTAGTTAGTTCTTTTATATTTCAAAAGTTTCATTTACACTTTGCGTCATTACTTTGAAGGTGTCAGGTTTAGACGTTTTAAATACAAATTATAGAAAAAAGTGAAAGAGAATCGGGGTGATAGGAAAAGGTGAAGAAAAGTAATGATTAAAATAAGAAGGAGAAAGTACGAGTGTTGATAAACTGGAAAGGAGAATAGATAGGAAGGATAAATTTGGAGATTGAAAGGAGATGTAAATTGGGGAAAGAAGATTGTAGTTATGTAACATTTGAAAGTGAAAGGTATTAATCGAAATTAAATTAAAGTCCATATTTCTAACATTATCAAAATTATATTAAGTAGACAAAAAATAACGTTAATAAAGAACAAATTTTTAGTATAGAAAATTTAACCCTGAGCCGACTTCCTGAGATAAAGTTAAATAGTTCAACCAGCAGAGTTAACGAGTAAAAAATTTATTTATCGTCCGATTGTCGTTCAATTATGCTGAAAATGGATGTATATATATGGCAATGTATTCGCAAATCCGCATCGAAAACGATTATTGAATTTGCGTGTATTGTTTTATTAATCACGAAAAATGCAATTATTGTTTGTTTATTTCTTTCGGACAGTTTGGAAAAATCTAACTAAATCGTTATCTGAAGATCCGACGGTAGATTTCTAAGCATTTAAATTTGTTGTTTAGTTATTTTAGTAGACATCTTTCAGGTGATTGTAATTAAAGATAATACGTAATCAATTTAAGTTAGTTATTTTATATTTGAAGTTTTTGTTATTTTATTTTAATGTGACATTTACACTTTGTTAGTTCTGATAGGTAGTTTATTTTTACAGGTTTTTAAATATTTGACATTTAAGGGAGTGACTACGCAACCGTCGCGGCGGATCTTTTGCACGACTTATTGAACCGCCGCGCAGAGAAATTGAAATATTTTATGCAATTTTCTGAAAAACAAGGCGGGGGGACACCCCCCGCACCTCCCGTTTTTGTCTGCGACGCTAATGCTGCCTGCGGCACTGATAATTTATTAACAATGATTTAGCAATATAAAAATCAACCTAACTAACCCAACTACCATCACATGAAAGAGATAAATTATTATATGAAAAAAAGAGAACATTATTTCTGTCGTCAAATCCAACCAGAATTTGTAAAAAAGGATATTAATCGTTACAAAATATAAAAAAAAAAGTTCAGTTGAACCCGGGACCTGTTGCTCCACAACGCGACAACGTTACGCATAGACCAGCGAGCCACATGGAAAACATAGCTATAGCACAGAGTAAGTAGTATGTAAGCAAACCAATTGCCGCGGCGGTCACGTAAATATAGTTAAAGCAACCGTCGCGGCGGTTCAATAGCCACTACCTTAAAAGTAAGTCAGTTTAATTTTGTAGGTTATATTACCAACGTCTAAGAAAAATGTGACATTTACACTTTTATAGGGAGTTTACTTTTAGAGGTTCTTAAATGTTTGACATTACAAATCTGTCAGTTTAGTCTTATAGGTTATATGTAGCGTTGACATTACTTAATTTAATTTGAGGTATCAGGTTTAGACATTTTAAATGTAAATTTTAGAAAAAAGTGAAGAGAGAATCGGGGTGGTGGAATATTTTTGGTTTTGAACTGCAGAGACAAAATTTGAGAAGAGGTGAAGAAAAGTACACAATAATTAAGATAAGGAGAAACTTCCGGAAAGTTTTTTCAAGTTGGACATATACTAATATTCATTAAAAGCAACTTCTGTAACATTTATATCCAAACTTTGATCAAACTCATATATCTAACGGTCTCTCCATGTGTGTATACAATTACAGGTGACCACAGTAATTTTAAAGCAACAACGACAAGGAACTTCGTTTATAGAGATACGAAGAAATATCAGTGTGTGCCGCAAATTGACTATGATATTAACAGAATTAAGGATCCACCTTTTTACTTCACGGTTCTATTTACATTACTTCCACATTTACGATTCCCTCCGCTGAAGATATGGTTCAGCAATATCACTCCTTCCTTATTTTTCCATGCTATTGTAAATACATGTTTCATGAAATATTTACACATGAACACGTATGCATATTATTGAAAATAAATTTACCGGAAATTACACAATCAATTTTTACTTTTGTTTTTTAAAGATGAGGAGAAGCTGTTATTTTTTAATAACAAGCTTAAACTGCTTTTGCTCGAAACTCATCGCTAATTGTTTACATTTGCATTACCTTCTGATTGGATAAAGTTTATGTGCCTTCCAGATGGCGGTGTCAAAATCAGGTGACCGAAAATGATCAATAGGTTATATGTAATGTTCACATTTAAAGATGTCTGGTGATCCGTGCATTCCATGTACCTGCTTCTTAACGACCTGTTCACAAACCTATTACTCGCTAAAAAATTAACAACATGTCTAACTGAACATTCAACATCGAAATATCGAAATTCATTATAAGATTACAATTTTACCAATATATTACGGTTGCTTTTCGCAGAATTAAATAAATAACATAAAGCACAGTGAGACTAAGCTAAGAATAAATGATATTTCACCGCCGGCGATTAAATCACTGTGATTAGAAAATCACCTATAGCAGTAGTGACGGAAATCACTTCGCCTGGTGTAACTACACAAGAACCGTTTTATCAAGTAGGACATATACTTAATGAAATATGAAACAAAATAGATCAAGGGCGAGTTATATCGATCAAGATTCATTAACGTTAATATCCAAACTTGGTTCAGCATTATGACTCCTTCCTTATTTTTCCATACTATTGTGGAATAATTAGTACATTCTAAATATATACATTTCAGGCAAATATGCGGATAGTTTCATTTATGATTCTTATCCAAGTAAGCTACAGTACCTAAATTTCTAAGAACACTAAAAACAATTGTTATCAAATATTGTTTGTATGATTTCGTGTCGACAAGTCAGTGTCAGTGTGTAATTTATATAGTGCAGATTTATAGAATAAACGTTGCTTTCCCAGCGACTTTCATTATTTTTAAATTGCTCTCTCTTATTAATTTGTAACGTGTGTTTCAGGTAGGTATTTGTTAAATATTAATCTCCTCTTTGCTTTCGATTTTTTTTGCTCTTAGCCCCTACATATTTGGAAAGGTGTCACTACAATATCAGTAAGTAAAATTATGTTCTTTCTTAGTTAATTCCATTTTCTACGGCTGTCTTGACTCACATTTATTGCATCTATAAAATGAATTACGTGGTATTTTTATTCGCCCACGAAAATAATTGCAGTTTACGTATTTAATAACAGTTTTTATCACAAACATTACATTTTTGATATTTAAATAGAGCTGTCTGTACAATGTTGTTTCTGTATATTATATTCCAAATTTTAGATCTAATATTATATCTCTCATTACAGTTGCAAAAATGGCAAAAAGGAAGGGTAAGAGATTAATCCAAAGGAAAGGTACTTCAATTTCTGGAAAATCCACACGACGTAACTCTTCACTCAGCCAACCTGGAGAAGGCATTCCACCGCCTAAAAAAATTAAGACCAACAGTCAAACATCCATTGATGTTTTCAATGCAACACAACCTGTTTCATTGGACGTCGCCATAGCTTCCACTCCCCAATCGCATGTTCAAAGAATCAACATATTACACAATATAGTGATTGTTCCGTGATGTTCCTATGATTTCAAACAATGGCAGAAAAATTATTTCATTTTATAAGATTCCAGTTGATGATGTTACTAAAACTGATGGCTCTTATTTAGTTTCTAAACCTAGAAATTCGATTATTCGATATGATTACGGAACTGAAAAATTCAAAATGGCGGCAAAAACAGGTATGTGGGTGTTATCGAGGCCACAGATCATGAATATGTGACCGCCGCTAAAGAATTCAAAATGGTGGCGTCCCGATAGCCTTATATCCACCATTTACTGTAACTTTCTTATTTACCGTCCGATTCAAATGAAACTTGATACGTAGAGGTAATTAGTGTAGCCGATAACGAATCTGACATCAGATTTACAAAATTCAATATGGCGGCCCAAAATGGCGGACAAGATGTATCATTTATGAACCGATTCGACTGAAAATCGGTACCTACATGTTTTTCAGGTCGCTGATGACGAATCTGAAATCGAAACTGAAAACCAAGCTTTCTGCATTGATTCAAGCTTTCTACAATGATTCAAGCGTTACCTAATCGAGTGCGGAGCACTCGCATTGACAGCTTTAGCTGTCACCCGTCCGGAGGACCTAGAAACGCGAAGCGTTTCTAGTCCATATATATTAAAATCCTACGGCGTCAGGGGTAGCCCGAAAACGCCTCGCACAACGCGATCTGGGGGAACTGAGATGTGAAGAAACTCCGCGTTTCGCCGGTCCGGGACGGTACGGGTCGGATCGTAATTAAATTCTCTCTGTCGTAGGCCATGTTTCGTTAAGATAATTAGTCGGGTTTATTCTTAATTAACTCATTAAATTCGTCTATCTCTTTTTTCCGAAAAACCGATTGAGGGGATAGAATGTAGGAGAGTACCGTGAAATTTGGCGAAAAGTCAAAAAATGTCATTTTTTGTTCGCTCCTATCGGGCCGGATTTTCGATTTGCGCCGCGTGATTTACGATGCCGATCAACTAGAACTTTCGTTCTTTGCGTCGCGATGCAGTACGGTCCCTGCGAAGGCGTATTTCGGAAGATATGAGCGTTTCAAGATTGCAAGTTTTCGCACTTTTTTCGGCCTCGAAACGCGCTTTTTATTTCTGCGGTTTTTCGCCGATATCTCGGAAACGGTTGGAGCTAGCTCGAAAATAAAAAATCTCAAAGGACAAGTCCGTTTCTTGAGGAATCCTCCGGTTCCATCGGAATTTTGGCAAGGTTCTTCGTTTCGGAGATATCGGCCGAAATGTGCGGCGGTGCGAGGATAAAAAAGGCGAAAAATTGGACATTTTTTCCTTTAAACCCTCATAACTCCTAAACGGGGGCTCCTAGGGCGAAATACTTCGACCCTATCGAAATCGTACAGAATTGAACGATCTAAAAGTCGTCCTCTTTGTTTTCGTCCCGCTCCAAAAATAAGCGAGCCTCGAGCGGTCAAAGTTGAGGTCTATTTCCAGTCCCGGCGGCGATGACGTCACAGATGAATTTGAATGATTTGAAAAATTAATTTCGTGGTTTACGGGGTGTGCGAACAATTTTTCGGAAATTGATTTACGTAAATTCCTTATTCCCGCCGAAAACGGATATATATTGATACGTATTCGTAAATCTGCATCGAAAATAATTATCGAGTTCGCGTGTACTGTTTTAATCACGAGGCGTATGTAATTAAAGATAATATATAAACCATTTTAGTTAGTTACTTTATATTTGAAAAGTTTTACTCATTTTAACGTGTTTTTTACACTTTGCGACAGACAAGTCAAAGAGAGTAATTTCATAGGTTATTAAATATTTGACATTACAAGTCACTCAGTTTAGTCTTATAGGTTACCTGTAGTGTTGACATTATTTAATTCTGTCATTTTATTTCAATGTGACATTCAGACTGTCAGTTCTGTTAGGGAGTTTATTTCTATAGGTTTTTTAAATATTTGACATTACAATGCAGTCAGTTTAATTTTGTAGGTTATATATAGTGCTGACATTTAATTCATTACCAACGTTTGAAAATAAATAATTTAATTTAAGTTTCCTTCTTTGTCGTTTGATTGGGTTGAAATTTGGTACTCGGGGAAAATCGACGACATTGATGGCAAATATGACGTCAGAATCGCAAAATTCGTAAATCTGCATCGAAAACAATTATCGAGTTCGCGTGTATTGCTTTAATCACAAGGCGTTTGTAATTTAAGATGATACATCGTCCATTTTAGTTAGTTATTTTATATTTGAAAAGTTTAACTCATTTACACTTTGCGTCATTACTTTGAAGGTGTCAGGTTTAGACGTTTTAAATATAAATTAAAGAAAAAAGTGAAAGAGAATCGGGGCAATAGAATAATTTTGGTTTTGGACAAGACAGAAATTTGAGAAAAGGTGAAGAAAAGTAAATATCAATTAAGATAAGAAGGAGAAAGTCCCGGGAAGTTTTCTCAGGTAGGACATAATATACTTTATGAAACACGAAACAAAATGGATCAATTATACTCAATATAACCAGTTCCAAATGAAAATTATATACAAAATTCATTAGATATTTCTTACGGTTTCCCCATGTCTGTATAGAATTACACGTGACGTGATGTCGTTGTTCGCAAATCTGCATCGAAAACAATCATTGAGTATGCGGGTATTGTTTTAATAATCGCGAGCAATGCAATTATGGGTTTGTTTATTTCTTTCGGACAATTCGGAAAAATGTACCTAAATCATACTCTGAAGATCCGACGGTATATTTCTAAACATAATTTTAGATGTGTTGTTTAGTTATTTTAGTAGACGGTGTTCGCAATTAAATATAATACATAATCAATTTCGGTCAGTTATTTTATATTTGAAGTTTGTCATTTTATTTTAATGTGACATTTATTTACACTTTTTTAGGGAATTTATTTTTATAGGTTTCTAATTATTTGACATTGCAAGTCATTCAGTTTAATTTTGTAGGTTATATTACCAACGTTTAAGAAAAATGATTACATGTCAGTCAGATTGGTCTTATAGGTTATATGTAGTATTGACATTATTTAATTCTGTCGTTAATTTCAAAGGCTGCGTTCACCCGAGCAGATCGCTACCTGGCGATCGCGGATCATTCGGCTGAACGGCACTTCTTGCACTGAGCGCTCTTGGATCGGACACCATTTTTTGTAGCAAACAAAAATTGTGCTCAGTGATCCACTGATCAGTGATCGGAAACGGAAAATTTGATATATTAGAAGAAAAATGTAGAACGCAGAGTTTGACGTGACATATGAACACGAAAATGTACATTATAATGTTGCAGGAGATCGAGATTTACATTTTCGACTATTTTCGGTATTGTAACCTCATAAAAGTGTCTATTTCGGAGAGTTCTATGTCGTTCTTGCAGTTCTAATTCATTTAATGGCAACGGATTTATGAATCATTCTGCTATGTTTTGCACAATATTCATATCTAAACCTATATCACCCGCAAGAAATAGTACTAAATTTCTATTTCTGTTTTCCATTTCAACAGACGAGCAAAGCTAAGGAAGGATACAACGAAAAACCGTAATTTAATATAATTATAAAACTCTTATTAGTCTCTTAATATAAAATTATGATTACAAATTACAATTTACAATTCAAATTCAAAACAATCACACCATGACAAATTCGACAAACGACAGCGGACAGCACTGAGCCGTTCATCCGGTTGCAGAGCGATCACCGATCAGTGAAGGAGCGCTCAGGTAGTGATCTGCTCGGATGAACGCAGCCAAAGTGTCAGGTTTAGACATTTCAAATACAAATTTTAGAAAAAAGTTAAGAGAGAATCGGGGCAATAGGATATTTTTGGTTTTGGAGAGGACAGACGTGAAATTTGAGAAAAGGTGAAGAAAAGTAAATATCAATTAAAATAAGAAGTCCTCTCAGGAAGCTTTCTCATAACATAATATACTTTATGAAACACGAAATAATATGTATCAAAGGTGAGTTGTAACGATAAAGATTCATTAAAAGCAACTTCAAAAAATATTAATATCTAAACTTTGATCGAACTGATTTCAGTTGAGACATACTTAATATGACCAGTTTAAAATGAAAATTATATACAAAATTCGAAAACAATAATTGACTTCGTATGTATTGTTTTAATAATCGTGATAATAATTCGGAAAAATCGTCATCTGAAGATCCGACGGTATATTTCTAAACATAATTTTAGATGTGTTATTTAGTTATTGGGAGTTGCTACGTGGACGCCGCGGCGGACATATATAATTCCTTAGCTGTCCGCCGCGCATGCGCATTCACTTTTGCACGACTTATTGAACCGCCGCACAGAGTAATTTTAATATTTTATGCAATTCTCTGAAAAAGAAGGCGGCGGGACACCCCCCACACCTCCCGTTTTTCTCTGCGACGCTGATGCTGCCTGCGGCGCTGATAATTTATTAACAATTATTTAGCAAAATAAAAATCAACCTAACTAATCCAACTACCATCACATGAAAGAGATAAATTATTATATGGAAATGAAAGAACATTTCTGTCGTCAAATCCAACCAGAATTTGTGAAAAAGGATATTAATCGTTACAAAATATTTAAAAAAAAAGTTGAACCCGGGCCCTGTCGCTCCACAACGCGATAACGTTACGCATAGGCCAGCGATCCACGTCATCTAACCAAAACTTCTTTCTATCACATACTATTCACCACCATATTTTATTCTGTACCTATCCTCTTTCTCTTTTTTATTGTTTGTCACCTGTTTGTATTTTTGTAAATTTTTATTTTGTCCTTTTATTGTAAAATTCCCTTTTGGCCAAGAAACTTTATGAAAAATTCAAACTACTTTTAAAACTCAATTTTACTTTCTACTAATCACAACTTCCCAACGGCGAATAGACTGTTGGGGCACAATGGACTAATACACTTAAGATTTTTTAAATATTTTAATTATATGAACCCATGCGAGAAGAAAAAAGGCGAAAAATTGGACATTTTTCCTTTAAACCCTCATAACTCCTAAACGCGGGCTCCTAGGACGAAATACTTCGACCCTATCGAAATCGTACAGAATTGAACGATCTAAAAGTCGTCCTCTTTGTTTTCGTCCCGCTCCAAAAATAAGCGAGCCTCGAGCGGTCAAAGTTGAGGTCTATTTCCAGTCCCGGCAGTGATGACGTCACAGATGAATTTGAATGATTTGAAAAATCAATTTCGTGGTTTACGGGGTGTGCGAACAATTTTTCGGAAATTGATTTACGTAAATTCCTTATTCGCGCCGAAAACGGATATATATATATTGCTACGTATTCGTAAATCTGCATCGAAAACAATTATCGAGTTCGCGTGTATTGCTTTAATCACGAGGCGTATGTAATTAAAGATAATATATAATCCATTTTAGTTAGTTACTTTATATTTGAAAAGTTTAACTCATTATTTTAACGTGATATTTACACTTTGCGACAGACAAGTCAAAGAGAGTAATTTCATAGGTTATTAAATATTTGACATTACAAGTCACTCAGTTTAGTCTTATAGGTTACGTGTAGTGTTGACATTATTTAATTCTGTCATTTTATTTCAATGTGACATTCAGACTGTCAGTTCTGTTAGGGAGTTTATTTTTGTAGGTTTTTAAATATTTGACATTACAAGTCAGTGGGTTTAATTTTGTAGGTTATATATAGTGTTGACATTTAATTCATTACCAACGTTTAATTAAAGATAATACATAATCCATTTTAGTTAGTTCTTTTATGTTTCAAAAGTTTCATTTACACTTTGCGTCATTACTTTGAAGGTGTCAGGTTTAGACGTTTTAAATACAAATTATAGAAAAAAGTGAAAGAGAATCGGGGTGATAGGAAAAGGTGAAGAAAAGTAATAATTAAAATAAGAAGGAGAAACTATGATTGTTGATAAACTGGAAAGGAGAATAGATAGGAAGGATAAATTTGGAGATTGAAATGAGATGTAAATTGAGGAAAGAAGATTGTAATTACGAAGAAAGAAATTTATGTAATATTTGAAAGTGAAAGGTTGTATCGAAATTAAATTAAAGTACATATTTCTAACATTATCAAAATTATATTAATAAGTAGACAAAGGATAACGTTAATAAAGAACAAATTTTTAGTATAGAAAATTTAACCCTGAGCCGACTCCCTGAGATAAAGTTAAATAGTTCAACCAGCAGAGTTAACGAGTAAAAAATGTATTTATCGTCCGGTTGTCGTTTAATTATGCTGAAAATGGATCTATATATATGGCAGTGTATTCGCAAATCTGCATCGAAAACGATTATTGAGTTTGCGTGTATTGTTTTATTAATCACGAAAAATGCAATCATTGTTTGTTTATTTCTTTCGGACAATTTGGAAAAATCTGACTAAATCGTTATCTGAAGATCCGACGGTAGATTTCTAGGCATTTTTAATTTGTTGTTTAGTTATTTTAGTAGACATCTTTCAGGTGTTTGTAATTAAAGATGATACGTAATCAATTTAAGTTAGTTATTTTATATTTGAAGTTTAGGTTATTTTATTTTAATGTGACATTTAGCCTTTGTTAGTTCTTATAGGGAGTTTATTTTTACAGGTTTTTAAATATTTGACATTAAAAGTAAGTCAGCTTAATTTTGTAGGTTATATTACCAACGTTTAAGAAAAATGTGACATTTACACTATTTTAGGGAGTTTACTTTTAGAGGTTCTTAAATGTTTGACATTACAGATCTGTCAGTTTAGTCTTATAGGTTATATGTAGCGTTGACATTATTTAATTTAATTTGAGGTATCAGGTTTAGACATTTTAAATGTAAATTTTAGAAAAAAGTGAAGAGAGACTCGGGGTGGTGGAATATTTTTGGTTTTGAACTGCAGAGACAAAATTTGAGAAGAGGTGAAGAAAAGTACACAATAATTAAGATAAGGAGAAACTTCCGGAAAGTTTTTTCAAGTTGGACATATACTAAGATTCATTCGAAACTGAAAACCAAGCTTTCTACATTGATTCAAGCTTTCTACAATGATTCAAGCGTTACCTAAACGAGTGCGGAGCACTCGCATTGACAGCTTTAGCTGTCACCCGTCCGGAGGACCTAGAAACGCGCAGCGTTTCTAGTAAATGGTTAATAACATATTCTATGCATTAATTTACTCTACTATATTCTACTGTTCTATACTATGTGTAAGTATATAATACAGCTGTGTGAAAAATTCTAATATTGCCGAGAGAACTTTAGTCATCCAAAAACTAGCTCTAATATTAATATTGATTTAAACCAAAGGGAATTTCAGATACATTTTAAAACCAATGGCATCTTAATTGCGATGTATGGGCATTTACCAAAATGTAAACGTTGGATAAAAAACAAATTTCCAATTTTTCGAGCAGAATGGAAACTTTCTTGAGTATGTACTCCAAGGATCCATATTGGGCCCAATTCTTTTTTTTATGTCTATAAATCACTTGTTAATGTTCGTAACAATGAAACTATAATTATTTTTGGAGATGACATAGCAATCGTTTTTGAAGCACCATATTCGACAGATCAAAAGATGAAAGCAGAAAATGATCAAAACAAATTTAATAAATAGGTTTGACTACAGACTGTTGACTTTTAACTATAAGAAAGTACGTTTCTTTTAGTTAACATAGAAGTCAATTTGAAATATAATCTCATGACAATTTGACTGAAATTAATTGTTCATATTTTAGTAGTAGTTAATTAGGTGTCTACGTAGACAACTGTCTGAGAAGAGACATACATAGATATAGATATAGAAGGGGTACGATATAATTTCCAGGTTGGGAGTAGCTCATCCCCTGACGTCGGTGATTGGTTAGTAACGGAAATAGGGAGAAAAATAAGTGAACAAGAGAAAGTAATAATTAGGAATTTCGAAGGTATTTGCAGTGAATAATGATAGATGGAGGGATCGGATTAACTTTCAAGTTACTGTCTTAAGCGTAAATGGAGGCCACATCGGTGACTTCGTCAGTTTACTCCACATTGAAGAGAACCGAGAGGCTTGAAATTAGTCCCGTGGGTGATTGCACATACTTGCCAATACAGGGCGTCCTAATTTAATGTAAATTATCCTCTGACGTTCACGTGTGTGTTATGAGATTAATTGATATACTCTAAAGCGCCAATACTACGAAAGAACAGCAAGTGTATATAAGATTTAGTTTAGGATAAACGTAGTTCGTTATTAAAAAGGCACAGAAGGGTAAGCATGTGTATGCTGCCCCGCGTAGATTTAGCCGAAATTTTGAGCATAAGTTGATAGCGCGGTGCAATGATATTTTTTATATTCTGTTTTTAAACCAGGAGGAGTAAATATGAAAGTTCCATTTACACCACAAAAGTAACTAGAAAATACACTAAAACTTTTTTGGCGTTTTGGGCAACCAACAATATACGACTACAATATTTTTGTGTGTATTTTATTACAATATATAACGCATTGACCTCTAGATATTTTATATAGCCTTCATACAACTTACGCAATATAAAGGCACCAAGTAATTAGCCACTTTTACCTTCAGATTTATACAAAAGGCATTAAAAACTGATATATAATGTGCAAACAATAAAATAGAAAACATAACCAAATAATTTATGACAAGAAATTAATTTTTTTTTAATATGTCAAAGTTTACGAGAATTGCCTTGGCGACGACCTGTCCAATCACAGATGTATGATTTAGCGCGTTAAATTTAAAACGCTCCTCCTGGTTTAAAAACAGACTATAGAATATTATAACTCAAAAAAGGGAATTTCAGATATTTTTTAAAATAATAACATCTTAATTGCGACGTATGGGCATTTACCAAAATGTACACGTTGGTTAAAACAAAATTTCCAATTTTTCGAGCAGAATGGAAACCTTCTTGAGTATGTACTCCAAGGATCCATATTGGGCCCAATTCTTTTTATTCTGTCCATAAATCACTTGTTAATGTTCGTAACGATCAAAATATAATTATTTTTGCAGATGGCATAGCAATCGTTTTTAAAGAACCATATTGGACAGATCAAAAAATGATTAAAACAAATTTAATAAATAGATTTGACCACAGACTGTTGATTTTTAAATATAAGAAAATACGTTTCTTTTAGCTCAACTCAATGGGCTTGTTCCATGATATTCTTTTAATATGGTTTTTATACTTTTTCATATAGTACTCGATATTCTCATTATACACTTAAAATTTCGTATTATTAACTTTTTCCGTTCTCGAGATATAAGGAGTTGAATTTAGTAATAGTTGCAAAAACCGAGCGCTCATTTGTGACGTTACTATACGCAAGTGACGTAAGAAAAATAGCTTTCTGGGACCTTTCAAATTTAACCTGAAAAGTCGAAAAACATGGAATTTTTAAACGCTGGTAACTAAATAAATACGTCGAGTGGAAGTTCGTTCTATGTGTCTACGGAAAGGAGAAGGTCGGCGATGAATTATAATCGTAAATTGCAAGGTCGAAATCGAAAATTCGTTCTGGCAGGAGCGAGAGAAAATTATAATTTTTTGACATTTCACCAAATTGTACTCCCCTACTGTCAAGTAGTAAGCAAAACAAACAATACTTCGAAAACACTTATAATTATAACCAATAAGGAGCATCAAGTCTATTGAGATCACCGAGTCTATGCGTATAGTGACGTAGCGCCTGGCCACGCCCCATTTTCGCGAGATGGAAATTTGTAATAGTTTTTAAGATACTAAACGTGCGAATAAGATTCTGATATTTTGCAGATCCATTAATTTATACTTGCACTTTCGATTTGTGAAATAAAAAAAAAATGCTGAACAAGCCCATTTGAATTATAATCTCATGATAATTTGACTGAAATTAATTACCCGAATTTTAGTAGTATTTAGGTGTCTACGTAGACAAACATCTGAGAAGAGATATACATAGATATAGATGTAGAAGAGGTTCGATAAAATTTCCAGGATGGGGGTAGCTCATCTCCTGGCTTCTGTGATTGGTCTTAATAACTGAAATAGGGAGAAGTTAAATAAGAGAATAAGAGAAAGTAATCATTGGGAATCTCGAAAGTATTTGCAGTGAATAACGATAGATGGAGGTATTGGCTTAACTTTCAAGTTACTGTCTTAAGACTAGCCTGGTAGAGTAAATGGAGGCTACACTAACATCGGCGACTTCGTGAGTTTACTCCACGTTGACGAGAACAAGAGGCTTGAAATTAGTACGGTGGGTGACATCACATACTTACTTGCCAATACAATAATTATCCTCTGACGTTCACGTGTGTGTTATGAGATTAATTGATATACTCTAAAGAGCCAATACTACGAAAGAACAGCAAGTGCATATAAGATTTAGTTTAGGACAAACGTAGTTCATTATTAAAAAGGCACAGTAGGGTAAGCATGTGTATGCTGCCCCCGCATAGATTTGGCCGGAATTTTGAGCATACGTTCATAGCGGGGTAAAATGATATTTTTCAGAATATCATAACTCAAAAAAAATGTATAGGATTTATGAGGTAGGAAGAAAAGTTAGAAAAACAATTCTCGAGAACAGATCAACCGATTTACGTGCCAAATAACGACGTTAATGCGTAAACATTATATTACTTATTTGCACAAAATCTTCTTGTTGCTTTTTAAGGCCAATTTAGAGTGTAGCTTTTACAACTGTGTAACACGTACCTACTGTAAAATATGATAACTAATGAATAGTAAGTAGTGTTCAGAATTGCATGTTGCACTTTTAATAAGTCGCTCTGTTCCCCGCTTCGGTGTTTCCAAAGAGTGCATTACTACTGTTATTGAGCACAAAGGAAGTTATTATATTATTCTACGTTAATGTACTTGCAGCATTGAGCGTACACTCAATAAAATTGATATAGACTTCACTGAAAACGTGTTATTACTACTAAGCGATTACTTACATTAATGGAGAGGCAAAATATCTTCTGGATAAATTCTGAAGGCATTACAAAAAGAGACATCTAGAGCAGCTGTTGACACTTTGTATTATGCTTTTAATAATTCAAGTATTTCTGTTGTTGATTGCTTTTAGAAAGGTGATACAATATTCAAATCCAAAAGTAAGATTCATAAGTTATACAGATAATTTTTATTCCTGAAATTATATATTGTTAAAATTGTCAAATGCTTGTGAGAGAAATTCTCGAAACTTTTAAATAAAATGGATAAAGTTTAGTTAAAAATACTTAAGTAATAATACAATAATTTCACAGTTTCGTCCTCGAAATCAAAATGTCATGTTTCTAATCGCCATGCATAGCCTCATCGTCCGATATCAATGAGGCGTCTACTATTCTGTTGGACAATGCATCTTGAAGACTGAAGTTTGTGCCACTGTGTTCTGCAAATATTCTAAGGGTTACAAATCTGATTTGAAAAAAGAACTAAGTATAGGCAAATTTGTTTTAAATACCTGTTGTCAGTCTTGTCGTATAAGAGACCTTTCGAAACAATGTACCAGGAATACTTTAAATGTGGAGTACAGCTTCTGGTTGCAGTATTGTGCTAATTATTTATTTACAAAAACCGATTGTAAACGATTTTCATAACAAATGAAGACCGAAATAGATACTAAAATATATGTGGCCAAATGCTGCAAAATAATTAAAATGTGGGATTATTTTTCTTTGTATTTTCATAATACTGCCTTTTTTCAAACATTTCGCCTGATTGTCAACATTGCACACCACATTATTATAAAAACAATTAAAAACCACTAACGGCCAGTTTTTGAGAAATGAGTTAGACAACTTAGCCGGAGGTTAAGTTGGAGTAAATGTTACAACTGTTCTCCATTATTATGTTTTTTTGTATGTAAGTATGTAATATATTCTATTAACTTGGTATGAGATATCTGGATTTAACGTATATTTTCAGAATTTTGTGCCACTAATCTGTGTCTCTTCTTGTAGCATTGTGGTGGTAAAATCTAAATGAACGTACCGCTTGAAATATTTGAGACATGTATTGAAAACATTATCATAAAATCAAAAAACCCTCAATAATTTTGTTTTGTTTGATTTAGTTAATATGGATAAGACACGTTCTTTCAATTTACTCGTAAAGGGGACCAGCTACAAATGCTACTAGTGGCTTTAGTCTAAGAAAACAAAAACATTATAGAATGTATAAATACTAATGTAGTAAGTTGAGAAGATATTACATGGAAGAAAATTTTAATTCAATTTGATTCCAACTATTAGTCTGGGAAATAAAATATATGTAGAAAGTAACGAAAATTATTTTATACACACAAAATACAGTTAAAGTTGTTGGCTTCTTAAAACCAGCAAGTTTCTTCTAGTGAAATCATTTCTGTTCATGTTATTTTAGACATGATTAGTGACAAGTATTTAATATTATGTAAACGGTGTTTGTTGGTTGTAAAATTAGCAGAACTACTAAAAAAAATATTTTTTGTTATTAAAATATGTAGACTAGTTTTGTTCAAACGGGTTAAATAAAATTGTGCATTTTTTTAAATATACATAATAGTATTATTCATTATCCTTGATTCTTCCTTAACTTCTCTGCTGTATAAGGCGCGGTGTGTCATAATCTTAGATAGATAGACATTTATTTGACCACGTGATGTATAAATTTACATTTGTAGCAAGTCATATTTGCTGTAATTACCTTAAATAATGCAGTCTAAAGTTACAATAAAATGTACGTTGTAGAAAAAAATTAAAACTAAAAGCACAAACACTGAGTGTACACATATGGAGTATATCCTGCTATGAAATAACATAATGTATATAAACAAAAAATCTAACAACACTAGTATAAAAGCATACATGACTATAGTAGGGTAAAAGCAGAGAAAAACTATGCTGTGCGTACATTTCATAATTAAAACAAGCTAACCGTTATACTCTTCGCCGATTTACTGTACTTTTTGCATAATTGTTGTAGATTCTATAGGATAATTTTCGCAGTTTTTTTCTAAATAATATTAGTTTTAGACATTTTTAGTTTGATTACAAAACATTAAAAAAAATTATGTACATTTTTTTTGTTTATTTAAAAAAATGTATCAATTTTTTATTTATCGATCGATTTTTGCATCTAATTACATTAACAAAAATAGTTCCAAAATTAACAAAATATGTTTTTAATAGGGGTTGGTTAGGAGTCACCAATATTAATGATGTTGATGAAAACATTTACCTCAACGGCCTGTTTTCTGTCCAAAGTTGCGGTACAATAGTCACCTATGTAAATGATACAGCCATTTTCTATACAGACAACACATGGAATTCATTAAAACCTAACGTTGAATTAGATATAAAAAAAATTAAAGATTGGTTTGACTATAAGCTACTAACACTAAATACGTCAAAAACATTTTATTTACCATTAAGCTGTAACAAAACAACGCTACCAGACTTTGATCACCTTAATATAAACAACGAATTTTCCTTTATGTCCACTGAAGAAGTCAAGTATCTGGGAATCATGATCGATCAACACTTAAAATGGAATGTGCATATTCAGTACGTTATAAAAAGACTACAAACTCTGATTTATGAATTTTAAAAACTTAAGGAAATTATACATGACATCAAATATATGAAAATTCTATACTATTCTCTAGTGGAAACCCATATTACTTATGGAATTTTAGGTTGGGAGGTGTTGGAAAAACATTTATGAATAAATTGATAATAGTGCAAAAAAGGATAATAAAAATTATGTTAAATAAAGAAAATATATACCCTACAGAACTAATGTATAAAGAAGCAGGTATAATGGATCCACGACAACTCTTCTATGTTCACTGCAATATAAGGCAGCACCAAAACAGATCACCCCTACAAAGAAATGAACATAATTATAACACAAGAAAAAAAGATAACAGTTACTTTTATGTATAAAACTTTAGGCCAAAAAAGTTATTATTTTCTGGGACCAAAACTTTATAATCATTTACCATTGGAAATTAAAAATGAAAAAACCTGTATTTATTTAAAAAACAAATAAAAATTCACACAGTTACTATCCGAAGACTAGAAATTCACGACTTGATTTAATTGAATTTAATTGAATATAATTGACAAAAAATAAATTTAAATATTTGTATGTGCTTATACACGTGTTTCACATGTTTGTTTATGTATGGAGATAAACATATAGTCTCTTCTACTTCTACTTGTATAACCATTTAAATATTGTACATTAGCTAATAAGTTACCCATAGTCTACGCAAGTATTTTTATACTTTTCAGACTCATTTTCCCGTTTATTGTAATTAAATTTGTTATTTATAAACTATGTATTATATTATTTTATTGTACAATAAAGAAACTATTATTATTATTATTATAAAAGAAATAATTAGCAGTCATTTCTAGAAAACAAATAAACATTATATGTATATATTTATAATATAATAATTAGTAAAAATAACTATTTGTTTTGTTTATCTTAACCTCTATTTAACTCTATTTAACAAATTAACTCGCAATTTAAATACACTTAACCCAAGATGAACTCAGTAATTGGAATTAACCCAAAATTGAAAAACTGGTAGTAGAAAAACGGGGAAAAGAACAGTTTCTATGAAGTTAAAACAAATAAAACAATTCCTACAACCTGACGTTCAGAAACTGCGTGACGTAAGTGAAGGTGAAAAGATAACGTGGAATCTGACCAGTGTCATATCTTTGTGTTATATGCTTCCCTCGTGTACCGAAGGAAGTAATGTAATTGTGAAGAAATCACCATTCGAAATTTCTTTAGACTTTCACATTTTAGACTAGACTACGATTAGGAACATTAAGGTATTTCAATTCCATCTGTCTGTCTGCCAATCCGTCCCCACGTCCTTCCTGCCGTTTATTTGTTGACGCTATATTTACAAAACTATTCGACGGTGGAAAATAACGTTAGTCGGTAGGCACTTGGCAATATTGCCAACGAAGAGATGGGTGTAAAGGCGAATAGATAACAAAACCGAACGATTTTTTAACCGGCCGTAGTGGTTATTAGGTATTAAATTTCGACAGATCGTCACTGAAAGTTCTTTTAATAATGTTTGATGATCGTTTTTTAAACATGGCTAATTACTTCTACATCCACGTAGGTGCTAATAGGAGAAAATAAGTGAGGCAAGCTGGTAAGAGGGTAGAAACATGGGATTTAGTGTATGTACTAGAAGCTATGGCCTCAGACTTGTTTATAAAAGTTTTCAACTCCCCCTACAACTCCACTGCATTATTAAAGGGGTTGATAAAATGAAATTGAGATATTCGCTTGAAATTTGGTACACGTATGTATTGTAGTGGCATTTGATTGAGATGATTCTGTTAAGAGGATGGGGGGTGGGAGGTAAATAGGTGAAATAAGTAAAGCAAGCTAATAAGAGTCTAGAAACTTAATTTTTGGCGTATATTCTAAAAGCCATCGTCTCATCTTTTTATGACATCTACCTCAAACATATTATTAAATGTTTCCACATACCAGAGTATAAATATAATCAAGATGTTTTCCTTTAAAGAGACTTGGATGAGAAATCTGGATGTGGAAGTAATGATTCCTTAGGCAGCGTTTTTTTTAAAATTATTTATATTTCAGAAGTTGTCTGGATGAAAACTTTTTTTACAATTATACATTATTCACTAAAGTAAAATTGCAACATAATGAGAATATTAAGTCAAACCTAATGCTTTCTAACTCTTAATAAATTCGGCACGGTAAGATGCTGCTTATT
Source organism: Stenurella melanura (assembly GCA_963583905.1). Classification (NCBI taxonomy): domain Eukaryota; kingdom Metazoa; phylum Arthropoda; class Insecta; order Coleoptera; family Cerambycidae; genus Stenurella; species Stenurella melanura. The sequence continues at coordinate 90,643,870 of OY757309.1, forward strand.
TAATGAATTTCTTCGAATATGTTGAAATATAAATCTAATATGGTATTACCTTCCACATAACACAAATTCTGATACTATTAACTGCAGTTGTATTGTGGAAAGGGACTTGTGTTGGCAGAATTATCTACAAGCATCGGCCAGTGTAAATCTCATTATCTACAGCTGGTTAGGCAGATATGAATTAGGGTGCAACACAAAGGCCTATTACATAAAATATGTACAGAAATGCTGCATCTACGATATCCCTATTTCAAATATTTATCAGTCGAGAGCAGACCACTATTCCCCTAGTAGACCCTAGTATGTAAGAAACTGACACCGGATCCTTGAATTTATTTTAAAGGTAAATGAATATATGTTCGTAATTTTAAAGTTGAATTCAACAGCTCATCTAATCTTACTGCCACCACACTTTTAAGCACATTAATAACACAGCGAAGCCAACGTCTCATGCTGGGTGTGAGAGAACGTAAGTCATAGTAAAAATCTTCCAAGAACTATAGACGATGTAAATCATAAGCCTTCAGTTACTGTTATTATATAATTATGGTACATACATTGTCTAGGATATTAAACACATTTCTTGCAAATCATATTAATAATAATAATAATAATAATAATAATAATCCCTTCAGATCAGAAGTTAGTTTGGACAGTTGCTGAAAAAAAGAGGAAATATCAACCACTTGCTGTAGAGCTGAAGACAATATACCAATTGCAACAAGTAGATATTGTTCCTGTTGTTGTTTCCGCAAATGGCCTGGTCACCAAAGATTGGACGGAGGCAAAACAAAAACTCCAGCTGCAGGACAGGCACTTGAGGACTATGCAGAAAGCAGCATTGCTGGGCACCGCAAATATTGTGCGCAAGTTTCTATCACTAGAGTAATCAAATACTTCCTAACTACCACCACTGGAAACAACTAAATGTGCTGCTAAGCTAGTCTTGGGTGATTGAACCCCGGCTAGTTCTTTAGGGAAAAAAGTTAAAATAAGAGTAAAAAATAATAATAATAATAATAATAATGTTTATTTAGATAAATGAATTTTCCAGTACAAAGAAAAGAAATCTCATGCAAATAAACATAATGCACCACAACATATATTGAAAGATATTTGAGCGTGGGAACATTAGTGTTACAAATATAAATTTTCCAGTCTATTTGCATAAACTTTGTCTTTGTATATCCCCATGGAAACAAATCAAGAGGAGTTAAATCTGGATACCCAGGAGGTCAATTAATTGACCCTCTTCGACTTATCCATCGATTACGAAAACAAACATTTAGGTAATTTCGTGCAGCAATAGCATAATGAGGTAGTTCCCCATTTTACTGAAAACATTTTTATTTGGAAATAGTCTGTTTAGAGTTGGTAATAGATTTTCTTCTAGAAATTGTAGATAACGACGACCTGTTAAGCTTTCCTTAAAAAGTATGGTCCTATAATTGTTTTACAGACAATTCCAACCCAAACATCGGCCTTTTGAGGACACAGACTGCGGTGTTCTTACATTAAATGGGGATTTTCACTTGCCCAATACCGACAGGTCTGACGATATACAAGACCATTTATATTAAATGTGAGATCATCTGAAAAAATATTATTTTTAAAAAGCATTTTTTATTACATTTTCACAAAAGTCGAGACGATCAAAATCATGCTCTAGAAGTCTCAGTATCAGATGCAGATTGTACGGATGCCAGTTTTCTTTATTTTGCATTTTTAAAATCGTCGTATGAATCATATTATTGTTCAAACTTATTTTCCTTAAGTTTTTGTGTGGATTCTGTTGAAATATAAGTAAAACGTCCAGTTTCTTAATTTCAAAGGTGTGTTTTCTTCCACTTTTAGGAAGATCTTTAACACTTTGGATACTTGTTAAAAAATCATACTGTTATGAATTACACCCCCTTGGAACTGGAGATGATACGCCTATGCCTAATGATAGTGACTGGAAAGACTCTAGAAAGAGCCAAGGACTTTTCTAGAGTGTGGTGGAAGAAGATTCTGGTTCAATCTAGAGGTAATTTCAGAGTATATAAGGCGCGATTACCAGCGCGGAAGAAGAAGTTTACTTTAGAAGTGACACGTTCGGTAAAAAGTGAGGTTAAATAAGAGTGTAAAGATTATTATCTCAATCATAATAAGAATTACAATTCTCTCTCTTACCGTGAGCCTCAAATAATTTTATTTTATACAAATGTCACCTTAAGCCACAGGAATTACTTTTTTTTGTTTGCTACGTAGCAGAAGCATCATCAAGGTATTTATGATTTTATTTCCCGTGTTAGTTTCTACCAGATTTACTATTATACCGATACACATTCCATATTTCTGAAGTATACAGGTCGTCTTTCAAGTTAATAGCTTAAACCGTCCCAGAGAAAACGTGAGAATAAGGGAAATTACAGACCGACTGACATACCGATAAGCAGAAGTTATTTTTTCGCTCAAATTTATAATCTCGAAGATTCATGACATTCTAAACCTGCTTCAACAAAAATATTTTTTCAAATTATACGATTACTATACTTCCACTCTACTACGTGGATGTATAAGTAACAATTTACAGATTTCGTAATCCTTGCAACCATCGGGACATTGGAAATGATAACACCATACATAAAACATAAACTTATTCCGGACTCGGCTTCGCCTCGTCCGGAAACAGCTACGATCCGTCCCATATAACATGATTTTAGGTACTTTTTACAAAAATAACTATTCGCTATTTGTCAAACTTTGTGAATCGATGGCGGCTATGATTGGCACTGACCACAACCGCATTATAAGTTCATGTTCTCCGCGCATACTCATACTATGCACGCTTGCTCAGTATTACGTCATCTGATCTCCACTCTTTCATGTCGGTGGCCTTGGATAAAACTCGTAACTTTGACCCCATATACGAACATTAACATTTCCAATGCTAAAACTGATTTTGTATGCGTTTTGATGTTTTGTACCACTGCAATTGGATATGTTAACGAATAAATATTTGGACATGCTCGCACTTATCATATTAATTATGCCTTAACGTATTAAAGCATACGATAGATGTATTTCTTAACGTCTTATTTATATTAACGTCCTGATGGAATTAGCAATAGCTATTTCACCACTCACCCTGGGTACGCACCCACAAACAACACAACAACCATTTCTTGCGACATGACCATTTGTTGTAGCTGAGACTCGAATCCGCGTTGTCTCACCCTATCATTATCTAGCTCACCGCTATCATTTCGATAACACATTACAAATGATTCGAACTCGGTATTCTCTGGTATCTAGCCTAATACTTAAGCACTATGTCACTGAGCAGGTTTGAATTAAATCTAAATCATAAATTTTCAGAGACGAAACTACGAACAGCGATAATAAAAAGCTTTTCTGGCCAAACACTTGTCGAGTATAGTAATAAATATTATGGTATTAATAACAATTACTGGACTGAGTAGTCTATTTAATAAAAGAAAAAAAAACTAATAATTTATTGACTACTCCTAAACTACAAGAGAGAGACAATTCCTATCGAACAACCGATTTTAAATAATAAGAGTTCTCTAATTATGAGTATAAAGTAAAGTAACAACGGGAGAGATACAAAGACGAAGCTCCGCGCCGCGCTGCATGGCCTAGAGTCATTAAGTTGAGTACAACGCGCTTCGTTTCCGATCATAAGCTCTAGTTTCAATAGCCATTACACAAATCGTATTTAAAAAAGACCGACGTGTTCAATAAAATGCCTTCGGTGTAAAATTTACATCACCCAGTGCACAAAGAAGCTCGTTTCTTTGATATTACCAATGAAAATTTTAGGGTGTGTTTTTTTTTAAACCAAAGAAATATTTGTTGTTTCAAAAGAAAGTATCGATGAACCAGTCTCTGTTCATAAACAGTTTTCTTTCATAAAATGAAATGTTTTCGATTTATCTGACGATAGGTGCGTTAACAATGTTCTTGATGTTTTTGAAAATAGCAAACTATTTCTTCAAAATATACAAACTTGATTAAGAAAAGTGTTGTGAATTATGATATTCAACATTTGCTCCAGTCCGTTATTAGTAAAATATATAAATAATATAATGTATTTCTACGACATGAACATATTTACCAGTTTTTGTACCCGAGATATTGCGCATTCAGAAGACCGATGCCTTTCCAAAGTATTAGAAATTAGCTAAAGCTTGTCCAGTTTTTAAAAATGGTGACTCCACATGTGTATCAAATTACCGAGCTATAGCCATACTTTCAAATTTCGCTAAAGTCTTCGAGATAATCTTCTATAATCGAAGTCATTCCAGAGCAAGTCAACAGATTTCTATTCGCAGCAATTTTCAAAACGTAAAAATTCAAATGGAAGCCGGAAAGAAACTGACCATAACTAAACAACTTCTTTCTGATCGCTTGAAAAAGACACGAAGCGTCGCACGCGTAAATACGCGTATACAATTGAAGCATAAGGGGAGCCAAATTCCATGATTCAGTGGCGTATCATTACAAGTTTTAATGCAAAAAAAATGTACTAAATTATTTCGGATCACTCTAAAATTTTGCAGGGGGTTTCCCACATATAAAACTAGTACACCATTTCATTTTCCTGTATATCCGATCATATTGATAAACTTGGACAGGTAGATGCGCTGTACACTGACTTTTCGAAGGCTCTCGATAAAATTGACCATGCTTTATTGTTAAATAAATTACAAAATTTCGGGTTTAGTACGCGTCTCATATTATTTTTTAAATCTCATTTATTAGACAGAGAGCAATATGTTTCGTATAATGGCTATAGATCGGAAGTTTTTCTACCTAACTTCTGGTGTTCCACAAGGCTCCAATCGTGGGCCTCTATTATTTTCACTTTTTATATACGATTTCTGTTGTTAAATTAACTGTGATCGATTACTTTTTGCTGATGATCTCAAAATCTTTAACAGTATAAACTCAAAGGATGACTATGATAGCTTGCAGGATGATATTAATAAATTACAAGACTGGCGCGTATTAACGCGTTGAGCCCTGCTGTATAAAAAATGTTTTGCTTCGTTCAGGCTGGATCTTCATTTTCTTATTAAATGTTAATATTTGTAACGGTCTTTCTTTCTATGTTTTTAAATTTAGAAAAAAATCTGTTTTTTGCTATTTTTGAGAAAAAAAATGTGGCATCACGTTGATGCTTCGCGGACTGAAAGAAAACAAGTCGTCTAGATTCAAATACCAGTGTAATATTTGTAAACATAATTATTACATATCTTGTTTTTTTGAACAACATACAGGGTGATTCACGTAGGCCATTCATTAGAAGTTTTTCAACTTGCAGTTGGATTAGAAACTTGAAATTTGGTATGCAGCCATAATCGATCATGCCCGTTCTATCTAAAATATTTTCAGTCCTCCAACTATACAGGGTGTGCCAAAAATTGGTACCAACTTTCTTATTTTAAAAGGAAACCTATATTTTTCTTTACATGGTTCGATTGGTCTTCTAATTCTGAGTTTAGAGAACTTAAGTTATGTTAACTTATCTATTACAATTTTTGACATATGTCCAATTTTTTGAAAAAAATTGCCGCTGTAGTAGTTTACTAACAAATTTGTATCTCGCAAACCTTTCAAAATTATGAAACAAAATTTGTGAAGCAGTTAGCTGGAAGTCCAGGCTAACTTTTGATGTCCCATCGGTGGTCCCATTTTGTACCATATGGGCGCAGTCGATTTTCAAATGTCTCAATCAAAAATTGTCAAAAAGTCAATTTTTTCAAATGGCACCTACTATTTTTTTTCACACCATTCGAAAGAAAATTGAATTTTAGAGTGAATTACTTAAGCATTCCCTATACCTAACTTCACCCCACATCGAGTTATTCAATAAAAATCAAGAAATACCTTATCTTGCCGAGAGATTCCTTACTTCATCAAGTATGCCATGGAAACAAAAGACAGTTGTAATAATTTTTAAAGAAAAATATGGATTCTTATTTAATTACACACAACACTAACAAATTATTATTAACAAACAAGAACAATGTTGACGAAATTCTGTCAGTGAAAACGGTGCACACATTGAGCATTTGTATTGAAATAATTATTTTGTTAATCTGTTTATTTGTTGTTATTTTGTTGTCATTATTTATTATTGCAATACGATTTTTGAATAAAAATTAAAATGAAATGATTGTTTCCAAAGCCTACTACCCTTGAGGAAAAAAAAACAATATTTTTTTCAAAAAATGCCAATAACTCAAAAACGACTGTAGATAGACATACACAATGTTAATAAAAGTGGCCCTAAAATTCAATTTTGCATTGATTTCTGGCGTCAGAAATGGTAGGCGCAAAGATGTGCTACGCAATCTGTTGAAAGTAGAATAATAGAATATTTGAACAAAAATATGGTGGTCACATTGAACATTTACGTCAGAATTTCGTCAACATTGTTCTTGTTCGTTAATAATAATTTGTTGGTGTTGTGTGTAATTAAATAAGAATCCATATTTTTCTTTAAAAATTATTACAACTGTCTTTTGTTTCCATGGCATACTTGATGAAGTAAGGAATCTCTCGGCAAGATAAGGTATTTCTTGATTTTTATTGAATAACTCGATATGGGGTGAAGTTAGGTATAGGGAATGCTTAAGTAACTCACCCTAAAATTCAATTTTCTTTCGAATGGTGTGAAAAAAAATAGTAGGTGCCATTTGAAAAAATTGACTTTTTGACAATTTTTGATTGCGACATTTGAAAATCGACTGCGCCCATATGGTACAAAATGGGACCACCGATGGGACATCAAAAGTTAGCCTGGACTTCCTGCTAACTGCTTCACAAATTTGGTTTCATAATTTTGAAACGTTTTGTACCGTCCTAAAGTTCCAGGACGCTACAGAATATATATAATTTAATTATGGGGTTCTTAAAACCACTATAATAGCAGATACTTTAAATTTGTTGACTTTTTGTTCACAGAAACCTAGAGCTGCCGAAGTCCTCATCCCCACTCGAAGATCTATCTTTAAAATATACACCGAGCGCCATCTGTACTTTACAAGCAAACCCAACCGATTCTTAACGAGTAAACTTGAATTAACTTTAAAATATACACCGAGCGCCATCTGTTATTCTACCAGCAAACCACCGGCTCTTACTAGTTAGAAACCTAGAAAGTATTGGTAAAAATTAAACAATAAACTTTAATTAATAAATTTGAAGCAACAGAAATTTAGTAACAAATAAGAATTACTAATGGGAAGTAAAATAGTGCAATAATTAAGTAGATTTGATAATAAAAACAGAATTTTAAGTAAATACTTTTTATCATTTTGCGGTTGGCAACGATTGAAAGCTATTTTATAGGAGACAATAAATTAGGCATTTCCGATTCTTGAAGCTAAGAACAAGACGTGCTTGTGCTGTCTTGCCGCAGATTTAAAGCCTCAAATTCCTGGAGATAGGTAATTAAATAAACCAATATCTACTAAATTATAATCATTGACATTTATTGATTAATGTATATGTATTTAATTTGTAAAATTGCCAGCATTCAACCCGATGTTAAGGGATATTTAATAGGTTAATTTTTGAAGTGCTTGGGTATAGATGCACGCGTGCCATAAAAAACAGCGTCAGTAGCTAAAATCTATGTTGGATAAGGAATTACATTTAATTCTGTTGCTTATTGTTAAGGGGAATTAATTGTGAATTTAAAGTATTAAACGCGATTTAAATATAGGTTTGGGCAATAGTAGAACGCGGTTTTTTAAATTTTGTAAGGTTATAAAAATATCTTGGAATTTGGTAGGGCATTTTTAGAAGAAACGTTAAGGTCTTAAACCATTACGTGGGGTATTAACGCACCCAGAGTGCCTTTTCAAACAAGTAAATGCAAGGTAGAGTAACACGATGGACTCTTTTAGGTGTGAGGTAGTAAGTACCAGCCTGTGAGGTATTAAGTACCAGCCTGATGAGCTATTAAGTGCCAGCTTGAAGAGGTGGTAATGACCAGCCAATAATAAGCTTTGGGTGTCAATGTAAGTGACCAGCTTGATGGTGATGGTCCTGTGAGGATAACCTTGTTAGCCCAGGAGGAAATTTGTTTGTCCATATCCACACATGTCACTGAATATGGAGCTTGAATAGCGACTATATGGGAATCAATCTAAGTTTCAACTTTTATCAGAATACGAAGCAAACAGAGGAAGGGGAAGAAGAGATTTGAGTGGGACGAGGCGCTCTGGCAGCTCGTAAACAGGATTTGTGGTGAGAGTGTCATTCTCATTTGAACATCAACACGCTCAACTTCTTGTGGAATTTTTATTTAACATATAATTTTTAGGCTTCAGCAAATGTAAATTTTTATCTTTAACTTTTCATCGGCCGTCAGCCTTATAACATTCTTACTCCTACATATAATTTATGTAAGGAAGGTAGCTACCCTCTAAATTCAATTTTTTGTTAATAAAATATCTAAATTTATATCAAATATTTACAATTTCCAGTTTTGTCTTTAAAATTTTAATATACAACTTATTTTTCTTACTTTGTGTTTTTCATAATAAATTTTCTAAAAATTCATGATACCTGTGTAAACATTAAGGCCACTGAATAGCCACAGTATTACATTTTTGAAAACCAGTAAGGCATAGGTATCGAGCAATTGGCTATTGGCGCCTAACAATTCTAAATTTTAATTAATTTTCGAACCACGACCCAGCCTCCACAAAATAAGTGAGAACCGGGTAGTTTCATCGTTCCTATTCCACTCAGGGGCAGGAATTGATGTTACAAAGTGACGCATTCACAACGTGGGGCTTGCGAGTATAGAAGTTGAGTGTTATCAAAAAAAAAAATTAAAATAAAACTTTGAGCTGTTGAGACAAATTGTCACATTTTTAATTTTGTCCTATTTTTTGAATTTTCTTACTGTTTATATATTTGTGTGTATTACTGATATTATGTGTATTGTTTATGGTTGAGACCTCAAGATTTGATTAGATTAGTTGTGCAAAGTCGTGAATACTTTTGGGTTAAATTAAAGAAGATTAAACATTGCGGTAAGACAGTTACAGGAAAATTTTTGAGTCCTTATTGTAGGAATAAGATAATCGTAGGGTGAAATACGAGTTATCGTAGTATTTTTGAGAAAGTCTAGAAAAATAATACAGGGGCACAGGGGTTATAAATACTTAGTAAGCCAGTGAATTGAATTTTGATATACCTTGCAGTTTGTTAAATTTGAATAGTCGAGTTAATCAAAAGTAAACAAAATGTCTGAAATTTTCATACCTACGTTATTACAAGCTGATCAGGTTGATTATGAGTTACGCGTAAGAGGTTGTACTACAGTTAGGGACACAGAAACATGCTGTAGACTTTTAACACGAGCTCTAATAGCCAAACCATGTAATGATTTATCTCTGAAAGATCCATTATTTAATTTTAATACAGAGAAAGTACAAGTAAACAATACTTTAGATTCCATCAGAAACATAATTAACAATTTAGATAATCCTACGGAGGATGATTTGCCAGTAAAACAGGTTAAGTCACAGTTAGTACATATTATGGTACGAATAAATAGAATGCCTATCCCAGAACAGAATTCTGAGGAGACGGTAACATTTCAAAACGAGTCGAGGGCTACGATTTACTTACTAGAAGCAGATCTTTATGATAAACTGAATTTAGAAGTAGTAGATGATTTAGCATTACAAGTAGGCACTGGTGTAAATATAGCAACTAGTCCTAGTACTAAGTTTGTACCTATCTATAAGTGGGGTGTCACGTTTGATGGCCAGCCTAATAATGTAATTTCATTTATTGAACGAGTTGAAGAGTTAGCAATAGCTCGAAACGTCACTAAAAGAGAATTATTCCAGTCAGGGTTAGATCTTTTTTCGGGACCAGCTCTACAGTGGTATCGATCTGTTAGAGGTAGTAATGAGGTTAGAACTTGGGAAGATTTGGTAGAACAGTTGAAAAATGATTTTTTACATGAGGATTTTGATAAGAGTATGAGAGATTACATTGAAAAGAGAACACAACATGTGGATGAGCCAGTACATATTTATATTAGAATCATGGAAGCTTTATATAATAGACTAAAAACAAAACCAAGTTTAGAAGAACGCATTAAACAAATTAGAAAGAATTTATTGCCATATTTTGCTACGCCTTTAGCATTATTGACTATAGATACAATTTCAGAATTAATTTCAAAGTGCAAAAAAGTAGAATACGCTGAAGAAAGTACAAAAAAATATATACCGCCTCCTATGAGAAGTAATTTAGTGGAAAAGGATCTTTTATATGTTGGGTTGCCTTCTTTAGATAAGAATAATGTTAGGGAATCTCATGAAAAGCCTGTTAAGTCTGTATCACCACCAAAGTCAAATTTTAAACCTAATCGTAGAAGTCAACCTGGGCAATCAAATGTTAATGAAATCAAAACTACCAAGACACCAGTAATCTGTTTTAATTGTAAAGGTGAAAATCATGTTTTTAAACAATGTAGGGCTAAAAGAAATAAATTTTGCTTTAAATGTGGTGAGTCAAATGTCACATTTAAAGAGTGTAAAAAATGTTCAAAAAACTAACAAGGGGGCCACGTAAAGTTAGTCAACGTCCAAACCCCCGTAGTTATAGTAAGTTTAAAAATGTTGTGACTAACAAATCAGATTGGAATTTTTGGTTAAGTAAAGTAAGGAATTTTTACAAAACTTACCGTAGAGTTAGTGATGAAGTACGAGTAACACCTCTATTGTTGTCTAAAAATGGTGACGATAGACCTTACATTTCAGTTTTTTTATACGATAAGAAATTTTTAGCTTTAGTGGATACTGGTTGTAATCGTTCTGTAGTTGGAAGCAATGGTGTGAAAATTTTAGAACAATTTAAATGTAAATTTGTAACGTCAGATCTAAGATATGTAACGACAGCAGACGGTACTCCTCAAACTGTCACAGGTATAGCTCACTTACCGCTCAAGATTAACAACATAGTTCGAATACTTAAGGTTTATATAGTTCCATCTTTGCCTAGTTCTTTTATTTTTGGTATAGATTTTTGTAGGTTATTTGGCATTCATTTAGATTTTGAATCAAATACTTGGGTAAATAAAGTTGGTAGCATAAGAGTTTCAGCTCTGTGTCGTGTGAACACAGTTGAGACCAATGATGGCGGTTTGGCTGACTTAACTGGAGTTCAGCTCCGGCAAGTTGAAAAGGTCAAGCAGTTATTCAAGGGACTTAGTTGTGGGAAGTTAGGCCTTACCGATAGGATGGTATATCATATAGACACTGGAAATGCTGAACCTATCAGGCAGCGCCAATATCTTTTATCACCACATATGATGAATATTTTAAATGAAGAACTTGACAAAATGTTAGAACAAGATGTAGTTGAACCTACTTTTAGTGAATGGAGGTCGCCAGTTTTATTAGTTAAAAAGGATAATGGAAATTATCGATTTTGTTTTGATGGTAGATCTTTAAATTCAGTAACTGTTAAGGATTCATATCCTTTACCTTTTGTAGACGGTATATTGAGTATGTTACGGGACGCTAAATATATCAGTAGCATAGATTTGAAAAGCGCTTTTTGGCAAATTCCACTTTCTGAAACTTCCAAACCCAAAACCGCATTTGCTGTTCCGGGAAGGGGCTTATTTTGTTTTAAAGTACTACCATTTGGTCTTGCAAACGCTGCACAGGCTATGCAACGGCTAATGGACATTGTTATAACACCAAAATTAGAAAATAAAGTTTTTGTTTATCTAGACGATATAATTGTCACCGCTTCTAGTTTTGAGGAACACGTATCAATTTTAAAAGAAGTGTTTGATAGGTTGAAGGATGCTCGCCTAACAGTAAATTATGAAAAATGTCAGTTTTTTAGAAAATCTCTAAAATATTTAGGTTATGTAATTGATACTGAAGGTGGATTACGTACAAACCCTGAGAAGGTAGAAGCGATGATCAGTTATCCTCGTCCTACAAATACAACTCAGATAAAACGATTTATAGGCATGTGTTCGTGGTACCGGAGATTTTTACCTCATTTTTCGACTTTAGTTGCTCCGTTAAATGATTTGCTAAAAGGGAAACGTGGTAAAAGACAACCAATTAAGTGGAATGAAAATGCAGAACAAGCATTCTTGGCACTTAAGCAAGCGCTTATCTCTACTCCAATCCTAACTAGTCCTGATTTTAAGTCAAATAATTTTGTTATACAGTGCGACGCGTCTAGTACAGGATTAGGTTGTTGTTTGACACAAGTACAGGGAGGAGAAGAAAAGGTAATTGCTTTTGCCAGTCGCTCACTAAATAAGGCAGAAAGAAACTACAGTGTTTACGAGTTAGAAGTATTAGCCTTATTATTTAGTTTAGAGAGATTTCGGCCCTTCGTGGAAGGTCAGAAGTTTACAGTCATAACTGATAATTTAGCGGTTAGCTGGTTGCATAAGTTAAAGTCACCTACCGGCAGATTAGCTCGCTGGATGGTTAAGTTGCAACAATATGACTTTAATTTAGTGCACCGTAAAGGTCATTTAAATGTAGTTCCTGACGCTTTATCTAGAGTGCAGCGGGACGAACCGTCAGATAATGAAGAACAAAATTTCACAGTAGGTTCATTATCACTTAATCATGAGAATCAAGATGATTGGTATATTAAATTACGTACAAAAATTTTGGCAAATCCAAATTTGTATCCATTTTTTAAGGTAGAGAATAATTTAATCTTTAAACATGTTGCTAATAAATTACCGGTGAAAACTAATTTAATAGAATGGAAACTTTTGGTACCACTTTCACAACGAAATAATGTTCTAAAACAATGTCACAATGAAAGTACAGCAGCACATTTGGGGTATTTTAAAACACTTAAGAGAATTTGTGAAGACTACTATTGGCCTAAAATGCGTAAGGATATACTGAGATATGTCAAGTCATGCAAGACTTGCGGTTCGCAAAAAGTGTCATTTTCACGTTACGGTTTAATGGGGAAAGAAAAGAAAGTAGAATTTCCATGGCAAGTCATAAGCGTAGATATTTTTGGCCCGGTAACAAGAAGTAAAAGGGGTTTTTCATATCTTTTAGTAGTTTTAGATTGGTTTACTAAATATGTTCTCGTACATCCCATGCGTAATGCCACAGCTCAGACTATATCTAAATTTATGGAGAATGACGTATTTTTGATTTACGGTGTTCCACAGTTCATTATGGTAGACAACGGGAAGCAGTTTGCTTCATCAGTTTTTAAGAAACTGGCCGATCGGTACAAAGTACAAAAAATTTGGTTTAATGCATTGTATCACCCACAAGTTAATCCAGTCGAGCGATCAAACGCTACGATAGGTACAGCTATACGCAGTTATATCCAAGATAATCATCAGGATTGGGATGTAGAAATTTTCAGGGTTGCTCACGCAATCAGAACGGCTACTCACGAAGTAACTGGTTTCCCTCCTGCTTTCTTGAATTTCGGCCGTAAAGTTCCCATTTCAGGAGACTTTTACGGGCAAGTAGAGTCAACATCAGGCATTCAACTAGCTCCGGGTGATAGGAATAGGTATTGTGATGACATATCGAACCTTTCAGATACATATAAAGATGTAGTAAAGAGGTTAAATAATGCTTACCAGAGAAATCAGAAAACATATAACTTGCGTAGGCGGGAAGTTAAATATGAAGTAGGTGATAAGGTATGGAAGAAAAATAAGGTTTTGTCAGATGCTTCCAAACATTTTTCAGCTAAGTTAGCACCCAAATTTGTACTTTGCACAGTTCGCCAGAAAATTTCTAAATTAGTATATGCACTAGACCATGCAGACGGATCTGATGCAGGTCATTGGCATGTTTCTGATTTAAAAACGTACTATGGATCAAACTCTGACGTTTCAGTCGGGTAAACATTTTTATGATGCATTTTCTATTAAGTTAATTACCCATAAATTTAGATTAGGCGCACTAATTTTAATTAAGATACCTGGAAGGTTTTGTCTTGCGTTGATAGTAGTTTTCTAGTAGTGTAGTTTGTTGTCAGTAAACTTCGGAAATATTTTTCCGGCTGGATATCTTTTATCCAAGGGTTGAAGGGTGGGCCACGTTTAGTGGGTGTAGCGTCTTCAACGTCTGCACGCCACGCATTTGATGTGAACCAAGCAAGTGAAACTCAGCAAGATTTGTCTCGAAGATATGGAATCCGATGTAGTAACGGTTAAGCCTTTTGTGATTATACGACATTTTGGTGATTTTCAGGCGCTTGGAAAATATCAATAAATGACAGAACATCGTCATTCTTCTTTGTGTTGTCCTTATTTTCATCTATACTTTCTATTTTTCCACTTCTATAATTCTTTTGTGTTACTCTACTTAGGTTTATGTTTGAGGAAGGGTTAGGGCAGACTGAATTTCGTTAGGGAAACCTTCTACCTGTTAGTTTTTATTATATTTATTGTATTCTATTTGCCAGTCTTGCTAATGCATTCTCGTGGTCTGGTAAATAAATATAATTGTTCAGTTGTGGTTTGAAAGTCAAGGGAAATTTGTTAGGAGGGAATATTTTTCCTGGATGGTCAATTTGCCCCTTGATAAACAGTGAGTTAGTTTTCCTTTCGTTAGTTCAGAGTAATGTCTTTACCAAACCTGACTCAAAAAGATTATGCTTTGCTTGTATATTCCTTTTGTATTTCTGACGTTTCTGGAGAACATCCTACTTGAAATCTTCTAGTATCTTAATTTTGGTTAAGTGTTCTGACTAACTTCGTTCTAGTTTTGTTTGTTTAAACTTTAGTTACTTTTCGTATTATATTTTCTAGATGTTTACAGGTAAGAAGTAATCATTATCCTAGTTCGTAGGATATTTAACGGCCATTAAAGGAACTTGTTCCGGGATGGGGATGGACTAGTTTCGGCCGGGCTGTCTTGAATGACAGGTGGTTAAGGAGGGTCGAGCGTAAACATGGGTAAGGGAGCTTGTCAGTCAGGAGTGACCTAGGTCGTCTGACGGTCTTCGAGAGACATATCTCAGCCTCCCCGCTTCACCTCAGCCCTTGGCCAATCGCTCGATCGAAACACTGTTCATCGCGCCTGAAGCAAGAGCTTTCCAGAACAATGGTCCTTTTTGTTGTTTAGTCGTCACGTATTACTAGTTCAGCCCCTTGGAGCTATATCCAAAGTATTTTAGTTGATACGTACGTCTAATTTCAGCCCTTTGGAGCTACATCCAAAATAAATTTGTTTGATTTATTAACAGTCTGGATATTTTATCCCACTGTTAAGGATAGGCAGAGAACTTGGTTCCTGTATCGTGGTTTAGATGTGCTTATGTCTACTCCAATTTCAGCACTGGCAGCCGCTACAACGCTGCTCAGGCACTACACCACAGTGTCTGTGGAGACTGATGTTTGGGTCCTCTCCTAAAACATTTTATGTTTCCTTTCTGAACTCTCTTCAAAGGGTTTCTTGTATGTGAAATGCTATACAAGCTTTATATCGATTTAATTCTACTTCCAATTTTGTGTCTGAATAATTAGTATTCAGGGGATATTTTATATCTGGTGGAATGTGGTATTGAATAAATTATGTTTTTGGAGCCTCTCGGTCTCGAAGTAAGTGAAATATGTATAGTGAATATGATAATATGGCTTGGATTAGTACTACATTGACTTTACCGATTGTGTCTTTCCCAATTTTGTCATTATTGAATTTGTCGTTACTGATTTTGTCCCTGAAATATTAGGCGTGTAGTACGCGAAGCTACTATTGAGTACTAAATCCTCTCTTATAGCAGCATTCACTAGTATGTAAGATATTTACTTTTAGTTAGTTAGTAAGAAGTTAAGGTCTAGGAACCGTACCTGTCTTATAGCTTAGCTTAGTCACAATTCGGTTTATAATTATTTATGGTTAAGTAACCATATCTCAATTATTTTAAGTTAGCTTTAGTAATATCCATCAGCGGATAAGTAGAAATTGAAGTCTCAATTAATAGGAAAAAATACATGTATGGAAGTACACATATTTTTTTGTAGAAGGAGAGAGAAAGTGTACCGTCCTAAAGTTCCAGGACGCTACAGAATATATATAATTTAATTATGGGGTTCTTAAAACCACTATAATAGCAGATACTTTAAATTTGTTGACTTTTTGTTCACAGAAACCTAGAGCTGCCGAAGTCCTCATCCCCACTCGAAGATCTATCTTTAAAATATACACCGAGCGCCATCTGTACTTTACAAGCAAACCCAACCGATTCTTAACGAGTAAACTTGAATTAACTTTAAAATATACACCGAGCGCCATCTGTTATTCTACCAGCAAACCACCGGCTCTTACTAGTTAGAAACCTAGAAAGTATTGGTAAAAATTAAACAATAAACTTTAATTAATAAATTTGAAGCAACAGAAATTTAGTAACAAATAAGAATTACTAATGGGAAGTAAAATAGTGCAATAATTAAGTAGATTTGATAATAAAAACAGAATTTTAAGTAAATACTTTTTATCATTTTGCGGTTGGCAACGATTGAAAGCTATTTTATAGGAGACAATAAATTAGGCATTTCCGATTCTTGAAGCTAAGAACAAGACGTGCTTGTGCTGTCTTGCCGCAGATTTAAAGCCTCAAATTCCTGGAGATAGGTAATTAAATAAACCAATATCTACTAAATTATAATCATTGACATTTATTGATTAATGTATATGTATTTAATTTGTAAAATTGCCAGCATTCAACCCGATGTTAAGGGATATTTAATAGGTTAATTTTTGAAGTGCTTGGGTATAGATGCACGCGTGCCATAAAAAACAGCGTCAGTAGCTAAAATCTATGTTGGATAAGGAATTACATTTAATTCTGTTGCTTATTGTTAAGGGGAATTAATTGTGAATTTAAAGTATTAAACGCGATTTAAATATAGGTTTGGGCAATAGTAGAACGCGGTTTTTTAAATTTTGTAAGGTTATAAAAATATCTTGGAATTTGGTAGGGCATTTTTAGAAGAAACGTTAAGGTCTTAAACCATTACGTGGGGTATTAACGCACCCAGAGTGCCTTTTCAAACAAGTAAATGCAAGGTAGAGTAACACGATGGACTCTTTTAGGTGTGAGGTAGTAAGTACCAGCCTGTGAGGTATTAAGTACCAGCCTGATGAGCTATTAAGTGCCAGCTTGAAGAGGTGGTAATGACCAGCCAATAATAAGCTTTGGGTGTCAATGTAAGTGACCAGCTTGATGGTGATGGTCCTGTGAGGATAACCTTGTTAGCCCAGGAGGAAATTTGTTTGTCCATATCCACACATGTCACTGAATATGGAGCTTGAATAGCGACTATATGGGAATCAATCTAAGTTTCAACTTTTATCAGAATACGAAGCAAACAGAGGAAGGGGAAGAAGAGATTTGAGTGGGACGAGGCGCTCTGGCAGCTCGTAAACAGGATTTGTGGTGAGAGTGTCATTCTCATTTGAACATCAACACGCTCAACTTCTTGTGGAATTTTTATTTAACATATAATTTTTAGGCTTCAGCAAATGTAAATTTTTATCTTTAACTTTTCATCGGCCGTCAGCCTTATAACATTCTTACTCCTACATATAATTTATGTAAGGAAGGTAGCTACCCTCTAAATTCAATTTTTTGTTAATAAAATATCTAAATTTATATCAAATATTTACAATTTCCAGTTTTGTCTTTAAAATTTTAATATACAACTTATTTTTCTTACTTTGTGTTTTTCATAATAAATTTTCTAAAAATTCATGATACCTGTGTAAACATTAAGGCCACTGAATAGCCACAGTATTACATTTTTGAAAACCAGTAAGGCATAGGTATCGAGCAATTGGCTATTGGCGCCTAACAATTCTAAATTTTAATTAATTTTCGAACCACGACCCAGCCTCCACAAAATAAGTGAGAACCGGGTAGTTTCATCGTTCCTATTCCACTCAGGGGCAGGAATTGATGTTACAGTTTGCGAGATACAAATTTGTTCGTAAACTACTGCAGCGGCAATTTTTTTCAAAAAATTGGACATATGTCAAAAATTGTAATAGATAAGTTAACATAACTTAGCTTCTCTAAACTCAGAATTAGAAGACCAATCGAACAATGTAAAGAAAAATATAGGTTTCCATTTAAAATAAGAAAGTTGGTACCAATTTTTGGCACACCCTGTATAGTTGGAGGACTGAAAATATTTTAGATAGAACGGGCATGATCGATTATGGCTGCATACCAAATTTCAAGTTTCTAATCCAACTGCAAGTTGAAAAACTTCTAATGAATGGCCTACGTGAATCACCCTGTATATAAGGCTACCCCTATAAACTGAAATATATGAAAACTGTCTATTGTTTGAGAAATATAATCATTTTTTCTACAATTGTGTCATGTTTAAGTTTCACAAGCAGTGTTCTTGTTGGACCGCACTCTTTCTATTCCCATTTAGATTTCATTGCTAAGAGGCATCACGTTAATCTCACGCTGTCCCAACAACATCTACCCTGTGTGGCATTACATTGGTACCTGAAGTATGTGGTAGCGAGGCATCGTGTTACATAAATTTCAATTGAACATTAATAAATGCGAAGTTTTATCATGTACTAATAGTACTATAGTACTATAGTATTAATGGCACTATTTTATCCCCATATACAGAAACTAAAGATTTAGGAATAATTTTTGGTCATCAACTTTCATTTAAAAAACTTTTTAATTCAGACTCTATGAAAATTGTTGGTTTCATAATGATGAAATGTAAGAATTTTAACATTTACAAGCACTAAAAATTATATATTATTCATTTGTTAGATCGAAACTTGAATATGGTTTCATAATCTGGAATTCATGCTAGAATTATTTCGTTCCTCTTTACCTAACAGAAAATCATTCTGGATTTTCAAGGAGCTACCTCGGTGACTTGAGAAGCGGTTAAGAAAACATTTAAGACATTAAAACATTATAAAAAAAAATGCTGTAAATAAAATTCAGCGAAAATGTTTAAAATTTCTATCTTTTAAAATTAATGGCTTTTATCCTACTAGAGGTACTGGGTACACTGTTCTACTTAATGAAATTGACTATCCTGAGATTCTTGCACAAATCAATTTCCTGGGATCTAGACTAGGATCCAGGCAACAAAGCATATTCTATTACAATAACTCAAGAACAAACGTACACTTGAAGTCACCTATCACAAACATATGTCACAATGTTAATAAAATAAGCAGTTACTGTAATATTAATATTTGTACCACAAAAACAACTTTTAGATAAGGCCATGAGTCATTTTTAAACTGAGTTTTTAAAATGCAGCTTTTTTATTTCATTTTTGTATTTTTATATATATTTATATCTATACTCAACACTTTATACCTATTTATATTTATTTTAATGTAGTATATGTAATAAGTTTTACACTTATTTTCAAAGCTTATTTGTATACTTTGTCCTGCAATTGGCGTTATCCTGCTGGACAAATAAAGATCATTATTATTATTTTAAGACTTAATATTTTGTTAACTCAGAAATAGCTAGGTAATGAACTCAGTTCTGAAGACTGGGGATGGATAATGAGCATTGACACTTTGGAGCCGATTCCAACTCTGATACCACTTGCTTCATACATTCCTCTGAATATAATTCTTTGCAATTACCCGAAAGGCTGTGGATTAAACTAAGGTCGTAAGAATTATTCGCATTGTTTAGCAGTATGTGGTAACTACCGCGGTCAGTCTTGTCTAAATGCAGCGCCCGATATAGCAGAATAATATATGCCGATAACTATAAATTTCTTAGCAGAGTCCATGCAAATTAAAGCGATTGACAAAGAAATTATGAATATTGAACCAATTAAGGAAGTAGTAATTTAGTTTTTAGGTAAACGACATAAGTCCTGTCTAAGAAACCACTACTTCCACGTTCAGATTTCTCACCCAAGTTTCCTTAAACGAGAACATATCGATAGTATATTTGCACTCCTGTATGTAGAAAAGCTGATGGCGAAATTTTTGTTAAGAGCTTTAGTTCTCGTACACACTAAACCGCAATTTTACTTTATTAACTTGCAGATGCCATAAAAACAGAGACTTCAGCTTCTAGTAAATTTACCTCCATTAAGGTGGCCATTCCCTAGAAAGAGACATCCGGTAGGGAAATATTTGTTATTTTTGCCTATAACTATTTCTTCTTAGTAAGTATATTTAAAAAAACTACAAGAGTACCTAAGTAGAACCATAACAAGGTTATTACTATGAATTTTCACTCAATAATTTTAGTGATTTGCAAAATAGCTAGATTTAAAACTACCAAATAGGAAGATTAACATAATTTTTAAATTTAAATCGAGCTATTTTGCAAACCACTGAAATTATTGGGTGAATATTCATATTAATAGTCTTGTTATGATTCTACTTAGGTACTCTTATAGTTTTTTTAAATACATGTACTAAGAAAAAAAAGTTATGGCTAAAAATAATAAATATTTCCCTCTCGGATGTCTCTTTCTAGGGAATGGCCACCTTAAGCTCAAAATTTAATCTAGTTCCAGAACTCATTATATACAAGTCAATAACTTTATTTCATTTTGTCAACTTCTTCTAATAATGGAGTGGGGGTGGTAGTGACGATGGCAGATGTCAAAAAAAAATTGATAGTCTGGCTATTAGTATACCCCAAATCGCAAATTTCTTGACTCTTACAAGCGGACTCTACTTATTTTCCCCTATTTATCTCTATTAACTTCCAATCCTGCAACGGAATCAACTCAAAATATAATTTATAGTAGGTCCTAGATTAGAATGCAGTTGTTTAGGTTATGAGCGGAGCACAGTTTTCACAAGCACATGGTAACTCCCAAGTAAGTGGAATTCCCATCGGGGCTGTCTCAAGGCTATTGGTACACATAGTAAAACAACCGCAACCTATGGAATCACTACTTCCACATCAAGATTTTCCATCCAAAGTTGATTAAAGGAAAACTTCTTGACTATATTTGCACTCCGGTATGTGGAAAAAATTGGGCATAGAATTTTAATAATATTTGGGGCAGATGTCATAAAAAAATTAGAGCCGTTCGTTTCTAGAATATACGCCAAAAATGAAATTATCTCAATCAGACGTCATTACAATACATAACTACGTGTACCAAATTTCAAGAGAATATCTCAATTTTATGAAAAATCTCTTTATTAATGGAGTGGCGAGTGGAGGTGGCGGGGGGATTGAGAAATGTTGTGAGAAAATCTGAGGCCTTGGCTTCTAGTATATGTACACCAAAACCCAAGTTTCTGTACTCTTACCAACTTGCTTTACATATTTTCCCCTATTTACCGCTATTTAACCCCCAATGCTTTAACAAAATCGTCTCAAAATATAATCTAATTACAGATATAGTTATAATACATACATGTACCAAGTTTCAAGTGAAAATCTCAATTTTATTAATTTTATCAACCCTTTAAATAATGAAGTGGGGGTGGTGGAAGGGTTGAAAAATTTTATAAAAGAATCTGTGGCCTTGGTTTCTAGTATACACACCAAATCCTTAGTTTCTGTACTCTTACCAGCTTGCTTTACTTATTTTCCCTTATTTACCTCCCAACCCTTCACCTGATAAGTTATACAACAATCCAGTTCTTGATTTCCTTATAAAATTTTAAGGCAATATCTCAAACTGTTCCAGAGAAAACGTGACAAAAAGAGTTACAAACAGACCGACAGACAGAATTTCTTTTCGCTCAAATTTTATATCTCGACTATAAGTAGTTTCTCAAGCTATAAATTTCATAATGACTGATTTTGTCATAGAACTAACAGATGGTAAGATATTCGTAAAAAATTGTTTTTGTGTTCTTTAACTTGCTGTATGACTTTCCGATGAATCTTTTAACATACTTTTTAAAACGACAAAATAATACAGGGTGTAATTAGTTTTATGTCATTAAAAAAACTGGTAATGGGGACCGACTAGACAAACAAAAAAACCTTTATGACTTTTCCCTCTAGGGGCACTTTGAAAAAAACTGATCTGGGTCAACATTTTTAATATTATGGTAGACAACTATTGAGAACCACTGCTTTTCTTGGTCAATGGACTTGTAGTTCCCAATTATACAACTTTTAAATTGTCATAAAAAAGTGCTCGCCGGCACACGCGGTGCTCTGCGGTGTCAAAGGATCATCGACCGCCTTTGATGGACCGCCTCAACTGAACTGAGGCAAGTATAAAGAGGCAAATAATTCATTCTCTCTTCGTGCACAATTGGAAGCAAATAATGGCCATAGAGGTTTAAACAGAGCATTTCTTTACATGTGTGTTTTTTAATTTGGAACAAAATATTGGATTGTTTATAATTTAGAAAATTTAAATGTGGTTTATCAACATTTGTAAAAAGCTTACTACCTACCTAAATGATTCAAAATCTCTGCATCTGCATCAATACACAGTTCGGTACGTCGAATTAAGGACATACGCACTTCGTTCAACACTAAACACTAAACTATCAACTGACGTTGTCAATAAAGAAAAATAAAATATAAAATAAAAACTTGGTACAAAAGCCAAAGAGGAATACAAAAAGAACCAACAAGTAAGTTGTGTCTGTACGTAATCAAGAATTTGACAACTTGAACGGTAAGTCAATAAAATAAATCTTAACTATAAATATAAAATGACGCGAAATTCAAAAATAACAAAAACAACGAACGGCGGGTTGGACGTGTGTACATAACGAAACACCCACAGTAACTAAAATATTGCACAATGGAGAGATCAGATCAGATCTAGATCTAAACCTACCTCAATATTCCAGCAGTTCTCAAAAAATTTTATTGAAAATTTGCGAAATTTTTGTTTATTTTTTTTCTCCAAAACTATGAGCTTTAGACCCCATGTTATATAAGGATTTTTTGTTTGTCTTGTCGTTCCCTACCACCAGTTTTTTAATGACATGAAACTAATTACACCCTGTATTCCTTACAAAACTTTAGGTTCTCGGAAATATTTCCATACATTTGCCATGTTTTTATTTAATTTCCCTTAAATATAACTACTATTCATGTAAACTGCGCCTTGCGCCTTCATCTTTTTCGTTATAATTGCTACAATTATATAATAAATCATGACTACTAATTTGAAAAATTACATATTAATTGGTATGTTTCATGTTCCGTTTAGAAATACGCAATCAAATTTACTCCTAAATTGTGTTAAGCATGCAGAAATTTCATCAAAAACGTGTTAGATAACATCCAAGGATGGTTTAAAACTAATTAATTAAATGGTCCTAAGCATAGTTTTCGTAATTTACAAGCTTCTCCCTCGCAGTAGACTTAACCCTCATCATGGTTAGTTATTAGCCATCCATAATAATTGTTGATTTAACCCATATTTGATTATGATATCAGAATGCAATTAGTGCATAATAATTATAGGAACTACAGCTTAAATTATGGATGTGTTTGTGGTAAGAGGATTCACAAACAGCTGAACGGCGTCGCTTTGTGGAATGGACGCGTAGTCAGTGTGGCCAACATAAACAGCCATGCGGTGTCTCCTTTAATCCTCCGAGTATATACGGAATGGATTAACATTTCAGAATTTTGTTGGTACTCGAGACTTGTAGTTTCTTCTCGGAGAATTTAATTGTCTGGAATTAGTTTTAGCTGCATGTGCCGTATGTGTTCGTACACTGAAAAAGTGAATAAATAATTTTGAAAATCATGAAAATATAGTAAATGAAATATAATCTATAAAACACCTCGTACTTTGTTTTTAACAGGCTTTTATTAGCATGACCTGTAATTTTGTATCTAAAATAATTTTGCAACTCAATTTTAACCACTTCCAGAAGTCGTATTAACTTAAAGTTTTGCGTATATATCTTCACATGACAATTAGCCCAGGCGGGGTAGCTAACTGTGTCTATAAATCTCAAACATTTTCGGAGGAAGAAGATTAATTTTTTATGAGTTCTCTGGAGTGTAGTTAATAAGATTATCTAAAGTTTACATCATTTCCAGACCGACAATATTAAAAAAATAAAATCCCATTAATAATGGAGCGGAGGTGGTGGGGTTTGAAGAATATTAGAAAGAAATCTGAGGCCTTGGTATCAAATATATATGCCAAATCCGAAAATTATGTACTCTTACCAGCTTGATTTAATTATTTTCCCCTATTTACTTTAACCCTCAACCCTTCAACGGAATCATCCCAAAATATAATCTAGTTGCAGATGTCGTTATAATACATACGTCTACCAAATTTCAAGTGAATATCTCAATTTTATTTTATCAACCCTTTTAATAATGGAGTAAGGGTGGTGGAGGGGTGAAAAATATTATTAAATAATCTGAGGCCTTGGCATCTAGGACATACACCAAATTTTAAGTTTCTGTACTTTACCAGCTTGCTTTACTTATTTTTTCCCTATTTACCTCTAATTACCCTCACTCCTTCAACGCAATCATCTCAAAATAGAATCTAGTTTCAGATATCGTTATAATACATACATGTACCAAAGTGAAAATCTAAATTTAATTTAACAACTCTTTTAATATGGGAAATGGTGGGGGGATGGAAAATATTATAAAAAAACCTAAGGCCTTCGCTTCTAGTATATACACCAAATCCCAAATTTCTGTAATCTTACCAGATTGCTTTACTTATCTTCCCCTATATACCCCTATTTCACCCCCAACCCTTCAACGGAATAATTTCAAAATATAATCTAATTCCAGATGTCGTTGTAATGCGAGTTCCAAATTTCAAATGAATATCTCAATTTTATTTTATCAACTCCTATAATAATGAAGTAGGGGTGGGTGGTGGGTAGTCGAAAAATATTATTAAAAAAATTGAGGCTTTGGCTTCTAGTACGTACACCGAATTTTAAGTTACTGTACTCTTATCAACTTGCTTTACAAATTTTCACCTATTTACCCCTATTTAACCCCCAACCCTTCAACGGAAATATCAAAATATAATCTAATTCCAGATGTCGTTATAGTACATACGTGTACCAAGTTTCAAATGAATATCTATTTTCATTTTATCAACCCCTTTAATAATGGTGGGGGGCTGAAAAATGTTATAAAAAATCTGACGCTTTGGCTTCTAGTTCATACACTGAATTTCAAATTTCTGTACTCTTACCAACTTGTTTTACTTATATTCCCCTATTTACCCTTATATAACCCTTCAACGGAATCATCTCAAAATATATATCTGATTCCAGATGTCGTTATAATACATACGTGTACCAAATTTCAAATGAATATATCAAGTTTATTTTATTAACCCCTTTAATAATGTAGTAGGGATGGGGGAGAGTTGAAAAATATTATAAACAAATTTGATGCTTTGGCTTCTAGTACGTGCACCGAATTTCAAGTTTCTGAACTCTTACCAACTTGCTTTACTTATTTTCCCCTATTTACCCCTATTTAACCCCCAACTCTTCATCAGAATAATACCAAGATACTTACTACTTTCTGATATTATAATATATACGTGTACCAAGTTTCAAGTGAATATCTCAATTTTATTTAATCAAGGGTGGGATGAAATATATTATAAACAATTTTGAGGCCTTGGCTTGTTGTACATACATCAAATTTCAAGTTTCTGTACTCTTACCAGCTTGTTTTACATATTTCCCAATATTTACCCCTCAATGCCATGTATATAACATGGCATTGGGGGGTAAATTAATTTTATACAAAGCTTACATTCGGTCAAGTTCAAAATGCACTAGATTTTAAAATATGCAGAAAAATGAAAATTGTACTGAAGGGTAGAAAATTATTGGTATTTATGTGTCAAATTAAACAACTTCTCTAATAGTCTCAGAAGGTTTGAGAGATAACGTCAATTTTCTGAAATAAAGAAAGTCAAACGTGGGTCACAAAGAAAATTTCGTGATTGCATTCCTGTGCAGACTATTGATGAAATCAAATTTGACATAAATTGATCAATAATGTTTGTTCTCATATGATTCGGACTTTGTTGGTAACACAATAGACGATATACAGGTTGTCATTCTACTGCCTAATTTTTGGAATAATAGTATTACTATTATTTTCTTGTTCTTTAGGTTCGACTTCTTTTAATGGAAAGCAAATATTGACATAGTATAGAAAAGTATATAAAAACCTATTTGTTTCATCAAGCACTGAGCGTACATGTCATAACCACGTCGTACAATTTGCATCATATATCGGAATTTTTTTATATAGATAATAATGTTCGATACTATGTCGTTAGAGTGCTCTACGCTAATATCTGCAAGGTGTTAAAATAATAATGATGGATTGGTCTCCCAGAAATCCAGATTTAAATAATATTCAACAATTTGGAATCTTATGGGTAAGCGACGTAAAGTGTTACAACAACCTCCCTTCTTCAACTTTAAATATGCCATCTGAAAGATTGGCTGAGTTCAGAAACGAATTGATGAAGATTAAATCATACGATTAATTATAAACACGTGGATAAGTTGCCAAGCTTTCATTGACGCAAAGGAAAGTAATTTGAATTATAGATATAAATAATTAGTTTAGAATAGAAAAAAATGTTTTTGATAAGCTAGAATTGTTATTATTTGCAAAAATTCAGCCTACTGTATCTTTAATTATGCATTTTGATAATTAGTAGTTTGGAAGAGAACATGTTGTAAAAAATTATTTTTAAAATATGCCTTAATTTAGGTCACATTGTCTATTAAATTATATAATTAGAATTTCCGGTTTGTACCTAACATATATTTTTTTATAATACAAACGTAAAGAAAAAATAATATGTGGTTTTATGTAGCAGTAGTAGTATAATTTAAATTCACTTCACTATAATATACTTCAATAAAGAGTGTAATTATTTTTAGTGTTATAATTTAGTTGCTGTATTTTATTAAAAAAAATTACTTGAAAAAACATTTTTTTAAAAACCCTACATATTACGTGACTTTTATGACATGTTCCGTCAACAACATATAAAAAGCGCCATCTTTCGGAACCTTCTATGATACATTCAGAGCAGACAGACAAAGTAAATTTCTAGAGCAGAGTATATTATAATACAATCATATATAACTAGGATTTCCAGTTTGTACCCCTTGTTAATTTTTTATAATACAAAAGCAAAGAAGAAATAATATGTGATTTTGTGTAGCAGTAGCACTATAATTTAATTTTTCTTCATTATAGCATTTTTTATTTGGTTTTTAAATAATAACGGATTTGCTATGAATAGTGGACTGCGGTGTTTACAGCTGTCAACGTTGAGCTTAGGCCTAAATTTAACCGTTTATTCTAGACCCATCCACTACTTCCGGGAATTTGCACTGGATCCTTACGTAACATTAAAAGGAATTAAGTGGGGTTATTAAGACACTAATCATTCTAAGACTTACAGTTACCCCTGAATGTCGTGCGGTTTTACGCACTCAGTCCTGAGGAATATTTATCTTAGAATACACTAATTCTAAAATAACCCCGTGGCAACTGACGATTTCACTGAAATTACGTAGTCTAATTTGACAGAGTGTTCAAATAAACAAAAATGTTAATTTTGATAACTTATATTGATTCAAACACAGAAATAGTTTAAAGAGAGCAAAAATTACACTTCTTCAAAGAAAAAGGTTTGCTACTAGGACTAATCTTATTATGCCTTAAGTATTTTTGTTTGCTGAAACTGAATTTTAAATTAAATGAAACTTTCTACCGCGTAGATTTCGAACAAATCATGGTTTATATTGTGAAAATGTTGTTTTTTTGACAAATTTTGACGTAAAATGTGTTTATAAGTATTTACATGAAGGGTTCCTACCTCAAAACGTAATAAAAATTACTATTACCTAGGTATTTTTGGACGATGATTACGAATCCGTCATCAAGAAAGGCACTTTGGCCTCTAAAGGGCAATAAAGGGCAATAAAGGGCAAAAAAGGCAAAACTAAATTTTATTGAAAAGGATAGTGCGAGGTATGTTTTCCTATGTTTCTTAATGTTAAGCACGAATCCGATGTTCAAAAAGGGCACTCTGCCCTCCGAAGGGCAGTAATGGGCTAAACGGGGCCAAATACTAATCGTTTATTGCTCAAAAAAAACTTTCTACTGCATATATTTCGAACAAATCATGGTTTATATTGTGAAAATATTGTTTTTTTGTCAAATTTTGACGTAAAAGTGTTTATAAGTATTTACATGAAGGGTTCCTACCTCAAAACGTAATAAAAATTGCTATTTCCTATGTATTTTTGGACGATGATTACGAAGCCGTCATCAAGAAAGGCACTCTGACCTCTAAAGGGTAATAAAAGGCAAACAGGGCAAAACTAAATTTTATTAAAAAGGATAGTGCGAGGTATGTTTTCCTATGTATTTCTTAATGTTAAACACGAATTCGATGTTCAAAGAGGACACTCTGCCT
The DNA here is from genome assembly GCA_963583905.1 of Stenurella melanura. Lineage (NCBI taxonomy): Eukaryota > Metazoa > Arthropoda > Insecta > Coleoptera > Cerambycidae > Stenurella > Stenurella melanura. The sequence goes on from OY757309.1 coordinate 90,672,314, forward strand.
TCCAAAGGGCAATAAAGAGCTAGATAGAGCCAAATATTAATCGTATATTGCTCGAAGCTGTAGTGCCTTTTAAGATTAGCCGAACCTGACCTAACTAGTGTCAACCAATGTTTGCGGCTGAAGAAGGGGAAAAAACTAGATAGGACCCTTACGAATGGTTAAAACCCTTCCAAGGGTTTACCGCATACTTGGGCTCATGCTAGTGAGGTCAGGTGAGGTCAGGTGAGGTTAGTCGGGCGGCGTGCCTAAATTTCGTTAATCGAGATCCCGCCACTGAAAACGGCATCGTACCTCACCGTTTTGTGACAAAATAAACGAAACGTTCTATAAAAATTGATAAGCGCCTAGGGAAACCGAAATGCGAAAACTTCGACCATGCGCAAAACGTGATATCATTTGTCTGACTATTTCTTCTTTGCTCTAGTGTTTACCTTCAGCCAGATGGTTAGCGCATAGGTGATGCTTTCGCTTATGGTGCGAAAGGTCCCTGGATCGAATTCCTACGTTCGTCGAGATTTTTTTCCTTAACTTTGTAACGATTAATATATGTTTTCACAAATTGTTTGTTGTTTTCTTTAGGCTAGATTACTAGTAGTTTATTTTGCTTAAAATAATTTCATTCTTTCATGTGCTTTCCTTAGGTTAGGTTAGTAGGTTTTTATTCTGATATCTAATTGTGAATAATTATTATCGCCGCAGGCATCGTTCACAAAATAACACGAAATATTTTAATTTCTCAACTTGCGCGAATTTATTAGACATTTACAAGGTAATGCGCATGCTCAAAGCTTTAGCATTTCTGTTTCCCTAGACGCCTGTTAAAAATTGTGTATATGTATTTATTCATTCATCAGTTCATTGAAAACATTAAGTGTGTCTAGAAGCATGTTGTCCTCTTGTAACATATAAGCCAAATTCTGCTGCTCGAAATAACTCGTGGTATAGTGAGGAGCTGAAAGAAATGAGTAATAACCTAAAAAAATTACACTGGAATGCTCTACGTAGTAACCAACCGGAGATAAAAGACATACACCGCCAACATAAAAAAGAGTATAAAAAACAAATTACAATTGCCAAGCAAAAATATTTCAACAACCCGATTGACAAAGCAAATAACAAGATTAAAGAAGCATGGTTGATAGTGAATGAGAAACTAGGCAGAATAAAAAAAAGACGAGAAACAATCACATTAAGGGATAATGATCAGATAATTACCGACAAGAACATTATTGCGGAAACATTTGCAATATTTTTTGCTACAAGTTGCAGCATAGCATCATCAAGGCATTTTGGCCAGAACCTATCATTACCACAATGTCAAATTATGTAAATAATACTATTTCAATTAACCCCATTTCCAGAAATGATGTGTATGAGTTAGTCGCTAACCTAAAAAATTAAATACTATGACGGAATAAATGCAAACATTTTAAAAATAATTTTTCTTTATATGTCTACCGCACTAACTCCGGTTCTATTCAATCAGGTATTTTTCCTGAGATAATGAAAACAGCTTTAGTTATTCCTCTTTATAAAAAGGGTGATGTCCAAACACCTGACAACTATAGACAAATTTCATTATTGACAGAATTCTCTAAAATTTTAGAAAGAATAGCCTATAACTTAATAAGTTCTTTCATAGAAGATAATTTATTAACAGAATCTCAATACGGTTTTAGATCTAACAAACCTGTGGAAACAGCCTTATACCATCTATTAAATTATGTGTACTCGGAACTTGATCAAGGTAAATATGTTATATAATTGTTGTTCGATCTTACGAAAGCTTTCGATAGTGTCAATCTAGATTTTCTATTAAAACAAATGTACAACTTTGGAACATGAGGTATGACGTTAAAGTGGGTTAGTTCTTACTTGACTGATAGATATCTTATTGTAAAAATTGGACAGCAAACATCCAATCAAGCCAATGTTCTTTTAGGAGTTCCTCAGGGGTCAGTGTTGGGACCATTACATTTTGTGCTTTTTATTAATGACCTACCTCTGAGCGTATCAGTATCGGAAAAGTTACAATGTTTGCAGATGATGTCTCAATCACTGTTTCAGCTTACACTCATTCCAAACATTAGCTGAACAGTTGTGTAAGGAATGTGGTATATATTGTCAAAGAAATGATATTATATTAAATGAACGCAAAACAGTGTGTCTAACCATTTAAGTAAAGTACTGCCTGTAAATCTTAATATACTTGCCTTTCCGCTTTCTGTAAATACCAAACTTCTTGGAACATTAACTGACTTTGATCCATCATTCCAGTCGCATATAAACTATCAATTAAGCAAAGCTTACTTTATTTTAAATTTAAACCATATTTAAATTTGCGAGGCATTCTAAATGTCTACTATGCACTAGTTTATAGCCACATATCCTATAACATTGCCACATGGGGTTCTGCAACGGAAAGTGAAAGGGTTTTTATCACTCAAATGAGGATCATTACATTAATCTTTAATTTAGATTGGCTAGAAACTTGTAAATACGCTTAAAAAAAAATTCTAACAGTACCCTGTATATTTATTTTAAAATGTATCATCACCTTCACGAAAAGAAATACTAACACTTTCATTAAAGTTAATGAAGGACATGAGCATCACACTAGATATGGTCACTACCCACTACCTACAACTACTTAAGCACAGAACTTCTGCATATGAGAAATCCCCACATTATAAGTTCGCTTCTTTATATAATACTCTACGGCCTGAATATATAAATATATAGAATTACAACCACTTCAATAGAGCAGTTAAGAACTTCCTCTTTGAAGAAGTGTACTATTCTATAAACGAGTTTGTGAATAGGCAGTAACTGACAATGGACTCCTATAACTCTAAGCAAGTTTTTATACTAATTGTATTATTGTATTGTAATTGTATTGTAAGTTGAAAATCGTATATAATTATAGTACGTTTGTCTATCGTTCTCTCTTTTTATTATTGTACGTTGTTTTTAACCCAACAGAATTATGAATGTATTAAACTTCATATTTTAAAACTAAAACCTGATAAGTTCTATTCAATAAACTTATTGTTTGTAATTTGTGACGTACCACATGTACTTTGTATCTTTGGCCAATATCTAAACAAAAGAAAATAAAATATTTGCCATAATATACAGAGCTTTCGAAAGGAAAATTACACATATTTTAATGAAACTCGATACGAGTATAGATAAAATGTGAACGAATATTCAGTAATTTTCTTACAGTGGTCTTTCAATAACAATCAGTAGACATGGATCATAAAATTCTTACACAAATTTTAATTATATTTGTAGTGAAGCTTAGCCTTCGTAAAATACAATTAACTAACATTCACAGAGTGTATCAACACTTTCATTTAGTTGCAGTTTCTCTACCTTCCTTAGTTCTAGTAAATGAAAGACTTGAAAAGAAAATGGTCCTTCGAAGTTATTTAAATTATCTCCATGAAACATCAAGACCGAGGGAAAATATCTATCATCTTTATCAATTTCTAGCAAACCCCTCTACATAGTGGCATATGCCTATTGGAGGTAGTTCAAACCGCTAGATTCTTTAACTCTAAATAATAGCACGCTTCTACCTCTCCTAGTTTAGTAAATAAAAGACTTGAAAAGAAAATCATCTTTCGAAATTGTTTTAATTATCTCCATGAAACATCAAGATTAAGGGGAAATATCTATCATCTTTATCAATTTCTAGCAAACCCCTCTACATAGTGGCATAGGCAACAACGTTATAGGTTCCTATTGGAGGTAAGACTGTTTGACTCTGAATAATAGCACGTTTCGAACAAAATCATTGTATATAGTCCACAAGAAAGCGTACAAGTTTATGCACAATTAAAAGCTACAACTCTGTAGGGATGTGCGGTGAAATTTATAATTGTTTAAAAAACTGTAACAAGACCTTGTTCCGCAGCATTGCACATAATTTGCCAACACTATTTCTCTCTGTGCAATCTAACAAAGAACACCACTAACGTATTAATGTTTTAATTATGTGAATATAAATTAGCAACTATTTTGGTAAATTGGTTATGTAAATTACATCCATGATAATGCTCGTATCTTGCCATTTCCCATGAATATGCATGCGTTGGCAACATTAAACTTTCAAACATACTTCATGCTATATTGCAGTACATTCGGTTTTGTCTTCTTTCTCAACTGTAACTACCCCAGACGACCGCTATTTAAAATGGGGTACTTTGTTTTTTTATCTGCCGACATATCTAACTAAAAGATAAGTTTGCGGCGTTGTGGTGACGTTTTTCAATTTTTAAATTCAAGTTTTTCTCTATGCATATGCAGAAGGCGGTACAAGCACATGCAATTTTAATTTATTACGATAGATAAGGGTATTTAGTTTAAAGGGGTTGTGTTTTTATTTTTACTGCAGCGTATTAATGATACGGTGTATAAATAGGCTATTTATCTAACAATTAAATCTTTATTAATGGTGAAATGTTCATTTCACATTTACTGAAAAATAAAAATGGCGTTAATTAAATGAGTGAGCGTGAGCTAGCACGTCAGCATTAACATTTATACATTCTGCTCAAACTTTGAACTGGTACGTCGAATATTATGCAACATTTCAATCTTAATTTTTCCTAAACTAAATTTGCCCGATTTGGATGATCCCTTTATGTATTGTAGGTTCATTCAACGAAAATATAATTATACAAGCGAGTTCTAGTATCCACTTAATTTCAATCAGCAACAGCAGCAAATTAGAATACAAGTCAAACACTATCCCTAACTTTTATTAATGTTCTCGTGTATTTCTCTTATTAGAGGAGATATGCTATACATTAGGGTGGTCCTTAAAACTAACTTTTAAAATTTACCCGGGGCACCCTCTTATTTGGTTCTATGATATAGAAACCGCTGCCTAAGGAATCACTACTTCCACATCCAGATTTTTCATCCAAGTCACTTTAAAGGAAACATCTTGACTAGATTTGCACTCAAGTATGTGGAAATTATTGGTCATACAATTTTAATAATATTTGGAGCAGATGCCAGAAAAGTTTAAGGCATTGGTTTCTGCCATATACATTAAAAATTAAGTTTTTAGTTTACCCTACTTATTTTCCCTTATTCACAACCTACCACGTCTCACCCCTTCAATGGAATCATCTCAATCCGATGTCGTTAGAATACATACGTGTAGTAACTTTCAAGTAAATATCTCAATTTTATGTTATCAAACCCATTAATAATGGAGCGGAGATGGTGGTTTTTGAAAAATACTAGAAAAAAATCTGAGGCCTTAGTTTCTAGTATATACACCAAATCCCACATTTCTGTATACTTACCAGCTTGATTTACTCATTTTCCCCTAATTACTCCAATTTAACCCTCAACCCTTCAACGGAATCACCTCAAAATACAATCTAATTCCAGATGTCGTTATAATACATACGCGTCCCAAATTTCAAGTACAACGCAATAATGTCAAATTATAATCTAAGATATCATTATACGTCTCACAAATTTCAAGTGAAAATCTGAATTTAATTTTATCAACTTTTTAATAAGGGAGTGGGGGTGGTGGGGGGATGGAAAATGTTATAAAAAAACCTGAGGCCATCATTTCTAGTATATACACCAATTCCCAAATTTCTATACTCTTACCAGCTTGCTTTACCTATTTTCCCCTATCTACCACTATTTAACCCCAACCCTTCAACGGAATCATCTCAAAATATAATCTAGTTCCAGATGTCGTTATAATACATACATATACAAAATTTCAAGTGAATATTTCAATTTTATTTTATCAACCCCTTTAATAATGGATTAGGGGTAGTGGGGGGTTGAAAAATATTACAAAAAAATCTGAGACCTTGGTTTGTAGTACATATACAATTTCAAGTTTCTGTACTCTTACCATCTTGCTTTACATATTTCCCCATATTTACCCCTATTTACTCCCCAACCCTTCACCGGGTATCTTCAAAAAACAATCCAGTTCCAGATCTCGTTATAATATATACGAGTACAAAATTTCAAGTCAATATCTTAAACCGTCCCGGAGATAGCGTGCGGACAAGGAAAGTTACAGACAGACAGACCGACAGACAGACAGAAATATGTTTTTTTTCTCAAATTTAAAATATCGACGTTTCATGATATTCTAAACCTATTTCAAGAAAAAAAAAAATTAGTAGTAAAAAGACTTTCAGAAATTTCAGATTTTTAAATAATGTTGTAGGGGTCGCTATCAAGTCCTAATTTAAAAGATAATCGAGGATTTTTGCAAAATTTCTGAATTAATCAAAGTGGTGAACATCAAAATGACATTGATCATCAATTGAATTAATAAAATAGGATAGTACATTGTCCTCCACTTTCATTTCAACCAATCATAACTCACTGAATAGGGACAGCCACACCCAGCGTTCATGATAAGACAATAGCGTTTCATGTCCAGATGCGAACTTGGCAGTGCCATGCAGAGACTGACTTGAGAGATCAATTTCCTGTCAGCTATTGTACTGTGACGAGAGTTTGTGCAACTCTGTTTCTTAAAACTATGGTTTTTTCTAAATTTCCCTAACTGAAAATATATTTAGTTGTCTGCAATAACACATTATTGAAGCTTACAATAATTGATTAAAGTTGCTTTACTTAATTACTTCAAACTTTGTTTAGTGCACTAAAGCGGACTGAGCGTTTGATTGTTAGGCTAAAAGAGGCTGTATAATTTAGGGCAAAAGTAAATTGACTATATTGTCAAGTAGACAGGTTTGCAATTATTCAATGCTGTTTAGACTTTAATACGTTTGAGTATGGCAACTAGTAGTAAGGGACCCCTTGTGACGAGAACATCTACGTGTATTTGACTTGTTGGTCAAATGTCGACTGAGACACACAAAGTTGCCATCTAAAAAATAAATTTCTATCGTCTTATTTCATTAGAAAAACGAATTAAACTTAAATGTAAGAGACTCAGCTCACTGTGCTACTAGCGACGTGCTTCTGATGTGGGAAAAGGCCAATATTCCACTAGATTAAAAAAACATATAATTGACAAAATTGAAGGTCTGTTCAAGGAATGGCGACTTTGTGTGATTCAGTGATGCCGACCAACGAGTCAAATACCCGTAGATGTTCTCGTAACAATGGGTTTCTTACTGCTAGTTGTATAACCTAGCCGTTTAGTTATATTGGAAATCAAATAATACACAATTTCTGCCCACATTAAACTATAAATTGGCCTGACAAAATAAGGAAATGCCGAGCTATCCCAGTTTAAATGAGTGCTAACTTAATTAAATTAAACAACTACTAAAACAAATAATCTATTAACATTCAGAGTTACAAAAAAAGCAAACAAAATACTCTAGTCAAAAATAGTAATACAGAGATAAATCGATACAATATTTTGCATCACCCGGCCTGAGCACAATGACCGTTCTAAGAAAGCTTATAATTTACCCACTAAAATTACTAGGAACTGTACAACAAATAGCATTTTAACAAGGATCAACCAGTTAAACTAATTACATATATTGACATGGCACTCTAAATTTTAACCATCAAAAGGTTTCCTACCAAATACCCAAATTGGGGAGACATGCAAAAAGCTCTCGGCGCGTAACGGTTTTTCTATTGTTTCTGCACAACCTCAAGTGTTGCTAGCGAGCACACACTAATTACGCCACTAGGTATGCCTGTTGGGGCATCGAAATTATCAACAAGTCACGTCAATGTGGCCAATGTCTACGATTAACATGAAAGCGGTCAAATTGTCTATCGATCTCACTCGGGAAGGAAAAATAAATCACGAAACCAGTTCCTGAATGGCACTAAAAATATTTTCTTCACGCGCGTAGCCTTGAGCTACCACAAGTAGTACATAAAATATAAAAATTTACAGTTTCATTCCTGGACACAGGAAGGTCAATGGACGTATGGCACTCAACAAAAATGAACGTACAAACTACAAACCAAGTACTTAAAATCACCAATAATCATGAATGGCATCAAAGCAACTAATTCAGATTAATCACGCAATTTGCTTCTATTCAATACAGATTCATTCTGTCATTTAATTTAGTATTAAATATTTGCACTTTGTGATTTACACATTACTCTGCTGTACAAGTTAACATAAAGCCTTGCTGTAACTATGGATAATGTTACACTATAACACAGAACATATGAACTAAAATAACTACTTTACTGATTCTATTCGCAGTTACTATTCACTATATACAGTTATTTACAAATATATGGCGGCTTTTGTAATTCTTACGGCCCACCGGCCAACCGCCTCTACATCATATTTTTAGCGTCCCCTTGTTGCCGACTTGGCGTAGGAATATGCCCGCTTACTATTGGCTAAACTTGGTCGTACAAGCTCCCATGCTATTGGTCAAGCATTTGTCACGACTAGCCGATAAAATTTAAACGCCTATAATGCTAAGATCAATAATTTAATTTTAAATAGTAAGAGGAATAATCGCGCGCTTTATCGCTTTGGCACACTTAATTGAGATTTACAAATTAAATAATAGTGTGTCTCAAAACGTGAGCATTACAGTTGCCATACTCAAACGTCGTGAAGTCCAAACGGTATTAAATAATTCCAAACCTGTCTACAAAACAGTCAATGCACTTTTGCCCTGAAGCATGGCACTGCCAAGCGCGCGTCTGGACATGACACTCTTGTCTTAACAGGAACGCTGGGTGTGGCTGTTCATATTCAGTGAGTTATGGATTGGTTGAAATGAAAGTGGGAGACAATGTACTGTTCTATTTTATTAATTTAATTGATGAACAATGTCATTTTGATGTTCACTACTTTGATTACTGAGTTAAAAAATCCCAAAAAATTACAGTAATTCTTTTTGATGTAGTAGATCAAAATGGCAGGGCGGCTCAAAGAAAATTAAGAAGAAAAATGTTTACCCTAATTTAAGGACCACCCTAATATACATCCAAATTGGGCAACTAGTTTAGAAGGAACTAAGATTGAAACATTACTCAATATTCGTTATACTAGTTAAAACTTTGAACAGTATATTTAGAAAGGTACTTGGATATGAAATTGTGGCAATAGAAAATTCCTCAGTTATCAGAATGTGCAGTATCGTAAATCTAATTTTTTCAACTATTAATATATTTGGAAAATCCCCCAACAAATTAAAAAACAATTGATTTTTTTTACAGATAATTAATTCTTTTCCACTTGTATAACATATTATTAGTATTTGCTATCGTTATTTTCTTTTTTGTATCTATTTATTTGACTTTATTAAATTTGTATTACTCTTTTACAATTTCTTCAACAGAAAAAACTGCGTTATTCTTCCACAAAGTTTTTCTTATTACGAAAGTAAGTGAATAGTAAAAACACGGAAACCTAACAATTATATTATTGTTGCATGTTCCGTAAAAGAACCAAAATACAAATGGCCCATCATAAATATCCGTCCCAACACACCCTCATTTTTCCACAGCAGAATAAATATTTGCTTTGTACCTTTTGTTGTACGGTCGCAAGTGTTAAAAATATAAAACCCGACAAAGAGTGATAGCTCTATACGTGGAAGCTAGAGCATAACGCGGAATCATAAAAACAAAGCAGGTGGGTTTTTCCTGGGTGATTATAGGTATTATTCACTAGCTGAGGTCTTTATCATGGGCGCTGCAGGGTTCGCCTATAAGAGGGCTTATGTTAGATCAACACTTTTCATTTGATTTTCAAGTGTAGAATAGTGAAAACCGATTCTATTGTTCGGGTATTGCTATAAATAATGGTCTGATAATGGCAATTTACACACTCCGACGCTGTTCCTCCATAACACGTGGAACGCGGCTTTTCAGCAGAGCGCGGAAGATTTAGTTATCGGATCTAATATTGTTCCGCCGATGCTTTCTTTTCTGGATTTCTTTGCTTGAAATATGGATTTACGGAACAGGTGTTGCAGAGAATTCACAGCTACTAGCAAAAATGCACTTGAAAGCAAATTTGCAGAATGTGATGTCATAAGTTTTAGATTGGTTAGATCAATATTAGAATATTGTTTTATTACCAGATTTGAAAAAGTAGAGAAGAAAACATATAAATTAAAGTAAATAATTAATTAAATTTTCAACTTTCTTATCGATTGAAAAGTATTCATATAAAAAAAAATCAATTTCTAAATATTATTACTTGTTATTTTGGAGAATAATCATCACAGGCACGCCAAAAAACGTGATTTGAGCCTGGGACCCGACATAGTAATCCCTATGCACTTCAACGTGCTGAACACGAATCCGATGCCCGGTTAGCTCCATCTTCCAATTCTTAGTAAATCGCAAAAATAACCTAAAAAATTCAGGTTTTCTATGTTATTTTTGCGATTTACCAAAAGTGGGTGGGTGATGGAGCTACACGGACAGCGAATTTGTGTCCAGCAAAATAAATATGAAGGCTGTCCAGTAGTGTAAGTATACAAAACTTTTTTATTAATACTTTATCACTTTTGATATGTAGGTATATGACAATAAAACTTATTAAAGTCTCTCGAGTCAAATATTAAAATAAGAAAAAAGTAATATATGAACTGTCTGGCGGATATCATATTCACAAAAACTTTTAGAAACTTGTCAGCTTAACAAACAAACTTATGTTATGCAAACTTCTGTATCTGATTACAGGCAGTAAGAAAACCAACGGTAGACTGGTTATTCAGTTGAATAACAACTCAGTTTTCTTTATAAGGTAGCATATATTTTAATATTTTAATACTGTTTTTGAATACAGGAGTATAAATTTCATCGACTCATTGTTGTTGTGATAGAAGTTAGCAAAATCAACAACATCAGAACGAGTGAAATTTTTCCAAACTGCGATAAATAAATGTCCGGGTTTCATTAATTTATGTTTCCTCCAGAAGAATATTTATCATTTGTTGAATAAATATACATATTTATTAAACGTCGATAAAATTGGATTGAAAAGAAGATTTTATCTAGCGTCAAGTAATTTAGGGAGAGAGATACATACACCTTTCAAGTCGTAATGAGCTATATGAATATTTTGCGTCAACATGTAAATACATTCCTGCTTGCAATGAACTGCTAAATCATATTGATCAGAATATCTTTAAAATTGGTGACAAATTTCGACGAGGTATCAAAAGACCAAGTATATAAAGCATTTAATTCAGTCAAGTCAAATGTTTCTGGTACTGACTCAATATCAGAAAAAGATGCTTTTATTATGTTTTCCACATTTACTGGTGTGTTTAACTCATATAATAAATTAATGTATTGTGAAAGGTGTATTTCCAGACGTCTGGAAAGAAGTGCTTGTAAAACCCCCCAACAAAGTTAAGTCTCCCACTGATTTTACTGACTTGCGTCCCATTAAATTGTTACCAATAATGTCCAAAATAATAGAAAAGTTCATGTACGACCAAATTATTAAATACGCGAGAACACATCAAATATTACCAAAAAATCAATCTGGTGTTAAAGTTGGTCATAGCACCACAAGTGCTCTTCTCAAAGTCTCTGATGATGTAATTAAGGGCTAGGATATAGGAAAAACTACAGCTCTCGTGTTGCTTGACTACACTAAAGCGTTTGATACGATTCATCACAACTTATTGCTCTCCAAACTAAAATACCACAACTTTTCTAACAGTGCTTTAAAAATACTTAAATCTTACTTTACTAATCGCAAACAGAAAGTTGTAGTCAAGAATACTTCCTCTTCTGAGTCAAAGATGCTTGAATCTGGTGTACCGCAAGGGCCAATTTTGGGACCGCCGTTATTTATCTTATATACTGCTTATTTTATTCAGTGTCTTAAAAACCTGTAGATCACACTTCTATGCTGACGATACCCAGATTTATAGCACCTTTGATTCATCACAAATATTGCAGTCCATTGAGCACATACACCAAGATATTAAAAACTTTGTAAATTATTCTTGCTGACATTGTCTAAAAATTAATGCAGCTAATTCTGCTGTTATCGTATTTGAAAAGGAGAATAATAAACAATTCATTAGGGATAACAGCAGTATTCTTGTGGAAGATCAAATACTAGCATTCGCGGATAGTATAGAAAAATTTGGCCTCTTTTTTGACCACAACTTTAAATTTCAACATGTTAATAACCTTATGAGAAAGTCCTACTGCGCATTAAAAAAATTACATTCTTGTCGTCATAGTTTGAATATAATGTTATGAGTTTTCACCCTTTTTTGGAAACACCCTGTATGAATCCGTGGGTTCTAAATAATTTTAACAAGGAGTAAACCACTAACACTTTATTTAATAATTTACTGATTACACAAACTGACTTTTACAATGTTAATATTTAATATTTACACTTCCAATTTATAACCTCACTTTCGCTATTAACTTCACTTTAGTAAAACTTCCCCTCCTGCGCCGGTAATCGCGCCTTATATACTCTGAAATAGCCTCTAGATCCATCCAGAACACAATCAAGAATCTTCTCCCATCGCACTCTAGAAAACGCTATGTCTCTCTACAAGTTTCCAGTCACGATTAGGGATAGGCATATCAATCTCTATTTTTAAGGGGGCGTAATACATAACAATAAAATTAAGAACTCTTTTAAGCGAATCTCTTAGTCGAGTCTTATCTTTTTTTAATTATGGCGATATTATATATGGTCCCTGTCTCGACCAAATGAATACTTATAGGATTCAAAAGATGCAAAATACTTGTATTAGATTTATATTTGACTTAAAGAAAACCGACTATGTATCGCATAAGTTAAAAACTCTTGGATGGTTAAATATGGTCGCGAGACGCAAATTACATCTTGCAAATTTTACTCATAAATTGGTACAATCAGCTAATCCCCCATACCTAAAAGAATTTTTGATTCCCAGGTTCTCCATTCACGAGCGACATTTAAAATACACTGAGAATTTAACAATTTCTCGTCATTCAACAGCTTTTCTCCAAAAATCCTTTACATACTCCGCATCAACGTTATATAACTCCATTCCTGTTAATATTAAGCAAGTTTCAGCAAACTCATTAAAATTTCATTACAATAGGATCAGGAACAGTGAACAAAGAATCAGAAATAAAACATTCTTAAGCCTACCTAATGTGGGCACATTCTTCTCTCTTTGTTTCAAATTGTGTCTACTATAACTTCATTTCCATTTATTATTTTTTTTGTAATTATTTATTTTCTTAGTTTTTTTGGTTGAGTATTTGAGCAGCCTCTGGGGTGGACTCCTCCATATGTATATTTTCAATAAAGGCACTTCATTATTATTATAAATACTGGATGATGACTTAGTCAACTTTTAAACATTCCAAATGCATAATATATAGTTTTTATTATTTTTTTTACCAGTGACCTGGATCGAAATAAAATAACGGCACCGTTGTAATTTAGTTTTTACGTATTCTGAAGTAACAGTTTTTAGAAAAGTTGAAAATACGGCTCCGATTTGGTGCTGCTTTTTAAGTAGAACCGAAATAACGGTTCCCATCCATGTTAAATTCCGGTTCTTATAGGTTTGTAAGCCTTATTTGGGTCACCTTTACATTATTATTTCTATTCAAAATGCTTTTGTTCGGTTCCGAAGTTTGGCAATAAACCTAACCTACCGCACGATAAGATTACAGTCGTTTTTCACCTTCTCACGCCTTACTTATATTAACATCCTGGCTGGATTCAGCTATAAGTATTCCACCATTCAGTTCGAACACAAGTACATACTCTTACATCAACAAAACAACCATCCGTTCGACAGGTCTGCACCATTCTGTTCTTCCACTGCCACAGCGCATCTTGTCGTGGAAATTAACATGTATTGTAAATTGTTAATAAAGTGTTTTGATTGATTCATTTGTCCGCACACACAATTAAATTCATTATCTTAATCATAATATCTGTTACACGTCATAAAAAACATATATTTGCATTCACTGTAAATTCTACTGTTAGTGATGTTTTGCCTATATTATTTCTATTTTAACTGATAAATCGAGAAATTAAGAAACGACATATAATGATTTGAATTGCCTATTTCTTTCTAACCCTTTCCTTTCCTACAAACACATATTATAGGGCACTTTATTTTCCATAGAGCAGAAGCATCTTATCTGCCACCATTTATGTCACGCGGTAAGTAAATCGTGTATTCGTGTCGGTTTAATTTATGTGACACTTATGAATTGTTCCTATTTATCGAGTTACTGGAAAGGAAATGTAAATGATAAATTTACAGTAACTTTAGCGCGAGGTCTCGTCCTATATCAATTGGAAAGACGTTGTAAATTCCGTTTATATCTGAATTTATGTCGTGTTTAAAACGCCCATACACATACCCATTGAATTTTAAATACTGCAAAATCGTTTTTGCGTGAAAAAATAACAAGGCCATAATTCATGCTACCCCTCCGAGAAAAGTAATTCCGGGATCTGTTTGAGAATTCCGCTACAGTTGGCAAATAATGGCTGTTTTATCTACCAGTGTATGCTAAAGCCTACTTCACAGAACAACGCATAATTTAGCTTTTGAGGATTAGGCCTCGGTTATTTCTGTAGGCGTAAGTTTTACAGCTTTCCATTTTTAAATAGTAAATTATCGAGAATATGGTAACATCGGCAGCTTAATTGGCACGATATGCATACAATATTAAATACCTCTAAGAACCATCTGACATGAGGTATTTTATTATAAAAAATCGCTGCCTAAGGAATCACTACTTCCACATCCAAATTTTCTCATACTTGAGGCGGTACAGTGCATGGGTTTGATCTTTGAAGCTATGATGTGTAGTAATGGAAAAAAAGTTACAATAGAAATTAAAAAAATCTCCAATACAAAGAATAAGCTTTTAGAAAGGAACAAATAACATATAACATAAACACAACACCACACATTGTAACAAATGTAAGGTAGAGGTTCAAGAAATTAAGATTACAAAATAATGCGATTTTGTAGAAGATTTGGATAACAGTTCAAAGGCCTAAAAGATCATAGAGTAGAGTCGAGACAAAATCAGAGACTTTAAGAAATAAGAAAACTATAGTATAATTTTTCTAAGATGATATTATCGGTAATAAAACGCCAGACGAAGAGAAATGTATATCTCATCTTTCTCGCGCCTATTCGAGCGGAGAATGATTGCAGCCCCGCCCCTAAGTTTGTAGATACACATGATTTCATTTCTTGTCTTGCTCTTGCTCAAGAATTAAGTAAGGATAACTTCTGAAAGTGTAAATATAAAATTGGTGCAAGTGCAGGTCGGGATTTAAAGTGTTTTGTATTTACACTTTCAGAAGTTATCCTTATTTAATTCTTGAGCAAGAGCAAGACAAGAAATGAAACCATGTGTATCTACAAACTTAGGGGCAGGGCTGCAATCGTTCTCTGCTCGAATAGGCGCGAGAAAAGGTGATATATGCATTTCTCTTCGTCTGGCGTTTTATTGCCGATAGTGTCATCTTAGAAATATTATACTATAAAGTACACTGTAGTATATGTTCTAAATCGAAAATATTTTATTACCGTTTAAAGGCCTCCCATAAACTCTTAAACTCCAACGACATGAGAAAGTTCGAGTGGGTCAACGTCTCTGTCAAATCGTTCTATTGGAAATGCTAAATCGCGGGATCAATTACGCGGGCCCAAGTGAAGACACCGTAAGGGAATATTTAAATTAGTCGGAGCGCCAATCAAATCATAAATAGGGTAATTGGTTACGAGAATTCTTCAAACTGTACACTAGATTGGAAACGCCAGTCGGTTTTTCCCTTAACTGACAAAAATCAGAATGAATCTAGACGAAAAAAAGGATTTTTTCACCGACTGGGCAAAATTAGCTAGCCTAGATATAGAATAGTTTAAGTTGTGATTAAAAGAATGTTTTATACTTAGGGAAAGCTTTTGATACTATTTACTGCAGATGGAGCCAATTACCAGATCGACTTAGTGTTTGATATTTGTGAGAAGTATTTTATCCCATATCGCGCTGCAGAGGCGCAAGCGACCTGGCTAAAATTTAGGCTCCCAAAGGGGGCGGGTCCGCATTCATTGGTCTATGTTTTTTGGTCTGGATAACGCCCACCCACTCAAAAATTGACCGGGATAATCCCGCCAGGAAAAAAGGACACTTTTCGATCAGCTACTGGTGGTGGTGTGACATCGTCCTACTTTTATCGTGGTAATTTTAGTTTAAGAAATTACCTTCCCAACCAATTTACTCTTTAAACAAACTAATGTGCTGGATATTAGACAATTATTTTGTCATTCAATAATTTGCTATCAAAAAGTACACCTAAGTAATACCCAAAAAGTTGATCACGTCTACAATACTAGGTATAGTAGGAATGCATTCGAAATATCTCGTGCTAGGAAGACAATCGGACAACGTTGTTTTATATTTCTAGGACCAAGGGTGTATAACAAACTTCCACCTGAAATGAAAAACTTAAACTCCACAAAACTGTTTAAAAGTAAAATAAAAAAAATGGATATTATCACTCGGTAGAATGCATGTACATCAGTTAATGGACATAAAAAACACTTACCTTTTTAATAAAAGATACTACTAAACTTAGCCATTCTGCTCCATGGATTTTATTGAAATTGTATGAAATTTGTATTACATAGTTTTTATACATACTTTATATGCATCTTATGTTTAATGCGTAAAATCTAATTATATGTTTTTTATCTCTGACCCTGCGTACAAGTTTATTTTTGCAGGGTTTATTTTATTTGTTATCATTATGCAGTAATAAAAATTAGGTAGGTATAGATATTGTAAGAATACGTTATAATTTATTTAGATTTTTAACTGGAATTTACCGGGTATAGGTATTTGCGTTTTTGAGATTTCGTTCTAAAATTTTAACTTCACGTCATCAGATTTCAAATTAAAAGTTACCTTATTAAATTGTGGCTGGCAACTGGCGCTTTCTGCACTAGTTTTTAAAGTAGAGTTTTTATAAATAATTAACTTCATGCACGTTAATGGTATTGTATTTTTTGGGCCCTTCTGGCAATTTGTTTCAATTTTACTGTAGACTATTTTCTCCCTTAACGAAGTAATTTTTCGCCTAAGTTCGAGACTACGGTCTATTTTTCTCATTTGTTTAACTTTTAACTTGCATTTTGCTTTGCAATTTAAGTATTAATTATTATTGTTCTACTTTCTAAACCGATTAATTTCGTATTCTTTTGTAAAATATAGTTTAAGTGTTAGGTTAGATAATCATAGTGAAGCATCAGATCTAACAAATAAAAATGGGGTAAGTTTTTGAACTGTAACAATTTAAGCGTATACACATATCTCTGAGAAAGACCCACGTATACACGAGATTAATACATCTAGATCTACGTGGCCCACTGTGCAGGGGTATTGTGAGTATAGACGTAAAGATAGGCCGATGTTGGTGTAGTAGTATTCCTTGGTAATCGCACATAGTGTATATTGGTCTCATTTGAAAGGGGTACATTAATTTTCATGAATATAATCAATAAACATAATAACCCCCCGAAGTAGTGTAAACAGGGTAAATGGGTTTATTACAGCATAGTAGACAACCCCCAAATCCAATGCCTCTCATAGGCTGACCGGAAGGGGGTAACACATTTGAAAAAACGCATACAATATCCATTACCCACCAACATTGCCAGTGTCGGTTCTGGGGATTGAACCAAGTACATGTTAGGCAGTCTAACCAAGTGCGCTCGCCACTAAAACGCTTAGCCAACTGAGCTACCACGCCGGTAATAATTCATATTCACTGGCTCGAAACACAAGCTGTTTCTTTTTCTGAAAACTTATTGTTGGGCAGTGGAAAAATATTAGAAAGAAATTTGAGGCCTTCGCTTCTAGAATATGCACCAAATCCCAAATTTCTGCACTCTTACCAGCTTGCTTTACATATTTTCCCCTATTTGCCCCCAGCCCTTCACCGTATAAGTTTCAAATACAATCCATTTCCAGATCTCGTTATAATACACACGTGAATAAAAATTCAACTCAATATCTTAAACCATTTCAGAGAACGTGAGCACAAAGGAAAGTTACAGATCGACAGACAGACAGACAATTTCGTGATATTCTAATTACTATTATTATTATTATTATTATCATTATTATTATTATTATTATAAGTGAAAAGCTCTGGAGTTGTTTCTTTTTATATAGTACAGTTTTCAATAAAAATATCAAGGAGTGAAATTTATTACAGTGTGGAATAATATTTCCTACTTGCATAACAACCAAGGAAAGTCTACTTTATTCTCTCAAAACATTTAAAATTCCACGACAGCTTAAAATAGACATGTCGCTTTAATAAATCCGCGAATAAAGGAAATCTAATTATCAACACAATAATTTACCAACTTAGCGCGAACAATAATCGCTTTTAATTGCTTTCAATTAAACTAATTTAAATTATGTAGCTCGAGGTTAGAAACGAACACTGGGGAAATCCTAAAACTTATTATATCATCGCACATTAAATTATTATAATTAAGCGCTTTACAATCAACAGAGCATTCATTCTCAAATAAATATTAATACTCCACATACTAAAATCGTAAACGCGTGCCAATTAATTATTATATTCACTACAATACACCTAAATTGACCCTATTCATGTTGTATGTATATCTCCTAATTCCGACCCTATTAAATTTAGCGGAGTAAAACTGAAATTTCTATTGAACTGTCTTACTACAATAGTTTTTGGAACTTGTAAAGATAGCAAGGAGTGCAATAAAAAGTTTTGTATTCAATATGAGTAGTAAAAAGCTTTTGTTTAAATAAAAGAATGTTCGAAATAAGTTTTTTGGCAGTTCCTCTTAATTATCTCTGGCTATAAAATTCATTTCACAATGAGATAAAAAATTGTTGACAACGAAATTGTGAAGAGATCTTAGATTTGTACTTTTTGGTCAATTTGTCAAGTTCCAGAGAAAATCGCCCTAATTGACGTTTCTAAGAACTTTCGTTTTGGTCAAAGTTGTCTTTTTCTTCTTCTTTTTGCAATATTACAATAACTTCTTGACCGATATTCTCCAAATTTGGTAAGGACACATTTTTTAAGCTAAGAAATCATAATTTATGTATCACATTACGCTAGCCTGTGAAAGGCGCGTCATTGCTATACCTAGTGATATTTCTATCTCTTTTTAGAAAACATTGAGTCACTTTTTGCCAGAAAATCTCATGCAGGAGCAATTTGTGTGTAAAAAAGGTACAGTTGATGGAACTTGATAATTTCAACCGTTTTCGAGAAAATTGCCGCATAAGATTTCAAGAATTGTTTGAAAACAAACGCAATCCGAAAAGAACATATTTTATTCATTGGAAAAATTACACAACGTAAGTAAAAACTAAAGAGTTACAACTACGCAAACTCACTCACTTTCTTATTGACAATCTACAATAATTTAGAGTATATTTTCGACGTGTAGATGAATGTAGTATCGCGCGTCTGAGGGATATGACAAAAATTTACATTGGACAGCAGGGCCGCGGCCGTAGCAACATCGATCACTTTTGGGGGGGAGACTACTTTAGCGCCCCCTATTTGATTTTTTTGTCTATTCCATATAAGCCGAAATTTGAAAAACAAGGGGCAGTTAGATCTAAGCTATCACACAGCAGATACGAAAAACCAAAATTAACAAGTGGAACCTAAGAACACTCATATTTTTATTATTGGCAAAACTACATGAAAATAGTTTTAAAATCTGAACTTAATATAGCTAACCTAAAGCTAGACATTATAAATGGATTGCATTTTTGTGTTTTGTGAAAAATCTTTTTCACATTTTAATAATAAAAGATCATTCAGTCTATCATCACGCATAGTGGTTCTAAGTAGGTTTTTTACAATTTTTAGTTGGCTAAATGACCGTTCATTTGATGCAGTTACATAACCAGTTGTAACAACAAATTGAATTATTAGTACGGGAGCCCATCGACAAAAGTGGATCGGGCACCGCAGTTGCCGCCGCCTAGTGGAGATGTAGATATCTGTAGGTACCATTTCTCCCTAATGGCATGTCACGTAATCTCGCCCTCTTCGAGAGAGGCAAAAGACAAAGGACCGCTTAAATGTTGCCAAAAAATTCTGAAAAAATTCAGGCACATTTTGTGGGCAAAAATAAGCATCTTTTGTCTCTTGGTGTTTTTTCTCAAAGTGCTTCCTTCTCCCAAAAAAAGAAAAAAATAATAATAACAAAAAGAAGAATTCATAGACTTTTATTAATTAATTTAGGGCGAAGGAAGCAGTTTAGAGACAAATTCCAGGAGCTAAAAATGGCTTATTTGCGTCGAAAGACCACGCTTGCCGGTTTTCAGAATTTTTTAGACAAAAATAATGTCGGCCAAGAATATCCCTAAATTCTTTTTTTTATTTCTTCAGAAAAATCAAAAAAATTCAGGCATACTTTTTAGACAAAAATAAACAAATTTTGTCTCTTAAACCTTTTATTTAAAGTGCTTCCTTCTCCCGTAAAGAATTACAAAAAAACTAATTTTTTTATATTTCTTTCCTGGAGAAGGAAGCACTTTGAAAAAAAAAATTACAAGAGGCAAAATATGTTAATTTTTGCCCAAAAAATGTGCCTGAATTTTTCCAGAATTGAATTGTAATATGCCGTTGGGGGAAATGGTACCTACCTACAGATGCCTACAACATCTCCACCAAGCGGCGGAAACTGCGGTGCCCGATCCACTTTAGTCGATGGGCTCCCGTACATGTAGCGTGCTGGCCTTAACATGTGAAGTTTAGCTGTCAGTATTTCTATAACATCTTGAAGGCCGGACGCGGCCCGTTCAATGTTCAATTCAGACGCTGTACGAAACCGACAGAGAAAGCAATGTAATATAAATGTATATATTTATAGTCCGTATTAGATAAAGCAAAGCCCTTGCTTCTAGGCCGATATAGTGCCCTTGCTACTTCGTCGGACGGGGGCGCATTGCGCATTGTTTCAGTTGGGAATGGGCCGGGTTATTTATTACGTTGGCACTCTCAGCTTAGTGAATGATCAAAGATAGTTACTTGTTTGAATCGAAATTAAGAAGAAAGAAAGAATGAGAATAAATGTGAATATATGAATATCGATATTTATATTTTTGGGCGTGTCGAGCGGCGACCACTTTTAGATAGTAATGTGGGGGAGCGGCTCCCCTATCCCCCTCCGCTCGTTCCGGCCCTGATGGACATGAGCCAGTAGTACCTTCGCAACGATATCTAGCTATATCCACTCTCAAGGGGTACTCTAGTAACTCTTAAGACTCCCTAAGATGAAAATTAAGATTACACTTACTGCGAATGCTACAGTGTACTTTCGGTCGTATTTTGTTGTCTAGCGGCGCACTTCTGATCAGATCTTATAAGCAAACACTTGAGAAATACTTCTTAGACTACACAGCCAGACACAAAAAATGTTGTTTCTGATCTGGGGGTATGGCCATGTTTACTGTATGTTTTTGGGGTCGTTGAATCCGAATCCGGCACTTTAATTTCTAAGATCTAAAAGGATGTAGGACGGCGAGGGAAATCGAATGGCGCAAACCGTAGCTCTGTATCTCGTTTCATTTTCGAGATATGGCCTCGAAAACCGGTGAAAAAATTTGATTCTCATCTTCCGGTGACTTCGAGCGCCATATTTTGAACATCAAGGCACGTACCGACCCCCGGTTTGCGCTACTCGATTTTTCAACTCTGACCCCTCAATTTGACGGCCGATATCTCACTTAAAAGGCATCGAAATAATATCGTGGCTCACATCATCGGATTGCAAATTTAATTTGCAATCGATCTAGTACAGAAATAGGTCGTCATTTTTGTCTAGAAAAAGCTACAGCGATTTATGTGAACACACATCGAAATTGCTTAAATATGTTATCTATATTAAGGAATAGATTTCTTTCAGTTTTCCTCTTCTGATTTTCAAATGTTGCTTATGTTATATCTGGAATATAATCAGGAATAGGAGGAATATTATAGTTCACTGTTACATTTGTGACACGGCAACTCTTCGCCTTTTTATGATGCCTCTAAATGTTGAGAAAAATGCAGTCAAGAAAAAATCGCTATTAATAGGCGTACAGATGCTGAAAGACCATCTTTGATTATTGATGATGGAACTCGAATCCGTATTAACTGCAATATTGGAATAGTAGAAGAAATCCGAATAATGGAAAATGATCCAAGTTGCTTAAGATTGAACGTATTGACCCAGACATTGTCTCACGCCTGCGTTATATTTAAGGACGAAACGAATGTTGTCTGTAACTACACTGTCAATTAATTTTTCTTCAAACGTCTAAAAAATATTACAATTCTTAAAATTTAGACGCCCGTGCGTAGCCATTAGTAGCGGGAACTACATTACAAAAGAGACTGCGAAAAAAAAATTATTCATAGAATTTTATTAATTAGTTTAGAATGAAAGAAGCGTTTTAGAGAAAAACGCCAAGAGCCAGAAGTTTCTTATTTTTTTCAAAGAACAAGCCTGTCGGTTTTCAGAATTTCTTAGACAAAAATAATTATGACCAAGAATTTCCCTAGATTTTTATTTTTTTCTACTACAGAAATATCCCAAAATATTCAGGCATATTCTTTATGTAAAAATAATCAACTTATGCCCCTCCCTAATTTTTCTTCAAAGTGCTTCCTTTTCCCGTGAAGAAATTAAAAAAATATATATTTTTTTTGTTTGTTATCTTTTTTCGGGAGAAGGAAGCACTTTGAAAAAAGCATCCAGAGACAAAAGATGCTTATTTCTCTACAAAAAATGAGCCTGAATATTTTCAGAATTTTTATGGAACATTTAAGACCTTCGCGTATGTACACAGTTTCAATCGCCTCTAGATAAAAAAAATCGAATTCGGTCGGACTGGTAGTCACAGAGAATTTTAATCAGGGGGCCCAGGAGAATAATTTCCCCAAGTTTCAGAACAGTCGACTGAAACCCATTTTTACTATAAAAAACTGCGGGGTTCTTCTCAATGTTGCCTGTAATCTTTGTCAGGGTGCCTCAAGAAGCTATATATATGAGTTCAATGGTTTTCTAGATTGAAAAAAATTTACTAACGGCATTGAACCCGAAGACACCTTTTTTACGTCGAGTCGTATTCGAGCGACCCCTATGGCGATGCCCGCCTAGACCTTTCTATGAGGAATTTTTAGGCTCTTTGTATTGGACGTTCTAGTGATTCGGACTAGGAGTATTCTCCACCACTTTCAGAACTAAGAAATCTGTTTAACGGTTTTTATTTGAAAAACCGTCCATGAGCTTTTGGCTAAAATTTACCCTTTGACTCACTACTTTCTGACTGTGATTTCCGCCTTTCCCAACGTACTTTAGAGACATTTATTTACTTTTTAGGGTACTTTCGAATAGAGCCATTGGAAAAGGCCAGCTTTTGGGACTTTCGAAAATAATTTTCAAACGACGGTGCTCAAAGGCGGTTTTCCGTTATTAGTTATTTTCAAGTGCATTTTTGGTGAAGTTATTTTTCTCGTGCTTTCTACGAAAGACGAAGGACGTTTTCCCATTTTTCGCGAAGTAAGAATTTTGGATGTAAATTTTGGCGATTTTTTTTTCCTTTTTGAAGTTTTATATCTTTTGAAATGGAGCCTTTTACAGGGTTCATTAACAGCCTCAACATACTTCTATGCATTCTTTAATTCTTTTGATAACAGATATTCTTATATTAAAAAATACATTTTGCAGTCCTCTAATAAAATTTGATGTCACCAAATCACACTTTTCAATAAACACAATTTGTAAATGTCAAATTGAGTTTGTTTTCAAAGAATTTTTGAAATCTTTTGCTTAAGTGTTTTGAAAACGGTTAAAATTATCAAGTTCTATCAAGTGTATAGTAGTTTCCATAGATAATTCAGCCATATAAAAAACTTACAAAAAAGTTTAAAGGAGACCGGCCGCAATTAGTTTTCAATTTACGTACAGAAAGGGTCATAAAGAAGGTGTTTGGCTTCTTTTATTATCACCACAAAAAATTGTCATAAATATTTCCTAACAAGTTAAGAACGTGGACCAGTCTCACTAAATATAATTGGTTGAAATTTGTCCTACCAAATAGATGATTCGTTGAAATAAGCGATATAATCAACGCGGACTTCCAGGGGTGTTGTAACTGTTTCTTTGTCATAAAAGTTTAAGAGTAAATTTATTACATTTTTCACACTATTGTCCGGCGGTATACTAAACAGAAGCGGTCTGTCTCCTTTAGGCTTATTTGCGAGCTTTTTCGTATCGCTGGATTAAATTTGGAACCCACTATACCTTTTTTTCGCACAAATTACTCCAGCATGAGATTTTTTTAATTAAAAGTGCCACAACGTTTCGTAAAAAAATATATTCATCGTCAGGCCTAGCTTATGAGGCGCTCTTCGCGGGCCAGCCTGAGTGATAAATAAATTAATGTTTCTTAGTTTAAGAAATGTTTCCCGACCAAATTCGAAGAAGATCGGTCAAGAGATAGATGTGATAATGATAAATGAATAAAGCTGTAAAAAAAAAGAGAGAAAATAAAACTTTTACACCATGAGTCTTTTTACACAGTAACAATTTACTAAAGATTATTTGGTTAGATTAGGTTTTATCCTCATATTTTGGTTCAAATAATATACGATTGAATTATGACCTATTATTTATTAATGGTTCACTCTGTATAGCCAGAGATATTGAACAAAATCTACGAAACAACACAATTTTTTAATCAAAATCATTTTGGTATACTTCTTATAATGTTTACAAGTTCAAACAAAATATTACTATAATAAGACAACTGGTTTTGACAATTTAGACCCTTTGTTTTATTCTACTAATTTTCTATTAACTCATTTCGTGCGAACTGGCAGCAACTTACTTGATAAAAATGAGAATGTTAGACGCTTCCTATAAAACAACAGCGTCTTTCGGTGTAAAGTCTGCTATAAGATTACAGAGGAAATGTATCGCAGTTGGCAGGAACAATTCGCATTTCACTTGTTCCCACATTTCCCTTGTTCAATTAACCCCCGCGTACTAGATAGCAGCAGATAATGTACAGAACAGAAGAGGGAAATGCAACAGCATTCCTGATGGGGATCAGCGTATATCAGGGGTCGTATTTTGTCATATTGCGCTTATAAAACTCCCTATAAAAGCTTAATGGTTATGAAAAATTCAAATAAGAAAATCTAGTTAGCAGTTTAAGTGTCAGGGTATCATGATGATGGCACTGTGAGTTTTATAGAAAATGTTAGGAAAAATAACTAGGTTCGATTCAAATTAATAATGAAGTAAAAATTATATTGTAAAAATGTGTATAGCGAGATTTCCTTTCGATGTAATTTGAAGTACTCATATCAAGAATTCTTTAACTCTAAGTTTTGGGTAGAAAGAACGCGATATTAGAGAACAAAATATACTGAATACACGACAACTAATCAGGAAGGAAAAGGAACGTTATGTGCCTATGTACCTTCATTTTGTAGCAGCAACAAAGCTTTTCACGGATAACCTGCAACCGCAGCCGATGGCGTAATTAATGCATCATACGTCATCCGTATCATACATCAAATGGGGGAAACTGGAATAAGGCATGGTCACAAAACGTCATCCAATGCATTGTAAATAAGAACAAGCTAACAATTACAGACTTCCCCGATTTACTGCACTTTTCATATAATTGCCGCACGTTTTGTACTATACTCTTTGCAGTTTTTTTGTAAATAATATTAGTTTAGACATTTTTTGTTTAATTGCAAAACATAAACTAATACATATTTTTTTAAATTGAAATAATTAATAACTGTTTTATTTATTGATCGATATTGTTCACAGGCAGCAGGGTTCCTCTCTTAGCTAATGCTAACTTACTGTCAAAATTTTAATATAACCGAACTCTTCGTTCTTAAGTTATCATGATCAAAAGAAACGTGATGGCCGGACGCACAGACAGATAGACAGACAGACAGACAGACAGACAGACAGACAGACAGACAGACAGACAGACAGACAGACAGACAGACAGAAAACAGACATTTTAAAAGTTATCCAGAATTTAATCACCAACATAGAGATATAAAATGTTTCTTTCTACGAGCGATATTACCGGTTTTACAAATCTACCGATCGAATGCAATATGCTTTTCGTTTTGTATTTGCAAAGAGACTCTCAATATTGTTACGCATTACACCTCCCTGTGGCCTGGCGAGTGATACGCCCATGATACTAATAGCTGAAATTAAGTACCAATGGTTAGGCATCCAGTAATACACGCCATCATCTCTTCTGGAAGCCTGTAGGTAGCTCTAGAGTTTTATTGCTCTGGAATTGGAAATCTCTAGATGGATCTAGAGGCAATTTTAGGGAGGATTATCAAAGTGAAGTTTGGTAACGATAAATGAGGTTATAAATCCGAAATGTAAATATAGACAACGTAAAGGTTATTTTAGAAGTATTGTGAAATCAGTAAATTATTACATATAGCGTTAGTGGTTACCCGTTGTTAAAATTGTTTGTAACCCACGGATTCATACAGGGAGTTTCCTAGGGGCGGAAACACGTAACAATATCATATATGAGTGAATAGACTCATATGATATTGAGAAAAGGTTATTATTCGGCATATTAGAATCATGAATGTGTAACCACTGTTTAGAAATTCGTACAAGTAAATTTTTCTATAGGAGGTGTAATGCAATTTGTAGGAAAAAACTGAAAATTACTGTTTTTGTTTTTGTAACAATGTTAAACTAGGTTATGACACGCTTTCAGAAATTAATATCGTGAGCTAAAGGGAACAGAACACCATGTATTCCTTGTAATTTGTGTTTTTGTGGACTAGGGGTGGTGGGGGGTTGAAAAATATTATAAAAAAATGTGAGGCCTTGGCTTGCAGTACGTACATCACATTTCAAGTTTCTGTACTCTTAACCAGCTTGCTTTACATATTTCCCCATATTTACCCCTATTTACCCCTAACCCTTCACTGGATATCTTCAAAAAATAACCCAGTTCCAGATCTCGGGAAAAAGCTCAGAGACAAAACCCGCTCGAGGCAACTGGTCCAATGATCTGCCCGCCGCGCGCCGTTAGGATAGTATGAGAAATTAAAAATGAGGTTTTTAATAGTTATGATTTTTAGAAAGTTTCTTGGTCTAAAGTGAATTTAGAACAAAAAAGAACAAAATGACAAAAAAGATAAACATAACAAACAATCAGAAAGAAGAAAGGGTAAATATAGTATAAAGGTGTGAAGGAAGAAAGTGTGTGGTAGAATAAATTTTGGTAAGACCCCAAAAACCTGAGAGCAACAAATTTTGTGAAGAAATTTTGGAATATACCTAAGCCAAATGTCACTTGACACTATATTGTCTCATTTGACATCTGATTTTGCTTTCCTTTATTTTCTAACTAGCATTAATTATTCAAGAAACTTCGAAGCAGCTATCCTTGTTTGAGGATTATAATTTTTTTTGGCCTTTAACTTAAAATTAAAAAAAGGAATTTTTTTCACAATTCGGGCTCCGAGAATTTGTTGGAATTTCAGTATCTATTTTCACGATAAATAAAAGTTTCGTCCTTTAGAAAATGAGTTCAATTTTCAAACGGATGCCTTTTCACTCATTATCAAAGTCTTTTTTACTTCTCTTGATAATATAACTGCGAATTAATATTACTCTTAGTGTCTTAAAGATATTGTTAAGAAGTCAATTAATGAATCTATGAATAGTCAGTCTTAAGTTTTTAATATCTTTAACAAACTTCATATGGTAATATAATAAATAGTATAGGAGCCAGAGTACAATTACTTGACACTTAGAGACATAATTAGGTCTTTGTGTTAGAGACGGCAGACAAAAAAGTAATATAAAAATTCTTCTTAGTGGTGCAAATTTAATTTATACATTAAATTAATTGTTTAAAAATAATGAGCTTGATACTTACTAATCATGGCTGTAAAGTAGACACCTTGCTGGTTCAAAATATCTGCCGTTGTACCTCCACTAACCTCTAACCTCTGCACCTCTATTAACCGAAGTGTATGCCGATCACATTTTTGTAATTACTAAGTGGTAATTACTCGATACAAATAAATTAACTTGATACTTAGAGCGTGAGAGTGGATGTCGTTGTGGGTGGTTGTGCCGTGAGACACTCCTGAAGAAAATGCAAAGATCATCGGTTAAAACTCCATTAAATTCAATAAAGTTTAAGTCATTGGTCCCCGCCATTACGTACTGCCTACGAACATTGTAATGAGTTCAACCATTTGTCACATAATTATGGTAAAGAAAAAACTGTTTTCGAAATTTAATATAATACCCTCTTTCTAAAACCAAATGTTCTTATCCCGGCTTATCCAAAAGACGACGAGTTATCTGTTTATAATACTTACTGCAAAAATCCCTAGTAATGCTATTAAAATTAATACTGATGGCTCTAAAACAAGTGACAAACTAAGCGGAGCGTTTTATGTCCCATCCAAACAATATGAGTACTCTTTTAATTTAAATCCTATTCTTGGCATTTTTTCGGCAGAGGCCGCATACCTACATGCTATAGAGTGGGCAATTTCTGAACAGTTCACCCAAGTTGTTATATGCTCAGACTCGCAATCAGTTTTAAAAGAATTATGTAATTTTCCTGGTCTTAACTGTTTTTGTCCCAACTCGTTCATGGTAAAAATCATGGACAATTATCTATTGCTTCCCTAGGGAATATGAACTTCCATTTTAATTGGGTAGAAGCTCATTCTAATATACCAAGAAATAATAAACTTGATACGATCGCAAGGAACACTAATATCGGTACTGCTGAAATGGACTTTACTACAGTCACCGCCGATTTTTATCCTGTTGTCAAAAAATACCTCTGACATAAATTTTATCAGTATTGGCAAGCATATATGGTGAACAAACTAATACCTATTATTACAACATTCACCCAAATATTCCTACGTCACAATGGTATCATAATTGTCACCGTAGTAGACCATATCTACCATAAGTAGAATTAAACTCAATCATGGTAAATTTCCCGCTCACCTATATAAAATTGAAGTACGTGAAGATCCATACTGCCCCTGTGGAGCAATCGGTGAAGTGAATCATATTATACTTAATTGTCCATTAACAGAAACTAAATCAAAACATTTTCTTAAATTCCTGCATTATAATGATTTTATTTCACCCATATGGTTACCATACTTTTTAAGTCAAGAAATCCGGATTTAATGAAAAAACTTGTCTCTATCTTTTTTGACGCCAACATTGACATTTAGGTATTTTATCTAAAACCCTTGTTTTATTCCCTTTGTTTATTAAGTCCTTCCAACCGTGTTTGTTTAATTAAATGCCCTGAAAGGCCCTGGGCGAGAAGTGGATCCTCCTTGTTTAATTCCTTACAAACCTTCCTTTCTTATAAATGAGTAGGGCAAGAGATTTTTTTTATTTATTTTTTTTTAACTTACAAAATTTGCTAGGGCTGTTAGTTTAAGTAAGTTGCTATTTCTATTAGGGTTATAATACATAATTAGGTCTCGGTAACGGGTACCTTGGTATTTCTACATTTATGTATACATGTGTATTTTTTTATATCTGCTAATTTGGTTTATTTTTGTCTCACCGTAGGCAATTATATGTTCATGGCCAAAACACTTTGTAAGGCCAACAAAAAAATTGGTAGTATTGGTTTAATAATGTATTAGTTTATTTCTTCATTAAAATTGAAAAATAAATTAAAATTGAAATTGAAAATGCATTAAATAGAAAAATATTTGGAATTGGAATAGGCAATTGAAACTAGTTACTACAAAAACAAACTAATATACACTCAGGAGGAGGTGCACACTGCTAGATACAGGAACAGTAGTCTTAGAAGAAGAATAATGACATGACATGACAGATGAAAACTTAAAGGAAGCATCTCACAAACACCAACACTTCCCATCTTATATTCCTACCCCATGCGTCATGTGGCTCTCACTGCTGGTAAAAAACATGCCCCATATCCAATCCAGCGCATGCAGCCACTCCGGTGGCATATAAATAGATCCAGATTGAATGTCGGGAGTCGGCAGCAATGCCTACTTTACACTGGCATATCAATCAACCAAATAAATCAACTTGATACTTTGTACTTTGTAATTCCCAGTGATTCGAATATCTATCTCTGGACCTCTTCTAGTTATTTAGTCAAGTTTGCAAAAAAATTTCTCATATCATGTTCATCGTTTGCCATGCAAGCTTTAAGGAACAGGATTAATAATGTCTCTAGCTGAAACATACGTGTCAGGTAATTGCACGTTGACTCCTGTACTATGATATTAATATACTTATGAGAGTTTTCTCAAATTTAGAACTTTATTTGATGAAATATTTTCAGAAGAACTCTCTGTTGTGGATATCATATTCCAGTAACTTTGTAAGACAAAAGATATTTAGGTGCTTAAAAGTTTTTAAAGAGTTATCTCTCAACAAGAGAATGCATTTGTGTAAAGAGAACAAATAAATATCAACAAAAAATAATCATGTCTCAGCCTTCAAATAAGTAACATCTTAATAATGTAAAATAATCAATTTTCTTGTCTTCGAAAAATGATAAATTGGTTGTTTTCGTTTTGCTTGCTGAATATTTCTCCACCGGCGGAACGACATTTTATTCTGAATGATGTTCTGAAAAATATCTTTTATAACACGAATAAAAAAGATCTGCGATCTTATTCTGGTTATTTTTCATCTTATTATTTTACAAACACCTAAAACCTCGACAGACAGGTGTTTATATATCATTTTTTACAAACTACATTACTCCAGATACCTATATAATAATAGCTTGTATTTGTACATGTTTACTTGTGATGTAAATTAAATGGTGCTAGCATAATAAATACTCTTTTGTGTATTATGACAGTGAACGGTTAATGATACGTTTTACATAATATTCTCTATAATTATCACAGATTTACTGTGTTGTATACTGGGTGTTAGTAAACAACTTTTGTTCATTTAGGAGGTTTATACAAAATAAATATTTCACCTTCAGAGAATTGTGATACCTGTAACATTAAAGGTAGCTTGGATTACATGTTCTTTTAGTGTTCTAAATGCAGAATAGCAGATTACATAATAATCTTATTAATTTAACTGTAATGTATTATTTCTGCATATACTTCATTGAAAAAATATTAATTGTGTATTATGAAGTCAACTTCGATGTAATTAATAATTATAATGCTTTATTTATCTAAGAGATCATACAATGATATAGGATACGTCAAATACGTTTCCAGAATAAGATAAACATAACACATTAAAAATTCATCTATCGAGTAGAATACATTTTTTAACAGAAACTTTTTTAATTCTGACAAAAAATTGTTTACACTAAATATAGTTTTAATTTCAGAGGTCAACTTATTATAAAGTATACGTCCCAAGTAATATGCTTCTCTTTCATATAATTCAAGTTTGTGTACATCGTATCGCAAATTGGATCCAGACAGGGTACCTAATGTAAAACTATTATGTTTGATAAATGTCTGCTTGCAGGATTCTCTATAGCCTAAACTAAACATATTACGAATAACTCTTTTTTGCATCAAGAACACACGGTTTGATGACGGTGAGTTTCCCCAAAAAATAATACCATAACGCAGTCTGGACTCTAAATTAGACAAATAAAATATCTTCACAGTCTTTAAATTGGTTATGTGACGTAATCTTTTCAGCGCAAAACAGTGACTTGAACATTTATTGCAGATATAGGAGACAATGTGACTTCCAATCCGGTGGTAAATCAATGTACAGGCCTAATTATTTAAAAGTTGATACTTGTTCAATGGATTTACCATTAAGTTGTAAAAGCAAACTCGATATGTAATGAGCACTAACAGGATGAAAGTTTTTTCTTGGTTCATTACCAATTTTTTATGGTGAAATAATTATTTATTGGCCGGGTAGCATTTAACTTATCAATCAGTACTTGTATTTTTTTTTTGGTATCCACGGCAACACTAATATCATCGGCAAAGGAGCAATAAAATTCATTTACATGATTATCTAAGTCGCTAATGTAAAGGAAAAACAGTAGCGGTCCCAAAACACTACCTTTTAGTAGACCAATATCTTGTTTTAGTTTCTGACCTCGAACCTTTATTCACTATGTATACTGTTTATTTAGTTCTGACTGACTGACTTAATTTTGCGGTTTCTTTCGTGTGCGCTGTGTGAAAGAAACCTCCAAATTAAGTTTGTCAAGTAATGATTCTATATAGAATTAAAAATTGATGATTTTCGGATTTCACCTTTACTTGTACAACGAGACCTTCCATCTTGCCAAATTTCAAGATTCTAGGTCAACATGAAGTACCCTGTAGGTCTTAATATGTCAGTCAGTGAGTCTGTCAGCATGTAAATGAACATTGATCTTTCTATTGCATTAATAAACTTTTTACGGGACTATGAGACAATAGACTTTAGAATTTGGTATTAATTTCAACTCGATACTTCCAGCCGTTCCTGAGAAAAACGGTCTTGACTGACAGACAGACAAATAGACGGACAGTCAACAAAGTGATCCTATAAGTGTTCCGTTTTTCCATTTGGAGGTACGGAACCCTAGAGAGGACAATATAAAAAACTTAAGTCACCCAAGCCTAAAAATTGTACAAATTATTTCACTGTCATTAGAAATCTTAGTGGTCTAATATCATGTAAATATACAAGTTATGCAACTATGGTATCCATATTGGATTTGCCATTCTCTTTTGTATCTTAATTGTCAGCTACTCCAAAAATACCTAAACTCCAAGTGGCGCTTCCACCATAATCTCTCACATTCTTGAATACAAAGTAGTTCTTTCTGGTTTTTGCATTACGCTAGACTTGATGAAACTACAAAAATCGTTTAAGCCATCCCAGAGAAATCAATGCACAAACGGAAAAAAACAACAAACATACGAGTCGAATTTCTTTCTAAAAATTTTTAAAATCTGTTAAACAGTTAAGAAATCGAACGTATTTCTAACGGACGGTGGTGATACCTCGTTTCTTAATTTTTAGTGATTTTTTTGAGTATGGTTAAATTTTATTTCTTCATTTTCTTATTTACTTGTTTCTTATTGTCTGTGATTTTAATATATTCAACTTAGTAAGCTTGTAGATGTACATATTATCCATCTTGTATGTAATTTAGTGAAATATTTTTAATACTAGAGATAAGCGCGACTAGACTGCTCCATGTCGGTTACTAAAGAGACATAACTTGGCACTTAATTTTCAACTTGATCTTATTTTGACATTTCCCACATTTTATCAATGTTGAGCAACAAAACTTCTGGGATTCAAAGCATATATGTCGTATCTCATATTTCGTTGCGACTGAAACAAAAGGCTTGGTTGGATAGAATGAATTATTTTTTATATTTTAAAAATTATTAGCTTAAGTTAATAATTGCAATGAAACATTTTCTTTATAGGATTTTGCAAACAGTGGAAAGAAAAGCTATCTATGAGAACTAAAGGAAAAACTATATATATAAAAATATTAATGAAATCTTTGCATTCTTTCGATAACCTGACTTCTGGTTATGTAAGCAAGTAAAATTCTGATTTGCCATTCTCATTTTAACACTAGCATCCAACCTAGTCCCCTACGGCTAAGCAGGCTAAACTAGTATCTACATGATCCCCTACGATATCTAAATTCAGTTAAAAATGAGAACAAAGGCCTGAAATTAATTTATTTACGTACCTTGTCTTTAAAATTTTTTTTTTTTCATTCAAATGAATTTCATTTTCATAATATCTCATTCAGTTTCTTGGAAATGCTTAGCCTTTGAAACGTTTTTCGTCCTTATTGGGTACTTTTCAGAAAAGCCTAAAGCCACTCATAACGATGTTCCATGCAATACTAAGACATTTTTCATGGATGGTATAAAATAATTATAATTGACATTGACTGATAAAAAACAACAGATCTTCACCTATCTATTAGCTAACTAGTATTGGAGCCTATATACTCTATGCATGTTTAAAAGTGAATTATTTATTATTTGTTTGCTTATAGTAATGAAACATTTTCTTTATAGGATTTTGCAAACAGTGGAAAGAAAAGCTATCTATGAGAACTAAAGGAAAAACTATATATATAAAAATATTAATGAAATCTTTGCATTCTTTCGATAACCTGACTTCTGGTTATGCTAGCAAGTAAAATTCTGATTTGCCATTCTCATTTTAACACTAGCATCCAACCTAGTCCCCTACGGCTAAGCAGGCTAAACTAGTATCTACATGATCCCCTACGATATGTAAATTCAGTTAAAAATGAGAACAAAGGCCTGAAATTAATTTATTTACGTACCTTGTCTTTAAAAATTTTTTTTTTTTTTCATTCAAATGAATTTCATTTTCATAAAATCTCATTCAGTTTCTTGGAAATGCTTAGCCTTTGAAACGTTTTTCGTCCTTATTGGGTACTCTTCAGAAAAGCCTAAAGCCACTCATAACGATGTTCCATGCAATACTAAGACATTTTTCATGGATGGTATAAAATAATTATAATTGACATTGACTGATAAAAAACAACAGATCTTCACCTTTCTATTAGCTAACTAGTATTGGAGCCTATATACTCTATGCATGTTTAAAAGTGAATTATTTATTATTTGTTTGCTTATAGTAATGAAACATTTTCTTTATAGGATTTTGCAAACAGTGGAAAGAAAAGCTATCTATGAGAACTAAAGGAAAAACTATATATATAAAAATATTAATGAAATCTTTGCATTCTTTCGTAAAATTCTGATTTGCCATTCTCATTTTAACACTAGCATCCAACCTAGTCCCCTACGGCTAAGCAGGCTAAACTGGTATCTACATGATCCCCTACGATATGTAAATTCAGTTAAAAATGAGAACAAAGGCCTGAAATTAATTTATTTACGTACCTTGTCTTTAAAATTTTTTTTTTTTCATTCAAATGAATTTCATTTTCATAAAATCTCATTCAGTTTCTTGGAAATGCTTAGCCTTTGAAACGTTTTTCGTCCTTATTGGGTACTCTTCAGAAAAGCCTAAAGCCACTCATAACGATGTTCCATGCAATACTAAGACATTTTTCATGGATGGTATAAAATAATTATAATTGACATTGACTGATAAAAAACAACAGATCTTCACCTATCTATTAGCTAACTAGTATTGGAGCCTATATACTCTATGCATGTTTAAAAGTGAATTATTTATTATTTGTTTGCTTATAGTAATGAAACATTTTCTTTATAGGATTTTGCAAACAGTGGAAAGAAAAGCTATCTATGAGAACTAAAGGAAAAACTATATATATAAAAATATTAATGAAATCTTTGCATTCTTTCGATAACCTGACTTCTGGTTATGCTAGCAAGTAAAATTCTGATTTGCCATTCTCATTTTTACACTAGCATCCAACCTAGTCCCCTACGGCTAAGCAGGCTAAACTAGTATCTACATGATCCCCTACGATATGTAAATTCAGTTAAAAATGAGAACAAAGGCCTGAAATTAATTTATTTACGTACCTTGTCTTTAAAATTTTTTTTTTTTTCATTCAAATGAATTTCATTTTCATAAAATCTCATTCAGTTTCTTGGAAATGCTTAGCCTTTGAAACGTTTTTCGTCCTTATTGGGTACTCTTCAGAAAAGCCTAAAGCCACTCATAACGATGTTCCATGCAATACTAAGACATTTTTCATGGATGGTATAAAATAATTATAATTGACATTGACTGATAAAAAACAACAGATCTTCACCTATCTATTAGCTAACTAGTATTGGAGCCTATATACTCTATGCATGTTTAAAAGTGAATTATTTATTATTTGTTTGCTTATAGTAATGAAACATTTTCTTTATAGGATTTTGCAAACAGTGGAAAGAAAAGCTATCTATGAGAACTAAAGGAAAAACTATATATATAAAAATATTAATGAAATCTTTGCATTCTTTCGATAACCTGACTTCTGGTTATGCTAGCAAGTAAAATTCTGATTTGCCATTCTCATTTTAACACTAGCATCCAACCTAGTCCCCTACGGCTAAGCAGGCTAAACTAGTATCTACATGATCCCCTACGATATGTAAATTCAGTTAAAAATGAGAACAAAGGCCTGAAATTAATTTATTTACGTACCTTGTCTTTAAATTTTTTTTTTTTTCATTCAAATGAATTTCATTTTCATAAAATCTCATTCAGTTTCTTGGAAATGCTTAGCCTTTGAAACGTTTTTCGTCCTTATTGGGTACTCTTCAGAAAAGCCTAAAGCCACTCATAACGATGTTCCATGCAAAACTAAGACATTTTTCATGAATGGTATAAAATAATTATAATTGACATTGACTGATAAAAAACAACAGATCTTCACCTATCTATTAGCTAACTAGTATTGGAGCCTATATACTCTATGCATGTTTAAAAGTGAATTATTTATTATTTGTTTGCTTATAGTAATGAAACATTTTCTTTATAGGATTTTGCAAACAGTGGAAAGAAAAGCTATCTATGAGAACTAAAGGAAAAACTATATATATAAAAATATTAATGAAATCTTTGCATTCTTTCGATAACCTGACTTCTGGTTATGCTAGCAAGTAAAATTCTGATTTGCCATTCTCATTTTAACACTAGCATCCAACCTAGTCCCCTACGGCTAAGCAGGCTAAACTAGTATCTACATGATCCCCTACGATATGTAAATTCAGTTAAAAATGAGAACAAAGGCCTGAAATTAATTTATTTACGTACCTTGTCTTTAAGATTTTTTTTTTTTTTCATTCAAATGAATTTAATTTTCATAAAATCTCATTCAGTTTCTTGGAAATGCTTAGCCTTAGAATGGCAAATCAGAATTTTACTTGCTAGCATAACCAGAAGTCAGGTTATCGAAAGAATGCAAAGATTTCATTAATATTTTTATATATATAGTTTTTCCTTTAGTTCTCATAGATAGCTTTTCTTTCCACTGTTTGCAAAATCCTATAAAGAAAATGTTTCATTACTATAAGCAAACAAATAATAAATAATTCACTTTTAATAATTGCAGTTGCATTAAAGTATTTAAAATTAACTGTATTATAATTAACAATTGTTCTATTTTTGATAATCAACTGAAATGCAGCACTAAACTATTATTACTAGTAAATTAGAAAAAGCAGTATACAGGGTGATTCTTGATGAGAAGGAATTGTTTCGGTGGAGAAAATAGTAGTTGTTGTAAGGAGAAATACATCAGTCGATTTATTGTGAATAAAGTTGAAACAAAATTCCGAGAAGTACGGATATGTGAGATATGTGAAAAACTAGTAATTAAAAAATTTACAAGAATGGGCAACTTAATGTTATTATAACTGTACAAGAGGAACCTTTAACTTTAGTGCGATAGGTGGCGTGCGATACGGATATGAAATATAAGTTTTGTGGTTAACTACAGGATTTGTTTGACAGTAATGAGAGAAGTTGTAATCCCCCAATTAGTAGAGTTGCTCAAACCATAAAAGGAGCAATACATGTCACGATGACATATATTTTCAACAAGGTGGTGCTTCACTACATCATGCAATTCCCATACACTAGCTCTTTAATGAAATATTTTTTGATCGATAGATTGACAGACGAGGACTCACTAAATGGACGGCAAGGTTCCCAGACTTAAATTCTTTGGATCCTTTCTTTTAAGGGCGTCTCTAAAGTCGTGTTTACCAAAATGAACCTCACGTTTAACTACACCTGAAATGTATCCTTCAACGGAATAAGCTTAAAATGTAATCTATTTCTCTCGTTATAATACATAAGTGCAGCAAATTTCAAGTTAATATCCTATACCGACAAACAGAAATTTTTAATTCTCCTGAAATTTCAAATCTCGACGTTTCGTGAAATTCTAAACCTACGTCAACAACAAATATTTTGAAAATTATTTTGAGATTACTGTATTTCCATTCCACTACGTGGATGTGGAAGAAATTTACCTTTATAAAATTTGTGACCCAATTTTGGAACGTATTTTATTTATGGTTGCGATATTATTAAGTTTTCCATCTAAAGTCTGGATGGTATCCATCAGTATATAAAATATATCACTTTATCCAGCTTATACATAGATACTTTTGATTTGACATGACAAAACTGATAGGTACATCATTTATCAAAGAGACAAAATTTTTCACTCCATTTCGTCCTCACCATTTTCCAATATCTCAGCATCGATCCACTCTTGTGGAACTCATTCCGTATAAAAATAACCCGCTGGCATATTACTTAGTCGAATTTATAAACATAACTGCACGGCAAGATTTGAACTCCCATTTGTATGAGCCGCGTATTGCGAAAAGCGAGAAAATAAGAAGAAAATTACATATAATACTGAGGATTGGCATGATAAACGATCGCTTGTCAGCAGACCGGTCTGAAAGGAACTGTCAAGATAGCTCTGCTGCTGGAAATACTGAAAATAAAGGAATAAGCGGAATAAGATAACATTGAGAGACACCAAGGACGACATTGCGAGTTCAAATGCGCGACTTGGCGGTACAATTTTAGTGCATTCTACTTCTTAACTCAATTACGCTGGGTCAGCGGCTTTCTCTTAAATACGGCTGCAGCGAAAGTAACAAATTAGTTTATTGCCTAAAAATTTAAAGGATGCTTTATTATAGGTGAAGGCCCCTTATACGTATATATTTTACTAACTCAAGAGTGCCTGGAAATATCGTGTAATACATGTAGTTCAATCTGTCATTGTTATTGTTTTTCACAATTCTGAGTACGTACCGTTAGCAACTGTCCAACCAATTTAAGATTCTCGTAAAACCAGTGTATAGTATTCACGAACTCAATTGGAACTGCACGGAACTAGGGGATCTTACGGGGTATTGTCAATATATCGCTTCACATTGAATGAGAGAGCATAGAATTTTACAGATTTATATTCACCACTCCTCGTCTACAGTCCACGTTGACTTGATCCGCCTGTCACATAGAAATATAGGTGGGATTAGATGCTTAGGGAATTTGATTTGTCAACACCAACCTTGTTCAGAGTTTTTGCATGCCATACTATATAAAAAAAAATATGTATGAACTATTTGTATCGTATGATCTGTACGGGGCAGTGCAGTACAGCCAGGCACCGTTGTAAATTACTTAACTCTAGTGAATATTTGAACAAATTATCAGTTTTATTACTGCGTTTGAGTGATTTTTTGCAATTAATTGTTTAAAAGGGCATTTTGGAGGCCTTTCGCTAGTAGTGACAACGAGACGAACGATTTTGATACAGAGCCTATACAAGCGGAATTTGAAAATAAAGTCTTACACGTTCAAACTCAAAAGGTTATTTTGAATATTTACTAGTGTTTAAAAGGCGAAAATATTGATTCTTCATATAATCAAACTGTGAAGAGGATTTGTGAATTAACCAAATTTAGCCGTACTACAATTTATAGGGTTATTAGAGCCGGGCATGTAATTGATCATTCTATTAAACGGAAAAGAGTTGGACAAAAACTTAAAAAACTTGATAACGCGTCCAAGGATGTCATTCGTCGATTTGTGTCTGACTTTTACAATGAACAGAAGGTGCCCACATTAGAAATGATTAGGGATAAGTTACGCGACTATCCAGATTATAACGGTAAACCATTAGATGCTTTGCTTTGCTCGATTGCGGTTTTAGGTACAAAAAATTGGACAAACGAATGGTAGTTATGGAATCAGCACGCATCGTTGATCATCGACACCTGCGTAAAATAAAAGAATACCGAGATTCAAACAGAGACATAATTTATCTTGATGAAACATGGTTTGACACCCATGATGTAGTTCAATGCGGTTGGGTAAATAACACCTAAAAGTGTAATTTAAGTGCTCCATGTTCTAGGGGAAAAGAATTATAATTCTACACGCTGGAAGTAGAAACGGTTTTACTCCAAATGTGTTGTTGTCTGCTAAAAATATCAAGCAATCTTCTGCAGACTACCACGAGGATATAACAGCTGAATTATTTGAGAAGCGGGCAAAGGAACAGCTGTTACCAAATATCCCACCAAATTCTGTAGTTGTTATGGACAATGCGTCATACCATTCGAGACAACACACAAAAATTTCGAACACCAACAAGAAAAGGCGATATCATTGAATTTATGAAAGGTAAAGGCTTGGAAATACCAGAAAAAAAAAACACAAGAAAAACTTTACTAGAACTGATTGGAAAGCAAGATTTTAAAAAGGAATATGCCGTTGAAAAAATGTTTGAAGCACACGATCATACTATTTTACGTCTGCCTCCATATTATTGCGATTTCAACCTCATGGAAATGGTGTGGGCTGATGTAAACACATGACTACATTAATATAATCAGTTCCCACAATTAAGTGAGTTTGTCTTAAAGAATATAAAGAAAATAGAAGACGAAATAGGCAAAAGTGATATATGGGGGAAGTGTGTACCTCATGTGATAAAAAAGAAAAATGAGTATTCTATATTACCAACTATTAATCCAATTATTATTAATGTAAATACCGATTCAAGTTCTGAAAACTCGCATAGTGATGATTGAAATATTGTTTATTTAAAGTTGACCTATTTCCGCTACTGGGACCAATTACCGATGCCAGGAAACGAGTTCTCCCTTTAAAAGTTTGCTGTCTTTCCTTTATAGAATAGTAGAAATTGTCTACCTGCCTAACATCATGATACTGCAAAGTTCATAGTATCATGGCCTAACATTTAATAAACAAGACAGTCGCTGCTTTATGCCCCTTTAGAAGGATTATATACCATCTATGCAACACCCCCCTAAGATTACATAATTTTGCCGCTAGAAGATAGAACGAGAGGTAAATAGTGATTTACCTCTCGTTCTATCTTCTAGTCTAGTGAGACAATAGACGTAGCCTTAATATATCATTAAAGTGACTTATCAAATGTGATAAACATATTTTTTCATTAACCGCTTCTATTGAATAAAGGTATTATCATTAACAAATAAAAAATAATTATTTAGTATTTATGTCCCATAAAGGAGATGCCGACTTTACTCCGAGCCTTCGTTTTTATGCTGTCCCAATTGAGATTATATATTGTATTGTTATTCCTGTCTATGGTTCTGTATGATTAATTAATTTTGTTGGGCGCCATATGATAAGAAATTACCGAATTTGAATGTGAGGAAAATAACAGTATAAAATTTAGTTTGCTTGAGCATGAGCCTGTAAAAAACAGGAAGACTCCACAGGGTCAAAAAGTCGGTTCTATGGCCTTTTTGTTGAACATTTGCTTCCTTATCTTTCCAGCACAGATTCCAAACAAAAACCCTTTTAAGAGAATATTTAAATTATATTTTATAAGGTAAATCTGGTATGGATTCTTGTCCTATTAAATAAAAATTTTAAACATAAACATACAACAAAACTTAAAAACTAAATAAAATTTTAAATTGGAAAATATATGGCCTTTTAATTTAATTTAAATAGGTTTACCTAGGATTTTTTTTTCTGTACGTAGTTAAATTCGGAGCGGAGGTCTTGTTGCTTTCGAAAATATGGGAAATGTGATTCAAAAAATTCTTCTCGTCAACAAACGACGCAAGACATTTTCAATCATCTACTGGTATCATCGGATCCACTAATAACATCTTCACAGAAACTAACCAAAGGAGGATCAGTACTAAGCACATCAGATGCTGATTTTGTCTAATTTGAGAAAATTTTTCAATTATATCTCACGCTTCTTAAAAATCAAATTCTTCCTTTCCAAATTTTGACTTTTCTCCTTCATTAATTATCAAAAACTGCTCCTGTCATCATCTTTCAGAAATTTATTCTCGATATTTTTTTTTATCCCATACATAGGACTTCTTTGACTTTAAAATATTTTCCAATTACCATAAGTTTTTACAAATTCTTATCTTAATACAATATTAACACAAGTAATTCACATACCAGATTAAGTAGAGACTTCTACTCTTATTTCAATATGTAATAAAACCATTTTACTACCAAAAACAATTATTTTTTGTTTTTCTTTGTTGGTTCACCGACAAGGATCCGCAACAAAGTCAATAAATTCAACAAATACAAATTGCTTAAATAATAAATAATAAAATACAACGACAACAGGATTGTACTCCTTCAATATAACAAAAAACTAAATCTAAAACACCTTTTCTGTCTGTATTGAGTAATTATGCACCACGATATCCATTACATCTTCTTATTTTGGACCTAGCCATTTTATAACTTCATGCACATGGAGGTTTTCTTAAATTATATTTTTATCAAAATTAATTACAATTACATTGTCAATGTACTGATCAATGTTAAATTAAAATTGTCTTTTATTTGGAATCATGTTATTTGAGTGCTAAA
The DNA here is from genome assembly GCA_963583905.1 of Stenurella melanura. NCBI lineage: Eukaryota > Metazoa > Arthropoda > Insecta > Coleoptera > Cerambycidae > Stenurella > Stenurella melanura. The sequence goes on from OY757309.1 coordinate 90,714,739, forward strand.
ATTTTCATCGTCCATATTTAGTTACTACGTACCCATGCTCACATCTAACTTTTTAAAGTTTAATATTTGATGTTTAAGTTATTCATACACAATCGTATCTACTTGTACACTGTGTACAACTCTGTAAAAAGGTTTGTCATTGCAGTATACTATACGTACCGTTTGGAACTATCCAACCAATTGAAGATCCTCGTGAAACCAGTGTAACATAAGGAGTGTTAATTGGCGGTTTATTATCTGATAAAATCCCGAGCACTTCAATGTCAGGGTTTTAACCTTTGATAATAAATTGTTAATTTACACGAGTTATATTACTGTTTGGCAAAATAGCTTGAAATAAAATACATACATGAAATTTAAGTGCACAAGTAAGTAATATTTAAGGAGAATATTTTACGAAAGGATACATAGAACATCTTCAATATTAAGTTCTGTTTCCATATGTTTTCTGTTTATTAATATATTTCTTTCAGTTATCTTCATTTATGTTACATAAAGAGACATTTTCATAGCGACTCACCCAGTAGAAAATAAAGTAGATATAAATATTTAACATACAGTTGCAGAAAATTCACGAGATTCGTATATTTTAAATGAAATGTGACAACCGAGAACATAAAATAAAACGTAACCACCTAGCACATAACAAGTAAAGACATAGAGAACACCACTACATTTTGTAATTCTCCACATATAGATATTATATATCTATGGTATTATGCATCTATTCAGGTAGCACCATCAATGCGAGATGTAATGATCAAAAGTTTATTAATAAGATAATTGAATTTCCATACTCGTTTGATACTCATAATGTATTATTTGCCAAATTAACAGATGAATATTAACATAGCGATACTATGGAGTCAATTAGATTCACTGCACTTCAAACAGCACCGATTTTAATAATTCCTTCTGAGTTGTGCTCCTTTAATCCTCAGGATCACTCGTCACTATTAATATCTTTGCAGAGGGACAAATTGGGGGAATTATGTATCAATAAATATCTTTCCAGTTATTCGCGATTGAAAATGTTGACTTTTCATTTAAAAAATGCATGCTTTAGAGCGATTTTTCACGAAAAACTCGAAAGCCCTCAACGTTTTATCAAAATAATCATCAGGAGCAAAAATTAAGCTTATAAAATAACAAATCGATTTGTTTTCTATTAATTTCTGTAGAGGCAATACGAAAACTGAATTCGAACCTTTTTACGTTAAATATCGGAAAAACGACAAATTTTTCGGAGAGAAACTTGTCAGACCTGTTTTAAAGTTATTTCCAGTTTACTAATTTCTACCCCCGAAAAGGGGTGGCATCCACCCCCAGGGTAAAAGCACACCTTCGAACCACGTAGACTTTGCGATACTAGCATCCAACATAGTCCCCTACGGCTAAGCAGATTAAACTAGTATCTACATGACCCCCTACCTTATCTTTTTTTTTTTATTCTAATGGATTACATTTTCATAAAATCTCTCATTTACTTTCTTGGAAATTCTTAGCCTTTGAAACGTTTCTCGCCCTTATTCTGAGCTCATCAGAAAAGCACAAAGCCACTCATAACAATGTTCCATGTGAAACGAAGGCAATATTCATGAATAAGTGTGAAATATTTATATTTGACATTGACTGATAAAAATAACAGATCTTCACCTGTCTATTAGCTAACTAGTATTGGAGCCTATACAGATTCGGAAAATGCAGTTTAGGGCATAGGAATAAAGATGTAATTGACCACGCCCCGCTAGTTCCATAAATCGTGAAAGCAGAGATACACAATGAATTGAATTTATTACGGCATGAAGTAAGGATGGATGCGGACGTAGGTAATAATTTCTATACGAAACGAGAATATATCTCTTCGTCAAAAGCAAAGAAGTTATTTGTCACATTTTTGACAAATAATTTCTTCTATTGAAAGCATTTCTGCAGTTTTCTTTTTAGCCGTAAATGCTATGGGAATAAAATAATAATTCTTATTAAAATCGAAATGAAAATAGAACATTAAAATAAAATTAAATAACTCGGAAACTAAAATCAACTAATAATTATCAAAAAATAAATTATTCTTATTACATTACAAAAATAGAACATTAAAATAAAATTAAATAACCCTTTGAAACTAAAATCAACTAATAATTATTATAAAACAATAAATTAATGAAGTAAGGATTCAAACAAACCACCTTCTTGTGCCAAACAATAGCCAAACCGATTATACAATGAACCTCTCATATCATTGAGTTGATTTGGAGTAATGCTTGCACAAAGTTGGATAAGTTTTTCCCGTAATTCAACTAAATTATTAGCTCGTTCAAACGTATATTTGTACGCGGTTTCCTTTAAAAATCCCCACAGAAAGAAATCATGGGGTGCTAGATCAGGTGAAATGGGGGGCCATTTTATCATTTATTAAACGATTGGGAAATGTTCTTTCCAGAAAATTAATAACAGTTAAGGTATTGTGACCTGGGCAGTCGTCTTGTTGAAACCGAATGTCGTCAAAGTTGACAGGAAGATTTTGAACTACAGGAATTATTTGGTTTTGTAAAAGCTCTAAATATTTATTGTCAAATAAATTGCCACTGCTAAGTGGACCTATAATATGATTGTCTAAAATTCCCGTCCAAACGTTCAACTTTTGAGGATACTGAGTTCGCACAGCAACAGTCAAATGTTTATTTTTTCGAGATCAATATCGTACTACGGGTGGATTGTGTTTCCCATGTAATGAAAAGGATGATTCATCTGTAAAAAATAAATTCTTTTAGAAGTTTTCATTCTCATTCACTTTATTTATCATGATTTCACAAAATTCCATCCGTTTGAAATTGTCCTCGGGAAATATTTCTTGCGTTGTTTGAACTTTAAAACGACTGTACCTACCCATTTCTTTTCAAAATATTTCTTACAGTTCTTTCCTTCATGTCAACTTCATCAGCAATTTGTCTGCTAGAATAAGGTTCACTAGTTTCAACAAGTGCACAGACATTAGTTTCGCGAATTTCACGACTGAATTTGTTGATGACTGGGTTCGAGTTGGCAGCATTTTTTACAATAATTCACGACACACCCGAAATTCTCAATTTTTTTAATAATGTATGAAATTATGCAAGATGAGGGGATTGGTCTGTCTTGATATGCCACAGTAAATAATTTTATTGTGTCATCAGTGGAATGGCCCCCGAAGTACCACTTCACAATTTGCACTTTTTCTGCAGTTGGATAAACACACGGCATTTTAATAACGAAATTGAGATTAATTTATGTTATTCCCATACGTCTAAACAGCTACGCTATTAAAAGCAGAATGGGTGCGCTCGCGCTGTTCTCAACTCGTCGCGGTCAAACGATGGACCAATGCCCTGCATTGTTCTACAGCAAGGCGTGGTTTATCTGCGCAGAAACAAGTTTACATACCTAAAACTAAATTTGCTGAATCTGTGTACTTTATGCATGTTTAAAAGTGAATTATTTATTATTTGTCTGCTTAGAGTAATGAAACATATTCTTTATAGGCTTTTGCAAACAGTGGAAAGAAAAACTATCTATAAGAACTAAAAGAAAAACTATATATAAAAATATTAATGAAATCTTTGCATTCTTTCGATTACTATAAGCAAAGATTTCATTAATATTTTTACATACAGTTTTTCATTTAGGTCTCATAGGTAGTTTTTCTTTCCACTGTTTGCAAAATCCTATAAAGAATGTGTTTCATTACTATAAGTAAACAAACAATGAATAATTCACTTTTAAACATGTTATTGATATTTGATGATTAGTTGTTTTGACGATATCAAAAAAATATGACTCAGACTACGATTGATATAAATAATGCGATTCATGTAAGAAAATAAGGAAAATTCGACGATGTGATTTTAGTATATATAAAAATTACTTTTTTATACAAATGCAATAAATGTTATTTTTTATAAAAATATTAATTTGTTTTGACTACTGTTCTCCCATAAAAAAGCATAATTTATGTCATATTTTCAAATTCTTGCTGCAGTATTTATTGAATGTACAAACATATTCTTTTGAAATCGTTAAATCAACTAATCAACAAATATCAATAATATATAATAGAAGCAAAATATAATTTAAATATAATAACATCAATTACAGTTTCTAGTTCTTCCGTTTTAACGTAATTTAGAAATTGGTATTTAGACTGCATCACAGTATGTGCATTTTATATTTACACAAAGAAATCTGCAATTAGCGACTTCGAAAACCTCCGACTACCCAGCCTAAAAACGAAAAGAATATAAAGATTTCTTAGGAAAGTGGCTCTACATCCGGTCCGCCATTTTGAATATCCCCTAAGCGGACATTGGATTCGTTATCAGCGACCATGAGACCCCCGAGTTCCCACTTTCAGCCCAAAAAAGAAAAAGATACGAGGTTTTCCTAAGGATTTGACTCTATTTCCGGTCATCCATTTTGAATTTTATAAATTTGACCTCGGATTCGTGATCAGCGACTTCTAGAATCCCCGTATTCGTCTTCAGCTCAAAAACGAAAAAAATACGAGTTCTTTCTGAGAAATTGATTATACTTCCGATCCATTCTCAATGTTGTTTCCAAAGGAAATCTACTTCGTCTGGAAAATGGCCCGATTTCACTAACCGACAAATTTTAACTTTTATTTTGTACCGTTAACCAAAACCATTTATTTGTATTGCTTTGGTCTCAGCTACGTCTAACATAGTCCTAAAAAAAAATGTTGGCTCTAAAAAATGTAATAACTGACCTAACTCACATATTATGGTATAATTTTAATAAAAAAAGCAATTAATTACATCATGCGAAAAAATATTTGCCATTTTGATATATATATTTCAAATACATGTTATATAATATATATTTAATTAGAATATATGCTCTTTAATCAAAAAATCAATTATTCTTCTTGCGCTTCTTAGCCTATCTCTTATAAGTTACTTCTGGAGCATCTCTTATACATATCTAACAGCTAGTAGTCTGCTAACATCACAGAAGTCCATTTGCCCTGATATTTTTTTCCATATTTTGAATATCTTGGTGGAATCTCTCTCCATGCTCATCACTTACTGCACCACAGTTTTCTGGAAAATGATCTAGATGTGAATGTAGAAAGTGGACTTTTAATGACATTGCATCCTAATTTCTGGTAGCAAGAAACATTCCCAATAAGGTATCTATAGTTTTCTGCTCTTTTGTTACCGAGACAGTGTGTTGCTACCATTTTCAAGGAATTCCAATCAGCTTTTTTATTACCTTCTAGAATGTTACCCAATGTAGCATCTTTGAAAAGGTTCTTGATTTGAGGACCCACAAAAATTAATTTTCCCATCACTAAGTCTGGGAAATTTTTGTTTTAAATAACTGAAAGCACGTCCTTCTTTGTCCATAGCTTTTACCAAGTTTTTCATAAGCCACAGTTTTATGTGGAGTGGTGGCAGTTTTACCTTTTGTGAATCAACTAATGGAATGTCAGCAACATTTTTTGCTCCTGGTTTAAATCCCAGTCTTGGCGACAAAATTTCTATTTTGTAATGTTGTAATCGCGCTGGACTGTCCCACTCACAAAGAGAACAGCAATATTTGTTATACCCTTGCAGCATACCAAGTAAGATAGCTATCACTTTTAAGTCTCCACAAATCTGCCACTTATACTTGTTATATTCTTTAGTTTGTAGCAGTACATTCATGTTACTGTAATTTTCCTCCAAGGACAGCATGGGCGATTGGAAATGATGGCAATTTATGTGCATTGTGGAGTAGCACAGCCTTTAGACTTAGTTTCGAGGCGACAATAAAAAGTCTCCAGTCACTAGGATCATGGGGAACGTGTAAAGCACTCATTAAACCGTCAATGTCCTTGCAGGCAACCAAGTCATTTTCCATTTTGAAAAAAGGTATAAAATCTTTTTGACGACTTCGATACACGGAAACTTTAAAATTTTCTTGTAGTAAACTCCATTGTTGTAATCGAGATCAAGCTCTCTTATAAGATCACTTAATTCGCGTTGTTTAATTTTATGTGGTTCATCACCGGACACTTCGGCAGAGAAATCGGGATTTTGTGATCTTGATGGCTGGAATAAGTCGTCATCTACATTATCATCTCATTGTTCGTCAGAATCAAGACTGTATTCTTGAGGTGGAATAGGAATAGGTAGTTCATTACTATGGGGAACCTGGCGAATCGCAGATGGTAAATTGGGGTATGTATAACCATCCTTTTTTTCTTTTTACCCTGTCTAATAGTAGGTATCACGCAAAAATAACAATCGGTAAACATGATCTTTAGGTTCTCGCCAGATCATGGGCACAGCAAAAGAAATAAAACGTCCTCTTCCGCTTAGCCAACTACAAATATTGTTCGCACAATTGCTGCAAGGTATATGAGGTGCCCATTATTTGTCTTCATCTCCAGTTGTACAACCAAAATACAACTGGTACGCCTTCTTAATTTTGGGAGTAAAATTAAGTTTTTGACGCGCAAAAGTCACTTCACCACAAATATAACAAAAGTTGGTAGATGTATTTACACAATCTCGCGACATATTTTTAAAATAGCACTATTTACTTTCGAAAATGAACGCTTCATGCACAACGTACAAATACGACTACCTCAGAATGAATATTAGTTTTAGTGACAAATAAACAGGTAAGTAGTTAGCACGGTCAGTATAGTATGTCTATTGTTCGTAGAATTCTAATTCTACCTGTTGTTTGTGATGGAACCGCCCATAAACTAAAGTTTATACCTATGTTACATGTTATTATCTGTATTGGGAAAACCAGAGCCAACTCAAACTTTTACATTTTATATTGTTATTTAGCATGACGAAGTTAATAAGAATTTGCTGTTTTTACTCACGTACATGTAGGCTGTCGGTTAGTGATTTCCGGTCCGCCATTTTGAATTTCCCGAATTGAATGTCAGATTCGTGATCAGCGACCTCGAAAACCTCCGAAATTTTCATTATTAAAGTTTTTTCATAAAGGCTCAATTTTGGGGGCATTTCTTAGGCTTATAACTCCCACAACTCCCTATCTTCTCCATCCGCAAAGATATGAGTGATGACGAATGATCCTGAGGATTCAAGGAACGCAACGCGGAAAAAATTGTTAAAATTGGCGTTAAATGTGTTAAAGTTGGGCTTTAACACATTTGGCCCTTTTCCGGATTATGTACTGGATTAGTAGGCAAAAGTAAATTGTTAAGAAGTTATTCATGTATTACGTTTACAAACTCAATTTTTACATTTTCTATTACAGTCTTACCTACTTCCCATGTTTTCTTGGCTTCAAATTAGTTCATTTGCGAAACAGACGCTTTTCAGCACGTAAGTTGAAAATCACCTACCTGTAAGAAAATGCACAATTTAGTATATATGGTACCAACATGAAACGATATTATTTAAACATAAATACTTCTTTAGATCAAAGAAAGTAAATTCTCCTATAAACATTCGATAGTCGATTTGTATTCTTTAATATTTGATTTCGGTTTGAAATGGTGTGAATCAAGGACGTGTGAGAATTGAGAATTGGTGAAATTGCTAGATCTTACGCAATTTATCACCTCAATAAGAATGAGTCTTTTTAAATTTGAAATTTTTATATGTTGTTTCGACAAATGTTATTCTTTTACAACAACTTAACCGATGTAATGTATAGGATAAAAAAGAGCCATTAAATTATACAAATAAATTAAAAAATAAAAAGCACGCACTTGAAAACGGTTAGAAAACTAAAACTGTTAAGAAACACACTAAAAACAAGAAAATAATGTTAATAATAGTAACAATTATGTTAATAAACTTAAACGTGCGGTGACGGATGAATACATTTTTTTATTTTCGTAAGTATTTTGGGCGCCCCCCACGCTTTTACGTTTTTTAATAAAATTATTATTATTACTAACATTATTTTCTACTTTTTATTGCATGTTTCTTAACAGTCTCAGTTAGTTTTTAATGGCGTCTTTATAACATTATTTGAATTAATTATTTATTGTCTTCCCTTTGAATCTGCACCAATTAAACTACTTAGTATGTTTGTTCAACAAAATTCCGTACCCATAAATAACACAACCTATTCGTCAATTTGAAGCCGCCATTGTATATTATTGAATTTCGACTAAATATTTATAACGACCACGAAAATCTCCTAATACAGATGTTCAGAGAAATCAGGCAATAAGATGCAAAACTTATAAATTGACACCGCAGTTTTAAATGGTTACGTCTCAACCAAATAGACAGTGGGCCAGAATCCAAAATTTGTGGCCAAAATTCTGAAACTCTGTAAATGTACTCATTGTGCATAGGTCATTAAAGGAAAAATACTAAAAAAAAATTGACACCTTCTGGGGGTGAGACATAGAGGATGAAAATATAAACAACCTTCGATATTTTTGATACTCAGTTTACGTACTTGATACCCAAATTTCCATGAGAAAAATAAGGGAGGTGAGTTACAAGGGTTGAAAGGGTTGAAAATATAAATAATCCACGACACTTTTCAAACTTGTCAAATGTACAGGCCAGACCCGGCATGAACCAAATAACTAAAAGATAGCTTGAACATTCCCCAATGACATACTAAAATTTAAGTGCTTTTTTAAGATATTTCGATTTCGCTTAGGTCTTATTCATGAATATACACCAACCGTACAGTGGCAGTGTGGTTCTAAATAAATAAAAAGTTGACAAGATAATTTTATAAATGTGTTATACAGTTTTCATGTTCCAAAGGTACATTAGGGTACATCCCAGGTAATATTTCCTGGAATACCGACCCATTTGTTCGAGAATTCCACCTACGATGACCTTTCAAACATGAATAACTGTTAAGCTATGATTTTACTTCAGTTTGTTGGCAGATTTCAACGTGTGACTGTGCTTCAAATATGTGTGCTTTTGGTTTGTAATTTTTACAACAAAAACTTTAAGGCAAGTACTTTATTTACATGTAAAATATTTCCCCACATTCTAGTTTCAAGCGGCTGATTTTATTAATTTTTATAAACGTAATTTCTTTGTCATCTTGTAAATTCTATTAGACCTAAAGAGAGTTTGCCACTAAAAGCCACGGAGATTTTCATTATAAATTCTATTCTAGGTATCCCTTTATGCAGCGGTTAAATACATTTTTGTTCGAAGTTGTTCGATTAGAAACAATTCGCGTCTTTTTATTTCGATACAGGGCGCTTCAAGTTATTTTCAAACCAAAATAAGATAGTATCGTTGCCGTCAGTAGTATGGCAAACGCTATACTATGGAGACTAAAAGCTTTGCACCCATAGTACATATTGAAGAAATTTATTCGCCCCCACCCTAAATTACTCTAGTTTAGCCATCACCTTTAAATTTTTTATTTCAAAATGTCCACGAGAAGAGATGTTTTGTCGGAAAAATCAGGTGAAATGCGCAAGCAATCGTTCCTTTGTCCAAAAACCACCCATACGAAGCCACCCTGAGTTTAATATTTTTTCATTAGTAAGTTATTTTAAATAAAATGCATAAAAAAAACATAAATTTCCACTTTGTCAAAAAACTACCTCCTAGAAACACTCTTGAGTTTGATATTTTTTCATTATTTTTCTCGTATTTGATGAGTCATTTTAAATAAAATTCACGTAAAAAATACGTAAATTGTCAGAGAACAACCCCCTACGAAGCCACCCCTGAGTTTGATATTATATTATAATTTTTTTCATACTTCATGAGTCATTTTGTATAATTTGCATGAAAAAATACGCGTGAATAGCCACTTCCAAATAACCACCCCTTAAAACCCACCCCATATTTATTTCATTTTTTTCACTATTTCTCTCGTGATATGTACGTCATTCCTGACTTACTTAGGCAATAATCAGATTTTTGTCCACATTTCTCTGATTTTTTACCACTGTGAAATATTTATAACCAAATATTTATAACCCTCATATCAATATTTAGTTGAATCAAACGAAAAATTTTAAAACTTATCCGGCATACTGACGCCACCATTTTCAGTTTTTAAGTTTAGATCAGGTGAACTACTATTTATAAATTCTCAGATATTAATTTTTAGTAGATTAGGATAAAGAAAGTACTGCAATGTCATATTAAACAGCGAGTGATAAAAGGATTGACCAACAATTCAAAAAATATGTACATAAACATATATAAACATGTACGTCACAAACAAAAATAAAAAAGAAATACTATAGAAAACACGGGGTAAACTTCAAAATGAGATAGAATGACCAGAGCACATCAAACAAGCTGGAAGAAAGAATGACAGGCTCATTAACTACAAATTTGTGTGTTTAAGAATTCTTCACTTGAATAGAAGCCATAGTTTAAAATGTATTTTCTTGTTGTAGATTTGAAACTGTTAAATGATTTTATGTCATTAGGAATATGATTCAATAACTGAAGGTTTAGTGAGTTTTCCTGTGATTTAGTTAATTTAAGGCGAGGCTGCCTGAGTTGATTGGAAGACCTGGTGCAGTGAGAATGAAAATTTGAGTATGTAGAAAATGCGTCTGTATTCTTGTGAATTTCTAGTAAAGTAGTATTAGCATGAAGAGAAGGCACCGGCAGTATATGAAAACTTTCAAATATTGGAGAACAGTGATCTCTCCAGCCAGCACTAACAATTATTCTGAGTGCTATCTTCTGAAAACGAAAAATGTATATTGCTTGAGATGAACCACCCCATAGGAGAATTGTATAGTAAATGTGAGAATGAAATTATATTTTGTGTTTTCTCTTCATTTAATTTAATATTATTTGAAGAGAGCCAAGCGTCAGCTTGTTTTATGAAACAAGTTCTATTCTCATTTAAGTTGTCAATGTTAAAATTAAAATCACAAGCGATGCATTTCTTAGGTGACATATAGTGAAAAGAATCATTAACATATAATGTAACAAGCAGAGGCACCAAGACAGAGCCTTGAGGCACCCCATGTTTTACCAGAAAAGGTAAAGGAATTTATATTATCAACAGAGCCACATTGTTGTCTGCTATTAAGATAGAAATGGAGAAAATTTGAATGCAGACCTCGAATAGGATGAAAGCTCACCTTTTCCAACAGAATTTTATGTGACAGACAGTTGAACGCCTTGGAGAGATCGCACAAGCTAACAAACATGTTTGCTCTCCTCAAAGCCCCCGACTATGTCACACACTAATTTAAAAACTGCCGTAGTAGTGGAGCACCTATTTCTAAAATTAGTAGTAGAATCGGATATTTAATAGCAATATGCTAACCGCCATCTGGGAACCCTGGATTTTTTTTTTTATAAAAAATGACAAACAAATTTTGCTGTCATGTGAACCATGTAAATATACAACATTTCAAATTAATATTTCTCAAAATTGGATTGCCAGATTTTCTTACCCACAAATCTACAGGTTAAGGTAATAAAAACGAATTAAAAATAATTAATTAAAAATTGTGTGAATGGCTAACCGCTAGATTTCGACTGTTCCCGACTCTCCTTTGATATTAATGTATTTAAAAGCATCTTGCCTTAACAAAACCGACTTATCACGACTATATTATTGTATAATTATAATATTAAAAATATATTTAATAAAAATGTGTGTTTCAATTGTGGTAGTTATTCATTATCGTGTATCTAAAAATACACTTTTGTGAAAATGCTGAATGTTTAGCTATAATAATTTCAATGCGTAAATACTTATTAGAGAATGATAATTCACACTATTCTCAGATATACTCTAGATTAATTCATAATTATTTTCAGTACTTGCGAAGGAGCCTTGACCTTTCAAAAGACGACTTCAGAATTAAATCCAATTTAGACGAAGAAAACATCTCCCGAGGTCGAGTAAACAAAATATCATTAAATGTAATCTGTTGGATTTCATATCTGACACAAAATCTACTATTCTTGTTTATTTCTGAGATTTATGTATTTATAGACTATACCTTCATATACAGGGTCACATATATACTTATACTTTTTTATATTTATTGTATTTTTACTTTCCTCCTTACTGAAAGGGAGTATTATTATAATTGAGAAAAAATCGGTTTAATCGGATTTTCATATTTCAGATTACGAAAATTAAGGTCTTTCGGTTCCGTCAGTCTGTCTGTCGGTATATTGTCTATCTGTCTGTCCACTGGCTTTATAGCTAAAATACTATTTAACGAAGAACAATAAAATTCGGTATTTAGTTGACGCTACTGTTAACGAAAAAGTGTGTAGAAACCCCAAAAGGAGTGATCATCCTAAGGAAAAATTGAAATATAGTGAAAATCTGTGAAAGTATTTATGCAAAGCTTTCCTATTTGGGAGCTATTATTTATTATTATTTTTTAGCACTGGAAATGTTTATGTTCGTATATGGGGGTCGAGTTACTAGATTTCGTTCAAGGTCAAAAGACAGCGGTGTCGCGGTCGAGTGAGATTGTCGTATATGCAACGGCTGATATATGCAAATGTCATATGGGTTGCATGTATCACAGGGGGTCAAGTTACCAGTTCTCATTTACGGTCGAAATACAGCGGTGTCGCAATCAAGAGTGGATCATAGCTGCTTTAAAAAAGTATTTTTATGTATGGTGTCATCATTTTCAATGTCCCGATGGTTGCAAGAATTGCGAAATCTTTGAATTTTCGTCTTGAATGACCACTGTGTATAGCTAGGTATTTATTTAAAATTATCACGTTTCCTTGTAGTAACAGTGATGACTACATTCCGATTGTCCTCCGTCGTTCCTTAATTAATTACTTTTAGGAATGATCACGTTCCATATTTAACTAAAAATATATCTTTACGACAATAGTGCTAATAACATTCCAAATATTATTGTCCTTCATCGTTATTTTTAAAATGTTATTTTTTTAAAAGTGACCACTGTGTATAATTTTCCGTCGTTTCCTAATTATTTTTTTTTTAATTAGCAACCCTGTATAATTTTTTAAAGCGGTAGTTATTTTGGCGATTTATTAAAAATCGACGCTCTGAACGCGATTAAGCTAGTCGAAATATATATAGTCCATGTAAAATACCTTAAACGGTATTTGTCATACACAGCAAAAAAGATTTTTTAAAAAAAGCCTTGAAGAAGGAAACATATTAGATTTCCGAAACGTCGGCGAAATATTTTTCAAGTTTTTATACTTATTTGTGTTGTTTATTTATAAAAACCAACCTTTAACTGATCCTTTGACGTAAACGTCACAGGCGTAGAGGTTTTTTACCAGTAACATACTGGTTAATTGTGATATATTTTGTAGACTCCCCTAGCACCGCTTAAAAGAAAACATACATGTGGCAGGAAGTCCCAAAGAATTGAAGAAGGAAAAAAAGTGTACGTCATAATTTTGCACATTAGGGTTATTTACCTATAAATTTGTATATCGTTGGATTCAGTATAGAATTCTGCACATTTTTTATTTGAAATATTATTCCATATGGCCTGTTGTTTTCAAGGCAAAATAATAAATAAAATTAACAGTTTTAGTTTTTTTGCCAATATTTGAATATTTTTAACTCTATATATTATTTTTTTTTGTTGTAAATTACACTTTTTTATTAGCATTTAATTTTTTTGAAATTGAAAATTGGCCAATTATTACCGAATATATGATTTCTTGAAAAATCGGCTTAGTCGCCATCTTGAATTGTGGATTATTGGAGAAAAATCCATTTTCAGACATGCCAACAAGACATCTGGTGATCCCGCTGGCTTATATTTCCATAAAATGAGGCGTTTTAAAACAGAAAATCTAATAGAAAAAATACTTAATGAATAAAAGGTAGCAAATAAACATTGAACTTCTATGTAAATACCTTTACCCATGTTTTTAATTTATATTAAAATGTTGCGTGTACATTAGTGATTTTAAAAAGTAATTATAAAACCTAATAATTTCTCACAATCGATTCAATAATATATTTATATAAGTATGACGTTAATTCCAACCGCCAAAACAGCCTCTGTAATCTTCCAGAAATGAAAATAATATTTTCAATAAATCAATCGCGTAGTTATTGAAACCAGCAGGTCTACAATTTGTATTATTATCCACTTGCCAATAATTCATGGTTATTGCAATAGCCCACATGTTAATACATTCAACGGTGAAAATTTCTTCACTTGCCAAGAAATTCTACATTCAATAAAGCTCCAGCAGATTTTTAATTATGCGCTTCGAAACGGCGGCTGCTATCGCTACTGCATAAATAGTGGGGCTTATATTAGTATTTAGAATAAAACGAACCCAACAAGATATTGGTAGTGCATGCAGAGTACTTAATTTACTAGTTTACTACGTTATTGAATCTTTAATATAAGATTTACAGCTTCTATAAAAGGGTGTTCAGTGATGTTGGATCCGATAACACTCTTAATATAATGACATGGTATGACCTGAATTTGAAATATGCATTATCTGTCTACATATTAATGTTGTTGCTGCAGCATTTAAGTTCATTCAATGTTCAATTAGTGAATATCGAACATCAAAGGTTATAATAAAGTTATCATTTATGTAAAATCTACGACTAACATAATGTTGCATTATTATACTCTTCGCAAATGCAAAACGAAGAGTATATTGCATTCGATCGGCACATTTTGTTACGATCTATTTTCGCATCTAGGAATTTAAATATAAATCTCATAATCTCCAATGTTGTCGTTTTAGTCGAGTCTATATAGTATAACTGGTTGCCTACCGTTCGTGCTCCATGTGAGCCACGCATGGTGTTGCTGGTCCATGTGAGCCACGCATGGCGTTGCTGGCAACGCATTGCTAGCAACACACAGAAACGTACCTGATTTCTTAGGAAGCGAGTTCCGAACGTCTCGATTATAACCTTTTCAAGACCGTTATTGTGAATTAGACTTAATGTTTTGTTAATGGAATTACGGAATACAATATTATGTGTGGAATATAGACGTCGTTAGGGAGATTTATCAGATTTATGGGTTACGTTGTATGGTCGTCATTTGGAACGTACCCAGGACGAGTATTGGTCATTCTCGAATTTTGACAGAGGTTTCCGTCTTGACCATTTTTTCGGTGATTTTTTCCGTTTGCCTGCCGAAGATAAGTTGTGTCGCTGAGCACGTGGATAGCAATTTTGTGAATTTGCTCCTTTAATGGGAGCAAATTTGGCAGTATTTTATTTTGATACTTTGTATTAGTTTCTGTTGGGAAGTACTGCTACGGAATTTTCCGGATAAATCAACTTGCTGAAAGCACATGGCAAAGGAATTCTTTAAGCCCACTCAACATCTAAGGCATGTCTCTGAAATCTCTTTAGAAAATAGATTTGTAATGTTCGTTATTTCTTTATTGCAGGGCTTTTTGTTCTTTTTAGTTTCATTTTCACTTTTACCTTTACGTTACTTTTATTTGGACTTTTACTGGTATCGTTCCCTGTATGTTTGACACTACGTCTTACTTTTGGTTATTTGTACATCTGTATGTGAACTTTGCTTTTGCTGAAACTTGGCTGGCAAGCTGTTCGTTGAATTTGGAATCCTGAGTTGTACCAGTGAGACTTTCCTGCCTGGTTCCATTGGAAGCTACGCTCCCCTGGTAGGCCTAGTGTATACATTGTGAAACCTGCTGGAGGTAAGCGTCTTTAAATTGCATAACACATCTCACCTTCTACGTGAGGCATAGAGAGCCCATCAAGTTTTTTGCGGTACTAAATTGCTGTCATTCGACCCACCTAACTACAGGTTTTTCCACATATTGCACCTAAAATTTTACACATTAAATTTAAATTGTCAGTAAATATTTTGCACGTAACCGATTAAATTTTTAGTAGTTTTGAACCCTACGCTTGCAATTTTTTCATATTAGTCAATTTAACCTATCGTCACTTACCTAGTTCATATTATTTTGTTCATTTTACATTATTCAGTATTTTAATGCAATCGTCTAAGCCAGTATATTTTGGGGGTCATATTTTGCATATTATTAGTTAATATTTTACTAGTTTTAAGTTGTCGTACATTTTGTGTTACGTTAACTGTGGGCCACACATCTAGATATATTGATTATGTGTAATGTTATCTCTGTGGGATTTGGCTGTAAGCGTACCTAAATATAATCATTAAATCTCTTATAGTAAGATGCGCATTTGTTTTCACCAGCATACATCCAGCGCTCCAATTTGTCGGATTCACTCCCCAAGGACTTGTCTAGTCGAGCGTGTGAGCCTTTTTCGCCACCAATTGAATGCAGAGAGGGGACTGCACGCAAAACATAAAAAATTTTGTTCAGGGCACAGGGTGACCACCCTACCCTGCCGTATTGCTGATACATCAGCCTCTAAAGTTAAGTTCCTTTACATATTCCCCTTTTATCTGGGAGCCCTGCAACAATTTCTAAAACTGGTAATATTGCTCATAGAGAAAAAAATTTATATCACTGTGTTGGTGGTCGAATTCTGAACAACTTTCAAAAATGTCAGTCCCTCCGTCTATCCGTCCGTCTGTCTGTCCGTCTCTCCGTCCGCCCGCCCGTCCGTCACGTTTCTTGTAATCACGATAACTTAAGAACGAAAAGTCAGATTGCATTGAAATTTGGACAGTAAGTTAGTGTCAGCTAGAGGAAGAACCCTATTGTCTTTGAGCAAGATCCATTGATAAATAAAAATATTTTTTTTAAATCAAAATAAACATTTTTTTACATAAATTTCTTTATATTTTCTAATTAAACTAAAACTATCTAAAAGTAATAATATTTACAAAAAAACTGCGAAGAGTATCCTGTAGAATGTGCAATAGTTACATAAAAAGTGTAGTAAATCGCCGAAGAGTATAACGGTTAGCTTGTTTAGTACTGACTTTAACTTGACATTTATGATAAGTTTGATGTCATTAATCTAACAATCCAACAGTACCAAGTTGAATCTTATAAAAAATGAATTTACTAACGAGAAATATGCTGGTATGCATTTGACATACGGAGAAATGAGGTGTAATCCTCGAGCCGCTAAACGAAGATCCAGGCTGCAGTACCCAAATCGAAAAACTTCATATTGTAAAACGTTCATCAATATCCACCAATGTTTATGCGAAACAGAATCGGTGGTTGTTCTAAATAATATTAGGGTTAGGTCCACAGTGCCTCCCGAAGACGAACAAATGGCTTTAGAAGCTGTTGGTAAAAATCCAGAAATAATTTTGAGAAGGTTAACATGACTTGATCAGGAGTCTCTGAAGAGTAGTATTAGAAGAATTATAAATAAGCAGCTACACTCGCTTCATAAAAAAAATTGAAGCTCTATTAAAATGAGATTGTTCACCTATTGGAGTTTTCACAATGATTAAGGAAAAAAGAAAATAAAAATTTCTTTTTCCAAATATTATTCACTATAAAGCAATCACGAGGGGTGGAATGTTAATGCTCATCATTAGTCATATGGTGATGAAAATCGTCATGTTATAAAGCAAATGAAACAGCCGCAGATATTTTTAATAAATTTATGAATAGATAATATATAGGTGTAGTTAAGTTACCAAATCGTCTAAATGGACAAGAGTACTTTCATTTTTTGCAAGATGGTTTATTATCTCTACTGGATGATGCACGTTTGGAAATAAGACGTAATTGATGTCTTGTTCCTTTTGCTTATTACTTTTTTAATATACAGGACCCGGCAAAAAGATTCTCTTCTGTATTATTGGTAAATACAAACACAATAAATAAGACATTTGTTTCGATGTAAATCATTTTAATTCTCTCTAATTTTCAAATTTTCTTTTATTGAAGCTTTTTATCTCTTCATCATTTTGTATTCAAATTTTGCGAAAGATGCTGTATAGCCATACATTTTTTTAATAAAGGGAAGTTGTCATATAGTATATGGGAAACGTAAGACCCATGATATCCTACGGTACAGTAGCAAGATGAACTAAGGCACTGCAGTTGGGCGCAATATGGCTTGCTTGTAATCTCCAGTGGCCATATTAACCACTCCTACAACTGCATTGGTAGTTCCTCTAGACTTGCACCACTACACATATTTATCCAAAGAGAAGCCCGTTTATTGGTAGATAGACTAATGCAAGGCTCAACAATAATAACGCAATAGCAAGGAACATAGCCCGAAGTTATACTCAGAGCTGAAAGCAGAACCAATTCTAGAAATGCCCACGGACATTACAGCTTTAAAACTCTAATAAAAAAGATACCAGATTAAAATATCAGACAGAGGAGACAAACAGTCTGACATATAGAGGGTTCCAAGACAGAGCAGGTAGTCGGAGCTGGGATTTACGGGATAAGGCTAAGAACAAAAACCTTGATGAGTCTAGGAAGATACTCCACAGCATTTCAGGCCGAGATAACCGTAGTACAGTGGTGTGCAAAATAAATTATAAGGCAAATGACCGTCAGCCAATCGTTTGCCATTTTACCGATAGTGAAGCTAAGCTAAAGTAGTCGGTTCCATGCAGGCTGAATCGAAACTGATGTGGGATGGTGCAAAAGACCTTATATACCTAGGGAGTCAGAATAAAGTGAACGCGGCGTGGGTACCAGGGCACAAGAGACACAAAGTAAATGAAACGACTGCTGAGCTGGCCAGGGAAGGCGCGTCTAAGGTCCTAATAGAACTCGAGAACTTTTTTTTTAATGATTTTTCGGTGTTAAGTACATAAAGTGCTTACACATGTCAAAATACAAATTATAAAATAATTTATATAAAAAAAACTAAATATCTGTAGCGCCCTAGGTTAAAATATGTTTAAATAGATTATACGTTTAAATAGAATAAAAGAAACTTCTTGGGTCTATTATCTCTTTGTTTAAGAGAATCTTTGTATTTTTGGAAATAAAATCTTTAGAATGCTACTTCTTTTGGCGACAGTTGAGGATTGTAGACAACTTCTTTAAAGCGGAAATTTGCTTCTACCATCAGACTTTTAAGTTTACTGGTTTCTGGACTGATATCTCTTAAAATGAAATTTTTATTCTGATCTAGCTTTATCTTTAGGTATTTCATAATATGTTCTGGTGTTACGGTTTGTTAAACTCTGTATATGTACATCCATACTCTAGGTTCTTCTCTTGTGAATAGTCATATCTTTGCGGTATGATTAAGTCATTCGAACAGTGGAAAGTTTCCCGTAACAAAGACAGGCTAAAGAACAATCGACCTAATTTACGGAAAATCTGCTATGCCAAAATAGAAAAGGTATTTGAAGAATGAATGAATATTCTAAATGGACACTGTACTTATATGAATATAGTCACTATTGTATAGTTTATGATGAAAAGCAGAAGTTATTCAGCGTATGGCTACCTGATCTTGCAATTTTTCCAATATTAGTATTCTTCTGTGTTGAAAATTAAGACTTTTATTACTTTTAATACTATTATTATTGTATGCTCAGAGGTTACTGTGATCAGGCCAATCAGCCAGCTCCTCCTTTCTGGATCTACTTGATTTTCGATTATTTAGGGACAATATCATATTTCAATTGTGGATTGTAAATTATTTAAAAGGTCGCTTTATTCATCGGCTCTTTTTTACCTTGGCCTAAAGGATATTTTGTGAATTACTCTACAATTTGTTGTTGTCCAGGATTTCCAAACCTTTTACAAAGCTGATAATATTTCTGGCTAGCTTCCATATGTCTCCATGCATTACTTCCGTTTTTTCTATTTTAGCCCAATGCAGATAGAATATGTTGCAAGGCATATGTTCTTTAGTCTTTGCTTCATTGTCCTAGTAATATTCATTTTCTACCTGATCTATGCTCTTAATGTGATATTGCAGGAGGCAATGACCATGTAGAAAGCCTGTAATTAGCCTTAAGTCAAACTTTGCGAGCTTTAGAAACCTTGTGGAATTTGTGTGGTATTGTCAGATAAGCCAAGAAATTATTCGCTTGTCTATGGCCTGGAATGTTGCCAGGGTGGGACCTATTTTCCCATTTTAAGATTTCTTCCATTATGTGGCCATTAAATAAGCCACACATACGTTTCCGGATCAACTCAAGTCATTTTTAGTCTGTATTTTTAGTTCCCACTAGGACACTGCTCCATAAAAGATTGTACTATAGTTGGCAAAACCTATGGCTTTCTGCTCTGTCTGATAATGGAAATTATTTATATAAGATTAAAACAAAGTAGTTCCTAGAACTACTTCTCCCGGAACCCCATATTTCATGGTACCCATTTGTAAATAATATCGACAGTCCAGGGTCGAGAGGTCGAGGGTCTTGATAAAAAAATGTTGAAAAATTTACCACATATAAAGAGGGCAATCCAACAAAAAAAAAAAAAAAATTAACGATTTTCGAAAAATGATCTAAACTGTCATCTGAGGAGGATCTAGTTAAAAATCTGCATATTTTTAGATATAAATTAATATAATTTCTTTTTAACTCAAGTTATTAAAATTTCAGTAAGTTGTTTAAAAGAGACAAAAAATGTACGTATTTATGTATGATATCTTAATTTTTTCCTATTCTCCACTTTGGAGATATTTACGTTAGAGTGAAGACTTGAATACATTTAAATCGTATATTAGTTAAAGTAATATTAAACAAAAATTCTGTGAACGTAATATTAAAAGAATTGTTTTATCGTCACCAATATAATTGCATTACTTCTAATAAAATTTCCATTTTTATATTCATTTGTGTATTCTCGAACAAACGTTGGTTATACTTTTACATCCCAGATTTTTAAAATTCAATTGTCTTCTCAACTGTTTTCCTGGATACAGTGCCTCTGCCCTTAAAATTTCGCTTCCCCAGTGACTATGTTTCATTTACGATTCAGTAAGGAAGGTTATATGTCAAGAAGATCTAATATTGGCTCTCAATTTGAAAGCATCATTTTGTTCCTTCGGATAAATATTGTAGTGATACATTTAAAAAATCAAGTTTCACCGAAAATAGTATTAAGACATATAACATTTTTTCTTATTCCGTAGGGAATAAAAAGGTAGCTTTAATAGCTCTGGGCGACAAAATGCATTATTGAACTGGAAGAAATTTCGATGGGAAAACTCAGGGTCGTACTTTAAAAGACTTAAAATTATTTATTAATTTGTATGATACATAATTCATTGTTTATATTTGAATTAGAGAATTACGGCAAGACTTTCAATACCGAGTTAAAGTTCGAGTTAGATAACTTTCACCTACAACTTAGCCCGAAGTTAAGTTCGAGTTACAACTGTTTCTCAAACAAAAATATTCCCGAAATAAACAAAATATTTTTTAATAGGGGGTGGGATGGGCAAGTCATCAATATTAATGATTTTGATGAAAAATGAAAATAAATAGTTTTCAGAAATCACAAAAATACACATTCTTGCATATATTTATATAAAGTAACATAATAACAAACAAGGATACTTATTTGTACGGTACAAAATAATATCTTACACTTCTAATAAATCAACTATTCCGGGTTATAAACGATAATGCGCAAATAAAATTATTGAAGAATTCGAAATAGGATGTGGTTTCGGCAAGATGGTGCTCCACCACATTATTTAAATGTAGTTAGAGACCACTTAAATAATACCTACCCTCATCAATGGATTGGTGGAAATGGACCCACTAAATGTCCTGCTATATCCATAGATCTTACAAAAATTGATTTCTTTTATGGGGATACGTGAAGGAAATTGTTTATAGAGACACACCAACAACAGTACAAAATATGAAGGAAAGAATAATAACTGCCTTTAGATCTATCACACCGGCAGTTTTAGGGACAGTGGGAACCTCATTTCAAAAGCGCATAGAGATATGTGTTAATCAAAATGGGTAACATGTGGAACATTTATTATATTTTTTTCTACTGGGTTATTTGAAGAAACCTCTTTTTTAAAGTTAATTTTTGAATTTTGTAATTATTGCTCAATATAACGAAATTGGTTGCAATTAGCCATAGGGAAGCACTTATGAAAAATTTTCGTTTTTCATTTCTACATCACATCGTTGAAAAATATACAGGGTGTTCCATTTGAAAAAATTCAGAAAATTCAATTTTAAAAGTTCTTAATTAAAAAATAATTTTTGGCCACCCTGTACAGTTTTTGAAAATGAAAATGATTCAAAGATATTAACTAGATGTCTTGTAACTGGTATACACATAAGTCTTTCTTAAAACCCACAATTGTGATTGTGGTGATTTTTTTAATATCCATCTACAGATTGCATTATTTCAACAAACAAATTCATTACATTCAAGTGGTTGGGAGATATTCAATACTAATATCGGAATCAATAGAGCCTAGAAAGAGGCTTCAAAAAATGTACTGATATACATAGCATTCCATTTAAAAAAAGGCACTTGGTCCTGTAATTTTGTCTCAGCTCGCCCTGGATGTTCGAAAATAATTTATAGTTATAGACTGTTTTATTTAGTTTACTTACAATTTTTTTTAAAAATTCTAGCTATCGTAAAACTCGAGATATCGAGGTCCGTCGCACTATTGCCCCACCCTGAATATTATTATACTATATGAAAATCCTGCAGGTAGTATATTTTATATTCTTTCAAAAAAGACGTGTACATCAACATTACCCATTAATGAGAAAATCCAGCATGTTCAAATCCGACCCTGATCACTAACATAACATAAGCCGTCGTTATTTCTTATCCTACGGTTATATGCGTTTTCTCAGTCTCAGTCTCAGTCTAGCACAGGCACAGGAACCATTAGGATAGTCCTCGTGTGTTTTATTGCCAAAACTCCCAGAGTGCAACGTCCTCATTGAATCCTTGACTGACATCCTGACACGTCGAGTTCTCTTAGAAAAAGATAGCCTAATCCCCTTTCAAAGTCCGGTGAATTAGTAGCGGAATGTGACTTTCAGCGGCTAATCTGACAGTAATTTGGATTATATTGAAAATAATGTGTGCTGCCTGTCAGATTTTCGCTAAGAAATTATATGGGATTTGTTAGAGTAGTAAAGTTCGAAGTAATTCTTTCACAAGAATGTCGATTTATGGTTTAGATGGTAATATTAAATAAATGAATGCTTTGCTGATTCTATAAGTGTATGCTAAAAATAATTGAAAGAAATAAATTAGTATGTAGTATGTACCTTACGTTAATTTTTATTTTGTCTTATTTATATTTACGTCCTGATGGAGATTAGTGATTCCACTACACAACCAGGACACGTACACATTGACCTCAAGACAACAACCATTCCCTGTGACATTGTCATCAGCCGCAGCTGAGATTCTCAGGAGAGATGACAGCGTCTAGGTATGTTGTGCCACTAAACTTCGATCTAGTCCACTACTACGGTCTCGCTAACGCATTAAAATCGCTACTTAACGTCCATACCCTGCACCATTGAGCTGAATTTATTAATGTCTAGTGGTTCATTATATATTAAAATAGCCTCTGTAGTAGCTTTCACAAATATCGAAACACTTGAGCAATATACTCGAATCCTGTCACTCGACGCGCGTTTCGCCAATCACACTAGCGGGAGATAACAGACACTAAAGTATATCTAAAAAGTTATCATATTTGCCCTAAAATAATATCATGGCCGAATGAGTTCAATCAACTCCGTCATCACTCCATAGATTCTGTCACGGTGCTTGCTATTATTTGTTAGTTTTCTAAAACTAATAAGAGAAACAGAAATAATCAATGGTTAACAAACGATTTTATACTTGAAGGCCAACAGCTTAAAGATTCATTTAATATAGTCAAAAATAGTGGCGACTCCGATGCCCTACAGGAATATAAACAAATAAAAGGGAACACAAAAAAAATATTAAAACAAGAAAACAAACTTTTTACAGAGATAAAATAAATTGTTCTGATAATAAGAGACTCAAGAAACTTGAAAAATTATTAACTCTACTTTTGGAAATACAAAAAAGTAAGCAATTTAATTACATTAAATATTGACGGTAATATTATAACAGACAGCGTATCAATATCGAATCATTTTGTATCACGTTTTGCTACAGTAGCCTCTGAAGCTATAAGTAAAAATTTTGCACTTAACTTATAATTACAGCATACTACTTATATCATAACATAACAAGGATCAATGTATTTTTATGAGGTGTCTAAAATTGAACTTTTTAACGCCATAAATGAACTAAAAAATAAGAAATCTGCTGGACTCGATGTAATGACTGTAGATATATTGAAAAGCATCTCCTTAAACTTTGTGGATCAACTAGTTAACAGTTCAATAACGGAAGGTTACTTCCCTAATGAGTAAAGATATCTACTGTATTTCCCTTATTTAAACAAAGAAATGAGGAAGATATCGAAAATTATCGTCAAATCACCCTAGTCAACGTATTGTCTAAATTATTAGAAAAAATTGTATGTAATAGAATTATGTCTTATTTAGAAAGTAAAAATATTCTAAGTAAAAATCAACATGGATTTAGACCAGGAAGATCTGTCGAAACTGCATGGGCATGAAAGCAAACAAATAATAATTCACTTTTTTTAGGAAAGGTAGGGAATTTTTTTTTTAAGAAAGCTAGGGAAATAAATCCATTTTATGCCTCATTTTTAACTGAATCTTCATATACCGTAGGGGGTTATGTAGATACTAGTTTAACCTGCATGGCCGTAGGGGACTGTGTGGATGCTAGTTGTTGAATGAGAATTTTCAAAGAAGAAATTATACAAATGCATTTAAGGAATTCTAATTTGCTAGCATAACCAGAAGTCAGATTATTCAAAGAATGCAAAGATTTCATTAATATTTTTACACACAGCTTTTCTTTTAGTTCTCATAGATAGTTATTTTTTCTGATATTTGCAAAATCCTATAAAGAATATGTTTCAATGCATTGGCTAGTCTGTTTAATTTCATATGCAAGGATGTCGATAGTGGTAACCATGTGGTTAAATCTAAAGCATTTGATTGATTCCGTAAACAAGACTATACTTTTGGATAAGTTAGAGAACATTGGTATAAGGGGTCGCCTATTAAAATTCTTAATACCATAAATGGGTAACAGAACATCTGTAGTTAAATACAATGAGGCTATGTTTGACATACAGGATAGTATCCTAGGTGTTCCGCAAGGATCAGTATTGGGGCCTTTATTATTATCTAGTTACATAAATGACCTAACTCGTCATATAAGTAATGGAGAAACATGTATGTATGCGTATGACACTACAGTCATTGTATCTGCCCCAAATTGTAATGACACAAAAATATGTTGAGGGTATTGTCGATGACATGAGCAATTGTTGCAGTCGAAACATACTAATTTTAAATGAAAAGAAAAACTGTTTTTATATGTTTTAATAAAAGAACGTCATTAAATATTTTTAAATTGAGCCCTTTTACCAAATTTTTGGGTACATATATAGACAACTCATTGTCTTCAGAACATCAGAAAAATCATGTGTGTAGTAGACTAAACAAAGCATATTTCGCAATACTGCAATTGAGAGACTCACTTGGTAAGGCAGGACTTGTTGATGTCTACTATGCACTAGCATACTCCCATTTGTTTAATATCTGCTATGGGGAAAATCAAGTCAATTGCAGAGGGTCTTTGTACTTCAAAAAAGGATTATTAGATTGTTGTTTAATCTAAATTATAGAGAAAGTTGCAGGGAAACTTTTACCATGAAAAAATTTTAACGGCACCCTGTATTTACATGCATAAATGCTTAATATATGCGAAAACCAACTTGCAGAAATTTGATACTCTAGACAACAATCACACATACAATACTAGACATGGAGAGCTCATAGCGATTCCTCGCCACAAAACATCTAAATTTAAAGAATCGCTAGAATATAATTCAATTATATTATTCAACAGTTTATCCGAGTAGATTAGAAATCTACACTTGCCAAAATATAAAATTAAAATAAAAAAATACTTGTTGAATATGCATATTATAACATTAATGAATTCCTGAGCAGATCATAATAATAGATTTGATTATGTTATGTCTGCACTAGTATTGTATTCCATACAGCCAGAAATTCAAGTATCTGTGTTTAAACATGTTTGTAATAGTTGGTGTGTTCGTAATAGTTATTAATGTTCTACATTATCATGTTAATATAATTTACTTATTACTATATTATTTTATTTTATTTGTTAAATATGATGTATATGCATATAGTTTTTATTGACTTATTATTTATTAATAATATTATATTTTAATTGATTATTGACTATTGTACCTGAATTGCCATATGTACGTTATTTGTATCGAGCATGGCGAAATGAAAATTATTATTATTATTATTATTATTATTATTATTATTATTATTATTATTATTATTATTTAACCTTGAGTCATTGATATATTTATTTTGTGATTATTGTCAAAATCACATTAGACAACACTAGACTTTTCAATTCTTCCATTTCAGAGACGGTTCATATGATCTTTAAATCTTATTTTAATCGGACGTCTCATTTGTCCCACATACTTCAAATTACCATATTACAGCTTCGTAAAGCCTGAAGACTTTCTCATTTGGCGTCCTGATGGATTTCCAAAGGATTCTAATTAGTTTGTCAATTAAACGTACAAAGTATTCATTGTTCTTGGCTATATCTTTATTAAAGCTTTATATTTTACAAATCTATGTTCGTTCAACAGAAAACTTACAAAGAACTTACCAAAGAAACCTGATTTCTTTACGTTATTTTCGAGATTTACAAAAAATTGGTGGGCGGTGACGCAAAACGGACATCGGATTCGATTCAGCATTCGATTCAAAATTCGATCACTAAGAAAATAAGTTTTCTCTATATACGCATTTATGGATTTAGAAATGTGCCGATAAAATAAAAATATGCTACTCATTTTCATTTTATGATTTTTTAGTTTCATTGCTTACTATTAAAGGCTTGGAAGATGGAATAACCAAAGCAAAGTAATAAATAACTGAGAAATATCCTCCGTGTACTTTTGAAAATCAACACCAACATCTTTAAGGCTAGTTTAATGGTTATAGAATATGACTCTTCTTCACGTACTCTAAATAGACGTGACCGAGAATAATAATTACCCAACGTATTACCCTATGTAAGGAGGATTAGAACTGCACAAAAGCTGCCAAGAAACCCTCTCCGCTTATGATTTATTGCTGGAGACGGAGACGTGGACTGTAGATGTAGAAAACGCAGTAGCGGTTCATTAGAAACATGGATTATATAAATCAAACAAATATATTATCCTTAATATCAAAGTTGTGCAAAATAACTGCGAGATAACTGGTGCTTAAGTTCGGTACTACTTTATTTCTACATGTTTTTAAGTTTTAATTAAGTGATTTATTTTAGAAGGAAAATCCTGCGGATATCATAATTAGAGACGGAGCAATAAGGTTTTTAATCACAACCCAAGCCAGTGTAATTAAGAATAATTAATAGTAATATTACCAAATTCAAATACTTTTTCTGTGAACTGTTACAATTGCAGAATTAACAAGAATCAAGTATCGTCTCACTTTATGCCGGCAAATATAAGAGATGTTTCCTTTATGTAATTTCATAAATATGTGTATAAACTAACTAATCCTACAATGATTTTTTTATTCCGTGGCATTATACTCATCATGTTTAATGGATGAATGGAAGAAGTCTAAGAATTCAAAATGTGTTTTTTAAGTTAACCTTTCAGCAATATAAATCAAAGGTAAGTGTTAAGAATTGAATGATTTAGAAAGCTTCTCCTTTGAAATGTTCCTTACTATGTTTTTAATTCCATGATTATTAAAGAAATTTCTGATCCTGTTCGCAGTTTCTCAATTCAACGGCTAAATATAACGGCCGTTCATCTTTTATTGCACAGTGTGTTGTTTGCTTATTTACTAGAAAATCGCGACACCTACAAAACTATTAGAACCTCTTTTTCGTAAAATGTCCTCATCTCTGATTTTGTAATATACATTAAATCGTATTTTCTAATATTTACTGAGATATTATTAAAATATAGCGCCGGCACATATAAATCCCATATGCGACACTTCTTTGATCTAGCAGAAATGCCGCCGATGACCTCGGACTTTTACTGTGGATTTGACACGTCAAGATTAAATACGCTCGGGATGATTCGGATAATCCGAATAGGAATTTTAGTACCTGACTGAAGTAGGTAACAGAGAATTTTAATCGTATAATTATAATATCTGCATTATACAATACATTTAGATACAGCGCATAATTCCTTATATTATCTATTTGTATCATTTGTAACGCTTATTTTAAAATAATAGTAAAATTTCTACGTCTTACGAAAATTCAATCTTTTATTGCAGCTAAACTGTTTATGCGTATGAGTCTCGGCTCTTTAACCTGGATATATCTCTGCTAGTGTTGCACAAAATATCTCTGTCCTTTTCAGTGTCGCATATGGGATTTATATTTATTTATTTTATTTATTTAACAATACACTACCCAACAGAGCATTCCAATTACAGGGTAGGAAAAATATATGTGGCGCCGGGTACATAAATTACCTCATTATTTAGGTATTTTTAGGATAAAGTGGCTACCCTATCCTTTCAAACTTTTTGAAATTTCATTACATACCCTTCATACTACTTGAAAACAAAAAAATACTTTAGTTAGGAAATTAATTCAGGTTTTAATAAATTTTATTCGTTAAAAACTGTACTAACTTGTGTTTGAAGTGGTAAAGTACAAATGCGTTTTCAATTTGATTGAGGTTGAATCATTTCTTGACATTTCAATATAACGAAACCAAGATGGCGTCCAAAAGATTCAAATATTTACAAACCTTTCTGTAAAAACAAGAATCGTATGATGAATGCCGAATGTAAATCGATTTACTCGTTATAAAAGTAGAAAATAACAAACATATGAAAACATGTAAACTTAGATCCAGACTCACATACACACTCTGTTTAGTCGCGTCGCGTCGGGAGTAAAAATACATACATTAATGAAGAACGGAATCAACGTGCTCTGAACAGATGATGATGAAAAAAAAAGGTAACAAGTGTGTATGCAACGCTGATGATTCAAGTTTTCCATAGAAATATTCAATAATTCTTTATTAATTACTGTATGTCATAAAATAATTATAACTTATGCCAATGATTGAAAATATATTAGGGGTATGATAGACTCTAGCGTAATACTCAGGCCCGACGAGAAGGGGGGTCGGGGGTGTTTCCCCCCGGACCCGGAGTTTTTGAGGGGGCCCGGATTTCACCCGAATTTCTGAAATTCGGGAAAATGCATATGGGAAAATGGGAGATGCATATGCAAATTTTAACTGCGAACCTTAAAAATTATTTCGAACAGCGGCGGGTGGGGGGCCCGTATGTTACTACCCCCGGGTCCCGATTTTCCCTTGAAGGCCCTGGTAATACTGTAACTTTTAATTGATTGATTTGCCAGCATAATGTGGGCATTTCTGCCGATTCAGGGTATCCATTGATGTTCGTCCCAACACGCAGCTTGGTCCTCCGTCGAACACGATCAAAGGACGGCATAACCGCGTGTTGGAACCAAATTTCGGATGTTTCATATACCGCCGGACTGGCTGCATACGCTGGTCGTAGAAAAAGTATACTGTGCAACTCGAGTGGATTATCGATATCGCACTCGAAAGATTGAGACACTCCGCCTACTGCGTCGTGCTCAATCTTCTTTCCCGTGCGATATGGCTATCATAACAAACTACTATTTTCTACTCCCTTATGTATATTTACTGTTTCCTGTACAGTCTGTAGAATGGATAAACAGGCCCTTTCAGTTATCTGAACAGATTTATTTCATATCCTATCTAGGATGGATATGAAATCGACAAATCGCAGTTCGTGTATTAAGTACATAGCCAACTATTCGTTTAAAAAAATTCAAGTTGGTGCGTAAGCTGTAAAAGTAATTCTCTGTGTGTGTGTGTGTTAATGTTTAATAATTTTTCTAAGTTTTGTAGTTTTGTCTTAAGCTGGTCTTAAAAAAAGCATAGTATACAACTCGAGTGTATTATCCATATCGCACTCGAAAGATTGAGGCCTTCCGCCTACGACGTCATGCTCAATGATCTTTCTCGTGCGCTATGGCTATCATATCCACTCTTGCTGCAAAAACTAATACTATTTTTGAATGTAGTCGTATAGCCGTTTGACTACTGATGTGTCTAAAATTCTGGAAATATAACTCACGGTTATTTGACGTGCACCAGTAAAAACAACCAGGCGTAATATTTAGGAAAATAATACAAGTATTTGAGTTCTGAAAAAGCCAATTGCTAGAATATGTAAATGGCTTCGGTTTTGAATACAAACGTTTTTTATTATATTTAGATGTAGATGGAGCTGTACTGCAAAGAAATTTTTCGATGAGGGGCATCTGAAAAAGATATGATTTTAAATGATACTTATTTTAAAATAAATTTTAGGTAGGTCCCTGAAAACTTTCTTCATGGAAAGTTAATGTGAGTCATGCTACAATAAAATAAAATACAACTTACAACTTTCAGCTTAAGCGGCACCGACTTTGAACTTTTAGAAAACATTTTATATATAGATATTAGTTAATTGAAAATTAAAATTTTTTTGAATGCTCTCCCTTTCAAAGTGCCTGTCATCGAAAAATTTCTTTACAGCATAGTGCCATCTAATCTTAACATATTCCAAAATCGATTTGTATCCGAAACTGAAGCTATTTACATATATATGTATAGTCCTGTAGTAATTTCAGCATATAAGTATTTTGTGTAAGATATCATTAATTTGGTTAATTTTAAAATATTAGGAAATGGACCCAGTTCAAAAGATTTATTAGCTAAAATTGAAATTGAAGTGGCTGACGTATATTTACAAAACGTTACAAAACGTAAAGGTATGTCGTCAACCCCCTCGAAATGTTTGATTTTCATCATGTAATAACATGATTTTACGAACTCTTGGTATCATCTGCTATAATATACATAGATAATTTAAAATTAACAAACGCCAAATTTAATGTTGGTACAGTTAAGCGACGAGTCGCTCATGAAAAAAGAGATAACCTAACTGCTTAGTGCATATGAGGGAAGGGAAGAAGCTAGCTTTGATGAGGTACGCGGCGTTGCACTTACACACTTACCCCGAAGCCATTTTACAGTGGTACATTTATCATCTGCACCGCTGCAAAACTTTTATAAATCTTATGTATGTCAGGTAATGTCTGAAAGTACAATCTGGTTTCTTGATGATGTTAAATGAAACGGTGCCTTGCAACCATTAATTACGATTATTCGGCCTTTTCGCCTTTTAAATGATTCCACGGTGAATGAAGCTAAATTTCGCCTTAAGCTTTTTCTTTATAAGCGAATTATATTTTTGTAGAATCGAACATTTCAAATGAAAGAACTGCCTACAAAAGATTTAATGGCGTTCATTCTAGCGGTATTTCTGCTGCGCAGCAACATTGGGAAAAAAGCATTATGCTGAAATTTGAAGTAATATAAAATAGAATAGCAGAAAGATCCGGTCAAGAGCCTGTTGAATTAATGTTAGCTTAATAAATTTGTTATCTATTACCTATTACATTACAAATATTAGGTGCTAATGTTTCCATTTATAAAATAATTTGTATATGTATGCATTGAAAAAATAAAGATCCTCTTAAAAATTATCAACGATCAAGAGTTAGTTTTGAAACGAAGCATTTTTCATTATGGGAATTGCGCCCCAAACCACTGTCTGTTTTAATATTAAGTATGTTATAATCTATTGAATTGTAGAGGTTAGGTAATCCGTGAAAATATTTGAAGTATAAACGCGTGCGCAATGTAGTTTGCATGTACCATATACTTTCATAATATCAATTGGTTATTCAGTCTGTGCCGGAGACTCGCCGGGAGTAGTTCATATTCCTACCACTGCCCGCAAACGTGCACTTGCGCAGAACCAGCCTGCTGTTTTGTCAAGCAGTGCACAGTTTGTTTGGGGAATTTAGTTGGTGTCCGTCCGATCGCGAGGATAGACGTGTGTAAGGAATAGTAATTAGAGGAACTTGTTGGTAAGACCGCTTATATTTTGTATGTCCCAAAACTGGTGCACGTTCCAACTATTCCGTTGCCCACTCTAGCATCTCTGTGTCTATTCTAGTTTCCGCAAGCCAGCATTGAGTTCACACCGACCGTCTTCCGTAAGCAGTCGATCCCTAAACTACCAGCTACACGCGTGCCCACCAGCAACAGGAGGAAGCAATTCAAGTTTGTAAGTACCAACCTAGTAAGTGCCTGGTATCCGTATTGCACTGTCTGTACTACCGTATGCTTTCACCGCTTTTGGCCGTCGGCACCACTGATCAACCGTCTCATTAATCGCCTGACCGTATTTATCCCTAGACCTGCTGGACATTACCGTTTCTTCAATGTAGCTACTCAAGCCCTACTTAATCGGCTTTAAGGGTAAGTGGTTGTTCCGCCAAAAAAGGAACTGGCGCCCGAGCTTTCCGCATTCCGTCCTTACCGTCAGCCGACTGACGAAGCTCTAGTGTCGCCCTGCCGGGTGAATTTAACGTCACAATTTTAATGATACTTTTCTTATATCGGAAGGATGGTAAAAACTGCAACAATATTGCTTATATTTTTGTATAAACTTTTGAATAAAATGAGTGTAAAACGAACCATTTATGTTAACTAGAATAAGAGATACACCGCAGCAGTTGAAATATTATATATATATATATATTATATAAGACTGGTTTAAAGACTGAGAACCCAGATTTTATAGTTTTCACTAGGCCTTTTTTCTATGTATCGGGAGGCAAAAATGAACACACAATGAACTGAACTACATCAAACACCGAGAAAAATGGGCAAGCAGTAATATCAGACAGGGAAAGGGTAAATTCACAAAGGACATGATACGACGAAGAACTTGTATTCCGTTTAGAAGGAAGCCCTCAAGATTCAGAAAGAATATGTATTTCGGAAGCAATAGCACTAACGAGGATGCCAAAAAGAAAATTTCAACCAACATCGATAAATCTGAGAATAGAAGTATTCTGAGCAAAGCCGATACATATATAATTTCCCGACCTCGACTGATCATTTGTAAACCAAGAGTAATCTACATTGTGGTTGAACAGCTCTGGGTTGAAGGGGTAAACGGAAAATGTATTAATAGGAGCGCAGGATCAGGCACTGAACACCAGGTATCACCAGAGGTTGATACTGATGCAGCTCGTTTACACCAAGTGAAGGATGTGCCGCCCGATAGAAGAAAATGTCAGTCACGACTAGAATATTATTAAAATATCCCTGAAACCGTTGATAACACCAATGTCGCCAAACTTTGGTGAGACATACTGATAGGGAAAAATCATATTTGTTGATGAGAAACTGAGGAAAGCTGGGATAGTACAAATACTTGTAAATAAATTTAGCACAGACAATAGCTGTACCAGTAATTATAGGAGCCCTCAGAAATTCTATGAAGGGCCATGGGCGTAGCCTACAACAACTAACTATTCAGTCAATCGTGAAAGAAATGCAAGATTGTACTACTGAGAACCGCACACATTTTAATGGTAAATGTAAGGTGAATGGCAATACAATAGTAACGTTAATAGCAATGGTAATATTATGGCCATGGTAATGTTAATGCTAAAGCTAATGATAATGACAGCGACAATGAAATGTCAATGACAATAATATGCTATCTTGGGAAGTATTCTTAAATTGATGTAATTTGGGGTTATACCAGTCTTTTTAAAATTTGGCGTTGAAATCGTGTCTCTAAAAATAAGTAACATTTTGAAATTACTAAAAATGTCCTATTTTATTTTTACTTGAAACTTAAAACTGAACACTTTATTGAGTTTATTCCATATTTCTTCATGATATTATTAAAATATTCCATGAAGTCACATAGAAATTATATCAATTTGCAAACTACGTACTCGCAAAAAAGTACAAAAACACCTTTTTACATTTTCATATAAAGCAAAACTACTAATTTATTTAATCAAACAAATATATAAAAGTTATTTTTTCTGTACCTAATGAAAGGAAGAGTAAACTGTATCGATTCAATAATCAAAAACCCAAATAGATTAAGTACGTATGTTTAATAATTGATCTCGTATCCCGGCGTTAGACCCTGGATTTGCAATTAACTACGAGCTCTATTTCCATCACCCTATAATCCGCTCGCATAATATGTGATCAAAAATTAATGGCCATCTCACCTCGGGTCATGAGATATTGATGCTAATTTCGGGGATAATTAGAAGTGATGGAATGTTTGACAGGACTCGAATGTACAGTGTAAAGTTTATTTAGGACCATAACTGACTAAGGCATTAATTATTACCTGTAATTTCTTATCAGTCTGTCCCAAGTAATAAACAGCTTTTGAATGTAGATAGAAGAAAATTTAACAGATTTTCAGTAGCTTTTTTAATAGCCATATTTTAATTTGGAAAATTAGATGAAAATAACTGATGCAGTGTGTGTTTACTTCCGTAAAATTTTCTCCTAATTCTATTATGTTAGCATAGTACCGGAGGATCTATAGAAACAACGACCTGTAAACTGCTTTAGATCCAGTAGTCCAAAAAATTCGGCGATAAGAACGAGAATTTTTCCAAACGTGTTTATGCCTATTGGTTGGACAGTGCACTTCTTAATCAGGTGTGTATGGAAGAAACGGCGATGGCTAGCACCGAACGAATGCAGCGTACTTATCGTAATACTTAATGCAGTTCTCGGCAATAGAGAAATTGCGACGAATTCTCGTTTTAGTATTATTTGTAATTTGTGTAAGTAGCTTTCCTGATATAGCTGCAAAGTCGACTTTGAAATTTTGAAAATTGTCTATTTTAAGACCTAGAGAAGCTCATGAGAATTTTTGTTAGGGACTGATTGAGCTTCAATATGCATTTGGTGTTATTCAATTTGACCGAAAGTAATTTCCCATCTAAACTGTGCCAGATCCTCTTAACGGTTATAAAAAGGCATTCTATCTAAAAATTGCTTTACAGTCTACTGGAGTTTTATGATTAGGAAAGATATTTTTACTAGATTTTAGGTAGTCCAAATATTCTATCAAGTGTATTAAATGTCCATATTTGCATTTCTGTTTCTAAATGTTTGATGTAATTATTCTATTCTTTATATGTAACTTTAAAATGTATAAATCTTGACACCTACTCGCTACCAGTGCATGCAGAATTATGTGGTGCAGAAACCGCAAATAAAACATTCATTCTCGTATTATATAGATCTTCTAGTCATGGTGATATAACCATATTTAAGAACTGTTTTATAAGGGTCATGGAATTTATAGCGCGCAGGTACCAAGATATAATTATTATAGGAGACATAAATATTAATTTAGATAATGAAACAAATCATGCTAAAGATATAAAAAACATAAATGCAATGTATGGCATGAACCATTATATTCACCAACCAACTAGAGTTACTCTCACTACAAGCTCTTGTCTTGACAACATTTTGACGAATATATATCCTAAAAATTGTATAACAGGTAATTATGACCCTCTTCTATCTGATCATTCTGGAGTGTATCTGATTATGACGCTCAAACGTAATAATGATTACGATGAATCGGAGAAGAGGAGAAAAATTACAAAAAACAGCATAAAAAAATTTGCAAATAAACTGCGCAGAACTGGGAAAATTTACAACTAGGGAGCGTAAACTCTGATGAATGTGCAAAAATAATATTAGATAATCTTCATAAAAATGTAGATATTTATTTCCCTATAAGAACCGTGAAAACTAATATTAGGAAAATTGGGTGGTTCAATGACAGACTTAGAAATATGCGAAAATAAGTTAAAAGATACAAAAAAAAAGTTTAGTAGTACTGAATCAGGGGAAGATTGGATTAATTTTAGTAGAAGTCGAACAGATTATAAGAAAGCGCTTAGAGAGGAAAAAAGAAGCACATATAGCAAAATGATGCAAGAAGCGGAAAATAGGAGCAAAATGGCGTGGAGACTGGTAAATAATGAAAAAAAATCAGGAATAAACGAAAATGCACACACAACGATATGCTGTCAAGATTTTAACTAACGTTTTGTTTCTATTTCTGAACGCATTATTAATGATATTGGAGACAGCCCTGTAGATCCAGCAGTCTTTTTAAATTAGGTAATAAGCCGAATTTTTGTTTCTTTATGTCGCCAATCTTACAATCTGACCTAAGAATGGCAATAACAAGCCTCAAAAACTCACCTTGCCTAGACTTCTATGGACTAAATAGTGCCATGATCAAAGCCTCACTTGAAATTCTGATTGAACCACTTACAATTTTGTTCAACAAATGTATCGAGGAAGGTAATTGGCACTGAAAATAACCAAAATACTTCCAACCTATAAAAAAGGTGATTTGGAAGATATAGACAACTATAGACCCACAGCCATTATACCGGTAATTGGGAAAGTATTTGAAATAATTCTTAAAGTTAACTTAGCTTCATCCACTGAAAATAAAGCACTCTTCAACCTCTCCCAATATGGTTTTAGGAAAAATAAGTCTACAGTTAAGGCAGTGACTACTTTGGTCGATGATGCAGTCGAGGGTCTCGACAAGGGTCTATGCACATTTGTAACAATGTGCAACCTTACGAAGACCTTCGCCTGTGTCGTAGTCGAAGTGTTGCTGCTGAAACTAGAGTATTACGGTATTAGAGGTAATGTTCTGGAATTGCTTTCCTCATACCTGCCTAACAGGAAACAATATATTGTCTGTAATAACAAGGATTCAGATATGTTGTCGGTCAGTAATGGCGTTCCCCAGGACTCTGTACTGGGTCCCATTCTATTCCTTTATTATATTAATGATTTGCCATCAGCACGTAATGGTCATAGCAAGTGCATCCTATTTGCGGATGACACGACATTGTTAAACAGAGGCAAATCAGATTTGAGCGGAGATAGTCTAGATAGAGCGAAGTCATGGTTTACTGCCAACAAACTTAAGCTTAACGAAGCAAAAACCCACCACTTGCAAATTTGTTCAGATAGATGGGTAACTAAATCAGAACCAGTCAAACTTTAAGGCATT
Organism: Stenurella melanura; assembly: GCA_963583905.1. Taxonomy (NCBI): domain Eukaryota; kingdom Metazoa; phylum Arthropoda; class Insecta; order Coleoptera; family Cerambycidae; genus Stenurella; species Stenurella melanura. The sequence goes on from OY757309.1 coordinate 90,751,748, forward strand.
GTCCTGGATACTTTCTTGAATTGTATACCGCACATAGACTATCTTCGCACAAAGCTGGCCTCATAGGTATTTGCAATGAGGCAGTTGAAGTATTGTCTAACTGGTGATGTGTTACAGATAGTATATTACGCAAACGTACATTCTCATCTAACGTATGGGGTGCATCTTTGGGAAAACTCTGTGAAAGCCGACAAAGTATTTGTTTACCAGAAGGCGGCTGTACGCATACTCTTTGGAGCACCATATGATGCTTCCTGCAGACCCATATCAAAGAGTTGGGAATTCTTCCGCTACCCTGCATTTGTATTCTCGAAACGCTCAAGCAAATAAGAGCAAACTTAAGTAAATTCACATCACAACAAAAATAAATAAGTTAGATATAAATATTTATAATAACTTTGTAAACCACATTAGAGAAACAAATTTAAACTACAATCAATTCGTCAATCGGGCTAAGAAACTTTTGAAGCAGAAATGCTTTTATTCTGTGCAAGAATATATGGAATATACTCAGCGGTAAAAATAAAATGCCTGTTGTAATTTGTGACATCACATGTAATATGTACATAAATGTTGTCAATAAATAAATGGTAAATGATAAATGGTATACTATATACATATTTATATCTTATACTATCAGCTCTTTATAACCTAAGCACTAATGTTTTATTATTATGATACTATTGTTTTTTTTGACTTGTCTCATATCACTGTCAGCGAAATACTCGGACCTTTGACTTTGGCGCTGTGTATCTCTCTGAAAAATGACCATGATCATCGTGTAGTCACATTCGGTGTCGGCGCCCCAAAATGCATACGGAAATGGTAGTTAGCTCATTTAAGCTTTTTATTTACTTGTTTGAGATTTTTCGGGCACAGATTCGTGTTCAGGAGGTCAAAATACATTAGAATACATAGGTCTGCCTTCTCGCACTCGACTTCTTTTGTGTCTCTGTGTTATTAAAAGTATACTTCCACTCCACTAGATGGATGAATGTGGAAGTAATACATACGAGTCCATTTAACAACCTTCTTTTTTTAAAGTACGTGGTACGAAATGAAATATTTCAATTCTTGGCGGTTTCTTCATTTTCTACGTCACTGGTCGCTGTTAAGTGAATGCACAGTCAGAAGTCAGGACAGGCACGGTACGGCTCACATATTAGATTTTCCCTTTCATTTGTTCCGCGACGTGATAGCATAATGGGAGGCCATTACAGCACTTCTGAAACAAATGTGAACGTCTGCCTACCCGCCTACTGCGATAACTCGCACATCGACTTAACTGTGAGATATCTGAATCAGATTAACAACCTTGAATAGTTCGGGAATTTGGGAAACACTGAGAGGAATGGAACGGAGATATATCAGGAGGAGAGTCTTGAAATCTGTATTAAATTTTGTTTAAATAAATGTCTGTAATATCAAATGCCAAATTAAATCGTACTGGTGAATTATTTCAATTATTGTTTTTTGCCCAGCGTTCGATTCAATTTTGTAAAATGAGAATGAAATTTATATAGATATTTTTAGTAGTTTAACATTTATTCAACGGATTGTCATTTTTAAAAATAATTCGGTCAGCTAACATCGGCGACTTCACCATAAATTACAATAAACAATTCATGCTCTTGGTTAAACGTCATCCAATGAACAATTTTTCTCACCTGAAGTAACTGATTGCTTTTATAAGTTATACATAATGTTGCAAGTTCATATAATGAGGTTAATATTACTACATTATTGTGAAATTCCGTAGGGGTTACACAAAATTATTAAAAGATATAGATGATGTTGATTGTGTAAGTAGTGCAGCTAAACCGCTGTCTACGAAGTCATTACTTCCACATTCAGATTTTCCATCCAAGTCTCTCTAAAGGAAATCATCTTGACTATAATTGCACTCTAGTATGTGGAAATTATTAATCATAGAATTTTGGTAATACTTGAGACAGATGTTATAAAAAAAATCGAAGCGTTGGCATATACGCCAAAGATGAAGTTACTGGAATCTTATTAGCTTACTCTAGTCATTTCCCCGAGTTTACATACCCCCACCCGCCCCTTTAACGGTATTATCTCAATCTGATATCACTATAATACATGCTTATAGCAAATATCAATTTTATTTTCTCGACTCCTTTAATAATGGAGTGGATGTGATGGAGAATTTGAAAATTATGATAAAGAAATCTGAGACCCTGGTTGTTAGTATATACACCAAATCTCAAGTATCTGTATTCTTACCAGCTTGCTTTGCTCATTTTCCCCTATTTACCCCTTCTTACCCCCACCCCTTGAAAGGAATCATTTCAAAATATAAACTAGTTCCAGATGTCGTTATAATATAAGTATACGTGTACCAAATTTCACGTGAATGTCTCAATTTAACCTTATCATTCCCTTTAATAATGAAGTGGGGTTTCAAAAATGTTATAAAAAAATATGAGGTTTTGGCTTCTAGTATTTACATCAATTCCAAGTTTCCGTACCTTTACCAGCTTGCCTTACTCATTTTCCCCTATTTACCCCTACTTACCCCCGAGCTCTTCACCGGAATCATCTCAAAATATATTCTAATTACAGATGTGGTGGAGTTCCCAAATCCCAAGCTTCTGTACTCTTACCAGCTTGCTTTATTTATTTTCCGCTATTTACCCCTATTTAATCCCAACCCTTCACCAGATATGTTAAAAAAATAATCCAGTTCCAGATCTCGCTACATACGTGTATAACATTTCATGTCAATGTCTTACACCGTTCCATATAAAATGTTCGGACAAAAAAAAGTTACAGATAAACCAATCAACCAACAGACAGACAGAAAAATTTCGCTTAAATTTAAAACCTCGACGTTTCATGGCATTCTAAATCAATTTCAAAAAAAAGTTACAGATAAACCAATCAACCAACAGACAGACAGAAAAATTTCGCTTAAATTTAAAACCTCGACGTTTCATGGCATTCTAAATCAATTTCAAGACTTGAATTTTTTTTTTACGATTACTTTACTTCCAATCCACTACGTGGATGTGGAATGGGTTGAACAAAATTGTTGTAATTAAGGTATAGGAATATATTGTGTGAAAAAGGGAAACGTGAAAATACCACAAAGGTGGTCTTCGATTTATTAAAGCCGAAAGTTAAGTATTAAAGAAACAAAAATCGGGTGCATTGGAAGTATAGTAATTGTAACAAAAATTCTACTTATTTTTTGGTAAAATAGGTTTAGAATGGCATGAAAAAAAATTTCTCTCCGTCGATCTGTCACATCTTTTGTGGGCTCGATTACTCTAAAAACATTTAAATTATTTACTTCAAATTTGGTACACGTGTGTATTATATCGATATCTGGAAATAGATTATATTTTGATCTTATTCTGATAAAGGACTGGGGATAAATAGGGTTAAAAAGTAAAATAAGTTAGTAAGAGTCCAGAAACTTGAGATTTAGTGTATATAGTAGAAGCAAACTTGTCAAATTATTTAATGATATTCTCAACCTGACATTTGTCACTCCACCACCGCCCCCACTCCATTATTAAAGGAGTTAAGTAACAAAATAAAATTACGTGTGTGTACTAGAGCAAAAGTTCTCTAATATTTTTTTGCCATAGGTCAGTGCAAATATGGTATCAACATGTTTTCGTTTAAAAAGACTTGAATGGGAAATCTGGATGTGGAAGTAGTGATTCCTTGGACAGGGTTTTTAAATATTTTATTTGCAACTCTGTAATTACAGTTGCTTTTGCAAAATCACTAGTACCTGACATTAGTGTGCCATGCAACTTATATGATAATGAAGTAGCACAGAACAGAATCATTCCCAGAGTTTTCTTTGATAACGAGTTTGTTTGATTAGGCAAATTAGACAGAGAGCTCGATAGTCTTCCACTTAGTTGTGCAACGTGAGAATATCAAGTTAATCTGTTATCAACAGTAAAGCCAAGTACTTCCGCGCTATTTTCCTTACTGATATTATAACTGGTAGAAAGGGATAGACTTATTTTTTCTTCACTGACTTTCAAATTATTAGATATAAACCATTGTTTTATTTTAGAGTTGATACTTTCCAACACGACTTCACTCATACTTGAATATGAATTCGCTATAGATGTGTCATCAGCAAATGAAACGCAGGTATTAGAAAATATATTATATATTAAGCTATTAACGTAGATAATCAACAACATAGGAACCAAAACTGAACCTTGGGAAACTACTAGTATAACTGTCTTATAATAGGAACAATTATTTTTTATATGATACAACAAATTTTTGAGACAAACCTCTAATTCCATATCATTATAGTTTGTTTAACAAAATATCGTGTGAAACACAAGTGTTTTGAGAGATCAAATGATATGACTGATACAAGTTTTCTATTTTCAAGACCATTGACTGTCGCTCACTAATTTGAAAACTGCTCGGGATGTGCTACACACACTTCTAAAGTAAAACTGACAAGGGTTTAGATTATTATTTTGTTAAAAAATGTACCAGCCGTTATCTGAAGCTTACAGATAATGAAGATGATAGATATGGGGCAATAAATTCCCATCATCTTTTTAAAGATCGATAACACTTTTGTGATTTTGAAAGCGTGAAGATAATATAATAAAAAAAGTTGCACTCGTAATAGTCACACCGTTCATATAGTGAGCCACATTTGTTTGGGAAGCGTAGTAATCATGTTGTAACTATATTAGCAAAAAAGTCATCTAAATTGATGACTTCAGTACCACGGCCAGCTATATTTAATGTTATTTTTAAGAAACATATTGATTTCTTCGTTGGACAATCGGTTATGTAGCAGGGTGGGTCGAAAAACATCAAAACGTTTTTCTCAAGTCGTAATACCGCGGAAAAGTTGCGAATAGGGGAAACCATAAGGAGGTAAAAAGAGAAATAAAGTCTGTTTATATCTTCCCGTAGATCACAATTGAAGAAAAAAATTTACATGTTTTTTTTTTTTTAGTTTCCTTTATTAAATACAAGGTTTTTAGACCATTAGTAATATTAAAATTAGATTTTTTTATTCAGAAAACTAAGTTTTTGTGTGAAGAGTCGTAAGTCCAAGAAACTCATGTTAAACAATTGAACATCTCCGTTTTCACTCATTCTTAGCTGAAGGTACTTTGAAATCTGATTTATGGGTGAAGCTAGGCATGGTTGGCCTTGACAGCAGAGTCGTTCTGATAAAACCATCCCTAGACTCAGCTTCGCAATCTTCTGTCACGAATTTCACACATCGTTCACCTGCTTGTTTGTGAAATAGGAATGCGAATGTCTTGAATGTTATATTCATTTTTTATTTATTTAATTTATTTATTTAATCAAACATCATCCAACAGTACAAAACCATTTATAGGATGAAAATCTAAACTAACTTAACCTAACTTAACTAAGTACGAATAGAAATTATCAAGGCGATTGACTGCACGACAGTAGATGAAATTTTTGGCTGCTAGGCAAATATGACCAATTCACTGCAATGAGTTTCATAACAAGTACAAATATTAAACAGAGGAGAAAACGTTAATACATTAGGTCTTAGAGTGGATAAATACAAGCTATGAGAATGACGAGAATGAATCCGTGGGACATAATAGTTGAGTTGGCTTAATATTTCACTACAATCTATTTTATTATGTATAATTTTATCTAGAAAACGCAATGAGAAGGACTCACGCCTTTCGAATAGACTGGTAATATCAAATTTTTCAAGTAATTGATTTTGGGAAGCTCCAATTGGTGGATATGCACCTTCAGTTTTCCAGTTGAAATATTTCAGGAAGCGGCGCTGAATATTTTCCAATTATCATTATGTGTATTATAACCAGATTGCCAGACAAGTGAAGCATACTCCAGCTTAGATCGAGAGAAAGCAAAATAAAGCATCTTCAAGGTTTTCGCATCATTAAAATCATGGCTGTTACGCAAAATGAAGCCTAACATTCTGTATGCATGCAAAATTATAGCATCACTACGGTTAGTGAAAGCTAATTTATTATCAAAAGTTACACCTAGATCCTTAAACGTAGATAGTCTGTTCAGCGTGTCACCATTAACATTATAATTATATATAATTGGGGACTCCTTGGTTGTATAACTCATAACATTGCACTTGCCAACATTTAGGTGAAGATTATTTCATTGCACCAAGCCGATAACTTAATTAAGTTGTTTTGAAATTTTTCGCAGTCATTAAAATCATTAATCCTATGCAACATCTTGACATCATATATTAAGAAATGTACGTCTAACTGATCACTGATGTCGCTAATAAAAATATTAAAGAAAAGGGGTCCAAGTATTGATCCCTGGGGTACTCCTGACATGGCTCGACATTCAACAGATTAATATCTATTACAAGATACGAACTGAACTCTATAAGTCAAGTAACTCTCAAGAAATTGAAGTAAATCCCAATTAAGGACCGAGTCACTTTAAATATGTGACTAATCTCATCGTCACTAATATCTCTTAATAATGGTACACAATGTGTACCGATCATTAAAATCTCCAAAATACCTGCCTGAATATTTACGTAATATTGTGCACACTGTGATCGAACGAAATGGCATTTTCGCTAATCTAAAACATTTAATGTTAGCCACGACACAAGATAATACAAAACACATAAGAGAGACAGATCAAAAGAGAAAAACTATCAGAACATTCATGCCGCCAAAACTAAATTTGAAGGTCAAGACTACTCGGAAATAATTAACGGGATAGACTGTGATTTACCTTCTCCCTCATTATTAAAAGATATCAGTAACGATGAGATTAAATCATATATTTAAGGCGACTCAATCCCTAATTGGGGTATAACATTCAAGACATTTGCATTCCCATTTTTTTCAATAAAAAATTCTATTTTTAATATTACTAATGCTCTAAAATAATTTGCTTTGAACCCTTGTATTCAATAATGGAAATAAAAAAAACATGTAAGTTGTTACAATTTTTTTTCCTTGAACTGTGATTTATCTTTATTTATTTGTAAATATTATTCAAAATTTCATTAACTTTGAAGGCAATGCGCGACAGTAGGATGTTGATGGATTTAAATAATATTTAAACATTATTTTCTGTGGTTATAATACAGGAATTTAAGCTATTACATTAGGCTAATTGAGAAATGCTAAAAATTATCATAAGAGTGTTAATTTTTCCAAATATTGTCAAACTTTAGAGCACTTGCGCGATTTTATTAATTTATTTTCACCATTTTAGTCTTCCCAATTCGCAACTTTTCGGTATTATGACTTGATAAAAAAGTTTTTTTAGCCCACCCTATTATGTAGGCTTCTGCTATAGATGTTTTAAAACTATAATCCACTATATTTATTAACAGCCAAAATGTTCTTTACAAATTGACACTAACTCCATTATTCTAACATATTTATCATTAGAGACTTCATCAAAATTGTTAACACGTCCATCAGAATTCTGATTACCTAAAACCACAATTGCCTTACTATTATCCAAGATAAATCAGCTCGCCTTACTTAAATCCGCTCCTGTTCTTTGAAAAACTTTTACCCGCTATCAGCCTCTATTCAGTCGTATTTGGTTTCTTCACGTTAATAGAGAAAATCTTTCTTGTTCCTCTTCAAATCAATCAATTACGTTCAGACTAACGTATAATAGAGATACACTATAAGTTGTTACAATAGAAAGATAATATAATCGTCTTTTTGACAAGAAAATCCTGAGAAAGTTATTTATCTGTATATAATCAGTAGATTTATAGGGTATGTGTGTGCGTTACCGAAAAAACAGCTAAATCATTTAGTCCGTAGATGCTCAATATTTATTGCCTTTGTACCTCATAAATTAGACTTTCACTTTATCGAAACATTTATAGCCTGTAGATTGAAATAAGAGATATCATTGTTCCACGATGAATAACAAATATGTGAGGAAAACAAATTGGAACATCAATTTCCAGAGCTATATAATTCGCCAATTACATTTTCGTAGGAAACTTTCTGCTTACAATTGGCCCTTACGATTTTTTCGAAAAAAACACAATTTTTGAGATGTAAGCAATGTTTGCTAAATTTTGATGTACGCGTCTATCGAGTTTTTCAAGACTAAGGAAAAGCACTTGGAAAAGCGTCTGAGACATCGCTATTGTTTATGGCGCATTTTGGTAGGAAATTTTCTACTTATAATTTTTGGTCCTTTTCCAATTTTTTTGAGAAAACCATAATTTTTGAGATATAAGCAAACTTACTAAAACTTGATGTACGTATTTATCGAGCTTATCAAGACTGCGGAAAAGCACCCGGAAAATGGAATTTTTCATATAACACCTTCACACAATCCAAAATTTCTTTCCAAAATTCTGAAACTCCGCAAATGTACTCATTATGTTTAAAGGAAAAATAGTAAAAAAAATTGAAGCCCTCTGGGTGGGAGATATAGGGGTTGATAATTTAAACAACCTTCGATATTTTTGAAAGTCAGTTTACGTACTTTGGATAACTAAATTTCCAAAAATAAAGAAAGAAAAATATGATCCCCTGGGGATGAGTTATAAAGATTGGAAATATAAATATTCCACTGTTTTTTCAAACTTGGCATACGTGTTGATTGCACTTAGGTATTTATGAGAAAAATATGTTTAAATACTTGGCAGTGATATGTAAGAGTTCAAAAAATTGTTTAATCATGTTTTTAGAAAAAGATTCAAAAAAATTATGAATTGTTAACATTATTATATATTTTTGTTAAAAAGAGATAAGTCATTCAAAAGTTAAATTTATTATATAATTTGTACTGTTCGAATCGATGTCGTTATCAGAACTTGTTGTAGACACTTTCAAAATAATTGTTTGGTGTAACCACGTCTCGTTCTTTTTCAAAAAGTATTCTTTATTTCGTCTAGCTTCGTTCCAACTTTTACCAAGTTTGCTGCAAAATCGGGTTAAATCTTTTTTAAATAACTTGACATCGGCTTCAGTATACTCGTTGTCTTCAAAACGACTCAAAACTACTGTTTGCACGTGTTGACTACGAATTTGGTTTTCGCTGGGCTTTTTCATGCCAAGGAATAGCTCAATTCTGATGTTGATCGATTTATTTTCTGTAAAAAAATAAATAATTCATTACTAAAATGATTATAATATTACCTCTGCTTCTTATTTTGCTGGAAATAATAAAATAATTGTTTAAGGATATCATTATTATTATTGTGACTTTAGTGTTATTATTATTATTTAATTACATAACAACACGTAATTGCAAATTTCCTGTTTTAAAATATATGTTTTACTCACTACTTAAACCTATACGGCACAAAATCGTAACATGCCTGATTTTTTTAAATTGTCAATGCTGTATAAAAAAAAATCGAAGCTCCCGGAATAGCACGTATTAAAAGCCATTTTTGTGTGTGCAGATGCTAGCTTCCATGACTGATCAATTGATAATTAAAAGTAATAGGTTATTTAAAAAACATGTAATACTGTGTTGTACTTACCCAGAGGAAGATGTTGCATCTTAAATTTCTTTGATAACGTCTTTCAAATTCACTCACGACAGCGAAAGTTAACTCGTCTTAAAGTAGCGAACTGTACACACCGATAGCATGATAAGAGCTGCCGAACTCCTACCTGTACAGGGCAAATTTGCCTACCTACCATCATAAAATCCTTTGTATTGTGTGCTCTGGAGGTTTCTCTTTCGTGGTAAAACTTGTTTGGGAACCTTCTGAGAAGCTGGTAATTCGCAATTTTGGCCAGCTTTTAAGAATTCTGACCCACTGTGCTTCAGGGAAAATCTAGTTTTGAACGCTTTTATCCTTTTCCACTTTTCCATTTTACGCACAATTTTAATGTTAATAGTAGATTTTTGTTAAAAAACGCCAAATTTGTATATGTTTGTATATAACTTGCGGTCACTTTTACTTGTCCGGGTATGACCATTTAATCCTTACCAAAAAAATCTAAAACATTCCGTTAAAATAGTGTTGTAATCTCAAAGTTCTTTGGAGAAAACCCTAATTCAGTTGGACTAATTAGTCATACATCATGTCTTACAAACTTTTATTACTTATGTTGTAACCGTCACGTTTTGTAAGAACACTCAGTACCTTAAATTAGATAAAGCGCGTGACTATTCTATTCATTATTTTAAATTTAAATTGTAAGTTACTGGTCTGAGCATTATACGCGTTTAAATCTTATCGGCTAATCATGACAAATGCTTGACCAACAGCGTAGTAGCTTGTAGTAAGCGGGCATATTCCTACGCCAAGGGACTCTGGTTAAGAGGAGACGCTGGAAAGATGGCGTAGTGGCGGGTGGCCGTGTAGGGCCATAAGAATTAAAAGACGCCATATATTTGTAAATATCTGTATATAGGATTAATAACTGCGAACAGAATGAGTAAAGTAGTTATTATAGTTTATATGTTCTGTGTTGTTGTGTTCCATTGCCCATAGCTACAGCAAGGCAATGTTTTCGAGCTAGTAAGTACAGTCTTTTATATTATGTATGCTTCTCGTGATGCAAATAATGCTGTTTGAAGCCACTTGCGACAATGCAGAATTATTGATGGCTTCAATACCTCATTCCACGTTTGGACAGTAATATTCTTTGTTGTATCCAGTGTTACCGTCCGGTAAAGATTTCTCTTACCCCATGAGAAGACTATAATAGTGCGTGAATAAGTTCATGTGAACGTTATGTTTGCATAACTATATAGCCCTGTTTTTAGACATCCGCCGTGTGTTTTAGGCATAAAAACCTAGTTCACGACTACCGAATTAGTCTATATCGAAAACATTAATTGTCGGGCCATTTCTTAGTTAATAACTTTACGTACAGTTAGTAGTATTTTCCTTTTGTGTGTCTTAATTATGTTATCGTAAAATTTCTTTGTTTTACCGCTCTGGCCAGATCGTGTTTAGTTTAGTTTAATTATTTACCGTATACGGATTCTTATTGTGTACAGTTTGCTTTGTATTTTGTTATATGTCAGATAGACTAATGATTTGTTTATATGATTATTCTGACGAAAGTTTTTGTAAAGTTTACTCACAACCCTGATGTCAATGGCTCTGATTTGTTTGTGTATTTTATGTAAATCATTAAAGTAAGTCAAATTCAATGATTCGTTTTATTTTCCCTTAAGAAATTATCACGTTTCAATGTGCATGTTCATATAAACATATTAAATAAATTGAATATCATTCCATGTTCAGGGTTAAACCCGTTCCACCCACATGTGACATCTAGATACCTTCACCGACTTTTCCTACTTTACATTCAGCTTTTGAAGCCAAATATTCAGGAAAAATCAATAGAAGCGAATCTGTATACGGTATGAGGTCAGTTATTGCCGCGTCCAAACAGGAAGAACGTTTGCGTTTCATTGTACGATTAGTGTAAACATCAGCACTAGTGGCTTTTTGAAAGGCACATGAACTTAAATTTCGAAATGAGGGTGGCGCTGAACAGTTATTTCACCGCAAAAGTATACAGTAGTTTGGCGAAGGGGAGAATAAAAGCTGAAGCGTAGAACCGCATTGAAATGGTGACACCAGAAACGTGATTGCTGTCTGCAATGGTTTAAGTTGCATACCAGGGGCGTACTGGCTGTGTATCTTAGTTTCTGATGATCGTCTTTGACTAGTTGAATTTAATTATGCCTCCTCTCTATCTATATGTGGAGAGACTCAATATTACGGTCACGAAATTTAGTCCCCTTTTCTGGATTCGCAGAAAAAATATTTTATTTAATTAACCAATCGATTTATTACACTACGCTATTTGGTATTGTCGTTATCATAATTTCTTTTACATAACAGCGTTGTAAATAAAATTAAAAATTGTTACAATTTGTAGTTTTTTCTTAAAATCATGGCAACATATAGTATTAAGTGTATTGATATTTATGAAAATTCCTACAATCATTCCTAATATTCCTTGGACTGCAACAGGTGCATAATTATAAATAAAAACAAAATAGTTCTCCAACTATGATTAAATATACAGGGTGTCCGGAATTGCATAGGCCAAACATCACTAAGAAATAAAACTTTTCAAAATAAGAAAAAAAGTTCCTATAAACATGGGTCGGGAAGTGATTAGTATCCGAGATACAGGGTGTTCAAGTAATTCTCCTGAAAATGTTTTTTTATGAATATTTTCGAAACGTCTAAAGATAAACAAATGATACATGGATTTACATGGGAATTAAACTTTCTATGCTTTTTAAGAAAAAAATACAACTATGTACGAAAATCATTCAGGAGTGGGTGAAACTTGTGTGACACTTTTAAATTAATTTATGAGCAGAACTTAAAAATTTGAAGTGTTCTGCACAAAAAAAGTATCGTGTGTTTTTTCTCCAAACTTGTTAGTTTTTGAGTAAAGCTTATAGTTTTTTATGAATAATTTTAGCAGAACAGAAAAAACAATGACGGTAAAACAAAATTTGATTACATTATTTTTTATTAGACAACAATGAATTAGATTAAAGTAAGGTAAATTACAAATTACAAGAGTTGTTCAAAGTGCATTCCGCCAACTTCAATACATTTCTGATATCTGTGCCGTACAGAGTGTGTAGCTTTACGAATGAAATCAGGATTAGCCCGCAAATTTCCATATTTTTAGAAAATTCTTTCTATTAGCTCTTGTCTCGTGTTTACAGGGATTGCCTAGACTTTGTTCTTTAAATAGCCCCAGACAAAAAAATCAACTGAAGTTAAATCCGGTGAACAGGGTGGCCAGGCATTTGCATCTAATCGACCGATTCACCGTTCAGGATAATTATTGTTTACCCACAAACGGTTCTGAACAGCAAAATGTGTAGGAGCTCCGTCCATTTTAAACCAACATTCATTTCTTAAATTAAAAGGAATATCCTTGAGATATTGAAAAAAATGTTGATTTAAAAAATCTTTAAATAATGGTCCATTTAAACGGGGAGGAAGAATATGGGGCCCACAAAAAGTCCCGTTTATAACACCACACCATACATTAACGCTAAGCTCATGTTGAAATGCCCTAGGGCGAATTATATGACGAAACTGATGAGCCGAGATTCTTAAATTGTTAAAATTAACCGATCCATTATGGGTAAAGGTAGCTTCATCTGTCCAAATAATTTTACTTCCGAAATCGGGATCTTGTTCCATGGCATTTATAAACAATTACAAAAATTGATACGCCTTTCGGGATCACCTGGTTGAAGGCTTTGGACTGGCTGCATATGAAAAGCTCTTCTGTGGTATTTTTTCAGAATCCGAAAAACTTTGATTTTGGAAACATGCACAGCTAACGCATGCAGCTGTTGGACCGCTCTTCTGATACCTAATTTATTATTATTGTTAAATTTGGCCAAAATTATGTTTTTAAATCGCCCATTTCGCTGTTCTTCGTTTCTTGGACCTCTTTTAAGTCCAACATATTTTTTTTTAATTCAAGATGGGTTCGAATACAACCACCGTCAAGTAACAGGAGCGATCTTCTTAGATGTAGCCAAGGCCTTCGACAGGGTTTGGCATGAAGGTCTCTTGGCGAAGATGTTGTCGATGGGTTACCCTGTTGGCATAGTTAAGCTTGTGAGATCCTACCTTCATCGGAGGCAACTCCGTGTGAAGATTGCCGACAAGCTGTCAAAGGTTTACCTCAGGGATCGGTACTCTCTCCCCACCTGTTCACCATCTACACTTCCGACAGGCCTAGAACCGCAAGGACCTCTTTGGCGCTCTACGCAGACTACACGGCCATAATCGCAAGATCGTGGAGTGTAAGACTTGCCACCCGCCAGGAAGCAGCATCCCTTCTGGAAGAGTCAACACCCCCCAAATCCCTTTCAAACTCCGAGAGGGCTCGGTAACAGCCGTTCTCTCTCACGACAGACGAGAGACGCTCCCGGGAGCCTATACATGCCAGCGAAGAAAGAAGACCAAGACAGAAGAGCGCCAGAAGAAACGACCCAGCTGGCAAGGTCCAACAACCAGGACCAGGGGAGGTTTGCTAACATCGCCAATACCGTCCGCATTTGCGGGGGAGATAGGCGAGAGGGGAAATAGGCGAAAAAGCAGGCCAGGCCCACCCCTTACGAAGCCGGTTCAGGTCTACAGCGATGATTGGCGCAAAGAGCTCAAGCTCGACCCCTAATCATCCGAGACCGTCATCTTTAGTCAAGAATATTGGCGCGGTTCGAATAAAAGCATCTTTAGATGGTTTCCTTCTATTAGGAAATCTTCTGCGATATTCGCGTACCGCAGCATTCGCGTTTCCATTACAATATCCATAAATAAAATGAATATCAGCGTACTCCACATTACTAAATAATAAAACCACAGAAAAGTAAAGTACAGAAAACCAAAAAACAACAATGTCATTATTGTCATTCTGGCATTGCATGCTCGATTATTTTTCATTTGTTACAAACATTACAATCACGGCACACTCCTGCATACCAGGAATGCTGGTAATAATGGTTACTAATTAATAAAGTTCAGATAAGATTTACTCAAAAACTGATAATTTTAGAGAAAATACATAAGAGACTTTTTTTGTGTAGAAAACTTCATATTTTTAAGTTCTGCTCATAAATTAATTTAAAAGTGTCACACAATAAAGTTGGGGCTTAATTATACCTAGGCCCCCCAGTTTCACCCGCTCCTGAATGATTTTCGTACATAGTAGTCATTTTTTCTAAAATAGCATAAAAAATTAAATTTTCGTGTAAATTATCATGTGTTTATCTTTAGACGTTTCGAAAATATTCATAAAGAAATATTTTCAGGAGAATTAGTTGAACACCCTGTATCTCGGAAACTAATCACTTCCCGACCCATGTTTATAGAAACTTTTTTCTTATTTTGAAAAGTTGTATTACTTAGTGAAGTTTGGCCTATGCAATTCGGGACACCCTGTATGCATAAAATGAAACTATAATGAAACATATATTCTTTACAGGATTTTAAAAACAGCAGAAAAAAACTGTCTATGAGAACCGAAGAGAAAAATTTTCTGTAAAAGTATTAATGTCCCATCTTTGCATTCTTCCAATAACCTACATTCTGGTTATGCTAGCAATTGAAATTCTAAAGTGAATTTGTCCATTTCTTATTTGAGAATTCTTATTTTAACACATAGGCCCCTACGGCCATGCAGAGTAAACTAGTATTTACATAACCCCTTACGGTCAAAAAGATTCAGTTAAATATGAGAACAAAAGTCTATCTATTCAATAAAGAATTAAAATCGACTGAAAGCAAAACCTTTTATTTCACTGACCTCCTACTGCTGGTTCTGCTAGAGACCAGAAAAGCCCTAAACTGTATTTATATACATACCTTGTTTTTAAAAATTGCTTCATTCTAATTGATTATATTTTCAAGATTCTGTTTTTTGGAAATGCTTAGCCTTTGAAACGTTTCTCGCCGTTATTCTGGAGCTCCAGGTTTCTCTCTAATCCGTAGGGTTACACATAGCAATAGCAAACTAATAAATAATTGATTTTTTTAAATGAGTACTACCAACATGTTTTAATCAATTTATATCTGAATCTTAACTCTCTATCCGTAATATATCATTTTTAAAAAGTAATCTAATTTGATCCATCAAATGACCGCTGACCGTTTTCCTTTCTTGAACGTTCGTTATCATAATCTATCCTTTGGGAAGATATCACTTCACAAAGCAAATAATATGTATCGCAGAGTGGATTACTTTTCACTATCAAAGTCAGGGAATGTTAATATAAACCTCAGTAGAGCCAATGCATGAATTTCAAATTCCTCAGAGTTTATGAAATATATCCCATTTACATATTTATTGGGCGATCTAATAGAAAAAATTGATATTTCGTATAAAAAATATTCAAATTTATGATGAATAATTTGATCCTACGCCCTTTGAAAAAATACACGTCAGAGTCAAACACCAGATTCAAAGAATAATTTATTAACAATTATTTCTTAAGTCGGACGAGCATCATATTATTTGGAGTGATTGCCTTGAATTTTCTAATTGACAAAATTAAAAAGTTATACCGGTTTATATTTTAGAGAACGTGCTTGAATATTGTAGCACACTTTTATTTCGCTTCTATTAGATGATACAGAGAATCCCTGGGTAAACATTTCGCTGTACTGGAATTCCTCAGAAATATTTATAGTTCAGGATAAATTGAATTAAATGTGTTTGTTTGGTTTGCTATGCTGAAAATATAGACAAAGAATTTTAATTTAAATTTGGTTTCGAACATTCACTCTAGAAAGTTTAGAACGTTGTTTAGTGTAGAATTGGACACATACAGTAATTTTCACCTCCATAAATTCTTCCCCGATTTTCAGTCGAAACTTTTCTAATTAAATGTTTAATTGCGATTGGATTTTTTTCACTTTGGGCAAATGACTAAAGAAACAGGCAGTAGACTGAATCCTGGCAGCCTATCTTTTCAAATCTATTTTAAAATTCAGGCTAAAATAATTCAATGACAGCTTAAAATTCTGAATGCTGTTTAAAAGTTAACACTGAAAAATATACCAGGCAAGACATCATCCTATAATCAAGTAAATACCATTTGATTCTTTTCAACCTGTAGGGAAATTGAATAAGTGTCTTCAACCAACTTCAAAGTTAATCCTATCTTAAGAGAAAGAAGATGATTGCAAAAGTTTTGTCATATTGCTTTTAATCTCGTGTGTGTAGTTAGTTAACGTAGGTCTCCTATCAGCCCAGAACACTCCAGAAATGTGTCATTTATGACAGATTCGTTAGGACTCGATCACTTAAAAGTATATGTATATATTGTTACGTATTTTCCACCTTTTAGGAAACACCCTGTATGAATCCGAGGGTTCTAAATAATTTTGACAAGGGGTAAACCACTAACACTTTATTTAATCATTTACTGATTATACAAACTAACTTTTACAACGTTTATATTTATACTTCGAATTTATAACCTCACTTTCGCTTAACTTCCCCCCTCCCGCCTATAATCGCGCCTTATATACTTTGAAATTGCTTCCAAAATCATCCAGAATACAATCGAGAATCCTCTCCTACCTCACTCTAGAAAACTCTATCTCTTTTTACAAGTTTCCAGTAACTATTAGGAAAATGCGTATCAATCTCCAGTTTCAAGGGGGTGTAATACATAACACTGCCCACTCGTTAAGCCTGATCGTCCGGGTCTATCCAAATGCACGATCTTCATCCTGGACTTTCTGCTTTGCTGAATCCGATAGACGACATCATTAATTCGGGTAATAACAGTGTACGGTCCATCCCAAGGTGATTTCTGTGACTTTCCTTTCCTTTGCTGCGGGTTGTACAGCCAAACCAGCTCTCCCACCTTGATGAACCCTTTTGAAGTACCCTTCTGGTCGTATCGAGCCTTCATTCGGTCACTGGCTGGTGATTGCTCCACTATATCGTTAGCCAACCTCTTGAAAGGAGCTCCGGCGTTGAACCCTTCACCCTTACTTCCAGTCTGTGGTCCCTTACTGGCTGCACAAATCTTGCATTTGCGACACCAAGCCTCCACATCCTGATGACTTTTTATCCAATAAAATCGTTCTCGTATTTTCTTCAGGGTGTTGTCAACACCGAAGCGTCCATTGGATGTTCCATTGTGCACTTCCTGAAGCACCTTCGTTACTCGACACCTGGGAATCGCTAGACGCATAACTACCTGTTTTCCATCCGGGCTTCCCTATGCTCTCCGCAACAGCCCGTTCATGTCTTTCAGTGAGTCCCACTGCGCCTCTAGTGTCTTCAGTCCTACTCGTCCTTGGTCCACTTTTATTCAATGCCTTTATCAATGACATAGTTATAAACTTATAGTGCCCACATTTACTACAACGTTAACTGCATTGATGATATAGAATTGCTCAAGTCAGATTTGGAAAATATTGATAACTGGTGCAATAAAATAAATTACTTGTTGAAAAATGTAATATTGCCATTTACTCACGTGAGGATAATATTCTCATTAATTAGTATAAAATAAATGATAGTGTCATACAAATAGTTGATAGTTTTAAGGATCTAGTTGTCACTTTTGATAGCAAGATGACTTTTATTTATCACATAAATAACATCGCATCTTTTAAATCGTTGAGATTCATAATAAGAAACTCCAAAGATTTCACGAATGTTGAAACTTTGAAGCTTCTATTTACTCGTTTGGCAGATGTAAATTGGAGTATGCTGACGTAGCCTGGAGTCCCACCGCATCGATCATATTAATAAACTGGAAAATATTGAAAACAGTTTTTTTAAATACTTAAGCAATATTTATCCACCTGTTGCAATATTGTTAAATAGATTTTCACTTAATTCACTTCAAACTCGCCAAGAATTACACGGAATTGTAATTCTGTTTAAAATATTAAGCAATAAACTGGACTGTTCTGATCTGTTGGAACTCATTGAGCTTCGAGTTCCTTCTAAATCAACCCGACTCCGACTTCACCAAACATTTCATATCAAAGCTTCACGCACCAGTCTATTAATGTATTCCCTTATTAATGTCATATGCCGAAATTATAGTTTTGATATTTTTTAATGTAGATTTAAAAAGTATATATGAACATAATTTGTAATACTTCTGTTATTGCAGAATCTTTATTGTCAGTATTACGACACTGTAATTGTCCTGTTGAGTTGTGTAAATAAATAAATAAATAAATATTTTTACAGGTAGTATTTCTATTTCTCATAGATAGTTTTCCCTACTGTTTGCAAAATCCTGTGAAGAAAACAGCTGCCTAAGGAATCACTAGTTCCACATCCAGACTATATCTTCACTCTAGTATGCAAAAATAATTGATCATAGAATTTTAATGATATATTTGAGGCAGATGTCATAAAAAAATTGAGCTGTTGGCTTCTCGCAAATATGCCAAATAGTCCAGTCATTGAAGGTAAAATACGGTGATACTCTATAATTTTCCCAAACAGCACCGATTTGCACAAAAATTTGGATTTAGGTTCTACTTACCCACTACTTCAAAGTTGGCCCTGTGCCGGAGGTTGCTTTTTATTTTTTAGGGTGGAATACTACCCCTATTCGAAAATAATTTTAGAATTGTAAATTCAAGCGTGTAATCGATTGAAATTATCTTTAAATAAGTTGAGTGAACATCAAATTACATTAAGGGATATAATTTAGGATATATTAAAAAGTTTCGTCTCTAAAAGCCACTCCCTAAAATAGTTACAATTAAAAAAAATTCACAGATTTCGCAATCCTTGCGATCATCGGGACCTTGGAAATGATAACACTATACATAAAACATTAAGTTTTTCAACTTTTTCAACGTTTTCCGGACGAGGCGAAGCCGAGTCCAGAAATAGCACGACCCATTACACCGCTGTATTTCCACCTTAAATAAAAAGTGGTAACTTAACCCCCTGTGATATATGCAACCCATGTTACATTTGCGTATATCAACCGTTGCATATACGCAGTCTCACTCGACCGCGACACCGCAGTATTTCCACATTAAATGAAAACTGGTAACTTGACCCCCTGTCACACATGCAACCCATATTACATTTGCGTATATCAGCCGTTGCATATGATAGTCTCAGTCGACCGCAACACATTACTTTGAAATAAAGAGATATTATTATTGCCACTCAATTTGTACAACAGACAACTTATATCAGTTAGTTGCAATTCTAACACATCATTTATTTGCAAGCAGGCACCTATTTGTAGCAAGCTGTATACTTTTGTGTTCTACCGTCAGCATCGCTGTACAACTTTTAGGTAATCTCTCGACACGGTAGGTAATGTAATTGGCAAGCGCAGCAGCCTAATCGATGGTAGCGTGGCCTTTTCGGTAGCCGTGTACAAATTTTTGCTTGCATAATATAAAGTCATAGATTTTCAGTCTGTGACGTCAGACCCGGATGTTATGTAATAAATTTAAGTAAAGGCAGGTCAAATTTTAATTCGCTACTTATTGATTAATCAGTAAACATTAAATTCAATCGCAAAATAAATCATCTGCCAAGGATATCTTCGAACAAAAATAATTTAGTGTCGTTGTAATTGTTGGTCAGTTCATTAGCATTTTCTAGCTCGAGCAGTGTATATGTAGATGAGCGTACAAATATTGGATGCGCAGTGGATTCATAAAAAATAAAATCGATTACAACAAATCTCAAGAGTAAGTGAGCCTACTGCTCTTGTTAAGTTATTTATGTTTTATCATAGTTAGCAGCTGTCATTAGTATAAGAGAATGAGAAGTGTCAATGACATTTCAGTAACAACAAACATTGTTCAAGAATATTTATGTATAAAAACCCAATAAAGAAAATACAGTCCACAACTCCCTTCTAAATTACAAAAAGAGAAAATAAGAGGCAATCGCCTCAACATATGGTCCCACGATCCTGGATAGCTTTCAGCATAAATCCGCAGGTATTTTTACAATTCTATGTAACGCACAACGCTAGCAAAGTTGTAATCAATCAGATTTGAAGAAAGCAAGAACACAGCTTGGTACCACGACGTCTTGGACATCTGAGGCGACGGAGCAGTCAACCAGGTTATAAGCAGTTCGTACGCAAATTCAAATTATTTCACGTTATATTTGTATGAATACAGTACACGGTTTTTATACATATTTAAGTCACATTTTCTAGTATTAATTTATCATTTGCTTAACATTGCAAGTATTTTACTAGGATTTCAAACATAGAAATTCAGTCAATTCCATTTAGATAACGCCTTTATAGGCACGTTATATTCCTTTTAAAGATATATTGCCAAATACTTTTGAAATGGAAGAAAGTAAAATAAACTTAAATAGCCTTGTCAAGAAACGCGGTCAAATTAAAGCACAGCTAACCAGATTTACTACTTTCGTGGATAATTTTGACAATTATGAATGCTTAATCGAGTTAAGAGCCCGTTTAGAAAAAATTGAAATTCTTTGGGGTGAATTTAACACTATTCAATCTGACATTGAAATATTAGATGACAATCAATCTCAAATAATCGAACGTGAATCTTTTGAAAGCAAATATTTTGATATTGTTGCAAAGGCTAAACGCTTCATTATCGAACACAACACGCCAGTAAAATCACTTGAGACTAATAGTTTTCGTAGCAGACAAGTAAAATTACCAACATTAGATTTGCCTACTTTCAGTGGTCAGTATGAGCAATGGCATCAATTTCATGATACATTCGAAGCTTTAGTCAACAAAGACTCGTCTTTAACTATCATGCAGAAATTTTTATATTTAAATTCATGTTTAAAAGGTGAAGCCGCGGTAATCACTCAGTCGGTCGAGGTTTCAGATTTAAACTATACCTTAGCATGGGAGCTTTTACGCAATCGCTTTGATAACAAAAGAGTGATCGTAAACGCACATCTTAACGCTCTAATTGATCTACCAGTTTTAGTGAAGGAGTCGCATAAACATTTGCGTAGTTTAGTTGATGAATTTCATAAACATACCATGGCGCTTAAAAACATGGGATTACCAACTGAACACTGGGACGCCTTATTAATTAATATCATATCGAGAAAATTAGATAACATTTCAAAACGCGAGTGGGAAAAATCAATAATAACAAAAGATTTACCTACAATGAATGCATTTGTCACATTTTTGAATAATCGGTGTCAATTATTAGAAACACTGAGTCCTACCAGTGTTGATCATAAAACATCTCAACCAACCAAACAATATTTTAAGAAAGGTACAGATTTCAAATCTTTCTCACATGTTTCAACAGATGAACCCTGGAAACGTTGCAATTTCTGTAAAGGAAAACATTTAATTTATAGTTGCCAGAATTTCTTAAAGTTATCTGTAAAATCTAGATTCGCCGAAGCTAAGAAATTAAATCTATGTATAAACTGTTTGCGATGGGGTCATTCGAATTCTAATTGCAAGTCTATGTCTTGCAAAGAGTGCAATGAAAGGCATAATACTCTACTGCACATAAACAGGGATTCACCTACATCAAACGAAACGTCTTCACAATCTCAATCATCGATTGCACAATCAACGGAAGCAAATTCGTCACAACAACAAGGTTCAACCTCTCGTTTGGCACAATCACATTTATCACAATCAAACAATGAAGTACAATTAAATTCAACGGTCACAACACATTGCTCTCTTAAGCAAATACCACATATCTTATTGTCAACCGCTTTAATTTACATTCAAAATAACAAAGGCAATTTAGTAAAATGTAGAGCCTTATTAGATTCAGGGTCTCAATCAAACTTTATCACGAGACAACTTTCAAATCAATTGGGGCTTTCAATTAATAAAATTAATTGGCCAGTAACAGGTATAAATCAAGCACCAATCAAGATTTCTGAAAGGACTGAAACTAATATAAAATCATGTTACAACGCATACTCTATAAACCTCACTTTTCTTGTGCTAGGAGAGATAACCAATAACATTCCTATGATCAGTTTTAATTCATCTAATCTGAAAATTCCAGACAATATAACTTTAGCCGATCCTACTTTCAACAATTCTGGACCAATTGATGTTTTACTCGGGGCAGAAGTATTTTTCAGTTTACTTTGTGTCGGTCAGATACGACTTGGTAAAGGTAACCCTATCTTACAAAAATCTCATTTGGTTTGGGTTATATCTGGACCTATTATTTCTCAACAAAATCAAGTCTTAAAAAATATTTCTTGTAACTTGTCAGTTGAAGAAAATATTCAAAATCAGTTAGAGAAATTCTGGAAAATAGAAGAATGTTCTACTAGTAGCAAATTTACAATGGAAGAACTTGAATGTGAGAAATGTTTCGTTAAAACCACAACACGTTTAGAATCTGGGCGATTCAAGGTTACATTGCCGATTCGAAAAAATGCTCCAGAACTTGGAAATTCTCAAGAATCAGCTACAAAACGATTTTTATCACTTGAAAGAAAGCTTATGTGTAACCCGCAATTAAGACATAGATATATCGAATTCATGAACGAATATACACAGTTAGGGCACATGTCTAAAATCAATAACGAGAATATTAACACTCCTGATGATGCTACATATTATTTACTGCATCATGGTGTTATACGAGAAAACAGTACTACTACCAAACTTAGAGTTGTATTTGATGCGTCCGCCAAGAGCAACTCAGGTATATCTCTAAATGATATTTTGATGGTAGGTCCTACAATACAGGATGATCTCTTTTCTATAACACTGCGTTTCAGAAAACATACTTATGTAGTTACGGCGGACATAGAGAAGATGTACCGGCAGGTAGAAGTCGCAGATTTTCAACGCAATTTACAAAGAATCGTTTGGCGCACACATCCTGATTTACCTTTAGACCATTACACATTAAATACAGTCAGTTACGGTACAGCATCAGCTGCATTTCTAGCCATCAGAAGTTTACAACAGACGGCTTTTGAAAATCGCGACAAATTTCCAAATGCGTGTCAAATTATCTTAAAAGACTTTTACGTGGACGACTTGATCACGGGTTCCGATACAATAGAAGAAGTAATTCAGTTTAAACATGAAATCAGTAATATACTTCGATGTGGGGGTTTTCCATTACGCAAATGGCTTTCTAATGACAAAAGTGTGGTAAATAAGTCTGAAGACAATCCAGAAAATCTTTCCGAATATTACATTACGGATGACTCGTGTACAAAAATGCTAGGACTTTTATGGAACTCTTCACTCGATAGTTTGAAATTCGCCATTAATATCCAATATTCAAATCAACGGGTAACCAAAAGAATAATTTTGTCAGCAATGTCGCAAATTTTCGATCCTCTCGGATTATTGGGCCCTGTCATAATTAAGACTAAAATCATTTTACAGCTATTATGGCGACTCAAACTCGATTGGGATGAATCGGTACCGAGCAATGTATTCACGGAGTGGACCCAATTTTGTAAACAAATACCTTCCCTATCTTGTATAACAATACCAAGACATGTGGTGATACAGAATTGGACAGTAGTCGAGCTACATGGTTTTTGCGATTCCTCAACTATAGCTTATGGCACGGCCATATATGTTAAAAGTACCAATTCATTTGGTGAATGTCAAATTCATTTATTATGCGCAAAATCTAGGGTAGCACCACTCAAAAGCGTCACTCTTCCCAGACTGGAACTGTGTGGAGCACTACTGTTAGCACAATTATCATGTAAAGTAGTCGAAGCACTAAACATGAATTTCGACAGAATAGTTCATTGGACAGACTCTACAATAGTTCTTTCTTGGTTAAATTCTCAACCTACAAATTGGAAAACCTTTGTAGCAAACAGAGTAGCCGAAATTCAACGACTTAGTTGTAATGTTGAATGGCGCCATGTTACCTCAAGTGACAACCCGGCGGATATAATTTCGCGTGGAGTCAATCCGGAGAAAATTCTAAATCTACCGCAGTGGTGGTCAGGTCCAACATGGTTGCTGCAAGATTCAGAGCATTGGCCTGAGACATATCAATTACCCGAAAAAGAACAATCATTAGAACTTAAAATAACTACTTTATCTTGCGTAAATATCTTTAGCGAAACCCTTTTTTCTAAATATTCGTCTTTAACAAAGCTACATCGTGTAGTAACTTATTGCGCTAGATTCAAGAAAAACCTTACCACACATAAGCTTTGCAATCTTACGGGTAATTTAACAATAGATGAGCTAAACGAATCTATGGCTATCCTCATCAAATTAGTTCAATCAGAAGAATTTGAAAATGACATACAATCTTTGAAAAAATCTAATGCCGTCACGCGAAGTAGTAAATTGATGTCATTAAATCCTTTCCTAGATGAGAAGGGTATTATTCGGGTAGGCGGAAGATTGTTAAAATCAAACATTGCCAATGATCAAAAGCATCCTATGTTGCTACCTAACAAGCATCCATTCACAAAATTGATAATAAACTATGAGCATTGTAGAAATTTACATGCTGGGACACAAGCCACTTTAGCTTCGATACGACACAAATTTTGGCCATTAAAGGGTCGTTCTACAGTAAAGCAAGTGTTGCACAAGTGCATTACTTGTTTCAAGGTCAAACCTTTAAACGTAAATCAGATAATGGGAAACTTGCCTGAATGTCGTCTCCAACCTGAAAGACCATTTTCTAACTGCGGTGTAGACTATGCTGGGCCATTCTATGTTAAAGACGGTAAGGCAAGGAATCGTACAATTGTAAAGTGTTATCTATGTATTTTTATTTGTTTTGCTACTAAAGCTGTACATCTCGAATTAGTAGGAGATATGACATCGGATTCCCTTTTAAATGCTTTAAAGAGATTCACATCTAGACGAGGTATATGCAAAAACATATGGTCTGACAACGGCACGAACTTTCATGGCGCAAACAATGATTTAAAGGAAATTAACAAAATATTGTCAAATATTAAAGATGAAAGTAGCATTTCAAATTTTTTAAATCAAAATTGTATTCGATGGCATTTTATACCGGCAAGATCACCTCATTTTGGTGGTCTCTGGGAGGCAGCGGTTAAATCTGCCAAATACCATTTTAAAAGAATTGTTGGTAATATTCATTTCACATTCGAAGATCTATATACTGTATTCGTTCAAATAGAGGCAGTTCTGAATTCAAGACCTTTAACCCCATTATCGGAAGATCCCAACGACCTCAGTTTCCTTACTCCCAGTCATTTCCTAATAGGAGATGTATTAACTGCTATTCCACAAATCAATGTGCAAGAAATTGCTCCCAACAGGTTGACCCTGTATAAAAGATTACAGCAAATATTACAACATTTTTGGAATCGTTGGAAAAACGAATATCTCTCATCCCTTCAACAAAGAAACAAGTGGAGACAAAACCAATCCAATGATATAATACAGATTGGAGCAATGGTTTTGCTGAAGGAAGAAAATGTACCGCCATTATGTTGGCCCGTAGGAAGAATCATAAAATTACATCCAGGGGCTGATAACAAAGTGCGTGTGGTGAGTGTAAAAACTGCGAATAACACAGTGCAGCGTGCAATAACAAAAATATGTATTCTTCCAATAGAGACAAGTTTATCCATCAAGGACATTTAATAATGAATAATTCTTTTCCTATTTAATACTTTAAAGTTGTATTATTTCTTTCATGTTTTATGTTCATTTTATTTTGAAAGTCCAGCCTTTCAAGGGCGGCGGTATGTTAAGTTATTTATGTTTTATCATAGTTAGCAGCTGTCATTAGTATAAGAGAATGAGAAGTGTCAATGACATTTCAGTAACAACAAACATTGTTCAAGAATATTTATGTATAAAAACCCAATAAAGAAAATACAGTCCACAACTCCCTTCTAAATTACAAAAAGAGAAAATAAGAGGCAATCGCCTCAACAGCTCTTCTCTCTACTGTGTCGTGACACCGCTGTCTTGAGACCTTGAACAAAAACTGGTAACTCTACCCCATATATGAAAACAAACATTTCCAATGTTAAAATATCTTCAAAATGTTCTTTAGCAACTTGGAATGATGAATAGTTTAAGCGGTACATCGAGAAAATCGGCAAAATCTGACGGTTAATGCAGAAAGCAAGAAAATTTGCATGTGATTTGTACACAGTCATTGTATTAAATTTACCCGCAGCACTTCGATTTCCGGACATATAAATCCAAAATGGCGGCCAATTTGTAAAAAAGTAACTTTTATTACGACGTAAAAATTGCGTTATAATTGGGGTGATGATATGATGATATAATAGAAGCATTTGAGTATTTTGCTAGCCCAGGTCTACCCCCTACCGAACGAATAAATATTATTCCCTCCTGAAAAGCACCTTTTTAGCGAGCCCCAAGTGAGAACAAGAAATCCAGTTGAAAGGTGCATCGGTGTTTGGAAAATGCGATTTACTGTTCTTTTCTTGGGAATTCGACTGAAGATCGAAAGTAGAAGCCATTGTTGCAGCAACTGCCATACTGCACAATATAGCATGTTTGCGGCATGAGGAAATACCACCAGTTGATGACCAACAGCTAGAAGCTATTAACATTGTCAATGAAGTGGTGGTGGAGAATATGGGGGATAACAGGGTGATTGGCAATGATACAGTCACATTACAGTTAATAAACTATTTTAATGGACTTCTGTGAAAAATGTTATGTAACAGTCTTTTAGGTTATAAACGCTCCTAACACCCATTGTACATCATATGGTGGCGAGTATGTTTGTTCGTGAGTGTAAAAAATAAAGAAATATTTTAAAAATTATTTTTTTATTTTAAGAAAACTTAGCTTTTACTTAATATCGTATAAAATGTGTAAATACAAATAAATAATTGACATAATAAAAAAATATAAAATAAAGGTAATTTTCTAGAACACGGCCCTCTGCAAATATAAGAGGTGAATTTGTAGATAATTTATAACTTTTTGTTAAGTAACGTCGCCTTTTGAATTTCTAATATTTTCAATTTTGCTCGATGATATTGTCTCATAAGCTCTATTTCCACATCTGCTTTCCTCTTCATATTCATCATCTCCAATTCATGCTTTTCTCTCATAAATTTGAGTTTTTGGCATTGTTCTTCTTCCATAAAACGTGCCTTTGCTGCTTCTACAGCAAATTTTGCATCTGCCCACTAGGAAACTGCTAATTGCAGCTTCAGACTTGCATCGAGTATTCTACTTAAGGGCTTTAGACTTACTTGCCCTTATCATGGCCGGACTGTACTTTCACCAATTTCCTGATTGATTTTGACTTTGAGACACTACAAAAGTAAAAAAAAAGGTGTAAGAAAATCTCTGACGTAGGTACCTATTATTTACTTTTGCTAATTTCTACTGTAATTTCTATCTGTGGCTGAATTTCTTTCCTGTTTTCGGGCAGAACTTCAGTATGGAGCTGCGATGGGCTTGAAGTGCAGGCATATACTGAAAAGGAAATAACTTGAATATGGACTTATATAAGCAGTGCGAACAACTTACTATGGTCTTCTAAAACGTCCAGAGATACAGATTCTTCAATAATTATTTCGTTCAAATCTTCTTGGCTTGAAACAGACTTAAGAGCTTGATTCTGTCCATCGGATTGCTCCATTATTGCTGGAATAAAATGTTGAAAATGATTTGCAAAAGAAACCTATTATTGTAGACTAACAATTTTTAAACAGATATGTTCAAAGTATATTTGTATCAACTTATTTGTATCTCCATCAAACTGTGAAATGTCTCCATCAATTTTGCTCGAGCCAAGAATTTCTTTGACTTCCTCATCCAGTATCGTAACTTTGGTTTCTCGATAAAGACCACCACCAGTACCTCGCACATACAATTTTTCATCAGGGAACTTATTTTTCGTTCTCTTTTTAATATTATCGTTTTTTTAGAACTTTATCATTACGGGAATTCTCTCCAGAAATACAATTAAATTTACTTTCTATCTTTCGCCAAGTCTCTCCTTTCTGGAAATTTGCTTGGGAATCAGAAAGCTTGAATTCGACGATATTTCTATATTTTCTTACCGAGGAGATTAATATAGACTCCTCTTTGGCAGAAAAGTTTGCAGATCTTTTTTTATCATCTATGTTCTCTCAAAACAAAAACTAAGGTTCACGATTGTATTGTAAAACTCTTGAATATGAATCACAGGTAACTATCATGAATGCCGAATGTCTAATGTCCACTTACTACCCACTAGTTTGTGCTAATGTCACATCACAAATTCTTCAAAATCTACAGTGTGCAAACGCCGACACTACCAACTGACATTTGAAATTACCAGAACCTAGCACTACTGAACCCGGATGAATTACACTTTACAGAACGGGAATATACCTGAGCTCCAGTTCAGCTTGAGCCGTGGCTCAGTTGAACCTACGCTGAACCTGGTATTGTAAAACTGGCCCTTAGAGCAGCATATCAAGCAGGTCAAATCTAGGACAGATCTGATGTTTTGGAAAGTTCACCAGAGTCAAGTGAATGGAGATGGAAAATTATTGAAAATGGATGGAAGCCCATCTGGTCCAAATTGCCAGGAATCTGGCAAGGTTGTAGAGAGCTAGAAAAATGCGGTTGTTCAAGCGATTGTAATACCATGCGTTGCCTATGCAGAAAAAATAATTTCCCCTGCACCCTTAAGGCAAGAAATGCAAAGGAAAATGTAGCATCAAAAGGGATAGGGCCTTCTATATTTATTAAAATACTTTCTTGTTAATTTCTTTTTTTTTTAATTACAAGCCATATGATTCCAGTAGCGATGACGAGGAAACTGTTATGATTTTATTTTGTATTTTGTTAATAAAAGCCATCTTTCTAACTTCAGAATTGTATTTTTGTTATAATTCCTTTAGAATTTTATTTTTTTGACATCACCATTGGAATCAGCGACCTCAAATTATACTTAAACGATACCTCACATAACTCATTGCATTATTTAAAAAAAATGTTAAAGTTTAAAATAGCCGCCGAGTTTTTAAACAAATTCTATTATTCTTGCACTATGACTATTTTTGTTACATTTGCTAACCTTAAAGTGTTCACCTACAGTTTGATAACAGTCTTTGGATATATTTTTCTTTTGTTTTTAAACATTTTACCCGAATTTTTGAAAATGGCTGCCATTTTTGTCTATGAGGTCAGGGGTCAAAGTGCTACGGGTCAAATTACTTCTATAAATATACAAAGCATACATGCCAAAGGACTTGCTTTCTGCATTATTTGTCAGATTTTTATGCGTACCGCTCATACTAGAAACATCACCGATCTGCACGAAAATAAAAATTTTATTTTTATATGGATTTTAATTTTTTTTGTTTTTATTACATTTTCTTTTTATTAAAACAATTACAATAAATAATCGAAAATCTTCTTCACTATCGTCTTCCTCTTCCTCTTCATCCTCATGGTCCATAATTGGAGCACTATTTTGACAATTATTGTCTCCGCTGCGTGTTATACTGCAGAAAATTCCTAGTCTTCGGCAACAGCATGCTGAACCGCACCCTTTTTTACAGCTACAAAAAATCATTTTCAACAGCTCTTCAGGTGCAGGTTGATTCGGAGTTTTGATTGGATTTAATACTCTTTCAATATTAACCCAACCCCAATCCATAAATAATTTTAGGTATAAATTAGAATAAGCACGTCGGAAACTTTAGTATTCACTATGTAATACTCTTGATAAAGGCCTAATAAGCCGAAACATATATAGAGTATTTATAATATATTGATTGATTCATGTAAAAGCAGTGTTTAATTTATAATTAACAATTATTTTCAAGATGTTTCATAAGGTACCTACCACAGGTTCAGTTCAGTGTATATTTTTTATTGTTGTGAACTGTGAAAATATTAAAACACTCTAATATAGGTTGATAGAAAATAATCATTAATTATAAATGTTTAATAGAGTTACTAAACTGTGTAAATACGTAATGTGTACGAGTAGAACGACTGACAACTGGCCACTCTTTTCGATTACTACAGGTGCAGGCTCTGACCTGAATTTAAGTTTAAATGTTAGTTGGTGCACTTCTGCCGGCTAAGTTCCAGAACGTTTGCGTATCATTAGGTTTAATGTTTTGTTTTTCTTTATGTCACTGGCAAGCGCTTTAAGTTCGTAGAGGCGGTATATTTAGAGTTTGGGACTTTACTGCGGAAGTTTAGGTTGTAGGAAAGTAAAAGCAAATACTGCACAAGTCACTTTAAATGCCAAAGTGATTACTTTTTCGTGCTGCTGAAACCAATCCAAAGAATAAAACGATTTTCCTTCAATTTCGTACTGTACTGTGTTAAGGTGTTAGATAGACTTTGGTGATATCAATTTCACTAAATTCGTTAATTTACAAAACAATTTATTCTTAACATAACTTTTGTCTTCAATCGAATTTGTGAAAGTTTTACAAACAGAAAATACGTTAGAATATTATGCATACGTATGTATGCATTTACAGTGTACAAATGATTAAGATATAGACAGTTCTCCCACCAAATGTTCAATGGTCGTTTCTACTATAGCATTTAAAATTATCAGTTACAACGACTCTAACGAAGTATACATTATACCAAACTTATAGCATTCTAAGTTGTAAAAGTGTCCAGCTAAGCGACAAAATGCCATCAACAAGTAAATCTCTTGCTTTTTACACTGTTGGCATGTGGGCAATTACTACGACGTGTGTCATTAATCTGTGTATCTCCTTTCGTTTCATTTTAATGCACCTGTACGATGAAAAAGAACTAGACACTAATTCAAAATTTCAGATATTTTTAAATAAAATATTAGATTGCCATAACACAGCATTTCCGGAAAGAGAATACACTAATAGATATAATGCAAATGGACCTCCCTGGTTTAATGACCATTTAAGAAATATACGTGAACAATTAAAATTTCTTGATTCAATGTATAAACAAAATCCATGTCCTGAAAAAAAAGAAACAAAAAAATGCTTATCGCATGCGTTTTAAACTTGAAATAAAAAGAGTACAAAAAGAAGTAAATGACAAATTGATAAAAAATGCCAGTAACCCTAATAAATGCATGTGGGATATTAAAAATAAACAGAGAAATAAAACAGCACAAAATAAAAATAACATTGAAATAAATCCTGATGAATTTAAAAAATACTTTGTCACTGCAGCTCAAAAAATTTTAGATGAGCACACTGTATTCCCAGGTGAAAATATAGACCCATACTTAAACTTTAACTATAGTAATTTGCCAACTTTGATTTTACTGAAGTTACTTATATCGAAATACGGGACATAATTACAAATCTTAAATGTAAATCTAGTAAAGATGTATATGATTTAAGTGTAAAAATCATAAAAACTATAAAAAATCTTATAATGTATCCACTTACAAAATTGATAAACGAATGTCTCTTGGAGGGAACATTCCCAAACATATTAAAAGTGGCAATAGTTACACACCCATTTTTAAGAATGGCGATATGGATGACGTTTCGAACTATCTTCCGGAATTCTCAAAAATATTGGAAAAATGCTTGTACAATAGATTAATTACATATTTTGAATCAAATAATCTCTTTCTTGAATGCCAACATGGCTTCCGAAAGAATCGCAACAATACTAGCGCAATATTGGCCTTTGTCAATAATGTCCTCGACGCATATGAAAATCATGAATTCAATGATGCAATTTTCTTACATCTTAGTAAGACTTTTGACTGTGTTTCACATGATATTTTAATTAAAAAATTACAAAAATATGAAATTAATGTTAACAGTATAAAAATATTGGAATGTTATTTATATTATCGTTAGTCAGATTGTTAAATTTAACAACATAACATCAAGTAAAGAAATATTAAAGACCGGTGTGCCTCAGGGCTCCATATTAGGACCCTTACTGTTTTTGATTTATATTAATGATATGCCCTTGGCAAAAAAATGTTTCACGTATATTTTGTACACAGATCTCCACTAGATCAGATAATTTAATTAATGCTGAAGTGAAAAAAAGTGAAATTCATTCAAAAGTTGAACAATGGTTTGCGTCTAATAATCTAATTTGTAATAAAACAAAATAACAAGATATGATGTTCACGTTACGCAATTTCGAGATTTCTACTGATGTAATATCTACTGTAAAGTTTTTAGGTGTTTATTTGGATCCTCATTTGAGGTGGAATATACACATTGACAACATTTGTCAAAAATTGAGTAGTAGAGTTTTCGTTATTCGTAACCTTTCGGGTACCGCGTCCACAAATACGTTGAGATCAGCTTATTTTGCATTGTGTCATTCAATCATGTGTTATGCTATAATAGTGTGGGGAGATGCTGCAGATTTTAATAAAGTATTTGCTATACAGCGAAAATTAATTAGAATTATAGCATACTTAGGATATACTGAGGATTGCAAAAATGCTTTTATTAAATTTGGTGTACTAACATTACCTTCTCTGTATCTTTTGGAATGTTTAACATATATTAAATCAAATTCAAATGGCTACCCTACCTATGTGAACCAACACGGTCATAATACCAGAACTAAAAATAATATCATTACTCCATATTATAGATTAAATAAGTCACAGAATGGACCAAATTATTTAGCAATTCAAATGTTTAATAAACTATCATCAAACATAAAAAACATTGATAACCTAAACAAATTTCGAATGATAATTAAAAATTTTCTCATTGAAAAGGCATTCTATCACTACAGGGAATTTTTGGACTATGATTTTTTAGATATTGAATGTACTTAGTATCAGTATTTGTTTGTAAAAATCTGTTATATGTATACTGTGTTTTTACGTTCGTTTACATGTTTAATTTGTTCATATTTTTTTGTAATTTGTACAATGTAACTTTACCTGACCTGTTGACTTGTGTAAGTACTCCTGTACATTAACACTAATAAATTATTGTTATTATTATTATCATAGAGCCGTACAACACTGTCGAATGTTTGGCTTGCGCTTTTGGAAGAATTGTCTTTCCACCACGGTTTCTTCAGTGACTGAACACCTGCACGTTTAAATTGAAACGCTGTAAAATCCGTTAGTGGATGTAAACAATTTTATAGAAAATTAAATTTTCTATAAAAATGTCAGTGGTAGCATATGTCTATCCTAAATACTTTTGGCGAAAGATGGTTGAAAGTCGCTCACTGGACAACTATAAATTTTATATTCAACTTTCAATCACTCACAAATATTAAAGATATACATATGCCACCACTGACTTTTTTAAAGAAAATTTAATTCTCCATAAAATTGTTTATGTCCATTCTTTTCATAACTCTAACGGTATTGGTAGCGTTTCGATTCAAAAGTTCCTGCGTCCAATTTTACTCGTGTTCACAGTAGCCGGCAATTTAGAAAGTATCAATAATGTATTATTTTGTTTGCAAGCAAGTGTACATGCCTGTTGTTCAATAAGATTTAAGTAACAAGAAGTATTCAATAACACTTCAGCCAATCCAATTTAATCAGCAAGAGGATTTACTTGTATCCCAATTATTTGTAGCAAAATTCTGTTTTACGACTTAAACTGCTATACGTTTGGTACGGTCTATACATGTAATTTGACCACTTGAAACAGAATAAGGGGTGATTTTTTACCTAAAGGAGGCAGCTATGGGCCTTATAGGCAACCACAACAGATGATGTGATGCCATCAGATGTGCTATAAAATAGAGGTCAATTAGAACAACTCATCTATAAAAAAAAATGTAACAAGACATTTTGAATAAGGGGGACAACTGGAAGATACTTTATACCGCTCGCGAGACGGTAGTTTAAAGACAATTTTTCTCAAATTTTAATATGGTGTATTGTGAGCGCATGGCGATCAACCCTGTAATCGTCATATTATAAAGTGCTGTTTTTACTGAAATTTTATCCTGTCTGTTCTTGAATTATCTACACTGGCACGAGAATGGCGTTTTTTTTGTTGGTAAAAAAGTTGGTGAATTTTTTTTTTATATTTAGATTCAAATTATGGTGTCAAAATGTATGTTCCTAGTAAGATAAGGAATTATGAAGACATCCGATTCTTATATTTTGCCATAATATGATCGACTTATTTTACGATTGAATTTTTAATTTTGGTGACTTTGGATGGGAAGTATAGTAATAGTAAAACAATTTTCAATTTTTTTTTCTTGAAATAGGTGAGAATGTCATGAAACGTCGAGATTTTAAATTTGAGCGAAAAAACAATGTCTGTCTGTAACTTCCTTTTGTGCGCACCTTTCTCCGGAACGGTTTAAGATATTGACTTGAAATTTTGTACACGTATATATTATAACGAGATCTGGAACTGTTTTTTGAAGATATCTGGTGAATGCTTGGGAGGCAAATAGGGGTAAATATGGGGAAATATGTAAAGCAAGCTGGTAAGAGTACAGAAACTTGAAATTTGATTTATGTACTACAAGCCAAGGCCTGAAGATTTTCTATAATATTGCTCATCCCACACATTCCATTATTAAAGGAATTGATGAAATAAAATTGAGATATTCGCTTGAAATTTGGTACACGTATATATTATAATGATATTGGGAACTAGGTTATGTTTTGTGTATATTCTGATGAAGGGTTGGCAGTTAAATAGGGCTAAATAGGGGAGAATAAGTATTGCAAGTTGGTAAGAGTACAGTAACTTGAAATTCGGCGTATGTGCTAGAAGCCAAAGCCTCAGATTTTTTATATTTTTCAACACCCCATCTCCCCTACTCTATTGTTAAAGGGGTTGATAAAATAAAATGTAGGTATTCATTTTAAATTTGGTACACGTATGTATTATAACGACATCTGAAACTAGATTATATTTTGAGATGATTCCGTTGAAGGGTTGGGGGCTAAATAGGGGTAAATAGGGGAAAATAAGTAAATATAGCTGACAAGAGTACAGAAATTTTTGATTTGGTGTATATGATATATACCAAGGCCTCAGATTTCTTTCCAATATTTTTCAAACCCCACCACCTCTGCTCCATTATTAATGGGATTGATAACATGAAACTGAGATAGTCACTTGAAAGTTAATATACGTATGTAATGTAACGACATCTGATTGAGATGATTCCATTGAAGGGGTGGGAGGTGGTAGTATGTGAATAGGGGAAATAAGTAAACTAGTAACTTTATTTTTATCGTATATGGTAGAAACCAACCCCTCAAACTTTTCTATGACATCTGCCCCAAATATTATTAAAATTCTATGACCAATAATTTCTACATACTAGAGTGCAAATCTAGTCAAGATATTTCCTTTAAAGTGACTTGGATGAAAAATCTGGATATGGAAGAACTGATTCCTTAGGCAGCGGTTTTCTCTGAGGCGAGGTAATTGGTATGTATATGCACACTTTCGGTATAAAATATTTTTTCCTGTTTTAAGAATATTGGAACAGAAAATAACAGATTGAAGTTTCTAGACCTGATAAATTGAGACGATTATTCAGATTTCGAAAAACTGTCAGGCGACAAATAAAGAAACTAATAATACTTCGGGAATGTATCAAGAAAATAATGATGATCGGGATATAAACGGACAGGAGATAGCAGGTCCAGAGAATAACAAATAATGAAGTACATTTGCACTTTGTAAGAAAATAGATACTCTTAAAAAACGTAATCCTTGTTTATTGGAATATTTTGAGTAGCAATGGAAAGACTTACAACACACCTTTACAGCAATTCAATAACAGCAATTTCGTTAACACAATTCTCATTAAATTTCTCGAAGTCCATTTTGGCGAGGTGTTAAAGGTTGCACTGATAATACTGGGTGTCCCTTTATAGTTTCTGCCAAAGCAATTCGAACCTGATGCCTCGGGTAGCTTTTATTAATGGCGAGGAAAAGGAGCATCCCCATGAGAGAGTTGCCAGAATGCTTGAAGTAACTGTAGTAGAATGGTGGTACTCTCTATTAGCTGCTAATTAATTTAATACTGACAACCGGCTTCTAGTCGTTATTTCTCTTCTATAGTAATTCCATGATGTCTGAAGTTTGTATTTTACAGAAATCACTGTGACAAGGGCGAGATGTTTCACAGAGGAAGCAACGAAACGTGAAATCAAATGGAGCAACTGATTGTTGCTCTCTTGGCACTGACTGAGTTTGATTGGTGAGTCATTTTCACAGTCAGAATTATTTCTAGGCCAGCATCCCCACCCACTAAACCCCGTTAGTTAATTGTTACATCACTATTATATTTGGACTATTGGACTATCATTGGACTATTATATTCGGACACATAGTTATAGAGCAAGCGAACAAAAAAGACATGGATGAGTATTTGCTTGTCAAATAGGGTTATATTCTGTCCCAAGATACAACGGTCAAGAGCATAGTACTCTACCATTCCTGGTAGGATGCTTTGGGAATTCTAACAGTCGTCAAGTAGATACATCGAAACATATTCCTAGAGATTTACTTTCTAAATATCCAAATTTTGAGTTTAAATCGCATAGAAGCACAGGGCTATTAGTACATCTCATCACGAACCTAGATCTATCTTTTGTTTTCCCGGCTACCCAACTACTAAAGAGTAAGTAACGATTTGCGTTGGACGTAATAGTTGGTAATTATTTTAATCTGATGACAATGTTAACTAGGTATTATTAAATTTACTAACATAAAGTAAATCATTTACTAGAATAACGTAGTTCTTTTACTACTACATCAAGTTGTGACGTATGGTAAACTTCTCCAACGTCTTCAGGAAGTATCATTTCCGTTTAGAGTCGAATTTAGTTTTGCTGTGTTCGAATATTCAGTACGGATACACTTTACAGGAATTATTATTACAACTCGATTAAATTTTTTGTCAACTTTGAAATATTTCGTCCCAGCTTAACAAGGTTTGTAACTTTCGAGAGAAGTTAGTTAAATCAAGTTGAAAACAAACAAATGGAAACAAAGCTGATAAAATAAATTTTATGATTTTCACGGTCTGTTATGAATGAATTAACAGAGACCACATGTAGTCCACCGAGGAGGGATTTGAATTCCAATTTAATATTGAAAATTTGTAATATATATAAATATTTGTAATTTGTTTAAAGGTACTTTTGTGAAGATATGCTTTAAAAAGCAGTAAGTATTTCAGTAAATTGATTGAGGAAGCCATTACTCTGTGGTAATCCATAATTATAACGAAATTGAGTAAAACACTACTATGTCTTTTACCACTATATTTGCACAAAACGTGACTGCAGTTTCAACCCTTTAGGTCATTTTCAAACGATTATTCAACTAAGAATGAAATACAAAAGATTTGGTCCCTATTTGAATATGTTACTAGAATTGAGCATACCTATTAGAGAATTATGAAAGTACACAGGTAGTTTATGATATCCTAACTATATAAGGGTGGGGTTTCTCAGAAATGTTAATTACATTTTGGTAGCAGTAAAAAGAGGCGAATACATAATATCTAATTGATCATTTAACAAAATTAAATCATCCTTATTATTGTATTTGTATATTTCCAATGCTTCTAACAAATTTACCTCTAAGCCCTTTATTAGCGGATATTTTTAGGTCTAATTTAGAGGAAAGTATACTAAATTCCCAACACACAAGAATCACATTCATTTTTGGTATAGATATGTCGACAACATTTTGGCATGCTTTAAGGGTATTACTAGACAATTACACACTTTTCTAGATTCTATTAATAACATACACCCCAATATTAAATTTACATGAGAACGAGAAACAAATCATACAATACATTTTCTAGACCTAACTATCACACATAAAAATAACCAATTCAAATTTGATGTTTTTCGAAAACCTGATATAACTAATAAAACTAATAAACAAAAAACAAAACGAGTATACTTTTAAAGCAATTTATCCCATAGCTAGATAAGATAAACAAACACCTTACGCTATCATCACATACTGTGATACACTAATAGAGAAAATATCAAATATTATAATAATAATATATAATAATAATATAACTTTATTAGATGCAAATAGATATATACAGGAGTATTTATACAAAAACTATTTAAAACTATGTGCTTAAATCATAATAAAGTTAAGTGTATCCACATGGAAAATCCGCGCGTGGATATCTAGTGAGCAAAACACATAATATCAAGATAGCATTTAAACCCCAACAAAAATTATCAAATTTAATTTACAACGCCAAGGATAAAACAAATAGATACGAAAAATCTGGAGTCTATAGGTTAAATTGTTCAAAGTGCAATAGCATATATATAGGATAGACCGGACGTAATTTTAGAACCAGATACCTCGTTCATGATAGGTCTTTCAGACTACAAAAAACAGATTCTACTTCTTCTAATCACATATTAGAGAGTGGATATAACTTCCCGGATATTAATAATATGGAAATTCTACACTATGCTAGCAAAGGTTTGAAACTTAATTTGCTAGAAGCATTGGAAATATACAAATACAATAATAAAGACGATTTAATTTTGTTAAATTATCAATTAGATAATATGTATTCGCCTCTTTTTACTGCTACCAAAATGTAATTAATATTTCTCAGAAACCCTACCCTTAGATAGTTAGGATATCATAAACTACATGTGTACTTTCATAATTCTCTAATCTGTTTAATTCTAGAAACATATTTAAATAGGGACAAAATCTTTTGTATTTCATTCTTAGTTGATCATCGTTTGAAAATGACCTAAAGCGTTGAAACTGCAGTCAAGATTTGTGCAAATATAGTGGTAAAAACATGGTAGTGTTTCACTCAATTTCGTTAGTATTTCAGTAGTTAATGTTACAAATAAATGTATATAACCGTTCTTGAATAGGCAAGAGGTCCTCTGTCATCCTTAAACGTATGTTCAATTCTTCATGAAATAATCTGTATATGGTCTCATATTCGGGAACTAAGTCTAGCTATCATGGTCATTAAACTATATATACGATTAGAAAATATAACTAGACACTAGCGAACATTAGAACTTATTTTTCAAATGAAAACTTTGATTTCTGTGAAAAAGACAGCAAATTTAGGGTGGTTGGAGGGTCGGAGGGGGTCAAGCCTAACACATAAGCATTAAGCCGGTATCCTCGCAGAGTTTTGTATTTTTTCAACACTTTAATAACCATTATACCCCCTAAAATAAATGTGTGCTATAATATAAAGTAGGATATCTGCCTCTTATTGCAAAACTATTTTCGTCAATGTAAGTGGGCGGTCTATATTATCCAACCTTACATCCCCTACAGGTTCTGTTGTCTCTTTCTTTATTGCCGAAGAAGTATCTGTAGCTTGGCTGCTAGTCTCAAAAGAGTCAGTTTTCCACCCAACATCCTTTTCTTTGCAGAGGTATTCTAGGCTAAATAGGTCTTTCATTAGCAATTCTATTATTTTTCAGTTAGGGACCTACCGTGAGGCAATTTACTAAAAATTATAAATAAGTATAACGCAAGAGTCTGAAAACAATGTGGTTATAGTTACCTAGAAATTTTATACCAATTAGTGACAGTGACCACTACTAGTTTGCTCAATTTACATAGTCTGAAGACCGTATGGAACAAAGACAAAGAGTACAGTAAACGTAAACCCAGATGGTATTAGCGACTACTTTATTTCAGTTTTTGAAAATAATAACTCATGTGAGGAAATACAAAAATAATGCCTGTGGCTCTGACAAAATTTCTTCAGTAATGTTAAAATACAGTTTTCCAGTAACTGGTGACATTCTCACTCACATTATGAATTATTGCATAGAACAAGGCTATTTCCTTGAACAATGGAGGCACTAGTTAGTCCTTTGCCAAAGATTGGTAAACCTTAAAATGTATCTGACTTGCGTCCAGTAAGCATTTTAACCAGTGGTGGTTTTACCACTGGGCACACTGGGCGAGTGCCCAGGGCGGTAAAATTTCAAGGGCGGCAAATTTTTTTTCTTTTAAATATCATTTTTGTGATTCCGCTAATGCGACAGTTCCATTGAAGCCAAAACAACGCATCGAGCGATATGGATGGCAGACAGAAGCGGCTTTCTTTCATACCTAATTTATATTAGAAAATAAATACCCACTACAAACTGTTCTGGAGAAAGGAGTTTCTCGACCTTGCGACGGGTAAAGAATTACTTATGGCCCACAATGACGCAGGAAAGGCTAAATTCACTAGCAGTATTACATATTGAAAATGAAATTTTAAAAACTATGAAAACAGGTGATATAATCAATGATTTTGCTGTGAAAAAAGCAAGAAAATTTTGTCTTGATCTTGTACAATTTGTGTAAAATTATTTTATTTCTAAAATTAGTTTATCTTTTCTTTATTTTTAATAAATATGTGTTATAAATAAAAGTCATTTTATATACCACTCACCTCTAATGTGTAGTGTCCTTTGTTCTTTTAAAATAAAAAAAAAATGTTTAGTAAGTATTCTTTTTTGGGAAACATTTTTGGTTACTATATATTATATGTTATGGTGTATTATTTTATTGACATTATAAAGGTATTCAGTGGCAATGGATGAGTCGGTTTATCTCCGTCGAGAGCGGATGTGTTTGTGCGACGCTCCCGGGAAAACGCGAAAAAAACCTGTCAAAACTCTATTAAACTCGATAAAATTTAAATCGTCGGTAGATTTAAAAAATTCTGCGCAAAATGAGGTGTAATGGTGGAGGAGCAAAGCACGCATCGAATTAATAATTGAATAATTAAGTTAGCGGCCCCTAAAAATAAAAGCAAATAGTGTCTGCGTTAGTGTACCATAGCTGGAATCTAGTAGAATTTATACTATCTGCGTGGACGTCCCTTCTTCAAGTGTATGGAGAGCAACTTGGGCAATATAAACAGCCAGCCAGCCAGGTGGGGATGAAGGGAGATACGTTTTGATTATTTGTTGTAGCATTAGCACTGGTTTATTTATTTATCCCTTTAGTAAAATTTTAAAAAGAAATTAAGACTAAAATTGAAAAGGTATTAATCATAATAGATAGATGATGAAATGGCAAAACTTCCCGGAACTGGAAAGCGGAAGTTGAAATTGATTGCTTCAAAAAAAAAAAACAATATACAGGATGTGCAAAGTATTCCTTTGAACCTCTTTCCCATAACCCGCTATAAATAGCTCTTATTTTTTTGCCGCAGAATAGGGCCCTTTCCAGCACTTCCACCGTAAATGGTTATTTACCTGTGGAACGGTTAATAAATAAAAATAAAAATAAAAGCTGCTAGATTGAGAAATAGGAGAAACAGAAAACTTAGAAGAAAATAGGGAGTGCTGATAGATGGAAACTTAAAAGAAGCATGGAAACTGAAAAGAAGCATCTCGCAAACGCTTACACTCCGAAATAGTTCCGGCACGCGGTTTGGCCGTCCGTTGGGCGTGTTCGGCGGACGACCAAGCTGCGTGTTGGAACGAACCTCCATGGATGCTCGGAATCGGTAGCAATGCTTACCTTACGTTGGCAAATCAATCAATCAATCAAGTATATATATGTTATAGTTTTTAAGAGTAGGGGCGGCATCTTAAAATAGTGCTGGGGGCGGCAAGCATGTTAAAACCGCCCCTGATTTTAACTGTTTTATCAGCAATTCTTGAGAAAATTGTACACTAGCAATTAAATGAGTATGTCATAGAACACAAAGTTATTCCTTTATTTCTGTCAGGTT
The DNA here is from genome assembly GCA_963583905.1 of Stenurella melanura. Taxonomy (NCBI): domain Eukaryota; kingdom Metazoa; phylum Arthropoda; class Insecta; order Coleoptera; family Cerambycidae; genus Stenurella; species Stenurella melanura. The sequence goes on from OY757309.1 coordinate 90,793,814, forward strand.
TTCGAAAGGGTCATAGTATAACATCTGCCTTAGTAAATGTGACCGAAAGTATATTTAGAGCCCTGGATAACAAGCAAACCACAGCTTTAGTTTTGCTTGATTTCACAAAAGCTTTCGATAAATTAAATCATCAACTTTTACGTGCAAAGTTACACTATTTTGGTTTTTCCAACATAACTGTAAATTTTATCAAATCTTATTTGACTGGTCGTAGTAGGAGAGTATTTATTGAAAATAATTATTCTCGTAGACAGTTATCATAAATCGTACTCGAAGTTATTTTGAACGGCTGAACATGAATTTTAGATCCAAACTGCCTATTTCACGCCATTTTTGAAAAATATCGTATATAGACACTCTTCACATGGGAATATGATTTGTGGAAAAAACTGTTTTTTCTTTTATGTATCTATCTAATTAAGGAGTAAAATTTATGTTCATTACAACAAACATGGTGACTGAAAATATGAATATAATTTAGCTCCATAATTGTAACAGACACCTATTAATAAAGAACGTATATAAATAAAATATATACACATTTTGAAAAGTCTATTTATGGACTAAAAACAAATAAGTCGATATAATAACTAATTTTAAACGTCACTTTTCTGTATTTAAAAAGAGTAGGGTATGATATATATTGATGCCTCGAAGGAGAATGACACATCGATACAGCCTAGTAAAATCAAACGATATTGTTATTACTAAAATTGACTGACTGCCATTTTCAATAAACCAAAGAAAAATGAGACGAGAAAAGCTTGATCGGTTTTTGATGCTATTAGGAATCAGAAGACCAACGCAGGAAGTTATGCCGAGTTATCAGCCCTAGCCCTACCGAGAGTAGGCGTTAGTCATAAATATCAAGTTAGCTAGATGATAGTTCATTTTCAGCTTAAAATTATTGGAATTGGTTTAAGCAACATGTCTTTGTGTCTTCCGTAGAAAAATATATTAATAATTTCTTTTTAGTCTTCTAAATTCGAAAAACATTGTTATGGATACTTATATAATAAATGATACTTTTTCACACTAATTTTTCATATCTATACAGTTTGTCCCATAATCAAGTGCCTTCGAGGAGGTGACACAGCCGACCTCTGTCTATAAATATTTGCCCTAAATGGATTTATATGGGAGGACAGCTGCTTGAAAGGGGTACGTAAAGCAAAGGTATTTGATAATATATTGACTAATATGTTGGAAATAAAAAATTAGTTTCAGTAGTTCAATAACATTACATAATATGTTGACAAATATTTTAGTTTGTATTGGTAGGTACATATCGTAGATAGTTGTCGCTTTAGAGCTGTGCGGTTGTGCCTAGAATAGCTCTACGGAAATCTTGGCAAAATACCGGTATAAAAATGTGTTAGTGTGTTAAAAATTAGACTGAACTGAAGCTTAAGAAATTTCTAATCAGTCAATACTTATTATAATAGTATTGTCCTGTGCATAAACACTTGGTGAACACATGTGCAAATAATACGGCCAGTGACCCATCACGACAAGTACGGTCAACTTTATCATCCCTCAGACACAGGGTATAATAAAGTACAAGTCAAATAGTAACCAAGACCGACGGACCGGCTTTTGAAATTACTTCACATCCTAATTCAGTAAAAAGAAACATGACTTTAATATCATACACAACACGCTCGCAGACGAGATCTCTCAACAACAAAAAATGGAAAGAATCACATGCTGAGGCCAATGTAAGTTTTAAGAGCCCTAAATATAAAAGTATCGGGGGAAATAATCAGGTTAGTAGATCTAAAACCACTTTAATATCAACTCTAAATTTACGCAATAAACTTAGACCCTTATATGAAGAAATAAAACAACTAACATCAAAAATTAATGACCTGAACTACGAAATAAAGTGTAAAAACCAAACTATAACTAACCTAGAGGAAGAAATAAAAAAAGATATAACTAAGAAAAATTTTATAAACCTGGGGACTCAAACGGAAAACGCTGTATATACCGATTTAGAAATGCAAATTCCTCCCACTTTAAGCCTAGAAACTCAACTCATAAATCCAGTGTGCAGTGAGAACAATACAATCATAGAAGAGTCAGCCACAATTTCCTCATGTACGGCCAGCGTAATAGATAACTCTAAAAATATTACCATAATTAATAATTATACAAAAATTCTCATCATCAGTGATGACTATGGACGTAATATTAACAAGTTATTGTATAAAAATCTAGATAGCAAACTTTATAGAATCGAAACTATAATTAAACCGGGGGCCGCACTTCATCAATTAATAGAAAATCTGGCTGGGTTAACACAAGATTACACGCATCATGATCATGTCATCATTATTGGAGGCTTTAATAATTTTAACCAAACAAACAAATATCTTCTCTTTAAGGACATAGCTCAGAAAATCAGAAGTTGCCACAATACAAATATCACCATCTCTACTGCTCCGTATAAATCAAGACATATCAACAAATTCATTAGAAAATACAACAGAAAATTGGGAGAATTTATGACCTTACTAGACAACTCTCTTCAAGGTAAAATGCGCCTCCTTAACATCAACAATAATTATAGAAATTTTAGCAAGAGGCAGATTGCTTTAAACATAGGGCAAATCGTTATAAATCGAAATAAAAAACTACAAACAAACCTGCTGACAATAGAGGTACTTAGAGATAAAAAATGTAATTCCTCAAATGAAACCGAAAATACACCTACTCAACTAGCAGAAACACCAACTATTTACGAAACTCAAACCGAGAAATTACCTGACATAACTAATAAAATCATCATATTAGACAACCTACAACTGCCAGCTCCCCACATCACTAATGACACATCTGCAAACGCAAATAATGACTCTTTTTTATAAGTGATCAAACCTCAGCAGTAGCTGGACAAACTAATGTATATAAGGATGTTAATTGTGCTCAAGTAAGTGAAAATATAACTTTAATCTCATTAAATATTCAGTGCATTCGTAATAAAATTGATGATTTGTACATTTTTTTAGAAAATCATAATTATCCTAGTTTAGTTTTAATCCCAGAGCACTGGCTAAAAAGTAATGAACCAGTTTACATTCCTAACTACTCTGTTTTATCAAAATATTGTAGAATTAATTCCATTCATGGTGGAACATTAATGCTTATAAATAATGATTTACATGATAATTTTCCCTTCATTAATTTTGACAAATATGATGACGTCCTAGAAGAAAAGCAGTTTGAATTTTCCATAATTTATTGCAGTAAATTAGATATGTATATTGTATGTATGTATAGATCCCCTTTATCAAATGTTAAGTTATTCTTAGAAAAACTCGAAGCATTATTATACAGGGTACCTACAAAATCGTCGATTATTTTAGCTGGAGATCTTAATATAAATTTTAGTGACTTGGAATCAAATGATACGCAATTGCTAAAATCTCTGCTAACTTCCTTTAATCTTAACATGCATGTCAATTCACCTACTAGAATTTCCCAGCACTCAGCTACAACCATCGACTATTTCTGTAGTAACCTTAGGAAAGAAAATATCTCCTGCCTGGTCATCCCAGCTGCGTTATCAGACCACGAGGCAGTATATTGTTCATTACAGACCTCTTGGAATGCTTGTCAAAAATTCAAATATGGCCGTTTATATAGTGGGACTAATTATAATAGGTTTTATCAAAATTGCCTTGGGTACAACTGGGAGGATCTGCTGAATAGAGCAGAGCCATTTGATGCCTTCTACAGGTATCTTAAACATGCATTCAATGAAGCATTTCCAGTTCAAAAAATTAAACTAAAAAGTAAAAAACCATGGATATCTAAGGGTATAAAAACATCTGCCAAAAATCTAAGATCTCTTCACTATATAAGAAAGTACACCAACGAAGAATTTTTCTTTGAATACTATAATAAATACCGTAATATCTACAGAAAAGTCATCAAACAAGCTAAAGAAAATCATTACAAGTCCAGAATAGAACGAGCCAGTAATGAAGCAAAAGAGAGTTGGGCTATTATAAACGAACTTAGGGGTAAGAGCCAACCGCCTGTAACATCGTCTTTAAACCCCAATATTATAAATAACTACTACTGTTCAATCGCAGGCAATCTAATGGAAAACATAATTCCAACAAATGACCCCTTGAGCTACCTTGGAGAAATATACAATCATAAGACCTTATACCTATATAGGACGAACATCGACGAACTTAAAGAAATTATAAGCGACATTAAAAATAAGAAGTCGTCTGGCCTCGACGAAATCTCTGTAAATATATTCGAAAATTTACCAAACTCTGCTCTTTATATATTAGCATCTCTAATAAACGAATCGTTTGAATCCAGAACATTTCCATCTTTTTTAAAAACTTCTGTAGTTATTCCACTCTATAAGGGCGGAGAGGTAAATAATCCATCTAACTTCCGACCCATCTCATTAATCCCCACATTAGCAAAAATTCTCGAAAAATTAGTTAAAAAAAGGGTTGTAGAATTTTTGTCCTCCTGCAACCTACTAAGTGATCAACAATTCGGATTTCAAAAGGAAAAAAGTACAAATGATGCAATGTTCTCATTTTTAAGTCAGATTTATACCGAAATCAATAACGGGGAGGCAGCGGCAGCAATTTTCTGCGACTTATCGAAAGCCTTTGATTGTGTCCAGCATGAAATATTGTTAAGAAAGCTTGAGCATTATGGTTTTCGAGGCACTACCCTAAATTGGTTTCAATCATACCTATCAAACCGTAGCCAAATAGTTAGAAATACAAATTATTCTGATAAATAAATATAAAGTTTGGAGTGCCCCAAGGTTCCGTTCTTGGCCCAATTCTTTTTTTATTATATATCAACGACCTGACAAAAATTAATATTGAAGGAAAATTCACTTTATTTGCTGACGACACCACCATACTGTGGCACAATAAAGATGATACTGTCCTTGAGCAAACGGTGTCGGCCGATATAAATAAGGTCAAAGAGTGGTGTGACTCCAATTTGCTTTCATTCAACATTAACAAAACAAACATAACTACATTTCACTGCAATTTAACGGACATCTCCTTAGGTAACCATTTTCTTGAAAATAAACCCTGCTCAAAATTTCTTGGACTAAATATTGACTGCAAGTTAAAATTCAAAGAACACATTAAAATACTTAGTAACAAACTAGCATCCGGATCCTACGCTATCAGAGTGATCACAAATGAACTGGGTTATGCAGCTGCTAAGACTGCTTATTTTTCACTAATCGAATCACACTTAAGGTACGGCATTGCCTTCTGGGGCGCATGTAGTAAATATCTTTTACAAACAATATTGGTACTTCAAAAACGTGCTATTCGCTACCTGCACAAAACTAGAATTCGTGAATCATGTAAGCCACTGTTCTTGACATATGGATTTCTCACTGTGATATCAATTTACATTCTAGAAACAGTTTGTTTAGTTCATAAGCATAAAAGTAATATTATAAATAATTCCTCCATACAATATGTAACTCGGCAAGTCAATAACGTTACTCTGCCAATTCCCAGATCCACTCTAGTCAAAGACTCAATTATTTACAATGGCTATAAGATGTTCAATCACTTACCAAATAATATTAAAGAAATGAGTTCAAATACAAATTTCAGAAAGGCGGTAAAAAGACTTTTAATTGTTAAACCCTATTATAATTTAGACGAGTACTATAACGACACATTCTAATTAGGCATTTACTACCTTATCTTATCGTATTTTCTGACTTTTTACATTAGCTATTATTATTGTATTAAAATTTATATGTTATCTATGTTTTGTATTTATATAATGTAGGTGCATTGTGTAAAGTATATATGCTATGGACCTACGCTTATTTACTTTGTTAATGAGAAACTCTTTCTTCTGAACAATAAAGTATATTTTGATTTGATTTGATTTGATATTTATTTAGACATTTGACATGGCAAAAAGCATCCACGTTAAAAATTTCATAAGAACGATTTTAAGTTTTATAGGGGTCATCCCTACAAGCGTCTAGGGAAACAGAAATGCGAAAGCTTCGAGCTTGCGCATTACCTGTAAATATGTAATAAATTCGCGCAAGTCGAAAAATTGAAATATTTCCTATAATTTTGTGAAAAAAAGGCTGGATACCTCCGCACCCCTCATTTCTTTGTCTGCGACGCTAATACTGCCTGCGGCCCTAGTAATTATTAACAATTAGATATCAAAATAGAAACCTACTAACCTAACCTAAAGAAATCACACGAAAGAATGAAATTATTATATAAAAAGAAGGAAAACCGAAAGAAATCAAAAAAGAATTAGTAAGGAAACATATTAATCATTATAAAATTAAAAAAAAAACTCAGCAGACGTAGAAATGTGAACCCTGGACCCTACGCACCATACGCTAAAGATACGGTAACAAAGTTTACTTTTAATTTAAAACTTATAAAACATTGCCTCCCCGGATCGAGATACGGAGCCAACCGCACAACCACGTCGCGCAGCGTCGTGGAGCTAGTACGGTTGGGCGGATCGCGACCGGTTCGGCTCAAGGTAATAAAATTACAAAGTTAATACTCCTGCCGCCTGTGGCGGCTTAAAATTAACATTAAAATTAAACATATTTAAAACTTAAATTTTAAGGCACAGTAAACTAAAACACACAATGGGAAATGGGGTGGTTACACTAAATAAATTTTTGGTGTCACGGGAAAGAACTCGATGAAAATCCCGTTCTAAGTAAATAGTCCTAGTGGTCTGCCCGCCACTAGGAAGATAGGTGAAAAGGAAACATTAGAGTTTAAAAGGTTCGAATTTTTACAAAGGTTCTCGGTCTAAAGTGAATTTTTAGACAAAAAGGGCAAAATGACAAAAAAGACAAAAAGACAAACAGATTACAAACAGTAGCACCATAAGCTAAAGCGTAACCTATGCGCTAACCATCTGGCTGAAGGTAAACATTAGAGCAAAGAAGAAATGGTCAAACCAATGATATCACGTTTTGCGGATGTCGAAGTTTTCATATTTCGGTTTTCCTAGACGCTTCTGTCATCCCTTTGGAGTTATTTGTAATAACAGAAAAAAATATTTAGAACAAACAATTAATGTTATAATTAAATTTAGGAATTCCAAAATTTAATATTTTCTGAGTTTATTTTATTATTCATAATATTAAGGTCAAATTATATAGTTTTAAGACATCTCTAATTGGGAGACGCAATACCTAGCAACTGAAGTTTTTCTCCGTGTGAATAATTGGGCCTTGTCAATATAGTACAGGGAATAAAGACATTGAACAGTAGAAAAAATAGGAAGAAAGCAGGATTTTTGCGTGAACCTGCCTCTTGTGGTTCTAAAAAATATGCCGAAAGTCCCCATCAATATGTGTGCCGCTAAAAATGTTACTCGGGGTCAAAGGTCACAAGAAACGATTTTTCGCGAAAAACTCGTTAACAGTCACATTTGTAGCTTAAAAATTTACCTACAAAAAACACAATATTACTTTTAATCGTAACACTAACGGTTTTCGATAAAATTCGATTCAAAAAGTGGTAACGTCTATGTTTCTCATGATACGTGCGCACGTGCACTCCTTTCTACACCATCTTTGATATAGAGTAAAAGATGCGTTTTTTTAGTGGTGTCCCCAGTAGACACGCACCACGTCTATTTGTGATCAAAATATTAAAGAATATAAACAAATTATGATTTTTTCTTTATTTGAAAAATGATTATTTATAAGAAAATTATAAAAACAATTATAAAATAATAAAAACAAAAATAATTCGTTTATAAACAAATTCATACTCTGACAAAAGATGGGCGAGCAGATGTCCCTCTCAAGGTCGTATGACAAACGAAGACGTTTCGGAGTACATCCTTCTTCGTCTAGCCCATTATGGTGTAAGGCCAACACTATTGTGTAGTAATATATGTGTTAGTTTATATTGTTATGGACTTTGACACTTTCGCGTAAATAATTTTTTGAATATTTGAAACCGCATTCTACATTTAATTATAAATATTAGACACAGGTACCGTTAAGGAATGCATACCTACTGTACCTTACAATTTTATTAATCAAATTTTCTCGAAAACCGTTAGTCTTACGACATAAAGTAATACCATATTTTTGTAGGCAAATTCCTAAGCTACAAATTACATAACTACTATTTTTTCGATATAAGTGGCCGTTAACAGGATTTTCGTGAAAAACCGTTTATTGTGACCATTGACCCCGAGTAACATTTTTAGCGTCACACACACATTTTTAGCATATCGATGGGGACTTTTGGGAAATTGCTTAGAACCACAAAAGGAAGGTTCATACGAAAATCTAGTTTCCAAGAATTTTTCCGCAGTTTGACTCTTTTTTTGACTTTATTCCCCGAAATAAACATGCAACTTGAAAACAATTAAATTTATTATTTCTTTATATACTATTTCGAACCTGTCAATGTCAGATTATTAACGTGCATTCCAGATTATCTTAATTTGGAGTCTACAGTAATTGAAACATATTCTTTATACGATTTTGCAAACAGCAGAAAAAATAACTATCTATAACTAAAAGAAAAACTATGTGTAAAAATATTAATGAAATCTTTGCATTCTTTCGGTAACCTGGATTCTGGTTATGCTATCAAATTAAAATGAATTTTTCTAATTTCTTATTTGACAATTCTCATTCTAACACTAGCATCCACACAGTCCCCTACGGCCATGCAGATTAAACTAGTATCTACATAATCCCCCCTAGGATCATGAATATTCAGTTAAAAATGAGAACAAAGGCCTAAAATGAATTTATATATCAAACTTGTCTTATTGGAAATGCATAGCCTTTGAAACGTATTTCGCCCTTATTCTGGAGCTCATCAGAAAGACACAAAGCTACTCATAAAGATGTTTCATGCAAAACCAAGACCAGTTCTATGAATAAATGTGAAATAATTATATTTGACATTGATTGATAAAAACAACAGATCTTCACCTATCTATTAGCTAACTAGTATTGGAGCCTATATACTCTATGTATGTTTAAAAATGAATTATTATTTGTTTGCAGTAATGCTCAGATAAAATTAGATTATACGCTCAATTTTCTTTTTATTTCGGGAATATTCAAATTCATGATTACTTTCTTCTTAGATAATGCTATTATTTAATTATATTGATTTGCAGATAATTTTTTAATTCCAATCCAAAACCTATTATTATCACAGTGTAGGTTTTAGTATCCACGAATGCAAATGATTTCAAATTATTTGCAAAAATTAGAATTTTTATAAAGTCAAAAACTTATGGAACGTTGTTGCTAAAAAATGTAAATAGAATCGAGGAGAAAGCCATTACATTGACATTTCTTGATTTATTTTATCTTATTTTCACATATTGGATTCTGTTAGGCATGTTTCTATCCACTGTAGGGATGTAATATTAATACCTACCATATAGTGAGAGTTTTTGTAAGAGGATGTTTTGATTGACACGATCAAAGGCCTTTTTTATCAATATAAATTATATCAGCTTGAAAAGCATTTTTAAACGTTTCACGTATAAATGATGTGTTTAGAAAATGTTAATAATTGTTTGCGTCCTACGACTTCGGTAAAAACTGTGTCGACATGACATGATAAAATTTTTATACGAATTAGTAAGTAATATTATAAGCTACAATAATTTCCAATGCTTTCGGTGTAATAGAATATGATGGAACTAACTGGTAGTTTTCCTTGTCTGACATAGACCCAATTTGTGAATGTTTGTACAATAAAATACTTTCTAAACAATAATAATAATTCATATATTCCAAAATCATTAACAGGGTAGGATAGATCTATAAAAAATGTAAATAAAAAAATATGAAATATACAACAAAATATACAACGTATGGATACACATGCATTGTGTATATTAAATTAAACCGCTGCCTAAGGAATCACTACTTCCACATCCAAATTTTTCATCGAAGTCACTTTAAAGGAAACATCTCGCCTAGATCTGCAGTTTAGTATGTGGAAATTATAGGTAATAGAATTTTAATAATATTTGGGGCAGATCTCACAGAGAAGTTTGAAGGGTTAGTTTCTACCATATATGTTAAAAATTAAGTTTCTAATTTACTCTACATATTTTTCCCTATTCACAACCTACCACCTCCCACCCCTTCAATGGAATCATCTCAATCAGATATCATTACAATACATACGTGTACTAAGTTTCAAGTGAATATCTCAATTTTATGTTATCAATCCCATTAATAATGGAGCGGTATTGGTGGGGTTTGAAAAATATTGGAAAGAAATCTGAGGCCTTGGTTTCTAGTATATACACCAATTCCCAAATTTCTGTACTCTTACAAGCTTGATTTACTTATTTTCCCATATTTACTACTATTTAACCCCCAACCCTTCAACGGAATCATCTCAAAATAGATTCTAGTTCCTGATGTCGTTATAATACATACGTCTACCAAATTTCAAGTGAACATCTCAATTTCATTTTATCAAGCCTTTTATTAATGGAGTAAGTGTGGTGAGGGGTTGAAAAATATTAAAATATCTAAGGCCTTGGCTTCTAGGACATACACCGACTTTCAAGTTTCTGTACTCTTACCATCATCTCAAAATATAATCTATGGGGGATGGGAAGTGTCATAAAAAAATCTGAGGCCTTCGCTTCTAGTATATATACCAAATCCCAAATTACTGTACTCTTACCAGCTTGTTTTACTTATTTTCCCTATTTAACCCCTATCTAACCCTATTTAACCCCTACCCTTCAAGGAAATCATTTCAAAATATAATCTAGATCCAGATGTTATAACATATACGTGTACCAAATTTCAAGGGAATATCTCAATTTTATTTCATCAACCCCTTTAATAATGGAGTAGGGTACTGGGGGGTTGATAAATATTATAAAAAATTCTGAGACCTTGGTTCCTATACACCGAATTTCAAGTTTCTGTACTCTTACCAGCTTGCTTTACTTATTTTCCCATATTTATCCGTATTTAACCCCCAACCCTTCATCAGAATAAACCCAAAATATAATCTAGTTCCTGATGTCATTATAATATATGCGTGTACCAAATTTCAAGTAAATTTCTCAATTTTATTTTATCAACTCCTTTAATAATGGATTGGGGGGTGGTGGGGGGATGAAAAATATTACAAAAATTTTTTAGTCCTTGGCTTGCAGTACATACATCTAATTTCATGTTTCTGTACTCTTACCAGCTTGCTTTACATATTCCCCCCCATTTACCCCTATTTACCCCCCAACTCTTCACCAGATATCTTCAGAAAACAATTCAGTTCCAGATCTTGTTATAATATATACGTGTACAAAATTTCAAGTCAATATCTTAAACCGTTCCGGAGAAAACGTGCGAACAAAAAAAAGTTACAGACAGACAGAATTTTTTTTCGCTCAAATTTAAAATCTCAACGTTTCAAGACATTCTAAACCTATTTCACGAAAATCAATTTTTGATTTTTTTTTATGATTACTATACTTCCAATCCACTACGTGGATGTGGAAGTAAAATTACAGACTAACATTAAGGTACTCACTAACAAAATAGTATGCTTTAGGTTTTTAGTAATCGCTTTATTGATGAACTTGTACGAATTTGGTAGTTAATTATATACTTTAGTCGTAAGATACGTTGCGCTATGCTCATATAATGTTGGAATGGACGCTATTGGCAAGATATTAGAGAAAATGTTTATAGACAATATTCGGTTTATTTTTTTGTTCTATTTCTCCATCGAAGGGAGGCATTTTACTATGGGGTAATCTGCATAGTACACGATCATATATAATAATGATAGTTTAACATTCTGAACAGACAATAACGGCCTAGTGAATAAAAACTCTTCTCCACATTCAAGTAATCACAGAATGATTAATCACTATAAAATGATGCTCTCCGGGTATATTTTCTCACACGCAAGCCTTCCATTTAATAAACTAAGAGAGACCGTTAAGCAAAATGTTTAGAGACAACATAAATTCTGCAGTAAAACCAAAATAAAAATTGTAATGGTGATGTGATTAAGGATGCATTATTTTTATGATTTTATGTAAATGTAACTGCATCTCTCAATTTATCTTGAAATGCCATATTTCAATATCTTAAATGATGAAAATTGTACAGATATTATGCAGGTTAGATTATGTTATTAACGATAAACATATTTTTATAAATATTAGAAGTCTTAATTTAATGTATATGAATAAATTACTTACTTATATAAGACGCACAACGTGAATAATAATAATTTTATTCACCATTTGTAACGATACAGATTTTGTATACATGGCAAATCAAGAAGAAAGAAAAATAAATAGTAAACTAGTAAAAATGAATAAATGAATAAGAAAGGAATAAAACCAACATGCAAACCAAAGTACACATTTCACGATAATTTTATATACACCAGTGTACACAAATACACATACATACGTAATACAAACATATGTACAAAGGAGATAATCAACTGTCAAAAGATAAGTTACAACAAACAGCGAACCAGTAGAGAAATAGTACAAACATACATTGTGTAAAATGCCTAACAAATAAATAAGTACAATTATATAGTAGGTTAAGTAATAACTTCAGTTAAGAATTCATTAATTGTACTGTAGTATCCGTTTTGTAAGAGAATTTTCTTAACGATAATTATGAATTTGCCTATGTTCATATTTTGGATATTATTTGGCAATCTGCTAATATAATACAATAGAGTTATATGGATGTGATTCTTTGAAAGTTGATGTCCTGTGTAAGGGAATTGTTAAAATATTCTTGTTTCATGTATTATACAAATGATGCTCAGAGAGACTCACAAAAGCGTCTCTATTATTTTTAGCAATCATTAAACTTTTATAATTATAAATACATGGCATCATCAGGATTTGTTTCGTTGTTTCGTTTGCAGCATTCTCTGCAATCTAAGTTAAATAAGAATCTCTAAATTCGCTTTTGTGTAATAAATACCCGCCTGGCATAAGATGATCGACCCCAGATAGAAAGATTTAGTAACATGTGTGAATATGCTAAACACTAGTGAGTTCTACTACGTGTAACATATCTTTAAGTTATAGTAAGAAATTTTTAGTAAGTAAATATTGTAGAAAAAATGGACAGTATCAGTCATACAAGATAATCGCCAGAAACGTGTGAACTATCACATTTTATGTAAACTATGTTATATTATAATTTAAAGCAAGTTATTAATACATTTTTAATATGAATTTAATGTATTGATAATAAAGTTTTTATAATCTACTATACTTGTATTATATTCTATTACATATTGTGCATCCTGAACGGTAACTGAAAGTTTTTAAATATTTCTTCTAAGGCTGAAATAAAATAAAATTATTTGCTTTGCTACAACCCTAATTTCACCTCACTTTTATGCTCATGGAACATAAGAGTCAAGTTCCAATGTTATGAGTTAGGCAACCCGTGTGTCATGACTCCTTTACGCGAGTTGTATAATTATGTGACGTCACACTAATTTAGTCCATTATCGGCGACAACTTAGCCTCTCATTTCAACGAACAGGTTCTGACCAAGTGTGAAGAAAGCAACATATCATTTGTCTGTCTGGTGATCCATTCTACTAACATATGCCAACCTCTAGATGTAGCATTTTTTACACCGTTCAATATTGCATGGCGAAATATTTTGACAACCTACAGACTCAGAAATAATCTCCCTGGAATCCCAATAGAAGTTTTTCCGTACTAACTAAAATCAGCAATAGAGAAAATGGACACTGTACAAGCTCAAAGAAAAGATAAACATGGAGCTCAAGTAACTGGTGTGAAACGAAATATAATAAATGGTTTTTATGCAACTGGAATATGTCCCATAAACCCCGATAAGGTTGAGAATAAAATTCCAAATTTCAGTTATAACCCAGAACAGGAAATTAATGATTCATTAAGTGAGTTATTGCGGGAAAAAAGTTCGGAAGCAATAATGTAGAAAGGAACGAGGAACAGTTCCGGAGAAGAAGATAGCGAACAGGAAGAGGAAATTGTTATGGTAGAGGAAGAGGATGATGGAGACGAAGGTTTAGAAGATGAAGTGGAATATATAACAGCCAGTGAAAATTTATTAAGACCGATACATTTGTACTTGTCAAAGGACCCCGCACGGAACCTTGTGTCTATGAGAACTTTTGATCAGGAGGTTGAGAGGAACAACATATGTCGATTCCAGTGAAATTCGCTGGCGGTCACTTCCTATAGAAAATGAGCACCCCCCTTTGCACCTCCCATATCTAGAAAACTGTTTATTTTCCATACTTGTGCCCCTGAGAATTATTGATCAGGAGGTCGAGAGGAATGACATATCGATATCGATTCCAGCGAATTTTACTGGAGCGGGGGCCACTTCTCACAAGAAATGAGCATCCCCTTTACACCCCCGATATCTGGAAAACCGTCCAATTTCCGACCTTGAGCCCATAGAGACTTTTGATCAACATCGATATTTGGATAATATCCCCGAGTATCAAACACTTTAACCGGGGGCCAATTTCCATATGTTCCGTGCGGGGTCCTTTGCATCTGGGCGAAGAAGATGTACAATTTTTATGTACGTTTGTAGGATCTTAATACAGTTCTCAGTTAACGAATTCAGCGTAGTAGGGTACTAGTATAGTAATGTATAAAAGACTAAATTTAAATTAGTAGAGAGTGATCTAAGTACAGTACCTAATTCTGATATTATAGCTATTTTGCCAACCCCTACCGAACATGATGAAAAAGAATATGAGTTCTCAGCTAAAGTTGATGTCAAAGAACTATAAAAAGCTGTTTTATTATATTTAGAATAAGTATTACTTCCACATCCACGTAGTGGATTGGAATCGTAAAAAAAATTTTTTTTCTTGAAATCGGTTTAGAATGTCATGAAACGTCGAGATTTTATATTTGAGCAAACAAAATTTTTCTGTCTGTCGGTCTGTCTGTCTGTAACTTTTTTTTGTCTGCACGCCTTCTCCGGAACAGTTCAAGATATTGACTTGAAATTTTGTACACGTATATATTATAATGAGATCTGGCACAGGATTGTCTTTTGAAGATATCCGGTGATGGGTTGTGGGGTAAATAGGGGTAAATATGGGGAAATAAGTAAAGCAAGCTGGTAAGAGTACAGAAACTTGAAATTTGATGCACGTATTACAAGCCAAGGCCTCAGATTTTTTTATAATGTTTTTCAACCCCCCATCACCCCTTCTTCATTATTAAAGGGGTTGCTAAAATAAAATTGAGATATTCATTTGAAATTTGGTACACGTATTTATTATAACGACATCTGGACTAGACTATATTTTGAAATGATTCCATTGAAGGGTTGGGGGGTTAAATAGGGGTAAATAGGGGAAAATAAGTAAAGCAAGCTGGTAAGAGTACAGAAACTTGAAATTCGGTGTATTTACTAGAAGCCAAGGTCTCAGATTAGTTATATTGTTTTTCAACCCCCACTATCCCTACTTCATTATTAAAGGGGCTGATAAAATAAAATTGAAATATTCACTTGAAATTTGGTACACGTATGTATTATAACTACATCTGGAACTAGATTATATTTTGAGAAGCTACCGTTGAAGGGTTTGGGGTTAAATACGGTAAAATAGGGGAAAATAAGTAAAGCAAGCTGGTATGAGTACAGAAACTTGAAATTCAGTATATGTACTAGAAGTTAAAGACTCAAATTTTTTAAAAATATTTTTACACCCCCGCACCACCCCTACTCCATTATTAAAGAGGTTGATAAAATAAAATTGAGATATTGATTTGAAATTTTGTATACGTATGTATTATAACGACATCTGGAACTAGATTATATTTTGAGACGATTCCGTTGAAGGGTTGGTGGTTAAATAGTGGTAAATAGAGGAAAATAAGTAAAGCAAGCCGACAAGAGTACAAAAACTTGAAATTCGGTATATGTACTAGAAGCCAAGGTCTCAGATTATTTCTATTATTTTTCAACCCCCACCACTCCTACTCCATGGTACATAGGGAAACTAAGTAAAGCAAGCTGGTAAGTGTATAGAAATTTGTGATTTGGTGTAGATACTCAAGGCGATGGCCTCAGATTTTTCCATAATATTTTCCATCCCCCCATCACTCCCACTCCCTTATTAAAAGAGTTGATAAAATGAAATTTAGATTTTCACTTGAAATTTGTTACACGTATAACGATATCTTAAACTGGATTATATTTTGACATGACTGCGTTGAACGAGTGGGGGTAATTGGTGGTAAATAGGGAAAAATAAGTAAAGCAAGCTGGTAAAAGTACAGAAAATTTAAATTCGGCGTATGTCCAAGAAACCAAGGCCTTATATTTTTTAGTAATATTTTTCAACCCCCACCACCCTTAATCCAATATTAAAGGGGTTGATAAAATGAAATCGAGATATTCACTTGAAATTTGGGACACGCATGTATTATAACGACATCTGGAACTAGATTATATTTTAAGATGGTTCCGTTGAAGGGTTGACGGTCGAATACGAGTAAATAGGGGAAAATAAATAAATCATGCTGGTAAGAGTACATAAATATGGGATTTGGTGTATATACTAGAAACCAAGGCCCCAGATTTCTTTCTAATATTTTTCAAACACCACCATTATTAATGGGTTTGATAACATAAAATTAAGATATTTACTTGAAAGTTAGTACACGGATGTATTGGAATGACATCTGATTGAGATGATTCCATTGAGGGGGTGGGTCGTGGTAGGTTGTGAATAGGGGAAAATAAGTAGGATAAACTAAAAAATTCATTTTTAACGTATTTGATAGAAACCAACGCCTCAAACTTTTCTATGACATGTGCTCCAAATATTATTAAAATTTTATGACCAATAATTTCCACATACTAGAGTGCAAATCTAGTCAAGATGTTTCCTTTAAAGTGACTTTGATGAAAAATCTGGATATGGAAGTAGTGATTCCTTAGGCAGCGGTTTTTTATACTGTCTTAGTGTTTATTTCCAAATAATAGACCTGTTCTAAAATATTGTATTATTATTAGCCTCTTATCAATCTTATCCCACTTATAAATTTCGCCCTACCCAATACAATATGATGTAAATAAAAATCTACCTGTTAAAATAAAAAACGGGGTGATACTGATTTATTACATTGGAAGACCTATAGTTTAGCACAATATCACATAGGGTATCAAAGTCGCCCCATGAGTAGTATGAGTTTGATCAGGCCATTTTCTTTTTCTTTTCATTTTTTGGTATTTTCTGTCTGTAGAGATATCAAATGATTCTTATTATATAACCACATGGTTTCACATTTTTAAAATTTTTAAAAAATGTTAAGAATCTTTTTATCTAAAGAAACACTTCAAAAATTATCAATTTCGCCCCACTTTACGGTATCGAATATTCGTTCCTGTATCAGTTTTCAAAATAAGTAAGTATTTGCTTCTATTCTATTCTGTGCAACTTTCGTATCACAAAATGAAAATCAACCAATCTCAGAAAGTAACACCTGGACTACAACGCTGTAAAACGGAAGTTGCCGTTATTGGGAGATTTATGTGAGACGAGGGACGTTTCATTAATTGAGAGTTTCAAAGGTTTTATAATCCCTTAACCTGATTATTTCTAGAGTGCTAGCACCCGACGGTTCGGTTTTACAATCGCATCAATCAGTGAGAGATTTAAAGATGTACAAGTTTCCAAGTACGGCTCTCCCGTTCTTCGTTGGCGCGTTCTAGATAGATATACGGTGATATGCCATCCCATCAGGTAGAGCTAATGACTTTGAAATTCGCTTACTTCCCTTTTCATGTTTTATCGCCTTACATTCTGAGGGACTCTTAATGTCACCTTAAAAGT
Source organism: Stenurella melanura (assembly GCA_963583905.1). Classification (NCBI taxonomy): domain Eukaryota; kingdom Metazoa; phylum Arthropoda; class Insecta; order Coleoptera; family Cerambycidae; genus Stenurella; species Stenurella melanura. The sequence continues at coordinate 90,811,702 of OY757309.1, forward strand.
TTAAATGATTACTCAAGAGCCCACTTCTTAGTCAACTAGTCCCGGGATACTCCTCACCGAACGCCCATATATTCCTATGAGAAGTAATATCGAACGAAAGATGTTCACCTATCTAGTTGTCACTTGTTTAAACAGTACCATAAGTTTTACCTATAAAGCATATTTACAAAGTGTCTAGCAGGATAAGTTGGAAACGACCGCAGAAACAATCTTTGAAATAACTTATGTTATAATATTGGCAAGCCACAAGAACACGATCGGCAAGCTTTCAGCCCCTGACCTTCATTGATTAGTCCTTAAGGTACCCATAATTAGCAGAAATAGTAAGTGAAATAAACCATATTATACCGAATGGCATAAATGTATGGAAACAGCAGGATAACTTTAAAAATACGAATCCTAGAGAAGCACCTTTAAATCCAAAAGTTATATGAAATTTCCCTGTCTATCTGACGGTGGTCTTGGATTTGACTTTAACCGTGACACCCAAGGTTATTTAAAGGTCAAGTCGATTTTTTCAAACCCCCTACTTTTAACCCCGGATATGAAACGAGCTGAAAATTTTACGTTCGGATCTGACCTTCAGTACGTACAAAATTCCTCTCTGAAGGTCATCTTTACTTTACTCTTGAAACGTTAAGTTTCTTAACTTTACTCGTTTTTTTTTTTTTTTTTTTTAATGGCTTTGGGTCATAGACCATACAGCCAGTCGCACAAGAGCATTTTATAATATAGAATACTAAAATAAAACCTAACACAAAATGAGTAGAAAGAAATGAACAAAATGAGGAATTACAGGGACACACGCTTCTCGCCCTGGGGTCTGTCAGGGCATTAAATTATAATCAACATCACAAGAAGGACCACGGGAAGGGGGGTATAAACAAGAGGAAAGACGAGAGGAATACAAAGCTAACCTATAATTTTATTTTACTTTCTACCAAAAAACCGATAATAAATTCATAAATTTGCTTAGTGCCAATAGAAAGGAGATTAACTAAGTTAAATGGAGCCATAGTGTTGCAACATGAGACAATATTTTTGATAAATATATCTGTAGCGTTTTTATTTTTGAAACATGAAAAGAAAACATGGTCAAGATCACTAATAACATCACACAGATCGCACAGATCTGACGGGACAACGCCAATTTTATGTAGGTGAGAGGGAAAGCTCGCGTGTCCAAATCTTAGCCTGATAATAGTTGTTATATATTTTCGTGGTACGTTGAGGTTGTCATGCCAAAAAGAACGAGGAATAGTTGGTTGTATTGTGCAATATTTAGAAGTTTTATTCATAACATGTTGTTCTCAGGAATCTATCCATGTATTCTTTGCTCGTGTTTTGTATAGTAAGTTATAGCAGTCAGTCAGGCATAGCTTATGATCTAGTATAGCCCCGTTAGCGGCGGCGTCCTTAGCCAAAATGTCGACATGTTCATTATGAGTCAAGCCTATATGAGCTTTGACCCAGACAAAAGTAACGGATTTCCCAGATTGTGTGATATTATAAACAGATTCTTTTATTTTATATATATACGGGTTTATTTTGTAAGAGAAGGAGTAAGTATTTTTAACAGCTGAAAAACTTTACTCGTTGAAAAATAAAACGAATCAATTCAAGTTTAACTTACTTTAATAGTTTACAAAATGAGACACTAATAATGGTAGAGCAAGTGACATCAGGGTGCAGCTAAACTGCAAAAAACTGTCAGAATAGTAATGTAAAAATCATTAAAACTTCATATGACATATAGTAGAATACAAGGCAAAATCGTACACAATAGGAATCCGTATACAGTCAAAATGAAACAAAACTAAACGCAATCTGGCCAAAGCGGTAAAACAAATAATTCTTACGTTAACATAAATGAGCTCAACTAATTCACATGGAGATACACAAAACGAAAATAATACAAACTGTATGTAAAATTAGTGACAAAAATGGCCCGAAAATTAATAATTTCGACATAAACTTGTTCGTTAGTTAAACACTGCGTTTTTATGCCCAAAACACACGGGAGATGTCTAAAAAACGGGACGGTATAGTTACGCAGTCATAACGCTCAAACGAAATTACTCAAGCACTATAGTCTTCTCATGGGGTGCGAGAAGTCTTAATCGACGGTAACACCTGATACAATAGAAAATATTACTGGCCAAACGTGGAATGAAGAAATGAAGCCATCGATAATTCTGCATGGTTGCAAGCGGCTTCAAACAGCAACATTTGCATCCCGAGGCGTACATAATAGAAAAATCTTACAGTTGATTCGACAAAAACTTTGCCTTGCTGTAGCTCTGGGCAATGGTACACAATAAACACATAACATAACATATAATAACTACTTTACTGATTCTATTAACAGTTATTAATCACTATATACCATCTTCTCAGCATCTCCTCGATCCAGAGCCTGCGTACCCTATCTCGTCTGCTATTGGCTAAACTTGGTCGTACAAGCTACTACGCTATTGGTCAAGTATTTGTCATGACTAACCGATAAGATTTAAATGTATGTAATGCTAGGATCAGTATCTTATAATTCAAATTTAAATAATAAATAGAAATACGCGCGCTTTATCGCATTGGCACACATAAGTAATTGAATTTTTTAAATTAACTTATAGAGTGTTTCAAAACGTGAGCGTTACAATCTTCAACTTTAATTTACTCTCGAACTTCAATTTCGCAACAACGAATAATGGGATGTGTGCTCTGAGATTACACCAGAAATGATAAGAAGTACAATTGATAATTTCTATATCCGTCTAGCTCACTGTCAAACTGTCAAAGGCGAGCAATTTGAACATCTGTAATAACAAGACAAGTACGGGAACAGCAGAATAACTTGAAAAATACGAATCCTAGAAAAAAACTTTAAATACAAAAGTTGGAGGAAATTTTCCTTGCTATTTGAGGGTGACCTTGGATTTGAAGTGACCTGTCCCGCCAAGGTCATATGAAGCTGAAGTCGATGTCATTACTTTTACCTCGGAAATGAAACGAGCGGAAAATGTTACGTTTGGGGGATAAATAGGGGTAAATAAGGAAAAATATGTAAAGCAGGCTGGTAAGATAACAGAAACTTGAAATTTGATGCATGTACTACAAGCAAAGGCCTCAAAATTTTTTATAGTATTTTTCAACCCCTCACCCCTCCCCCCCCTATCTCCAAATGAAATTGAGATATTCACTTGAAATTTGGTACACGTATATATTACAAGGACAGAAGAAACTAGATTATATTTTGGATTATTCCGATTAAGGGTTGGGGGTTAAATAGGGGAAAATAAGTTAAGCAAGTTGCTAAGAGTACAGCAATTTGATATTCGGTGTATGTACTAGAAGCCAAAGCGTCAATTTTTTTAATTTAAATGTTTCCAAGTGGTTGGGAAATATTCAATGCTAATGTAGGAATGAATAGAGTGAATAGAGCCTAGAAAGAGGCTTCAAAAAATGTACTGATATACATAGCATTCCATTTAATAAAATGGCACTTGGTCTTGTAATTTCGTCCTGGCTCGCCCTGTATAATAATTTTCAGTTATAGACTTTTTTATCTAGTTTACTTACATTTTTTTTTAAAGTTCTAGCTATCGTAGAACTCGAGATATCTAGATCCGACACACTATTTCCCCACCCTGTATATCACATACAAAAAAACATAAATTTTATTTTGCTCCAGACTTAATCTGTTTTCTGGCAAAGGTACGTTTACTCTTTTTCTACCTTCTCAGTTTTCCATTTTCAAATTTCTACTTAAATGTTAAATGTTTTCCAATCCTCTTATAATTTCTTTCCAATTTTCCTTAAATTTTCTTAAAAATTTGTCATTAACGGGAGATACATTTTTGAAGCGTTCCATAATTTTATCTCAAAAAGAAAGAGAAATGTTGTAAGAATATAATTCGTAATTATCTTAAAAGAGTAGCATGTTGAACCTCAGAATATCCATAACTTCCCTAGAGCAGTGTAGAGAACGACCAATATCCCGCGTAACTCGTTTAAAGGAAAGTATAATCACCCTTCGATTTTGTTTACTAATCTGCTCTACTAATCAACAGCCGTTAATAAAAAGCCGTTTATAATTCCTGCTACGGCTCTTTTATTGATTATTTCTTGCCACTTATTAAATATTAATAACCCAAAAACACTTTAGGTAAAAACTGTTTGATTTTCTCGCAACACCATCTATAAAAAGTGATATAGAACAGAGTAAAAGTTACTATAAATAACGGGAAGAAAGAAAGAGATTATGGTGCAAGAAATATGCCCCTATTGGGATTCGAACAGAATTTTTATCCAGTTTTATCCTACAGACCACCCTGAAGTGAAACAACCTATTTCTTAGGTTTAAGGACCAGAGAATATAGAAAAAATATTTTAAAAATAAGTTCCTCTCTCTGCTACACTTGGGAAAAGTACGTATGAAGAATATATTTTAGGCACTACAGATTTTAAAATAAAATTTGTATAGTTGATTGAGTCGGCCTTTACTTGATGAAAATCCATAACATCAAATGTAATGAAATTTCATAGTTTTGCGATTTTCACAATATTAATGTATTTTTATTTTATCACTACATAACAATTATTTCACTAACAGAGTGGTATTTATATAAAACTAGCAAAACTACGAAGTTTTAATAATTTTAAATATGAAAACTTAAATTGAAACAAACATTCAGATTATTTCGTGGGTAAATTAAATATTATCTTATAAACCGAAACTAGATTAAAACTGAAATATAAATTGAAATATGAGATATAAAATATGAAACTTTTACATTTCGATACATTTGTCGAATCCGGGTTTTACCCGTTGATTATATAAGCCTTCAGTAGAGTGAGTTGACATATTGTATGATATTGTATTTATATGGATCGCTTGTACATTTACTAAAAACCGCTGCCTAAGTAATCACTACTTCCACATCTAAGTCACTTGAAAGGAAACATCTTTATTATATTTGCACTCTAGTACGTGGAAATTATTGGTCATAGAGTTTTAATGATATTTGGGGCAGATATCACAGAAACATTTGAGGAGTTAGTTTCTACCAGATGCGTTAAAAATAAAGTTTCTAATTTGGTCTACTTATTTTGAGCTATTCACAACTTACCACCTCCCACCTCTTCAACAAAATCATCTGAATCAGATGCCATTATTATACATTTTTTTCGGAAAATTAATTTGGTATAGTCATAAAAAGTTGAAGGGTATAAAGACATGTTCGCTAAATTTTTCTTTTAATTTTCGCTTAATTTTTGGCCGCGCCCCATGGACCTTATAAGGGCCAAATTTTCAAGGTCATGTATTGTTTTCGTTATAGCGTCAAAAAGTTAGGAATCAATGTATACAGTAACCAAAAAAAATATGAAAGAAATAAAAGAATTTTTATCCGCGCCCCAGGGCCCTTAAAATATATAAAAGCAGCTCTTCGTTTGAGTAAGTGATAGGCTGCCTAATATTATTGTATTGATTGTCTTTATTTAATATAATATACATACTTTATCGATTACTCAACCCAGAACTCACCGCGAGGAGGTGGCTGCTTACCAAGTTCCTCCCACCACTTCCTCCCTTTTTCGACTACTTGTACTTATTCTAATCGTAGATCTAACTTACTTATTACTCAGTTTTGCTTTTTTTGGATCTATAGTGTAGTATAGATTTTTGGTTTCAAAAGATGGCAGATCACTCCTCACACCAAATTTTACGCGAATGTACCCGTCTCTTGAGTCACGACTACAAACTTTGCCTGAAGCTTCATTGGTCATCTTTACGCATCACTCAACAGCTTGAGTGTGGCATGGAAATTGTTTAATAGTGATAGCAGATTTGCTCTGAATTGCTGTCATTAAATCATCGGTAGAAATGGTCATTGTAAGAGGCGGTTCGGTTACGGTACATTTTTTCCAGTCAATTAAATCGATGTAGTCCTTAGCATTCTATTTGAAAGCAGATATTTTAAACACTCTTACATTTTTTGAATCTCGAATTCCTAGCCCTCAAAATGCGATAAATCCCAAGTTCTCTTACATGACTCCGAAAATCTGTGATCATGGTTAACAAAATGTTTTCGGGGTGTCCAAAATAAGCGTTTGTGCTAATAACACTGTCAATAATCTTCTTTATTTCATTTGAAAATTCTCTGGATTGACTTATCGATTACCATAATTGTTGCCGCTCCATAGTGGCATAATGACGAGCAGACTTTCATAATAAAATTTGTCAGTACAACCAAGGTTTCAGAAGGCTCACTTAACGTGAAACTAAATAAACACATTATACTTGCATTGTACCACATACATACTGGTCGACACTCGTAACTACGACGCAATAGGCAGTTATTACCAGGACCGGGCTAAGTGTGAATGAAGCGTAAAAAACGTTTTTAGGTTGGGGCGCGGCTAAATATTAAGATAAAATTATGAAATTTGATTGGTGATGTAGACCCATTATTTAAAAAATATTTACGGCTATACCAGATCCAGAATAGTAATTTTACAAAAATTTTATTTTAAGGCCATTGGGGCGCGGCCAAATTTCATTTAATACTTTTCATAAAAATACAGGACATTTTTAAAGTTATTTTACAACTTTTTTTTGCTATACCAAATCAAATTTCAAAAAAAAAAATTTTCAATCGTTTTCGGCCCGCCCTACTATACATACGTGTACTAACTTTCAAGTGAATATCTCAATTTTATGTTATCAATTCTTTAATAATGAAGTGGAGGTGGTGGGGGTGGGGGGTTGAAAAATATTAGAAAGAAATCCGAGGCCTTGGTTTCCAGTATATATGCCAAATCCCAAGTTTCTGTATTCTTACCAGCTTGCTTTATTTATTTTTCCCTATTTAACCCCAACCCTTCAACGAAACCATTTCAAAATGTAATCTAGTTCCAGATGTCGTTATAATATATACGTGTACCAAACTTCAAGTCAATATCTCAATTTTGTTTTATCAACCACTTTAATAATGAACTGAGTGGTTGAAAAATATTATAAAAAAATCTGAGGTCCTGGCTTCTAGTACATACACAGAATTTCAAGTTTATGTACTCTTACGAGCTTGCTTTACTTATTTCCCCCTATTTACCCCCAACGCTTCACCGAATATGTTCAAAAGAAAATCCACTTCCAGATCTCGTTATGATATATACGTGTAAGTACAATATTTCAAATCAATACCTTAAACCGTTTCGGAGAAAACGTGCGAACAAAAAAGAGTTACAGGTCGACAGACAGACAGAAAATGTTTTTCGCTCAAATTTAAAATCTCAACGTTTCACGGCATCCTAAGCCTATTTCAAGAAAAAAAATTTTTGAAATTTCTTTCACGATTACTATACTTCCAATCCACTACGTAAGAAAATTAAGTTATTAGCTTGCTCTCCTTATTTTGCGCTATTCACAACGTACCACCTCACACCCCTTCAACGGAATCATCTCAATCAGATGTCATTGCAATACATACCTGTACTAACTTTCAAGTGAATAAACCAAATTTAATGTAATCAATCCCTTTAATAATGGACTGGAGGTGGTGGGGGTTGAAAAATATTAGAAAGAAATGTGATACCTTGGTTTCTAGTACATACACCAAATCCCAAATTTCTGTACTCTTACCAGCTTGCTTTACTTATTTTGTCCTATTTACTTGTACTTATCCCCACTCCTTCAACGGAATCATGTCAAAATATCATCTAGTTTCAGATGTCGTTATGATACATACGTGTACAAAATTTCAAGTGAAAATCTCAATTTAATTTTATTATATCTTTTAATAAGGGAGTGGGGGTGGTGGGGGGATGGAAAATATTATTTAAAAAATCTGAGGCCTTCTCTTCTAGTATATACACCACATCCTATATTTCTGTACTCTTGCCAGCTTCCTTTACTTATTTTCCTCTATTTACCACTATTTAACCCCCAACCCTTCATCAGAATAATCCCAAAATATAATCTAGTGCCAGATGTCGTTACAATACACACGTGTATCAAATTTCAAGTGAATATCTCAATTTAATATACTGTCCACGTAAGTTAGCCTTTTCCGTGGCGTACGGCTGTGATTCGTTACGTGCAGTAATGGGTGGCCGGCAATTTTCTTGTTGCCGGGTAATGGAGGCTAGGTTTGAAGTGGTCAGAGCCAGGAGTTGCGCTAATTGTTCATAAGTGGGTAGTCCCAAGCTCGGTTGGGGTTGGTCCGTTATGGCGGCAGAGGGGACTGGGATCGTTCCAGTCGTTTGGTTTTGGAGCACTATTTGTCTTTGGGGCGTAGCACTAGGTCTTGCCGTCTGGTACGGCGGGGTGACGTGGTAGGCGCCGGCCGACGAGGTAGGCGTGACGAAGTACTGTGCGTTGGGCGGCGTGCTTGGACTTGGGCTGGTTGCTGTTGGTGGTACCATGCAGTGAGGGGTGGCCAGCTGGCGGCGAGGTGTCAGCGAGGCGTCGCTGAAGAGTTGGGGCCAGTCGGGTGTGGCAGCAATGGTGTACTGATCGCTGGGCAGCCCTGAGCCAGAGTGGGAGGCTTCCCCATGTGTGGAAGCGAATCCAGCGAAGCGGCGATCTCCCAGCGTCGAGGAATCGTCGTTGGCCCGGAATGCTGTTGGGTCCACCATACAGCGAGGGGGCATCACCATATCATCATCACCACCCAATCTCTGTTCCATCGCCGAGTTTCCATGCCACGATGCTGCGTTGCGCTCCATGCAGTAGGGGGGCATCGCCTGAGAATCGTTGCTACTCCATTCCATATTTGTTGCCTGGGCTTCGTGCCAGGTGGCTGCGCTGCGTGCCATGCAGCGAGGGGGCACCGTCGTGATGACGTCATGCGTGACCCCAGTGTCGTGTCCTATGTTGGTGGCGAGTCCTGCCTCGCTATGCCTAGGCGCTGAGCCCGGCGACGCACAGTAGTGGGGCGCCGTCGTCGCGACGCCATGCGTAGCACTTGTGCCTGTGGAGAAATCAGAGGACATGCTTACCTCGCCGAGCCGGGTTGCTGTGTTGCTTGCTGTGCAGTGTGGGGCCACCGTCGTGGAGACGTCGGGCGTGACCCCCGTACCCCTTGTCAGGGCGTCGTGTTGGCGGAGCACTTCGTGGTCAGATGCTGTGAGGGGCGTCGTGCAGTGAGGGGGGGCCGACGTGGAGACGTCGCTCTCGACCCCAGTGCCTACTGCCTTGCCGCTCCGGGTATGCATTGCCACTTGACACTCAACACAATAAAACTCAATTAAAACACACTGTCTGGTTACAACACAAGAGGAAGGGATAACCTCATCAGCATTGGCGTTGGCGTCTGTGCTCAAATGACTTCTGTTTCGGCAGAAGACTATTAGTTGCTGAAGGCTGGAACATTACTACTGGAAGGATCGATCACTACTTGCTCGCTGAGAAAAAGTGTTTTCTTATATAGACTTTTTTTGTGCTCAAATGACTTCTGCTTCGGCAGAAGACTATTTTTTGTGCTCAAATGACTTCTGTTTCGGCAGAAGACTAAAACATGAGCACAGCGCGCTAGACAAGTCATAACTTGTTCGCGACGCCGACGCCGATGACACCACCCCCCTTTTTTGTGACTTTATTGAACATTAATAAAGGCATACAGGTTATGTTTCAGTTCAATAATTTCAATTATATAATGTAAGAGTGAGTGGATACAATATTTTCAAAACTATAAACTAAGAGTAAGTGTTAAGATATTTCAACAACTAAGATATTTTTACATATATAGACTAAGATTAAGTGTGGTAAGATATTTTATATAAGTAACTAATAATAGGTCCATTAAGATATTTTAGGTAAAACAAGATATTTAAAATTAAAGTATTTTATGTGACAAATCATAAATGTATTCTAGTTTGAACAAAGTTTTCGCCCTGTGGCGTTGAATTATTTACAATGGTATATTATCGCACGTTTCGTTTTTCTGGACGTCGTCTCCGCGACGCCCGGGGCTGCCTGATCCTGTTGTGAATTGGGGGCTGCTAAGTCCTGCTGTGTTGCTCGCTAAGGCAACGGGATTCTGGAGCGAACCTGTGAGGCTGCAACGTCCTGCTGTGTTGCTTGCTAAGGCAACGGGAGACTGGAGCGATTTATTGAGGCTGCAACGTCCTGCTGTACTGCGGGCTAAGGCAGTGAGATACTGGAGCGCCTCGTGGGGGCTGCTAGGTCCTGCTGTGCTACGTGCTAAGGTAGCGGGATCCTGGAGCGGTGCGCCGGAGCCGGCTGAGCTCGGGCTGGCGTTCGAGTTGACGAATACTCGTGTCCGGACTGGGACAGGCATCTGGCTGGCGGATGGCTGCTGTCGGTCGTGGCCAGGCGTGGACACGGCCTTCGCCCAGAACGGCATCGGGAACAGTATGGGCGTCGTGTAGAGCGGCTGCTCTTGTCTTGACGTAGAAGGACCAGGGTCTGCTGGCGGCGGTGGTGCGGCTGACAGCGCCGGGGACTTCTCCTTCTTGTTTGTTTGTTTCCTCTTGGCTGAGGTGGATGGGCCAGGCACGACTGGGGGCAGTCGGCGGGCTGGAATTTTTGGTTTAGCGGCGGCTGTGGTGCTATGTCCACGTAGATAGTCGCCATGTCCACGGAAGTAGGTACCAGGTCCACGGATGTAGACTTGTGCGTTGGCATCTGGCTTTGGGGCAGCGGGCACTACTGATCCTGTGATAGTAGGCGTGACTGGCTTCTGGGCAACGGGCGCTACTGGTCCTGTGACAGTAGGCGTGGTTGGCTGTTGGGCAGCGGGCACTACTGATCCTGTGATAGTAGGCGTGACTGGCTTCTGGGCAACGGGCGCTACTGGTCCTGTGACAGTAGGCGTGGTTGGCTGTTGGGCAGCGGGCACTACTGATCCTGTGATAGTAGGCGTGACTGGCTTCTGGGCAACGGGCGCTACTGGTCCTGTGACAGTAGGCGTGGTTGGCTGTTGGGCAGCGGGTGCTGCTGGCTCTGGGGCAGCGGGCGCTACTGGTCCTGTGACAGTAGGAGCTGCGAGCCTTGGTGGGGCTGGATGTCCTGGATCCTCGGGATCGTCATCGTCGTTGTCGTTATCTTCGGTATCGTCATCTTCGGTATCGTCATCTTCGGTATCGTCATCTTCGGTATCGTCATCTTCGGGATCGTCATCTTCGGGATCGTCATCTTCGGTATCGTCATCATCGGTATCGTCATCATCGATGTCGGTGGTCTGTTGCAGAGATTGTCTGAGTAGGTCAGTCTGGCTGGACTGAATCCTGGGAGGCGGCTCGGGGCCTGGCAGGCCGAGTGGAGGTGACCTCGGGGGAGATGGCTTCGTGCTGACATCTCGGGTTTGACTTGGCGGGAATACCTTGTCGAGGAATACAGAGGCTATTAGTGGGGCAGTGGTTGGCAATACTGACCTTTTATCCTTCCAGGAAGGTCCAGCGTCCTGCTGGTCCGGGAAGGCGTCCATACTCGCCACTTCCTTGGGTTCCTGTTCACCTGGCTGAGGCTGAGGAATGAGCGTGGTTGACTGGTCTGAGCTGAGGGAGGTAGCATCTTGCGTCACGGTGTTGACTGGTGACCGCCTGTCCAGGCGGCCCGGGCAAAGGAAAGCAAAGGCGGCGGCTCTGTTGCTTTGTTGCCGTGGTGTCAACGGGCGTGGTTGATACGTGTCCTGCTCCTGCTTGGCTGTAGCTTCGTCAATCTCATTCTTCTTGCTCGGTGGTGGAGACACCAAGGTTGCGGCTTGTCGCTGGGCTTGTAGTTGCAGCACTGCGTCCTCTGTCTGGATCGGTAATTCTAGGCTGTTAATTTCCAGCGGTGGGGCCGGGCGCCCTAGTTCTGCCCGACCCATTGGGAGTTTCCCGATGGCGGTGCATTGCGGGGTTGTTGCCTAGTGTTCGACTGACTTCTTTGTGGTGGTGCCGTGGATGTCTGTCCTGGGCCTGAGTTATTGGTTGGACCTGCCTGTTGGCTAGGGTTGTTTGAATTGGTGCCATGCCCTCGGAAGTTGTTACCCCCTGTCTGGACATTTTGTTGGCGGAAGTTAGGGTTTCCCTGTTGGTTGGAGTCGTGTCCACGGAAATTGGGGTTGGCTCGCTGGTTGGAGTCGTGTCCGCGGAAATTGGAGTTGCCTTGCTGGGGCTCTGACTGAGTTTGGTTGGTGGGGCAGTCTCGGTGATAGTGAAATCCCGGGCACTTGCGGCACTTTGGTAGACTATTGGTAGTATTACTCGCAGGCGGGATGGTGGCTGGCCTCGGCAGCGGTCGGAGTTGCCTCTGAAATTCCCTGTAGTCACCCTCGGCGTTTTCAGCCACTCGGCTCAAGCTTTCCATCGTGGCCACTGGGACATTTCTAGTTGCGAATCTTAGTTCCGGTCGCAGGAGCTCGCGCACCTCCATAACCATCTCTTCTTCCGGCGTATACCGTTCTACCCTCAGCCAGAGTCCAATTTTGCGTTGTATAAAAACGGCGGCGGGTTCGTCGTCTTTCTGTCTCTCACCGTGTAACCTGGAGCGTAGCTTCCCCAGGGTGGCAGTGTCATTGAACTGCCGCAAGAGCTTTTCCTTTAAGAACTCGTATGTGATGTTGTGGGACTTCCACATCTCCAGGGTGCGTCTGGCTTGACCCTCGAGCTGTTCTATAGCTACTCTCACTTTATCCCTGCCGTGGATGTCTTCATGGAGCATCGCCTCCTCGAGCTCATCCAGGAAGTTGACTGGATCCTCCCATTCCAGGCCTGAGTAAGTGGGCAGCGCTCTCGTTCTTCTTGTGGGCATCCTGTGATGACCTTGTATTGCGTGTATTGCGGCTTGAACGCTTCCCTCCATTAGTCTTGTCATGCTCTCTGCTAGGTTTTGTGTTGGGCGCCACTGGGGGTCCATTTCCCCAGAATCTGTGTAGTCGGGTCGTCGTGGATCCTCTTCCCTCCGGAAAGATCTGGCCCCACGTTGGGCGCCATGTCCACGTAAGTAAGCCTTTTCCGTGGCGTACGGCTGTGATTCGTTACGTGCAGTAATGGGTGGCCGGCAATTTTCTTGTTGCCGGGTAATGGAGGCTAGGTTTGAAGTGGTCAGAGCCAGGAGTTGCGCTAATTGTTCATAAGTGGGTAGTCCCAAGCTCGGTTGGGGTTGGTCCGTTATGGCGGCAGAGGGGACTGGGATCGTTCCAGTCGTTTGGTTTTGGAGCACTATTTGTCTTTGGGGCGTAGCACTAGGTCTTGCCGTCTGGTACGGCGGGGTGACGTGGTAGGCGCCGGCCGACGAGGTAGGCGTGACGAAGTACTGTGCGTTGGGCGGCGTGCTTGGACTTGGGCTGGTTGCTGTTGGTGGTACCATGCAGTGAGGGGTGGCCAGCTGGCGGCGAGGTGTCAGCGAGGCGTCGCTGAAGAGTTGGGGCCAGTCGGGTGTGGCAGCAATGGTGTACTGATCGCTGGGCAGCCCTGAGCCAGAGTGGGAGGCTTCCCCATGTGTGGAAGCGAATCCAGCGAAGCGGCGATCTCCCAGCGTCGAGGAATCGTCGTTGGCCCGGAATGCTGTTGGGTCCACCATACAGCGAGGGGGCATCACCATATCATCATCACCACCCAATCTCTGTTCCATCGCCGAGTTTCCATGCCACGATGCTGCGTTGCGCTCCATGCAGTAGGGGGGCATCGCCTGAGAATCGTTGCTACTCCATTCCATATTTGTTGCCTGGGCTTCGTGCCAGGTGGCTGCGCTGCGTGCCATGCAGCGAGGGGGCACCGTCGTGATGACGTCATGCGTGACCCCAGTGTCGTGTCCTATGTTGGTGGCGAGTCCTGCCTCGCTATGCCTAGGCGCTGAGCCCGGCGACGCACAGTAGTGGGGCGCCGTCGTCGCGACGCCATGCGTAGCACTTGTGCCTGTGGAGAAATCAGAGGACATGCTTACCTCGCCGAGCCGGGTTGCTGTGTTGCTTGCTGTGCAGTGTGGGGCCACCGTCGTGGAGACGTCGGGCGTGACCCCCGTACCCCTTGTCAGGGCGTCGTGTTGGCGGAGCACTTCGTGGTCAGATGCTGTGAGGGGCGTCGTGCAGTGAGGGGGGGCCGACGTGGAGACGTCGCTCTCGACCCCAGTGCCTACTGCCTTGCCGCTCCGGGTATGCATTGCCACTTGACACTCAACACAATAAAACTCAATTAAAACACACTGTCTGGTTACAACACAAGAGGAAGGGATAACCTCATCAGCATTGGCGTTGGCGTCTGTGCTCAAATGACTTCTGTTTCGGCAGAAGACTATTAGTTGCTGAAGGCTGGAACATTACTACTGGAAGGATCGATCACTACTTGCTCGCTGAGAAAAAGTGTTTTCTTATATAGACTTTTTTTGTGCTCAAATGACTTCTGCTTCGGCAGAAGACTATTTTTTGTGCTCAAATGACTTCTGTTTCGGCAGAAGACTAAAACATGAGCACAGCGCGCTAGACAAGTCATAACTTGTTCGCGACGCCGACGCCGATGACAATACTTGCAATCCACCACGTGGATGTGGAAGTAAAATAGGGTTATTAATATGATAAGTTTTTACGAATATAAATAAAAATTTTAATTATAGCGAGTAAAGTTTCTGGTCTCTAACTCTTACATCAACAAAAAATATACGTATATATATTTTTACAGTCTGACCATGATCTCCTTTATTCAAAAGGAGTGCGTCAGAGGTAATAAAACTTTTAAATTAAAATACACCTATTCGTGGTTAGAGAGAAACTTTCCAGAAAGCTTACCAGACATATTTATGTCTCTTTCAGATAAAAACGCGAAGGGGAAACTTTCCTACATAAACTCCATAATATCCACTCCCATAAAGTTTCGATAAGTACATTTCCGCATCCTCTTCGAATAAATGGCTATCAATACACAATCTTTATTTTAAACTAACAAATACATGTAAATACAAACAATGTGTCTACATAAAATCCAACCCCATAGAGACGTATTTTTATGTAGGTAACAGCTATAAAAAGCCAGAATTTAAAAGCTCCGCCAGCTGCATCTAAAGCTATACCGGTCGAATGATTGAACGAAAGGCGAAAAAGTCTTTTCTTCGGGAATAAAAAGCGAAGCATTGACATTTCCTGGATGGCATTTGTTTTACGAGGTAGTAAAAAAAGAGGTCGGTGTGTGTGGCCTCTTAATCTTGCCTTACCCCGTCCAGGCGTGTAAAAGGGACCAGCAGCGGCGGTCAGGTCGCGGAGCGTGTTTGTAATTTATCAGACCTAAGCGTATGCATGAGCTTTCGGGGATCACAAATGTAAGGTTGAGTTTGAGGATTGGAAAAGCGCGTGCATCAAATTTGAGTCCTTCAAGTACGGAAGTAAGAAGTAAAGAAAGTAGTTTACAAAATTGAAAGCTTTATTTACCTCTAATCAATATTTTAAAAGGTGTCTAAAAGTAATGCCAAAAACTACGGGTTCTTAAAGTGTTTTTTTATTATACCTGAATTATAATCTCTGTTTTTAAAACTAAAAGGCCTGCAAAATCGGGCCTCTAAAGCACTAGTGCTTTTAAGTTGCTTAGGTAACAACCAATTTTAAACAATGATAAATACACAATACAAACTTCACAAATCAAAAAATGGGTAATAAAAATGTACATAGCAACCAAAGAAAAAAATTCTAAACGTCTCTATGTTACCGATTAAAAATTAAATTCAAAGATCACCTCGTAAAATGAATCTACATTAATTAATTTCTCTAATTTTTACTACTACTAGTGCAGGTATAATAAAAAATAGCGTATAATACACGTGTATAAGTAGCCTTAAAGAACTTACTCCTTTAGGACCCTCCTCGCTACGATCGTCGTGTCATAAACCCGTGTGTGCTTTAAAGGCTTACTTATACACTTGTTTTATAGTATACCATTATCATACCTATTGCATTAAATCAAATAGGTGTATTAAAATCGGAAAATTGTTTGTACTAATCGTAAAAAATATGATCAGATATTATTTCATAACATGCTGAACTCAAATAATGAAATATAAAAAAGTGTTGTATGTATAGGTATGCATGTTTGTATGCGCGAATGTATAGATGTGCATGTGTGGGCGTTAGGGTGGAGCGCTCCCAACTAACAAAGTTGCTCTATAAATTTAAGATGATGCTGCAATTTTATTTTATTACGGTTGCATTACTGCTCTGCAAAAATTATTTTGTTTTATTAAATCTGCCGAAGTTATTATTTAGTCTCCACAACTAAATTGTCATATAAATAAGTGCTAAGAATGTTCTTACAGCTATATTATAAAACATTTTGTAGAATTTGTCCCTCGCTGTTTTGTACACGTTTATACAGCATTTATTATAGGATGTTTTAGCTCACGAAGCAAAGCTGATTTATAACAGATTTATAGTAATGACCTCCGGCACCTTTTCGGTCAATTTTCAAACGTCTATAAAACTATTCTATAAAAGTTCAGCTAAGCATTAATAAAACAATTTTATTATGATTCTTCTTAACACAATATTGTTGCAGGGGGCATATTGTATTTGGCCGTAGCTGCTAACCAATTGTTATATAAATAAAGCACACATGGCTCTCATTAAACATTTATATAAAACAATTAAGAAGCTAAAAATTGTCTTTAAAGACTATAATATGTTCTGTACCATTTTTATATAATATGGGTAAGTGTTTATGCGCCATATTGTTTTCTCATCTACACTTTATCTCTGCACATTTTGTACTCATCAGATTGTGCAGATGTTACGTTGCACATATCTACTCTTTCATTTGATATTCATATCCAGGGGGTTCTCAAGAAAAGGGTAATCCGTCATCTTGGGGCATACCCCGTGTTGGATTTATAATGACACTATATAGTTTATCGTATTCTACATGTGTGCAATATATCAAAGCTCTAGCTCAGTTAGAACTAGTTAAAATTTTGATTGCAAGATTCGATTAAATTTTTACAAGTGCAGCTAAATAAAAGCTTTTAGAATAGTAACATAGTATATGAAAGTATAGAGGAATATATTAGTTAATTACTACTTGCATCTTGTTTGTTTCGTACTGGCCACTGATTTTTGACGGGAATTCCTCATAGTTGATTAAAAGGCAAATATCGGGCAAAATTATTTGGAACAAAACATTAATGGAAATTACCTTCGTTCTTTGCAATACGACCCTGTCTAATTACAGTAGAATTGATATATAACAATTATTCTGATAATATGTTTCTTCTATAAGTATACAAATACGATTTATAAGATGGACGTCATAATGTTATTTATGTTTGAACTATTTGTATAGTAGCCATTTTGGACTTTAAAATAAAAATAGTTAAAAAATGAGAGTCATTGTAATATAACCATTCTAGCAGCAATCTATTATTGTGAAATATGTTATCTGTGAAAAACAATTGGTGTTATACCACAAAAAGATGGAATGCAAAAATTTTATTTTCACTTTATATTTTTAAATTTGATGTATTTGATTCGTCATTTTTAGAGCGCTCAAAAATCTCATTTATATGTACCACATATTTCACAAAAAAAAGTCGTTCGCAGCACAAAACCGCTTTGCTCTTGACGAAACGAAGTCCTAATCAGTTAACATTTATCTCACATTACACCAAACATGTTGTTCGTTACGCCGCCATGTCCCATAGAATCTATATAGCTTTATAATATTTCAAAACTATTTTGAGAATTAGTATTGTCTGCAAAAACATTTAAAAAATAAATGACTTATGTTATTGTTGCTGTACATAATAAAAAAGTATTAATGGAAATAATAACACAATGCTTATAAAAATGTGTTGTCGTATATTAAAGAACTACTTTGTTTTATAAACTGTGCCCATTTTGCGACTATAAGCGTTGTATAAACGTTTTGAAAATGTTTATATCAACGTTATTGTTTTATAAATAATATTCTGTAAACATTCTTTCAGCTTCTGCAAAACATAAAATTGCTACTTGGGTCTACTGTGGGCGAAATTTTAATTTTTGCTACTTAAAGTTATAATAGCAAAAAGAAGTTGCAATAGTTGACTGCAAATATTGCTCCAAAACAGGATGATACTTTTAATTATTATTATTAATTCGTGACTGAAGAACCTGGATTAATTTATATAGGACATATCATACCTTCCATTGCATGACAACGAACTTCCTTTATGACATTTTTTCCACTTTGATGGTGAAACAACTGGAGTTCGTGGATTCGTGGGGCTGATATGGAAAGCACTGAAAAGCTGCCATCATTTATCCGTTATAGACTTTGACCCAACCAATTGTTTGTAGTTTATCCGACATAGTTATTTTTGAATTAAGCACAGATAAAAAATGACAAAACACTTGTCCAAGCATCAAAATGTATTCTAAAGGTCAAAATCACCTGTGATATGGAGAGAACGTTAGTCATTACTAGAATAAAAGAGACTAGCTATTATATCGACTTTATCGATTACCAAACTACTAAAATAACAACCAGACCTATTTCTGAATGATCATAGTGATAAAGGAATTAAGAGATCAATCAATATTAAAGAGTAGATATCATTTCCTTTTTGCCCTACCCAGGCAGTATTGCCAAGTTAGCAACTGAAGCTTCACAAAATCTGTTCCGAAGTCCGAGATGGCTTTATTAGAGTTAGTCTTAAATTCAGAGCACAAAAAAAATATTATTCGATAGAAAATAAAGCGCATAGGGGGTGGGTGGTATAGTAGTCGCATAGCAGCCACCTCCTCGTGGTAAGTTCAGGATTTATTATTAAATCTACCTGATCAAACAAAGAGCTACTTTTTAACCTCAGTTCACGTCGGTCATTTGCCATTTAATTCTTCTAAGGTTACACATCTATCTAAGGTGCGTTAAGTCCAGAAGACATTAATCAGGGTAATTACTGAGCTATAATAACAACCTTTTTTCCCTATTACAACTAAAAATACAAAAATTGATTTTTTCGCCCCACCCTAGAGGACGTGCGTGTGTGTGCAAACCGATTTTTGTAAACAGGTTAATATCTAAAAATTATTATTGTTTCAAGTTTGCAATCTGCAAAATAGTTTTTCTGAATGATTTACGCTTCTGAAAACAGTTTTTTCACTAATTCTTTCTTTTAAACTATCTAAATTGTTACTAAAAACTGCTGCGTATACTTTTTGGTAGTAAAAATCCATAATAATCAGTTCAGGGCTCCTAAATGGCCAACGAATTGTGCCGTGAAACTTTTCTGCCACTTCTCTCCTAACATTTCTAGAAAAATATGTTTGTTGGTCAAATATAAGGACATACCACTGGCATAACAATAAATAATGCTGATATATACTCTAGTAGATTTTAGTAAGATGTTTTAAAACTTTGCAAAAACAATAATGATTGGAAAAAGAGAAAAAGAGTGAAGCATGCATTTATATTGGAGACAGTTTTGATATGTAGACCAAACATGTCAGATAGCGCTTTTTGCTGCTGACACCTCTTTTTTGGAGTGTTGTTCAACAACAAAATACAACTCTTAGGCGTAAGTGGTGCAAGGTGTTTAGTTTTTGAGATGCACGTCCTCATTGTAGCGACCACATAATATTTATGAGATGAACCAGTGTACGTACACTTGTCCAAGTCGAACTCCATGCCGACAACTTGACTGTACTAATATACATATTATATACTTATATACATATTAATGCGTGTCTCTTTCACTAGAGGCATAGTTTCCAGTCGTTCCTATGAAATAAATTAACAACTTTATTTTTATCCTATCTCCGCAATTGTAGCGACAAATCCTATGAAATTCATTGGGAGAAGTAGTCAGAAGCAAAACGGCAGGGGACTAAAGAAAATCTCGCTGAACCACACCGTTTCTAAACATCTTCGATATTAGGCGGCATTTGGATATAGCTGGATTTTGTTTACTTGTATAAGGTTCAACATCTTTAGATGATGTGCACTTGTTGGTGAATTTCATTAATAGGTATGGTTTTAATTCATAAATGCCTATACTCTTCTCACATTTCTTCAACAGTATGTGCCACGAGTGGAGAGAAGAATCCATACCATTGAGTCAACCATTGAATTCTGTCTGTCCAATTTTTCTGTGGCAGCAATAATTTAAGAACGTTCCCTCGTATTGAAAGTATTGTAAGTTGGATGGATGAAAGAATTCCGTTTTAAAAAAATCTATGAGTAAAATGAAAGACACATGTTAACTATTTCAATAGAAAAAATAACGCGTCATCCATCCTGCATCATCGAGAAGTAATAATGATTGAGAATATAACATAAAAATGCACTTATTTTCATATAAACTGCTATTATATAACTCTACATAATATGCAGCAATTATATAGTACCTCAATAGACTGGATGTTTACATCTAGTTGCTTTTCCTAGCACGATATTTTAGTTCAAAAGTAGAATAAGAATTAGAAAGTCACGGATTTATATGCACTTTATGTTGAGACTCTTGCTATTAGAATGGATCGGAACTAAATACAATTTAAAAATTCTATTTTATATTCCATTGAAAATATTCAAATCAAATGACCTAGAAAAGTTTTAATAAAGCACGCTTCCATCAAAGTGTCACTTCCTACAATGAAATCAATGTTGTGGAATCGCATATCGGGAGCTATTGAATGGTTTCAAATTTATCTTGTTGAAACATTTTTTTGTTAAGTGAAGCCTTATATAGCTGTTCATAAGAATTAAATATACGTTTGTGATATAAATGTAATACTTAAAGTTCGATCGTACTCTAATTATTATGAATAATTACTGTTTGCCTATTAAGAGCAAACAAATTGAAGAAAAACGCACTAAAGAATTTTTGTAATTGTGTTATAGCAAATAAGAGGTATGTAAACAGGCACCTTTGTAGAATAAATGTATAATAGTGTAAATAACAGTTTTTAAAACATTTACTCTTGTGATGGTACAATTAATAATTGCAACGATATGCGCTTTAATCACAACAGACTTTTCTTTCAAGTTGGTTGAATCTAGTGTTATAATACCTGTTGTTAATGGTTTAAAATTTAACGCAGCTAGCTTTGCTAAAATTTGTCTCAACATGTTGAATCTATGTTTACCTGTTATTATAGACTATTTTACTCATATTTAAATTTATAACTGGAAACAAATATCTCGTGATGACATCATTAGAGCTTTAGAATTCAAAATTGTGCCTAGTTTTGAAATCTCTGAATTAGTCTAAGACAATAAATCGATTGAAGAAGTCGTTACTGTGGTAGTTTATCATATTGCATAAATAAATAAAACACACTACTATATTTTCTATCACTATGTATTCACAAAAATCTGCAGTTTCGACTCACAAAGTCATTGTAGGCCACACGGATCGCTTACAGAAGTTGCAGAACAGGGCTATGAGAGTTATACTAATATGTAATATTTATACTAGAGTAAATGACATGTTAAAAGCGTTAGGATGGATGAATGTGTTTAAACATGTGGAGTTCAATGTACTGGTTTTCATACATTAAATTACTTAGATAATAAAATTAATTTACTAGACCTTACAGTGTCACATGTAAATAATCAATATACTTTCAAAATTAATCGCAATCCAACATCCACAGGAACCACAATTCCTTATGATTCATTACATCCTACAATCAAAAAACAGCAGCACACAATTCTTTCAATACCTCTGTCTGAGGCTGATCCGGAAGAAGAGTTATACACAATCGAGGACATTGGTGTTAAAAGTAATTTTGTAGAGAAACCATTAGAAAGTTAACGAACAAAATTCAGAAAATAATCCATCATCAATTAATATACCCTAAAATGAAAGAAACTACAAAATTTACCGACACAACGATTACCTACTGTAGGCGAGCGGTTCACCCCCATAAAAACAGCATGGACCGACTAAATTTTTTTAATAAAAGACTTCTACTTGAAACTTTTTCAGCATTGTAGAGCATATTTTTCTGACAATTTACGTATTTTTTGCATAATTTTTTAGGCGGTCCTTCAATAGTTATAAACAAAAATGTTGTAAAAAAAAGAAAACTTAATAAATCGCTCTGAAAACGTTTTTTATAATAAAAACCGACCAAAATAAACACTTTTTGTCTCTTGGCTTTTTCTCGAAAAAATGCACGGTTTCCGAGATATGGCCAATTTTTCAACAAAAAAACGCGAAAATAGGCGACCTTTCGGATTTTTTTTCTCAATAATTTGTGAATGCACAGTAATTTTGCACACGCCAAAATAAACGGTAGTTCATCTACTACAGGTGTGATTTTTTGTGTGTGGAATTATGCTCATTAAGATTAATTAAAATTGAATTTAGAAAAGTACCATTGAAAATCAAAACAATAACAAAGCAAATAACATGGCGGCCGGGGGTTAGGGACGCAGAAGCCGCGCGTCTGCGCAGATGACGCGCACGCGATCTACTCAAATTAAACACGAATCAAACAAGTTTACACACGACGACTTTAGTACTTCCAGTAAGAGTAAACATTAAAAACTATTTAAAAATTATGTAGCATGCAAAAATACATAAACTACCTCTGAGTCTTTTTGATGGAACTTCTTTTATGGTTTCACACAGGGAATGTTGTCGAAAATGTTGATCATTCGCGATATATACCTGTACACACTATAGCAAAAAATAGTGGACCAATTAAATCTGCCAGTATTTTGGTAATGCATGCTATTAGTGGCTGTTACACGACTTGCTCAATATCTAATATTGGGAAAAAAACGGCTTACAAGGCTCTGAACAAATTAACCGAAGACGATTTGAAAAGTTTTGCAAATTTAGATAGTGTACCTTTGGAGGACGCAATTAAAACTCTAACCTTATATTTATCGAAAATTTATGATCCTCAAAGTAAATGGAAAGTTTGCTCGAAATCTATAAATAAGTTAAGATATACATATACAATCGCATTGAAAAAAAATGCCACTAGCGAAAGACTTCCACCGTCTTATCCAGCATTGTTGCAACATTTTTTGAGAGCAAAATGGCAAATAAGTGAATGGAAGCAAGCTACAAATTGTGAAATAGTATCCCTTGACCCGTTGGTTCACGGTTGGAAAATTGAAAACGATTATTTGAATTTCAATTACTTTGAAGGAGACACTGCATTGGACATGCTTCAAAAATATTTTTGTTCATGTAGTGGAAAATGTGCGACAAATAATTGTAATTGTGTATCATTAAATCTGAAATGCTGTTCTGTATGTGTATGCACCATTCATCAAAATGTGACACCAAACATTAATGAACAAACTTCAGCTTTAGATATTATTGAAGAAGAACACGAAAATATTATTTAAACAAAATTTTTAAGTTCCTATAAATTTTTTATGACTTTGGAAATATGAAAAATCTTTTTATTAAAAATGTGGTTAATACAACATCATTAATTAAAAATATATAAAGCTAAAACGCCTTGTAACTTTATGAATTAAAATAATGAATATTTTTAATTAAAAACCACTCAAACTTCATTCTATTGATGTATAATATAAGTTTTACATCTCTTATTCAATTATATTATATTATTATTATGATCAATGTGCATATTTATAAATGAAAATGTGAAATCAATCAAAAATATAAAATATTTGGATTTGAGCAAGTCGCGTGCGCGTCATCTGCGCAGACGCGCGTCTTCTGCTTCGCTAACCCCCGGCCGCCATGTAATTTGCTTTGTTATTGTTTTGATTTTCAATGGTACTTTTCTAAATTCAATTTTAATTAATCTTAATGAGCATAATTCCACACACAAAAAATCACACCTGTAGTAGATGTACTACCGTTTATTTTGGCGTGTGCAAAATTACTGTGCATTCAGAAATTATTGAGAAAAAAAATCCGAAAGGTCGCCTATTTTCGCGTTTTTTTGTTGAAAAATTGGCCATATCTCGGAAACTGTGCATTTTTCGAGAAAAAGCCAAGAGACAAAAATTGTTTATTTTGGTCGGTTTTTATTATAGAAAACCTTTTCAGAGCGATTTATTAATTTTTTTTTTACAACATTTTTGTTTATAACTATTATATATTATAACTAAAAAATATGGAAAAAAATACGTAAATTGTCAGAAAAATAATAATAATAATAATAATAATAAATATGCACTACAATGCTGAAAAAGTTTCAAGTAGAAGTCTTTTATTAAAAAAAATTAGTCGGTAACTCGCATTTCTAAGCATCTTTTTAGGGGTGAACCGCTCGCCTACTGTGGCAATTTGTCTGAGAAGATAACTAATGTTCTGTCTAAACACAATTTAAGAGTAGCTTTTAAATAACTGAGTATGTTTCGTCTAACTCGCATGGTCTATATGGTTAACATAATTTTTAATAGACTGAATTAAATGCATCATGTGACAGTTTAATGTGTTTTTACTTACACAGACAATTTGATGAATTTTTTTGCGCATTCAGTTTTTAATGTTCTAAAATTGAAAAATTAGAAAAGTACTCAAAAATTGAAATAAATAAAAATATACAATAAAATTGTTAGTATACTTACTAATGGTAGCTTTGAAGAATATTACCTGAAACAAGAGAAAGCCTCTGTTAATATATATAATATATTTAATACAAATGTAAATATTTTAAAACCATGGGACACTAGAATTTTCTTGGAATGCAATAATAAAAACCGCTGCCTAAGAAATCACATCCAGAATTTTCATCCAAGTCACTTTAAAGGAAACATCTTGACTAGATTTGCACTCTAGCATGTGGAAATTATTGGTCATCGAATTTTAATAATTTTTGGAGCAGATGTCATAGAAAAGTTTGAGGCGTTCGTTTCTACCATATATGTTAAAAATTAAGTTTCTAGTTTACCCTACTTATTTTCCCATATTCACAACCTACCACGTCTCACCCCTTCAATGGAATCATCTCAATTAGATGTCATTACAATACATACGTGCAGTAATTTTCAAGTAAATATCTGTTTTTCAAGTAAATAGATGGAAAATGTTATAAAAAACCTGAGGCCATCACTTCTAGTATATACACTAAATCACACATTTCTATACTCTTACCAGCTTGCTTTATTTATTTTCCCCTATCTACTACTATTTAACCCCCGATCCTTCAATGGAATCATCTCAAAATATAATCTAGTTCCAGATGTCGTCATAATACATAAGTGTACCAAATTTCAATTGAATATTTCAATTTTATTTTATCAACCCCTTTAATAATGGAGTAGGGGTGGTGGGGGAGTTGAAAAATATTATAACAAAATCTGAGGCCTTGGCTTCTAGTACATGGACCGAATGTCAAGTTTCTATTCTTGTACCAGCTTGCTTTACTCATTTTTCCCTATTTAACCCTATTTAACTCCCAACCCTTCAACAGAAGCTTCTCAAAATATAATCTAGTTCCAGGTGTCGTTATAATACATACGTACACCAAATTTCAAGTGAATATCTTAAACCGTTCCGGAGAAAGCGTGCGGACAAAAAAAAAAATTACAAACAGACAGACCGACAGACAGACAGACAGAAATTTTTCTCGCTCAAATTTAAAATCTCGACGTCTCATGACATTCTAAACCTATTTCAAGAAAAAGAAAAATTGAATTTTTTTTACGATTACTATACTTCCAATCCACTACGTGGATGTGGAAGTAAAATTAAAGATCGGGGCAACTAATTCTGTGAATCACTTATTCGTACTACCTATTTACTTTTAAATTTCAAATGTGCTTTTTTAATTTCAGTCGTATAGCAAGTAAATAACTAAAGAGTACACAAAAAAATGTAATTAACGATACATTTTAGTAAACTAGTAATTGTGTTGTATACAATGGTATAATTTGTTTGATAATTCTAGGCATGTATCTCTGAAATTATTTGTGAACCCCTATTCGTTATGTGGGCGGGCACAGATTAGTCTTGATTGAACTCGTATTTGGATACAAAAATTTTAGCAACGTCGTTAGTAACGGTTAGTATTCGGAATAGTGACCTCCTGGGAAATACAGCAACGTAGACGCACTTTATAGCGCCAGCGTATACGCAGAAGCCATGCTGTTTTAGACGAGAATTGCGTAGTGGATATAACATGACTCGGAGGAGTTTGTAAAGCAGGCGACGCGAAGAATTCAGGTGTATGTGTGAATTTAAACATGTTAAGATGTATGAAAGAAAAATTTTCAGTTGTTTCTGAGACAATGTATTTCTATGTATAGTTGTCTCCATTTGTTTAATGCACATAAAGAAGACCATAAAACAGGCCGTTAAAATATCAAAGCCGGCATTCTCACCTGAAAATGAGATCCCACAGAATGGCACTTCAAATTTTTCAGTATTAAAATAAACAAAATAATACTAGAGATTTAACAATCGTGTTTTAGGCAGAAATTTAATGACGTTTCTGGTAAATTAAAAAATCTTACCCTGTTTTGCGTCAAAATAGGAATATTTTACGCATTGGTGTACGGCTCTGTTCCTTGGATATGACGTTGTAGTTAGGGGTGATTTTCGTAATTATATTTCAGGAGTTTTAATTAAAAGCGGTCAGCTTCCGTTTGTTTCATATCTAAATCATGCCAGAACATATTTTACATAAATATAATGATGTTTTATCTATTAAGTTATACATTATATTTATTATTTAAAAAATTATAAAAAAGCGAAGCATATCTCGGTCCCTCTTTATATTAACTCGGTCGGCAGCTTTGCGTTTTTATGTGCAGTGTAAATATGGAGTGAACCATAACGAACAATGTTATTCCCTGATAGGAAAAATCATTTTTTTCTTACTTTTTAGTATATTTTATATATTTTTTTTGGAACACTTTTTATATATTTTTTTTTGCTTTTTTGCTGCTGCAATTCGTATTATAAACACTGACATAATATATTACGTTTTATTTCGTAGAGAATTTGCGGCAAATATAACTGTCCTATCAAATTTTATTACACATATAGAGACAGATGTTACAAAAATATATAAACACACTCACTCTGAGAAAATGTAAGCTAAAAAAATGTACCTTGCTTATATGCCATCAAGAAATAACAACACTAATTCATTGCAGCACTTACTCTTTGCTTAAATAAACAACGTTGACTCAATGTTTAAACTTAAATTAAAAGTAAAGATTAAATAAGTTAATATTATAATTCGGAACCACATCCTTCTAAGCCAACTGTAGTTACGCCTCTGGTGCCTAACAGATCACTATTTTAAAGCCCAAAAAACTTATCTACGAATCCCTAACTGTCATGCCGACCCATATGGGTCATTACGTTCTTTAGTGCGAAACAGTGAACTTTTGTGCACATATAGTGTATCAAAATGCCGAAATCAAGGGCAAGGATAAAATAGATGTAATTAAAAGGAAACTATTCTAGTGTTTAGTTCTTTATGTGAGTGTCGAATTGTATTTTTATTTTAGATGGAATACAATCAAAAGGTTAAAACATGAATAATACGTTATAGTTAAATAAAATAATAGGACTATTGTTCATTCAATAGCACATAGCAAAGAAAAATAGGTAAGGGTTTGAGCGGTCTAAGTACTTATCTTGTTAACAAATAGATTCCGTTAGAACTAAAGTTTGTATTAGAGGAGAACTACTAAAACGGATTATAGAATACCAATTTCAACTAAACCTAAGCAACACTAAACTAAATAAGAATGGTCTGAAATAATATAATATTGCCATTCAAAAACTTTTTGAGCATTAAACCTGTGTTATTTACATTTTAGTTTAGAGCTTCGTATTTAAATTTTTCGGGGACTTTCTACATTCTGTTTTCGATTGTTAGGTAAGTCTGTGCGTCCAGCCCTCGAGTAGCCCGAAAACGGTAATTTCTACGATTGCGCGCGGTGCCTGTAACTCATAGACTATAATGAATAAAAATAAGCTTTCGTGCATTGTTTTTTTAGGTTATAGAAAGTTCGATACTCGACCAAAGAGGTTCAGTTCAGTTCAGTGTATCTGTTACCGCTCTCACTATAGCGGTGGTAGATCAAAAAGCACCATCCTTGAAACTTCCCTTCCCTTCCCTTCCCTTCCCTTCCCTTCCCTTCCCTTCCCTTCCCTTCCCTTCTGACCCCTTCCGACCCCTTCCCTTCCCTTCCCGTCCTTTCTCTTCCATTCCCTTCCCTCCCCTTCCCTTCCCTTCTCTTCTTTTCTCCTCTTTTCTTTTCTTTTGTCTAGTTCCTTAAACTGATTGAGCAGTCTTGGAGATGCTCATAAATAGCATCCCCATCGAGCTAAATCGAATGGCACAAAGAACATTAATTTTCGAGTATGGGAAAATTAAGGGAAGGGATTTTACTAATTGCACTGCACTATAAATAGAGCTGCTGCAGAATGGTCCAAAAGTCAACTATGGTTATTTCAAAATAAATTTCACAATAGGTCTGAGCAAATTATATATTTTCTCCTTGTATTCTAAACAATATTTAAGACAATCGGGTGATTAATGAAATTTTTAAATAATGATGATGATAATAATGATAGTCATTTACGCAAATACAATTACAATATCAACATAATATGTAGCTCATACAGCAAATAAACATAGACAATCAGCAAAGTCAAAACAATTATAGATAGGTATGACAATTTCAAATTGTTGTGTCCAATATTTTATATGAAATGAAATAAAAATACATTACATATTATGTATGCCTGTATAATTGTGAGATATTGGAAACAAACTGCCATATGCCAAAGAAAACCTGATTGCAGATGTACAGTTCGTCCATTCAGAGCCTGTATGCCTGTGATAATGATTTATATCCAATAAATTTATATTCGTAATTCTATTTACAAAGATGGGTATATGTCTCATTATTTTTTTTTTGCTATTTATATTAAGCGTAGCAAACATTTCTTACAGCTAAAATAAGATTGTTCACTTCAGAATAACTCTATTTTCGAGTCAACTAGATTTAGAGAACTCTGAACATCTATCTATAGTTGGTCTAGAAGGATGTGGTTCCGAAATATAATTAAAGATTAAAGCACTTATCTGTAAGGAAGTTCAATCTTAATTATATGAGGATTCACATCTGAATAGACCAACCCACCCATCTCCAGATTCTCTTATCCCGTATTCTAATCTAACTGACAAAACACACAATGTAATGACTCATATGGGTCTGCGTAAGAGGTGGGGATTGGTAAAAGTTTCTTGAGCTTTAAAGTAGTGATCTGTTCCGCGCCAGAGGCGTAACTACAGTTGATCTAGAAAGATGTTGTTCCTCATATAAATAAGACTGTCGTTGCTTACAGGTCAATCCTTTTATCTTTAATAATATCAATAACTTTTAATCACTGCATCATTCACTACCGTAAATATTGTCTGGACTATGCAGTATTTAGTAGTACAGCTTGATGGCGCTACACAAAAACATGAGTACATAACTAGCCCTATGATGGAATGTTTACATTGATCATAACGCGGCTGCCGTTATCAAAAGTAAAGTAAGTGGAATTACTTTTATAATAAAAGTCTGTCAGACTAAGAGAGTTAGGCGATTGTAACATGCGTGCTGTGAATAACGTAAATGTTCCATCTTAGCACAATGTATAATTTAAAATGACAAGAACTGTCTCTTGAACAAAGGACCCATAGGAACTTACTAAATAGTATTTGAACGCAAATAGAATACATGTCCTTATTATTAATATTATTCAGTGCGTTTGTAGCGCCGTAAATCAAGCCCTTAATTCGAAATATGACGACCCTCAATCTTCACATTTCAAGTCATATTACATTTTTATCTTGAGGACGCGGGCAGTGCAAGACGTGCTAAGCAAAGTAATGGGCTGTCAGAGAATTCCGAAATGCGGATGATGCGTGCCTTGCCAGCCGCAGGGGGGCCAACCTGGCCCAGGAAAGCCGATTAGGACTCATCAGGGCTGCCACTTTTTCAGACTACAGCATAATCTGATGATGTCTTTTAAAATAAAATATGAGTGGCGAAGCTGTGATGCTGCGAGAGAATAATAAGTTAATTCTGAGATAATTGTATATGAACGTTTAAAAAATGAGATCTGGGAGTTTTTATGTGCATTATATATTTTCATTATTTTCTGAATTAATTATTTTAATAATTTATCAAGCTTATGAATACATGTCATCGTCCTTTAAAAGTTGGGTAATTTTCTTCAATAAGAGTCAGTAATTAAAGTATTCTCTCAATGAATCGTTATAGTTCACTACATATATTTAGGACACAAAAACCTCATAGCTTTGCCGCTTACGTATATATGGGAGAGTGGGGCATGTTCTATTTTTGTAGAAAATGGTAAATCATAAATATAATGTATTACTTTATACATAGAACAACAGTGTTCCGACGTAAAGTATGTTGATGGGAGAGCAGGGCATGTTCTATTTTTGTAGAAAATGATAAATCGTAAATATAATGTATTACTTTATACATCGAACAACATTGTTCTTACGTAAAGTATGTTCTGTCATGATTAAAATAAGAAATTAACGGAAACACACCTGTTTGAATTATAATTTCAAATTATTTTGATATTGTGTAACATATTTTGATACCTAAATATTAAAACATGTTATTCCATTGCGAACGGCAGCCGATTTTTGGTGGAGAGCACAAGGTCGTAGGTTAGGATTGTGTGTGGACACTCAAAAGGGCGCCACCGGCTGTATGTTACGTAATATGACTTAAATAATTTTGCCAGCTCGGAACAAAATTAAGTTACTAGCAACCATGCGATGGAATTCTCAAAATATATCTGTAATATCAGAACTCTACTTTACTCTATGAAATCTCAAAATTTAAACAAATATCAGGAGTACCAGTGCAAATAATAAGAATATGTAGACATTAGACATTTATTAAAACACAGACATGAGATGTACAACAATAAAAAACAAATAGTTCCCCAATTGTTCCCTAAACTTAATCTACATGTGCAAAAGAAATGCAACATATGTAATGACCCCTTCTAAAGTTATTTCTGTGATTTGACCTGTTTTTATAGAAATGCAACTACGCTTAAATGATACCAACAATGAGTTTCAGATTCACAACAGCGAGTTAAAAATTCACAATGGATTAAAATTACAGCTCATCAATAAAATATTACGTAACAACTAAGATCCTGTGAGCCAATTTTCGCAATGCTCGCTGTGTGCACTAGAATGTTACAGAATGATCTAAAATAATTATGTTCTATTAAAAATACTTCATATATGACATAGTAGAAAGTAAATTAGTATCACGTGGTACCATGCGCTACTTACAGTAAAAAAATCTTAAGATACTTCATCATGCTAGGTGTGTAGTTGCAAAATCGTTGTGTAATTTACTTTAATATTTTGACAAAAAATCACTGAATGAAACTATAATAATTTCTTTAGAATTATATAACTGAAATGAAACAATAAAACCTGGTTAGAGCCTTGGCGTTTTCTCTGACGAGTGCAGCGTGACCTGTCACCACTTCCTAAGATGTTCTCGACGTTGCTTACGACTACGACTCCGCGTCGCTCCCAAAATTCGGCCCAAATCTCTTGGAGACTGCTGTGGACAACTTTCCAACCAAAACTTCTCAAAATGTCAGCAGAACCCACATAAACCAAACATCTGAGTAATAGACTTCCTCCTATTACTCCTCTAAATGCTGTGCCCCCTTACATAACCAAAATAGCAGCACCATTCATTCTGAACATAAACCTCTCCAAACATAACTTATTTTCAAAGGGCCAGTCCCTCCAAACTCTGTAATATTTACAATAAATAAGAACTAAATAAAATCCCAAACTAAGTAAAATAAAAGCTCACCTACTATAAAGAGTATTACATAATCTCACGAAACACGTGGCGATCGGATTACGACAAGCAATAGAATTCCTTCCTGGAACTTACAAAATGCTTCTGGCAGGACGGTAAAGAAACACTGGGTACATCAAATCAAATCCCTTTTCAGTGTCAGCGATGTAAAACCCAAATTCTTCACTACAAAACCGGGACCGCCGCCATTCCGCTAATCTCGTCGCTGTCGAAGAACGACCCCCCAGCTGGAAAATGTACTCTACAGTTCCCCTGTTCTCAGTGTTGCCAACTTGAGCATCTAGAGAACTCTTTCTCTAGCCAATAAAAATGCGCCAACAAAGGGCTTTGCATTTAAAAGACTGAATTACACGATTATGTAATATTTCCACTACAAGAATATCTCGAAATTATGCTCAAAGGAAACATGTTTACTACCCACAATTTCTCATCAAGATAGGCAACCATCTACTATCGGATTCTAGATCGCGGGTTGCATACCAAAAAAATGAATTAATCAAGGTTAATTTACAGTATTCAAACTGAAATTATTAATGTAGATTTTTCAAATGCTACAATTGAACAGATTGGGCCGTTACTTGATGAAAATCCATGATAATAATTGGGAAGAAAACTATATTAGTGTTTGATTTTCACATTATTTCTTGTCACCATGAGAATTGTATCGCCACACAGTGGCTTCTTCGGATGTTGAGTACTGGTATACCAGTCATGTTGACAAGAAATAGTGAAAATCAAAAACTAATATAGTTTTCTTCCCAATTATTTTGATATAGTTATCCGACTGCCTTCTACCGAAATTATTTCAGGATGTAACGATTTACAGCAGGTACACAGGGTGTTGCATCATTAGAGGGACATAGCTTAACATAACAGCAGTGATAATCAGAACCTCCCATATAAATCTCTTATTGGGCATTACGAACTTACAGGGTGTTTTTTCATTTTTGGCAAAAACTACTTTTTGTGATTACTTTGACAGGGAATGGAATAATTGATTTATATTTGAAAAAATCTAGGTGCGGAGTCACTAAAATTTAGATCTCTTCTTTATCTCTACAGAACATGACCCTGTACACAAAAACATAAGCAAAATGGCCTAGTTCACTTTTTTCTTACACCTGTGTGGTTATCTGGTAAATAAATTGTTATTGTTAAATATACAAGAATATGAATTTCAGAACGGTATTAAATGAAAGTCACGTGAAGCAAATAATTCTGTAACTAATATTTGCAAAAATTTTATTGAGCGTGAGTGATTCCTAATTCCGGCACGTTCTAAAGACCAATTTTAGTAAAAAATTTAGCCCTAATAGGTAATCGGGTATAAATTAATAAAATATTTAATCAATTATAGTAGGCTTAATCAAAGTGAGAGATAATAACAAGAAATCTGCTAACCAGTTGAATAACACAGGTCAACATTTGATATAAGCGAATACACGGCATGCCATATATGGTACTAGGGGTTTTTTGGGTCGCTGATCACGATGAGAGGGTCGGTTAGCCTCCATCACGTCAGGGTCAAGGGCATTTGAAGGTCAAATCAAGAGATTTCTACCAAAAAATCTGAAAAAATTCATGCTTATGTTTTCGATGGCTCTGAGTCCGAATCCGTAGTTTGTTTGACCTTGCGCCATTTTCCAGAGGCCATTTAAAGGTCATTTGAAGGTCAAATCGAGAGATTTCTACCAAAAAAGCTGAAAAATTTCATGCTTACGTTTTTTAGTCGTCTGATCCGAATCCGGCCTCAGTTTGCCCTTTGCGGTTATCCTCGAGGTCATTTAAGGTCATTTCAAGGCCATTAACAGGATTTTTGAGTTAAGAATACCAAGTAAGCACCAAAAAATTCGAAGAAATTCATACGTGCGTTGTTTAGGTCAAGGTATCAAAATCTGAGGTCAACTGACCTCCAACGCGTCAGGTGCAAGGTCATTTGAAGGTCAAATGGGGAAGAAACCGGTGAAAAAATCTGAAAAAATTCGTGCAATGTTTTCAAGGCCTCTCCATCTAAATCATGCATTCGTTTATATTTTGCCATAAATGTCTTTGTTACATATATTGCTTTCTCAGAAAGAAAGCATTGTTGTGACCCAAAAATCGAAATTGCTTAAATGTCTATACGTATGGATTTTGAAGAGGGTGTCAATCCTCACCGAAAAGCCAATCAACCTCGACCAATACTTGTAGTTGCACTCAGGGCACCTCCACGTGGTGACGGTGGGCAACGGAGTTGTCCCACTATCCGGCAAAGTCCCTGGGTTATGTCTTCCATGCCGTCATGGCAACTACAAGGAAAACGTGTACGAGACAGGGGCTGGAAACCCCAGAATCGGCGGCTGGTCAGGGTGGGAAAGTGGGCCCGCAGGCGTCGTCATCAAGCGACCGTAGCTCTTCATCGGTGGAAAACTTGGCCTTTGAAGAGTCTAATGCTACAAGTCATAAATCTTGTAAAAATAGTATTAACAGCTTTTGTGTCATTTGTGGGTTGTATACTCCTAAACATAAATACATTTGAAATTGAAAGCAAAATATGCAACCTTATTTAATATTGCGACTGAATCTATGCAAAATTCATATACACCGAACATCGTCTGTGGGAACTGTCGTAATATTCTCAATGGAATAAAAAATCAAATATATTCTTCACCGATGAAATGGAGAAATCCAACAAACCATACGAGTGATTGCTATTGTTGTTTAACCAACCTAAAAGGTTATAACTTTAAAAACAGGCAATCTATAATATATCCATGCGTAGAATCGGTAACATTTCCCATTCGTAAGGAAACTTTACACGATGACGATGACAGTATGGATACAAGTACAGAGAATCTTCAAGCTTCCAATGAAGAAATGCTAGATGATTCAGTAAATGCACCTCAAGATGAAAGTGAAGGGACCAGTAATGACTCAGACTCAAAAATCCTTTTAGTGACCTTGGAATGACCTTGCATGACCTCGAGGATAACCGCAAAGGGCAAACTGAGGCCGGATTCGGATTCAGACGACTAAAAAACGTAATCATGAATTTTTTCAGATTTTTTGGTAGAAATCTCTCGATTTGACCTTCAAATGACCTTTAAATGGCCTCTGGAAAATGGCGCAAGGTCAAACAAACTACGGATTCGGACTCAGAGCCCTCGAAAACATAAGCAGGAATTTTTCAGATTTGACCTTCAAATGACCTTTAAATGGCCTCTGGAAAATGGCGCAAGGTCAAACAAACTACGGATTGGGACTCAGAGCCCTCGAAAACATAAGCATGAATTTTTTCAGATTTTTTGCTAGAAATCTCTTGATTTGACCTTCAAATGCCCTTGACCCTGACGTGATGGAGGTCAACCGACCCTCTCATCGTGATCAGCGACCCAAAAAACCCCTAGTACCATATATGGCATGCCGTGTATTCGCTTATATCAAATGTTGACCTGTGTAATTAATTATTGTTTGTAATTTAATGTGTGAAAATCCGCATTTAGTTTGTGAACTATATTAAATTGTGAAAATTTAAGGTCTCCTGATTGTAACCTTTGCGATTATTTTTTTGGGCCACTTAAAAAGTGAAGTGTATAGCGTCGAAATTAATAGTAGGCAACAATTAACCGAACTCATCGTTACAGCCTGCGACGAAATACGGAATAATCCGGCAATAATACGTCGAGCAATTAGTGACCTGGCTAATCGCACAAGGAAATGCACAGAAGTTGAGGGAGGCCACTTTGAAAATTTACTTTAGTGTAAATTGTATTTTATTTTTAAGTATATTCAGTTATTGGCTGGTAGTTCATTGTTACCCGAACGGAAATTATTTTATTAATTTCGGGGTTTTAGTTTGTTCTGCTTTCCAATTTTTATTAGGTGTGAAATTGTGCCGATTTTCTTGATAGAAGTAACTTGTTGCTTAGGCCTAAATAGTTTTACTATCTTTCACTCTGAATAAGCCTACTATGATTGATTAAATATTTTATTAATGTATACCCGATTACTGATTAGGGCTACACTTTTTACAAAAATTGATCTTTAAAACGTTCGGGAATTAGGAATGAGCCACGCTCAATAACATTTTTGTAAATTTTATTTGTTTCACGTGACTTTCATTTAACCCTTATGTGCCTAAGTGGGGTAACTTGGGTGCCCCACATTCTAACTTTTTGCTGCAACTTTTTTTTGTGAACGAGTTGGCCTCCATGCTTCCAGCTATTTGTCAATTGACATTTGAGGTTATCTCTTATTCAATGCATGTGTGATTCAGTGGCCTTTCATGGATATTAAAAGGTAAGTGGGGTACCCCACTTAGGCAATAATGTTAAATGTTGTGAACAGAGGAAACGCGGTAGATGTTATAAATGTTCCAGGAAACAAGACAAAAAAAGTAAAGTGATCTGCAGCGCTTGTAAAAAATTTGTGTTCGAAGACCATCGCAGAACAGTTACTACCACTATATGTATTGATTGTGACACTAAAGACTAATGAAGTTTAATTTCATTTAAAAATAATCAGCAGATTTTTGAAATTTTTTATATTAATATTAACTAGTAATAAGAAAGTATTTTGTAGGTGTTTCACTATGTTCGGTACCTCGTGAAAGCTAATTTACCCAAAAAAATGGTGGGGGACCCTACTAACCTCACTTAGGTCTTTACGCAGATCGGAAGGCCTTAGGCACATAAAGGTTAATACCGTTCTGAAACTCATATTCTTGTATATTTAACACCGTACTTAAATAACCACAGGTGTAACAAAGAAGTAAACTAGGCCAATTTGATTATTTTTTTTGTATTCTGTTCGAAAATCGTAGAGAAATTCCAAAAAAATATCTACAGGGTCATGTCTTTTAGAGGTAAGAAAGAAACCTAAATTTTAGTGACTTCGGACCTGAATTTTTTTGTCTCACATGTATCTCTGACGGATCGTTACTGTATTGGCTGTACCGAATATGAATCCATTAGTCCATCCCCTGTCAAAGTAATGAGACAAGTAGTTTTTGCCAAAAATGACAAAACACCCTGTAACTTCATAATGAAGGCTCAATGAGAAATTTCTATGGTAGGTTCTGATTACCTGATGTTCTCTACCTCCTGTTAAGCTATGTCCTCCTTATGATGCAACACCCTGTATAAACCCAGCTGACGACAGAGTCGAACTTTAATATTGTCAGTGTATCATGGAATATCGGATCCGTCACACATGTTCCACAAATATATGAGATATTATTCTTATCTTGACATAAACAAAACAGAGTAAACTTTTTTAATTTATCACTGTACCAAATAACTATTTTTTTACCAAAGACAATACTTCTAAATTTCTACTGTTATTGTGCACAAAAGTTTTAAGTGCGGCTTTGTGGGATATTCCTTACGCCAAGGAGAGAGTGATGGTCGGTTTCTATGGCTTTTTTATGTGCCTTAAATATATGTAGTAAATATATTTTTAAAAGAGGAGGTTTTCAACTTGCTCCCTGTGGATGTCTCAAACAATTTGTATGGAAATCTTATGCAAACTATTGAAAATGAGTATGCATAAAATGCCAAAAAAGAATACCTGTTAAGAAAAATGAACAGCTATTTGAACACGTCTATAAACATTTTACTTTAAAAGTTTAATTAGTCAACAAATTGAATTTTGTTCAATATTGCATCTTAAATCATAATGAAACATATAAACGTCAAGTTGTACAAAACAAAGCTACGCGAATAATTCAAAAATTTAATAAGTGCATACCGATAAACGCAATGCTTGAGGTACTTTTTACTTCCACATCCCCGTAGTGGAGTTTAAGATATTGATTGACTTGAAGTTTAACAAGTACGCGTATGCATTATGTCAAGATCTGGAACTATAAATAGGGTTAAATATGGAAAAATAAGTAATATATGCTACTAAGAGGCCAGAAACTTGAAATTTGATGTATATGCTAGAAACAAATGCATATTCTTTTTAAATAAAACTACTACCCCTCCACCCCTAGTCCATTAATAGGGGGGTTTGTAACGGTGTTTTGCTCTGGGTAGCTGGAGTCGGAGATTAGTTCAGGATCCAGATTAGTTTAATAAGACAACCCAATCAAAATTAACAATTTTATTATCTTCAACAGGTAAAATATGCAGGTTTACATAATATACAATAGTTACAGGTTATCGGTTTTCAGGTCCGTATCTTTTACGGTTATTGGTAATCAGGTGACATTTAAATCGTATGAATGAGAGAGACGACGAGAGTGTAATGCAGTGATGCGACGAGTAGGGGTTTTGGCGGCGGAAACGGCGGCGGGCTAATAACCGTCAACCCGAGCAAGCTATCGGCTCAACTCGCCGGGTCACTCCTCTGTTAATTTATATTTGCTCCGTGTCGGTTTCGTCGGGACGACGGGACATCGCTGGACTAAATAACATTTGGCACAAGGTCCGTTCTTCGGTTCAACGCGCCGTAGAACTTTTCTACGTCAAGATATATTCGCTCCGGAGAGTCACGTCACTTGGTGCATAAATCAGCAAAGTGTCTTCGGCTCAGCGCGCCATCGGCAGTTTACGGAGAGATGTACCCAGTGCTCTTCTCGACTCCAGTATAAGCTCCCTCTAGGGATGCTTCGGCTTCCGCCTGTGCAGGCGCTTTCCGTAGTATAAATCTATTCCTGTTGTGGACTTGCCCTTCTGCGGGCTGGCTGTTTTGAGTGCTCTTCTCGATCCGCGGCTGGGCTTTTATACACGAAACTATCCCTCCTTTTTGAGACGGTCGGAGTCGGGCGGTGTGCAAATTTAGTATATCGAGTATGAATCGCCGTCGTGTGGCAAATGTGCACACGGCACTACACTGAAACTTCTTAGTAATGAGGTATGACTTTAGGATGCTTCATTACAGGTTATTTAAATAAAATTGAGATATTCACTTGAAATTTGGAATAAGTATGTATTGTAACGTGTTTTGCTTGGGTAGCTGGTTTGGAGATGTTATTCCACAGTTCGGTTAGTAAATAAATAGTCCAAATACATAATGAACGATATATTTCCTCAGTAACAGGTAGATCATGGCAGTGTTACGTAACATATATGTTTCCGTATCTTTGACGGGCATTAATCCTTTCGTAAATGTTTTCGAAGCGGACGAGAATGTAATGTTGGCAATGTTGCGGTGATTCGTTGTGGCCTCGATAGCATGCGTTGGGTATCTTTTGCCACGCAACGACGTCGGATAAATAACAAGTAACGCAGTAACGCAAGTAACGCAGCACGTTGAAGGAGTCGAACGGTCAACTCATATTCAATCCGATGTGGTACGTAGTAATAGAGTACTAACTGTAATCAACCCAGCTCAGCACGCTGGAGGCCAATGCCAAAAGAGCACTGATTTGTCATTATAGTATTATAAAGACATATGTAACTAGATTATATTTTAAGATGCTTCCGTTGAAGGGTTGGGGGGTAAATAAGGCAAAATTCTTAAGCAAGCTAGTAAGAGATGGGATTTAGTGTATATACTAGAAACTAAGGCATCTAATTTTGTTTAACCTCTGCCCACCATCATCGCCCTACTCCATCATTGTAGGGGTTAATAAAATAAATTTGAAATTTTCACTAGAAATTTGGTACAAGTAGGTATGTATCATAATGACATGTGGAACTAGATTATATTTTGAAATGATTTCGTTGAAGAGTTGGGGTAAATGGGAATAAACAGAGGATAATAAGCGAAACAAGCTAATAATAAGCCAAAATTTGGTGTATATACTAGAAGATAAGATCTCTAATTACTTTTACATCCAGGCAGTGGAGTGAAAGTATAGTAGGTAATAATAAAAAACAAAAAACAAAAATATTTATTGCTAAAATAGGTTTAAAATGTCATAGAACGTCGAGATTTTAAATTTAAGAGAAAAAATTCTGTCTGTCGGTATGTAACTTTTCTTGGGCACAGGTTTTCTTAGGAACCGTTTAAGATATTGAGTTGAAATTCGGTTCACTTCACTATCATGATGAGATCTGGAACTAGATTAAGTTTTGCGCTAATTCCAGTGAAGGGTTGGGTGTTATATAGGGGTAAATAAGGGAAAATAAATACAGCAAGCTAGTAAGAGTACAGAAATTTGGGATTTGGTGTACATAGAGAGGTCAAGGTCTCAAATTTTTTATAACATTTTCCATCTACTTCCACACTACCCCCACTCCATTATTAAAGGGGTTGATAAAATAAAGTTGAGATATTCACTTGAAATTTGGTACTCGCATGTATTGTAATGACATCTGATTCAGATGAGTCCGTTAATGGGGTGGGGATAAATACGGGCAAATAAGGGTCCAGAAACTTCATTTTTGGTTTATGTGATAGAAACTAACGCCACAAATTCC
The DNA here is from genome assembly GCA_963583905.1 of Stenurella melanura. Lineage (NCBI taxonomy): Eukaryota > Metazoa > Arthropoda > Insecta > Coleoptera > Cerambycidae > Stenurella > Stenurella melanura. Next base: position 90,851,802 of record OY757309.1, read on the forward strand.
TAAATGACTTCTGCCTCAAATATTTTATTTATTATTAAAATTCTACGACCAATTATTTCCACATACTATAGTGCCAATACAGTCAAGATGGTTTCCTTTAAATAGACTTGAATGGGACATCTGGATGTGGAAGTAGCGATTCCTTAGGCAGCGGTTTACTTAAACCTCTGTCGTATTTATTAAAATATTCCTACTCTGTATTCTATTGCACGTTATTTTTTTAATATACTGTGATTGTATGCTTTTTCCAATCAATATGCATAATGTAGCATAAATAGCAAGATGCCCTAACACCCTGTAACATCATTATATTCATCTTGTTAGGAAATATCAGATTTTAATTAATCAGTAATGAAACTTTACTGAAACTCATTTTCATTTATCAAATTATGCCTGTAAACAGAATATGGAAAAAGCTGGATCGATATCCTTCAGCTCATGGAATTTATGGCAATATTAATGACGAAGCTCTATTCATTATTTATCGATATCACATTAAACACACTTCTGGTATGTTTTTCCATGCAATAATTATATAAATCATGTAAATGTATTAGTGCAATTAATTTTTGTTCTGTAAGAAGTTGCAAAAGCGTATGCTGAATCATTTTCAGTCAAACGTAGGTTTGTCGCAGTTAATCTGAATAGATTCGGGTGGATGTCATTTTTCGAATACAGGTGCAAAAGGGGGATTAAGAGGACTGAATAAGTTGGAATTAAAACAGAACTTTACTTATTTGTATTACAGCTTTATAGAAATGAGCTTCCGTCATCTGTTGATCTAGTTAGATGGAAACAGCTGTATTAAAATGTTGTCCTAGCCACATATGAAATATCCTCTAGTGAAACATATCCTTTATAGGACTTTGCAAACAGCGGAAAGAAAAACTATCTATGAGAACTAAAAGAAAAACTATATGTAAAAATATTAATGAAATCTTTGCGTTCTTTCGATAACCAGACTTCTGGTTATGCTACCAAGTTAAAATTCTGGAATAAATTTGTCCACTTTCTTATTTGACATTCTCATTACAGCACTAGCATCCAACATAGTCCCCTACGGCTAAGCAGCTTAAACTAGTATCTAGATGACCCCCGACGGTATGTAAATTCAGTTAAAAATGAGAACAAGGGCCTGAAATTGATTAATTTACGTACCTTGTATTTAACATTTTTTTCATTCTAATGGATTTCATTTTCATAAAATCTCAGTTTCTTGGAAATGCTTAGCCTTTGAAATGGTTTTCCTCCTTATTATGAGTTCAGAATAAGAGCGAAAAACGTTTCAAAGGCTAAGCATTTCCAAGAAACTGAATTAGAGATTTTATGAAAATATTATCCAATACAATGAAATAATTTTTAAGACTAGGTAGGTAAATAAATTCATTTCAGGTCATTGTTCTCATTTTTAGCTGAATTTTCATATCGTAGGGGGTCATGTAGATACTAGTTTAACCCGCATAGCCATAGGGGATTATGATGGATGCTAGTATTATAATGAGAATGTCAAATAAGAAATTGTACAAATTTATTTTAGGATTTTAACTTGCTAGCATAACCAGAAGTCGAGTTATCGAAGAATGCAAAGATTTCATTAATATTTTTACATATAGTTTTTCTTTTAGTTCTGATAGATAGTTTTTTTCCGCTGTTTGCAAAATCCTGTAAAGAATATGTTTCATTACTATAATTCACTTTTAAACATGCTCCAATACTAGTTAGCTAATAGATAGGTGAAGATCTGTTTTTATCAGTCATATAAATATTTCATACTTATTCATGGATATTGCCTTGGTTTTGCCTGAAACATCGTTATGAGTGGCTTTGTGCCTTTATGATGAGCTCAGAATAAGGGCGAAAACCGTTTCAAAGGCTAAATATTTCCAAGAAACTAAATGAGAGATTTTATGAAAATGTAATCCGTTAGAATGAAAAAAAAATTAAAGACAAGGTAGGTAAATAAATTAATTTCAGGCGTTTGTTCTCATTTTTAGCTGAATTTACATACCGTAGGGGGTCATGTAGATACTAGTTTAATCTGCTTAGCCGTAGGGGACTATGTTGGATGCTAATGTTATAATTAGAATGTCAAATAAGAAATTGGACAAATTTATTTCAGAATTTTAACTTGCTGGCCGGAAATCCGGCCATTTTCCAGAACGGATATCCTGGCCTTGAAAATCTGTACTCGGGGCTTTTCGAGGTCGCTGATTACGAATCAGAGATCTAATTTGATAAATTCAAAATGGCGGTCCGGAAGTAGAATCAATATCGCCGGATAATCTCGGATTTCTTACTTTCTTAAACTGAAAGTATGAAAAATACGAGTATCTCCTGAAAAATATACTACTTCTGGTCAGTCATTTTGAATTATCCCTAATTGGACATCAGATTCGTTATCAGCGATAACGAAAACCCCCGAGTTCCCACTTTCAGCTAAAAAAAGAAAAGAGTACGAGTTTTCCGAAGAAGTTGACTCTTATTCCGGTCCGCCACCTTGAATTTCCCAAATTGAACTTCAGATTCGTGATCAGTGACCCCAAAATTCTCCGAGTAATTACTTTTGTCTAATTCTGTGGCATGTTGTGTCTAATAACAATTTTTCAATTAATTTAATTAAATTGGCCAATAATATTGGCCTATTATTGGACAAGAAATGAAACCAAACATTTCCGCCAAATGCCTTTCTGAACTCTTCGCAATAAAAATGAAGTCAATTGACCCTTTACCTTCAATTTTAGAAGTAAAATGCCAAAATGACGCGACTATATGAAGAATTCTCAATAGGCCTGTTCAGCATTTTTTTTATTTTAGAAATCGATAGTAGAACACTTTTTAAGACAATTTTCAAATTACACATGTTAACATTTTATCTAGGCTTGTGCACGGGCATCGGAGATGGTATCCTAGGGTTTTTGGGGTCGCTGATTACGATGAGCGGGTCGGTTAGGCTCCATCACGTCTAGTTCAAGGTAATTTGAAGATCAAACGGTCGTCCGGTGTTTGCTTTTACTTTGCATGCATCCTCAAGGTCATTCAGGGTCATCTCAAGGTCATTTGAGGGGGTTTTGAGACAAAAATTCTAAGTACCATCCGCAGAATCTGAAAAATCTCAAACGTTCGTTTTCGAAGACCCTGAATCTAAATCTGAGGCCAGTCGACCTCATTTCAAGGTCACTTGAAGGTCAAACGGTTAAAAACCCTTTCAAAAAATCTGAAAAAATTCATGGACATGTGTTTGAGGTCGCTGAATCCGAGTCCGGTGTTTGTTTTTACTTTGCATGCATCCTCGAGGTCATTCAAGGTCAAGGTCATTTGAGGGGGTTTTGAGACAAAAATGCTAAGTACCATCCGAATAATCTGAGAAAATTGATATGTTCGTTTTCGAGGACCCTGAATCTGAACCTGAGGTCAGTCGACCTCATCTTAAGGTCATTTTCAAGGCCATTTGAAGGTCGAACGGTCAAAAACCTTCCAATAAATCTGAAAAAACCATGGACTTGTTTTGGTGGTCGCTGAATTCGAATCCGGTGATTATTTTTACTTTGCATGCATCCTCGTGGTCATTTAAGGTCATCTCAAGGCAAGATTCTAGTTCTCCGGTACAATTGTGCATTTCGCAGATTGAGATTGTCACCATGTTATGCATTAATGATATTTATACCAGAAAAGATTCTTTGTAAAATGACTGCAGAATCCAGGTAAATAAGTGGAATCCAGGCTGTCTATTTGACTACTTTTCTTTCATATATCTATATATTTATCAAGTAATGAACACGAAGTTAAAATTGTACTTGGATTTTAAGTGGAAACCTAACATTTAGATAAAGAACATTATATTTTTGCACGTTTCCACCCTCATCCCCTAATTTCAACACTTTAGTGTCATTAGAAACGAACCTTTCGCTTCGAATCAGCACCTTCCAGAACCCTTGGATCCAAATTTTGTGCCGATATAATATTAACACCAGTTAATACTTCAATTTTGCATTTCTCAGGTTATGTTGCCAAATTTACATGTCCATGAATTTTTTCAGATTTTTTGGAAGGTTTATTGACCGTTTGACTTTTAAATGACCTTGATCTTAACGTGATGGAGCCTAACCCACCCGCTCATCGTAATCAGCGACCCCAAAAACCCTAGAATACCATCTCCGATACCCGTGCACAAGCCTAGATAAAATGTTGACCTGTTTTATTCGAACGTTTGAGCCATTAAATAAATTACCAAAGTTGGATGGCGCGAAAACAGAGCGGAGCTTCCCGTGACGTCACTTTGCATATGCTGATCGAGTTAAAGTATGTATGGAAACGGTGTTTGATTATTAAATTGTATCTTGGAAACAAACACTTTTTTTATTCAAACGTCAGATTAATTCATTTCATGACAATAAAGTTTGACGAATTATAATTAACTCAAACTCTTTCATCGTAGCGTTTATGCGGTATGACGTCACGAGTCAGTGAAGCGCTTTGTACTGAAACCCAATCTTTAACACGACGTCTCCTGCAGCAAAATGTTCTTTGTTTAATTTACCTTGTATTGTTTCCTATACACTAAGTATCATACGTTATCGACTTTCTGATTTTTACTGATATAATATATAATTTAAAATCGGCTAGCGCTGACCTACCTTCTTTATTTCCTTAGTACTGATTGAATTATTTTTATTTCGTCGAGTACAAATCAGACCGGGACTAGCAATTTGTACTACCCAAATTCTAAACTAGCTATAAGATATATGGCTACATCACACTTTTGGTATAGCGATCTGCCCTAATTAATGTGTAATATGGTAGAAATAAATGGTCAGAAACTATCAAATCCATTAAAAATATCATAACTGTAAATTAAAATGAAGTTCCAGTTGGATATCTATACGAAATGTACTTGGTAGTAAAGCAAATAAATGAAAAACTCGAAACAATTCCTGAATAAAAGCCTGCTGTTACTTTTATTTATACCAAGGCAATTTATTTTCCTGTGACCTTGAAGTAAATTACCTTTAAGGAACCCCCTTGTATTCTGACACTTTTAGTTCAATTTCGGTTACTATAAAAGATTGGTTTTTCAATGCTCAGTTAACTTTAACTAGAGGAACTTTTCTTTATTTGTTAGAAGATATTACCCACGGAAATAACAATTCTATTATGTCAACCGTATAAGTTCTCCAGAGAATTGATTCTGAGGTTGACAGTTACCGATGACCAAGAATCTTCAACGGGAGACTACAGAACTCTATCTTATAAATTGTGATTTAAGTTTAAAACATCCTGGAAATAAAAACTCTTTCAAAGTGATTGATAAGATATAAAATTAAAATATAATAATAATAATAATAATAATAACATGCAGTCTCGGCCTATATCCAAAGGCACGACGGAGCATTACGAGTGCTTTATTACCATTTAAGGCACTCGTATGGGATACACGAGACACCAGTGCTGCCTTATGCTCCGGGGGATATCGAGTCCGTTGTGGGGAATGAGAAGTGTCTAATTTATTGGAACTACTCGTTTCCCACCGTCAGACAAATACAAGCCAACAAGCCTGACGTAGCACTCCTCGATCACCAAGTCAAGACAATGTTTGCCGTGGAGTTCTCGACTCCCGCGGAAAACAGCATTGTCTTGAAGGAGGAGGAAAAACGGACAAAATATCGAGACTTGCTCTTCGAACTCCGCAGACTTTACCCAGACAATAATGTTAAGTTGGTGGTACTGATCATAGGAGCCCTAGGTGGAACGAGGTACACACTGCTTTCAGAACTGAAGATCATACCGGCATGCCGAAACTCGGCACAGATATTAGCCGGTAGAATGCAGAAGGCCGTCATCCTCGGATCGCTACGTCTACTCAAGGCACACGATTCCCAGTAGTCACTTACCCCACGGTGTGGGGAGTGGCTGCCGGTACTACCAGCTCCCCTCGGTCAGAGTCGGAGCCACAGAGAAGGGAGACTGGTTTTTAATAAAAAAAAAAAGAAATAAAATAAAACTTTATCAGTGTGTTATAGTAAATATAGAATTCTTAATTTTAAGATAATTATGCGATGTGTCCAATAACTACAAGGTGTCCCATTTCTGTTCGGTTTACCCTGCTTCTTTCACCCAGAAACAAAGTAAGGACTGGAATTCCATTTTCTTTAGTATTTTTTTGGGGGACAATGAGGAAAATTCTTCTTTGTTTATAATAAGCAACTCATGATTTTTAGAGTTTTTCTCTAAAACGCTTCGCCCTTAACCAATTAATAAATGTCTATGACATCTTTTTTTTTTTTGTTATTTTTTTCTAGGAAAAGGAAATAACTTTGGAAAAAAGAGCGAGGGACGAGAGATGCTTATTTTTGACCAAGAAATACTTATGTCTGAATTTTTTCGGAATTTTTTGACAACATTTAAGCGGCCCTTTGTTTTTTGCCTCTCTGCTGAAGACAGTGAAGTCACGTGACCTGCCGTTGGGGGAAATTGATACCTACAGATGCCAACAACAACTGTACCAAGCGGCGGCAGCTGCGGTGTGCCAAGCCACTTCTCTTTAGGAGATTTTGAACTTTAAGTTCAGTAGCTTCACCTGCATTGGTAGAACATTATGCAACAATATACATATTAACTTGTTCGAGTGTGTTTTATATAACCTTAAGAAGTTGATATTTATTTTATCCCGGTTTCGTGTTGGGTAACTATGAATTTGACGGTGGATAGTGAATTTGCCTTCATTCTCTTTTACATATAAGAGTGACTGCAAGATGAAGGCACACGGTAATGTAAGAATACCTAACGTAATAAATTCAGGTTTCCAGTCATCTCTGTATTTAAGCCCAGCTATTATTCTGATGGCCTTTCTTTGTATACCAAAAACTGCTTTGTTAGCTGAAGAGTGCCCCCAAATCAAAATAGCGTAAGAGATAACAGAATGTATTAGGCTATGGTATGCAGTAAGTAATGTTCTCTGGGAGACATCGTGCGAGAGATTGCGTAGTAAATATATGTTTTTGCTTATTTTCCTACAGATATAATTTACATGTGTTTCCCAAGTTAACTTTTTATGAAGGTAGATTCCCAAGAATTCTACTTCACTACTAATCAATAAATTATTGTTGTCCAAATTTTCTAGAGTAGAAACAACTTTTTCAGTTTTGGAATCGTTTTGCGTCAACTGATTAGCTATGAACCAATCTTGTACTGAATTCTGTATCGAACTTATTACAGATATTAAGTTATTAACATTTTTAAATGATTTTGTTACTGTTGTATCCTCTGCGAATAAAACAAATCTTGCATTCAGGACAAAGCTTGGTAGATCATTTATATAAATCAAGAATAGTGTCGGCCCTAACGCAGGTCCCTGAGGTCACCGTATTTTGTTGTAAGAAGATTTTAGTTTGTGTTTTGCGATGATACATACTCGAAAAGATTATTTAGATAAGAACTTATTAACTGGGCGCTATTGTTTCTAAAACAATAAAAGCTTAATTTATCGACCAGTATTTTATGTGAGACACAGTCAAAGGCTTTTATGAGATCTAAGGATTGTGAAAATGTAAGCAAGACCTCTTCAAAGTCGTCGTTAATAGTTTCAGTTAAAGAATGAATAACTAATGTTGTGGAATGCTTTGCTCTAAAGCCGAATTGATGCGGATTGAATAAATTATTTGTCTCAAAATGGGTAGTGATTTGGTTCTTTAATATTATTTCCAGAATTTTTGCGAAAAAAGGGAGCAGAATTTTTTTGTGGGGATGTTCGAGTTTACATTATTTAAGTAGTCATTATATTTTTGTTGACAAATAGGAAGTGATATAAGACCTAATATAAAAAACCACCGCCTAGCTATACGAGAACATCTTAATACCATATTTGTTCTCCAGTATGTGGAAATAATTGCTTACAGAATTTTAATATTATAATATTTGTAATCGTCTGCCATTGGTTCGGATGATAAAAACATTTTTGGAGAACTAAATAAATAAATAAATAAGTTCTAGAATAAAATATTGCAATAACAGAAAAGTACAGTTGATGCTAAAAAATACATTAATAACAAATGCTTCAAATGACGCTCACCTGTTTCAGTACACAAATTAATACTTTTAAAACTTTGTGTAATATCAAAGAAAAATCACGAATGATCATTTTCTCTGTGTAGGTCATAGGTGCTTGTGAAAGAGGAAACCTGTCGCGTCTGAGAAATAAAAGATATTTAGTTGTTATAAAGTTTTACATAGAATACTTATAGAGATACAGGTCCCATGAAAATCTAAAAATTGTATCTTCAATATAACAGAAATTATTGGAAGAAATCTTTCTGTCACACTAAGAGAATGAATGTACTTCCTTAGTGACTAAGGTAAGTGGGTTATACGGACCCAATATGAACTCGGGAAGCACACATGTTCCCGTCCGGGAACTCAATTCTGGGACACCCTGTATAAATAGTCGTTAAGAAATTCTATAGCTTGGGTATGAAAGCCAAATGTTCAGTTTTCTAAGTACACTGTAGTCTATCATATATAAAGTCTTTGAAAAGACATTAATACCATCAGTTCATTTTTTTTCTCATGGCTCTTGTACGTCAATCTACCAACAGCTTTAGTGTTACTGATATAATATATTAAAATTCAGTGACCACTACTGCAGTTGTTGAAATTTAACGACATGGCATATAGACTTTGATCATTATATTGAAAAAACAAACAAAAAAAATTCATGGAATTCGCGAACCGAATATTTAATATTTATTAGGAAAATACAAAACACACTCACATTGTTATTACAATTATTTCAGAAATAATACACATTATTTAATTAGCACCTCTATAACCGTTCATTATAAAAACACAAATACTCTCAATGAAATATATTTCGGCTCGTATCCTGACGTTGTCAATTTATAACAATTAATGCACGCAGAAATAAACCCGGGATGTACATATTGTACATTAATTCATCTCGATAACATGAAATTTTAAATAGAGGAAATTGCACAATAATAAATATGAAAAATTTAAATTGGTTCAGATAAAATACAATGAAGCTAGTTAAATAAAATCCAGTTTGATTTTACATATGTATATTTATGAAAAATTATTTCTTATTCACTAGAAGCACTAGACCGAGTTATGTGTAACTTCTTGCCATCTGATAATTCCCACGTGGGTAAAGACGGAAACTATGAAAGTGACGTCACGATGGGGATAGAATGTGTTGCTTACACGTTTTTTTGCAAAGTGAATATATTACCAAGGCATATACATTTCCCCATCAGCCAAGCTTAGTTCAACGGTAATATTGTTTGTTTGTTTACTTATTGTTGTTAACTGAGAAATCGTTGCATATACCAGTGTTTATACTGAGAGAGCAAATCAATGAGTCGAATTATTAAGAATTGTAAATAAGCAGCTGTCGGCAAACGAAATGACAATAGGGAACTTACCTATAATTTAAAAAATTAAAATAATACAAAAAACATAGCGTAACGTTGTAACAAAACGTGCACTTCACAAAAAAAAAATAGATTTCTAATTCCACGCGATCAGTATGAGGGATCTAAACAGCGATAAAACTGAAGTGGCCCGGAACGAGCTGTGACGTCACACCCTATAATATGCAGTAGTCGTGGCGACGGCAAGCAACAGAATCAGGTGTTTACCGGTGTTCAAATTGACGGCGATGCTTGCATTTACGGCCGAATGAACTATGAAATCAAGCGTCCGAGTGCTGGGAACTCCGTCGTCGCTTGTATATTGTAGGGTGTGACGTCACGACCTGTTTGAAACGGTTCGTTCGCGCCCAAAACTTTAATAATTTATAACAAATTTATTATTGGGAAATAATGCGTCATATTTTGCATATCTCATTTTTTAGTATAGTAGAACATTTTGATGCGGTAAAAAAAAGTGAAAGTTCCCTATTATTAACGTTCCTTATTATTAACGTTATTTTTTTATTGATTCACTGCTTGACAATGGTTTTGTAAGTCAGAACTGCAGTCGCAATTTTTATAAATACGTAGTGGTAGAAAACATAGTAGTGTGTTTTATTTAGTTATTTGTGCATATATAAAAATATTAATTTCCAATCTTTGTATCCTATGGACAACCTGCATTTTGATTATGCTAGCAATTAAAAATTTTAATTTAATAATGTTAGCTAAAGCATAAAATATTTCCAGTGCAGAACGCTCATATTAACAAATGTCTGCTTAGCTGCAAAAAATGCATTTTAATGATAAGAACAAAACTAACTTTTTAATTACATTATATTGCAAATTTCTTTAGCCACTGCCATTGATTTAGTTGATAGCAGTTAATTTAATTTCAATAATACCTAATTCAAATTCTCACATATCACACCCAGTTGTGCTAATTTTTACTAAAAATTTACCTAGGAAGTAGACACATTGGTAACACTGATTGGTAAGGGGCAGAGTAGCCTACAATTAAATCACGCAAGGCCTAACAACACATGAAATATTTTTTTGAGTTGCGGACATCGACAGCGGCGGCATTTTTTATGAAAGACATCTAGCAACATTCTACATGAGCCAAGTGAGTGCCCCCCACTCATCTGGCGTTTCTTATGTATTTTATTTCTTATGGATGTAATGAATATAAACGGAAGTTGTAGACCGCAAAAATACTTTGAAGTTAGCTTGACCTTAACCCTCGCTAATGACCTAGTCGATTTTATTAGCACCACTATCTGGCCTAAAATATCGTATTTTTAGAGAATATTTAATTTAAGAAAAACCGTAGAAATATAGCAAAGATTTCATAAAACACTATTACTCTCTTTGGGCTAACATATCATGGCACAAAGCATTTCTACAATACACCAGATTACTATTTAGTTATCAACAAACAGAGAAACTTCGATCGTAGGCCATGGAGTTCAATGCGAATAATTCGCAACATGAGACAAACTACCTCATCATGACGTCTCGCTACACAGGAAATATTAATTTGATTCGCCAATATTGGGAAACCGGTATATAATAGAAAATTTTCGTTTCAAAATATACTATTGTTTTCCGTTTTCAAATATTTATCTAGCAGCTTGAAATTTTCTATTACGAGAGACTTGCGAATATTATTAAACCATTCTAAAGCCATTCATTGTATAAATTATGAAATTTTATTAGGTATATTTAACTTTGTGAATATTTATTTGAACTACTTACAACATAGGAGGCAAGTGGTAAAATTGAATAATAATCATTTATCTTTTGAGAATAACTAAAATCAGGAGGTACTACAAGAGTCAACAATATATTTATTAATGATATTGTTGAATTAATAGCGGCTTCTGTGAATCATAGTTTGTTTATAAACCTTAGTAAATCAAAATTAATGTTGCTTGGTAGGCCAAACTCACCGAAATAGGTATCTTGAGGATTTAAAATTAAAAAGTAAATGATATCCCAATAACTTGTGTAATAATAATAATAATAATAATAATAATAAAGCGACTTTATTCATTCTTAAAAAAAAATTAAATACAATTGAATACAGTTAATTATATTCATAAATAATGGAATGAATTGGCGAAGTCTCACCCAAAATGGGCGCTTCTAAACTTAACCAGACAAACAAATGTAAATGTGTAAATGAGGCAAAAAAACTTGGAACCATCGACTCGGATCTAATAATTAAAGACCATATAAGGAACTGTGATAGGAAGCTTTTAGTAATTTAAGGAACATGCTAGTAAAAATCTGTTGGATAAAAATACCCTAAAATTGCTTTGCAGTAGCTTAGTGTTGTCACATTTTAATTATTATGATGTTGTGTATGGGCCTCTTTGGATATTACTACATCAAGTAGGATTATTCAAAACTCTTGTGTTCGTCTAATTTGCAATATAACCAGAAGAGGGCACATCTCTCATAAAATTAAAATATGAAATTTACTAAAATATGCAAACATTATATTGTGCAATCAGTAAACGAAAATTAAGATTAAAAATATTAAACAATGGGGTGTAGGCACTATACTAAATTTCTAATTTTGCATGTAGATATTTCTTGTTTTTTTTTGTAGGTTCTTTTTGTGATTTTAATTCTTAATCAGAACGAAGATTAGGTTAATTTGATTTTTTTTAGGGTTGAGTAGTAGAACAAGACTATTTCCTGAACTTCACCCTTAAAAATAAATTGCAAATTTTATTTCAATATTTGATAAAATAAAGTAAATTTATTATTATTATTATTATTATTATTGTTATTATTATTTCACTTCACGTTGGTTTTCTAGTTGCTAATCCAATTACTTTTCTAATGCATATTTTATTTATGTTGTATCTATAATAAAATTTTACTATGCTTGCGCTACTCTTATAAAAATAATCGTCTAGGTTTATCGATAAAGTTTAATAGGACGTTATGAAAACGAGGTGGTGAAATAATGAACATTAAAAATACAAACCCTTAAAAATATAATTGCGTCGTTAATATTTAATGGGACTTTTTCCTCGAAGCCAGCCTAGCGTGACTAAATTGTATTCGATCATCTTGTTGGACTTCTTGTTTTATTAATTCACAAATAACTGGAAATTTCATTTTAATTTGACTAATTCCTCTTTGAGTTAATGCGATATTTCCAGAAATAAGAAGATTTATTCAGAATTAATTAGTTTAAATACAAAATGGCTCCGAAAACTAATCAATTACTTGATTTTATTTATAATATGAGCTAAATTGTTTATATATCTCGCTATTTCTCCCCAACCACAGTTGTATCAAACGGAGCTCTCCAAAGTTTAGTATTGTGCCCTTTCTATTTTCAATTTATTTTTCTGCTGTAAATTGGACGTATTCTCTTGTCATAGCTTCATATCACCCGAACCGGAATCAGTCAGGTAAAAACAGTAAAAATTAATGTAGAAGTGTGATTTGATATTGCGGCCTTCAGGGTTGTTCCTCGGACACCTTAATTGCTCATTTTTGCTTAAAAGTACATCAGGTAAATCACCATCTGAATGGCTCCCATCTTTCTAAAATTTGAGGAATTTCCTACCAAATTAAACTGTTAAACAGCGTCAGCGGTCAAACAGGGAAATCCTCCTGATCTTTAATACCCAAACTTTTTACTTTTTAACATCCAAGGTGACTACTAATGATTCCTAAATGTTTTTTAGATGGCCCGTGAGGCCCGCAGCCCCTGTTGCTGACTGTCGGACCTCCCTGCAAGTATTCACATTTACCACCCCCTTCGGCGATCTTTCCTCAAGGAGGTGGAGTTTAATGGACTTGAATGGTCTATTAAGCATTAGTATAAGGAAAGTAAAACAGCTAGTCTAGATAAATAAGTTATTATGTATAAAATAAACAAGACAAAACTAGGTTAAAACAAATACAAAAATTAAAATTAAATTCGAGAACACAATTTGTAAAATTTTGACAAAGAACTATTGACAAATACCAGCAATCACGTTAACAATTACCAGTTATTAAAAACGGCCTCTATGAATTCCTCAACTGAATAAATGCATCCCTGAGCAAAAATTTCTTTACGGAGATTTAAGTTGCTTCACCTGCATTAGCAGAATGTCGAATAACAATATGCCATAACAATTTGTTCCATTGTGTCTTTTATTTAGCCTTAAAAAGTTGATATTTATTTTATCCCGGTGTCGTGTTGGGTAACTATGAATTTAACTATGGGTAATGACTTTGTCTTCATTCTGTTTTACGTAATGTAAGGGTAATGTAAGAATACCTAACGCAAAAAATTTAGATTTGAAATCATCTTTATACTTAAGTCCAGCGATGATTCTGATGGCTTTTCTTTGAATACCACAGATTTCTCTGCTAGCAGAGGAGTGCCTCCAAATCAAAATAGCGGAAGAGATAACAGAATGTATGAATGAATGAATGAATGAATGAATAGCATTTATTTATCTAAAGGATAATACATGGCAATAATAAAGCGATAAAGTAAATACAATAGTAGATATACTAATTTACTGCATGTTTTCCAATAATGTACAAATAATAATAATATATGACTAACATAATAACAACATAAATAACATGAATAACATAATAATAAGTAATAATATAAATAGCATACGAATAACATGCGTATTTTATAATCATATATCTATATTTATATTTACGTATTTTGTTTTACATATACGCTTTGATTTGAATAAGCTAATGTTATTAACAGTTTTCAGGTGGTTTGGTAAAGAGTTATATTCAATAATATCTTTATGAAACAAGCTATTGTTTGTGAGAGTGTTAGTTGTGCTATTTATATAACAGTTGTTTTTATTCCTAGTGTTATAGGAATGGACTTCATTAAACTCGAGGATAAATAATCTGGTACCATCTTATTTAATATTTTGTAAATAATTTACATTGTTTATCGAGCCAACCTAATATTTCCAACATTGTGTTAATATGTGTATATTGATTTACACCTAAGATAATACGCATTGCTTTATTTTGTAGAATCTGTAGCCTGCAACAGTTTGCTTGAGATACAGCTCGACCATCCTAGAATGGCCAATGAGATTAGGATGCGCAGTAGTTGAAAACACCCCACCTTTACGGAGCTCACTTGTTTATGTTCCTTCCTCGTGTAAACATCGATAGATTCTTGAGAAAAGTGCTCGTAGTGTATAACTTATATTTAACACATGATGCCTATTAGAAGTATCTACTTATAAACATTAATGTTACGTGTACAAAGAACTGTTGTTCAATCGAAAACATCAATTGGCCTGTGACATACCCGGATTGTTGGTAAATAAGAGAGCACCTTTTACTTGAACTTCTTCCCCCAACTGTACTACGTTCATAGTTATGAAACTCTATTCAACAGCGACGATATTTCTTCTCTCTCTGCGTGGCTGCCGCGGCTGGTGGCCATCCTACAATGGTTTACTTGTACATATATAACTGACGAACAGTAGGTAAAATGGGGTAAAATATTACTGTTATATAGTATTACTTTAGTGTTTATAGAAATATGTACTAATTCTATAAAAGTATCCTATTTTTTTACAAATATAATCCACATGATTTTTATATCTTAAATTCCTATCTATTGGTAATTCCAGGTATTTCATGTCATCTTGAAAATCCATCTTATCGCCAATTTTGACTTTTATTTGTAAATTACAAAAGATTCTATGCATCCAGTTGGATCGTATAAACATACAATTAGATTTTGATTCTTTTATTTTTAGCCTGTTTGCATTAAATTTTTGAGTAAGCCTGTTTAAATCGTCATTAACCGTGGAAATGAAAATGTTATAATCTTCGTGGCTAAAGTTGATTAGCGTGTCATCTGCAAAGAGATATATTTTACAACTTAATACTTTACCCAAATCATTAATATAAAGGATGAATAGCAGAGGACCAAGAACACTCCCTTGTGGGACTCCATTGTTGTTATAGCTGCTTTCAAAATATTGATAATCATATTTTGTTTTTTGGCATCTAAATGATAAATGACTTACCAACCACATTAAAGTAGTGCCAGAAAAGTCATACCTTTTAAGTTTTAAAATTAGCGTATGGCGATCAATTGTCTCAAAAGCTCTCTTTAGGTCTATGAAGACAGCACATATGCCAAGTCATCGACTTATATCCTCTTTCCAATCAGATATTACACAACTGTAATGCATTCTCACAAGAGTGTTTGTCCCTGAATCCAGACTGATATGTACACAGTAAACTGTTGTATCAGGCCATGGTATGTAGTAAGTAATGTTTACTAGGAGACATTGCGCGTGAGATTGCCTAATAAATATATGTTTTTGCTTACTTTCGTACATATATAATTTATATGTGTGTCACAAGTTAATTTTTTATAAAGGTAGACTCCCAAGAATTTTAGCTCATTACGAAACGATAAATCATTTTGCATTTTTTCAATTTTGGAATTGTTTTGTGTCAACTGATTACCTATGAACCAATCTCGTACTGGATTCTGTGTCAAAACTATTTCAGATATTTAGTCCTTAACATATTTAAATGGTTTTGATAAAAGCAATAACTACACAAAGAAATTACCTATTTACCTCAAAGTCGGCCGGTTAAATAGAAATAATATTTATGCACGTTACACTATAACTATAAACTTATTTTTTCCTCGATGACGTAGGATAAATTACAGTCACCATAGACCAAAAATCCACATGTGTAGGCCAATCAAACTAAGCAGGATATCGTTTTTTAGAAGTAATTCCCACTAGAAAAAAAACTAATATCATATTCAGTACATGTGAAATATCAATTTTCAAACCAGTGCATCCAAAAACAAGTTGTAGAAATAAAATGGCGCACGTCGTATATACGAAAAAATGTGAAAAAAGTTTTTCTCGTTAATTTGCGAATCAAATTTTTTCATCGAAAAAAGTTTCAAACAATAGTATTTAAAAGTGAATTATTTATTATTTGTTTGCTTACAGTAATAAAACATATTCTTTATAGGATTTTGCAAACAGCGGAAAGAAAAACTATATATAAAAATATTAATAAAATCTTTGCATTCTTTCGATAATCTGACTTCTGGTTATGCTAACAAGTAAACATTCTTATTTGTCATTCTCATTATAACACTAGCATCCAACATAGTCCGCTACGACTAGGCAGGTTAAACTAGTATCTTCATGATCCCCTACGATATGTAAATTCAGTTAAAAATGAGAACAAACGCCTGATATTAATTTGCTTACCTAGCTTGTCTTCAAAAAATGTTTCATTCTAATAAATTACATTTTCATAAAATCTCCTTCAGTTTCTTGGAAATGCTTAGCCTTTGAAACGTTTTTCGTCCTTATTGTGGACTCATCAGAAAAGCCCAAAGCCACTCATAACGATGTTCCATGCAAAACCAAGACAATATCCATGAATAAGTATGAAATATTTATATTTGACATTGACTGATAAAAAACAACAGATCTTCAACTATCTATTAGCTAACTAGTATTGGGGCCTATAAACTCTATGCATGTTTAAAAGTGTTTTATTTATTATTTGTTTGCTTATCGAAAGAATGCAAGGATTTCATTAATATTTTTACATACAGTTTTTCTTTTAGTTCTCATAGATAGTTTTCCTTTCCTCTGTTTGCAAAATCGTATAAAGAATATGTTTCATTACTATAAGCAAACAAATAATAAATAATTCACTTTTCAACATGCATAAAGTATATAGGCTCCAATACTTGTTAGCTAATAGATAGGTTAAGATCTGTTGTTTTTTATCAGTCAATGTCAAATATAAATATTTCATACTTACTCATTGATATTGTCTTAGTTTTGCATGGAACATCGTTATGAGTGGCTTTGGGATTTTCTGATGAGTCCAAAATAAGGACGAAAAACGTTTCAAAGGCTAAGCATTTCCAAGAAACTGAATGCGATTTTATGAAAATGTAATTCATTAGAAGGAAAAAAAATTTAAAGGTAAGTAAATAGATCAATTTCAGGCCTTTGTTCTCATTTTTGACTGAATTTACATACCGTAGGGGATCATGTAGGTACTAGTTTAACCTGCCTAGCCGTAGGGGACTATGTTGGATGCTAGTTAAATGTGAGTCATAATGTGCTTAAGAAGCGGACGTAACCTGAATGTCGACGGATGAATAATGTCTGAGAAAGTCAATTGTTTGTGATCTTAGTCACATTTGAATTCCTCACAATGAGGTGGTTCGATATCAATTTTAGAAATAGCTCTCTACTCTTCAAGAGTTGTACTATCACTGAGCTCTAAGGTGAAGTCAAATATTTTAACCAAGTTGCTCAAAAACGCCACTGAAAATGATACATATTTCTTCGGTATAAAAAATGTACTTAATAACTTTGTCAATTGTTCGTGTATCGAAAAAAAAAAAAATGAAATTCCTCCGACCTTCGGGACTAGAGATAATTTTTTTTTTCAAAAAATTCTCGAGACCTTATTTTTTAACTCAGCGCTGAGATCTGCAGGTATTGCACAAAAGGATTTTTTTCGTTCAAACCAGAAACAAAGATATAGACGACCTTGTAAGCGCGAACGATTTTGAACGCGCGTGTCAACTTTTCGACGTAGAGAGACACCGCTGTTACAAGCTCTCCCCCCACTCTGCCAGCGCACGCCGGCTCGACTAGCTTTTGCGAGAGCCTCACTTCAACATGAACTATATTATCAAAAAAGACGGTGAAACAATTGCTTATATTTTTCTATCGAAAGTTGAAGTATTCAAGTGCAATATCTGCAAATCTCATCGCTGCAAGTTAGAAAATAAGGTCTCGGGAATTAAAAAAAATAATTATTTCGCATCCTGAAGGTCGGAGGGTGTTAATTTTTTTTTAATTCGTATAAAAATACCAGCTACGCGAATATTTACTTTACATTTCGATACACCAACAATTGACAGAGTTATTACGTACATTTGTTTATACCGAAGAAATATGCATCATTTTCCACGGCGTCTTTGAGAAACTTAATTGAAATATTTTGCTTCGGATTTGCAGGACCATCGATAAAAATTTCGAAAAGCGGAGGGGAGTATTCCTTAGGATTGAATATTTATCTCGATCGAAATTTTAAAGAGCGGGGGTGATATTCCTCAAAATTAAATATTTATCTCAATCAAAATTCTGGAGAGCGGAAGGGTGATATTCCTTGGAAATGGATATTTATCTTGATCAAAATTTTGCCGAGCAAGGGGTGGTACAAATTTTAAAAAGGCACAAATTTTAAAAAGCGAGAGGAATACTCCTTTGCCCAACAATTTCAGATTTACCTCATTCTAAACAATACCATTCATTCGGGGGTCATTGGTATTTAGATCACACTAATCATTTACAAATATACTTGTCTCGTTTTACTTGATGCAAATGCAAATCTGCGACTTCGGGCGGAACCCGGGCCCCGTCAAGACCCACCAGACTCAGGAGAAACCACCCCCGACCCCCCCCCCCCTCTCGGCAACCCTGTGGATTTGAGCTCAGTGATAGTACAACTTTCGGAGAGTAGAAAGCTATTCGCAAAATTGAAATAGAACCGCCTCATTTTGGGTAAATCAAATGTTATTAAGTTCAGTTTTTTAATAAACAATTGAATTTATCGGAAATTATTCATCCGTCGGAATTCGAGTTAAGGCCACTTCCTAAGCACATTATGACGCATATTTCCTGAGATTGTTGATACCATAAATTACTTAGTGCAAAAGTTACTGCAAAATTAAAAAATGCCATTTATCGATGATTTTCTTTTAATTTCTGAGAAATCTAACAATCGGATTTTCATACTGCGAGCGCCACTTTGTAGATATTTTAAATGCCTACTGTTTGAAATTTTTTTCGATGAAAAAGTTACATTCGCAGATAAACGAGAAAAACCGACTTTTGCACATTTTTTCGTACGTTGAACCTGCGCCATTTTATTTCTGCAACTTTGTTTTGGATGCACTGGTTTGAAAATTGATATTTCACATGTAAGTGGAGAGCCGGCTGTACAGATTTCCTATGAATAAGATACATGAAAAACCTTGTGTGAATAAGTAAGTACTACCACAGACATACAGGAAGCCACTTTTTATTTAAGCAAGTTTTGTCCGCGTCATGGAATTTTGACATCACATCCGGTTACGATTTTTTGTCTCATCGAATATATGAATAAAACTTACGTCAAAATGAAGGTTTTGAGGTGTACAATGAGATTGTAGTGGAGTGCCAGGCTTAATTTGCCCGTAACCCTGAGACACACTCGATTAATGTATTTTTTTGGTGTTTTCTGTCGTCGAATACATGATTTTTTTATTAGATTAAAGTACAAGCCTCCTAGTTATTAAAAAAAATAGGGTGCCTCTTCTTATTTACCCGCATCCTCCCATTTTGACGTCACTTCCTGTAAAATTCCATGACGTTGGCAAAATTTGCTTATATAGAAAGTGGCTCCGTGTAGGTCTGCAGTAGTACTTACTCACTCATACAAAGTTTTTCATGTATCTTATTCATAGGAAATCTGTACAGCCGGCTCTCTATCTAATGTACTGAATATGATCCTAGTGTTTCTTTTCTAGTGGGAATTAGATTTAGAAATATTCCTACTTTGATTGGTCTATGTATTACGTAACACAGTGCAAACGATATTAAATTATAGTTTTCTCTCTAGCCAAATTATTACTTTCTTAATGGCTTGTAAACAGCAAAGCATCAGCAATTTACATGTTACATATTTCATAATATATGATTATAATCCGGTTTCATATACTAATTGTTTTTGGCATAAAACAAGCCGGTCTGGCAGAATTAATAACTTACTTCCACAACATTTGTCAAATACAATCCAGATAACAAACGATATGAATTTCTCTCGTTAATATCTAGGGATAGTACGGTACACTAACGTCGTAATATATTTGAATTTATCGAATATTATTAAAAATATGTACTACATTAAAAGTAACTAGATCACAGTGTACAGGCAACGGATGTAACATTAGATTTCCGTTGCCTGTGCAATCCATTACATATCTATTGACGTTTTTCTACAAGGCATTGCACTAGCAAATGTACTGCACATTGCTGAGTCAGATAGAACGCGGATAGATAATGATGTAAAAATGCGGAGAAAAATCAATTGCGAACAAGCCTCCGCAAGGAGATATCTTGTTGGCCCAGCTCCGCAAGGAGCTAGCTAACGGCCAAAGCGGTGTTGCCCGGAAGGGTAGAGCTTAATTAATGAACTGTGGTTAGGCCTCCGCAAGGGGATCAATCGTGTTCAAGTCTCCGGAGGGAGTAGTGGCGATCAGAGCTGAATTGCTGTTCGGGGTGAAGACTGAAAATAGTTGCCTCTCTTTGGCAGGCGTGCGGAAGCTTAGCCATTCTCCAAGAATGAGGAATATATTCATGTAAGTACTTATTGTCTTTTTGATCTCTCATTTGTTAATACATATTTTTTATCATCAATTCGAGTATTATTTTCTGTGTGTGTCTTGCAACGAGCACCAAGCAAGTACCAAGATAAAAACCGCTGCCTAAGGAATCACTACTTCCACATCCAGATTCTTCATCCAAGTCGTTTTAAAGGAAACATCTTGACTATATTTGCACTCTAGTATGTGAAAATTATTGGTCATAGAATTTTAATAATATTTGGGGCAGATGTCATAGAAAAGTTTGAGGAGTTGGTTTCTACCATATACGTTAAAAATGAAGTTTTTAGTTCACCCTACTTATTTTCTACTATTCACCTCCCACCCCTTCAATGGAGTCATCTCAATCAGATGTCACTACAATACATACGTGTACTAATCTCAAGTGAATATCTCAATTTGATGTTATCAATCCCATTAATAATGAAGTGGAGGTGGTGGAGTTTGAAAAATATTAGAAAGAAATCTGAGGCCTTGGTTTCTAGTATATACACTGAATCCCAAATTTCTGTACTCTTATCACCTTGATTTACTTATTTTCCCCTAGTCACTCCTATTAACCCTAACCCTTCTACGGAATCATCCCAAACTATAATCTAGTTCCAGATGTCGTTATAATACATATGCGTACTAAATTTCATGTGAATATCTCAATTTTATTTTATCAACCCCTTGAATAATGGAGTAGGGGTGGTGGGGGGGCTGAAATATATTACTAAAAAAATCTGAGGCCTTGGCTTCTAGTTCATATACCGAATTTCAAGTTTCTGTACTCATACCAGCTTGCTTCACTTATTTCCCCCTATTTACCCCTAAATAACCCCCAACCCTTCAACGAAATCATCTCAAAGTATAATCTAGATCCAGCTGTTGTAATTCATACGTGTACCAAATTTCAAATGAATATCTCAATTATATTTTATCAACCCTTTTAATAATGAAGTAGGGGTGGTGGGGGTTGAAAAATATTACAAATAATCTGAGACCTTGGCTTCTAGTACATACACCGAATTTCAAGTTTCTGTAGTCTTACCAGGTTGCTTTACTTATTTTCCCTATTTACCTCTATTTAACCCCCACTCCTTCAACGCAATCATGTCAAAATATAATCTAGTTTCAGATATAGTTATAATACATAAATGACCCAAATTTCAAGTGAAAATTTAAATTTAATCAACTCTTAATAAGGGAGTGGGGGTGGTGGGGAGATGGAAAATACTAATAAAAAAACCTGAGACCTTCGCTTCTAGTACATACACCGAATTTCAAGTTTCTGTAGTCTTACCAGCTTGCTTTACTTATTTTCTCCTATTTACCCCTATTTAACCCCCAACCCCTCAACGGAATCATCTCAAAATATAATCTAGTTCCAGATGTCGTTATAATACATATGCGTACTAAATTTCATGTGAATATCTCAATTTTATTTTATCAACCCCTTGAATAATGGAGTAGGGGTGGTGGGGGGCTGAAATAAATTATCAAAAAATCTGGGGCCCTTGCCTCTTGTACATACACCGAATTTCAAGTTTCTGTACTCATACCTGCTTGCTTTACTTATTTCCCCCTATTTACCCCTAAATAACCCCGAACCCTTCAAAGGAATCATATCAAAGAATAATCTAGTTCCAAATGTCATTATAATACATACGTGTACCAAATTTCAAATGAATATCTCAATTTTATTTAATCCATTGGAGTAGGGGTGGTGGGGGGTTGAAAAATATTATAAAAAAATCTGACGCTTTGGCTTCTAGTACATACACCGAATTTCAAGTTTCTGTGGTCTTACCAGCTTGCTTTACTTATTTTCCCCTATTTACCCCTATTTAACCCCCAACCCTTCAACGGAATCATCTCAAATTATAATCTAGTTCCAGATGTCGTTATAATACATGCGTGTACCAAACTTCAAATGAATATCTCAATTTTATTTAATCAACCCTTTTCATATTGGAGTAGGGGTGGTGGGGGTTGAAAAATGTTATAAAAAAATCTGACGCCTTGGCTTCTAGTACGTACACCGAATCTCAAATTTCTGTACTCTTACCAACTTGTTTTACTTATATTCCCCTATTTACCCCCAAATTAACCCCCAACCCTTCCAGGGAATCGTCTCAAAATATAATCTAATTTCAGACGTCGTTATAATACATACGTGTACGAAATTTCAAATGAAAATCTCAACTTTATTTTATCAACCCCATTAATGGGGTAGGGGTGGTGGGGGGTTGAAAGATATTATAAAAAAATCTTAGGCCTTATCTTCTAGTACATACACCAAATTTCAAGTGTCTGTTCTCTTACAAGCTTGCTTTACTTATTTTCCCCCATTTTCCCCTATTTAACCCCCAACCCTTCACCGGATTTCCTCAAAAAACAATCCAGTTCCAGATCTCGCCATCATATATACGTGTACAAAATTTCAAGTCAATATCTCAAACCGTTCCGGAGAAAACGTGCGGACAAAAAAAAGTTACAGACAGACAGACCGACAGGCAGACAGAAATTTTTTTTTCGCTCAAATTTAAAATCTCGACGTTTCATGACATTCTAAACCTATTTCACGAATAAAAATTTTTGAAAATTTTTTTGCGATTACTATACTTCCAATCCACTACGTGGATGTGGAAGTAAAAGGAGTGCGCACCCCAAGCTTGACATATGGTGGAGGTGCCGGGTAGACACTATAAACATAAGAGTAGAGTACTGCTTAGATCTATGAGTAAAGCCATTATGATCTTTGACAAAGAAAGGGAGTAAATTCTTTAGAAATGCACGTGTCTACACAGTGAGTTTCTCGAAAAAAAAAACGAACTCTTGAAGAGGTCCAGGTTCAGTTTAATTAATAAATTGGATTTTCATGCAGACAAGTTCCAAAATTTTTTGAAATATTTAAAATGAATACGAGGGAAAGAGAAATTTACGTAAAATAAAAAAAAACAACGATATACATTTTCTCTAAAAAGATTCATTTCTTAACAACAAACTAAAGTTGTTTGAAAATACTTTGAAAAAATTATTGCATTTTTCAACGAATTCCGAACAACTATGATAGAAGAATATGATGCTTTCAGAAATCAAGCTCATCGTAATTCATCAAGACTTGTTCATAACTGCAACGAACTGTCCAAAATCATTTTTTGGTCGCCATTAACAAAAAGTTCACCTGAATAAAAATGTGTACATGAAGCTATAAAATTTCACGTAGTATATTTTACGATTGTAAAATGATCACCAATTTAGACCATTTTTATCAGGAACTAGTGTATTCATTAAGTCATAGTAGAAATTTCCTGCTCTAGACTCAATTTGTGGATAGTGTACATATACTATAATACCTCATTGACATTATAAAACAAGGTTACTGTGAATGTGGGCATACTGCGCATTTATTGTGTGAAACAGAATGTCCAATGTAACTGGTTGGTTCACAGTCCACCGGTTGAAGTTGAATAACCACAAAGTACAAGAACTTTTCCTCCCTCGGAGATCTAAGTTGAATTCACAATCCTGAATCTGTTCGCTTCCTCGGAATATAGCTTGATACAAAAATGGCGTAGTTTCAGCACATCGACTGCACGGCTGAAAAAGTAGGCGCTAATATATGCAGGGTGGGGCAATAGTGCGTCGGACCTCGACATCTCGAGTTCTACGATAGCTAGAAATTTTTCAAAAAATTGCAAGTAAACTAGATAAAAAGTCTACAACTGGAAATTATTTTCGAACATACAGGGCGAGCCAAGATGAAATTACAGGACCAAGTGCCTTTTTTTAAATGGAATGCTATGTATATCAGTCCATTTTTGAAGCCTCTTTCTAGGCTCTGTTCATTCCTATATTAGCATTGAATACCTCCCAACCACTTGGATGTAATGAATTTTTTTTTTTAAATAATGCAATCTGCAGCGAAATTACATATGACTGTAATCGGGCGATAGTTTTCAATTTGTTGCCTATCACCTTTTTTATGAACAGGACAGATTCGCGATAATTTTCAGATGTTCGGCAAAGTATTGGTTCTAATTGAGAGAGTAAAAATTATTCTAAGAGGCTCCACAAATGCATTAGCGCAATCTTTTATTACAAAAGCTGGTATTTCATCAGGTCTTTGGGTAAATTAAGGTTTATGCTGCTGTAACGCAGAAAGAACGTCATTGGAGGTAAACTCGCTAAAATGCAGAACAGCCTTATTAGTGTATTCCGTGTCTTGTTCATAACTTTGGGTGGATAAATTATACGAAGTTTTAAAGAAATCGGCAAAACCATTCGCAATATCCCGCGGTTCACCAAGATACTGGTCTTGGTAAGTAAGATTGTCTGGTAACACTGTTGTTTCTTTTTTAGAGTTAATGTAAGACCAGAAAGCTTTAGTATTATTTTTTATGTTGTTTTGAACATTGTTCTGGTATTCTTTAAAATCAATATCAGTGTCTCGTTTTATTTGTGACCTAAGATTTTTAAATTCATTTAGTGCAGTTAAACTTCCAGTACATCTATGAACTTTCAGCTTTCTTGCTTTTTCTTTTATATTTTGCACAATTCGGTTGTTATACCAAGGACGACATTTCCTAGCACGTGGTATGGTTTTAGGTACAAAAGAATCAAAGATATCATAGATTGTTTCATAAAATTGTTCACAGGCTAAATTCACATCATTGTGATTTTTTAGAATTGACTAGTCCGTATTGTAAATTCTTGCGTATAAGGTGTGAAAATTAGCTTTCCGGAAATTATACACAAGTTTATTGTCTGCACAGAATTTTTATTTTTATTTTTAATACTTTCATTAAAATATGTACATAATGCGGGGTGATAGGAATCTTCTTTAAGTAAAATATCATGAGCTTTCTCCACATAACACGTGATATTGGAAAAAAGATCCAATAATGCATTATTTGTATTAAGCTAAAATAATTTTAAAATTACATAAGTAGAGCAGTAGTGCCAACAATATTTTTCTGTAGCGAAAATTTTCTATAATATGGTATATTAAAATCTCCAATAAAATACATATTATCCTCGCATAGATACTGCAGGGTTTCAAGTGTCTCAAAAATTGATTTTAATAAGCTGGGCTTAGGGAGGGAGGTACGTAGATAACTCATATGTAAATATTATTGTAATTTAATTGCATTCTCACACCAACAACATCTATTAAAGGAACTGAAGTTTTTATATCATTTAGGTTTAGTTCTGTGGCAACATATTTTTTGTTGATGTGATGGCTTTGTTGATGGCTAGCAAATCAATGCACGGTAAAATTATCACTTATTAGTTCAGAGTTAAGTATTGATATTTTTCGCTTATTGCATCGGCCTTACGGGTTTTTCAAAGTGGTACTACCAGTGTTATAAACAGCACTTTATTCTAGATATACTGCGAAATATTCAGAGTGGCATGCTTTGTAGTTTTCGAGTAAAAATTATAATATAAATAAAACGTTATACTAGGTATATTATGTTTATAAATAAAAGATGCAAGTATAGATGTATTTTGACATGTCATCAAAATTTCTCGTATATGAAAAGAAAAGTGAAAATTCGATTTGTAACACGGTTTTCGTAAAAGAAAGTGACATAGCTACCTGGAAAATATTTCATTGCAAAAGTGGGTCGAATTTTGACATACGTGTCAGGATCAAAATACTTTTTTAAACGTATATAGTCACGAAAAATTAGGAAACTCAATCCTAGGGCAGCGGTAATTATATAGGGTACCTATAAGTCTCTACCCTGAATATGTTATCTTACCATTATGTTATATGTGTCCCATGAAAGTGAGTGGTCATCTGGAAAGAACTAACATTACATTGATTTCTAATCTAAGAAACAAACATATTTAACAAAATGATGTGAACTAATGGCGGCTCCTTAACGTGTGTTGTTCGATCTTTCTCGAAGGCACAAGATGATATTTGAATATTTCATTACCAGAATAAAATTTATTAATGGAAATTTAATATTACTACGCATAATTAAATATTTAAATACATAATATAGTAGATACCCTAGTAGCACAACATATTGGTGCAATATTGGTGCTACTAAGGTACGATTAAATCTCTGCTAATGTATTTCTTTCCCGCAAATAACTATAATATTGTAATAGATTTGGAAAAAACAAATATATTTTTCTCAACTAAATTTATTTTTATGTATGAACTTAGTTGGGAAAAACAAATACGACGGAAAAAAATATATCATTCCCTTTCTT
Organism: Stenurella melanura; assembly: GCA_963583905.1. NCBI lineage: Eukaryota > Metazoa > Arthropoda > Insecta > Coleoptera > Cerambycidae > Stenurella > Stenurella melanura. The sequence continues at coordinate 90,878,895 of OY757309.1, forward strand.
CAGTTAATTACATATTTTGTATATTCTTATATAACATTGCATTAAGTATAATAAGAGATATTAAATATTTATTAAATTGATCTTATGCTTCTTATGTCCAGCCTCTCACATTCCCAGTGTGACGAATTACACAGTTCAAATTCTGTCGCAAGTTGGTAAAAGTTATAACAAATCTAATAGTTTGAACCAGTAAACTAGGCAACATTGTTGGATGCCACATTGCAATTGTTTATTAAAGTTATACACAGAGAGGGGCTACATTGTTAAAACGTGTCTTATATACGCTCAGCGGCTCGAGCGGCCGTACGCATATAACGCAGCTGAGCGTGCGCGCGTGCACACAAACGAGTTTTTTTTAATCAAAGAGCAAATACTGCGTTATTCTACGGGAAATTCTCTACAATTCCGTTTTTATTTGTTTTTTGTACGTGTAAAAATGAACGAGAAAAAATTCTTCAAAGTCGGAGAATTTCGCGTCCTTTCGACATAAAATTGCCCATAACTTTTTAGAAAGCATTTTTTCTTAATCATGAAGTATAAAAAGTGTTTATTTTGGCCGATATTAGCCAAAAAAAAATATTTCCAGTCAATAAAAAATGTTTTTTCTTAGTGAACAAATTAATTGTTTATAACAATTAAAGGCCCGCGTGATTCGAATTTTTTTTTTATAAACATTTTCAGGAAAATCTAAGGAACATATTTCAAAAGGTTTCATCAATATTATTCTTTTTAAATTTAGTCACCCGATGAACGTAAAATTGCGATCAACCGCAGGCCTAACAACACGACACAAACAAAGATCCACGTAATCAAATGATTGCACAAAACTTGTTAAACAGTACATAACACGAGTACACATATTTCATGGTATTCAGGCTAAATTTTGTTATCCCCGACGTAATAAATTACGAATGTTTCTCGCATGTTACCATTTTTAACCAATAAATTAACAACTGTCGAGACGGTGAATATTTGCTATACATTTTTCAAAAAGGTAACAATAGTGAAGTCCATTTCCATTAAATTGTGGCAGTTTTATTGACGTACAAACTCGACCGCACGGATATGCAAATTAATATTTGTCTATTATTCTCAATGCGTTTCTGTTAGCTAGTAGTAGATGGGTTATTTAATACAGTCTTTGATGTATTAATACTATATTTTTCAATAGAAAGAAATTAATTCTTGTATGTCCAAAAATTATTGAAGAGCCGCTTTGAAAAAAGGCCAGTAAAAATTATAAAATAATAGTTCAGCGGCAGGTTAGTTGAACCCATAATACAAGATATCGATATTAAAGTCGAATAGAAATACTGATTTCGATATTTCCTCATTTTAACCCCACCCAAAAAAAATTTTTTTGGAGGTTACTAAATTTTTATTTTTGTTTGGCATTGCGACTTACGTCGATACAGCCAGGTGCGAAGTTAATATGTACTATTGATTAACTAATTCTACCTTAATTAATAAATAATATAATAAATAAAAGATAGGAATTGAATACGTTCCTCTTAGGTCACACTGCATAGAAATACAATAAAACAAGAAATTTCGAAAATTTGCAAAAAATCACTTAAAGAGGAGACAGATTTTCACGTTGGACCCCTTACAAGAACAGTAACAGTGAGTTCATATCATAGCAATAACTTCGAGAAGTAAAACATTACTAAAATAATACATGGAGGCTGAATCACAGGAGTTTAAATGGAATTGAAATAAAGAAAGGTACTTGTGCATGCATGTTTCATCAGTATCCGAAATCCAATAAAGATTAAGAAATGATTATTGTGCCACAAATAAACACCTGATATATACATGGTTTGGAAAGTTGGTGCATGACCTTGAGGATGTGACGGGCATTAAGCCAAACATACCTTAGTACAAAATCTTACGGTTTTTGAGATTTTCGTGCTTTTCGAGTGAATTAAATTTTTTGGCATATTCACCCTAATAACGCATCAGTAGAAAATTACAACTTGGTAATTTTTTTCTTTTAAGTACTAGATTGTGTATCTATTCTGTGAATTTATAAAACAAATAGCCAAAGTGACTATTATTATTATCGCGCGAGCAGATCTGTGGAATCCGCAGCACTCAGGCCTATCGGCCCATTGTGCATTCGCGTCATGTGGGATCTTCTAGAAGAGACCAGTGCTCTCCACAAAGGATAGCAGTCTATTCTATGGTTGATCCCGTAACTCCTCCGGCTGTAAAAATTGCCTTTGGAGATGCCTATACCTTAACGCACCTAAGGGTGCGCAGTTGCATAGGATATGAGTGGTGGTTTCATCCTCCACTCCACACATCCTACAAATAGGGCTGTTTTTCAACCCCATTATGTAAAGATGTTTGTTCAGAGGACAGTGTCCTGTTAACAAGCCTACTATCCATCTCATTTTTTCTCTATCGAGCCCAAGCAGCCACTTAATGGTTGAGTCAGTCGAGGGCCCTTTTATATGGAGCCTCGACTACCTCATTCCAGCGGCCTGAGTCCAATAGTTGCTGAACCTTGCAGTGACCCAGTCTCGTAACCCTGATTGAATCAGACTTTTTGGCAAACCGAAGGCTGGCTCAGGGCCAGGGAACGGAGTTATTGCTTCTTCTCCCGCCCATCGGTCTGCTTCATCGTTGCCCTCCACACCTCTGTGACCGGGCACCCATATGAGTTTGACAGAGTTGTGTTCGCTCAGTTCTGTCAAAATATTCCGACAGTTTAAAACTAGTCTTGAGGTCACTTTGTTTGGCACAAGAGCCCTCAAGGCTGCTTGGCTGTCGCTACATATATAAATATGTTTGTTGGCGATACCTCTCCTGAGATTCTCCTTGCACACACCAATATGGCATATACTTCTGCTTGGAATACACTAGGATACCTTCCAAATGGCTCCGATATACGAGCCCTTGATTTGCAGCCGTGTATGCCAGCACCAGTTCCCTCCTGTGTCTTAGATCCGTCTGTGTACCGCGAGACCTTTGGGACTCAGAAGACGGATGTTATCGCGCTCCCAGTCCTCTAGACTGGGAAACACCGCTGAGTATGGAATAGTGAAATTATAGACAGGGTGACATCGGTCATCCTCCGCTTGGGCGATGACCCGGTTCCTTACCGGCAGATCCAGGACCTTTGTGTGCCCCCATCCCCGGCCAGTCCCATTCGACATTCCATTTTTGAGCAGTCTATATGCTGCTTTTTTAGCTTCCAGTTCCACCTCGATATGCAAGGGAGTGAGTCCAAGAATGACTAAGTGACTAAGCAAGTAATTTATCACATTTATTATTAATAAATAAGCAAATTACACATTTGATGAAAGATAATTAAGAAAATGGAGTTGTATTAGATGTTAAAATACGTTTAAAACATTTATTTATTACCTTCCGAACGGTGTATCAGACGTCACGTAACTTGTCAAGTCCTTGGGATTGACCAGTTACCGTGACATATGTACTTTAGTTCTAATAATCTCCCGATGATGCTAACGTAGTTTGCGAAACATTCGTCAATCCGTGGTATTCGAGTGTTTTGTTCAACAGTTTTGGTGCTTGTGACAACTTAATTTGAATTAAGGCCAAATAGTGTAAGCCAGTTTTCAATTCAACTCAATTCAGACTTTATTCAAAGTCAAACGTAATACGCAGGATTTTTCTATAACGCATGCCCGGAGTCATTCAGGAATCCACGAGACAGAGGTGGTAAATGAAGGGCTGGACTTGAAGAGCTATATCAACTAAAAATAAAAATAAAATTATGACAAGGATCTTTTCACCTGACACGAATTAAAATGGTAGTAAACACACGAATTTCTAAAGTGGAATATAAAGCTTATTAACTAACAAGATAACCATTATACTCTTCGCCGATTTACTGCACTTTTTATATAATAGTTGCACATTCTATATGATACGTTTGGCATTTTCTTTTGTAAAAAACATTAGTTTTAAACATTTTTAGTTTAATTACAAAACAATAATTTTGTTTCTTATTTTAAAAATGTATAACTTTTTTATTTATTGACCGATGTTGATCAAAAACAATAAAGTTCTTCCTCTAGCTAACACTAAATTACTGTCCAATTTCCAATACAATCGGACTTTTCGTTCTTCAGTTATCGTGCTTACAAGAAACGTGACGGACGGGTGGACAAACAGACGGACAGGCAGACGGACGGACTGACAAACGGACGGACAGACGGACAGACAGACAGACATACGGACGGGCAGGCGGACGGACGTACGGACGGACTTTTGAAAGTTGTTCAGTGATATGAAATTTTTTTGTATACGAACAATATTACCGGTCTTAGAAATGTGCCGATCGAATGCAATATACTTTTCTTTCTGTATTTGCGAAGAGTATAATAATGTGTGCTCGCAGTACTGCTGAAAAACTGTTGGCTGTTGTCACAGGAAAAGACGATACATAAAAAGCCTGCTTAGAGTAGTTCATTAGGGCGGGAGCGACGATGTTGGTTGCTTAAGCTTAGGTTGAAAACGTTGGGATTTATTTAAATTTTTGGTTGTAATGAAATGCACGACACGTACACAATAAATTAACAGCAAGTATCTAACAAATTATGTTAAAAAGGATTCTGAGCAGCCTCACTGTTGGCATGCGAGCTTGTAATTGCATATCCATTGTGTAAACTCCCAACGAGTGATTTAAGTTTTCCCCAATTTAGATATATACATGCATTCCGCTAATGCGACTCTGTTTTTGATTTTTTCGTCCGACAAATTGTTGGATCGTCACCAGAATCAATATACGTTACACGCCTCGATATTCTCTTCAAGAAATTTTCTACGCTCGTTGAAGATTTATATCTATGAAGATATTATTTATTGTTTCATGCAAATTTTTATTGAAAACTTCTTTAGGCTGCTTCCGCGAGTAAAGTTTTATGATTAATTGTGAAAAGAAGTTTCTTTTTGTTTTGCGCTAGAGACACTGACCGAATTCTCGAGACTTGTTTGATGCCGCATGACTGAATTCACTTGAATGGAGTTAAAAGAAACTCGAATTTGACAAAGGGGATTTGTAATTAAATAGGTAGTGGTTAATTTCTTAATTTCAAAAATGCGTTAGGAACAAGGCAGAAGAGATTTATATTTTATTGGCAAATAAATTTCTATCAGGTGAACAATACTAGATGTATATAAACATACTCCAATAGAAAAGCGCTAATGTCTTCTGATTTAACATCAACAGATGATATTTGTAGGCATTTAATGATGAAACCAGTCCAGTTGACAATATTTTGATATGTTACAGTTCAAAAACTTAGCCCTTTTCGCTGATTTACCGCGGTTATCTAACTTTTATGACTCGACTTCCACTAATTAGCAAATTAATAAAACACGAATTTTCAACCACACTTAAAACTATATTTACAAAAAAAGTAAGAAAGTAATCGGTAGAAAATATAACAAAGGAAATGGAACTTAAACTTTAAACAAAAAGCGAAACATAGACCGTAGTCTCGTACTTAAGCGATCAATATTACTCCGTTAATGAGAAATTCGTTCACAATAAAACACACACTGATCGCCAATACCATTACTGAACGTGAAGTTAATTATTTCTGAAACCTATACTTTAGAATCGAGGGCAGAAAACGTCAGTTGCCAGTACAATTCGAATGAGGTAAAGTTTAATTTGAAATTTAATGACGTGCAGTTGAATCTTAGAACAAAATGTTAAAGAAACATAAATATATCCGGTGACACTAAAATTACTACGTTGAAAATATAACACACTGAACAACACCGAGCTAAGCGAAAAGTGGCGTATTTTTCCTGTAAAATTTTTGAGTTAGTGGGCGTTATCCACCCAAAGAAACCTAAGCCAATGAATGCAAATCCACCCCTTTTTAGGGCTCTTAAGGCACTCGGCCATTGGCGGCATCTACAGGATAAATTATAGACCAAAATAGTACTCGCTCCAGCTACTGGCGTCCTCAATCAAGCATATGGCCAAAATGGCTTGTCTCAGAAACAAACATTCTTTTAACAACAACTTAAATTATTCTATATCTACAGATATCTAATTTTGCCCAGTCGGTGAAAAAAACCCTTTCTCTCGTCGCGATTCCTTTTGATTTTTGCGTATCAAGGGAAAAACCGACTGACGTCCTATCTAGTGTGCAGTAATGCTGGGAATCCTGTACCAATTAGAGCATTTATGAGTCTACCGATATCCTAGCTAATTTACATACTCCTTTACGGTGTAACATGAATAGGGCCAAACTCTGTAGAAAAAGAAATAAATACATACAATGAAATATTTTCATAAATCCACCACCGTCTGTCGAAGGATCAACCGCAGGCAACCCTACATACACCAAACCATTAGTTACCGAATTATTAATTTTGTCATTATTTTGAAGTCAGTCTTAAATTAAAATCATTTTGTATTTTTAGAAAGACACTATCAAACATCTTATTATTAAATTTCCTCACTTCTTTATTTATGTTACAACAATACAATGTGATCCCTAGCAATTGTGTGTGTTGACTGGATGGTTGATTGTAATTGACAAAGATGGAGATTCAGCAGCCACACTTTCCTAGAGGTTGTAATTGAACGGAAATAGTTTTTTTTTGGTATGAAGGAAAGATCACTGGAGGGGAAACAGAGAAACCATTTTTGGTCCCAGCTCCTCAAAAGGAAACATCACACTGGTGAAAAGAAAAAGTCATTATCATCAGGCTTTTTTTGTATGGGGCACAGAGATAAAAGAAAATTGGGACTCAGATATTTATGGTTATGTGGAAACAACCATTCATTCATCCATTAGGGATAATTTTATGCTGTAAGTTGGAGGCTGAAGCCAAAAGGGCTGTATGTGCCGTTGATTTTGGTTTGATGAAACCACCTATGAGACAGAGAGACACATTGTGGCGGATGGCAGGAGTACAGGGCGTTGTGGACAAGTTAACCACGAGTACGAAGTAACTTCTACGTTCTTCTACCTACCTTTTTTTTAACTGGGCACCGAGGTATTTAAACGTTTTCCTTTTTTTTAACTTCAACATACGAGAATTTGGTTTCAAATGATCAGCGAATTAAACTACCATCCAACATATATATGTGTATTTATTTATGTGAAGATTTTTGTACTAATTTTTATTTACCACATATTAATATTTATTTGAAGGTTGTGAATATTCATTATTTAATTATTTAACTGAAAATTTTTACCATATTTTTATGTTATATTGTCAGATTTTTCTAACCCACTAACCCTATATTTATGTAGTAAATTCTTTTATTCAATTTCACAAGTTCTTTTATGCCCCTTACCTCTCCTTGAGGGCTTTAACATTAATAAATCAGGGAGAGTGGCGCCTGGCAATAAATAGTATTCTCAAATCGAACCCCCGACTCTGTGACAAGAACGACTAGCCGTCTTGCACTTTGACGTGTATGGCTCTGAGGTGAGTGGCTGCTTTAGTGCTACAACGGTAAGGGAGTATGTAAATTAGCGAGGATACCGGTAGACTCATAATTGATACAGGATTCCTAACCTTACTGTACACTAGAAAAGAAGCCAGTCGGTTCTTTCCTTGATACGCAAAAATCAGGAGGAATCGAGACGAGAGAAAGGGTTTTTTCACCGACTGGGGAAAATTAGATAGCTGTAGATATAGAATAATTTAAGTTATTGTTACAAAAATGCTTATATTTAGGAGAAGCCATTTTGGCCATACACTTCTGTTGAGGACGCCAGTTGCCAGAGCGAGTACTATTTTGGTCTATAATTTGCCCTATAAATGCCGCCAATGACCGGGTGACTTAAGAGCCCTAAAGAGGGGCGGATTTGCATTTATTGGTTTAGGTTTCTTTTGGTGGATAATGCCCACCAACTCAAGAATTAAATAGGATACTTCCGTCAAGAAAATAAGCCGCTTTTCGCTTAGCTCCGGGGTTTAGTTTGTCATATTTTCAACGTAGTAATTTTAGTGTCACCGAGTATATTTCTTAACTACACTGACGTGGCTTTGGAGTTTATTTGGGTCTAATTTTGGGTTATTAACCGGCCATACACTTCCGATTCAGAAAATATACTATAGAATACTTTATAGTTACGGTCGGACTTTCTCTTTGTAGTAGACACGTACGATTGTTAAACTATACATCTACACAAGTTTGTTTACTTCTAAAACTCACTAATATTGCTTCAAGCAGATTGCTTTACAACATTTTAGGGCCTGTGACTTAGCGTGTAACTTTCTACAAAATCACGTTATTCTATGAAAAGTAATTTTAATTTATTTAATCCTTATCTTACATTTGTTACACTTGTATCCAGATATACAAAATTCACAATCATATCATAGGTAAAAATAGATAAAACTAAAGATTCACACAGTTTTCTCTTAATTTATGAGTACATTGACAGAAAGAAGTTTGAGTGCCACGTATGTTTTGTTAACACGCATAAGGGCCGGTACTTTCATCTATAGATAGCGACATTTATTCTTTAGAATAAGTCTTATCTAGAAGATAAGCAAAAACTCGGTATTTTCACCTACAAATAGGGATATCAGTCAGATAAATATGCTTATTCCTAGGATAAACTATTCGGCGCCCAAATCGACGAATAAGACTTTTATCTACCGGATAAGTGAGGCCACGCCTATGCGCTTGGGCTCTGATTGGCAGTGCTATTCTATTTTCTAACCTAAGTTTTGAAAAGTTCTTTGTTGTTTTGTTTTTAACAATATTTTAGATAAGGTTTGGCCAGTGGTGACTTTTATAACTGGGTGATTTTACGGACTTTCACAAGCCACGGTGGGAAGAATAATAAAAAAATCTAATAACTGCTATTTATGTATTTCCTCCCTTTGTCCAAAAATATATCACATTAAACACAGTTTTATTTAATATATACCATTTAAAAATATGCAGACACAAAATCGCACAATAAAAGCAATTGTAAACACTATACTCACAATGACAAACAACCAAAATGACTCAAATGTCATTAACAGGTAAGCAATAATAGTAGGGGATTATTTCTATCTTTATTTGAAGTACATAGCTTCTGCATACATTTCTCTTGTTTTACCACATCTTAAGTTGGCAACACTTACTTTGGGAAGTGTCTAAAATCTTATCCATCGAATTGTTAACCGAAGGTGTGATTTGAATGAAAGTACAGATATAAGATATCCAGTAGATAGCAAATCCTGGTTATCTTATCCTTCGGATAGTTATCCACCGGATAAAGTATATTTATACTTAAGTGAAAGTACCGGGCCTAAAAAATCTAAGTTAAATATTTTGAATTTTCCGCTGTTGGGTACCTGTTATAATATCTAATAAAATTTTCATACTCTTTGTAGTCAAATTGTAAATCTCTCAAGTAGATAGTTGGTGAGCTTATAGATGTACGGTAATTATTAAGGTCGAATGGGAAATGAAGTTGTGTATCATCGACGTATGCTTGATTGAACAAGACAGTGCTGTATGTTTATAAACATATCTGCTGCGTAGACAAGATAAAGAAGAGGTCCCAACACGGAGCCTTGGGGCACATCGGAAGATGTCCTTGTTTATGAGAGTAGCTATTTTCAATAAAAACTCTCTAACTACTATCAGCGAGATAAGATTCGACAATTACAGCTTTACCTACCTGAAAACTAAAATAGTCTAAGTTTGGTCATGAAATTTGATGATTAAATTTGTAAAGTTAAGGAAAACTAAAGCTATACAGGGTCCTGCAGCTCACCTCCCGTCTTCTACTACACCTAAACGATTTATTTTAGAAAAATGATTCAAACGGGACAATAGACTGTTTGTTAGAGAGCACATTTTAAAAATATTTTTGAATATACAGGGTGTTCCAGAAATTGGTGGTGCATCAAAGTTGTATCTTTTTAAATGGAACACCCTGTAGTTTTATTGATTTTTGGGACCCTTTCGAGCTACTGTACATATCCCTAGAATATTATCAAATTTGATTTGACAGTTCCAGAGGAATAAATTAAAATCGAAAAAAAAAAAATTTTCGTCATATTTTAAAAAATTTATAAAAAATAGAAGAAACATCTTCAAACCAAAACTAAGGAACAGGTTGCTTTTAATAAAAGGTTAGTTTATCCTACTATGAATATCGTAAAAATAACTTATACAGGATGTTCAAAATTCAATGCCAAACTTTTCAAAATGTAATGCTATTTTTCTCCATTTTTTCAAATGGGACACCCTGTATATTTTTATCTCATCGGATGCAGAATTAAAAAATGAGCATATTTTTTAATTACAATTATCTCGACTATCTTAAAGGTTTCACAGATATTCGTCAAAAACTACTACAAATCGTAAAATTATTATCTAATAGTTTTACTTAACATTTTTCAAATCAATAACTAGAACTTATGTTCAATATGTGTTCCGTTTTATCATTTAGCTCCTCTAATGTTATTAAATAAGCAAATACCTAAATTAGACAGTTTCTCATATAACTGTCTATGCAGTTCTCCTCTTGAAGGCGTAAATGAAGGGGAGTAAACAGAAATCATATTCCTGTTGTTTCTTAACCATAATAAGGTAATTTAGTAGATAGCCATGGAAACAAATTTGCTTACAAACTGTCATACAAATAGACATATGTCAATATTTTAAATTACGTATTAGTAATTTACAAGTTTTAAGCATTTTTTGTGATGGAGTACAGCAGAGAAGAGCTAGTAGATACGATTTTCATATTAGGAGAATCAGAAAGAAACTGTTTTTTGGCAAGTCGAATTTACGCACAGCGTTATCCGGAACGGAGACATCCAGACAAAAGAAGCCTGAACAACTTATTAGAGAGATTTGTACAAACGGGACATGTAGACTATACAAAACCAGTTAGAAATAGACCCGCTCGAAATGAAGAAAATGAATTGTCTGTGCTATTATCTGTTACGGAAAACCCTTTCGTTAGTCAAAAAGCAGTCGGTGATGCCGTAGGTGTAAGTGAGAGAACCGTTCAACGAATTTTAAAGGACAACCGTTTTCATCCCTACCATATCCAGTTTCATCAACAACTCTTCGATGCAGATTTTGAGCAACGTGTCGAATTTTGCAATTGGGCGCAAGCTAAAATTAGGATAAATTGTGAGTTTTTTGATAAGGTTTTGTTTTCTGATGAGGCCACATTTCATAAAAACGGATTTGTGAATCGCCATAACTTTCATTACTATTCCGACCACAACCCAAGGATTTTTAGGCAGGTTGACCAACAACACAGATGGTCAATAAATGTGTGGGGGGGAATTATTGGTGAACATGTTATTGGTCCTCACTTTTTTAACGGACATTTGAATGGTGCTATGTATCTTGATTTTTTGCAAAATCAATTGCCAAATTTATGTCAAAATTTACCAATACCTTTGAGAGATGCAATGTGGCTGCAACACGACGGAGCCCCAGCACATTATTCATTACAAGTCAGGGACCATCTCAATACAACCTTTCCAAACCGGTGGATTGGAAGAGGAGGGCCAATTATGTAATTGGCCGCCCCGATCACCCGACTTCACTAAATTGGATTTCTTTTTGTCGGGCTACGTTAAGGAAATCGTTTATCAGGAACCTCCAACCACACCAGAAAACATGCAGCAAAGAATCAGGAACGCATTTCAAAACATTACACCCGACCTATTAGGAAGAGTAGCAAGATCATTTCATACCCGCCTTCGTTTGTGCCTCCAAGAGAACGGAAGACATATTGAACATAAGTTCTAGTTATTGATTTGAAAAATGAAAAGTAAAACTATTAGATAATAATTTTGCGATTTGTAGTAGTTTTTGACGAATATCTGTGAAACCTTTAAGATAGTCGAGATAATTGTAATTAAAAAATATGCTCATTTTTTTAATTCTGCATCCGATGAGACAAAAATATACAGGGTGTCCCATTTGAAAAAATGGAGAAAAATAGCATTACATTTTGAAAAGTTTGGCATTGAATTTTGAACATCCTGTATAAGTTATTTTTACGATATTCATAGTAGGATAAACTAACCTTTTATTATAAGCAACCTGTTCCTTAGTTTTGGTTTGAAGATGTTTTTTCTATTTTTTATAAATTTTTTAAAATATGACGAAAATTTTTTTTTTTTTCGATTTTAATTTATTCCTCTGGAACTATCAAATCAAATTTGATAATATTCTAGGGATATGTACAGTAGCTCGAAGAGGTCCCAAAAATCAATAAAACTACAGGGTGTTCCATTTAAAAAGATACAACTTTGATGCACCACCAATTTCTGGAACACCCTGTATATTCAAAAATATTTTAAAAATGTGCTCTCTAACAAACAGTCTATTGTCCCGTTTGAATCATTTTTCTAAAATAAATCGTTTAGGTGTAGTAGAAGACGGGAGGTGAGCTGCAGGACCCTGTATATTGTTTATTATCATCGGCTCTAAATACATAAACTGTCACATTTAGTAAAGCAGATGTTGCACCTTTTCCTTTCTAAAAACCTGATTGAAATAAAGAAACAATTTCAGGTGGATAACAGGTCGTAAAGAAAGATTAACATTAATTAATAATATTCATATATTATTAAAATTTTTCCTAATACATTTAAATGAGTCAGGTTATAGCGGTGAAGCTATAAGTTATTAAGATAGAAGTTGCCTTTATTCATATTATAACATCGAATGCAAACAACTTGGTCTATTTAGTTTCATAGGTGTTGAGAGAGTTGTTGCAAAGAGCGGTTGCCTCTAGGAATATTAGAATGAAAATGAATATAGTCAGAGGGAGACTTACTATTTTTGAGAAATCCATTTACGAAGCAGGCATGGCCAAAGTGGGCCAATATTGTTCAAATGATTTAGTAAGGGTATCTCCATAATATTCTTCCAATAAAATTGAATTATTATTTGCTTGCGTATAATGGTAATGAAACATATTGTTTATAGAATTTTGCAAATAGCGGAAAAAAACTATCTGAGAACTAAAAGAAAAACTGTGTGTAAAAATATTAATGAAATATTTGATTTCTTTCGATAACCTGAATTCTGGTTATGCTAGGAAATTAAAATCGTATAATGAATTTGTCTAATTTCTTATTTGACAATTCTCATTATAACACTAACATCCACATAGTTCCCTACGGCCATGCAGGTTAAACTAGTACATAACCCCCCACGGTCATGAAGATTCAGTTAAAAATGAGAACAAAGGCCTAAAATTTATTTACCTACCTTGTATTAAAAAATTTTCATTCTGATGGATTACATTTTTATGAAATCTATCATTCTGTTTCTTTGAAGCGTTTTTTGCCCTTATTCTGGTCTTCAGGATCGTAAGGGGTTATGTGGATACTAGTTTAATCTGTATGACCATAGGAGATTATGTGGAGGCTAGTGTTATAATGAGAGCTATCAAATAAAAAATTAGACAGATTCATTTTAGGATTTAAATTTGCTAGCATAACCAGAATTCAGGTTATCGAAAGAAAGCAAAGATTTCATTAACATTTTTACAAATAGTTTTTCTTTTAAATTTCATAGATAGTTTTTTCCGCTGTTTGCCAAATCCTATAAAGAATGTGTTTCATTACAATTATAAACAAACAGATAATAATTCACTTTTAAACATGCATAGAGTATATAGGCTCCAATACTAGTTAGTTAATAGATAGGTAGGTGAATATCTGTTGTTTTTATCAGTCAATGTTAAAAATAATTATTTTATACTTATTCATGGAAATGGCCTTGGTTTTGCATGAAACATCTTTATGAGTGGCTCTATGTCTTTCTGATGAGCTCCATAATAAATCCTTTAAATAATATGTTTCATTATAATCTTATAAATTTACATACCACATAATATTGCACAATACACGTTAGCACTTTGTTGGTGATACTATAATTAAGAAATTTCTTGAATACCCATATAATAAACAAATTGATAAGAACTATCCATTGATTTATATAATCAATGTAGGTCCACTCCGAACATTCCCATAATTAAGGGTGTCAAGTTAAGTCTTAAATAGATTAGGTCATAAATAGATTAAGACATAAATACTTTTAGGTATAAAGTAGAATAAGCACGTCGGAAACTTTAGTATTCACTATGTAATACTCTTAATAAAGGCCTAATAAGCCGAAACATACGTAAAGTATTTATAATATATTGATTGATTCATCTAAAAGCAGTGTTTAATTTATAATTAACAATTATGTTTATAATAAGTTTAAAAGATATCTCGCTGCATCAAAACAATTCCTTGTTCACAAAAACTATTGCTCATTTGCCTCAAATGCGTAAAGCTAACAAATGTTTGTACATTTGAAACAAAATAAATCCTGACAACTCTTGGTGTTACAAAATATCCGATAAAATTTTAAATCCCCGTAACAATTTTATACAAATATATCAGGTTTACTCAAGCGTATCCGTTTAATAAAATTCTCGTCCTACATTTCCTCTCGTCTATCTCTGCATAACCGAGTCTGTTTTGTTTTTTATTAATATCGACCAGGACGTTCTCCGGCTGGCAGGGACCGAGAACGTATGTTATTAATACATGCTTTTAAGAACAATTAACTTCTGGGATAATTGAGTTAAATTTGTGGTAAGACTTAAACGAGAATTCGTGTTGTATGCATTTAAGAGCGTACGGTAGTTCCAGGAAACTAACGCAATTAAAGTAAATTAAAAGGCAACTTTAAGTTGAGGGTGTAGTTTCAGCGCATAATTGCTTATATTAGAGAAGTGTAGGCAGGCCGATAGTTTGGAATTTGTCAACGATCATGGTTATTTAAGACGAATCAGAATGACAGGGTGTTTAAATCTGTAGACTGTGACATTATGAGCAATACAACTTCTTTTATTTTGGAAATCAAATGTATGTAACATTTATCTCAATTGCAAAAAATTACACTCCAAATTGGTCCAATCCAGAGCTGCTCAAAATACCCAATAAAAGTATTTCAAATACCAAATACCATCTGAAATATTTGCAGTTTCAAGTATCAAATACTCTGCTTTACAAAAAGGATTTGATATACCAAATACTCAAGAAAAGTAATTGAAATTTCTAGCAAATAAAGTATTTCAAATATTTTCTAATATTTGAAATACCTCAAGTTGTATTTGAAAATATTCTCTAATATTTGAAATATCTCAAGTTATATTTCAAGTACCAAAAAACGATTAAAAAATTATTTCCATGTTTTAATTATTTAGGGGTTTTTTAAATCCTTTATAGATATTTGAAATGATCACTTCGAACTTCGAATAATGTAATAAATTAACATAACTTTTATTTTACTGTGAAAAAGGCAACAAAATATTCAATATCAACAAAAATAAATGGGGAATTTACAAGAATTAGTTATTGTCAATAGCCCATAACAAAAACAAAATATAATATAAAAATAAAAAACATAACTCTTTATTTTTAGTTTAATTGTAATTTGCAATAAATTAGGTACTCTTCTTGGAATTACAAAAATGATGAACAAATTAAGTTTCTTATTTTGACTGCCTTTTGCCATTTGCCTTGATAAGTACCAAATTCACAAAATGTATGTACCTTAGTGCATTCCTTCATGGCGCATTTATAATTCCCACAAAGGAAGACAATCTTTCGACTGGAGCCGGTAAAGGTAGACACGTATTATAGCGATAGAAGAGGTTTCTGATGAAATTTATTCGAGTATCAACTTTGTTTAAAAATTGTAATTTGAGTTCTATTCCTTTTGTCGCACTGCTTTTTGTACTTTCAGCATTTGCAATTCTTGCTGGAAAAACCAACTAGATTAAAACATTGTTCTTCAATTGATGTCGGCTTATAACGTTCGCTGACGCTGCTCGGTACATCGTCAATATTCTGAAGCTTCTTGACAAACAATTTCCATAATAATTTTTGGAATCGGTTAGCTTAAATCGTCCGTTGTGTAATTTTTGAACTGTGGTAATGTGGAAGACGCAATTATAGCTTCTAGGCTAGTTAAATCAAAAACTACTTTAAATCTCTTAAGGAGCCCAATTTTACAGACATGTAATACTTCATTCCCATAGTTCAATTTTTCTGTTTCAAACTTTTTAAGAACTGAACCTAAACACGGCAATAAATATCCATACAAAGTGTTATGTTCTTCTTGCAAAATATCCAACGCAGTCGGAAGTGTCCTCAGAATTATACAGTATTCAGACAAATACTCGAACTCGGATTCTTTGAAACGCCGATCTTAGGTTCACAGTTCTTTAAAAATTGTTGGCAGTTTTTCATTACCTTTTATTATTTGGAAAATTGCATCATAGAATGAATTCCAGCGCGTAGCTGCAGGATACCTAAGAGTATGTTTAAGAACTTTCTGTATAATTTCTGCTGATTTGGGTCGTTCTGACTTTTCCCAAATTATGGAATATTTATTAATACAATTTGTATGTTTCTCTCGTAGGGTACGGCTGTTTTTATAATAGTATTTTTCACATCAGCTGTAACTGCTGTAACCGTCGACATCCATGAACGAAATATTTTCATCATCTGAGTACTCGTCGTCATCATAGGAATTGTTTTCATTACTGATATTACTGCCTAAATCAAATCGTCCAAAAGCCTTTACGAAATCGGATCCATTATCTGTAATAGTGGCAACTCATTTATCATTATTGATGTCGAATGCAGAATGAATATCTTCCATAATCTCAGGTATTTTATTGTAACTTTGAGTTCCCCTATTTTTTCTACAAGAAAGGGCTGCAAAAAATTGATGTAAGTGATAACAGTCCAATGGACTGTTAGGTCAAACAAACTTCTTCGTTTTTCCTACCAAATATCTGCATACGCATTTCGCGTAATTTATTCCCTGTTGAAAGGATACCATTATTTATTTAGAGAGATTATTAATTTCAATTCAGTAGCCCTGCCCAAAACTATCAATGAAGAAGCCTTCTTGCTGGTTAAGAAAAGCCTTAATAGCGAATGTATTGTTTTTTAATATTTTTATTATTTGTGTTTTCTTGGATACCGTGCTTTCTCTTATTGTCATTTCCTTTAACTCCTAGATTTGTATTTTGTGCTTTGATTGTTTTATAAGTTTCATATTCCTTAAAAGAACTGGGATGTATTTTTTTTAATATGTTTATATATAATTGGTTGATACCCCCTAGTTTTCATTTCATAAACTTTTTTTGAATTAACCTTTCTTACCTACTTCTTAAGAACTAATAGCTGTATTAATAAATAATAAATAAGAAAGAAGTAGATCGATTAATAACAATTAATACGTTAGTTGCCTATTTTGAATAGTCATTCCAATGCTTTAAACAGTTTTAGAAATAACGTCTAATACTTCAAATACTGCGACAGTACTTGAAATACGTGAATAGTTCTTGAAATACCGGAGAATATTTGAAATACTAAACAAAGTAATTCAAATTCGATATTTTTGAAAACCCAATACCAAATCCAAATACTCGAGGCAAAGCATTTCTAATACCAAGTACGAAACACTGAGAATCAAAAAGATTTGAAGCAGTGCTTATATTTTGTGCCACATTAACCGAGCATGAAACGATATAGAATGATTGATAGAACAGCAGAAAGCAAGATAGGTAGACGTGGAGAAGACAACCTCCAACGAGCTTATAGGAAAGAGCTATGGTGAGATCGGCTAACAATATACAGCGTGATGCTATCAGACATATTATGCAGTGACAGGAGGTCAATTAGAATAACACGTGAATCTTAAAGCTTCTGCGAAGGTGTTATAAACATCTTAGTATGTAACGAAGTGTTTTCCGTTGCCAAAAATGCAATTTAAATTAATATTATACTTTGTTATTTGCTCCGCTTACGTTGAACATATGTTAAAATCATTGCTATAGATTTCTCCTAATTTAGCCAGCTTAAACTGTCAAACAGATTTCTACTCTAGATAGAAAATGTAGCAAATCCGGCTTTGAGAAGATTACCTGCCAAGTCGCAAAAATTGACACTGAGGGCGTTGGTCAGTAAGCCGGCGCAGTTCACTTTTGCATTGAAGCAGATTTGAATGCCAATTCCGCTCCGTCCGTCCACACGTTAACCACGCGTTGACTATTATTCTCCGAACCGTCGCGCGTCGTCAAGTAAGTACATACCGATTTGCCACCGCTACTGTTTCTTGTCAGAGTTTTTTATATTTACAAAGATAAGATTACTTTACTGAAATACGTGTATAAAAGTGTTCATTTAAAATAATTCCGATTCCATATATCAAAATATATAACATTTCAAGTAAATTTCATATTAAATGTAAAATATTATTAAAGTTTTTCGTATTTAATGGGTTATAAAATAATATCTCTCGTTCTACGAGCGGGTAGAAACTGTAGTTTTCCGTTCATGTTATTTTAACTATTCCGTACCTTTATGAATTAAAATAAAATCTATCAAAGTAATTTTTGGAAAGTTATAGTCCGGGAATTTAGTACAGAATCTAGGCATACCGTAACTAAATTAACCTTTCTTTATATTTAGATATATAGAAATTTTCCATATTAAATCTGACAAGATACCACGTAGCCGAGCAGAAATTCATTTAAAAAAGGCACTTAGCAGTGGGGTTTGAGGCACTTGGCAGATACCTCATGAAATGTTAATGTAATTTTAACATTTCCGAACCGAACCGAAATACCACCGTTATAATTATTTCTGTCTGTCCGTCTAGGCAGAATAATTTCCGCCGTAAATTGATACCGAATCCGATAACCGTTTCATTTTCCGATCCGAATGTAACTTATGTTACACACCGCACCGAATTCGATAACCGTTTTATTAATTTGATATCAGTTTTATTTAGTTTTGTCAATTTATCACACCTACACTCTGACAGTTCACTTATGCATGATTATTGCTATAGATAATCGCTTGCTATTGCCTGCTACTTGCACACCGCGTGTTTTTTTTTTACTACTTACTGTTGTTTTTACCGCTTACTGTTTTTTTACCGATTTCATTTTTTTTACCGCTCTCACCGTTTGCTTGCTTAGCTCCGTTAGCTTCAGAATTAAGTAGTAACTAGTAGTTAACTAATTTCTCACCGCCTGGTTCCTCGTACTCTTAGCTTTGTATGTCACATATATTAAATTAAAATATGTCTTACGTTATGATATTATTTATAATGAAGTCCGCAGGAGTATTTTTGGTACTTGACCGTCTTATTGTTGTATATTTTATTCTATTTAATAAAATTTGTTGTTTACCGACATGTGCGTTTTGCAGTTGAATGTGAGTGAAACTCTAATCTGCCGTCCAGGATACCTGGACATAATCGTTTCTTCACTGTAGCTATCCCAGCCCTACTGCAACAGGCTGTGTTAGAAGGCTAGTGTGGGACCTTTATGCCAAGTAAAAATTGTAAAAGTAGCGCTCCAGATAACAGAATATAACCGAAATATAGCTCAAAGTCTAATTCACAATTTCAAGGTGTTAAATCTTTAAATAGCTCCTAAAATATGAGCGATAGCTCATTGGATTCTTCGGAATGACTTCTAGAAAAATGTATTAAAATGTTTTATTAGCACATAAAAAATTGCAAAAGTTATAAATAAATTAAGATGGAGAAAAATGGCATTTAGTTTTTTGTTTATAACTCAAAAACTATAAGCAATAACGGCAATCGGAAAAAAGATTCTTAAAGAAGAGGAAATTTCTATCTCTATCTTCATTATTTATCATTTAACTTCACGCTGAAAATAGGGTTCCGCGAGACTGCTGCAGGATGCGAGTGGCGCCTCAAAAGAGAGTACATCACATAAAATCATTTTTTTATACTATTAAATATCAATTAAAAAATTTGAAAAAATTATGGTGTATTTTCAAGAAAGAAGGTCCCGTTGGAAAAAAATGTTAAGGTTTATTTTTCAACAAGTGAAGTCATTGTTCACTAACGAAATTTTATGGGACCTCCGTTATCACTGGAGACAATTTTCTTTTTAAATAATTGGCCTAAACAATTTTCGCTTCTTGGAGCCCTTCTTATAGATATACTTAAAAAGATCACATTATAAATGTTTTTAAAAATAGTTTATTTTGTTTATTATAATTTTTAGAGTAAGCAGAAAATTAAAAACCGAAGCAAAGTTGTAAAAAAAATTTTTTCAAATTCGTTATCATATTACTATTTTTACATTGAAGAAAGGCATTCATTCCCATTGTATATATTCCTTCCTTTCCGTGGTCTTACTCTTTGTGTGTGCCATTATAAAATGCCCTGACAGACCCCTGGGCGAGAAGAGAGTGTCCTTGTTTTATCCCAGAGTCTCTATTTGTGATCGGTGGTATAGGTTAGGTTAGAATTAGGGTACAATTAGTTAATTGATAAGTACATATTAACTTCGCATCTGGCTGTATCGACGTAAGTCGCAATGCAAAAAAAAAAAAAAAGGCATTCATTAACGTTAAAAAAAATGTACGCCAATTGTTTATAAGTTTACGAATTGACTAGTTTTATATTTAAAACATTTTTTTTACAATTTTGTTGTCTTGAGAATTTTATGATTTTTAATTATAAATGTTTTTCTTAAAAATATTATCTTATTGTTTATAATCGTTTTTTTTTAATTATCCATCATTTGAATAATTAGTTAAGAAATTATTTTTTTCTTAAAAATCATAATTGGCAATCCTCAATAAAGCAACAAAAACATTTTTTTATCAACAATTTCATTGTTTATTAATTTAACAATTTGTTATAAACAAATTCTGATAATTCTAATTTTTTTTCTAAATCTTAAAAAAATTACAAAACAGCCATATGCAACAACACATTAAAAAAAAATGGTGGTCTTTATAGAGGATTAATTAATCTCTAAATGAGTTGACTTCCAAGTTTGTAACTATTATCAGTTATTATGCGCATTTGTTTATAAAAATTAAATATGTTTTCTATTTATTTTTAAATAAACAATTGCAACTCTCAGATATTTTATCAAATTGCCTTGAAGATCCATTACCGTATCTGCATTATTTGATAAGCAAGAAGTCATAAAAGATTCAAAAAAGTCGAAAACACATTTAATTTTTATAAACAAATGCGCATAATAACTTATTAATAATAGTCACAAACTTGGAAGTCAACTCATATAGAGATTAATTAATCGTCTATAAAAACGACCTGAATGTCTATTGTGATATCTCTAATAGTTTAAAAGTTATATCAGTATTTTAGTTGATAAATCAAGTGCCCGTTTCAGCTGTATAATATTGAAAAACGCTATAAAAATACAAATATTTTTTTTTAATATGTTTTTGCATATGGCTAGTTTTGAAATTTTTTTAAGATTTAGAAAAAAATATTTGAATTGTCAGAATTTGTTTATAACAAATTGTTAAATTAATAAACAATGCAATTGTTGATAAAAAAAAAATTCTTTTTTTACTTTATTGAGGATTGCTAATTATGATTTATAAGAAAAAATAATTTCTTAACTAATTATTCAAACGATGGATAATTTAAAAAAACGATTATAAACAATACGATAATGTTTTTAAGAAAAAACATTTTTATTTAAGATTCGTAACATTCTCAAGACAACAAAACTGTAAAAAAAATGTTTTAAATATAAAACTAGTCAATTTGTTTATAAACAACTTATAAACAATTGGTGTAAAAATTTTTTTTAACGTTAATGAATGCCTTTCTTCGATGTAAAAATAGTAATATGATATCGAATTTGAAAAAAAAAATTTTACAACTTTACTTTGGTTTCTAATTTTCTGTTTACTTTAAAAAAATTATAATACACGAAATAAACGATTTTTAAAAACTTTTATAATGTGATCTTGTTAAGTATGTCTATAAGAAAGGCTCCAACAAGTGAAAATTTTATAGGCCAATTATTTAAAAAAAAAATTGTCTCCAATGATAACGGAGGTCCCATAAAATTTCGTTAGTTAACAATGGCCTCACTTGTTGAAAAATAAACTTTAACATTTTTTTCCAACGGAACCTTATTTCTTGAAGTGATATGAATACACCATAATTTTTTCAAATTTTTGAATTGATATCTTCTTAATAGTATAAAAAGATGATTTTGTGTCTTTTGAGGCGGCGCTCGTATCATGCAGCGGTCGCGCGGAACCCTATGAAATTAAAATGATAAATAATGGAGATAGAGTTCCGGAAGTTGGGACTTTTGTTATTGGAAATTTCCTCCTCTTTAAGAATATTTTCCGATTCCGAATTGCGTTATCGCTTATAGTTTTTGAGTTATAAGCGAAAAACTAAATGCCATTTTTTTTTCCATCTTAATTTTGCAGTTTTTTATGTGCTAATAAAACATTTTAATTCATTTTTCTAGACGTCATTCCGCATCCAACAAACTATCGCTCATATTTTTAGGAGCTATCTAAGAATTAACACCTTTTTGAACTTGCGAATTAGACTATCAGCACGAAAGTGACGCTTCCACTTGTCTATGCGCCAGGCAACCGGAAGAAAGTACGTCAGAAATATCGAAATCATATTTTTCTAATTATAAATTCAAATAAATAGATACGCAATTTCATTGTTTTAACGGTGAAACTAATTATCAGATTATTTAAAATAATTTCAAATTATTTCTTTTGTCCTAGCTTCATCTTCACCGTCTATTAATTATAATTTAAAAACATAGTTAGTGCTAGTAAATACCTTAAAACTTCAGTTTTTTATTGGTGCAATTATTTAACAGTGTATAAGAGGATTGAATACGAAGCACTTTTATAATAAGGTTTCTCAATTGAGTCCTGCCGAGTTTTGTTCCATATTACATAAATTGGATTTGTACGTAACAAAATGGGCTGCCTTCAGTAGATATTAATTTAATTTTTTGGCGTTTATTATATTAACTCTGACAAAGGCAGGTAATTAACTTATTAGATTAAAATATTACAGCGTTAATGAGATTATTATACGTTTGTTGGATCATTAGAAGTAAATTTACGAATAACTTTTTGTAATGGAGAAGAGTCTTTAAGCGGAATTTTTAATGTTGGATGAGTTACTTATTATATTAATATCAATTACATCAAAGGGATACAATGGATACAGTATGTTTTTTGCCTATACACCTTCGTAACTTCAAATTTTTGTCAGTTGTACAATCATCAAAATTAATTATTATTTGGCCAAAAAATTTGCTTCGTCGATTATAGCTTACTGAGAACGGCTGAAGTATATGAAAAAGTAAAAATGCCTAGAATTGTGAACCTAGCCTAGATACATATTTTTGGGAAAAATATTCAATTTTGGTATATAATTTATTTAAGTAGGCAAAATTTCGATCACAGGCATGCAAGAAAAAGTAATCTGAACCCGGAACCCGACATAGTAATCCCTATGTATTTTGACGTGATGAAGACGAATCCAATGTCTGCTTATCTCCAACACCCGCCAATTTATCGTAAATCGCAAAAATAAACTAAACAATTCAGGTTTTCTTATATTGTCGCGATTTACTAAAAATTGGTGGGTGATGGAGCTAAACGGACATCGGATTCGTGTTCAGCTCGTCGAAATACATAGGGATTACTATATCGAGTCCCTGGTTCAGATCACTTTTCTTTGGGCGCCTGTGTAATTTTTCAGGATTCTCCATATACTCCGCATCTGTTTCGAGAAATAAAAAAGTTACCCGCTGGATATATTTACCCCTGCAAGTTTTACTTCCATATCCACGTAGTGGATTGGAAGTACAGTAATCGTAAAAAAAATTCAAAAATGTTTGTTCGTGAAATAGGTTTAGAATGTCATGAAACGTCGAGATTTTAAATTTGAGCGGAGAAAAATTTTCTGTCTGTCTGTCTGCCTGTAACTTTTTTTTGTCTGTGCGTTTTCTCCGGAACGGTTTAAGACATTGACTTGAAATAAAATAAATAAAATATATATTATAATGACATCAGGAACTAAATTATATTTTGGGATTATTTTGACGAAGTGTTGGGGGTTAAATAGGGGTCAATAGGGGAAAATAAGTAAACCAAGCTGGTAAGAGTACAGAAACTTGAAATTCGATGTATGTACTAGAAGCCAAGGCCTCAGATTTTTGTAATAATATTTTTCAATCCCCCACCACCCTTTTTTTTTTTTTTTTTACTACTCCATTATTAAAGGGGTTGATCAAATGGAATTGAGATATTCATCTGAAATTTGGTACACGTATGTATTATAGCGACATCTGGAACTAGATTATATTTTGAGGCGATTCTGTTGAAAGATTCGAGTTAAATAGAATAGAAAAATAAGTAAAGCAAGCTAGTAAGAGTACAAAAACTTGAAATTTGGTGTATGTAATAGGAACCAAGGTCTCAGATCTTATTATAACATTTTTAAAACCCCCCCAATACCCCTACTCCATTATAAAAGGGGTTGATAAAATAAAATTGAGGTATTCACTTGAGATTTGGTACACGTATGTATTATAACGACATCTGGAATTAGATTATATTTTAAGATGATTCCGTTGAAGGGTTGGGGGTTAAATAGGGCTAGATAGGGGAAAATAAGTAAATCAAGTTGGTAAGAGCACAGTAACTTGAAATTCGGTGTATTAAAAAGTCACATTAGATTATACGTATTTTAACTTTTCTCATTCTCTATGTCCAGGACATATTTTTGTTGAAGGGTTAAAATCTTATTTACTAGACTATTAATTGGGTTGTTAAAACCATTATTTATTTCAATCTATATTATTGTATTAAGACAACATCCATTGTGAGTTTGCTTTTAAAAAATTACAACTTGTAGATGATTTAATTCACTACAACTTTCACATTGACGTGAGATATTTGCAAAAATGTTTGACCTCTAATATCCTGGGTAGCCATGTTGGGATTTTTGTGATTTTTATGGATTTGGGTTTGAAACACCTCAGAGAACGTCTTGAAATTGTTACGTCTAGGAAACTGATTTTACTATTTACTTATTTTTAGGATATACGTTGTTTGCATACTGCAGCGTATCATTTAGTTTTTGATCATAATACCAGTTTTTTGGCCCAAAATAATATGTTTTTATTCTGTTGAATTTTTTCTAGAAATGATTAATTTTCGAGATGTGGCCATTCGAAAATTCCTAAAAGTGGTGGAAAAGAATAGCATAAGTGGGAAAAAAAAATCTGAAAAAATTCAGCTAAATATATCAGTGAAATACAAGACTATTTATTATTTGCAACTTTTGTGTAAAGTGCGTTTTCACCGACTTTTTCCGGAAGAACATGAAGAACTACCCCTTTCTTTGAAATTGAAGTGCTTTAAAAATATGTAATTTAGAAATTTGAAAAAATTCAGACGTATGTATTGAGGCCGTCTAAATATTTTTTATCTCTTGGAACTTTTTTGTAACTTGCTAATTTTCCGAGTTACAGGCAGTGTTTCATGATAAATAATGTACTGCATTTTTTGCACATTTTCAATTTAAAAATCATACTGAACTTTTAAAAATGGTATAACTATATTAGGTTTCATATTTTTTATAACAATATACATAAATCGCGCTCATTCTTTAAATTTCTATGTATCTTTAATTAAAAATATGGAAAAAATGTAGTACATTATTCATCGTGAAAAACTGCCTGTAGCTCGGAAAATTAGCAAGTTACAAAAAAATTCCAAGAAACAAAAATGTTTAGAAGGCCTCAATGGACACGTCTGAATTATTTAAAATTTCTAAATTACATATTTTTAAAGCGCTACAATTTCAAAGAAAGGGGTATTTTTTCATGTTTTTCCGGAAAAGTCGGTGAAAACACACTTTACAGAAAAGTTGCAAATAATAAAAAGTCTTGAATTTCAATGATACATTCACCTGAAATTTTTCAGATTTTCTTCAACTTTTACATTTCCGTTCCCCCACTTTTAAGAATTTTCGAATGGCCCTATCTCGAAAAATAAGTATTTC
The DNA here is from genome assembly GCA_963583905.1 of Stenurella melanura. Classification (NCBI taxonomy): domain Eukaryota; kingdom Metazoa; phylum Arthropoda; class Insecta; order Coleoptera; family Cerambycidae; genus Stenurella; species Stenurella melanura. The sequence goes on from OY757309.1 coordinate 90,904,777, forward strand.
ACGAAAAAGTTCAAAGAGTAAAAACATCTTATTTTGGGCCAAAAAAGATAAACATACATTTTCGACCTAATTCTACAAGTTACGGAACCCCTTCCGATCACTTGCCACTCTGATCTTTTTTTTCAAATTTTCGATTAACATCATTACAAACACATTGCACAAGGTTTTATCAAAATCTATTCACTAGCATTTTAGTCATTTTAGCGCTCCGTTGACCGAATTAGAAAGGAAGGACGTAGCAGGATAAGCAATAAGCATGGTGTAGCCGCCCAGCATCTTTTTCAACGAAATTTAGGGGACTTTTGTACATGAAAAGTGCAAATTCTGAGACTTCTTCATTCATTAATTTTAGATACATTTTTTTAACGATTTTTTTTTCTTAATTCACCGAAGCGACTGGTCTGACAGAAAGCATTTTTAACTTATCAAACTTTAGTTATGGCGAATGCGCAGGTATCAGCGCCTTCCCCATAACTGCACAATAAACAAACATTTATTGCAACTATTGGAAAATTTGAAATATCAAGATTCGATAAAAAAAAGGGACAGCTTATTTACTCTGGACGTTTAAAAATTATGCAAAAGCACACAATATGTAAAAAAATTCAAGGGACTTATTCAAGAGTATTTTTAACAATGCCACAATTTTGTGTGTTATTTAATAATAATTAGTATATGAAAATCTTTTTTTTCAAAACTTCATTTTTTTATTATATCCATGATGTTACAATGCGGTTATATTTTCTGGACAAACTCCTGTATGAATACTCAAAACCATCAGTTAAATTAGAAAAAAATTACAATAATATATTTTATTTTTCTTACCATGGCGTGCGGCGTACCTCTTCAAGTATTTTCGAAAAAGGGTGTATTATAGGAAGACTCTTACAGGTGATACAGAAAAAGTTTCGCAGTTGTGGTCGCAGTATATTTTTATTAAAATAATCATGGTAAAAGGATAATTTTTTTTTTTTTCATTGATCCCGCCGCTGAGGATAACTGAAACTTTTTTCATATCACTGTTAGTTAGTACGTTAATTATTTATTTATTTTGTGAATTTTTTAATTTCAATCAATGACTATAGTTTTACATTGAATAAACGCATGCTAGGTTTTGCTAACATTTAACAGCTATTAAATTACGCCTAGCTGTTAAATGCACAAATAGTGGCGTGTGTGAGTCGGACGAATGGTAAATATTTTGAGCGGGAATGAAATTACCTTCCCCCCCCCGTTTTCGAGGATGCTGAACACGATGGCGGTGTCAGAAATTCTCTTTGGGGTTGCACAACGTCTCAAACAGGCCAAAAACCGCCCCCTAGAGGGGTTAAACGCGATTTAATAGGTTTCCCTTCAGAAAATAGTACTTTCCTTCCGTTTTCAAGGATGCTGAGCACGGTGGTGGTGTTCGTAATTGCGTCCGACCCCTACCAACCCCTCCACCGGCCAATACTCGCCCCCGAAAGGGGTGAATTTTTTTTTTTTCGGATTATCAGCGGCAAATATATATTCCCCCAGTTTTTAAGGATGCTGAGCACGGTGGTGGTGTTCCCCATCGCGTCCGACCCCTACCAACCCCTCCACCGGCCAATACTCGCCCCCGAAAGGGGTGAATTTTTTTTCTCGGATTATCAGCGGCAAATATATATTCCCCCCGTTTTCAAGGATGCTGATTATATATGTTATAAGTGTTTTAAAAAAAAATTCACCCTTTTCGGGGGCGAGTATTAGCCGGTGGAGGGGTTGGTACGGTTCGTACGCGATTACGAACACCACCACCGTGCTCAGCATCCTTGAAAACGGGGGAATATATATATTTGCGCTGATAATCCGAAAAAAAAATTCGCCCCTTTCGGGGGGCGAGTATTGGCCGCTGATAATCCGAAAAAAACAAAATTCACCCCTTTCGGGGGCCAGCATTGGCCGGTGGAGGGGTTGGTAGGGGTCGGACGCGATGGGGAACACCACCACAGTGCTCAGCATCCTTGAAAACGGGGAGGAATATATATTTGCCGCTGATAATCTGATAAAAAAAAATCACCCCTTTCGGGGGCGAGTATTGGCCGATGGAGGGGTTGGTAGGGGTCGGACGCAATTACGAACACCACCACCGCGCTCAGCATCCTTGAAAACGGGAGGAAAGTACTATTTTCTGAAGGGAAACCTATTAAATCGCGTTTAACCCCTCTAGGGGGTGGTCTTTGGCCTGTTTGAGGGGTTGTGCAACCCCAAAGAGAAATTCTGACACCGCCATCGTTTTCAGCATCCTCGAAAACGGGGGGGGGGGAGGTAATTTCATTCCGGCTCAAAATATTTACCATTTTCGCGTTTTTTCCGACTCACACACGCCACTAACAGGTAATTGATGTTATTTAGTCTGAATTGGACTAAAAACAAAATAAAACATATTTATCAAGAACTGTCATTTTTGTTTATAATTAATAGATACCAACGGTGTATTTATGCAATTTTACAAAAACGCTTTTGATATCAAACTGACAAGAACTGCAGATTTAAGCATCTAGCGTGTCCGTTTCCATGGCTACGAAGCAAAAGTTAATTAGAACGCATAATGATTGTTTATACTTGGTTGTAATAAAATAATAATGATTGTTATTTAACTTACTTAACTTAACTTACTTAACTTACATAAAAATGTATATGTATCTATAAGTAAAAACCTAAGTATAAAAGTACATAAGGAATTTGTTCATTTGGGAAATAATCTTGACATATACCCCTCGAGCTCTAAATCTTATCTCGCAAACTGCGGATACTTACATTTTTTGAAAAATTTTGCCTTTAGGCAAATATTGTCGACTTGATAATTTACACAGAAAGGCCTCAACATTCGGTCTCATACTTTTAGGGTAAGTTATTAAGTCTTGAACATTTTCTAAGCAAAATTTTACAAAAAAAGCTACCCGCAGTTTAATCGATAAAATTCAGATGATTATTCACTTCAAAATAAATAAGAATGTCGTCTATATATCTGTATCGGAACAAAGAGATAAAGCCAAGTGTTGTATTACAAAGAACTTATCTTCAAAGTCCGACATGAAAACGTCTGCCATAAGAGGACTTATGGGTAACACACAGCTAGTCCATCTCTCGAAAAGTTGTAAGATTTCTTTCTGTTTTACGAGGTTGATATTATTAACAAACATGATATTACCTATAATATCGAGACATTTTGTTACGAGTAGTGTCATAAAAAACATTCTTTTAATAATAAGGCTAGATTAAGGCAACAACAATTACAAGATGTTTAAAAGTCGCGTCTAGTTACAGTATTCCAGAGTAATGTTTTGTTGCTTGCAGAAAATGCTTCCAAGGTATAGAAAACCAAATTCGATAACTTTACAGAATGACAAATAGTAAGGGGTCCAAAGCTTTAAAAATTGAAATGACCCATTCCAAAAAGGTAAATGATTTTTGGAAACGAATTCAGGAAGAGGGTCCTTAGGGGCATCAGAAATGCCTTGTTGGACTTTTGTTGGCGCTTGCGCAACTTCTCCACAAGAAAAAAACATAGCCGAATGTTATTTCAAGAATTTGTGTTTTTAAACGTTTACCTCTTCCTAAAAAATTAACTACTTGTGATATCAATCTGATTTTTTATATCTATATACTACAAACACGAGCGCATCTATCTGTACTAATAGACCTTCAAAATCACTTACGGTTTTTTTCTAAATAAATCCAAAATCACATGAACGAATTTTGTGTGTTTGAAATTTCGACGTGCGGGCAACTATATTAAATATTCGAATTTTGTATCTGTTATATACGAATGAAATGTGGTCTAAAGATCAAAAAAGTTTTTGCAAAAATAATTAGCTCGATATCTTATACAGTTTTCGAGATACGGATTTTTAAATTCGACCGTAATGTCTTGTTATTAGCGCGCAACGTGACAGCTACGGCAGGGCTCGTTCTGTGCAATTGTGGATAGATCATATATTAGTCTAATACCTAATTTAATTTAGGTGTTATATTATTCTTGATCATTAGAACACTCATTGTCTGAAAATTATTAAACAATTATTTCGGTGCAATAAATACGTGGTTTTAAATTATGATGAATAATTTGTTACATGTAATATACTGCCGTCCTAAGCCAAAATGACGTACTTCATTATACGCTTTTCTTGAGATATTTGACATTTTATGCCGCTAATCTCAGCACATCTTATTTTTTAAATAGTTTCATTCTATTTTTGAATTTAATTCTATAAGGCAGATGCAAAAATAATGGTTTATTGATTATTGAAAAAAGTCGGTCATTTAACAAGGAAACTTTGAAGTACGTACAATTTGCTTAGGAAATTTTAAGTTACGTCATTTTGGTTTAGGACAGTATATCTAGACTTGCAAATAGAGTACGAAATCGTTAATAAGTTTTAATAAATTGAGTTTAAAAATAAAAATTGACCTAAACTTCGGATTTAAAAAAAAGTACGATATGACTTAAGAAAACAAGTCCTGAATATTGGTGTAAATAAGGACAAATGTTGCCCAACAATGTGAACTTGGATTCCTCACGCCTAGCATAAAATCTGAAGTGCAGCCATGAACAAACGAACACAATAATATTTACGAAAGGTATGTAATTTTTCCAAAATAGAAAAACTACAAAAGTTTTGTGGATATACGACAACAAAGGGTATTTTATAGTATTCACGAAACCAATAAATAATTAGGTGAAAAACATAAAGAAGAAAATATTGTAAATATTGTTTATTGGCAGTCTGTGTATTGTGTAACCTGTCAGTTATTCTTTCCGAAGGGGAAAAGTGAGCAGTTACAGTTGCCTTAAATCAAACAGGCCATCTAAACAGTTTGACTAATCTTGGAGATAACTGCGATGCAATTGGTGATCGTGTCATTGAAGATGGTCGTAAGACCTATGTGAATCTGTATGGCCATAGTGAGTTTAATTAGATTCACCAAGGTAGCATTTATTTTTCATAAAGTTATTAGACATACTTTCGCTAAGTCCTACAAGAGAGCTTACTTACTGCATTTGAAACGGTCATTAAGTCCACTAGTTTGGTATGCTTAGCTTAGCTTACAACTGAAGTACTTAGCGAAGCAGGGTCAAACCCTGCTTACTGCAAAATAATTTTAATTGTAAAAATTATTCACAAGAAGTGCTTTAGATTCTATACTTTCCTTACCTAACACAAAATTCTGGATTTTAAACAAATTACCTCGGTAACTTGAAAAACAGTTAAGAAAACACATCACACTCTTCCAGATTATTTGGATATCTGATAGAGAATAACCAAATAAACCCACAAATGATGACAAAAAACCACAAGTGGTTAAAAAAAAAACAAAAGTGGAATTGTAAAGTAGAGTGTGACTAAAAATGTTGATGTTCTGTTGCATGTGCATGTGGCCTTTCCTACAATTGTTTTAAGGGCAGAAATAATACAGAGCAGTGTTTAACAGACAGTAATTCTTACTAGTCTAGTAGTGCTTTGTCGATGCTTACTGAGCTGTGTATAATTATGCATTATTATTATTATTACTTATAAATTACACGTTTTGTGTACGTGTTTATATTTTATTTCTATATTGTATAATGATGGTATATATAATAAATATCTCCATATACAACACCTTCATAACCTATAGATCTAATAAATACTATGCCAAATGAGTTTCATTTTACATATTAATATTTTTGTAAAATTATAAATAATAATAACACAATATCAAAAATGTATTTGCTTACTATCTTGATGCATTACAATTAACCACATAGCAGTACGTGAGATAATAGCCGCATGGTAATTGGAGTATCACGGACCTAAATTATGGTTTAATTTGAAAAGTCTGTAACTCAAAAATTGTAAAAGAGATGGAGCTAATTTTTTTTGCAAAAACTTTTTTGATCTTTAGACCATATTTCATTCGCATATAATATATAAAAAAATTAAACATTTAATATAGTTGATCGCACGTCGAAAATTCAAACACACAAATTTGCTTCCTGTGATTTAGGATTTATTTAGAAAAAAATGGCAAGTGATTTTGAAATTCTAACAGTACAGATATATGCGCTCATGTTAGTAGTATACAAATATAAAAAATCACATCAATATCGTACGTAGTTAATTTTCTAGCGAGAGGTATATGTTTAAAAACACACATTCTTGAAATAACGTTCCGCCATCTTTTCTTCTTGTAGAGAAGTTGTGCAAGTGCCAAAAAAAGTCCAACAAGCCATTTCGGATGCCCATTAGGACCCTCTTTCGATATGCGAGCTAAAAATTTATTTACCTTGCTGGAATGGGTTACTTGGCGATTTAGACGGCTTTCGAAGGTGTGGACCCTCTACTAAAAGAAACACAGTGAATATCGAACATAATTGTTATAAAGGATATGTGGCCTAATAAACAACTATCAATTAAGAAAATGTATATTAGTATATTGCTTCTCCAAATTGTTGAAACTGAGAATTCGGTATTCAGTTGAGATAAAAATATATACATTTACAATTTACAAGCATAATTAACTCGGAAACAACTGTATTTAACGTAGAAACGAGGTTCCAAATGAAACATTTCGATCATTTATTCATGGAAAGCGCAACTTTACCGAATTCAGAAATAATTTCACTGGGGATTATTCTCAAAGTTTATTCATAAATACGAATATACGAAACGTATTTATCAGTAATTAAAAGGTAGGGAAATGAGTGAAAAATTTAAAGCTTTTACATGGAAGTATTTGTTTTAGCGAATAGTTCGACAAATAAAAAACATTGATTATTGAGATTAATCTCGGTAGTAGTGTGTACATAAATTATCAGTGGTTTTCACTTGCTCTAATAACGATGAGTGGCTGACATTGACAAATTCAGGGCACAAAACGCGAGTAAAGTGTTAGTATGTAATTAATTAAAAATAAGTGCGCCAAATTGTATGTTGGCCATTAAAAGGCCTGGCTTGGAAATTGCAAGTATTGCATAGGGTGTGTTCTGGTTTGTTAATATTATTCGTCATTTCTATTCCTATTTCTAAGTAATGTGTGTTAAACTGGTTAGCTATTTATTTCTCGCTTCTCCATAGCCACCAGCATTATCTTTAACTTTTGATACCTGCGCCTTCACCATACCTACAAAATTGAAATTCGTGGCATCCATTTGAAAATTAGAAAACCAAGAATTTGATAAAAAGGAACATAATTTCTTTACTCTCGACATCTAAAGACTATTCAGAAGCATACAACGTGAAAAGAAATTATAGGGACGTAGGTGTGCTTTTTACAATGTGCTTAATTTTCCGTGCACGGCATATTATTTAATAAATAATAAATGAAAAGGTTTCCTTTCCTGGCTAACTCTTATATGAATGCTCCCAATCATCAGCTGTCAAATTGAAAAAAAAATGTTTTTAATTCTTTTTACCACTTCTTCAATCACTTTGGCAAAAAAATATGTTGTAGGAAGACCCTTAAAGATAATACAGAAAAGGTTTCATGGTTGTTATCTCAGTGGGGTGTGCCAGAGGTTAAGAAAAATTAGTAGCTTTGGCTTCTAGTACATACACCAAATCCCAAGAAAAGAATCACTTTTTAATGAATTAGCGGACTGGAAACTTTTTAAAAAGTCCCAACGAAGGTATAAAAACAAAAAAGAGAGAGCTGAAGGGCCTTCTGTGGAAGTATTGAAGACCTACCGGCATTAGCTAGACTACGTAAAACTCTTTCAAAAAGCGATCGCGACTTGATTGGGTCAGGCTTCCTGATGCGTTCAATACAATAATGACCATGAGAAAATTGAGTGTTTTCTTGATGCTTATTTATCAGGGTCAGAGGTTTTGGAAATGAAACCTTCGGCGACGGAATTCAGATTAGAGGCAACTGCCTTAGATTGGAAGAAGGCATCGGAGGTGATAACACAATAAGTTGAGATGGGCCATACTAACACTTGATCCATTCAAATCGCCAGGACCGAATGGTATCTGTCTATATGTACAAATTTCAAATTTTTTTTCAGACTTAAAATAGGTTTAGAATGTCATGAAAAATCGTAAAAAAAATTAACAGGTCTCAAATTAATCGTCATTAAGTATCAAAGGAGGCATTGTTCTTGGTTTTTTGAAAACGTTCAGTAATTACCCTTATTCAGGGGTTGAAATGCATAATTCTAAAAACAATTCTGTTTGTATTATTTCTATTAAATCAATCTTAGGAAGTTGAAATTATGTATTTTCTATCAAGAAGGATTAAAAATTCACCCATAGGCTCTCGATGGGGGTGAAATTATCCCTATAATATCAAGAAAATCAAGAATATTTTTAAAAATTCTGAAAATAAAATATTTAAATACTTCAAGTCATGATAAAAGACCTCAACAGATTTTTTTTATCCTCTATAATGTTTCTCCTTTGTAGTTGCTTGGAGGTACTTTCAGTCCTTAGAAATTGCGTTTTCGTCAAAATTATAAATAATAATATTTTATCATTTTTCATGACCCCCTCGAGGGCCTATGGGTGAATTTTTAACCCTTCTTGATAGTAAATACATAATTTCGATTTTTTAAGATTGATTTAATAGAAATAATACAAATAGAGCTGTTTTTAGATTTATTAATTTCAACCCCTGAATAGGGGTAATTACTGAACATTTTCAAAAAACCAAGAGAAACGCCTCTTTTGGTTCTTATTGGTGATTAATTTGAGACATGCTAAATCTTTTTACGATTTTTTCAAAGCTCGTAATCCGCCACCCAAAAACACGCAAAAAATGAGCTTTTTTGCGGTGACTATTTGAGAGAATAAAAATTTTCTGTCTGTCTGTCGGTCTATTGTAACTTTTTTTGTTATTGACTTGAAATTTGGTACACTTGTGTATTATAATAAGATCTGGAACTGGATTATATTTTAGACTTAACTCCGTTGAAGGGTTGGGGATTAAATAGCGGTAAATAAGTAACGCAAGTAGGTAAGAGTTCATAAACCTGGAATTTGGTGTATGCACCAGAAGCAAGATTCTCAAATTTTGTATGATAATTTTCACCACCAGGGGTTAACAAAATAAGATAAAGATATTGGCTTGAAATTTGGTACACGTATGTAACGAGATCAGGAACTAGATTATATTTTGAGTTTATTTTATTGAAGCGTTGGCGGTAAATAGGGGAAATAAATAAAGCAAGCTAGTAACTGTCCAGAAACTTGGTGCATATACTAGAAACAAAGGTCTTTTTTATGACATTTGTTATCCTCACTCCGTTATTAAAGGGCTTAAAAATATAACATTTTAATTGAATATGTTTGAGAACAAAAGCTATCAACAAAATTTTCCTCAACCTTAGTAAGCGTCTGTAAGTTGAAACGGTTTTGAAGTGGCACATCGTTTTATGGATTTTTGGATCAGATGATTTCGATTATATTATTAGGAAACCGCTAGCTAAGGAATCACCACTTTCACATCCACAGTTTTTGTAGAGGGGTTGAAAAGTATTATAGAAAATTCTGAGGCCTTGGCTTCTAGTATGTACATCAAATCCCAAGTTTCTGTACTCTTACTATCTTGCTTTACTTATTGACTTATAAATAGGGATTTATACCTATTTAACTCCCAACCGTTCAACGAAATCATCTCAAAATATAATCTATTTCCAGATATTGTCGTAATACATACGTGTACCAAATTTCAATTAAATATCTCAATTTCATTTTAATAATCCCTTTAGTAACGGAGCGGGGGCGGTGGGGAGGGAGGTAGAAAGTATTATGAAAAAATCTGAGTTTTTAGCCACTAGCATATACATCAAATTCCAAATTTCTCTAAACCTAACAGCGTGCTTTACTTATTTTCTCTTATTTACCACAATTTAACCCCTAACACTTCAACGGAATCAGCGCAAAATATAATGTGTTTTCAGATATCGTCATGATACATATGTGTACCAAATTTCAAGTCAATGTCTTAAACCGTTCCTAAAAAATCGTGCGCGAAAGAAAAGTTGAAAAGTTACAGACCGAAAGATCGACAGACAGACACAAATTTTTGAATTTTCTTTACGATTGCACTTCACTACGTGGATGTGAAGGTAATTTTTTGAGCATTCTTGTTAAAAACACATGAGTAAGAAATCTGGATGTGGAAGTAGTGATTCCTTAGGCAGAGGATTTTGTCATTGGATCCCGTCCCTGTAGATAACTGAAGCTTTTTTTGAATAGAGTTAAATCACATTTTTTTGTCAAGCCAATCCATTTGGTTAACTAAAAAAAAATTAAGTAAATAAAGAAGAAAATTTCCGTCAAAAAGTAATAAATGAAAAAGCGTAAAATGTTTACAGAATTTGTATTTTATATGTACTAGAAAGTCCCCAAAATTTCTCTGAAGAAATCGCACCTGCTAAGATTTTCTACTGCTATGTCTATGTCCTTTTTCATTGAGTTCTCGCCCTCAGCTTTCTATCTTTCAAGTTCTACATGGAGTGATGTATTTGAGAGTCTTGAGGAAGGTAAGTGTACTGATCATACACTATGTATGTTTAAAGCTGTGGACTGGGTTCCCCATTCTAGTCAGGCCTCTACAGTGGCTCAGCATATGGACTGAGCTTTTGGACGAGATACTTGATCACCAATCTATGCGCCTATTGGAGAATTGCACAGGGCAACAGAAATTCTGATGATGAGAAACTTCATAGAGTAAATTACCAAAAAATGTCTTACCACCAAAATTCAAAAATTGGCGTTAACAATTGACTTATTAAATCCACAAGACGGTAGATAGAAATACAAAGTTCTACAACATAGATTCCACACACTAAACGTAGAACGGCGATCTTTAATTCAGACATACACAACACGAAGACGCACAAACAACAATCTCATATCCCAGTTTCTCATCCCCAAATCCGCTGACATTCACATCACATAAAACTAGAGAGCAAAATATATGTATATTATGTATAAAGCACACTTTTAGCAAACTGACACTCTTATCTTTAACAGATTTTTTGTATTTTCTTGTACATCTAAAACATAACTCAAAGCACTGGATAGAAAATTAACATCTTTAATTTGTTGGATTTGTTTTGCAAAAAATAAACAATAAACATTAATGAATTAAAACTCTGACTTGTGCCATACCTAAAATATATATTGAAACAAACCTTGAAGTCGCCAGCCTACCATCGGCAATTGTATATTCGTGCAAATACCTCAACATTATGGCATATATATTTTGATAAATACTAAAAAAAAATAAAAACTATATAAGGAACTTTAGAATAAAGTTTGACATGTACAACAGTTAAAATAAATAAAACATATTTAAATAGAAAGAAAACTGGAATGGAACAGACCAAAGTTGCTTAACTTTGCTGGTCAAGTGCCCGCACCTAAATCAGTCCACTTTTACGTTTTAACATGTTTATTAGGTTTTTTATCTGTGATTCACATTGTAAACCTTATAATGTACATTACGAAATATAATTCATTGTATTACAATATATAATAATAATAATAATAATAATAATAGCACGTCTTTTCCATCTTAAAAAAAAAATACAATCTATTATTGATTTTATAAAATAAACAATGAAAAATAAATGGCGAAGTTAAGCAGTCACAATTCATAAGAAATCATTAACGCTTTTCTTACACTTAACCATATATTCTGTTCGAAGCGTACAGACTCGGTCCCTCCTGTATCTTGGAGGTACACAAGGGAGGCGAAATCTGCACGCTTCGAACAGAATCGAAAATAATCTATAATAATTTCAACATGAATACAAAAAAAGGCAAAGCTGCAAGAATGAGATTTAAAGAAAATTTTTTTCTTTTTCTTTCTTTTTTATTATTAATTTTCTATACAAAGGACTAATAATCCTGTGCATCGACGTTCGAGCAAATATGATTTATATATCTTTTTGAACCTAGTAATGCTGTTCCTTTTTAGCTGATTATTCAAACCATTGTATGTTTTACACATTTGGTAACTAAATGATCTCTTAAACAGTTCAGTACGGTGCTGAGGTAGAGTTAGAAGACCCTTAAACCTAATATTTAATGTGTGCACATCAGTTCGAAATTTAATTTTTTGATAAAGATATATAGGAGTTTTGTTTAATATAATTCCATGAAAAAGACAAGCTGTGTGATGCAATCTTCTGTTGTACATGTTAAGCCATTTTACCTCTTTGAGTTTATGAGAAATTCTCTGATTTCGGTAAATTCCATAGATGAGTCTAAGACAAGAATTTTGTAATTTCTGAATTTTCCTTGCATACAGTGTATTTTTACAAGGGCCATATAAACAGTTTGCATAATTTAATATAGATAAAACTAAAGTTTCACACAGGAGAACTTTGGTTTTATGTGGGAGGTAATGGCGATTACCATATATTAATTTTAATATGGAGTAACCTTTTTGTAGTATTTTATTTACATGGGCCTCAAATCTTAAATCACAGTCTAACATAACTCCTAAACTTTTTGCCTTGTCTACTTTTACCAAAGAATCATTATCAATTTTAATATTTGTACGTTCTTTAATATTACTTCGCTGGTTCTTTGGACCAAAAATTATAATATTAGATTTAATGGGATTAATGACAAGACAATGATCATTTGCAATTTTTACAAAATTTTGAAGATCTTCATTAACAAATGAACAGGCGATATCAGCACCAGAGGTCCTGAAAGAATAGTAGAGCTGAGTGTCATCTGCATATACATGTACTTTGCAGTAATTTAAGTGATTAATAAAATTGCTTGTATATATGGTAAATAGCAATGGACCGAGGATTGACCCTTGGGGAACACCAGATCTTAGGGTTAGGTAATTTGAAATATTATTATTTAATTTTACACGTTGTTCCCGATTTTTTAAGTAGGCATTAAATAATTGCATTGCTTCCTTAGAGAGCCCTATGCAGTGTAAAATATTATTAAGTATATCGTAATTTATAGCATCAAATGCCCTACTGAAGTCAAGCAAAATTAAGGTGGTACAAAATCCCTGGTCAGTAGCCGCTATAATATCATCCACTATGTGTAAGAGAGCCGTAGTGCAACTGTGTTTGGGCCTAAATCCTGACTGAACCGAAGGTATTAAATTGTACTTTTCTGTGTGTTCTCTTAACTGTTGTTCCATTACTCTTTCAATAAGTTTTGATATGGTCGGTAATAAACTAATAGCTCGGAGATCTTTGAATTCGTCTGGATTATTTTTTTTAGGCAGCACAGTTACATCGGCCCTCTTCCACATTGCTGGAAAAACATTTTCAGTTAAACAGAAATTAATTATATGCGTCAAATATGAAACAATATGTGGACAACACAATTTTATCAGATTAACATTTAAATCATCACACCCAGCAGCAGTAGTTTTTATGTTATTTAAAATCTTATATATTGTAAGTTCGTCAACAGGCTGAAATTTAAAATTTGAATTATTTATATTATTATTATTTTTATAAAAGTCAATATATGGATGTATAAATAATACAACGAGCCGTAGATGTATGACTGGCGATTTGGGTGACTTGTTGTACTATTGCAGCTATGGTTTAGGCACTTAGATTTAGTATTACTAAATTATTCTTTAAAGTAAGGATTAAGGTAATAAGTCTGTTTGTTCCTTCACTGGCTTTGGCTGTCTCCATTAAGCCACGAAGTTTCTTGTTAAAAAGAACATATTAAACATATCACAAGTAAGCCATGGTTGAAACCTATAATTCTAAAAACTAATCGACATATAACCTAACACGAGAGAGCCAACTAGTGTTACAAGACTCAAGAATTATTGGACAGGGATACCCACTTCACGTCAAGTTGCCCTTCATGACGCCTTTGTTTAACACGTAACACACACACACAGGACAACGGTAAGAGGTAGTATAAAAACAGTGGATAAGGATAGAGGAACTCATCTAAATCTATATTTTGACAAGACATAACCTAATAAACTCCCAAAATATATATTTAAACTTTTCATCTGTGGTTACTATGTATAGCAGCGGAATACGATTCTCCAACTAATAAGTATTACATTTTTTATTTTGAGAGCCCTGAGTAATGTTTCAACCTGTGACCGTACAAGGTATGGTATAAGAGGTTTATGAAATGAAAATCATACACAATATTATAAATTCAACTGTATAAATATTTATCTTACTATCTATCTATTTCTGTCACGATTCGAGGTGTCTCCATACATCATTGGCTAAAGTTACTTATTAATTAATGAATATCAGCCATGTTTCCGTGAAACATAATGCAAATTTTTCATGTGGCATTGGATGATTCAGTAATTATTTTCATTTAGGGAGAGTAGTAGTGCCTGGAAACTTTCAGTCCCTCGAGGCAAGCTAAATAACATAATATTATAGGTAAACACACTTTACATTCCACCTGAAACTTGTAGCCGCCCTGGTGGAATTTATGTTAATTAAAATTTAAAATATGACCGGATTAAGCTCGTGAAATAGGGCGGTACCTGTCCTTAATGTGTTTAATTTTTATAATAGTGCGTTTCAATCTTAATAATATATATCAAAATAATTCGCTACTAAATCCTAATCTTCTTGGGTGGGATTGTGCCTTATTATGGTTACCGCTGGCTTTAATTCAATCGTGGTTTATGTGTTGGTATTATTTCTTTAGGAGAAAGGCTAAAATTAGACCTTAGAGACATACTAAACAGAATCCGTTATTCTACAGTGATATACAGTTGGATGTTAGGGGATATTATGGAGAGATATCACTGAGTGGCGTAGAAGCGTTTAATATTTAAAGAAATCTTGCACCATTTTTAGGCCTTCTTACACAGATTTAAAAATATAATTCTGAACAAACCTATCATATATTTTAACAATTTACACCAAAATAGAATATTTATTTATCAATTACTTCCACATCCACGTAGTGGATTGGAAGTATAGTAATCGCAAAAAAATTTTCAAAAATTTTTATTCGTGAGACAGGTTTAGAATGTCATGAAACGTCGAGATTTTAAATTTGAGCTAAAAAAAAAAATTTCTGTCTGTCTGTCTGTCGGTCTGTCGGTCTGTCTGTAACTTTTTTTTGTCCGCACGTTTTCTCCGGAACTGTTTAAGATATTGACTTGAAATTTTGTACACGTATGTATTATAACGAGATCTAGAACTGGATTGTTTTTTGAGGATATCCGGTGAAGGGTTGGGGGTTAAATAGGGGTAAATAGGGGAAAATAAGTAAAGCAAGCTTGTAAGAGTACAGAAACTTGAAATTCGGTGTATGTACTAGAAGTTAAGGCCTCAGATTTTTTTATAATATATTTCAACCCCCCACCACCCCTACCCTATTAATGGGGTTGATAAAATAAAGTTGAGATATTCATTTGAAATTTCGTACACGTATGTATTATAACGACGTCTGGAATTAGATTATATTTTGAGATGATTCCGTTGAAGGGTTGGGGGTTAATTTGGGGAAAATAGGGGAATATAAGTAAAACAAGTTGGTGAGACTACAGAAACTTGAAATTCGATGTATGTACTAGAAACCAAAGCGTCAGATTTTTTTATAATATTTTTCAACCCCCACCACCCCTACTCCAATATGAAAAGGGTTGATAGAATAAAATTGAGATATTCATTTGAAATTTGGTACCAGTATGTATTATAACGACATCTGGAACTAGATTATATTTTGAGATGATTCCGTTGAAGGGTTGGGGGTTAAATAGGGGTAAATAGGGGAAAATAAGTAATGCAAGCTGGTAAGACTACAGAAACTTCAAATTCGGTGTATGTACTAGAAGCCAAGATATCACATTATTTATAATATTTTTCAAACCCCACCACTCCTACTTCATTATTAAAAGGGTTGATAAAATAAAATTGAAATATTCATTTGAAAGTTGGTACACGTATGAATTATAACGACATCTGGAACTAGATTATACTTTGAGATGATTTCGTTGAAGGGTTGGGGGTTATTTAGGGGTAAATAGGGGGAAATAAGTAAAGCGAGCTGGTATGACTACAGAAACTTGAAATTCGGTGTATGTACTAGAGGCAAAGGCCTCTGATTTTTTAATAATATATTTCAGCCCCCCACCACCCCTTCTCCATTATTAAAAGGGTTGATAAAATAAAATTGAGATATTCATTTTAAAGTTGATACACGTATGAATTATAACGACATCTGGAACTAGATTATACTTTGGGATGATTCCGTTGAAGGGTTGGGGGTTATTTAGGGGTAAATAAGGGAAATAAGTAAAATAAGCTGGTATGAGTACAGAAACTTGAAATTCGGTGTATGTACTAGAAGCCAAGGCCTTAGATTTTTTAATAATATATTTCAGCCCCCACCACCCCTACTCCATTATTCAAGGGGTTGATAAAATAAAATTGAGATATTCACATAAAATTTAGTTCGCATATGTATTATAACGACATCTGGAACTAGATTATATTTTGAGATGATTCCGTTGAAGGGTTGGGGGTTAAATAGAGGTATATAAGGGAAAATAAGTAAAGCAAGCTATTGAAAGTACAGAAATTTGTGATTTGGTATACAGGGTGATTCACGTAGGTCATTCATTAGAAGTTCTTCAACTTTCAGTTGGATTAGAAACTTGGAATTTGGTATGCAACCATAATCGATCATGCCCGTTCTATCTAAAATATTTTCAGTCCTCCAACTATACAGGGTGTGCCAAAAATTGGTACCAACTTTCTTATTTTAAATGGAAACCTATATTTTTCTTTATATGGTTCTATTGGTCTTCTAATTCTGAGTTTAGGAAACCTAAGTTATGTTAACTTATCTATTACAATTTTTGACATATGTCCAATTTTTTGAAAAAAATTGCCGCTGTAGTAGTTTACGAACAAATTTGTATCTCGCAAACCTTTCAAAATTATGAAACCAAATTTGTGAAGCAGTTAGCTGGAAGTCCAGGCTAACTTTTGATGGACCATTGGTGGTCCCATTTTGTACCATATGGGCGCAGTTGATTTTCAAATGTCGCAATCAAAAATTGTCAAAAAGTCAATTTTTTCAAATGGCACCTACTATTTTTTTTCACGCCATTCGAAAGAAAATTGAATTTTAGGGTGAGTTACTTAAGCATTCCCTATACCTAACTTCACCCCATATCGAGTTATATAATAAACATCAAGAAATACTTTATCTTGCCAAGAGATTCCTTACTTCATCAAGTACGCCATGGAAACAAAAGACAGTTGTAATAATTTTTAAAGAAAAATATGGATTCTTATTTAATTACACACAACACCAACAAATTATTATTAACGAACAAGAACAATGTTGACGAAATTCTGACGTAAATGTTCAATGTGACCACCATATTTTTGTTCAAATATTCTATTATTCTACTTTCAACAGATTGCGTAGCACATCTTTGCGCCTACCATTTCTGACGTCAGAAATAAATGCAAAATTGAATTTTAGGGCCACTTTTATATACATTGTGTATGTCTATCTACAGTCGTTTTTGAGTTATTGGCATTTTTTGAAAAAAATATTGTTTTTTTTCTCAAGGGTAGTAGGCTTTGGAAACAATCATTTCATTTTAATTTTTATTCAAAAATCGCATTGCAATAATAAATAATAACAACAAAATAACAACAAATAAACAGATTAACAAAATAATTATTTCAATACAAATGCTCAATGTGTGCACCGTTTTCACTGACACAGTCTACGATACGCTCCTGAACAGACTGCGTTGCTCTCCGAATTTCCAAAGGTTCCAAACGTTCAAAAGCTCCAACTATTCTTACTCTCAAAGTCTTCATAATTTAAAATGTGGCCCTAAAATTCAATCTTGCATTGATTTCTGGCGTCAGAAAAGGTAGGCGCAAAGATGTGCTACGCGATCTGTTGAAAGTAGAATAATAGAATATTTGAACAAAAATATGGTGGTCACATTGAACATTTACGTCAGAATTTCGTCAACATTGTTCTTGTTCATTAATAACAATTTGTTGGTGTATTGTGTAATTAAAGAAGAATGCATATTTTTCTTTAAAAATTATAACTGTCTTTTGTTTCCATGGCATACTTGATGAAGTAAGGAATCTCTCGGCAAGATAAGGTATTTCTTGATTTTTATTAAATAACTCGATATGGGGTGAGTAGGTAAAGAATGACAGTTCTGTCGCACCTCCCACCATAATTTAGCACCCCCACCACTTTTTCCAAGCCACACCCCACCCCCTCCACTTTTCTAAGCCACGCCCCTCCCCCACCTCCACCCCCACCATAACTTAGACCCCCCCACCATAATTCAGAACCCCCCACCATAACTTAGACCCCCCCACCATAATTCAGAACCCCCACCATAACTTAGACCCCCCACCATAATTCAGACCCCCCCACCATAACTTAGACCCCCCACCATAATTCAGAACCCCCACCATAACTTAGACCCCCCACCATAATTCGGGAACCCCCCACCATAACTTAGACCCCCCACCATAACTTAGACCCCCCACCATAACTTAGACCCCCCACCATAATTTAGAACTCCCCACCATAATTCAGAACCCCCCACCATAACTTAGACCCCCACCATAATTCGGGAACCCCCCACCATAACTTAGACCCCCCACCATAATTTAGAACCCCCCACCATAATTCAGAACTCCCCACCATAATTCAGAACCCCCCACCATAATTCAGAACCCCCCACCACGTCACAGAACTCTCCAACATAATTTAGAAACCCCCCACCATAACTTAGACCCCCACCATAATTCAGAACCCCCCACCATAATTCTGGAACCCCCCACCACGACACAGAACTCTCCACCATAATTTAGAAACCCCCCACCATAACTTAGTCCCCACATCATAATTCAGAACCCCCCACCATACTTCTGGAACCCCCCACCACGTCACAGAACTCTCCACCATAATTTAGAAACCCCCCACCATAACTTAGACCCCACACCATAATTCAGAAACCCCCACCATAATTCAGAACCCCCCACCACGTCACAGAACTCTCCACCATAATTCGGGAACCCCCCACCATAATTCAGAACCTCCCACCACGTCACAGAACTGTCCACCATAATTTAGGACCCCCCACCATAATTCAGACTCCCCACCATAATTCAGGGCCCCCATCACGTCACAGAACTGTCAGCCATAATTTGGGAACCTCCCACCATAATTCAGACCCCCCTCTCCTTCTGTGATATGTTAGACAGCATATATTTTACTAATGTTCCAAATACTTCATTATTATGCCCATCTGTGTATGGATATGTATCAGATGTAAACCCACCTTAATTTTGGCAGTGGCCTTCTCCCTAAGTTTTGGCTGCTGGCCTACCTAGTTCAATTTTTGTAACCCTACAGTGCCATCTATCAGTCATTTCCTTAAACTCTGACTACTTATATTTCCCCATAAAGGGGATCACGTGATAAAATTTAACCTAATTTATTTCAATTCCTTAATTCCACCATAATTGTAATTCAGAACACACCAAAAATCAATCAACACCTTATTGAAGGTTTTAAGAAAGTGAAAAAATGTGTAGGAGATGTGTATCATCACTTTGAGGAACGTTTAATATCATTTAAGAATTGGAGAGGCACTGCAAAACCTCTAGATCTCGCACTGGCAGAATTTCATTACATCGGTTGCGAGGACACCGCTGCTTCCATTGCGGAGTTGAAATTTACAGGTGGAAAGTAGGTGACGTACCTATAATTGCACATTTACTGTGTTTAGAAGATCGCTCTTATGCAAAATTAATCAAAGAGGGATTGTTCAGGTTTATGGAAAAGTAGAAGGATGTACACATATCAAGAAGCAGCTTATCAGTAATCAATTAATTAAGTAATGTACTATGAATCAATGGAGGCCTTATTAAAGCTTTATAAACCACCAATTTTCAATGTACCACCCTGTATATTTCGAGCTGTAATAATAAGAAAGAAAAATACATATTTCATATAATACATTAATTTTTACAATTACAAATTATGATGCAGCTGCTTGGTGTGAGTTTAGGTTTTCGCACACCCTGTATTCAAACTAGAAATCTTCGTACATGTTGTCATCAGTTACTCAACGTTTATTTGGATTAAAATTTTACTGAGATCACTCTGTTCTAATTAACAACCCAAGAAAAAAACGAGAATGAAACTAAATGCATTTACCATCAAATAATCCTTCAAGTTAGGAATTAATATCCAAGCACAATAGAATAATGGACAGATCAGCAGATGAATAAGGAAATAATTTACTAATAAAATCATTATGATGAAAAAATGTCTTATTAATCAACATCTTTCGCAATAATGAAAGAAGCATTGTTCAGCCACACCGTTTAATAGTAATGAAAGAATTTGCAAAGTCATGTGTGTATGTAAGATCGAACAGTCAGCACAACCCCCCCCCCCCCCCCCCCGGCATCCGCACACCCCGCGGTACACATCCACAATCCATACATCGTAAATATTATGCAAATTTTAACGTGTCAGCACCTGTCAGCATTAGTATATCACATTTCTTGATAAATATAGAAAGGCAATAAATACCGTAAAAAATTATCAAAACAATGCATTCATCTAACAAAGAACAGTTCTATTCTCGTGAATTATAAATTAGTTATTTAAGCTACATAAAATGACCCATTTGGTTTACTTTAATATATCAGACACTCCATTCATAATAAATGCGATAGAAAATAAGAGAATATTTCGTAAACTGCAATGAAAGCGAATAGATAGATAACTGTTTGATATTATTTCAGTCCAGCGAACAATGACAATAAATAGGTAAAGCATATTATTAATACTATTTTAGCGTTAAAGACAATACTGCACAACAGACAGACAGATATATCACAACTACAGAGTGGCCTATACAAATTTAGATACCCCACCCACTTATTTCGAGAGATATAAAGGGAGTAACAACATTTCTGGTTTTTAATACTAGTTTTGCTTATGTGGTAACGCACATTTACTGCAAAATAAAGTAGTTTACTACATCATCAAAAATATCGACGAAAAGCACCATATTCTTTTAGGAAGTCATGAGCAAGGCACTCTTCAGAAAAACTAATGTAGTGGGGGTTTATACAAAGGAACATCATAAACGCACCAAGAGAAGCGCAGTTGGGAAATATCGAAGAAAAAACGTCATGGACGTCAAAGAAAAATATGAGTAGTGGAGATTTTAGGACAAAACATTATAGTCGTCATAGGAAAACATGCGTAGTGGAGATTTTTATGAAAAACATGTATAGGGAGGGCGTATGCAAAAAAAAGCACCATACTCTCTTAAGAAAAGTATGAGCAGTTGAGGTTTTAGTAAAAACATTATAGTCGTAATAGGAAAACATGCGCAGTGGAGCTTTATAGGAAAAATATTATAACTGATATAAAAAAAGCATACGAAGTACAAATCTTTTGTAGAGCCTTTCTGTCTCTGCCAGCATACTATTACATTTTAAGAATAAATCGCGTTATGCTGAATATATAAAATATACACCATAACGATTATTTACGAAAATCGAGTAAATCGAATATTCTAGACTCATGATGACGAATTTTACGAAGGTATACTAACCATTAAGCTCTATCCATTTTATGAAACAAAACCTAAAATTCATCAAAAAGGACTCCTCCACCAATTCAAATGACCCTCTATTCGAAATTAAAAGTATCATTAGGTAAGAACCCACTCGCCTGCACGCATATTATTCTAAATTTCAGATATCATTAGGAATTTAGTGAAATATCAGTACACCTATGTCAAATTATCAACAAAATCTCAGAAAATTGCAAATATTCATATTTATGAGTTATCGATGTCAAGCGTAAATAAAATTGAAAATAAAACCCTATCGATACAATCTCTTACGTAAGCATGCTAGATATCAAATACAATACAAAATTAAATTTTACTCCCGTTTACAGCGAAACGAAAATTAAAATTAACTCAAGACAAGACAACTAGAGACTCCCCTACAGGTTAATAAACAAAGGAGCTTAAAAAGTTTCAGATATTCATATTTAAGTTTCCACGAAATCAAATCAACACAAAAACTAAAATTCGTAAGATATAGCAAGAAATACCACATAATGCTAAAAATACTGTAATGGGCAAGCCAAATTAAGTTTAATCATCATATAATAATATTAATATGTTTACCCGATTCTGTTACGAAGACGCAATCCAAAACTGATAATGACGCTACATACAGAAACTTATAGAGAAAAGCATGCGCAGAGGGGAAAAACAGTGTGGTAGTCAAAAAACAAAAATTATGAACAGTGAGGATTTTAGGAAAAACATTATAGTCAGCATATTAAAACACGTACAGTGGATATTTATAGGAAAAAAAATATTATAGCTGTTATAGAAGGCATGCGCAGTAGGAAACTTTGTACACCTTTTCTATCTCTGACGTCATACTAATACATTTTCAAGATAGGTGGAGTACCATTGAACATATAATAACATAGACTCCTAACAATTCATACTGCATTAACGAATTCGATTAAATAGAATATTTCAACCTCATGAAGGCCAATTTTACTTTGTACACCTTTTCTATCTATGACGTCATACTAATACATTTTCAAGATAGGTGTAGTACCATTGAACATATAATAACATAGACTCCTAACAATTCATACTACATGAACGAATTCGATTAAATAGAATATTTCAACCTCATGAAGGCCAATTTTACGGGGTATACTAAATATCAAGTTGACACAAAAGTGTCAAAAAAGACCCTTACCTTAAACAGTTTATGAAACAAAATCTAAGATTCATTAAAATAAAATGAAAAAAACCAAGAGACATCATTTAACATGTCAATACGAAAAATATCATAGATCCAAGAAATATACTTATCTTATGGTAAGCACACACACACACACACACACACACGTACCTTAGATGTTTAAAGGCCTAGTAACTGCTAAGAATAATCAATGACATAACCCTTATGACTCATAAGCAGGTTTACTTACATATACCAACAAGATATTCCAACTTCAAATGGATAATCGAAGAATTGTAACTGGAAAGGCCGTAGAGATACATATTCCAGTTCCCCCAGTATCGACATATAATAAAATAGACACCTAACGATGCATGTTGTATTAGCGAAACCGATCAAAGCGAATATAATAGCCTCAGTACAACAGGTCGGCCGCAAATTTTTACTCTGATATACTAGACATCTAATAATAGTATTACCTAACATATTATGGCCGAGAGAGAGCCTTTACTTAAACTTTTATCAGTTTAACGAAACAAAAATCTAAAATTCATAAATTTACTTTACAATACAACGGGAGACAAAATTCCTGTGCCTCCGTAATAAAAGGCATAACTATAATATAAATTTCGCGATGTCTGATCGAAAGAGAAATTTACTAGGAAATTATAGACAACAAGTAGGATCACCCCAAAGTATTTTTACCAAGAGGGTCCTACTTTTAAGATTTAGCCACTTTAACGAAACAAATATCTAAAAGTCATAAAATTACTTAATAAAAAACACACACACACACACACCCACCCGCACACAAGCCTTAATTATTAACGAACAACTGCTACAGACAACTAAAAATATCTGTACAGGCACCTTAGATGTTTAAAGGCGTAGTAATTGCCAAGAATAATCAATGACGTAACTCATAGTCAGGTTTACTTACATATACCCACATAATATCCCAACTTGAAATGGATAATCGAAGAGTTGTAGACACCTGTGCCATAGGAATGTAATTCATCTATAGGTTTAACTGAAAAGGCCGTAGAGATACAAAGTCCAATTACTACGGTATAGACATATAATAATAAAATAGACACCTAACGTTGCATGCTATATTAGCGAAACCGATCAAGGCGAATATATTAGCTTCAGTACAACAGGCCGGTCTCAAATATTACTCCGATATACTAGACACCTAATAGGATCACCTAACATATTAGGGTCAAGAGGGCCTTTCTTTAAACTTTATCAGTTTAACGAAACAAAATCTCAAACTCATAAAAATCGACCCTACAAAACAGCTGGAGACAAAATTCCTGTACATCCGTAATAAGAGGTATATCTATAATATGAATTTCGCGATGTATCATCGAAATAGAAATTTACACGAAAATTATAGACATCAAGTAGAATCACCCAACGTATTTTATCAAGAGGGTCCTACTTTAAGATTTGGCCATTTTAACGAAACAAATATCCAAAAAATCATAAAATTACTCTATATAAAACAACTAGAAGCAAATATTTTCAAATCCATGACGTCATAAATTTAAAGAGTACTAGCACCGGATGTCTTTATCGTAATTACTGAGGTGACCATGACTTAAAAAAAACGGTTATTCATACTGGTCGATACTCTACATTACGCTAACTAAGAATCTAATACCTTAATTTAAAATATAAGAATAATATATTCTGCACACGATCAACACGTCTGAATCGTCTAAGTTTACCGTATGGTACCTCCAACAGCATCACCTCGTAACACAGCCTCATATCATTATATCATTATATTGCAAATCTCTACATGTATTTTTTCTATATATATATGTTGTCACCACTTCAACTAACTGATCGCATATTTTTAAAAATAAATATTATTTAAGTTAGTCTGTTCTTGCTAGATAAAGTTAACATTTTTTACACAGCATCCTCCATGAAATACTTTTAGGCCTACTGGAGGTAGGTGATGGGTTATAATTAAGAAAGCCCCAATGACCATATCTGAAAAATCATGACGAAGTTACGGTTTAATTCTAATATGTATTCATTTATAAATAACGGCTACGACTCATCTCCCACCTCTATCCCCTACCATAATTCGGAACAGACCCCACCACCCCAGAACTCTCCATCATAAGCCGGGGGCATTTACTATACCAGATTCTCCTTCCAATTTTATAAGGAAGTGCATCTTTCATGAAAATACCTCGAAAACGCACCACCAAAATCAAGAGTTGCAATCCCAATAACGTATTTATATCAGTTTTGCGTAACATAGCACCCCTCTACTTAATGACGGGGCCGCTAAATACTGCGGAAGAGTTCTATGAAGTGGTGGAGAATTCCGTGACATGATGGGGGTTAATAACCTCAACACGTGAAGTTTAGGTACTTACAAAGTACTACCAGGGAACTTTCGAGAACGACGAAACGAAAAAATTAGTCTGCCTCTAATTTTTCTTTAGAGGATATAAAATACAGTACTTCAAATATTAGGTAAATATAGTAAAATGACAAAGTGGGTCAACAGATTAACTAGTTTATATCTCTCTCTCCATAACTTAGGTATATATTATGAGTTATAAGACCTCGTGTTGCTACAAATTTATCGTGTACTTACCTATAGAGCCCCATACCCAACCCACTCCAACAGCTACATACTTTTTAATAATGAAACTGTACCTAGTCAAAGTAGTTATGTCTATCTATTTATTTGCGATGCATAATACTGATAAAACACACTAACTACCTAATTTATTTAAAAATAAAAGTTTTTTATTTAAAATAATAGTTACTACCTCATAAAAAAGACCCCTTAGTCCATGGCACATAGAAAACATTTTCGCCTGCCTTGCAGTTTTCAAAGAAGCAGACATTATTATAATTATGATTAAGGAAAAGTTTATGTTTTAGATATGAAAATAACAGAGCAGTATTTCTTCTTCAAAAATTCTTATATCATTATATTTCAGAAATAAATAATAAGTCGCCTGACTCGTTTAACTTATTCTTGCCGTCTATATCTAAAAACTAATGAAAAGTTTTCTCTGTTAATAAATAAACATTTCACGCACAGGCTCCCTAGATCGGAAAATGTGATATACACAAGATTTCAGATTAAGTAGATACTGTTTTTACATGAAGACTATCACATACATTTTATTCATTATTTATCAATGTACAGGGGGGCTTGCAATTTTAAAACAGGGATATGTCTGGTGATTTTATGTTTGTACACTGATTTACATGAAATATCGTAAACATTATTTTCAACTATTTGGAGTACACAGAGGAAGTAGATACCCATTATTAATAGAAACTTTGCAGTTAGATATTTTGTACAGGGTCACCTAATCTAAAATTCCTAGTTAGAGTAGATAATATTATCAATTTAGTTGGTGCCCCAGAACACAGAAATTCCCTAAAAAATGTTTTTCCAACAAATTATTGAATATTTGTAATAAGAATACATAAAATGATGAGATATCATAGTTCATATCAATGTTGAAATTTAAAAAATATGTATATATATAGGCTATTGGTGACATATACATAACGTCCTCCACCGGTAGTCTCCGAACCATTCTCAAGTGCGGATGAAGTAAACATTCTTGAGGTCCATGAAGAACCCTGTTACTTGTTATTATCTAACACATACTGATTATAAGGTACAAATCAAAGAAATTTAAATTAGTTTTTAAATTTAATCCATTGATTTTTTATTTATCAACATTAGGTTAGGCATGATGGTCGAGGCCATCCTTCCTTTGAAGAGGTGAATGTGTAGGTTATATGAAGGTCATATAGGTCAATAACCCTTGGTTTTAATTAACGTGTTTCCACTAGGTTAGATCGGATTTCGCCTATACGACGTCAAGTATTTTCAGTATCCCCACCACCTCATGACCACTTCATGGCCTCTTAGGTACGATGGTTAGGTTAGGTACGCGAGCATTGTACCTAACCTAACCATCGTACCTAAGAGGCCGTCGACGACGTCAAGTATTTTCAGTATCCCCACCACCTCATGACCACTTCATGGCCTCTTAGGTACGATGGTTAGGTTAGGTACAATGCTCGCGTACCTAACCTAACCATCGTACCTAAGAGGCCATGAAGTGGTCATGGGGTGGTGGGGATACTGAAAATACTTGACGTCGTCGACGGCCTCTTAGGTACGATGGTTAGGTTAGGTACAATGCTCGCGTACCTAACCTAACCATCGTACCTAAGAGGCCATGAAGTGGTCATGAGGTGGTGGGGATACTGAAAATACTTGACGTCGTATAGGCGAAATCCGATCTAACCTAGTGGAAACACGTTAATTAAAACCAAGGGTTATTGACCTATATGACCTTCATATAACCTACACATTCACCTCTTCAAAGGAAGGATGGCCTCGACCATCATGCCTAACCTAATGTTGATAAATAAAAAATCAATGGATTAAATTTAAAAACTAATTTAAATTTCTTTGATTTGTACCTTATAATCAGTATGTGTTAGATAATAACAAGTAACAGGGTTCTTCATGGACCTCAAGAATGTTTACTTCATCCGCACTTGAGAATGGTTCGGAGACTACCGGTGGAGGACGTTATGTATATGTCACCAATAGCCTATATATATACATATTTTTTAAATTTCAACATTGATATGAACTATGATATCTCATCATTTTATGTATTCTTATTACAAATATTCAATAATTTGTTGGAAAAACATTTTTTAGGGAATTTCTGTGTTCTGGGGCACCAACTAAATTGATAATATTATCTACTCTAACTAGGAATTTTAGATTAGGTGACCCTGTACAAAATATCTAACTGCAAAGTTTCTATTAATAATGGGTATCTACTTCCTCTGTGTACTCCAAATAGTTGAAAATAATGTTTACGATATTTCATGTAAATCAGTGTACAAACATAAAATCACCAGACATATCCCTGTTTTAAAATTGCAAGCCCCCCTGTACATTGATAAATAATGAATAAAATGTATGTGATAGTCTTCATGTAAAAACAGTATCTACTTAATCTGAAATCTTGTGTATATCACATTTTCCGATCTAGGGAGCCTGTGCGTGAAATGTTTATTTATTAACAGAGAAAACTTTTCATTAGTTTTTAGATATAGACGGCAAGAATAAGTTAAACGAGTCAGGCGACTTATTATTTATTTCTGAAATATAATGATATAAGAATTTTTGAAGAAGAAATACTGCTCTGTTATTTTCATATCTAAAACATAAACTTTTCCTTAATCATAATTATAATAATGTCTGCTTCTTTGAAAACTGCAAGGCAGGCGAAAATGTTTTCTATGTGCCATGGACTAAGGGGTCTTTTTTATGAGGTAGTAACTATTATTTTAAATAAAAAACTTTTATTTTTAAATAAATTAGGTAGTTAGTGTGTTTTATCAGTATTATGCATCGCAAATAAATAGATAGACATAACTACTTTGACTAGGTACAGTTTCATTATTAAAAAGTATGTAGCTGTTGGAGTGGGTTGGGTATGGGGCTCTATAGGTAAGTACACGATAAATTTGTAGCAACACGAGGTCTTATAACTCATAATATATACCTAAGTTATGGAGAGAGAGATATAAACTAGTTAATCTGTTGACCCACTTTGTCATTTTACTATATTTACCTAATATTTGAAGTACTGTATTTTATATCCTCTAAAGAAAAATTAGAGGCAGACTAATTTTTTCGTTTCGTCGTTCTCGAAAGTTCCCTGGTAGTACTTTGTAAGTACCTAAACTTCACGTGTTGAGGTTATTAACCCCCATCATGTCACGGAATTCTCCACCACTTCATAGAACTCTTCCGCAGTATTTAGCGGCCCCGTCATTAAGTAGAGGGGTGCTATGTTACGCAAAACTGATATAAATACGTTATTGGGATTGCAACTCTTGATTTTGGTGGTGCGTTTTCGAGGTATTTTCATGAAAGATGCACTTCCTTATAAAATTGGAAGGAGAATCTGGTATAGTAAATGCCCCCGGCTTATGATGGAGAGTTCTGGGGTGGTGGGGTCTGTTCCGAATTATGGTAGGGGATAGAGGTGGGAGATGAGTCGTAGCCGTTATTTATAAATGAATACATATTAGAATTAAACCGTAACTTCGTCATGATTTTTCAGATATGGTCATTGGGGCTTTCTTAATTATAACCCATCACCTACCTCCAGTAGGACTAAAAGTATTTCATGGAGGATGCTGTGTAAAAAATGTTAACTTTATCTAGCAAGAACAGACTAACTTAAATAATATTTATTTTTAAAAATATGCGATCAGTTAGTTGAAGTGGTGACAACATATATATATAGAAAAAATACATGTAGAGATTTGCAATATAATGATATAATGATATGAGGCTGTGTTACGAGGTGATGCTGTTGGAGGTACCATACGGTAAACTTAGACGATTCAGACGTGTTGATCGTGTGCAGAATATATTATTCTTATATTTTAAATTAAGGTATTAGATTCTTAGTTAGCGTAATGTAGAGTATCGACCAGTATGAATAACCGTTTTTTTTAAGTCATGGTCACCTCAGTAATTACGATAAAGACATCCGGTGCTAGTACTCTTTAAATTTATGACGTCATGGATTTGAAAATATTTGCTTCTAGTTGTTTTATATAGAGTAATTTTATGATTTTTTGGATATTTGTTTCGTTAAAATGGCCAAATCTTAAAGTAGGACCCTCTTGATAAAATACGTTGGGTGATTCTACTTGATGTCTATAATTTTCGTGTAAATTTCTATTTCGATGATACATCGCGAAATTCATATTATAGATATACCTCTTATTACGGATGTACAGGAATTTTGTCTCCAGCTGTTTTGTAGGGTCGATTTTTATGAGTTTGAGATTTTGTTTCGTTAAACTGATAAAGTTTAAAGAAAGGCCCTCTTGACCCTAATATGTTAGGTGATCCTATTAGGTGTCTAGTATATCGGAGTAATATTTGAGACCGGCCTGTTGTACTGAAGCTAATATATTCGCCTTGATCGGTTTCGCTAATATAGCATGCAACGTTAGGTGTCTATTTTATTATTATATGTCTATACCGTAGTAATTGGACTTTGTATCTCTACGGCCTTTTCAGTTAAACCTATAGATGAATTACATTCCTATGGCACAGGTGTCTACAACTCTTCGATTATCCATTTCAAGTTGGGATATTATGTGGGTATATGTAAGTAAACCTGACTATGAGTTACGTCATTGATTATTCTTGGCAATTACTACGCCTTTAAACATCTAAGGTGCCTGTACAGATATTTTTAGTTGTCTGTAGCAGTTGTTCGTTAATAATTAAGGCTTGTGTGCGGGTGGGTGTGTGTGTGTGTGTGTGTTTTTTATTAAGTAATTTTATGACTTTTAGATATTTGTTTCGTTAAAGTGGCTAAATCTTAAAAGTAGGACCCTCTTGGTAAAAATACTTTGGGGTGATCCTACTTGTTGTCTATAATTTCCTAGTAAATTTCTCTTTCGATCAGACATCGCGAAATTTATATTATAGTTATGCCTTTTATTACGGAGGCACAGGAATTTTGTCTCCCGTTGTATTGTAAAGTAAATTTATGAATTTTAGATTTTTGTTTCGTTAAACTGATAAAAGTTTAAGTAAAGGCTCTCTCTCGGCCATAATATGTTAGGTAATACTATTATTAGATGTCTAGTATATCAGAGTAAAAATTTGCGGCCGACCTGTTGTACTGAGGCTATTATATTCGCTTTGATCGGTTTCGCTAATACAACATGCATCGTTAGGTGTCTATTTTATTATATGTCGATACTGGGGGAACTGGAATATGTATCTCTACGGCCTTTCCAGTTACAATTCTTCGATTATCCATTTGAAGTTGGAATATCTTGTTGGTATATGTAAGTAAACCTGCTTATGAGTCATAAGGGTTATGTCATTGATTATTCTTAGCAGTTACTAGGCCTTTAAACATCTAAGGTACGTGTGTGTGTGTGTGTGTGTGTGTGTGCTTACCATAAGATAAGTATATTTCTTGGATCTATGATATTTTTCGTATTGACATGTTAAATGATATCTCTTGGTTTTTTTCATTTTATTTTAATGAATCTTAGATTTTGTTTCATAAACTGTTTAAGGTAAGGGTCTTTTTTGACACTTTTGTGTCAACTTGATATTTAGTATACCCCGTAAAATTGGCCTTCATGAGGTTGAAATATTCTATTTAATCGAATTCGTTCATGTAGTATGAATTGTTAGGAGTCTATGTTATTATATGTTCAATGGTACTACACCTATCTTGAAAATGTATTAGTATGACGTCATAGATAGAAAAGGTGTACAAAGTAAAATTGGCCTTCATGAGGTTGAAATATTCTATTTAATCGAATTCGTTAATGCAGTATGAATTGTTAGGAGTCTATGTTATTATATGTTCAATGGTACTCCACCTATCTTGAAAATGTATTAGTATGACGTCAGAGATAGAAAAGGTGTACAAAGTTTCCTACTGCGCATGCCTTCTATAACAGCTATAATATTTTTTTTCCTATAAATATCCACTGTACGTGTTTTAATATGCTGACTATAATGTTTTTCCTAAAATCCTCACTGTTCATAATTTTTGTTTTTTGACTACCACACTGTTTTTCCCCTCTGCGCATGCTTTTCTCTATAAGTTTCTGTATGTAGCGTCATTATCAGTTTTGGATTGCGTCTTCGTAACAGAATCGGGTAAACATATTAATATTATTATATGATGATTAAACTTAATTTGGCTTGCCCATTACAGTATTTTTAGCATTATGTGGTATTTCTTGCTATATCTTACGAATTTTAGTTTTTGTGTTGATTTGATTTCGTGGAAACTTAAATATGAATATCTGAAACTTTTTAAGCTCCTTTGTTTATTAACCTGTAGGGGAGTCTCTAGTTGTCTTGTCTTGAGTTAATTTTAATTTTCGTTTCGCTGTAAACGGGAGTAAAATTTAATTTTGTACTGTATTTGATATCTAGCATGCTTACGTAAGAGATTGTATCGATAGGGTTTTATTTTCAATTTTATTTACGCTTGACATCGATAACTCATAAATATGAATATTTGCAATTTTCTGAGATTTTGTTGATAATTTGACATAGGTGTACTGATATTTCACTAAATTCCTAATGATATCTGAAATTTAGAATAATATGCGTGCAGGCGAGTGGGTTCTTACCTAATGATACTTTTAATTTCGAATAGAGGGTCATTTGAATTGGTGGAGGAGTCCTTTTTGATGAATTTTAGGTTTTGTTTCATAAAATGGATAGAGCTTAATGGTTAGTATACCTTCGTAAAATTCGTCATCATGAGTCTAGAATATTCGATTTACTCGATTTTCGTAAATAATCGTTATGGTGTATATTTTATATATTCAGCATAACGCGATTTATTCTTAAAATGTAATAGTATGCTGGCAGAGACAGAAAGGCTCTACAAAAGATTTGTACTTCGTATGCTTTTTTTATATCAGTTATAATATTTTTCCTATAAAGCTCCACTGCGCATGTTTTCCTATTACGACTATAATGTTTTTACTAAAACCTCAACTGCTCATACTTTTCTTAAGAGAGTATGGTGCTTTTTTTTTGCATACGCCCTCCCTATACATGTTTTTCATAAAAATCTCCACTACGCATGTTTTCCTATGACGACTATAATGTTTTGTCCTAAAATCTCCACTACTCATATTTTTCTTTGACGTCCATGACGTTTTTTCTTCGATATTTCCCAACTGCGCTTCTCTTGGTGCGTTTATGATGTTCCTTTGTATAAACCCCCACTACATTAGTTTTTCTGAAGAGTGCCTTGCTCATGACTTCCTAAAAGAATATGGTGCTTTTCGTCGATATTTTTGATGATGTAGTAAACTACTTTATTTTGCAGTAAATGTGCGTTACCACATAAGCAAAACTAGTATTAAAAACCAGAAATGTTGTTACTCCCTTTATATCTCTCGAAATAAGTGGGTGGGGTATCTAAATTTGTATAGGCCACTCTGTAGTTGTGATATATCTGTCTGTCTGTTGTGCAGTATTGTCTTTAACGCTAAAATAGTATTAATAATATGCTTTACCTATTTATTGTCATTGTTCGCTGGACTGAAATAATATCAAACAGTTATCTATCTATTCGCTTTCATTGCAGTTTACGAAATATTCTCTTATTTTCTATCGCATTTATTATGAATGGAGTGTCTGATATATTAAAGTAAACCAAATGGGTCATTTTATGTAGCTTAAATAACTAATTTATAATTCACGAGAATAGAACTGTTCTTTGTTAGATGAATGCATTGTTTTGATAATTTTTTACGGTATTTATTGCCTTTCTATATTTATCAAGAAATGTGATATACTAATGCTGACAGGTGCTGACACGTTAAAATTTGCATAATATTTACGATGTATGGATTGTGGATGTGTACCGCGGGGTGTGCGGATGCCGGGGGGGGGGGGGGGGGGGTTGTGCTGACTGTTCGATCTTACATACACACATGACTTTGCAAATTCTTTCATTACTATTAAACGGTGTGGCTGAACAATGCTTCTTTCATTATTGCGAAAGATGTTGATTAATAAGACATTTTTTCATCATAATGATTTTATTAGTAAATTATTTCCTTATTCATCTGCTGATCTGTCCATTATTCTATTGTGCTTGGATATTAATTCCTAACTTGAAGGATTATTTGATGGTAAATGCATTTAGTTTCATTCTCGTTTTTTTCTTGGGTTGTTAATTAGAACAGAGTGATCTCAGTAAAATTTTAATCCAAATAAACGTTGAGTAACTGATGACAACATGTACGAAGATTTCTAGTTTGAATACAGGGTGTGCGAAAACCTAAACTCACACCAAGCAGCTGCATCATAATTTGTAATTGTAAAAATTAATGTATTATATGAAATATGTATTTTTCTTTCTTATTATTACAGCTCGAAATATACAGGGTGGTACATTGAAAATTGGTGGTTTATAAAGCTTTAATAAGGCCTCCATTGATTCATAGTACATTACTTAATTAATTGATTACTGATAAGCTGCTTCTTGATATGTGTACATCCTTCTACTTTTCCATAAACCTGAACAATCCCTCTTTGATTAATTTTGCATAAGAGCGATCTTCTAAACACAGTAAATGTGCAATTATAGGTACGTCACCTACTTTCCACCTGTAAATTTCAACTCCGCAATGGAAGCAGCGGTGTCCTCGCAACCGATGTAATGAAATTCTGCCAGTGCGAGATCTAGAGGTTTTGCAGTGCCTCTCCAATTCTTAAATGATATTAAACGTTCCTCAAAGTGATGATACACATCTCCTACACATTTTTTCACTTTCTTAAAACCTTCAATAAGGTGTTGATTGATTTTTGGTGTGTTCTGAATTACAATTATGGTGGAATTAAGGAATTGAAATAAATTAGGTTAAATTTTATCACGTGATCCCCTTTATGGGGAAATATAAGTAGTCAGAGTTTAAGGAAATGACTGATAGATGGCACTGTAGGGTTACAAAAATTGAACTAGGTAGGCCAGCAGCCAAAACTTAGGGAGAAGGCCACTGCCAAAATTAAGGTGGGTTTACATCTGATACATATCCATACACAGATGGGCATAATAATGAAGTATTTGGAACATTAGTAAAATATATGCTGTCTAACATATCACAGAAGGAGAGGGGGGTCTGAATTATGGTGGGAGGTTCCCAAATTATGGCTGACAGTTCTGTGACGTGATGGGGGCCCTGAATTATGGTGGGGAGTCTGAATTATGGTGGGGGGTCCTAAATTATGGTGGACAGTTCTGTGACGTGGTGGGAGGTTCTGAATTATGGTGGGGGGTTCCCGAATTATGGTGGAGAGTTCTGTGACGTGGTGGGGGGTTCTGAATTATGGTGGGGGTTTCTGAATTATGGTGTGGGGTCTAAGTTATGGTGGGGGGTTTCTAAATTATGGTGGAGAGTTCTGTGACGTGGTGGGGGGTTCCAGAAGTATGGTGGGGGGTTCTGAATTATGGTGTGGGGACTAAGTTATGGTGGGGGGTTTCTAAATTATGGTGGAGAGTTCTGTGTCGTGGTGGGGGGTTCCAGAATTATGGTGGGGGGTTCTGAATTATGATGGGGGTCTAAGTTATGGTGGGGGGTTTCTAAATTATGTTGGAGAGTTCTGTGACGTGGTGGGGGGTTCTGAATTATGGTGGGGGGTTCTGAATTATGGTGGGGAGTTCTGAATTATGGTGGGGGGTTCTAAATTATGGTGGGGGGTCTAAGTTATGGTGGGGGGTTCCCGAATTATGGTGGGGGTCTAAGTTATGGTGGGGGGTTCTGAATTATGGTGGGGAGTTCTAAATTATGGTGGGGGGTCTAAGTTATGGTGGGGGGTCTAAGTTATGGTGGGGGGTCTAAGTTATGGTGGGGGGTTCCCGAATTATGGTGGGGGGTCTAAGTTATGGTGGGGGTTCTGAATTATGGTGGGGGGTCTAAGTTATGGTGGGGGGGTCTGAATTATGGTGGGGGGGTCTAAGTTATGGTGGGGGTTCTGAATTATGGTGGGGGGGTCTAAGTTATGGTGGGGGGTTCTGAATTATGGTGGGGGGGGTCTAAGTTATGGTGGGGGTGGAGGTGGGGGAGGGGCGTGGCTTAGAAAAGTGGAGGGGGTGGGGTGTGGCTTGGAAAAAGTGGTGGGGGGTGCTAAATTATGGTGGGAGGTGCGACAGAACTGTCATTCTTTACCTACTGGGGTGAAGTTAGGTATAGGGAATGCTTAAGTAACTCACCCTAAAATTCAATTTTCTTTCGAATGTTGTGAAAAAAAATAGTAGGTGCTATTTGAAAAAAATGACTTTTTGACAATTTTTCATTGCGACATTTGAAAATCGACTGCGCCCATATGGTACAAAATGGGACCACCGATGGGACATCAAAAGTTAGCCTGGACTTCCAGCTAACTGCTTCACAAATTTGGTTTCATAATTTTGAAGGATTTGTGAGATACAAATTTGTTCGTAAACTACTACAGCGGCAATTTTTTTCAAAAAATTGGACATATGTCAAAAATTGTAATAGATAAGTTAACATAACTTAGGTTTTCTAAACTCAGAATTAGAAGACCAATCGAACCATGTAAAGAAAAATATAGGTTTCCATTTAAAATAAGAAAGTTGGTACCAATTTTTGGCACACCCTGTATAGTTGGAGGACTGAAAATATTTTAGATAGAACGGGCATGATCGATTATGGTTGCATACCAAATTCCAAGTTTCTAATCCAACTGCAAGTTGAAAAACTTCTAATGAATGGCCTACGTGAATCACCCTGTATATACTAGAAGCGAAGGTCTCAGGTTTTTTTATTAGTATTTTCCATCCCCCCACCACCCCCACTCCCTTATTAAAAGAGTTGATAAAATTAAATTAAAATTTTCACTTGAAATTTGTTACATTTATGTATTATAACTAGATTATATTTTGACATGATTACGTGTATATACTAGAAACCAAGGCGTCAGATTTCTTTCTAATATTTTTCAAACTCCAATACCTCCGCTTCATTATTAATGGAATTGATAACATCAAATTGAGATATTCACTTGAAAGTTAGTACACGTATGTATTGTCGTGACATCTGATTCAGATTACTCCATTGAAGGAGTCGGAGGTGGTAGGTTGTGAATAGTGGAAAATAAGTAGGGTAAACTAGAAACTTAATTTTTAGCGTATATGGTAGAAACCAACTCCTCAAACTTTTCTATTACATCTGCCCCGAATATTATTAAAATTCTATGACCAATAATTTCTACATACTAGAGTGCAAATATAGTTAAGATGTTTCCTTTAAAGTGACTTGGATGAAGAATCTGGATGTGGAAGTAGTGATTCCTTAGGCAGCGGTTTTTTTTAATATTCATGCATGTTTGGTACTTCCATATGAGAATGCGTAATACTTATCTTATTAGGTCATAAAAATTTCTTTGACAATTTCACATAAAATGGCACCATATATTTCTTAACTTTCTATTGGGATTTAAAGAGCGTAGTAATATGTTCTATACTACCCTTTATTTAAAAACGGATACAAGAACTATTAAATTCAAACATCAAACTCTAACTAATTTTAAGAAATTATGGTCTATAAATACAAAATGACATCATTAGCAATTAATGAAATCTCTTAATTTCTGAAAATAATGATGTTTGTAAAAATGGATTTTTGGACATGAAAAATGGTATGAGATCATTTCCGGTTTACCTGGAAATGACCGCAACTTTCGAATTTTAAATGGAACACCCTGTATATTTTTATATATTTGGATTCAAGACACCATTCTGAGTATACCATGAGAATTTCGCGAATTTTTGAGTCGATGTTCAGTTTTTTAAGCGTTTTAAAATATTCGTCTAGGGTGCTTTGGAATACCAAAATTTGTTCTATGGCATGTAAAGGCCAAGGGAAAAATATAATTTTTCATTTAATTTCATTAATAACCATTTACGAAGCCTCCAAAGTTGAACATATCACTTTCTTATCGAAAACTTTTTTTTTCAAATGGGAAGGTGGTGGCTCATTGTGTTCAATAAAGTATAGATTTTTTTCTGAATTCATTGATATCCATTTCAAATCTATGCTATTTGTTTTTCCATTTTATTTAATTTGTTTAAAAATAAAATCTCTATACAAAGTAGTGGCTCACCCCTATAACTTTTTTATTTTTGAACATATCAAAATGAAACTAGGGGACCTAGGGTCATACCGAAAACTGCATTTTTTGACATATGATGTAATTTAATACCACTTCCGGTTTCGCAGGAAATAACCCTAACTTCTGATTTTCAAATGGAACACCCTGTATATTATTACATTTTTGGATTCAGAATGAATTTTTTAACATGTGTGGTGATTTTTATAAATTTATGGCAAGTTATTATTTTTTATAACAATTATAAATTTTAATCTAGACTGCTATGAAATAAAAAAATAAGTACTTTGTCATTTTAGATTGTACAGAACAATATATTTATACATAGTTACTATTATTAACCATTTTGAAGGCATTTTAATGCAAGTAATTTAGTTTTTTTGAAATAACTCTTTTTTCAAATGGAACGGTGGTGGCTACTTATATCCATTAAACTGCCCTTTTCTACGAATCCATTGATATCACAATGCTTGGGTTTTTATTAACATTTATTTAAAAAACTATAAAAACAGATTGTACTTGTGGTATTTTAAATCTGCAATTATTATTATACTGCTATCAAGAAATTTCACATCGGAAAAACCACGAATTTTTGGAGGAAAACTTGTCTAACCTTTTTTAAAGTACTTGAAAAGATCTTCAAACTTACGGAGTCATGATGAAAATAAAATGGTTGTCTCGGTCTTTCGGAGGAAAAACCAGCAATGAAACCAATGGCTTAACCCCAAGAATCGAAATTAAACGTACCTAATCCATTTTTACAATTCACTTTATTTAGGTACTAACAATATTTTCTAAAAGATTGAACGGTTCAGAATGCCTAAATTTGAAGAAAAGTTTGATTCAACTTTGAAATAAATTTTAAAATTTTTGAAAAAAATGTTTTTTCTTTCACAATAACTCAAATACTAAAGAAGATACGTAAAAAATGTAAAAGTAAAAAAAAATGTTTTTTTTTTCTGCAAAAAACGTTGCTTTTTACGTCCCTCGCATACCGAAGGGAAGTATTGTATTCGATAAAAAATCACCCTCAGATCATGTAGATTACGAAAATATAGGTTTTTCAATTCCGTTAGCTGACACTACTACCAGCTAAGAAATGGTTAGACTTTCATTGGAAAATATACAGGGCCAACGCCAATAGAAAATGAAAAAAAATTTTTCGTTCAAATATAAAATTTCTACGTTTCATGACGTGCCATTTCAGAAAAAAAAAAATCAAAACTTTTTGACATTTTTTTTACCAGTAGAAACATGGGACATTTTTTTGCTCAAATTTAAAATTTCCAAATATCATGACATTCTAAATCTATTTCATTAAAAAAAATATTTAATTTTGTCCAAGAAAAATAAAATTCTTTTGCTACTATAGAGTATATGATGGATTTTTTTTCGCTCAAATTTAAAACATCCACGTTTCATGTCATTCTAAATCTATTTCATAAAAAGATTTTTTTCAAAAGGAAAAATTGTTTGGAAATATTGTCAAAGAAAAATTTATAAAACATATTTTAACTACTATAGAATATACGATCCCCGTTTCATGACATTCTAAACATATTTCGGATATAAATAATTTCAAAAGAAAGTTTTTTGAAAATTATTTTACAACTACTATACCCAGAATAGACGGTGGAAAAAAAGTCGAACATTTTTAAAATTTCTTTAAAAAAATTTGACCACTACCACCCGGCATAAATAAAGAGGAACGTTCTGTGTAAATACCTTTACCGATTTTTTTTATTTCTCTACGATGAAAATTAATCCAGATATCACCGTTTTAAGTTCGCATTTGAGTGCGAGGACCACCTGCACCGAGCCCTTTAAACTCAAAAATCTAATAGCTAAGGGTTCAAGAATGTTCAACTTTACAGACCTTGTAGCCCTTAAAATTCCCTGCAAGATTGTTTTTGGAGCGATTAGATATCTTAAAAATGAAGGAAGTTAAGCGATTGGTTTCATTGCTGATTTCTCCTCCGAGAAAACGAAACAATCATTTTATATTCATCATAACTTCGTAAGATTTTATACTAACGGCTTTTACTAAGTTCAAGCCTTTTCAAGTAAAAAGGTCAGACAAGTTATCCTCCAAGAAATAGTCATTTTTCCGTTATTTAACGTTGAAAGGTACGAATTCAGTTTTCGGCGAACAACGAGCCATAACTCGGTTCGTATTGCATCTACAAAAAAAATCGGTAAAGGTATTTACACAGAACTTCCCTTTTTATTCATACAAGACGGTTACTCTAAAAAATTATTAATTAAGAGATGACATATGAGAATTATAATCGCCATGTAGTTAGCCCTATTATTACAGAGAAAACCTGATAACTTTTTTTCCAACATCTACCTACTGTATAGTGGTGGGATTTTTTTTTTTATTTTTAAAACATTTTTTTTGCTGAAATAGGTTAAGAATATAATGAAACGTGGAAATTTTAGAATTGAAGAAAAAAATGTTTTCCAACATCTATTCTATTGCAGTGGTAAAATAAAAAATAAATACTTTTAAAATTTTCAAAACAAATTTCTTTCTTGACGTATGTTTAGAATGTCATGAAACGTGGAAATTTTAAATTTGAGCAAAAAAAAAATTTTTCCATCGCTCATTTTTTAAAAAAAAATCACAATTTGTTTTCAATTTCTAAAAAAAATTCTTTTCAAATATGTTTAGAATGTTATGAAACGTGGGAATTTTATATTTTAACAAAATAATTTTTGAAACATCTTCTTTATAATAGGATTTTGCAAACAGCGGAAAAAAAACTATCTATGAGAACTAAAAGAAAAACTATATGTAATAAATATTAATAAAATCTTTGCATTCTTTCGATAACGTGACTTCTGGTTATGCTAACAAATCAAAATCGTAAAATAAATTGGTCCAGATTCTTATTTGACATTCTCATTATTATTGTCTTTATGTCTTTTTAATTTGACTTGCCATATATACCAACGTGTATCTTTTTAAATGGTGAATGAATTATTATCGTTATTATTATTATTATAACACTAGCAACCATAGTCCCCCACGGCTAAGCAAATTAAACTAGTATCTACATGACCCCCTACGGTAGTTAAAAATGAGAACAAAGGCTTAAAATTGATTTATTTACGTACCTTGACTTAAAAATGTTTTCATTCTAATAGATTACATTTTCATAAAATCTCTCATTCAGATTCTTGGAAATGCTCAGCCTCAGAAACGTTTTTCGCCCTTATTCTGAGCTCATCAGAAAGGCACAAAGCCACTCATAACGATGTCTCATGCTGAGCCAAGGCAATATCCATGGATAAGTATGAAATATTTATATTTGACATTGACTGACTTCTTTTCCATCATCCATTTTATACAACATTTTCAAAATTTCAAAATTTTTTTCTATTTTAAATTTTCATAAATTTTTATTATTATTTTTTTTTAATAGATTTAAAATATCACGAAACGTGAAAATTTTAAATTTGCGCAAAAAAACTTTTCCCATCACCCGTTTTATAAAAAATTTTCAAAAATTTCAAAATTTCAAAATTTTTTTCTATTTAAAATTTTCAAAAAACATGTTTAGGATAGGTTTAGAATGTCATTCTCTGTTTATTCCCTTCAGACGGTCCACCTTGTATATTTTCCAGTGAAAGTAACCATTTCTTCGGTGGCAGGAGCGTTAGCTACCTACCAAATTTGACTGTCTTCCGTCAAGTAGTTTTTTAGTTAATACACCAACAGACCGAACGACAGACAGACCGGCAGACAGACAGACAGATAAACTGACGGAATTGAAAAACATGTATTTTCGTAATCTACATGATCTGAAACGTGATAATGTGAAAAAATCTCGGAGGGTGATTTTTTCTCGAATACAATATTTCGGTATGCGAGGGAAGTAAAAACAGTCGATTTGCTATTTTATAAGCTTCATTCTTGCTTCTGATGGTTTTTTTGATAAAACGTAAGGTTTTCGAGTTATTCGTGAAAAATGTGCATTCTTTAGATGAAAAATCAACATTATCAATCGCAAATAACTCGAGAAATATTGATTTATCAAAAAAAATTCATGGAACATTTTTTGCCTAGAATCCATCCCTTATCGATTTCTGCGGTTATTTTGAGTGTATTAATTTCCACCCACAAGAAGGGGTGGCATCCACCCCCAGGGTAAAAGCGCACATTGGCACTCTATAACTTTTAATTCTTGAGCCATTCTCTACTTACCGTCCAAATTTCACGTCAATCGGTTTTATCCGAAAGAACTCTGAGCGAAAAACTGTCAAACACTGGACTACATATACATCTACCCGTTTGATAAATTGTCAATGTAAACCCAAAATAGAGGACTTAATATTAAGCCATGGTTACATCATGTATGTCCGATTGAAATT
The DNA here is from genome assembly GCA_963583905.1 of Stenurella melanura. Lineage (NCBI taxonomy): Eukaryota > Metazoa > Arthropoda > Insecta > Coleoptera > Cerambycidae > Stenurella > Stenurella melanura. Next base: position 90,946,644 of record OY757309.1, read on the forward strand.
CATTACATTCATATAGGAGTTATAGCAACATAGAGCACATTATTGTGTAGTTGTTTCTAATGTTTTGGATAGTACAATTATGTTCATAAAATAGAAAGTTTACATCTAGGAGCGGGTGGTCGTGACCGACTCGCTACAATCTGAAGTGTTGTATAATATAGTAAATCAATTTGACTTAGTTCAGGTCTCAACCACGTCTAGGATTTCGGTTTCGTCAAAGGGCGTAATACATAAAAAATTATCTTTGCCTCTTGATAAATTGTAACAGTTTCGTAGAGACTGACAAAACCAGAAGCCTGTGCTTACTGCTATTTCTAACAATTCCTACCTTGATATGTCTACCAAATGCAGTTGATTTGACCGAATTAATTAAAATGCTACGGATAGTGCCAACTCGTAATAGGATTGTTTTGTTAGTCTGCTTAATTGAATTGTATCTAATGTTTGCACATTATAAGTGCCTTATCGAATTAACTGTCACTCTAATGAGTATTATTGTGGAATGTTTTACTTATTTTCTGTAATGGAGCGTCAACCAGCTACTGCTTTAAAAACCACTGCCTAAGGAATCACTACTTCCACATCCAGATATTCCATCCAATTCTCTTTAAAGGAAAACATCTTCACTATATTTGCACTCTAGTACGTAGAAATAATAGGTCAGAATTATTTTAATAATATTTGAGTAATCATAAAAAAAATTTGAGGACTGACTTCTAGCACATACTCCAAAAATTAAGTTTCTGGACTCTTACTAGCCCACTCTACTTACTTTCCCCAATTTACACCCCCCACCCCTTCAACGGAGTCATCTCAATCAGATGTCATTACAATACATACGTGTATCAAATTTCAAGTCACTTTACCAACCGCTTTAATAATGGAGTGCAGGTGGTGGGGGGGAGTTGAAAAGTATTCTAAAAAAGTCCTTGACTTCAGGTATATTCACCAAATCCCAACTATCTGTACTATTACCATCTTGCTTTACGTATTTCCCTCTATTTAACCCTCATCCCTTCAACGAAATAATCTCAAATAAAATCAACCTCCAGATGTCGTTATAATATATACGTGTATCAAGTTTCAAGTGAATATCTCGATTTGTTTTATCAACCCCTTTAATCATAGAGTTGGAGTGGGGGATGGAAAATACCCAAAAAAATTTGAGGCCTTGACTTCTGGTATATGCACCAAATCCAGGTTTCTGTACTCTTACCAGCTTATTTTACTCATTCTCCCCTATTTACCACTACTTACTTCCCACCCCTTCAACGGAATCATTTCGAAATATAATCTAGTTGCATGTGGCGTTATAATACATACGTGAACCAAATTTTAAGTGAATATCTTAATTTAATTTTATGAGACACTTTAATAATGGGGTGGGGGTGGTAGAGGGGTGGAAAAATGTGATAAAAAATCTGATAATTATTATTTGATAATACGTATATAATACACAGGTATAAATCATAAATACCAAGAATTAGTATTCACGACATATGTTGATTCTGTAATTGGAATGGACGTACCGGAAAATCCCTTAATAGAATCATGTTGTGCCCATGGAGACTTTTCTTCAGAATAGCTACAATATGTATCAAAATTGGCCAATTCCACAGAGAGACAGATTCCCATAAGATTGGTGCGGGGTTCTTTGAACAAAGAAAACATTTTTGTTCGATTTATTTTAGTGGTAAAATTTGTTTCAAAAATGTTGGTAAAAAAAAGTTTGATTTTTTTTTAAATAGGTTTACAGTGCCATAAAACGTGGAAATAACAAAGAAATTTTTTTAAATCTATTTTAGTGGTAAAAGATTTTTCAAAAAAAAATTCTAATTTTTACTTCCCTCGCATACCGAAGGGAAGTATTGTATTCGAGAAAAAATCATCCTCCGAGATTTTTTCGGATTCTGACGTTTCAGAACACGTAGATTACGAAAATATAGGTTTTTCAATTCTGTCTGTCTGTCTGTCTGTTGGTGCATTTACTAAAAAACTACTTGACGGAGAGCAGTCAAACTTGGTAGGTAGTTGACGCTACTGTCAGCGAAGACATGGTAGAAATTTCACTGGAAAATATACAGGGTGGACCATCTAAACGGAATAAATAGTGAAAAATTTTTTTTTTGCTCAAACTTAAAATTTCCACGTTTCATGACGCGCTAAACCTATTTCAGAAAAAAAAAAATTTTGAAAATTTTTTCAAACATTTTTGAAAATTTTTTTACCAAGATGAAAAAAATGTTTTTTTGCTCAAATTTAAAATTTCTACGTTTCATGACACGCTTACCTATTTCAGGAAAAAAAAATTTGAAAATTTTTTTCACCAATATTTTTGAAAAAATTTTTACTGCTAAAATGAAATAATTTTTTTTTCTTTCTTCAAATTTAAAATTTCCAGGTTTCGTGGCATTCTAAGCCTGATTAAAAAAAAAAAAAATTTTTTTACCATTTTTGAAAATTTGTTTACCACTAAAATAGATGGATTTTTTTTTTATTTCTTCAAATTTCAAATTTCCACGTTTCATAGTGTTCTAAATCTATTTAAAAGAAAAATTAGACATTTTTCTTACTATTTTTAAAATATTTTACCACTAAGACACAATTTTTTTTCTTTGCTCAGATTTTAACTATCCACGTTTCCATGACATTCTAAAACTATTCAAACAAATTTAAAAATGTTTTTGAAGAATTTTAAAAAAAAATTGAAATCATTTTTAATCCATTTATGTATCACTACCATAGAAAAAAATTTTTTTGCTCAAATTTAAAATTTCCACGTTTCATAATATTCCAAACCAATTTCGGAAAAAAAAAATTGCAACATTTTGTTACCAGTTTGGAAAAAAATTTAACACTAGAATGCTAAAATTTAAATGACATTCTAAACCAAGGTATTTCAGAAAAAAATTTTTGAAAATTTTTTTCACCAACATTTTTCAAAAAGTTTTTACCACCAAAATAGATCGATTTTTTTTTTATTTGCTTAAATTTAAAATTTTCACGTTTCATAGCATTCTAAACCTATTTTAAAAAATACATAATTTTTAATTTTTAAACTTTTTTTAGCACTACTATAGAATAGAAGGAAACTTTCCTTTCTGCTCAAATTTAAAATTTCTACGTTTGACATTTTAAATCTATTTCAGAAGAAAAAATTTTAAAAATTATTTTACCAACATCTTTTGAAAAATTTAAAATAAAATGAAATTTCTTAACCACACACTATACTTCCACTCCATTACGTGAATGTTGGATTTAAAATGTGACAGATGGCAATAATATCTGGCATATGCACCTATTATACTTTTATTGAAAAATGTACAGAGTGGTCATCCCAAGAAATAATTCAGTCATGGTGGACATTTGTAAAGGCATTTGCGCAAGCCTGCCATATGTGGCACCTGCTATTTAGTATTGAACTTTTGCTGTTGGATGAGCACTCTGTATATTTTCTTGACCAAAAGTTATCAGGTTTTCTTTGTAACAATAGCAATAACTATATTCCGATTATTATTCCCAATGTCATTTCGTAATTAAAAATTTTTTAGAGCGACCTCATGCGCAAATAACGAGGGAAGCTCTGTGTAAATACCTTTACCGATTTTTTTTTCTGAAATAGGTGCAGAATGTCATGAAACGTGGAAGTTTTAAATTTGAGTAAATTTTTTTTTTATCATTATTTATTCCCTTTAGCGTTCCACCCTGTATATTTTCCAGTGAAAGTTTAACCATTTCTTCGCTGACAGTAGCGTGAGCTACCTACCAAATTTGACTGTTCTCCGTCAAGTAGTTTTTTAGTTAATGCAACAAGAGACAGACAGACAGACAGACAGACAGACAGTTTGACGGAATTGAAAAACCTCTATTTTCGTAATCTGCATGATCTGAAACGTAAAAATCCGAAAAATCTCGGAGGGTGATTATTTCTCGAATACAATACTTCCCTTCGGTATGCGAGGGAAGTAAAAATATCGATAATGGATCAGGTCCGGAAGTATACTATAAATTCATGAGAAAAGAAACTTTCTATAATAATACAATATTATCGTAGCGCTTTAATTAACGCATATATTTATTATTTGAATATTACTTTAAGTATTGTATTAATAAAACGTACGTACCACTGAGTTCATTGGGATATATTGCAAGTTTCAGTTAAGTAATTTACTACAAAAAAATTTTCGTTGCAACAAGCAAAATAACACACCGCTTTGTACATGTCAAAGTACCTTTCTTAAATCGGGTAATTCAAATTGTCAAAATTAAGAATTAACGTCCCTCTGTCGCTCTGTAAAGCCCGCGAGCTAGAAAAAACACTTTTTATATTATTAGAATAATTCGAAAAGCAAGCCTTCGCTGCTGGAGAATATACACGAGCCACTCTCCCCTACCGATCGAATTTTCGAGAACGGCGAACAATCTGGAATGTCTAGAACGACTAGAACGCCTGGAGTCTTCGATTTTCGAACACTTCCAGAAGCTTTGATTTATCTTATATAAACCGAGACGCGCTCAACGCATTCAGTCGAGTCGAGCCAGTAAGTCAGTCAGTTCGGGATCCAGCCACGCGACAAAACAACAACAACAACAACAAAAGGCAAATTTCTACTCTAAAGTGTTAATATTCAACAAAATTAATTACATCAAACCTATTTAGTGATAAACAAACTTATTGTTAGAACGTGACCAGTAATATATCGTTATTTTGACTCCAGAAAATTTGACTTTTAAACATTCGTGTAAAATCGATACAGGGTGTTACTTTTTCGCCGAGCCAAGTAAAATAAATTCATTCAGAATTAAATTGTGCAGTGTTCTTGTGCGCGAATCTGACTAAAACGAAAGTCACGTTCGTGTTCACACACAGGTGCAACACGACTGAAGTGTACTAATGAATAAGTGACAAAATCGCACCCTTGTCGCTCCTCGCCTCGGCTACAGTTCATAATTCTGATTGCATCTTTACATGCTCCGTCTGTCACTATTAATAAGCACAAACGAAACAAATTATAGAAGAACTTTGAATTTTAATTTATTAGCACAATTTCTTTGGTTCACTCCACTGTGAAACGCACACTCCGAAATATTAGCAGGTTATTAAGGAACACCCTGTACAATCATTACTCAATTATTATTATTTACTTTCTCAATTTCCAGTATGCTCTTGTTATACCTCAATATTACATTTTTAAGGAACTTTTAAGTAAAACTCAAATACCGGAACCATTTTTATGAGATTTCATCTCATATAGTACAATATAGTGCAATAAAATTTAATCTTTTGATGACTGTAGTGGTGAAACTAGCCATAGCAGAGGTTTATGCCCATTGCGACATTTAATCAGCATGAACTACAATATACCAAAATTTCAGCTAATTCGATAGGAGTACGTGGTCCTTTAAATTACATTGATTATATTCTGAAAGCCATCGCGTTTCAGTTGCATAGATACAAATTATTATAGTTCAGTTAAATGTATTTCCATCTATGAAAACACAGATTGTATAAACGTTGAACGAACGAACGTTGAACGAACCTTCGGGAAAAAGACTCTTGCGAGACTGCATTACAGTGTGTAATATCTAATTGGAAAGCGGATATAAGTCAAGGACTTGGCATATGTGCTGTCTTCATATACCTAAAGAGAGCTTTTGAGATAATTGATCGCTAATTTTAATACTTAAAAGGTATGGATTTTCTCGCACTACTTTAATATGGTTGGAAAGTTATTTATTATTTAGATGCCAAAAAACAAAACATGATGGTAAATATTCTGAAAGCAGCTATAACAATAATGGAGTCCCACAAGGGAGTGTTCTTGGTCCTCCGCTATTCATCCTTTATATTCATGATTTGGGTAATTAGCCAATTGTAAAATACATCTCTTTACAGATGACACGCTAATCTACTTTAGCCACGAAGATTTATAACATTTTGATTTCCACTGTTAATGAAGATTTAAACAGGCGTACTCAAAAATTTAATGCAAACAGGCTAAATATAAATGAATCAAAATCAAAGTGTATCTTTATAGGATCTGACTAGGCGTATAGAAACTTTTGTAATTTACTAACAAAAGTCAAAATAGGCGATAATGAGCTGGATTTTCAAGATGACATTAAATACCTGGGCTTACTAATAGATAGGAATTTAAAATTTAAGAATCATGTGGATCATATTTCTAAAATATTGGTAAAAAATAGGATACTTTTATAGAATTGGTAGACATATTTCTATAAATACTAAAGTAACACTGTATAACAGCATTATTTTACCCCATTTACCTACTGTTTGTTAGTTATATATGTATCTCAAGCAAATTGTTACAGGCTACAGATTCTACAAAATAAGGCAATGCGTATTATCTTAGGTGTAAATCAATTTACACATATTAACACAATGTTGGATACATTAGGTTGGTTCGATAAAAAAGAATGTTATTTATTTACAAAATATTAAATAAGATGGTACCAGATTATTTATCCTCGAGGTTAGTGAGTGTAAATGAAGTCCATTCCTATAACACTAGGAATAAAAACAACTGTTACGTAAATAGCACAACACTCTCACATAGGATAGCTTGTTTCATAAAGGGCATTATTGAATATAACTCTTTACCCTACCACCTGAAAACTGTTAATAACATTAGCTTATTCAAATCAAAGCTTACTAAATATGTAAAGGAAAATATGTAAATATAAATATAGATATATCTATATTAAACACATGTATGTTATTCGTATGCTCCTTATATTATTACTTATTATTATGTTATTCATGTTATTTATGTTACTCATATATTATTATTTGTACATTATTGGGAAACATGCACTAAATTAGTGCATCTACTATTGTATTTACTTTATCACTTTATTATTGCCATGTATCATCTTTTAGATAAATAAATGCTATTCATTCATTTATTCACCTTCTGATTTTCTTATATATATTAACACTCCATTAGGTTAAATTAAGGTTAAATAAAGAATTAACTTGAGTATGAATTATGTATTTCCTTTCAACGAGTTTCGTACAAGGGAAAAAGCTTGACATATCCTCGCAAAATACAACATAGAATTAATAAAAACATTTCCATTTATTTTATCTACTTTTCATCACTGATGTACAAAAATCTTTGACACGGGATAAATGTAGTTTCTTGAATTATGTGAGTTGGCACATGTAATATAATATAAAAGAAGTAATCTGAAACGCACTATAATGCCCCAAGTTGCGCACAGAATTTATCCTACGGCATGGAGGAAACTTTGACAAAAATATCAACAGAAACAAGAAGTCAACCAGACGGGTCACTATAAATTATTCATGGCGAGGCATTAACATTTAATAAATGACCCGAGACATTTCATAAAACCCTGAACAACTTTCATAATTTGTTTTATGTCATTTATGTCATTTATTCGCTTGGATTTAAAAAGCATAATGGTCGTTAGAAATGTGAATTAGCGATGTATAATTTTCTCAGCTTCACTTATCCCGACAGTGAGAGAATTCTCATTGTCGGGATAAGTGAAGCTGAGAAAATTACACAGATAATTATCTATAGGCAGTGAAATAGAGAAAAACATTAGTGACCTTTCGGCACGATAATCATAATAATAGTAATTTTATTATCCATGAGATCATACAAAAATAATACGGGATAAGTGAAACGACTAATATTAGCACATAAAAGATTAAGGTATAAATACTCAAAATTATAAAATATAAAATACAAAATACACATACCTAATACAAACTAATACGAGCGAACATTTAAAATTCATGATTTAAATATTCAGAAATGGAATAAAAACAATTGTCCACTAGAACATTTTTTACAGCATTTTTGAAACCTATAATCGAAATAATTTCTTTAATGAGTTGTGGCAGCTTGTTGAATAGTTTTATTCCCATGTATTTGGGACTTTCTTTGTATAACGATAAAACGTGAATAGGAATTTGTAAATCATTTTGATTACGAGTTTGATAATCATGGAAAAAATTATTTTTTAAAAAATCTTCAAGATGGTGAGCTTTACAAACAATATTATTTCTAATATGTACACGCACGCAACTGGCAAAAATTTTACTGTCTTATATATATTTCTACATGAAGAATATTTGGGTGTGTCAGCTATATATCGAATTGCCCGTTTTTGGATTTTAAATACCCCATCAACATGATGTGGGGATCCCCAAAAAATTATACCGTAAGTTAGCCTAGAATAGAATTGTGTATAGTAAAACGAGAATATAATAGATTTATTAACAATATACCTCAGCCAATATAACGAAAAGCAAACTGATGCTAGAATTTTACAAAGTTCGTTTATATGATATTCCCAGCTTAAAACGTTATCTATATGTACTCCCAAAAATTTAGTTGACTGTACTCATTCCAACTACTTTCATTGCATTGCATTATTCTAGGAGCAAATTGTATAAACACTGTTTTATCTTTATTTACTAATAATTTTTTGTTGTAAAACCACGCTGTAAGCCTGTTCAACATCGGCGAATAAAGTTAGATTATTACCACCGATCATTCCTGACAAGTCATTAACCAATAAAATAAACAATAGAGGCCCTAGGACTGATCCTTGGGGTACTCCACGAGACATATTCATGACATCAGATAGGTGACCATTTATTGCAACTTGTCTTCGATTAGACGGATACGACTTCAACCAATTACCACATTGGCCTCTAAGACCATATTTATTTAACTTCAATACATCATACAGTTTTTATTATTATTCAAATTGTCATATAAACTATTAAGAAAATTAAGGATGGCTGATTGAGTCAATCTGCCTTCTCGAAAACCATGTTGTATGTAACACAGTATCTTATATTTTGCTATGAAAGTAGTCATTCCGTTGAACATAACAGATAAAAGTGATATAGGACGATAATTATCTATGAATGACCTGTCTCCTCTTTTGTACAAAGGGATGGACCTTAGCAATTTTAGGTACATCTGGAAAATTACCCTCTAAAAGTGACCTGTTTATTAGATATGTTAAGGGCTGTACAATATAGCAAACTATTGATTTGAGCATATTAGTTCTAATGTTATCTATACCACGGGAATTGGAAGATTTTAGGCTCATAATAATATTGAAAATTTCATTTTCAGATTTAATAAGTAAGGTTGGATAATTCTTGACTAGATTATAATTGGTTTCAATTTCATTTAAAGTTACTGACGAAGCATTTGGCAACTGAACAAAATAATGGTTAAAAAGCTATTAAACTAGTGTCGTATATACAGTCATCATTAAATTTCATGTCGTTATGCTTAACTTCATTGTGATTTAAATTTTTATTAATAATTGATCAAGCAGCTCTAGATTTACTTATCGTGTTATGCTCTATAAGATATGTTAATTTATTTTTTGAATGACTACGATTCACAAAATCGAAGTATTGTATTCGAGAAAAAATCACCCTCCGAGATTTTTTCGGATTCTGACGTTTCAGATCACGGAGATTACGAAAATATAGGTTTTTCAATTCCGTCAGTCTGTCTGTCTGTCTATCTGTCTGTTGGTGCACTTACTAAAAAAACTACTTGGCGGAGAGCAGTCAAATTTGGTAGGTAGTTGACCCTACTGTCACCGAAGAAATGGTAGAACTTTCACTGGAAAATATACAGGGTGGATTGGCTAAAGGGAATAAATAATGAAAACAAATTTTTTTGCTCAAATTTAAAATTTTCACGTTTCATGACACGCTAAACCTATTTCAGAAAAAAAAATTTGAAAACCAACATTTTTGGAAAATTTTTTACCACTAAAAATTTGTTTTGTCTGTTCAAAATTTCCACGTTTCATGGTACTTATTCTAAACCTACAAAAAAAAAAAAAAAATTAAATTTTTTTACATTTTTGAAAATAGACGGAAAATATTTTTTCTTTGTTCAAATTTAAAATTTCCACGTTTCATAGCATTCTAAACCTATTAAAAAAAAATTGAATTTTTTTTTACCTTTTTTTGAAAAAATGTTACCACTAATACAGACTACATTTTTTTTTCTTTGTTCAAATTTAAAATTTTCACGTTTTCATGGCATTCTAAACCTAATCTATTTATCACTGGGTATAGAATAGACGAAAAATTTTTTTTTACTTAAATTTAAAATTTCCACGTTTCATGACATTGCAAACCTATTTCGGAAAAGAAAATTTGCAACATTTTTTTTATCATTTTGGAAAAAAATTTATCACTAGAATAAATGGAAATTTTTTTCTTCCTCAAATTTAAAATTTTCACGTTTGACATGACTGACATTCTAAACTTATTTGAGAAAAAAAAATGAAAATTTTTTTCACCAACGTTTTTTAAAAAATTTTTACCACTAAAATAGATGGAAAATGTTTTTTTCTTTGCTCAAATTTAAAATTTTCACGTTTCATGGCATTCTAAACCAATTTCAAAATAAAACCACTGTAGAATAGAAGGAAACTTTCCTTTTTGCTCAAATTTAAAATTTCCACGTGTCATGGCATTCTAAACCTATTTCAGAAGAAAAAAAATTTGAACATTTTTTTAAAAACATTTACAGGGTGGTCATCCCAAGAAATAATTCAGTCATGCTGGACATTTATAAAGGTATTTGCCCAAGCCTTCCATATTTGGCACCTGTTATTTAGTATTGAACTTTTGCTGTTGGATGTGCACTCTGTATATTTTTTTGACCAAAACTTATCAGGTGTTCTTTGTAATAATAGTGATAACTATATTCCGATTATCATTTTCAATATCACTTCGTAATTATTAATTTTAGAGTGACCGCCATGCACACAAAAACGAGGGAAGTTCTGTGTAAATACCTTTACCGATTTTTTGATTTACATCCAACATACTGGGGCCACGAATTGCAGACAGACAGACCGACTGACCGACGGACGGAATTTTCTAAATTCGCTCTCGATTCGACAGATATGACTTTCATTTCGATCCGACGTTTTTTTCGGTTTTCGATGATCCACCGGAAAAATGCAAAACCTATTTTGAAAAAGTGGTAGTGTGTAGTAACAAGTGGTAATAACGTCTTTCGAATAGGCCGAGGAAAGGTACTCTCTGAGGGCCATAAATGATAAAAGTTCCCCTCCATAATATGCCACCATTTTGAATTTCTCAATCTCGATTTCATATTCGTAACCTGCTACGTCAATAACCACACATACTGACTTTCAGCCGAATCGGAACATAAATGAAAAAGTCTTCCGCCATATTGACGCCTCCATTTTGAATTTCTCAATTACGATTTCATATTCGCAATCTGCGATGTCGGAAATCCCTACATACTGATTTTTTAGTGGAGTCGGACGACAAATAAGGATGTTACTTTAATGCAATTTTCGCTAATTTTTTCTCATCCTGTATATGGTGTTAGTAGAGGGGTACGTCAGTACCCCCTGCCTTACCTAGTAGGTAATTTGAAAATTCAAAAACACGAATTTTTTAAAATTTCATGATTATGTCTCTCAGGAAAGAGAAAGCTTGGCATTTAATTCTGATACCAGATTACAACGACGAAACAGGAAATCCGGCTCGGCACGAGCGAATGAAAAATGGCTTTTCTCTTAAAAATTTAAAAACATCGATTCTTTAAAAATTCATTACTAAACGAGCTAATTATTATACTCTTCGCCGATTTACTGCATTTTTTATACAATTTACAATTTTATGGAATATTCTTTACATTTTCTTTCTTTTTGTAAATAATATTAGTTTTAGACATTTTTAGTTTAATTACAAAACTTTAAATAAAAATTCTTTAATTTAAAAAATTAGTAACTTTTACTTTACTTCTCTCGCATACCGAAAGGAAGTATTGTATTCGAGAAAAAATCACCCTCCGAGATTTTTTCGAATTTTGACGTTTCAGATCACGTGGATTACGAAAATATAGGTTTTTCAATTCCATCAGTCTGTCTGTCTGTCTGTCTGTCCGTTGGTGCATTAACTGAAAAACTACTTGACGGAGAGCAGTCAAATTTGGTAGGTAATTGACGTTACTGTCAGCGAAGAAATGGTTAAACTTTCACTGGAATCGTCTAATGGGAATAAATAATGAAATTTTTTTTTTCTTCAAATTTAAAATTTCCACCGTTCATGACACGCTAAACCTATTTCAGAAAAAAAAAATTAAAATTTTTTTCACCATTTTTAAAAAAAATTAGCCACCAATATGAAATGTTTTTTTCTTTGTTCAAATTTAAAATTTCCACGTTTCATGGCATTCTAAAGCTATTTCAGAAGAAAAAAAATTTGAAAATTTTTTTACAAACATTTTTGAAAAATAAATAAAAAACTGAAATTTTTTAAACACCACTACGCTTCCACTCCACTACGTGAATGTGCAATTGAAAATGTGACAGATGGCAAGAATATTTGGCATATGCACCTATTACACTTTTATTGAAAAATGTACAGGGTGGTCATCCCAAGAAATAATTCAATCATAGAGGACATTTGTAAAGGTATTTGCGTAAGCATTCCATATGCGGCACCTGTTATTTAGTATTGACTTTTGCTGTTGGATGAGCACTCTGTATATTTCTTTGACCAAAACTTATCAGGTTTTCTTTGTAATAATAGTGATAACTATATTCCGATTATTATTTACTATGTCATTTCGTAATTATTAACTTTTTAGAGTGACAGCAACGCACAAATAAAGAGGGAAGTTCTGTGTAAATACCTTTACCGATTTTTTTATTTATTGATAGATTTTGTTAAAAAATAATAGGGTTCTTCCTAGCTAACAGTAACTTACTGTCCAAATTTCAATACAATCGGACATTTCGTTCTTAAGTTATCGTGGTTAAAAAAAAAACGTGACGGACGGACAGACAGACGGACAGACAGACGGACAGACAGATGGACAAACAGACGGACAGACAGACGAAGAGCCAAACGACAGATGGACAAACAGACGGACAGACAGACGAAGATCCAAACGGACGGACGGACATTTTGAAAGTTGTTCAGAGTTCGATCACCAACACAGTGATATGAATTTTTTTTCTCTACGTGCAATATTACAGGTTTTAGAAATGTGCCCATCGAATGCAGTATACCCTTCTTTTTGTATTTGCGAAGAGTATAATAAATATGTCGAGTAGAAAGTTGTGCGATGTCTCCATGGAAAGAAGTAGATTGGCATTTTATCCTGATACCAAATTGCAAAGACTAAACTGGAACTCCGGGTCGGCATGTGCGAAAGAAAAATGACTTTTCTCGTAAGAGCTAAGAACATCAATTATTTAAGAATTCATAACTAAATAAATACGTCGACTGGAAGTTCATACGATGTCTCTATGAGAAGAGGATGTGACCAATTATATTATCAAAAAGGAGGCCAAGTGTTCAAATCTGACATTTTTAAACTTTATTTCAGTAGGAATAACAAAAAATTAATTTTATTTAAAAATTTAATAATTATTATTAAAAATAATTTTACAAACTTGCGTTAAAGAACGTAACATTTGGCACTAGCCATCGTATATAGAAATGGCTCGCATCAGCAATGACGGAAATGTTAGAAATATTATAAAAGTAGTAACGAGATAAAATGCTTAAAAGTTACAAAAGTTGCAAGCACTTTTCAAAATCAGGATAACTACTAAGGAAATTACATCAAAAGTTGGTAATGGCAAAAAGCAGATTTGAATTTCCTGTAGTGAGACTCAGTATTAACGAGTTTAGTGGTCGCGAGAGAGTGTAAAGGTTGTTAGTTGTTGTTTAATACAACATGAAACTTATTTCCTGAAAGAACTCACTTCAAAGGAGTTTTCAGAGTCAATAATCAAAAGTTACCACCAACTTTAATTCAAAGTCCACGATGATACATGAAAATGTTATTTTGCTTTGCTTCGCCGTTTAACTCGAGAAAGGTTTACAATTTCTTGTAGTCGGAAACTTTTTGAATATATTATGGACATGTTGTTTGATTTGACTGAGACGTTACCTTTAAAAAATATGTTTAGATTTAAAATATCATGAAACAGGATTGTTGTATTGTGACTTTATTATTGTTCACAGTGTGTTTGAAAGTAGTTTCTACCGAATGGATTGCGTTACTTAACTAAATTAAATTAGTTTTATGTAAAGTTAGATACGAACAAGTAGAAGTTGCATTCGAGTGTGGTCGACCGCGAACACCTATTTCATGAAACATATTCTTTATAGGATTTTGCAAAAAGGGGAAAAAACTATCCATGAGAACTAAAAGAAAAACTATATGTAAAAATATTAATGAAATCTTTGCATTCTTTCGAATAACCTGAATTCTGGTTATGCTAGCAAATTAAAATCCTAAAATAAATTTGTTCAATTTCTTATTTGACATTCTCATTATAACACTAGCATCCAACATAGTTCCCTACGGCTATGCAGATTAAACTAGTATCTACATGAGCCCCTACGGTATGAAGATTCAGTTAAAAATGAGAAAAAAGCCAAAAATGAAATTTATTTACCTACCTTTTTCATTCTAGTGGATTATATTTTCATAAAATCTCTCATTCAGTTTCTTGGAAATGCTTACTTAGCCTTTGAATTCGACCATGAAATTGTAATGGTAATTCGACCATGAAAGTACGGCAAGACCGCTTGAAATAAAAATTTAGGTGTGATATTATCGGTCACCAATTTTTTCCGTTTTCAGTTAGCAAATAATCAGATTTGTTCCCAGAATGATAGAGCTGTCACAAATCTGTTAACGCCAAACTGTTTCAAAGCGATTGTCTGTAAATTTATGCACAATTATCCAAAAACTTAATTAACCATCAAATAATAAAAGTTGTGTTTAGAACTGCAGATTTATCCTCAAATTCTTATCACCAAAATCAAAACGATTACTATAAAATGACAATCACCCGATAATGTAATTAGTAGTTATAATACAATATTGTGTTTGCAAATAGATTTATTCTCACATTGTCATCGTCAAACTGTCATTACGTATGTACGTAAGTAATGGTTTTCCTCCATATGAGAACTAATGACGTTTTGTTTCAAAGCTATCTCTGTTAAGTTATGATGTGCTGAAACTGTGCTATTCCATGTGTATATAACAAGAAAATATATAAAGAAAACAACATTTCACCTATTTTAGTGACTAATACTTATTCCATAGCACACAAATAGAGTTGTTATAATTTAAAATTTTCACACAACACTACTTTCTATTGTTACTTTGTCACCAAGGCCCATTAATGGCTTACTAATCTTGTATCTTGTTATGTCTTAGAATAATTTTAATGTCAGTTAAAATTAATGTGTTTAATTTATGTGAAATTTTCTTACCGAATATCCCACGAGCCTAAATTAATGTTCAAAAATGTTTTAAGCACTAGGGATATTAAAAGTGATTATTTGCATAGTTTGGATACAAGCGGTTATAAATTTGGGTACATATTGTTATGCATACACCCCCTATGATACCCACATGACTAATAGTGACGTCCTGGACACTTATACAAAGAGACAGAGGTTTCTGGAGTGTGGTGGAAGAAGATTCTCGATTATGTTCTAGATAACTCTAGAGGCAATTTCAGAGTATTTAAGGCGAGATTCCATAGCGGGAAGTTCGAAGTTCAGAAAACAGAAGTTGAAAAGTGATAAGTGAGAGGTTAGAAATCCGAGGTGACAGAAATATAAAGTAGTAAACATTGTTGATATTTATTTTAGTAAACGTGTAGTTTATTTAAGGAAAATATTGTGTAGTTATCAGTAAATTATTAAATAAAGTGGTTATCCCATGTTAAAATTATTTAAAACCTACGGATTTTTACAGGGTGTTTCCCAAAAGGGGTGGAAATAAGCAATAATATGTTTTAAAACACTCAGGTTAATTTGAAATAAGACATAATTTCTGGAATTGAATTTCATAATCAGAGGATTTAGTTTGATGACACATATTTGTTATGGTGACGGGTATATTTATTCCCTAAAAATTATAGGTCTACAGATACAGAAAGAGTCAAAACCATAGGCAGATAAACAAAACTTTTAGTTTCATAATCCATACAATCTAAAACGTGCAGACCTAATGCTTGTAGTTTCTTAGAAACCTACGACTAACGTCGAGACTTCTTCCTGGCAAAATAGTCCATCAGGATTTTTAAACGCACTACAATTTTGTAAACATTTTTGTCAAAATATATTGTACCATTCTTTAGTTATCCGTGTAATTACATTAGATACACAATACAAGACAGTTAACCAAAAAGAGATTTTCCTAAAAATTAAAACAATAAAGAACTGTTCTTGATTGATTCATTGATTGATTAGCCACTAGCCGCTTCCGGGATATCTACTCTGGATATTTTTATATCCCGTCGGACCGGCCATACGCCGGGTTGGATATGGGAGTTGCTTGTTGCAAGCAGAGAGAGCCACATGACGCATGGAGTAGGAATATAGCATGGGAAGTGTAGATGTTTGTGAGATGCTTCTTTTAATTTTTCTTCTGAATCTTCTGTTTCTGTACCTAGCAATGTGTATTCCCTTCCGCCCACTTGCATCGAGGTATGGTTTCATGCTTCCCAGAAACTTGTGTTTTCGCTTCAAAGTGCCGCATCAGTGCGTCCATTTTGTTTGTTTGTCATGACGCATAGGTCAGGAATATAGGATGGGAAGTGTAGGTGTTTGTAAGACGCTTTTTTTAAATTTCCATGCTTCTTTTAGTTCTTCTTCTGTTTCTTCTGTTTCTGCATCTAGCAGTTTGCATTTTGATTTCCAAGACATACATTAGCTCACTGTAAGATGCACCAGTAATTGGTGTGATCTCGTTTCAATGTCCTGCATTAGTTCGTCCATTCTATTTGTTTCTCAAGGCCTATGTTAACTTTCTCTAAGAATTTTTTTATATTAGTGTTATCTGTCTCGCGGTAAAAGAGCTTCTTACAGAGGGTTGTGAGAAAGACGCCAAGAGAGAATATTTTGTACACCCGGTATATTGTTTTTTTTGTAGTAATTGGTTTCAATTGCCACTCTCCGGCTATTTTTCCATCTTATTATTTATGTTTAACGAATTTTCAATTTTACTTATTTATTTCAATTTCAACAAAAAAATAAACTAATACACTAATAATCTGATGTTACCGATTAGAATTTATCTTTTCCGTCCACAGCCAGTATGTCTGTATTGCTTTATAAACACATGTTGCTCGTACCAATAACCATCCATATGAAAGGGTCTTGGGTATAAAAGCATGGAACGGTCTGTTTTCGTCTAGGACGGTCCAGCTAGGCACTGCACTAGACACTTGTTCCTACATTAAAAAAAAAAATGTAGTGTAGGTTTTGCATTTTTCCGGTGGACCATCGAAATCCGAAAAAAACGTCGGATCGAAATGAAAGTCATATCTATCGACTCGAGAGCGAATTTAGAAAATTCCGTCCGTCGGTCAGTCGGTCTGTCTGTCTGCCTGTCACGCCCAGACCCCCTAATCCGTTTTCGGATTTCGATGAAACTTGGGTGGTTAATAGGAGGTCTTTAGAAAACCTTAACGCGGGAAGCTCGGCTTCGTTCGGAAACCGGAAGTACCCGATATAGAAGTTTAGAGATTTTCGGGAAAAATTGAATAACTTGCTAACGGGTAGTCGGATCGAGATATTTCAAAAAAGAAATGGTGCCGCTGGCAAAGCTCTACAAATAAGTATAACAGAGATTATGTCGAAGAACAAATGAAAATTGAATTTGCAAGAAACTGGTTTTCTCGAAATCGGGATAGGAAGCACGATGTCCAGAATATTAATCGATTTCGACGAGACTTGGTGGGATCAAAGGTACACGGCCAAAAATGGTAATTGTAGGGCTCCATTAGGTCTATTAGGTGACGTTTGTGAGAAATTTTATAAAACAAAATCGAATCTACAAATCCAGGAAAACTTGATTTTTTTGATAAATTCTACAAATTCCGAACAGTTTTCTAATAAAAATCGAAAATTAACTAGTCCGTCGATCAATCTCAATAACCGGTATAAGGTACGGACCTTTTTGGACAAGAAATCTGAAATAGAGTTTTTTCTAAAAATTTAAAGTAAACGAGTTATTTACGAAAATGCATTCCATAGAATTATTTGAAAAAATATTACAAATTGATAAATTCTCCGTGCGATATAGGAGCAAAAAAATAATGTAATGTTGCTTAAAATATCTTCATTAATTTCCTTACTTTCATTTACTAAATAAAAATAGAACCGATGCCCTTTCTGTGTTTCAAAAAGTAGCTAGCCTTTACTTTAGTCAATGCAAAAAAAAAAAAGAAAAATAAAACAGTTATCTTGCGACCCTCTGCTGAAAATGTACTGAATCATCCCAAACGGGGATAAAAAGCATATCAATATGTAGATTTTTTAGCTTGTTTACTTTACTTTTGATATTATTAACAAATACTTTACAAATAATTTTCAATTGTTAATTCGGCCTGTACGCTGTTCTTCTGTTATTACACTTCAGTTTGCGCAGAATTTTTTGACTTTCCGATGACTTAAATTTTATCGATTTTAGTGGTGTTTTAACCTATTCTTTTTGCATTTTCTTGGGAAGCATCTTACAGCACAACCACCCTCAAAGCCATCCGCTCTCACTTTACTTCAAAATAATAAATAATTGTTACAAAAGTTTTATAGAAAATCTTTTTGTCTTATAAAGTGACTTTTTAATGCAGTTCTTTTTTTCGTAATTTACGTTTCTGACAATGTTTTCAAAACCCGTTTTATTTTTCGTTAAGAAAGAAAAATCAAAAATGATTTTTGTTCAATCCATCTTGCAAATATTTAATCTTTGTTATTGAGCCCGTTGTTTAAGTAAACTTATCTTAGCACATGTGATACAATCTATGCTTCCACCCCTACGATATTGGGGTAGGCTCGCACCACTTATGCTTAAGTTAAGTAGTTTAGTAAGACAAGATTCTAGCCACAGCAATCGTTCAGTACAGTCATTAATATATTTGTAAGCGTTTGTTAATTGTTATATAAATCGATATAAAATACAGTCCACTAATTTTATCATAAATTAAATATTCCTCACAAGGAGAAATTCATAGACACACTAAACAATTTTCTTGTAGTCCAGACCTGCGGAGTACACCCTATATTTACTAATTTCGCATTCCCTGTTTTTACTACTTTGTAGCCAATACAGAAATCATATTAGTTCAAATATAAATTTATATCACCACTCTGCACGAACTAGAACTACGTGATTCTGATCACGCACCATCTGCAAATTGCTGTATATTTTACGATAATACAAAGCAATTGTTATAGTTCCTAAACTTTTATTTGGAAGCATAAACTAGATCGTAAAAATGATTAAGAATCTATAACATTTTCGTTAAATCAAGAGATAAGTTTCCTCTGAGTACGAGAGGATGCTATAATTCCTTAGGGTTAAGACAAGTATTGACTCGCTGAGCAATATAAAATGCGTCATTAATCTCGCAGAGCCTATCTAGAGGCATTATAAAACAGTCTTTAAGCCAATCCTATGAAACTTTAACGAATTCGTATAAATAACAGCTCCCTGCAGCAGATGCGAAATTTGCTTTAATAAATATCCACCTCTAAGTTAATAAGCCATTAGCTGTTTAGATTTAACGCCTTTCTGTGGCAGATTACCATATTACGTACCTCATCGTCCCTCATTGTTTTCTCTACAGCACCAAACTTTACTTAAACAGGCTGGTTCATTTCATTGCGTACGACGAGGTTATATTGGAGCTGGAATCAATTACAATATATTATGGAAGTCGTGACAAGCCGTTACCGCGTAAAGAGATAGAATTTATGTGAGATCGACAAATTCTCGGTATAAGAAAAAAGCGAAATGCATTAAATCACACTGAAGGAATAATTGGTACATGCGGTACGTTGCACAGATGAACAGTGCGATAATGGCAAGTAAACTCGTTTTAAAATAGTACATTAAATGCTGAAAATGTGACATTCTGTACAAGGAAGTACAATACTAGGCACAGTGGTCCCAAATTGAGTTCTAAAAAATGGCTAAAGAGTGCAAATCCTGTCGAAAATGAACAATTTCTTTTTGATTAAAACTTACCGAAATTCCAACAAATTTTTGGAGCCCGAATTTTTAAGAAAAAAATTTCCTTTTTGTTGTTTTAAGAAAAAAGCCAAGCAATATATATTTTTTTAATATAATGTTTGATATAATATAGTGACTAACTTCATACTTCATAAAAATATTGAATTCATGGATATAAGTCAAATATCAATGTGGCACCTGTCAAGTGACGCTTTTTTGTCTAATTTTACAGCTGATTTTGCTTTACTTTATTTCCGATCATTAATTATTAAAAAAACTTCGATGCAACTATTTTTGTCATTTGACAGGTTAAGCTGTCAGTAAATGTCCTATGCAAAGAATTTTTTTTTAAATGATATTTGATATAATATACTGAATAACTTCATACGATAAAAATATCGAGTCCTTGCAGCTGAATATCACAACTCGAGTCTTGGTGATGTCGCTAGGTCAAAATTTAATGCTAGACGGCAGGGAGGAAAAAATGCCAAAGAATAAATTTTTGGCCCATTGGCCCATCGCTTCGTTTTAGGGTGTTGTTGAACACCCTACATTTGCTTACAAATTAGTGAACCACTTGATTATATAATTAACAATTAGTGAGTTTTTTTATATTTCTTTAAATATCTCCGTTCCCGCTAACTTTTGGTATAACATATGTATTAGTAAAATTGTTCATTATGAAATGAGCACCGATAGAGGGCGCTAGGTGCAACTGTTAACTTGCAAATGGTTTCCAAAGCTTTCAAAACACGCCATTTTCATTATTTCTTTACTCGGAAACAACTGCACATAGAGGGCTAAAAGATGGTGTTCATGTTATCCCGATAATGTACAAAAAATTTCAGCAAGATCGGTTTATTGCTTTTTGAGTAACTAACGATCTATTTTTTTTAAATCATTAATTATTCTCAATTGTTCCATTTTTGGTTTATATAGCGAATTGAATTTTCAGTAGATTTGAACACAACGCTTACAATTTTTCACTTCCTTTGTCAATTTAGCCTATCGTCACTTATCTAGTTCACATTATCTTGCTCTTTTTACCATTATTATTCAGTAGTTTCACGTAGTTTTCTAATCCAGTATACTTTGGGGGTCATATATTGCGTAGTAGTTTATTAGTTTTAAGTTGTCGCGCATTTTGTGTTAGGTTAAGTGTGGGCCCCACATCTACGAATATTGATTGTGTGTAATACTATTTTTGTGGGATATTGTTATAATCGTACCTAAATTTGATTATTAAATCTGTTTCTAATAAGACGCTTATTTGTTTTCAGCAGCGTACATCCACCACCCCAATTCATCGATGCCTCCCCCAAGGACGTAACTAGTAGGACGTGTGAGCCTCTTTCGACACCAATTGAATACAGAGAGGGGACTGCACGTAAAATATGAAAATTTTGTTCAGTTCGCAAGGTGACCACCCTACTCTGCAGTATAGATGATACATCAGCCTCCGTCTTTAAAGTTAAAATTTGTATTTTTCCCAGTTTTATCTAGCTGCCCTGCAACAAGGATGTGTTACATATTTCGACTCGAATTTCATGGTCATTTCGACAAGTCAAAAATATACAGGGTGTAATTAGTTTCATGTCATTAAAAAAAACTAGTGGTAGGGAACGACAAGCCAAACAAAAAACCTTATATAACATGGGGTCTAAAGCTCATAGTTTTGGAGAAAAAAAATAAACAAAAATTTCGCAAATTTTCAATAAATTTTTTTGAGAACTGCTGGAATATTGAGGTAGGTTTAGATCTAGATCTGAAGAAAACTATACACTAACTCTCCCTTGTGCAATATTTTAGTTACTGTCATGTCGGTGTTTCGTTATGTACACACGTCCAACCCGCCGTTCATTGTTTTTATTATTTTTGAATTTCGCGTCATTGTGTATTTACAGTTAAGATTTATTTTATTGACTTACCGTTCAAGTTGTCAAATTCTTGATTACGTACAGACACAACTTACTTGTTCGTTCTTTTTGTATTCCTTTTTGGCTTTTGTACCAAGTTTTTATTTTATTTTTCTTTATTGACAACGTTAGTTGATAGTTTAGTGTTTATTGTTGAACGAAGTGCATATGTACTTAATTCGACGTACCGAACTGATGCAGATGCAGAGATTTTGAATCATTTAGGTAGGTAGTAAGCTTTTAACCCAGGACATTCATTTATGTTACAAATGTTAATAAACCACATTTAAATTTTCTAAATTATAAACAATCCAATATTTTGTTCCGAATTAAAAAACACACATGTAAAGAAATGCTCTATTTAAACCTCTATGGCCATTATTTGCTAGCATTTGTGCACGAAGAGAGAACGAATTATTTACCTCTTTACACTTGCCTCAGTTCAGTTGAGGAAGTACATCAATGCCGGTCGATGATCCTTTGACACCCTGTGTGCCTTCCAGCACTTTTTTATGACAATTTAAAAGTTGTATAATTGGGAAGTACAAGTCCATTGACCAAGAAAAGCAGTCGTTCTCAATAGTTGTCTACCATAATATTAAATGTGTTAACCTAGATCAGTGTTTTTCAAAGTGCCCCTAGAGGGAAAAGCATAAAGGTTTTTTGTTTGTCTAGTCGGTCCCCATTACCAGTTCTTTTAATGACATGAAATTGATTACACCCTGTATATGATGTTAAAATAGCCTTCAGAATGCCTTAAAGCTTAATGCAAATTTACAGCTTATTCCATCTCATTCCGAGGTTAAATCCTTATTTTCTTGGAGTATAACACATTTGCTACTCGATACTCACTAAACAGAAACCATCACCAAACACTGTGAAACGCTTATTGGATAATTTTAGAATATTTGGCTCCGCTGTTAATGCAGGAATTCAAAGGAAGTAGCCTATTAAGGCAAGCTGCTCTGGAATCGAGATTATTCAAGAATTCAATTCACAGAATCTTGTCAAAACATAACTTCATTCTCGTTCCATATGGTTAAAAAATAAAAAAAAAACAGATTTTCTAACAAGAGAATATATTTGTGAATTTGTTTTAACAAGGCATGAAGGTGACAATTATTTTTTGGGAAATATTTTCAATAATAATATTAATAATAACTTTATTTATATTATATGGACAGATGATGATAAATTTACCAAAAATTGACGTTTCAATCGACAACTCCCATTACTGGCGTGGAGTCCTCATGTATTCAGGGAGCGAAATATTCAAAAACATTGGCAGTTTAATGTTTACTCTGCCATGAGAAATGATAGAGTGGTGATATTACAATTTTTTGAAGAACATTTAAATAGTAAAGTAAATAGATTTCTTCTTCAAATATGTTCAAGGCTTCCTCCTTTGAATTCCTGCCTTGACAGAGCCACATATTCTAAAATTATCCAATATGCGTTTCACAGTGTTTGGTGATGGTTTCTGTGTCTGTGGGTATCGAGTAGCAAATACTTTATCACATTCTCTATAAATAATAAACAAATTTGAAAAGTCTTCGTGGTTATAATTTAAGCGTATTGGCATTTTTTTGCATAAGCGAATGACTAACATTGACGATTGTTTCTAATCATGGCTAAGCTGATGACAATTTTTACAAAAAATTCTCAAACATTTAAGGAAACCTCGAATATTTCAAGAAGTTCTAACATCAATCTCTACAATGGCTATTCTAGGAAAAAGAGAATTTAATTTTACATAAGTTGATGTACAGAATACGGGGTGTTCCATTTGAATTAAAAATGTTTATGAGGTTTTAATTTGACAAAATGTAACGTGAAAGATGGAACACTGGATATACTACTACGGAATTTATTTTCATTGCACAGCGTAGCCCATCTTGTGTTTAGCATGTTATGCTACATGATCTCGACTCAAAATTTTACGGTTATTTTGAAAAGTCTAAAATATATAGGGTGTACCATTTGAGCAAGTTGGCATCCACTTCCAGTATAACCGGAAGTACGGCATGTTCGTAATTATTTTGGTTGGACTGGATACAGCGACCAAAATTTTTAAAATTTCTTGTTACCAACTTTTCCCTATATCGATCGATTTAATTTTCGGTGAGACACCCTCTATACGTGTGCCAAATTTCAAGTCATTAACTTAATTTTGTTTAATTCCTTTAATAATGGAGTAGAACGTATCGGCGTCGTACGGTTCATTTTGGCGACCATCAAAATAACTGCGGAAACAAGATTAAAAATTATTCAACCACTGTGTTATGATTTATAAATTTAAAAGCAACATCGGGCCCGTTGAAACGAAATGCGTTATAAACTTTCATAAAAGCTGGCAGTAAGCAAACAATTTTTGAATTTAAAATTACTTACAACAGTTATGCATTGCAGAAAATGATTTTAACTATAAGCTTTTAAGGATTTAGCCCGGAATATATACATTCGAAATTTTATTCCATACAATCCCTTAATGCTCCTAAAACAACATTTTCTATGGAGAACCAAAGGCCTTCTCTTATAACGTAATGGAGCAAATGTTACTGCAGCATTCATCTGATTACTAGAATAATCGGATTTACGTATTTTAGTAAACCGAAAGAGAGAGAACTACGGCTGTTGTATTATCGAGTGCGGAACGAGCCTAAATTTTTGAATAAAAGGCGTAATTTCTAGATTTTCAATCAAAGGTCGGTCAGTCTAATATAGTACATATATACCTATCGCTTTAACGATTTATTGTTTTCTGGCTTGCATTTGTTAAATATTTATACATATTTCGCTTTTTACTGGATGAGCCGTTTAGGAAATTTATCGCTATATTACACAAATGATTGAAATTGAGAAAAAATAGATTATCCAACACAAAAAAATATCAAGAAAGCATCTGAAAGCTGAAACGCAATATTAAAAATATGTTTTGTGTATTTAATTAACATATTCGTGAGATATTTTCCATAAATATCACTCTTGCTTTAATATTTTATCTATAAATTTTTTCTCAAGCAAAGTTGCCACAAAAGCAGTATGTTACCACACATAAGACCAGCGTTAACATACGTTTCGGAAACACGGTCCCTCACTAAAAGAGACGAAGCCATCCTAGGCTGCTTTGAGAGAAAAATTTGAAGCAAAATTTACGGAGCTGTCAATGAAAACGGGATATGGAGAAGAGGATACAGTTTTGAGATGTATAAGTTGCTTAACGATTCGGTAAGAACAGTAAAACTTGGACGTCTGACATGGGTGGGCACTGTCACGAGGATGGATGTGAACGAATCGGCCCGAAAGACAATGCTTGACAACTAGTAGGTCAACGTAGATACCAACTTAAGGAATATAGGAATAAGAGCGTGGAGAAAGCGTGCGTTGGACAGAGATAGCTGGAATGAAGTCTTAGAGGAGGCTAAGGCTTATAATGGGCAGTCTATTAACAAGGATTAAATTTAATCAGATACTAAATTGCCAATGTCCACTCTTTATATGAAATATTAAGGCGACTACGTTTTCGAAAATTCTATAAGCACTAGTGACACAGATAACAAAAAACTGGCACCTCCCTATGCCAAAATGGCAAAGATCGCAAAAATTCCTTAAAAAGTATTGGCTAGCGTGTTAAGGGTATTTCTTCCCCTCTAGGATAATTCTATCCACCACTTGTGTTCGGTGTCCTCTAAACGGCAGGGGATATGAAAGTGATTCCCTAGCTTTCACGTGGTTTTGCAAACAGACGAAGTGGTAATTCCACTAAACTAATAGTAGTACACATAAAACGCCATTTTTGAGAAATCTACTCAATCGACGTTTTTATTTATGATTTTATCAGCCTCAGCTCGTAAAAATGCACGGAGGTGATCGCTTCCATACATAGATTAGGATTTCTTTCTTATAAATCTATAGCTATGTTGTTAATGAAAAAGAAAATAACGAAGGATGGTAATAACAAAACTGTTAAACATGCAACTTGCTATTCTATTCTAAGGAATCACTACTTCCACATTCAGATCTTTCATTCAAGTCACCTTAAAGGAAACATCTGGACTATATTTGCACTCTAGTATGTGGAAATTATTGGTCATAGAATTTTAATAATATTTGGGGCAGATATCATAGAAAAGTTTGAGGCATTGGTTTCTACTACATATAAAATGACGTTTCTAGTTTACCCTACTTATTTTCCCCTATTCACAACCTGCCACCTCCCATCCCTTCAATGGAATGATCTCAATCCGATGTCATTACAATACATAATTGTACTAACTTTCAAGTGAATATCTCAATTCTATGTTGTCAATCTCATTAATAATGGAGCGGAGGTGGTGGGGTTTGAAAAATATTATAAAGAAATCTGAGGCCTTGGTTTCTAGTAAATACACCAAATCTCAAATTTCTGTACTCTTGCCAACTTGATTTACTTATTTTCCCCCCTATACTCCTATTTAACCCCCAACACCTCAACGGAATCATCTCAAAATATAATCTAGTTCCAGATGTCGTTATAGTACATACGTCTACCATATTTCAAGTTAATATCTCAATTTTATTTTATCAACCCCTTTAATAATGAAGTAGGGGTTGTGGAGGGTTGAACAATATTATTAAAGAATCTGAGGCTTTGGCTTCTAGAACATACACCGAATATCAAGTTTCTGTACTTTTACCAGCTTGCTTTAATTATTTTTCCCTATTTACCTCTACTTACCCCCCACTCCTTCAACCCAATCATGTCAAAATATAATTTAGCTTCAAATATCGTTATAATACATACGTATACCAAATTTTAAGTGAAAATCTAAATTTAATTTTATCAACTCTTTTAATAAGGGAGTGGTGATGGTGGGGGGATGAAAACTATTAGAGAAATACCTGTGGCCTTCGCTTCTAGTATATACACCAAATCCCAAATTTATGTGCTCTTACCAGTTTGCTTTACTTATTTTCCCCTATCTACCCCTATTTAACCTCCAACACTTCAACGGAATCATCTAAAAAAATAATCAAGTTCCAGATGTCGTTATAATACATACGTGTACCAAATTTCAAGTGAATATCTCAATTTTATTTTATCAGCCCCCTTAGTAATGGAATAGGGGTGGTGGGGGGTTGAAAAATATTATAAATAATCTGAGAGCTTTGCTTCTAGCACATACACCGAATTTCAAGTTCCGTACTCTTACAACTTGCTTTACTTTTATTCCTCTATTTACCCCTATTTAACCCCCAACCCTTCCTTCATCAGAATAATCACAAAATATAATCTAGTTCCTGATGTCATTATTATATATACGTGTACCAAATTTTAAGTAAATATCTCAATTTTATTTTATCAACCCCTTTAATAATGAATTGGGGGAATGAACAATAGTATAAAAATATTTGATAAATTAAACACTGCTTTTAGATGAATCAATCAATATATTATAAATACTCTACATATGTTTCGGCTTATTAGGCCTTTATCAAGAGTATTACATGTAGTATATGGAAACTATTATAAAACACCTGAGACCTTCGCTTCTAGTATATACACCAAGTCCCAAATTTCTATAGTCTTACCAGCCTGCTTCACTTATTTTCCCCTATCTACCCCTATTTGACCTCCAACCCTTCAACGGAATCATCTCAAAAGATAATTAAGTTCCAGATGTCGTTATAATATCTACGTGTACCAAATGTCAAGTGAATATCTCAATCTTATTTCATCAACTTCTTTAATAATGGGGGGTTGAGAAATATTATAAAAAAATCTGAGGCCTTGGTTTATAGTACATACACCGAATTTCAAGTTTCTGTACTGTTACCAGCTTGCTTTACTTATTTCCCCTATTTAACCTCCATCCCTTCAACGGAATCATCTCAAAATATAATCTAGTTCCAGATGTTATAATACATACGTGTACCAAATTTCAAGTGAATATCTCAAGTTTACTTTATCAACCCCTTTAATAATGACGTAGGGGTCGTGGGGGGTTGAAAATTTTTATAAATAATTTGATGTCTTGGCTTTTAGTACATACACCGAATTTCAAGTTTCTGTACTCTTACCAGCTTGCTTTACTTATTTTTCCCTATCTACCCCTATTTAACCCCCAACCCTTCATCAGAATAATCCCAAAATATAATCTAGTTCCTGAAGTCATTACGAGAGTAATTATATATACGTGTACCTATCAAATTTCAAGCGAATATCTCAATTTTGTTTTATCAACCCCTTTAATAATGGTTTGGAGGGGGTGGGGCAATGAAAAATATTATAAAAAATTTTGAGGCCTTGGCTTGCAGTAGTTACATCAAATTTCAAGTTTCTGTACTCTTACAGACAGACAGAAATTTTTTTTCGCTCAAATTTAAAATATCGACGTTTCATGACACTCTAAATCTATTTCAAGAAAAAAAAAAAATTGAAATTTTTTTTGCGATTACAATACTTCCAATCCACTACGTGGATGTGGAAGTAAAATTAATAAAACACCCTAAGCAAACCGTTCGTCTAGAAAAGAAACATTAAACCTATTAGACCTTAAAGTATGCTATATTATCACAGACGTGCCACGTAAAAGTAATGTATAATTATAATAGTAGCCTATGATTTTACAAGTATTGAACCCGTTACCCCCAGGCCCCCCATTTTAAGTGCCTGTCTGCGGTTTACGAGTATTGAACTTTCCCCCAGCATCTGGGGTTTAACTCGCCTGTTTGTGGAATTGCAAAAAAGGTCACGCTCAAATTTAGTCAGAGGTCACACAAAGTCTTAATCCGCCCCTGCCTAATTGTATTGAAAACCTTTGACTTGATTGGCGTAATTGTCATACTTATTATTTTTTCCGGAAGAAGTTCGGAATTCGCTAAATTTGCCTTAAACAATTTACTTACTGCTCTTTCAAAATATTGGGTGGGCAGGTTCCTACCCTTACCCCTTACGCCTGTCACCCAAAGAACAACACCGGCAAAGAAACAGAAAGTTACGAGTGATCAGGGTATCAAATCTTTATGTTTTTTATGGTGCTGAAAACTAGTTTCACCTTAATTTTTAAAAGTTAGCTCTTGTTCTTTACTTCACTAAAAAAGCCAGTTAACAAAAGGAAAATATGGCTCTCATATATGTTTCAGTAAGTTAAATCTTTTTAAGATTTACGTTTTTTACTAGAATCTTAAGGTACAAATTCATAAAAACAATAATAAAGTATGTTCTCTGTTATAATAAAATTTGAGATACAAATAACCAAAAGAATATCTGAATGTTACATAAGCATAAATATGTATATTTTCTGGTGGCTTTACAGGGGTGGGATGTTCTTAAAATTTTCATAATAAAGTGAACTGTAAAATCCCGGTAAAATGGAAAATGTAGAAGTCAAGCCCCGGATCCCACACATATTGTGATTCTTTTGATATAGCGTGACAATGCTCTCCCCCTATATACATCAGCATCAAATATTCAATCGATAAAGTTAAATGGACGCGTGACATGTTGCTTTACATATATAAGTAGATATAATATAGCGAAATGTATATATATCATTTTTTATAGGATGCTGTTTTTATATATATTTTTTCGTCATTTCGCCATTCTCCTCCGGTTTGCCTATGGACAGCTCAGATCTCCTTTGGGGATATATCTAAAACATTTTCTTATATTATGTTGGTTTTTGTAGGTTGTTGGACTTTATTATAAGATATCGCAACTTGGATGTTGTGTATAGGATAAGTCAATAACAAATAACATATATAAGAAAAACCTGACTGAGAGCAAGTAAACATTATCCAGTTATCGACGAAAATATTTTTCAGTATTTAATTTGTTATCAAGATAGAGCAGGTGGTATGCGTTTCGAATACGTTTCTAAAGTTTTATTGCTGGAATCAGTTTAAGAGATAGTGCCAATTATGAAAATTCATGGTACCAAACGGTAGCCTGGTCTGATATCGTTTAAAACAATTTTGTTTATAACAAAAAGAAATATTACATTTTTTAATCAAAAAAATGTTTTAAACATTTTTTGACCGATTTCCGACATAATCCAGTCGGTAAAGTAAAAAATACACCAGTAGCTTGCAAAAAATGTTATCTGAGATTTTCCTTCCGTAACTGTTAGTGCGAGGATTAAACATCACAAAACCACAAAAATCAGTCTAAAAACCACCCCTTCGGTGAAAAAAGCCTTATTTTACTGATAACTCGTTAACCGTTGAAGATATAAAAAAATTACTCATCATAAAAAGAAAGCTTGACTATTTGCCTATAAAAACGTCCTCTTGAAATTTTCTTGTGTATGCCATGGTTATCGAGAAAATCGATATTGAAAGAAATTACAAAACTTGTATTTTTAATGCGCTAGTGTTAGAATGAGAATTTTCAAATAAGAAATTAGACAAATTCATTTTAGAATTTTAATTTGCTAGCATAATCAGAATTCAGGTTATCGAAAGAATGCAAAGATTTCATTAATATTTTTACACAGTTTTTTTTTAGTTCTCTTATTTCTTTCTGCTGTTTGCTAAATCGTATAAAGAGTATCTTCCAATACAATTAAGCAAACAAATAATTATTCACTTTTAAATAATATTCTACTCGCATGTAATGGCTACTATTCACTCTGGTGATTTAAACTTAACCCCCGTGAATAATAGCCATCATTATTTGCTAGTTGAATAATTATTATCGGACCCCAACAATTCTTCCATTCTTTTGCTTATATTATACTGGGTGGAAATAAATAGGGCAGTGCATACGTGACTTTTTAAGGGCTTTTCACTGTGTCTCTAACGATATTTTATTACACAATTAAGTTACACTGTTATGAAATCAGGGGTTTGCCTCAAACATTCTTTAGATCATATCTATCAAATAGAAAACAAGTCGTAAGTATGTATGCATAGATGATTTTTTCCGATTATAGGTCAGTTATACACGGCGTATCCCAAGGTTCAATTTTGGAGCTTCTGTTGTTATTTCATAACATGTTCCCTAACATCTGTGTTGCATTTGATGATGATGCAACCATATTTAATTCGTCCAGGCATGAATTATCTCATGCTAAAAAGTGTCGACACTGTTGCCCTAGTCAAACAATGGTTTACATCTAATAATTCACTATTGACGACAGACTAAATTGGTCTTCTCACGTCTCACAACTAAGCCATAAACCATAGAGATCGGTATTTGTTTATCGTAATCTAACAAGAACATTACACAGCCTCACAAAAAAAAAGTTTCTGGCCTGGAGATCTGACCATGCTCAATATATGTTTTTGGGGTCGCTGAATCCGAATCCGATGTCTATTTAACTCCATCACATCAGAATTTTGCCATAACCTCAAAAAATACATAATTTAAGCGATTTCGACATCTCTTCAAATAATTCGCTGTAACTTTTTCTAGACAAAAATGACCCCCTCTTTATTTCAATCCGATAATGTGGGACACGATATTCTTCCGGTGCTTTTTAAGTGAGATATCTTCTGACAAAGTGAGAGGTACGAGGATTTCGCTTGTCGAACGATACGGCCCAGCTTCGAGGGCTATTTCTGCCAAACTAAAGTTAGCAAAAATCTGAAAAAATTCAGGGGTACGTAGAAAGATATAAGAAATCGTTTGGCGCAATCTGAGGTCAATGTGTGCCTTGGTTTTCGAGATATGGCCGGAATTTCTTTTACTGCTTCCTGAGGCTATATCTAAAATGTGAAACAAGATACAGAGCTGCGGTTTTTTTTAAATTTTAATTTCTCTCGCCTTTCTACATGCACCTGAATTTTTTAGATGCCTTTACCTTAGAAATTTTGCAAAATATGGAAGTGCCGGCTAAAATCTGAGGTATGTAGGAAGGCGAGATAAATCGAATGGCGTAAACCGTAGCTCTATATCTCGTTTCGTTTTCGAGATATCGCCTCGGGAAGCGGTAAAAAATTTAAATTTTCACCTTTCGGTGACTTCGAGTGGCCATATCTCGAAAATCAAGGCGTGCATCAACCTCCAATTCGCCCAAACGATTTCTTACGTGTTTCTACGTACCCCTGAATTTTTCCAGATTTTTGCTAGCTTTCTTTTGGCAGAAATGGCCCTCGATGTTGGACCGTGTCACTCGAGAAGCGAAATCGTCAATCCTCTCACTTTGGCGGCCGATATTTCACATCATCGGATTGGAAATTTAATTTGTAATCGATCTAGTACAAAAAAAGGTGGTCATTTTTGCCTAGAAAAATTGTCAGCGATTTATGTGAGGAGATGTTGAAATCGCTTACATTATGGGTTTTTTGAGGTTATGGCAAAATTCCGATGTGATGGAGTTAATTAGACCAAAGACCTCGGATTCGGATTGAGCGACCCCAAAAACATATAGTAAACATAGTCAGATTCCCAGGACAGAAAAAAAGGACTGTGTTATCAATGAAGACTCTAAGATTGAGCTATTTTGCAAGCCTAATTTTTATAATCTCAAAACAGTGCCTCTTCCGCCTTTATATATTTATACCACTGACTAATCTCATTAAGGCCATGCATTATGACATACGGGGTACGAATATTTATGCTTCGCTACCCTGATGAGGAGCAATGAGTCCGAAATACCTCTCCAATGCTGTTTGATTAAGTTAAAATGATGTCATCACGACAGATCTATAAGGCCAGTAATATTAAAATCATCTTTTTTGCAAGCGAGAGGAATCAATCGTCCTTCCAAAATAAAACAGACATGCTAGGAAGGCAGCAGTTGATGGTGAAGGTATATGAAGCTTTACTTAATTAATGTATAATTTTCCAACTTATCTAACTGACTTCTTTGGTCATTTAAAAATGTTAGGATTTCATATTCAAATCGTTTTCGTAATATATTAATCATAGAGTGTGAACCTAAAGAAACGCACAAAATTCATATCTTTGGTATGTGTCATTTGTCAAAAAAATCCTCGAACAGGTCGATTTTAGTTTTGTAAATGCTACATTTTGTCGCTATACCAAAATTTATGATGTCATTGGTTTTTTAGTTACGACGTCATCATAATTTTTTTTAATGGAAACAGACATTTTTGTTCACTGTCCTTGGTGGTATATTTCTTTAGCTTTCTGGTGATATGAAAAAAAGTGATATTATCTAAACCATTCTTTTGGAAAATAATATTTTTATTGATTGATACCTTACATAAGTATTGCGACCCTCCAACCATTTGGCATTGACCAAGACGGGTATAGACACTTTGCACGCTGTTCTGAATCATCTCATGGGTAATTCGTCTCATCTCCAAGCCAATTCTGTCTTTCAATTCT
This sequence comes from Stenurella melanura, assembly GCA_963583905.1. Classification (NCBI taxonomy): domain Eukaryota; kingdom Metazoa; phylum Arthropoda; class Insecta; order Coleoptera; family Cerambycidae; genus Stenurella; species Stenurella melanura. The sequence goes on from OY757309.1 coordinate 90,979,919, forward strand.
TCTATGGTATCCGGTCTGTTAAAATACACCCTTGACTTTAAGTAACCCCAAAGAAAAAAGTCTAAGGGGGTTAAATCCGGTGAATGCGGGGGCCACTCAATCGGACCTCGACGACCTATCCACCTTCCAGTAAAACTGTCATCTAAAAACTGACGCACTGCTATCCCAAAATAAGGCGGGGCCCCGTCTTGTTGAAACCAGACGTTTTCAGCAGGAATATCTTCATCTTCATTGTTCGGAAACATAACTGCTAAGGCTGGCACTAACTCAACTCGCAAAAACTGTAAATATCTTGCTGCCATCAGATTTTCTTAAAAAAAAAGGTCCCAATAAACGATCACCAATCATACCTGCCCACACGTTTACTTTGCCTCGTCGCTGTGTATGGGCTTCTTGAGTCCAATGAGGATTTTGTGACCAATACCTACAGTTATGCCGATGTACAGTCCCTTACATATCAGAAAAAACAATGTTCCTTAAAAAATTTGGGTTTTCATCGCACAAGGTCACAAAACTGTAAGCGCCGATCTGGATCGTCCTCATTAAATTCGTGGATTAATTGCACTTTGTATGGATGGTATTTTTCTTTTTTCAATAGACGTACAACAAAAGTTTGACTCACGTTATGATTTAAAGACAGCTGCCTTGTCGAAAGATGGTGGTTTTCCTCACTTTCTAGAAGAATATTTAATTTGGTTTCGTTGCTCGTGCTAGGGCGACCAGATCGAGGGAGGTCAGCTACAGTGCCAGATTCATCATATCTAGCCACCAATCTGCTTACAGTGGATTTAAAAATTTGCTTTTCGGAATACTTGGCATTGAAAACATCACATGCTTCCTGATGAGCCTGTCACCATATCCAACCATCATCAAAAGTTCTACGCGTTCTCTTTCACTTAAACGTGGCATTGCATTCACTAGTTTACACTGTCTCAGAAGTGTCACAAAACTGAAGTTCCACACGTGCCAGGAATGAAAAAGTTATCGATACTTTACACAAAAAAGCCTGTATCTCTCTGTTGTTAAGGTAGCTGTTTTTTTATTATTTTCTTTGTTTTGTTTTTATGTCAAATGTTTCCATGCTAGATAAAACAAAAATGTAGGCAACAAGATTTATCAGTCCATAAGAAAGTGGAACACTACTCGTGAATTTGCGAAAGGTAAGCTATTTTTACATAAAATGTCATTTTTCCAAGGTAATATCATTATTTTTTATATCACCAGAAAGCTGAAGGAAAGGAATGTACCACCAAAAACAGTAAACAAAAATGTCTGTTTCCATTAAAAAAAATATGATGGCGTCATAACTCAAAAACCAATGACGTCATAAATTTTGATATAGTGACAAAATGTAGCATTTACAAAACTAAAATCGATCTGTTCGAGGATTTTTTTGAAAAATGACACATACCAAAGATATGAATTTTGTGCGTTTCTTTAGATTCATACTGTATATATAGTGATGATTATAAGCAATCTGTAGACGTTCGTACGATTTTCATAGATACGAAGTATGCAAACAGTATAAGGTATAAATAAATTTTCAGAAGGAGACATCACTGTTCGATGATTCATATATATTCTCTTGTACTATAAGCATTCCTTGACGTACCTACTAAACTACTAAAAGTTAGCCTTTGATATAATGATGGTAAATTTTAATTACGGAAGTTTTTAAGTGCCTAAGTATTGTAATATTGTACTTGTAATCTTGGCGCGTAGTTAACCTTGTGCTCACTACGATTAGTTGTGATTACAGTAGACAAAAGGTAAAAATCCATAAATTTTTTCGACTCACCTTGATATGGGATGTAAATACGAGAGGGTGCAGTATTGACAGGAGAAATATTGATCCACATACTGATCGAACCCCCATACTTCTTGTTGACATCTGAAAATAAAAATTCTCTTTGAAATACATTTTCCTTATATTTTACAATAAAGATCACATGTAACTGTTTCTAACTGCTATATAATATAAAGTGACATAGCTTTTTCACGTGGATCGCTCATCAAAAATTTCTTTCTAATTCTATCTATGACGTTTGTGTGTCACATGGAGTTTTACTCCTTGATATAATAATATACAACCAGCTCAATATCCACACCTTACCAGTCCTCGGCTAGCTTCCATCAATCTCAGTGTGAGTTCCCAGTACATACAGACGTACTGGTTGCCTAACTATCTGTCTAGCTATCTAAGTGAACAATAGATTAATAAATTGTTAAATTAATGTATAATACGAGAAAGAAAACCCAATGAATGGAGCTTATAACAAATTTGTTTATTTATCTAAGATTTACATACCATGCGAGATACCAAGTCAATAATAAAAGAAATGCTTTAAATTTATAATTATCAATTAATTTTCTTTTCCTTAGCAATATCAAAAGTGATGAGTAAAATGAGTTAAATTTAGATAAAATTTATTAACACGTGAAATTCAATAATAATACCAAATGCAATTGCACGCAGTTTACATACTTTTCAAAATAGTGGTTATGGGTACAGAAAATTTAATTTTATAACAAATAACAAATACCTATATCTGGACTATATTCTAATCTAAATAGCCAGTTCTTGACTTTAATATAAACCAGGTAGGTCTTTAAATCGTCCACTTATGAAATAATTACAATACATACACACATATACATATATACAAACAAAATTTATACAAGATTATGACTTACGGTTGAATTTTGAAATACCCCAAATGAAAATATGAGAACGCTGAACTTCTCCTAGGAGTGGAAAGGTATCAGCGTTGAATGGTCCTCTTGTATTCTAGGGTAATCGATTGATTCTGCCAAATTTCAGCTCAACTATAACCAGTTACAACCATCTAAAGTCATGAAAAGAATCCAACAAAAAGAAACAAAACCATCCATCATCGGTATAAGCTCCAAAATTTTTCAACCAATTTTTCTATACTAATTACATCTCGTACTACTAACGCTTTTTAATAAAAACTAACGACAAAAAGCCTAAAAGTTTTAAAATTCAAATTAATATACTATTTACATTTTCGCAAATTTAATAACTCACCCTTTCAGGGCTTAACAAAATGTCGACCATGTGTTCGACCCAACACGTGCTCTGTAGCTATACATCCAGCAATCATGCTGATCAGATTTATCACAAATCATTATTATTATTGGTAAATACGGAAATCCCACCATAACAAATATTTCAACAAAATAACCAACATGGATAAAGATTACTCTCACCAAATTTACCAAGCTACGATGCAACGTCTATTCGTCTCAAAGGTCACGTCAAGAAGGAAGTACTAGAGAACCTCTGACCCCTTACAGGACAGGTGCCTAGCGCAGTCGTACTACGCAGACGAAACGACACAAAAAAGAATTGAATTTTCATGATACCATTCGACCTTGAACAGAAGACCATCGAAAAGTAATCACGAAAATGATTTATTGGAAACATAAAAAATACAACACGACATCCGTAATTTGGATAGAATTCGAGAAGTTCTGTTACAGACGTCCCTTTCGATTAAGACAACCCCGACATAGATCAACCTGTTGATCGGAGATTTGATAAGAAGCGATATAATATTACGACAATCTAACTATAAAAATGATCCCCTTATTATTGTTAAAAATGAATATAATTGAAGAAATACTAACTTATTAAGCAAAATATATTAAGTTAAAACATTCATCGAGCTACTCCGAACAGCAACTGTTCAGTGACCGAGTATTCGGTTAACTGAATCGAACTCTGCCAATCAGCTGATTATGCTGTCAATTCCTATAACCTACTATGTTCTTTCTATTTATTATTATAAACCATTATTGAAGATGAAATTTAATAAGCAAATAACACAAAGGTACAGAAGGTAAGTGATACATTTGAACTAGTCGTTTTCATAGACTGAACTACTTAAGTTATGGTTATGTTATAGATTCTATAGGTCTGCTCGCGTTTGTAATAATAATAATAAGCGAGTAAAAGTATTTCCATAAATTTGACCGCCATATCACTTTGAATGTTAGTAAAAGCAGACATATTTTTTATTTTTACTTCCCTCGCATACCGAGATTTTTTCGAGTTTTCACGTGTTAGATCATGTAGATTACGAAAATATAGGTTTTTCAATTCCGTCAGTCTGTCTGTCTGTCTGTTGGTGCATTAACTAAAAAAAACTACCCGACGGAGAATAGTCAAATTTGGTAGGTAGCTGACGCTACTGTCAGCGAGGAAATGGTTAAACTTTCACTGGAAAAAATACAGGGTAGCCCGGGAAAAAATAATAAACAATTTTTTTTTTGCTCGAATTTAAAATGTCCACGTTTCATGGCATTCTAAACCTACCTCAGAAAAAAAAATGAAAATCATTTTTTTAAATATTTTTACTACGAATAGATGGAAAAAAAGAAGTTTTTTTTTTCTCAAATTTAAAATTTCCACGTTTCATTCTAAACCTATTTCAGAAAAAAACATCGGTAAAGGTATTTACACAGAACTTCCCTCTTTATTTGTGCATGGCGGTCACTCTAAAAAATTAATAATTACGAAATGACATTGAAAATAATAATCGGAATATAGTTATCACTGTTTTAAAAATGAATTATTATTTGTTTGCTTATAATTGTATTGAAACATTCTTTATAGGATTTTGCAAACAGCAGAAAAAATAACTATCTATAACTAAAAGAAAAACTTTGTGTAGAAATATTAATGAAATCTTTGCATTCTTTCGATAACCTGAATTCTGGTTATGCTAGCAAATTAAAATCCTAAAATGAATTTGTCTAATTTCTTATTTGACAATTTTCATTCTAACACTAGCATCCACACAGTCCCCTACGGCCATGCAGATTAAACTAGTATCCACATAACCCCCTACGATTATGAAGATTCATTTTTAACTGAATCTTCATAATCGTAGGGGGTTATGTGGATACTAGTTTAATCTGCATGGCCGTAGGGGACTGTGTGGATGCTAGTGTTAGAATGAAAATTGTCAAATAAGAAATTAGACAAATTCATTTTAGGATTTTAATTTGCTAGCATAACCAGAATTCAGGTTATCGAAAGAATGCAAAGATTTCATTAATATTTCTACACAAAGTTTTTCTTTTAGTTATAGATAGTTATTTTTTCTGCTGTTTGCAAAATCCTATAAAGAATGTTTCAATATAGTTATCACTATTATTACAAAGAACACCTGATAAGTTTTGGTCAAAAAAATATACAGAATGCTCATCCAACAGCAAAAGTTCAATACTAAATAACTGGTGCCAAATATGGAAGGCTTGGGCAAATACCTTTATAAATGTCCACCATGACTGAATTATTTCTTGGGATGACCACCCTGTACATTTTTCAATAATAGTATAATAGGTGCATATGCCTAATATTATTGCCATCTGTCACATTTTCAATTCCTCATACACGTAGTGGAGTGGAAGTATAGTGGTGGGTAAAAAATTTCATTCTCTTTTCAATTTTTCAAAAATGTTTTTAAAAAAATTTTCAAAATTTTTTCTTCTGAAATAGGTTTAGAATGCCATGAAACGTGAAAATTTTAAATTTGAGCAAAGAAAAAAAAAATCCATCTATTTTAGTTGTAATTTTTTTTTCAAAAATGGTGTTTTTTTCTCAAATGGGTTTAGAATGTCAGTCATGCCAAACGTGAAAATTTTAAATTTGAGGAAAAAAAAAATCCATCTATTCTAGTGGTAAATTTTTTTCCAAAATGGTAAAAAAATTGTTGCAATTTTTTTTTTCCGATATAGGTTTGGAATGTCATGAAACGTGGAAATTTTAACTTTGAGCAAAAAAAATTTTTTTTCACATATTCTATACCCAGTGATAAATAGATTAAAATTTTTTTTCAAAAAAATTTTTAATCAAAATAATTTTTAAATTTGTTTGAATAGGTTTAGAATGCCAATGAAACGTGAAAATTTTTAATTTGAACGAAGAAAAAAATTCAGTCTCTATTAGTGGTAAAATTTTTTCAAAAATAGTAAAAAAAAAATATAAAATTTTTTTTTAAAGAAATTTAGAACGTCATGAAACGTGGAAATTTTAAATTTGTACAAAGAAAAAAATTTTCCATCTATTTTAGTGGTAAAAAATTTTTCAAAAATGTCAAAAATTTCAAAAACATTTTTTTTTTTTGAAACAGGTTTAGAATGCCATGAAACGTGGAAATTTTAAATTTGAACAAAGACAAAAAATTTTTTAGTGGTAAAAAATTTTTCAAAAATGGTGAAAAGAATTTTCAAAATTTTTTTTTCTGAAATAGGTTTAGCGTGTCATGAAACGTGGAAACTTTAAATTTGAACAAAAAAAATTTGTTTCATTATTTATTCCCTTTAGGCGATCCACCCTGTATATTTTCCAGTGAAAGTTCTACCGTTTCTTCGCTGACAGTAGAGTCAACTACCTACCAAATTTGACTGCTCTCCGTCAAGCACTTTTTTAGTAAATGCACCAACAGACAGACAGACAGACAGACAGACAGACAGACGGACTGAAGGAATTGAAAACCTATATTTTCGAAATCTACGTGATCTGAAACGTCAGAATCCGAAAAAATCTCGGAGGGTGATTTTTTCTCGAATACAATACTTCCTTTCGGTATGCGAGGGAAGTAAAAAATGAAAATTTTTTTACCACGAATAGATGGAAAAATTTTTTTTTTGCTCAAATTTAAAATTTCCGCGTTTCATGGCATTCTAAACCTATTAAAAAAAAATTACTGCCATCGAATAGATGGAAAAACATTTTTTTCTCAAATTACAATTTCCACGTTTCATGACTTCTAAGCCTATTTCAGAAAAAAAAGTCTAGTGAATTTTTTTACCAACATTTTTGGGAAAATTTTCACCACTTAGATGGAAAAAAAAATGCTTAAAAAAATTTCTACGTTTTATGACATTCTAAACCTACAAGTAAAAAAAAAATGAAAATTTTTTTGAAACAATTTAATTCTTTTTACCACTACTATAGAATTGGTGGAAAATTTTGTTCTTTCTCTCAAATTTAAAATTTACACGTTTCATTACGTTCTATGCCTATTTTAAAAACTTTTGAAAATTAAAAAAAATAAAAAATTTGCAAATTTTTGCCCACTACAAAATCCAAAATAGATGACGGAAAAAAAATGTTTTTGCTCAAACCTAAAATGTCCACGTTTCATGTCCAATCCATTTCAAGAAAATATTTTTACCATTACTATAAAATAGATTATGAAAAATTTTCTTACCACTAGAATACATGAAAAAAATTTTTGTTTGCTCAAAGTTAAAATTTTCAAGTTTCTTAACATTCTGAACCTATTTTTAAAAAAATTAAATTTTTTTTCTAATATGTGCAATTCTCAACTTTCGAAAAAATTTAAGCTGCGTCCATAACTACTCCACCTTGTTAATCCTGCAGTCTATGTTGTGTGTTATTTACAAACGTTAAATAGGATTTGCCCTGTTCTGTCTAACGCCTTTTCCAACTCTACATTTGTACAGAATTTCTCTTCATACAATCGATGAATAATAAAAACTTGATGGTAAGGGGATGAAACAGCAACAAAAAAAAATTAAATTTATTTGTTATCTTCATTTCAACAAAATAGTCCAATTGAAATATCAAAGTATTTAATCCACTGAATAAAATGAACATTTTTGACACCTTGTATATTTCATAATTTCTCCATGTTATTTGAGAACGGAAGTAGATTTTCTTCCGAAACGTTAAATACCTATAGCTTTGATTTTCAGTTTTTAGTTCATAACATTGTTCTAGTTTATATATTTTTAGGTGTGAGACTTTTTGAAACAGTCAAGTACTCCAGAACCAACCTCTGTCTGATCCGTTTGGCGCAGAGGTTTTTTCATTAAAATTTTTAAATATTTTTCAGTGGCAAAATACCCAATAAAAAGTAAAAAAATTCTCCATGTTATATTCGCTCCTAGTTCGTTCAGAAATAATTTTAATTCACACGTACGCGTATGGTAAAATACGTCCCTTTAGTCAGCGCACAATTTATCTTTACCGACACAGCAATATCCATTAACCTTTCAAAAATTATCGTTACCGTAATGTTAAAGTACGACGCCTGGGATATTCATTAGGGCACTTATTAAAAAAAGGGTTACATTTGGTTGGAGCTAACAGAGCCCAGAGGAGGGAAATTAAAGGGGACAGCGGTCAATTTTATCAGTGGCCTATACGAATATCAGCACAAAAAGTGGCCACGTAATTGATTCCTATACTTTAGGAGACTGCGGATTAGATTATCAGCCGACAATTTTATATCAAAGCCAGTCTTATTTACAAGCGTTGCTGGCATTTCTCTTTTTGCTGTATTTGATTATTTCTATCACATGACGAAGAAAATCATTGTGTACTACGATATGAGAAAGGACACAACTTTGTTTTCTATCCCTGAATTTATTGTAACATACACGTTACTGCAGTTTCGGTACCTTATCGTACCATTGTCAAACGCTGATGAATAACAAAGGACCCCGTACGGAACATATGGAAATTGGCCCTCGGTTAAAGTATTTGATACTCGGGGATATTATCCAAATATCGATGTTGATCAAAAGTTTCTATAGGCTCAAGGTCGGAAATTGGACGGTTTTCCAGATATCGGGGGTGTAAAGGGGGATGCTCATTTCTTGTGGGAAGTGGCCCCCGCTCCAGTAAAATTCGCTGGAATCGATATATGTCATTCCTCTCGACCTCCTCATCAAAAATTCTCAGGGGCACAAGTATGGAAAATAAACAGTTTTCTAGATATTGGAGGTGCAAAGGATGGTGCTCATTTTCTATAGGAAGTGACCACCAGTGAATTTCACTGGAATCGACATATAATGTTCCTCTCGACCTCCTGATCAAAAGTTCTCATAGACACAAGGTCGGTAAATGCACAATTTTTTCGATATCGGGGGTTCAAAGTCGACTTTGCAACCCCCGATATCTGTAAAACTGTGCATGTACCGGCCTTGTGCCCATGAGAAATTCTGATCAGGAGGTCGAGAGGAACAACATATGTCGATTCCAGTAAATTTAACTGGGGGTCACTTCCTATAAAGGAAATGAGCGCCCCACTTTGCACCCCCCATATCTATAAAACTGTCCATTTTTCAAACTTGTGCCCCTGAGAATTTTTATCAGGTCAAGAGGAATAACATATGTCGATTCCAGCGAGTTTTACTGGAGCGGGGGCCACTTCCCACAGGAAATGAGCATCCCCCTTTACACCCCGATATCTGGAAAACCGTCCAATTTCCGACCTTGAGCCCATAGAGACTTTTAATCAACATCGATATTTGGATAATATCCCCGAGTATCAAACACTTTAACCGGGGGCCAATTTCCATATGTTCCATGCGGGGTCCTTTTACATTATGTTACATTTTACATTGCTAAAGACCGGCTTATCAATGTGAGCATAAATGCTATTCTATAGTTAAGTCACAGTTTAATAATACAGTAGGGTCACTTCCCCTACTGATTGTAGTCCACGCATAGTCTTACCCCTGTTATATATAATTTGCCTCACCTTTTATATGCCGACGATCTAAAAATTTTCACAGTAATTGATGAAATCGATGACTGTTTTCAACTTCAAACTTGCCTTGACAAAATAAACACCTGGTGTATAGTAAATAAATTATTCATGAATCCTAGTAAATGTAACGTAACGTCCTTTTCTTTAAAAACATCACCTTTTAATTTTGATTACAGGTTAGATAATGTCATACTTCAAAGACCTATAACATTTCGCGACCTCGGCGTAACTTTTGATAGTACATTATCCTTCACTGACCATATCGATACCATTGTGTCTGAAGCCTCATCGTTCGTACTAGTCGAGAGTTCACTAATACTGATACTCTGAAAATTCTTAATCAATCTTTCGTCAGGTCGAAACTTGAGTACGCATCGTTAATTTGGAGTTCCAGTTATGATGCTCATAAGAATAACTTGGAGGCAGTTCAACGTAGATTTCTTAAATTACTGTGGTTCAAATCCGACGGTACCTATCCAGTGATTGGTTTTCCACAAAGTAACTTGCTTGAAAGATATTCTATGACTACTCTTGAGGATAGGCGTACGTACTTATCTCAAGTATTTTTGTTTAAATTACTACACAATGATTTTGACGCACCCGAAATAATTAGTAACCTCTCGTAATCACCAAGTTTTCTATTTACCTACGCCGCGTACCAACGTACAAAATAATTCACCTTTATATACGATTTGTAGTACTTCTAACAAATTATGTAGCGACTTCGATATTTTTAATTGCAGCCTTAGTGACATAAAACAAAATGTTCTAAATTAAATAACCAGTGATTGTCTTTGTTTTTCTTAATTTACTTTGAATCACATATGTGTATATATGTATATATATAGTTTTTATATTTAAACATGTTCCATGTTATTTTTTTCTCTCTCTTCGTATCATTAATTATTCATAGTTCGTACATTTAAGGTGGCCATTCCCTAAAAAGAGACATCCGATAGGGAAATATTTATTAATTTTGCACATAACTTTTTTTTCTTAGTAAGTATATTTAAAAAATATATAAGAGTACCTAAGTAGAACTATAACAAGACTATTAATATGAATTTTCACTCAATAATTTCAGTGGTTTGCAAAATAGCTCGATTTAAAACTGCGAAATAGGAAGATTAACACAATTTTTAAATTTAAATCGAGCTATTTTGCAAACCACTAAAATTATTGAGTGAAAATTCATAGTAATAGTCTTGTTATGGTTCTACTTAGGTACTCTTATAGTTTTTTTAAATACACGTACTAAGAAAAAAAAGTTATAGCTAAAAATATTAAATATTTCCCTATCGGATGTCTCTTTCTAGGGAATGGCCACCTTAAGTAAATTTTTTCTTCATTTTACTTTCTTTCTATGTTGTTGTATATTATGCAATTAATGCTTTGTATGCCTTTATTCCTGTTCTGTAATTGGGTATCTTACCTGTTGAACAGTGTATGCAATAAATAAATAAATAAAATAAATAAATAAGTAAATAAATATAGGGGGGTTGTAACCGAAATTGGACGTCCATCTGAGGCGGGGTTAAATATATGTGACAGTCTCTTTCGGATACAGAGGAGGGGGACATGAAAATTCACAATTTTTGTGGACGTCATGCGTCAGTTGTGAATGACCCCCCAACTGTTGACAAATATGAGATCATATTGCAAACATTTAAAAAACACAAATATTGCAACAGTTGATCTATAATAAAACGGAGCCACGTGACATAAGTCAATTATTACTAGAGTTACACCTGGAATATAGTAAGATTAACAATCGCAAGTGTTTTACGTGAAATGTCTTTGGTGCCGTGAGGTAGTGAATGAAACACTATTTGATATTTCGACAGTTGTGGCTGATTTCTTCGAGTCGGCGTTTTGGATCTGCACAGATTATGTATCTTTACTCGAAGCACACGGTACAGCTGCGTCGTCGTTGCCCGCCTATTTGCAGGTGGCGAGATCGTCGTTACGCCTCCGCCACCAATATCTCACTCACTAAATCGTATGTAACTTACACCCAAGCTCAAGTTTTATGGCACTAAACGTTAGAGTTTATCGACACAAATCCAATGATATCTTATTTGTCACTGCGTGATGTCCGTATGCTAAGCAGCGACCCCAATTTGCGCGACGTCACTGTGATGACGTCATGCACACAGCAAGAGTCAGGCCCGATCCATCTTATCCATCTACTGTGTAATATAAATAAATAGTTGTATTTTCTTTACCGTTGATATCAGATTAACTTTGACAATACAACAATTTTACAGAAGGAAGCAAATTATCATCGAAGGACAATACATGAAATGTTACAAATTAAAAGACATAACAACGCAATAAACAATTGCACTGATATAGAGAATTTAAGTGAAACATACCTTAAATTACTAAATTAACTAAAAAGGGAATATTATCACACAACATATATTTTTACATCTTTCCATCAAGTCCGCAAGATAATTCTTAAAATATCATATTTCACACCATCAGCCATTAGAGAAAACTTCATATCTAACATCCATAAATTAAATAAACTGTATCAACATTGGTATAACACAGACCAGAAAGCAGGCAATGCTTTTGTTCAGTATTTAGTTGCATTATACCATTCAACAGAAATAAACGTAAAATGGTAAATAGTACAGGCAATGAAGGCAAAATGTTGTAAAAACCTTGCAAAAATTGATGAAAGAATCATCTCTGGGATTTAAGCAGTTAATAACCTGTAGAATGGAATGATGCATTCTTTGCACTTTCAAGTTCCGGGAAAATTCAAAAAAATTTGGAAAAACTTTTTGATTTTCGGTTTTTTTTGCTCTAACGGCTAAAATAATGAAAATACAGAAAACAGTTTTCAACAAAATTTGTAGCTCGTCTCTTTCCCTATAAAATAGGTCTCTACAAATTTTTGTCTTATTTAAGCCGTTTAGGAGATAAATTCAGTTTTCCACTTATAGTTTTGAGCCTCACCGAAATGCGCGGAAAATGAGAAATCTCTAAATGTTTCGTACGGCCGGACATATCGATCGATAATTATTACTATTCAGAGCCGCTGAAAAAAATGAAAACAACGTAAATGTAGAGAAAAGTCTCGGCTTTAATGTGAAACTAATCACAAAATTCATACAAATATTTACCATAGAGAAAAAAGTGTTAGAAGATGGATGGATGAGATTTATGCATCCTGCCTATTTCTTCCGTAACAATGGGTGCTTTTTCACTGCATGGATTCGATTTCACGCACTTTAATCTATATTTCGTGAAAATTTCATTGAAGAATGTTAAGAAACAAATAAGTTGTATGTGTTTTACTGTATAATTGTGCATTTTCTGAATATGTATGAATAATGTAAACAAATTCAAAAAGTACTGCGCGCATTTAAGAAACTCTTAAGTCATTCGAAAGAATATGTTTTGTTGTAGTTATAATCCAAAAATTAAGACTGTGCTATTATTAGTACTTAAGATATAGTGAATTGAACTCCAAAATTTGGAGCTGATTGATCGATGGGAAGTATACCCTCTACTTTGATCGCAATGCATATTCTTCCAACAAAAGTAATTGCAATAAAATGTTAATTGGATTAATATATCATTATATAAGAACATATATGAGGCGCCGTTTAAGACATTATTAGTGTTACAAATACATATAATAATTATCGAAATATATATACTTTTTCATTAAATATGTTTATTCCGTTGAAATGTTTATGTTTTGCGAATGTAAATATATTTTGCTTACAAATATATATTATTTTTACTAACACATATTTATATAGAAATGATCTTCTATCGTCGTACGGTAGGTAGCGCTATGCGGAATAAATGTAGGAATGTTTGTCATTCCCGGTTTCTGTAAATGTGAGATGATACGCTAGGTGGCGCGATCTCCGTGCCCGGGTTAAAATTTGGCAATGAAATGAAATAACCAGTATTTTATTTCAGGCAGAAACTATACCACAAGTCCACAAATCATAAATTAATGAAATGGACAACATACCTACATACTGTTTCATAATTTAATACAAACAAGTCAAAGCACGCCCCATTGCAAAATTTAATGCGGGCGTTTTACCTACATTTAACCAAAGAATTTATATAAATTCTTTGCATTTAACCCGTATGGCGCCATCTAGCGAACGACAATAAAAGGTCATTTCTATATAAATATATGTTAGCAGAACTAATATTTATTTGTAAACGAAATATATTTATATTTTTACGAAGCCATATGTATTTTTACAAAGATAAATATTAGCAAATCTTATAAATATTTTAGCGAAATAAATATATTTAATGAAAAAATATATATATTTCAATAATTATTATATGTATTTGTAATACTAATAATGTCTTAAACGGCGCCTCATAAACATATAAGCAAAATGAATTATTTTAACGACTCCCGGCAAAGATATGAATAAATCTGTGGATCAATTGTACAAAGTTTACTAAGCCATCTTCTGACACTTTCTCCCTTTGATAAATTTTTTTTTGAATTTTGTGATTAGTTCCACATTAAAGCTGAGACTTTTCTCTACATTTTATGTTAGTTTCATTTTTTTTTTTGGGGACTCTGAACAGTAAGAATTATCGATCGATGAGCTCGGTCGCACGAAACTCCTGGAGAAGTCTCATTTTTCGCGCATTTTGAAGCGGCTTAAAACTATAAGTAGAAAACTCGATTTATCTTCTAAACAGCTTAAGTAAGACAAAAATTTGTAAAAACTTTTTTGTAGAGAAAAAGACGAGCTACAACTTTTGTTGGGAACTTCTTTCTCTATTTTCATTATTTTGGCCGCTAGAGCAAAAAAAAAACGAAAAACAAAAAGTTTTTCCAATTTTATTTGAATTTTCCCGGAACTTGGAAATGCAAAGAATGCATCGTCTCATTCTCCAGCTTATTACCTACTTAAATCCCAGCGATGATCCTTTTATTAATTTTTGTTACCCTAAATTGTTAATTTGCCTGTATTAAAAATAGTGTAAACAAAAATTTTGAAATTGTAAATAACGAAATTAAATTTGTAAAATTACATAAAATAATCGTACGTTAATAAAAATATTGTACATTTTCCTCTGACGATGGTTAATAAAACCGAAACGTAAGAAAATATAAAAATTTTCATTTAAAGATGACGGAAAAATCCTACTGTCTGATGGTATATTAACTATTTCCGTTGACTTTACACATTCGGAACTACAGCGATTTCAAGTGTTTCACCTTTCGTATTTCAGGCGTTTCTTCGTCGATACCTTGAACTCCTGCGAAAAAAAAAAACGTTTCATGTCTACAAAATATATAAGCACTATGTTTCAGTCTCCTGCGCCTCAGCTGTTAAACAATTCCGGTACTCGCCCCGAATTATTTGATACTTGGAAAACAGAGTACTCATTCCCTGCAGTTCAACTCGACAGTAAAAAATTGTTCCAAAGTTTGATTATTTTTATAACTCTCGCAAATACAAAGACGAGGGATATACTGCAATTTACCGGCATTGTATCAAACTTTGGACAGTAAGCTAGTGTTATCTAAAAGAAAAACATTCGATCAGCAAATGAAAAGGTTGTGGATGATTTGCATCTATATTATAGATATTAACTCATACAAAAGTAGCAAATGGTGGTCTAGTGGTTACACTTTATATTCGAAAATTCCACATGATCGAAGCACGAATAGGTTAAATGAGGCTACTTTTCATTTTACTATACTATAAACTGATGAGTGTTTCACCATCCAAATTAGTATCATAAAATATCTGAGAAGAGTATCCCTTAGAGTGTGCAACAATTACATAAATAGTTCAATAAATTAGCGAATTTGCTCTAGTTTCTTATATAAATAGTTGCCTCTTAAAATATGCTAGACAGGACGCCACTGGATTAAAGTAATTGATGGGTTTCTCTACGCCTTCAGAAGGTAGACATACATTAATTTTCAAAATAGTCCAATGATATTTTGAGTGTTTAGTTCTATTTACACCAAAATGTATTAATATAATTAAACTTTCACCTCACATATTGATGTTCCTATTAAATAAATTGTTTTCCCGTGAGTCTTTTGTTGGTATGATATCCGTTTACTGACAATATAGAAGTTTTACGGCAAGTATATAGTTCTTCCACCATTTCGACAAAGCAATTTGTGAGCTTTCCTTTTCAGAACTTCGACCTATTTTATGTATTACTCGGGTAGAACCACATCTATCTATTTACGTTAATAAATATTTACAGATCTTTAAATTTTCAGCGTTCTATGTTTACGTTTTGTTGACGAAGGGGTTTTCCCGTGACCGTAAATTTTACAGTGATGTTTGTTTTTGTAAGCCTCAAATCAATATATCAATATTCTCTAAATATTTCCTACTATAGAAATTTTCCGCACTATTCTAGACAACTATGAAATAAGAGTGAATGTAGTGAGTGACTGATTAATGTTATTTAGGGTATCTGATATATAACTTTCATAGTATATCAATAACTAATATTTAAAATAAAATAACAATAAATTGCCTATTCTTTATATACAGGGTCATTGACGCAGCGGGTTGGTGTATTGGTATTTGTTCATTTGGAACTCTGTAGCAGGGAGCGGTTCATAATTCGTTGAGCTACTTTAACTTTGTTAGCTGATCTTGTTGTTAGGATTAAAGTCTCTGACCATCAGGTCATTTCAATTCTTCGTTCAATTTCAGCAAGTCTGATAATCTTCGTCAATTTTTATTTCGTGCCCCAGATACTGGCAGAATTTAACTTGGAATATTTCCTTTTAAACGGTTTTATTTAGCTTACTTTGTGTCTTGTGTGGGCCAAATCTAGTGATTGAAATTTTACCACCTTCCTGTTGACTGATTAATCTGAAATTTGGTACACACCTTTAGTTCTAATGGCAATACAATTATGTATATTCATTATCATTGTAAATCCAAGATGGCCGCCGTCACAAAATGGAGGATTACTTCTTTTTTCAACCTCCTCAATATGGGTATCAAATGAAAGGGCTTACTAGTAGAATACAGTACATCATGAAACAATTCAATATCCAAGATGGCCGCCGCCTCAAAATGGAGAACTACTTTTGTTCTCAATTCCCTCAATATGGGTATCAAATAAAAGGGCTTGACAAGTAGAACAGAGTACACTTTGGAAAAAAATAAGTAACTTAATAAAAAACTAAAAACTTGAAAATAAAATAAGTAAAAAAAAAAATTAAGTTAAGCGGTTTTATTGTAAAGAAACATATTAATGATGCAGATAATGTACTAAAAGCTAAAAAATAATTAGTTAGGTACCAGGTACACTACTGTCCTCATCAATCTAGAGCATTGATCAGACTAAAATAAAATCGTGGGGCGCGGGTGTAGCGTAACCTAAGTAAATATGTAAATGATCGTTCTTCGATGTCGCACGATGATAGTGACGGATTTACTTTTACACACATTTTGCATAAGTTGTCTATTGAGAAGATGCATCCAAAGTATACCTAAAATGATATGAGTGGTTGACTGTAGATATTATAAATTCGACTCGCCCCACGATTTTATTTTAGTCTCATCAATGATGTAAATTCATGAGCAGAGTGGTGTGATGACTGGTACCTGGTACCCCATCTAATTATTTTTTAACTTTTAGTACATCATCTGCATTATTATTATGTTTCTTACAATTAAACCGTTTAACTTAGTTTTTTTTTACTTCTACTAAAATATTTGGCTGAGGATTAGATTTCATAAATTTGGTTTTCGATATGTTTATTTTGAGCCCGTTACGTGGAACAAATGTTAATAATGTCAGCATTGCTTCTACTTGCCTAACATCATGATACTGCAAAGTTCATAGTATCATGGCCTAACATTTAAGAAACAAGACAGTCGCTGGTTTACGCCCCTTCGGAAGGATTATATACCATCTATGCAACTTCCGACTAAGATTACATAACTTTGCCGCTAGAAGATAGAACGAGAGGTAGGTCACTAGACAGTAGACGTAACCTTATTATATCGATTATGTGACTTATCAAGTGTGGTAAACATATTTTTTCATTAACGCACTTTTATTGAATAGAAATTTCTTTCTTTAACAATTAAAATATAATTATTTAGTATGTAAAGCATTTTTACATTTCTTCCGCAGTCGCCTATGTCCCATAAAGGAGATTCCGACTATACTCCGAGTTTTCGTTTTTATACTGTCCCAATTGAGATCATATACAGGGTGATTCACGTAGGCCATTCATTAGAAGTTTTTCAACTTTCAGTTGGATTAGAAACTTGAAATTTGCTATGCAGCCATAATCGATCATGCCCGTTCTATCTAAAATATTTTCAGTCCTCCAACTATACAGGGTGTGCCAAAAATTGGTACCAACTTTCTTATTTTAAATGGAAACCTATATGTTTCTTTACATGGTTCGATTGGTCTTCTAATTCTGAGTTTAGAGAACCTAAGTTATGTTAACTTATCTATTAGAATTTTTGACATATGTCCAATTTTTTGAAAAAAATTGCCGCTGTAGTAGTTTACGAACAAATTTGTATCTCGCAAACCCTTCAAAATTATAAAACCAAATTTGTGGAGCAGTTAGCTGGAAGTCCAGGCTAACTTTTGATGTCCCATCGGTGGTCCCATTTTGTACCATATGGGCGCAGTCGATTTTCAAATGTCGCAATAAAAAATTGTCAAAAAGTCAATTTTTTCCAATGGCACCTACTATTTTTTTTTACACCATTCGAAAGAAAATTGAATTTTAGGGTGAGTTACTTAAGCATTCCCTATACCTAACTTCACCCCATATCGAGTTATTCAATAAAAATCAAGAAATACCTTATCTTGCCGAGAGATTCCTTACTTCATCAAGTATGCCATGGAAACAAAAGACAGTTGTAATAATTTTTAAAGAAAAATATGGATTCTTATTTAATTACACACAACACCAACAAATTATTATTAACGAACAAGAACAATGTTGACGAAATGTTCAATGTGACCAAGATATTTTTGTTCAAATATTCTATTATTCTACTTTCAACAGATTGCGTAGCAGATCTTTGCGCCTACCATTTCTGACGCCAGAAATCAATGCAAAATTGAATTTTAGGGCCACTTTTATTCACATTGTGTATGTCTATCTACAGTCGTTTTTGAGTTATGGGCATTTTTTAAAAAAAATATTGTTTTTTTTTTCTCAAGGGTAGTAGGCTTTGGAAACAATCATTTCATTTTAATTTTTATTCAAAAATCGTATTGCAATAATAAATAATAACAACAAAATAACAAAAAATAAACAGATTAACAAAATAATTATTTCAATACAAATGCTCAATGTGTGCACCGTTTTCACTGTCAGAATTTCGTCAACATTGTTCTTGTTCGTTAATAATAATTTGTTGGTGTTGTGTGTAATTAAATAAGAATCCATATTTTTCTTTAAAAATTATTACAACTGTCTTTTGTTTCCATGGCATACTTGATGAAGTAAGGAATCTCTCGGCAAGATAAGGTATTTCTTGATTTTTATTGAATAACTCAATATGGGGTGAAGTTAGGTATAGAGAATGCTTAAGTAACTCACCCTAAAATTCAATTTTCTTTCGAATGGTGTGAAAAAAAATAGTAGGTGCCATTGGAAAAAATTGACTTTTTGACAATTTTTTATTGCGACATTTGAAAATCGACTGCGCCCATATGGTACAAAATGGGACCACCGATGGGACATCAAAAGTTAGCCTGGACTTCCAGCTAACTGCTTAACAAATTTGGTTTCATAATTTTGAAAGGTTTGCGAGATACAAATTTGTTCGTAAACTACTACAGCGGCAATTTTTTTCAAAAAATTGGACATATGTCAAAAATTGTAATAGATAAGTTAACATAACTTAGGTTCTCTAAACTCAGAATTAGAAGACCAATCGAACCATGTAAAGAAAAATATAGGTTTCCATTTAAAATAAGAAAGTTGGTACCAATTTTTGGCACACCCTGTATAGTTGGAGGACTGAAAATATTTTAAATAGAACGGGCATGATCGATTATGGCTGCATACCAAATTTCAAGTTTCTAATCCAACTGCAAGTTGAAAAACTTCTAATGAATGGCCTACGTGAATCACCCTGTATACTATAGAGGTAAACAATGAGAGTGGAGCAAGTGTGTAGAATAAAAAATGAAGGAAATTGTTACCCCTATATTCCGGCCAATTCTTTTATGGGCACACCAGGCATCTAAAAGTAAAACTGACGTTTTCATTGCCCATCTTCAGTTACACATTGCCCTTATTAAATTTCACCGCACCGAGAATTAAAGCCCCGACTAAAACCACAGGTGACCGTTAATAGCATCATTTATTAAAAAAAAGTATTACAAGTCGTTTCCATTACAGTTAGCAGGCCATTCCATGGAAATTAAAAAGGAAATGGCCAACTAAATTGTGATCCTGACTGCTGCCCCGGCTCTGGCAGATTCATTGTGTGCATTTCCGGTTAATAAGTTGATCCCTTTTGGGTAGGCGTCTCTGTTAATCCCTCTCAGAGTGTAAATTATAACAAACTTTAAGTAATCCGATTCTACGGTTTGATGTCACTATGGGGCTATGTAATGAGCACGGATTGTAGTATTGTATGCTGTCCGGGGAAACTGGAGTCTGACTCTTATTTGTTGCGTGCTATAACTTCAATTTATTTGACGTAGTATAAGCAGCGTTCTAACTTTCGAGCGTGGCCAATTGATTAACGTTTCGCTCGAATAAGAGATAAACTACTATTACTTGCTTTCACTGAGATTAGGTAGACCAGCAACATCTTTTTCTACTTTTATTGTTTAAATAGGTATTGGGAATCGGCACCATCTGATTGCAACTCATTAGTTTCGTAATCGTTTTATTAAAAATATCTTAATAATACGTTAAAATTAAATTAATATGTAAATTTATGTGAAGCTTCTTCAAACCTCAGAGATACACTGTACATTTTAGTTTCTATATCTTATACATATTCGTCTGTATATTCGTCTGTATAATCAAAAGCCTTAGTAACATAGGTTGTTATTATGTAATTATAATAAGTAGTTTATGTAAACCATCAAGGATATAGATATTAATACGAAATTTTTCACTAGGTTATTTTACTTATGTTTCAAATCGGAAATCATTTTTTGATAATTTTGTAATTTTTCAATTTTTCTTTTCTTCTTGAAATAGGTTTAGAATGTCATAAAACGTGGATATTTTAAATTTAAGAATAACTTTTTCTTCATTATCTATTCCATTTAGAAGCTCCATATATAAAGATAAATAAAATCATGTGTAAAATTATGTGTAAAATCATCTGTATAGCATGTAGAGAAAGTGTTTCTTCCATATTAGTCCGACCAAGCCAACTTTGTTATTGTTGCTTGAGTAAAGTAGCAAGTCCAACTAACGCGGACATTTGGTAAATTGTGGAACATGTATTTATTCTTATGCACTTTTATGCAAAAAATTGCATTTTGCGTGAGATTTCACTTCCCTCGCATACCGAAGGGAAGTATTGTATTCGAGGAAAAATCACCCACCGAGATTTTTTCGGATTTTGACGTTTCAGAACACGTAGATTACGAAAATATAGGTTTTTCAATACCGTCAGTCTGTCTGTCTGTTGGTACATTAACTAAAAAAACTACTTGACGGAGAGCAGTCAAATTTGGTAGGTAGTTGATGCTACTGTCAGCGAAGAAATGATTACCTATACAGGGTACACCGTCTAATGAAAAAAAATTGTTTTGCTCAAATTTAAAATTTCCACGTTTCATGACACGCTAAATCTATTTCAGAAAAAAAAAAATAAAATTTTTTCACCATTTTTGAAAACTTTTTTACCACTAAGATCAGAAAAATGTTTCTTTCAAATTTAAAATATCCACGTTTCATGGCATTCTAAACCCATTTAAAAAAATATTTTTGAATTTTTTTTATGAACATTTTTGAAAAATTTTTTACCACTAAAATAGATGGAAAAAATGTTCTTTTTTCAAATTCAAAATTTTCACATTTCATGGTGCTCTAAACCTATTTAACAAAAAAAAAATTAGAAAATTATTTTAGAATTTTTGACATAATTTTACCACTAAAATAGATGGAAAATTTTTTCCTTTCTTCAAATTTAAAAGTTCCTCGTTTCCATGGCATTCTGAACCTGTTTCAACAAAAACAAATTTAATAATATTTTTGAAAAATTTAAAAAAATTTTTGAAAAAGATGGCAATAACATTTGGCATATGCACCTATTTTACTTTTATTGAAGAATGTACAGGGTGGTCATTCCAAGAAATAATTCAGTCATGGTGGACATTTGTAAAGGTATTTGCGCAACCCTCCCATATTTGGCATTTTTGAAAATATTTTTACCACTACGATGAAAAAATGTTTCCTTTATATTTAACATTTGCACGTTTCATGGCATTCTAAACCTATTTAAAAAAAAATAATAATTTTTTTTATCAACATTTTTGAAAAATTTTTTACCACTAAAATGAAAAAAAAAATTCTTTTTTCAAATTTGAAATTTTCACGTTTCATAGTGTTCTAAACCTATTTAAGAAACAAATTTTAGAAAATTCTTTTACAATTTTTGACAAAATTTTATCACTAAAATAGATGGAAAATGTTTTTCTTTGTTCAAATTTAAAAGTTCCTCGTTTCCATGGCATTCTAAACCTATTTCAACAAAAACAAATTTAAAAATATTTTTGAAAAAAGTTTTAATCTATTTATCACTACTATAGAACAGATGAAAAAGTTGTTTTTGCTCAAAATTAAAATTTCCTCGTTTCATGAGTTTCCAAACCTATTTCGGAAAAAAAATTGCAACAGTTTTTTTACCATCTTGGAAAAATACTTTACCACTAGAACAGATGGAAAAAAATTCTTTTTGCACAAATTTAAAATTTTCACGTCTCATGACATTCTAAACACATTTCAGAAGAAAAAAAGTTTTGAAAATTTTTTTACAAACATTTTTGAAAAATAAAAAAAATGAAATTTTTTAACCACCGCTATACTTCCACTCCACGTGAATGAGGCGTTGAAAATGTGACAGATGGCAATAATATTTGGCATATGCACCTATTATACTTTTATTAAGAAATGTACAGGGTGGTCATCCCAAGAAACAATTCAGTCATGGTGGACATTTGTAAAGATATTTGCGCAACCCTTCCACATTTGGCACCTGTCATTTAGTATTGAACTTTTGTTGTCGGATGAGCACTCTGTACATTTTTTTGACCAAAACTTATCAGGTTTTCTTTGTAATAATAGCAATAACTATATTCCGATTATTATTCTTAATGTCATTTCATAATTAATAATTTTTTAGAGTGACCGCCATGCACAAATAACGAGGGAAGTTCTGTGCAAATACCTTTACCGATTTTTTTGTTATGTTTTCAAATTTTTACGGTTCACGAAGTTTATATTTGTTGGAAATGTATTGTTCTATTATTGGTTAAACTTCTCTTGTCATATAATGTCATTTATAAGCATATTTAAAATTTCTTGGAAAAAATTTATAGTTGAGGGGTTTTCAAGGTCACTGATTATAAATCTGTTGTAGAAATTGGGAAATTCAAAATAGCTGACTCGAAATGGAGCGAATTTTAAACTTCAAAATGCGATTTCTGATGTTATTTTCGATATTAACTGACAACCACAAGATGAAAATGCGTTTTGTGAATAATTTTTTACATAAATCTTATTTTAAAAATTTTTTGTTTGTTTACCACCAGACATCTGAATACACGAAAATGGACCCTAAGTGCAACAAATATTGTAAAACATGTAAAGACAAAGAGTGCATGAGCAGTGAAATCGTTGAAGATTTGTCAACTCCAGGAATTTCTTCATTTAAATCGGAAACTATTGAGGCAGAGGTAGACACTCACTTCACTTTAATGGACGCAGATGAAGAAGGAAATGTTGCAACTGAAGAAATTGCTGACTCTGATGCTCAGAGCAACGATAATGATACACCTGATGATGAGCCACCTGGCAAAATATTTAAAATTTAATTGTTATTATAATTTTTTATTATATTTTTTGTAAGATAAATGTTAATTCAAAAAAGAATAATTGTTTTTTAATTGTGCTTATTTTAATTGAAGGTACTAAAATAAATTGATAAAATTTAGTATTTTTTTAATTCTCATGAAAAGTTGGCGTTGACATAAAGTGAAATTTTTGTTGAAACCTGATTAATATAATATTTTTCAAATTTATAGTAAGGGGGCTGTTACAGTAAATGGGCGGAGATAGGAGGAAGGGTGCGATACGAGGGTGGGGTAAACATAAAAAAAATGAAAATTTACGAAAATGTGTACACAATATTTTTTTTTTCATGTAGTTATCATTTAAAAACCAAAATAACGTTAGAAACTGCATTATCAATTTTAAAATTCTCACCACATCGAGTCAACCATTTTGAGTTTTCCAATTTCCACAACAGATTTATAAAGAGCGGTCTTGAAAACTCCCGCCTATAAAAAATATTTTCCAAGAAAGTTTAAATATTAAATTCTCTCTTCCTGTGTTAATTTATTATGCTTCTATAGAATGCACTTATGCATACATTTTTGGGTCCTAAAGGGCTCCTAAATGCTTATAAATGATCCGATATCATAAGGGAAGTTTAAGTGATAATAAAGCAATACATTTTCAACAAATATAAACTTTCTTGTACTGGATAAATTCGAAAACATAACGAAAGAACAGTAATCACGAGAAGTGCACTTCTTTGCATAAAATCGCATATAAATATATGTTCAACTACTTACCAAATATTCGTATTGGTTGGACTTGCTTTTGTAGCCCTTCCGGACTATATATATGGTTATTTCATTCATTTATTATTGTGAGAATAATTTTTCTATGACTTTATAGTAAAAAAAAATTCGTATTATTTAAAAACATTTCGACAACATCATCATTTCTTTCTAATACGCTGAAATATTACGAAAATGGTCTGAAGAAATTGTGTTATTTAACTTACTATAAGGGTTCTAGTGATTTTCAATACACTTGTTACTACCAATTTTATTGAATTTATTACATAATTTACTACTACGTTGTATGTTCTATTCATGAAAGTGGCTCAAGGCGTCCTAACACACTACTTCTTTGTTTTTGACCATCCCCACATATACGAACAGCACTTCCGCTATTGAAAAGCTACCGTCATACAATGCTATTTCTATTGAATTGAGATCCCAAGTAACAAGTGAACTCATTGTAATGCAATCTAATGTATATGAAATGCATTCCTTCGAGCTCCAGCCAGCTCGGTCTATTGCCTGTGGGCCACACTAATCTTATGGGTCACCAAAGCGGAATATGGAAATTGGTCGACTGTTTACCTAATGGACCGCATAAGTCCTTGTGATCAGCTTGAAAATTGTCAAAGTCGCCTTAGGATAATGTTTGCACATGTAGTAAGCGGGTCTTGGAAAATAAACTTTTATACGTCTGAGAAGGAAAACTATTATTGTTCGCTTGGGCATTATAACACACAATGAAATTATTGTTCAGCTAGGGTATTATGCTCGGTAATCAATACTCTAATGAATCTGAAACGTTTATGTAAACTATACATTTACCCACAGTTATAGGGTGACCAATATATATTTTACTTCCACATCCACGTAGTGGATTGGAAGTATAGTAATCGCAAAAAAATTTTCAAAAATTTTTATTCGTGAAATAGGTTTAGAATGTCATGAAACGTCGAGATTTTAAATTTGAGCGAAAAAAAAATTTCTGTCTGTCGGTCTGTCTGTCTGTCTGTCTTTCTGTCTGTCTGTCTGTCTGTCTGTAACTTTTTCTTGTCCGCACGTTTTCTCTGGAACGGTTTAAGATATTGACTTGAAATTTTGTACACGTATATATTATAACGAGATCTGGAACTGGATTGTTTTTTGAGGATATCCGGTGAAGGGTTGGGGGTTAAATAGGGGTAAATAGGGGAAAATAAGTAAAGCAAGCTTGTAAGAGTACAGAAACTTGAAATTCGGTGTATGTACTAGAAGTTAAGGCCTCAGATTTTTTTATAATATTTTTCAACCCCCCACCACCCCTACCCCATTAATGGGGTTGATAAAATAAAGTTGAGATTTTCATTTCAAATTTCGTACACGTATGTATTATAACGACGTCTGAAATTGGATTATATTTTGAGATGATTCCGTTGAAGGGTTGGGGGTTAATTTGGGGTAAATAGGGGAATATAAGTAAAACAAGTTGGTAAGAGTACAGAAACTTGAAATTCGGTGTATGTACTAGAAGCCAGTGCGTCAGATTTTTTTATAATATTTTTCAACCCCCACCACCCCTACTCCAATATGAAAAGGGTTGATAAAATAAAATTGAGATATTCATTTGAAATTTAGTACGCTTATGTATTATAACAACATCTGGAACTAGATTATATTTTGAGATGATCCCGTTGAAAGGTTGGGGGTTAAATAGGGGTATATAGGGGAAAATAAGTAAAGCAAGCTGGTAAAAGTACAGAAACTTGAAATTCGGTGTTGTACTAGAAGCCAAGGTCTCAGATTGTTTATAATATTTTTCAACCCCCCACCACCCCTCTTCCATTATTCAAGGGGTTGATAAAATAAAATTGAGATATTCACATGAAATTTAGTACGCATATGTATTATAACAACATCTGGAACTAGATTATATTTTGAGATGATCCCGTTGAAAGGTTGGGGGTTAAATAGGGGTATATAGGGGAAAATAAGTAAAGCAAGCTGCTAAAAGTACAGAAATTTGGGATTTGGTGTATATACTAGAAGCGAGGGTCTCAGGTTTTTTTATTAGTATTTTCCATCTCCCCACCACCCCCACTCCCTTATTAAGAGTTGATAAAATTAAATTTAAATTTTCACTTGAAATTTGGGACATTTATGTATTATAACTATATCTGAAACTAGATTATATTTGGACATGATTGCGCTGAAGGAGTGGGGGTTAAATAGGGGTAAATAGGGAAGACTACAGAAACATGAAATTCGGTGTATGTACTAAAAGCCAAGGTCTCAGATTTTATAATAATATTTTTCAACCCTTCCACTACCCTTACTACATTATTAAAGGGGTTGATAAAACAAAATTGAGATATTCACTTGTAATTTGCTAGACGTATGTATTATAACGATATCTGAAACTAGATTATATTTTGGGATCATTCCGTAGAAGGGTTGGGGTTAATAGGAGTGACTAGGGGAAAATAAGTAAATCAAGCTGATAAGAGTACAGAAATTTGGGATTCTGTGTATATACTAGAAACCAAGGCCTCAGATTTCTTTCTAATATTTTTCAAACTCCACCACCTCCGCTTTATTATTAATGGGATTGATAACATCAAATTGAGATATTCACTTGAAAATTAGCACACGTATGCATTGTAGTGACATCTGATTGAGATGACTACATTGAAGGGGTGGGAGGTGGTAAGTTGTGTATAGTAGAAAATAAGTAGGGTGAACTAGAAATTTAATTTTTAACGTATATGGTAGAAACCAACTCCTCAAACTTTTCTATGACATCTTCCCCAAAAATATTAAAATTCTATGACCAATCATTTCCACATGCTAGAGTGCAAATATAGTCAAAATGTTTCCTTTAAAGTGACTAGGATGAAGAATCTGGATGTGGAAGTGGTGATTCCTTAGGCAGCGGTTTTTGATCAAAACAAGGTTTTTATACAGTGGTACTAACCATTCTATGTCACTACTTAATAATTATATACAGTCTAGTACAGCGTCTTGCAAATAATAGTATACATATTCACAAAAAAACACAAGGAGTTCCACAAGGGTCGATTCTAGGCATGCTTCTCTATACAATTAATACACTATCCTGCTTTAAAGCTTGTTTAGTTCCACTGTAGGTGTCAATAGTACGCAAACGACATTTAATTGAGTATTTAATTTATACTATTCCACGGCACGTTGTAGTTATTCATTAAGTTTAGTATTAAGTTAAGTGTTAGATGTAAATAATTGTGAATAAGTAAACTACTGTTCCCGCCAGAATATAAATAGGTAGGTAGTAGCTTAAAAAACCTAAAAAACACGCTTTAATAGCAAACCGAACTAAAAAGTAAAAAATAATACAATACAATAATACAATACAATACGAAAAAGCGTGGGATGCTTATTACAATGAAATATCTATATCAGTTGATATCAAGCACTCCGCGTTTTTTTGTATCGTATTGTATACTTTTTTACTTTTTAGTTCGGTTTGCTATTAAACTGTTATTTATTTTTTTATAGACATAGACATAGACATAGACATATTTATTCACCATGTAGAATACAGTTTATGTACATATGGTAAGTCAGGTACAAGAGCAGTTTATAATGTATAAAACAAGTATAAAAAGAGAACAAAGATTTAAGTGTAGATTACATATACCACTTTCGAAATATACACTACACAATTATTGTATAAGACATCACACAACAACTATTATCTATATTAAAATATATAATGTTGTAGTTAAAAATTATTTGCAAAAGAGAAAGAGGAACAGATAATAAAAATGTATATCGAGTTCTTATGTAGGACATCGCACACTAACTAAACTATATTAAAGCCTGTAATGGTCTAATTTACACTTGTTTAAAAATAACAGGTAATCTAATATATAACGACTAAACAACCATTATTACATTACACTCTAGATTATAATTTTTATCATAATCGGTAAGCTAAAAATTCCTCAACATTATAATAGGCTCTTTCTAAAAGTAATTTTTTTATTTGAATTTTAAATTTGGATAAGTGCAACTTTTTGACGTTTTCAGAGAGGCTATTATACAGTATTATGCTATTATAGTGGAGAGATTCTTTAAACTTAGTTGTTTTGTGCCGTGGAATCGATAGAAGCCTCCCGTGTCTCGTATTGTAAGTGTGGCTATCATCAAGAGTTTTAAATTCCTGCAAGTTTGTTTTTGCGTATGTTAAGCATTTGTATATGTAGATGCAGGGTACAGTTAGGATCTTCTTTGAAATGAACGTGCTTTTGCAACTTTCTCTATAATTTAGATTAAATGTCAGCCTTATAATCCGTTTCT
The DNA here is from genome assembly GCA_963583905.1 of Stenurella melanura. Lineage (NCBI taxonomy): Eukaryota > Metazoa > Arthropoda > Insecta > Coleoptera > Cerambycidae > Stenurella > Stenurella melanura. Next base: position 91,008,583 of record OY757309.1, read on the forward strand.
GTGATACAAACATTCTATATAACTGGTTAGACCTCCCCCAGATACATATATTTAGTGACAAGTGAGAGTATGCTAGGGCATAATAAACATCCATAAGTCCCTCCTCACTTAGAGTGTCTTTTAGTTGCAGTATTGCAAAATATGCCTTATTTAATTTGCTGCATACGTGATTACCCTGAGGTTCCCATGACAATGAGCTATCTATATATGTTCCTAAGAATTTGGAAGTGGCGCTTAGAGGTAACGAATTTAATGAGATAATTTTTCTTGGGTTGAAATTTAGAAATACCGTTTTTTTTTCATTTAGTATTAGTTTATTTCTATTGCACCATTCATTCATATCGTCAACAATACTGTCAATAGCTGCCTGTAGATCATCACTATTTATAGCAGATACAGAAATAGTTGTGTCATCCGCATACATGACTGTGAAGCCGTTTTTTATATGACGAGGAAGATCGTTTATATATATAGCAAATAACAATGGTCCCAGTATTGATCCTTGGGGACACCTAACATGACATCATATACATCGGATTCAGCATCATCATATTTTACTATGAATTTTCTGTTTTCCATATATGAATTTATCCAGTTTAATAACTTTCCCCTTATTCCTATAGTTTCTAGTTTACTAAGAAGTATATCATTGTTTACAGAGTCAAATGCTCTTGAGAGATCAAATTGGATCGACACTACATACTTACCGTTATCAATTTCACGGTAGATAAAATCAAACAATTTAGCAGTTGCACTCTCTATCGATCTTCCTGGTCTGAATCCATACTGGTATTCGGTCAGGATATTTTAGTCTTAAAAATTTTGATCATATCATTCTAATCAGGAACCTCGATAACCCACATATACCGATTGTCAGTCGAATCCGACGGTAATTGTTAAAACCTGTCCGCCATATTGACGTCGCCATTTTGAATTTTTAAGTTTCGATGACATATTTGTTTTCTCCTTGTCAAACCCTTTCCTTTGATACCCATATCAAGGGGGTTGTAAAGAAAATGATAATCCGCCATCTAGGGGCAGCGGCCATTTTGAACATATTATAAAACTGAGTATATTATATTGTATTGTCATCGGAGCTACACAAAATTGCCAAATTTAGTGATGATGCAATAATTAAAAATGGGTGAAAAATACGTTGAAAGATTCTGTTACATTAATAGATTGATAGATTGATAGATACAGATGAAGCTAATAACAGCGTATTAAAAAAATCTTACTATGGCAGCAGAACACGCTATGTGGAATGAATCCATTACATTACTTGTATGTTAATGATATTCAATAGCCCATAGCCCAAAAGGGTGCATAAATACCCGGACGATCGGGCAGTTTCTCCAGAGAATGAGCTACACATAATGTATTTTCCTTCAATACCCTATAAAAGAAAGAAACGATATTTCCCAGCTTTGTTAAAATTGTGCCATTATATTTCTACTCACTATTAGTAAAATAGAAAAAAGTTGCCGTTAACTTGTCCCGTTTCAGTCTTAATTCGAGTTAAGTACTAACTTCTACGATGTTTTCTGCATCATATTTTCACTGAAATGGCTAATCCTAGAGAAAAATTTCTTGCAAAAAGTTGCTTCCATTACACACGTCTACAAAAAAATTAAAATTTTGGCTCCAAGTACTGAACATATTTTTGTGTGCTGAAACCGAATTTTCAATTAAAAAAAATTTCTACTGCGTAGAGTAAATCCCGATTTTTTGTCCAAATTGGGTTTTTGACAATAAAAACTGGGATTTTCTCGATATTTGCGCGGTAGAAAATTTTCTAAATTGACAATTCGGTTTCAGCACACAGAAATACTTAAAGGCATGATAGGTTTAGTACTTGGAACATATTTTTTTGTAGACCTCTGTTATTTATTATCGTTATTATTATATCTATTTAAATATTGAAATATTCAAAAAAATTCTGCTTGCGATACTACTCTTGTATATATTATCACATAGTATCGACATGGCCTTAGAAAAACTTCATTCTGACCATTATATGAACATATTTTGTTAACAAACATGTAGTGATAATACACTAAAAAATTGAGATAAAATAATCGACGCGTAATGGAATTTTGTCTCTATATTTTATCCCAATTTATGAGACAAGGTGTCATTTTTTTGTTCTGTTGAGCCCCTGAACTCTTCGATTTAGGTGACAAAGTAGATGATGTGATCGTGAACAAATGGTATCATTAGTCCAACATATTGAGATATCGATATGATTTTAATCAGCTAAACGAAATATGGCATTAATAGTGAAAAAAAAATTAATTAGTTAACTAATGCATATGATCCTCAGGGTTGTTCAAATACGTTATGAATGTCTTAAGGTTCAATTTTAACCTTGTCGCACTTTCTGTTCGAGATAGGTAAAGGTCATTTTATCCAATGTTATATATGTCTTTCTAATCACGTAAGATGAAAGGACGAACGCTTAAATAATTCAATTTGAACAAAAGCCTATTGGATTGAATCTCTCGATGCCTCGATGAACCAACACACTAAAACTGATTATATGGCCAGATTCATATAATTTATAATTATACCAGCAATATGTTTCTTTACATATTAACTCAGATTCCATCAATAACATATTTTATTTTACGTACATCATTTATATTATTACATTTCCACAAACTGTCAGCAAATAAAATTTGACTTAACAGAGTGTCTGGAGTATACGTACAAATATTTCGCATGATAATATGTACGTATTCATGTAAGTAAAAAAAGTCATAAAATGTTTGCTTTACTCCAACTTCCTTCTAAAATAATTGAATGTTGCCGCTGTCTTTCAATAATCTTCCGCCATTGTCGGCGTTGGCAGTTCAACATTTTGTGTTTTTCGCCCTTCCGTTATTCAGTTGCAGGCAATACCACCGCCTACCAATCACATACTTGTTAATGTGTTTAATTTGTCTAGTTTTAAGGTAAATTTGCAGTGAAGATCAACAAAACTGGATACGGTGAACAGAAGGGAAAATTAAATGTTATTGAAATTAAATTAACCATGACAGTGGTCAGACAAATCTTTATAATAAACAGAAACATGGTAGTTTTATTCTCATCATTAAAATACAATTTTTGCAGTCAGACACGAATTTACTGATATGAGTGTCATGCAGTGTGATATTTCGCGCTGTACTTTAAATAAGACAAGATGATTGGTTGTGCAGCTAATTTATAATTAAAAATTACAGAATCGTTTACTAAAATGAATGTTACAAAAAGGTAGCAATATGGCAATAAGAAAATTAATAACAAATTAGTTTGGGTTTTTAATCAGAAACTTATTAAACAAGGTAAACGTAAAACAGTTTTATTACTCTTAAACGACAGAGTTACAACACTGTAACACCCGTACTAACGCCACTACCAATGAGCACAACATCCTTGCGCTTGTTTTCTGTTTATAGTTTTACTATTGTCAAAAGTGGAAATTTCATATTCAACTTTTAAAATTAAATTATAATAAAAAGAAGGAAACTTGGATTTACTTTACATATATATTTGAATAATATAAAAATAATTTGCTTATTCTAAACCTAAATTTGAATCTAAAACTTAACGCATTAACTATTACAAAATTAAACAAATGATTTCTGCTCTTGCTAAATACTTAAATCAATTCAAAATCACATTTCTTCTAATTACGAGCAGGCGTGTCAGCAATATTGCAGATACTTTGCCACGTATGATTTTGTACATTCGATTTTTAGCCTTGGAAGAGAGTAGTTTTATACCAGTGACATATCTTCCTAACAATGACTTCCGAAATAAGAGTAATAATGTAAGCACTTTTTCGTTACAATTCACGTAATTTATATTGTTTTTAAATAAATGTGTAATTTTCTTAAAATCACTTTTGTCATCCTCTGATACTAGACCTCTATGTCTAGTCCCTAGTAGCACCAATATTGTACCCATATATAATCCATATAGGACCAATATATGAATATTGGTCCTATATGGATTATATATTGGTTCAATATGTTGTGCTACTAGAGAGTGCGTGTGTGGCTTTGGCAAACCGTATATGTATCACTATTCATGCTGAAAACTTTGTATAGTTCTGATTAATTTTATTGATTGATTAGCCAGCATTGCTACCACTTCTGGATATCCAATCTGGATATTTTATATACCGCCGGACAGGCTACATACGCCAAATTGGATATGAGATATGCTTATTGCAAGCAACGAGAGCCACATGACGCATGGGGTAGGAATATAGGATGGTAAGAGTAGGTGTGTGTGAAACTTTCCATGCTTCTTTTGTTTCATATATCATCATCGGATGAGAAGTGTGTGCTTGTGAGATGCTTCTTTTAAGTTTCCGTCTACCATCACATCCTTGCTTATTCTTCTTATAAGTCGCTTATTTCTTCTATTTCTTAACCTAGAAGTGTGCACCTCATCCTACCCGCTTGCGCCCAGATATGGCTTTATGTTTCCCAGAAATTTGTGTTTTCGTTTCAATATCCTGCATCGGTGCATTTTGTTTGCATGCCAAGACATACATTAGCTCGCTGTAACAGAAGCTTTTATTTATTAACCGTTCCACAGGTAAATAGCTATTTACGGTGGAAGAGATCAGTGAGAACATCTGAGACATCCTGTATACCGATCTGCCAAGGTAAAACAAAATAAAAAGTAAAATCTGCAATAAATAAAAAAGAGATCTAGGAGAACATTTGGGAGGCTCTGTATATCAAGCAGGCCTCCAACTACTTTGACCCGAGAAATATTTTTGTATTCGTAAATAAGCCCAATTTATGGACCATGTGACAGCTGCCAGTCGAAACCTTCCTGTTGTGGGATGTGCCTTATGTTTAATACATTTTTAATTTTAAGAAATTCAATTAGGTTTAATAATTAATAAAGATTAGTAACCTACACTAATGCTACTAATAGAACTTATCTTTTTCATCCGTGTGTATATTTGTCGGCAGCTTCTTTCTTTCTAATTCTATCAACTTATATCAATTAATGTGGAACTGTCCAAGTTTGAATTCAACACAATTTCGTACTATCTCACAGTTATAACTGAGTTTATTCGAGATTTCGTAGGAGCTACACAAGAGTGTCTGCCTCCGACGCCAACCGAAACCGAAACCAAACTCTTGTTTATTTCTGATAATTTCTTTTAAATTTCAATTTTAATAAAAAAATTGGTTAGAGTCAGAAAAATGTTATAGCAGTATTTTGCTTCTTTTAGACTAATATATCATCGTAGAAAATATTTGTACGTATACATCAGGCACCCTGTATACCGTGGTTAACAATAATACGTAGTAATCCAAGTTTACACATCGTTTATTAGAAACCAAGGGTTTCCTAAATCTGTGGAAAATGCGAGTAAAAAGTTCCCCTGCTTTGTCAGAGTGGTGACTATTCCCCAGACATATTAACATAATATATCACAACTAAATAACCTCGTCCAAGTCGCTAAATTTATCAAAGCCCCATATTTAATCCTATAAAAACATCAGAAAACATAAAGGCTGCAGAAACTCATATTTGGAACATTATCTTATCTCTGGGAATACAGAGATTCTTGTAATGTTTAGGCCAAGCAGGCTATATTTCTTCGAAAACATGATGCTTTTACCGCCAAGCGAGATAACATCGAGAATAATTTTGGGGTTTAAATCACGACTTAGTGTTCTCCAGACACGAAATATCCGCAGCAGTTCCTTGCTAGGGTTAATCTTAGATCTTTTAATAGCGTACGTCTATTTCGTAATAATTGGTTATAATTCTAGGGGTAACATAAACTATGCTAGTCAGTTGGTTACTCTTTTCCTGTTATTAAAATGAATACAATCAAAGGAGTAAGAGACAATTTAAGACAAATTAAATACAATTCATATTAAATTCAGTGGTACTATAATTTATTCAAGTTCTCAGGTACAGTAAATCTAACAGGTTATCATAACCTGGTAAACGGTAAATAGTGAATTTCTCGTCAACCCACAATTAGACCTAATTGAGATGCAGTCGTGACGTTCGTTCAGTTACCCCATACGCAATACTCAACTTACAGTTAGTGTCGCATATCGAAAGAATTGACAACAGAAAGACGCTAACAACGCCTAATTTATTTAACGTTGGCTTATTTTCGCAATTCAAACCAGAATAGAATAGAATAGAATAGAATAGAATAGAAATTTTATTAATGCTAAAAGTATAAAATACATGCATAAGTCAGACAATTTATAAAAATAGATCACAAACAAGGAATATATTGGATTTAAAAGGACAAACATTGTACATCGATATATGCATACATATAGTAGATTAGTGAGTAACTCACACAAAACAAGATTTTCAACTACGTAGGTAAACCTGAATTTTAAAATGCCAGAAGGCTTACATATTTTTTAAATCTCTAATTATTTCATATACTGAGAAATGGGCAGTCTTTAGGAGAAACTCTTTTATTTTGTTTTTGAAATTTGTTGGGGAAAGCGATTTTACGTGGTTTGGGATTTCATTGTAAAGCTTAACACCATGATAGGAGGTGCCAGTTTGGCCTCGAGATAATCGAGTGTAATTCGAGTATAGATTGTTTCTATTTCGTGTGTTGTAATCATGGCAATCGGCATGTGTACGGAAATTATTTAGATGGTTATGAACATATAGTACACATTGTAGTGCATAGATACTAGGGAAAGTTAAAATTTTTAGGCGTGTATACAAAACTTTAGTGTCTTCGCGGTACCCAGCCCCACCTACAATTCGGACCGCCTTCCTCTGCAAACCAAAAAGTCTTCGTTTTCCTGTAGAATGCCCCCATGCAAGAATGGCATATGACAGTCTGGAATGGCATAGAGCAAAGTAGGCCGATCGAAGTACTTCTGTCGATACGGAATTAGAAAGTTGCCGTAGGGCATAGATATTTTTCGTCAGAGTATCTGATATATAGTTAACATGAGCATCCCATTTTAGAGTCGGGTCAAGAAGTACACCCAAAAATTTGGTGCAAGCAGGATTGTTCACTGCATCATTGATCTCACGCGTGGACGAAATCATCTTTACGGTTTTTGTTTCATTTAATGAGAGCTCATTTGCGGCAAACCAAGTTTTTGCAATTGACTGTGCCTCTTTACATTGATTTTCTAAATGCTCTAGGTTGTGATGAGACATCGAAAGAGTTGTATCATCAGCGTAGAACAAACAAGCAATGTTGCCAAGAGCGTTTGGCAGGTCGTTAATATACAACAGGAATAGCACAGGGCCCAGAATCGAACCCTGGGGGACGCCTGCCCTGACAAACAACTCGCTCGAGTTCTCACCCTCCATCCGGACTGATTGCTTGCGATTTTCTAGATACGAATTGATCAGTTTTATGCTAATTGCGTTAAAGTTAAGTGTGTTTAATTTTTTTAGTAAAATGTCATGTGAGACGCAGTCAAAAGCTTTGCTGAGGTCGCAAAACAGTGAAGCTGATTACATGCCATTTTCGAAACATTCTAAAGTGTGTTCCGTAAATCTTAGAATGGCGTCAAATGTGGACAATTTTTCCCTAAACCCATACTGATACTTATTTAATATCTTATGTTTTTCCAGATATTTAACAATTTGGCTTTTTATTGCCTTTTCAAATATTTTTGAAATTATTGGGAGGAGAGAGATGGGCCTGTAATTACCAAGATCTTCTTTATCGCCTTTTTTAAAAATAGGTATAACACATGCTACCTTTAGGATGTCAGGAAATACACCTGTTCTAAAACTTTCATTTATAAGTTTAGTTATGGGAATAAGTAATAGATTTTTTACAGTTTTTAGGAGGGTGATATTTAAACCATACGTGTCCCTGCTATTGTTGTTTTTTAAACTGTTGATAATATCTCGAACCTCTATGTAGCTGACTTCGTGGAAGCTAAATGGCTGATTGGTGTTAACGGGTTCCATGTATTGTAATGGATCTATGTTAGTAGCTTGTAGATTGCTAGTAATATTTTCCGCGATATGCACAAAAAAATTGTTAAATTCGGTGGGAGTGATGTTAGGTTTTTCGGTGAGTTTATTGCTTTTTTGTGTATTTATTATACTCCACATAGTTTTCACGGGGTTTCCTGATTTTTTTATGATGTCATCGTTTGCTTTGATTTTTTCGTGTTTAATAGTTTGTCTATATTTGAGCCTGAATTGGTTTCTTATTTTTTTATTTTCTTCTGTGTTAGCCCGCTTGCACACCTCATTTAAAAAATTTAAATGGTCCCTCATGGTTCTAATCTCATTTGTGAACCATGTAGGTTTTGACAAATTATTGTTTTTAAATGTTAATAGTTTTTCTGGAAATGATTCAAAATATACCAATAGGATAGTATCTAATAACATGTTCCATTTCATATTTATATCTAAGTTGCCGTCATCAATGAATTCCCATGTGACACAGGCTAGCTGTTCGTAAAAAATGTATTTCCCAGTTTCAGTAATTGGACGACACGTCTTTTTATATTTAATAGTATGATTAAAAGTATTTACCTCGAGAATTACACTTTTATGGTCAGATAAAGAACTCTCCGAGCTGTAGGAATTGTAGTCATCTGTTGAGAAATTAATAAAAATATTATCAATACAGTTCGCCTCCCTGGTGCTTTCCCTAATGGTTTGCTGCAGGCCGAAAGTTTTAAAAAGGTCGGTTAGTGTTGCATCTTGGTAGTTCCCTGTGTTAAACTTTACATTGAAATCCCCACAAACAATTAATTGCTTGCTAGTGACAGAGTTTAGTAGTTTTTCTAGGGTATCTATAAAAACATTGAAATCTCCAAGTGGAGAGCGATAGATAGTTAAAATTGTGACATTAAGGTTTTTTATTTTTGCTGCAGCTATTTCACAGTGTTTTTCAATAGAGAATTTATTTAAATTTATGAGTGGGTAGAATTCAAGCGATTTATGCACAAGTATTAATGTGCCCCCATGAATAGATTCCAGTTCTTGCAAAATGGCTTGCTACTGTAAACTCGCCGACTTTGATATGTTGTATTTCGAATTCTTGTAGCCAGTGTTCGCTAACGCATATGGCATCCATATTAGGTTCCTTAGCAGCTAGGTACGCTTCCAGCTCATTTATTTTATTCCGTATGCTTTGTATGTTTATATGTAGAAGTCGTAACCTCTTCTTCCCTGACCGGTTTCTGTTTACCTGAATAGAAGCACTGTTTGGAGTCGCCATAGAATATGGAACCTTCACCTCTGCTAGTCCGAATGTTGTACTGTAGCAGGTTACTTGGGGATATCTATTAGTAGGTTGCTGCTCATCTATAAAAAAGCATTTCTTTGGTCATATTTTCTTTGTTTATTAAAATCATACCGTCTAACATCTAACACACAAGGATCGACTATTTTGCTTCCCTTACAAAGGATAGTATATTCACTAATCAATCCTTGCCTAAAATTACATAGTTTCTACGTATGCGTTTATATAGCAGCCGCTAATGTGCGATATGAGGTTTCAACATTTTCCTGAAGAATTCTCTTCTATGTACTTTCTGCAACTTAATTTTTCGTACCGAGACACGCCCTTATTTAAGATAGATTTACATTCGTGTTTAAGGATGGCTGTAAAAGCAACATTCAGATAATATGAAATTTAAACGCAGAGGTGCTAGTGGTACTGGAACCAACATGAAATTGTAGCATTTCAAAGTGCTACATTACAAATTCCTATTATTTGCGTTAAGTTGGCTTGAATCAATTTATATTTCTGGTTTAAATGGGTATGCAACCAACTCACAAGTAAGGCGTGTTGCCTATTTGCGAAAGGTTAATATTCCAAAACTAAACATGAATTCTTTAAAATAATTTAAGTTAGTGGGGTTAATTGTGTATTCTTTTAATTGAAGTATTACATATCTGAGGAATTCAGTCTTTGGAAGGTTCAGTGCTTTTGTGGCACGTTTCCATTGGCCAAAAGAGTACTAGAGATTTTCTAACAGTGTTCAGGTTGGCAACGCTGGGGGATTTTTGGCCGAATTTTCGGTCTCTAGCTTGGCAGACATGAAGCGGTGCGGACAGAGTATACATTTTGGCATTAGTTGTAGATTCTAAAAAATTTGTAGCAAACATAATTTTGCTCCTTGGTCGACAGAATCATGTCAATATATTTTATCATAAGTCAATTAGCCTATATTTATTGTTCATCTTCCTTATCCATCTGCTCTTCTCCTTTACCAGTTGCCGTTCGCATGAGAAACATTTTTGTATTTTGGTATAAAAAGTGTTATACAATTATCAGACTTATTTGTACCAGATAGAGATTATTAATTTCATTCCTTAAAGCGCTACAGACAAAGAAACTGATAGAAATTTTCTTAGTTGTGCAAACTTAATTACATAACTCAAAAGGTCTTTTACAATTAGCGCAAGTATTTGTGTCAACCATATATTTTTTTTATCCATTGCTTACCACTTACTGAATATAAAAATACGATTGGCCTATATCTTGGTCACTGGAGGTAAAGTGACAGGTATTCTAAACCTGCAAACTCAGTCACAGAAGATAACAAAGGAGTACCAAAGTGAATTCTTTGTTGTTGATTAATTACCACTTAGTAATTACAAAATACCATAGCTAGTGAGGTCCAGATGCAGGCATACGTCCTGCTTAGTGGATGTGCAAAGATAGATATTTTGAATTTGCAATGTGTCTACATTTAAGCCATGATGGGTAAATATTAATCCGACTTTTTTTAATGAATAAAATTAATTTCCACCATTGAGAAAAATGCTCATATCACTGATTAATCATGCTTCTAGCTGATTCAATCGTGTCAGATAATTGCACGCTGCCCCTAATCTAGAAATTGAGTGTACACTGTTCTTAGTGATATTCAGAACGAGACTTGTAACAAAAAATTTTTTTTCGTTTAAGCACCCGTGATAGATAAATTTTAATTACCCGCGGTAATGACGAGACGAAGTCTACAAGTGCGCATACGCGGTAGAAACATAACAGGTCATTTTAAATATTCATGCTACTTCACTTTTGCTTTTGACCCTGGTGAGTTAAGATCGTTTACTTATTCTTTAACGGATTTTCACGTTTATTTCTTTAATCCTTTGTTATTTTGAATATATTTGATTATTAAATGATGACTGATTAATTGTCGTGGCAATTTTGTATTTTGTGGTCGCTTGAGACACAATACCGTGGTGTTTTGTCATTATTTAGATGATTGTGGACGAGGATTAAACTCGGAAATATCTCATCTCATTAAAAGTCAAAACCTAAAGTCGTTTTGTCGCATTAAGTTAACCTCGTGTTAGTACAAAAGGTTAAGAGATACTTTTTTATTAGTTTATTTTTTGGGAGATTAAGCCCATAATTTTTTTGCTATATTTGTTACAGTATTAGTTTTTTTCAGATAGTAATTCAGATATTTCCTCTTTAATTCTAACTGAATTTTGTTACCTTTGTTCAAATTTTTTGGTAATAACCAGTCAGCCATTTTGTGAACGGCTAAAATTTGATGAGAGTAAAGTTTTCTCATTTATTCATTTCATTTATTATATTAATCAGTAGCTTATTCATATATTTTCAGAAGTAAAATTTTATCAATACTCAGGTTTTTTGTTAAATTGCTAATAGTTTGGTTTTGCAGTGACCTTCGTCACCATAGTTTTTTTTGTAGTTTTCTAGTATTTCTTTTTTCTCACAATTTAAATATTTTTTTTCAACTGGTTCTTTACATTACCCCTTTTTCATGTAAAATCCTGGACCAAACCACAAATGAAGCAAGGCAAAATGCATAGATTAAATATTTGGAGTTATCCTTAAAGTACTGGATATCATTCTGACGCAGCGTCTCCTGGAAATCAGCGTTGTCAGGACCTGAATATTACGTCCTCCTTCCTGAGTACCCGTGGCCATCTTCAGGACCACGTCTCCGCTAAGCTAAGTAGCCCAAATTTAGGTGCAAAATTCAACTTTTGGTCAGAAGAAAAATTGTAGACCAGTTGATTATTTCTTATTGTAATTTTTTTGGTAATCTTCAAATTTAATTTTTTTTAACTAAATTTTTGTCAGTTAACTAATTAAATCGAATTTTTCACATTAATATTTTTAATAATTTGTAAAGTGTTGTAAAAGTTTCACTCTTTTATACTTATGTTAATATATTATTTGTTTTATGTTTGATTTTGATTGTTTTCTCTCCCTGATAAAATCTGCCAGAGGGTTATTTACTGAATACGCTGGCGTCCAAATTCTTTGTAGTTTATTAAAGTTTTGTTTGGTTAATTTGACAATAAAATAATTGTTCAAAAACATATATAACTCTTCTCGCCACCGAGCGACCCTCGACCAGCCATGAGCTAACCGGTTGCTACTCTTTCATAGCTTCCTCAGCACCCAGCTGAGAAGTTGTGGTTGCAGACTTTTCTGATGCAGACTAAGATCTTAAGGTGATAAGAGAAGACTGAAGTCCCAAAGGGGTACAACAACATTTCAAAGAGAGATTTTGTTACTTATTTTGCAAAATGTACTGGACTGAGTTTTAAACTGGTGTCAACCAATAACATTAATGAAATTATGGAGAAAGTAATATGCAGCTTAGCAAATCGACAATAAGGAAAGATATCAGTGATCCACGTTCTTCCATAGATTATTACAGAACCTCTGACGAAGTTGCATTAATCACAGCGTAAGTAACCACTACGTGTACACGATTCAGCCAAGCCCATGTGGATCCCTAGATACAGCGGATTAGAGTGTAGTGAAGAAGTACACCGTTTGCTCCTTTTTCCATCAAACACCCCTTTTCCCGGGTCTGAGTCTGCCGTCGACTTGCCAAGAGTTCTGATTAAATGAAAGCTAAGAAACTGGGCCATGATATCGTTCGCGTTCAACAAGTATTAGGCTCAAGCTCCCAAAATGGCTAAGATCTATGTAACGGGGCTCTCAACTCATTTGGTCCCGATAGAGACCAAATGAGATAGATGGTACTATTAATAACAGGAGACTGTTCTCGGAACAAGCATCTGTATTCAATGAGGTTGAAAGATGATCTTATTTATAAAATATGTGGAGTAGTAGACGAAGAAGACGAAACCACCACTAGTAGAGATAGATAGATATAAATATCTTGAGAGATGGTACAATTAATAACAGGAGACTGTTCTCGGAACAAGCATCTGTATTCAATGAGGTTGAAAGATGATCTTATTTATAAAATATACGGAGTAATAGACGAAGAAGACGAAACGATAGATAGGTACAAATATCTTGAGAGGCAATTTTTGCAGCTAGGGAACTATGAGCTTGATTCTGGAATAGACTATTTTTTGCGGAGAACACTGCTATTTCTAGGAAGTTCTATGTCGCCAATATACAACGAGTCGATAGGCCTAAGTAGTGAGGATCTTTAGATCTGCTCGCGGTATTAATTCTAATAATGCTAATCAGTAGACGATTCTGTATCACAAAATGCTTTTCCAAAACACTTTATATTGAAACGTTAGCGGGAATACAGGCAATACTGTCAATTATGGAATACATAATATAGCTTCATGGCTACACTCTTGTTTCTCTTGAGGTATGACATGGGAATATTGGGTCGTTAAACCAACAAAGAGGCAAATATAAGTCTTTTGTAAAGGTGCATCTCTTCTTCTATAAGGTATGGTGTGAATGAGACCACAGTAATAGTCTACACCTCCCCGTTATGAAGAAAACCTTTGGGTTCTTAAACTCGCCAAGAAGGGAGTTCTCCCATCAAAGGAAATTTTGCTTTAGATTTTAATTTAAAGCAAATATTACATTTTTGAATGCGATTTCTTACAACTCCACGGGCATATAAAATCCAATGACGCTATCTGGGCAATGATAAAGCCAAATTAGCTCCTATACGAAGTTTATGTCGGTGGTAGTGATCAATTAACAAATCTACAATACGACCACGTTTGGGTACTAGTATGGGGTGATGTATATTAAAATTTAATTTGGAATTAACTAGACTTCCACCAACCCGAAGAATTCCAACATGTATAAAAGGACGTAAACGTCTTAAATAGGAAGAACAACTACCGTAATCTTAGAGACACTCGAGATAAATAAAGACAAATAGGTTTATTATCCGGAAGCTGTAATTTTCACTTACAACATTGAACTGTATTATGGTAATTATTCTATTTTAATATTTAAAGCCAGTTTCGCAGTTTGATAGCAAATTTTATTGTTATATTACACAGTCACGTAAGCTTCAATTATGCCCCATTGGATTTCTGAAATTATAGGTTCTCAGTAACATAAATCGCAGTTTTACTACTTTAACAGCCCTTCAGGTAGTAAATCAATTTCTTGAAAAAACTTAAACTAGTTCCTTTCCTTGGTATATTTACCGTTTAGGAGGTGCAGGTGCATCAAAATGAAATTTTGACTGTGTGTTACAAAGAAATGCGCTTTCTATAAAGTATTAATAATATTTGTAATATTAATATTCTTTTTAAATTCACCAGAACTAAACTGATATTTATTAACTAACCAAGTTTAAAACAATTTGCGGATTATCTTGCTAAAAAAAAACTATCATTTTGGCAAGAGACAACATTGAAAATTTGATTAATAATGCTGATGACGTTTGTAGTAATTTTGTTTTTAATATATATGAAAACAAATCAAAGGAATAACTATGTTTTTGTAATACCTGTACTGTAAGTGGATCATTATTAACAAATTTTTATTAGAGTAAGCTGAACGTACAATTCATTTACTGGTTGCCATGGTTACAGGGCTGTAATATTCACTTACAGTCCGACGTGTGCTGTAAGTGAATATTACGTACTAGTTATTATTTACCTGCTCAGATCAACAGAAATTTTAGGTAAAAAAAATCTATCGTTGAATCCAAACATTTCATGCATACACAAAAATGAAGATATTAATTTAAGCATCTTTATTATTTATGGAAATGTGAAAAGTACAATTATTCATATTATCAACAGTCAAAATTGATGTTAAATTTTTTTGCATTTCTTTGATTACTTCAGGACCATCTAGTGGAGTATTCTCCATATTATCCGAGAGATCATTATCAGATGCTTGACGAGATGAACCGGCTTCTAGGTTGCTAATGTTGAAAATCTTGTTAGCTACTTGTATTTTGTTCGTTAAAGATTCCGCCACATAACTGTCTGCTACTGCCGAGGACTTTCACCCACCGTGCCTTTTCAATGCAAGAACGTCGACTCCGCTGTTAGCCAAAAGAGTTGCCGAGGTTCTGCGAAACGAATGTCCACTGTAATTTTTTGCATTTTCCAAATTTAAAAATGTTGCAATATCAGACGGAATTTTAGCGAAAATATTTCTCCCAACTGGTTGGTTAACGCATTTCTCATTTTTATATCTCAAGAATAATCTTTTATTTTCTGAATTTTTGGTCGGAGGCTCATATATTTCTTGAATAATTCCAGACAGTGGAAATTGTCATTGTCTACGATAGTGAAACTTCTTGAAAGGTGATTTTTAGAATCAGGTATTTTGATAAGTACTACGCTTCCTTTATCAACAATATCGTCTACCTTGCATAATTCATCTTTGCGGCAGGCTCCCGCAATTCCCATAATAGCAACGACCTTCTTCATCAGATATGTTTGGTCAGATGCTTCACTCAAAAATTTTACAATTTGTTCTATAGTAATCACCTCACTTTTTTTGGGACGATATCCAATATTTTTGTTTTTTAAAAATGCCCTTAATTTGGCATATTTTGAAATGTCAACATTATCATTTAAGGAGATGGTTGACCGCAGCATGGAATAATCGCACCATAAGCTGGCTGGTGATGTATATTTCTTAGATTTCTCTAGAAAATATGCGAGTAAAACCGCCTCACTGGTATGAATATCCACATATTTAGCGTCGCACCACTTTCTAAACACGTCATATGTGATTTCGTACCTTTCTTTAGATTTCCCAGGTAGAAGCGATGTACAAGCAATATTTGCAGCTTCTTCGATATCCATAATAGTATTTCCTCAAAAACTGCTTGTCAAACTTGACTTTTCAACGTGTTGTTTATCTATTAGGCTTTCTTTTGTTAATTTTTAGTATATACGATATACCTAATTTATTTAAAATATTAAAATTAGTTTTGACAGGTAGTTGTCAATAATTCAAATTTAACTCATTAATTACTTTTCTTTGATTTTCGCAGGTATTACAAAAAACTATTTACTAACCGCGAACAGTAAGTGACTTTTCACTTACAGTTCATGGTACGTAATATACTATTTGAGTTCTAATTTATTAATAAAGTGCTTCTTTTTCTTAGTCTAAAACTTTTGTTTCTATATTATGAGCTTAATGATAAAGTCATGTAATGAAACTGACATTTACGAAAAATGCGACATTTCGTAATGTCAAAAATGCATTTGAAATTTGACACTCATAACGGTATTAGATAAATAGTTTTCTTATTGAATTTCACTTACGTAAAATTTCATTCATCCATTTTTGGGCAAAGTTACTAATGGTCAGGGAGGCAGCAACATTTTGGAACTAATAATTTTAGCACCGTTCACATATCATTTTAACATTAGCTTACAGTGTGCACATACATACAACGGCAGGCAGCTGGTCAGATAGCGATGGAGGTGGCCGCTGGAGCGTGTAAAATAATATTGAAATGGAAATATAACAGTGCTGAAAATAACTTGATAAATTGACGTCACACGCAGAGAACTACTATGTTTATTGCATCAGCTGACGGTCTTTCTCTCGTTTAATAACCAGCTGACTTGACTTTTTGTAATCTAAATAGTAATAAGTATTGTATAACCAAGTTTCAATACTGTTTAAATATTTTTTATTGCTAATTAATTTATTCATACGAGCAGCTGACGTAGTACCCCCTGGTAGCTGACTAACATTTTTTACTATGTTATGATATCAATAAATAATAGTGAAAATTTAAATACTGTTATTATATTTTTATGTCAATAATATTTTGATGCGTTGGAAGCGCTCCAGCGCCTGCATCCACTGCTAAAGTGCCAGCTGACCGCCATTTTATGTATGAGCGTACTATAAGCTACCGGAAATATAATATGTGAGCGGTGTCAGAATGTGTCGCTGCCTCCCGGACTATAATAAAAACATATCTAAACCTTTTCTCCAATAATAATAATAACAATCTTTATTTAGCACAAACAGCTATTAAACACAGATGTAGTATACTTACTTAAAAATACATTTACAGTTACTACGTATTACAAAAAAAAAAAGAAATACATGTCATTATTTAGTTTAGGATATAATATTTGTGGATTAATTATAATTAATTAAATAAAATTAACTTAATATTTATCAATCAGCCTAATGCATAAAGTAAACTAGAATTATTTATTCATGAATTTATACAAATGTTTTTTAAACAGAAAGACATTCTTCGCTTGTTTTATACATTCAGGTAATTTATTAAATTCTGCCGCTCCGTTGCCGTATATGGAGGATTTTGTTTTCATTAAGTTTGAAAAATTAATGTTTATATGATTTCTTTACCTTGTGTTATAATTACGAATATCCCCACGATTTTGAATATTTGCTGACAAATCTGTTGGTAGTAAATTATTGTGCAGTTTATATAAGAATATCAGTGTCTTGTACTTTATATTGTCTTTTACCGAGAACCAGTTTAGTGTACATTGCATTGTTTTTATATTAGTATATATATTACATTTTAAAATAAATGGCATACACCAATTTTGAAGTAGCTGCAGTTTCGATATATGGGTATCATTACACATATACAATATACTGGAACAATACTCAAAATGTGGCTTTATTATTATTATGTTATAAATTGTTTTCTTGGTAGATAAAGTTAATTGTTTACTTACACGATAGGAGAATCCAATTTTTTTTTATATTTTTTTGCTTTTGTAATTTATATGGTCGTTAAATGTTAATTTACAGTCTATGATAATCCCCAGATATTTCATTACTTTTTCAAGATGTTCTCCGTTGTATTTAACAAAAGTATCATCGACGTTTTGATTTAGATTTATTAGAACCTAAAATCATATATTTTGACTTTTTAGCATTTACCACTAGCCCGTTCGTTGTAAACCATTCGTTAATTATTTCCAATGTCTTGTTAATTTTTTGAACAACTTGCTTTAAATCAGATCCAGATAAATATATGATAGTATCATCAGTAAAGAGATATATTTTTCATTCTTGCGAATCGATTAAAAATATATCGTTAATAAATAGCGTGAAAAGCATAGGCCCTAGTACGCTGCCTTGTGGTACCCCGTTATTATTTAAAAGTTTTTCAAATTCAGTATTATTTATTTTGGTTTGTTAGGACCTAAACCATCGATGCGCCGTGTCAACAATCCCAAAATACTGGTAAAGTTTATTAAGTAAAAGTTCTCTATTGGCAACTTCAAATGCCCACTTTAAATCGAGAGACAGTTACTACACGTTCACCTTTGTCTATGGAATATTTAAAATAATTAGGTAATTATTTTTTGTAAAGCCATCTCACATAGATGATTTTCTCTAAATCCGGATTGGTTATCGAGCAGTAATTTATTACTGTTTATAAATTCGGTAAATTGGTCATGAACTACTATTTCTAAAAAATTTTCCAGAGATGGTAATGTGTTCATAGGTCTATGCTCTTCCGCTGATTTCGTTCCTGAAACTTTCGGTACAGGAATTATTAGTGATGTTTTCAACATGTCTGGGAATTCTCCGCTATTCAACAATGTGTTAATAATATGTAAAAATGGATACCCGATGACTTCAAATGTATTTTTTATTAATTTAAAGTCAATTTCACCCCTAGAATAATTATTGTGTTGTTGAAAAATAATTTTACGTAATTTGGAGAGATTTATGACATTAAATTCTTTAAAAAATGTATTTGGCTGTAAAGCTCTGTTCTCAAAGAAAGATTTCTATTAAGGTAGTGGGCGTTATTTTTTAACCAATCTATAATTATATTAACACTAGAAATAAAATATTTATTAAGTTCTTCTTCCAAGTACATACTTTTTTCCACTCTTCCTATCTTAAGAGAGGATATGCTATGACTTACTTTTGGTTTTATTATATTTTTTCATTTTGGCCACATTAATGTTGGATTATTCTTTAGATTATCTATTTTATTTTCATAGTATTTCTGTTTTTCATTTCTTAAGATTCTGATACCAATAGACCTATTTATTTGTGTTCGATAAAACATGCTCCGAAGGGTTGCCCATTTAAACAAAATTCGACCAGGAAAAAACAAAAATATATATAAATCGAAAGTATTAAGTTCACACGAATCGATTTATACCGTAAAAACCGGTAATTGTTGCAAGCTTTACTGCCTTCTTACGAAATCTCTCGCAGCAGCAGTATTAAAATATCAGTTACCACACAGAAGCTTTGTGTTTTACTTTAATTGATACTCCTTTATCAAGGTTGAGGAAACTTGATTCTCCAGCCTTTTAAAAAGAGCAGGTACAACGAAATGAGAGAACACTTTATCCTAGTAAAACTAAATTTACTGACTTTTCCTTGAAACTATCCAGTAAACTAGTAGAATATACGATGCCTGAAACAGTTTTCTTTCCGTTATAGTACTTATCCTTACGTAGCGTTTTATCATCAGACCACCGACGTGGAAACTAAATGGGATTTTTGTTTTCATCGAGTTGTTTCTAAATATTGCAATTGAATATATATCTAAAATGGCTTGTTATATATTGAACAATAAACGTCCTATTACTATTGAACGGATATTAAATTTTTAGGAAACACTATTATTATTAGGAATCTATTAATCATTTATTATCATCCAGGTGATGATGAAAGATCGACCAACAGGAGGCTCAAATTTAATTACCATGGAACACCTGGCTCAATGAAGTTAGATCATTAGTTGTCTAACGGACCATGGGATTTACGAAAAATAACTTTACCTGCATCACATGATGCTGTAAATAATCCCTAAAGTTTCATTATGTCATAATTTGCCCTATCTAACATTTACACCAGTAAGGCAGATGAAAAAATCATTCATCAATTACTTTGCATTTATATGAGAAAAACCTACCTTAGTGGCCTATCTAGTTTTACTGCTAACATTATTACATATATTTTCTGGAATGATGTGTGAATCAATTACTCTAGTTCTAAAAATCTACCTTGGCCCTGCGACGCGACGCGCCGTCGTATTTTGTACCAACCTGGCTGTGAAAATATCTGTCTAAATATTCTCGGTTCCTAGAAGGTTTTGTAGCAAAGCAAATTGTTGAGATATAAAATAATTTAGATAGTTATTTACTCCTTCCATGGAATTTTTTGTAAGTGTACCGTCAATAAACCATTTAAGTCAATTTAGATATTTACTTTCGACTGGTACTTACTTCAATGAACTAAAGTATCGAAAGATTACCAAGACCTGGAATGCCAAAATAACAGCTATTTTATATACGACAGGGCCGTACTTGACTACCCCTAATTCGACTTTTATAACACCGAAGCAAAATACAATTAATATATTCGTTTTCTATACATGGAACACAAATAAAACTATAGTAAAAAATAGTCCCTAATAATAATACATATAAAATAAATACCTACATACTAAGGCTCTA
Source organism: Stenurella melanura (assembly GCA_963583905.1). Lineage (NCBI taxonomy): Eukaryota > Metazoa > Arthropoda > Insecta > Coleoptera > Cerambycidae > Stenurella > Stenurella melanura. The sequence goes on from OY757309.1 coordinate 91,029,211, forward strand.
GTAGACGCGGACCGTGCTGTGTGGCTATGGCATGCATTAGAGTATCCGTTGATAAATGGCAACAAACTAAACCTATAAAATGGCTAGCTAATGATGCAACTTGCAGAATCTGCCAAGAGGAAGAGGAAATAAAAGGGGAAAAGAGGTCATTAACGGGGATTTGGAGTCTGATGTAAAGGTCAAAGCTGGATAAGGTGCTCTAGAAAAACTAGAATAAGTGCGCCATAGGGATCACGGTGGTCAAAACCAATAAGCCTGCTCTCTCCTAATCTAATGCCTACATATACACAGTGTATCTCTAAAACATCTTTAGTATATATTATATTAAATTAGAAGAAGAAAACTACAAAAGTGGGCAAAAACCCATGGCAGTCTCTTTTTGTTTTAAAGTATAGCTGCGAAATATTAGAGTAAGTTATAAAATATATGTTCATATGACAGTATTGTTCGTTTTGCTTTTAACAGTTTTGTAATTGAGCATTTTTAGATGCGTTGGTAATTTGTTGGAAATTTTTCTAGTTCTGCTATAGTTATATCTTGGTAATAAGTAATATTGATGTGTCGGATAATTATGTATGTTACTTGGTCCACAACTGGTAAATTTCTTTTTTGTAAGTTAAAATAGAAAGTCTAAAAAATACAGGATATTTAAATTAGAGTGCTTAAATATTTTTGTCTCACTAAAATGACTTCTATAGGATTAATATCCTAATTGCTATTTTTACTAAGAAAAAGTCGAAATTTTTGTATGGGTAATATGACACATATAGCTTTGATTAATTTTGTATTCAAGTTGCTAATATGTACTGATCAATTCAGTTGTGAGTCAATATAATATATCGAGGAATTTGGTACTAGTACGTTGTACTTCATCGTTCAGTTTAAGAAAAGTATCTATCTGTTTTACTGTAACTAAGTGTGAGTTTATTTGCAAGGAACCAATCTGCTATGCTATCTAATGAAATTTAAATTGTGTTTATTGTTGTCCTATATTATGATGCTCGCATTGTCAGAAAATAATCAAAATTTAGCTTCTGGGAAATTTTAGACTTTGTCATTGATGTATATCAAGAATAATGTTGGACCTTCTTTGTGGAATTCCACTCTCAACCGCAGGATAACCATAATATTTTTTTTATGATATTATTGCCTGCCTCTGTTATATCAACACACAACTGTTTGCTGAATAAATAAATTTTGAGCTAGTTACTTTCGCTGCCACGTATACCATAATATTCAACTGTTTGAAACAATATTTGATGATCAGCACAATCAAAAGCATTAAGCAAATCACAGAAAATATATAACTGTCTCTTTATTCTCCAAGCAAGCATTAATGAAAACTGTGAAACCAAGGCCTTATTATTCATAATATTTTCCAACGACTTAACTAAGTATATAAAAAATATTTCCGGCTTACACCTTGTTATGAAAAATCAATAGAACTTTCACCCAGCAATGTTACTATCTGGTCCGAAAAAAATTATCTTTATTTAAATGTAAAAAAGACTGTATATTTACCCTCTTCTATACAAAAAATAACTCCGGTTTTTATAAATGGATTTTTTGTTAATAAAGATATCATCTTAGCCAATTCAACAAAAATTCTTGGAGTTTACTTCGACATAAATTTGCAATAGAACCACCATATAAAGACATTAGCTAATAAATTGACAAGTTGCTGCTATGGATTACGATTTTTAGCCAACCATTGTAGCCGTAATATTCTGGTAACGTTAAATATTATGCAAACTTCCACTCTCATATGAGATACGGTACAATCAACTGGGGCAATGGTTCTCACATTCGTCGTATATTCATGCTACAAAAATACGCAGTTCGAATTATTGCAAAATTAAACTATAGTGACTCACGGAGAAATGAATCATTTGATACATCACAAGACTCAGATCAATATATTCGATATATCACCAAAAAATTATCGACACTTCTATGTATCGATATATTCTGTAGATTAACATTTAATGTCAAAAATTAATGAATATTTTTTAAGGTACAACTTCGGAAAGTGGGGGTGGCATTCCTTACAGTACAATATTTATATCGATTATAATTTGGAAGAGCGGGGGGGGGGGGGGGTAATATGCAAGTTGCCCCTTTTCGATATATTTAGAAAAATATCGTTATTTCAACCCGATATATTGCAACAAAAAAACGATATGAATATATTCATGGTTTAAGATTAATATGTTATTTATTACAATAAGTAATAAGTAATAAGTACTACATAGTCTCAAACCCTTAGTAGTACATTATACAGTGTGTTCCATATTAAATGTGCTTTGTTACGTTGGAAACAGGGATGCGAAAACATTGTATAATCGGAGACCGATAATGATAAATGCGTTTAAGGTAACAAAAGTTTTTTTTTAAATATCATTAGTTTAAAAAAGGACCAAAGCTTCTTTCTTTTTACATTTTGTGGCACAGACATAAAAGCTTTTTCTGGATTATTTACCGATGTATTTGTACATCCAGGAACAAAGCAACACTTGTTTCTATTAACTTTCACACTATTTGAGTTTCCTATCACTACAAAAACAGAGATAAAACAATACTGAAACAAACAATCCATATCACGTTGGTATACGAGTTCCGCTATGAGTGTTATGACATCACGCGCGCCACTCTCACTGCAAGAATCGTTTACTATCCTCGTTAATTTCGAAGTTTTTATTTTCAGTTTGTTTTCAAGAAAAAAAGTTTTTACGCGTTTTAATGGTTATTACGTGTTTCTGTAGCCTTAGAACTACCATTCTTTATTACAATTAAAAAATCGAAAACATCCCTATTGCAGCTGCATATATTCGAGGTATGTTCCTTTATTTATAAAAACAAATCATTATTTCCAGTGTATAAACTAAATCATGAATATAATGCAGGACAAAAAGACACTTTGCAGCCTAATGTACATCGAACAACGATGTACTAAAAAAATCCTTTTATATTGGCTGTAAATTTTATCATTTAAGTGAGGATATAACGTCATCGCCTAATACACATATTTTTAAAAGGAAATTAAAAAACATATTTTAAGTAAAAATGCTTATACTGTAGATGGATTTTTAGAATAATGTGTGTAATGTGTTCCTGTTCTATTCTTCTATTCTTAAGTGCCTGACATGTTTTTATTTTTATGTTATTTAATATCCTGTAAAATTTTGACTTTTGACATATTTCTTGTGTATTGTTTACTATTTATTTAATGTGGAAATAAATGATTATTATTATTATTATTATTATTGTGTAACGACGATAATAACCTGATAGTAATTTATCCACATATAGAAATGTAGTTAAATGATCGGTACTTAAAAAACTACAAAGTAGTTTAGAAAACGTTGTAGTTTTCGCTTAAACTATTTCCTTCAAACTTTAATCGCTTCCTAACTACACAGACGTAAAAGCTCTGAAATTTTCAACAGTTTTTTACGAGTTCTTATTGTTGCGTTTTTTATTCAACCCGTATACTTTAAAAATTAATTTACAGTGCAAGGATGTATCCTGAATAAGAAATAAACTCCTTCATATAAATGCAAGTTCACAACTCTAAACATTCTTAAAAGTTTCGCTATTAAACTCGCCTCGAGACTATACGCATTGCATTCCTTAATAAATTCCAAATCCAGACAAGGCAATAAATTGTTCCTGTTGTATGTAATTAATCAAGTAGTTAGGTAAGCAACAAAGCAGTAGCGTTGAATGTTAAATGTTGAATTCAGGGGATCTCTTTCCCCGTCGCGGCGGTCTGCGCAGGATGCTGCAGCAAATGTTGTCGACAAGTTACTACCTTCACACAATTAGGACTCGCAAGATGAACAGTTGAACATTAGCGCAAGTTTCATTAGTTTTTGAATGAAGGACTAATTTGACTCTTGCCCTAATTACAGTTTCAAGTCTCATTTTCTCTTTCTATATCGCATAATGTGTAAAACATATATGAAACGCATTGTGAATGTGTTCTGGAAAGGGTAAATGTAATATTTAAAAACCGCTGCCTAAGGATTCACTACTTTCACATCCAGATTTTTCATCCAAGTCACTTTATATCAATCCCTTTAATACTGGATTGGAGGTGGTGGGGGTGTGGGGGTCTGTAAAATGTTGTAAAAAAATGTGATGCCTTGGCTTCTAGTACATACACCAAATTTCAAATTTCTGTACTCTTACCAGCTTGCTTTATTTATTTCCCCCTATTTACCCCCTAACCCTTCACCGGATATGTTCAAAAAACAATCCAGTTCCAGATCTCGTTATAATATGTACGAGTAGAAAATTTCAATATCTTATACCGTTTTAGAGAAACGTGCGGACAAAAAAAATTACAGAGAGACCGACCGACAGACAGCAATTTTTTTTTGCTCAAATTTAAAATCTCGACGTTTCATGACATTCTAAACCTATTTCAAGAAGAAGAAAATTTTAATTTTTTTTACGATTACTATTCTTCTTATCCACTACGTGGATGCGGAATTAAAATAAACCCTACTTACGTTATTTTATTGAGGATACCAAACTCATTTTCGAGGGTAAAAAAATGTTTCTAAACTAAGCAAAAAGGTCATATTTGCATAAAAATTCATACTTTCTAAGGTACAAGAAAGTTGCAATTTTTGCTGAAAAACGGGAGTAGACGGTTTCTGGAAATTCAATCAAAAACGGCCAAACTTGTCAAAAGTCACAGAGACCAAAAATGAAGAGCAACAATTTACGTTATCACACTATTTCCTACGATAAACGATGCTCGAAGTATTGAACTTTAAACACAGCGCTCACGCAGTTAGCAGCTGAACAGGAGCGATTAAAAGTGAAATATCTTGAAAACGGTAACATGTTGTGACACATGTATACGACCTAAATTAAGATTCTTGAAATTCCCATTGTTTTTATCTTCTCTGCCTCAAAAAGTGAAGGAGTTATGAGCCTTTCAATTTTATTTCTGAAAATTTGAAAATTAAGTGAGTTGCATCAACGGTAAAGTCAATATTTAAAGGCGATAACTTGGTCTTTGATAGTACATAGATGTTCTGCATTGTATGTTCCTATTATATTTATTTATTTACTTATTTTTATTTGAAAACAACCACCCAACAGGTAACCAATTACAGGGTGGGAGCATTACAATAGAGAATACGAAAACATTGTAAGCTAATTAAACTATCACGACATAAAATATGGCAATTATATAATAATATTATAATAAAATAGAGATATTTATTTATTTATTTTATTTATTTATTTATTTATTTAATATACAATCATTCAACAGGTGTTAACCCAATTACAGAATGGGTACAAAAGTAATACAACCATTAGATATACAATTTACAAAGTAATTCGATATTAGGTGCACATTAACATAAGTGACATATAAGTAACAATTAAAAATAAGCAAGAAAACAGCTTATGACAGTTTTTTTATGGAGGCTACACTGCAGTTGAATATGTCAATTCTATCTTGAATTTTATGATATTTGTCGCACATTTGATTAATAGGAGAAAACTTTTTGATGTTTGTTCTCGGCGTCGGCAAATGAAAAGTTAGTGAATGCCTAGAGGTAATTCTAGGTACCTGAAAGTTAATACGATGAAGAATATCACTGCAGTCTATTTTACTGTTCAGTAGCTTATATAAGAAGATTATTTGTGATTTCGTACGCCTATTCTCGACACTTTCGATGGATAACCTGTTCTCCATTCGATCATTAGGAAAGCCAATAGCGGGATATACACCATCTTCTTTATAGCAGGCATACTTTAGGAATCTTCTTTGTATGTTTTCTACAGTATTCACATGGAGGTCATAATAAGGACACCATATTACTGAAGCGTATTCAACACGAGATCTTATAAATGAGATTTATAGCAACTTTAATGTACTAGTATTAGTGAAGTCTTTGCAATTCCTGGTGATAAAGCCTAGCGTTTTATAGGATTCTAATGTTATATTATTAATACGATTTTTGAAAGTGAGTTTATCATCGAAAGTGACTCCCAGGTCTCGGATGGTGTCAGGTCGAGATAACGTTGATTGATTTATTGAGTTGTTGTATTTTATGTAATTTATTTGTGAAGGACATAACATGACATTTTTGAACATTTAATGGTAATTTGTTTTCTGAACACCATAGATTTATCTTGAGAAGATTTTCTTGTAAATTATCGCTGTCAGCTGCGTTGTTAATAGTGGAATAGATTTTCATATCATCAGCGTAGAGCATAAACGAGACATTTGAGTCAGATCCAATATCATTTATAAATATGTTAAACAATAGTGGGCCCAGGTTGGAGCCCTGTGGAACTCCAGAGGTAGAGGCTATTTCAACAGACTGGTAATCACAGCATTGCACGAGTTGGTTTCTGTCGGTAAGATAAGACTTGAAAAATTCAAGGAGTATTGGAGAAAATCCATTATTAGCAAGTTTTTTCAGTAGGATGTTATGATCCAGTCTATCGAATGCTTTGGAGAAATCTGTATAGATTACGCCCGTCTGCATGCCAGCATCTAATGAGTCAGCTAGAGTTTGAGTAATAGATAAGATATAAAGATAATTATAGAAGAAGTACAAAAATTGAAGGCTATAAATCATAAATTAAGTTGTTTAATAGCATTAATACAACAGTTAAATACATCAAGCTGGTTTTGCTGTAGATTATAATTATTACACATGAAATACAAAGGTGAAAATTTTAATAAGTTAGTTCGAGGGGTGGAAAGATAGAAAGTATCATGATTCCGACTTGTTATACGAGGTATATGAAAATTTATTTGTTCTAAAATGAGAAGGTAGTCAAACATGTTATGCATAATTTTCTAAAGAAAGACTATTGAATGTATTATTCTTCTATTTTTCAAGTTAGATATGTGAAATCTGTCCAGTATAATATTTTGCGAATAACCAGCTATTGGGTAGCTACCATCTTCAACAGAGCACAAAACGGCGCTGAACATTCTCAGCATTATTTAAGTAAATAGCATATACTGGTGACCATATCAATGAGCAGTATTCCAATTTTGATCGTACAAATGAAGTACAGCAACTTCATAATATCAGTGTTGCTGAATCCTTTACAGTTTCTTACTATAAAACCTAAAGTTTTTAAAGTTGAAGCGATGGTGAAAGTAATATGCTCCTTAAAACTAAGGCACTTATCAAAAACAACTCCAAGATCCTTTACTGTATCAGGTCTCTGCAAAATTTGACCGTATACATGATAGTTGTAGTCGATTACGCAACATATTTTCAAATCATCAGCAGATAAGAGGATCTCTACATTGATATTAGCTAAAATGTCATTTATGAAAACAACAAACATAAGTGGGCCCAGTACAGAACCCTGGGGATCACCGGAAGTGGCCAGAACGTCAAACGACCTGTGACCACAGTATTCCACATACTGACGCCTGTTCTTTAGACATGAAGAGAAGAAATCTAATTGCATTACTGACAATCCGAAATTACTCAATTTCTCTAATAAAATACCGTGATCCAGGCGATCGAATGCCTTGGAGAAATCCGTGTAAACGATATCAATTTGCTTGCTCGCGCCAGTTCCTTGGAAATGTATTGCGTGATACATGCGAGGTTGGTCTCAGTGGATCTACCAGGAACAAGGTTAGATATAATTTGACAACGTACGTGATTAGATAATGACGTATGCAAAGTGATCTCGAAAACTTTAGCGAAATTGCACATAATTGTAATGGGCCTATAATTGTCAGCTACCCCTTGTTGTCTTTTTTTAAAAATGGGACATAGGCGAGAATATTTCCATGCATCGGGAAATGCATATGTACGAGGTGGGCCAAACTTGTCTCCTAATATTTCTGCAGCTGAAAATGAATAATAAGGGAGATATACCCCTTCAAAGAGGGATAATAAATTTCAGTTTTATGCATCCTCCAACTCCATTAAAACATTAAATTCATATTTTAAACTTAGTCATGGGCTAACTGGACACTGATTTACATGGTATCAGTCGAACCCTCTCTTCTGTTTAAGGTGTGGGTTTAGGGGTGACTGTCAGTATTTTCCTCATAACTTTTTAATCTTTTTCAATTTCCTAAACATTGTTATAAAAAACTAATTTTCATATCATTAGAAATAAGAAAGGAATTCTGAAAGCATTTAGATAAACCAAGCCGTCCTCCAGTAATTCGTGTTTAAAAAACAACGTGGATTTACAAAATTTTAATAACAAATTCTTTTATACTTAAAGAATGCTTTTGAAATATTAAGAAACGTAGAAAATAACTAATCATTAATTACAAAAATTGTTGGAATTTTGCATTTGTTCCATTTTCCTTTATGCACAATCTAAGTCTTCTTTTTAAGGAATGTTGAACACGCTATGAAATTTCTTCATCATTCAGTAGCATTATAAACTCTTGATCGACTTTTTCTCTCAACTGTTCAATCGTGTCAATTTGAGTATTATAAACTCGTGATTTCTAGCTAACTCCACACAGTGAAATCAAGGGGAGTTAGGTCAGGAGACCGAGCAGGTCACTTAATCGGTGCATCTGAACCCCGGCAAATCCATCTATTATGATAGTAGTTCTTTAACCATATTCAACATGTTCTGGTATAATGCGGTGTTGCGCAGTCATGCATCAAAACATTTGTTCGATTTCGCAATGAAATATTACCTGATATTTCATGAAAGGTGTTTTCCCAAAAATCATAATATACATCGCCATTTAAATTTCCAGGAAATATATGATACCAAACAAATTGATTCCTTAGAGTTGCGGCCCATACATTTATTTTGAACTTATATTGAAAACGAGTTTATATTGTTGCATTAGGATTTTCCTCAGCCCAGAAATGCATATTCCGAGAGTTAAGTATGCCTTTTAAAAGTGAATTATTTATTATTTGTTTGCTTATAGTAATGAAACATATTCTTTATGGGATTTTGCAAACAGCGGAAAGAAAAACTATCTATGAGAACTAATTATATTTTTCCTTCCCAGAATCGCAAGACGTCTGTTAAGACGTTGTAAATAAGAAGAGGGATCAAAAACCTTAGCAATAGTTTACTGTAAAATTATAATAAACATATTTTATTAAAATAATGGATGACATATTGACAGCAGCGGATAGCAATAAAGTCACAGAACTGATTCTCTTGGATTATACTAATGCGTTTGACAGATTGAATCATGATTTCTAGCAATTCTGTATTATTTCGGATTTAATGGTCCTGCTGTAGATATGTTTACTAGTTATCTAACTGGAAGAAAATAAAATTAATACTTAATGGTAAAATGTCATCTGCTGGAGACATTGAGTGTGGTGTGCCACAGGGTTCCATTTAGGGCCCCAGTTTTTCACAATGTACATTTCTCGTTTGATGAGGTCGTTACATTTCTATGTAGAAGATACGTAATTATATTTATCATTCGATATTAAGGACGTTGCAGAGGTAAATATTATAAGGAACCGTGATTTAAGATCGCTGATAATAATGTCAGATGCACATTGTCGTAGGAGTAATCCTTGGGAATCTAAGATTATGCTATTTGGTAGAAAGGGAACACGAGAAAAAATGAAAAATAATTTGAATATAACATTAAATCTGTCGCCCTAATGAAAAACGTCCTATCTGCAAAAATTGCATTTTCTGTCCCATTTGCATGTATTCTAACTATTTTCTAGTCAAAATCGCCGATATGCAACAAGAATGTGAAATACTCTTATATTTTGTTTGTCCTAAGTGCTCAAAACAGTATATTTATAATTCAAAATATCCTAATTGCGTTGTACTAAAAATAAGTCCTATATGCCTTTAATTCCAAGATAAAACTTTTTAGCTTAGTAACATGAATAGCTGAACTATTCTATCGGTTCCGCGATTGCAGAACGTGTTATAAACAAGGACAGTATTCTTAGTTAAAAAGCTAAAACTTTCAATATATGAAAACTAACAAAATGCTAAATAGGACGCTTTCCCTTAGGACGGCAGAAATGACATCAAAACGGAGTGTGGTAATTCAACAAAAAATGTAGGTCCTTAAGGCCCGGTTGTACCAAAACTACGTTCAAGCTAAGTTTAACTGAACGACAGTTCTCCGATGAACTCAATTCATGAGCAATTATGTTGTACCATCAGTTTTAAACGTTCGTTCAGTTGAACTTGATTTCATCGCTTGTTGGCTCTACTGGATCAGGGTATGGCACATATTTCTCTAACAGAAGAAGAAGATTCCACCGTTATTAACCATACTTTATTTATATTTATTATTTACAATAGAAAAATTAAACATTTTCTTTGTCTATGTTCTTTACTATTTGTTTATATCAAACTGCGTTATAATGTTATAAGTTTTTTTGAGATGGCAGAGAAAAAACTGTCAGAAAAAAACGACAAATTTCTCGGCATCTGAAGAACAATTATTAATGTTCCTCATTCAAAAATACAAAAACATTTAGAATGTAAACGCACTGATATGTACTCACAAGTCAAGAAATATGCTATATGGGAAACACTAACAAGGGAATTTAACTGCAGAATTGGACAACAATTTAGAACTCTTCATACGCTAAAAAGAAAATACGAAAATATGAAAAAATGTGCAAAACTAAAATATGCAGATGAAAAATTGAAAATTCGAGAGATGGGGGAGGGCCCTACGTATTGATCTGCAATTTTGCCTAGTACGAATCTTACAACAGGTTTCCGCAGTCTGAACCTCGTATGGAATTCTGTGTTATTCCACTTAGTGAAATGATTGACGCGATGCTTATAATGTTGCCGGCGTCTTCTATTCAACATAATATGCACCCACTCCATAAAATCCTCATCATCCGTTAATTCATCAATCACATTTTTTGCAGCTTGTTCCTCCATGATTTAAAAGTCGCACGTCAGAAAGGCTAGAGGTTAAATGAGTATACAAACATTCGAATATTTGAAATCTCGGCAAATAACAATTTAATTTAGATTAAGTTAGGTTATGTATGGGCTTGAACTACTTGAACTTTTCTTGAACCAACCAAAAGGACCGTTCAACTAAATTATTCTTGATCCACTGCAGAACTCTTGAACCGTAATGATACAACTTAAATTTATGACTTAATCTCTGTTCAGCAGTGAACCAAAGTTCAACAAGATGGTACATCCGGGCCTAAATAGACACTGATCTAAGATTTTATAAGCTCATACCAAATAAAACAAAAGTAGCATGCAAACTTAAAACTCATTATTGCACAAAGGCTAATTTTATACTGCATTCTTCAGCCAGGAAAATGCTATGTGATGTACTCGTTTTGTTACATTTCAGGTTGGCTGATGTAGTGTATGATCCATGTTCTACTACTTCTGACAGTCGACGTATACAACAAGTTCAGAATCCTTCTGTTCGCCTCGTATGTAGTTTATGTGGACAACGTAGAGCTTCTGCCCGATTAAGGTAATTAAAGTGGCTAACAATATTGGAAAAGCGAAATACTACCGAATGCAAATTTAAGAATGGCGTTAAAAATTTAATTTTAAAAATTACTCTCAAACTTTTTAATTTTCGTCTTTACTGCTTCATATTTTTCTGATATTTGTTATTTACATTTTTTTATTTTCTATGTGACTGTTTTAGGAAATTTTATAAAGTCTGTAACTACTTTCACATCCACGTAGTGGAGCGCAAGTGTGCTGATGAAATTTTTTCTTTGAAGTTTTTTATATTATATAAGTATTATAAATCTAGGTTAGGCACTGTTAAGCGGCAGAGCAGGTGGCATGTCACCTGAACTTCGCCTATGTAAACAGACTCTTTATATATCGCGAAATGGAAAAGCAAGTCAGCTCCAATTTCTGTACATATTCTAAATTTGAAATAAAAATGTTAAGTCTAACCGAAGTTATTGTGTTTACAAGATACGATCTACACACACAGCCATTTCCTATTCGATATTAGCATGTTATCACGCAGTTTTTTCTTCTATATTGATTATTAAACAATTTTGTCTGTTTATAATATAACTATTTAATTGAATCAAATCGGTATAATAATATTATTTTGTAACAAATGTAAGATAGGAGTAAAGAAATTAAAATTACTTTTCATAGAATAGCGCGATGTTTGTAGAAATTTAAGACGTTTGTTCACAGGCTTTAAAATGATGTAAAATAGTCAGCACAATGTAATATTAGAGGACTTAAAAAACAGTAAACAAACTTGTATAAGTTTATAGTTTAACGATCGGACGTGTCGACGACAAGAGCTTTTCGGCAGTAACTGTAAAATATTTTGTATTAGTTTCCAGAAGGAGTTTATGGTAACCTCAATATACATTTGCAGAGCTAATAACGGCAAAGCATGGGAATGTTGCAGTCATTACCAAATCATTTTGTTAGAAATGTCATAAACGCGCGGGTAGTTAATCGAGTACGAAGTAAAACTACAAGTTTCGGAGTATGTGTAAATTAGTCAGGGCCCGAATTAAATCGTAAATAGGTAGGTAATTGATTATAAGAATTTCTCAAAGTCACTGTGTATTGAAAAGGGATGGTGAGATTTGATAAGAAAGAATTTATACAAGAAGATAATTTTTTCCATCTCGTTGAATTAGCTAGCTGTCGATTCAGAATAGTTTAAGTTGTTGTTAAGAAAATGTTTTATATTTAAGGGAAGCCATTTTGGCCATATTTACTGTAGTTAGCTTTAGCTGCCAAAACGACTTAGCATTTGTCGTTTTTGGGAAGTTATTTTGTGTTATAATAATAATAATAATAATAAAATTCTTTATTCCCTTGGCTATACATTTGTACAGATGTGACAGGTCAGTTTTGAACACACGTTAATGACATAAAATAATATTTAAAAATTGTTACAATAGTAAATGTTATTAAAAATTCACAACAAATAATAAGAGAGTATATAATATAGATCAAAATTAATAAAACACAATACTTATACACTACAAAACATTGAACACTGGACGGCACAGAGTATGATGCTATATTTTTAATACATCCATTAGTTGCTTACATTACTAAAAACCTCTTGAATGGAATAACATTTATTAATTAGTTATTCTTTTAGTTTATTTTTAAAAACTGAAAAACTCTGTTGGTTTTTTATCTCAGCAGGAAGTGCATTAAAAATGTTGGCACAACAGACATATGGACTTTTTCTAAAAAGTGGCAGGTTATAATTATTAAAGGAAACCTGATTAGCTACACGGGTATTGTATGTGTGCTTATCAGAATTAAATGTAAATTTGTTCTTGTTTTGATAGACAAAAACGGCTGCCTCGAGTGCAAAAATTGAAGGTAAGGATAGGATGTTATCTTCTATGAACACAGGTCTACATGAATCTATATTGTGCTGCAGAGGACGCAAGTGGCCGGGTCAAAATTTAGGCTCCTGAAGGCGGCGGTCTAGGTTTCTTTGGGGTGCATAACGCCCACTCACTCAAAAATTGACGAGGATATTCCCGTCAGGAAAGAAGGGACTTTTCGATCAGCGCCGGGTTTGTCAACATTGTCTTGCTTTCAAAGTCGCAATTTTAGTGTCACCGGGTACATCTATTTGTATTTTTTTGAGATTTTGTTTTAAAATTTAACTTCATGTCATTAGATTTCAAATTAAACGTCACCTCATTCAAATTATCGCTGGCAACTGGCATTTTCATCGCTAGTTTTCGAAGCATATTTTTCGGACATAGTTAACATCATGTTTGATTAATTGCTATTATTTCTTTTGTACCCCTCAGGTAATCAATTTGTGTATTATATTGTAAGGTAACTTATCATGGCCAACGTAACAATTTATTTAATTACGGGTCAACGATTCCATTTGAATATATTCTTTTGTTTAAATTTTAAGTTCCATTTTCTTCTCTTATATTTTTAACCGATTATTTTCATGTTCCTTTATTGTGAATAGAATTGCTAATTAGTTGAAAGTCGAGTCATAAAAGTTAGATCACTCTGATCAACCAGCAGGCGCAGGCGTGACAAGGAAAAAAGGGTAAGTTTTTGAACTGTAACATATCAAAGGGTACACATATCTAACAACGGTCCACGTATAACGATATTAATGCATCTAGACACTACGTGGCCGACTGTGCAGAGAGCGTGGGCCTAGAGTTTGAGAAAGACCCGCTGTGTGGATTGATGATTATTCCTTGGTAGTCGCACACAATGTAAATTTGTATAATTATGAAAAGAGTAAATTAACGTCGTGGATATAATCAGTAAAACTGGCAACCCCCAGATTATAGCAAAGAATGAAAAGGGGGCTAGGTAAGATCGCGTTGCGGCAATGAGTCGTCCTATCTATCTATTTCCATTAGGAATTACGACATAATTTTACAGGTTTATTACGAAGTCCTATCTTTTGCCACGTTCGCTTTTGATAAGTCTTCATTTCATTTATAGTAGAGATTATCACACAAGTTCATATCCTTCCAGATTATCCGTATTCGCATTCACATATTCAATGGGTGAGATATAAATTTAATTAGCGAAGTTAAGGCGGGTATTAGGTCGGTGTATAAGCGATCGCCAAGGCTGGAGGGTTTCAACGGATGTGGCTGTGGTTACAGCGCCGGCCCTGCATTCCTCAAATATTAATGAATGCTCTTTCTGTGGAGCAGTTGATGAGACCTCGGCGACAAGGACTGGGGACCTCACAGCTATCTACTGCGACTCGTATTACCAACACAAGATAAATGGTTCGCTTTCGCGTAATTAAGCGGACATTAATTAAGTTAATTACCGAAATGCTTACTTATTCCAGGCTACTACATAATAAAACCACTCAATTCCAAAACGTATCTATTTGTGCCTCGTCTTTAGCGGAGAGAGCCTACACTTCGTCATTTTCTCCGAAATATTTGGATGGATAAAGCTGACAGTTAAGTTTAATAAGTTGAAAATTCATTAAAGTAAAACTGTCTCTGTGATCATTAGTTGCTTTAGAAGTTTTTTCAGAAGATTAACTTCTAAAGTTAAAGCTTTGTTATAAACAGAAAGTGATAATGAATGTTTCCGTTAATTTTTTCTTTATGTATCAGAATAAAAGAACCTCAAATTTAGTAAAATACAGAGAGCATCAAAAAGAGTATATCAAATTAACGAAATGTGTTCTAAGGGCCAGAATAATCAACAAAGTTCGTATGGACACGTATTGAGATTTCTGTTCTAGAGGGAGGGGCCTACGTTTTCAAAATATCCTCAGAATGCTGTACGCTGTAGCATTCTTCAATTTGATGGTACAAAATTTGATATTGCACACACCGCTGGGTGCTGGGTGTCTGCTTTATCTCACTGAATACAAACATTCAATCAAAGACAGTCAAAGGCAGTTTTAATTATAGCTCTTTGCAATTGAAACTCTTCTCTAAACGAAGGTACCATTTTAAGACTGATTTCAACTTTTATCATGTTTTTTAGTTCTAGCTAATGATTTTGGGAGTGTACGAGTTTTTTTCACCTCGGATTCGGATTCAGCGATCGAAAATACATAGGGATACATGGGTCTGGTTCGCTGGTTTGAATTTTTTTTTTGTGGGGCTGTGAAACATAGAAAATTTTCATACGTAAGAAAACACTTTACAGATTACCATGATTAATGGATCGACTTGCATTTTCTTAAATCGCTTCACCTACTATTAGAACAGAACACTGTTGAATGATCCATCCATTATTTTAATTATTATTAATTACTTAACACCATCACGAATTTTAGCGGACCACTGTTCTCGTACTCGGCACCTATTGGATAAATAATTAAAAACAAAATAAAGACATTTATTTTCTTATTTAACTCGCTCTAATTTAAAAACGGAACAATGATTGGTCTTAAATATTTATCGTGTTGGTGTTATTGAACCAAGTAAAATGATTCATTTGAAAAAATATCCAATTGACTAAAAAAGTAAATTCAGACAAAAATCCCATGAAAAAATAATATTGAAATAAGTAAGAAGACTTCTAAACACCTTTGGCATCATATTAAATTGAAAATAATAATTAAATTAAAATGAAACCAAAAAATGACTAAAATATTAATTTTTCATCTCGAGGACGACAGTCAATCGCCTTTGGGCTCCGTCGTTCGAATTTTCAAAAGTACTCCAAAAATTGACAGAAAAAATTTCAAGTTGCACGGAGCGGAAAACCGCCCGACGAACTTTTCGAAAGTACCACGAATTTGGTTTTTCGAAAGTACAACGAATAAAATCACGGAGGACGGAAAGCTGCTCCGTCGAACAGATTTTTTCGAAAGTACAACGAATTTGACTTTCGAGAGTACCACGAATTTGGTTTTTCGAAAGTACAACGTGTGCTGGATTGAATAAAAATATGAACTGAGAAAATTAACAAATTGTTCGAACTCGGTCGCACTTCCTACCTTTATTGGCCGATGTTCTGGGCCTGGTTATCTTCCCTCTGAGCTCTGGTAGGTTGATTCGGCGGGGGAGGGCAGCGGACTGTAGTTGGATCACCAAGTCGAACAACTGAACGTGATGTAATTCACACACTATTAGTGAGACGAGCGAAAATGCGCGTTTTGAGCGATAAGAAAAATATGTATAGAGAATATCGAGACACAGTTAGTACACGTGCTCGTTAGCGGTCAGATTTTAAACTGTCTCACAGACCCACTTCTCCACCTTCTCGTAGCCGAAAAGTAGGGTTCTGCGCGACCGAGTATTTTTCGCGGGCAACTGTACAAAATTGAATTTTAGAATTTATTTTAGGGCAATAGATAATATTTTATGACAATCAACTTAAACACTAAATTAAAACTTAGAAACTAATACGGAAAATTCACTGAATATTGAGCATTCCGCTGACCTTTAAAAGTATTTTAAATGTGAACGTTAGACAGCGGGCAGAGTTTTACCAGCGGCCTTTTGAAAATTCCCTGTGTTGTTTTAATAGAAGCTACTCGCGTTACACCGTCTTTACCAGGATGTGTTTTAATAATACGATCTAAGTTCCAACGCAATGGTGGTAAAATATCATTTTTTAAGAGCACCATTGTACCCGGTGCTATGGAAGTTGCAGGATCTGTCCATTTACCTCTCTGCTGGAGGGTATGTAAATATTCTTTGTGCCAGCGAGTCCAAAAATCTTGGTGAAGACGTTGTAATAGTTGCCACCGTGTCAGCCGATTTATGTTTACACCACTCAAATCAGGGTCTGGTAATGCAGTTAGAGGCTCCAGTGTCAAAAAATGACCTGGGGTAAGTACTGCTAAATCATTCGGGTCAGAACTTAGCGGGGAGAGAGGACGAGAGTTGAGAAGGGCTTCAATTTGTGTTAGCACAGTATAAAGTTCTTCATAAGTGAGGAGTTGTTCACCTATGACCCGAGATATGTGTGTTTTAACTGACTTTATGCCGGCCTCCCACAGATCACCAAAATGTGGAGCTGAAGGAGGCTTAAATGACCATTGAATAGCCTCTTGTTGGGCAATATTTTTGAAATTTGTGTGAAATGTGTATTACCGCCAACAAAATTTGTACCGCAGTCACTATATATGTGCGAACATCGCCCGCGCCGAGCAATAAAACGACGTAACGCTGCTAAGAAAGCTTCTGTAGAGAGATCAGATGCAAGCTCAAGGTGTAGCGCCTTTGTAGCGAAACAGACAAACAGGCGTATATATGCCTTCTGAGTTTTAGCTCCCCTAGTCTTGCCTAATTTAATTGTGAAGCCACCGCCATAATCAACCCCTACCACCGAAAAGGCCTTAAGTTGAGATACGCGATGGCACGGTAAATTTCCCATTGGCGGTTGATAAGGTCTTGGGTTCAGACGCCAACATTTAAAACAATTAGACAGTACCCGACGTATTGCCCGTTTAGAAGACAATATCCAGAAATTTTGCATCAATAAATTTTGAAGCGTTTGAACTCCGGGATGCAAATGAGTTTTGTGAGTTTCCTCTATAATAAGTTCAGTCAGTCGATTACCGCGAGGCAATAAAATGGGATGTTTCTGATCATAGGATAGGTCAGAATTATGTAATCGACCGCCGACCCTGAGAACACATCCGTGTCAATGAAGGGATTTAATTTTTTTAAATGATTTCGAATTAGGAATTTTTCGTTCGAGATGAGAATTTTCTTGTGCAAATGAGTTATGCTGAACACGCTTAATTAAAAGTAATAAAGCTTGGTGAAGCTCCAAATTAGTAAAATGTTCAGTTTTTCTTACAGTGTTTTTAGAATTAAAAATGAAACGTAAAATGTATGCTACAATACGTTTTATTTTTGCTAGAGATGAGTATTTATTAAGAAGACAATCGGGTGAGTCTAAAGAAACAAATGTAACAAGCGTGAGTTTTGCTTCCTCTGAGATTAGATCAGGAGAAGAATATTCAGTAATATTAGAGGACCATTTGTCTGGAGGAGCAAAGAGAAATGCAGGGCCTGTCCACCATTGAGGATGGTTCATTAGATCAGCGGGTAGGAGACCTCGAGATGCACAGTCTGCGGGATTTTCCGCGGAGGGCACATGGTGCCAAATTGAAGGAGAAGTTTTTTCTTGTATATGGGCAACCCGATTGCTCACAAAAGTTTTCCACCTATGTGGTTGTGAGTGTATCCAGGAGAGAGTTATAGTCGAGTCCGACCAAGCATATAATTTGTCAAAATGAATTTTTTCGCGGTATGTGTTTAAAACAAACGAAAATAAATCGGAGAGTAAGACTGCAGCACATAATTCTAATCGAGGAAGAGATATTTTTTTTAATGGTGCTACTTTAGATTTAGCGCATACAAAGAATGTCCGAATATTATAATTGTACTCACTAATACGAATGTAGATAACACTGCTAAAGTCTTTTTCGGAGCTGTCGCAAAATCCGTGTAGCTCGCAGTGGTTATATTCGGTAGTAATTAACCTCCGGGGTAAACTAAAATTTGAAAGTAGTGAAAGTTCGGTTTTATATTGTTCCCAACGAGAAATAATGCCTTTTGGGGGTGTATCATCCCATGAGAGACCCAGTAACCAGAGTTGTTGAATTAAAAGTTTAGCAAAAAATGTAAGCGGGCATAAAAATCCGAGTGGGTCATATATACGAGCGAGTTCGGATAAGATCGTACGTTTAGAACAACTTCGCTCTAGGGGTTTTACTGAATACGCGAAAGCATCGGACGAGGGATGCCATTGTAGGCCTAGAATTTTTATTACGTCATCTTCCTTGTAATCAAATGACTGTGAGCAATTTTGTAAATAAGAAGGAGGCAAATGGGATAATAGTTTTGGGTCGTTACTAGCCCATTTCCGTAGTTCAAAACCACCCTTATGTAATAAATTAATAAGCTCACCTTGTAACGTGAAAGCATTTTCAAAGGAGTTGCTTCCTGTGAGAATACCATCTACGTAGGTGTCTGTGGTTAAAACTTTGGAGGCCATAGGATAAGTTTGACCTTCATCTTGAGCCAATTGTATGAGGGTGCGAAGAGCTAGATAAGGCGCGGATGAAACCCCAAAACTTACTGTATTTAACTGAAAGTCACATACAGGGTCATCCGTAGAAAATCGCCACAAAATGCGTTGAAAATTTCTATGTTCAGCGGTAACTAAAATCTGCCTATACATTTGTTTAATATCGGCTATAAAAACGTGAGAATGTAAACGAAAGTTAAGTAAAATTGTGACTATATTTTGCTGTAGTTTTGGCCCAATTAAGAGAGAGTCATTAAGAGAAGGAAAACCGGGAACTTTAGCTGACGCATCGAAAACAACTCTTAATTTTGTAGTAGTACTTTCAGGCTTAATTACGCAACGATGAGGAATATAATATTTATCCTCAACATCTATATTACTAACAGGTGACATGTGACCACTGTCAAGATAATCTCTCATAAAATCTGAGTAATTTTTATAGAGTTCGGGGTTATTATGTAATCTACGCTCTAAAGCTAGAAAACGACGTAATGCTACGGAACGAGTGTCACCAAAAGGTTCAATGGCACGAAATGGGAGAGAAACTGTATAGCGCCCTGTATGGTTTCGAGTATGTGTTTCCGTGTAAATTTTTTCACAACGTTGATCATCAAGCGAATATTTCGGAGCTGACGGAATTTCTTCCAGTTCCCAAAATTTTTTAAGTGTGTTGTCTAGTGACGTTGTTTCAGAACAGAAAAATGTATTAATTTGAGTTATGTTTGTATATTTTATCGAGCCCATTAATATCCATCAAAAAACGGTTGAAATGGCTGTCGGTTCGTTATTATTACCCGAAAGTTTACCATTTTCTAAAATTTGAGGAAATACCTCAGCACCTAATAACATATCAATATTACCGGGTGTATCAAAATATGGATCAGCTAATTTTAAATTAGATAAATGAGGCCATGAGCGATTAATACAGATGCTGGGCATATCTGTACATATTTTAGGCAAAACAATAGCGTCAATAGTAAAAGTAGGAGAAATTTTATCTTTAGGTCGTATAGTACACGTTACTCCGCCTAAATTAGTTAAGGTTTCTGTTTGTCCAATTCCACGTACGTTTACAGGCAAATTATAGCCATATAAACCTAATTTATGTACACATCTTTTAGTCATGAAATTTGCTTGAGAACCGCAATCCAACAAAACGCGGATAGTTTGATAGTTATTACGAGCATCTAATACTTTAATAAGAGCGGTAGCAAGAAGGACACCTGTCGTATTAGGCACTACTCCAATGAGAGCATTTGCAGATTGTGACGTAGAGGGAGCGTTTATCGCAATCTGATTTCGTGACAAATCAGCTACATTTGAGTTTTGAGTGTCTGGAGATGGTATTAATTCGGAGGACGAAACTTCATCTCCAAAATGTAACAGAGTATGATGCCTCTGTCTGCAAATACGGCAAGTTCCGGATGACGTACAATTTTTAGAGGTATGCTTGATGCCTAAACAATTTACACACCAATTTTTTCGTTTCACTAAATCAAAACGTTCTCTAGGCAATTTATTATTAAAAACAGGGCAAGTGTATATAAAATGTTCCGATTTACAGAGGATACAAGATGTTTTATTAGAATTAACAAAAAAAGATGAAGTGCGAGCTTTTGAAAAGTTAAAATTGGAACGTGTGTGTACTTTATTTATTTCCAATTTTTTACCTTTCGGTGGGGCTGAGGCGTTGATAGCTTCTAGCGCGTTACATTGTTTTAATACAAACGTTTTTAGAGACTCAAAAGTAGGTATGACATTGTTATCTGACTTCTGTTCCATTTCAAAGCGACTAATAGTGTCTGTGTCCAAACATTTGAGAATCATAAAAAATAATAAAAAGTCCCATTGGTCTACAGGAAAATTCATATTTGCAAGAGCAGCCAGATTTTCATTAAATGTGTCCAAGAGTTTTCTAAGATTATAAGGGTTAATTTGTTTGTCTACTAATTTCGTAGCATTAAATATTTCTTGGAGACATGATGATGCAATCAGACGTTTATTGTCGTAACGTTTGACAAGAGCTTCATATGCGATAATATAATTATTTGCGGTCATAGGTGTACATTGTACAAGCGTCAAAGGAGGACCTTCTAAAGAATTAATTAAATGAGTGAACTTTTCAATTTTAGAAAGATCTGGACTATTATGAACTAGAGAGTTATATATATCTATGTAGGTTTTAAAATGCTTATAGTCACCCAAGAACTTTGGCAGTTCTATTTTAGGTAATTTAATATTACGCTGAGAAATTATTGAATCATCCTTTTTAATAATACTTGGATCCCCAAATATGTCAAAATAAATTTCTTGTGTTATAGCACTACCATTTTCAAACGAAGCCCTAATTTTTTCTTGGGCGTCTAAATCAGCACCCTCCTGAAGAGCGAGTAAAGCTATTAAATTACCATGATTTCCCTGAAATTCTTCATAGACTGAATCAAATCGTTTAAAATATATTTTGAAAATAGAATGATGCCTTTCGTCCTCTCGTGCAAGTTCTGCTTTAGCTTTTATTTCTCTCAATTTGTTGTAATTCATATCACGAATTGCAGTGTGCATTTTAATTTTATTAGCATTAGACATGATTACCATTAACCATTAAAATTATTTATTCATTATTTGCATTACAATATTTTTAAGCTTAATACTAGGTACTATTTGGATTTCACATAGACATGATTACCAGTGTGTTTTAAACGATAATATTAAATATTCTGAAATATCTTAATGAAAAATTATTAAATAATAAACAACAACTAATTTCAAGAAAATAAAGGAGCAATTTTGTAAAAATCTGAGACATAAATATTATCACCTGCGCGATATAAACACAAACAGCTGAGCGGATTGTATACGAACAAAAAGCCGAATATCTATGTAGCTTCAATACTAGCCACAAAAAAGTGATAAGGTTTTTAATTCAATGTGAAATTATAATTGCCACAAAATATTTCTAAATTAAATAAGAGAATCCTTGGCTCGCAAGGTACCAAAAAATGTGCTGGATTGAATAAAAATATGAACTGAGAAAATTAACAAATTGTTCGAACTCGGTCGCACTTCCTACCTTTATTGGCCGATGGTCTGGGCCTGGTTATCTTCCCTCTGAGCTCTGGTAGGTTGATTCGGCGGGGGTGCAGCGGACTGTAGTTGGATCACCAAGTCGAATAACTGAACGTGATGTAATTCACACACTATTAGCGAGACGAGCGAAAATGCGCGTTTTGAGCGATAAGAAAAATATGTATAGAGAATATCGAGACACAGTTAGTACACGTGCTCGTTAGCGGTCAGATTTTAAACTGTCTCACAGACCCACTTCTCCACCTTCTCGTAGCCGAAAAGTAGGGTTCTGCGCGACCGAGTATTTTTCGCGGGCAACTGTACAAAATTGAATTTTAGAATTTATTTTAGGGCAATAGATAATATTTTATGACAATCAACTTAAACACTAAATTAAAACTTAGAAACTAATACGGAAAATTCACTGAATATTGAACACAACGAATAAAATCGCATAAGACGGAAAACTGCTCCGCACAACAAATTTTTCGGAAGTACAACGAATTTAATTTTTTGAAAATCTCAAAAAATTATTTTTATAAAAATACAATAACAAATCGTAAATAAAGCAGAAAACCGCTCCTCGAGATGAATTTTTCGAAAGTACCACGAATTTGGTTTTTCGAAAGTACCACAAATTTGGTGGTCCACGAGTCGAAATCCTCAGTCAGGATGTAGCGAGTAGCTATTTTAAAGGTCAAAATTAGGAAAAAATCAATGGGACGGTTTTTCCAATAAAAACCGAAATCCTTATTTAATATTCCTCAAAGAGTTGGAGCATAATCCTCATACAAAACCTCGAAAACGTACAGAAAAATGGTCAAAGAATTCAAAGTCGGAGGGTCGATTCCGACGAACCCAAAATACTGTTTATCCCGGCTCAGGCGGACAACGCCATAATAATCTCTCGAAGTCGAGTCGAGGGACAAAAAGTATATTTGTGTTCGATGCCGTTAGTACGTTTATAAAAGCAGGAAAACCATCGAACTCACATAGATAGCTTCTTTAAGCATCCTGACAATCATTTCGATAATTTTAGTGCAAAATTCAAAGTGAATAATTTTCAAAGGGTTTCGCATACATTTTACAAATATTACTAATTGGTAGTCTGAATCTTTTTGTACAGTCTATTGTCATAGTTCTCTCGACGCTGGATGAGTTACACTCCTACGGGAGGTAACGGCTTGCCGAGTGGTGGTGCTCTTTGATGTTTGCCTTATACACATTAGCTAAGTATTGAATATTTATATTTTTTACATTTTATGAATTATTTCAATAAATGAGAATATATTTTGAATTCGATTCCTTATTGATCGACTAATTATAAAATTTGTGACCGACGGGCGATTCTGTGGCGTGAGTCGGACAATTACTTTTCGCGGGTCACCTCTGATCCCGCCAAGTCTGTCTCGTGTCCATCGGACCAAACGATACTAGGTTCATCTACATTGTCACAGAACACAAAAGTTATTTGAAAAGAAATTGTTATAGTATGATCTGTAGATCACTGTTCTCGTACTCGGCATCTATTGGATAAATAATTAAAAATAAAATAAAGAGACATTTATTTTCAATCGCAGAGATGAAAGTTACTATTGCAATCTTGATAGTTACTGGCTATATTCGCCAAATTATTAGATATTTACATTGTGCTGTAATTTTTTCAGACAAACTGTGGAAACTGAGGACAAATGATGGACAAATTAAAAAAAAATTATGGATAATTGGGAATCTGAAGAGCAATTAGATTTTGATGAATCTATGATCAAATATTTCGGTAAACACACGTGTAAACAATTTATTAGAGATAAGCCAATTCGTTTTGGTTACAAAATGTGGTGTCTAAATACTACCTCAGGTTATCTTCTGAATTTTGATATGTATCAGGGCAGCAATCCTAATGGACACAACAGTTATGAAAAAAACCTTGGAAAATGTGCTGCTCCTCTTATCAATATAATAGACACAGAAAAAAAATTACCCTATAAATTTTGTATTGATAATCTCTTTACTGACCTCAATCTCTTATATCATCTCAAGGAGAGTGGTTATCATGGAACTGGAACAATTAGAGAAAATCGCATACCCAAAAGTTGTCAGCTGCCAAAGAAAAATGTTATGAAAACGTCGAAACCGAGAGGAGAATTTGTGTCGTCAATTGACAGAGAGGACGGTATCATTATTGTAAAATAGATGGACAATAACATAGTCACTGCAACGTCCACATGCCACGGAGAAACTCCCATTACAAGTGAAGCGTTATTCTCAGAGAGACAAAAAAATTACACAAGTTCAGAGACCATCTATAATAGGAGAATATAACAAGTGTATGGGGGGTACTGATTTAATGGATGGGAATATTTCGAGATACTTATAGAATTAGTATTCGCCGAAAGAAGTGGTGGTGGTCGATCTTCACTTGGTTGATAAACGCATGTATTGTGAATGCATGGAATTTGAGCAGAAAGAGGGCAGATAAGTCAGGTGTCAGTCAACTACATTTTCGACGAGAAACTGCACAAAGCTATCTGAAACGTTATCAAATTTTGCCAAAGAGGCCAGGTAGAATGTCAATATCCAAGTCAATTGTGGCACTCAATAGAGTGTCAGATAATTTACGATATGATGTCCAAGTCATCATTTACTTTCTTCAACGGAGGGCAATACAAGAAGAAGATGTGCTTGGTGAAGGTTGCTCATCCATGGTACGAACAATGTGCCCGAAGTGTTCGGTTGGACTGTGTATGGACTGCAACACTATTTTTCATACCAAATGAAAGTTAATTTACAATAAGTAACATTTTCTGTCACATAATTTTAATTATTTACTAAAATAAGTAAAATATAACATTTTATCTTTATATTATGTTTGTCTCCCGTGTCCGGCTAGTGTTGCCATATGGCAACACCAAATTTTTCAAAAACTATGACTTATTTCTCAGAATATTTTTTAAAAATAGTAAAAACTAATCAGTTTGTTTGTAAATTATTCATAAATTTCCATTTTTTCGCCGAAAAAAAACCGCCGTTAAAGGGTTAATATGTGACTAGAATCATTATACAGTCATACCATAAAATAAGTGGACTGCTTCTGGACTCCATGGGTAACCCCTATATTTTATGACGCTCTGAACACGAATCAGGTGTCCATTTAGTTCCATAACCTACCAATTTCTAGCGTAAAAATGGCATAAAAACTCAAATATTTTGGGTTACTTTCGTTACAATGGGGTTACCCAATTGAATCCCAGAAGCAAATCACTTCTTAGAGCGCCTATACTATTGTTGCGTTACCGCCAAAATAATTATTTCCTTTATATATTCAGAAGAATGTACATGTTACAAGTTCTTGATGACCTTATACATAATGCATCTAGTGGTGGTATGTTAAATATTTAAAGATTGCCGCACAGGGTTATTTATTGGTATAACTGCTCTGTATAAACCCGTATTTCCATACACTTTACATATGAAAAAGTAGGCCGTGAGGGCACGATGGGTTCAGATTTATCTCAACGTGTCTGGAAAACGGGTGCACATGAATGTTTTTCCATATGAATCAGCCACGTTGAGGTTGAATGGCTGAAATTTAAATCAACTGGGCCAGCGGAGAACGCCAGTGTAATTGCAGTTGTTGTGCACCCTTTCCCCAAATGGAGGGTATAACCAATAAAAGTCCATATGGGAACTGCCGAAGTCGAAAAGAGTTCTGATTTACTCGTAATAGAGACGTTATCTAATTCTCTCTCATTTCAACTTTAATAAAACCACTCTTGCTATTGTTTTGAACAGAGAATGTTGTGGAAACGCTGCCCTCAGTTCTTATTGTTAATAATTACGCTTCAGAAATATTCAGATAAAACATAATCTATTTAAAAAAACAATTGTGTCATATACATATTTTTTTAATTCGATAATTTAAAATAAGAAATTATAAGGAAAGACCGCAATGCGATAAATTATTTTTGGTGTGCCGCTGACCTTAGGCTTTGTTTTGAAAAAATTATTCGAGAATTTTGATCAAAGTGCTAATTTTTACAAAATACTCTGTAGCATCTACGAAAATAAGTCGATCTCAATCAGTAATTTCTTATAAAATAATCGTTATTTGGTTAAGAAGAAAACCTTGTTAATAATTCCTCTCATTTGTTTCCCTCGAAATCATATGTTACACAGATAACACAGGTCGTTTGGCATTAACCTTAATTATTTTTTACGACTGAAAGTAATAGCTTTTTATAAATTGGCTGGGACTTTTTTGTTGATATAACAAAGCAGAAGTCATTTATAAAAAGCATTTCGGTCGAATTGTCAGATAAGTATCCACATCTCTGAATATAGCGTTTAATTGCTATTAATAAATCAAGCCATAGATCAATATCCCATATCGCAGCCGCAGGGACACCAATATTTGACCTGGCGACGGCAGCTCACTGAAAAATACAGGAAATATAAGTCTTCTTTCCTCAGAATATATTGACGGATTTATGAAACCTGAGAGCCATTTTCAGGGAACTTAAAAATGGATTTTGTTTTATGGAACTAATCTTGTTGAAAAAACGAAATTGAGTAAAACACTACTATGTTTTTTACCACTATATTTGCACAAAAACGTGACTGCAGTTTCGACCCTTTCAGGTCATTTTCAAACAATGATTCAATTAAGAATGAAATACAAAAGATTTGGTCCCTATTTAAATATGTTTCTGGATTTAAACAGATTAGAGAATTATGAAAGTATACAGGTATTTTATGATATCCTAACTATCTAAGGGTGGGGTTTCTCAGAA
Organism: Stenurella melanura; assembly: GCA_963583905.1. Lineage (NCBI taxonomy): Eukaryota > Metazoa > Arthropoda > Insecta > Coleoptera > Cerambycidae > Stenurella > Stenurella melanura. The sequence goes on from OY757309.1 coordinate 91,056,501, forward strand.
ATTTTAATTACATCTTGGTAGCAGTAAAAAGAGGTGAGTACATAATATCTAATTAATCATTTAACAAAATTAAATCATCTTTATTATTGTATTTTTATATTTCCAATGCTTCTAACAAATTAAGTTTAAAGCCTTTGCTGGCATAGTGTAGGATTTCCATATTATTAATATCAGGGAAGTTATGTCCACTCTCTAATATGTGATTAGAAAAAGCAGAATCTGTTTTTTGTAGTCTGAAGGACCTATCATGATCGAGGTATCTTGTTCCTAAATTACGTCCAGTCTGACCTATATATACGCTATCGAATTCTGAGCAATTTAACCTATAGACTCCAGATTTTTCGAATTTATTTGTTTTATCCTTGGCGTTGTAAATTAAATTTGATAATTTTTGTTGGGGTTTAAATGCTATCTTGATATTATGTGCTTTGAGAATATTTGATATTTTCTCTGTCAGTGTATCACAGTATGTGAGTGTAGCGTGAGGTGTTTGTTTTTCTTCTCTGACTATTGGATAAATTGCTTTAAAAGTAGACTGGTTTTGTTTCTTGTTTATTAATTTTGCGATAACTTCTGTGGGGAAGCCATTGTTCTTGGCTATTTTTTGAATTATTGAAAGCTCTGTTTTTATTTGCGTTTCTGATAAAGGCAATGAAAAAACTCTATGTAGCATTGAATTATATGCTGCCAGTTTATGTGCGTATGGATGGCAAGAATCAAAGGGGATAGTTATATCAGTATATGTAGGTTTTCTATCTATGTATCTTTCTGATATAACTATCCCCTTTGATTCTTGCCATCCATACGCACATAAACTGGCAGCATATAATTCAATGCTACATAGAGTGTTTTCATTGGCCTTTATCAGAAACGCAAATAAAAACAGAGCTTTCAATAATTCAAAAAATAGCCAAGAACAATGGCTTCCCCACAGAAGTTATCGCAAAATTAATAAACAAGAAACAAAACCAGTATACTTTTAAAGCAATTTATCCCATAGTCAGAGAAGAAAAACAAACACCTCACGCTACACTCACATACTGTGATACACTGACAGAGAAAATATCAAATATTCTCAAAGCACATAATATCAAGATAGCATTTAAACCCCAACAAAAATTATCAAATTTAATTTACAACGCCAAGGATAAAACAAATAAATTCGAAAAATCTGGAGTCTATAGGTTAAATTGCTCAGAGTGCAATAGCGTATATATAGGTCAGACTGGACGTAATTTTAGAACAAGATACCTCGATCATGATAGGTCCTTCAGACTACAAAAAACAGATTCTGCTTTTTCTAATCACATATTAGAGAGTGGACATAACTTCCCTGATATTAATAATATGGAAATCCTACACTATGCCAGCAAAGGTTTTAAACTTAATTTGTTAGAAGCATTGGAAATATACAAATACAATAATAAAGATGATTTAATTTTGTTAAATGATCAATTAGATATTATGTACTCACCTCTTTTTACTGCTACCAAGATGTAATTAAAATTTCTGAGAAGCCCCACCCTTAGATAGTTAGGATATCATAAAATACCTGTATACTTTCATAATTCTCTAATCTGTTTAAATCCAGAAACATATTTAAATAGGGACCAAATCTTTTGTATTTCATTCTTAATTGAATCATTGTTTGAAAATGACCTAAAAGGGTCGAAACTGCAGTCACGTTTTTGTGCAAATATAGTGGTAAAAAACATAGTAGTGTTTTACTCAATTTCGTTATTGTCATGGATTACCACAGAGTAACGGCTTCCTCAATCAATTTCCTAATCTTGTTGATTCAGTAAAGTTAAATCTTTCCAATATGGACTGATACTGAATAAAAGATTATCTAAAAGTCAAAATTTCTGAGGATACTTAGTCAAGATTACCTTATCAGTAAAAAAAAACAATATTAATAATAACAATAATAAGACATTTATTGACCCAAGAGATTATAGTACACAACATAGGGTAAGTCCAATGAACACTTGTCTGACTAGAAATTGATTGGAAAATAATTACAGTGTAATTAATTAAAAGACATGAAAAACAAATTCATTGGTAGAATAAAAAGCATTGGATAATAGCAGCTTCCTGACATGAGAAGTAAATTTGTTTAAACTAACATTTGTAATACTAGGTGTTAGTTTGTTGTATAATTTAGCAACAGATGTTTCAGAAGTGTTGCATTAAATTTAATTAAATCATACCTAAAAAAAAAGAAAACAATGCGTGTTTGAGTACAATACGTCAGGGGAAATAGCGAAGTCAGATTTTAAAGAAGTAAAAAAAGGTGTACCTCAAGGCTTTATCTTAGGTCCTCTATTCTATACATTATATACAAATGAGGTAGATAATGTATCTGAAGACAACATAGTAATGTATGCCGATGACACCTCGGTAATCTTCCGTGAAGAAAGTACTGAGGTCTGCAAAGTGAAGCTTATGGAAGCAATGGCCAAATGAAACGGGTGGTTTTCAACAAATTATAATAAATTAAACGTAGAGAAGACTCAAATAATTGGTTTCAGCAATCGTGACAATTTGGAATTTAAGCTGAATTATCAAAACAAACAGCTAACATCAACCTCGAATATCTCTTTCCTAGAAATAGACTCTAGACTCAACTGGAAAGAGCAAGTGAATAATGTAGCGAAGGGGATATCACGTGCTATGCATTAAAGATACTGTCTACAGTGTAGATGAAAATACAGCAATAATTGCCTCTCATGCATATATCCAATCAAAAATTAGATATGTGATAATTTCTTGGAATAATTCGGTAGATATTGAAAGAATATTAATTTTACAAAAACGTTGCTTAAGGAACATCTTTAATCTTAAGCAAACAGGCAGCTGTAAAAATTTATTTACTGAATATAAAATATTTACTGTAATATCTTTATACATATATGAAGCTGCTACATTTATTATAGAAAATAGTACACTTTTTGCAAATCTAAATCGCTGTTACAATACCTGAAATAAAGACAACCTCCACACAAATGCAACAAAATATTCGTATATTCAAAGAAACGTCCATCATAGTATTATAAAAATTTGGAACAAATTACCTTTAACCTCGAGGAAACTTCCCAAGAGACAATTCAAACAAAAATTAAAAGACTACCTACTCGATAAAGCATATTACAGCATGGAAAATTTTTTTTTCCGACACTAATATAAATTCGATTTAAATAAAAAAAAAAAAAAAGAGAACTTAGTGCTAGAACAATGTTTTATATATATTCTTGTTTGTTAATTTTATATCATTTACTGAAATGTTTCTTTTTACTTTTCTCATTTGCTTATGTGCTTTTATCTATATGTATACATGTTACATCACACACAACACAAAGAACTTTAAAAAAATATTTATTTGATTAAAGGATAGTAGCTACTATCCTGACATGAAATGAATGATTGTGGCTAAGAAAAGAAGGTTTTCACTCGATGTTAAAATTTTGCCCAAGTGTTCAAGTGTGGGCCACCCTACGAGCGACGTGGTTAGCGTCACTGGTGTAACCTGGCTAGCACAGTAAAGATACGGAGAGCCAAAAGGCATGGAGTTCAAGGTTTGGGCGCCATTGATTACTGAGTGTAATCAAGGAAAATTGAAGATAACGATAAACCAAAGACAAAAGTTACATATGTACAATAGAACTATATTACAAAATATTATATTACAAAAACAATGAGCTATCACAGCATCAGCGATACTGTATAGCGAAATATCATCAAAATATGTACAAGGTAAACTATATTACAAGATAAACTATATTACATATTGCTCAACAGCAAGATAAACTTGAGGTGTTTACGAGATAAAAAAAACTATATTACAAAAGATACATCTCGTAACTTTACCTCAATACTAAAAAATCATATATTACAAAAGATATGACCATTTACGAGATTTAAACCGAACTATAATACAAAGGTATCTCGCAAACGATCCGACAAACAAACTATATTACAGCACTAGATATACTAAAGTGCAACACAAAAGACACACCATTAGATTTACTAAAATGGCGACACAAAATATATTACAAAGATAATAAAACTTAACCTAACAAAAGATATGCTATTTCACTTGAACCTGATATTTATTTGAGCCTACCAGTATATAGCCTCCCCGCTACGTAATGCCAAATACTCAAAAACGGGACACCCCAAGTTATATAACCATAAAAAAAATAATACTAGAACTCATCTCTAGCAAATAAAATACGGGACACCCCAAGTTATATAACCACAAAAGATAATACACATCTTACCGCGCCCCGAACATCCGAATTCCTTTAAATAAATAATCCACATAAGTGATGCGACTTGACGAGTCAAATCTAGGAAATATCAGATCACACGACGCGTATTATGTGCAAATAACTGACGTGTCTAACCATTGAGACACATCTAAAACAAAAGTACTTTGACACAGCGAATTTGCGATACTGGCAAAATTCAAAAAAATATCATGTTATCAAACAACTACGATTACGTTAAACGTTGAATACAAGAAATCGATACTACGAAGAAATATTTGTTACAGCGAATTTAAGATATAAATAACTACGACGAAATATTTGTAACAACGGATTTAAGATATGAGTGACTACGAATTAATGTGTAGCACTAGATATGCGAAAATAATCCCTTTTACAGGTAATAATCAAAGGTACTTATCTTTTATTATAATATCCTGATGAGGGAAATTCCTAGGTATGCCCCTGTCCTCCGATGATAATAGATTATAACCGTTGGGTAGTTAAATGGTTCATGATCTCCATTTTGCTCTAGCGGGATGTCACATGTCGTACCATTCCACTTTGAAGGTTATGAAATCGTAGAGGCGTGCTATGCTCGAATAACATAAATAATTTCTTCGCCCAGGTTTTCGTATGCTTGATAGAAAATCTTAAATAGATGTTGTGTCGAAAATTTCATAATAAAGGTAAACATAGTATTCTTATCCCAAAAAGTTCTCAAGAAAACGTATATAAAAACGTAGTATCAACATAGAACGTAGATAATTTTGCTTAAAGCAAAGGTGTAACATCAAGATCACTTCGACGTTGAAATGAAATTTGTAATTAAATGAAAGAAAGAAAGAAAGAACGAAAGAAAGAAAGAAAGAACGAAAGAAAGAACCTAAAACAATATGTTTAAATGTTAGATGGTATTTAACAATATATAATTATTTAACTATTACCTTATACGTCTATAAGGTTCCTCTCTACCAATATCCCCGTCAGGGTCTTACAAAATTTCTATTACGTCCACCTCGAAGGACGGCTCGAGTGAAAGAGAGCGAATTTAGTCTAACGCGGTGTATTGTGACATATGTTTCGGACCGACAGTAATGCGGCTCCGCCCCAAAAAGTAGTTCTCTTTATTTTAGTGAAATATTAATTAGCCAAATGTTCTATATTGTTACTGATAGTTCTACGTTTCATGTGACTATCCGACTTTATTATAAATACTCGACTCAACTTCATTTTTCAGTCAGTTTGATCTATTTATTTAATTTAATTTGAATATTATCGAGCGTGCGCTGTTTAATATACTGATGCGTAAGCATAAGCTACTACCAACCTCTCATCTGTCCAGAAATGTTCGTTATAGTACCAGAGCATAGGAGAATAAAATGTTTGATTATTAAAATTTTTCTAATAATTCTTAGAAAATGTAACGAAGGATGCTATTGCGCATTCCGCACGTTACATGATATAAATGTGAGTTAAGAACTGAGGAGCAAACGTTCCTTTACATAAGATTTGAAATGCTGACTCAAAGAGTCTCTAGAACAAAGGGAGTAACATTGTGCACTTAATTCTGGGAACATAACAAAGGAAATAATGGTGATGCTGAATAAGCAAAAGGAGCAGCTGCAATATGTAATATGTAATATGATATACCTGATAAGCCTACTTGTGTATGGCTCTAAGTATCATGAATTAGGTTATAATATTTTATATAACATACTTTCTATTGAATGTTACAAAATTGTCATACTATATTTATACTATATTTTGACATGTTCTACACCTATTGTATAATGGAACTAATAAAAAACTACTACTACTACTACTACTACTACTACTACTACTACTACTATAGTACGGACTACAGGAATATGGTGGACGGAGTACAAAGAAAGTCCTTACTGAGAGTGGCTAGTGCATATCGCACAGTCTCTGCGGCGGCAGTACAAGTGGTGACAGCCACGCCACCACTTTCACTATTAGTTGGGGAACGAAAATACGTGTACGAGATGGGGGAAGGGCATCGACCAGAAATACGAGAAGCTGCGAGAGAAAGGACAATGCTGACATGGCAGGCCTTATGGGATGAAAACACTGAAACGGCGCAGTGGACAAAGAGATTAATACCCGTGCTTGATGAATGGGTCAAGTGTAAACACAGAAAAACGGAATATTACTTGACACAAGCGCTGACAGGGCATGGTCCTTTCAAGAGCTACAGAACAAGGATAGGGAGAATAGAGGATGAGAGGTGTCTACACTGTGGAGCGGAGGACACAGTTGAACATACACTATTTGAATGCGACAGGTGGGGGAGATATAGGCAGGAGGCGTACGAGGAACTGGGCGTAGAAATTAGACCTGAGACTATGATCAGAGAGATGACGGAGAGCAAAAGAAAATGGGAAACAATCCATGAAATGATAAAGAGAATTTTAAATATTAAAGAGCAAGAAGAGAGACGGTGAAACAAAGGAATCTAGAGGAAGACAAACGGCCATTTTGAAGGTATGCTTTTTAAAAGCGGTTCCAAAATGGACTCGTGTGAGGTAGGAGTTTTTAGTGGGTGGAAATCCCACACACCGCAAAGAGCGGCGTCTTTAAAAGATTTTCTCCTGCCGAAAAAAAAAAAAAAAAAAAAAAAAAAAAAAAAAAACTATAGTACGGACTTGACTTATAGTTGTAATCTGCGCATATCATACTGAAAATTTTGAATGTCTGGTATTATAATTGTGATACTTGTTTTGTGGGTTAAAATTGGATACATTTTATTTTACAAATTTTCGATTTTCAAATATATAGATGCAAAGAAAAGTCAGTATTTGCTGTCTAATAAAAAATTATTTACATGACTCTAGATATATCAACTTAAACATAGATTGAATTGCTCTTTTTTGCATTAGAAAAACTCTATTTGTGGCTGATGAGCATCCATATACCATAATTCCATATCTCACAACAGATTCAAAGCAGAGTAATAAAAGGTCTCTTTGATATTTTCATTAGTAATTGTGGAAAGCCTTTTTAATGCACAACCTACTTGCACATTTTTTGCATACATAACTTACATGATCTCGCCATGTTAGTGATTAGTCTATGTGTATTCCAAGTGGTTTAGAACTTGTTTTTGCTCAATAGATTTTCCATTCAACATAATTGAGGGCCCGCTTGCATAATTGGCAGTAAGTTAATGAAAGTGTAGAATATGTGTTTCTTTTCTTCGTTCATTTTTAAGTAAATACTACTAAGTGAATAAGTTGCTATTTAGCTGTTGGTTTACATGATCCTGATTTTAATTTTATGCAACCAGCGTCATATCGCCCGCAAACTCGCAGTTAGATATAGAATGATATTCATCTATATCGTTACAATAAAATAAAAATAACAATGGGCCCAAAGCACTTCCCTGAGGAACCCCAACGTCTATTGTAAGCTCATCCGAATTCTGATCAAGGTAGTTAAAAAATTGCTTTCGTCTGGTTAGATATGTATGGTAAATCGTTGCATTTACCACTGAGGCCATGCAATTCCATTTTTTCAGTCAAAGGCTTCTGATACATCTACAGAAAGAGCCACCACCTCCTATTCTTGTCAAGTTATGTATATATTACATCCCAGATATTTAGCAAAGCTGGCATGGTCCATTTCTTATGCCTAACTCTATGTTGAGTGTTTGTTAAGAGATTATTGTTTTCTAAACATTTTGTAATTCTTTCAGCTAGAATTTTTCCAATCGCTGAAGAATTTTTTTGAGATTGATAGTGACTACTCGTGGTGGCGAAGTGTATTGATACTATTCTCGAGACAATGATATATTTTATTTTCAGGGTGACGACACTGATGAACTTTATGGGTGTACTGGCTTAATCAAAATTAGATCAACAGTATATATAAAGAATAGGTAATTCCCTGTTCTTTTTTTTCAAATTAGATATTAAGGAGGTTGAGGCGTTAGCCGAAAATAATGAGAATAATCTGAAATGAAGTTTTTTTAATAGATTTTTATGACACAATTTTCTGTAAAAAATCCAAAGTCATTGGAAACTCATAAAGTGAAAAATTTTTAAAAACTTTTACATGTAGTCTTATGGAAAATATGTCAATCCAGCATGCTAACGGTGCATTTTAATTTTTAGCAAATAACCAAATAATGTCAGCATTTCCGAAAACTAACTGTACAGCGTTGATGTCTTACGCATATTTTAATATTGTTTCCAATTTAATTAGGAGACTTTTTATAAATAAAAAAATATATTAAACGTTTGTAAACTGACAAATTTCTCTTTTCGTTAATGATTTTTAACTGATTTTTCAATTATTTAATGGTTTAATTTTAATTTTTACCGCTTCTCGTTTTCTTTAAATTATTTACTGAAATAAATTTGCAAAATACATTTGCAAATAAGTTTGGACAAAACATCCAAAAGTTAGTTCATTAAGTAAAATAATTAAATCGGCTTAAATTATTAATTAATAATAATAAATGATTTATTTATGCCTTTATGACAATAATTATTGGTATCATCGACTTACAACCTTTCGTAATAATTTATTATGGAAAAGTTCCTATTTAGAATTCGACTTACTTTTGGTTGGGACTGCAACGCCTCAACCTCCTTAAGTGTGTAAAAATTATCTGTCAAATATCCAAGGTAACAATTTTTAGCCATTGTAGGAGCAGAAATAAAATATATTATTCTCAATAGCTCAGTATAATTTTAATGTTTTGATAGTCGGTATTTAATTCCGGTCAAGTATCAATTGAACATGTTATGTGCATGACAACCTCGCCAATGACTACCGCCTCTGCCACATCGTCATATTTTATTGCAAGAAATTAGAAAATAAAGACAAGAGCTTCATGTTTCACACTTTGAAAATTCAGGATTTGTTGAAATTTAATCGAACCTCCATTGATATTAGAAACAACTCATTCCAACAACATTTTTAATCACTACTTAAAGGCCTGGTACTTTACTCTTGACACACTTCCACGTTTTCTTAGTTTTTAACCACCCTGTAGTTATATCAATATTCTAACTACGGCCTAGGCCTTTTCAAAATGGGAAAACCTCTTTTTAAAGAATGACCGTTCTCTAAGAAATGAGAAATAAAAAAGTTTATAAGTTAGGCCCAACTGTGGATACATAACATATTTTTACTAAAGCTTGTGTCCTTATAAATTGGATTAGTAGAAGGCACAAGCCCTTATATACGAGAATGTTCTGATGTTCATTTAATTCTGTGATTTCACCAGATTTTCGTTAGCCCTTCATCCAATTCCATCTAATAATATATCAAGGCAAGTGCAAACGGACCTGGAATGAAAATAACACTTTCTTATAATTGAATTGCTTCGCAAGGGTCAAACGCACAACTGTATCTTTATTTTCCAGTTATCTCTAATTTCCTTGTGTAAAATAAGTTTCAAGAAGGAGTTGTAACCATGGATGTAATGCTGTATCTAAAGTAGCTTCCACAAACATGAAGACACTCGAATACTAATATTCGAAGAGCGTTTCGGCAACCACGTTGTCATCATCGGGAGACGATTAAAACTGACGTACAACTAGAAATGGGTTTATGTCTAAAATGTCATTCATACTTGAAAGAACTGAATCAATCCCGCTATCCTTACATAAACAGTTATAAAGGGTCCACCCCAAATATTCCGCTTTAGTCGGTATTAAGTTCATTCAGCCATGACGGAGTTTGTAAGAATAACCTGTTTTATGGCTGAAACTTTGTTGACATTAGTTTAGTTAAAAAGTGTTAGAACTAAAATGATAGTACAGACAAGTTTAAGCATTAATGTCATCATCTAGGAAAGATTTGGTCAATATCTAGTGGGTCTAGTTGTGCTTTAGTAAACCATTGGAGTAAACAAAAAGTGAGAGGAGAGGACTTTGAAGTAGTTAACACGATGAGCTACGCCAATTAGACATGACTATCTGCAATATGATTCATAATTCACAAAAGTATTAATTCATAGTGCTTCGAATCTACTTGTCATTTCAAGAGGAACGGTAGTCGAATACTCTTAAGTCTGGTGTGTATACCTTGCACAGATCTTCCACTCTTATTGTTGGTGAAATACCAGTAAGAGCAAGACAGAATTCTGGCAATTATAGTATTAGTATTTCGATTTCATTTATTTTTAGAGTAAGCTGATATTTATGAGTAATGTCTATTATATTTCTATTATCATTTAAATTTCGAATTATCTATATACCAACTGAATCTAGGAATATTCACAACCGACAGTTCACTGCCAACAATTCATCGCCGTAACAATAGGTACAATAATTTACTGGTAGAGAAAAGGAGAAAGGCATATGAAAATAAAATTGTAAAATCAGATAACAAAAGTAAATGTATGTGGTCTATACATAATGAAATCACTGGCAAACAAAACAAAAATGACAACATTATAGTAAATGGTAATCCCACCAAAATTGCAAATGATTATAATAAATTTTTACTGAACATAGTCCCAGTCCTGCTTGCAAATCTAAACAAAATTCCGTTTGAATGCAATATTTCAGAAAACAATCAATCGATGTTTCTAAAACCTGTAACTACCAATATATTTCTAAAATTTGCTAAAGATCTTAAAAATAAATATAGCAGTGATGAGGATGAAATTCCAACCTCTCTAGTAAAATTTTGTATAGCTGAAATAGCAGAAGTGGTATGTCATATATTAAACAATTCCTTTAAATACGGAATATTTTCAGACCAATTAAAATTAGCCAGTATTAAACCACTTTATAAAAAAGGAAACCCTGAGTTATTAGAAAATTACAGGCCAATTAGCTTACTACCTAGTTTCTCAAAAATTTTTGAAATGGGAATGAGCATTCAACTTATTGATTTCATGAATATTTGCCAACTATTCAATAATACACAACACGGCTTTCTGAAAGGAAGATCTACTCAAACCGCAATATTTCACCTTAGGTATGTTCTTGGATCTATCTAAAGCTTATGACTGTCTGGATCATAATTTAATGCTAATAAAATTAGAAAAATATGGAATTAGAGGGAACGCACTAGAGTGGATAAGATCTTACTTTTCAGATCGTCGTCAGAGGGTAAAAATAATAAGAAATGGTGAAACTGGCAAGTCAGAAATCTTACATACCAATATCGGAATACCACAAGGCAGCATAATTGGTCAAATTCTATTTATCATTTATGTAAATGACTTATGTAATGTTGTAAGGAATGAGTCTCATTGTATCACGAGTTACGCAGATGATAATAATATCTTGGTAGGAGCAGAAACTTATCCTGAACTAACACAGGAATGTAATGATTTATTTTCAAATACAAGTGATGATAGAAATAGGTTTATATTAAACAGAGAAAAAACTAATATTATGCTATTTAGAACAAAACAAGTAAGAATGGAAACTCCGGAATATATTACTATTTTAAATGAGCAAAGAAATCTAGTGGGAAATACAAAATTCTTGGGTGTTCAAATAGATGAATTCTTAGATTGGGAAAATCAAATCGATCTATTGTGTTTGAAATTAAACAAAATCTGCTATAGTATAAGAGTAATTGGTAAATATTTAAATCTTAAAAGTCTAAAAATGATATATTATTAAAATTTAGAGGCAACAGCTAGGTATGGAATAATTTTCTGGGGCAGTAATTCGAACATCCAAAAAGTATTTATAACACAAAAGCGGGTTATCAGAATTATCTATAAAATGAATTACACAGACTCTTGCAGAGGCATATTTAAATTAAATAAAATCATGACCATTTACGGTATGTACATGTATGAATGTCTACTGTTTATTTTTAAGAACAAACATAAGTTTTTGCTTAATAACACACAACATGAACATAATACAAGAACAACAAGATATTACATACCCAAAGCATAATCTGACACTAACAGAAAAAAGTCCATATTACATGTGCATTAAATTATATAATAAATTACCGTCTCGTATGAAAAATATTGTAAGCTTAAATAGGTTTAAGACAGAACTAAAATCACTAATATTAAATTTGGAACCATTTAGATCAATATTTTTCATGTGAAACACTGATATAGGAAGCATTTTTTTTTTTTCGTTTTTCTCTTATACAGGCATGAAATGTTTTATGTGACGCTTTTTCATTTTATGTTGTTATAATTTTTTTAAATTGTAGAAACATTCTTAGAAATAAAGATATATTATTATTATTATTATTATAATTCACCGCCGAGTTAATTCATCGCATCAAATTGTACTGATTGTATAGATTGTAAATATTAGTTATATATAAACATTTATTTTCATCATCCAGAATACACAAAATATAGGTTTAGTAACGTCATAATAAAAACAATAATTAAACCTCTAGATATTATTAATATTTCAAGTATTATATCAAACAACGAAATAAATGATATACTACCGCATTAACGTTTGACAATGGCCATATATAAAATAATCAGGCTTTTTGTTGCATTTGATCAGAGTGTTTGTGATAAATTTTGCATTATTTGTACATTGCCTACATGAAACCTTTATGAACTCAGAAAAAGGGAAGCGAATGTTATACATTAGCCAAAATACTCAATTTTAGTATTTTTTTTCATGCACAGATTGGAAAATTCAACCAACTATTATCAAAATATTTGTTGCCTAGCGAATTTCGACAAATAAGACATGGTAAAAGTCCACAAGTTCCTGGATATAAGAATAATGTTAAACCGAATGAATATTACTGTAGGCAATCGTCTCCAAAATCATATTCCCCACTCTTTATTAAACTACTTACCTCCCCTCTACTTATCTATATAAGTATGATTTGGCTATTCGCTTATGTGGCTAAAACCAGTCCAACCTATTTTCTTTTAATTCCAACCATAGCAGTTTAAAAAACTTAATCAAAATTCTCATATACTGTACTATATTATTGATATAACTTTTGGTTCTGATATGTGATGAGTTAAGGTCTCACATGGTCGCCTATTTGTAATTATTTGGGTATTTCTTAAATATAAATAACATATTGAAATTAAAAAGTAAATCATTTGTATCGCAGACTTTTATCTCTTGGGGACTATAATCGTTTTAACTTAGTGGGAAAAATATGACTCATTACACAAGTAGTTAATACGTGTGCTTTATAAATGTATAATGAAAGCATCTAGCGTACCAAATGAATATAATATTACCAGCAGCATTACCAGCAATATTTGATTTTATCATATTTAACATATTTTCCGCCTTCTCATTTGTAGCTAAAGTAAATTGCTCCCCATGCATTATGTTTATATTTTAACAACCTAACGGGATCGATACGTCATGCGTCGGTCCAATAAGTAATATTATTAAATCTTAATGTCACAGCGGCATTCGATAACATTCAACGTTCCTGTTACAACTTCACTATTCCCGCCAACTAATATTATCATTTCCAACGTAATTACAGAGCCGGTGTACATCAATAGTTAACATGGAGTTAAATCAAGCTATGCATGATATCATTATATAGTGCAACTAGTACTGGTAGATCAATATGCATAACTTAATGGAGACCTCATTTGTTAATGGAAATTATTTTCTTTTGAAGTTGCAAGCGATTTGAATTGATGGAACTATTTTATTTGTAATTTAATGAATGTATATTTTCAAGTGAAGTATACCAAGGACTAAAATATTCATTCCGGAGTGAAAAAGAAAAGAAATAAAAACACTACTAATATTGGACAACTAATGGCTAATGATTAGAAACAATCATTAATGTCAGTCATTCTCTTATGTCAAAAAATTCACAGATTTTGGAAATGATAACACCATACATAAAACATAAAGTTTTTCAACTTTTTCAACTTTAAACGGGAAATAGCACGATCTACCACACCGCTGAGTTTCCCCCTTAAATGCAAACTGGTAACTTAACCCCTGTGATATATGCAACCCATGTTACATTTGCGTATATCAGCCATTGCATATGATAGTCTCAGTCGACCGCGACACATTACTTTGAAATAAAGAGATATTACTATTGTCACTCAATTAGTACAGCAGACAACTTATATCAGTTAGTTGCAATTCTAACACATCATTTATTTGCAAGCAATCATCTATTTGTAGTAAGCTGTACACTTTTGTGTTCTACCGTCAGCATCGCTGTACAAATTTTAGGTAATCTTCCGACACGGTAGGTAATGTAATTGGCAAGCGCAACAGCCTAATCCATGGTAGCGTGGCCTTTTCGGCAGCCGTGTACAAATTTTTGCTTGAATAATATAAATCCATACATTTCCAGTCTGTGACGTCAGATGCGGATGTTATGTAATAAATTTAAGTAAAGGCAGGTCAAATTTTAATTCGCTACTTATTGATTAATCAGTAAACATTAAATTCAATTGCAAAATAAATCATCTGCCAAGGATATCTTCGAACAAGAATAATTTAGTGTCCTTGTAAGGGTTGGCCAGTTTATTAGCATTTTCTAGCTCGAGCAGTGTATATGTGGATGAGCGTACAAATATCGGATGCGCAGTGGATTCATAAAAAATAAAATCGATTATAACAAATCTCAAGAGTAACTGGTTACTCTACCCCATATACGAAAACATAAACATTTCCAATGGTAAAACGCCAGGACGTTTAAATTACACCCACGAAGACATTTTAGGTCTGTTTATTATTTATGGAGAATATGGTAAGGTAATATCAAAAACATGTAACACATTTGCTAGATACTCGATACCCACAAGGAAAACCATCACCATACACTGTAAAACGCATATTGGATAATTTTAGAATTTTTGGCTGTGTCAAAGCAGGAAAAGGGGAATTTAATTTTACATAATTTGATGCAAAAAAGTACAGGGTGTTCCATTTAAAATAAAAAAGTTTTTGAGGTTAGAATTTGACAAAATATAACGTGAAAAATAAAACACTTGGTATACTATCATGAAATTTATTTTTATCATAGAGAGTGGCTTATCTTGTGTTCTTTACATGGCAAAGAGAAAATGAGGCTCCCCTACACGTATTCTACGTTCATTATTGAAACTGATTTTCTATGTTACTAGACTAGGGTCGCTAGTCCAAAATACTAAAATACAAATGGCCGCCACTTTGTGATCAGCTCATCGAATGCGTTGTTTTAACTGTATACAACGTGTCACAACACTTTGGTACATAATTGCAAACATGGACTTCCGAGGTAAAGAGAAACACCTGTATGTAGAGGCAGAAGAGTTGACAAAACGTACATATAATTTATCACATTGGGTTGATTCTACGGTTGGTTCCTTATGAAACATTCTTCAATAATTTAAATACACAGGAACTTATGCTTTTTAATGTTTAATGTTTGAAACATTAAAAAGCATAATTTCCTGTATATTTAAATTATATAATTTATAATTTGTTTCTAATTTCCCTGATGAGACGCCAATGACCGACGAAAAACATACAGTACTGACCTATGTTACCATTGATGAAAACTGTTACAATTCGAGGTGGTGTGATCTTGAATTGCAGCCTATCCTGCAACCAACAGTCTCCCTGGACGCTACCTGTCCGATGATTTAGTTTTATTCCCAGGGGTCATGTCAGTTGTGATCGCTGTCTGCGCGTTTTGTATTTTATGTGTGACAGAATAATGGTAAATATGGCACACTTTCAAGTGAATATTTGGACATGGTACTAGTATATGGATATTGCGACAATAATGTTACCGCCGCTGACTGGGAATATGAATTAAGATTCCTAGTAGAAAAGCTGTACTTGCTACAGCGCAACGCGTTCGTGATATTAGTTTGGTACTATAGCACCAAGGAGGAGAGTGTTTCGTTCAACGCCACTGAGATGTTGATGAAGCTGTTCTTGTTATCGTTGCTGAGGACCCTACTTTAAATACGCAAGAAAATCCACGTGTCCACCGTGACCTACTTTCACAGTATCGCTTATCTATAAATGTGTGGGGCAGGATTGAACAATAATGATTTAATACGACCATATATTCCACCAAAACGACTTCATTCCAATACGTATTTGGATTTTCTAAAAAAACACAAGCGATGACTTACTCCTGGCAATAATACAAAGGATGTGGTTTATGCGCGACGAGGCTTCTCATTTAGGACGTCAGGTACAGTGCATATTGGAAATGGTGTGGATAAATATGATCATTCCTAGGATAATCTAATCCGCCGTTTAGAACTTTGCTGTGAGGTTAATGGTGATAAATTTGAACACTTAGGCTACGCGCTGACTAGAGACTTTTTAGTTCCATGACATTTTTTCATCGTGATGCGGTGTCACTTGATGTCACCATATCCGTTGGCGTCAAGACCACTTTTAAATAATGCCAACAAATACATGGGATTTTATGGGATAGAATATGCAAAAATAAAACAAAAAATATCAAAGAATCCGGAGTGACTCACTGTTCCAGACTCCTTTCCGAGTATTTGGAAAAAGAATCGATATCTCAAAAATTGAGCCTCATAGGGAATTTTGTCCATTTTGCTACACTGTGCGCCGCCCCAAGATAGCGGATTATCATTTTCTTTACAACTTTACTTAATATAGGTATCAAAGGAAAGGGCTGACAAGTAGAAAACAAATACGTGATCAAATCTTAAAAATTCAAAATGGCTGCATCAACATACCGAATAGGTTTCATAGCCTAGAAAATAATAATAATAATAATCTTTCCGTGTGATGTCGGAAGCCACGGAAAGGCTGTCCAGCGTCGGGAAACCGAAAATAATAATAAGAGTAATAATAATAATAATAATAATAATAAGATGGCTAAGATGCTCCACCAGCAATTATGCAGAACAGCTGGCACACAAAAGGGAGATTCAGCTTATTATAAATATAACCCCCCTGCCGTCAGTGAGAACAACAATTTTAAAATCTATTGGGACATGCCTATTCAGACTGGTCACCCAATTACGCATAACAGACGTTATGGACAAAATTAATAGAACAGTCAACCTAATAGATATATTCCTTTAGACGACAACATCGAGAAGGCCTACAGAGAGAAAATACGAAAATATGAAGATCTTGCCATCGAAATAAAGAATGTGTGGGAGGTCCAAAAAGTTACAATAGTCCCAATCGTTATGTCAGCAAACGGAATAGTACATAAAAATACCAAGAAACACCTAAAAGAACTCAATGTTTGCACAACGCACTTAATACAAATGCAAAAACCCGTTATTTTAGGCACAACATCTATTGTACGGAGAACTCTTTCCATCTCGTAGCCAAACACATATGCTTTGGTCCCAGGATCCGGCATTGTGATATAAACCAGGAGAACCTGTGGGAGATAATAATAATAATAATAATAACAATAATAATAGTAATAAACTGCCTTCATTGAAAATATACATATGGCGGAGTCCAGTCCAGAGGCTGCTGAAATACTCAACCATAAAAATTTACAAAATAGATAATTACAAAAGAAATGGATAATAAATGGGAATGAAGTTATACTAAACACAATTTGAAATAGAGAGAAGAATGTGCCTACATTAGGTAGGCTTAAAATATTTTATTTCTGATTCTTTGTTCACTTGTAACGAAATTTAAATGAGTTTACTGAAACTTGTTTAATATAACGTTGATGCGGAGTACGTAAGGGATTTTTGGAAAAAAGCTGTTGAATGATGAGAAATTTTTAAATTCTCAGTTTAATTTTGCTCGTGAATGAAGGACCTGGGAATCAAAAGCTCTTTTAAGAATGGGGGATTAGCTGATTGTACCAATTTATGAGTAAAATTTGCAAGATGTAATTTGCGTCTTGTGACCGTTTTTAACTTATGCGATACATGATCATTTTTCTTTAAGTCAAATATAAATCTAATACAAGTATTTTGCACCTTTTGAATCCTATAAGCATTCGTTTGGTCGAGGCAGGGACCATATATAATATCGCCATAGTTAAAAAAAGATAAGACTAGAGATTCGCTGAAAAGAGTTCTTAATTTTACGTTCAAACTACGACGACAAGAATATAATTTTTTTTAATGGGCAGTAGGATTTTTTTCATAAGGTTATTAACATGGTGAAATTTGAAGTTATGGTCAAAAAATAGGCCCAAATTTTTTAAACCATCCATGATCTTTGATCTTTGATCCTCCTCAAGAATATTGGTGTTATCCCTAATGAATTGTCTATTGTTCTCCTTTCCAAATACGATACCAGCAGATTTAGCTGCATTAATTTTAGGCAATGTCGGCAAGAATAATTTACAAAATTTTTAATATCTTGGTTTATGTGCTCAATGGACTGCATAATCTGTGATGAATCAAAGGTGCTATAAATCTGGGCATCGTCAACATAGAAGTGTGATCTACAGGCTTTTTAAGACAATATTGAAATCAGCATATATAAGATAAATAACAGCGGTCCCAAAATTGACCTTTGAGGCACACTAGATTCAGCGTCTCAGAAAAAGTATTCTTGACTATAACTTTCTGTTTGCAATTGGTAAAGTAAGACTTATCTATTTTTAAAGCACTGATAGAAAAGTTATAATGTTCTAGTTTGGAGAGCAATAAGTTGTGATTAATCATAGCAAACGCTTTAGAGTAGTCAAGCAACACAAGAGCTGTAGTTTTTCCTATATCGTAGCCTTTAATTATATCATCAGAGACTTTGAGAAGAGCACTTGTGGTGCTATGACCAACTCTAAAGCCAGATTGATTTTATTGGTAACAAACTAATGGGACGCAAGTCAGTAAAATCAGTGGCAGATTTAACTATGTTGAGGGGTTTTACAAGCGCTTCTTTCCACACGTACACCGCAAATCTGGAAAACATAATAAAATCTTTTTTTATGTATAGAATCAGTACCAGAAGCATTTAATTTGACTGAATTAAGTGCCTTGTATACATGATCTTTTGATACCTCCTCAAAAGAAAATTTGTCACAAATTTTAAAATGGCGTTTTTGTAAAATGGCGTGCTAATTCAATGACGAAAAGTTACTGTCTGACAGTGTGGTAATCGAAAAGAGCATATAACTACGAAACTTTTTTCTCTGTGAAATCTTTTGGTGTGATGGGAGAATATGGAGGGGGAAACGTATTTTTTTAAACGAATAGCTATCCTCATAGGTATTATTATATGTATATGTTATCGAGGTTGCAGATTACAATTTATCTGGTCTAAATTTAACAATTCAAAATGGCGTCAAAATGACGGATAAACTAATGGGACGCAAGTCAGTAAAATCAGTGGCAGATTTAACTATGTTGAGAGGTTTTACAAGCGCTTCTTTCCACACGTACACCGCAAATCTGGAAAACATAATAAAATCTTTTTTTATGTATAGAATCAGTACCAGAAGCATTTAATTTGACTGAATTAAGTGCCTTGTATACATGATCTTTTGATACCTCCTCAAAAGAAAATTTGTCACAAATTTTAAAATGGCGTTTTTGTAAAATGGCGTGCTAATTCAATGACGAAAAGTTACTGTCTGACAGTGTGGTAATCGAAAAGAGCATATAACTACGAAACTTTTTTCTCTGTGAAATCTTTTGGTGTGATGGGAGAATATGGAGGGGGAAACGTATTTTTTTAAACGAATAGCTATCCTCATAGGTATTATTATATGTATATGTTATCGAGGTTGCAGATTACAATTTATCTGGTCTAAATTTAACAATTCAAAATGGCGTCAAAATGACGGATACATTTTTTAAGTTATGGCGTCATTCGTTTGAAAATCTTTGTCTGGTGATTTCCAAGGTTGCAAAAATAATTATGCTGTCAAAATTTGCTAAAATGAACAATTGTTTATTTTACTTACCGCAAATTAATTATACTGCAGCGTATTTATGTATGGATCTAGTAACTTACCTGAAAAGGAAAAAACATTGTTAGATAAATATGAAGTAAGATTTGTCTAACAGTGTGTACTGAGAAAAACACATCTATGACAACATTTTCATATGTGTAACTAGTTGGATAACTCGGCTTTGCATGCAAAGGAAATGTCTTTCGGCTGTTACACCTTACCACCTGATTAAATAAAGCACTTTATCGAAAATGCTTCACTTTTTCGTACACTAACAGTATTGACATTACAACGAAAATATCACACATTTTCTATTTAAACAATAACTTCTTGATGGATAAAGGCAATTCAAGGTAATGTGTGTATTAATAGTTAGTAAGTGTAAGTAAGTGGTTTATTAAATAGAAATGGCGTGTTAAATGGTTGGGGATCGTCTTTGTCCATCTCATTGTTTGATTTGCTTCAGGTAGTAGTAATCTTCCTTCGTTCATGTTTGCAGATGTGGCTGTGGGATCGGGACGGCGGCTTAAAAAGTCAGCAAGGAGGTTTTCCTTTCCTGGACAGTGTTCGATGGTGAACGAATATTCCTGTAATAACAACGACCACCGCATGAATTTAATCTTTTGGTCGCGATGCTTATTGAGCTAAAGAAGTGACCGGTTATCCGTGCGCACAACGAACAGTTTGTCCTGTAAGTAAATCGCGTATTTTTTAATATACGTTACGACGCTTAAACATTCCAGTTCGTTGATATGGTATATTCTCTCGGTCGGCGACAATGTCGAACTCGCGTAGGAAATTATCTTCCGTTCTCCGTTATCCCCAGTCTGATATAGCGCGTCTGAAAGTTCTAGTAAGGACGCGCCAGTCTTCAGTACGAACGACTTCGTGAAGTCGGGTCGGTGCACGGCGTCTTTCAGTTGGTCGAACGCCTCTTGACATTCGTTGTTTCACCTGAACTTAGCCTCTTTTGCCAACAACTTGGTCAGAGGTCGCGTTAACAGAGATACGTTAGGTACGTACCCCTTGATCCAAGGAAGCTTTGAATCTGTTTCTTGGTGGCTGACATTCACGAGGTGTTTGTCTTGTGGCGTACTCGTATAACCCCGTATCGTGTGTCCCAGGTAATCTAACTCCTGAGCTGAGATTGTGCATTTCTCGGGAGACACAATGAGGCTGTGGGTTCGTAGGTGTTCAAAAACGAGTCGCAGATGCTTACGCTGGTCAGTCAAGTCTTTACTGAAAATTATGATGTCATCTAAGTATACCAGCACGAACTTATGCAAGTATCCGGTCAGAACGTCTCTCGTTATTAATAGAAATGCCCTAGTATTCAACTTATTTTGCTAAATTGCAATACAGGATCAAAAATGAATGCAATTATACAGGATGTAATCAGTTTCATGTCATTAAAAAAACTGGTAATGTGGACCGACTAGACAAACAAAAAACTTTTACGACTTTTCCCTCTAGGGGCACTTTGAAAAAACTGACCTAGGTCAACCTTTTTAATTTTTAATTTTTTTTTAATATTATTGTAGAAAATAATTGAGAACCACTGCTTTTCCTGGTCAATGAACTTGTAGTTCCCAATTATACAACTTTTAAATTGTCATAAAAAAGTGCAAAGGCCTTGGATCATCGACCATCTTTGATGGACCGCCTCAACCGAACTGAGGCAATTATAAAGAAGCAAATAATTCGTTATCTTTTCCTGCACAACTGCAAGCAAATAATGGCCCTAGAAGTTTAAACAGAGCATTTCTTTACACGTGAGTCTTTTAATTTGGAACAAAATATTGGATTAATGTTTATAATTGAGAATATTTAAATGTGATTTATTAACGTGTGTAACGTAAATGAGTGTCCTGGGTTAAAAGCTTACCACCTACGTAAATTATTCGAAATCTGCATCTACATCAATACACAGTTCGGTACGCCGAATTAAGGACATACGTACTCCGTTCAACACTAAACAATAAACTATTAACTAACGTTGTCAATAAAGAAAAACTTGTTCCAAAATCCAAAACGGAATACAAAAAGAACGAACAAGTAAGTTGTGTCTGTACGTAATCAAGAATTTAACGACTTGAACAGTAAAGTCAATAAAATAAATCTTCACTATAAATACACAGCGACCCGAAATTCAAAAATAACAAAAACAACTAACGGCGGGTTGGACGTGTGTATATAACGAAACACCCACAGAAGCTAAAATATTGCACAAGGGAGAGTCAGAGTATAGTTTTCTTTAGATCAGATCTACTAAACACTCAGAAAACGTCGACGTCTTCCATCTTATTTACCGCACCGCTAAAGACCACCGACATTTTATAGCTATCTACACAAATATTGGGTATCATAGGCAAAGACACGCGCGACAATCTAAACCTACCTCAATATTCCAGCAGTTCTCAAAAGATATTATTGAAAATTTTTGTTTATTTTTTTTTCCAAAACTATGAGCTTTAGACCCCATGTTATATAAGGTTTCTTTGTTTGTCTTGTCGTTCCCTACCATCAGCTTTTTTTAATGACATGAAACTAATTACACCCTGTATAAAACAAAGACATGACTTCTGATCTCCCAATTATTACGTTTATAACACCCTTCTATTCATCATCACCTTTAGCAGATGCCTTTTAAAAACCAATGTACTACTATATTTTTTTTATAAAATCTGAAAATATATAAAACTCATATAAACTCTCAAAAAAATATAGAGTTCATAACTTGTTTGTGAAGATTTCTAGTTATTATAATTATCATTATTTCTTGTACTATAATTATGTACATTTTTATTGTAAACAATAAATTCATCAAACTAAGATATTTGTGTTAATTTTACATATAAAACTCATAATCATGATAATCAATTTATTTGCCCTACCTATAACAAATTCAATGAGTTATCTTCTGGTTGCTGTGATTTTATTATATCTGAATGCAATTCTTCTATTTTAAAGCTTTTTTGGAGATTGTATCGTATTTTTGTCAAAAAGTAGTGAAAGTGAAGAGCAATAATCCAATTGTAGCTGAACACCTAGTTTGACAAATGTTCTTGAAAAAAATGGTATATCAGCAGAAAGTGTAAAAGAAATACACATAATGAAATTTTTGGTAGATGTTTTAAAATTTAAACATTCATCAATAATTATGTCTAAATACATGACTTTATACACCCATTCTATGTTTCCATTATCGATTTTCAGTAGAGAATACGCAGCATTAACATTATTTAATTTGCAATTTGTCCCTAGAATCATAGCTCTTATTTTAATTAGATTTAACTTAAGTTGTTTTCATTTAGAAACTTTTCTAATTTAGCTAGTGCAGAATTCATTACGCTTACTATTTAATTTACATTTTACCCCAAGTAGCAACCAATGTGTCATCAGTAAACGTATTTATAGAGTTACAGTTCTAAATGTTAATTATTTGCGCCCACCATCAATCATTTCAAGGCAGTACTATTGATAGTGTTTTAGATATTTTAACTGGTTTTAGTTTTTTCAGACTTCCCATCCAAACTTGCCTTTGAAAATAAACACGTACGGTTCTAGTGAAGAGATACGAGTTAGGGTTTGCACACCAAATATACTGGTACCGGAGTTTCAAACGAATTCTCTCCTACGTCGATGATGTAGTTTTTATCAGGTGGTGTCTCGGTTTATTCTATAAAAAACCTGTCCTCTGTAGTTTTCTTATGAACAGAGGGCAGGTGTGATAGAATCAAATCATGAAAGCATCTGTTTCTTCTCCTACAATGACTACAGTTTTTTCTTGTTGAAATTTACACAGCCATTAGCAACAATTAGCAAATAAGCACCCATTTGCATATTTTACTCGCAAACATAAACTATTGACTACGAATGAGAAGGATCTCTTCTGAAGCAAAGAGACAGTTGTCTAATGTTGACATAAAAGAAAGTGAGGTTACAGGTTAATGATGTAAATGAAAGTTATTAGTAGTACCAAATTAGCGCTACCCGAAGATCTGGTAACAGAAAAATATACATTTAAAGAGATAAGAGAGTTTATGTATCTTGGATTTCAAATAATAGAAAATGGCATACTAAGTACAAAAATCAGGAGAAGAATGTACCTACCAAATAGAACATACATTGGGTCAAAAAAGCTTCTAACATGAAACACAGTAACTAAAACAAGTTGATATATGAAACCCTCATTAAACCTATCCTCACTTACGTGTCAGAAGCATGGACGATGACAAAAAGTGATGAAGAACTATTGGCCTGCTTTAAACGAAATATATTTCATCACATACATAGAGGTGTGCAGGAGAACTGGACGTGGTGCAGATGCTATAATTCTCCGATCCACCCAAGCCAACAGTTTAAGGTGGCTTGGCCATCTAGAAAGTATGGACGAAATGGAGCCCACAAAGTAAATACCAGCTGGAAGTCGAGAGGGTCGCAAGCCCAGAGCTAAATTCAAGGAGCAAGTAGAAGATAACCTAAGAACGCTGAAAGTCAGAAATTCAAAAACCAAGGTAAGGAATAGAAAGAAATAGAAGCTAATAATAATAAAAAAATGTATTTCCACATTTAGAAATATAATATATAGTAATAATAAATTATTTTCATGGGACAGGCTGAGCTGCAATTGTGTTCCATACAAGGAAAAAAACATATTCAGATAATAATATATAATTATATAAATTAATTTAATATCTAATGAGAAGAAAAATACGGAGAACTAATTAAGAAAGAAACAAAAAACCATGGCGCCCAAATTTATGTAATACTAAAAACTGTAGGCTAACTTATTACAACTAAAATAAACTCAAAAAGGCGAGATGATCAATGGCAATTGGGGAGTACATAATAGTAGATGAGGGTACAAAAGAGATTTGTGTTTCTTAATATAAAATCGGTCACAGTTTTTATAAATATTTTTATTTTAGTAATTTCTTTAATTGTAAGAGGAAAAATGTTGTAAAATTTAGGCCCAAAAAAATTGATGAATCTTTGGGTTTGGCTTTTAAAAATTTTTGTGTTACAAGTTTTGTGTGAAATTTCACGAAATTGGATTTTCTGTTTATGAGCAAAAATTATGGATGATTTAACATATAGTAAACGAACATTTAAAGTTTCAGAATTGAACTTCGTATAACTGACTAGTCGAGTACCTTTTGTTTTTTCTATATATTATTTTTAAAATTGTATTTTGAGTTATAGTCAATCTACTTAATGTATTATCATATAGACCACCCCAAACCACTATTCCATACAGTATTACTGACTCGACCAAGGCCTTGTATACCATCTTCAATACAGATGTACTAAGATATTCTCTAAGTTGATAGAACAGCTATATATATTTTCTAACTCTAGCATTAAGGTATTCTACATGCGCTTTCCATTTCGTGCTCTTATCGAGTACAATACCGAGATATTTTATATTTTCAGTGGCATTATGGTTTGATTACATTTGCAGTTATATATATCGTTCGCAAGACATTCAGTGGTATGTATAATTAATTCTTCTTTAGTGCACTGGGAGGAGCTTGAGAAGGAAAGCATCATGAATTTAGTTTTTCTTATATTAAGTGTTAATAAACTATTATTTAACCAACTGTTCAGGGTGCTTAGTCCAATGGATGCTAATATGTGTATTTCATCCCAAGTACTTACTGTAAATAGTATTACTGTATCATCTGCATAAGATATAATTTTGCTGTTTGTATTTATTCTAGTTATTTCATCGATATATATTAGAAACAATATTGGACCAAGCACCGTGCCCTGTGGTAGATCTGTTCTTATTATTTTTGGTTCACTCAAGATGTCATTAATTTTCACATATTGTGTTCTGTCTTCCAGATAGCTTTTTAAAATTTCCAACAATGCCTCTTGCTCCCATTTGTTCTATCCTATTTATCTTCTTATGAAAATCTGATAAAAATTTAGTTACATTCTTGAATACACCATTCAGGTAAATGCTCTGGTTGGACTGTCAATGTACGAAACAACCGGTCGAATGGAGTTTCCTGGTTTGTGATTTTTAATAAGATCATATAGTTTTGGTGCCACTGGGTTCATATTAATTATTCTCTTATTATCAGAAAAAATAGCTTTAATATTCGAAAGACCTTGTTTTAATTTACTTTGATAATGTTTTGTCGGATCGTTTTTTATTTCTGTTATGTCCTCGGACAGGATGAATTCTTGCACTTTATTAATATACTTTATTTTTGGCATGATAACTGTGGCGTTAGATTTATCTGCTCTGCTGAGTACCAAATTATTTGCTTTTATTTTACGTTTTATAGAGTTAGAGTACAGTGTCACGTATAAATTATCAATATACTTTTAAAATTTTCCGAAAACCAACATTCACAAGAACCACAATTCCTTTATTCACTACACCCACACCTACAAAAAATGGCAGCATACAACTCGATGATTCACAGAGCTTTTTCACTACCTCTGTCAGAGACTGATCTGAATAAAGAGCTACACATAATCGTGGAAATTGGAGTTAAAAATAAATTTGGTAAAGATGTCATTAAAAAGTGAATTAACAAAATCCGGAAAAAATTCACTTTTCAATTAATATAAAAATAGCTTTCAAATCACAGAGTAAATTATCAAACATATTGTTATGAAGTACACCCCCTTGAAACTGGAGATTGATACGCCTATGCCTAATAGTGAGTGACTGGAAACTTGTAGAGTTTTCTAGAGCATGGTGAGAGAAGATTCTTGATTGTTTCTGGATGGATCTGGAGGCGGTTTCAGAGTTTGTAAGGCGCGATTACTGGCGCAGAGGGAGAAGTATTATAAAAGTGAAGAAGTTGAAAAGTGACGTTCGGTAACAAAAGTGAGGTTAAATATCAAGTAAACAAAGTGTAAAGGTTATTTTGAAGTATTGTATAGTTAGTAACTTATTAAATAAAGTGTTAGTGTTTATCTCTTGTTGAAATTATTTTAGAACCCACGGATTCATACAGGGTGTTTCCTAAAAGGTGGAAATACGTAACAATATTATACAATGCAAACGACCCAACACGTCAATTTAACAAATCTGGGGCTTACACGTTAAAATCTACAGATTGTAATAGTATCTATATAGGGCAAAGCGGTAGATATTTCAAAATACGATATCAGGAACACCTTAGATCATATAGGTTACAGAAAACTGATTCGTCTTTCGCGAACCACTTATTACCCCCTTTGTTCTCCGTAGGGATGTGGTAATAAATATTGATTATAGTGGGTACTCAGAGTAAGATAGGCAGCTGAGAACACACTCCAGCTAGCTCTGCGCGTGGGGGGAGTTCGGTATTCTCTGTTATAGAACCAACAGCAAAAGAAAATATGTCCTCCCTTAGGTTGTTACTATCAAGTGGTGATTGTTGATTTAAAGCAAAATAAAAATAAAAACAAAAATAAAATTGTTAATATACTATTTACTAGAAGGGGGGTTGTGACTTGTGAATGATTACATAACTGAATTATCTACTTATAACAATTCAACCGTATTTCACACATTAATTAACTATACCAAAAAAAACATAAATATGGGTAGACCAGTTATATAGCGCTATATCGTCGGTCCGTACAAGTAGAATAACTGACGAGATAAGATCTTTTTTTATATATGATCAAGTTAGAAAAATCAGTACAATCGGTACACAATTATAAAAGAAACATGG
Organism: Stenurella melanura; assembly: GCA_963583905.1. Classification (NCBI taxonomy): domain Eukaryota; kingdom Metazoa; phylum Arthropoda; class Insecta; order Coleoptera; family Cerambycidae; genus Stenurella; species Stenurella melanura. The sequence continues at coordinate 91,084,249 of OY757309.1, forward strand.
CATACGTAGATACATCTATATAATAATCACAAGAATTATGTTAATGATAATCACAATACTATTATTTATTTACGCATTTGTTCACTAATGGTTCCCGTCCAAAATATATAATTTTAATTTGCATACCCCGTATCCAGCGTTGTACCTACGAGAACCTGTATTGTGCATCCGCTAAGGGCTACCAGACGGCTCGGCTTATCGGGGTGGTAGTTTTCCGGTTCGTAGTGGGACCCAAATATAATTGACTGAAGAACAAAGGGGTAGGAAGAAAAACCCTGAAAGTGACGAAAATGTCCATTTTCATAACCGGACAGTCATAAGAAAATGCAAATATTTACCTCATATGTGGAGGGTTTCTTTCCTTGAGCTTTGCCCCGACTGAAGGTATACCGGGAGATTTGCTAAATGTGGTTTGGCTAGTTCGGCGGTTATCCCAGAAACCTGGTAACTTGTCAAAAGAAAACAATAGAATAAAACTGCACCTCCATCCAGAAACTTCCTCCAACCATCACCTACTTTTCTTAGGTAAAATCCCTCCAGGAAATTAGATTTAACTAAACTATATATACACCTTAGAAAAGTTACGCACACTAGCAAACCATTAGCAAGACCGCTATCTCTCGAGATTCCAGAACGTTTTATATCTTATCATATATTTTAACTAAGAAGAAAAACTCCAATCGAACCGCTGGACTACGATCGCCCTCTTTCCATTACCTATGATACTACCTACTAACAGCAATTAATATTCCGTAAATGGGCAACCCATAATACACTTAATATACAAAATTATCTTTACGGTAAATCGACCCGTAACATCCCCCCCTTACCTCGAAGAAATTTCCTCGAAATTTCAACTAAGGATCACTACTACTATATACCTAACTATAATTAAAAATTAATCTACTACTAAAACGAGTGGTGCTGCTGTCTATAAATCCCGAATCAGAACAGGCTAGCAATTCAAAAATATCTACCAATACAACATTTGCTAACCCGTAACTTGTCTAAAAGGTTCAAATCCAAATCGACCATTTGGAGGGAGGAAAAAAAATGTATCCTAATAGAACAACTTAAGACTTCCGCACCACAATATCACACCTTATCTATACCCTATTACTATTCCTAACTACCGGGGTTACATCACTAGTATCAGGCTTGAGGTCTTTAACATTCCACACGCCACACGACTTATTCTTCGAATCTCGCAATTCGTACGTCCAAGGAGACACTCTTCTATGCACTATAAAAGGACCAACGAATTTTGGTGCTAGTTTGGCTGTAAAGTAGCTACCAGCGGCAGACAACACATAATTTCTCTTCCAAACTAGTTGACCGACATCATATGTTACATCCCTCCGACGAAGGTTGTAAGTTTTCTGACTCCGTGTTAGAGCTATATCCAATCTCTTCCTAACATCCTTAAAAATCTGGGAAAATGTGGTTGCTCTCTCTGTAGGAGATTGAATCACACCATTCTCCTCAGACTGAGGAGCTAGAGGTGGAGGTATGTGATCCCCCCCATCAAGTATAATCTCCCTTCCGAAATTCACAAAGAATGGGGACAACCCGGTACTTTCGCTCTTAGCTGTTCTTATCGCACATGCTGCCTTTTGTAGCAAGGTATCCCAAATACGATGGTTATCCTTGACAAATGAGGAGAGAACAGTTTTTAGCGTTCGATGCTGCCTTTCACATGCGTTAGCCTGTGGATGATAATTAGGCGTGTTAATTAGTTTGATATTATATGATTTGGCAAGATCTTTAACTTCCTTACTAGTTAGTTGTTTACCATTATCAGTTAAGAGCACACGTGGAGCCCCAAACAGAAGAATTACGTTGTCTTCAAGAAGCTTAACAATTGTTTTTGAATTAGCGCGGCGCATTGGAAGAAAGATACAGAACTTACTAAAATAGTCTTGGACGCTTAATATATACATGTATCCGGAGGAAGATTTTGGCAACGGACCAACGATATCTACTGATATTAGTTCCCATGGTCTAGTGACGTCAGGACGGCCACACATTAGTCCTGCTGGACGTTTTTGCTCAGGTTTTTGAGCCAAACATGTTTGACAGATTCGTACGTACTTAGCGACATCCGACTTCATTTTAGGCCAATAATATTTTTGCGCTAATCGATGGAAAGTTTTATATACTCCAACATGTCCTGAAGTTGGGGTATCATGATGCTCCTTGATGACCGCCAAACGATGGGATTTAGGTACTACGATTTTCCAATCGTAGGCTGGGTCCTCTAATCCTGGATATGGGTTGCGAGTATGATGGTATATTACGTCGTTCGCTATACGCCAGAGCGGGTGGTTTAATGGTCGTCTCGAGATATTCTTCAGCATTTTTGAATACCACGCGTCTTTAAAGTCGGGGAAAATTACTGGTGCCTCAGATGAGAGCACATCCACAACAGGTACTGCCCGAGATAGTGCATCGGGAACGACATTATCTTTACCTTTCCGGTGCACTACTTGAAAATCATATTGCTGAAGACGAACACTCCAACGAGCCAGCCTTCCAGTTGGATCCTTTAGATTACTGAGCCAGAGTAACGCGAAGTGGTCCGTAACGACAGTGAAGTGTGTGGCTTCTACATACGGGCGAAATTTTTCTATAGCCCAAAGTACAGCAAGACATTCCTTCTCTGTCGTGCTAAACTTACGCTCACTGGTAGTTAATGAGCGAGAAATAAAACTGATTACACGTTCGCCCTCCGGGTGCAATTGTGTGAGAACTGCCCCTAATCCATAGTCGCTCGAATCCGTCTGGATCGTAAAGGGACGACTAAAGTCTGGGCAACTCATCACTGGAGACGATATTAAGTGTTCCTTAATGGCATCAAAAGCAGAGTTACACTCGTCCGACCAGAAAAATTTCGTATTTTTGCGAAGCAAGTTGTTGATGGGAGCCACAAGAGTAGCAAAATTTGGGATGAACCTACGATACCAACTGGTCATGCCCAAGATTCTCCTAACCTCCGATACCTTTTTAGGTGGAGGAATGTTAAGGATAGCCGAGACCTTGTCCGGATCGCAGTGTAAACCCCTGTCGTTCACGACATACCCAAGAAACTTAAGTTCCGGACGACAAAAATTACATTTATCGCGGCCCACTGTTAGATTTGCCTCCTTTAAACGCTTAAACACCTCACGCAAGATCTCCATGTGTTTTTGAAATGTTGGTGTAGCGATGATTATATCATCTAGATATACAAACACGTAGGGTTCTAAATCCGCTCCAAGTACTCGGTCAATTAACCGTTGCCACGTGGCTGGCGAATTGTGTAGCCCGAACGGCATGCGGCAGAATTGGAAAAGGCCACGTCCGGGAATAGTAAATGCCGTTATTGGTTTGCTATCTGGCGCCATGGGAACCTGCCAATAGGCGCTCTTAATATCCAGGCTCGAGAGGTACTTTGCATCCCTTAACTTATCCAGGGTGTGAGTAACAAATGGCAAAGGATATGCGTCGCGTTCTGTGACTTTGTTTACTTTTCTGTAATCCACACAGAAGCGATATGTTCCATCTTTCTTCCGGACCATTACTATTGGTGACGACCAAGCGGAAGAAGATGGCTCTACTACCCCCTGTGCCAACATTTTATCTAATTCAGCATTCACATGTTTTTGGAGAGCAGGCGAGATCGGGTAATGACGTTGTTTAATTGGTTCCGATTTTGTCATTATCTTGTGCTCCACCAAGGTGGTACAACCTAACTCTACTGAAATATTACCGACCGATTCCTGAATAAGGTTATCCAACGCCTGACGTTGTTCAGATGTAAGATGTAGACTATCAGTTATTACGTCGACGTGAGTATCGCTTGCATTGGAAAAGTGCCAGAGTCCGTGTCGTATGTCGGGCACAATGCCCAATTTACGCCAGAAATCTGATCCCAAAATGAGGGAGTGAGGGAGTGAAGGCATAACCAAAACCTCCAATACCCTAACAACATTCTGGACACAAAATGGAACATTATATACCCCAACCACAGCACACGGGGTTCCGTTGGCTACACTACAAGTTTGAATACTCGTAGGTTGTAGCTCGAGGTGAAATTGTTTAAATTGTTCAAAACCCTTGCTTCCTAAAATAGTCCTTGAAGCGCCGGAATCCAGCAGCCCTAGAAAATTCTTACCGAAAACTTTTACATTTAGATATGGTCTTTCATCGCCAATGACATTAGCTAGTACATAATCGAGGCTAAATTTGAGTTTAGGCTCTAAGGTTGGCGCAACAACATCAACCGCCGGCTGCACAACGCGACCTAATCGTGTGCCGGCGCGCGGTTTCCCGAGCACTCTGAACATGTTCTGACCGTTACGTTAGGCTTGCCACATTTATAACAGCGTAGCCTAAATGGTTCAGGACAGTTACGGTTTATATGTCCCGTTTGGTGGCAATTGAAACACACAGCTGGACCTGACACTCCTGTCGAAGTAGGACCCTGCATAGTCCCGACCGTCGGTGTGTTTGTCATTCCACTAGTTATCCCCGGCACGTTTGTGTCAATCGCATGTACTGGCGGTCTTCGATTATAGTACGGAAAGTTTGGTTCACCCAGTTGATTTGAGGGACCAGCCCGTATATTCGGAGGGTAACTTTGAGCATTTTCGATACGTTGACAAGCTTCAGTCAACTGATTCACCGTATCGAAATCCTCCAAGATCATACGATCTCTGATATGGGGTAGCAAATTTTTCCGAATTCTTTTGATTCGGGCAGACTCACTCGGCGTTTTGTCTAGTTTGTTAAACAAATTTTGCATGGTTGCTATAAACATAACAGTTTTTTCGCGAGGTTGCTGTTTCCTCTTATTTATTACTTCCCAGAGATCATCTGTATAATCTGCGGGGAGAAAAGCTGAACGCAACATACGTGTTACATCACTCCAATGATGATGTGACTGAACGTTGGCTCTGTACCACTGTAGGGCTGCGCCCTTAAACAGTGTTATAAGAGACCCCATTAACTGGACATCAGACAACCCACAGACTACTCTAAGTTCTTCAACTCGTTCAATGAAACCTTCCACATCACCGGACCCTTCTAACTTGACATCCCAATGAGAGATAATTCGGTAGACCCTAGCTCTGTCTTCAGACTCGGCCTGGGAGGTACGATTTAGGGTTGATCCCATTTCACCCTCTGCAAAGCTCACTCTTCTTTCAGCGGGCCTTCCTTGGTTAAATGTTGAATTTGCTAACGAATTTCTTAAACCTCCGCTATTGATGTTCCCCTGACGGGAAACCACTCCGGTACCATATCGTCTCTTCAGTTCTACCAAGGACTGATGCTGTATTGAAGTACCCGCACAAGATCTCTCTTGGGGGCCATTCGTTGTTATACCCTGATTGGAAGTATTGTCTTCCACCAAATCGATCAAGAGAATTTCTTCTGGCTCTCTTAGGACATTCTGCTCTACCATCTCGGGAAGCAATTCATTTGGTTCGTCCAGTATAGAACCTTGATTTTCGGCAGATGCCGGTCCGCCTTGTTGGACCACGGACATTGCCTCTTCCAAAAAATCACTGATCTGTCCGCAACGCAAAAGGAGTTCTCCTTTCGCGTCAGTGAACTCTGGTGATGTTATCCGATTTAATCTTCCCATAACATGGAGTAGACGGGATTGTATTCGACTTTTCTCATTCGTTGCATTATTAACTTCAAAACGATCAGCAGCGGCTTGAAGTTCATCAAGTTTCACTGCGCAAATGTTCAGTTCAGCCTGACAGTCTAAGTCTGCGACTACGTTAAGTGAAGTATTTCCAAGTTTCTCTAACCTCATCAAGCCTCTTAATCGTTGCCGTTTTTCCGCAACGGAGCCAGCAGGTGGTGCTCCTCGCATTGCAAGTTCGTACGAAAGCTCATCGGATAGTAATCTATTTATATCCATTTTTAATAGAAGAATGCTTACTAGTGAATAAAATTACCACGAATTCAAACTTCCGAAATCCTAAACTAAAAAAATACCAATATCTTACAATTCTAAAATTCTCGAAAGTTCCTAATTCCTAATATTCTAAAATGCAAGAAATCCTAAATGAAATATTCCACAGGATTCTCCCCCCCTCACCAGGAAAGGAGTGACAAAACGACGATAGAACCCAAACAAAAAAAATAATATAAGAGTAAATCTCAACCAATAAATCGTCAAGCAATAATAAGCCAATAGTTAAGTAGCGAATACCAATTGAAGACAATTTTAGACTTCCGAGATGAATAGAGAATGTATGTATGGTTTGGAGTAAACACAGAAAAAAAATCAATTTAAAAAGAAAAATGTATATAGATATAGCTAATCACGACCTTATTCCAAATACAACAGAACTAATGAAATCTGAAATTTTGCTGAAATATTCCAATTTCTGATTACTTCTTTATTATTAATAAAGAATGCTAAACTTCGTTTTTTTTTTTTTTATTAATTAAAAAAAATTGGACATGTACCACTGAACACCCGATAGATATGTAATTTCAACTTTAAGTACAGAATGAAAAGTCTAAATAAAGTCCAAATTGCTATAACATAGAGTATCCCCTATAAATAAAAATAATATACTCATATAAATATACACATTATTTTGCGTGAATACAAATTATTAGTTAAATACCTGACTGTGAGTTGAAAGAGATCGTCAAAATCACCAAGTTCCGACTCAATATTCACTTGAAAGTGAATTGAAATAAAAGTTTTCTTTATGTTTAAATTGTTTATACTAATTCCTGGTTAAAATTAACAGAATAAAAAAAACTTGCTCAGTACTTGAACCAAAACATAATCGTTATTGCTTACTGCAATTAGTATGACATAAATTATCTGTTTACTATATATATACATATATACATCAAAAAGAAATTTAAGTAAAAACAAAATTCGTAAATTTAGTGGCTACCTATTAAACCTAGATGAACATCTGATTATCGGTTGCATTGATAGATTAATTAATTTTGTCTATATATATGACAGCAACCACAGAAAAGATACTACGTGCAATTTGGAATTTACTAATATTAAGTTCTGAGATAGTTCTTATAGTGAGAACAAAGAATGTAAATAAAAATGCAAAATGTTCGAAACCTAAGTAACAGTTAATAGAATTACCTTAAAACAAGGAATCGATTTTTTCCCACTATACAGAACATAGCTAAAATACGGCTCTGCTTGTATTCATGAGTTCACTAAAAGTACTTGTAAGATAACAATCAAGAGAATCTAACGTGTGCAGCAAAAAAAAATCAAGTAGAAAATCTTAGGTTATTTCCGATTCACCCTGTATATAGTAATGCTACTAATTAGAACCATAAAACGAATCAATGTTAATATATTACGAGTTCATAAGAATTGTTTTATTCCAATACCTTATACAAAAACAATTATTGTGGATTGGATAAAAAAAAATTGTAATGATTTTATTCCAGGCAAAGTTTTTATTTTATTTTAAACCACGAAAATTAGCGATGCAAATTTATGTGTATGTATATGCAATCACTAAAATAAAGAAATTGACTATACTCTCCTTAATCTACCCCTATAATGTTAGGACAAATACGTTTAAAAGAAAAACATTTAAAGTGATAATTAAAGTCAACAGTAAATATGTATAGCTCTCAAAAACTAACGAGATATGATTTACTCATATTTCTATCAAATTCCTGTATAACAAAAACCAAGACGCAATAAAAACCAGGTAGCGATAAGTGACAACTGCGTAAACTATAAATTTTGTTCTTTTTACCAAATAATAATGCACTTAATTAGATAAGGAATTACTACTTCTATTACTTATATCTGTGTATGCCTTTTTGTTAAATTAGATAGTAAATTAGTTGATAGCTAGTAAATTAGAAGAAATTATGTGTGAAATTGTACCAGATCCGCAACAACTCGATTGTAATAACTTGTAATAAATGTAACAACATATTACAATACTACCCAGAGCAATACTCGGTTGGGCGCCAATTTATTACCCCCTTTGTTCTCCGTAGGGATGTGGTAATAAATATTGATTATAGTGGGTACTCAGAGTAAGATAGGCAGCTGAGAACACACTCCAGCTAGCTCTGCGCGTGGGGGGAGTTCGGTATTCTCTGTTATAGAACCAACAGCAAAAGAAAATATGTCCTCCCTTAGGTTGTTACTATCAAGTGGTGATTGTTGATTTAAAGCAAAATAAAAATAAAAACAAAAATAAAATTGTTAATATACTATTTACTAGAAGGGGGGTTGTGACTTGTGAATGATTACATAACTGAATTATCTACTTATAACAATTCAACCGTATTTCACACATTAATTAACTATACCAAAAAAAACATAAATATGGGTAGACCAGTTATATAGCGCTATATCGTCGGTCCGTACAAGTAGAATAACTGACGAGATAAGATCTTTTTTTATATATGATCAAGTTAGAAAAATCAGTACAATCGGTACACAATTATAAAAGAAACATGGCATACGTAGATACATCTATATAATAATCACAAGAATTATGTTAATGATAATCACAATACTATTATTTATTTACGCATTTGTTCACTAATGGTTCCCGTCCAAAATATATAATTTTAATTTGCATACCCCGTATCCAGCGTTGTACCTACGAGAACCTGTATTGTGCATCCGCTAAGGGCTACCAGACGGCTCGGCTTATCGGGGTGGTAGTTTTCCGGTTCGTAGTGGGACCCAAATATAATTGACTGAAGAACAAAGGGGTAGGAAGAAAAACCCTGAAAGTGACGAAAATGTCCATTTTCATAACCGGACAGTCATAAGAAAATGCAAATATTTACCTCATATGTGGAGGGTTTCTTTCCTTGAGCTTTGCCCCGACTGAAGGTATACCGGGAGATTTGCTAAATGTGGTTTGGCTAGTTCGGCGGTTATCCCAGAAACCTGGTAACTTGTCAAAAGAAAACAATAGAATAAAACTGCACCTCCATCCAGAAACTTCCTCCAACCATCACCTACTTTTCTTAGGTAAAATCCCTCCAGGAAATTAGATTTAACTAAACTATATATACACCTTAGAAAAGTTACGCACACTAGCAAACCATTAGCAAGACCGCTATCTCTCGAGATTCCAGAACGTTTTATATCTTATCATATATTTTAACTAAAAAGAAAAACTCCAATCGAACCGCTGGACTACGATCGCCCTCTTTCCATTACCTATGATACTACCTACTAACAGCAATTAATATTCCGTAAATGGGCAACCCATAATACACTTAATATACAAAATTATCTTTACGGTAAATCGACCCGTAACACACTGCCTCGAAAACAACTATCCTTTTCCGGAATTAGGCGACATTTCTCAACAAAAGGCTTTAAATTAAACATTTTAGAATCTCTGAAAATTCATAACCATAATAATATCAACTATTATAATTTGTTAAATGATTAATTAGATCTTATATATTCACCTCTATTTACAGCCGACAGACCCATAATTGAATATTTATAATTAAATTTATTATTGTCATCTACCTGCCTAAGCCCTTATTGTACCTATCTATCCATCCAAAATTGTCTATATATATAACATTTCTGCGCAATTGTAGTTATTTTTGATTCACTGCTTGACAATGGCTTTGTAAGTCGAAACTGCAGTCGCAATTTTTATAAATACATAGTGGTACAAAACATAGTAGTGTGTTTTATTTTTAGCTATTTGTGAATTGTTAATGTTTTTATAAAATAGTCCGTCATGTCTACTGTTTTGTTAGTTTTATAAATATCCTCCCACGTTTCAGTCTCCAATATTTTTTTTAATTTATGATAATCTATTTCTTTTTTGTTAAATTGTTTGTTGCTAACATTAGTTTTTCCAATTTCATATTTAAGTTAAATTTTTAATAGTGTACTAAAATGATCAGTTATAGTGCTGTGGTAAATTGCAGCTGAAATATTATTAATAGCTAATCCTAAAACAGGCGAAGAGCCATCATGGGTTGTAAAACTAAGGATGATGATAATGATGGTTGTCAGATTCAGCAAATTATGCACCTTGATTTCATTCATGAAATAAATCTAAAATTAAAATAATAATAAAAAAAATTAAGATTATACAAAAATTTAAAAAATTTGAGTAATTTAACGATAAAATTATTGGTATTAATAGAGTAATTTCGACATCAAAAATTAAGAAAATAACAGTAATAAAAAAAAATTGTAATGAAAATGGTAATCGGGCAGAATTTTATTCACCGAAGTTATTTTTCCCATACTCAACATGTTTGTTGGTAATGGGTTTGTATAATTCGATCTTGGCAAGTATTAAATAAGTGAACTCTCATCGCTTCACTGTTTTGTAGTAAATCCTCAGCCTCCTTAGGCATTTCGTTTTTTTGTCAGAATCAAAAATGTTCCAATTATATGTCAAATGTCAGTGGAAATCGATAAAGTGCACTCCCATTTTTGGGTAAATCTACAAAACTATTATCTGCACTGTTAGCCTAAGAGCTGGCTACGGAAATAAAACATGATAAGGTGCAGTGAAAATTTGTATGTATGAATCATCCTTACTAGCTGAAAAGTACATAGCTCTGCAATCAGAAATACATCCAATGAGGGAAACGTGGGCGGACGGTCAAACGCGTTAATTTTTATTCAAAATAAAATGTTTGAGTGCAGCTCTGAAATTTTGTGTAATTATAACTTTTAACTGTAGAAATTGCGTAGAATTATTGCCAGAATTCTAGGTCGGAGATTAAACGTTGCCAGAAGTCGGTAAAGTTGTAAAAAAACTGTTCAAATTATTAAAACTTGACATTTTTCAAGGTGGCGTTCTGGCGATTTTGTTTTTATATTTAAAATCTCCCTATTCTTCCGTGTTTTCCGGTTATGAACGTAACAGTGACATTAATGGAACAATAAACAAATCATATTCGCGAAATGTCAAAAAATGCAATTTTTTGTTCACTTCTGTCGGCTCGAATTTTCGATTTCGCAATGAACGCTATTAACGATGTCGTGAAAATGTCAATTACGATCTTTTGATATCAACATTAGGAAGCCTTCCTTCTATTGTATTTATTTAGTTATGAACATTAAAAAAGTTCATGTTTTGCTTTTTCCGACGAGACTAATTGAAATTTCAAGTCCACCCCGGTTGGAGCACATCGCATTAAGCGACGACATTCACAGCAGATTTCTCGGTTCGAATTCTGTACGGGTGTACTTTTCTCAATTTGTTTTTAACATTTTGGCCGATATTTCTCATCCTAAAATTACATCGTATTTATTTACTTATTTCTACAGTTAAAAACTATAACGATACAAAATTTCAGAGCTGCACTCAAAGATTTTATTTTAGTTAAAAATTAAGGCGTTTGACCGTTCGCCTCCACCTCCCTCCCTGAGACGGACTACTGGCTGCAGAGCTATGTACTTTTCAGCTAGTAAGGAGGATTTTTACATAAACATTTTCACTGCAACTTATCATTTTTAAATTCCGTAGCCAGCTCTCCGTTCATATCAATAGTTAATAAAACCTCATGAGCTTAAGGGAAGTTAGGAAAAACACGAGTGAAAATTTAGACGAAACTGTTAATAAACGTTACTAATTTCTAAATAAATTCTTAATGGTCTGAAAAGTTCGCTCATTAAGAACTTGAAAACTAGTAGGAATTTATAAAAGGACTCTTAAGGACCCGCTTCACCTATTAAAACTGCTCATTATTCAGTTATGCCTTTAATGGGTTTAAATACCTCCTCTCCATAGAAAATAATGAATGTTAAATTAAATAAGTGTCTTTTCATGGCAGCAACGTCACCCCATTATAGAGTACTTAATTAATAAATAATTTATCACTAGACGGAATTCAATTCTAATTGCCTTTAAACCAATTTGGTTTCACATTTCCTAATCAAATTACAAACTAATTGTCTTCCGAGCTTGTATCACTGACACTCAGTACACGACCGAGTATTAAATTAATAATGAATAAAGTGAATATCATCCGCTGCGACCGACGTCACGATGATTTCGCGCGATTTATGCCTTATAAAGCGTTGGTGTTGCTGGCGACCGACGAGCATCGCTCCAGTGGCGCAATTGGTTAGCGCACGGTACTTATAAGGCAGTAGTCGTGAGCAATGCCGGGGTTGTGAGTTCGAGCCTCACCTGGAGCATGTGTTTTTTTTTTGGCTGTAAGCAAACACATAAAGGGGATTGTTCTTCGGAGACTCGTAGAATTAAAGATCTGAACTTATGTTCATTAATACAGCGCGTGGCACATACAAGTCGCATGCAAATTTAATATATACCAAAATAGTATAATGTATCAAAATAAATCACGTACAAATCTCACGCACTATAATAGTTGGTTACTATATGCTAAACGCTATCCATGCTTCGGTAGCTCGCGTGGCCAACGCTTCTTTTCCTAAGACGAAACTTATTATACTACCTTTACCACCTTTCGCAATTATCTTTTTTCCTTACTTTGTCTTAACATATACAAATAAAAACAGACATGTTTTTATTTGTATCGAAACAAATGAAAAACCGCTGTCTAAGGAATCACTACTTCCACATCGAGATTTTCCTCCAAGTGTCTTTAAAGGTAAACTTCTTGACTATATATGCGGAAATAATTGGTCATGGAATTTTAATAATATTTGGGGCAGATGTCATAAAAAAATTTACAGGAGTTGCAATTTAGCAAGCTTCGTTAAGACACTGAGAATGAACATGGCTAACGTTCAAGCCCGGCATGATATTTACAAAATCTGAAAATTGTACAGGGGATAGAAATAGTGAAAGGTTTTAGAAATGTTCAATAAAAAATTTAAAAAGTTACACAACTCGGAGTAATTGTAATAGGCTATACATTAATATTCCACAAAATAGAGAACATGAATCTAAGTATCAAAATTGATCAAATACACAAGTTTCACAGAATCGACGCTGAGCGTCGGTCGGCGTCGACATCTAAAAATGTAAGAATATGAATCTAGGAAGTAAAATTCACTATTCTGTGTCTAGTTACCTACAATTCACGTGTGGAAATTGTAGAAATTGTGCCGTTTTATGAGTGGCAAATTGACTGATTGAGCTAAATATTAGGTAAAAGCAAAACTGTTTAAAATAATTTGTGAAATTAGGTGTTTTCACTATGTGTATAACAAATCCTTGCTTTTTTGATATTATTAAAGTGAAGTACTTGTTATACTAAAGCACTTATTGATATTTAAACAGCATTCTATCGCCCATCAAATTAAAATTTTAACAAATAAATATCATAAAGTTTTAGTAATTGAACGAGTATGCAAGACACGCGGTGACGTCATCGGTTATATTAGTTTCTTAAATCACGTTTAAAAATTGTTAAACACAACATTTTATTCACTTTATTTACGTTTTACATGTGATTAAATAAGTAACGCCTACCTAATACGGGATTTGTAAAGGCTACTTTGGAAATTTATCTGCAAAATAACACAAAATGACATTGACAATACAACCGATAACGCCATGAGTGCGTAGTGAATTGGTGTAGTGTTTTTGGGGAAAAAATTTCAATACAAAATTAAAATGGTTTATTTTAAAGTATTACTCGACCGTTTCTCGAAATTTAAGTGTTTTTAACTATAATAAAGGATTATCTTAACAGTGAAAGTGAATTTAAAATTTGTGAATACACCTAATTGTTTAAGTTGCGTAATACGGGAGAGTATCTCGACGTAATAGTGGTAGTGCCTTCGAAACTCTGACTTGTTGAAACGAGCCGTTTTCAGAAACCTATGTTGGTGAAATTAGGGTGGTGAAGCAACCATAAATATAAGTTTTTAACTTTTCAATCAGACTAGTCATAACCAGGAGAATCACGTATGTCACGTGTTTTTTTAACTGGACATTTACTAAATAGTTCGGGCTACCGATTTCATGTATGTGAGCTTGTTGTTGTAAATTTGTGGCAGTCTAACCGCGAAATAAGGTATACACATTCCGGTTTTGTTGTTAAACTTTACCGCGAAAGGTGTTTAATTAATAGCCTGTTAATGAGTGGTCATATGTTAATTGCATAAATTACATATTGTTATGAATTAGACCCCCTTGGAACTGGAGATGATACGCCTATGCATACTAATAGTGACTGGAAAGACTCTAGACAGAGCCATGAACTTTTCTAGAGTGTGGTGGAAGAAGATTCTGGTTCAATCTAGAGGTAATTTCAGAGTATATAAGGCGCGATTACCGGCGCAGAGGGGGAAGTTTTATTAAGAAAGAAGTTTATTAAAGAAGAAGTTTTAAGAAGGAAGTTTATAGAAGTGACGTTCGGTAAAACTGAGGTTAAATAAGAAGTAAATAAGGTTATTTTGAAGTATTGTATAGACAGTAAATTATTAAATAAAGTGTTTATCTCTTGTTGAAATTATTTAGAACCCACGGATTCATACAGGGTGTTTCCTAAAAGGTGAATAAACGTGACATTGGTGTCAGACGCGGAATTTTGACAAGAGGATTTTCCGGAAGTGTTGAGAAGACTGGGACAGTATTCTCGGAGTTAGTGCTAACACAGGAAGGACTAATTTACTGGACATTGTTCGAGGATTATTTTTGAACAGGAAAATAGTGTTAAGTGCGTTTTTAGACATTGCAGAACATTTTTGTTAGGACATTAGTGATAGTGATTAAATCCTTTGAACTAAGAAGAGATAAAGACTCTGAACAAGACTTTCGTGTAGTTATTAAGTGCATTTTCGTGAACTTTCTAGAACTTTTCTATTTGGACAGTAGTTAAATAAAAGACTTTGTCGTGCTGTTTTGCGATTTCCCTGGACAATGCCATTACCGATATTGACGTGATTAATAAATTTTGTTGATTTTATCGTAATTATATGCCGGTAACAACCAGAAGCATGGCATCCGAACAACAAATGCAGGACTTTATGGCCCAAATGCAGAAGATGATGATGGATCAGGAAAGGAAGCGCCAGGAAGAGAAAGAACAACAGGAAAGAAAGCGCCAGGAAGAGAAAGAAGAACAGGAAAGAAAACGCCAGGAAGAGAAGGAGGAATAGGAAAAATGACGCTAAGAACAAGAACAAAAACGTCAAGAAGAATTAAGAAACATTTTTGAGGATCAAGAGACAAGCCGTCAAAAGGAAAATGACGACTTAAGGAAAGCTATAGAGACGCAACAGAATGCCATGTTTACAGTCGCTGAAGAACTCAAAAATAAGATCGAAGTAAAAATGGACAAGGTCGAGGAGGAATTAAGTGAAGTCAAAGAAAAAGTAGATCGGGTTGAACGAAAAACGGATAAGGTCGAGGAAAAAGTAAACAAGTTCGAAGAAGAAGTCAATGGAGTGATTGACCAGCTTAAACAACAGTTGAGGGATAGAGGAAACCAGCAGCTGGTATCGTCAGGCCAGCGATTAAAAATTCCCTCCTTTGATGGTCAAAGTTCCTGGACGACTTACCAGACACAGTTTGAGGCAGCAGCGAGTGCAAATAACTGGAATGACGAAGAGAAGGCTAAGACATTAATCGTGGCTTTAAGAGGCCAAGAGTCGCAGTTGCTCCAGACAATTCCGGCAGACCAACAACGGAATTTTAGAGTTTTGGAAGCTGCCTTAGATCTACGATATGGAGATCAATACCTTGCTCAAGTATACCAGACCCAGCTGAAAGTGCGCGTTCAGAAAGCTGGAGAGAGTCTGCAAGAATTTGAAGCTGCGGTGGAAAGACTGGCACACTTAGCATATCCTAATGCGCCAAGAGAATTTAAAGAGCAATTGGCAGTGGGGGCATTCCTAGACGGGATAAGGGACGAGGAGATCAGGCGAGTCCTTATGCTATCCCGACATAAAAGTAGTAGTGAAGCCTTGGTGCATGCACTAGAAATAGAAGCCGTCTATAGGGATACTCCAAAGTCAAGAGTGCGGGCTATGACACTCGAAGAATCGCAGTCAGAAAAGAAGAACCAGAACCCTATGTTAGCCGATATACATAAAATGTTCAGTCAGTTACTGGCTCAATTGGATGCTGCAGAAAGACTAGGCACGCCAAGCGGCGGTATTAAATGTTACAACTGTGGCAGAGCAGGGCATATCAAGCGAGACTTTCGATATCGGAACTCGAGGAAAGTGAATGTTAGAAACATGGAAGGGACACAAAATAAACAAAGCAAAGGAATTACACCCCCTTGGAACTGGAGATGATACGCCTATGCCTACTAATAGTGACTGGAAAGACTCTAGAAAGAGCCATGAACTTTTCTAGAGTGTGGTGGAAGAAGATTCTGGTTCAATCTAGAGGTAATTTCAGAGTATATAAGGCGCGATTACCGGCGCAGAGGGGGAAGTTTTATTAAGAAAGAAGTTTATTAAAGAAGAAGTTTTAAGAAGGAAGTTTATAGAAGTGACGTCCAGTAAAAGTGAGGTTAAATAAGAAGTAAATAAGGTTATTTTGAAGTATTGTATAGACAGTAAATTATTAAATAAAGTGTTTATCTCTTGTTGAAATTATTTAGAACCCACGGATTCATACAGGGTGTTTCCTAAAAGGTGAATAAATGTAACAATATGTAGCTTTTGTTTATTTAGATGGTATCTGATTTAAAATCTATGTTTGTACTTTTTATTCCTGTGAGGCCTTCAAATATAAGTTTTCTTTCTTGTCTTGGCAAAGTCATATGCATTTAGTTTTGAATAGTGTGTTAGTGTTTTACCTTAAGAGGTATGTTCTTTTAGTTATCTTTCATGTTGAATGTTTAACCACTACGTAGAGATCAAGCTTGATGTAAGTTATTTTCCGAATTAACCATACTTAGTAAATAATTTTGTTTACCCTTGGACACTTTGTAAACCGTTAATTGTTAAATTGTTAATATACCATGTTTTTGTTACATATGTCTTTTTTATTAAATATGGTGTATAATCTGGTTTTAAAAAAATTTCTTCTTGGGTCAATTTAAAGTAGTGAGTTTAAAGTAGATGAGTCAAAGTAAGAGAATGTAACAGATCTGTCAGTTGGTTAAGCACGTATATACGCCCACGAAATCCAGAGCATGACACTACTCATGCTCTGGATAGAACCTTGGTAAATTGGATGAATTAATAACAAAAATTAAACGTTATAATCATTGTGAGGAAACAATTCATAAGCAAAGAGTTCCTTTGGAAAATACGTTTATTGAACAGTACAGCCGTTAATATACACGTACCAAAATAAAGACAAAAGACAGTATCATTTATATAAAATATCAGTTATATTTGTAACACTTACATGAACATGAACATTTGTAAAATCGATTTTCTAATCTCTAATATTTATAGTTTAAATATTATACGGATAATTTATGTAAAACATATTTTGAAACTGCTATAAATTAACTTAATTAAATGTTGAATAGTAACTCAAATTTCATTATTTCCTTTGACAATACGGACAACGCAGGTAAACCAGGCACAAGGACATAGAGGCTCAAATAATATTAATTGTTCCCGAACCCTTTTCAAAACTACGTCACTGCATTTCAACGCTATTTATTTAATCCTGCGGTTGTTATGTACAATTGGGGTGTAGATAACAATATTAATTAATATCAGTACTCCCTTACCCTCTCAAGTAAAATGTACAAGTTATTAAGTTACTTGTAATCTTAGATCACCTCGGGTTGTTTGAAAGGGTTGCTATTATTTGTACAATAGATTTTCTTATTAATTTATTTAATTAAAATAATTGCAATTAGAGGAGATTGTTGGGAGGTGGGTGCTTTTGTGGATACAAAAAGTAATTCATTAACACGCCGACGTTTCGGTATAATTTATTACCGTCCCCGGGAAACTACAAAAAAGTTATATAACAAATAATATACAATAGATCCTTTTTTCAAAATTGAAATTTATATTATTTTATATCTTGTAGCGCCCTGAGGATAGCAACAAATTTTATAGAAACGTCGGCAAGCTAATGAAGCGCCTGAGTTCATTAATGAATACGTTTCAAAATAAACTACTTTAACTATAATTTAAATTGACCTAAAATCGGATTACTTTACGAAATTTAAACAGCAATTTTACTGACTATTCTTAGAGGAAAACGCGCTGAACACAATGGTGACATTAAAAAAATTACAAAACACATGCTTCATTGTTAAGGACAATGGTTTTTAATGAAAATTATCATTTTTTAATGTTGTTTGACTTTTTAACGAAAACGGAAAATGTTGGGCAAAAAAGTCAAGATGAAGAAAATGAAGATTTTATCAATGCGCATCGTTTGAGTTGCAGCGACTTTCTATCTTTGGCCGTTCAATTGTTATAGACAAATTACGGGTGCTAAATTAACAATTTTTTTCCTGTTCAACAAAAGGTCATATGAATTCTTTATTATGCTCAAAATGTTCCATTTTGTTCATAGAATTTACAGTTTTTTGTTTGTTTGATATCTAATGTATTTTGCAATTGTTTAAACAAATAAGCTAATCTGTTTATTAAGGATTTGCGACTTTCCAAGGCCCTTTTTGCACTCTCCACCATGGCAATCGATAAATATTGATAAAAACTACCATTTCTGTGTGGTATTGCCCCTTTTTTCTTTTTTTACCCTCCGCCAAGGTTTAAAAAAAATTGCTTTATTAGTATACAAATGAAATATCTCGGCTCAGGAACGTCATATCGAAATTCAGTTGTCGGCAAATGAAAGATAATAAAAACAGAAACATTTTGAGCCTAGTTAGTCCTCGATCCGTTAACAAGAACCAGAGATATAGATCATTTTGCGTTTATGACTGTCAATTGTTTATTAATAAACTTTTTTGAAAAAGTCTTGTGACAACATAAAGCTGAAAAAGAGAAAAAAGAGGCAAGGCCACATAGAAATGATAGTGTTTATCAATATTTATCGATTGCCGTGGGTGGAGAGTGCAAAAAATTCGTGGAAAGCCGCAAATCCTTTATAAACAAATTAGTTTATTTGTTTAAACAATTGTAAAATACACGAGATATCGACACAAACAAAAAACTGTAAATTCTATGAACATTTGTGCAACATTTTGACCGCAATAAAATATCCGTATGACCTTTTGTCGAACAGAAAAATATTGTTAATTTAGATCCCTTAATTTTTTTATAACAATTGAAAGGACAAAGATCGAAGGTCGCTACAAGACTCAAACGACGCGCATTGATAAAATATTAATTTCTTATATCTCGAATTTTTTTGTCCTACCATTTTTTTAACAATGAAGCCTGTGTTTTGTAATTTCTTTATTGTCACCATCGTGTTTAGAGCAATTTTTCTTATAAGAATAGTCGGTAGAATTGCTGTTTTAAATTTATGACCGAAAAAAAAACTCTTGTTTTTTGATTCGCCATACCACCGAAGACTTGCCCCTCGGGCAAATAAGTGAAATAAAACAAAGAAAAGAAGAATCAATTGAGATCTTGTACGCATCGTCTTCAAGATTCGTAGAAATGAGTGAAACTCAACAAATCTTCGTGTTTACTTAAAATGTGTCAAACTTATTAATATCGTATTGGTGTACCGCGAAAAACTTGCCCCTCAGACAGATAAGAAAAATAAAACAAAAAATCGGTTAACATCTTCCGGTCGCGCATCCTGCGGCCAAGGACGAACTTCTACCCTCACTACCACGCGCGGCGTTGATTTGTCTTATGCAGATCTGTTTGCAATAATTTGTGTTTCTTTTAACCGGTGTTTGTTATAAGTTATTAATGACATTAGCGTGATGGAAGCTTCCAAGGGAATCATCGGCAGGCGTTTGAATGCCCCTTACTCGGCCATCCAAGAGACTTATTGTGAATAAACTTCCAACTGATCAGGACGTCCTCAAATGTTTCTTCCAGGAACGTTACAACTTGGCAGCTCTGGAGACCAACAAGAAATGTATAAGTTTTTCAAAAGTTTTAGCGACAGTGGCATGGAAAGTAAAATCAGTGTTTGACAAAGCATCGATACCAACTGTTCCAGAATACAGAATTGTACAAGCAAAAGACTTTATAAGAGATCAGATTAAGACATTTATACCAGATGCTCTCGATGATGACTACTCATAAAGTATATGATAAATTGACAGTTGACTTATTTTATTAATTATTCTTATTTTTCTGTTCTTTCTTACACGTTCTATAACGATTAAATAGTACTAACATTTTGTTACGTTCTGATTTCTACAACAGCACTGGTGCTGTTAAGAGTAACTTAACGCAATTCGTTGCTATGCAGTTAGTACTGTTGTAACAGTATAGGACAAAATAAAATTAAAAATATTGGCCTTTATGCTAATAACTTTTATTTAAATTTAAACTGAGCTCATATATTTATTTAAACAGATATCTGGAATTAAATATATTTTATACATTATTTTCGACATTTACCCAAACTTAGTTTTATCTCAAATATTTAGTGGTAGGTAGATATATTCTGGCTTTTTCAACTTTTATTTTCCCGTGATGAATTTTAAAGGAAAACATTCATTTCCTGCGCATTTTAGAGGAAAGAGCTAAATGGGATACAGGAAGCCTTGAAAGTAGAGAACTGTGTGTAGAGCTCTATTGGGACCGTGGTAGGATGCGAAACCAAAGTGTTTATTGGTTTAATTGAATTTATCAAGTTTACTAAGAGATTAACCCTCAGTCCTAATTCATATGAGATTTAAAAGTCTCACTAATTAAGACACAAAGACGTTTGGTAGAAATTAAAATTTGAAGCACACGTACGTCAAGCTGTGGCAATTTGCTATGAAAAATTATGAAAATCGCATGTTTATTAAGTCACAAATAGAGTTATACAGGGTCCTGCAGCTCACCTCCCGTCTTCTACTACACCTAAAAGATTTATTTTAGAAAAATGATTCAAACGGAACAATAGACTGTTTGTTAGAGAACACATTTTAAAAATATTTTTGAATATACAGGGTGTTCCAGAAGTTGGTGGTGCATCAAAGTTGTATCTTTTTAAATGGAACACCCTGTAGTTTTATTGATTTTTGGGACCCTTTCGAGCTACTGTACATATCCCTAGAATATTATCAAATTTGATTTGATAGTTCCAGAGGAATAAATAAAAATCGAAAAAAAAAAAATTTTCGTCATATTTTAAAAAATTTATAAAAAATAGAAGAAACATCTTCAAACCAAAACTAAGGAACAGGTTGCTTATAATAAAAGGTTAGTTTATCCTACTATGAATATCGTAAAAATAACTTATACAGGATGTTCAAAATTCAATGCCAAACTTTTGAAAATGTAATGCTATTTTTCTCCATTTTTTCAAATGGGACACCCTGTATATTTTTATCTCATCGGATGCAAAATTAAAAAATGAGCATATTTTTTAATTACAATTATCTCGACTATCTTAAAGGTTTCACAGATATTCGTCAAAAACTACTACAAATCGCAAAATTATTATCTAATAGTTTTACTTAACATTTTTCAAATCAATAACTAGAACTTATGTTCAATATGTCTTCCGTTCTCTTGGAGGCACAAACGAAGGCGGGTATGAAATGATCTTGCTACTCTTCCTAATAGGTCGGGTGTAATGTTTTGAAATGCGTTCCTGATTCTTTGCTGCATGTTTTCTGGTGTGGTTGGAGGTTCCTGATAAACGATTTCCTTAACGTAGCCCCACAAAAAGAAATCCAATTTAGTGAAGTCGGGTGATCGGGGCGGCCAATTACATGGCCCTCCTCTTCCAATCCACCGGTTTGGAAAGGTTGTATTGAGATGGTCCCTGACTTGTAATGAATAATGTGCTGGGGCTCCGTCGTGTTGCAGCCACATTGCATCTCTCAAAGGTATTGGTAAATTTTGACATAAATTTGGCAATTGATTTTGCAAAAAATCAAGATACATAGCACCATTCAAATGTCCGTTAAAAAAGTGAGGACCAATAACATGTTCACCAATAATTCCCCCCCACACATTTATTGACCATCTGTGTTGTTGGTCAACCTGCCTAAAAATCCTTGGGTTGTGGTCGGAATAGTAATGAAAGTTATGGCGATTCACAAATCCGTTTTTATGAAATGTGGCCTCATCAGAAAACAAAACCTTATCAAAAAACTCACAATTTATCCTAATTTTAGCTTGCGCCCAATTGCAAAATTCGACACGTTGCTCAAAATCTGCATCGAAGAGTTGTTGATGAAACTGGATATGGTAGGGATGACAACGGTTGTCCTTTAAAATTCGTTGAACGGTTCTCTCACTTACACCTACGGCATCACCGACTGCTTTTTGACTAACGAAAGGGTTTTCCGTAACAGATAATAGCACAGACAATTCATTTTCTTCATTTCGAGCGGGTCTATTTCTAACTGGTTTTGTATAGTCTACATGTCCCGTTTGTACAAATCTCTCTAATAAGTTGTTCAGGCTTCTTTTGTCTGGATGTCTCCGTTCCGGATAACGCTGTGCGTAAACTCGACTTGCCAAAAAACAGTTTCTTTCTGATTCTCCTAATATGAAAATCATATCTACTAGCTCTTCTCTGCTGTACTCCATCACAAAAAATGCTTAAAACTTGTAAATTACTAATACGTAATTTAAAATATTGACATATGTCTATTTGTATGACAGTTTGTAAGCAAATTTGTTTCCATGGCTATCTACTAAATTACCTTATTATGGTTAAGAAACAACAGGAATATGATTTCTGTTTACTCCCCTTCATTTACGCCTTCAAGAGGAGAACTGCATAGACAGTTATATGAGAAACTGTCTAATTTAGGTATTTGCTTATTTAATAACATTAGAGGAGCTAAATGATAAAACGGAACACATATTGAACATAAGTTCTAGTTATTGATTTGAAAAATGTTAAATAAAACTATTAGATAATAATTTTACGATTTGTAGTAGTTTTTGACGAATATCTGTGAAACCTTTAAGATAGTCGAGATAATTGTAATAAAAAAATATGCTAATTTTTTAATTCTGCATCCGATGAGATAAAAATATAAAGGGTGTCCTATTTGAAAAAATGGAGAAAAATAGCATTACGTTTTGAAAAGTTTGGCATTGAATTTTGAACATCCTGTATAAGTTATTTTTACGATATTCATAGTAGGATAAACTAACCTTTTATTATAAGCAACCTGTTCCTTAGTTTTGGTTTGAAGATGTTTCTTCTATTTTTTATAAATTTTTTAAAATATGACGAAAATTTTTTTTTTTTTCGATTTTAATTTATTCCTCTGGAACTATCAAATCAAATTTGATAATATTCTAGGGATATGTACAGTAGCTCGAAAGGGTCCCAAAAATCAATAAAACTACAGGGTGTTCCATTTAAAAAGATACAACTTTGATGCACCACCAATTTCTGGAACACCCTGTATATTCAAAAATATTTTTAAAATGTGCTCTCTAACAAACAGTCTATTGTCCCGTTTGAATCATTTTTCTAAAATAAATCGTTTAGGTGTAGTAGAAGACGGGAGGTGAGCTGCAGGACCCTGTATATTTGTGACTTAATAATAATAATTGTTAGTAGAAATAATAAAATTATTATTAAAAAATACACACAGTAGAGTTTGTAATAAAAGTTGTTTCAGTTTTTTTTCTGGTATTCTCTACTACATAATTATTTGCTTTTAAAAATAATGCCCGTTTAATCTACGAGGTAATAAAATTATTCATTATATTATTAGAAAATAAGCTCTATCAAGTGATATGATTAAGAATGCAGATGTAAAAATAACGCGTTTTACTGACACTTAGAAAACCTAATTCGATTTCTTTCTCAAAGCTTAATTAGATAATATTTTACGTCCTGCTTACATTAAATAAACAACATTGGGAACATGGTTATGTTGCTCTTAAGCTACTCAGCATCTACTTAGGCATTACTTCTATACAACACTTAGTTGCATAGTTTTAAACAATGTTAGATTTGTTAAGTTCCTCTTTTAACATTGCTAATCAGGAATAGTTCACACATTTATACTCAATCAACAAAATGATTGTTGAATCTTCAATTTATCTTTGCTCGCTGTCTCCTCCTTTTATTAAAATTCCTAGTTTGTCCTATATCCGTTTTTCTAAATCTTCAATTCCACATATATTCTAATGTATTTCCTATTTTTTTAATAAGTTGAATAATAACCGAAATATTTCGAGAAATAAAAAATTCATAGTTTGCATTTTCCTATAATATCTCAGAAACCAACAGGATTGTTTTATGCCATAAGAAAACGTGCGCACGAAATAAGTTGCAGACAGACCGACCAACCGACAGACAGACAGAAATTTTTTGATCTGTTTCAACAAAGAAAATGTTTGAATGTTTTTTACTATTACCATAGTATTCCACTACGTGGGTATTACACACCACAATGCTATTCTTCAAATTTTTTTGTACAACTAGGCCTTTCACAAATGTATTCCCTACTAAACTCATATTATCCTCCACATTATACTCCCAAATATCCCTAATAAATCTGAAGAATCCTCAAATGTTTGTGGTGATGGATATCGGATACACTGTTGCAAAAAAGGGGTAAACTTGAAAAGTGCTGCGACAAGGACGAAACCTGGGTGCCCCTCATTTTCGAGGGTGCTGAACACGTTGTTGATATTTTTAGGCCTCCCAACCCTCGGAAACTACTTCTAATCGCGAAAATCCACCCCCTTTTCACATGCGAGAGCTTCTCGGATCGGGATAAAAACTACTCCTTCTTCTGATACTAAAATCTCCAAAAAATCCAAACTTTCTTAAAATTGTTTATCGCCGTTTTCGAGGGTACCCAATACGATGGCAACACAATTTTCTCCCCCACCCTTCACTGAACCACCCCCAAATCCCCAAATCCACCCCCTCGTAATATGTCTTACCACTGGTCACGTGGGGACTCGTTGAATTGGAGCTTTATGGAAAATAAATATATTATTATAGCAAAAAAGCGTAATATAGGGGTAGCTTCGGGGATTTGGGGGTTGCTAGTGGAGGATAGGGGAGAAATATATGTTACTATCGTCTTGAGCACCCTTTAAAACAAATAAAAACTATTTTTTATCAATTTTGAAATTTCTGGGGAGCATAATATAGGGGTAGCTTCGGGGATTTGGGGGTTGCTAGTGGAGGATAGGGGAGAAATATATGTTACTATCGTCTTGAGCATCCTTTAAAACAAATAAAAACTATTTTTTATCAATTTTGAAATTTCTGGGGAGCATAATATAGGGGTAGCTTCGGGGATTTGGGGGTTGCTAGTGGAGGATAGGGGAGAAATATATGTTACTATCGTCTTGAGCATCTTTTAAAACAAATAAAAACTATTTTTTATCAATTTTGAAATTTCTGGGGAGTTTTTGGTATCAGGGGATGGGGTTGATAATATATTGGATGGTCAAAGTCCATACGGCCTACCCGAAAATCCCGATCTGACAAGCTCTCGCATACCTATAGTGAAATAAACGCGAAGAGGGGGTCGATATTCGCATTTAGGGGTAGTTCCCGATGGGTGGGAGGCCTAAAGATATATCAAGATTCAGCACCCTTGAGAATGGGGGGGGGGATACCCAGGTCTCGCCCTGGTCACAGTACTTGATGATATCTTTACAAACTTTCTCAGGGACTAAAAACTCTGAGCTCTACTCACTGTCGCCCTTAACAATGCTTTAGTGTTTAAAATGATAATCAATAGTTATTAATTTGAAACAACCTTAACAGAAGATTTCTTTATAGTCTGAAGCAAGGAAAGGAGAAATTTTCTTCATCTTTTTCTATGAGTTTAATAACCTTATCGAAATTTTGACTCTACGCTCAGCAATATAGTTCAGAAGCACTAATTTCTTACTTTGATTTCTTCCTTGTTAATACTCTTCATTTTCGTTCTGCATTTAGAAAGCAAGGGCTAAGTGAATCCTCGAGCCCAAGACGATTTAGAAGATAATCTGCCTGCTTACATTCAAATTCTCTCAGGCGTATCATCGTCCAAATTATTAGTCCTCCTACAGCTGCTTGTTTGCCAGGATTAAATGTCATACCGTTTATAATTTTTATCCATTAATTAGCAGAACATGCTCAACTGGGTCAACTGAGTCAACTGCCCAGGAACTTGGATATCTATCATGGATTCTGATGCGAAAACAAACCACAAAAATATTACAAAAATGTTGCAAAAACGGAAATGGGAGGAAATTAAATCCATATTACAGAAAACGAAACACTACTATGTTTTTTACCACTATGTTTTCTAACAAGAATCAAACCATCGATTTCCCCTATACTATTGATAATACTGAACTTCGCCGTGTTGAAAGAATCTCGGTGACAAAACACTATCTTTTAAAGTCATATAAGGCAAATAAGTAATGCAAGTCTAAAAAAGCTGGGTTTCCTTGTTAGAAGTACTAAAGACTTCACTAACATAGAGTGTATCACAGTATTATATAACAGCATTGTTAGGTCTAACCTTGATTATTGTCAAATCATTTGGTCACCGTTCTATCACAATTCTATTGATCTTGTAAAAACCACTCAAAAAAAAATTTCTTAAGTATCTTCTATATAAAGAAACGCATATATATGATCATTTTGCTCACTACAATGAACTGTTGCCTAAGCAACAGTTCATTGTAGTATCTAAATATGACTATGAATCTCTTGAGCTGAGGCGTGTTCAATGTTCATGCCTCATTGATCTATATCTACAAACTACTAAATCACCTTTCTGACAACTCCGAG
The DNA here is from genome assembly GCA_963583905.1 of Stenurella melanura. Lineage (NCBI taxonomy): Eukaryota > Metazoa > Arthropoda > Insecta > Coleoptera > Cerambycidae > Stenurella > Stenurella melanura. Next base: position 91,110,945 of record OY757309.1, read on the forward strand.
TTTCTTTCAAAATTGCCAATTAATGTGCCAAACCGAATAGGTAGAAATTTTTACCTTTTTTATATTGTACAGTTTAAAACGAATATGTACCTGTCCAGCCCTTTAGTAAGATTATGCATATTAGGTAATCTTGCCCAATCGAAATTTGATTCATGTGCCCTTAGCCCTTCCAATTTTTTAGGACATGTTAAAATAATCACTCTTATCGAAATTTAAACCGCATTTAAACCGGTCTATTACTTATTTTCTGTATTTATATCTATACCTTGTTACTTAGTATACACCTAATTGTTATTGCAACTGTTAAGCTTTACTTACTGTGTTCACTGTATGTGATTGTATGTTTTGTAAGGTATTATATATTTGTGTGTTGCTCTTTTTGTTCATTCCTTGTAAATCGTTGTTTGTTTTTCTCATATGTTGATTGTACTATTTATTTAGTCTCTCATGTAAATCGCGTCTCTTTACAACTTTGTAATTGGGATTCGCCTGTAAAAAGTTGTTGAATAAATAAATAAATAAACAGTAGTATTCATTTCCTATGATAATGAACTACCACATAGTAACCGCTTTCTCGATCAATTTTTTTTTAAAAATCCGTATTCACTGGCAAGACACCTTTCAAACGCCCATATTACTAACGTCATCGTTATAACGCAAACCTAAAAGATGTGCAATAAAGAATAATATCGACCTACTAAGATTTCTTTTACAATTTGCTTGTGTTTCAGAAACATGAATATTAATCCTTACTTCTGCAAAACGGCGTATTATCACAACCTGCTAAAATATACTCTGGATTGTACGTAATTTGTTCAAATATTTCATGTACCTTTGGGCCCCTTATTTATATTTCATGAAACGAAGGAAGCTAAATTCATTATGATTAATTTAATAGGTTTATTATGAAATTAAAACCCTTTATGTTTCAGTACTTAATCCACCTGCTTTCTTATTTATGTTAGGCATACTTTTTTTATGTTACAATTAATAAAGGTTATTAAAAATATGAATTTCACTTGAAACAGTGTTACGATGGAAGTTTTAGTATAGATGAAGTTGTTGCCAATAAGCAAATGGGCAACATTATATATGTCCTAACAATGGAAACCATTTTTCATTTATTGAAGCTTGTAGTAAACATCTTGTTGTATTCATAAAAAAAGTTGGATTATATCATAAGCAATTGCTGATAAGTTTATCAGATATATCTCAAGAGCACTATGGGAATGCAGCAGAAACCCACCCGTTGTATAAAACAAAATTACTGAAGAGGTCATAATTCGAACATCGATGTTCAATTGAAAACAACAGTATTTTACATAGAAATTTCAGAAAAACCATCTATCGAACATGTAGGAAAAGCTTGCCAAAAACTTACAAGTACAGTAGAAATGAGTTGTACGCGTCGTTTTTAGGTATTCGTGTTTCTTTAGCAAATTTTTACCTAATGTATTTATTGAAACAGAAGGTTGTAAAATAAGAATTTTACGTGCAAGAAATTTTTATCTGATCTTAATACTAATAATAACATAATCTTAATAAAATAATCCTGTAATGGCGGTGCTCTTGGTTTGTCGATTTTGAAATGAAGTTTGAACCGCCATTACAAGATTATTTTATTAGGTTATATTAGAGGCATCAGATAAGAATTTTTTGCACGTGAAGATATGCACCCGAACATTTCTTCTAAAATTTCCTCTGAATGTAATAATTATTTGCAATTAGTACTGGTAATAGGTCTAGCAGAAGAGTATCGACGTAAAAAAATTGGAAAAATTCACAAGAAAACAGTACCAATTGTCAATTTCTTTTATATAAGAACTCGTGTACGCAGAATATTTATTGTTGCTGGTGGAGCTGACAACCTTCATATGAGTTGTTATCGAAGATACATACATAGCTTGGCGATCTCTAATATTCCGCGCAACGGACTCTTCACGTACTACAAGGGACAATACACAGTTCAAGTCACGGGCAACCCTAAGTTTGGAGATTTCTTAATAATATTGCTCTTTTCGTCACATATTTTTGCAGCTCTGTGGAACAAAGTTCTTATCAGCGACCTCTTTTGTTGCAAACCCGAGGAACTTAAAAACGTCCAACAAGCACTAGAAAAGAATGGTTACAAGCAAAGAGATATGCAACGAATTATTAATAGGCAGATAAGAACAATAACTGAAGAAAAGGAACAACCTACAACATATGCGTGCTTACCATTCGTCGCCGGAGTCACGGATAGGCTAAGAAGAATTCTATCAAAAAAGAAAATAGGTGTACGTTTTCGAACAGTGAAGAAAATACAACAGTTGCTTCCCTCAAACAAGGACCCCATCCCTAAACTGTTGACGAAAGGTGTTTACCAGTTGGACTGTATATGCGGAAAAAGTTACATCGGACAAACAGGGCGAAGTATCCAGTGCAGAATCAAGGAACATCGGAGATATACTAGACTTGGATACACAGATAAGTCGGCTGTAGCAGAACATGTTCATCATAATGAGAACCATAAGATCAAATACGAGAACGTTAGAATATTGGACAGACGTTATTACCCAAGAATTATTAGGGAATCACTGGAAATTATGAAAAATAAAACCAATTTCAATAGAGAAGATGGGTATCGACTAAGCAATACATGGAGACTAGCTTTGCCAAGTACCAGTAATGTAATCGGTCACGATCAACGGAGCACGACGAATGTGCAACCAAGCGTAGCAGCGCCCAGGTACATAACGAGGAGCCGAACTCAACAACTTCAGTCTTTGGAACCCTTCTGAAGAAGCTGACAGCATGATCAGCGAAACGTCAAGTCAAGTTCGACGACCGCGGCAAAACCCGGAAGAAACTACTTCATTAGAAACTTAATTTTTAACATATATGGTACAAACCAACGCCTCAAACTTTTCTATGACATCTGCCCCTAATATTATATAATTCTGTGATCAATAATTTCCACATACTAGAGTGCAAATAGTCAAGATGTTCATTTTAAAGTGACTTGGATGAAATATCTGGATGTGGAAGTAGTGATTCCTTAGGCAGCGGTTTTTAATATTTAATGTTTCAGTTCGTACAATATAAATATGCAGTTGTCAATATAAAATGAGTTAATAGAATTAAATTAAAGATATTTTGATAAAGTGATAAAACTAAAGAGTAATAATATTTTTTAGTAGATAGAGTGTCATATTTCCTGTACCAAAACATATGTAAGTCACCCAACTTTGAACTGTGTATTTTGATTAGATAACTAGTATAACAATTCATGATTTATATATTGTTAAATAAGAACATCATAGTAAGTATTGAAGTCAGGCTCGTTATTAATACAAATTTTTAGTAAAGTAAATGGGATAGTACATAAACCGCAGTTTACAATGGAAGATAAATCAAACGTTTTCGTGTGTTAATTACCCACTATACAAATAATACGTGCGTGTGTATAGTGTTGGTTAATGATTAAATACACGTATTATTTCGTATCTGAAAGATAACGCAATGACGCGTTCAAAATTTAGTGAGGCATACGAAATATTGTTCGTGAATTAATTAGATAGGAATGTAAATAGAGTTTAAAATAGTAACAAAAGGTGAGACATATTCTTTATAGGATTTTGCAAACAGTAGAAAAAACTATCTATGAGAATTAAAAGAAAACTGTGTAAAAATATTAGTGAAATCTTTGCATTCTTTCGATAACCAGAATTAAGGTTATCGAAAGAATGCAAAGATTTCATTAGTGTTTTCCACAGTTTTTCTTTTAGTTCTCATAGATAGTTTTTTCTGCTGTTTGCAAAACCATAATATATAGAATATGTTTCATTACAATTATAAGCAAACAAATAACAATTCATTTTTAATGTAACAAAAGATATAACATTGCCATTAAAATGTGGTCTCTTTTATTTGTTTCTTTCTTAACTTGAATAAATAAAATGATTTTTAGTTTAAGTCACAATTTGAGATTTAAATATAATTAAAATATCTATAATTCATACAGGAGCCATTTTCGATATTTAAGTGACTATGAGGAAGGCCAAATAATCGGTATGAAGAAAATTGGACTCTTTCTAGAATATCACCAAACATGTTCGTTGTTGTAACGTAATGAAGGTATTAAATATCGATCAAGGTGGTCTGGAAAACAGTGATAAAGTGGATCCGAACCTCATACGATTACTGCAGATCAACAGGAGTGCCTCCTACATTATTTTTTTATGTAAAGACATAATTTTCATGACACGATGAATTGAAACTTCAGTGAAAGAACCCCACATATTTCTTAGATAATATGGCCTTCTGTCAAATTGTCTTAAACTTTGCAGTTTGCTACTTCATAGCATGCTGATCAAAAATTGTTATGGACACAATCCGACTTCTGCAGCCAAAATGGTACATATACCGTTCTTGCTGTAGAAAGTCTCACAAGTTGATTTTGTATAGCATTTAGTACTACCAAATATTAGGAGTAAAAGAAAAGGAAAATCTTTTAATAAAATCATTTTGCGGATTTTAAGAATACTACTGATGTTTTTAAAATTACACATCAAATGGCTTTTGCTGAAAAACAATTAAATAAAATTTTGTAAACTTTTGCCTTGGTTTTGCATGAAACGTCTGATGAGTAGCTTTATATCTTTCTGACGAGCCCCAAAACAGGCGCGAAAAACGTTTCAAAGGCTAAGCATTTCCAATAGGTAGAATGATAGATAACACAGGCCCACAAAAAAAATGATCGATACCCTGGACCCGACATAGTAAACCCTATGTATTTCGACATGCCGAACACAAATCCGATGTTCGTTTAGCTCCAACACCAACCAATTTTTTGTAAATCTCGAAAATAACCTAAATAAGTCAGGTTTCTTAGGCTGTTTTCGCGAAAAAACAATATGGTGGTGTATTGTGGAAGCCGTTACTTTGTGATAGTTAATCATGACGATATGAGAAGGAAAACTACTTTGTTTTCTACCACTAAAATTTATTGTAACATACACGTTACTGCAGTTTCGGTACTTTAACGTACCATTTTCAAACGTTGATTCATTTGAATCAACGTTTGAAAATGGTACAATAAATTTTAGTGGTAGAAAACAAAGTAGTTTTCCTTCTCATATCGTAATATGGTGGTGATTGTCAGCACTGCCACCTGATCTATCCTTAATCGTACTTCGCATCCAGGAAGCTTAAGATACAATACCATAAGCAGACACTGATCACTTAATTAAGAAATAAAGATGGAAGACATCATTAAGGGTATTTAAGCTGTCCCATACTAGTCTCGACTTGACCTACACAGAATCGATTGCCATTAGCGCTGCTTGATCATCGGAGACAAGTGACAATTCAAATAGTTGACTGTTTCTTTCAATCTTCTTTGTCTGATATATTAATTTGAAAATTTTTATTGAAATTATAGTTTGGGACTATGATATTCGTGTGCATTTCTAAGTACAACTCCTGGTGCTCTGCTCCTTGCTGCTGCCTTATCGGCATAAAGTCTTGCTTTATCATATGCACCATTTAACGAGCTTTTCCTTGAAGAAATATGTGTAGTGCTGCCAAGTTAGAAGAAACTTCCAGTGCAGCTGATGAGGTTTTTATGGTCCTCGTGGCGCACAGGTAAAAAAGCCTTTGAACGCCACTTAATAGCCCTATTGCACCCAAATGCATTGCCTCAGTCCACCATGCTATGGATTGGTAAGTTAACATAGATCTTACTACCTGGTATATAACCATTGAATCATTTTGGGGTTTAACACCCAATTTTTTCGCACATCTGCCTGTATCTTCCCAGATCTGTAACTCATACAAGAGTTCTAGTCGAATGCAAAGTAACTATTATTTATAAGATTCGGCGAATCAGTTAAATGATGTGATGCAAGTTGAAGATACTTGAAATGTATAATGATCTCATAAACAGAATGCTCTAGAACAGGCAGAATGAATTCATTAGGAATTTCTTTTCAAAATATTACATTCATATTCTATTTGGAGTTTCACAATGTTGATATGTTTAAATTGATATTGTTATGCATTACACCCCCTATGTTACGCCCATGACTACTGGAAGTTGAAAATTAAATAGAAATGGGTAGGCAACCAGTAATACACGCCATCTCTTCTGGAAGCCTGTAGATGGCTCTAGAGTTATACATTGTTCTGGAATTGGAACTCTCTAGATGGATCTAGAGTCAATTACTTCCACATCCACGTAGTGGATTGGAAGTATAGTAATCGCAAAAAAATTTTCAAAAATTTTTATTCGTGAAATAGGTTTAGAATGTCATGAAACGTCGAGATTTTAAATTTGAGCGAAAAAAAATTTTCTGTCTGTCTGTCGGTCTGTAACTTTTTTGTCCGCACGTTTTCTCCGGAACGGTTTGAGATATTGACTTGAAATTTTGTACACGTATATATTATGACGAGATCTGGAAGTGGATTGTCTTTTGAGGAAATCCGGTGAAGGGTTGGGGGTTAAATAGGGGAAAATGGGGGAAAATAAGTAAAGCAAGCTTGTAAGAGAACAGACACTTGAAATTTGGTGTATGTACTAGAAGTTAAGGCCTAAGATTTTTTTATAAAATCTTTCAACCACCCCACCACCCCTACCCCATTAATGGGGTTGATAAAATATAGTTGAGATTTTCATTTGAAATTTCGTACACGTATGTATTATAACGACGTCTGAAATTAGATTATATTTTGAGATGATTCCGTTGAAGGGTTGGGGGTTAATTTGGGGGTAAATAGGGGAATATAAATAAAACAAGTTGGTAAGAGTACAGAAACTTGAAATTCGGTGTACGTACTAGAAGCCAAGGCGTCAGATTTTTTTATAATATTTTTCAACCCCCACCACCCCTACTCCAATATGAAAAGGGTTGATTAAATAAAATTGAGATACTCATTTGAAGTTTGGTACACGTATGTATTATAACGACATCTGGAACTAGATTATAATTTGAGATGATTCCGTTGAAGGGTTGGGGGTTAAATAGGGGTAAATAGGGGAAAATAAGTAAAGCAAGCTGGTAAGACCACAGAAACTTGAAATTCGGTGTATGTACTAGAAGCCAAAGCGTCAGATTTTTTTATAATATTTTTCAACCCCCCACCACCCCTACTCCAATTGATTAAATAAAATTGAGATATTCATTTGAAATTTGGTACACGCGTATGTATTATAACGACATTTGGAACTAGATTATTCTTTGATATGATTCCTTTGAAGGGTTCGGGGTTATTTAGGGGTAAATAGGGGGAAATAAGTAAAGCAAGCAGGTATGAGTACAGAAACTTGAAATTCGGTGTATGTACAAGAGGCAAAGGCCCCAGATTTTTTGATAATTTATTTCAGCCCCCCACCACACCTACTCCATTATTCAAGGGGTTGATAAAATAAAATTGAGATATTCACATGAAATTTAGTACGCATATGTATCATAACGGCATCTGGAACAAGATTATATTTTGAGATGATTCCGTTGAAGGGTTGGGGGTTAAATAGGGGTAAATAGGGGAAAATAAGTAAAGCAAGCTGGTAAGACTACAGAAACTTGAAATTCGGCGTATGTACTAGAAGCGAAGGTCTCAGGTTTTTTTATTAGTATTTTCCATCTCCCCACCACCCCCACTCCCTTATTAAGAGTTGATAAAATTAAATTTAAATTTTCACTTGAAATTTGGGTCATTTATGTATTATAACTATATCTGAAACTAGATTATATTTTGACACGATTGCGTTGAAGGAGTGGGGGTTACATAGGGGTAAATAGGGAAAATAAGTAAAGCAACCTGGTAAGACTACAGAAACTTGAAATTCGGTGTATGTACTAGAAGCCAAGGTCTCAGATTATTTGTAATATTTTTCAACCCCCACCACCCCTACTTCATTATTAAAAGGGTTGATAAAATATAATTGAGATATTCATTTGAAATTTGGTACACGTATGAATTACAACAGCTGGAACTAGATTATACTTTGAGATGATTTCGTTGAAGGGTTGGGGGTTATTTAGGGGTAAATAGGGGGAAATAAGTGAAGCAAGCTGGTATGAGTACAGAAACTTGAAATTCGGTATATGTACTAGAAGCCAAGGCCTCAGATTTTTTAATAATATATTTCAGCCCCCCACCACCCCTACTCCATAATTCAAGGGGTTGATAAAATAAAATTGAAATATTCACATGAAATTTAGTACGCATATGTATTATAACGACATCTGGAACTAGATTATATTTTGGGATGATTCCGTAGAAGGGTTAGGGTTAATAGGAGTGACTAGGGGAAAATAAGTAAATCAAGGTGATAAGAGTACAGAAATTTGGGATTCGGTGTATATACTAGAAATCAAGGCCTCAGATTTCTTTCTAATATTTTTCAAACTCCACCACCTCCACTTCATTATTAATGGGATTGATAACATCAAATTGAGATATTCACTTGAGATTAGTACACGTATGTATTGTAGTGACATCTGATTGAGATGACTCCATTGAAGGGGTGGGAGGTGAATAGTAGAAAATAAGTAGGGTGAACTAAAAACTTTATTTTTAACGTATATGGTAGAAACCAACTCCTCAAACTTTTCTATGACATCTGCCCCAAATATTATTAAAATTCTATGACCAATAATTTTCACATACTAGAGTGCAAATATAGTCAAGATGTTTCCTTTAAAACGACTTGGATGAAGAATCTGGATGTGGAAGTAGTGATTCCTTAGGCAGCGGTTTTTAGGATATATAAGGCGAAATCGACTGCGGAGAAAGAAGTTTTATTAAAGTGAAGTTGGTAGCGATAAGTGAGGTTAAATATCAAGTAAACAAAGTGTAAAGGTTATTTTACTTAATTAGAAGTATTGTGTAATCAGTAAATTATTAAGTAAAGTGGTTACCCCTTGTTAAAATTATTTAGAACCCACGGATTCATACAGGGTGTTTCCTAGGGGCGGAAACCCGCAACAATATGTGTACAAAGTTTAAATTCATCATAGGAGTGAACTTCGGTGTAAACATCAATAAAATTGTTGAATTTTTTATTCGGAGCAGTATAATTAGATGTAAAATTGAATACAGGGAATCGCAATGAATAAAATAAAAGAAATATTGGTCAGTATTTCAATCTATCCTAATAACATAAATTAGCTTACTCAAATAACAGAAATTCCGGATATTTAATGAATAAATTTAATCACTTAATTTATACTAGCGCGATAAATTAACGTACAGGTCAATTCATCCAATTATTTTGCGGTAATCGATATGATCCGCCATATAATATTTGCTTGGTGGTGAATTAAAATAAATTGCCGGGAAAATTTTAAAGGCATGAGGTAATTTTTTCATAATAGCTTTTTTAATCTGCTTGAGAAAACAAATATAATCCATCTTCCTGTTTAAATAACTATACACTTCAATCTAAATTTTCCTCTTTTAAAAAGAAAGCATTTTTCATCGTCTTTCTTCCATGTCATTCACCAGGGCCAATTTAAAATGTGGTCATTACCTATTGTAAAGATCGTTATACAGTACTGAAGGAAGTTTGTTTGGAAGTTAAATAGTATCAGTACTTACTAACTGTACCTATTTGATTATTAATCAAATAAGTAAGTATATTAAATACGCACGAATGTCTTTTTAAAGCATCGTAAAAAAACAAACGAAAGTTGCTGTCAGGCGTTGCTGATTACGAATGTCAATTAAATAAGGTAACTTTTATTAAATTTGAAATTTTTATTTCACATATTCAATATTTACAGGTATGTAAAATAGCACTTGTGGTAAAATACTCCTTATTGAAACTATGTTTTATTATAATTTTAGAGCAAAGTATTACCAAAGATTTTATTAAATACAAAAAGAACACGAATATGTACAACATACCGAGACTGCAATATAGTGTAACTTTCAGTTCGAACGAATTTTCATAATAATTTTAAATTATTTATAATAAAATTATTAAGAAACAAAACTGAAAGTTGCTGTGGGGCGATCAATAAAAGTAAAAAAGATATTTGCCGTGCACTTAATCTCAGTGGTAGAGTTTAGAACCCAACAAAAATCCTCTGAGGAGGAATTAAGAAAATGTAGAAAGCCTTATATAACATACACTTTAAAAAGTAATTACAAGTATTCCGTCCTGACGAATAATATAATTACCTGTTACGATATATAAAGCTAGGCTACAATTGATCCAAAATTCAAATTGCATTTCTTAACGTCAATTCCAATCCCTCCAGTTTACCAAAATTTACAAACATATTATTATTCAAGAAAATTCGAATATTTCTGTTAATCAAATTTCACATTCAATTTATTATACTCTTCGCAAATACAAAACGAAGAGTATACTGCATTCGATCGGCACATTTCTAAAATCGGTAATATTTGTCGTAGAGAAAAAAATTTAATATCACTGTGTTGGTGATCAAACTTTCAAAATGTCCGTCCGTCCGTCCGTCCGTCTGTCTGTCCGTCCGTCCGTCTGTCTGTCCGTCCGTCACGTTTCTTGACAGCACGATAACTTAAACCACTAACGCCCACGACAATTTTTTTTTTTTAATTTTGCAAATATATTCGGTATGTATGTTCAAAATGCTTCCAAATGACCGTAAAAAGTAACAAAAAAAATATTCATCATGTGGTTTATCAAAAAAGTGGTGATCTATAAATAGATCACTGGGCAGATGTAATATATATTTTAATATATAATAAATATTTTACTTTACTTATATATGTAATAATAAATTTAACAGCTATATTTGGTGGTAAGGTAGGAAACAATTGGCACAAAGAGTAACATTTGATGCAATAAGTTTTAGATCTACTCTTGCAATCTTTTCTTTGGCATCTCTGATCATCACGATATTGCATAAAATGATTTAGGCCTTCGAATCGAAAGTCTTCAGGGGCCACTGCAGCTTTGATTTTCCTTTCAGCAGAGGATGTGAGTTTCATGTATTATTCAACTGCCCTACGGAATTCTAGACGCTGATAGCCTCACGACCATGCATGGTGCAATATAGAATCCAAGCATTTGTTAGTGCCACATCCAGAATAAGAATGAACATTGGCCAGGATAATTTTTTTCCACGAATCTAGATTCCACATTTGCTAATAATCCAATCAAAGTTTCTTCCCCTATATAATCTACTATATCTGAAAGAAATATCTCAAAAATCTTCAACGGGGTGAGGGCTCCATGTTCTTTTATCAGTGCTTCTATTTTCTCTTCTTCAATAGTAGCAAAGTCGGTATTGGAAAAAGTAAACTTGGGATCGCACTTTTTCCATTTCGATAGAGAATTAGAAAGCATCTGCTTTTTCGAACCTTTTTGCTCAGAGATGACACTGGTACTCTGGTCTTCAACAATGTCTTCTGTATCTTGATCTTCATGACCGTATTGTACCTCCTAACTAACCAGGAACATATTGTACCTCCGCTATGCCCAACTCGTCATCATCCACTTCGTCTTCATCTGTCACATAATCTGGAGATAAAACAACAATGTCTAGGGTAGCACTATCATCGTCAATATAAAAATTGAGATCGACAAAAATTTCTTCTATTTTCTATCATAGACAAGCGCCCTTTTTGGAATCCATGTCCTCTAAAAGTAAATTATTATTATTGTTATTATTATTCAAACCATCACCAAGTTCTAATTATTTATATTATAATTTTATCATATCTGATTTTCATTTACAAATGTTTGACTGTACCAACGCAAAAGAAAAAAGCTTTACTTACCAATTATATTTTTCATCAATACCACGGAAAAGGTGATTTTTAGTGAAAATAGCAATGAAAGATTTTATCTCACACACTGGCTAAGATTAACCGATAATAATAACAATGACCTAACACATCTGATGCGGATAAACTTCCAGTTAGATATTATATGTGCCCAGTGGTATAAATATAGATCAGCTAAATAAAATTGTTTACAATTATGCTGATAAAGAAAATTTTGTAAAATGAGTTATAGAATAATAAACTTTTATATTTCAGGGACTTATTATCACATTTTCATATTCATTAGATTTTTGTTTCTAAATAAATAAATTTGTTAGTGTAAACGACAATTTTTTTTCAAGATTTTAAAGAATTTAAAAAAAAACTTCCAATTTGATAAATTATTAGAAAATGGTCTTTTACTGTTGTAGTAATTATAGATATTAATTTAAATCGGTTTTTACAAAATTAAATGTGCTATAGTCATATTAAGAAAAAATTGCCTTTTGTGATCTATAAATAGATCACTGGGCGCTAATGGGTTAAGAACGAAAAGTCCAATTGTATTGAAATTTGGACAATAAGTTAGAGTTAGCTAGAGGAAGAACCCTATTATTTTTTAACAAAATCGATCCGTAGAAAAAAAAGCTATAATATTTTAAATAAAAACTAAATTATTTACATACATTTTTTTGTTTCTTTTGTAATTAAATAAAACGTGTCTAAAACTAAAATTATTTACAAAAAACTGCGAAGAGTATCCTATAGAATGTGCAACAATTATATAAAAAGTGCAGAAAATCGGCGAAGAGTATAACGGTTAGCTTGTTCTGGTTTAGAATTCAGATTAGACATACTCGGGATATGTCCCACTTACCATGATCGATGCGTAAGTATGAATTGTTTTATATATAATTGATTAGATGCATTTCGAACATTTTTCATTTAAATACAAATTGAACTTTTACTGACAAATATCAGGACAATACATGGATGGTACTAATAATACAACAATTAGCAGAAAATTAACAGTTGCAGCTAAGTAGAAATTTCTCTGTCTCACTTTTACCGTTTATCAAAGAGTTACAGTGAATCAACCTGAGACTGGAAAATAATCTCCTTTCAAGAATTCGTCTATGAATTCCTAAGTGCTAACTGTACGTAGGATGAATATTAAATGTTAATTGATGCTATGGTGTGAATTTGTTACTCTTAATCAAATCTTGACAAGTATAAATTGCACGGTAGCTCAGTCGGCTAAACATCTTAGTGGCGAGCGTGCTTGGCCAGACTGAATAACGTGTACTGGATTCGATTCCAGCACCAACACTGGCAATATTGGTGAATAATAGATGTTGTCTGCGTTTTTCTACTATGTGTCTACTATGTGTGGTGTTTATGTTATAAAGAGTTGCAAGTCGTACAAAGAACGTCTACGACATTATTTTACCTTCAACGTGCTATCTACAGTCAACAGTGAGAATAATGGTTACATATTTCAGTCTATATCGCTACAATCATTAAGCTTCGTAGCGCAATGGTAAAGGTCTACACTGTGGTGAAACTGATTTTCTGTATTCATGACTCATTCCAAACTGATCTCAGGTCATCTTTGTGAAAATTACAACCTACAGTCAATCTTCTAGTATCACTTTCATATTGATGTTCAACATTTGAACTATATAACGATTTAACTAATTTAATGAACCTTCCTAAGATCATAGTCATCTGAAGACATGAATGTCCCATTTCTAAGATGCTTTAATATATTTATTCAGCGAGTGGTTTACAACTAATTGGGCCGTTTCTCGCATCCTAAGCGCCATACTCTCTTTTTCATAAAATTGATTTTCATCCACATCTCCTCTTTTCGTCACCTCTACTACTCCCTCCTTTCATTTTCTCGCAGGAATACCTTTTTTCTTCTTTCAGGAGGATACCACTGGAACACTCGTTGAAGCCATCTATCTGGATCCATACGCCTTAAGTGTCTATACCACAACAGTCTTTTCTTCTCTATGTCATTTATAATAGTTTCTACCGTGTTCATTCTGTTTCTTACTTCGATGTCTCTTATGTGTTGTAGCTTATACATCCTACAGCTTCTTCTCAATGCGTCCATTTCCATCGCAAGCTGCTTTTCTTATTTTTTTTGTTATTTCCCATATTTCTGATTCATATGTTACTATGCTTTGAACAACGCTTTTATAAATTCTTTTTTCTGTCGGCTTCTTTATTTGTTCTGACCACCAAATCGATAGCGTCTGAATAGCCTCATTGCCCTGTATTATTCTTCAGCTATTTCCATTCATTGACATCATGACTCCTAGGTACGTATGCTCACTACAGACTTTTATTTTTCCTCCATTTACATCCATGTGATTATTCTCTTCTTCTCCGAGCACAAAACATTTGGATTTGTCAAAATTAGTTTTTAATCGCCATTTTTAGTCTATTTTTGCATCATGTAATCGATGTCATTTTCATCTGACGCAACAACCACTTAGTCTTCTGCAAACAGAAGGGAATGCAGGTATTCGTCGTTTACACACGCGCCCATATTCCTGCACTTAGCCTACCATTGTTGTAGAACCTTATCTATACAGATTTTGAAGAAGGTCGGTGATAAGCAACACCCTTCGCGATTTCAAGGCGTCGGACATTTGATTTCCAATTTTAGTTCCACTCCTTTCCCCTCATAAGTATCTATAAAATTCTTTAATGGCCTTATATAGCTGTTTGCATTGGTCCCTTTTAGTTATTTCTCAACCACGTATTTATGGAGAGACTGAGGGTCGCAATTCATTAACATCTAGTGCCATTTTTTTACTAAATGAATAAATCTTTGTTGCCATAAAATTATTATTATTATTATTACTCACTTTGGCTTTGATGAATGACTTACATGTAACTTGTTTAGGGTACTTGCTAACGCAATCATTTCTCATGTTTACTTTGGTTTAAATGTTTAAATTACATGTTTAATTTGTGGAAAAGAAATAAAAAAGAAACTTAAAGTCAAGCATTTTTCTCCCTGGACGAACGACGCGACGGCCTAAATTTAATTTCCAGCGGTTTACACATAAATTTGTTTTACTTTAAAAACATTTCTGTTTGCAAAATCATTTCCAGATGGCTTTTTATCTCATATTACTTTAAAATTGTGTCCCTTAATATGAAATATTCCGATTATGTAACATGTAAAAACGATTGGTTCTAGACTATTTTTGTAGCTCACGCAACACGCACTATGAATTATCGTCTGACTATATGGATCTAACATTAACAGCTAAATCGATTGCGCATACTTTTTCAACTGTCAAATTACGATTTTTCTCGGACAAAATAATTATCTAGCTGGAGATTTGAGGATATTACCTTAAAACTAACAAGATACTTCTTCAGATTTTGCATTTTGCCCATGACTGAAACTGTCAGTTTTAGGCGAAAATGTCAAGATAGGTATTACACAGAATAAAATTCTCTTTTTATCGGTGTACAATATAGATCTATGGTTTTTGCAGTTTTTTTGTCTAACATGGAAATTGATCATTTTAGTAGAGAATATAAAGAAACCGCTGCCTAAGGAATCAATACTTCCACATTCAGATTTTTCATTACAGTCTCTTCTTCAAGTAAAAATCTCAATTTTATTTACTAACTCTTTTAATAATGGATTGGGGCTGGTGGGAGGAGTTGAAAATATTATAAAAAAATCAGAGGCCGTAGCTTCTAGCGTGTACACCGAATCCTAAGTTTCTGTACTCTTACCAGCTCGCTTTACTTCTTTTATCTTATTTACCCCTATTTAACCCCCAACCCTTCAACGGAATCATCTCAAAATATAATCTAGTTTCAGGTGTCATCATGTAATATATGTGTGTACCAAATTTCAAGTGAATATATCAATTTTATTTTATTAATCTCCTTAATAATGGAGTGGAGGTGGTGGTCGGGATGGAAAATACAAAAAAATCTGGGGAATTGACTTCTTGTATATATACCAAATCCCAAATTTTTGTACTCTATCTACCTCTAACCGCGGAGTGCTATTAAATTAGAGGGTGGACATTGACGACAGGGGTGAAAAACCACCCCTTTTGATTTTCTCAATACATCTCGTAAACAAAGCAAAATTTCGATATATCCCATATGAAACTTTTTGTAGAAAATCAAATTTCCCATCAGAATAGCCTTTTCTGAAAATCAAAAAAAAAAATTAATGCTGAAACAGTCGAAACAAACTTGAAAAGAAGCGAAAATTTGGTTTTTTTTATTTTTTTTGCTTTTTCGCCTGTATCTTTGTTTGGGGCTTAGATAGGTATAGGCATTGCTTCAGATAAAAAATTAGATTAGATTTCCTATAAAATGGTGGGCGGAACAATTTTTTTGAATGAAAATTGACAGAGATATGTCCATTTGAACCTTTCTTTTGCATTTCATCCCTCTTGTACGAATATTGTTTTCGTTCGCATTTTATTGAAAAAATTATTGTTTTACTCAATTAAAAAAGCTTTTTTACGTTTATTATTAGTAATACATGACAGTTACAACAAATTAATGTTTGGAACAATGGTGCTACTACATTTCAACAATAATATTGCCAAACTGCGCATATCGATATCATCATCTATATCTTTAGTAATGTCGTCTTCTGCAATATCAGCTTCTTGTATATTGTCACATGCATTCTTTACAAAAAATTAAACAAGTAATATTCATTTTTCTGCAACCACAGTTACTATGGCAACCTGTAACTTTTAAATTAGTAACTTATAATTAATATACATCTGGATTTGTCAATATCATAGAGTAACTTTTACATACTTAGTTCGTTATTACCTAATAAAATTAAAAATATGCGCTCCATTACAGGCTTCCCAACTTTTAATATTAAAATCGCTAACAGACTCTCACAGCGATCGCATATAATCACCCTTACTTTAAATTTATATTAAGCATTTCACAACAAAGTAATCTTCTCGAGGCGTGGATATTTGGAATACACAACTTTTTACCATATTCCCCTCTAATCCTACTGGATATAACTTTGTAAATGCACTATTAAACCGCACCCCAAACACGAAAGAAGCTGAATTTGGCTTAATCCACATCCTAAAATCGGATAGTAGGCCAGGGAATCGAGTACCGGCATCAAACAACCCTTATCAGCTAACAACCCTTGGATCGGACAACAGAATGAAATCGAGCACGGCCGAGACAGGATTGAAGAGTCCTGATAATGGCATTCAGGAAGCGCTATTGTTTACACATAGAAGTAAGACGGGTGGAGATATTAGATATTCCTTTTTCTTCTGGGTTTATCAAGTTCATTTATCGTTTGGCATTGTTTCTTATTTAACTAATTTAGAATTAATAGCGGTATGTCTGTAATGTGTTCCGTTCTTTTTTAAATACGAATCCGTTTATCTGCTTATCACACACGCGATACAATGTAACTCGTCAAAATTAAATCCAAATATCCTACGATTTGTTATTAGTGGTGAAAAATGTTAGTTACATATACAAAAAGAAATAAAAACTACGAAAGTAAGATAAAACAAGCTAACCATTATACTCTTCGCCGATTTACTGCAATTTTATATAATTGTTTCACATCCTAGGATTCTCTTCGCAGTTTTTTTTTATAAATAATATTAGTTTTAGACATTTTTTGTTTCATTACAAAACATAAAAAAAATATTAAAAAAATTATAACTTTTACCTCCCTCGCATACCGAAGGGAAGTATTGTATTCGAGAAAAAATCACCCTCCGGGATTTTTTCGGACTCTGACGTTTCAGATCACGTAGATTATGAAAATATAGGTTTTTCAATTAAGTCAGTCTCTGTCTGTCTGTCTGTCTGTCTGTTGGTGCATTTACTAAAAAAACTACTTGACGGAGAGCAGTCAAATTTGGTAGGTAGTTGACCCTACTGTCAGCGAAGAACTGGTAGAACTTTCACTGGAAAATATACAGGGTGGATCGTCTAAAGGGAATAAATAATGAAAAAATTTTTTTTTGCTCAAATTTAAAATTTCCACGTTTCATGACACGCTAAACCTATTTCAGAAAAAAAAAATGAAATTTTTTTTCACCAACATTTTCAAAAAATTTTTTACCACTAAAAAATGTTTTTGTCTTTGCGCAAATTTAAAATTTCCACGTTTCATGGCATTCTAGACCTACTAAAAAAAAAAAAATTGAAATTTTTTTTACCAACATTTTTGAAAAAATTTTTACCACTAAAATAGACGGAAAATTTTTTTTCTTTGCTCAAATTTAAAATTTCCACGTTTCATAGCGTCCAAAACCTATTAAAAAAAAATTGGAAACAATTTTTTTTGAAAAAACGATTTTAATCTATTTATCACTGGGTATAAAATAGATGAAAACAATTTTTTTTGCCCAAATTTAAAATTTCCACGTTTCATGACATTCCAAACCTATTTCGGAAAAGAAAATTTGCAACATTTTTTTTACCATTTTGGAAAAAAATCGGTAAAGGTATTTACACAGAACTTCCCTCGTTATTTGTGCATGGCAGTCACTCTAAAAAAATTAATAATTACGAAATGACATTGAGAATAATAATCGGAATATAGTTATTGCTATTATTACAAAGAAAACTTGATAAGTTTTGGTCAAAAGAATATACAGGTTGCTCATCCAACAGCAAAAGTTCAATACTAAATAGCAGGTGCCACATATGGCAGGCTTGCGCAAATACCTTTACAAGTGTTCACCATGACTGAATTATTTCTTGGGGTGACCACCCTGTACTTTTTTCAATAAAAGTATAATAGGTGCATATGACGGATATTATTGCCATCTGTCACATTTTCAATCCAACATTCACTTAATGGAGTGGAAGTATAGTGGTGGTTACAAAATTTCATTTTTTTTTTAATTTTTCAAAAGATGTTGATAAAATAATGTTCAAAATTTTTTCTTCTGAAATAGGTTTAAAATGTCAAACGTAGAAATTTTAAATTTTAGCAAAAAGGAAAATTTCCTTCTATTCTATAGTAGTGCTAAAAAAAGTTTAAAAATTAAAAATTGTGTATTTTTTAAAATGGGTTTAGAATGCTATGAAACGTGAAAGTTTTAAATTTGAGGAAATAAAAAAAAATCGATCTGTTTTAGTGGCAAAAACTTTTTGAAAAATGTCGGTGAAAAATATTTTCAAATTTTTTTTTTCTGAAATACCTAGGTTTAGAATGACATGAAACCTGAAACTTTTAAAATTGAGCATTCTAGTGTTAAATTTTTTTCCAAACTGGTAACAAAATGTTGCAATTTTTTTTCCGAAATTGGTTTGGAATATTGGAAATTTTAAATTTGAGCAAAAAACATTTTTTCGTCTGTTCTATAGTAGTGATACACAAGTGGATTAAAAATGTTTTCAATTTTTTTTTTAATTCTTCAAAAACATTTTTAAATTAGTTTGAATAGTTTTAGAATGCCATGGAAACGTGGATAGTTAAAATCTGAACAAAGAAAAAAAATTATATCTTAGTGCCAACATTTTTTAAAAATAGTAAAAAAAAATTCTAATGAATCTTAAATAGATTTAGAACGCTGTGAAACGTGGAAATTTAAAATTTGAAGAAATAAAAAAAAATCCATCTATTTTAGTGGCACACAAATTTTCAAAAATGGTAAAAAAAAAATCAAATTTTTTTTTTTGAATCAGGCTTAGAATGCCTTGAAACGTGGAAATTTTAAATTTGAAGAAAGAAAAAAAATATTTCATTTTAGTAGTTAGTAAAAAAATTTTCAAGAATATTGGTGAAAAAAATTTTCAATTTTTTTTTTCCTGAAATATGTTAAGCGTGTCATGAAACATAGAAATTTTAAATTTGAGCAAAACGTTTTTTTTTCATCTTTGTAAAAATTATTGCAAAAATGTTGGTACAAAAGTTTTGAAACATTTTTTTTTCTGAAATCGGTTTAGCGCGTCATGAAACGTAGAAATTTTAAATTTGAGCAGAAAAAAATTGTTTCCACTATTTATTCCGTTTAGACCCTGTATATTTTCCAGTGAAATTTCTACCATTTCTTCGCTGACAGTAGCGTCAACTACCTGACGGAATTGAAAAACCTATATTTTCGTAATCTACGTGTTCTGAAACGTCAGAATCCGAAAAAATCTCGGAGGGTGATTTTTTCTCGAATACAATACTTCCCTTCGGTATGCGAGGGAAGTAAAAATTTACCACTAGAATAGATGGAAATTTTTTTTTCCTCAAATTTAAAATTTTCACGTTTGACATGACTGACATTCTAAACCTATTTGAGAATAAATCACCATTTTTGAAAAAAAAATTTACCACTAAAATAGATGGAATTTTTTTTTCTTTGCTCAAATTTAAAATGTTCACGTTTCGAGGCATTCTAAACCAATTTAAAAAAAATACCACTGTAAGATAGAAGGAATCTTTCCTTTTTGCTCAAATTTTAAATTTGAAGAAAGAAAAAAAATATTTCATTTTAGTTTCATCTTTGAAAAATTGAAAAAAAAAATGAAATTTTTAAACCACCACTACCAACCACTATACTTCCACTCCACTACGTGTATGTGGAATTGAAAATGTGACAGATGGCAATAATATTAGGCATATGCACCTATTATACTATTATTGAAAAATGTACAGGGTGGTCATCCCAAGAAATAATTCAGTCATGGTGGACATTTATAAAGGTATTTGCCCAAGCCTTCCATATTTAGCACCTGTTATTTAGTATTGAACTTTTGCTGTTGGATGAGCACTTATCAGGTGTTCTTTGTAATAATAGTGATAACTATATTCCCATTATTATTTTCAATGTCACTTCGTAATTATTAATTTTTTAGAGTGACCGCCATGCACAAATAAAGAGGGAAGTTCTGTGTAAATACCTTTACCGATTTTTTTTATTTATTGATGGATTTTTATTGAAATACCTAGGTATTACTATAGATCAAAAATTTAAATGAACGAACATATAAAAATCCGTAAAATTATTTGAAAGTTCTATGAGCTACGAAATGCTACCTGCACCCATATTAAAAACAGTGTATTATGCCTTGGCCGAATCGGTACTGCGATATGGAATTTCAATCTGGGGTAGAGCATATTGTTCAAAAAATACTTAAAATTACTCAGAAGTATTTGATAAAAGTTATTCTATTTAAAAAGATGCGATATTTCTCAAATAAATTATTTAAAGAATTTAAAGTTTTTAGTCTAGATTTCATTTATGTAAAATCCGTACCTGTATTTTCCTATAAACATAATTTGTTTCTGAACGACCCCAGAACACAATTACAACACATGATGCAAAGAAAATTGTAATATTAAAGTTCCCTCCTTAAGTAGAACGACCAGTCAAAGATTTGTTTCATATTATAGTCCTAAGTTTTATAATATTTTACCAATTTATATAAAAACGAGTAATAATATTAAATCATTAAAAAAAATTTAAATAGTTATTTAATATCTAATGATTTATCTTTTTTAAATATACTCTATAGTGGATTAACATCTAATTCCTGCTGTTATTGACTTTTGTATATTCATAGCAATAGATGTGGTGCAGAAAAGAAATGAATAAGTGGTCTCAATTTTATAATAAATAAACAATTTGATATACCTATCCTCAAATACCTCCATCAATATACACATACAAATTATTTATAATTTGAAAATAATATGCATGCACAGAGACAGGCTTTCTGTAGCTTAGGTGTGCATTTTAAACTAAATATTTTGTAAATAGGAATGTTCACAAAAAAAAATAAATCCTGTTTAAACATCACAAAATGGTTAAAAATTGTCTTATAATAATATCCACAAAGTTTTACAAAAATCAACAAATTCGTTCTATGGGAAAATCCCTAAAGAAATAGGAGTACTCATTTGAATGCGTGAAACGCTCCTTGACTGGTGTGACGTCATGTCGCTCATAGTTAAACGTGCGCGAATATAGTGGCTAGGCTTTCATGCACGTTTCATTTGAAAATTAGGGATGGCAGAAAAATGAATATATCGGTATATGAATCATTTGATATATCACAAATGCTCAAATCAATATAATCGATATATCAACAAAACATTATCGATATTTCTATGTATCGATATATTTTGTAGATTAACATTTAATGTCAAAAATTAATGAATATTGCTTAAGGTATAACTTCGGAAAGCGGGGGTTGGTATTCTTTACAGTACAATATTTATCTCGAATGAAATAAATTTCGAAGAGCGGAGAGTGATATTCTCGCAATAAAATTTCTCTACTGAAATTTCGAAGAGCGAGGGGGTAACATGCAAGTTGACAGTTTTCCATATATTTAGAAAAATATCGATATTTCAACCCGAGATGTTGCAACAAAAAACGATATGAATATATTCATGGCATAGGATTAATATATCGATATTTATTTTGTACAGATACATTGTTGCCATCCCTAATAATCGGAGACCGATTTTGATAAATGCGTTTAGGGTAACAAAAGTTTTTAAAAAATATCATTGGTTTGAAAAAGGACCAAAGCTTCTTTCTTTTTACATTTTGTGGCACAGACGTAAAAACCTTTTCTGGGTTATTTACAGATGTATTTGTACATCCAGGAACAAAACACTTCTTTCTATTAACTTTCACACTTTTTGAGTCTACCATAATTACAAAAACAGAGATAAAACAATACTGAAACAAACAATCCATGTAACGTTGGTATACGAGTTCCGCTATGAGCATTATGCCATCACGCGCGCTACTCTCACTGCAGGGATCGTTTACTAGCCTCGTTAATTTTGGAGTTTTGATTTTCAGATTATTTTCAAGAAAAGAAGTTTTTATGCGTTTTAATGGTTACAACATGTTTCTGTAGCCTTAGAACTATCATTTTTTATTACAATTAAAAAATTGAAAATATTCCTATTGTACATTTTAAAATTAACAAATGAAGTTGTTAAGTTATTGGAAAGTTGTAAAATTCAAAAACAATACGGTTCTTCCTCTAGCTAACACGAACTTATTTTCGAGTTTCAATACAATCGGACTTTTCGTTCTTAAGTTATCATGCTAACAAGAGACCTGACGGACGGACATTTTGCAAGGTTCAGAATTCGATCACCGACACAGTGATATGAAATTTTTTTCTCTGCGAGCGATATTGTCGGTTTTATAAATGTGCCGATCGAATGCAATATACTCGTTTTGTATTTACGAAGAGTATAATGATCTTTACAGAGGCTCAACAAATCAATGTCGCTGTGTTACACCACTTACAGATTTATCATAAATAACACGCAAGATAATGTTTTGTTACAGAACACCCACCTATGTACTTTTGGCCAGAACTGGCCAGTCACCCCAAGATTTTTCGTGAGAGCCAAAAGACCGCATGAAAACCTGCCAAAGTAGGGTTTACATGAAAAAGAAATGAAAGTTGTTCGCAAAATCAGGGATAGGTAGGAATGCAAGATAAAAGGAA
Source organism: Stenurella melanura (assembly GCA_963583905.1). Taxonomy (NCBI): domain Eukaryota; kingdom Metazoa; phylum Arthropoda; class Insecta; order Coleoptera; family Cerambycidae; genus Stenurella; species Stenurella melanura. The sequence goes on from OY757309.1 coordinate 91,134,171, forward strand.
TAGCGCAATCCTCGGCTTCTTATCTCGTGTCATTTTAGAGTTATGGATTCGGGAAGTGGTGGAAAACTTCGATTTCTACCATCCGGTGACTTTGAGCAGTCGTATCTTGGAAACGAAGGGGCTCATAGACTTCTGATTTAGCCATTCGATTTCTAGTTCGATTTTCCATGCGTCTGAATTTTTTCAAATGCTTTGCAGCTTTCGTTTGGGAGAAATGGACCTCGAAGCTGGGTCGTGTCGCTCGAGGAGCGAAATCCTCGGACTTTTCACTTTGGCGGACGGAATCTCATTTAAAAATCACCGGAACATATCGTGCCCCATATCATCGGATTGAAAATTTAATTTAAAATCGACCAGACACAAAAAAGGAGGATCAGTTTTGTCTAGAAAAAGTTACAGCGATTAATGTGAAGAGATGTCGGCTGTCCCAAGTAGAAACAGAGTAATTGTAGTCGGGCTAAATATCGGGAAAATTGATTTTTAATGAATTATGTTAGCCTCACAACATTTGAAGAGACATTGTCTTATATTTTCACAGAAGTTTCGTAAATGACTTGATTTGTTATTCTCCATTATCAGAGTAAAAATATATTTAAAAATGTTTGATTAGCAGCATATACTTTGTTTTTAAGTAGCTTCGCAATCTGTACGTACATACTTATTTATATGCAAAACACAGTAACTGCGTTTACTGTATTTGTAACTGGTAGATACTCAAAAAGTAAACATTAGATATACAGTAAGTGTGTTTGGGTGTAGGAAACTGACAATTGAGACACACGTAGGTATTTAAATTGAAATGAAGGTCTCTTAAATAACTGAATCGGATGCTGCCGATCATTGCACTTGACACAGTAAGTGGTGGTAATTATAGAAGGGATGATCTGACCACCATTTTCAAAACAAAGTAACTACTGAGACCATGCAAAAACACAGTAATGTCAAAGTACTTACAGTGTTTTCCAGTGGTATTTAGCTAATACTGCGTTTTGTTCCGGTACAGCTACTCATTCAGTGTCACTTACTGTGTTTTGTGCACATAATAACTCTTAAATGTTCATTATTTAATCAATTATGTGTTCCACAAGACGTGTTGGGACACAGTAAGTCCAATACTTTAGAAAACTCAATTTTTATAAATTTGTCAATTACTGTGTTTCTGCTTGGGACAGCCGATGTCGAAATCGTATAAATTTTTTAACGCAAAAATCTGATTCAGGGGTACGTAGGATAGCGAGACAAATCGAATGGTGCAAACTGCAGCTCTGTATCCCATTGTGTGTATTACTATTAGTATAGTAATCGTAAAAAACTTTTCAAAAATTTTTTCTCTTGAAATAGGTTTAGATTGTCGTGGAACGTCAAGATTTTAAATTTGTCGGTCTGTCTGTAACTTTTTTGTCCGCACGTTTTCTCCGGAACGGTTTAAGATATTGACTTGAAATTTTGTACACGTATATATTATAACGAGCTTTAGAACTGCGTTGTCTTTTGAACATATCCGGTGAAGGGTTGGGGGTAAATAGGGGGAAATAGGTAAAGCAAGCTGGTAAGAGTACAGAAACCTGAAATTTGGTACATGTCTAGAAGCCAAGGCCTCAAAATTTTTTATAATATTTTCCATCCCTCATCACCCCTCACTCCATTATTAAAGGGGTTGACAAAAAATTTGATATATTCAATTGAAATTTGGTATACGTATATATTATATTGACAACAGGAGGTAGAATATATTTTGGGATTATTCTATTGAAGGGTTGGGGGTTAAATAGAGGTAAATAGGGGAAAATAAATAAAGCAAGCTGGTAAGAGTACAGCAATTTGAAATTCTGTGTATGCACTAGAAGTCAAGACCTCCAATCTTTTTATAATATTTTTCAACTCCCCACCACCCCTACTCCAATATTAAAGGGGTTGATATACTAAAATTGAGATATTGACTTGAAATTTGATACACGTATAGATTTTAACGACATCTGGAACTAGATTATATTTTGAAATGGTTCCGTTGAAGGGCTGGGGGTTAAATAGGGGTAAATAGGGGAAAATAAGTAAAGTAATCTGGTAAGAGTACAGAACTCCCTTATTAAAAGAGTTGATAAAATTAAATTGAGATTTTCACTTGAAATTTGGTACACATATGTGTTGTTATGTATTACAGCCCCTTGAAACTGGAGATTGATACGCCTATGCCTAATAGTGAGTGACTGGAAACTTGTAGAAAGAGATAGAGTTTTCTAGAGAGTGGTGGGAGAAGATTCATGATAGTGTTCTGGATGGATTTAGAGACAGTTTCAGAGTATATAAGGCGCGATTGCCGGCGCATGAGGGGAAGTTCTATGAAAGTGAAGTTTGGCAGCGAAAAAGTTAGGTTAAATATAAAGTAAACAAAGTGTAAAGGTTATTTTGGTTAATTAAGAAGTATTTTGTAATCAGTAAATTAAAAATAAAGTGTTAGTGGTTTACCCCTTGTTAAAATTATTTAGAACCCACGGATTCATACAGGGTGGGTGTCTCCTAAAGGGCGGAAAACTTGTAACAGTATTATAACGACATCGGAAATTAGATTATATTTTGACATGATTTCGTTGAAGGAGTGGGGGGAAAGTAAAGGTAAATAGGGAAAAATAAGTAAGGCAAGCTGGTAAGAACACAGAAACTTGGGATTTCATTCTAATATTTTTCAACCCTTCTATGGTATCTGCTTAAAATATTATGAAAATTCTATGACCGATAATTTGCACATTCTAGAGTGCAAATAGCGTCAAGATGTTTCCTTTAAAGTGACTTGGACAAAAAATCTGAATGTGGAAGTAGTCCTTAGGCAGCGTTCTTTTTCTTAAATATAGCCACCTTGACTATATTAAAAAAATACATATTTCGTACATGAGTGGTACACATAATGTATAATACATTATCTCTATTTCTACGAAGTTTTCAAACACTCTATTTAACGAAAAACAAATTACTTAAGTATTCATTATGTATACTGGTAATGTGAAAGCAAACCTATTAAATAATTGATGGATTCATAAAAATCAATGATCCAAAATGACAGAATAAAATGCATACATGGACTGCACTTGATTCAAGATAGACAACGGCGAGAATCAGGCAAAGCAAAGCATCTCGTGTTTTCGAGTTATGATCTCGGGAAACGGTTTTTGGCCGGTTTTCACGTGGTTTTTTGGCTCTCACGAAAAATCCTGGGGAGACGGGCCAATTCTGACCTCGGATTAGGATTCAGCGGCAAAAAATACATGGGGATATATAGGTGGGTGTCCTGTAACAGAGCATTTTTTGTGTGTGCCGGTGTAATAATTTATCTCCGATCAAATATTAAATTTTTCATTATCTAAATAATTATTATGTACTTTACCGACAAGATATTTTTTTATATTATGATAGAATATTAACCTCCTTTATATATCATTCATTTTTTATGTTAAAATGTCTCTACATTTTATTACGTACTCAAATTATAATGTAATTTATTTTATTTTTTGCGTCTTTGCTTTTTCAGAACTTATCCAGACCCCAGGGATGCTTTTTAATTATATATCTAAATCTTTCCCGAACCGTCTACAAAACGACAAAAAATAAATTGTAATTTTCTTTCTCAATAATCCAGCTTCATTTTTAGTTTATCTGCCTTCTAATTGTGGCCATCGCGACTGAATTGGTCGCATTTTCGCGACATCCACTCCAATGGAAAGTAAATGTTGGAGTTTGAAAAGTAAACGCGAAAGTTTACTCAGCCGAGTAAATATGCTTTTAAAACAACTTCAACTTTTTGTTTCATCCCAATGCGGTTGCTCACTTGTAAATTTACAAAGGAGATTTCGAAGTGTGCTTGAATGAAATATATATTTGCGTTTTGTCTATAATATCATAAGCTTTGTCGCCTTGGTGTTGAATAGATTAATTTATATAAACTTTCTAGTTCATAGATTACATAAATTAAGATTGACTCCTCAAGGAGGTTGTTATTTTTCAAATCAGTTCTAAAAAGGAGATTCCATCATATTGAATAATGTGGACAACAGTCAGTGGAATTTGTATCTACATCAGGTGCACCCAAGGGTTGTGTGTTAGGTCCATTATTCTTCTACAAGTAAATTAGCCAAAAAATGAGGAAACCTGGTTTTTGCACTGACGTTCTTTGAGGTGTCCCAAACACAATACCACAAATATCACAAAAATCCTAACATGGCTACCCAAGATATTGAAGATCCAAGTTTTTTGCAAATACCTTGCGTCCTACGCATCAAATGCAATGAAATCAACGGTAAAATTGTAGAGAATTACATTGTCCACAAGTGCCTTTTTCATTTTTTCCCAGACCCCCTTTTCGAGATATTCAAGGTGAAAGTTTCAAAAATGTGTTTTTTCGCGGATATCTCGAGCCACAGCAATAAAGTTAACATAATAGGGAATTCAATTATCTGCGAGATTGGTATTTTGCATTTTTCCTAAAACCTCGCCCTTTTCGAGATATTCGAAGTTGAAGTTTTAACATATGGTCCCTCCGATGCATAGAAAGCGAGATATTTACAAAAAACCGTTTTTTTAAATTTCGGCCTTGAATATCTCGAAAAGGGCGAGGTATTGGGGAAAAATACAAAATATCTATCTTGTGGACAATTCAAATTTCTACAACTCTGATGTTAACTTTATTGCTGTCTTATTTTTTTGGCGCGAGGTAATCGCGAAGCACTTTTTGAAATTTTGGCCTTAAATATCTCTAAAAGGGGAGGTTTGGGAAAAACATAAAAGACAACTTGTAGATAATTTAATTACCTACAACTTTCACATTGACCTCATGGGCATCCGATGCATAGGGCGTGAGATACTTGCAAAAAACTTTGACCTTCAATATCTAGGGTAGCCATGTTGGGATTTTTGTGATTTTTGTTGATTTGGGCTTGGGACACTTCAAAGAACGCCTGTGCAAAACTCAAATTTTTACTAATTTTGTCAAAAGCTAATTTCCCTGGACTATAAAGTAAATGATGTAAGTGATTGTGTGGCATTACAAAATCACTGAATGATGTGATTGAAACGAATTGCAGTTGGACGTAAGGAAGTGTAATGTTTTGCCTTTTATTAATAAACACCAATATGTCGAATGTAATTAATGCTTAGATTTAGTGCTTATACGTCCATCAACAACATCAACATTCCACGACCTTGATATAATACTTGCCACCATCATTTAATTTCATTATTAAAGAAAATTGTAGAACACTAGGATTCATAATATTGTTTTCTCGTGATTCTAACGACTTTAACACATTGAAACTACTAAGTATAAAGTCTATCTCAGCCTTTATGGCGTGTGCATCACGAGAAGCGTACGATCTAAGATGTTTAGAAGTGAGAGACGAACGGTGTTGGATCAACCAGTCAAAAGGCGTTGCACGCTATGTTAATTAAATAAGCAGAAACGTTGGCACATTATCGGATTTAACCGCATAGAAGAATGAAAGACATGAACGTATAATTGTAGAAACTCATAGGTTTAGAATAGCTTACCGCTTGATATGTGTATGAGTGAGAACAAATATTAAAGTAATGCGTAGCTCGAGCCGTGCACACGCAATAAAGGCTGACGCAGTCTATATCAAACTTTGTTCAATCCAAATTAAAATACGCATCAATTATTTGGTCGTCCCACTACAACATACGTATAAAAACACTGAGAGAATTCAGAGGCGTTTTTTAAATATTTGAGCTATAAGGAAGATGATGTCTATGCTGCTATTGGTTTTCTTCAGACTGTACTGTTAAACAGATTTTCACCTTGACTCTGGAGACCCGCAGAACCATTTCACAGTTGTTTGTTATTTTTAAAATAATATATAATATAACAAATTGCGGCACCAGCTTAAGTTTCTTAAATTTTCGGACATCTAGAACAGGTCCTGGGTAAAATTCACTATTCTATCAGCCGACTCCCAGAACCAACGTTCAGAAACTCTCTCCACTACAAACTGTGTGATCAGTTAGATATCTTCTACTCCAACGTAGCTGCGATAAAGATAAACAAGGCGGAAACCTCGCGTTCGTATGAGAAAAATGTCCCAAGCAATTTTTTTGCATATTCACGTTCGGGAGATGACCCTGAATAAGGATCAAGACTTTGCCGTACGAGAATCTGGTCCCAATTTTTTAAACTACCTTTTCTATACAAAAGACAAAAATCGCTTTTTTTGAACCGGACTATTTTCTCTAAGGTTTCTTGGGTCATTTTAAATAGAAAAAATGTCTTGTTATTTTTTCGTAAAGTGGATCCTTCCGACGTATAAATAATTTAATGTTTGAAAAAACACAAAAACAGTCATTTTCAAGGTTGAAATATACATACACTCACGTTTTGAAACACACTATAAGTTAATTCGTAAATTTCAATTATGTGTGCCAATGCGATAAAGCGCAAGATTATTCAATTTATTATTTAAATTTAATTTATAAGATACTGGTCCTAGCATTATATGAATTTAAATTTAATTGGCTAGTCATGACAAATGCTGGACCAATAGCGTAGTAACTTGTATGACGAGGTATAGCCAATAGTAGACGAGCATAAGCAAACGCCGTTTCGAGGAGACGCTGGAAAAAATGGCATAGCGGACGGTTTGGCCGTGTAGGCTGTAAGAATTAAAGTCGCCATATATTTGTAAATATCTGTATATAGTGATTAATAACTGCTAATAGAATCAGTAAAGTAGTTATTATGTATATGTTATGTGTATACTGTGTATCATTGCCCATAGCTACAGCAAGGCAATGTTTCGTCGAATCAACTGTAAGTACAGACTTTTCTATTAAGTGCGCCTCTCGTGATGCAAATTTTGCTGTTTGAAGCCGTTTGCAAATATGCAGAATTACTGATGGCTTCATTTCTTCATTCCACGTTTGGCCAGTAATATTTTCTATTGTATCCAGTGTTACCGTCGATTAAGACTTCTCGTACCCCATGATAAGACCGAGAAAACCTAAAAAAATTCATTCGGGTCAATATAAGCGATTTTTGTAATTTGCAAAAATAAATTATTTAAACTAATTACAAAAATCGCTTATTTTGATTAGAGCACGCGCTCTTTCAACTGTTTCAAGTCGGAAACGGTCGACTTTAGAAAAAATAACAAGAGACCTTTTTTGTTTAAAATGATACAAAAAAACCTTAGAAAAATAATTCGGCTCCAAAAGGCGATTTTGCTTTTTGTATAAAAAAAATAGTTTAAAAAAATTGGGACCAGATTTTCGTGCAGCAACAATATTGACCCTTATTTATAGGCATCTCCCGAACGTGAATATGCAAAAAAATCGCTTGGGACATTTTTTTCATACGAACGCGAGGTTTCCGCCTTGTATAACAGCCGGTTTTACAATCGCTGGTCATTTGCAATGTTGTAGTTATCTAGTAGTTAACTTTACTAGGAGATGAGGTGTGGCTTAACTACAAGTTGGCAGTTTACTGGCAATTTATAACTATAAAATATCTGTCACAAAATAATTTTGTGATATATCGCTTAAAAATGGATATGTATGAAGTAAATGTATATAGCAGTAATGAGGAGCCAAGGTAATCAGGTATAGACCTAACTTTTTCGAAGTATACGATGGAAGAAATTTTTTAAATAGATCGAGAATAAATACTACCTACTTACTTAATAATAGATCACTAAGAGCGAGTTGTATAAAAATCATATTACTGATCCGTTAACTAACCGGAGATTAAATATAACTGACTTATCTAATTTAATGATTTCAGCAATTTCAGACACTTGAAACGTTCTTATTTTTGAGTTTATAATTCAACAGTTACCTCACTTTAACCGCCTATTTTTAGGAAGTTAAGAAATTGAACTGTAACGCGGGCGGTTAATGCTAACCAATTGTTGTACAATACGAATTTGACTAACCAGTGTGGTTAAGCCTTAACTATACTTTATAGAACCCTCCCAAACTCATAAACTACTTCTGACATTTGTATTTGATAGCAGATGACGTGACAAAACTTCATACATTTTATGCATATTACCCATTTTTCCAGTACCAATATTATAAATTTTATTCATAACCTTTCGTATACAAATCATCACTTAACTTTATATTGAAAAACGCAAGTGTCGGTAAAGTTGTAGTTAACCTGCAAGCAAGAATCAGCTAACATGAAAGTTAACTTGAGATTGTAAAACCGGCTGTAAGAGATCAAGTGCATGATCTAAAATTTTTATCTATCTTTGTTTTTCTGTTTATTTTACATTATTTTGTTTCTATTCTCATATGTTATATATTTAATAGTACGAAAGTAATTTTTACCTGTATGATTTAATCTATTTATGACCTAATCTATTTAAGACTTTGTCCTTAATTATGGGAATTTCTCGGGTAGACTTAACCTAACTATGTAAGTGAATTACACTACTAGGTTAGGTCTACCCGAAATATTCCCATAATTAAGAATCACGTCTTAAATAGGTTGGGTCATAAACAAATAAAGTCATAAATATTTTTAGGTATAAATTTAGAATAACCACCTCTGTAACTTTAGTATTCATTCTGTAGTACTTTTGATAAAGGCCTAACAAGCCGAAGAAGATATAGTGTCTGGTACATTTAAAAGCAGTGTGAAATTTATTTTAAATAAACAAGTATGTTAAATAAATATTTCACAAGGAATCTACCACAACTTCAGTTCAGTGTATGAAAAAAATTGGGCAATGAACTAATGTTATACGCATAGCATTTACTGTATAAATCAATTTGCGGAGTACGCACTCTTAGTTTTACAAGAGAGTTTAAAATTTGTTTCGTCAGCAGACGTATACGAATTGGACTTATTCTATAATTTAATCAGTACATCTTTTAGGCTGTGTATAGTGTTAATATGTAATACGGAGTATCAAGGGTATGAGCATTTCGCATGTTATATACACGATTTGCATTAATATTAGTATTATTTAATCGGGATCTGGCTTGTACCAATAGATTAAGGAGGAATACACAGAGTGGTGTATTCCAAGATGTTTATGTATTAATGTCCTAAAACTGATTTGCCTGGTTACTGTATATCAGGTGAGGAACGACAGGCAATCGTGCATAACTAATAATTGATTCAGACTAGTAATTAATATTCGTTTACTAATCATTCTACGTAATTAATTGATGTAGTGAACATATTGGAGATATTCTTCACAGATGTTATTTAAGTGTACTGTTTAAATTCACTTTTTATTATTTAACGATGATTTAAGATTAAACGCACATATTTTATAAACTGAGGAGATGAAAGAGTCTGTTTATTATGAAACGTCCTGTACATGCTGCGTTCTCAAATTACAGTAATAAATGCGAAGTGCGAAAATTGTCGTCAAAGAGCATAATGACGTAATAAATACCAGTTTTACGCTTATTCAAAATGAAGACATATAGCACCGTGAAATAAAAAAGGAAATCCCGTGTTGTGTTTTGCTGGTGTTAAAGTTTTCTTTGACGGGTTTACTAAAGTGTCACAAGTATAATACTCCAGTCATCTATCTAACTAAAATCAGTCTAAAAATGTCAAGCAACGTCGCTTACTCGACTACTTTATGTAGAAAATATAAAAAGAGAAGAAATAAATAATTTCAAAAACTGTTTCCCAACATTTCATAAAAGTTTAAAATTCACTAGTTCCAACAAACTACCAACTGCGAATGACAGTACAAACTTGCTGTGACACAATACAAAGATAAATATTAATGAAGGAGGATATCCCGAAATTAGGAGTTTTCAGCATTGATAAATCGTAATTTCACAGCGCCGTCATTTTACAGCTGGATTTATTCAGTCATGGATGTTATGTTTAAAAATATCCCTGAAATTAAATTAAATTACATTCCCAAGAGAACACAGTAACTAGGAGTTTTAACTTAAATTGTCATATGAATTACATTTCGTTTTTATTTTTTATGATTCATAGGAATATGCATCAAGGTAATGTTTCCATATTATGAGGAAGGTTGTTAATTTGCAGAGGGTAGGTGAATAAAAAATAAATAAACACTCGAACCGAAAAGTAATAAAATTTTAACTGAAGAAATACCAAGTAATTTTGTATGTATATTGCCAACCCTTAAGTTATAACAACTTGGAAAATGTGACTTTAGCTTGGAAACATTTTTTGGTAAAAACTGAACGCCTCTAAAAAACGGTCACTAAGAATTAGGAAGTAAAACTGAAATCGGTTAATAATACGCTCGGTTTTTACATCGATCTCAACATCGATAGCAATTAACAAAGTTCAAATAATCGAATGACGGTGAAAGGTCCCCGCAGAAATTGAATGGAAAGTGGGTCCTGAGGGCTGATGGTTGATAGTTTGGCTATATTACTGATATATCCCTAATGTAGTTTCCAAATCATGATCTCGGGAAATCAGTAATCTGAAAGAAATCTATCAAAAATAAGTTGTAAATAGGCATTGAAAGGTAATTTATTGGTCATTACCATGAACCTTACAAGGTCAATTCAAGGTCAAGTTGATTTTTTACAGGTAAATTGCTGTTTTTAATGTGGCCTTAAATAAGGGGGTGCAAGGGTTCGAACAACTTCAGATACAGTCAGTTAGCTTGCCAAGGTCATTCAAAGGTTATGAGTATTTACTTGCCCATGACTATAAAGCTTACAAGGTAATTTTTAGGTGAGTTTTAGCCATGTGAGTTTTTTTAGTAGGAAGCAATAATTGAAAAATCAATCTGAAATTTGATACAAGATGTTCAATCAAGTTTCAGATAGATTTTTCTGGATTCAATTATTGATTCCTACCAAAAACACTCACATGGCCAAAACTCACCTAAAAATTACCTTGTAAGGTTTATAGTCAAGGGCAAGTAAACAATCATAACCTTTAAATGACCTTGGCAAGCTAACTGACTATATCTGAAGTTTTTCGAACCCTTGCACCCCCCTATTTAAGGCCACATTAAAAAACAGTAATTTGCCTGTAAAAAATCAACTTGACCTTGAATTGACCTTGTAAGGTTCATGGTAATGACCAATATGTATCCTCTCAACACCTCTTTACAACTTATTTTTGATAGGTTTCTTTCAGATTACTGATTTCCCGAGATCATGATCTGGACACTACATTAGGGATGTATCAGTAATATGGCCAAACTATCAACCTTCAGCCCTCTGTATCTTAGATCCTAATCATAGAATCAATTTGTGTGTATGAGAACTTTTGTTCAGAAAGTCTAGAACCATAACATACTAGATTTTCATACAATTTGACCTGAACCCACTTTTCATTCAATTTGTGTGGGGTCCTTTTATTTCGCGATATTTGACATCAGTTGCCATATCAGTTTCAATACAATTTTATCCATGGGATCAGGATATTTTCTCCAATGTCTGCTTATCTTATAAATATGGATTGGTGAAACTAATGGGAGACCACCACGCAAGTTGGACGAAATCCCTTTGTGCCACTCAAATCGGTCTACAGTTCTTCAAGATTGTTGCAATGTATGTTATGAAATTCTCTATCTGTCGAACCGGATTTAGCTATATTTTTTGTAGAATTTGATCTAAAATAGAATTTCAACTAAAAAGTATCGCTTTTTCAATTAAAATCAATCTATAGGTTGCAAATATACATTCATAGATTCATACAATTTTCGCTTTTACCGGCACGGTAGCTCAGTCGACTAAGCATCTTAGTGACGAGCGCGCTTGGTCAGACTGCCTAGCGTGTACTGGGTTCGATCCCCATATAACTCCTAATATTGTCATAATGACCATTTCTTGATTATTTAACTTCACACATCTCAAAATTCTTACGTAATGGGTAAATTCTGAAACCGACTTTGGATTCTACGCGAAAAATTACTTTGGGAACACCTCCTACTTTTTAAGCAGCCTTACTTTGCCGATCTATCTTGTTAATTAGGCTTTTAAATTATTTTTATCTGCTTTGGTAACAAAAAACAAGGAACTTATGACAGCAACAATGAGCGTCTTCACATTTCTCCAGCATAGCTACACGCTACAATATCAACAGGTTTTACGTTATTAGACACAATTGCTGTGAATTATTTAATTAGAGATTTTGTAAATCAGAAATCCCGGAAAGCACCTTTTATGCAATTCGAAGTGTAATCCAAAGAAAAATATTTAAGTTTGAAGCCTTTGTCAGCGTGTATGTGTATATGTCTGTGGCAGCCTAGCTCCAAGACGGCAGACCGAGTTCAAAGTGTTTTTTTTTCAAAAGCTGGTATTTATGAGATGGTTCTTAGTCATGTTTGGTGGAAATAGGGTATGACGTTTCTAAGATTTTCAGATTTCATTGTTAAATACTCAGTGTAAGAAAGTTCTAAGAAATGGCGAAGGATCTGGTATTATTTTACATATTAAATTAATTCTTCTCTGAAGTGTATTTACACAGTTTCAAAAAATATCTAGAACTTGATAGGTTTAAATTAAGCTTGCAATAAATTAACTTATATCACCACATTAAAAAATTAACTGTTGCGCACTTACGCATTAACTTTCTAGAAACAGCACTGGCAAAAGTACTGCAGAAAAAGGAAGGAAGGATATCTGTCATCACTTCTTTATGACACTGAAACTAAAGTTACATCTTTAAGTCAATAAGGGCAGTTTCCCCTTACAGACAAACAAGTAAATCAGTTTTTGTCACAACTGAAGTTCCGATAATCAGGAATGTCAACTGCAGCAGGACGCAAGCACTTCAGCTATAATTAATTATCAGGATTAAACTCACGGCTCTATTTAAAAAATCACTCTAATTTCGCTGGATTTGCACTATCTACTGCTGTCCTGTTATGTGATTGAGAGCATATCTTCTCTCAAATATACAGTGAACATGGTCATTGGTCAATCATCCTGTCAATTCGAGGGTTTACAGGTGTTGCTGTCACGGTTTACAGGACAGCTAATATTCGGGTTAAATTTCAAACTGAAATAGGAACGCAGCGTGTCAGATTTAAGGCTGATATGTAATACGTAGAGGACTTATATAATAATTGACAGACTCGACCTTTACTTGGTGAAAATCCATTATAACTAATGAAATAAAGAACACTAAACTGTTTTTAACGCTTTCACATACCGGGTGTTAGAAAAGTATGGGAACGGTGAAAAATCTCGAACAGTTTGCATCAAATCGGAAAATAAAAAAATAAGTGTCAAAAAGTTCTCAAAAAACTATCTACTCATACCAAAAATGACCTCCCCACCCACCAACCAGGGGGTGGGGCGAGGGACAACTTTAAAATTTCAAATGGAAACCCCTATTTTTTATTGCGGAATCGGATTCTACGGCAAAAAATACGTAAGTTTTATTCAGAACATTTTTTTCGATTCTTGCACGGTGTCGCTGTAATCGCAAAAAATGAAAAGAATGCATGACTGTTTCAAGAGTAGCGTCTTGTGCCCATAAAAAAAAGTCCAATTCAAAAACTGAAAAACACGTATTTGTTATTTTTACGAAATCCATCCAAAGACATTGGATTCGACTCTCCCACCCCCAACCCAGCGGGTGGGTTCCTATTTTTTATAGCGGATTCGGATTCTACGACCAAAAATACGTGAATTTTATAACGGGAATTTTTCTCGATTCTCGCAAGGTGTCGCTGCAATCGCAAAAAATGTTACAACTCGTAGAAATTTCACAAAACAAATACTGTTATTAACAACACTTAAAAAAACATTCATAAAAATCAAGATATCACAGATATTGTTTTTCAAACTGAATGTTTTTTTGTCAGCACGAGTAGCTGTATTTACAAACTTATGGAGACTTCAGGTTTATTTCAATTTTTTGCGATTGCAGCGACACCTTGCAAGAATCGAAAAAAATGTCCGATATAAAATTCACGTATTTTTGGCTGTAGAATCCGAATCCGCTATAAAAAATAGGGATTTTCATTACAAATTTCAAAGTTCACAGTCGTAAAATATCTCTAAAGTGTGATATTACAGTTAGAACAATCCACGAGGATAGTACTTCTATTATGTCAACTTAATTCAATTAAATAGGTATATTATTTTTCTACTTTTTATTGGGTATTTTGCCATTGAAAAATATTTAAAAATTTTAATGAAAAAATCTCTGTGTATATTATAACACAACGAAAATGTGTAATAGTCAGCACAGAAAAAAGATGATCGTACAAAAATCTGTTTCACAGCTCACTAAACTCGAGCATCGAATAAGGAAGTCTATACGTCTGTGTGTACTATTTTGGTAAACTCGACATCTCTATAAGGCTTAAATTTTTATTTTAAATGTGATATAAATGTTAAATAGCGTGGCAAAATACGTTTTATTGAAATTGAGCCATATCTGTCATATAGGGTGATCGCTATGTAAACTATCACGTTCTGTACAAATCATGATTTATTATAATTTGAGAGCAATATGTTAAAAATATTTTTGATTATCTCTCAAGAATACGAACATATGCAATAAACTGTAATATATAGTGTATTATAACCTCCCCACACAATTGTGGTAGGTTACTAACATTGGTTCCAAATCGAAAACTGAGATATCAGATTTTTACGTTTTGAGGTTCCAGGAACCCAAAAAAGTGATTTTTGAAAAATGTCTGTGCGTACGTACGTATGTGCGGATTTGAATGAAACTTTGCACGAGGGTTTCTTTAGTGCTCCAGAAGATCTGAAAATGTTTTAGTTGAGATCGGATTACGTTTTGTGCTGTTTTGGTACAAGAAATTGTCTGTAATTGTTTATTTGTGGCATATTCAGATTTTCTTACTTTTTATTGGGTATTTTGCCACTGAAAAATATTTAAAAGTTTTTATGAAAAAACCTCTGCGCCAAAACGGATCAGACAGAGGTTGGTTCTTGAGTACTTGACTGTTTCAAAAAGTCTCACACCTAAAAATATATAAACTAGAACAATGTTATAAACTAAAAACTGAAAATCAAAGCTATAGGTAGTTAACGTTTCGGAAGAGAATCTACTTCCGTTCTCAAAACTTTTTTGGTCGTCAACCATGACAGTTCTTTGTTTATGTATTTTCATAGTCACGTGAGACATTAAATTATATTTATCTTATTTTTACTTACTTCGTCTCTAAGGATGGGCAACTAACTAGTACAAAAATCTATTGAATAATTAGAAACGCATCTATCCTCGTTTAATAAATTCATCGCGGATTCTTTAAGTTTTCTTCTAGTTCCGTTGCTCTCTTTTTCCAAAATCTTCGCCGAGTCCCATTTAATTCTTTCAACGTAAGGCTTGGTGAACATAGAAATTACGCTAGAAGGGGAGAATTGATTTTCAGTTTTTAGCTTATAACATTGTTCACAGATTACACAATTCTTGCAACCGTCGGGACATTGGAAATGATACATGAAACGTCTTCGCCTCGTCCGGAAACAGCTACGATCCACTTTCGACCTTAAATGAAAACTGGTAACTGGACCCCCTGTGATATATGCAACCTATATTACATTTGCATATATCAGCCGTTGCATATACGACAGTCTCACTCGACCGCGCACTGCTGTCTTTTGACCTTGAACGAAAACTGGTAACTCGATCCCCATATACGAATATAAACATTTCCAATGTTACAAGAGTTTTCAATTACATAGCTTTTTAGTTCTGTCTGAAATAACTTTTATGTATGTGTTTACTAATTTTAATCCATCTGGAAGTAGATTAATTAGATAAGCATCAGCACAGCACGGGGACTTTTTGTATTTACCAAGCCTATAGTTGTGAATGTGTATATCGTTGGCACTCCTTGTTCTATAATCTATTGAGCCTAAATTTGCCGATATTATTAAAAACAAAACAAAGTAATTTATACATGTATATACAAGGTAGTGTCACAATTTTCTTGTTTCTAAAAGTGTCACGACACATATGCCTATAGGGTAAATTAAGGATAATCCTAATTATGCTTTTTTGCATGATAAACACCCTATTAATTTCCACTGCCTGTCCCCAGATATAATATTATAGCTTAGTACTGAATATAGAAGAGAATAATAACATGTTATTAGGGCCGTTTCGTTAACTTCTTTTTTAAAGTTTAAAATTCCAAATGTACATTTAGCTAATTTTGTGCAGACACTTTCTATATAGCCGAAGTACTCAAGTGTTGTGTCTATGATGATGCCTAAAAACATTGTGCTGTTGCTTGATTCTACATGATCAAAATTAGGTGTTGAAGCAGAAAAGTAAATAAACACTGTCTTATTTTTGTTCACTATGAGCGAATTTCTATCACACCAATTTTTAAATGCATCAGAAATTAGGTATACCCTCGATTCTAATACATGTACGCTATTTGCATTAATGACCACAGCATACATGAAGGCATCACTCGGAGCTAGGAAAGATGGAAGGTCATTTATGAACAATAGAAATAGTAATGGACCTATTATCGATATGTAACTTAGGATTATGATTGGTCGGTAACTTTCTAACATGTTATGATCCATCTTTCTTGTGCAATGGTATTAATTTACCTACTTTAAAATATTTGGAAATTGTCAGAATTCAAGAGACTTATTGATCAATGTAGCAATTGTATCGGCTAATGTATGTTTGAAAAATTTGAGAAGCCGCAGTGGTATTTCATCAACCCCGAGCGAATGTTTGTTTTTCATTTTATCAATAAAAATCTATTACTTCTATATTAGTTACCGGTTTTATGAAGATTGAGGTACAGCTAATCTGTTGCGGGAGTGTGCAGAAATTTGATCGCTTGGTATTGAAGCGTTTTTCTAATTTCTTCTCGATGCAGGTGGAGAAGTAATTACCGAAAATATTAGCCACTTCTTGCCTATCACATGTTAATTGGTTATTAACTTTTATGTCAATGCTGGTATTTTTGTTTACACTTACATCTATTACACACCTATTCTATTGTTTATAATTTTCCATTAGGTTTTGTTTCTATTTTCTGAGTTCATTATTTACATGTAATGGCAGACACAAGCTCTCAGAGCCTATACGTTACATGTCATAGTCTAAGAAACCATAACACAACAGGTGCCATCTAAAGGTCTATTGCAATCAAAGTGAGATCAGTCCGACCAAGAAGTGGTGACATATCCTATATTTTTATAGCACCATAATATTTACAAGAGTAATATTTCCATCTAAAACCTCTATATTTGTAACAGTTTGGTTTCATCCTTATGTAAATGAGCAAATTATAGAGGTTCTCGACGGAAATATTACACTTGTAAATAATCATACATTAAATATCAGTTCGTTCATTAGAAACGTAGCAAATAGTAGATAGCAGGATGCTTCTGAATGCTTATAAACTGCAAACTGTTAAAATAGGATGAGCAATCCCAAATGACCTATCCCATAAAGCCTGCTGTATTGTTTCCTAGGTCACGGCTTGCCAAACTCAGACAGTGTTTGGGTGGGGATAACTGGATCATTTTTAATTGAAATTTGCACAATTTTTTATGGTGCCAACATGATTTAAAAAATGCACGCCGAGTGAAGTTATTAAGTGTCATGTTCAAGTGTTTGGGCGATTTCAGAGGTTTACACCCTCCCCAAGGCCATGTTATGTAATATTCTCATGCAATGAATATGACAGGATCTCCTGACAACGAAATGTAAGCTCTTTTATTTAAATATTTTACTGATTTATTTATGGCTCTCATTTGCCGCTATCAAAAAATCAAATGATGCAAATCAGTTTTTATAGTTCTGGCCTGAATGTTCATTAATATTAGCAGATACTGGTATTGCTCTAAATGGATAGCAAATATTGTTCATTCGCATGCAAACCAATAATTGGTGTAGGTATTTATTACGCTCAATAACAATTAATAACTTTGGACTGGAATATCATGTTTTACCTGTTCCTGAAATAATAAAAATGTAAAACAGTAAATTGTCTACGTGGATAGAAAGTTTTAACATTGGTATAATAATCGAGTTGGGATGTTCTCCTAAGCACCTCAATACATTTGACGATAAAATTTCAATGTATTTCTAATTATTGTCTTCAATGTTTTATTACACGTAATTGAATCGTAGCTTCTAGGGAATTTTAAATAAATTGAATAACAAATTTGAAAAAGTATTAGACTGTGTAGATGTAAAATCGAACTCACTGTGCATTTATACGTTATTGCATGTTTTCTATCGGACAGTCGTAAATATTAAAATGTTTAATACAATATTAGTATTTTTATTTATATTTCTTATTAATTCACTCTGAACTGCCTCATGACTTTTGGCACAAAACACATAAGTGTTGAAGGAAATACGTTACAACGATTGTACGTTTGGTCATGCATGCTACCCTGCACATTTGTTTAGAATAAACGTTTACAATTCTGATATTTGTGAATATTGTAACATTACAGGTGACCTAGATCACATATTTTTTTAATGGAAAAAGCACACAGCAGCATCTGATAAGCTATATAATAACATAATAAAAATGGTAAAATCTCGACACCCTTTAATATACTTCATCTGTTATCCTTAAATAATAAAAATATTTTTGATTACCTAATTGAGTTTTTGGAAGAGGCGAAAATTAAGTTATAGGTCAGTGTGTTAGCTTTGTTCCTTATGTTCTACATCCTCGTGTTATATATACCTTCCTAACCGTGGTCTTGTGTTGTGCGTCAGAAAAATGTCCTGGTAGATCCCTGGACGAGAAGTTTGTGACCCATCTACATCCTTTGTTTTGTGACTGTGTGGCTGACACATATGTCATGCTTGTTATTGGTTAGGTTAGTATTTTTGCTGCTTGTTTTGTAGTCTTAACTGGTCAATTCTTAGTCGATTAAATCTAGTTTTAATAAAATCTTAATATATAATTAAATGTACTTAAATTCTAATGATATTTTTTTTTTCGGCATGTTCAGGCCGTAGATTTGGATTCTTATGCAGCGTGTGAATTGAACTGTGCCCTGAATCTGGAATTGTGACTTTAACATGATTTTGTGAGCGAATATTTGATTTTACTTCAAACTCTGAGAGTTACTGAAACTGAGCTGCCGCAGTTTACATTTCATGTCTTTTTAGCAATGTTATTGTACTTTTAATAAATTCTCCAAGGTAGACATTGACTTTTGTCATTCCTTTATATTTTTTAGTATTTTTATTAATTATTTAACTACTTAAAACAACTATATGCTAAATTTCCTCTTTCTAGTTAGGTCTTTCTTTAAATAGACTATTATTCTACATTTTAGCTTTATTTTACTTGCTATTTAAAAATGTATGTCAATACTCTTAGCACAGGTGTAATTAACTAAGTAACAAAAACAATACTAACCTAAGAACATGATATGTTACATTAACTCTTCATACAAAAAATATTTTTAACTGACAATTCTATAAATAAAAAAAATAACGATTTCTCTAATATAAAATTAACACTACGCGACGCCACTGGCGCTCAAGAAATCTCGATAGCTACGCACTCCTGAAGTACCGCTTAATGAAGCCGATGTGCTCTTTGAAGTCGTTCCAAAGTTTGTACACACATTGTTTGGGTCTCCGCCATTCGCATAATAGGGTTCCAAAAACACACACTTCCACCGGAGGCAATTTACCCTTCATGTCCACAGCTAACATGATTAGATATACCCGTGCAATATTAAAGCACACTCACAGAAATATTATTTCTATTCGTTTACGCAGAACATTTCAAAAGACCCCCATTCTGTTTGTAATTGTTTGGAAGTTGGCTAATTAATTCAAATACGACGGTTATTAACTGTATGTGCTCGAGTAGAATTAACAGAATTAACTTATCTGGTAACCACGTAGAAAATGCGCAAAGCGGAGTATTTGCATTAAAAAGGCAGAAGACAAAAGAGAGTTTCAAGTGTACTTCCCTTAATTTATTTTTAAATGTTATACGAGGTGTTACTCTACTGCAAATCTTCATACATACCTGCTGAAAGTGGTGGACTGTTACTGAACTATAGGGAGTTAAACCTCTTACCTAAACCCAACTTAAAACGTATGAAGTACAGAAATTATAAAGAAAAGAAAAACAAAAAACTTAATCAAATGGTATTTGGTTCCATAGACAAATTAATATAAGTAAAATTATAAAATAATAAAACACTTTAGAATGTGAACAGATAATTGTAACAACTAAAGTTGGATCGTGATGAGGAAGTATTTAAATTTATGTTGCAATGGGCCAGCAAGTAGTGAACTTCTCAAGTCAATGAATTCCCTCGTGTGGCTACGGCTAGTAAACAACACCTTTCTTAGATTGATTTGTAATTATAGCTTCTATCAATATAAAATAAATGTGTGTCATGACCACTCAAATCATGTTCGCAGATTCTTAGTCTGCCCACCGGTATTTTTGTACAAAACTTTGACAATATTTGCACGAGCCTGTTTTGTCTTTCTTTTAATCAAACCATTTTAGAAATCTTGCTTCCAATTAGTCTCGACCGGCTGCAACTACTACAAACAAGTAAAAAATTACTGTATGTTCGCTTGGATGTCATCTACCTATTACCATATAATTTTCCCAAGTGTCTTGAAATTTTACTTCATGATTTTCTCTTTTTCCATCTAAAATATAGAATCACACCAAGACAACGTGGTTTCATGAACGGAAGATCTACAGCTACTAATTTATTCCATATAACTCAATATATAGTACCTAGATGCAATTAATTTCAGCCTGCAGGTGGACATCATATATACAAACTTTTCGAAAGCATTCTATAGACTCAATCACGGTATTCTGCTTAATAAATTTTGGACTGTCACAAAATATGCTGTTTTTTTAAATCTTACCTTGAGGGTAGAAAGCAGTTTGTACAATGTTGTGGTCAACAATCTACTGAAATATCTGTATCTTCTGGGGTTCCACAAGGATCCATACTAGGACCATTATTACTTAGTATTTATATTAATAATGTTATTAATGATATGGAAGCAAATTGTTTATTTTACGCGGATAATATGAAAATATACACTATCAGAAAATCCCCCGATGACTGTATTAAGCTACAACTAGCGTTAAAAAAAGTTAACACCTGGTATGCATTGAACAATCTATCTTTAAATTCCTCTAAGTGTAGCGTTATGTCCTATTCTCTGAAACACAATGTAATAAAATATTATTATGTAACTGAGGACGTCTCTCTGCAAAGACCCAATACTATCCGCGATTTTGGCGTCGTTATCTATCCTAAGCTATCATTTTTTGATCATGTAAGTAACATGGTAGCAAACTCCTTCAGATATCTTGGTTTTGTGATACACTCGTGAAACACTCGTGAATTCAACAATCTAAGATCAAAAATTCACAGATCTTGCATCTTTCGCAAGTATCTTAAGCATATTGAAAATACCAGATGCAACTATACTGCTCTAGGTCGAAGTCCTATAGGATCGTCCTATTGATATTTCTGCTAAATTACACCAAATTATTTTCTGTATTTCATTTTTTATAAATATTATTTTTATTAATCATACTACGAAAAGCTGAATAATTATATATTAAATACCTTCGATAATATATCTCTATAATATAGATACAACCGTTGAGAGAAAGAATTAGAAAGAAAACGGTCTCAGAAGGCAACGATTAAACAGTTATCGACTGTATGCGTGCTCAATAGCATAAGGACGAGTATAGCAGGGACGTTCGGTAATTATGAACCTTCCTCGCATGCCCGTGTCGGGTCGGCGAGATTCGACAACGGTCCACAAAAAAATTCCCACAAATCAAACGGTAAATCCTATTATAAATTTGAACTATATCCTCGATAACAAGCGTACAACGTTCACTTCAGGGGTATTTTTCGAAAAATGAACACGCTTCGTGTTATGATGAGTTAAAGGATTTATGAATTGATACGTTTCAGGGCAAGCGTTAATTCATTAAGGCGCTCCATAAGAAAGCATAGCGCAGACAATATTGAATAATTAGAAAAAATTATTAAGTATTAAGATATGTACTAATATTATGTGAAAACAAAGCTGAAATTTTTTTTTGACTTTTGGAAAATCGCCCCCTGCAACCCCCTGTACAGGGCGATTTTTCCACGACCAAGTCAAATCTTCTTCTCTTTTGATGGGGCATCGTTTAAAGTAGGTCGTAGCTTTTAGCAACACATTGCAAACGGAATGACAATAGAGGCAGCTTGTTACTCTACTACAAGGCCAGCGTGGCGGCCTAGACAGATCTGTCGCTCTCGATACGTTTTTCGTAAGATGGGTCCTATATCATGCGCCCAGTAGTGTTTTCAATACTAAAAATTATTATACTATATTCTCGTCAGACCTGGGGTTAAATATGCCTCCATCATATGGTGTCCCACTACAATGTACATGTGCAAAGCACAAAGAGAGTCCAGATGCGTTTTTTAAAACATCTTGGCTACTACTAAGATACTTTATATCCAACAGTTGGATTTCCACATGAAGAGCTACTTTCACGATACTTTTGAATCTCTTAAAAGTAGCCGCATTATTAGTCAACTTGATTTCCTGCTCAAATTAATAACTAGTGACGTTGATAGGGAAGATATTCTTAGCCAGTTAAACTTCCTTATCCCTCACATACTTTTGCGACAATCTCTTACTAAATTTTCACCCCTTCATCGAATGTGCAGTAATTAAAACTCAGTTCAAAACAAGACCGATCTGTTCAACTGCAATATGGCGTCAATCAAAAATCTGAAATTATAATGTATGTCGACATTTATTGTTTCTGTATTTCTTTTAGTGTATTCATAGTAATCATAGTAGTCATATATTCATACGTGCATATATTGATATATTGATATGTTCATATAATCATATATTCATATATTTATATATTCATATATTCTTATCCATATATTTAGTGTATTCATAAAGTGTATCCAGGGAAGGCTGTGAGTAATAAATATGCGTGATTGCCTCGTGATCGCGACGTGTTCCATCCTCATTGGTTTAATTTTTCAGGAGATTGCCAACGGTTTTCTCGACTTCAGGGTAGCTATTCTGTATCGATGTGATGAGCACATGTTTTCATGAGAAAGTGGGCGGAGTTCTCTTGAAAACCAAAATGGCGTATTCTGTAACTGTGTGTGCGGTCACATCACGCCAAAAATCGGGGAACTTGCTTCTCTTGGTAAGTTGTAGTGAACGGGACCGTTCACGCGTGAGAGGATGAAAGTATAACCTAATTTTTTGGCAAACTGTCATTTTATTTGGATGTCGGTGGCATGATATTTGTTTATTTGAAGTTATGTTTATGTTAGATCATACAATGAGGTTTGTGTTACTTAAACTAAAGGGATTAAAGGGCGATGAACATTGCCGATATACTAAATTATCAATGACGCACTATGATACCTTCAGATTGCTGGAAAAATCCTCAAAAAGAACTGCTTCATTGCATGAACAATCCCTTCATTTTAGCAGATAGGGATTTTATAATTAAGTAAACAATGGACATGCTTGGCGATATCATAAAATATATTATACAAGTCAGATTATGTACAATCCAATTATTATATTACAAATTAAATTTACTTTTGTCCATTGCTCCGAATTGTTTTTATTGGTTTCCAGGGACAGCATTTAAAGTTTTTACTCTTTCCCACATTTTTTGGTATCTTTTTGTGAACTGATTGGTAAATGTTCCACAGAAGCTGTAGTTGTTTTTCCACCCATTTAATCAAAATATATTTTAAGGCACTATTCATCGGGTTGAAACGGATTTTTGATGTTATTATTCCTAACCTAACAGAAAATTATGTCACTTTTACAAAATATTAGATATTACACTCATTTTGAATATCAGAAACTCGCATTTTCACAAGATGCATTTCCAATCATACAACGCACGACCTTCGATCATGGCACTGCGGCAATGCTATTGGTTGAAATGTAGGAGCAACTGTTGGTAACGCTGGAAGGATCACTTCACGTCCCCGTGTAGTCACTGTAGTTACAGAATAGTATTTTTGTTTCCCTGGGTGTATTTACATTTGTTCGAAAATTTGAATTATTATAACTCATAAAGAGTTTAATGAACCAATTTGAAGTTTATGGTAGTGTATTATCAAGTTTAAAAGAACAATATCCTACATTTTCATTAATATTCAATCGTTCTAAAATCGATCAGCAAACTTCTTGTATTTTTAATAATTTTACGCATGAATGGCTCTGGTGAACTAAGCCCACGTGAACAACGCGTGACAGCTCTCAGAGTTTGGCAAATATACTATAGTGTATTAATTTCATTGTCATATTATTATAATTTGTATTATATTAAAATCTGTATTGATCCTATTCAATAATTGCTGTGTTATATCATGGAATAGTGTATGTTAAATAGAAATAAAATAAATAAAAAATACACATACCAAGTTTAATTAAAATCGAAGTGGTGCAACATATGGAAAAAAGTTAACTTCCCTCGTGTGGGAAAGTGCTAGATCCTTTATTTCAAAATCTACCTTGAGAAACGTAAGATATTAATTAGGATACCCTGTACATCGGTTTAACTCCTACATGGTGTTTCCTAGATTTGCAGGTTGTTTATCCATGTGTTGCGTGTTAGGTGATTTTTTTAGGAGCCTGTACGAACGCCAATCCACTATGTACACCAAAATGCGTTTAGCTAATAAAGTCATCCAGGCATAATCTGTTTATTAAGTAATATAGAAATATAGAAAATATATAGAAACTTGTTATATTTCATCGCATTACAGTTTCCCAGAAAAATATGTAGCCTAGTTCGTTTATTGCCAATTGCAGTCATTATTTTTCCCCAACACATATTAAATTCCTTGGCTTCTGCTTTAATAGAATTTTTAATTAACATCTTATGAGAGATATTCGCTTCTGGATTCTACACTTATTGGAAAATTAATTGCTGGACTTAGTAACTGTTCTAAATATTACCTCAAAGGTTTAATTCTCGTCTAGTTAAAACCACTATCGCATAAAGTAAGCTCCGTACGCCCCAAAAGTCGACTTGAGTAATATGAAGCCATTTAGGTGGTGAAGTTACAAAGTGACGAGCAAGAATTATTAATTTTATTACCATTATTAGATCAAAACTTGCAGACGACTATATTGAAAGTATATTTTGTATACAGGCTACCTTATTTAAGTTGAAATATCTCGAGAACACATCTTCGAAAACAAAATTTCAAGTAGACATTATTTGGTTTCGAGGGACAAATAAACTGGCAGTATTTATTTTTCATTCGCTAGATGCTTTTAAGGTTACTCCAACTGTGTTTTTTCATTGGAAATAAAATATATTTATTATATCATATTTTCCTAAAAATTACAAGAAACTTTACGTCTGAAATATTTTTACTTCCCTCGCATACCGAAGGGAAGTATTGTATTCGAGAAAAATTCACCCTCCGAGATTTTTCGGATTTACACGTTTCAGATCACGTAAATTTCGAAAATATAGGTTTCCAATTCCGTCTGCCTGCCTGTCTGTCTGTCTGTCTGTCTATCTGTTGGTGCATTATCTAAAAAACTATTTGACGGGTAATAGTCAAATTTGATAGGTAGCTGAGACTATTACCAGCGAACAAATGGTTGAACTTTCACTGGAAAATATACAGGGTGGACCGTTTAAAGGGAATAAATAATGACAAAAATTTTTTTTTGCTCAAATTTAAAATTTCCATGTTTCATGACATTCTAAATCTATTTCAGAAAAAAAATATTTCAAACTGTGAAAATCTTTTTACCAGTAGAAAATCGATTTTTTTTGCTCAAATTTAATATTTCCACGTTTAATGACATTCTAAATTTATTTCATAAAAAAAATAATTCAAAAAGAAAAATTTGAAAATTTTCTCAAAGAATTTTTTTTTAATATTTTAATATTTTTACTGCTTATAGAATACATGGAAAAAATGTTTTGCTCAAATTCAAAATTTCCATGTTTCATGACATTCTAAATCTATTCCAGAAAAGAAAATTCAAAACTTTTTGAAAATTTTTTTACCAGTAGAAAGATGGGAATTTATTTTTTCTCAAATTTAAATTTTCCACGTTTCATGACATTCTAAATTAATTTCATAAAAAAAAATTTTCAAAAAGAAAAATTTGAAAATTTTGTCAGAAAAATGTTTAAAATATATTTTTACTAATATGGAAAAATGATGGAAACATTTTTCTGTGCAAATTTAAAATTTCCACGTTTCATGACAATCTGAACTCATTTCAGAAAAAAAATTTCAAAAGCAAACATTTTTTGAAAATTTTTTTACTGCTATGCCGATAAATGGTGGGAAACATTTTTTTTTTGCTCAAATTCAAAATTTCCACGTTTTATGACATCCCAAACCTATTTCAGAAAAAAAAAATTTAAAACTTTTTGAATTTTTTTTATCAGTAGAAAGATGGCAATTTTTTTGCTCAAATTTAAATTTTCCACGTTTCCTGACATTGTAAACCTATTTCATAAAAAAAAATTGTTTTTAGTGAAAATCCCATGACGATTATATCATGTGGATAGGACCTATGAATATTTTCGTTCTCTGGTGTTGTTATTTTAATTATTAGAAGGTGTTAGATGGTTGTAGGACAATTTCTTCCAAATACGCTACAGAATAATACATAATCCGTAAAAAATGCATACCTTATAAAATCTGAGTAATAACAGAGTTGTTTTATCTTTTAAAAATTTCTCTCATAGTTTGAGCCCTATAGGATTTATTTTGCTCTTTCCCTTGAACCGCTATCTACTATGCAAAATCAGGGGAATTTTAGGCCTTTTTTGCGGTCACTCTTTGTAACGGTATTTACGTAAGCCTTCCATATTTGGCACCTTTTATTTAATATTAAATTTTTGCTATCGGATGACCACTCTGTATATTTTTTTGGCCAAAAGTTATCAGGTTTTCTTTGTAGTAATACTTTCCGATTACTATTCTCGTGTGTGGTTTCGTAATTGATAATTTGTTAGAGTGACTGCCCTATATAAATAAAGAGGGAAGTTCTGTGTAAATACCTTTACTAATTTTTTTCTATCTGACTTAAGCTTTGCAAAACATAACCGAACGTATCTAAACATTATTTCCATGTATAATAGCTAATTTTTTATTGAATGAAAAACAAGTACATATTTCTAAAGTTCTAGAATAGGTGAAATCAGGTAGGCCTTATCTATGCTGATATCAGGAATTGTTTCTGTCAATATTGGGTACACTTGGAATCTTCGTAGTTTGCTCAGTTTATTTAGATCTCATCTTAATGATAGACCGTAATTTTCTTAATATCTTGGTTTATTTAGGGGATAGGTACAATCCGTCAGGAGTTCCGCAAAGTACAATTCTAGAGCCGCTAGCTTTCGTTATTTTTGTTGATATAACAGAACTGTCTATAGATATCTTTGAAACTTAGATGCTAGGCTAGTTTATGTAGGAGGCAGTGGGAGGCTAAGATGATGGGAAGGTAATTAGAAAATGGAAGGGATGGAAAATAGTGAAACAGGGAGGGTGGATGAAAAGATCATAATTAGAATGTAGAAAGATGGTGGAAAATTAGAAGATAATGACGGTAAGATGGGGGAGGAGGGAGAATGGGGTACAAATGGTGAATGTGGTGAGGAAATAGGGGAAGACGATTGGAAAGTGGAGGAATATGAGAAAAGGGGTTGAAGGACAGGTGACTCCTACTTCTGTGTAACCCATTTTGGCCAAATAATAAGTGAAACTTTAGTCATGCCTGTATTCAATTACTGCAATTTCATGTATTTTTACTGCCTGGATCAAGCTACAAAAAATCGACTACAAGTTTTGCAAAACTGTTGTTGTCGTTTTGTTTACAACTTAAGAAAATTTGATCATGTTTCAAGCAAATATGTTGAGTTGCGTTGGTTAAAAATGGAACAACTCGTTAAATTTCACTATGCAGTTTTCTTATTTTCTTTAATAAAATATTCTATTCCAAGGTACTTGAGAGACAAGTTAATTTTCAGATCATCAGTACATACTGTAAACATCAGACATCGGTACGTGCTAACAGTGCCTCAACATCGTACAGCCCTCTTCCAACGTAGCTTTTCTTACACATCCGTAGCCTTATATAACTCTATTGATCCCATATATAAAAATCTATCGACAGTTAATATCTTCCGTAAAAAAATCAAAGCCTGGTTCATTAATTCCAACAAAAACTAGAATATATATTTTTGGGCACCATTTTGCACTGTGTTTATGATTGATTCTTTTATTTAGTTATTTTGAGTAAATAATTTTTTAGTATTTCTATAAATGTATTTTATAAAGTGTATACCGTCCCCCTATAACATTGGACTATTGTAATATTGTATTGTATTTTTGTATTTTAATGTTTTATTTTTAATTTAATTAGTTAGGTAAGTGATTTATAAGGTTAAGTGTAAGAATAGCCACATGGCTAAACTTCGCCTTGTAAATTGCTATTAGTAATGTACTTGTAAATGTACATCTACACTCTAATAAAGCCGTTTATTATTATTATTATTATTATTATTATTATAACTTTAAATATTAATTCACAAAAAATAGTTTCTATGCAGTTTTAATGGAATGGTTCAAAATAAAATACTAATTTATTGAAAAAATGGGAAGTTTCAAAAAAATAATTTTATAATCCTGAAATTTGGTACGGAGGTATAAAATTGCATTCTAAATAACTTTTTTTAGTGGAATTTTTTCACATTTTGAAAAATAAAGATACTTTATTAGTGGTGATTTTTACAACTTTGCTTATAAAACACCCTGTAGAACACCAAATCAAG
This sequence comes from Stenurella melanura, assembly GCA_963583905.1. Taxonomy (NCBI): domain Eukaryota; kingdom Metazoa; phylum Arthropoda; class Insecta; order Coleoptera; family Cerambycidae; genus Stenurella; species Stenurella melanura. The sequence continues at coordinate 91,162,943 of OY757309.1, forward strand.
TCATTTTTGGTATATTTTAGTTTTACAATAAGCAGGACTCAATCCCCAAATACCATCCCAAAATTCCAAAATTTATGGTCCATTTCACCTCTTGTTACGTCTATCCTGGGACACACTGTATATGTACATATACACCTTACAACTTTTATGTGATTTTTACTTCCCTCGCATACCGAAGGAAAGTATTGTATTCGAGAAAAAATCACCCTCCGAGATTTTTTCGGATTCTGACGTTTCAGAACACGTAGATTACGAAAATATAGGTTTTTCAATTCCGTCAGTCTGTCTGTCTGTCTGTCTGTCTGACTGTTGGTGCATTTACTAAAAAACTACTTGACGGAGAGCAGTCAAACTTAGTAGGTAGTTGACGCTACTGTCAGCGAAGACATGGTAGAAATTTCACTGGAAAATATACAGGGTGGACCATCTAAACGGAATAAATAGTGAAAAAAATTTTTTTTTGCTCAAATTTAAAATTTCCACGTTTCATGACGCGCTAAACCTATTTCAGAAAAAAAAAAATTTGAAAAAATTTTTACCAAGATGAAAAAAATTTTTTTTTGTTCAAATTTAAAATTTCTACGTTTCATGACGCGCTTAGCCTATTTCAGGAAAAAAAAATTTGAAAATTTTTTTCACCAATTTTTTTGAAAAAATTTTTACTACTAAAATGAAATATTTTTTTTTCTTTCTTCAAATTTAAAATTTCCACGTTTCATGGCATTCTAAGCCTGATTCAAAAAAAAAAAAATATTTTGAAAATTTTTTTTACCATTTTTGAACATTTGTTTACCACTAAAATAGATGGATTTTTTTTTCATTTCTTCAAATTTCAAATTTCCACGTTTCATAGTGTTCTAAATCTATTTAAAAGAAAAATTAGAAATTTTTCTTACTATTTTTAAAAAATTTTACCACTAAGATACCATTTTTTTTTCTTTGTTCAGATTTTAACTATCCACGTTTCCATGACATTCTCAAACTATTCAAACAAAGTTAAAAATGTTTTTGAAGAATTTTTTAAAAAATTTGAAAACATTTTTAATCCATTTATGGTATCACTACTATAGAACAGACGAAAAAAATTTTTTTGCTCAAATTTAAAATTTCCACGTTTCATGATTTCGGAAAAAAAAATGTGCAACATTTTGTTACCAGTTTGGAAAAAAATTTAACACTAGAATGCTCAAATTTAAATGACATTCTAAACCTAGGTATTTCAAAAAAAAAAAATTTGAAAATTTTTTTCACCAACATTTTCAAAAAGATTTTACCACCAAAATAGATCGAATTTTTTTTTATTTGCTCAAATTTAAAATTTTCACGTTTCGTAGCATTCTAAACCTATTTTAAAAAATACATAATTTTTAATTTTTAAACTTTTTTTAGCGCTACTATAGAATAGAAGGAAACTTTCCTTTTTGCTCAAATTTAAAATTTCTACGTTTGACATTTTAAACCTATTTCAGAAGAAAAAATTTTGAAAATTATTTTACCAACATCTTTTTAAAAATTTAGAAAAAAATGAAATTTCTTAACCACACACTATACTTCCACTCCATTACGTAAATGTTGGATTGAAAATGTGACAGATGGCAATAATATCTGGCATATGCACCTATTATACTTTTATTGAAAAATGTACAGGGTGGTCATCCCAAGAAATAATTCAGTCATGGTGGACATTTGTAAAGGTATTTGCGCAAGCCTGCCATATGTGGCACCTGCTATTTAGTATTGAACTTTTGCTGTTGGATAAGAACTCTGTATATTTTCTTGACCAAAAGTTATCAGGTTTTCTTTGTAACAATAGCAATAACTGTATTCCGATTATTATTCCCAATGTCATTTCGTAATTTAAAAATTTTTAGAGCGACCTCATGCGCAAATAACGAGGGACGTTCTGTGTAAATACCTTTACCGATTTTTTTTATCTCCAATCATAACGGAAATAAAAGGCGGGTCAAAATATAATTAATAACCCACTACTAGTACAATACTAGTATTAATTTCTCGTCCCAAAAAAATTATGCTTTTGGCTTATCTTCGATTAGATAGTTATATGCAGTTAATCGCAATTATGGTCATAAGCAAATGCATTTTCTCTCTATATCCTTAATTTTCTTGACCTAGTTAATTTTGGAATTTTCCCAGGGTAATAATAATGAAGTTTGTTCATTGCCACGAACTGCATAATGATAATGGAACATATATCTTTTAATATTGCCAGTTAATACTAATCAGTACTTCAGAAGCTGGAAAAACTAAAGAGGAAAATCCAGTCACGTTTAATGAAAATTAATCACCTCCAAGCACGCTGCAGTCCTAATTGGTTTGATGTGCGTCGCAGGTCCGAGATCAAATCAACGGTACGCTACTAATAATTTTCAGATCCTAGCCCATGACATTATGAACGTTCATCTTTAAGATTTATATTGTCATAAATAATAAATAATTTATGGTGTTTCTTGAAATTTTAATAGTTTACTCAAATTAATTCAATTATTTTCAAAGGAAATTGTAACATCGGTTAAGTTTAAAGGTTTTATTTTAAATCTGGAACATACATAAAATACCATGGTAGAATACTCTGTCATTCAAGGTGATTATGAGAGGCATGTGAACAGTCAGGTTTAAGAAACTTTATTTATTTCTATGACCAATACTGCTCTCAATACATGAATAAACTGTAACTAATACTTTTTGATAGTCAAAGACATGTAGGAAGGCGCTTAACGTGCCAATGACGGTCTGGTTTACTCCATTGGAGAAATAAACTCACTCACTGAGCAAATAGAATCATAACTAAAACTTATTGAGATTCTTAAAGTAAGAGAAGGAAGACATTTAGTTTATCAATTAAAAATTTCTTTGTAAATGGTTTTCTGAAACAGATATTTTTAAATGTTATTGAAAGGTAATTGTAAGTTTTTACTATTATAAATTAGACTTGATTTACGAGATTTAAACTTGTTTCGTTATTTATGAAATAATTATTTCGTTTCATGGATACAAGTTGGTAAAAGTATTAACACAGAACTTCTGTCTTCATTTGCCATCTTTTATTTATTAACACTTTTCTGTAAGATAACCTCCGTGTACATTTTTTATTAGAAGGATAATAGGTGTCTTTCTTGACAATCGTCTTAACTATGTTCCAAAAATTGTTACCATCTGTCGCAGTATTTCATTATTTATTCTTTTTAAGCGGTCCACCCCGTATATTTTCTAATGAAAGTATGCTCATTTATTCGCTGGCAGTAGCGTCAACTACCGACAGACAAACTGACCGAATTGACAGATCTTCATTTCCCTAATCTACATAGTCTGAAACGTGAAAGTTCGAATAAATCTCGGAGGGTGATTTTTTCAAGAAGAAAATACTTACCCTCAACAAGCGAGGGGATATTACTGTTAGGATTTGTTGAACACCTAATAGAGTATTGCCTAAATATTAATGTCTTAATTTTTTCTTTCTTCAGTTCTTTGGGACTTCCTGCCAAATGTATGTTTTCTTTTTAAGCGGTGCTTGGGGAATCTAGAAAATATCACAATTAACCAGTATGTTATGTTACTGGTAAATAACTTCTACGCCTGTGACTTTTACGTCAAAGGATCAGTTAGAGGTTTCTTTTTTTAAATAAACAACACATATAAGTATAAAAACTTGAAATTAAATATTTCGCCGATTTTTCGGAAATCTAATCTGTTTCCTTTTCAACGCCTTTTTTTGATAAATGTTTTTGCTGCTTATGATAAATACACAGCTCTAAGAATGTTTGTTACATTCAATATCCATAGATACTTACTATTTACATAGAACTGTTGATATAGTTAACAGTTTTTTCAGTTTTTATACAATTGTGAAGTTCTTCTTTTAACATTGGCAACCAAGTTGTACAGACATCTACGGAACAATTCGACATGCATCTATCCTCATTCAATAATATTATCGCGGATCATTCATTTTTCTTTTTTTGCTATCTGCCTCTGTTGTTAAAATTTTTTCCGAGTCTCAGTTTATTCTATGTCCGTTCTCCCAAGCGTGTTCACAGATCTTGAACCTCTGAGTTAAATTTTTTCTGATATAATTTTGATGTTCGCCCAATCTTACACTTAAAGCCTGGATGACTCACTCACGTATTGTTGGTTGCACTCACACGGAATACTATAAATGCAGATTTTTGAATTTTGCTCGTGGTTCTTTTGTTTCGTCTTAAAGTGTTGCTTGCTTGAAATACCGTCCTAATATCAAATCTATCACCGATGCGGCGCAATTTTTCGGATAATCCGCATACATAAGGAATTAACGCCGTGTAACGTTTTTCAGGTTTTTGTCGTATCTGATTGTTATTTTCAATATTGATGAAGGTTTTATTGACAAAACCCCGAGGGTATTGGTTATTTATAAGAGCTTCCTTTATAAACCGCTTCTCATTGTTTAGTATTTCATGATTAGAAGAAATGATTTTGGCTCTATCATACAAACATTTTGCAACACCCCTCTTAATGTGCATCGACTGATTTGAGTTGAAATTTAAATATCTGTTAGTATGTGTCGGTTTTTTAGAAACGCTTGTTTCAATTCTTTTAATTAAAACATCTAAAAATGGTAATTCATTTCTAGTTTCCTTTTCTAAAGTGAATTTAATAGAAGGTTCTTTATTATTTAAATGTTCCAAATAAGTATCTAGTAACTCAATACCATGAGGCCAGATTGCAAAGGTATCATCCACGTATCTCCACCAGATAACCGGTTTGTATGCACAATTTTGAACATGCCTAGTCTCAAAATCCACCATAAACATATTGCTTAAAATCGATGACAATGGGGAACCCATTGCCCTACCGCAATACTATGTTATGTATGCGGATTATCCGAAAAGTTGCGCCACTTCGGTGAATAGATTTGAACATAAGGACGGTGTTTCAAACAAAGATCTATTCTGACAAAGACGAAACCGAAGAACCACCAGCAAAATTCAAAAAACTGTGTTTATAGTATTCGGTGTGAGTGCAAGAAACAATAATTGGGTGAGTCATCCAGACCTATTAGTGTAAGATTGGGCGAACATCAAAATTATATCAGAAAAAATGAAATTCAGAGGTTCAAAATCTGCGAACACGCGTGGGAGAACGGACATAGAATAAACTGGGACTCGGCAAAAATTTTAACAAAAGAGGCAAATAGCAAAAAAAGAAAAATTAAAGAATCCGTGATAATATAATTGAATGAGGATAGATGCGTGTCGAATTGTTCCGTAGATGTCTGTACAACTTAGTTGCCAATATTAAAAAAAGAACTTCACAAACTTAACATTATACAAAAACTAAAAAAACTGATAACTATATCAACAGTTCTATGTAAATAGTAAGTATCTATGGATATTGAATATAACAAACATTCTTAGAGCTGTGGATTTAACATACACAGCAAAAACATTTTTCAAAAAAAGCTTTGAAAAAGGAAACACATTAGATTTCCGAAATGTCGGCGAAATATTTAATTTCAAGTTTTTATAGGCATTTGTGTTGTTTATTTAAAAAAAGAAACCTCCAACTGATCCTTTGACGTAACAGTCACAGTCGTAGAGGTTATTTACCAGTAACAGACTGGTTAGTTGTGATATTTTGTAAATTCTCCGAGCACCGCTTAAAAAGAAAACACACATGTGGCAGGAAGTCCCAAAGAATTGAAGAAAGAAAAAACCTAATAGATGTTTGCAGGCGCCTCTCAAATGAATTTTACACACGCTTATACACCTTATTGCTCTCCATTGCAAGATGTCCATCCATATCCGTACATTATTCGATAATAATTGTTGATTGCAAAATTTCCAAAATGGAATACAATATTATGTTAGCTGCGAGTCTATTGGAGTTGGCTGTGCCAAATATGTGAATTCGATTCAAATTAACACCAGTAGGCTAATATATTATTTTTGTTCCTCATATGTTCTTGAAAATTTAATTTGTTGTCAACATACAATTCAAGAAACATTGCATGAACCATTTTCTGGAATGTATTTTCCAAGGGAAAATTCTTCCAAGTTTCAACCGAAACCCAAAAGAAGTTATGCCGAAGAGATAAATGTCCTCATGTAAATTCTTCAAATTTTTATTCACAAAATGGTGGTGTTATCGGCAAAAAATGTTAAACATTAATAACTTTCAAGTCATTTATATACAGCATAAAGAGAACTTTGCCAACAACACATCCTTGTGAAACTGCACAACTTATCTTAACTTTATAATGGTGTTTCCCTGAAGTTATTATCAGGTAGTAGGATTGAATCTATGCAAATAAAATCCATAAAACAGAAATTTTTACAGTGATATTTCATAATTTACGCAGTCGAATACCTTCGATAATCACCAAATACAGCATCAGCCAGTAAAATGAAGCAATATAAGTAAAAATTTATCCTCAAACAGATTTGATTCATTTTTAAATTTGATTTCAAGTGTGTTAGGAGACGCCCGAGAGACCGTTTACCATCGTGCTGACGAAGCAACTGTTATATAAGGATGACTAATTCTAAGATGCGATATCTTTTGGTAGTCACATAATGTAATATCTTGATATATTAATAATCAGTAAAGTTATTGTTCAGATTGTCTTGAGTTAACAGTTCGGTCCAAAATAAATTATGTTAAATATTTAGTAGTTTCATATTAGTAATGTTTTATAGCGATTATTCGCAAAATGTAATACCACTGCGTGAAATTTTAGCTCTTTTAATAATACGACTGTTAACATTCCCCCTTTATTTACTTACGATCCAATACTATAGTTGAGAAACCCTACATCTGTATCCGCTTTTAAAAGTTTATTAAAAACTGAAATGATCATTATTTGTTGAAACATACAGACAATTTCTCATTTATTTTGTTTGCAATAAAAGCTATCGGGGACTTAATTGCATCTTCCCAATATTATTTTTCATTGGCGTGATGTGAAATATAAATAATAGGGGAGTCATGTTAGATTTTTACTTCGGAAAAATTATTCGATCGATGATTCCGTTTGGAACCTGTTCGTGAAAGTGTGTAGAACATCACAACAAAATGTCTCTGCGAGAAAGCGGGTGCTAAATTTTTTTATTTAACAATTTGTATGCAAAAATGCAGTTTTTCTTTAAAGTTTATTTTTATCAAAGAATAAATAGCGCCATTCGAAAGAATGGAAAATTTTACAAAAGGAACATATAGAATACTTGTTTTTTCAATATAAATTGAGCGACCAGTAATTTGTTAAGTAACGTTCCGATTCGCGCTGCGTCAACCGCTGCTACGCTGGAAGTGGGCCGGCTCGAGGGCGCGCGCGGTCTAAAGTAGCTGTAACTTTTAATTGACAAAAGAAAACGACATAAAACCAAATGTATATTGAAAAAGATCAATTTTTTGAATTATTACATGTGTTTAAATATATTTTTTTCATATTTCAAATATTTCTTACATAAGCTTGAAGTTAAGTATTGCACGAATTTTCGATTATTTCATAAAATTTAACATTACTCGATGAAAATAGGCAAAAAAAAAAATAAACGAACAGCGGGATATTGCATTTAAAGGGATTACTCAAAATACGTTTTTCGTCAAAAAAATTAGAAAAATCTATTTTACGAAAATCGGACACTCAAAATTGGTCGATTTACGAAAAGTGCCTTTTTCTACTTTGACCTTCTAACTTTGATTGTGAATAATAAAGTATTGGAAAATGATATCGGCACTCTATAGGTGGTTAGATTAAAGATTATTATGTGTACTTTAAGACACATTTTTTTTTTATAATAATTATAATTTTTCGTACGTTTTTTTAATGAAAAAGAAAAAAAAACTTTGAAAGTCTGAAATTTGCCTTATAAATAAATTTCTGTTACAAAAAAAAAAAAAAATGAACACCCTGACCACATGGAGGTGGTAGCTGACATATAAACCTTGAAGAATGAGCTTTATAATATTTTTTTCTGTAAAAACAATTGGGAAATAAAATGAGCGGTAAATAGTTTAAATATACATGTTTTCTGTACGTCAGCTTTCTTTAATCATGGAAAAAACACATTTGTCAAAAAATTGGAAAGTAGCGTTGAATTACAAACAAAGGCATGTACATACAAGTTCAACAATGGTTAAACGAAAATTTATTACCACATGAATGGGACTGGATAAAAGAAGATGTGTTTAACCCTATATACATGACTGAGCCTCCAGCTCCTGAGAAGCTGTTACAAAGTATATTTTGCAGCTGCAAAAATGGTTGTGAAATATTTCTAGTTGCAGGAAAACTGGCATATACTGCAACGCTGCCTACTTAAATTGCAGTGGAGTAGGCTGCTCGAACAGTCCTCAAGTAGTTGCTGCGGCTGAATATACGTCAGAAATTTTTGAAAATGAAACTGAAACCGCAGAAGTTCCAGAAAACTCATTAAAAATAACAAAATATGTATCCGAAGTAGAAGATATTCCTTAAATTTCTTGAATATGTTATTCTGGAACTCATCAGAAAGGCACAAAGTCACTCATTCCGTCAATGTCAAACATTAATGCCAAATAAATTGGTAACTGTCTTGCTTTTTACATGAAACATCATGTGAGTGGCTTTGTGCCTTTCTGATGAGCTCCAGAATAAGGGCGAAAAACGTTTCAAAGGTTAAGCATTTCCAAGAAACACAATGATAGATTTCATGAAAATGTAATCCATTTGAATGAAAAAATTTCCCAAAAGTCGAGGTATGTAAATAAATTCAATTCAGGCCTTTGTTCTCATTTTAACTGAATCTTCATGACCGTAGGGGGTTAGTGGTTTACTCTGCATAGCCGTAGAGGACTGTGTGAAAACTAGTGTTAATGTGAGAATTGTTCAATAAAAAAGACAAATTCACTTTAGGATTTTAATTGCTAGCATAACTAGAATTCAGGTTATCGAAAGAATGCAAAGATTGTAAATCCATAATTCTACAAACAGTTTTTCTTTTAGTTCTCACAGATATTTTTTTTTTTTCCTTAAGAAATTAACATCTATTATTGTGGTAAAATTTGAAGTTTAAAATTCCTCCCGACTGTTAATGACTTTCAAATTGCGTACAACTATTCTGCTTAACCATACATTGTGTCTGTATATATCTTCCATAATATGATTTTATACAGAAAACAATCTACAGAACATTATTTATATTTTGTTCAACATATCTTATTATTAAACAGATAAGCATTAAGTATGTATTGTCACTTAAGGGTATTTTTACAAGAAGTAGTTTAATCGAGATTGAAAATTAATCGAATAGTGAGCTTTGACAGACAAAATTCCGTAGCAATCGACTTGAGGTTATATGACATATGACAATAGGCCACAGAGTAGTATAAATTTAAGAACGCTTAAGTATCTAAGGAGTATGAATGTACGAAATTTTTGTCTTAGAATGAGCCAAGGGAACGCCCTTTGAAACCTTTTGCAATCATTTACTTACGACCTTCCCATACGTTTAGATTCTCAAAATTCAATCATTTACTTAATGTTATTTCATAACACTTGAGTATAATTGCATTTGTCGTGTCATGCCATTTTACTAGCCTATTAGCAACCCTATCCATTAACCTTGTACCTTGATCAATTAGCTAAAACCACATCAAACATTCGTCCCTTCTTTTAATTTAACAAAAAGCACAGTGCATTCAAATTTATTCGTGGCTTACACTGAAATGAGGGTTATGCAGACATGTTTTAATTTCAAAGTCAAATGTTTGCTGCACAGTTATAAGAGCTATTGGGAATTCAACATTAACTTTACTCCCTCAAGTTTAATTTATCGATTTCGATATAAACGAACTAAATTTTAAATTGGATAAAAAGTTGGGCCGGAAAGTAGACATTATTCAGATTAAAAATAAGAATTTATAAATGGGTTTGCTACATCTGTATAAAACCCACGTTCCCGTTATAATTTCCAAGGTTTTTGTTGTTTTCATTAATCTCAGCTTCTGTAATTTATTGATAAGAAAAATGGACTTTAATTTAAATTTTAATACAAAGATTTGAATGGAAATCAGGCCGGATTGAAAAGTTTGGTTCATTCAAAGTTATGCAAAATGCTCCGAATTGAATCGGGGAGAAATCAAAAATTAAGCTCGCAAACACACTTCTTTTAATATTTCTTGGAATTTCACCTAAGCTCACCAACAAATGTAATAAATTATTAAATAAAATCAATAAAAAATGCGTACCGCTTTTAAGGAATAGGTATATTGTTTCTTAAATATTCTACTACATAAAAACATTTATTCACATATTTAATAGATAATCGCTACCCAACAACGCGGTTTTATGATTGGTCGGTCCACCGTAACCAACTTAATTTGTTGAATTAATTGGCTCTCGAATCTAGGTAGATTTTGTTTATACAGATTTCTCAAGACGATGACAGACTGAACCATAGTAACTTCTTTGAAAACTTAACTTTGAAATATCTGGATTATTTCAGATTCTTGAAAATTACTTAGCAAATCAAAATTCAGACCAGGAGTATCCCAGAGATCGATACTTTGACCACTTTTCTTTAGTACTTTTATTAACTACAATATGCAATAGTGAAAATTTAGATGTATGTTTCTTAGTAAATGCAGACAAAATATTTTGAATAAGTTATCTAGCTGTTGGAAAGTGCAATATTAGGAGGTATAGAATCAAGAAGTCTCCAATTAACCATAATTATAATGTTAATGGCGACGTACTAGAACACCTGCTTTCTCTATATTTACTACTTTATAAAGTATTAACTGTCTTATGATGTAGTTTTGGATATTTACAGAATGTTAGGTTTCATCTTGCCTAACAGCCATGACTTTAGTGATGTTAAAATCTTAAAGCTGTTTCATTTTAATTTCTGGCGGTATAACTATGAGTATGCGTCATTTGTGTAGCAGTCCGGTTCAATTATTTGAACAGTTTGATATTACTAATCTTGACGAAATGAGTGATACCTTTACTTTGCGTTTTTACATAAAATTATGCATAATAAACTGGAATACAGTGAATATTGAGCCCGAACCGTCTTGTTCCACGCATGCAGTCTCAGTATTCTCACAGCTCTTATTCATCTATGTACTCCTAGAACTAATGTACTAAAATCTCCTCCTCCATATAATGTTTGTACTAGTTATACAACTTATTGCAGTCACTTAGATATATTTTTCTAACAGCCAAACATTGTATTTATTGTATTATATTCTAAAGGCCTACATAATTTCTACTTCAACTCTTTATTTAGGTTAGGTTAAATCAGTTTAGATATCCATCCTAAAACTAAAAAAAATGTATACCTACTATTGGATGATGTACCGTTAAAATTTAAAAAAAATAATAAATAAATTGATTTTACATTCATTTTCTGATTTCCATATCACCAACATGAAACATGTTATCTTAATTTTTAATATCTCGTATTAAAATAACGCTCAACTTAGTTCACTTTTAAAATAATAACTGTGTGGAAACACAGATTCGATTTAGTTGTCATAATAAATAAAGCATATAGGTACCTTATTCTTAGAGAGGAACGATATTTTGTATCTTGCTCTATTAGAAAAAATGTAGAATTAGGACGAACCTAAAAGGATGTATTTGTTAAACTAATAAGTAACAAAATTTGATAAATATGTTTTAGCACAATATGTAGCTGAAAGTAACATCAATATGTATATCTAAGAATTTTGTTGTCTGGGCTGCTAGGAATCTTTCGTTTATTTTTAAAACACAGCTTTTATTTTATTTTCTTTTACCACTAATTTGTTATTAGAAAATCACGACATAAGTTCGTTCAACACATTATGAGTACTGTTCCTTAAATTCACTATATCTTTACCCGTACTTAAGTAGCAAATGTCGTCTACAAATGAGATTAAAGTTTTGTCACAAGGAATTCCTGACCGGTCACTAACCAACAATAGAAACAGGAGCGATCCCAGGACAGAACCTTGGGGAACTCCGCAAGACCTATATGTAATTCGTTAATCAGAATCTTTTGACAATAACATAAAATACCTTGCCTAAATGCCTATTTCGAAGCTTTTCGTGTTATTGTTAATGTTATAGTATAATTCATCAAGAAAGTTAAAGATAGCTAACTGAGTAGGAAGCCACTTGTGTCATATAAAATCTTGTAATTTAAGAAAAATTTCGTTACATCTGGAGAAATACGTTCACTAATAGTACACTTGAAAGGTTAATTCATTTAATTACTTCCACATCCACGTAGTGGATTGGAAGTATAGTAATCTAAAAAATTTTTTTTCTTGAAATAGGTTTAGAATGTCATGAAACATTGAGATTTTAAATTCGACAAAAAAAATGTCTGTCTGTCTGTAACTTGTCCGCACATTTTCCCCGTCAACCCCCCACCACCCCTACTCCATTATTAATGGGATTGATAACATAAAATTGAGATATTCACTTGAAAGTTAGTACACGTATGTATTGTAATGACATCTGATGGAGATGATTCCATTGAATGGGTGGAAGGTGGTAGATTGTGCAGAGGGGAAAATAAGTAGGGTAAACTAGAAACTTTATCGGTTTATCTGATTATCTGATGAAAATAAAACACAGTTATTTCCACTTCTTATCCACGTTTTGATTAACATTGTACAGAAACCTCTAAGAAATGTAATTATTTGAGGTTTATTTTACTAAAGTCGTGAAAATGATTTAAAAAACCATTGAAATGTCGACAAGTTGACATGTCTTTGTAGGTATATGAGATAATAATAATAATGTCTTTATGCTATTACTGTTTCTGTTATTTGCGTTTTTATTGTTGTTGAAAAGTGTTTTCTATTTGCTAATAGTCATGTAACAAATATTCGGAGGTCTTTCATTTCTAGCAGAACGTGTGCTATTAACAGAAATCAAGAATTGAAAGTTAATATTTTGAGTATTCATAGAATACATTTTTTTGCTGTTTGCGAAATACTATAGAAAATATTGTCTAGTTACTATGGTACAAATATTTTAGATCTACTTAGTGTCATTATTTAAAATATTGTATTGTGTTTTAACTATAGAATATATGACACACATTTACTTAATAACCAGCTGAATTTAATGAATATTGTTTAATATATGTTTGTAGAATTAATTGGGCCGTAATTACTGAACACAGTACCAATTATTGTATGTGTTATATTTCACATTTACATAAAACGTCATATAAATGTAAATTATTTAACTGCATTTAGTTTAGTTTTGTTTATAAATAGTCGTTGTTAGCGCAAATAAATTGCAATATTTCTATATTATTTTGTAGTTAAAGGAACAGTAGCCGGCAATTATTTTAATTTGAGCTTGCTACTTGTGTACAGCCGCATCGAAAAGTAATGCATACGTAATATATATTTTCCAAATTAGTTCAATACCCAGAGAGAAATAATGCCAAAAGTTGGGATGCAATAATTCTTATGTCAAATTTTTCATAGAAGTAAGCTTATGGTAGTAGACAAATATAAAAAAGTCCTTAAGGTTACCCTGCTTGCAACATACGACAAAGTGGCGTCAAATTTTCTAAAATTGTATATTTTAAATGACTTTTAAAACACACTAAATACAATAAATCGCAGAAGGAAACACTGAAAAGCACAAAATTATACACAACACTTGTCCTTATAAAAGATTTCATAAAGTCAACCGTAAAAACTGAATATTAAGGATCGTTTTTAGGCAAGAAGGGAACAGTAGTCTGTTGCGATTGCTGACAATATCTTTATGATCTCCAGGTATTGGGAAACACTGAATTCAAATCCGTGGGTTATATTGCTCAATAAACCACCAATTTTTAGTTCCTAATGGACGCGACTCAGTACTCGCCGTGTCAGGTGGCTCGCAGCAGCCGCCCAATCCAATGGTTATTTTTAAGATACAAAGATTTTTTTTGTAAATATGGAACCAACCTACACAACGATACCAAAAACGCTTTGATCGGACCACTATACATAAGATTCACATAGCTTCTACGGTTCCCCTATTAGATTATATATATTTTCCTTACAGTAGAAACACTACCGATTCCTTAAATATTTACAATGTTAAAATAGATAATAAAGTGGGGAATAAAGTGCCTACTATTTCCGTTTAAATATGGTGTATTAAGCTCAATCGATTGAGGGCTCCGAGGTAAAGGTGCATCAAAGAATCAACCGAACAGTATTACACATTTTTTTAACATACCCCTTTTTTCCATACTCTTTGGGCTTCTGAGTCATACAATTATATAAAGTATACACTGCCGAAGTTTGACACTCTCTTCCCGACTCCTCCCGAGAAAAAATACTCATCAAACTAAAGGTTTCATGATGACAATTGAAGCATTATTTCAATATCGGTATCCCATTTTGTGGTATGGAGGAGATTGAGAGATATGAACTTATATCCCTATCACTATCAACGTGTCCAAGCTGCTATCTTGTCCGCCATGTTAAGTATAATAAATAGGGCATATCTTCATTACAAACTATATATATACATTAAACCATTAGAAATTGACTCAATAAAAATAAATGGTTACACAAGAGCAACAATTTTTTGTAGAACTAAAAGTAACAATGGCGGTGTAGCCATATTTTATAAAAATTACAGTGAATTTAAGACTAAGGAACTTACCTGCATACATAAATTATCAATTGAAAAGGACATAGAACTAGTTGGTGTTGAGATAAAAGTTCCTGAATATTCAGTAAATCTCTTAACAATATATAGATCACCACAGGCTAATTTTAAAAAGTTTTTGTCAACATTAGATGATGCATTAAATAAAATTATAAACAATAATGTCGTTATGGTGTGTGGAGATTTAAATATTGATTACCTCTCAAATTCGTCCGAGAAAAATGAGTTATGTGATCTGTTACAAACCTACAATGTAAATATGCTAATAAATGAACCTACAAGAATATCTTATAATTCCGCCACTTGCATTGATTATATTTGTACCAATTTTTGTGAGAAATATTATAAGGTAACATGTCAAGTTATAGACAATTGTATATCAGACCATACATCTCAAATACTGCAATATGAATTTATTTCACCACCAAATATTAACGTAGAGTACAGGTATACCAGACTCTATAATAAAGAAAACTATAAACATTTCTTTTATAACCTAAGTACGGAATCATGGAATAATCTCTACAATGCTGTAACGTCAGAAGAAGGATTCACTAATTTTATTAATACATTAATTTATTATCATGATATTTGTTTTCCCCTTATCAAAATAGAACATAAAGTCAATGTAAAAAATGGATGGGTCACCCAAGGTATTAGAATATCATCACAAAAGTTGAAACTATTGCATCAAATAAAAGCACAAACAAATAATCCTAACAATAAATTTTTTTATAATAAATATAAAAATATTTACAAAAAAGTAATAGTTGCTGCTAAGAAAATGTTTAATGACTCAATTTACTCTAAAGCTAACAATAAATCCAGAGCTGTTTGGTCAATAATTAATAACAACTTGAATAATAAAAACCCAAAAAATGGCATTAAGGAAATTAAAATTAATACCAATTTGGTAACTGATCCCTATCTTATTGCATAACATCTAAATAAGTATTTTACAGATCTGCCAGTTAAATTAAATAATGACCTTGGTGAGAATATTACTGAAATCAATTTTGATCAAAATTTAAATTATCCCACACTTTTTTTAAAACCGGCTTCGGAATCAGAAATCTATAACATCATAATGAAATTAAAAAATAGCCATGCTTCCGGTCTAGATAATTTGAGTTCTAATTTGTTAAAACAATGCGTCAACTATTTAGTACCACTTACTTTTTTAATAAATTTGTCACTCTCTGAAGGAATGTTTCCATCTATTTTAAAGTCAGCAAGAGTCTTTCCACTGTATAAAAAAGGAGATGATACATTATCTGAAAATTATAGACCAGTTGCTCTTCTGTCAACTATTGCTAAAATATTAGAATGGGTTATGTTCAATAGAATTGTTGAATTCGCCACACAATATAATATTATTACAGATTCGCAGCATGGTTTTCGAAAGAAACGTTCAACAGAGACCGCCATAATGTCATTTTTAAATAATTTATATGAGAACTTAGATCAAAATAAAAAATGTGTAGGACTCTTTATGGATCTGGAGCAAAGCCTTTGATCTAGCAAATCATACAATACTTTTGAAAAAATTGAATAATTATAGTTTAAGAGGCAAAGTAAATAGGTGGGTGATGTCCTACCTTACAAATAGAACTCAATTAGTAGAAGTAAGTGGAAATAAATCGGAAAAATTGAATATTAAATTTGGAGTTCCGCAAGGTTTTGTTCTGGGGCCTTTGCTATTTTTGCTTTATATCAACGATTTGCCTGGCTTCTTTGATAATTTTTTAATTATGTTTGCGGATGATAATTCCTACTTGTGCTGTAGAGAATCTTTTGAAACAGCTATATCTGATGTACAAACTTTACTAACAAAATTTGCTGATCACTTTAAATCGAATAGACTATTCTTAAATATATCTAAAACTGTTTTCATTATATTTTCTCCTAGGCATAGTACATATGATAAAAGTCACTTAATAAAAATAGCTGGCAAATCTTTAGAACAAGTCTGTCATACTAAATTTTTGGGAGTATTCATTGACAACGCATTAAATTGGGATGAACACATTGATTTTGCAGCAAAGAAACTTTCTTCCGTCTGTTATGGATTGTATAGATTATCCAAAATATCAAACAGGAAAACTGTATTGGCATATTATTATACAAATTTTATTTCAAGGGCAACACATGGAATTCTCTTTTGGGGCTCTTCATGTCATTTTAAAAGAATATTTAAACTGCAGAAGAAGGCTGTACGTAATATTATGGGAGTACCTAAATATACGTCCTGTAGAAATCTGTTTAAAGATTTAAATATTTTGACATTGCCATGTATCTATATTCTAGAGATTCTAATATATGTTAAAAATAATCTCAGTAAATTTCTACCAAACAATTATAATCATAATTATGATACCAGGGAAAGCAATAACTTAAGCACGCCGTTACATAAGTTATCAAAATATGAAGAAAGCCCAAAGTACATCGGAATAAAGTTGTATAATAAGATCCCAAATTTCTTAAAAAGTATCGAAAATACAAAGGCATTTAAAAACGAAACAAAAAAATATTTAACAGCTAAATGTTTTTATTCGGTTGATGAATATTTGGAAAATTAGTAGGTGGTTCTAATTGTTTAGATATGCTATATTATGCTATATAACTTTATACATATTTACATTTATGACATGTCTCTTTTTTCTGTTTTGTACCTAGTTTTAAACAATAATGAGAGCACGATTCACTAGTAAGTTGCTCAATTTTTTTGTGACTAATCCTATACCAATGTGGTCTTTTCGATAATAAACCATTATTATTATTATTATTATTTCGTTCTCACGACTCTTGTCGGTATTTTCTTTAAGTGCGGAAAGCCTTCAAGCACTTAGAGATTATTATAGTTCCTGGTGAGTATTCAGCGTCCTTCTGCACATACTACAGGTATCAATTATGACTGATTTTTGCATTTTATAAATGAGGTGTTCTTTTAGGTTTATGGATTTTAAATTGTGGGCAAGATTTTTGGGGATTTCACCGGTTGCTCCTAGGATGATTGGTACGATAATGACTTTCTCCTGCCGCCACATTTCCCGTATTTCTTCTGCAAGTGGTAGATATTTCGTCAGCTTTTCGGTATTTTTCTTTTCTAGGTTGGCGGCGTTAGGAATAGAAACTTCTATGAGGTAAGTGATACTTTTATCCTTGTGTTGTAGTACGATATCGGGTACATTATGTTGTATGGCTCTGTCAGTTATTATTTCCCAGTTCCAATATATCTTTTTCGTGTCGTTTTCTATGACATTCTGTGGATCGTATTGATAGTAGGGTATGTTGTCTGTTGGTATACCTTCTTGTTGACATATCTCCTGGTGTATGATTTTGGCTACGTTGTTATGCCTTCTCGTATATTCTGTGGCTGTAATACTGGTACATCCGCTTACAATGTGGTCGATTGTTTCAGGTTTTGATTTGCATAGCCTGCATTTGTCATCTGTATGTATGTCTCTTATTATATGTCTTCGGTAATATTTTGTGTTTACTACTTGGTCTTGAATGGCTATTAAGAATCCCTCTGTCTCTGCATACAGGTAACCTTTCCTTAACCACTCGTAGGATGCCTTGTGGTCGATGTGGGCTTGCTCTATAATCTGCGGGTGTTTGCCGTGTAGAGGTTTTGATTTCCAAGTATTCAGCATGTCAGAGCGAGTTATAATATGAGCTTCGGCATCATAGGCAAGATTACCTAGATTTAATGGTGTCAGATTAGTGTCTGCTTGTGATACGTATCTATGAAGTGCTGAATCTTGTGCCTTTTTTATGAAGTATTCTTTCAGATGTTTTATTTGGCGATAGTGGAGGTTGGAGATGGAGATCAGACCTCTTCCGCCTTCGGACCTAGGTAAGTATAGCCTTTCCGTTGCACTTCTGGGATGATGTACCCTGTGCCTAGTAAGTTCTTTTCTGACTGCTCGATCTAGGTCTTGTAATTCAGTTGCAGTCCATCGGATTACTCCAAAGCTGTAAGTAAGTACAGGGATAGCAAAGGTGTTGATTGCCTTGAACTTGTTCTTGGCCCATAATTCAGTTTTTAGAATTAGGCTTAGTCGTTGGTTAAATTTTTTGGTGATCTGTGTCTTGGCGGTTTTTCGATCTATACCTCTTGTTTGTAGGTATCCCAAGTATTTATATAATTCTTCTTCCTCCATTCCTTCTATTTCCTCATTTTCTCTGGTTTTATATTTTTGAGTTTGCTCCCATTTGCCGGTTTTCATGGCATTCACTTTGCATTTCTCTATCCCGAAATTCATGTGAAGGTCTTTACTGAATTTTTCGGTCCATTGCATTAACTTGTCAAGATTGGTTCTGGTTTCTGCATATAGCTTCAAATCGTCCATATATAATAGATGTGTGACATTTTGTTCATGCACATGGACTCCTTGCATGGTGTTGAGCCTTCGGGACATTGGATTGAGTGCTAGGCAGAACCATAGTGCACTAAGAGAGTCACCTTGAAAAATTCCTCTCTTTATCTTGACGTTTCCCACTTCTTTCAGCTGACCGATGCTTAACTTGAGCGTAGTTTCCCATTTGCACATGATGGTTTGTAGGAACTGCAGTAATGTTGGATCAATTTTATAAATTCCCATAACTTTCAGAAGCCACGAGTGAGGTACGCTATCAAACGCTTTTTGATAATCGATGTAGGCAGTGTATAGATTCTTCTTGCGTTTTTTTATTTCGCCTGTTAGTATTTCATCGATTATTAGCTGTTCCTTACATCCTTGCGCTCCTCTCCTGCATCCTTTTTGCTCTTCTGTGATTATTTTGTTTCGCTCTAGGTGTTTATATATTTTATTCGTGATGATAGAGGTGAGTATTTTATATATTGTAGGCAGGCACGTGATAGGTCTATATTTTGCAGGATTGGCTTCTGGTGGGCTGGTTTTCGGGATGAGATAGGTTACTCCCTTTGTCATAAACTGTGGTATCTGGTTAGGGTCTTTAATGATGGTTGTGAAGTGTTTCGCTAGCGCTTCGTAGGTCGATGGGAAGCTTTTTAGCCAATAATTATGTAGGCCGTCGTTACCAGGTCCTTTCCAGCTGTGCGTCTTTTTGATGGCTTCTTTCACTTCCGCATCTGATATTTCACTCCCTTCCATTGTTCTTATATTTCCAATGGATCTCACCTCTTCTCTAATCCAGGCAGCTTGTTTGTGGGGCGTAGCATTTTCCCATATGTTCTTCCAGAAGTTTATCGTTTCTTCTTTATCTATTTCTATGGATTGGTCTGTATCTCCTCCTTCATTGTTAAGACTATTATAGAACTGTTTCTCACTTGCATTAAACCTTTTGTTCTGAGTTCGTCTTTTATGGCTTTTCTGGTATCTTCTGAGCCTTTTTGCTGTTGCAGCGAGTAACTGTTTTAAGTAGTCTGTTATTTCTATGTTTGTCTTGCGTTTCTCGTTTTCATATCTCTCAATTATTGTTTTAGCCTTCCTCTTAGTTTTTTCACTGGCTCCATTTCTTGTTGATTGTGTCAAACGCCCTAGCGATTTTCTAAGGTCATTGATTTTTCCCTGTAGTCGTTTTATCCATGGTGGTTGATAATTTATGTTGTTGTTATTTTTTTTGGGACAGTTGATTTTTATTTCCTGTTTGTGCATTTTTAGAGTAGTCACGGCTCCCACATATATGAGCGTATGCACTTGTGCCAGGTCTTGCGTTTCATTGATCCTTTGTTTTATGATTTCATTTACTTTCTCCAGTATTGCATTGGTGTTACTGCTGCCTTTCAACCTAGGCAGTTTGGGTCTGTATATGGCGTTCATCTCTGCATATTCTGCGAACGATTGTTCAAATGTGACTTCCGTGTCGTTTTCAGGTGTTATGTTTCTTTCTTGGTCATTTTCAATGTTGTTTGCATTTTCTTCTCCATTCCCCCTTTCATCCATATGTTCCTCAATTCCTAGTTCTATCTTTGCTTGATTCTTTATTTCTTGTAGTTCAGTAGGTGTAATTTTATTGTTTGACATCAGCCATCTTCTTTGGTCTAGTACATTTTGAATAGTTTTATTTGCTATTTCTGGGAACTTGTTCGTGACCCTTCTGTGCAATTCGACGCTGTATGGAATCTTATCTCTCTCGATGTTGGTAATTATGTAGTAGCTTAGAACGATAAATTTATTCATTTCCTTTGTCCATTTCGTCCTTTGCCTGGTGTTTGGTGCTGCTGCAGGGTTGGGCTGGGGGTTAATATCCTCAGCAACAATTTCCTGAGCATTTGCTTCTCTGTCCGTAGTCCTTCGCGGTGCTATGGTCCTGCTTCTGAGGGTGATGCCATAGACTTCATCACGTACCTCAGCCGGCTGTGAACTATTTGCACTGGGCCCAGCCTGTTCACCCAGTGCATCCGAGGCTTGTTTCTTATTTCTAGGAACTTATTTTACACGTCCGCGGGTAGTTGGCCCGTTGAACGGTTGACTCAGGTCCGCGGGTCTGTCACTCCCGATATCCAGTTTGGGATAACCTTGCGGTCGACTAGGGTCCGTGGGGTCGTCGCTCCCGATATAGTGATCTAGTCACTACCCCTTCCCGGTCTGTTTTGGTCCGCGAGAGGTATTTTATTTCCCTCCTACCCTTCAGCAATGCTGACGAGCATTCCCCTATCCGCCACCTGGGGACGCGCCCGGCTGGGGACAGACAAACCCCACGCGGGTTATTATTATTATTATTATTATTATTATTATTATGATTTTAATTAAAAATTGCATTCAGATTCCGCCCTAGAACGAATGGTTGTCGCATTTGCCAAGGAATATTCTTCCGAAAAGATTAATATGAAAACATTACGGTACGAACCTCCTACAGACAATTAACGGCAAAAACAGCAGCATGTACTGCTCATAAAATTTTATGACGTTACATTTTAAGGAGATCGTTTACAAGCGGGCTCTCGTTGTTTGTATTTTTACTCAATATACATTGTTACAAAAGTTAACGGGAAAAAATGGACGGTTTGTTTTATGTTTAATGGGATGGGGCGCGCTGAATTGGATTATTCTTTTGGATTATTCGGCCTGTTTATAGTTAATAAAAGATGTGAAACACGTGCTGCTAAGGGCCTTATATAATGTTAATGTATAAAAGCGCAAAGAATGTCATGGAATCCCATATTTATGTAGATTCAGGGCACCTGTTTCGGGAGTTATATGCCAGATATGTATTTTTTGTGTTTATACTTTGGTAGTCATGCAAACATAATTTTTAGATGTTTAACAGGATTAAAAGTGCTGTTGTAGAGCATTGCACTCCCCCAGAGATATTAAAAATAAGCTAATTAAAAATAGGAATATTATTGTATTTTTGGGATGATTTAGACGTAAATTTCCCGAATATTACTTTACAGTAATAAATTCAGAAAGAACATAAAACTAAAAGTTGAGAGCGGTATGTTTTTTTACTTTTCGGATCGTATTCTCAAAAAATGCATATGGATGTGACAAATTTGTTCCAAATGAAATTCGCAGTTTCTCTTGCAGTAGGATATTCTATTTATTATACGCGATAGGCGAGGTTTTATATTTTAATTGAGTTTTGATTTTCAATAATTCCTCACTTTGAAACTTTTAGTATTATATGTATTATATGTTTTGTCTCACAATAAGTGATAGCCACAGTCAGGACTCTTGTTTATAAATGATTACTAACAGGCACTATCATCGTGAGTAGCTTCATGTTGACGAGACACCCAATTTTTCTCTCTGCGAGAATTTTCGATAGTGGTAGCTCATAAAGTGCGTATGCGTAGGACATGTCGATTGAGTGACGGTCCAAATTTTATAACTAACAGATTTTTACTTAAATCTTGAGATAATTTTATAAAAAGCTAGAAAAAACTTTTATCCTACAAAGTGGATGGTTTGACCGAAGCGTCCCCCACTTTCAACAAATCCAAATAACGAGGCCATAAAAAATCATTAGTAACCAGCTGAATTTTTACTATTGCTTAGTAAATGTTTGTATAATTGAATGGCCACATTTTCCTACAAATTAAATGGTATCATTTCCCAATCCTATGCTTGGAAATTGTCAGTTTCACGGTAACACGAAGCCTCGAGGTAGTGATGCTAGAATACTTTTTTGACATTAACAGTGGCTTCTTATAGGAGGGTAGAGCTCTCAATAACATTTTCTAAAGAAACATATTTTATTACTTTTATAATATTGTGATGTCGCTAATTAACGTTATTTCTATACTAAACTAGAAAACGCTGCGCGTTTGCTAGCTCCTACCGGAGGCGTGTGAGGGCTTCGCCCTCAATGTTGAATGCTTTGCAATCAATTTGAAGTTTTCAGTTTTTCAGCGTTCAGTTTTCAGTTTTTCATTTTTCAGTTTTTCAGTTTTTCAGTTTCCAGTTTTTGAGTTTTCAGTTTTTAAATTTTCAGTCTTTCAGTTTTCAGTTTTTCAGTTCTGTCTTTCAGTTTCCAGTTTTTCAGTTTTCAGTTTTTCAGTTTTGCAGTGTTCAGTTTTCAGTTTGTCAGTTTTTAGTCTTTCAGTTTTGTTTTTCAGTTTTTAGTTTTTCGGTTTTTCAGTTTTTAATTTTTTCATTTTTTCAGTTTTTCAGTTTTTCAGTTTTTCAGTTTTTCAGTTTTCAGTTTTCAGTTTTCAAGTTTCCAGTTTTCAGTTTTTTAGTTTTCCAGTTTTCAGTTTTTAATATGTCTATGTCGATGTTATATTCGTAATCAGCTACTTCAGTAACCTCCACATACCGAGTTTCAGCTGAATCGGACGGCAAATAAAAAAGTTATAGTAAATGATGAATATTAGGCTATGGGGACGCCGCCATTTTGAATTCTTGAGCGTCGGTCACATATTCGTGACCTGTGGTTTCGATAACACTCCCATACCTATTTTCTCACGAATAGGGCCGTAAATGACAAACCTGTCCTGCAACTCGTGCTCCATTTTGAATTTTTCATTCGAATTTCTGATTTTTAATCAGCGACCTCTAAAACACCAACACGCCGATTTTGAGCGGTTTTTACCAACCCCTTTAATAATGGAGTACGGGTATTGGGGGGTTGACAAATATTATAAAAGAATCTGAAGCCTTGGTTTCTAGTACATACACCAAATTTGAAGTTTCTGTACTCTTACCAGCTTGCTTTACTTAGTTTCCCCTATTTGCCCCTATTTAACCCCCAACCCTTCAACGGAATCATCTCAAAATATAGTCTAGTTCCAGATGTCGTTATGATACATACGTTGACCAAATTTCAAGTGAATATTTAAATTTCGTTTTATCAACCACTTTAATAATGAAGTAGGGTGGCGGGTGGTAGAAAAATATTATAAATAATCTGAGATCTTGGCTTCTAGTACATACAGTGAATTTCAAGTTTCTGTACTCTTACCAGTTTGCTTTACTTATTTTGCCCTACTTACCCCTATTTAACCCCCAACCCTTCAACGGAATCATCTCAAAATATAATCTAGTTTCATATGTCGTTATAATACAAATGTGTACCAAATTTCAAATGAATATCTCAATTTTATTTTATCAACCCCTTTAATAATGGAGTAGGGGTAGTGGGGGTTGAAAAATGTTATAAAAAAATCTGAGGCTTTGGGTTCTAGCACTTACACCGAATTTCAAGTTTCTGTACTCTTACCAACTTGCTTTACTTATTTCCCCCTATCTACCCCTATTTTCCAACCCTTCATCAGAATAATCCCAAAGTATAATCTAGTTTCCGATTTAATTATAATATATGCGTGTACCAAATTTAAACTGAATATCTCAATTTTATTTTACCAACCCCTTCAATAATGGAGTAGGGGTAGTGGGGGGGTTCAAAAATATTTCAAAAAATCTGAGGCCTTGGCTTCTAATACATACACCGAATTTCAAGTTTCTGTACTCTTACCAGCTTGCTTTACGAGCTGCTTCATTTATTTTCCTCTATTTGCCCCTATTTAACCCCCAACCCTTCATCAGAATAATTCTAAAATATAATTTGTTTCCTGATTTCATTATAATATATGCGTGTACCAAATTTCAAGTGAATATCTCAATTTTATTATATCATCTCCTTTAATAATGGAATGGGGGGTGGTGGGGGGATAAGGCCTTGACTTGTAGTACGTACATCAAATTTCAAGTTTCTGTACTCTTACCAGCTCTCTTTACATATTTTCCCATATTTACCCCCCAACCATTCACCGGATATCTTCGAAAAATAATCCAGTTCCAGATCTCGTTTTGATATATACGTGTACAAAATTTCAAGTCAATATCGTAAACCGTTCCGGAGAAAACGTGCGGACAAAAGAAGTTACAGACAGACTGACAGACAGACAGACTTTTTTTCGCTCAAATTTAAAATCTCGGCGTTTCATTACATTCCAAACCTATTTCAAGAAAAAAATTTTAATTTTTTTTTTCGATTACTACACTTCCAATCCACTACGTGGATGTGGAAGTAAAACAAGCTAATTATTATACCCTTTGCCGATGTACCGTACTTTTACATAATTGTTGCACATTCTATGTGATACTTACTCTTCGCCTCTTTTTTTTGTAAAAATCGTTTCAACTTTTTATTTATTGATAGATTTGGTAAAAAATCCCAGGATTCTTCCTCTAGCTAATAGTAACTTACTGTCCAAATTTCAATACAATCGAACTTTTCTTTCCTAAGTTATCGTGCTTACAAGAAACGTGACGGACGGACGGACATACAGACAGACAGACAGACAGACAGACAGACAGACAGACAGACAGACAGACAGACAGACAGACGAACAGACAGACAGACAGACGAACAGACGGACAGACGGATGAAAGGACATTTTGAAAGTTGTTCAGAATTCGATCTCGAACATGGTAATATGAGAATTTTTTCTCTACGTGCAATATTACCGGTTTTGGAAATGTGCCGATCGAATGCAATATACTCTTTGTTTTGTTTTTGGGAAGAGTAATCCATTTTCCAAACTTAACACATATTCTAAGGCCCTGAAAATAAACAAACATGAGCTTCTCACTTTCTTTCCATTATATAGAATTTAATTAGTTAATTTTTGCACTGTTTTCTTTCTGTAAATCTGCTTTGGTAATTAGCAACCAACGATAACTCATTTACAAACTTTCAGAAGGAAAATTTATGCAAACTAAATCACTTCGTGAACTTGGATGATTTATTTTGTTTAGTAATTAATTGCGAGTGTTGAAAATTCGGCAAAAAATACACGTTAAGTAGCACTGGGCGACGAGGTTCCCTTGTTACAAATTCACCTATCTGAAACTAATAGCGTAATATAGTGGGAATCCGTAATATTTATTATCCCTGGGTCAGATAGGCATAATAAATAACAAGATATTGTACGAAGGATAATGCAGTAAATTCAGGCTGAATGGCAGTGAAGAGAGGGAGGAAATTCTAATTCTGTTTCACTCCATGCCATCTGCAATAAATTTCGAATATGATGTTGAAAATTGGGAACATCGCAGTTACCTTTATCATTTCCACATTTCACTTGGACACCCCAATTTCACTTTATTACTTTCTGTTGAAGGCGAACTCTTTCTTTTCTTGATACCACACAAACAATATAAACTCATCACGGATATATCTATTTTTACAACCTATACGTGTTTTTGTTGATAGGAGAACATCGTTTCAACTTATTGGTGTATTATTTTGCCACTACTACATATTTTTCATGTCGTCTGAGTCGTAAAATATTATTGTACCTAATTCTCTAGATTAGAGAAAACATTACATGGATTCCCGACTAATGAAATAGAAACAAATAACTTATTAGAATAAGCAGGTCATGGAGACTAATTTTGCTCAATTAGTTATTGTATGGTATAGGAGCCAGCGTACAGTTATCAATTTTTCTTAGTAGTGCAAACTCAATATTATTTATTCAAAGAAATATCAGCTTGACATTTATTAATCACACCAGACCCCCACCCCCCCAATTACCGGGATTAGTACATTCTGTAAATCGGACAGGAATATAATTTTCTCCTAGTCTAACGAGACTATGTCACGCCCCCGTTTTCGAGGATGCTGAAGATGACGGCGGTGGTTAAATCTCTACCAGCCAAACATGTGTTACTCCCATTTTCGAGGAAGCTGAGCACGATGGTGATCTCGAGACCCCACCTCGACCCCCAAACGACCAAAAGCCACCGCTGAAAGGGGTGAAACGCGGATAGGCCGTCTTCTCTCTGCTAAACGCGTGTTACCTACCGTTTTCGAGGATGCTAAGCATGAAAAGAATATCACGACCTCTCCTCGCTCAGCAAATGGACAAAAATATAATTACACTCTTACTTCTTACTAAACGGGCAAAACTATTATTATTCTCATACTTTTTTGATATTTGTACGGAAGAATTTAATTCAAAGTACGCCTGCTCGCGACGACAAAGTGTACACGCAGAGATGTTATCTGGTGCACATCATCCCGCGCAGCATCTCCGCGTTGTCACTTTTATTGTAGCTGGTCCACGTGCAAAATTCCTTCTTTGGATCTACAGGCATAAAAAAAGAACTCTGTTACTGTTAATACCTACACGACTGATCTCGTGTAGAAGATCCAACATCTTCATCGAGCAACACAAACTTGGTTGGTAGGAAACGGCCTATCCGCGGTTTACCCCTTTCCTGGGGGGAAAAATTTGGTCGTTTAGGAGTTGGCGGGGGTCGAAAAGAGGTATCGACAACACCATCATGCTCAGCACCCTTGAGAACGGGGGGTTTTCGCTGATTTAGCCGAGACAAGACGGTCTCTCCGCGTTTCACACCTTTTGAGGGTGGTTCTTGGCCGTTTGGAGAGTTGGCGGGAGTCAAGTAGGCGTCTCGACATCACCATAGTGCTTAGTATCCTCGAAAACGAGGGTAACACAGGTTTGACCGGTAGGAGACGACGGATATGCGGTTTACCCCTTTCGGGGGTACTTTTTGGTCATTTGACCTCGGAGAGACATTTAACTACTGCCATTGTGTTGTGGATATAGTCTCGTTAGGGTACAAAAATATTGTGTTTTTCGAGGTTCAATCCGACTCACAAAATGCAGTATGTCTGCCTCTGGACCCTGCCTTCACCGACCAAGACGTACACCGATCGTATTTTTGTATGAACTAAGTGTTAGTTAATCGATAACAAAGAAATCAGCTTTATACTACTTTGTCACGCCCTGTGACATAGCTTGCAGGTTTAGAACGTCTCTCGCTAGTCCTCCACTAACCAAGATGTACACCAATTGTATTGTTATATTCCCTAAATAGCAAGTAATCAATAAAACAATATTTTTCGCTTGATACATATATTTGTAATAATAGAAAAAGACATTTTGAGTTGTTTACTGAAGTTTCCACCACTAAGAAAATTTCTTGTATGACTTTCTCTGCCATGCTCTAAGAAACAGGATTAATAATGTGACGCGCTGGCGCCCCCTAGGAGCTAATAGCTCATGAGCGGATGCTGGAAATTTGGTGGCAATGATGTCGAGAAGGAAACTGCATGTTATTGGTGTGCTACCTATGCACGCCATCTCTGAGACACTGCCAGTAGTATGCTTTCTAGAAATATATAGAAGAAGATCGAGTGTCTACATTATTCTAGATTACCACGGAAGGTTTCTAGACTTTGTTCTAGATGGTTCTAGAGACAATTTGTAGAGTATGTACAAACCGAATGTGAACACGCGGAGGAGGAAGTAGTTTTGTAGAGGAAAGTAAGGTTAGAAGTCCGAGGTGATTTAAAGTAAATACAAAGTGTAAATATCAAGTAATAAACATTGTTAAAGGTTATTTTAGTCAGTAAAAGTGTACTTTGGTTGAAGAAAGTATTGTTAAATTTCCATTAAGTTATTAAATAAAATGTTAGTCTTTCTCTTGTTGTAATTTTTGAATCCACGGATTATGTGAAGGGTTGTTCAAAAAGGGGTGGAAACACGAGACAATAATATCTCTAACGGTTACAGATGTGTCAGTTAATTGCATGCTGTACCATTAAGCATTTCACCTCAACTGATTAGAAAATAATCTCAATTTTCACACTACATATGAAAAATCCGATATAGTAGCTTGTGAGCGGCCAATTCAATATAGCTGAATGCGAGGCTGTGTATTGTGTACAGGTCAACTTAACATTTTTTTATTACATATTTAGAAATAGCTTGACAATGATAGTAACAATGGGAAAAATATATAAAAGAATTACCAAGGTCGGCGCTTTCAAGAACATGGCAATAGTAATATAGTCTATTTGTGACTTTATGTAGCCAACCGCGCAGAAAATAGTTACCGTAACAATTAAAGGGGTAAGTGGACAAAGGTGTTATCTTACAAATTGTAAGTTCTGAGATAATAGATGTTTAGTAAATTAATTGCTGTGTGTTGCTTAGTTTATTATTTCACCAAATTTATAACCTAAATAGTTGAACCTCTATCTAAGTTAGTACATATAGTGAGAATTTGATATATTTTTTGCAAACTATGTCGAATGAAGGTGTTATGTGCACCTGACGCCATCATCAACTCTTATTATACTTAAGACCAATGTACATAACATCTTCATTACATTAGTATCTTGTAAAATATAGCTAATAGGAAGATGAATGATGGAGATTGCTAGAAGAGACTCATTCATACCACCTTCTTCTCTCTCAAAATTTCAAAAAATGTCACATAACACCTTCATCCACTGCCCCTTAAATTAACAATGTCTATCTAGGCATGATGCGACTATTTTATTGTTCATTTCTTAAGTGGACCTTCACTAGAGATTTTTTCGGAAAATTAATATTTTTTTGGAGAATAGTATATGGCTTCGAAAATATGTCTACAAAGTATTATAATAATATTCAAATTATTTTTGCTGCAAAGTGTTATATAGCTAACGCGGTTCGACTTTGATCGCGGTTGAATAAGAGCAGCTAACAGAAGAAAATTAAAAGAAGCTAATTCACCACAAGGAGTACTGACCAGCAGTTTAGGAATTATAATGTCACATGTGCATACAGACACGACGATGTACATAAAAATGAATAAGTGTACTTTAAATAGGATTGTTCCGCATTTTTTTTATTTCATAAATCGAAAATACAAGTATAAAAATAATGGATCTGCCAAAAATCTGACTTTTATTCGCACGTTTAGTGTTGTTAAAAACAATCACAAACCTCCACCTCGCAAAAATGGGGCGTCGCCAGGCGCTACGTCACTATACGCATAGACACGGCGATCTCAGTCGACTCGTTGCTTTTTAGTTTTTATTATTATCGTCTATATACTAATCGCGTTAATCTGCGCCCCTCTAAAATTGCGGATCGGATCTATCAAAGACTTTTCGTGGGGGCAATTTTTTGAGATGCGGCCAATGTCATTCGATTCGAGAATTAATTCTACATTGTTTAGGATAAATTCAGAGGGGTTCTTTTAAATTCATTTTGAGTAATTAACGTGTAAAAGTCGGCTATCTCTCTCGCCTCTTAAATTTAGGAAAATTTCAAAAAATTATGATTTGCCTTCGGGCCTGTCGGACCGATTTTTTATTTTGACCTTGCAATGTACGATGCTAATTCATTGCCGACTTTCTCCTTGCCATAGCGACACATAACAAGCTTTTGTCTTGCTCTCGACGGGCCGAATTTTCGATTTTTCCGGTACAACTTGGTATCACAAGAAAGCGCCACTCTTCTTTTTTCTATATAGACGTCGAACGCCGTTCCACTCCGAGTATTTATTTAGTTATGAATTTTTGAATTATTTACGGTTTTCAATTTTACCAAAATAGCCATTTTTATTTCGCATAGACCTAGCGGAAACTTCGATTTCCACTGTGACATTTACGATATGGATGAAACGTCAATCTTTCTTTTTAAATAGAGATGAAATTCGACCCTGCTCTACAAGAATTAACTTAGATATGAGCGTTTAAAAATATGAAGATTTCGAACTTTTTATGTTTCATTTTAACATTTCTAAAGAAGGCACTTTTTTTCTCACAAACAGGTGCACTAGTTTTGCAACTAATACTAATTTCAACCCCTGATAATTCGAGAACGAAAAAGTGCATAATAAGAATATTGAGTACTATATTAAACCGTGTAAAAACCATACAAAAAGAATATCATGGAACAAGCCCACTGAATTCCAAATGTAAAATACTGATAATATTTGTATTCCTCAATTGTCCTCAATTTTTGTCTCATAGTCTTAGCTTGTAAATCCACACCTTTTTAATAATACAATAGCTTAATTAAAACTGACCATGTCACCCCAGTTTCAGAAAAATAATTGGAGAATAATACAAATATAACGGTACTTAATATTTATAATAATTCTTGTTTGAGTTCATAATGCCTACAAAAAATCCCACAAACAAACAATAATTATCTTTCACCGCTTAATTTCTGCTGATTACAACCACTACAATAAATCACAGAATAAACAATAGAATAAAAAATACACAAATGTGATAATGTCCCTGCACCCTTTTCTTGTACGACTACACCCAGCGCAGATAACCCAACCTGATACATATTTCAAAGGGGCCAAAAGTTTACAAATAAATGTATTCTGAGGACGTGCCATGTGAAAAGGCGACGTAGACTTGGGAATCTCTCTGTTACTTTGCCTCCTTTGTATCTTTGTTCAAACTTTATCTTCATTTAAACCCCGTGCTCTTGCACAAACTTAAAGTTATGCAAAATATTCTTATTCTATATTCTAAACCTATAGTTTGTGATTATATTCGGCTTTTCGGGAGGTGTATAATAGTTTCTGTCAACTGTAAATACCCAAGAAATCCATGAAATAATAGCGCGAACGTTTCACAGGTTTAGTGTGTGCTCTCAATTATTTATACATGAGTCAACTGGCGAACTATAATTATATCAAAGTGGGAAAGATAATTAACATTTTGATTGAAAGCTTACACGAGATGAGACATGAAATAATAAAGTTGGTATTTGTATACGTTCTAGATTGGTACAGCTGGTGATGGCACTCATCAAGGATCAAAAATTAGCTACCTTAGGGTATTTTTCGCTTAGAGGAGCCAATATATAGAATTAATTAACAATAATATCGACAGTCTTTATACAGCTTTTACTATCAAGTTGAGTAATGAAACCAATTTATTTTAAAAAATAATTAAATGCAATGAAACATATTCTTTATAGGATTTGGCAAACAGCAGAAAAAACTATCTATAATAACTAAGAGAAAAACTATTTGTAAAATTATTAATTTACAGTCCTTGCATTCTTCCGATAACCTGAATTCTGGTTATGCTAGCAATTAAAATCCTAAACTGAATTTGCCTTTCTTATTGGACAATTTTCATTCTAGCCCTAGTTTCCACACAGTCCCCTACGGCTATGCAGAGTCCAATAAGAAAGACAAATTCATTTTAGGATTTTAATTGTTAGCATAACCAGAATTCAGGTTATCGAAAGAATGCAAAGATTGTAAAGCAATAAATTTACAATAGTTTTTATTTCAGTTCTAATAGATAGTTTTTTCTGCTGTTTGCAAAATCTTATAAAAAATATGTTTCATTGGAGGGCTCAACCACTGCCAGAAATACTTGTACAAATTTTCAGGAATACCACGAGAATACTACGGAATACCCGGCAATATTCTGGAATACTCGGGGATACCCCGGCAATACTCAGGAATGCTCAGGGATGCTTTGGAAATAGTCGAGAATCGAGTCAAGAATATACACCGGCTCATAGTCTATATATATGGTATGATTAGTACCTATGTATAACATATAATACCGTCGCAAAATGTTAAAACCGCCTCAGTTCATATGTGGATGTCGGCCGCAATAGACCATTAATTCTTAAAATAGGAATCAGAAGGTAAAAAAATATTCTGGTGTAATGCGTCGGATTAAATAAAATTTATTTTAACTTTTCAATGACGTTTTGTGTATTTTAGTATAACAATATGTATTACGTTAATGAGCTCATTTAATGAATTTCATTTAGTAATTGTTGTGGATAAATTATTACTTAAAATTTGGTGATATTGAAAATTTTAGACGAATCCGATATGTGGTTCTCGAAATATACGACTTTTAAAGGACGTATTTGAAGCGCGATGCGTCACTCAATAGGGCACGAAACGGTCGCGTGACATATCAAAGGTCGCATTCCGCTTGATATCGTCAGTTCTTTCTCAGTGTTCTGTGCTCCGTTCTGTGCGTTTTTTTCAAGCTAAAAATAAAATATGGTGCTAGACCCCATATTTTGTACCGGTCAGGGATCATCTCAACCAGCATTACACCAACAGATGAATTGGTCGCGGAGGTCCGGTAAACTGGCCACCGAGGTCTCCTGATCTTATCTTGTTATTTGTAGAAAATCAAATTTGGTCTTTCAATACTTTTGAAAATTTATTGTATATTTTTTAAAATCGAGGAAAAAATAATGAATGTATTGGATTTGAACCATTAGTTTTGTAATTATTAATTGCCTAATATACGAGTGCAAATGTTCAGAAATACCACGGGAATACTCTGGAATACTCTGAAATAATGTGAAATACTCGGCAATACACGAAAATACTCAGGAATACTCGGGAATACTCTGGATTACTCAGGAATACTCAGTATTCTCGAAAATACTGCGGGAATGCAGTATTCCTGGAACACCTGTACAAATTTTGGGCCATTGGTCGACCCCTCGGTTTCATTACAATTATAAGCAAACAAAATATAATTTTTAAATAATTAAATGCAAATGCAAATTCCCTACAATATAAAGAAGAAACAGAGTAAATAATATTATTAGCAAAAAAAACAGTTATTATTTCAATTATCACAAAATAATTTATCACAGATACGTATAGAATCATAAATCTTTATCAACAATTACTTTCCCAGCTACACGCCACGATCAATATTGGATTAAAAAAAAGAAAATACACATGTCGTACAGCAGGACGGTCAAAACAACAGTTTCAAACTTTAAACCATTCCCAGGACAGTCTAAATTAAAATAACATTACTGTTACAATCGTAATGTGCGTAGTTTCCTTCTTGTAATCCAATATAGTTGTGACATGTAGCCGGCAAAGTAGTTGTTGAGAAAGGTATACCGGATGTGAGAGAGATCACTTTCCGTCCATCATTTATTGATTACTTCCACATTCACGCAATGAATTGGAAGTATAATAATCGTAAAAAAAATTCAATTTTTTTTTTTCTTGAAATAGGTTTAGAATGTCATCAAACGTCCAGATTTAAAATTTGAGCGAAAACAAATTTTGTATGTTTGTCGGTCTGTCTGTGTCTCAAACTTTCTCTGTCCGCACGTTTTTTCCGAAACGGCTTAAGATACTGACTTGTAATTTTGTACAGATATATATTATAACGAGATGTGGAAGTGGATCGTTTTTTAAACATATCCCGTGAAGGGCTAGGGGTAAATAGGGGTAAATTGGGGGAAATAAGTAAAGCAAGCTGGCAAGAGTACAGAAATTTGGGATCTGGTGTATATAGTAGAAGCGAAGGCCTCAGGTATTTTTTTATAATATTTTCCATCCTCCCACCACACCCAGTCCCCAATTAAAAGAGTTGATAAAATTAAATTGAGATTTTCAGTTGAAATTTGGTACAGCTGTATGTATTATAACGACATCTGAAACTAGATTATATTTTGACATGATTCCGTTGAAGGAGTCGGGGGAAGTAGAGGTATATAGGAAAAAATAAGTAAAGCAAGCTGGTAAGAGTACAGGAACTTGGGATTTGGTATATGTACTAGAAATCAAGCCTCAGATTTCTTTCTAATATTATTCTAATACTAGAGAAAGCCAAGGCTTTCTCTATCTCCTACCGGAGGGGTGTGGAAGTTTCACCCCAATTTATATAGAGCTGGGATCAGTGTAGAAAGCTTAGTTCTTCAGTTTATAGTTGTTCAGTTTTCAATATTTTTCAATAACGGTTTCAGATTCGGCATCAGCAACCTCGAAATTCACCACAAATCGATTTTCAGTCGAACCGGATCATAAATGATGAAAATAGTTCGCCATTTTGGCGCAATTCCAATGTCATATTCGTTATCAGCTACTTTAATAACTTCCACACCGAATTTCAGCGGAATCGGTTGATAAATAAGTAAGTTATGGTAAGTGATAAATATTAGGCTATGGGGACGCCGCCATTTTGAATTTTTGAGCGACGGTCACATATTCGTGACCTGTGACCTCTATAACACTCACATACCTATTTTCAGACGAACGGCACCGTAAATGACAAAATGTGTCCTGCAACTCGTGCCGCCATTTGGAATTTTTCAATTTGGATTTCATATTCGTAATCAGCGACCTCAAAAACCTCCACTTACTAATTTTGAGCGGTGTGACCATAAATGACCATAATCGTCGGCCATTTTGGCACCGACATTTTGAATTTCGCGATTCTGACGTCATATTCGTGATCATCGTGGTCGATAACCCGTGAGTGCCAAACTTCAGACCAATCGGACGACAAATATGCAAATGTGTTTCTAAATTAATTTAAATGCGATTTTCGCTAAATTTTTCACATCCTGTACTTACATCATGTCAATTACCCATAAGTCCTAGTATATTATTGTATACGTCAGAGAAAATGGCGGATGAAAAATATGGACTTTGAAAAACGGTGATTTCTCAGGAAATAATGGGAGTTAAAAGTCGTTCTACGTCTCAAATTAATCAGAAAGAACGATATTTTGTTGTGATAGTGAAGTGAATGTGGGATACCGGAAATCCGGCCTGGCACTGGCGTATGAAAGTTGGGTTTTCTGTGAAAAGTGAAAAATATTTATGTCCCAAAAAATTCATGACGGAGCATGTACATGGAATAAAAGCCCGTTCTAGGTCTCTATGGAAAGAGGGAGATTTGCTCTTTCCTCTGATTCCAAATTGTATAGAGAAAATCGGAAGTTCGGCTCTGCAGGGGCGAGAAAAATGCGACAAATTTGATAGTGTTAAAACATAACCTAAAAAATTTTCAGACATGAAATCTTAAAACACTCATATTTCTCCAAACACCTATATCTCACTAAAAGCTTGATGTGGAGGATCGATCTAGGTCTCAATTTGAAAATGGAGCTTGGCATTTCATCTACGTAGTGTATGCTCTGGGTTATATCGGAAATTTTGTGTAGTTCTGTGCGAAATAGAGATGGATATTTTCGTAAAAATTAAAAACCGTAAGTGCTTAAAAAATTCATGACGAAAATATATGTGACGTTTCCCGGTTCCGCGTTGCAACATAGAAGATTCTGCGTTCTGTCAAAAAAAATCTCATTAAAGAGATAGCTGACTTTCTTTAGTGAATTATAAGAAAACTCTCGAGTAATTAAATAGGACCAATTGGATTTTATTATATATTAAGTATTAATTATTGAAAAATCTGAATGTGGAAGTAGTGTAACAGAGGTTTTTTTTATAGGATCAAGATGTAACTTGGTAAGAGTCACATACTTACAATCAAAGCAATATTTATCGATCTATATGTCAACTATCTGTACCTTCCGGTTTCGCCGGAGGCATCCTAAATTTTGATGTTTAAATAGGACACCCTGCATATTTCTACATTTTTTTTAATATAGAGATCATTATACCTACATATGATTTCGCTAATTTCATGACAGTTTTCGCCATTTTAAAAATCCATATGTAATTTTAGGTAATTAGGCTCGTAATTAGGTAAATAGTAATTTAAATAAAGTTTCCACATTAAATAAAGTATTTTTCATCTATAATGTAGGTACTGCTTTTATGTAAATTTCGCAAATGGAACGTAAAAACTTGATTTTTCAAAGAAGTGAAAAAAGCCATAACCTAAAATCCTCGGTTACATCTCTGTCCATATTTATGAAAAAATTAAGGTGGCTGTTGACATTTTTGGACAACACTCTCTTTGGTAATTTA
This sequence comes from Stenurella melanura, assembly GCA_963583905.1. Classification (NCBI taxonomy): domain Eukaryota; kingdom Metazoa; phylum Arthropoda; class Insecta; order Coleoptera; family Cerambycidae; genus Stenurella; species Stenurella melanura. The sequence continues at coordinate 91,199,519 of OY757309.1, forward strand.
TTTAGTTAAAAGTACTGATTCATTTGTATTCATAGTACTTATAGTTTAGTTTGACCGTAGTGTATTAACTGAAAATTTAAAAATGGTGATTAAATTTATATCACTGATTAATTTTTGTTATAATTATTATTATATCGACAAACTAAAAAAAGTTGCCACCATTCTTGTGGTATAGGTAGTCATGGCTTCTTGAAAATGTAAAAAATTCACAATTTTTCAGTTTATATTATAGCTTTGAGACAATTTTTTTACTTAGGCATCGAATTAATTTCGTGTTAAAAAATCTTACTGGCTTTAATATATAATGTACTTTAACCATATTTTAAATCATATTACAGTTATCACAATTGCTTACCCACACTGCGTCGCCTACCCCGTAATTCAACAGTTCCAAAATGGAACCCATTTACTACACTAGAATTATTTACACATTTTTTAGCCCGTTACCCGTAATTTTAAACACTATGCACTAATAAACAATTAAAATTAGTCAAACGTCGCGTCGGCCAATCCAAATAAAATACACTACAACAGAAATCAGGTCCAAAGTTTTTAAATTATTTAAACCGTTATATTTCACACGAATGTTAATGTTTTACATGATAAGCCGTTGCACTGCCGAATTACGATTATTAATGCCTCAACCTTGACGCTGTGCCGGTAAAGTGGGAACAATAACAGCGATCAAACTATCTTGATTTTGCTGCTAAATTTGTCTTCACTGCACTGACCATGGCCCACTAGACAAGTTTCACGCAGATTCGCTCTACGATTCTGAGAATTACAACAAACGCAATGACGCGTCATTCTCGGTAGGCGCGAATGTTATTATCCCTCAACGGTATTTGCACATTGTTGTGGATATTGAAATAAATATTTGATGACACCAAATTGTGACGGCTATGGAAACATAAAAGAATGATATGAATTATACAGTATGAAAAATGATACCTATTAAAATAAATTCTGAAACTGAGATAGACAGCATTTCAGAAAATAATTCTAAAGCAGTTGGGACGTCAATTACTTCCACATCCACGTAGTGGGTAATCGTAAAAATATTTTCAAACATTTTTCTTGATGAAACAGGTTTAGAATGTCATGAAACGATGAGATTTTAAATTTGCGCGAAAAATAATTTCTGTTTGTCTGTCTTGTTGGTCTGTAACTTTTTGTCTGTCTGTCTGTAATTTTTTTTACACACGTTTTCTCAGTAATGGTTTAAAATATAGAGAGATTAAAATTCGAGCAAAAAAAATTTCTGTCTGTCTGTCTGTCGGACTGTCTGTAACTTTTTTTTTGTCCGGAACGATTTAAGAGATTGACTTGAAATTTTGTACACGTATATATTATAATGAGATCTGGAACAGGATTGTTATTTGAAAATATCCAGTGAAGGGTTGGGGGGTAAATAGGGGTAATTAGGGGGAAATATGTAAAGCCAGCTGGTAAGAGTACAGAAACATGAAATTTGATGTATGTACTACAAGCAAAGGCCACAATTTTTTTAAAAATTTTTTTCAACCCTCACCACTTCTACTCCATTATTAAAGGGGATGATAAAATAAAATTGAGATATTCATTTGAAATTTGGTAGACGTATGTATTATAACGACATCTGGAATTAGATTATATTTTGAGATGATTCCGTTGAAGGGTTAGGGGGCTAAATAGGGGTAAATAGGGGAATATAAGTAAAGCAAGTTGGTAAGAGCACAGAAACTTAAAATTCGGTGTATGTACTAGAAGCCAAAGCGTCAGATTTTTTTATAATATTTTTCAACCCCCCCACCACCCCCGCACTTCATTACTAAAGAGGTTGATAAAATAAATTTGAGGTATTCACTTGAAATTTGGTATACGCATATATTATAATGACATCTGGAACTAGATTATATTTTGGGATCATTCCGTTTAAAGGTTAGGGGTTCAATAGGGGTAAATAGGAGAAAATATGTAAAGCAAGCTGTAAGAGTACATAAAATATTTTTCAACCCCCACCACCCCTACCCCATTATTAAAGAGTTTGATAAAACAGAATTGAGATATTCACTTGAAATTTGGTACACGTATATATTAAAACGGCATCTGGAACCAGATTATATTTCGAGATAATTCCGTTGAAGGGTTGAGGGTTAAATAAGGGTAAATAGGGGAAAATAAGCAAAGCAAGCTGATAAGAGTACAGAAACTTGAAATTCGGTGTATGTACTAGAAGCCAGGGCCTCAGATTTTTTATAATATTTTTCAACCCCCCACCACACTTACTCCATTATTAAAGGATTTGATAAAACAAAATTGAGATACTCACTTGAAATTTGATACACGTGTATATTATAACATCATCTGAAACTAGATTATGTTTTGAGATGATTTTGTTGAAGGGTTGGGGGTTAAATAGGGGTAAATAAGTGAAAATTAGTAAAGCAAGCTGGTAAGAGTACAGAAACTTGGGATTAGGTGTATATCCCCCCTCACTACCCCTACTTTCATTATTAAAGGGGTTGATAAAATAAAATTGAGATATTCATTTGAAATTTGGTACACGTATGTATTATAACGACATCTGGAATTAGACTATATTGTTATGAATTACACCCCCTTGGAACTGGAGATGATACGCCTATGCCTACTAATAGTGACTGGTAGCTTCTACAAGGAGCCATGGACTTTTCTAGAGTGTGGTTGGAGAAGATTCTGGTTTAATCTAGAGGTAATTTCAGAGTATATAAGGCGCGATTACCGGCGCGGAGGAGGAAGTTTATTAAGAAGTTTACTAAAGTGTAGTTTATTAAAGTGAAATTAGTAACGAAAAAGTGAGGTTAAATATAAAGTAAACAAAGTGTAAATGTTATTTTGAAGTATTGTATAGTCAGTAAATTATTAAATAAAGGGTTAGTGTTTATCTCTTGTTAAAATTATTTAGAACCCACGGATTCATACAGGGTGTTTCCAAAAAGGTGGAAAATACGCAACAATATTTTGAAATGATTCCGTTGAAGGGTTGGGGTTACATAGGGATAAATAATGGAAAATAAGTAAAGCAATCTGGTAACAGTACAGAAAGTTTTGGTGTATATATTAGAAGACAAGGTCTCAGATTTTTTTATATTTTTCATCCACTCCACCACCCTCACTCCGTTATTACAAATTAAATTGAGATAATCACTTGTAATTTGGTATACGTAAGTATTATGACGACATCTGGAACTAAATTATATGTTATGATGATTCCGTAGAAGGGGTGGAAGGTGAGTAGAGGTAAATTAGGGAAATGAGTAAGGCAAGTTTGTAAGAGTACAGACATTTGAGATTTGGTGTATATACTAGAAGCCAAAGCGTCAGATTTTTTAAAAATATTTTTCAACCCCCTCACTACCCCTACTCCATTATTAAAGGGGTTGATAAAATAAAATTGAGATATTCACCTGAAATTTGGTACACGTATTTGCTGTAACGACACCTGGATCTAAATTATATTTTGAGATAATTCCGCCGACGGGGTGATTGGTTAGTACAAGGGGACGGTAGCTCAGTGGTTTAGCGCGTCTAGCTTGCATACTGGGCATACCTAGCGAAGCAGGTTCAATCCCTGCTCACCGCGAAATAATTTTAATTATAAAATTATCCCCAAGATGTGGTTCGGACTCCACTATAAACTGTAGGGCCTCGTTTCTCTTTACCTTACACAAAATCATTCTGGATTTTCAAGGAGTTACCTCGGTGACTTGAGAAGCGGTTAAGAAAACATTTTAAGAAAACATTTAAGAAATAGGGGAAAATGAGTAAAGAAAGCTGGTAAGAGTACAGAAACTTGAGATTTGGTGTATATAGTAGAGGGCAATGCTTCAGATTTGTTTATATTTTTCAACTCCCCCCACCTCCTCAACGCTAATATGATAGAAGTTAATAAGATAATATTCAGATATTCACTTGAAATTTGGTACAATTATGTAATATAATGACATCTGATTGAGATGGATTCCGTTGAAGCAGTGGGTGGAGAGGGGGGTTGTAAGTTGAGGAGAATAAGTAGAGTAAGCTAATAAGAGTCGAGAAGCTTCATTCTTAGCGTATATGCTAGAAACAAATGCCTCAAACTTTTTCGTGAGATCTTTCTTAAATGTTATTAAAATTCAATTATTTCCTCATACTAGAGTGCAAATATAGTCAAGATGTTTTCCTTTAAAGAGACTTTTTTTGTTCAATTAATTAGTACTTAATTATTATTAGTCAATAGTAATTTCTCCGGGAAAAACAACTTTAGTTTAGATCAGAAATAATGTTTACAAGTCTGTATTTAAAGTAGGCTACCTCTAAGCAGAATTTTGGGAGTTAAGTTCATAATTAATTTTTTTCGTATTTTGATGAATACTATACGCAGTTTAATTTTTTAACCTTAGACTGTATAGTTACAATTTTGAATTTACGCATACGTATCTATTGACTAATGTTGTATCGGGTATTTATGCGTATTCTAAATATTATGTTTCTTCATTCAATGCACAACTCGTATGCTGTTTTATAAACCATATCTATTTATCTTGCTTCTTCAACGGTCATAGTCTTACCACATGTAGAAAATCTTTAGCAGACAGCCTGTATATACTAGTCGTATACGTATATACTTTTATAGATATATTAAAAGTCCCATTGACTAGATTGTAGCTGCTCCTTGCCATCTACTAGTCTCATAGCTGAAACCCTTGGATATAGTAAAGTTGCCTCAAGTCATTTGTGTAATAGAACGATCTTCTAGAACAGGCATTATATGTCCCAGCTGAATTCCCTTTATTTTCCAGAATTTAAAAAATATTTCTACTGTATATTCTTACAACAGCTTGAAGGTTTAACTGATTTTTTTTGGTAAATTTTATCGCAACACATGAAATAAATATGTTCGGTAGACATTTTGTTTATTGCAAATTTATTTATTTTATATACAGGATGTTTTTTAGTAAGAGTACAAAAATCAACTCTATATTCATGAAATTATATTATGATTATATTGGTAGATATTTATTATATATATAATGGGGGGGAACAATAATTTTTTAGCTATTATACGAGGACACCACATATAATACAGTAGGCACCAGCATTCAGCACTTCAGCTTTGCTCCCAGTAACTATATGTTGTTTAAACAAAACAGGCATACTTGTTACAAGACACTCACTTTCATTTAGTACATAAGAAATACATTCCCGTTTGCTTGCACCCTTTATATTTACAGGGCCCTTAAGTTACGTCACTAAAGACCTAGGCAGACATAAGCAAAACTAGGGATTATTCTTAATTTATTATCAAGAAAATATCTACTATTATAAATCATTTTACTTCAACATTTCCGTAGTGGAGTGGAAGTATAGTAATCGTGAAAAAAATGTTTAATTTCTCAATTTGAAATAGGTTAGGACGCGGACGTCGAGATTTTAAATTTGATGGAAAAAAAATTCTGTCTGTCGATATGTCTGTCTGGAACGGTTTAATATATTGACTTGAAATTTTGTACACGTATGTAATATAGCGAGATCTGGAACTGGATTGTTTTGGGAACTTATCCGGTGAGGGGTTGGAGAGTAAGTAAGGATAAATAGGGAAAAAGTAAGTAAAGCAAGCTGGTAAGAGAGCAAAATTTAGGATTTGGTATATACCGGATGCCACAAGTAAGTGGCTCACCCTTTTATTTCCTTTATTTTTTAACTTATTCATTGGAAATTTGGAGTGCATAAACTACCTGTAAAAACAGATTTTTGGACATGAAAAATGGTAGGAGACCATTTCCGGTTTGCCCTGAAATGACCGCAACTTTCGAATTTTAAATGGAACACCCTATATATTTTTACATATTTGGATTCAAGACAACACTCTGAGTATACCATGAGAATTTCGCGAATTTTTGAGTCGATGTTCAGTTTTTTTAAGCATTTTAAGATATTCGTCTAGAGTGCTTTGGAATACCAAAACTTGTTCTACGGCATGTAAAGTCCAAGGGAAAAATATAATTTTTTCATTTAATTTCATTAATAACCATTTACGATGCCTCCAAAGTTGAACATATCACTTTTTTATCGAAAACTTTTTCTTTTCAACTGGGAGGTGGTGGCTCATTGTGTTCAATAAATTACAGATTTTTTTGTGAATTCATTGATATGCATTTCAAATCTATGCTATTTGTTTTTCTATTTTATTCAATTTGTTTAAAAAAAAATCTACACAAAGTAGTGGCTCACCACTATAACTTTTTTATTTTTGAACATATCAAAATGAAACTAGGGGGCCTAGGGTCATATAGAAAACTGCATTTTTTGACATATGAAGTAATTTAATACCACTTCCGGTTTCGCAGGAAATAACCCTAACTTCTGATTTTCAAATGGAACACCCTGTATGTTATTACATTTTTGGATTCAGAATGAATTTTTGAACACGTGGTGATTTTTATAAATTTATGGCAAGTTGTTATTTTTTACAGCAATTATAAAAATAAATCTAGACTGCTATGAAATAAAAAAATACGTACTTTGTCATTTTGGATTGTACAGAAAAAAATATTTATACATAGTTACTATTATTAACCATTCTGTAGACATTTTAATGCAAGTAATTTAGTTTTTTTGAAATAACTCTTTTTTCAAATGGGACGGTGGTGGCTCTTTATATCCATTAAATTGCCCTTTCCTACGAATCCATTGATATCACTATGCTTGGGTTTTTATTAATATTTATTTAAAAAACAGTAAAAATAAATTGTACTTGTGATATTTTAAATCACAGTTATTATTACACATCTATCAACAAATTTCGCATCAAGTAGAGGTAAATAAACTTGAGATTTGGTGTATATATTAGAAGATAGATTTCTATGTATGCGATATTTTTCAACCCCCCCCCCCCCCCCCCTCCACTTCCACTCCATTATTAAAGGATATTCACTTGAAATTTGGTACACGTATGTATTTTAATGACATCTGATTGAGATGATTCCGTTGAATGGGCGGGGGAGGGGGCGTAAATTGAGAAAAATAAGTATAGCAAGCTAATAAGAGTCCATAAACTTAATTTTTGTACATGCTGGAAACCAACGCCGCAAATTTTTTTATGACATCTGCCTCAAATTCTATGATTATTTACTCATACTAGAGTGCAAATATAGTCAAGATGTTTTTCTTTAAAGAAACTAGGATAAAAATCTGGTGTGGTGATTCAAAATTGGCGTGGAAAGTTGTATACAATCTTTAACAAGCAACAAGAGTCTTAATGATAAATCTCTCTGGTTTCTGTACTACCTGTGGAACTTATTTAATGGGAAAAATTCTATTGCTAACCGTTTCTCATTAAGTTATACTCAAAGCATAATACTCTGACTATTAATATTGTAAATATCATAATTCAGGCATTCAACGTTTCAACATAATCTTTATGTCGGAAAGAATAATTCAGGGTCGCGGTCTGGAACCGTCGATGTCAGGCTTGCAACAATCGTAACGATTGTAATTCGAAGTATATTGGACAGACGAAACGTCCAAGTAAAACTAGATTCAAGGAACATTTGGCCCATTTCAAAAATGGAACAACTGAAAAGTCTACTGATGCCAAACATGCTCTTGATAACAATCATAGAATAGATATCTGTAACTTTAAGTTATTTAAAAATATAACAAATAACAGACAGCCGGATGTTTCGGAAGTTTAGAAGTTGTAAAATATAAAAATAGTATGAATAGTGACAAAAATCTATTTCAATTAGTCAGATTTATTGATTAACCTGTCACCGTTTCTTCAACCGTGACAGTATTTAGATAGGGATGATGGAATCGGTTCAATTTGTTCAACCATTACAATATTGTAACATAAATAGAGGCACATTTTTAGTTATGTTTTGTTTTTAATCGTTTCCTGATGACGCCTACGTTGTTAGCGAAACTTGCGACCACAGTGGGTATATGAGTATAGCGCTTAAAGATGCTCTAACCTACTGCGTTTCAAGAGAGCAACTATCGCTCGAATGACTAGCGCAGTCCCAGCTGTGTTATGTCGAAAATTTCGGAGCACAGAAAGTAAACATTCCGAGTGCAATGAGAGAAAATTCTTATACAGTGGAATGAAAAGTGATGTTGTTAGATATAAAGAAACGTTCATGAAGAAGAAACAATTAGCGAATAAATTACGGCTACGTGAAGTGGGAAAAAATCTAAGGATAGCTTATGACAGTATCATTTTTTCATGTTTTCACTTTTGATTACGGCAGATGACTGTCTTTACACCTTTTTATTAAACAAACCCAATGGTCAATGAAAAAGAAGCAAATTGGAAAAAACCTTTAGCTTTCTTGCTTTATTTTCATCGAAGACCCAGCAAAATCCCTCTGTCAAAACTTCCGTCGCTTCACATTTTTCACTCTCACGGCCGTCCTGGAAGGTGAATGTGTCTAAAATTTTAACAGAACTTTCTTGAGGGATTCAGATTTACTTTCTTATTTATTAGAAGTGATTCCCGCTGTTAAATATGTTTGGACAACATCCTTAATTGTTTTGGAAAGAATGGAACAGCTGCGTCTCATCAGCATATTTTGTAATTTTGTACATTGTTTTCGAGGTTAGATGCGTAAATTGTTGTTAATAGAGGATTAATATTGACCGTTGGGGAACACCTTCTTATAGCCCGGGAGGCAGCGACAGATTTTTCGCGTTAATATCTATAAAGCTAGATCTTTTTTCAAAGAGAGTTTAGATAGGATCTATAATGAAGGTGCAATTCTACCAAACTCTTAGTGATGCATAAATGAGTAAAAAATTAAACATTTGAAATTTCGCTTTTCGAATTGTCAAAAAATGATGATTCGCCTTCGCTCCTGCCGGCCCCAATCTTCGATTTTCACCTCGTGATTCATATTGTACGGTCATTGCCGACCTTCTCCTTGGCATCGAGACTTAGAACGGGTCCCCAATCGCCGTATTTGTTCAGTTCTTACGTTTGAAAAATTGACTTGCGGTCGTGCTAATCGGCGACTATTTTTAAGTGGTTTCCCGAGTTCGAATCCCGTCCGGGGATATTTTTCTTTTCGTTTTCAATTTTTTCGCACATATTTTTGATTCTATAATTGCGATTTGCTCCGTTCTATTGCATTTCTCGGAGAAGTTTTGCATTTTCCGCCGCGGAATATTAATCTGCATTATTTTGATTAAATATCACATTCTACCTCCGCTACAGGGTGGCTAAATCTTTAGTAGACGTTGCAAAAACGGCAATACGTAGTCAAATCATGACAATTCTATTCCTCATTAGTGTTAATGAAAGGACAGTATTTTTATAGATCTGTTAATAAGCTTTTGTTTACTCCATTATATTATATATTTCTGTAAGGAAATTTCTGATTTTTAATCGAAATAGTGCAAATTAATATTCCGCGGCGGAAAACTCAAAACTTTTCAGAGAAATGCAATAGAACGCAGCGAATAGCAATTATAGAATCAAAAATATCTGCCAAAAAATTGAAAACAAAAAAATAAGTAAGGGCGGGACTGGAACTCGGGAAACCACTTAAAAATAGTTGCCAATTAGCACGACCTCAAGTCAACTTTTCAAACGTAAGACCTGAATAAATACGGCGATGGGAGACCTGTTCTATGTCTCGATTAAAATCGAAAATTGAGGCCGGCAGGAGCAAAGGCGAATCATCATTTTTTACTCATTTATGTACTAAGAGTTTGGTAGAATTGCACCTTCATTATAGATACTATCTAAACTCTCTCAAAAATCTAGCTTTATAGAAATGATTTCACGAAAACTGTCGCTGCCTCCCGGGCTATTAAAACAGTTAGTGCTGAATATTGATGACCACTCTCTAATGTGTGGCTCCGTCTAGATGCAGTTGTAAAATAACAAAGAGATTATTATTTCTCGCTTATCAGTTATCAACGTTCTTCTATCAATTTTGAAATTATTATATACAATTGTTTTCATGATACAGCTAAGACAGTATTTTAACTGATGTTAACAGTATTCTGTTCATTAGGAATACTTTACTAAAGCATCGTTGGTCTATTATTTCTATTTTGATATTCAAAATCTATTGTTAAAGTAGGACCATTACTGGAAATACTATGCTATGTGTTTATATACATCACAAGTGTTTGAATAAAGTTCTTGTTGTAATGAAATTATAAACCAAATAAAAAGGGTTTGAGATAAATTAAACTTCGCTTAAAATTTTATAATTCACCAGAGCTAATAGAGATTTTCAGGACACCGAGCTGTTTTTAGCAAGAAAGTCAGTCGCCTCTATAAAAGGGGGAAAACCTTTAGCGAAACAAGAATTTGCAAGTAAATTATGTAGGGGTTTTTAGTATAAGCGGTAAGAGTTTGAGACTCTAAAGTACACCCGAGATCTGTTGTTTAATAATAGTGCAGAATATGCACAGACGTATGTATTTTGAGCGTTTGCAGTTCTAAGCTGAATATCCCTCGGGAAATACACGTTCGAATTTATTTCGTCACGTCTACGTTGGATAATCTGCTCATAACACATAATATTCACAAATCCTCACAATGTCTTACTGGATAACAACAAAATGAGATTGTTCTGTTCTGAATATCATTTGTATGAAATCCGCGTCGGTACATTGCAATAATAAAACTTGTTTATTATTTCTTCTTACTAAGAGGACATATGCTTCTAATGATTCCTTGATGGTTAATTTTGAGATTAATTTGTTAAATTCCTTATTAATAAAAACCAAATCAATTGCATATCCTATTCTATCTATTCACATCGTCTTGACAAACACTTTGCAACACATCTGTCGCAGTTGATTGCTTGGTGTACAGCCTCACTAAAGGTCCATCCCATCAATGTCTTGATGACATGAACCCACCGCATTGTGGGCTAAAAAATAATAAAAATTGAAAGAATTAAATATTCAAACCATTTCTCAATATACCTTGATGCTAAAGTTGGAACTTGAAAGGTTACTAAATGTAGAATACCAGTCGCTTCCCAAGAAAGGTAGTAATGGTTTTAACCATTTTCTGGGTAAAACGGGCGTTTTTTATTCATTTTGTACGAGATTTTACCTTACTTTGGCTAACAATGCTGTAAGTCTAAGGGCGTTTAAACAATGCAAATTTCGTTACTAGGACTTAAGTTAAAAGTTTACAAGATTTCAAAAGTATTTTCTTCACTCAAAACTTACTAAAATGATATGAAAAAGATTTGTATTCATTTCTCAATCATTTGTGCATTGCATGTAGTGAGCAGAATCACATAATTATTTTAATTTTTTTGTGAAAAATTAATCAAATTTATGACTATTTTTGTTTCCTTTCCCTTTGAAAGAGAGAAGAATTTAGATTTACAGTGTTGTTAGTCAAAGTAAGGTAAAATCTCGTAAAAAATGAAAAAACACTCATTCTCGCCAGAAAATGGTTAAAATCGTTAAAATTTTTACCATTCTCATCTGTCTTCGGGAGTGATTTGTATTCTACATTTACTAAAAGTATTATGAAGTTTTCAATAAGTTATTAAATAAACTATTAGTGTTTATCTCTTGTTATAATTCTTAAACCCACGGACATTAAGGGTGCTTCCTAAGGGGTGAAAACCCGTGGCAATATGCTGTAAATTCTTTAGCTCACTCTATTCAAATTCGCATAATGATAAAAATAATGACAATGTTATAAATACGAACCTCTATAAAAATCTTAATAGACATACAAGGTGTACGTAATGGTACACAAAGCAATAGCAGATTTCTTATTCAGACTTATTCCTTAAATTAAACTGACGTTATCTGAAAAGTTGATGTTAGCAGGGGGATTAAAATGACTTTTTAATTTTATTAAACAACTTCTGAAGGAATTGAAATATTTTAACAAAATTTGGCGTTCGAGGTTTTTAAGGCGAGAAATTCAAATTTATTCATAATTTTGATGTTATCTGTAGGGGCGGGGCGCCCCCAACGGAATTTTACGTGTCTTTCAAAAGTCAAATATTTTACGTCTTAATGTTTTTTCTATTTAATATAGGTACCTCTTTTTATATTTTTTTTGCGTAGAAAAAGCAAACCTTGTAAATGTCGCTACAAGTAATCTTTTTGGGCATATTTATTTTTAAAATTTTCGGGTCAATATTCAAATTTAAAAAAATCGGTAAAGGCATTTACACAGAACTTCTCTCTTTATTCATACAAAACGGCCACTCTAAAAGATTATTAATTAAGAGATGACATATGAGAATTATAATCGCAATGCAGTTAGCCCTATTATTACAGAAAAAATCAGATAACTTTTATCCATCATCTACTGTGAAGGGGGAACATTTTTTTTTGTTTTCAAAACATTTTTTTGTTGAAATAGGTTTACAATATAATGAAACGTGGAAATTTTAAAATTGAAGAAAATAATTTTTTTTTCCACCATCTGTTCTACTGTAGTGGTAAAAGAATTTAAAAGATACATATTTTTTTAAATTTCCAAAACAAATTTCTGTTTAGAATGACTTGAAGCGTGGAAATTTTAAATTTGAGTAAAAATAATTTTTGTCCGTCATCCATTTTATACAAAATTTTCAAAATTTCCAAGTTCTTTTCTATTTTAAATTTTCAAAAAAAATGTTTCCTTTTTTGCGGTAGGTTTCATAATGTCACGAAACGTGGAAATTTTAAATATGAGCCAAATAAAAAAAAAATCCATCGCCCATGTTATAAAGTTTTCAAAATTTTCAAAATTTCTATTTTTTTTTTCATTTTAAATTTTCAAAAAAAAAATTGAAATAGGTTTAGAATACCGCGAAACGTAAAAATTTTATATTTGAGCATAAAAATGTTTTTCCCATTACCCATTTCATAAAAAAATTTCAAAACTTCTAAGTTTTAAAATTTTTTTTATTGTAAATTGGTTTAGAACGTCACGAAAAGTGAAAATTTTAAATTTGAGCTAAATAAAAAGTGTTTTTTTCCATTATCTATTCCCTTTAGATGATCCACTCTGTATATTTTCCAGTGAAAGTCTAACCATTTCTTCGGTGGCAGTGGCGTCAGCTACCTACTAAATTTGACTGTTCTCCGTCGAGTACTTTTTAGTTAATGGACCGACAGACAGACAGACCAACAGACAGACTAACTGACGGAATTGGAAACCTATATTTTCGTAATCTACATGATCTGAAACGTGAAAATCCGAAAATATCTCGGAGGGTGATTTTTTCTCGAATACAATACGTCCCTTCGGTATATGAGGGAAGTAAAATATTTATTTGTTGTACAGAATAATTGATAGTGAAGCATGAATGAAATTAAACTGATTTCACAGTTTCTGGACAAAGTCAATCCACACATAAATAAGTTAATAATTATATAAATTTTAAAAAATCATTTTTTTATATTTTATATCTGTTTATTCGTTCGTCCATCGGTTATGTGTTTTTTTTTTGTAAACACGGTATCTTAAGAAATATAACTCCGATCTCATTGAAACTTGGACAGTACATTAGTGTTAGCTAGGAGAAGAGTTCTATTGTTTTGAACAAAGTCGATCAGTAAATAAAAAATAAAAATTTATTTTTCTGTTTTATAATAAAACAAAAAATGTATAGTACGAAAACAATCCCATCCCTCTGGGGAATCTCACTCGTCAACAAAAGCTGACATTAGTTACGATAAAACTGCGAGGAATATCCCATAGAATATACATGCAGACTATGCAATTGCCAGTCGACAATTTAATATACCAAACAACATTCCGGAATGCCTGAGTAATGTAGAAGAAATTGAGTTGAGAGTAATTGATTTTTTGAAGGCCACCAAGTTACTGCATAAGTTGTGAAATCGTTCTATTTGTTAATTTATTCATTTTATTTTAAATATTCTATGTAGTTCGTGCAAACCATATTTTTTGTATAGGCCCTTTACATCCCCCTGTTTGTCTTATATGTATGAAATGTTATTTATCACACTGTTTGATAATGCAATACATTTCCTATTCTGATAACTGTCATCGGCGTCGGCGTCGCGAACAAGTTATGACTTGTCTAGCGCGCTGTGCTGATGTTTTAGTCTTCTGCCGAAACAGAAGTCGTTTGAGCGCAAAAAAATAGTCTTCTGCCGAAGCAGAAGTCATTTGAGCACAAGAAAGTCTATATAAGAGAACACTTTTTCTCAGCGAGCAAGTAGTGATCGATCCTTCAAGTAGTAATGTTCCAGCCTTCAGCAACTAATAGTCTTCTGCCGAAACAGAAGTCATTTGAGCACAGACGCCAACGCCAATGCTGATGAGGTTATCCCTTCCTCTTGTGTTGTAACCAGACAGTGTGTTTTAATTGAGTTTTATTGTGTTGAGTGTCAAGTGGCAATGCATACCCGGAGTGGCAAGGCAGTAGGCACTGGGGTCGAGAGCGACGTCTCCACGTCGGCCCCCCCTCACTGCACGACGCCCCTCACAGCATCTGACCACGAAGTGCTCCGCCAACACGACGCCCTGACAAGGGGTACGGGGGTCACGCCCGACGTCTCTACGACGGTGGCCCCACACTGCACGACAAGCAACACAGCAACCCGGCTCGGCGAGGTAAGCATGTCCTCTGATTTCTCCACAGGCACAAGTGCTACGCATGGCGTCGCGACGACGGCGCCCCACTACTGTGCGTCGCCGGGCTCAGCGCCTAGGCATAGCGAGGCAGGACTCGCCACCAACATAGGACACGACACTGGGGTCACGCACGACGTCATCACGACGGTGCCCCCTCGCTGCATGGCACGCAGCGCAGCCACCTGGCACGAAGCCCAGGCAACAAATATGGAATGGAGTAGCAACGATTCTCAGGCGATGCCCCCCTACTGCATGGAGCGCAACGCAGCATCGTGGCATGGAAACTCGGCGATGGAACAGAGATTGGGTGGTGATGATGATATGGTGATGCCCCCTCGCTGTATGGTGGACCCAACAGCCTCCCGGGCCAACGACGATTCCTCGACGCTGGGAGATCGCCGCTTCGCTGGATTCGCTTCCACACATGGGGAAGCCTCCCACTCTGGCTCAGGGCTGCCCAGCGGTCAGTACACCATTGCTGCCACATCCGACTGGCCCCAACTCTTCAGCGACGCCTCGCTGACATCGCGCCGCCAGCTGGCCACCCCTCACTGCATGGTACCACCAACAGCAACCAGCCCAAGTCCAAGCACGCCGCCCAACGCACAGTACTTCGTCACGCCTACCTCGTCGGCCGGCGCCTACCACGTCACCCCGCCGTACCAGACGGCAAGACCTAGTGCTACGCCCCAAAGACAAATAGTGCTCCAAAACCAAACGACTGGAACGATCCCAGTCCCCTCTGCCGCCATAACGGACCAACCCCAACCGAGCTTGGGACTACCCACTTATGAACAATTAGCGCAACTCCTGGCTCTGACCACTTCAAACCTAGCCTCCATTACCCGGCAGCAAGAAAATTGCCGGCCACCCATTACTGCACGTAACGAATCACAGCCGTACGCCACGGAAAAGGCCAACTTACGTGGACATAACTCACATATATACACGCAATAGTCCATAGTATGGATGGATGAGAATGCAGCTAATGACCATAGAAGTCGATGCATGGAAAAATTAAATAAAAATAAATAAATAAATATCAATAGGGTGCAAAATTACAATAACTGCATTTGTTTATCAAAACGTAAACATTATGTACTAAGTTTTCTCCAGTCTTTGTTCCTTATGGGAGGATATGGGGCCCTCTTCATTATCGCTAGAATCAATTAGCTCATCTTCATATACTTCGGTTGATGCATTGATTCCCATTCATACCAATCATAGTTAAGGTTTAATTCGCTTCTCCTTCTTGAAAAGAAGCTTCCGGCTCAATTTGCATATCCCAAGTTTCTTCAAAATCTTCACCTTGATCGGCAAAGTGTTGAGTGGTTAAAACATGTTCTACATTTATTGTGGAAAGTGGAAAGAAAATTCCATCATTTTTCCATTTTACGTCAATTTAGGGTTAACCCTCAGCATAAAATTTGTCCTTATTTTAGATGAACATATTGAACTGGCAAATTATCATTACAATTAGCACATCAACGCGGCCGGCGCGAGGCCGTGTTGTATGAAAAGGGAGTTGGTATGTACCCCTCTAAAATTGCCCTTTTACCGCGGAGTGTTTGTCGCGGGGAGGCGGTTTTTCGGCGCGGGTCCGGCGTCGTTCGATTCGCCGCCGAATTTTACGTCGCTTAGGCCGTATGCGGGGCGGGTATTTTTCGTGGTTTTTTAGTTATTAACGAGTGAAAGTCCGCTATCTCTCTCGCCTGCTTTTTTTGGGAATGAGGAGTCGAGGGGTAAGACGGAAAATAGGAGAGGTCGTTTTGGTATTTAGTAAACGTCAAAAATGTTGGATTTCTTTTCGTTCCTGTCGGGCTCGATTTTCGATTTCGACCTCGCAGCTTGCGGCTACCTATAACTAGAACCTCTCCCCGTTCCGCCGCGACGCCGTACGGCGCTCAAAAATATGTATTTCGAAAAATACGGACGTTTTAAGATTGCACGTTTTTGCACTGTTTCGGCTCCGAAGCGAGACTCAATTTTTCGGTTTTTCGCCTATAACTCGAAAACGGCTGGAGCTAGCTCAAAATAAAAAAATCTCAAAGGACAAGAGCGTTTCTTTCCGCTTCCTCCGGTATCTTCAAAAATTCCGTACGACGCTTCGTTTCGGAGATATCGGCCGGAAGGTGCGGCGGTGCGAAAAGGCGAAAAATTTGACATTTTTACCTTTAAACCTCCATATCTTCTAAACGGGGCCTCCTAGAGCAAAATACTTCGCCCTAACGAAAATGTAGAAAAATGAATTATCTAAAAGTCTTTTTTTTTGTTTTTTTTTCAGCTTCAAAAATTAACGAGATACGGGCGGTCAAAGTGGAAGAATTTTTCGAAATTATGTGATATTTTAAATTTAAAAGATCCCAGAAAAGCTACTTTTGTCGCGCTCGCCGCGGGCCTAATTTTCCATTTTTCCCCTCGACCTTGGTATCGCCGGAAAACTACGTTCTTCTGCTTTCCAGAGAGACGTCGCACGCCGTTTCACTCCCGATATTTATTTACTTATGGATTTTTAAAGTACTTACGGTTTTCGATTTTTACGAAAATATCCATTCTTATTTCGCACAGAACTACACAAAATTTTTTAATTAACCCTGGGCACGTACTGCACGAATAATATGCGAATCTTCGTGTTCAAATAGAGACCAAGATCGAGCCTCTATGTCCAGTATTAACTAAAATATGAGCGTTTTAAGATTTCATGTTCTACAATTTTCTAGGTTACGTTTTAACACACTCAAATTTGTCACATTTGTCTCGCCCCTGCGAGGCCGAATTTTCGATTTTCCCTATACAATTTGGTATCACGGGAAAGGGCCAAGCTCCCCCTTTCCATCGAGACACAGAACGAGCTTCTACTCCAAGTAATTGCTTAATTATGAATTTAATTGTACGTAGATGTTTTTCACTTTCTCACAAGAAACCCAACATTCACACGCCCGTGCCGGGCCGAATTTCCGATTTGGCCCGCACACTCCACTATCACAACAAAATATCGTCCTTTCCGATTAATTCAAGACCTAGAAAGCCTCTCCACTCCCATTATTTCCTGAAATATCGCCGTTTCAAAAGTCCATGTTTTCGCCTGCGAGACAAATTTCGACCGGCAATGCAGTTCACTGAAATAAATGATAAAAATGAAATAAAAATCAATAGGGTAACTCAGCTAGTTATTGGCACTCTCAAGCGAATTTTGCACTTTGACCTATTGTAGTATCGGATCTTGATGTGTAATGTGAACTTAAATTGTTTTGTGTAATACATTAAAGTGTTTTAATGGTGTAGCAATAATTTTATTATTCCAACTTTAATATATATAATTGTATAAATAACATATTTGCTTAAATAGCAAAAAGTTCAGTTATTGGCATACATTAACCTGTTATTGGCAGTGACTTTTGCTAATTATTGGCATATGTTATTTGTATAGTCCAAATAGGTAAACAGAGTAAGTACCTAAGTAGGTATTTACCTAAGTACCTACCCACCTGGCCACCTAGCTGCACAATTGATGTACCTAGGTCCTACCTATTTAATTTTAAGTGAGTTTAAGTGAAACCATTAAAAACTGAAAATTGAAAATTTATTTAATATATAGACAAATTAGCATTTATTTCTAACTTATTAAGTAGGTACATTGAAAAAAATATGAATAAAAACCTATGAAAAAGCTTTCGAACAAGTTTTACATATAAATTTTTTTGCATATAGTTTGTTTTTTTGTAAACAAATCTTGTGGTATTGTCTTTTACAATAAGAACACTTAATACCTATATTCACACAATTGACATTATTTGTGCAGATAAAACATAAACCGGATGTCACAAGAACATTATCGTCAGTAGATGAGACATTTAAATTTAAAGAAGGGGTCTCTATTTCAGGTATTTCAATTTCACATGCAGCAGTTTCTTTGGCATAGTCAATTCTAGAGAAATTCTGGATAACACTAGAGTATCTTGCATCATCTTCAGCAGCAATATTTCTCACATGTCTTTCTTTTCTAGTCAAACTACTTTTGGTCTCTTCTATAGCATTGATTGCAATATTTGATAATATTTTCACTCCAACATTCTTTTTCTTTTCCACTATTTTTTTTTGAACTTTTTGTTTGTTTTTTGCTTTGCTAATAACTTCATTTTCTTTCTTTTTTAGTCGTTCCTTTCGTTTATTTTCTTTCTCTTCTTCTTTTTTCGCTTTTGCAGCTCTTTTTTCATCTTGAATTTTTTTCCATCCACTTGAAGTAATTACATATGGTAATCGTTCAACATTTTTTTTATTTTTTCGTTGTGGCGTTTCAGGCCATACCAAGAAATCCTCTAAATTTCTAGAAGTAGAATTATTGTTATCTAATAGTAAGTTTGATTTGTCATTTTCTATATCTCTATCATTTCCGTATATCTCTTCTATTATTACGTTACTGTTAAGTTCCTGTTCTGACGTTAACGTTTCACTTGTATTGCCATTAAGAACTATAATAGGGATGTCAGATAAGTTGCATGAAAATGTAGGACTACTGTGTTGGGTTTCTAAAGTAATTCCAGAAATTAATCTAGTATATTCATAAGACACAGATTTATCATGTGATATTTCAGTTCCATTGTTGGGTTCCATGTTAGGATGATCATATAATTCTGCATTTATTGATTTATCTTTTTTCGACTCTGATCTATCTGATATATTTTTTGCTTGTATATCATCTGTAAACGTTGACGTGAGGACATTTTTGGGATCTAGAGTATTGTCGTTGTTTGTTAAATGAGGTTGGTTCATACTATCAGAATCGATATCAACGTTATTTGTGTTAAACGTTGTCCATAGTTTCAATAAAATATCATTTTCTTTGTCTTCAAACCTATTTGATTTGGCGTTCTTTAATTGAAGTATTTTGTCTTCACCAACAATATCACAAAAAGACTCGTATGTTAAAAAGGTATTTTCGACTTCGTTAATATCTTGTAGGTTTTTTTCTTTTCCCAAACACTTCGATAAATCAACAGCTGAAGGCTTCCACGGATAAAGGCCACAGGAACGAAATCCATTTATTAAATTTTCAGGTTTAATTAAGTCCACAACCTTTTTCAATATAGGTGCAAACTTATCTCTTGTGAGTTGTGCAATGGGCTCTTCTCTTCTCCATGCCAAAATACTACGCTTCCAACAATTTTTTATAGGTTTAAAAGCAGCAACGTCTGCTGGTTGAAGAAGCCTTGTAGAGTTAGGGTATAATGCAATCAAAATGATTTTTAGATTGGTACATAGTTCACTTAATTGGTATGTTAGATGTGTCTTATGACCATCAACAAAATAAATTATTGGAAACTGCACGTCAGATTTCACAAGATGAGGATGGAGAACGTTAGCCACGTACTCGTAAAATAGTTCCGACTTCATCCACCCATTATCACTTATACCAATTCCCCAAGTTTTAGGAACGGATTCCGCAATACTTTGTGGTAGTCTCTTATATGGGTAGATAATCATTGGCGGGGTAACATCACCTGCAGCGGAGAAAGTAAACATCACAGTTAAATTGGACTTTGCAGAGCCTCGGTCAACCTCATACACGTTTTTGCATCCTTTAGGAGCCAGCACCTTTCCATCCTTCGGATTAAATAAAAAACACGTTTCATCGCCATTATAAATTCTTTTAGGATCATTTAAAATGGTAAAATATCCTTTCTCTTTCAGGTAAAGTTCAATGTCATCGAACCATTTTAATAAATCTTTGCTGGAAATGCATGCACTACTTTGGGTTACTCCTTCCGGTGTTCTTTCCCTTATACTTGGATGACGTCGTAAAAATGATTTGTACCACCTATCTCCAGGTAAATTATCTTTAAATATTGTTTGTCTATTTGTCTTATCAAGAAAAATCTTAACTGATGCTTGGATATCATCTTTCCTCTTCGGAAATCCTTTTCTTTGACTTTCCAATATCCAATTAACCAAAAGTGTTTCTTCTTCATTTGTTAATACTGTTGCCGGTCCATGACTTGTTTTTGTAAATTTATCAGAAATTCTAAATTGTAGCGTGCTGCGGGGCACACCAAACTGGACAGAAGCCTTCTTTTTAGACATTCCATCCTTTATAGCTTGCAATGCTAACACAATATCGTCTTCGTTATACTTTTTTTGATATTTCGTAGCAGACTTCCTTACTTTAGGCATTTTAATATATTTTTCAGATGAAGTTCTGAAAAAGAAACATTCTTATACCTACGTGTCTACTACTCTAGGTATAGCACGCGTAATAGATATTTGGCCACGAAGAAACAAAAAACGCGGCGGTGTCCTTTGTCGGTCGCTTTTACCTGCTTTGTCGGTAAGCGAAGGGGGTGACCCCACTCCGCGACCTAATATCTCTTACGCAAACTATACTTACTAGGTAAAGTCAAATCCAAAATATAAGCAGCATTTGCGGCTTCATTTATTGAACGCATTATTTTTTTATACATAGGTGTTCATTTGCAAGCGCGCCGTTCTCGAGTCGGCTCTCTTTGCGATATAATTCTTAAGGTATGCCGCCAATGTTATATTTTGCACAAAACTCTACCTATTTTACTTTTAAAAAGGTAGGTAGGTTACCTTAGGTACCTAACTCAGTATTTAGTACTTAAATGAATTTGTTTAGGTATATTTTTAAAAATAAATAATTTGGTGTGCCAATTATTGGACGAAGGGAGAAATGTAGATAAACCAGTTATTGGCATGCGTGACAATAATTGAATAATGACAACAAACAATGCTAGTTGTTGGCACCCCTATTAAAAATTAAAATATACCTAAACATAGAGGTTAGGTTATTTAGAAAGAACTATATTAACCTTATTATAATAGAAAACAATTTGGAAGTGAAACAGGTATCAATTGAAGTTGTTATGAAAGGTTTAACAAAGCTCTTACCTTGTGAATGTTGGAGGAAATCGAGTATTTTAGGTAATACACTACACTTTGTTTAACGGTTGCACTAGTATGGAAAATGGCATAAAAGCGCGGGAACATACTAATAATATTGAGGGTTGCCAGATTGTGATTTTATGCTTTAAATTTAGATAAATTTTATCCTTGACGCAAATGTTGATGATTTTATTTATAGGTGCCAATAATGGGTACCTATGCCAACAACTAGCTGAGTTACCCTAGAATGTCAACGGCATGGGTGAGCAAAATAAATTTATATAGGGTGAGCCAAATTCATAGAAAAATCGCAATTAAATCTATTTGTCGTCCGATTGGCCTGAAATTTGGTACCCGGGGATTATCGACCGCGGTGATCACGAATATGACATTGAAATTCAAAAATTCAAAATGGCGGCGCCAAAATGGCCGGTGACTTAGGTCATTTTTGGTCTCACACCGCTTAAAATCTGTGTGTGGGGGTTTTCGAGGTCGCCGATTACGAATCCGGAATCAAAATTGAAAAATTCAAGATGGCGGCCGAGTTGCGGGACATATTTTGCCGTTTACGGTGCCATTCGTCTGAAAATAAGTTCGTATGTGTTATCGAGGTCAGTGATCACGAATATCAAATCGTAACTCAAAAATTCAAAATGGCGGCGTCTCCATAGCCTAATATCCATCTTTTACTGTAACTTTCTTATTTACCGACCGATTCGAGTGAAACTCGGTATGTTGAAGTTACCGAAGTACCTCATTGTGAATATGACGTCGAAATTGAAAAATTCAAAATGGCGGCCGAGTTGCGGGACATATTTTGCCATTTACGGTGCCATTCGTCTGAAAATAAGTTCGTATGTGTTATCGAGGTCAGTGATCACGAATATCAAACCGTAACTCAAAAATTCAAAATGGCGGCGTCTCTATAGCCTAATATCCATCTTTTACTGTAACTTTCTTATTTACCGACCGATTCGAATGAAACTCGGTATGATGAAGTTACTGAGGTAGATGATTGTGAATATGACATCGAAATTGAAAAATTCAAAATGGCGGCGTCCCCATGGCCTATTATACTGTAACTTTCTTATTTGCCAACCGATTCGGCTGAAACTCGGTATTTAGAGGTAATTAGAGTAGCCGATAACGATCATGTCTACGAAATTGAAAAATTCAAAATGGCGGCACAAATTGCAGGACACGATCCGTTATTTAAGGCGGCATTCGTCCAAAAATAGGTATGTGAGTGTTATCGAGGCTACAGATCACGAATCTGTCTCCGTCGCTAAAGAATTCAAAATGGTGGCGTCCCCATAGCCATTTATTGTAACTTTTTTATTTACCGTCCGATTCAAATGAAACTCGGTACGTACAGGTTATTTGTATAGCTAATAACGAATATAACGTCAGATTTACAAAATTCAATATGGCTGCAAACAAAATGGCTGACAACATGTGTCATTTATGGACCGATTCGACTGAAAATCGGTACCTAGATGTTTTTCAGGTCGCTGATGACGAATCTGATATCGAAACTGAAAATCAAGCTTTCTACATTGATTCAAGCTTTCTACAATGATTCAAGCGTTACCTAATCGAGTGCGAAGCACTCGCTTTGACAGCTTTAGCTGTCACCCCTCCGGAGGAGCTAGAATGGGCGATAGCCCATTCTAGTCAACACGGCCGGCGCGAGGCCGTGTGTATTATGAATAGGGAGTTGATCTGTACCCCTCTAAAATTGCGATTTTACAATAGGAACTCCTCCGAGGGGAGGAGGTTTTTCGGCGCGGGTCCGGCGTCGTTCGATTCGCCTGCGAATTTTCCGTCGCTTAGGCCGTATCCGGGGCGGGTATTTTTCGGGGTTTTTTAATTATTAACGAGTAAAAGTCCGCTATCTCTCTCGCCTGCTTTTTTTGGGAATGAGGAGTCGAGGGGTAAGAGAGAAAATAGGAGAGGTCGTTTTGGTATTTCGTAAACGTCAAAAATGTTCGATTTCTTTTCGTTACTGTCGGGCTCGATTTTCGATTTCGACCTCGCAGTTTGCGGCTAGCTATAACTAGAATCTCTCCCCGTTCCGCCGCGACGCCGTACGGCGCTCAAAAATATGTATTTAAAAAAATACGGACGTTTTAAGATTGCACGTTTTTGCGCTGTTTCGAATCCGAAGCGAGACTCATTTTTTCGGTTTTTCGCCTATAACTCGAAAACGGCTGGAGCTAGCTCAAAATAAAAAAATCTCAAAGGACAAGAGCGTTTCCTTCCGCTCCCTCCGGTATGTTCAAAAATTACGTACGATTTTTCGTTTCGGAGATATCGCCCGAAATGTGCGGCGGTGCAGAATGGCGGAAAATACGACATTTTTTCCTTTAAACCTCCATAACTTCTAAACGGGGCCTCCTAGAGCAAAATACTTCGCCCTAACGAAAATGTAGAAAAACGAATTATCTAAAAGTCTTTTTTTTTTATTTTTCTCCAGCTCCAAAGATTAACGAGCTACGGGCGGTCAAAGTGGAAGAATTTTTCGTAAATACGTGAAATTTTAAATTTAAAATATCCGAGAAAAGCTACTTTTGTCGCGCACGCCGCGGGTCTAATTTTCCATTTTTCCCCTCGAACTTGGTATCGCCGGAAAGCTACGTTCTTCTGCTTTCCAGAGAGACGTCGCACGCCGTTTCACTCCCGATATTTATTTACTTATGGATTTTTTAAGTACTTACGGTTTTCGATTTTTACGAAAATATCCATTCTTATTTCGCACAGAACTACACTAAATTTTTAATTAACCCAGGGCACGTACTGCACGAATAAAATGCGAATCTTCGTGTTCAAATAGAGACCAAGATCGAGCCTCTATGTCCAGTATTAACTAAAATATGAGCGTTTTAAGATTTCATGTTCTACAATTTTCTAGGTTACGTTTTAACACACTCAAATTTGTCACATTTGTCTCGCCCCTGCGAGGCCGAATTTTCGATTTTCCCTATACAATTTGGTATCACGGGAAAGGGCAAAGCTCCCCCTTTCCATCGAGACACAGAACGAGCTTCTATTCCAAGTAATTGCTTAATTATGAATTTATATGTACGTAGATGTTTTTCACTTTCTCACAAAAAACCCAACATTCACACGCCCGTGCCGGGCCGAATTTCCGATTTGGCCCGCACACTCCACTATCACAACAAAATATCGTCCTTTCCGATTAATTCGAGACCTAGAAAGCCTCTCCACTACCATTATTTCCTGAAATATCGCCGTTTCAAAAGTCCATGTTTTCGCTTCCGAGATAAATTTCGGCCGGCAATGCAGTTCGCTGAAATAAATGATACAAATTAAATAAAAATCAATAGAATGTCAACGGCATGGGTGAGCAAAATAAATCTATATAAGGTGAGCCAAATTCATAGAAAAATCACAATTAAATCTATTTGTCGTCCGATTGGCCTGAAATTTGGTACTCGGGGATTATCGACCGCGGTGATCACGAATATGACATTGAAATTCAAAAATTCAAAATGGCGGCGCCAAAATGGCCGGCGACTTAGGTCATTTTTGGTCTCACACCGCTCAAAATCGGTGTGTGGGGGTTTTCGAGGTCGCCGATTACGAATCCGGACTCAAAATTGAAGAATTCAAGATGGCGGCCGAGTTGCGGGACATATTTTGCCATTTACGCTGCCATTCGTCTGAAAATAAGTTCGTATGTGTTATCGAGGTCAGTGATCACGAATATCAAATCGTAACTCAAAAATTAAAAATGGCGGCGTCTCCATAGCCTAATATCCATCTTTTACTGTAACTCTCTTATTTACCCTCCGATTCCAATTAAACTCGGTATGATGAAGTTACTGAAGTAGCTGATTGTGAATATGACATCGAAATTGAAAAATTCAAAATGGCGGCCGAGTTGCGGGACATATTTCGCCATTTACGGTGCCATTCGTCTGAAAATAAGTACCTATGTGTTATCGAGATCGCAGATCCCGAATATCTAATCGTAACTCAAAAATTCAAAATGGCGGCGTCTCCACAGCCTAATATCCATCTTTTACTGTAACTCTCTTATTTACCCTCCGGTTCCAATTAAACTCGGTACGATGAAGTTACCGAAGTAGCTGATTGTGAATATGACATCGAAATTGAAAAATTCAAAATGGCGGCGTCCTCATGGCCTATTATACTGTAACTTTCTTATCTGCCAACCGATTCGGCTGAAACTCGGTATTTAGAGGTAATTAGAGTAGCCGATAACGATTATGTCTACGAAATTGAAAAATTCAAAATGGCGGCACAAATTGCAGTACACCATCCGTTATTTAAGGCGGAATTCGTCCAAAAATAGGTATGTGTGTGTTATCGAGGCTACAGATCACGAATCTGTGACCGTCGCTAAAGAATTCAAAATGGTGGCGTCCCCATAGCCATTTATTCTAACTTTTTTATTTACAATCCGATTCAAATGAAACTCGGTATGTACAGGTTATTAGTGTAGCTAATAACGAATATAACATTAGATTTACTAAATTCAACATGGCGGCAACCAAAATGGCTGACAACATATGTCATTTATGGACCGATTCGACTGAAAATCGGTACCTAGATGTTTTTCAGGTCGCTGATAACGAATCTGAAATCGAAACTGAAAACCAAGCTTTCTACAATGATTCAAGCTTTCTACAATGATTCAAGCGTTACCTAATCGAGTGCGGAGCACTCGCATTGACAGCTTCAGCTGTCACCCCTCCGGAGGAGCTAGAATGGGCGATAGCCCATTCTAGTCATAATATTAAAGAGCAGTTGGTGCGAGCCCCTTCCTCTTCCTTCGATCTTAAGGTACATGCCGTCGAGACGCGCTTCGTTTCGCCGGTCCGTGCCCGCCTCGAAAGTGATCGGGACGGAATTCTACAGTGCTTAGGCTATACTCGGTTCCGGTATTTTTCCGGGTTTTTCCGTTACAATCGGACGAAAGTCACCTATCTCTCTCGCCTGCTTTTTTGGGGAATGAGGAGTCGAGGGGTAAAAGAGAAAATAGGGGAAGTCGATTTGGTATTTCGTAAACGTCACAAATGTACGATTTCCTTTCGCTCCTGCCTGGCTTAATTTTCGATTTCGACCTCGCAGTTTGCGGCTAGCTATAACTAGAATCTCTCCCCGTTCCGCCGCGACGCCGTACGGCGCTCCGAAATGTGTATTTCGAAAGATACGGACGTTTTAGGATTGCACGTTTTTTCGCTTTTTCGTTTCCGAAGCGAGACTCATTTTTTCGGTTTTTCGCCTATAACTCGAAAACGGCTGGAGCTAGCTCAAAATAAAAAAATCTCAAAGGACAAGAGCGTTTCTTTCCGCTCCCTCCGGTATATTCAGAAATTCCGTACCATTTTTCGTTTCGGAGATATCGCCCGAAATGTGCGGCGGTGCAGAATGGCGGAAAATACGACATTTTTTCCTTTAAACCTCCATAACTTCTAAACGGGGCCTCCTAGAGCAAAATACTTCGCCCTAACGAAAATGTAGAAAAATGAATTATCTAAAAGTCTTTTTTTTTGTTTTTCTCCAGCTCCAAAGATTAACGAGCTACGGGCGGTCAAAGTGGAAGAATTTTTCGTAATTACGTGATATTTTAAATTTAAAAGATCCCAGAAAAGCTACTTTTGTCGCGCTCGCCGCGGGCCTAATTTTCCATTTTTCCGGTCAAACTTGGTATCGCCAGAAAGCTACGTTCTTCTGCTTTCCAGAGAGATGTCGAACGCCGTTTCACTCCCGATTTTTATTTACTTATGAATTTTTAAAGTACTTACGGTTTTCAATTTTTACGAAAATATCCATTCTTATTTCGCACAGAACTACACTAAATTTTTAATTTAACCCAGAGCACGTACTGCGTGGATAAAATGCCAATCTCCGTGTTCAAATAGAGACTAAGATCGAGCTTTTACGTCAAGTATTAACTAAAATATGAGTGTTTTAAGATTTCATGTTTTACAATTTTCTAGGTTACGTTTTAACACACTCAAATTTGTCACATTTGTCTGGCCCCTGTGAGGCCGAATTTTCGATTTTCCCTGTAAAATTTGGTATCACGGGAAAGGGCCAAGCTCTCCCTTTCCATCGAGACACAGAACGAGCTTCTATTCTATGTACTTGCTTAATTATGAATTTTTTTGTACGTAGACGTTTTTCACTTTCTCACAAAAAACCCAACTTTCACACGCCCGTGTCGGGCCGAATTTCCGTTTTGGCCCGCACACTCCACTATCACAACAAAATATCGTCCTTTCCGATTAATTTGAGACCTAGAAAGCCTCTCAACTCCCATTATTTCCTGAAAAATCACAGTTTTTAAAATCCATGTTTTCCATTCCGACATAAATTTCTGAAATAGGTGGTAAAAATTATGTGTGTGAAGTTAGGCGTTGACAGCTACGCGGAAGCGTTGCCAGCAACGCGGAAATAAGTTTTGATGTCAAATTTTTACATTTTTACAAATTAAATAGAATGCCAATAGTACGGGTGCGCAAAACAAATCTCGAAAATCGCAATTAAATTTATTTGTCGTCCGATTGGCCTGAAATTTGGTACTCGGGGATTATTACCACGGTGCTCACGAATGTGACGTCGGAATCGCAAAATTCAAAATGGCGGCGCCAAAATGGCGGACGATGTTTGTCGATTATGGCGTCACACCGCTCAAAATCGGTATGTGGGGGTTTTCGAGGTCGCCGATTACGAATCCGAAATCAAAATTGAAAAATTCAAGATGGCGGCGGAGCTGCAGGACTTTTGCCATTTACGATGCCATTTGACTGAAAATAAGTACGTATGTGTTATCGAGGTCACAGATCACGAATATGTTATCGTAACTCAAAAATTTAAAATGGCGGCGTCCCCATAGCCTAATATTCATCATTTACTGTAACTTCTATATTTTCCAATCGATTCAAATGAAACTCGGTATGTTGAAGTTACTGAAGTAGCTGACTGTGAATATGACGTGGAAATTGAAAAATTCAAAATGGCGGCGGAGTTGCAGGACCCACTTTACCATTTACGGTGCCATTCGTCTGAAAATAGGTATGTATATGTTATCGAGGTCACAGATCACGAATATGTTATCGTAACTCAAAAATTCAAAATGGCGGCGTCCCCATAGCATAATATTCATCATTTACTGTAACTTTGTTATTTATCGTCCGATTCGAATGAAACTCGATATGTTGAAGTTACTGAAGTAAGTACTTGATTGTGAATATGACGTCGAAATTGAAAATTTCAAAATGGCGGCGTCCCCATAGCCTAATATCCGCTATTTACTGTAACTTTCTTATTTGCCGTCCGATTCAGCTGAAATTCGGAATGTGAAGGTTGCTGAAGTACCTAATTACGAATATGAAAGTGAAAAACTGAAAAATTGAAAAATTTAAAAAATTAAGAATCTGAAAATCTGAAAAACTGAAAAACTGAAATACTGAAAAACTGATAAACTTGAAAACTTGAAAACTTGAAATCTTGAAATCTTGAAAACTTGAAAACTTGAAAAATTGAAAACTAAAAAATTGAAAGGTGAAAAACTAGAAACTGAAAATCTGAAAACTGAAAAACTGAAATAAAAGGCTGACAAATTAAAAACTGAACAATGAAAAACTGAAAAACTGAAAAGCTAAAAAACTGAAACACTGAAAACCTGAAAACTTAAAACTTAACTTAATAACTTAAAAACTTCAAAACTTCAAAACTTAAAAACTTAAAAACCTAAAAACTTGGAAACTTAAAAACTTAGAAAATTAAAAACTTCAAAACTTCGAAACTTTAAAACTTTAAAACTTTTAAACTGAAACTGAAAAACTGGAAAATTGGGAAACTGAGAAATTGAGAAACTGAAAAACTGAAACACTGAAAGACTAACAGACTGAAAGACTAACAAACTGACAAACTGAAAAATGAAACTAAAAACTGAAAACCACAAAAACTGAAAACTGAAAAATTGAAAAACTAAAAACTGAAAAATTGGAAAATAAAACTAAAAAATTGAAAAATTGAAAAACTCAAAAACTAAAAACTCAAGACTGAAAATCTGAAAACTGAAAAACTGAAAACTGAAAACTGAAAAACTGAAACACTGAAAGATGAAAAACTGAAAAACTAAAAAACTGAAAATTAAAAAACTGAAAACTTAAAATTTAAAAAATCCAAAAAAAGTGAACATTGAAAACTAAAATTCAAGCTTTCTACAATGATTCAAGCGTTACCTAATCGAGTGCGGAGCACTCGCATTGACAGCTTTAGCTGTCACCCCTCCGGAGGAGCTAGAATGGGCGATAGCCCATTCTAGTTCATAGCATTATTTTACAGTATTATTCACATTACCGCAAAAAACTCCCTAAAAGGGGAGGTTTTTGGCATTTTTAGGGGTGACGCACTATTTTTACAGCCGCGGGACCCCGATCTTCGTGATCAGTGACCCAAAAAACATAATATACAAGTTGTTCCGATGAGGGGGGGGGGGCATTCCGAGTATCAAACTCAGTCATACGGTCTTTTTTAAAGCTTTTCAATTAAAAAACAGTAAATTTAAATGGTTAACTGACTTGTGAGACACAGCCCGTTATCTAGACATCCAATTTTCTCCATTCCCTCTACATACAGAATTACGCGTATAAGAGATTACGTAGAAACTTGAATATATAATAGAAGATAAACAAAGCTTTAAACCAATATATAGAAACCTTAGTTAATACACACTTTAAGCCCTTTTGATCATTTGGCTGGTCTAGTATAACTTCATCCAGGTATAGCTGCAGTAAAACATATTTCAATGAGCATTGTCACCGTTAATAACCTACATTTATATGACCTGAATTGTAATGTATACTGTTAGACTATTAATAGTACACTACAATAGCCATATAGTGAATTATTGATAACGCAATGTTTATTATTAATTAATGGGTACGTAATATGTATATTTATTTCACCTGGAAAATAAATTATATGATTGAAAATCTGATTCCTAGTTTATACTACTAGACTCTCAGACGTATACGAGAATCGGATTATAAATAATAGATCACGTTCTGTTTTCTGTAACAAGAAAAAAATATGTAATAGTTTCTTTATACCTATTTATGCGCGTACGTCAATTTCTTTATTTATATAAACAAATACATATTGATTAAATTATATTTACATAGATTTGTTCGCGTGTGAAAATGAAGTAAAAAACTGAATTCAAATAAGTATATTAAATAAACTAAATTCAACCGTAAAAGGAAGCAACTTACCATACCAGGTTAAATTCTTGAAGTTAGAATGTAATTGTAATGACAATAAATTTTGCAAAGTTTTTATATAAGAAAAAATCTCGCCCTAGTAGTCCAGTCGATAAAGTAAAAAATACACCAGCAGCTCGCAAAAAATGTTATCTGTGATTTTCCTTCCGTAATTGTTGCCGTGCCACCCTCCAAAAAAACCATCCCTTCGGTGAAAAAAGCTTTATTTTACTGATAACTAATCGTTGAAGATGAGAAAAATTTCTCATCATGAAAAGCTTGACTAATCGCCTAAAAAAAAGTCCTCTTGTAACTTTCTTGTATATGCCATGGTTTCCGAGAAAATCGATATTGACAAAAATTGCAAAATTCATATTTTTAATGCGCGCGAATTTTCGTTTATTTGAAATACTTTGCGCGCGGCCGATCGAAAAAATTCTAGAAATCTAGAAAGAAAAATCAAAATGGGTTTTAAAGAGGATATAAAATACTCTCTTGTGTTGCCATTTTTGAGGGCTATTGATATTTATTAGTATATAAAAATAAAAATATAATATAGTTATTTCTTGATTTTTTGTTCATCTAACTATTCACAGGCCCATAAAAAATAACTGGCTATAAGCATTATCTTTTAGTTCAAGGTAGTACTTCAATGCAGAAAAAGTTAGGAATAAAAATACTCACATTTATAAATTTAGAAGCATGTTAAAGTTGGCCAAAAAAAATCCAAATGAGTAGAAACAATAGTTATATGATAACACATGAACTAAAAAAAAAAATTTGAGCTGAATCTTCAAGATATTTGAGTCTATTTTTTATTTTTAGGATACCTACAATAAAAAATTGGCCAGAACTTGGCTAACTTCAACATGCTGGTAAATTTGTAAATGTGAATATTTCTATTCCTAACTTTCTCTGCATTGAAGTACTACCTTTACCTAAAAGATAATGCATTTATAACTTATATTAAAGTTAGGTTTTTAGGGGGTGGCGCGGTACCACCGGAACTAATTTTTGTGGTTTTGTGGAAATCTCTATAATTATTGGACTATACGTAATAATATGTGTTATTTATATTGCAAACAAACGACAACTAAATGTGAACATCATAAAAAAATATATGAAGATGCAAAATTATTGAAAGTTGTTTAGAAAATTTAAAATTCGAGTGGGCGAAAATATGGGGGTTGAAACGTTCTCTTGGCCTCGAAAGCGTTCTGTGTTATTTCATCGCATGCTTTTTGAAAGATCCAAATTTTATTTTAGCTCATCGTACGAGCTGGTATTGGAGTCTATGATGTACAGAGATGAAGTTACAGGGGTGTAAAGTTGAGGTACGTTTTTGACCGGGTGATTTTTTTTCTTTGTTGATGTTTTGATGGGCAAAAAATGTCGATCTGTGTTTTTAGCATTATGTGAGCGAATCTGTGTGTTTTTCAAATTTTCTGGCAATGTTGGATTTTGGGATTGAACAATGGAAAAAAACGTAATTATGGGAAAAAGCTGAAAATCGATATTTGTGTGAAATTCGGTGTTTTGAGACTTTTACTGGTCGACTGTAATTTTTAAAAGAATCCGGGATGCGGTTGTGGGGGTGTTTGGGGTGATTTGTTGTTTTTGTTTTTACGAGCAAAAGTGTTGAATTGCGCTTTTGGTAGTATGTAGACGAGTCTGTAGGTTTTAAAGAATTTTTGGCCTAGTTGGATTTGGGGGTTGAAAAATGGGAAAAAAACTATAAATATTAGTCGAACGACTCCTAGCGTTGTTTTTGTAAATCTTGTGTATCTGATAAATTTTGATATCTAGATTCATGTTCTTGCATTTTTAGGAAACCAACTTTTTTATGAAATATTAATATAAATCCTATTACAATTACTCTGAACTTGTGTAACTTTTGTACTTTTTCATCCGCAGTTTAATAAAAGTTTGATAATTGCTAAACATTTTCTTTATTTCTATCCCCTGAACATTTTATATAAATATCATGTCAGACTTGAAAGTTAGTCAAGCTCATTTTCGACGTCTTAACGAAGCTTGCTAAATTGCAACTAAATAAAACATTCAATCCCTGTTATATGACGCCACGTCTTCATTCCAGATTCTGTTCATTCACACATTCAAAATATCGTGTTTTTTTTTTAATTTCCCATTAAAAGTTCTTAAAGTATCATACGAGTTCCCAAAGGTGCCTTTATTGTGCTAAATAATCATATTCAGCCGTAGATTCCTTTATAGTTATTACTTTCTCTGTAATGACCCGGAAATCTTTTCGGTCGGAAATGAGCCTGCATTGAAGAGATATCCTTTCTATCGCACATCAAAAGTTTATCGCCATCTAACCCGAAAGAAAACTTATTTCATTCCCTCTTATATTGCTATTCTTACCTTTCCTCTCTTTTATGTCCGGTCCAGTGATATATCTGAAAATATCAAAACAGAAATGTTATTCTACTATGATTGTATATATACACACAATAAAACATTCCTTGATGACAGGGGGCTTTTCGTGCTATTTTCGGACACGTTTGGAAAAGTTTTTTATGTATCAATAAATTACTAATGATTTCTTTTCAGTTCCACGTTTCTAATGAAATCTAAAATATCACTGTTATAAATTGTATTCCTGTGCTACGCCATGATGAATAGCCAAGGGGGAAGCATCCGAAACAAAAAACAACTAAGAAACTACATGAGCTATGTCATATATCACGATAATTCAGAATAATACAAGTTTGGCATTTTTGACACCTAAAATATATTTAGAATGATATTTAAATTGTAAAAACAGTGTAGCGTAGTCCTAACTGCCTCTAAAGTAGTCTCCTTCGACAACACAAACAC
This sequence comes from Stenurella melanura, assembly GCA_963583905.1. Lineage (NCBI taxonomy): Eukaryota > Metazoa > Arthropoda > Insecta > Coleoptera > Cerambycidae > Stenurella > Stenurella melanura. Next base: position 91,233,110 of record OY757309.1, read on the forward strand.
TTGAATATTCAGTGTTAATTACCTCCTGAATATGAAAATATGATTGGCGAAACCTACGTCTAATAAAAGTATTCAAGTATAGTTTTCAGTGCTCTTGTCAACTCTAGATGATGGTAACATGGCTGACTAGACGCGTATCAACTAGAGTCGGGTACAATTTAAGCTGACTTGTGTCATGGCCGCTATTGGGGGTTCGTTTATGCATGACCGACAACAAAAAATTACATTTCGACACATGTCACGTAATCACCGGTTTGGCAGGACTGTAAAAAATAGTTGACAGTGGTAACGAAAAATGGGTCAAATTGTTAAGATATCGAACATTTTATTGAAAAAGTGCGTAGAATACAACAAGGACCCCATATATCAATTGAAGCAGATATGAGGAAAATAAAAAAATGCAAATTTTACCCCTACCTTTAATTACTATATGAGAAATCATAAATTCTTGTGTCTATTTCACAAATATTTGATTAGTTTCGACAAAAGCTTTATGTATTTTAGTAAAATGTAAAAAAAGAAAGGAACCCCCAATACAGTATTTTTTAGAAATCTCAATAATACAAATTTTTCCCATGTGTAGCCAACTTTATGGCAGACATAGGCGGTATGGCGGTATGGCGGTATATAGGCTCGGGCACAAACTGATAACAAAAAATGAATTGCCCAATTCAATCAATAACAATCAGTTATCAGAAAAAGAAATCAAAAACTTATATTGTTACAGTCCAGCAAGAACCACAGGCAAATGATGTTTGTAAAAATAGAATATTTCGTATAATAAAAAAAAATCTGAAATCTCTATGAGAATAACGAAAATAAATTATTTTTCTTTTAGCGTTAATAAATAAATATTCAGGTTGGCAAAACATATATTAAAAAAATTAACAATAATTTTAAAACAAGTAAATTAAAACAATTCTGAAAGAACAACGCATTGGCACGGTTTCATAAACACTAAAACACTTGAACACTACACTTAACAATTTACGACACGTTTTCATAAACAATACAACACTACACTTGAACAATTTATCTACTCGACGCACGTTTCACCATTCGTGTTTTAATACATAACGTAAGAAAAGTCGATTGTATTAGAGATAAACACGCGCTAGTAGTAATAAAAGACACATTTTTGGGAAAAATAAAGTTTTAACAAATCTCGCGGCACGGCTTAATGAAATGAAAATTTTAGAAAGAAAATCTTTAACTTTTAATAGAGCTTAAATTTAAAAAAAAAGTAGAAGTGAGGATCAAGATCGAACTCGCAACCATCCCATTTACATTTATTGCTGCTCGGGTATCTTACCGATTGAGCTACGCGATCCTATGTTCATTATATTCTAAAACGTGTAATATGTATGTAATAGAAATTTGTAAGACTTAGTGGTTTGACATTGTTCGTTTGACTGATGAATACCCACTATTTACCACTAAAAATAACTTAAATATTTCATATATAGACATTTTATATATTTAGAGTGGTGTTAGATCACAGGGATAAATGATATTCGTCGTCAAACACACAGTTTGATTATCGCTGAGCTTATGACTATGTTTCTCACTCCTCAGTGTACATTTCATATTTCCATCTCAAAAGAAGTGGGAAAGAATCTTGGTAGACATACATTGACAATGTCTTTAGACTATTGTTTTAAGTTTGTATGTAAGATATAGTGAAAACGTATGCGCAACATTAATTCATACATCAGTCATTTTAAACTCGACCCGACTCTATCAATAGTATTATTAGAGCAAGGAAGTCAAGATATTTAAATGCTTGTAGAAGCTACTTCAGCATAAGAGGGAAGGTTTTAGCCTCTCCAGTAGCTCTGTAGCTTTTCAGATTGAAGTCAAAAAGCTGTTGTTCTCAATGGCATCTCAAAAGGCGTATTATACTTTAGAAGTGTCACAAGAATCTATTTTTAGCCCCTTTCACTTTTTGATCTACCCCTCGGACCTTTATACTAAAATAGTTACATGTAAAATCGAGGGATATGCTTACGATATACAAGTTTACCATAACTCTGCTCTTCTCCCAGTAACGCACAATTGGCTTATAGTTTTATAAACTCTGATTTAGCTAAAGTAAGTGATTTTGTAGGTTTCTAAAGTAAATGCAAGAAAATCAATAATCACATATCATGGAAAATATAATAATCAACTCCCTCCAAAATGTTGGACAAAGGACTAACAGGAAAATTGGTAAAACTGTACAACTGTACAGTCGCGACGGTCATCGTATCCTTCGTGTCATACGACAAGTTCCAACCCTCTCCAGACATTTTTACCGGTTATAATATTTTTTACTCGAGGTAAATTTATCTAAAGGTAGGTTAACCTACTTATACCTACCACATGGTAAGAATGACATCTTTTAGTGAATTGCTCTTTTAGTTACAATTAATTCTTCACAATTTACTTTTACTTGACTTAAACATTATTTTTAGTATTAACATCATGGGAGTCGATCTTTTGGTTAAATTAGAGTTCATCTGTTGTGTTATGAATTCTGTTTTTATTTTGTTGCATTTGATGTGAGGTAGGAATATATGTTGTTCAGATTATATCAATTACATGGAGTTTTGCCTCAACAGTTAATAGTAAATTCAATAAAGAAACGTTTCTATGTTAATGGGGAGTGGGGAGGGTCATTAATATGATATCCTTTTTCAAGCTGTGGCACTCAAAAAAAAAAACTTAAAAACTGAAAGAGTATACCAAGTTTTGAGAAAGAAATTATGCAATTTTTCATACAGTTAATAGTCTACGTGGAAGTTCACATGTTGAGAATTATGATTTTTAACTTAGGAAAACGGGTATCTTAAAACTGTCCTCGTCGAATAACTCAAAACATATCACATTTAGCAGAAGAGTGCAAGAGATCAATAGGAAAGAATATAAACTGAGCATGAATCTATTTATTTATTATAATAGGCGACGAGTCTGCCTGGGGTAAAAAAGAGATGGTTTTACAAATTTTGTATACTATTTGAGTTAGCAACGGATTTTTATAGAAAGAATTCTACTGAACAAGATTTTCTTATGTAAAATTCTCCTAAACAGCGAGCTTCATGGTCAAATAATTGTTTAAACAAACTTTTTTTCGTTTTTATTTAATAAAACGTTTTGATGGATCCGAAAAAATCTTGATCCAATCAAGAGATATTTTCAATTCGGGTCGTTTGGCGCCAGGAACAACTCATTTTGTCAATCTGTTCATTTGTTACAGCCAAAATAAATTTCATAATTAATTAACAAATTGATTAGTCCGAAACTAATGAGGTCAGGATAATGTATTTTTCAAAATATATGCCTCTTATACCAAAGAATATATAATATTTCTTTTGGCCCGATATTTTCAATACTTTTTGATTGTTTAAACGATTATTGTAATTTGCTAATTAGCAAGCAACCTTTTTTTAGAAAGTTTGATCGACTTCAAACCAACTTTAAACGATAAATATTGACGTCGGACATAACCCCCATAGAAGTCTGTACGAATGCAACTTTTTGCTTTTGTTTATTTAAAGTTTAAATTTATTTTGCAAATTAACAAATGGAATATATCGGCTCTGGGTAAGCGTATCGAAATAGGGTTTTGTGCATATGAAAATGCTTGGAAAGAGAAAAATTTTGAGACCAGAAAGAACTTGCTCGGATAACCGAAATCGGAAATAAAAGTGATATTGCGTGAGAGGCTCTAATTTGTTTATTAATAACTTTTTGGACACGACGTTCGGTGCAAATGAAAGCTAGCAAGTTTTTCCATCAACCACAAAAAGTTCTACAAAAAATATTCAATCCCTGAAGAGTTACACGCGTTTTTGACCCAAAAGAAATCTCCCCCGCAACTTGAAAATAGTAAGATTTGACGGGCAATGTTGTGGTGGGTTCGATCTTTGACGTGGGCAATTTTTTTTTCCTTAAATTTGCTTTCCTTCATGTAACCAAGTATTTTTTATGATAATAAATGTTTTACTTTCTGAGAAGATTTTAAAAACGTTGTAAATAATTGTTTTTACAATTTTCATTAAATAAATGGCTATCTTGCAAATAACAATATGATTGTTCTTATCCAACGAGGGATTATCGGTAGTTTTTGTTTTTTTTTTACTACTTTTGTGAAAGTGAAGGCTTGTTTTACTTTATTTGAGGAGGGTGCCTGTCGAAAAAAGACCATAAAAAAAGGAAACAATTATTTTTCACTTTTTTCTTATAATGCAAAATAGTTCACGTCTCATGAAAGAAACACACACTATTTGTAAATGAAAAATAATCAAAAAAATTTACTATTTTAATGGCATTATTATTATATATAACCGGTCCCCCATTCACAAATGGGCCCATCCCCTTCCACCGTCCCATGATTTCTACTATAAGAAATGTAGAGTATACAAAGCAAGTGCACATCATCAGCTCAAGAGTTACGGATTTAATGAAGTTCTCGAGAATAAATAATTATTTATAGCGTTTTTAACAATTTAAAAATTATTTTATTATAGGAAACATTTTATTGCACGAGAAAACGGCGAATTTGACAACAACATAAAATTGCTCACAGCGAGGATCGAACGAATCTTACTCTTTTAACGTCGCGGGAGAGATTTTTTGAACGGTCAAAAATGCGCATAATTCTTCAGGGATTGAATATTTTTTGCAGAACTTTTTGTGGTTGATGGAAAAGCTTGTTAGCTTTAATTTGCATGGAACCTCGTGTCCAAAGTTATTAATAAACAAATTAGAGCCTATCACGCAATATCACTTTTACTTCCGGTTCCGGTTATCCGATCAAGTTCATTCTGATCTCAAAATTTTCCTATTTCCAAGCACTTTCATATGCACAAAACCCTATTTCGATACGCTTTCCCAGAGCCGAGATATTCCATTCGTTAATTTGCAAAACTAATTTAAACTTTAAATAAACAAAAGCAAAAGGTTGCATTCGTGCAGACTTCTATGGGGGTTAGGCCCGACGTCAATATTTACCGTTTAAAGTTGGTTTGAAGTTGACCAAACTTTCTAAAAAAAAGTTATTTGCTAATTAACAAATTATGACAATTCTTTAAGCAATCAAAAAGTGTTGAAGATATCGGGCCAAAAAGTAAGATATATTCTTTGGTATAAGAGGCATGTATTTTGAAAAAAAAAACAATATCCTGACCTCTTTAGTTTCGGACTAATAAATTTGTTAATTAAGACATTTATTTTGGCTATAACAAATGAACGAGTTGATAAAATGAGTTGTGAGAAACGGAAGTTTAACAATGTCATCTAAATGTCTTATCGTCTTATAGAGGTTCAGATACAATTTTAAATGTTTAATAATATCTCAACAACTATAGCCCGAAATAAAAAATATATACTAATAACCAAATTATAGGATTATTTATTAAGTTTACAAACGGTTTTTTGTTTTTGTAGCATAAAAATAAAGTAGTTATAACTGGAACAATACGTCAAATTTTTTAAAATGAAAACGTCGCTACCTTCTTCTCCAATTAATCAGCAATTAAAAATAAATCTCAAATATTGCTATATTCAAAAATTAAAATGCGAAATACCTTATCCCTGTGAAATTAGAATTAGAATATTGTGAAGAATTTAATTTATTTTTTAATGAGAAACTTATACCAATAAACGAAATTTTACAAAATTGTGCTATCCTTGTATTATTTCCCTTTTTGTTCCGTTACTAAATCTACAAAAGTCCACGAGATCTTACTGTTACATAACGCCAAGTAACTAACCGGCGTGAAACGTAATTCGATCAAAGTGAAAGAGGAACATTTCACTCGTCAACAAAACGCCACCCTAATGTTGTTATTCACACGATTGAAAGCCTTCAAAAGAATGTTTTAACTCTGCAACTTCTGCCACATAGGAGGCCTCGTATCAAAAATCAGGTGATTTTATATTTCACCCTATTTACTATGTATGACTTGTTACACTATTATTTATTATTACCTGTTAAATTCATAAATTGATATTTCAACTTTATTGAAATTCTCCATTTGTATGTATATTTACTAGTTAATGTATATTGCAGTCATTTGTGTAAAATATAGCTGTTTTGTTATTAATAACGTACCATATAGGTGATTTTTGTTATTATTATAGTAGCAATTCCAAATCAAATCAAATAACCTTTATTTTAAAAACCGCTGCCTAACTAACCACTACTTCCACATCCAGATTTCCCATTCAAGTCTTTTTAAAGGAAAACATGTTGACTATATTTGTACTCAAGTATGTGGAAATATTTGGTAATATAATTTTAATAATTAATATTTGAGGTACAAGCAAACCATTGTAGGATGGCCAACAGCCGCGCAGAGAGAGAAGAAATATCGTCGCTGTTGAATAGGGACAAGTTTCTTAACTATGAACGCAGTACAGTCAGGGTAAGAAGTTTAAGTAAAAGATGCTCTTTTATTTACCAACAATCTGGGTATGTCATAGGCCAATTGATGCTTTCGATTAAACAACAGTTCTTTGTACACGTAACATTAATGTTTATAAGTAGATACGTCTAATAGGTACCTATGTGTTAAATATAAGTTATATACTACAGCACTTTTCTCAAGACTGTACCGATATTTACACGAGGAAGGAACATAAACAAGTGAGCTCCGTAAAGGTGGGGTGGTTTCAACTACTGCGCATCCTAATCTCGTTGGCCATTCTAGGATGGTCGACCTGTAGATGCCATACGAACTTTGAGGCGTTGGCTTCTATAGCAAATATGCTAAAAAAGAAGTTTCTGGCATCTTATTAGCTTGGGGTAACCTTCAACACAATCATATCAATCAGATGTCACTACAATACAAGGAGTGACCGCAAAATTCGACTGTTTTTAAACAGTAGATGGCGAGCCAAGGGAAAGAGCAAAATAAGTCCTATAGTGCTCAAATTAAACTTTGAGAAATTTTAAGGTGAGCGTACTTTTTACTCTGAAAAATTGCAAAAATCGACGATATTTAAGGATAGAAAATATCTAAAAGAGGCAGTATATAATGAAGATTTAAAAAAATAAAACAACTGTTATTACTCAGATCTAAAATTGTATGAATTCTTTACGGATTATACATTATTCTGTACCGTATTTAGAAGAGTTTAGGAAACTGTTCTACAATCTTCCAACACCTTTTAATAATTAAAATACCAACCCCAGAAAACGAAAAAATAAGTCCTACCCACATGATACAATCGTCATGGGATTTTCACTAGAATTATTGTTGTCGAACCCATATCTACAAAGGAATTCAGCTACCACCCTCCTATCTGGGGTTGGTATTTTAATTATTACAAGTCGTTTGAGGGTTGTAGAACAATTTCCTAAACTCTTCCAAATACTCTACAGAATAATATATAATCCGTAAAAGAATCATACAATATAAAGTCTGAGTAATAATGGTTGTTTTATTTGTTTAAATATTCATTGTATACTGCCTTTTTTAATATTTTCTACCCTTAAATAGGGGCGATTTTTGCACTTTTTCAAAAAAGTAAAAATATGCTCACCTAAAAATTTCTCAAAGTTTAATTTGAGCCCTATTAGTCTAGTAGAATTAGAAAATCCGCTGGATGAAATTCCTTACAGGTAACCACATGGTTTAGTCGATGTATTTATTGATAAGGAACATACCTGTGAATTTCCTCCAATATTAAAGTCGGGGAACATTTTTTATTTAACGCGTTTTTGCGAAAAAATCACAAAAACTAAGCCGATTGACAATAGCCATATTTGATATTATACGTCTCGAGGTAATATATAGACAGTTAATTTGTCGTCCGAATCAATTAAATCGGTTAATAATTTTTTTAAATAATCGGAAAGAACTGTCGAAAATATCGAAAATTACAATAATTTTTAATTCCGTAAAAGAATTTTCTAAATTCCTCAAAAGTTGGTAGAAACATGTATCGGTTAATCCTGGAGCTACCATAAAATTTTCATCTAAAAATATTTGTAACTTTTCGAGAAAATTCATTTGTTTATAAAAAAGGTCTCAAATGTTTAATTCAAACTGACCCAGGTTCCCTCATCAAAAATGACTCATCCGGATCTCATTTGTTTCGTTGTGACGTCTAGTTTACGAATACATTGTTAGCATAACCATTGTTTAATATTTTCATAAACAAAATGGCGGTTGAAAAAGTATGACTTTTTCGGACAGAGTTTTTTGCGAATATCTTAATAACAAATTAACATATAGGCATAAAACTTTCATATTCTGGTAGCTGGTATTTTTACACGAATTCGGAAAAAAAACATTGTTGTAAGATGTTTAGAAACGGAGATAATTTTTGTAGTTGTTAATTACGCCATTTGTTTATTTATTAACATAAACATTTTAAATTTACACAGTAATTAGTTAAAGATTCTTTGTAATTCGGTGAACTGCCACGTATAATGTTATGTTTTAAGGGACGTAATGTTAATTTTTTTACACCACAGTCTGAATGAGTCTTCGTGTCCCGCCCTCAGCTGTCCATGTTAACGTTTTCGGTGAAGCTACTTCCAATTCCGACAGCAAACAAAAATCGATGTATCTCCGTCATTTGGACGATTTTTTTTTAAATCTGGGGCAGCACGATGAAATATACACTACCGTATTAACATTGCTGAAAAATTGTTAATAAGCTTGTTATAAAAAACTGAAAAAAATAAATTTCTTTGTCGATTATTCGAGGAGCGGGATGCCGAATGAGTACTCTGATTTGAAAAAGTCTCAAAAGAAATTTTTGTAGCGCAAGTTAATGCTGAAGCTAGTGAAGAATGTTCTTTCATGATGTAGCTACAGAAGGTGCGATAAAAGCAAGCTGTACCAAAGCATGAAACGGTTAATATAATTTGTAAATTGCCGATTAACTTTTTTAACGTTATAGCATACTGTACAATAATCTTTGTTTTTTTTTCAAAAATTAATAATTCAATTTCTAACTCGTGTGTTTTCATGTGTTTCATTTTTAAATATCGCGCCGCGTTTATGGAAACAGGATTGATCAGAGTGTAAGGAGAAAGTAAGGACGGAGAAGAAGGAATTTGAAGTCGCTTGACCGAAAACGTTAAGGTGGACAGCTAAGACTACGGCCAAGCTTGCGACCTGGTCGCTGCGACAGGAACGTTGCGACCAGGTCGTAGATATGTAAAACTTTGTGGCCTGGCCATATTATAACAATCCGACAGCGTTTTTGTTCAATTTAACCATGTTATCGATGCTGTGTTCCGTTATTAAAAAAGAAGCGGAGACAAAGAAAATACAGTGTTTATCCTGTTAATGCACAGAGACTCACTTGTGGACAGTTTTACACATTATTTTAGTATTTTATATATCATGTATCATTATAGTATTACATATAATGTTCTCAGAAATCACAGTGCAAGATTTTGTTCATACTTTAGAACGAGTGTATCTTCGTTTGCCTCTATTACAGACAGCGAATAACTGAGAATTGAGCTGCAATGACCCGACATGTTGCGACCTGAACTCTAGTATGGCTATCTACATAAGAAACAATGGTGAGCGTCTTTGTCGCGGCGACCCGAAAACGCGCCCCAGAGCGTTTTTAAAATCGGTCGCTGTCGCGGGTCGCAACTATGGCCACCTACATAAGAATCCATGTAACATATCTTTGCAAGCTGGTCGCAGCGTTCGTGTCGCACCTACCAGGTCGCAAGCTTGGCCGTAGACTAAGAGCGGGATACGAAGACTCATTCAGACTGAGATGTACAAAAATTAACATTACGTCCCTTAAAACATTATACGTTTCAGTTCACTGAATACAAAATTCAAGCCTACAACTAGTTACTGTGTAAATTTATAATGTTTATGTTAATAAATAAACAAATGGCGTAATTAATAATTAAAAAATTATCTCTACTTCTATACATCTTACAAGAATCTTTTTTTTTAATTCGTGTAAAAATCCAGCTACCAGAATATGAAAGTTTTTTGCCGATATGTTCATTTGTTATTAAGATATTGGTAAAGAACGTTGTCAGAAAAAGTCGTACTTTTTCAAACGCCATTTTGTTCATGAAAATATTAAAAAATCGTTATGCCAACAATGTATTCGTTAAATTAAATGTCACAACGAAAAAAATTAGGTACGAATGAGTCACTTTTGACGACGGGAACTGGGTCAGATTGAATTAAACATTTGAGACCTTTTCTATAAACAAATGCATTTTCTCGAAAAGCTATACATATTTTTTTATGAAAATTTTTTGGTAACTTCAGGGAAACATGAGACATGTTTACACAAGTTTTGATGCGTTAGGAAATTTTTTCACGGAATCAAAAATTATTGAAAATTTTTATTTTTTCGACAGTTTTCTTCGATTATTTAAAAAAATTATTATTAAATGATTCGGACGGCAAAGTAACTGTTTATATCACCTACGAGACGTATAACATCAAATATGGCTATTGTCAATTGGCTTAGAGCTACGCTTGAAAACCTCAATTTTTGGTGATTTTTTTCGCAAAAGAACGTTAATTAAAAAATGTCCCCCAACTTTAAAATGGAAGGAAATTCACTGGTATGCTCCTTATCAATAAATACATCGACAAAACCATGTGGTTACCTGTAAGGAATTTCATCCAAGATTAGCCTTCCCATGAGCTAATTCTACTGGCCTATATACGATTTACCTTGGCCCGCTATCTACTAGGCAAAAACAGGCGAATCTTAGGTATCTTATGGTCACTCTTTCAAGTTTATTTTATCAATATTTTCTCTTTACCTAACACAAACTCATTCTGGATTTTCAAGGAGTTATCTCGGTGACTTGAGAAGCGGCTAAGAAAACATTCACTTTAATATACAAGACACTATCCCTTTCGGCTCCTTATTACTAGGGAGTGTATTTATTAGCTTCGCTAGCTCATTGAACTAAAACCATGATTTTTAGAAACTCAGGTCTCGTCAATGGGATGTCATGGCGAATAACGTGGTATATGTCGTTCTCAGTGCGGTCGTGTTCTGGATTATTTGGTGTATTCTCTTTATATACTCTTTCACAATTATTGTCAGCTAACTCGTTCGCCTTTTGCTAGTCTGTCACGGCTGTGTGTTCGTTAACTTTGGACAGCACATGCATGACTTGACGAGTGGTTCTTAGTTAGTTTCCACAAATTATCTCGAGGATTTCTAGTTTCTCACCGCTTTTCCATTTCTTGTTTCTCCAGATGGTTCTGGCGTAATTTATGTACACTCACAGACAAAAATATTGCATATTTTCCTATTTTTATTTTATTTTTTTTCCTTTAACACTTTTTGAGTTTTTTATTGCTAGATGCCTTGCACTAGAGTTTTATGTATACTCAAATTTAGTTTTGGATAAAATAATGTTTAGAGATAACCTTTATACTGAATAATCAATATGACAAATTACAAACATAGTACAAACGTATCATAGTGTGCCTTGACGGTTGACAACGACTGCTCTTTTGTTTGTTGTTGTCAAAATGTCATTTCTACTGATTTATTTCTGTTAAAATTGTTACTTTAAGCAAATGGGAGTTGCAGACAAGAAGATATTGCGCGGAGATTGCGTATTCATCAACCGGCTGTTTCTCGTATAGTAAAACGATACAATGAGACTGGCGAATACAAAGGGTCAAGGACGTAAGAGATGTACAACGCCAAGATATGACCGATATTTGAGATTACAATCCTTCAGAAATCGTTCACATACCACTCCGGATCTGTAAAATGAATTACTGATTGCTAGACAAGTCAACGTAAGTGTCAAGACAGTAATAAGAAGACTAAAGGAGGTTGGTTTAAAACCGAAAGGTCCTGCTAGAGTTCCTAGGCTTCTCCCACGTCACAAGATCAGACGGATTGCAACAGCCCATGCTAATTGGAATGAACATCAATGGGGAAAAATCCTTTTCACAGATGAAACAAGAATACAATTATGGAAGCCAGATGAACGTGGTCAAGTATTCAGAAGGTCTGGAGAACGGTTCGCAGGATGTAATCTTGCACAAAATGTTAGCTTCGCTTGTTGAGGTACATTTAAGAATGAATTCTGACTGATACATACGCAATATCCTTGAAGAGCATGTTTTACCTTATGCCGGTTTTATTGGGTACGGCAACTTTGTGCTAATGTATGATAATGCCGCAAGAACAGTGATCCAGTACCTTCAGGATGTCGGGATTAAGGCACTGATGCTAATACCATAGGACATCCTAAAGCGAAATATACTAGCACGAAATCCAGCTCCTAGCTCAATTGCAGAATTAAGAATTGCTGCACAGAAAGAATGGAATCGAATTCCGCAAAAAACCATCAAAGATCTTCTGCGGAGCATGTCTAGGAGGATACAGGCTATTATTCGAGGTAGAGGAGGAAATACTAAGTAATACATTGTTATTATCTTGTCTGAAAAGATTATTATAAAGTCAGCATTGTTACCCTTTCTAATTAAATCTTATAATCAAAATGAGGCTGTTTCATTCATTCTTCTACGAATCCACTGTAAAGCTTCAGTTTGTAATTTATTTGACTCTAACATACGTAAATCCCTCCAGAGCAAGGCATCTAGCAATAAAAAACTCAAACAGTGTTAAAGGAAAAGGTAAAAATAAAAATAATAGAATATGCAATATTTGTGTCTGTGAGTGTGTAAATATGAAACCTAACATAGTTATACCATTCTTAAAGGTTCAATATAATTTTTAATTTAAAATATGCAAAAAATATATTGTTTATAGTAAAAAACTGCCTGTAACTAGGAAAATTAACAGATTACAAGAAAATTCCAACACAAAAAATGTTTAGAAGGCCTTAATGCATATGTCTGGATACTTTCAAATTTTAAATTACTCATTTCTAAAGTTGCAAATAAAAGAAAGTCTTGTATTTTGGTGATACATTCGCCTGAACTTTTTCAGATTTTTTTCATTTTAGCCTTCCGTTGACTGGACTAAATGGTACAAGAACTGGACGGCATTTTCGGCACGTCGCCATTTATGCTTTGCTAAAAAAATTTTCTGTTCTAAATGACAACGATCAACAAAATTACGAACAAATTGAATCAGTTTTGGTTTTGAAAAGATAATATAAAAGTAATTCATACCTCTAGCAGGTACAATTAAGAAGCATACGAACTTTTATTTTAAATAAAAAACTTAATGGTCAAACCGATAGTGTGTTCTTTAGTCAGGTTTGATCAAAAAACGCGTTTGTACGCCATTAATGTGTATACTATATTCAAATTTTGATGTTGAAAAATAAAAAAAAGAGGGAGTCTTCTTGGTCTCGTGGGTACCTCGTATAATTAATGTTGCCGTCCACGTAACTGGAATGTAGGTTCTGCTGGATGTGTATGTATTTAAACAATAAAATAAAATAAAGCAAAGTTATGCCAAACTTCTAATACTATTCTAATACCATAATCGTATTTTTGTGTAAATCGTTAATTTCGTTAATTTTCTTGACTGGTTGTTAATGCATCCTCGTATATTAGAAAAAGACATCAAGAACACCGATCTGGACATGCGGAAATGAAGGATGACCGCGTATAAATAAGGAGCCTAATAGGATTTTTTACTTCATTTAACATTAGTAATGAGCCATTCTAGGGAATCTTTTCAAATGAAAGTGTTAGGGCCTGGAATTCCCACTTGAATCATCCCCTATTATTAGGGTAGAAAGTTTTATGAATAAAGATTTTAGGTTCGTAATGACTTTACTAAATAGTATTTTATTTCTTTTTTATTACTTTAGGCCCCACCCTAAATTGGGTTGTAACATTTTAACCCATTTTAGCAGAACATTTTGCATAAAAGAGCATAATTACTTAACGAGTCCTTGCGAGTTATCCTAACTTTTACTGTACTTTTCATTTTAAATCAATATTAAATTTATTTTTTTGATAAAAGGAATTATAAGCGAAGTAAACTTGAACAATTTTAATTGCATTCAAACAAGGACTGTTTTTTCTAAAAAAAGAGTCGTCAATTTAGAAGTTTTAATTACTCCTGTCTTCCTTTATTCTTTTTCGAATAAATCTCGAACATAATTGACAAAAAATTCGCGCAAATTGAAAGGAGAAATAACTTTAATAGCATTGTCTGCTTTACGGCACACTCAAAGAAGAGAAAATGGAAAAAATGAATAGTAAGCTGCAAATTATAAGATCCCTTGCTACTGCTGTTTACGTCCTGTGAAACCCCACAGATCTTGCCGTGACGGAAGCTACTTACTACCCCTAAAAGTGCCCTTTTCCGGTTTTTGTTTTTGCTTCCCTCGCTTACCCAAGGGAAGGATTATAAACATAAAAATTCCGTCAGTGTATCTGTCTGTCGGTCTGTTGCCTGTCTGTTTGTTGGTGCTGTGTCTAAAGAACTATTTGGCGGAGAACAATAAAATTTGGTAGGTAGTTGATGCTATTGCTAACGAAGAAATGGGTAGATTTTCACTGGAAAATATACATAGTGGACTCCACAAAAATAATAAACAATGAAAAAAATGTGACATCTGACAACAATATTTGTTATACGGTTAACACAATTATCAATTTTTAATGAAAAATATAGTTTGACTATCCTAAGAAATAATTGCACTATGGTGGAAACTTGAAAAGGTAATTACGCAAAACTTCTATGTAATAATAATAATTTATTAGTTCATTTATCATAAAAACAATGGATAGAGCAAGTCATAAAATCTAAATCTAAACTAAATACACAAAATCAATAAAAACACTGATAATTACTAAGAAATTTAAATCTCTCTAACCTAAAAATCGCAAAATAAGAGACATAGATATATAAAACATAATATAATGATGTGATAATATAAAATTACACAGTCAATAAATGTTCTTAGATATAGTTACAAAATTGATGATGATAAAAGTTTGTATGGTCTTTTCTCGCGAATTGATTGACAAAGCTTATTATATAATTTGGGACCGATGTAATGAGATGATTTTTCGAATGAAATTGCTTCTGTGCTACGAGTAGGGTATTTATGGGAGTCATTATTTCATTAAAAATGTCTCACATATGTTAGTGATTTTAAAATGAAAATACAGGGCACAGTTAAAAGTGACTATTTTATAAAATAAGGTTTACATGAGTCTCGAAATTTTAGATTAAATATCAATCTAATGATCCTCTCTTGACTGATAAATATTCTCTATTCGTCGACGGAGTAGCCCCACAGTTGAATGTTATAACTAATGTTACTATATCGTAAAGCATAGTAAATAGAATGAGAAAGATGAGCAATATTACTTCAAAGCATCTTTTCAAACTGAGGAGGGCGAAATAACAGCTGCTTAATTTTGTAGCTAAATTATTAATGTGTCCTGACCAGCTCAATTGTTTTGGAAAGTATGATTGGCAGAGCGTCCTTTGTCAAGTTTACATCTGATATAGATTGCTTCTTGTTAAAAAAATTGATACATACTGTCTTCTCAGCATTTAGAATAAGACGTTGCCCATTGATTAAATTGTTTGAGTATAGTGTTGAGTTGAATATTAATTCTTTGGAAGACACCAATGTATCAACAGCATATATTACAATTTTACAGTATTTCGACACATGATTCGGTAAATCATTTGTAAACGAAACGATGAGTAAAGGTCCAAGAACAGACCCTTGGACGACTCGTAAGTCTATGTATTTGACAAGTTTTATATATTATTTGTTTTTGCTATTGGATAACCAACTTGTTTATTTTTTCAACTTAAGTTATCAGGCGTTCTTTGTAGCAATAGCAACAAATACATTTCTCCACTCTCCTTTGTCGTGTTTCGATTTTTTCTTTTGTAAACCCGCATCTAGTTTCCTTGTATTTTCTTAATAAATCAGTATCTTTGAATAAATTTCATTGTTTTCTCTATCGATGATTTATTGTTACACAGGCAATCGAATATTGTATCTGATATTTTTAAATTCAGTCTGATGTTTGCAAATTGATTGCAAGATAATAAAGTATGCCACAAAGAATAACTCGAAGTAAGATGAGTATGACCTATTCGAAGTCACGTCAGAACCACTTGCTCTCTTCTAGTTGAGTCTTTTGGAATTTTCCATGGAATAGTGGTTAATTTAAAGTTTCACAAGAAGTCATTTAATGTGTTGCATTCTAGTTGCTAGGTGTGTGTCTCAATTACTTACTTTTTAAAGTAACTACCGTGTATAATTCCTCCTTGGCAATTCCAACAACCGCAACCCATACATTATTGTCCTCGATGGTTTCTTAATTCTTTTTCTAAAGTGGCCAAAGTTGTAGTAGTTCTTCTCCTTGTCAATTGTGATAATTACAATTTAAATATTACTATCTTTTATTGTTCTCTAATTAGTTTTTAAGTGACAACTCTGTATAAATTTTACCAAAAATCTAGCACGTTTTTTCTTGGCAATTAATTGTGTTATATCATAAATATTATTTTCCTCCATTAAAAATTTTTACTCGTTGGTTACCCAAAAAAGTAGTTAATTAAGAATTGATGAAAGATAATATACAAGGCAGTTATCCAACAGAAAAAAATACTGAATAAATAAAAGGTTGCAAATAAATGGAAAAGCTCTGTGTAAATAACTGATTTTTTCTCGTAAACCTTAATTGATAATGAAGAAAACGTATTCTTTAAATATACAAAATATGCATTCGGTTGATATTTAACACTGTTAGAGTTTTAGGATTTAATGAATTCTGAAGTAGCTTCCACAACCATAATTTTGTATGTTTCTTGCACCTTGTCTTAATTGGGAGTTTTGTTTATCCAACATACTTCAAAATACAATCCTTACAACTATTTTGAACTAATAAAACATTCAATGATAATAAGCTTCAACGAAGGTATATGACCCATCCCAAGAATGGAAAACTGTGTCCTATGTTCATAAAACTGTGGAAACAATTCAGGTATTATTTGAAATAAAAAATGTAGTCTACATGTTATTTGTGGCATTCTCTTGATTTTTTCTAATTCTTTGGGACTTCCTGCCACATGCATTTTTTCGTTTTAACCGGTGCTCGGGGAATCTACAAAATATCACAATTAATCAGTATGTTGCTGGGAAATAACCTCTATGCCTGTGAATTTTACGTCAAAGGATCAGTTAGAGGTTGTTTTTCTTTTAACAAATAACACAAATAAGTATAAAAACTTAAATTAAATATTTCTCCGACGTTTTGGAAATCTAATCAGTTTCCTCTTTCAAGGCTTTTTTGAAAAATCTTTTTTGCTGTGTATGATAAATACACAGCTCTAAGAATGTTTGTTATATTCGATATCCATAGATATTTACATAAAAGTGTTGATATAGGTAACAGTTTTTTTAATTCCATACAATGTTAAGTTTGTGAAGTTCTTCTTTCAACATTTGCAACCAGGTTGTACAGACATCTACGGAACAATTCGACACACATCTATCCTCATTCAATAATATTATCGTTGATTCTTTAATTTTTCTTATTTTGCAATCAGACTTGTTTGTTAAAATTTTTGCCGAGTCCCAGTTTATTCTATGTCCGTTCTCCCAAGCGTGTTTGCAGATCTTGGACCTCTGAATTTCATTTTTTCTGATGTAATTTTTGTATTCACCCAATCTTACACTAAACGGTCTGGATGATTCACCCACGTAATGTTTGCTGCACTCACACGGAATACTATAAATGCAGCTTTTTTAATTTTGCTCGTGATTCTTCGGATTCTTCTTTGTCAGAATAGATTTTTAAGTGTTGTTTGTTTAAAATATCGTTCTAATATTAAATCTATCACCGATACGGCGCAACTTTTCGGAAAATCCGCATACATAAGGAATTAACGCAGTGTAACGTTTTCAGATTTTTGTCGTACCTGATTATTTTCAATACTTATGAAGGTTTTAGCGATAAAACCCTCAGCGAAATCACGAAATATGAGAATTGTCTGAGAATTATCTGCATTATCTGCAAACGACTCTTAACATTGTTACAGTTAGCTGTAACAATGTTAAGAGTCGTTTGTTGTTGTTTTATTTCATATAAGTATTTAGTAGATCAATGATGTTTCAGTGTTCTACATGTAGGGGGAACGCATCACTCGACTTCCACTATACGTTGGAAAAAGATATTAATTATTTGTAAGTCTGATAGAAGCTACCTTCACCATAGATACTGGTTCCAACTGTCGATTGATAAGAAATCGCACAATCTCGAGGGACAGATATAGTTACGAATACTCATCATAATTATAACTAGGGTTATAAGGGCTATAATTGTACTCATTATTTTATATTAGGACACAAGGGGTTAAGTTATGGTGAGGGCCAATTCACCAAAATACAGGGTTGGATTGATGTCTGTGCCGGGAAAGAGACTTTAAGGGTGGCTTGGGACGATTTTGGGGGGGTAGCAGAGGTCAAAAACTTTTGTAGACCCCGGAATCGATTTCAGAAAACGAAGGGGGAGAAACTAGATTGGTCCAGTGTCAGATATTTGTAATTTTCGAGCAAAATCCTGACTCCTGACTTGCACTGTAGGTATATAGATATCCTGCACTACCAGTTAAAGGTGGGATACATTTTACACCAGATTGAGAAAATCGCCAAGGTGTGTGTATATTCACTATCCAGCTTTGCTAATTGTCAAGATTTTGGTCTTCATGAAATTCAGGCATTCCAGCAGAATTATAAAGTGTCATATACAGAAGATTTCAGATTCATGTGCTAAAATAATATGTCCTGACGTTTTTCCATATCAATTAGATTTTAAAATGTGATTTTCTGCCCCTTCGGCTGAAAAGAAAATAGAAAAGTTTAGCATTCAGGGAAAGCACGTAGCAAGAGGTGAAGAAGATACCTACCCAAAAGTTGAGCTCGTGTCATCAAGGAGCTGAAAGGAACGAAATTTGACGAAATCATGCGTAAAACAGGCAAATCTGACAGGTGGTATTATGCTGTTAGACGCGACAATCAGCAAAGAGAGGCCAACTAGAATAATGCAACATCTGTTAACTCATCGTGAATAAGAACACAAATAATTCTTCTCTGACAAATGCTACAACTCTAATATATCACAAAAACTTATGAAACAAAGAAGCCCTTTCAGTTGATTTATTTGTCATTTTAAGACTCTACGAACAATCATTTTGTACAAATAAATATTAAATATATTAGTTCGATATTTGATTATAACTTTGTGGTTAGCACTTCATGTTACTGCAATTCCGAAAATTATTTGCCGAATACTTTAGTAAAACAATTGGTCGAAAGTTGCATCCAGACTATCATAAAATATTATTCTATGCCACAGTAATTTAAAAGTTAAAGGTAGTAATGATGCCGGAGGAAATAAAAATAATTTTATGGCCAGCGTGGGCAATCTCCGAGAAACTTTTCAAACAAAACTTTTAATTCGTGTCTGGCCCTTTTATCGTCAGAAGAACATATGGAACTCCGCTTGATAAATGATAGGATATGAGAACATCTCGCATATACGGAAATACAACTTTTTCACTACACTTCTCCGTCCACGTTTACAACACAGTTTAGCAGATTTGTGTGACCCAGAAATTAGACGGAGAATTATTTTATACTGAAAATATGTTCTGCGTTATATGGCCGCACTAACTTTTATGAAAATGGCTGCCTGGGCTGCATTAAAATTATAGAGTTATGAAATTCCAGACGTGCCATTGTTTCTTGTAAGTAAGAAAGCGAGTCGTTTTTAACTTTTCCAGACTTCATTTTGTCTGGTTTATTTGTCAGCGTAAAAACTAACAAGTTGTTTCGTGGTAGATTGGTGTTTTTAGCGAATTAAAAAAGTGGCCGTAGCAAAGGTAAATGGATGGCTAGTTTATTATAATTGAATTTGGTTATTTTATCTATATTATAAAAATTGAAAGAACTTAATTTTCACAATAACTTAATGATAAATTGATATAAAGATAGCCGCTGACGAGAGACACCGGCATTTAAAATAAATGAGGTCTGCCTTGAGGTCTTTCTGTTGTTTATGGTGGTTACAATAATTGTTAGTTATTCCACTAGGGATACTTGCACAGAGTATTTTCTGGGAATATAATTAAAAACGCATAATAGTAATGAAAATGTACAACATATGTATATTAACTTAATAATTTAGTAATGTAAAGTAAACTTCATATTTCTAAGTCAGATAAAAAATTTCAAAGCTTTGCCGCCTATTACCACTAGGATAGAGCGGGGCATGGATTAAAATAAGAAATTAAGGGAAACTCGCCAGTATCAGTTATAGTTTCTAATAATTACGCCACTCACTCCTAAAATATTTTACGATCTAACGGTCACTACTGTTTACTTAATTTGTTACACACATACATAAACGTTATGAGTGGCTTTGGGCTTTTCTGATGAGTCAACAATAAGGACGAAAAACGTTTCAAAGGCTAAGCATTTCCAATAAACTGAATGAGATTTTATGAAAATGTAATTCATTAGAATGAAAAAATTTTTAAAGACAAGGTACGTAAATAAATTAATTTCAGACCTTTGTTCTCATTTTTAACTGAATTTACATATCGTAGGGGATCATGTGGATACTAGTTTAGCCTGCTTAGCCGTAGGGGACTAGGTTGGATGTGTAATGAAGCATCCTAAAGTCATACCTCATTACTAAGAAGTTTCAGTGTAGTGCCGTGTGCACATTTGCCACACGACGGCGATTCATACTCGATATACTAAATTTGCACACCGCCCGACTCCGACCGTCTCAAAAAGGAGGGATAGTTTCGTGTATAAAAGCCCAGCCGCGGATCGAGAAGAACACTGGGTACATCTCTCCGTAAACTGCCGATGGCGCGCTGAGCCGAAGACACTTTGCTGATTTATGCACCAAGTGACGTGACTCTCCGGAGCGAATATATCTTGACCTAGAAAAGTTCTACGGCGCGTTGAACCGAAGAACGGACCTTGTGCCAAATGTTATTTAGTCCAGCGATGTCCCGTCGTCCCGACGAAACCGACACGGAGCAAATATAAATTAACAGAGGAGTGACCCGGCGAGTTGAGCCGATAGCTTGCTCGGGTTGACGGTTATTAGCCCGCCGCCGTTTCCGCCGCCAAAACCCCTACTCGTCGCATCACTGCATTACACTCTCGTCGTCTCTCTCATTCATACGATTTAAATGTCACCTGATTACCAATAACCGTAAAAGATACGGACCTGAAAACCGATAACCTGTAACTATTGTATATTATGTAAACCTGCATATTTTACCTGTTGAAGATAATAAAATTGTTAATTTTGATTGGGTTGTCTTATTAAACTAATCTGGATCCTGAACTAATCTCCGACTCCAGCTACCCAGAGCAAAACACCGTTACAGATGCTAGTGTTAAAATGAGAATGGCTGATAAGAATTTTCACTTGGTAGCATAACCAGAAGTCAGGTTATCGAAAGAATGCAAAGATTTCATTAATATTTATAAATATAGTTTTTCCTTTAGTTCTCATAGATAGCTTTTCTTTCCACTGTTTTCAAAATCCTATAAAGAATATATGTTTCATTACTATAAGCAAACAAATAATAAATAATTCACTTTTAAGTATTTTATGTAGTTGTGTAAAAATATTCCGGCGGATGGTGAAATATTCGAGTGTTTTCCGTTTTTTAGTGGCTGTGGTAAAATAATATTGTGATAATGTTCAGGCCTTGGGAAAATCCTCAACCTAGCACCAGCAGAGAATTTAACGAAGATATGGGAAATGGTAATGGCTCGCAAATTACAGAGAAAAGTTCTAGACAATATTTATGCGAACATACTAAAAAAGTAGTTTTAAGCGTTCATAAAAATATAAGTGAAAAGTGAAGGTGAAAAAGGAGCCGTGGAAAAAACGGCCTACTTAACAGAAATTTCAGAACGGTCTATCTATAGAATAATTAAGGATGTGGTACCTAATCGAAAAGTTAGATCGGATAAAGGAGCAGCACGAGCATTAGATTCGTCTATGGTGAAATTGTTAAGAGATTTAATTTATAGCAAGTATATGGAAAATGAGGTACTAACGGTGGAGTCAATACATATGGAACTGAAAACAAATGGTGCAGTGTCAGTTAGTCAAGCAACACTTCGGCGCTGGATAATAAAGATGTTCAAGATTATTAATAAAAGGGCAGGTATTATGGAAAGCTAAAGTTATTTATTTGCTGTCCAGAATTGAATTTATTTATTTCAATTATTTGTTTGTTTTCTAGAATTTTATTTATTTATTTATTTAATCTGGGTTAATTAGATTACGGGTTATTGACATAAATTCAATATTTTCTTTATTTAATGAATTTAAAAATTTACTTTATTTCTTTGACCAATTTTAATAATATCGATAACCTTAACTCTGAACCCACATTTTTTTGTAAGGAATTGCTCGCACCTCCTCGTGGTCCTTGCTGGGCAACAATAATAATTCGATAGGTATATTAAATTATTATTTGCGAAACTGAGCAACAAAAGAATATTTGGTATAATTTTAATTTAGACTAATAAAATTCATCAATGCTCCACCAATATGTAAAATATTCTTCCTATCTTTACACAAGCAAAACAGAATAATTTTTTTTAATTTATCATTGTCACAGTAACAAATAACTATTTATTTATCAACCATACATTAAATTAATTAGATTGTAACTCACGGCACAATAATTTTAAGTACGGTCCTGAGCCGCAATAAATTACGTCGGCTTTGACACTTTTATGGCCGAGTTTTATAGCTTTTTTTGGGTTTCTCGCGCTGTGTTCACTCCTTTGTCGGGAATTTTTTACTTGACTTAGAAACAGGAAGTTCACTTTACTTCAAGTTAATCATCCAAAATAGGTCTTTTAATTAATTAATTCCTAAGGTATCTATAGGAAATAATTTCAATCCTTTATCCTCTATTTTGCTACTTACAGGAAAAAAATTTAAAAGCACAAATTTTTAAACGCGGTAACTGCACTATTAAAAGAGATATTAGAAAAATACTTAGACCGTGACTGCAAAAATAAGAACTAAAATTTCGTGTGTAATTAAGAACTTTCTACATCCTCTACGTTTTGAAGTGCACTCTTGTACTCCAAAAATATTTTTGTAATTTAAAGTTGCCCATGGCATTATTAGATAGATATTTTGATTCCTTTTTTAATGATACCTCACAGCCCACCTTTATTTTCAAGACAGGACCAAAAACTAAAACAGAAAAGTGAAAAATTACAAATATTTTATTTTTAAATAATATTAGAGTGCTTTGAAAACAAATTCAATCAAAACAATTTTCAACAGATTAAAAGCATCTTATTTCTTGTAATGTGTTTACGTTGAATTTACTTTCTAGGCTGTCTAATATAATAATAATTAGTTCATTCGAATAGTTTGATTACTACGTAGTTAGAGTAATAATAAAAATAATAATAATAATAATCTTTATTTGAATTGTGTTATTAAAACGTTAGTCTAATGATTGAAAATTTGTCGCAGTCGCTCAAGAAGGTGGTTTGTAGGGCACATAAGTAATTACGGGACTGAGACAGACAGTTTAAAACATAGCGCGGCGTTCTAGATAATAAGTTTTGTTTCTTTTTTTAACTAAACTCGAAATATCTGCTACAAAAATCAGAATGAAACTTGAAGCATCTGTACACAAAATAACATCTAAAGTCTTCTTAACCAGGGTTGGTCTGTAAAAAACTCCGAGGGCTTGCAGCCTCGTGTTTGCTCGTAGAAGCTATCTTCTGTGAATCAGTACCTCGCAGTTAAATATAATATCTACCACTTCTGGCTCCTTTGCAATAGTCTGTAGTCTAAGTTTCTGTCAAATTTTTCGATTGCAAAATGTCATTTTCAATGATTTATTTCTTGTTTCTGTAGTTTCGGTGAGTGAGATGCCACAGTTAAGTGAGTTTCTGTTCAAATTGTTCAGGTACTCCCGTAGTTATTCTTATATGAGTCCTGTTCCTTTATGGCATTTCTTCGGTTTGTTTTGCTCGTGGATCTTTGATGACTGTTTTCCCAAGTCAATTTCATGGTTTTTGTGTTCGCTCTTGATCCAGTCTTTAATCACTCCTCTGGCTGAGCTTTTGGTGACGTCCAGAGCTATTTCTGGGTCGAGGAACATATTAGCTGCTCTTTGTCTGGCAAGTTGATCAGATTTTTC
Source organism: Stenurella melanura (assembly GCA_963583905.1). NCBI lineage: Eukaryota > Metazoa > Arthropoda > Insecta > Coleoptera > Cerambycidae > Stenurella > Stenurella melanura. The sequence continues at coordinate 91,257,248 of OY757309.1, forward strand.
ATTGCCATCTATTCTAATGCGTCCTCTCACCCAGAGTAGTTTGACTCTGTTCCGCTTACCCAAAATTTTCAGCTCTTGTTAGAGACTAGTGCTCTACCGCCCGACTGATGCAATGAAGATCTATTCTCTATTTACATTCTCGCTTACACATTCAAGTGGAGCCAGAATTTCCGCCAGAAGTACATGCCGTGTTGCCCAAGAGAAAGGCTTATACTTGCCCGAGGTCTTTCCCCATTTAATTCAGCTCCAGCTCCTGTGTTCGTCCTAGACCCGTCAGTATATTAGGTTAAGTCCTTCTGTAATGCGTCAGGAGCTATTGCCCAGTCCTCTCTATCTCCAATGACGACATTGAAGGGTTTGTTAGAGGCTCTTTTTGGTATCATGCAATCTGACCTCATATTCAATATAGGATCTTGTACAATGTTAATTATCCTCAAGTGAACTCCCTATCCAGCTCCGTGGGGATAATATACAGGTTGTTCCATTTAATAATTTGATATTCATGCATATTACTTCGAGACGGAAAATTGGCCATTTGTCAGGAAGAAGAAGCTCCAGTTCGTTCGTATACTGTACAACTGTAAGGACCTAGTTAAATCAAAATTGCAACTACCTTTCGAAGAGAAACGAAGAGCTGACAGCTACCCTAATGGGCCTTTATTAATATTGTGGTGTCTAACGCAAGTCTAGCTAAGGTGGTTTAGGAAAACTAGAATACGAGCATCATAATAGGCTCCTAAGAGCTTGTACTGGTCAAGGTCAATCAGTCTGATCCTAATTTCTTAACCTTAATCTTATGGGTCAGAAAATAATTATGTACCAATTATGTATTATATCACGTGTTATCGAAGATTGGAAGAAACAGACACAGTGTAATAAGCTTAACAGCCTATACTTGCTACTGGTGATTTTCCACTTCATCATCACCATGCTAAATAATATTATGGATATCAGCTTTTTACTGCTTGTCTCCTCTTTAATTACTGGTAAATATACATTTTTTAAAACAGCTCTTGTCAATGTCTTTTCGAAAACGGAGATTTCTCACAGAACACCCAGTATTTTACAATGCATTCATCTCATGCACGATTTTATGACTTCTAACTCAATGCTACCCTCTACGTTGATATGGTGTAATGATAAAGTCTATTAGAATTCTGACCTTGTACTGTGCAGCCCCTTGACTTCCTCTCGCATTATTGTTCCCTATAGCACCCATCCTGAGTATGTCATAATCAGACATGAATTACGTTCAAAATGAGATATGCCGTCAAAATGCTAAGAACTTTTCAAGCAAAAACAATTTTTCAACCCAAACTTTATAATATAATTAAGATTTTGGCAATCTAGGGCAACTTTTTGCGGACTTGTATTTACAGAACTAATTTAATTTTCCATACGTTTATATTAGGGGTCATTTGTGATCGGTGTGATCTTAATTGAATCTGAATTCAAACTTTAATGGTAATAGTGCTATAAATTTCTCTAATATGACAATTCATTTAAGTGAGTGAGTTCATTTGTTATACCGAAATTGTTAGGAATTCGGGTCGCAGAGGAAATTATTCATTTAATTTTAGCTCATAGTTCAAGCTCATTAACAACTTGAAAATTAATTAATACCTTTGTTTATTGTGAAGTTTACAAATGTTAGTTGAAATTCTAAGGACAAAATTTTACAGCAACAAAGGATGAGGTAAAATCCTTTCTTGCTCTCATAACAAATATTTCAATCATAATTTAGGGCAGTCAGTATAATGATGGATGATGGAATAGTAAGACAGAAAAATATATCTTAGTTTCCCTTGCGATGTAACCAGCATTTAGCATTTCTTCACTTGAGTTTTATAAGACGGGTGGGGTTAAACTTTAACAGCAACAACAATAAAGTTAACAAAACAAACATTTTTTTAAAGCTGGCGTTAGCGTCTATCCAGAGCATATTTTGGTAAATTCGTTTATTTGTATTAAACCTCTATTATGCCATCGTGCACCAACTGAAGGTATAGGCTAGTGCCAATACCTTTTTGAAAAAAAATAGCTACAAGCAAGGACCAGCCGGAAAATTTAGTTAGGGTTATAATTAAGAGAAAAAACAAAAATTAAACACGAGATAATCTGAAATTGTGGAATGGGGTGTCGTTTAGGGGTTGAAAGTGGTTTTTTGCAATTTTCGGCGAAACGATATCCTAGAGGAAAATATCCACATCCATCCATCACATGAGTTATTTTTCAACCTAACCGCAGATTTTCCGAGAAAATGGCGGAAAAGCGATTTATCGGTTTTTTATTCTTTTCTCTCGTATGCATGATTCAATTGACTTGAAATTTTGCGAGAGTACACTTCTTTTTGCTTTGAATAACTATGATTTTGTTGAAATCTGGAAAACAAGTAGTTTCCGAAGTACTTACATTTTTCGAAAACAAAGAAAAAATCTTCCACGGAAAACTTTATTGGCGTTTTTTTAGATTAGATATTCTATCCGGGCTCATTTTAACCACTGAAATGTCTACTTTAAGATGGTCTAATGTTGATGGTCCATTTTTCATGAAACCGCTTAAAATTGAGTAAATCCAACGAAACGACTTTTCGGATCACGAAATTTTAAATATTATATATTATTTTCAGTTTTTTAATTATTTGTGTAAATAATGGATTAAATTTCAATGACAGAATTTACTTTAATATAATGTTACTATAGATGAATAAATTTAATTGAAGAAAGTGGGGAAAAACATTCTGAAACTTAAGTTTTTCTTCGCAATGCGCCGTACCGTACTGAAAACCATAAACTAGAGTTAAGACTCGCCGGCCTAGTGTGCATTTTTATTAACGTATATTTTACCATTTTTTCACTAAATAAATAGTATAACGATCAGTAATTTGTTTTAGGTATATTTGAATGAAATAATTTGAATACATATTTATTAAGCAGCACAATTCATTTATGGATATTTTATACTTCCACATCCACGTAGTGGATTGGAGGTAATCGTAAATAATTTTTTTTCTTGAAATAGGTTTAGAATGTCATGAAACGTCGAGATTTTAAATTTGAGCGAAAACAAAATTTCTGTCTGTCTGTAACTCTTTTTTTTTTCTGCACGATTTCTCCAGAACTGTTAAAGATATTAACTTAAAATTTTGTACGCGTATATACCATAACGAGATCTGGAACTGGATTGTTTTTGAAGATATTCGGTGAAGGGTTGGGGGTTAAATAGGGGTAAATGGGGGAAAAGAAATAAAGCAAGTTGGTAAGAGTACAGAAACTTGAAATTCGGTGTATGTACTGGAAGCAAAGGCCTCAGATTTTTTTATAATATTTTTCAACCCCCAACACCCCTACTCCATTATTGAAGGGGTTGGTAAAATATAATTGAGATATTCACTTGAAATTTGGTACACGTATGTATTAGATCGACAACTGGAACTGGATTATATTTTGAGATGATTCCGTTGAAGGGTTGCGGGTTAAATAGGGTTAAATAGTGGAAAATAAGTAAAACAAGCTGGTAAGAGTACAGAAATTTTAGATTTGGTGTATATACTAGAAGCGAGGGCTTCAGGTTTTTTATAATATTTGAAGCCCCCAACCAGGTAAGGCGAAACGCGTGCGTCGTTCGCTCACGAGGCGGCGACTGTCACGGTATTGTCGAGCCAAGGGCACGGAGTGGCGTTTCGTGGCGTCGTGCCGGCATTGGTTTGTGCGTGCGTGCGGCCGACGGCCGAGTGCAGCGTCTCGTGCGTCAACTTACCTCTATTGCCTTATTAAAATAGTTGATATAATTATATTTAAATTTTATCTTGAAATTTGGTACACGTACGTATTTTAACGTTAGATATCGTTACTAGATTGTATTTTGACATGATTGCACTGAAGGAATGGGGGGTAAGTAGAGGAAAATGGGGAAAAGTAAATAAAGCAAGCTGGTAGGAGTACAGAAACTTGAAATTCGGCGTATGTCCTAGAAGCCAAGGCCTGAGATTTTTTAATAATATTTTTCAACCCCCCACCACCCTTACTCCATTATTAAAGGGGTTGATAAAATAAAATTGAGGTATTCACTTGAAATTTGGTAGACATATGTATTATAACGAAATCTTGAATATTCTTCAAACCCCACCACCTCCGCTCTATTATTAATGGGATTGATAACATGAAATTGAGATATTCACTTGAAAGTTAGTGCACGTATGTACTGTAATGAGATCAGATTGAGATGATTCCATTGAAGGGGTGGGAGGCCACCTGCCCCAAATATTAATAAAATTATATGTCCAATAATTTCCACATACTAGAGTGTGAATCTAGTCATGATGTTTCCTTCAAAGTCACTTGGATGGAAAATCTGGATGTGGAACTAGTGATTTCTTAGTCGGCGGTTTTTTACAAATTTTGACTCGCTTCGCCTTCAGAAAAATATTGTTTTGCCATTTCCTTTTTAAATAAAAAAATGTGTGAAAAATAATTAAATTCTATTGAATTTTAGATATTTTACATTGTAGTTGTGCTTCTTATTCATCAGTGAAACTTTCAAATTCCGAAGGATCTTCGAGATTATCGACATCTTCCAGCTCTTCAATTTTAATATCAAGACTATTTGCTGGCTCTTCATCAACAATCTCTTCCCAATCACTTACGTCTTCAAATATTTCTTTATCTCTATTTGAGCACTTTTCATGACAATTACTGCATAAATTGCCGTGTTTTCGGCAGCCACGTCTTAATAATTTTTCGAGATTTAAGTCTGAACTGTCTGGAATAAGAAGTACTAGTAAATCCATATCTTGACCCATGCCGACGACAGTTTCATCATCGTATTTTGCTGTTCAATTGCAGTATTTATAATTAATGCTTCGGCGTCTACAATTTAGAATGTTATAAAGGAATACTACTTTAAAATAAATTTATTTACCTTGCTATTTTATGACGACAGCTGATTCTTGTTGATAAGCCGTTTTTCTGTTATGTTTTTAAATTAAAATACTCAATCACCCCTCAACTAGATGACTGAATAGGTGGTAATCCAATTTATTTGTTATTTATTTAGAAGGTTGGATGTGGAAGTAAAATTAATCAAGTAACAAAAAAGTTATTAATTATTTAAATAGAAAGAAAAATGTTTTGTAATTAAATAAAAAGTGCCTAAAACTAATATCATTTACAAAAACTGCGAAGAGTATTCTATAGAATGTGCAACAATTATATAAAAAGTGCACTTAATTGGCGAAGAATATAATGCTTAGCTTGTATTTAATTATTTTTTAACTTTACCTGATTTTGTCCCATGCAGTCCTTCGATTTCCCTGGCGACTAGTGCCGTGGATGCCTGACTGGTTCCGGAATGAGTTTTTGGAGAGGGCAAAATTTTGTATGTTCAATGTTGAATAAATTAGTTTTGATTTGATACTGATTTGCTCACTGACCGCTCACCGTATTATAACCAAAGCTGTAGCATTCGGTATAGTTTTGCTTCCATTCACCGTAGCCTAACCGCAGCTGAAGTCCGAGTTTGGGTTGCTTGTTTAATTTGTCAACATTAGTATGAGGTAATTGGCTAATATTTTAAATAGGTAGGTTCTATGGTATAAAAATTGTTCGCTTTACTGCTGTGTATGTGAATGCTAGATTTCTATTGACTAGCTGGACACGACCGCGTCCCCACTGTAGCTACTCAAGCCCTACTTAACCGTCTAAAGTCTAAAGGGAACTGGCGTATAAGATTTCCATTCTTTCCGCAAACCGACCGTCGACGCATGGGTGCCAAAATAAGGTGTCTGAGTACTAGCCAAGCTATCCGGGCGCACTCTGCAAACTTTGTAAGCAATCGAATTGAGCCATACATTAACTCATTTGTTCACACTTTGTAAAGTCAACTAATATGCAATCATTCTTTAAAAGTGGCAATTTTGGAATACGGTCGATTTAATTTTAAGGGAGTGCACAATGAAAAAAGCAATAACAGTAGATTATCGTTCAGAGATTCGTCGTATTTATTGCATAAAATAATAGCCCTGCTGTGCTAAATTTGACAAATAAATATTTTATAATGTAATCAAAATTGTGTGTTCATGGCAAAGCATGCTTAGGTACTTACACCAAACAACGGGTCTATATGAATGATATCATACATAATATATTTACTATTTAGGGAAATTCTTGTACAAAAGTAAAACAAATGTAGTAATTAAGGGCTTAAAAAATTGTTAAATATGACATTGACACCTGATGCACCAACGAGGTCTATAGCTAGAGGAGACAAGCCGTTGATTGGCCGCACAACGAGAGTGTCTTCGTCCTTGTCACACACCTCTTACCCTCACCCTTTGTTTTACAAAGCAACACTGCCGACATGTACTGTGCGACAAGGAGAGAACGAAATGTGTGAGAAGGATGAGAACACCCGTGCCATTTGTTGATTATACGTCAGGCTTATGTAGCTTGTCTCCTCTAGTTACAGAACTCTTTGTGATGCACTATGTGTTGAAGGACTGGTAGGGTGTAATGAGGTTGAGCTCTTATAAGTAAGTATTGGATGTTTCTCGAACTGTAAGCTCTGAGTAAGGTCTAAGATTAACCCTTTAAGGGGCAGAACAATGGGACTTTTCAAATTTCGTTTTACCTCAATTATACGTTCTAAATAATGTAAAATAGAAAAGTATCTGTCATTAGAATACTAATTTTTTTGTTCGTTTTTTTGAAAATGGGTGGTACATATTTGTACCACTGAGCGTTATAGCGAAAAAAAATATTTAGTGAGCACTGGTACAAATGTATACCACATTTTGTTTTTCCGTATTTAAGAATTTAAACAACAAAAAATTTATCAAATTCATTTTATTTAGAAAAATAAACAATCCATTCCTATAATTATAAAGAAATTAATAATTCTTATTACATATTTTCTTTCTCATAAAATACTAAAAATTTAAAAAGGGAACAGTTATTCTTTGGTAATTAGGAATATTTAAAAGTGAATTATTATTTCTTTGCTTAATTATATTGAGACATATTCTTTATAGGATTTTGTAAACATCAGAAAAAATAACTATATACGAGAACTAAAAGAAAAGCTATGTGTAAAAATATTAATGAAATCTTTGCATTCTTTCGATAACCTGACTTCTGGTTATGCTAGCAAATTAAAAATCCTTAAGGAAAATCCTATAAAGAATACGTTTTAATATAATTAGGAGTGTCATCATCTGCATCTGAATCTCCATTTACATCAGAATTTATTGCCATATCATCATCTATTTCGCTTAGTAACAATTCGAAGTCTTTGGGATTCTCCAAATCATAAAAAAAAATTTTGAATATCTGAAAATCAAGAGAGAGAACCAGAAGTCGTATCCCTACACGATTATAGGAACTATATAAATGAAATATAAAATTTTTGTAAGTATCTAGAAGCGAAAGTTTAGTGGTACATGTAAAAACAAAAGTTTAATGGTACGTATATGTACCACTTTTATTTAGACAAAAAAATTATCTTAGCCGAAAAAGTTATTGCACATGTTATATATTGTAAAGAATAATCAAATATTTATAAACCGAATTCACATATTCGCAGACACACACAGATTATCATTACCAAATAAGTCATTACTAACTCAACCACGAAATCAGCTGTTTCCTAACCTTAAATTACTAAAAGTAAAATTTTTGATGTAAAAATATTATTGCAAGCAAATTTTTCTAAAAAGATTCGAAATATAGATAATAGAGTCACTGTTACCTACCTTGTTCGCTATTTTATAAATATTGTAACTTCACAACTTGAGAAAATAAGGCACATTTCCAAATATGGAAACATTAGCAACCAGTGGTACAAATATGTACCACTTTTTGACAGTTTCTGAAACTATTGTAGATAGTAGGCGGGATATTTGATATATGGTACGTATTTTCACCAGAAATCAGCTACAACATCCTTACGAAACATAAGGTGGGTAATGCATGAAATTTAAACTGATTGTTCGACCGTAATATAAAGTGGTACGAATATGTACCAACAAGCCTTAAAGGGTTAAATTAATACAAAAGAAAAATTATGCTTACAGTGAGAGTAAATTAAAACGACCCAAGCACGCTAAGGACTGACCCCAACGACGCTCCGAGGCACAAGAGGCCGAAGCTCCAGATCCTGGATAATGGGTAAGTATAACTAACCCTTTATCTGTTTCAGCCCGATCTGCAAGCCACACCGCAAGGAGACAATGACCAAAAACATCCAATTACCCGATCTCGGGTGCACCAAGCAAACAACCAGCTCGGTACTCTTACCCTAGCCCGTGCCGGCCTCTGACGCTAAGAAAGCGTCTCTGGCCGAACACAATCCTGAACTACACAGTTCACACTTCCTTCCGACGAAATCGTAGCACATGATGCCAATTGGCATCCTGGGCTTCCGACTAGTCAACACCCCCAAATCCCTTTCAAACTCCGAGAGGGCTCGGTAACAGCCGTTCCCTCTCACGACAGACGAAAGACGCTCCCGGGAGCCTATACATGCCAGCGAAGAAAGAAGACCAAGACAGAAGAGCGCCAGAAGGAACGACCCAGCTGGCAGGGTCCAACAGCCAGGACCAGGGGAGATTTGCTAACATCGTAAATACCGTCCGCATTTGAGGGGGGGATAGGCGAAAAAACAGGCCCACCCCTTAGAGGCCGCTCTAGGTCTACAGCGATGATTGGGGCAAAGAGCTCAAGCTCGACCCCTAATCATCCGAGACCGTCATCTTTAGTCAAGAATATTGGCGCTAAGGATCACCATTTGTGAAATAGTAAACGAAATAATATGACACGACATTAGGTAGGCAGACAGACGTGGAATTGATATTTTAGAGATTGAAGTCTGAAGACGCTTGTTACTAATTCCTTGAAGCCTGACAGCTCGATTCTCCCAGAAATATGTCCTCAAAGCAACGTTCCATAATCGTATTCTCATGAATCCTATTAGTCCATTGAAATGTTACATTGGATTTTGGGTAGGACAAGATATTTTCGTTTTGATGTTTAGTGGCTAACCCCCACTTAGGCCTACCCGCCGTTAGCAAGGTAGGACGAAAAGTTAGGATTTTCAACAGTTACAATTTTTTAGGAATTTTATCGGTCTAAAATGAATTTGGAACAAAATAGGTCAAAAGGACAAAAAAGGCAATAACTATAAAACGACAGTTTTCTTATTCTCTGCTCCTCTGTCTAAATGACAGAGAGAGACTATTTATTCGTAAATCTTTATAGGACCTTGTATCATTGTACTGATAAATCAAGTTAATAAATGACTATTCTGTTCTATTTTATATTAAGAAATCTGAAAGTAAGATATATGAGCCAATTTTTTTTAAATAAAAACGTGACGTTTTTAGCTGAAAATAATATTATTCTTAGTTTACACGGGGTTTTATTATCTTTCATTAATAATCATACAGAAATAATTAAATTGCCTTAAATGTCAAAAGTTGGAGAGAATGACATTTCCACTTCATTCGACAATTGAACTGAAATGTGACATTTCAGGTTGGAAAGTTCCCATTTTCTTACCAGTCTTCGGGCTAGAAACTGGGCACATACCAACCTATGGTTTGAGTGGTTTTCTTTCAGTTGTAGGAGATATACATTATAAGATATTAGAGCATGTCTATTTATTAATACAATATTAAAAACGACACGACGTCACTTTGGCATTTGTCCTTTGACTTCAAAACATAAAATGCTATTTAAAAAATTAATAATGGCTTTTTGTTTATTAAGGAGGGATTGAATATAAAATAGTATAACAAACCTTGGTGCAATGTTTCATCTCGGTATATAATATACTATTACCTCGCTCGTGGAAGTACTATATTCGAGAAAAAAATCACTCTCCAAGATTTCTTCGATTTTCATGTTTCAGTCCATGCAGATTATAAGAATTCTTTCAATTTCATCAGTCTGCCTGTCTGTCGCTCCGTTTTGTCTGTTTGCGCTGTATCTAAAGAAATATTTGAAGGAGAATGGCGAAATTTGGTAGGTAGTTGACGCTACTGCCAGTAAACAAGTGGATAGAATTTTACTGGAACATGTACAGGGTGGATCGTCTCTAGAGAATAAATAATAATAAAATGTGACAAATGACAATAATACTTGGCATACATTTAACACAGTTTTCAAGGAATACACTTATACTTTTAATGAAAAACATACAGTGTGGATAAGACATAGAAACAAAAGTTTATAATTTGTTGCACTGTTTGATTGAGTGAATCATGTGTCGTGTGATGTTTCCCTTACATCTCACCGCCACATCACTTGGCCCACTAAGTTAATTTAAAATAATAATGTTGATTGTGATTTTAGAACTAATAATATTTGCACGTCATAGTAAAAGCACATTCCCGGACTTCAATGCTTGTGTGAAATAATTATATTTGACATTGACTGATAAAAACTTAGTCATAAAAATTGTCTTGGTTTTACATGAAACATCTTTATGAGTGGCTTTATGTCTTTCTGATGAGCTCCAGAATAAGGGCGAAAAACGTTTCGAAGGCTAATTTCCTAGTTTCCTAATTTCCAAGAAACAGAATGATAGATTTCATGAAAATGTAATTCATTAGAATGAAAAATGTTTAAGACAAGGTAGATAAACAAATTCATTTTAGGTCCTTGTTCTCATTTTTAACTGAATCTTCATGATTGTAGGGGGTTATGTAGATACTAGTTCAATCTGAATGGCCGTATGGTAGGGGACTGTGTGGATGCTAGTGTTAGAATCAGAATTGTCAAATAAGAAATTAGACAAATTCATTTTAGAATTTATTTTGCTAGCATAACCAGAATTCAGGTTATCGAAAGAATGCAAAGATTTCATTAATGTTTTTACACAAAGTTTTTCTTTTAGTTATAGATAGTTATTTTTTCTGCTGTTTGCAAAATCCTATAAAGAATATGTTTCAATACAATTATAAGCAAACAAATCATAATTCAATTTTAAACATGTAGAACATGGTTACATAACAACTATCCTAATAGATGGATTGACCGGTGCGCAGAAGTTATTAGGTTTTTTTTTTGTCATCAATAGTGATAACTATATTCCGATTATTACTCTTCTATATCGTTTCTTAATTAATAATTTTGTAGTAACCATCCTGTACACATAAAGAGGGAAGTTCTATGTAAACACCGTTACCAATTTTTATCTCATAGTATGTATTAGAAACAAAAGTTCATAATTTGTTGCAAAATTTTGAAAAGAATGTGGGTTCCCGAACGAGAGAGAATTCACAAATTCGCAACATAGTCAACAGACTACGGTTAGTCTATTGTAAATTGGTGTAGACGTAAACTTGAAGGTTAAAAAATATATAATGCGTCTTTTAATACGTCCATATGTACTGGACTAACTTTATTTTTAGCGTTGTTTGTTTCGCCGTTGTTTTCACAGATTTACAGAGCTTATCGGGTGAATTTTTATTCATTTTCTTTTCCCAAATTCGTTCCGTTGCTTAAATAAGTTCAATCGTGCGTGACCAATCTATCACATTTATCTGGCTCATTCAGTCTCTTAAGAATCTTAAAGCGGCGTGCGAAGTGTGATGACCTTTGAGTTTCAGATTGAAATTATTAAAACGAGATATAGGCTTATCTAGCGCATACTAATAAGATTTACAGACTTTCAGGCTTAAATCTTAGCTAATTTTAATTTAGAATCCGTACGAATTATTTGATTCATGTAAAATAATACACCCCTATTTCCTCTAGTAAATGTTTAAGCTAGGAGCAAGTGAAATTTGAAACAAATATTATTAAGTATTTTCAAGGTAGTAATTCTCTACATGTTTAGAGAGTTTCTCCTTCTCCCACACAAAATTATCCTGGATTGCCAAGAACTCGGTGAATTGAAAAGCTGATAAGGAAAAAATATTAATAGGAGTTTAATATCTTGAGATTTTTAAGATTTGGCAGCTTTGAAAGAATTAATTAATTTAAAATCTAGAAAAATCTTTGTATTACTTATTTATATAGGATCAGACGAAAAATCAAACAATTTAAAATTCTCCATTGTGTAACACATACCCATTATAAGGTATTGAGCTCAAACTATCCACTTAAGACGTGTCTGAATGAGATCCCCAACCTACTTTTTCATTAATGAAATACGTAATAGCCTATCTTGTAATAGAAATTGAACAGATAAAATTCTCAATTATTTTTATATGGTCCAATAAAACGCTCCAAAAAAAAAAATAATTGATCAACGCGTTCCAAAAAGTGACAATGTTGAGGTTTTAAATCGCAAACGCTGTATATGAATTTGAACGGCCCCTATTTTCGACTTTGTTTTGTGGAAAATTAAATAAATTAGGAGGCCAGGTACAACTAGTTAAAACTAGAAAGAGGCGAAAATCGTAAATATAAATAATCGGACAAAACCCTAAATAAAGTGAGATAAAGAAAATATTATAGATTGCAATCAAACAGACAATTATACTACTCTCAAATAATTTTGTCCGAGGCGACGCGTGAAGCAATGGAAAATATAGAAAAGTTATTAAATGCAGTAATTTCAATAAAAATTACAATTTTTCTAATTTAAACACAGAAATACACGCGTAAGTCAGTTTGGAATTCATCTGTTGAAATGTGTCTTTACGGAAAAAAAATAGTATTATATTTGCAATGTATGATTATAAGTATTGTAACGAAGCATTTTTCGTTATGGAAATTGCACCCCAAACTACTGTCTGTTTTAATATCAAGTAGGTTATATATTTATATTATATTGTATTGAATTGTAGAGGTTAGGTAATCCGTGAAAATATTGGAAGTATAAAGGCGTGCGCAATATAGTTTGCCATGAACCGTATACTTGCATTTATTTCAATTAGTTATTTAGTCTGTGCCGAAGACTCGCTGAGAGCAGTTCATAATCCTACCACTGCCTGCAAACGTGCACCTGCGCAGAACCAGTCTGTCTCCCGTCAAGCAGTGCACTGTTTGCTGGAGAATTCAGTTGGTGTCTGACCGACCGCGAGGATAGACATATATAAGGAGTAGAAAGTAGAGTAACTTGTAGATAAAACCACTTATATATTTTAAGTTCAGGGACCGGTGCGCATTCCGACTACGCAGTTCCCCACTCTAGTAGTTCTGTGGTCTATTCCAGTTTCCGCAAGCCACCATTAAGTTCACACAGACCGTCCGCCGTAAGGAGTCGACTCCGAAACTACCAGCAGCACAGTGCCCACCAGCAATAGGAGGAAGCAAGTAAAGTTTTTAAGTACCAACTTGATAAGTGCCCACTCACTCCTGGTATCCGTACACTTGGTTGTTTCACTAAAAAAGGAACTGGCGCCCGAGTTTTTCGAATTCCTACAGTCATCCGACGATCGAAACTTGAGTGTCAAAGTGACTACCTGCCGGGTACATTTAACGTCACAGTATTAGTGAGTGGAGTAGGTGGACTGAGGAACCGTAAAAAGCCAGAAACTTTTACGTAACTAATACCACTAGTTTCATTGTACTTACTATTGCACAGTACCACTTCTTTTCTCAAGAATATCTGAGGAGCTGTTGCTATACTAAAATCTTTGATTATTTAAATTTTAAATAAAATTATGCTTTAATATGACTGATGTATTTAACCAAACCAAGAATAAAAAATGTTAAAAAGTAATATACTTACTCAGATAAAATACATTAAAATGATATTTCATTGATGAAACTAAAATATTCTATTAACTTAAATTTGCAGAATAATTTAAATAATTTCATAATTTTCTGTGGAATTTATCTTTACAGTGTATTTGCGAAAATTAAAGCTAATTAGTTTGGTGAAATACTTTGGGTATTTCATAGAGATCTTTCGGTACAAAATATCAACTTAGTCAAAAAACAGCAACTATAATGAGGAATGTATTGTGTCAGGACTCTTAGTTATTTTTTATATAATTCTCGTCCCTTGCTTAATTTTAGCCTACATTTACGATTTTAGGCTTGATGTAAAATTTGAGAGGATACACAATATTTTTAAGTCGAAAAATAAAATAACAGTAACAACGAATGAAGAAGTAGTAAACTATTTTTTCTACAATAACATATCTACAGAGATATGCAGCAAAACATATTCAATCAAATTGCTTTAGTACTAATAAAAAATAATTAAAACCATTCTTAGTTCTTTACTTAATAAATTAGAAAAAATCGGCTTCTCATATTCTTTGCTCCTTTTGTTTAAATCTTATTTAATGAATAGGAGTCAGTACGTTGCATTAAATGGGTTCAAATCGATCGAATTTGCTGCCACATTTGGAGTTCCCCAGGGATCAATTCTGGGGACCTTGTTTTTTAACATATTTATTAAAGACATACTGAACGAAATTAATTTGACTCACCTTTTAGATGCCGACGATCTAAAAATTTTCACAGTAATTGATGAAATCGATGACTGTTTTCAACTTCAGACTTCTCTTGACAAAATAAACACCTGGTGTATAGTAACTAAATTATTCATGAATTCCAGTAAATGTAACGTAATGTCTTTTTCTTTAAAAACATCACTTTTCATTTTTGATTACAGGTTAGATAATGTCATACTTCAAAGACCTATAACATTTCGCGACCTCGGCGTAACTTGATAGTAAATTATCCTTCACTGATCATATCGATACCATTGTGTCTGAAGCCTCCAAAGCCGTTCGTGCTAGTCGAGAGTTCACTAATACTGATACTCTGAAAATTCTTTGTCAATCCTTAAAACTTGAGTACGCATCCCTAATTTGGAGTTCCAGTTATGATGTTTACAAGAATAACTTGGAGGCAGTTCAACGTAGATTTCTTAAATTACCGTGGTTCAAATCCGACGGTACCTATCCAGTGATTGGTTTTCCGCAAAGTAACTTGCTTGAAAGATATTCTATGACTACTCTTGAGGATAGGCGTACGTACTTTTCTCAAGTATTTTTGTTTAAATTACTACACAATGATTTTGACGCACCCGAAATAATTAGTAAGCTTAATTTTCACGTTCCCAGATCAACCTCTCGTAATCACCAAGTTTTCTATTTACCTACGCCGCGTACCAACGTACTAAATAATTCACCTCTATATACGATTTGCAGTACTTCTAACAAATTATGTAGCGACTTCGATATTTTTAATTGCAGCCTTAGTGACATAAAACAAAATGTTCTGAATTAAATAACCAGTGAGTGTCTTTGTTTTTCTTAATTTACTTTGAATCACATATGTGTATATATGTTATATAAAATATTACCAAGTGACTTACAATATTTAGAGTCATATGAAAGTAGCCTTATCAGGCGTATCATATTACATATGGCAGCTGCTCCTTTTGCTAAGTCAACATCACCTGATTCACAGGCTCGTTCACAATATTCCTTTGTTCTAAGACTCTTCAAGTCAGCATTTTTAAAGTTATAAATATATGTAACGCAGCAATTGTACTTCAGTTATTATACTCACTTAGCATAGTTATCATACTCACTTCAAATCATGAAGTTATAATTATAAAAGTTATTAACTCACCTTTATATTAAAATCATATTATGTCAGGATAGTACGTACTATCCTAATAATTAAATAAATCTTTTTAAAAAGTTAGTTGTGTCGCTTGTGATGTAACAAAATTTGGCGCAGTCGAAAAGGATCTTCAAAACACCCTGTACCGGAGCCTAACTACCAGAAACTACCCGAGAGAATAAGGACAACATCTGCAAAAGGTGCCTAACTGGAGGGAAAGTCTGGAAGAACAAGGGGAACTTTAGGACAGGAGTGGTGAATTTCAATTCTTCAAGAAGAAAAAGAACCCGGACACAGCACACAACAACTCAACAATCAAAGAAACAATTTTTTCAAGCAACAAGCAACAAATCAACAAGCAACATTTCAAGAATCAAAGCAACAATTAATTTTAAGAAGCAACCACACAAGAAGCAATCACTCAACAAGCAACAAAACTTTAGCAAGTAAGAAATCATCCCTGGTCACACAAGTTGGTGTCTTCGACGTCAGACAGACGGAGCCCGCTTTACGAAGTCGCATTCAACTACAAGACTCCACGGAGATGAAAATATTGATGTAAGTACAAACAAGAATCATCTCGTTTATTTTGTGCTTTACATTTAACATTTTTTCAAACCCATTCATTCAATTTATTTCAATTTACGTAACGTAATATAAAGAACAGCAGTTCTATAACCCAGATTAGCGAAAGTCTCATTAAACTTATCAAGAAATTTAATACATTCAAATATATCAGATTTCAAGTTCAAATTTTACAACACAGAAATATTTCAGAGTTAACATTTATTTTGCATTGAAACGCATTCCAAGCTAATCAGTAAATCATAAGTTTGTGAAACATTTGTCACACCAGTGCCGTATCATTCTGATTTTCAAATTTTTTAATTAATTAAAATTTCCTTTTCTTTAAAAGTTAAATAAAAACCTATTAAAAATGACTGACAATCAAGTCACTGGAAACGAAAATCAGAACGTTACAATGAATGAAACAGTAAACATCGAACCGTACAAGTTAAGTGAAATCTTTTCTATAATACCTGAGTTCGATGGGAACCCCATATTTTTGCATACATTTATCTCTGCGTGTGTTCATGCTCAAGGCATGGCAGTAGACGATCAGAGAATTTTAGTGACTCTACATATAAAAAATAAGCTTCGCGGAAAAGCGTCAGAGCTCATAAATTCGCGAAACCCTGCTACTTGGGCAGAAATAAAAAGCTTGCTCGAGGCGCACTTTGGCGATTCACGCGACCTAACAGCGCTTATACAGGATCTGCAAAGAGTTTATCAATTGCAGAATGAAACCGCCCTTATTTTTATTTCTCGACTTCAAACGCATAACGCCAAAATGCACGCCGCTGTGCAAAAACAATCCTTGACACTAGAGGAGAAAAATGCACAATCACGCCTTATCGAAACGATGACATTGAACACGTTACTTACCGGACTTGAACCCAAATTAGGTCAAATAATTCGTGCAGGTAACCCCAGAAACATGTTAGATGCTATCAGTAGAGTTAAACGAGAACTTCAATTGTCATACTTTGAATCACAAAAATTTCCAAACAAATCAGCCACTAAAAACCCTGTACAATCTCAACAAAGACGTCCAAATTCCCAACAATTTTGCAATTATTGCAAAAGAAATGGACATAATTTTAATGAATGTCTCGCAAGGCAATTTTCACAGCAAAATCCCAACTACAGGCAAAACAATTTTGGTGGAACTCCAACACAATTTCCTAGGCCCAATTTCCAACAATTTTCTAGGCCAAATTTCCAAAGTCCATCAAATTATTATAGCCCAGGCAACTTTGCCTCTCAACAAAATTTCTCACAAAATAATTCTCCACAACAAAATAGGCCTTCTGTGATAAGACCTAATCCAAATTATCAACAAAGACCTCCCAATCAACAACCTTCAAATTTTAACCGTCAAAACCCTCAAAAAACTCACCACGTTAATTTTGATAATTACTATGATGCACAAAATTATGACAATTGTAATCCTTATTGTGATCAAAGCTACCAACAATTTGATAGTTTTGAAAATTTCCAGAATGATTCTAATTTTAATAATGAGGTACATTCCCAAGAATATTTTACTGGCAATGGCGATTATCAAAATCCACATGCTTATAATCAACCAGACCAATACGAAAATCATATTGATTACCCACCAAATCAATACGAAAATTGTTTCGATTATTCACCAAACCCTCATACGGATTATTCTTTTAATCAACCGGATTTTTACCAAGGCCCGGAGTATCCTACAGATACTCCAACACAGCAACCGGATTCCCAAATCGACCAAATGTCGAGTCAAATCCAAACCATAAATTTAAAGGACAACCCCAGTCCGTCCCTGAACCATCTAGAACAAATTTTAATGTAATCTCGTATCCATCTCTAACTGTAAATTCAAGGAACCTCTATTATATTAAAGACGTTACAAATAGATTCAAAATGTTACTCGATACCGGTGCAGGCATATCAATATTTAAACCAAAACTTGCCAAAAATTACAAGCGCAGATCTCCTGAGAACGTTGTTATACAAGGTATAACAGAACAAAAAATTGCGATAACCGAATCTGTTCTTATACCTTTTACAGCTAATGATCCGCATAAAGTATACATTTGCGATTTAGACATCGAATTCGACGGATTATTAGGAGCCGACTTTTTCAAACATTATAGATGCGTTATTGATATGAATAACAACAAGTTAATTACTAACTTTAAAACTGTTCCTCTTTTTGAAGTAAATCGAGATCTACCGGAACCACCAATAAAAAATATTAGTAATTCTCAAACTCCAATTTCAAAAACCCCTCATGAAAACAAAAATCAAAATTTAATTTCCATAGAACCACGTATGGAAAAAAGATTTGAATTAAAATGTAATTTGCGGAACACTGAAGCTATACTGTTAGCTCAGGAAAAAGAGACAGTTCGTTTACCTAATGCTCTTATTAAAGTGAATGAAAACGGAGCATTTTTCACAACAGTAATCAACGCAAATACCATCCCGGAATCTATCAATTTTTCAGACTTAGAACTGGAACCGATACAAAAATTTAAATCAATTTTTAATCTTAATAATGACAATGCCAACCAACTAATAAATAATTCTCTTTCGGATACAAAATCGCATACCATCAAAAAACCTAAATTGACAACTGTAGATTTTAACACCTTGAAAAATTATTCGAAATTACAGACGAAAATATTCACTCCTAAGAGAAAGACATTCGATTCAAAAACTACATTTGAAATCGACAGAATACCTAACAAACCGAGAATTAGGAAAATGCTTAATGATGTGAAGAATAATTTAAGAACCAATCACATAATTTCTCGTAATCAAAATAAAACAAAGTTTTATCAACCACACAAGATTATGAGGCCAAATGAGGAAAATCTATTTTTAACATGTATTAAAGCAATACCTAAAATCATAGAATTTTCAAATCTGAAATTCGAACCTATCCAAAAATTTAAATCTATATTTAAATTTAATTTATGATACCTGGTTTTGTCTCAACCGTATATTGACTCTAGAAATATAAAAACAAAAAACAAAATCAAATATTATATACAAAAAAGCATTTTTGGAAACAAACTATTTCAAAAACTATGTCGTAAGAATTTATTTTTATTGACCAAATAAAATATTGCAATCGAGTCAATATTTCAGACTAGCTATATTTAATTGTAACCATCTTACATCGTTTACCTTTTGTCAGCTATTCAAATTTTAACTATCTATAATTAAGTTTAATATTTTAAAATTTTATAAAGGAAACTTACATACCAACTTAAATGAATTCTAAAACCATTTTAATTTATAAACAGATACTTTTAATTTACTTCTCTTTCATCGAAAAATCATTCAGTAATTTTCTTTTCTTCAATACAGTTTTAATAATTGTAGGAAATAGAAACATTGAACAGTTTAATTATAATTTTAGTCAATTTAATTTTATTATAAAAATGACATAGGATATACTTAAACCAAATTCAAGAAATTTTCAGTAATCTAAAACTCTCGTATAAGAAGCACGTCTTGTATGTTTTAAATAAAAACATATTATCAAGAATTGTGCGATACCTAACTCCTTAGCTTTATGTTTGTAATGTTTATAATGTCTCATTATATACATTTTGCATGTAACACAAAAAGATTAAACTTAATAATAACACTCAAAATTAAATTGTAACCTAAACTAGAAAGTATTATTTAAATCAGTACATCGGTTACAATACAGTAATTAATACGTATACAATACGTCTTCCAGAAGAAAAAAAACGAATCATTTTACTGAATATGAAAAAATGGTGAAGCCTGAGATCATTAAAATATTGACGAAACAACTGAACAATAAATCGCACAGAAATTCTAACATAAAAATAAAATCTTTAATAGATTATTCTAAAAGGAAAACTTCAAACAAACAGCTTTCAGACAAAGAACACAAAAACATCACAACCTCATGCTAATCGGTCAAGTATAGGAAACATTTTATTATTCCCTTACCATTCGATATTAAATCGATAAAAGAAAAGTTACTTTTAGATCTTTCCAAAACATATTACGTTGAGAACAACTTAGATCTCCCTATTCTCGAAATGCTATCGTCCATTTTCGCAGAAAAGGATCTAAAAATTGTAATATGCCAAAATATCGTTCAGACTCCTGACGAAGATCAAATTCCGATCATTTTAGACCAGCATCACTGCGGTAAAAATAATCTTCACCACGGAATAAATGAAACGATGCGGAGAATAAAAAATAAATATAATTGGCAAGGATTAACTAAAGATGTCGAAAACTTTATCAAATCTTGCGAAATTTGTCAAAAGAATAAAGTATATCGTAAAACATGTCTAGTCCTTTAGTAATTACAGAAACACAACATCGACATATTCCAAACCCCAACTCGAAATTATGCTCTTACTATTCGCGATGAGTTAACCAAATTTACCTAAGCTTATGCTATACAAGATAAATCTGCAAAATCAGTAGTAAACACCTTACTACTATATTTCCAGCACTATGGCACCCCTTTGAGAGTCCATTGTGACTATGGTGGCGAATTCGACAATAGACTACTAAAAGATCTCTGTACTCTATACGACATAAAATTAACTTATTCAAGTGTAGGACATCCTCAATCTAACGGATCAGTAGAACGATTTCATGCTACCTTAGCAGAAATGATTAGAGTTCATAAAGCCGAAAACCCTGACGAACACCCACTAACTATTTTACCGTACGCAGTAATATGCTACAATAATTCGGTCAACAAAACTCATGGTTTTAGTCCATACGAATTAGTATTCGGACACACATCTTGTAGACCACCCGAAACGTTGTACAATCAAAAGGAACTGATAACTAAGTATGTTAGAGACCTCAACAATAGAATCTCGCATTATTATAAAATAGCACGTAGTCGTACGCTAGACCAAAAAGCGAAAGCCAAAATTCGTTTTGACAAACACGTCCCCGGAAAACGACCAGATTACCAAATTGGAGACAAAGTCTATGTAAAAGAATCCCAGATCAAAGACAAATTACAAAACAAATTTAACGGCCCATTCGAAATTAAAGAAATCTTTAAAAAATCAGCACTTTTATCTAATCCCGAAACAGACCAAACTACTAAAGTTAACTTTGACAGAATGAAACCATATTTTGAAAATTAAACTTTATTTTCAGGTTTCTCTTGCTGTTCGGATCAGCAGTATCCCAATATTCAATAACGCCAATAAACAACACTATCGGAGTGTATTACCACCGAGACACTGACATTGTAATCTCCCACAAGAAATGGACGTTACTAGTACATAAGAACATTTCCACACTCAAGACAGCTATTGACAGGAACGACAAAATCTTAGATAAAATCTTCATTACTCTTGACCCGGCATATTTAGACATGGTAACCTTCACAAGTGAAGTTAAAACACACCTTAGTCTATTAACGCAAATTTCTAAGTCCATAAAGAGTAAATTCGACGAAATACTGTTCGACACGAAACGCTACAAAAGCGGACTCTTGAACGGTATAGGTTTAATATTTAAATCAATCACCGGCAATCTAGATGCTGAAGACGGCGAATATTATCTATACTGTATTAATAAACATAATAATGACGAACACCAATTGGAGAACTTACTCAAAAACCAAATTTCAGTCACAACATCAGTCATAAAGAATTTCAATGTAACTGTTCGACAATTACAAATCGACGAAGAGACATTTAATAATGATATTAAAGAGATCGAAAAACAGATCTTAAAAATCGAAGGCGAAACACGAATAGCTTATACAAAATTAAAATTCTTAAGTATTTGCGAGCAACTCATGGCAAGCTATTTATTTATCGAGGACAATTTAAACGATATTTTAAATTCTATCACTTTTGCGAGACTCAAAATAATTCATACATCGATCATCAATCCCCAAGATTTAGTTAACTCTTTGCAAGAGATTTCACAAAACTTACAAAAGAATAATTTACCACTACCGATTAAATTATCAAAGGTTTCACAATACTTAGATATTATTGAATTAAAAGCTTTTCAGGTAAATTCAGAATTAATATTTGTATTAGACATACCACTAATAGACTCTCAAACATATTCTGTTTTCAAACTATTTCCCATTCCTATTCTGGATAATAGAACTGGTCTATCTCACATTTTATCAACTTCTCAAAAATATATCGCGAGAGATGATGATTCTTTGATGTTCATACCCATCGCAGACCTCGAAAGATGCAAACCAATCTATCCTAATACCAAGCTATGCTCAAATTTATTTGCATATCCAATTGACAACAATGCCATATGCGAAGCCCGTCTCTTCAAGAACCTCGACACACTACCCGAAAACTGCCAGACGTCACTTATCATCAGTCAAGGTTACAACGTGCAAGAACTAGGTGGAAACAAGTGGTTAGTGATAAACGCGGAACCTTTACATGTGACCATTAACTGTCCCAAAATAATTTCGACTGACACAATCTCCAAAAATTCAATTATTAGACTCCAATCAAATTGCTATGCTTTTGTAGGTATTACCAAAATCCAAGCTAGCACAAGTGACTTTACCAGTGTAGAAGACAATAATCACCCAATTCGAGTCCCTTTTGAGTGTTGTGGCCAAATTCCCGAAAACATTCGAGTGCCTAATCTAAAACCTTTAAAGTTGAACAATTTAAACACCGAGGACCTCGAAATCGCTAAACATAAGCTGGACCAGTATTCAAAAGACTTAGACGATCTAATAAATGAACCCTTCATTACCAAACACATCTCTTGGTTCACTTATTTAATAATTGTTTTAATCCTTGGACTACTATTTGTGTACCTATTCTATAAATATAGAATACACCGAAGAAATTCAACCACCGATGTCTCCACATCGCCCCCAGCTCCTCCGAGACCTAGTAAACTCTCCAGGACATTTACTAGCTTACTCCCTCAACGAAGACGACCTCCACTAAGAAGAGAAGACGAAGAATCCGAAGACATAGAACTTAATTAAACAGTTTTGTGCCTTTCATAAACTTTTGTACTGAGACTCTTCAGTGAAATTTATTCAATTTTATTTCAATATGTTTTTATGCTTTTATTACATGCACTGTATTGCATTTTTACGCTTACTATTTTATATTCTATATTTTCACATTTTATACTTTTACAATTTTACATTTTTGCACCTTTTACATTTTTGTCACATTTTATTGTACTTTGTATTTCATATTTTTCAATTAATTTCAATTTCAAAAGTTGCTGTATAATCACCAACTTTTTCTATAAGGGGGAAGTTGTTATATAAAATATTACCAAGTGACTTACAATATTTAGAGTCATATGAAAGTAGCCTTATCAGGCGTATCATATTACATATGGCAGCTGCTCCTTTTGCTAAGTCAACATCACCTGATTCACAGGCTCGTTCACAATATTCCTTTGTTCTAAGACTCTTCAAGTCAGCATTTTTAAAGTTATAAATATATGTAACGCAGCAATTGTACTTCAGTTATTATACTCACTTAGCATAGTTATCATACTCACTTCAAATCATGAAGTTATAATTATAAAAGTTATTAACTCACCTTTATATTAAAATCATATTATGTCAGGATAGTACGTACTATCCTAATAATTAAATAAATCTTTTTAAAAAGTTAGTTGTGTCGCTTGTGATGTAACATATATGTATATATAGTTTTTATATTTAAACATTTCCCATGTTATTTTTTTCTCTCTTTTCGTATCATTAGTTATTCATAGTTCGTACATTTAAGTAAATTTTTTCTTCATTTTACTTTATTTCTATGTTATTGTATATTATGTAATTAATGCTTTGTATGCCTTTATTCCTGTTCTGTAATAAATAAATAAATAAATAAATAATGGATTATGATACCTAATTTAAACCAGTTCATACAAAATACTATTTTATTGGTAACGCAGTGCATCGTTTATGTATACTTGTGCATCTTCCCGGACCTTCACTTTTTCAAAGGAAACAAAAACATAAATTGCTTCAAGATATACAGTTCTACAGTGCTCCGTTAAGTAAAAAGCTTTAATTTTTATGCTAAACAAACATGCATCAGAGAAGGCTAATCTATTATTCAATTTGCAGTACATCACGTCAGAGAGAATGGTGAATGCGTCGGTTTGTGACAAGGTTTATGTAGGTCAGTAAATACGAAAAAAGATCGGTGATTTATGTACCCGTATTTTGGCCTTTTCATATATGTCTAAATACAATACCATTCAGCATCATGCAAATTTACAGTTTTACATGCATTGTTTACGATGAGGGTAATTTGCAATGTCAAAGCTTGTTCATAAATAGTGCAGGATTCGTATTCAGTATACAGTATGTTAATTAAAAACTCAAATGCCCGATAAATACGATCTGAAGCAGTCATGGCCCCAGGAATAACGGTGGATACAAGACGACATACCAATAGCAAAAAACACCTTTGAATTTTAGACAATTCCACCTAAATGATCTAAATAAACTTGCAACAGGACCTCAGGGTATACTGGCATTTTTATTTAGTATTTTTAATCTAGCACTTCGTTTCGTCAGGTATGTATTGTGGCATTCAAAATTACCTGAATGCCACTTGTTAATTTTTGTTCTAATAGCAATGAATTTTTGTAGGCTTAAACCACAATTCAGTAAACTTATTAATAAATTTTTCAGTTCAATCCTGAAGCCGTCCTTGTCTTACTGAATCTGGAAGAATTTGTGTTTATAAACCCAACTTTAAATTATAAATTAGCATACAAGCGCCATCTGTTACTTCTCTTGATATACACCTACAAGTCATCTGGTACAACAAATATTAAAAAAAAGAAATCTGTATAAGCGAACAAAATCCTAAAAATCGATAAACAAAATTATAAATCGATAATTCTGATTAAATTGGAACTCATGAATGCATAGGAATGATACAGTAGAGTAATTGTGCAGATTTGTATTGTATTTAAAGAATGATTTATGTTACCACTACCAGCGACATCTCGCGTATAGAAGTGTAACTAGGTTTTTAGATCATACACGGTATCCGAACAGGTCGTCATAGTCATTTTCCTGTCGATTTCGTAGCGATACAGACGTGTTTCGGACCGATTAACACCTCATCTGGAGTGGTATGTTAAGATAGTTGATAATATGAATATAATTACCTTCTGTAGTATTTGTTGTACATGTATTGTTGAATTTATCATAATTAAACGCGATGTTTGTTGATCACACATTACCTTCATTCGCAGAGCGTAGCTTGAAAGATGGGAGACCGCGTGGTCATGTTAATGTATGAACGGGGTATTTCGAGACATGTGTTTAACTCGGTATTAATATATATTTAGCAGTAAATGTTATTAATGAATAATTGAGGTTTAATAAGGGTTTGAAGACAGTTCGAATTTAGTAAAGTACGTTTTCGTAACCTTATCGAATAATTAAAACTCAAAGGAATTTAACTCGATATTAGTAGGGGCGAGAAGGGCATGTTAATGTAATTTATTTAGAGAGACACCAGTAATGCATTAACGTGGGGATTTTATCAAACGCACGAAGAGTGCCCACTAGTAAGCAAGTAATTTTAAGTGTAGTAACAGATAATAACTCTTGTAGGAATGAGGTGTTAAGTTGACCCTTCAGATTTGATGTTAAGTTAACCCTTAAATTTGGGATTTTACGAAAAGAATTGGCTTAACCTTGTGCCAGAGAACTGGGCTGCTCCTAGTATCCATGGGTTATCTGCCAAGAAGGAGTCTTTGAATCCAAATTGTTGGAGCGTCTTGGTAGAGTCTCCGTTGGATGAGAGCACCAAATTAGATTTTTGGTAATCGTCCACAGAAGATTAAGTTCTGAGTCGAGGGATCTCTGCTGATGTAAGTAATCGAGTAGTGGTAGTACACAGCGAAGATTCGGTGAGACGAGGACCAGGGTTGGTTTCTACAGGACGCAACCGGTGGTAACAGTATCACTTGAATTTCTCTTCATTGTTCAACTTTCAACATTCAGCTTTCGATACATTTTTAAACATTTCTAAATTTTTACTATTGTTGTATGTTATATATTGCCTTCAGCTAATTATTAATTTTTTACATTTAATTATTTAATCACAGCTTAACGATAAATTGTCATTTTGTATTTTTCTTGGTCTTCAACCTAACCATAATTATTTATTATATATTTAAACTTTCTGTAAGGAAGTAGCTACATCGAACCATAAGGTGTAACATTTAAATAAATTACATCAAATCAAATCATTCAATTATAATAGAGTCAATAAACCAGATATATTTAACAAAGTAGTGTTTATCTGTGAGAATTGTATAAGTATCTATGACATTTTAATTATCTCCGAGTAGTCACAGTCGTACAGTTATACAAGTACGTTGTAGATGCTTTTTTAATATGACTACTGGCGCCTAAAAATCAAAATTTTTCTGAATAATTTCCGAACCACGACCCAGTCTCCACAAACAAAACGAGAACCGGGCAACCTCAACTTCCTAACCTGCTGGGGGCAGAAGTTGGTGGTACAGTATTATAACGAGATCTGGGACTAAATTATATTTCGAACTTATGTTATTCAAGGATAGGAGGTAAATAGGAGTAAATAAGGGAAAATAAATAAAGCAAGCTAGTAAGACTCCAAAAACTTGGGATTGTGTAAATGCTAGAAGCCAAAGTCTCAGTTTGCTCATGATATCTGCCACCCCCGCGACCATTTTCATTATTAAAAGGGTCAAGAAACTAAAATTGAGATATTCACCAGTGATTTGGTACACCTATGTATCATAACGATATTTGGAATTAGATTGTATTTTCAGCTGATTCCGTTGAGGGGTTGAGGGGCTAATAGGTGTAAATAGGGGAAGATAACACTGGTCTACAAAAAGCGCACAAGACAAGAGAAATGCCAGGCGTGTTTTCCTATGTATTTTTAAATGTTGAACAACAATCCGATGTTAAAAAGGGCACACCGCTCTCCAAATTGCAACGAAGGTCTAAAAACGCCCAAATATTAATCCTTTATAGTTCAAAGGTGTAGTGATTCTTATGACTAGCCTTATGTGACCTAAAAGGGCCAGTTGTATAAAAGAGCGTTGACCACTGGTTCAGTTGATCTCTTGTTCGAGATCTGACTATGGTTCAATATAAAAGCGTTGCATAAACCAAAATCAGGGAACGGTTAACTGATCTCTGTTTTCTTTACGTCACGGAACAGTAGGTAGTACAAAATTATTAATTTACATGGGGACTTTCAGTTTTCCACTATAATTCTGACTTTTGCCGTGAATGTCAATATCAAATGTTAACCTAACAGTCTAGCGTCTAGCTTAGCGTCAATTTGTATTTGTGTATTAATTATTAAGTACAAATTTGAAAAAAACATTCTAAACCTTAGATTGGGATAGAACAATTTAGAAACTATTAAATTATGTTAATTACTCGCGTATATAATACTTTACTAAATAGAATTGAGTTATTTACATTTTTATTTAAGTTGAACACATCTAATTATTATTATGGTTACTGATTGTAACAGTTATATATTATTGTAACAGATTTTGTTCCACTAATTTTATAAATTAAAAATCATTTACAGCAAATAGGTTTTTTTTATTTAATGAACTAGGTATTACAACTTTGAAAAATAATTATCGATTAAAGCTCTTCTTGTTACTTCGTTTTCATTTGTGTTATCCTCAGCATTTTCGATGGGCCAATTAGTATTGTTCATTTCATTCACAATAACGGTGTTCACGTCATCGTTAAGGGGTGGTGGTCGAGGTTTTGAATTTTTACATGCAATATTTTGGAGTACAGCTGTTGCCACAACTATTGCTTCGACATTTTCTATTGATAACCATATTGCTAAGGCCAATATAGGAAAACGACGTTTCCAAATTCCAAATAGTCGTTCAACTGGATTCCTTGTCCTAATTTGCGACTAATTGACTAATCTTCAGCTGGTGTGGAAGAACTTGGTAATGGAGTTATTACAAAACCACGATTAGCATAGCCACTATCTCCTACGAGCACATTACCTCCCATTTGATTATTTTCAAATCTGGCTCGCACTCTACTCATTTTAAAAATAGTGGAGTCATATATTGAACCAGGCTAACAACAAATGATATTTCTTATATACAAAGAAGCTTCACAAATACACTGCACATTCATCGAAAAGTATCCTTTTCTATTTCGATATACCTCAGCATTATCTCCACCTGGAGATTGTATTTTAATGTGAGTACAATCCACTACATCAATACACTTTGGAAATTTAGCTTTCTTATAAAAGCCTAAACAAACATTCGTAATGTCTTTCTCGGTCTCCGGAAATTGTATATACCGATTCTTTAATGGCTATTGCTCTTGATACTTTGTTTATAACTCTACTGGCTGTTGGTTTATCTACGTCAGAAAAATCACTTGTTACTATTAACATATAGATCCAGTTGCATAGTATCTTAATGTGAGAAGAAGCATATCCTCTGAAGAAAGAGCTTTGTTTCTGTAAATAAATGATGATATAGTTAAATAAATTTATTTATATAATCTTATTTACGTTTTTGTTATTGAAGAAATGTTTATTTGGTTACAGATATCTGGTACAGTATATTTTGTTAGGCGAAAATTGTCGCAAAATTCTTTTTCAGACCATTTATTAAAGTGATTTACTCTGGTTCGGAATATTGGTGGATTACTATGCAGTTCAGCTTCCACTAATTCAACTAATTCTAAAAAGTCTTCATCATCCATTATTTTCAATTATTTTGACAAGGCAAACACGTATATGAAGTAACAATTTGTGAGGTTCGATTACTGAACTTGGTTTCAACCATCGAATTCCAGGGATCAATTATTTTAGTACTGAACCTGGTTTAAACCATTGATTATCCTTTATACAACAAACTTTTGACTGTAAACAGTGGTTTAACTCTGATCAAGGTTGTGACATTCAAAATTACCTGAATGCCACTTGTTAATTTTTATTCTAATAGCAGTGAATTTTTGGTAGTTTTAAACCACAATTCAGTAAACTTATTAATTAATTTTTCAGTTCAATCCTGAAGCCGTCCCTGTCTCACTAAATCTTCACTTCTCTTGATATACACCTACAAGTCATCTGGTACAATAAATATTAAAAAAAAAAGAAATCTGTATTAAGTGAACAAAATCCTAAAAATCGATAAACAAAATTATAAATCGATAATTCTGATTAAATTAGAACTCATGAATGCATAAGAATGACACAGTAGAGTAATTGTGTAGATTTGTATTGTATTTAAAGAATGATTTATGTTACCACTACCAGCGACATCTCGCGTATAGAAGGGTAACTAGATTTTTAGATCATACACGGTATCCGAACAGGTCGTCAGGGCCATTTTCCTGTCTACTTCGAGCAATACAGACGTGTTTCGGACCGATTAATACCTCATCTGGAGTGGTATGTTAAAAGATAGTTGATAATATGAATATAATTACCTTCTGTAGTATTTGTTGTACATGTATTTGTAATTTAATTGTTGAATTTATCATAATTAAACGTGATGTTTGTTGATCACAATTTACCTGATTCGCGGCGCGTAGCTTGAAAGATGGGAGACCACGCGGTCAAGTTAATGTATGAACGGGGTATTTCGAGACATGTGTTTAACTCGGTATTAAAATATATTTAGAAGTAAATGTTATTAATGAATAATTAAGGTTTAATAAGGGTTTAAAGACAGTTCGAATTTAGTAAATTACGTTTTCGTAACCTTATCGAATAATTCAAACTCAAAGGAATTGTCGATATTGGTAGGGGCGAGAAGGGCATGTTAATGTACTTTATTTAGAGAGACACCAGTAATGCATTAACGTGGGGATTTTATCAAACGCACTAAGGGTGCCCACTAGTAAGCAAGTAATTTCAAGTGTAGTAACAGATGATAACTCTTGTAGAAATGAGGTAAGTTGACCCTTCAGATTTGATGTTAAGTTAACCCTTGAATTTGGAGTTTTGCAAAAATTGGCTTAACCTTGTGCCAAAGAACTGGGCTGCTGCTAGTATCCATGGGTTATCTGCCAAGAAGGAGTCTTTGAATCCAAATTGTTGGAGCGTCTTGGTAGAGTCTCCGTTGGATGAGAGCACCAAGTTAGAGTTTTGGTAACCGTCCACAGAAGATTAAGTTCTGAGAGTCGAGGGATCTCTGCTGATATCAGTAATCGAGTGGTGGTAATACACAGCGAAGATTCGGTGAGACGAGGATCAGGGTTGGTTTCTGCAGGACGCAACCGGTGGTAACAGTATCACTTGAATTTCTCTTCATTGTTCAACTTTCAACATTCAGCTGTCGATAATTTTTAAACATTTCTAAATTTTTACTATTGTTGTATCTTATATATTGCCTTCAGCTAATTATTAATTTTTTACATTTAATTATTTAATCACAGCTTAACGATAAATTGTCATATTTTGTATTTTTCTTGGTCTTCAACCTAACCATAATTATTTAAAATATGTAAACTTTCTGTACGGAAGTAGCTACATCCAACCATAAGGTGTAACATTTAAATTAATTAAATTCAAATCACTTCAATTATAATAGAGTCAATAAACCAGATATATTTTACAAGGTGTGTCTATCTGTCAGAATTTTATGAGTATCTATGACATTTTAATTATCTCTGAGTAGTCACAGTCGTACAGTTAGACAAGTACGTTGTAGATGCTTTTTTAATATGACTACTGGCGCCTAACCTAAAATCAAAATTTTTCTGAATAATTTCCGAACCACGACCCAGTCTCCACAAACTAAACGAGAACCGGGCAACCTCAACTTCCTAACCTGCTGGGGGCAGAAGTTGGTGGTACAAGGTATTTTCACCCTTTATACAACTACCCCTAACTAGTGTCAACCAAGATTTGTGGCTGTCCACAGAAGCGGTAAAAACTTGATAGGACCTTTACGAATGGTTAAAACCCTTCCAAATGCTTATGAAAATTGAATTTAATTTGTAAGATTAATAACAATTTGAAAAAGAAACAATGTGTTTTTTATTCAAGAAAACATAAAAAACACATCGACGCATAGAACACAATACAAACGTCACTGCACAATTATGAGGAAAAATTCAGCGCCTTGACGTTAGTAGACATTCTGCCGATAGCCTATATATTATTTCGAAAGACATTAGTAAATATTTGATGTTATTGTTCAACTAAATACCTGATTGTACCCTTCCTGATATAGCACGTGTACTGAAAAAATTAATTTGGTTCTGTGAAGGGGGATATGAAGGGGAACTAAACTAAATCATTACGTTTTTTGTTACAACGAACCTTTTTATTATTACCAAATTGCTCTTAATGCGAACTTAATGACCAAAAAGCTTTTTACAAGGGCCTTCTGGCTGATGACTTGTTTCAGCGGCAGTCGGAGGAAGTTTGCCCTTAGGTTAGGCTGGAAAATTAACTTAATTAAACCTTACCTTTGAGTCAGTTATTGTTCTCTTTGATTTATATTTTCCGTTACTTTCAGTAAAGTCAGGACTTTAATACAATAAGGGTATATTTTGTTCTAAATCGCACACAAAGTTTCAAAAATTTCAGTAGAATAAAAAGTTAAAACTATAAAATAGCAGTCAAACTATTTGCTTGATTGCTCGATGAAACAAATTTTGTGGATATGGACCGAAAGGAACAATATTTAACATATTTCATATTTAACGTAAAATCTAAAATAAAACAGACATACAATAGGTGGCATGTGTCCATTTTAATATGAGCTGCAAGAATAAAATAGAATAGAATTTTACCAAATTTTGATACAAATACTATGTACATTTGACCCGTCAATAAATAATATTTAATTTAGCTAATTCATACCAAATAAAAACATAATTGATTTATGTTTCGTTATAGTAATAAAAGGTTAAAATAAGGCACATAAAAACACAAACTTATAAAGCACATAAATACACAAAAATGTACATTAACAAAAGAATGTATAATATGTATATATATATAATACGCATAAAAAGACAAACCCCATATAAAAACTCTTTTAATGAAAAAATATTGCAAAATGGGCAGGGAGAGAGATTTTTTTTTATCTATTTAGGAATTCATCAGCACTATAAAGTATCGTACTTACAAGAAACGTGACGGATGGACAGACGGACGCACAGACAGACAGACAGACAGACGGACGAACATTTTAGAAATTGTGTGACGTGCTTTCTTCCAGTTGCCTAGCGCATAGGCAAGTGGAAGCGTCACTTTGGCGCTGAGCTGTATTTCGGTTAAAGTCGGTAATCTCGAGCGCCACCTTTGCAATTTTTACGTGGGGCAAAGGTCCCACATTAGCCTCCTAAACGCAGCTTGTTGCAGTAGGGCTGGGATAGCTACAGTGGAGACACGGTATGTCCAGGGGTCCGGACGGCAGATTAGTCTTTCACTCACATTCAACAGTAAAAGGCGGATGTCGGTAAATAACAAAGTTTATTAACATACAATGAAATTTTTACAAAACAATAAAAAACGGTTAGGTACCAAAATGCGGAGTTTCTTATATATAAAATTAAAAAACTTAAGACGCGTCATTTTAATTTAATTTGAATTAGGTAGGGCGCCATTTTGTGACGTACGGGTAACCAGGCGGTGAGAAGCTAGTTAGCTACTCATTATTGCGGAAGCAAGCGGTGGTAAGCCAGCAAACGGTGAAAGAGGTGAGAAACAACAGTAGCAAAGCGGTATATGAAAAAACAGTAAACGGAAAAAAACTACACAAGTAAGTAATTTAAGAAAAAGGACAGCGTGCAAATACCAGGCAAAAGCAAGCGGTTATCTACAGCAATAATCATGCCTACATGTTGCATTAGAGTGTGGGTGTGAAGAACTTGGCAAAACTAAATAAGACTGATACCAAATAAATAAAACGGTTGTCGGATTCGATGCGGTGTGTAACCTAAGTCACACTCGGATCGGAAAATAAAACGGTTATCGGATTTGGTATCAGGTTACGGCGGAGATTATTCTGCCTAGACGGACAGACAGTAATAATCAGAACGGTGGTATTTCGGTTCGGTTCGGAAATGTTGAAATTACATCAACACTTGATGCGGTGTTTGCCAAGCGCCTCAAACCCCAGAGCTGGGTGCCTTCATTAAATGCATTTCGGTTCGGCCACGTGGTATCTTGTCGGATTTGATGCGGAAAATGTCTATGTATCAGAATATAATGTTAGTTACTTTATTCACGGTAGCCTAGATTTTATTCTCAATTCCCGGACTATAATAAATTTCTATAAATTATTTCAAAGTAAGGAATTTTGTTCCATTTCGTATAAATACGAAATATTGGGAACAAAATGAACGGTAAATTAACAATAACACTACAATAAACTTCACAAAAATAATGTTTGCAAATACAGATTTTATTTTGCTACGACCTAGCTAAAATAAAATATACGGTAATTAAAACTTCTACCCATTTGGTAGAATAACATATTATTTTATCGCAGTACCATCACAAATGGTCTGGATCAAAATAATATAAACGGTAAACGGTACACAGTTTTCTCTCGAAATATCATCTATGTTCTTTTTCCCATTTGGAAATTCTTGCGAACATAGCTATTTGGATAAAATCGGAGAAGTTGACAGGTCCTAACTCGAACTCTCTTACTATTGTAATAACTTAAATTCATTTAATTTCGGCAAAGTCGGAAAATAATAATTATATTCTGATACATTTAAACGGAATCAGTTTCAAATTATTGCTTTAAAACACACATTTCAGTGAATTATTCTTATCGGTGTTAATATAAAAAGGTCGACAAGAAACCAGCGGCGGTGATAAAACGGTGTACTTACATGTGCTGGATATACGGAATAATACCCGACTGGGCTGTTTGACGGATCGGACAGAAGTGATTTCAAATATGGTATAATGAAACTAATTTACGCAGCTGTCTTACCAACGCCCTCAATATCAAATCCTGTAATTAATGTTAATATTATGGACAGCCCTCTCACTGCCAGGTTTATCAAATTACCTATTTAAAGTAGAAATCTGTTTCAGCTAGCTAAATTTGGGAGAAATCTATAATAATAATTTACAATGCATATGTTCGAATGTAAGCGGAGCAAATAACGAAGTATATTGGTAATTTAAACTGCATTTTTGGCAACGGAAAATTCACCTTGTTACAATTGTTCAGAATTCGATTACCAACACAGTGATATGAATTTTTTTCCTCTACGAGCAATATTACCGGTTTTAGAAATGTGCCGATCGAATGCAATATACTCTTCGTTTTGTAGTTGCGAAGAGTATAATAATGAGAGTAAGACACAAATGGTTAAAAAAATTTCAATAATAGATGAAAACAACGATAGAACCGAAGAAGAAATTAAAGATAGATTCGTCTTAAAAGTGGAAGACGTTCCATATTTTATCAGTAAGGACCTAGAACTATTCAGCACAAGATCGTTGAAAACACTGGAAAGATTTGTTATTTAAAGAATGTTTACAAACTCATCCCAGTACGTACAATGAACATTACAAAAATGTGTTATCACCCTCTTGAAGGTCGTGAATGATAATGCCGAAAGTGGAGTAAAATTAATGGAAAAATTCAACAATTATTTTTTTGAGGTTTCCAAATGTATTTATAATAAATTTAAATGTAATACCACTTACTTCGTAATAGAAGACCATTATTTAGACACGCA
Organism: Stenurella melanura; assembly: GCA_963583905.1. Lineage (NCBI taxonomy): Eukaryota > Metazoa > Arthropoda > Insecta > Coleoptera > Cerambycidae > Stenurella > Stenurella melanura. The sequence continues at coordinate 91,292,075 of OY757309.1, forward strand.
CTACTAAGTGAATGTAAAAAATAAAAATAAAGAACCTAATACTAACAATATTTTCATTTACATTGATGAGAAGTCGGCGGCAGGGATTGGTATTATGCGATCGATCTTAAATTTTCACAGTTTTTATATTTATATAAAGGAAAAAAATGAGGGAGTCGTACCTGCAAAATTCCAACTTTAGAAAATAAGGGCTACCCTAAATATGTATGTAAAATTTCAAGTCAGTCGGACAACTGGAAGTGTGTGAAAATTGAGTTGAAATATTTCCTTGCATTCAAAGTCACAAAGTTAGTTATAAAGTTACAAAGTTACAGTTCAAGCTAATAGAAGCGCATTATAAACAATCAGCGGTTTCTTTAACGTAAAATCATTAATCGTATTTTTCTTCCACATATTTTATTCAACTATAACTTTGTTGAAAATAAACACTTCAATATAAATCAGAAACTAAAATGCTGTCATTAAAACTTTCCTCATATTTGACGGTAAAATAAAAATAGTACTTATGCAATTTTTTTTTACCAAATATGCGGGTTATATTTTTCTGAACATAATTTAAAATCCATCTTCTCAGCATGATAGATTATTACTTGGCACACATTTATTTTCAACTCCAGTTTCGCGACGCTCGATATAAATGAGACCTGTGACATATCTGGGTTCTATTTACATTAGGAGTTACAATACTCTGACCGTCTAAAGTGAAAAATAGATTTAGAAACGTGAAAGGCTCTATAAACATGTCCGAACTAAAATGTGTCATCCCATTTTCTATATTTTCATAAAATCAGCTTAACTAACTACCATATGAAATGGAAATTCCAAAACTGCATTTTGACTTCAAGATAGCGATTTTTATATATAATCAAAGGAAATTATAGACGGAGAGCCAGCCCTCAAAAATTATCTGAATTTACTAAGCCTGGTTTTTGAAAGTTGATTACAGTAGTTGTGTACACAAACATACTGCTATTAGTCAAGTGAAATTGAGAACAGATGTCTCAACTGCGCTATCAAAGGTGTCATGATTACGGAGATAATAAAATGAATTTACTAAGGCTGAAAATCGTTAGACGTTATACAGGGTGTTTGGTGCATCGTGTGCCAAATGGAAATGGCCGACAGAAAGAATTATCTGTTATCCTTTCAGGCCCCTTAATACTTCCCATGCCCTGCGGGATTTTTAATATCGACCTTTTATCTTTTTAATGAAAAAAATCCCAAATTCTACATTTAAATTCAAATTATAAAAAAAGTATTAGGCGTAGACTGCGAATTTCATTTTTATTTTGATGTGTATTGTTGAAGGGATCTTTTAAATCCAAAATTACTGGCATTAGTCATCTAGTTGTTTTTTTATTCACTCGCAAACTTTCGGAATAGGTAAAATTTAAATTTAAACTTAGATTTTACATGGCTATAAAAAAATACTCAGGGCAACCGGGATCTTCCAACTCCCTCAAAAATTCTCTAGTCTATCCTCTTGCTAGTGATGTGCCACACGTCATAAAAATCTTTTAATAACATTGTGAATTCGCTAAATTAATGAATCGCGTCACATAAGGCTAATATTCAAAATTCCGAATAAAAAATTATTTTTGCTTAAATTATGCATGGGAAACAGGTAAAATCTGTTATCTCACTCTTGCGAAGTAAAATCTATCTTCTATCTCTTTCTGTTCATTGGTTTTCTTGAAATAAAGAAACAGTTACATTTTTATCATTTATTTAAAAAAATTAAAAATCTTGCTCAAAGTATTGGTCTCTGTTGCGATAAGGGACCTGAAAGGATAGCAGATAACCCTTTCTGTCGGCCATTTCAATTTGGCACACGATGCACCAAACACCCTGTATATAAATAACAGTTATGTCACTCAGTCCTATACCTATACTTTTTTATCACGTTTCAATAAAATATAGATAAGATCATACAACTTTTATTCCTATTATTTTTTTGTGTCTGGCCCTTGGACTATTATAAAAATCAATCAGAAATAGAGGATAAAAGCAGATGAATAGTCGAGAATTCGCAAAATTATTTATTTTAATGTCTCTAAAACATTAGTATACATCTTTTAGGAAACTGTAGCAGTAAAATGATCTTTTATTAACTTTGAACCATACAAGTCATTTTAAGATAACATTTTCAACAACGATAAGGTATTTATGTAAAGATAAATAAAAAATCTTGAAGAATTCATATCCACCTCTTTTTTGGTCACTTTTCCATACTTTGGAAAATTTTTGGTAAAAATGTTAGTAACTTAGGAAGCCTGCTACGCGTAACATGCTCTTATTTAGGCAAATAGAGTGCAAGTGGTCGATTATAATGGTGAGAGGTCGTCAACTATGTTAGTAAGTGCAGGAGTGCCTCAAGGCTCCATCCTAGGTCCACTCGTATTTCTTATATATGTGAATGACTTCTCAAATTATATGAACAATGTAAATAGCATACAATACGCTGACGACACCACTCTGTATAGTAGAGGGACAGATATAACAGAGTTAAATGAAATTAATGCCTCAGCTCAAACTCGTGCTGATGACTGGTTCGCTGCCAATAGATTATCTCTTAACAAAGATAAAACAATACATATACGCTTTACGTTAAGAAATTCTGTAGATGATCAACCCACAAAATTTCTAGGTATAATTTTAGACAAAAGCTTAAATTGGAAAGACCACGTCAACATGGTAGCTAACAAATTGTCAAGCCTAGTATTCCTACTACGTAAAATAGCTTCATATGTTCCAATAGAAATAATTACAATAGCATATATCGGACTATTTCAACCACAATTGTCTTATGGTGTACTTATATGGGGAAATTCGACTGAATGGAGTAGGATATTTCTATTACAAAAAATGGAAATTAGGGCAATGACTAACAATACATCACATGTTACTTGTAGGCCCCTATTTGCTGAATAAAAAATTTTAACGTTCCCGGCATTATACATATATCACTGTCTAATCTACATTAAAAAAAATGAACAACAATTTCAGAAACAAAGTATAAACCATAAGTATCAGACTAGAAAATCTAACGAATTAGTTCTCCCCCAATACAGACCAGAAAAAACCCTTAAAAGTTTTTTGTATATGGCTATAAAAATGTACAATCAATTGCCTAACAAAATAAAGGAATTATCTTTCTCCAAATTCAAAATAGAGATCAAAGAACTACTCACCACTCTAGTACTATACAGTATTGAAGAATATTTTGATAAAGTATTTGATACACCATAATTAATAGTCTTCAATTATATATATTTATTATTTACTGCGTCTTAACTTCAATCATTAATTTTTCGGTAGTTTACTTCTTTATTATTTTAACTTATAAAACTTAATATTGTCTTATTACAAATTTGTAAAAGTAGTGTATGTGATTGTCATTTTAGCCCTAAGTGTATCTTCTAAAATATTTTATATGTAATTGTTGTGAGATCTATGTATGTCTGTTCTTTATATACCTTGACAATGCTAAAAGTAATGTAAAGTAATTCAGCAAATAAAGCAGTTTATTATTATTATTATTATTATCATTCATGTTAACTATTCCTGTATTCGAATCATCCAATGTGAGGTTTCTAAATTCTTCGGATTGATCATTTGGTAATATACAGCATGTAACAAAACCTTTGGGATGGTAGAATATCTGAAGAAATGTACTTCCGATAAAAAATGTATTTTTAATACTTTCTAAACTGAAACCGCACACGTCCCTTCTTGTGGGCGCCCATTATTTATTGCAGACTTGTATTTTATGAGAAAATATATGCAATTTTTATGTGAAACATTTTTTTCAATTCGTGACAGATGGCGCAAAAATCAAAATTCTTGCGTTTATCTCAATAAATGCATTGAATTAAGACATTGGGTTGATTCTACGGTTGGTTCCTTGTGAAACATTCTTCAATAATTTAAATATACAGGAAAATTATGCTTTTTAATGTTTCAAAAAGTTTTATTAAAACTCTACACGTGTTTTGGCTTATTAGGCCTTTATCAAGAGTACAAGATATTACTAGTAATATTACTAATATCTTGTATTACTAGTATCTTGTACTCTTGATAAAGGCGTAATAAGCCGAAACACGTGTAGAGTTTTAATAAAACTTTTTGAAACGTTAAAAAGCATAATTTTCCTGTATATTTAAATTATCGAATTAAGAGGTAAACAAGACGAATTGAGAAATTGAAGAATTGCGAAAGACCTCGAGCAGAAATTTTCATTCCCCAAACAGTGGATGAAAGTAGGCTAAAATCGTAACAGAGATGGAGGAAGTTGAAGAGAGGCTGATAGGAGATTGAAGAGGTTAAAAATATGTTGAACATGGATGTGTTGACATTTATTAATTTTTTAATAATTTTAAATCAAATTACAGCTTGATAATTTGTATAGAATTTCAGAAGAATATTTAATGATTTCGAATGATTAAGTTTCCATAGTCGGAAAAACTGTTGTCTCTGTATCGTTGTTTGCTAAATTGTTCTTCATTCTTGTCCATTCTGGGACACTACCTCTATACTTGCATTGATGCATCTAAATCTAGCTCTAGAGTATTTTTCCGGGTGTTGTTGTGTTACGATTACAGAATATTTTTGGAAATGTCGTTTTGGTTATTATAAAATTAGTTTTAATTTGGATTTTCCTTCATTATCTATTGTAATAAAATTAAAATCCGAAATTATGAAATCTACTCGAACATAATGTACAACCTTTCTGAACAAGAGAGAATTACTATTCTGATGATGCGAGGATTAGGCAATCCCCGAATATCGTTCGCTGAAGTAACAAACGTTTTCGCAGTCCAAACAATCCTATTTTAAAATCCACTGTCAAGCACATCGTGCGGTGCTTCACGTAAGCGGTATTTACACCTACCGCTTTCATGTCGTGAAATTCCTGGTAGGCCAAAATTATCGACAACGAAGGAAATACAGCTTCTAGTTGCACTGTCGTTCGTTGAAGACCCTCACCTCTGCAGCTGTAAAGCTGCTCGACAACATAACATAAGTCACATGGCTGTGCAATGAATTTTTGTTTCACATTTTTCTGTTTAATTTCTTTTAAATTGTTTAGAGAAGGACGTAGCAGGATAAGCATGATCTAGCCGCCCGCCTTAGTTCTTTCAACGAAATTTTGGGGACTTTTTTGTACATACAAATTGTGTGACTTCCTTATTCATTAGTTTTTCATTAAAACATATTTTTTAAATTTAGAGAATTTTTCTTTGAATTAACTTATGATACTTTAGTAATGGCGAAGGCGCGGGTATCAGCGCTTTCTCCATAACTAACAATGAACAAACATTTGTTGGAACTATCCGAAAATTTGAAATATCAAGAATACAACAAAAAAAAAAGGACAGCTTATTTGCTCTATACGTTTAAAAATTATGCAAAAATATGCAACGCAGAAAAAAATTCAACGAACTTTTTCAAGAGGTACTTTTAACAATGCCACAATTTTGTGTGCAGTATATTATTTATAATAACACAGGCATACAAAAAAAAGTCGAGCGTAAAAAGGCAGACCTATGTATTCCCATGCATTTTGACCTAATAAACACGAATCCGATCTTAGTTTTGCCCGAAGGGCTCTTGCATTATTCCTAACCACAAAAAACACCGTCAGAATGCCCGAAAAATCTCAAACAAGTAAATTAAAAGCTTAAATGAGCTAACCACCATTTCCATACGAATTTTGGGGCGCTGAGATCGACTGTGGGTGGTGATCTATCGTCATTTTTAAGGGAGTGCGTCTCCCTTAAAAGTGATGAATATCAATGCCAATGTCAAAGGTCCGAGAATTCCACTTCTCCGGCGACATGGATCCACCTCGGGAGCAACTGCATCCGAACTAGAGTCCATAAAATTATGAAAAAAATGATGTATACACAAGAAGAACAAAGAAATCGAATGGAGTGAACCAGACATTCCTATCATACTTGTGAGATAGGGTCGATCAAAATCATCGGAAGGAGATAATCTCTTCTTTCCCCCACTCCTCGAGACTCTATTTCGATAACGAAAAAAGCTATAGGCTTCTAGTTTACCCTATTCGATTTCTCTCACCGTCTTACGCATCCCTGAATTTTTTCAGATTTTTAGCTACACTTTCATTATTCCCAAAATTTTGAAGGTGGATCATCTAAAATATGTACTCGGTTTCGGCATTTCTTCAAATTTCACCCTTTAACTTTACCAGTCGAATCAATATTAAATTTTGTATCCTATGGTGGGCGGCACGAGGATCTACGATTACTTTTTAGCGAGATACAAGCCGCCAAATTAAGAGGTTCCAGGATTTCGCTCCTCGAACGACACGACCCAACCTCGTGGGCCACTGGTCCTAAACGAAAATCCCTAAAATTGTGAAAAAAATCAGGAGTACGTAAGGAGATGTGATAAATCGAATGGCGTAAACCACAAGTTTATATATTTTTTGGTTTCCTAAATAGAGTCTCGAGAAATGGGGGAGAAATGAGATTTTCTCCTTTTCTCCGCTGACTTAGATCGGCCCTATCTCGGAAACGAAGTATCGTAGGGACGTCTGGTATCCGCCATTAGATTTCTCTGTTCTAAATGAAAAGTTTTTTTTTAAATTCAGTGTGATTTTTTTATTATGTCCATGATGTTATTAAGCAGTTATGTTTTCTGAACAAACTCTTGTATGAACACTTTCAACCATCAGTTGTTACATTAGAGAAAAATGACAATAATAGATTTTCCTCTTTTTTACCATGACGCACGACGTACCCCTTCAACCATTTTCGAAGACACTTACAAGTGATACAAAAAAAAATCGCTGTCGTGTTCGCAGAATATTTTTATTAAAATAATCATGGTAAAAGAATAATTGTTTTCATTGATCCCGCCGCCGAAATTCCCGGATTTTTTTATTAAATCACTGTTAGTTAGTACATTAATTATTACTATTTTTTTTTATTATAAAAGAAATTGTGAGATCATTTTAAGGGTGCATTAAGCAAGAGCATACATGTCTTAATTAACAATTAGGTACTGCAAATCACTGTAAATAATAATAAAATATAAACTGAAAATTGGTCATTAAAACTACATAACTAAAAAATGTTCTGAAATCTAAACTCATTTAACACTTACTGATTTTTAACGGTCTCTAAACAATTCTAAACGGGAGGAAGTTGTCGGTATGAAACGTATATATTTTATTTATACAGGGTGAGTTACTAGCACATGGACTCTCATTTTCTCAACCTCTTGAAATTAGGAACGTATTATTTCGCTTTTCTTGGATAAGAACACATTTGCAGCGGTTAAGAATAAAATCTGCGAAAAACATATTTTCATAGAGACTGTTGTTTCATTTTAAATGTTAGTCAAGGCTAGTTTAATGAGGCATTCATAAATGCATGTCATATTATTATTATTAGATTTGCGTTTACCTAACATTTTTGCACACATACTTGTAATGTTGTATTTGTTCTTATAGTAACGTTCGGAATCACTATGAACACTTCTCGATGAGAGTAAGACACCTGAGTAGTAGTTAATTATATTTATTAATTAAATATACAATTGAGCGTAATGGCCGCGTATACATGTCATAGAACAGAACATTATCTTAGCTACTGCACGTTCACGTCTCTAGCGGCGTTGCCAAACTTATCATAAATCTTTAGAATTAAATAATATAGTAATACTTTCATACATAACAGTACCCAATAATGATAAATCGCTGATGTGCTCGAAATCTGCACCCGATCGCAAAATTGCACACGCTCCCAATGGGTCATATGTGTACAATTTTGGATATAAAAGCGCGACAAAATTCAAGACAAATCAGTGCTGCTCTGGCATTGACCTTCAGCGTGCTGCGCTGGGTTGATTACAGTAAGTACTCTCTTACGACGTACCACGGCGGAACGAATATAAGTTAAACTCCTTCAGCATGCTGGGATGGTAACTACTGCATTAGCTGTTATTTATCCGACGTCGGTGCGCGGAAAAGGTACCCAACTCATGCTATCGACGCCACGATGAATCACCGCAACGTTGCCAACATTACACTCTCGTTCGCTTCGAAAACATTTATGACACGATTAATGCTCGTAAAGAATACAGAAACAAATATGTTATGTAACACTGTCATAATCTACCTGATATGGAGAAAATATACCGTTTATTTTATATTTGGACTACCACCTACACAAACAAAACACGTTACACTATGTATTAATTTTCAAGCCACTCATAGCTGAACATTATTCTATACGGTATTCTCCACAATGATTCAAATTTTTAAATTTTTAAGGTACCAACTCAATTTTTTCAAATAGAACAACGTATATGTGTTTACTTAAAATGCTATTACCATATAGTGACTACTATTTTTTAACAGTTTTTTAGAAATTAAAATCGTAAATAGACTACGCATTATGTACATTACATCTCTTGGATATCTCAGTAACTACCTCATTACCTCGTCTTACCTACCCTGTAGGTTTCCGAAAACTTGTGGCTTGTATTGATTTCAGGAGTTCTTTATATATTTGTTTTCAGTCTGTACATCATTGTCAGTGAACAGTACTTGTTGCTCTAGAAATTCCTAGACATACCACGTTATGCACTTTTCTTAGTTTTCTCACCATTCTCTTTTCCAGCTTCTTGCTACCAGAACAGTAAATCATCGGATACTATCAACAATATCAACACCACAACCCTTCTTTACAAAACTCTTGGTGGTAATCTCCACATTATGCTCACCATGCCATGCAGGCCCATAAAGACCTTATGCTTTAGCGTTTACTTTAAGCTTCATCTGTATAATCTTTAAAGTTAAGTTCGGTACCTAAAGCCAAAAACATTTTGTCGGATCTCCCACCTGCGTGTTTCTTTATTTTCTTTCGGGATAATGAAAAACACCGAAATAATATTCGTCTGTTGCATTTTTCTCGAATTAATTATGCACACTGGCTTCCGTGTATATATTTCCTATATTCTTCTCTTAAAACTATCTTTAAGTGAATATTGCTTTAATAATATACAGCTCTAAATAATTCCGTCCAAAGCTATTTTTATTTATAAATTACGCAAAGGAAAACTTATTTATCTTAAAGCCATGAAATGTTACTTGATATTTAACAATTTAAGAGCATTTTCTGCCAGAGGCTAAGAGCTGGTTTCAGGAAACTAAATTAATATCAAATTTCTTTTCAGCATCGTAAACTTTCCGGTGCGGCGGTTGAACCGATACTAGTTAAAATGTTTCCCGCAGAAATTTTATAGGATAAACACATAAACAGGACTATTTAAAATCACAAACAGGCGATAAGTAAATAAGCAATGAACAAAAAATTAATCTTGTTAAAGAAAAGTAGGAAAAAGGTACTTTAAAGTACCACTGAATTAGCATACCCTTGATTACCACACCCGAATTGTTAAAGTTAAATGCCTTATTACCTGTCACCAAATTGATGCCACTTTCACATTTACTCAAAAGTAACGTTGGGTCCTATACAGAGTCATCCTGAAATTTATGTCTGAGAGTGAAAGGGTTAAGCATCTCCAAATAAAATGTCTTGTCTTTCAACAGGAAGAACCATCCTATATTTTTTAAGTACCAGTTGAGTGATACTATCTTGACTAGATCAGATGCGTTTAATGACTTGTACATTCCCATTGATACGAAACTGAATTGTGATAAACATATGGGAACTAATATTGTTTTGTCTGCTTATAAAAGTTTGGGTTGCGTGATCATAGTCAGGCGAATTTGGTAACGTTAAATTCTTGAATCTGCTTCATACTGTGTTTATTTAATCCCGATTAGAACATGGCTTCTTTATTTAGAAGGTCGGTTATAATATATATTGTAATAGGCGGGTTCGGTCATAAAAGAAAAAAACATTTTTCTTGGCAGATGTGAAGTTAAATAGTCAACAAAACACGTATGTGCAAAAAAAAATGAGAAAAAAAAATTGTAGCGCCTGCAATTGCCAAATTAAAGTTCGGTGATAATGGTGGACCGCACAACGGAATTGACGTCAGTGGCCTGATATAAGCTCCGGCTCCACCCTACGCGCACGTATCCCGCATAGCGCAAGCAGCGAATCATTAAAATATTTAAGTTTTGTGACATTTATCGGTGGTGTTTTTTAAAGTCCTAGTCGTACAATGCAACCGGGGTACCAGAAAGCCGATTCCCGAAACACACCACATTTAAATGTGCAGATGGTATTTGATTTTTTGACAAGCAATGCGAACCTAAATCAAGCTCAAAGCAGTGGCGCTAAATACTGTAAGTACCATACTTGTGGCATATTTTTTATTTGTATTGTATTTGTATTTATTATTTAGTGAAGTTTCGGTAAAGTTTAAACAAACTAACATTTGAATACGTATATATAAAACAGGCAATCTGCTAGACAAGTAACTTTTCACCGTTTGTCTGTAAACTATTTTGTTTCCTGGCAATAAATTATTATTTTATATTTATTTATTTATTTATTTATATCTGTTAGAATGGAAATAGGCAGAGGTATAAGCAACTGACAAATATACGTCGACGCTTTCACGCTCCGACGTCTAAGAATTATAATTAATATGTATTTATATAAGTTTACCTTGTATTTACTAGATAAAAATAAAAAATGCCGCATGTACAAAGCAGATTTAATGGAACCGCCGGCGTCGCAGGGACATTAATGGGAATTTTTTATGGGACAAGTAAATATGAGGTAAACTATACCGATTTGTGTATATTAAAAACTACTTAATAAAATTTTGAAGATACACTTATATGAAAAGCATTAATTGCTAACAGTATAGGTATATTATATATTATATATTATATAGTGTGAGCTTCCAAAGATCTTTGAATAATTGCAAATAAATTTACACTACGTACCTACCGACTTTTTACAGATCAGAAAGAGAAGATTATGGAGACCGCTCAGCGCTGTCGGGCCACTGATGTCACCGCAGTAGCCTCACGCATAGGTACGTTTCTAGCCTCGCTGCGACGGGAAGATTTTCAAGTATCAATAAAACCTTTATTTTTGGACATTTAATTTTTAAATTTTATATGGTTGTTTTTTTCCATGGTTTCTATCGATTTAAGCGAAAATTGAAAATTACCGAACCCGCCTATTGTATAGAGACCGTGGCTGCATAGATTCGATATACTTATCCTACAAATTCACAGGAAATTCTATTCACTTCTGTTTTTGCAAAAGTTAATCTATATTTTCTATTTTTAATTGGGAAGAAAACTATATTAGTTTTTGATTTTCACTTTATTTCTTGTCAGCATGACAATTGTTTCGCCACACAGTGGCTTCTTCGGATGTTGAGTACTGGTATACTAATTTTACAATGCACAAACTATATGGTTTTATACAATTTCGATCTAATCCTCATCTTAATTGCTAATCGAAAAAGTACAATATAATTTTAATTACTAAATGGAAGGGTACATATATTTCTAGGTAATTTATTGAATCTAATTTTAATAGTCTAAGTAAATGAATTTAGTAAGGGAGATGAGTTTGTAACCCTTTTTTCTCGGTGTGTAATTTTTTTTAACTCTTCATTGAACACGTGACCTACTACTTCTATTAGGTGGTTAGCATAAGTTGAGTCTGTTTTATTACTGACGTAACTTCTTTTGTGTTCTGATAACCGTTTACCAAACGAAACAATTGTCATGTTGACAAGAAATAAAGTGAAAATCAAAAACTAATATAGTTTTCTTCCCAATTATTATCATGGATTTTCATCAAGTAACGGCCAAATCTGTTCAACATTTTCTTTATTGCCTACATAATTTGAATATGTTAAATTTTATTGCCACTTCATTTGAAATACATAATTATAAACATTCTTCCCTGCCATTCAATGAACAAATGCTCTAAATATCTTGCCCTAGTACTTCATATGGAACACTTTCATATCTATTGAGGATCAGTTTGATGACATATTTCACTCAAATATTGCTAATATTAGGTGTATCTTCTTTATCTAGAAATTTCTGTGTATCTTCTAATTTTTGTTTTGTTATAAGTTATTATATTATTATATTTTTAGTCGGTTTAATCATTCTCGGCATTTTTCCCAACCGGTAATTGGCTCTTACTGTGAAGAGTTGCAACTAAATAGATACATTAATATATAACCTATTTAAGGGCTTACTTTTCTATTATATACGTTTAATAAATCAAAGTGCAGTTGCTTTTTGACAAAATAGCAGACTTTTCATGTTGGTACACTGCTTACAAATCACTATATAATTATAACTTATTTTAAGCATCAACGCTTAGTTGATATACAAGTTTTGGTATACAATTGTATCCAAGTAATTATCTACTAAGTAAATTCAACTGCGGAGGTGAAAAAACCAACACTTTAACAAAATTTCACGAGGGCACTTGAAAGCCGATTAAACTTAATTATTTTAGCATTTATATCTAAAGTAAATAATTATATAAGAAGGCAGAGTTAAATTTGATTTCACTTATCAAACAGATCCAACTTTCTGCGAGTGAATCTGTATTTCTATTTGTATTTTCAGCAATGCGGGAACACACCAAAACAGATTTAGGCGCGTTTATATTTAAGTAGTTAAATTGATGATGCGTTCAACCCTCAAATTAGTCCTCTAATTTTAACTTCTAAATTGAATAGATTAAGTTAACTTAAAATATATAATATATATCATCGTATAAAGTATGACACCGAAACAATCTTTACAAGCATCACAGAACATATAAGAATATACTAGGTTGACAACATCTAGTACTGATTATATATATTTCAACTCGCACAAAACTTTTTCATTAAAATTGTTTTAAAACATATCAAAATAAATTCGAGTTAATAAAATCGCAAAGGAAAAAAAAACAATTGCAGCCCATTTAAAAGAAAGCCAATTAAAAAAACCGCTGCCCAAGGAAAGACTGCTTCCACGACCAGATTTTTCATCCAAGTCCCTTTAAAGGAAACATCTTGATTAGATTTGCACTCTAGTATGTGGAAATTATTGGTTATAGAATTTTAATAATATTTGGGGCAGATGTCATAGAAAAGTTTGAGGAGTTGGTTTCTACCATCAATCAGGTATCATTACAATACATACGTGTACTAACTTTCACGTAAATATCTCTATTTTATTTTATCAATCCCATTAATAATGGAGCAGAGGTGGTGGGGTTTGAAAAATATTAGAAAGAAACCTGAGGCATTGGTTTCTATTATATGCACAAGTCCCAAATTTCAGTACTCTTACCAGCTTGATTTACTTATTTTCCCCTATTTACTCCTATTTAACCCCCAACCCTTCAACGGAATCCTCTCAAAATATAATCTAGTTCCAGATATCGTTCTAATACATACGTGTACCAAGTAAATATCTTAATTTTATCTTATTAGTCCCTTTAAGAAAGGGGTAGGGGTGGTGGGTGGTTGAAAAGTATTAAAAAACAATTTGAGGCTTTAGCTCCTAGTATATACACCGAATTTTAAGTTACCGTACTTTTACCAACTTGCTTTACTTATTTTCTCCTATTTACCCCTATTTAACCCCCAACCCTTCAACGGAATAATCTCATAATATATTTTAGTTCCAGATGTTGTTATAATACATAGGTGTACCAAATTTCAAGTGAATATTTCAATTTTATTTTATCAATCCTTTTAATAATGGAGTAGGGGTAGTGGGGGGTTGAGAAATATTATAAAAATCTGAGACCTTGGCTTCTAGTACATACACCGAATTTCAAGTTTCTGTACTTTTACCAGCTTGCTTTACTTATTTCCCCTATTTACCCCTATTTAACCCCCAACCCTTCATCAGAATAATCCCAAAATATAATCTAGTCCTGATTTCATTGTAATATATGTGTGTACCCAATTTCAAGTGTGTAAAATAATAATAATAATAATAAATGGTCTTTATTAGAAAAAAGAAATACAATTTCTTAATCTAAAGGGCGTAGTTTAGCTCAATAGCTATTCCAGAACTTATACCCTATATATCTCAATTTTATTTAATCAACCCCTTTAATAATGGAGTGGGGGTGGTGGTGGAATGATGAAAAATATTATAAAAAATTTTGTGGGCTTGGCTTGTAGTACATACATCAAATTTCAAGTTTCTGTACTCTTACCAGCTGACTTTACATATTAACCCCTATATATCCCTATTTACCCCCAACTCTTCACCGGATATCTTCAAAAAACAATCCAGTTCCAGATCTCGTTATAGTATATACGTGTACAAAATTTCAATTCAGTATCTCCGTTCCGGAGAAAACGTGCGGACAAAAATAGTGACAGACAGACCGACAGACAGAAAATTGTTTTCTCGCTCAAATTTAAAATCTCAACGTTTCATGATATTCTAAACCTATTTCAAGAAAAAAAATGTTTGATAATTTTTACTTCCCTCGCATACCGAAGGGAAGTATTGTATTCGAGAAAAAATCACCCTCCGAGATTTTTTCGGATTCTGACGTTTCAGAACACGTAGATTCCGAAAATATAGGTTTCTCAATTCCGTCAGTCTGTCTGTCTGTCTGTCTGTCGGTCTGTCTGTCTGTCTGTCTGTCTGTCTGTCTGTTGGTGCATTTACTAAAAAACTACTTGACGGAGAGCAGTCAAATTTGGTAGGTAGTTAACCCTACTGTCAGCGAAGAACTGGTAGAATTTTCACTGAAAAATATACAGGGTGGACCGTCTAAACGGAATAAATAGTGAAAAAAATTTTTTTTTGCTCAAATTTAAAATTTCCACGTTTCATGACGCGCTAAACGTGTTTCAGGAAAAAAAAATTTTTGAAAATTTTTTTCAAACATTTTTGAAAAAATTTTTACCAAGATGAAAAAAATTTTTTTTTGCTCAAATTTAAAATTTCCACGTTTCATGACGCGCTAAACCTATTTCAGGAAAAAAAAAAATTTGAAAATTTTTTTCAAACATTTTTGAAAAAATTTTTACCAAGATGAAAAAAATTTGTTTTTGCTCAAATTTAAAATTTCTACGTTTCATGACACGCTTAACCTATTTCAGGAAAAAAAATTTTGAAAATTTTTTCACCAATATTTTTGAAAAAATTTTTACTACTAAAATGAATTTTTTTTTTCTTTCTTCAAATTTAAAATTTTCACGTTTCATGGCATTCTAAGCCTGATTAAAAAAAAAAGTTTTTTGAAATTTTATCACTAAGATAGAATTTTTCTTTCTTTGTTCAGATTTTAACTATCCACGTTTCCATGACATTCTAAAACTATTCAAACAAATTTAAAAATGTTTTTGAAGAATTTTTTAAAAAATTTGAAAACATTTTTAATCCATTTATGTATCACTACTATAGAATAGACGAAAAAATTTTTTTTGCTCAAATTTAAAATTTCCACGTTTCATGATATTCCAAACCAATTTCGGAAAAAAAAATTTGCAACATTTTGTTACCAGTTTGGAAAAAAATTTAACACCAGAATGCTCAAATTTAAATGACATTCTAAACCTAGGTATTTCAGAAAAAAAATTTTGAAAATTTTTTTCACCAACATTTTTCAAAAAGTTTTTACCACTAAAATAGATCGAATTTTTTTTATTTGCTCAAATTTAAAATTTTCACGTTTCATAGCATTCTAAACCTATTTTAAGAATACATCATTTTTAATTTTTAAACTTTTTTTAGCACTACTATAGAACAGAAGGAAACTTTCCTTTTTGCTCTAATTTAAAATTTCTACCTTTGACATTTTAAACCTATTTCAGAGGAAAAAAATTTGAAAATTATTTTACCATCTTTTGAAAAATTTTAAAAAAATTAAATTTTTTAACCACCACTATACTTCCACTCCATTACGTGAATGTTGGATTGAAAATGTGACAGATGGCAATAACATCTGGCATATGCACCTATTATACTTTTATTGAAAAATGTACAGGGTGGTCATCCCAAGAAATAATTCAGTCATGGTGGACATTTGTAAAGGTATTTGCGCAAGCCTGCCATATGTGGCACCTGCTATTTAGTATTGAACTTTTGCTGTTGGATGAGCAATCTGTATATTTTTTTGACCAAAACTTATCAAGTTTTCTTTGTAATAATAGCAATAACTCTACTCCGATTATTATTCTCAATGTCATTTCGTAATTATTATTTTTTTAGAGAGACTGTCATGAACGAGGGAAGTTCTGTGTAAATACCTTTACCGATTTTTTTACGATTACTATACTTCCAATCCACTACGTGGATGTGGAAGTAATTATGAAATGAAATATCTTCTTCTGTCAGTTTACTTGAACCTTATTACCTAATATCGATATTCGATCATGTGTTTTTGGTCATTTTTTACTTCCCTCGCATACCGAAGGGAAGTATTGTATTCGAGAAAAAATCTCCCTCCGAGATTTTTACGGATTCTGACGTTTCAGAATACGGAGATTACGAAAATATAGGTTTTTCAATTCCGTCAGTCTGTCTGTCTGTTGGTGCATTTACTAAAAAACTACTTGACGGAGAGCAGTCAAATTTGGTAGGTAGTTGACGCTACTGTCAGCGCAGAAATGGTAGAAATTTCAGTGGAAAATATACAGGGTTGACCGTCTAAAAGGAATAAATAGTGAAAAAAATTTTTTTCGCTCAAATTTGAAATTTCCACGTTTCATGACGCGCTAGTCCTATTTCGGGAAAAAAATTTTTGAAAATTTTTTTCACCAACATTTTCGAAAAAATTTTTACCAAGATGAAAAAAAATTTTTTTTGCTCAAATTTAAAATTTCCACGTTTCATGACACGCTAAACCTATTTCTGAAAAAAAAAATTTTTGGACATTTTTTTCACCATCATTTTTGAAAAAAATTTTAGCACTATAAAAATTTTTCTTCTTTGTTCAAATTTAAAATTTCCACGTTTCATGGCATTCTAAACCTATTTAAAAGAAAAAAATGTTTGAAAATTTTTTACCAACATTTTTTTAAAAATTTTTATCACTAAAATAGATCGAATTTTTTTCCTAAAATTTTAAATTTCCACGTTTCGTAGCGCTCTAAATCTATTTAAAAAAAAATTAAAATTTTTTTAAAAATTCGAAAAAAAATTTACCACTAAAATAAATGGAATTTTTACTTCCCTCGCATACCGAAGGGAAGTATTGTATTCGAGAAAAAATCACCCTCCGAGATTTTTACGGATTCTGACGTTTCAGAACACGTAGATTACGAAAATATAGGTTTTTCAATTCCGTCAGTCTGTCTGTCTGTCCGTCTGTCTGTCTGTCTGTCTGTCTGTCTGTCTGTCTGTCTGTCTGTCTGTCTGTCTGTCTGTCTGTCTGTCTGTCTGTCTGTCTGTCTGTCTGTCTGTCTGTCTGTCTGTCTGTCTGTCTGTCTGTCTGTCTGTCTGTCTGTCTGTCTGTCTGTCTGTCTGTCTGTCTGTCTGTCTGTCTGTCTGTCTGTCTGTCTGTCTGTCTGTCTGTCTGTCTGTCTGTCTGTCTGTCTGTCTGTCTGTCTGTCTGTCTGTCTGTCTGTCTGTCTGTCTGTCTGTCTGTCTGTCTGTCTGTCTGTCTGTCTGTCTGTCTGTCTGTCTGTCTGTCTGTCTGTCTGTCTGTCTGTCTGTCTGTCTGTCTGTCTGTCTGTCTGTCTGTCTGTCTGTCTGTCTGTCTGTCTGTCTGTCTGTCTGTCTGTCTGTCTGTCTGTCTGTCTGTCTGTCTGTCTGTCTGTCTGTCTGTCTGTCTGCCTGTCTGTCTGCCTGTCTGTCTGTCTGTCTGTCTGTCTGTCTGTCTGTCTGTCTGTCTGTCTGTCTGTCTGTCTGTCTGTCTGTCTGTCTGTTGGTGCATTTACTAAAAAACTACTTGACGGAGAGCAGTGAAATTTGGCAGGTAGTTGACGCTACTGTCAGCGCAGAAATGGTAGATATTTCACTTGAAAATATACAGGGTGGACCGTCTAAACGGAATAAATAGTGAAAAAAATTTTTTTTCGCTCAAATTTAAAATTTCCACGTTTCATGAAGCGCTAATCCTATTTCGGGGAAAAACATTTTTAAAAATTTTTGAAAATTTTTTTCACCAACATTTTTGAAAAATTTTTTACCAAGATTGAAAATTTTTTTTTTGTTCAAATTTAAAATTTCCACGTTTCATGACACGCTAAACCTATTTTTGAAAAATTTTTTACCAAGATGAAAAATTTTTTTTTGCTCAAATTTAAAATTTCTACGTTTCATGGCATTCTAAAACTATTAAAAAAAATTAAATTTTTTTTACCATTTTTGAAAAATTTTTTTCTACTAAAATGATAATTTTTTTTTCTTCAAATTTAAAATTTCCACGTTTCATGGCATTCTAAGCCTGATTCAGAAAAAAAACATTTTGAAAATTTTTTGAAATTTTTTTTTACTTACCAACATTTTTGAATTTTTTTTTACCACTAAAATAGACAGATTTTTTTTTTATTTCTTCAAATTTAAAATTTCCACGTTTCATAGCGTTCTAAGTCTATTTAAAAGAAAAATTAGAAATTTTGTTTACTATTTTTAAAAAATTTTACCACTAAAATAGATTTTTTTTTCTTTGGTCATATTTAAACTATCCACGTTTCCATGGCATTCTAAAACTATTCAAACAAATTTAAAAATGTTTTTGAAAAATTTTTAAAAAAATTTGAAAACATTTTTAATCTATTTATTACTAGGTACTATAAAATAGACGAAAAATTTGGTTTGCTCAAATTTAAAATTTCCACGTTTCATGACATTCCAAACCAATTTCGGAAAAAAAATTCTTGCAACATTTTGTTACCAGTTTAACACTAGAATAGATGGAAACTTTTTTTTACTCAAATTTAAAAGTTTCACGTTTCATGACATTCTAAACCTATTTAAGAAAAATATATAATTTTTAAATCTTAAGCTTCTTTTACCACTATTATAGAATAGACGGATATTTTCCTTTTTGCTTAAATTAAAAATGTCTACGTTTGACATTTTAAACCTATTTCAGAAGAAAAAAATTTAATTTCTTTTTAACATTTTTGAAAAATTAAAATAAAAATGAAATTTTTTAACCACCACTATACTTCCACTCCAATGCGCGAATGTTGGATTGATGTGACGGATGGCAAGAATATCTGACATATACACCTATTATACTTTTATTGAAAAATGTACAGGGTGGTCATCCCAAGAAATAATTCAGTCATGGTGGACATTTGTAAAGGTATTTGCGCAAGCCTGCCATATGTGGCACCTGTTATTTAGTATTGAGCTTTTGCTGTTGGATGAGCAATCTGTATATTTTTTTGACCAAAACTTATCAAGTTTTCTTTGTAATAATAGCAATAACTAAATTCCGATTATTATTCTCAATGTCATTCGGTAATTATTAATTTTTTAGAGTGACCGCCATGCACAAATAACGAGGGAAGTTCTGGGTAAAGACCTTTACCGATTTTTTCAACTACCCTTCTTTCTGAAAACGACCTTATTATTTTTATCTTTTTAGTGGTCTCTTGTGTAATTTCTACAAAATTAAAAAGCATCAGTACTTTTGAATGTTTAAAATAACAGTTGCTAGATAAAACAACGAAGTTTGTTTCTGTTTTGTTTTTAAACCATACCAGACTTGCCCCGTCCTGCCTCTCAATTGACAAGGCGCTACGCGCCGTGGATGTTTGACTAGCTTTAGGCGAGTTTTAATGGAGGTCATGTATTACCCTTTTTAATAGATAGTAATAAAGTTATTTTGACTGACTAAGTGATATAGTAATCTTCGCTGTCTATGCTCTGAATTTCCGAATTTCTCACTACTGTGCTATTAACAAGCTCCATTTATTCAATACCAACGTTCAGTAACTTTTTCCTTGGCTGTCATATGTTTTTGACATCATATTGTTTTTCTTGATAATTTCAAGAGGTTGTTAATGATCTGTCAAGTTACCACCATAATAGAAATAGTATTACTAGCGTACTGTGCCACATTATAATTATATAGCCGATAGACATGGACTTATAATCACATTTTTTTAAATGTCGCTTTGTCAATCCATGGCTGTATCCATTGCTAAAAAATTGATGTGTACATTGTGTATGAAGTATACTATTATCATTGGAAGTTTCATTCATGCCAAAACAAACGACGCATTGCCTCGAATTTAAATTTATCTACATAGGTATACATCACTATTGTTTCCAATCGAATAATTCAAGTTATAAAGTAATAGAGCCATGAAAGCAGTATATATTTTGATCACTTTGTACGTCACAAAGACAATGTGAAATAGATGGACTGTATAAATTTAAAATAAGTAAAGTAGGAGCGCAGAAGACAACATTACAAATGTGAGTAGAGCATTTTCGTGAATACGAAATCAATTTCCAGTTGAAATGTGAAACGTGTGTTATAAATGTGTTTATTTTTTTCTCAAGGGATAAAAATTCACAAACAATGTAGCGTTAGTGGAAGAACCTTTCATGTCTGGGTAATAGACAAATATAATAAATTTGTTATGTTCGACTGGGAGCTATTAAGTTGTCTTTTATTTGTCTGACATTACTGTTGAATAGGGTGGAATGAAAAAGGAATAATGTTATTCAAACCAGCACATTAATTGATTACTAGCGTTTTGTAAGTCAATAGTTTAACAATACAATCAGACAGTAATTATAGCAATGGAAAAATGTACAAAATTATATTGATTATTTTTATTCACATACATTTTAACCAATCAAATCGTCATATTTGGCCAACCTCCATGACATCATTACGTCAATTAAAAAACCGCTGCTTAAGGCATCATTACTTCCACATCCAGATTTCCTACTTAAATCTTGATAATATATTCGCACTACAACATGTAAAAATAATTGTTCATAAAATTTCAATTTTTGCAGTATTCTAGGTGTAAAAACCTTTCTAGTAGTGAAAAATGATCATTATTTTAAGATCTCACAAATTACACAATGATTAAGATGTACTTGAAGAGTCGTTGTGACAAGAATTCTTGTGTTATCTCGTTTTGGTAGGACTTCATTGTTCCAACTCTAACGAATTTGAGTTCACATTATCGTGAGCAGTCATACATGGAGCAGGAGTGAGCTACGCGACACGCGCAAGCGCTAAAATCTGTGGGGCCAAATTCGCGCGTCTACAGTTTTAAAACTATTAGCCAAATAAACTTCGTTTGCAGTTAAACTAAAGTTTATTACGTCTTCTATAATTTTTCTTTAGAGCTTTACACCCGAAAATTTCATTTAGTACCTAGATGAAAAACAGTTTTTTTCAAGCAGCTGTAGCTTTTTCAGTATCAATCCTACAAAAAAATTTAAATTAAAGATGAAAGATAATCAACTAGATATTCAATTTTGGTTCTTATAAATGTTCCGAGAAAACAAACAGGAACGGAAATACAGCGTCATTCACGTTTTCCAAGATGGCTACCGGAAGCCAGCAGGTACAGTCCCGACGTTTTGGTTTTAGACTCTACCCATGTTCCCCTTTTACCTTGCTCAAAAATCTGTATTCGTGCATTTTTTTTAAAACTTTATTGTATTTTTGTTTAAATGCATTAGACTAACCCCCGCAGAATAACCCCCAGGCATTCCTGGTAAGTTTCGATGTCAGATTTGGATTATGCGATCTTGAAAGCCTCCGGGAAGCGATTCTCACGAGATTTTCACAGCTTTCTATCAATTTTTAGAATTATTAAAAAAAATTATGCACTTTAGATGCATTTTATGCACCCCTATGCAATTTTCTTCGAACGGCTTATTCAGTATATATAGACTTTTTTCCTCATATTTTTTCATAAATGCCGAAAGCCGCATCTCGATCCGAGCTGTATGTCAAAACTTAGTTATTCCAGGCACATTTGTTCTAATTTCCCTGATCTACAATAATAGCTTAAAGGCTAGACTATCCTGCTGTGTGAGAAATTACAGGCGTCACATGGGGCCACGTTCCACAAAAACTAAAAATCTTTATCTTATGCTTGTTTCAATTAAGTAATATAATGGCAATTCGTCTTTTTAAAGAGTCTAAATATATATGAAGCAATTTGAAACAAACCAAAATAGAGACTAAAGAATTGATGGATTTATCCGTTACTTTGTGGTAGTCGATCATATAATAATGATTTATTAAAACACTTATTTTGTTTCTACCACTGTATTTTATTGTAACTTAACACTACTATAGTTTCAATACTTCAACGGATCATGTTCAAAGCGACTCAAGTAAATGAATGAACACAAGAGAAAACCTAATCTATTTATAATTTACATTATTTACCTAGTTTTATTACTACGGTGCAGGGGATTTAAAATTAACAGAACTAGATATAAAGTAATAAGGGGACTAAAAGATTATGAATTGAATATATTAAAGGGGGTGTATTATATAGGTCCAACTGGTCGTTAAGTAAATAATTACCTGTGTTATTGTTTGATTTGAAAATTTCTAATGATTCTAATACATTTAATTTAAAATCTTTATTTTGTACTTGTAATATATCAAGAGTATTTATATCTGGAAAATGATGATTTGATTCTATCAAATGGTTTGAAAAAGTGGAGTCTGTTTTTTGAAGTCTGAAAGAGCGTAGATGTTCTTTGTATCATGCTTCAAAGGACCGACCAGTTTGACCTATATAGAAAGCATCTGTACCAAAATTTTATGTTATTTATGCCTAGTTGTGATTTCAATGTTTTATCTTCTATATGTGACATAAAGATATATGCTAAGAGAGGACTCAAAGGGGAGCCTATTGCCAAACCTGCATCTTGAGTAAAATATCTGTTGTTTGAAACATCGGAAGATACCAACACCCACCTCGTTTTCTGGAATATCACGATCTGATAATATTTTAGAAAGTTCATTTGAATTTTTTATGGATTAATTCATGTTGAAAATTTGTTACGTGTTTAAAATTCGCCGTAAGTTTTGTAACTTTTTATTTTGCGTGCAAAATTTCTTGTAAATTAATCTACTAATTTATTTTCAAACCCAGTTGAATTTGATTTGTTTGACGCAAAATAAAAAATTACTTGAGTCGCTTTAAAGATGATAGCTTGAAGCATTAAAACTATAGTAGTGTTAAATTACAATAAAATACAGTTGTAGAAACAAAATAAGTGTTTTAAAAGATCAGAGAATAAAGAATTGTATCGTCTTAATTATTAATCAATTGTTTTATTTAACAGCATGAGATCGGAAAATGTTATTTTGAGCATTCAGCATACAATTTTCATAAAATCGATATCTGTGCTTAATATTAAAAGCAATAAATTATCCATCTTTTTAAAAGGAATGTAACAAAATTATCGGAATGGTGGAATATCTCGAAGAATACAATTGCAATCAAAAAATAAAAGAACACATGGTAGCATTTTTAAGAGAGGAATCCAATTATGCTAAACCGCTAAACGAAGCCACCCTCGTCTCCTCATTTGGGTCAGGGAGCAACTTTGGAATTTTAAATTGGGATGCCCCATTTTTTACTGCTAATTAGAATTATAAGGGAAAAAATACGTAACTTTTGGATTAAATTTTTTTTATCAATTCGTGATCAAATTTTTGTTATTTCAAGAAATACATCGAGTTAAGAGAAGAGGTAAATAAGAGATATCGAACGTCTTCAAGAGAGAAATCCGATTGTGGTAAATTGAATTCACCCTTGTCCCCACTTGTGGTGTGTATTATTTAGAATAAAATTTCCGAAAAATATTTAAAAATTTCAAAGATTAAATTGCCATAGTTGGATAAACGACACGTGATGTCGGACGCTATCAGTTTCCTTGTATTGAGTCATCTAGAACCTATTTGATAAACGTCATTTTAGTTATAAATTAAATTTTAATTTTAATTATTTTTCCAATTCCATCTCAAAATCCACTGTCGAAGGCACCGTGAGACCCTTCGAGGAAGGGAGAGATATAAAGAGATATAAAGCATCGTGAAATTTTTGGTTACTTGTTTGCAACAGTTATTTTTTGTGATCACAGCGCCATATGTCACAAATCGAAAAAAGATGTTTTACTAAAACTTGTATATTTTATTTCAGACATTCTCGTGCTGCAACAAAAAAATGTGGATTCCCATTTAATATTTCAAAGTTGTGTAATAATTGGAGTTATATTCGGAGTTATATTCCCTTACATACATGATTAAATTAGACATTACCATTGGCATAGTACGGAGTGTCTAAATTACTTTGCAAATTCCATCGATATCATAGTATATTATCAAAATCGAGAAGGTGCGTTGTATCCTTTCACGGTACAGCACAATATTTCACAATTAAATCTTTCTGAATTTTATGAACTCTACGTATCGAGTAATTAAACACATTATTTCTCAAAACACCTAAACACTATATTTAGAGCGTTAATGAAAACAAATGAAAAAAACACAAACATTTAACGATCAAAATAATTAACAAATAATAATTACGCAATACAAGAATAACCGACAAGATACCGAACAAATTTACCTAAACCCTAAAGCTAAAAAGAGTTGGTGGCACCAGAATTTATTATCACTCCGTAGATGTTAACCGAAGAGACGCTAGACCAGAAGTACCAATTTTGCCTCCTTGAAATAAGACCTCTTAAAAGTGGTTGGTACACCCTGAAAGTTCTACCAAACCAGGCCAGATCATAAGATTTACTAAAGTGATTTTATGTACATCACATGATGAATGAATGAATAATCCTTAATCTTTTATAATATCCTAATTTGCCCTAACTAACATTTATACTAGTAAGGCAGATGAGAAAACCACTTTATCAATTACTTTGCTTTTATGCGGGAAAGACCTACCTTAGTGGCCTATCTCGTTTGACTAGTAAAATTATAATACGTATTTACTGGAATGCTGTGTGAATCAATTGCGATAGTCCTGAAAAATCTACCTTGGCCATACGACGCGCCGTCGTATTTTATGATATCAACAGGGCTGTGAAAACAGTTATCTGAATATTTTCGGTTCCTAGAAGTACTTGTAGCAAAACAAATTGTTCACACATAAAATAATTTAGATAGATAACATTTCTGGTTACACTTTTTTAAAGTGTCGACACTCAATAAACTACTCAAATCAAAAGGTCATATTTCCGGAGATCTAACAAACCGAACGACATTAGACAACTAGATATTTATTTGCGACTGGTATTTACTTCAATGGACTAACGTATCGACCCTTGAGATATTACTAAGACTTGAAGTACCGAAATAACGATTGTTTTATACACAACAAGACTGTACTTATTACAGTTGTCCCTACCCACTCGTAAGGGAGAATGGAGACGGTTTTAGCACCTTTAGCATAATGAGATTCCCCTCTTGAAAACATTAAACAAATGTTTTCCTAATTTTTAATTAGAAGCGTATTTGTTGAGCTATTCCACCGTCTCGACCTTTTTTATACACGCTGTATACCGTTGATCTAATTTTGATCATGTTAGTACATTAGTTTCACACTATGTGTGGCAAACATTAGTACACTATACCAGTCAAACCACATCATAAACAAAGCATTTGTATCATTTGAAAGTTTAAGATTAAAAAAAATTTAAAACCTAAATAAAACATTTCTATGACAATCACAATCTGTCTAATAATTCCGCAATTTTTCCATTCTCATCTAACATCTTCAGGGCAGTACATACTATTAGAAATAGCATTTGGTCATAATCTTTAGCATGGTTAGAAAAATGCAAAGAAATCGTTAAAAATCCGTGATATAGGTAGATACATAGTATGTATGCACTTCTGAAACATTTTCTGTGCATTGTGCAATGCAATTCCGAAGAAGTATGAATCTTATCCAATTTTTAAGAATATGAACCACTGTGCCCTGCAGTGGAGACATCGTCGAGTAATAATACCGCATTGTTTAAAAAAGCATCATTATGTATCGAAAACTAAGTATTTAATTTAAATCACTGGCTCAAGAAATTAGAGATTATCGATATACGAGATTGTTTTTTAAGTTGCATTAACTATATGGAACTGTACGAAAAATCGAAAATTAGTAGTAAAGCATAATTAATTTTCATCAAATATCAATGATGTAACCCTGGAGGTTCCCCAAGGCTCAATATTAGACCTCCTATTATTTTAGATTTACGCTAATGATCTGCAGAATTATATTCAACATGGCATTACTATGATGTATGCAGTTGATACAACTATCTTGGTATCAGCTGTCATGCAGAAGGAGCTATATCACAAAATTCATATTTCGTTAGACTATGTACACGCATGGAGCTGGAGAAGCAAGCTCATTTTCAATGACGAAATATTCTATTTTTATAAATTTTCATTTTAGAAGAGCATTACCCTTTGGTAGTAACAAACTTCCTTGGCACCTACATAGACAGCAGATTAACATGGGAATTGCGTATATAGCACATTTACTAATTGCTCAATAAATCCTACTTAGCTATTTTACAGCTAAATAATAATAATAATAACAATAATAATAATGTATTGGTCAACGTTAGATACAAATTGTATATGTGACAAGTCAAGAAGAGAATAAAGAAAGAAATAAGTATAAGTGCAAGTATATGTCGGCATAATTGAAATATAATATTAAGATTTAAAATAAGGAACAAATACAAATAAATATATACAACATTGAGATAGTACTAATTAAAACTATTTTTCGTTAAGGAAATCTGTAGTAGCATTTCTCATATAAATAGAGTTTTAATTTATTTCTAAATTTCGTGAAGTGCGAAATATCTCGGATATCACTGGGAAGAGCATTATATAGAGATATGCAGTTGTAAGAAGGCGATCTCTTATAAATACTTTATGGTAAAGGATACAATTTTCCAGAAGAGTCGTTTAAGCGTGTACATGCTTTAGCTAATTCACGTGTATCATTGAATATTAACCTGGGGACGTTCAAGTCATATACAACGAGTTTTTGTTTTCCAGAAAATACTGTTGACTAATTTTTAGACTAAATAACAGATCTAGTTGCAGGGAATTATTTAAAAGATATAATATTTTACAGTCCCTGGCATTTATATCTATAAATGTCTGAAATGCCTGCAAAAAATAATTTGTGCACCTTCTCCACCTCCGTAGACAATCATTTGCATAATACGAGGCATAATGATCTGTTGGTGATCCTCGTGCATAAATCGGCAATATTTCAACTATAATTGTATCATTTTATTTATTTTCTAAGCAGAAATTGAACTTATCTTCATTTAAAAGACAATGAAAAGACATAAAAACAAATGCATTTTATAGTGTTGATGAGTTTCTAAATAGATCAAATTTGTTTTTTCCCCGTCTATTATGTTATATTCCTTATTGAAAGATTTTTTATTTGAGGTTTGATGTTTTATACGTATTTGTAATTTTTTTATTAATGTATATTTTTGTGCATTTATGCATTTTATTTTAAGTTGTATTACTATAAGGAGACATAAATCATTTATGTTTATTTTAATTTATATGTACATAATGTACGTATCAGAAATTGGTAAAATAATTTCTATTCTATTCTATTCTTTTATTCCGGTAATATGAGAAACTTATTTTGAGTTTTTGCTCACCTACCACTATACGTAGCAGAACAAATGTGATATAAATTTAATCAGATGCGGTAACCGAAATAGAACATAAATATATTTTTATGGAAAACATAAAACCAATATCAAAGATGATATTTTCAACTCTAATTTGTTGTTCAAATATACCCATGGAGCCTTCGCTGGCTTTATTAGGGTGGCATCTCACCGGCTCTGATCTATGTAAACATTTAATGTTATAAATAAACTTATACCTCCCCTTTGCGTGTTTAGAAGTATAATCCTCCGCGTGTTTTTATCATCTAATTTAAATGGATAATATTACCCAAGTTCGTGCTAGATTAACCTTTTGGTGTAATTATGATATAGGATGATGATATGATTAAAATAATAACAAGGAACATACAACATGCTCATTATCTTGTTCCTTAGTTCTCTTTAGTAATAATGCGCGCACGACGAGGTACGGAAGAGCTAACTGACCATTTTTCTGTGTATAAAAGTTTCTTCTTCGTTCAGTTGCTAAGTTGCTATAGAATTAGGCTAAAATTAATTAAATCTCAAAATATATAATCGATTGTGGAAGCCATTACTTTATAGTTAAGAGTAGGTATGCCTCGACAAGAGGCTAAAATTTGCAACAGGGGAGGTGAAACGGAAAGTCCAGTGGGCGGTCCTTTAAAAACGATAAAATATTATTTTATGTCTTTATAGTACTATGTAGTAAATACAAATGAATGCCCGTGATTCAACTTACGAATAAGCACTTAATTAGTTCATGAGTTGTAGGTATATAAATTCTATCTGCCAAAGCTCAAAGGTTATGCCGACATGTCTATCCTATCGTTCTAACCTAAATGCGTTTTTAACATATTATTCCTTCAATACAGTATTTATAATTTAAGCGACTTGGTACTTCTCTAGAATTTTAATTTGTAATATGGAGTATACGAGTATATTTATATTTTTGCATAATGGAAAAGATATTCAATAATTAGTAATCTGCATTAATTAGTAATAATCGTCAATAAGGAAATAACAATATTAAATAAAAAGAATGAAAGAGTTGATGAGGTCCAATAAAAATTATAAACAAAAATTAGCGGTATGCAAGATTGCAGCTACGGACACACGTTTCAGAGATATTGCTCCTCATCAGTGTAGCATATCATACATAATATTGTTATATGAAAAGCAAGACCAACAAAGGTAGGAAAGCACAGTACATGGTAAGTACTCTATTTTGTACCTTCGTACCTCATATGCCATATATGAAGAGCCATAACTCCGAAATACGTGTTCGTATCTGCAGTCTTGTTTTGCTATTGGGGGTATAGCACTAATTCTTGTTTATAACTAAATAGAAAACTTAACATTTTAACGTTGTTTAGTTTTCCTATGTGTAAAGCTTAAAGCTTTAGCTGTCACATCATTCAACAAATCAAAATTTAAACTCATGGATCCTCAGGGGATTCCTCAGGACTTCTTCAATTTTCATTTTGTAGTCTCCCTCAAATAATGGTAGTTTACCAATAAACAACCATTGTTAAAATAAAAAATATTCACCACGCAAGTTGTTTTATCCAATAAGTGTTATGCGTATAGTATTGGTTATTTATTGGTCTAATTTGTCTATACTCGATTTTCTTAAAAACTGTTAAACTTAGAAAAACAGTTCGAAATAAAAAAGGTGTCTCCATCTTTATTTCTTCTCAGCATAGACTTAAACAGTTTTCCGTTCGTTAACTGCAAATGCTCACATTTTATCGACATGGTTTTTGAAACAAAATCATATTTTTCACAATTATTAAAATTTGACCTTCATATTACCACAGTTCATTAATAAATATGTAGTGATGACATAGTACAGATTACAGATTACAGTTGGGTTGTTCAGGCGTTTGACCTCTCCTCACCTCGACCTATAAAGATCTTTTGTGATTACCCCATATCTATATGTTCCCATCCAATCCTAGGCTTCTAAAGAATCCTAGAATTTTCCTGGGGGCTAACTTTGACACTTCTGCAGGTGTCAGAATCACCTGTTCCAAGTGTTGTAGCCTTTGCCGGACTAGTACTTCGCATGTGCAAAGTATGTGTTCCGACGTTTCGGTTGTCTTTGTACAGAATCGACAACTTTCGTCCTCAGCCTTGCCCATTTTTTTAAGATGGTATTTTAATGGGCAGTGACCCGTGAAAAGACCTGTTAGTAGTCTTAATTCCTTTTTGCTGAGTTCAAGTAGCTCTTTAGCTCTCTTTTGCGAATAAGTAATGAACTTTTTCGCTTGTTTTTGTCCTGGAGTTGAGTTCCAGTAGGAGGATTTTTGTTCATCCTCCCATGTTCTTACCTCCTCCGTCGTGTAGTAAAATTGAGATCCATTATGTTTTCGTTTTTTGAATTACGGCAAGTTAAACCAAAAAATAATTGTTTTTTAATTTCAATTATTATTGTTATGCATCCAAGAGACGCCGAGAATAAGAGAAATAGTTCGCAGAAAGTTAGTGATAAGTAATTATTTATAATCATTAAATTTTTCAACTGATCATTATAAAATTCAGTAGTTGTCTACCGAGGGGTAAACGACCGTCGGCAGTCGTTCTCCGAATTTTAGGCAGGCTGTCGGAATCCATGACAGTGGCGGTAACACATATAAATCCCATATGTGACACTCCTTTGATCTAGCAGAAATGCCGCCGATGACCTCGGACTTTTACTGTGGATTTGACACGTCAAGATTAAATACGCTCGGGATGATTCGGATAATCCAAATCGGAATTTTAGTACCTGACTGAAGTAGGTAATAGAGTATAATTATAATATCTGCATCATACAATACATTTACCTACATCGCATAATTCCTTACATTACCTATTTGTATCATTTGTAACGCTTATTTTAAAATAATAGTGAAATTCGTACGTCTTACGAAAATTCAATCTTTTATTGCAGCTAAACTGTTTATGCGTATGACTCTCGGCTCTTTAACTGGATATATCTCTGGTAGTGTTGCACAAAATATCTCTGTCCTTTTCAGTGTCGCATATGGGATTTATATGTGGCGGTAATATAACTGAAAGCCCCGCAAGTGCGTCTGGTTGGAGTTACGCAGGCGCAGGCGCCTCAGGCAAGGCAGTCTTGGCAGTTCGTGTAATTTCTACAAGTGGTTGACCTCACAGGTACTGTTTTGATAGTATATAGTATAAAATAAGAATTTCTTTACAATCCAAAAGGGAAATTTGCAGACGTAAATGTAGCAAACAAATGCCAATTTCTCGAAGTCAGTAACAGGTAAGTATATCGAGAATAAATAAAGATCAAGGATAGAGGCAACCTTTTATTTGAAACTTTACTTTCTAGGAGTAGTAGTTCTCAACAAAATCACATATTAGCACATATTATATAAAATAACTTGCCTGGTGTACACTTTTAGTTTTACCAATTATTATTCATATTTTCTTAAAAAATATAGGGATGCGGGAGAACTTATAAATTTGCTTTTATAGTAGGTAAACGTTTAATGGATGTTTTAAACTAAACCCCGCATCAAAATATAAATTTAATAGTGCATTTTTTAAAAACACGAATGTCAGAGCCATTCTAAAAATTTGTAAAATTGTAAAATTTTCTAAGTAAAAAAAGATGGCTAAAATTTGTATTCAAAAATGTTTTCTCTACAAGTTTTGAAAGCAGAGATAAAAACCTGCAACTTGAGTCTTAGAACGTCTACATTGGTGCGCGATCTCAAAAAGAAAATATTTTCAAAATCGGTCCACATCACCTTCTGGACAATACTTTTAGCTCTGATTTGTTAAATTTTCACGAAGGTTGCTTTTTTCTCGAAAATATTTTCGGGTTTAAAGGAGTTAGTTGGTTTCTTTGGTTTTTAAATTTTGAGCCTAGATTTCATTATTTTGACAGATCGATAGATAACTTTACTGCCCACAGTTTTTATCCCAAGCATTCCTCTATTTTTCCAAGAAATAAAAGTTATTACGAAAAGTTTTTTCAAAATTTTCTTGGCTGTAGGTACTTATTCAAAATCATGGTATCTAGCGGCCTTCTGCGTAAATTTGACACAATTAGGTCTGTTTTCGTCTCTGGCGCTTGGTCTATTAATGCAACATACTAATGCGTGTGACTTGATGAGAAAATGGGAAACATGTGCGCTTTACTTTTGTGTTTCTAACTCATTGCAAATCGCATTGCCCCTTATAATTCTATATTCATGTGTTTACTACAAGAAGACATCTTTAAAAATTAATATCAATTGTATTGCCCAATAAATGTTTTCAAATATACCAGCACACCACCATTTAAAAAAAAAGAATTGAAATACAATTAAACATTATTGTTAGTGCATGGGTGACTACATATAACTAGTTACAATATTGTTATAATTCGGTACTTGTAGCATAATCAAAGAGTAGAGTACCTGTTAAGTATAATAGTAAATTAATGGAATTTGGTATTTTATTGGGCGTCCCGTGTTATTAGAAATGATTTGGTTTAATTTCTTATTTCGTTCCTTCGTTATGTTTTTTCATTCATGAAGTGATACTGAATGAAGGGCGGAGCTTAAACTATAATAAATCCAGAGGAAGCTCGTATCAGTGTAATATTTGTGGCAAAATTTGCATTTACACGGTTCCGTGCTATACATGTTTTTCCAAAAACTATTATGTTTTTTGCAAAAACAAAAATAGTGCGCTACACAGAAAACGTGAATGAAGGTTTGTATCGAGTCCTTTTTTTCATATTTTGATTTTAAATATTTTAAAAAAAATCATAAAATCTCGCAAATTACTGCTAATTAAAACAAGTCTTATTAATTAATACTAAATCTTTTCAAAATATTAATACGATACAAGCCTAGATTGATATGTTTTCTTTTGTTTTTCGCTTGTACAAATCTCGTAATTGTAATGGTCTAATTATAATCTGTCGAGCACGGTACGACGTTTTAGACCATTTTATTTCTGATTTCTAGACGGCATACCCACTCTTAATCATGACGATATAAGAAAGGAGACTACTTTGTTTCCTATCACTTGTAATATAGACGTTACTGCAGTTTAGATACCTTGACGTACCATTTTTAAACGTTAATTCAAATGAATGAATGAATTTATAAAGGTCTATGCATATTTATACTAAGTACTATAATTACCTTTTTACCTTTTTAAGAGCCTTGTACATTTGAAAATAAACTGATTAAATGCATCTCTTTAAACAGAATAAATTTTCCATTAAACATTTCTTTCTATGTCTCACCATTTTCCAGATAATGCTTGTATAAATAGAGCTGGGACGCCCTGTATAAAAATAATTGTGTATAAACCTATTTAGATTAACAATCGATGTAGTGAAAATACATATGTTATACACGTAGTTACATTAGCTTTTATTTTATATTTTCTATGTACTATCATTGGTAAATATAAGTAAATTATATACATAATATTTTATTTATTATTTTTTATTTCTATGTTCCGCCAAATTCACATTTCTGTACTTTTTGTGTATTATAGGTGACTTTTAAATGACTATGCGTGATTTATTTGGTTGGTGTATCTCCAATGGTTATTGTGAAAACCACCCTTCTAAAACAATTTATATGTTTTGCACCTATAAATATTGATCTTAAAATATGAAAAAAATACATAGCATAAAACTAATATATATTTATTTTTTTGAGTTGGATTTATTCAAATATCTGACATGGTTCCAGAGAAAAACAAAGTTGTCGTTAAAGGTTGTTACCTCCACATCTTCCTTATATGTGGAAAGGGAGGCCTGAAATTAATTGTAGTAATACTTCAGGCAAAGAACAATAATTGAAAGGTTAAAGCAAAACAATAGACATCAGTGCATTTTCCATATGCTAAAATCGGCTAGACCCAATATATTCCACAAGAAAACAATATACAGGTAAACATATAATATTTCATCTAGATGATGCTCTTCCAGTTGACCCAAAACAACGAAGAACTTTACATATTTCTTAATACTAGACTAAATGCAATAAACATTTGACAGATCAAATAGTGCAGGGGTGGAGGATCAATCGAAATAATTGAAGATATAATGTCTAGACATTTAAATAATATAAAGGAAGGGCATCGTTGACTTTAAATGGTAACTCTTTGATTGGTAAACAACAATCTTGGTACAAACGACTGTGTACTTAATCTCAACGACACCACGTAAACTGTTTGCAAACAAAGTATTAATTAAGTACTCATTCGAAGTCGGCCATTCCCGACTACTTGTTGTTATTCTCTACCTTGCTTCTGAATAAAGAAATTATCAAAATTAATTAAATGACTGATCGATTGAATAATTTATTTGAATAATTTTTCCATTATTTCCATTTTTAAATGCGATAAAATTATTTTAATGAATACTACGTGTAACTCTACATTTGATATTGAAGAAATTAAAAAATCGTCCTACTTTTGAAGTTATTTGGGTAAACGTTCTACTTTCGATTGAAATTCTGTGTGGATGAAATCATTGTACAATCGCTTAGCTTTAATTCCTATAATTCCACATTAAATTGTAAGAATTCAGCACATGAAAACGAAGTAAACGTATACTTCCGCAACAAATATTTGACTGCTTCTCAAAGCGATATTTTAAATGAAACTTCGGTATCACAAAATTACTTTTCACCATATGTTGTTTATGAGAATTTCCTCAGCTAGGGTGTACCACGTAACGCCGCGCCGCGTATATTCGACCAGCGTTCTCCGTAGCAAGCACATGACACGCATATTAACCGAGTATGTCCGGCTTGACTCATCCCTATAGATTTTTAAGTATTCCCAATCAATACTGTTCTACTGCCGAAGAAGCCCTGTGTGATACATCAGAGGTCATCATCGAGAACAAAAGCTTTATGGGGCGTTACCAATATCAAACATGTTTTGGACGTGTAGGAACATATTAGTTTAAAGGGTCAGTTGCTCCTAAATTACGTTAAGCGGGCTCTAGGGTAAACGCATTTTCAAAAGTGTGTAATGTCTATACGTTAAGAAAATACAATGGGGATTACTGTGACCGACAGCTTTTATAGCTACAGAAATAGAATTAATGTTTGAAATTTTATAAATCTGCATCTGCATTTAGTCCAGTGTTTGACGGTAAAAATAAGTATTACCTCAGAATTCTGAAGGATGACACCGCTTAGCGTGTTATTTGGACAGTAAGTAGGGAATGGTTCAAGGAACAAAAGTTATATAGTACCGATGTGCGCTTTTACCCTGAGGATGGATACCATCCCTTCTCTAGGGTGGAAATTAGAACATTCAAAATAATTGGATAAATCGATAGGAGGATGAATTTTAAGCAAAAAATGTTCAATGAAGTTTTTCGATAAATCAATATTTTTCGAGTTATTTGCTATTGAAAATGTCGATTTTTCACTTAAGGAATATAGTCGCATCATTTTAGCATGAAAAATCTGAAAACCCCTAAGAAAAAAGGTACAGGGTCAATTGACTTCATTTTTCTTGCAAAGACAGAAACGCATTTATAAAAAATCGGTAAAGGTCTTTACACAGAACTTCCCTCGTTATTTGTGCATGGCGGTCACTCTAAAAAATTAATAATTACGAAATGACATTGAGAATAATAATCGGAATATAGTTATTGCTATTATTACAAAGAAAACTTGATAAGTTTTGGTCAAAAGAATATACAGATTGCTCATCCAACAGCAAAAGTTCAATACTAAATAGCAGGTGCCATGGCAGGCTTGCGCAAATACCTTTACAAATGTCCACCATGACTGAATTATTTCTTGGGATGACCACCCTGTACATTTTTCAATAAAAGTATAATAGGTGTATATGTCAGATATTATTGCCATCCGTCACATCAATCCAACATTCGCGTAATGGAGTGGAAGTATAGTGGTGGTTAAAAAATTTCATTTTTATTTTAATTTTTCAAAAATGTTAAAAAAAAAATTTTAAATTTCTTCTTCTGAAATAGGTTTAAAATGTCAAACGTAGAAATTTTAAATTTGAGCAGAAAGGAAAGTTTCCGTCTATTCTATAATAGTGGTAAAACAAGTTTAAGATTTAAAAATTACATATTTTTTTTAAATAGGTTTAGAATGTCATGAAACGTGAAACTTTTAAATTTGAGTAAAAAAAGTTTCCATCTATTCTAGTGTTATTTTTTTTCCAAACTGGTAACAAAATGTTGCAAAATTTCTTTTTCCAAAATTGGTTTGGAATGTCATGAAACGTGGAAATTTTAAATTTGAGGAAACCAAATTTTTCGTCTATTCTATAGTAGTGATAAATAGATTTAAAATGTTTTCAAATTTTTTTAAATATTTTTCAAAAACATGTTTAAATTTGTTTGAATAGTTTTAGAATGCCATGGAAACGTGGATAGTTTAAATCTGAACAAAGAAAAAAAATTCTATCTTGGTGGTAAAATTTTTTAAAAATAGTAAACAAAATTTCTAATTTTTCTTTTAAATAGATTTAGAGCGCTATGAAACGTGGAAATTTTAAATATGAAGAAATAAAAAAAAAAATCCATCTATTTCAGTGGTTGTAAAAATGTAAAAAAAAATCGGTAAAGGTCTTTACACAGAACTTCCCTCGTTATTTGTGCATGGCGGTCACTCTAAAAAATTAATAATTATGAAATGACATTGAGAATAATAATCGGAATATAGTTATTGCTATTATTACAAAGGAAACTTCAAAAAAATATACAGATTGCCAATCCAACAGCAAAAGCTCAATACTAAATAACAGGTGCAAAAAAAAAAATTTTTTCATCTTGGTGAAAAAAATTTTCAAAAATTTTTTTTTTCAGAAATAGGTTTAGCGTGTCATGAAACGTGGAAAATTTAAATTTGAACAAAAAAATTTTTTTTTATCTTGGTAAAATTTTTTTCAAAAATGGTGAAAAAAATTTTCAAATTTTTTTTTCCCGAAATAGGATTAGCGCGTCATGAAACGTGGAAATTTTAAATTTGAGCGAAAAAAAATTTTTTTCACTATTTATTCCGTTTAGACGGTCGACCCTGTATATTTTCCAGTGAAATTTCTACCATTTCTGCGCTGACAGTAGCGTCAACTACCTGCCAAATTTGACTGCTCTCCGTCAAGTAGTTTTTTAGTAAATGCACCAACAGACAGACAGACAGACAGACAGACTGACGGAATTGAAAAACCTATATTTTCGTAATCTACGTGTTCTGAAACGTCAGAATCCGAAAAAATCTCGGAGGGTGATTTTTTCTCGAATACAATACTTCCCTTCGGTATGCGAGGGAAGTAAAAAATCGGTAAAGGCCTTTACACAGAACTTCCCTCGTTATTTGTGCATGGCGGTCACTCTAAAAAATTAATAATTATGAAATGACATTGAGAATAATAATCGGAATATAGTTATTGCTATTATTACAAAGAAAACTTCAAAAAAATATACAGATTGCCAATCCAACAGCAAAAGCTCAATACTAAATAACAGGTGCAAAAAAAAAAAAATTTTCATCTTGGTGAAAAAAATTTTCAAAAATTTTTTTTTTCAGAAATAGGTTTAGCGTGTCATGAAACGTGGAAAATTTAAATTTGAACAAAAAAAATTTTTTTTTATCTTGGTAAAATTTTTTTCAAAAATGGTGAAAAAAATTTTCAAAATTTTTTTTTCCCGAAATAGGATTAGCGCGTCATGAAACGTGGAAATTTTAAATTTGAGCGAAAAAAATTTTTTTTCACTATTTATTCCGTTTAGACGGTCCACCCTGTACATTTTCCAGTGAAATTTCTACCATTTCTGCGCTGACAGTAGCGTCAACTACCTGCCAAATTTGACTGCTCTCCGTCAAGTAGTTTTTTAGTAAATGCACCAACAGACAGACAGACAGACAGACAGACAGACAGACAGACAGACTGACTGACTGACGGAATTGAAAAACCTATATTTTCGTAATCTACGTGTTCTGAAACGTCAGAATCCGAAAAAATCTCGGAGGGTGATTTTTTCTCGAATACAATACTTCCCTTCGGTATGCGAGGGAAGTAAAAACGGTACCTTTAATTTTTTTGGTGGAAATGCTTAGTTTCATTTTACTTCCCTCGCATACCGAAGGGAAGTATTGTATTCGAGAAAAAAACACCCTCCGAGATTTTTACGGATTCTGACGTTTCAGATCACGGAGATTACGAAAATATAGGTTTTTCAATTCCGTCAGTCTGTCTGTCTGTCTGTCGGTCTGTCTGTCTCTCTGTCTGTCTGTTGGTGCATTTACTAAAAAACTACTTGACGGAGAGCAGTCAAATTTGGTAGGTAGTTGACGCTACTGTCAACGCAGAAATGGTAGAAATTTTACTGGAAAATATACAGGGTGGACCGTCTAAACGGAATAAATAGTGAAAAAAAATTTTTTTCGCTCAAATTTAAAATTTCCACGTTTCATGACGCGCTAATCCTATTTCGGGAAAAAAAAATTTTTGAAAACTTCAAAATTTTTGAAAAAATTTTTACCATGAAAAAAAATTTTTTTTGCTCAAATTTAAAATTTTCACGTTTCATGACACGCTAAACCGATTTCTGAATAAAAAAATTTTGAAAACTTCAAAATTTTTGAAAAAATTTTTACCACTAAAAAAATGTCTTTCTTTGTTCAAATTTAAAATTTTCACGTTTCATGGCATTCTAAACCTATTTAAAAGAAAAAAATGTTTGAAAATTTTTTACCATTTTTGAAAAAATTTTTAATAAGTACTAAAATAGATGGATTTTTTTTTTAATTTTAAATTTCCACGTTTCATAGCGCTCTAAATCTATTTTAAAAAAAATTGAAAATTTTTTTAAAATTTTGAAAAAAAATTTACCACTAAAATAGATGGAATTTTTCTTCTTTGTTCAGATTTAAAATTTCCACGTTTCCATGGCATTCTAAAATTATTCAAACAAATTTAAAAATGTTTTTGAAAAATTTTTAAAAAAATTTGAAAACATGTTTAGGTAATCTATTTATCACTATTATAGAATAGACGAAATATTTTTTTTGCTCAAATTTAAAATTTCCACGTTTCATGACATTTAAAACCTATTTCGGAAAAAAAAAATTGCCACATCCTTTCACCATTTTGGAAAAAAATTTAACACTGGAATAGAGGGAAAAATTTTTTTTTGCTCAAATTTAAAATTTTCGCGTTTCGTGACATTCGAAAAAGTTTTGAAATTTTTTTATATTTTCTAACCACCACTATACTTCCCTTCCATTACGTGAATGTGGAATTGAAAATGTGACAGATGGCAATAATATTTGGCATATGCACCTATTATATACTTTTATTGAATAATGGCATCCGAAGAAATAATTCAGTCATGGTGGACATTTGTAAAGGTATTTGCGCAACCCTTCAATATTTGGCACCTGTTATTTAGTATTGAACTTTTGCTGTTGGATGAGCACCAACCAAAAGTTATCAGGTTTTTTTGTAATAATAGCAATAACTATATTCCGATCTGTATTCTCAATGTCATTTCGTAATTAATATTTTTTTAGAGTGACTGCCATGCACAAATAACGAGGGAAGTTCTGTGTAAATAACTTTACCGATTTTTTTGTCCAATAATTGGCCAATATTAACTTCCAATTTAATTAAATTAATAAAAAAATTTGTTATCTTACACAATATGCCATAGAATTAGACGAAAATAGTTACTCGGAGGTTTTTGGGATCGCCGATCACGAACCTGAAGTCCAATTTGGGAAATTCAAAATGGTGGACCAGAAATCGGGCCATTTTCCAGAAGAAATGAGAATGGATATCTTGATCTTGAAAATCTATACTCGGGGGGTTTTCGAGGTCGCTGATTACGAATCCGAGGTCTAATCTGGTAAATTCAAAATGGCGGACCAGAAGTAGTCAATTTTTCAGGAAAAACTCGTATTTTTTACTTTCTTGGGCTGGAATTATGAAAAATACGAGTATTTCCTGAAAAATATACTACTTCCGGTCCGTGATTTTGAATTCTCTCTAATTGGACATCAGATTCGTTATCAGCGATAACGAAACCCCCAGAGTTCTCACTTTCAGCCGAAAAAAGAAAAGAATACGAGTTTTTCAGAGAAATGGTCCGTCATTTTGAATTTCGTAAATTGGACCTCTAATTCATGAAGAACGAAAAAATACGACTCCTTCCTGAGAAATTGACTACTTCCGGTCCGCCATTTTGCATTTCCCAAATTGGACTTCAGATTCGTGATCAGCGACCCCAAATACCTCCGAGTAACCATTTCCGTCTAATTCTATGGCATATTTGTGTATGATAACAATTTTTCTATTTAATTTAATTAAATTGGAAATTAATATTGGCCAACTGTTGAACAAAAAATTAAACCAAACACTTCCGCCAAAAAACAAAATTTACGGTTTTTTGTGAATGCCTTTCTGAACTCTTTGCAACAAAAATGAAGTAAATTGACCCCTTATCTTTTTTTTAGAAGTAAAATGTCAAAATGACGCGACTAATACATGTTTTAGGGCGATTTTTCACAAATAACTCAAAACCTTACGTTTTATCAAAAAAATCCTCAAGAGCAAACATGAAGCTTACTCGATAGCAAATACGATTGTTTTTATTTTTTTCTTAGTGTAGATTTAATACGAACCGAGTTATGGCTTGTTGAAGCTTACTGTTTATTCGCTGAAAACTGAATTTGATCCCTTGAAGTTTTCCTCCAAAAATTCGGCGTATTTTTGGAGGAAAACTTATTAGACCTTTTTTAAAATACTTGAAAACCGTTTAAAATGAACTTAAGTAAAAGTCGTTAGCTCTAACTTACGGAGTTATGATGAAAATAATACAGTCGTTCGTTTTTTTGGAGGAAAAATCAACAATCAACTTAACTTCCTTAATTTTTAAGATATCTAAAATCTCCAAAAACCATTTTGCAGGGAATATCAGTAAAGCTGAACTTATGTGAACGCCTCGTTTTTGAAATTTTTGAGTTTAATGAGCTCGGTGAAGGAGGTCCTCGCACTCTAATGCGAACTTATGATGGTGATATCTCAATTAATTTTCATCCTAGAGAGATAGAAGAAAAAACAAAATTTTTCGACAAAAAGAACCTAAATTTTTGTACTCTTGCATTTCTTTACTTACTTTTATTCTTCATTAGTTTTTGAGTTATTGTGAAAAAATATTCAAAAGTCATTTCAAGCTTAAATCAAGCAGTCACATTTTAGGAGCCATAACTCGGTTCGTATTACATCCACAGAAATAAAAAGAAAACAGTCGTTGCTACTTTATACACTTCATTTTTGCTCTTAATGATTTTTTTGGTAAAACGTAATGTTTTCGAGTTATTCGTGAAAAATCGCTCTAAAACATGCATTTTTTAGATGAAAAATCAACATTTTCAATCGCGAAAAATTCGAAATTTTTTTTTATCGATTGATTTGTCGAAAAAACTTAATACAACATTTTTTGCTGAGAACTCATCCACCTAACGATTTCTGCGGTTATTTTGGGATATACTAATTTCCACCTCCGAGGAGTGGCATCTACCCCCAGGGTAAGAGCACACACCTGCACTAAATGTTGTTCTTTGAACCATTCCCTACTTATAACTAGTACCATAAACAACGCCAAAAGGATCCTTTTAGAAAAGGATACTTTATGCCATAAGTTGACTTTAAGCATAAAGTATCCTTTACTTATAGGATCCTTTTGGCGTTATTTATGGAGCCAGTACCATAAATAACGCCAAAAGGATCCTTTGAGTAAAGGATACTGTGCTTACAGCCAGTACCATAAACAACGCCAAAAGGATCCTTTTAGAAAAGGACACTTTATGCTAAAAGTTTCTTTAAGCATAAAGTATCCTTTACTTATAGGATCCTTTTGACGTTATTTATGGTACTGACTGGTACAGCCAGTACCATAAATAACGCCAAAAGAATCCTTTAAGTAAAGGATACTTTATGTTTAAAGTCAACTTTTAGCATAAAGTGTCCTTTTCTAAAAGGATCCTTTTGGCATTGTTCATGGTACTGGCTGTTAAAGTCAACTTTTAGCACAAAGTGTCCTTTTCTAAAAGGATTCTTTTTGCGTTGTTTATGGTACTGGTAAATTTTCCATAAAGGAGGATTATTAATTTCATACATCATCAAGGGCAGATTTGTATGTATGCGAAATATTCGTCTGAAGATATCCACAGCACATGTCAAAAAATAATATACATCAATTCTTATATCTTGAAAATGGAAAAATTCGGAAAAGAAGTGGTAGCTTCTAGCT
Source organism: Stenurella melanura (assembly GCA_963583905.1). Taxonomy (NCBI): domain Eukaryota; kingdom Metazoa; phylum Arthropoda; class Insecta; order Coleoptera; family Cerambycidae; genus Stenurella; species Stenurella melanura. The sequence goes on from OY757309.1 coordinate 91,333,906, forward strand.
AGCTAAATTCTTAGATTTAGTAAGTTTTCTTCGACTTCTGGAGTCTAAAGCATTAGAAAATAGAATATTTGGATTGATGATTATATATTTCTGAGTTTTCATTAAATATAAATTCATTCTTATGGATTTATAATAGCAAGCAATAAATATAAAGAAAATGTAGTCTTGAACAGAGATTTACGATATGAATATTTGGAATGATGGAAACCGATTGATTTGAAGCCTATAGCTCGCTCAGCAGCGATAAGGACAAAGAGTTCCGTGTAGGTTGATTAAAGACTTGGTAAGTAACTACTTGAACGGCCCTATCGCACGTCCAAACTTTATTCCATTCCGAACATTTCTATAGTGTGGCAGAACCATGCATACTATCACATGAGAGAGACATGCTGCAATGAATTTCCACAATATTGGATAATGGTCCTTGATTGTACTGACTGGGCAAGTACTAGTTTACAATGAAGAACTCATTCAACAGCTGCTCCAAATAATAAGCTCCTAATACATCGAGTATAATCTACAATAAAAAGAAACTTATGATTGCACGGAAGGCAAATGAAATGAAGCAACGGTAATGAAATGTAATTGTGTGATAAGACCAGTAGCGGATTTACCGTTTTGTGCCAGTAGATAATAAATGATTTTCCGCACGAAACCTAATCTAATTCGTAATCTATAACATAAATTTGAAAGTATAAATTTTTTATTGATACTCAGTTAACAAATCGAGTTTTGATGATATAAATCAATAGTACTTCATGCATTATTTTTTATAATATGAGTAGTTTGCTAATATTTTTTCCGGAAGATGTCAAAATTTCTCGCCCCTCAACATTTGACGCCCTAGGCTGGAGCCTACATTGCCTATTGGTAGCTTAGCCACTTGGTAAGAATGTTTACCTTGGAGTCTTGTCAACAATACCAGAAACTGCGAATTCGATTCAATGAAAAACACACATGGTAAAATCAGTAATTTGAAGCAGACAAAGGTCAGACTTGCTTACATTCTAGTGTTCTCAATCTCTCCGTATGCATTTGAAACTCAAGGCAAAAAGGCAGGGTATTCATGCGAGAGATGGATGTGTAACAGTTGTAAATTTGCTGGAAAGCTGAGAAATACATCCCCAATGCGACTCTCTAGCATCGTCTCCTTCAGGATTTCTTTCATATTTTGGTCACATGAAACGGCAAGAGGATAATGTAGAAAAATTAATAGCAAGTTACAGCTAGATAGCAAAAGGTGAAGTGGACGACCCCCAATACATTAGATTCATGCCATCAAGGGGCTGGTTTAAAAGTTACAGAGGCTATCCGCCTAACAAGCAGCCGCGGTAGATATCGCAAGGCTGTCGCTCGTGCTATACAATGAAACGAGGCCAGCTAAAATATTTCAAGAAACGCAACTAGTCTGCCAGCATGTTGTGAATAAGAAGTCGAAGTTTTTCATCTGGATCGGCTCTATAAAGGTAAATTAACTCAAACGTTTCATTTCATTGATTAGATTGAAACGCAGCAACTAATAGTTGGTATAAGTATTTCCTCGACATGAGGGAGTGATAATTTTTTGGCATTATAACGAGTGAGTAAAAGTTGTATAAGATTAATACTGAATTTCCATAAAACTAATAATAAAACCGTGCCTAAGAAATTACTACTTCCACATCTAGATTTTTCATCCAAGTCACTTTAAAGGAAATATCTTGACTATATTTCCACTCCAGTATATGGAAATTTTAATAATATTTGGGGAAGATGTCATAGAAAAGTTTGAGGCGTTGGTTTCTATCATATACGTTAAAAATTAAGCTTCTAGTTTACCCTACTTATCTTCTCCTATTCATAACCTACCACCTCCCACCTCATCAATGGAATCATCTCAATCAGATGTCACTACAATACATACGTGTAGTAACTTTCAAGTGAATATCTCAATTTTATGTTATCAATCCCATTAATAATGGAGCGGATGTGGTGGGGTTTGAAAAATGTTAGAAAGAAATCTGAGGCCTTGATTTCTAGTATAGACACCGATTCTCAAGTTTCTGTACCCTTACCAGCTTGATTTACTTATTCTCCCCTATTTACTCATATTAACCCCCAAGCCTTCAACGGAGTCATCCCAGTTCCAGATGTCATTATAATACATACGTCTACCAAACTAGAGATGAATATCTCAATTTTATTTTATCAACCCATTTAATAATGGAGTAGGGGTGGTGGGAGGTTGAAAAATATTATTAAAAAATCTGAGGCCTTAGCTTCTAAGACATACACCGAATTTCAAGTTTCTGTACTCTTACCAGCTTGCTCTATTTATTTTTCCCTATTTACCTCTACTTACCTGCACTCCTTCAACACAATCATGTCAAAATATAATCTAGTTTCAGATATAGCTATAATACATACATGTACCAAATTTGAAGTGAAAATCTAAATTTAATTTTATCAACTGTTTTAATAATGGAGTGGGGGTGGTGGGGCGGTGGAAAATACTATAAAAAACCTGAGGCCTTCGCTACTAGTATATACACCAAATTCCAAATTTCTGTATTCTTATCAGCTTGCTATACTTATTTTCCCCTATATAACCCCCAACCCTTCAACGGAATCATCTCAAAATATAATCTAGTTCCAGATGTTGTTACAGTGCATATGTACAAGACAAAAATTGAACAGGCTAAAAATAATTATAAACATATATGGAATATCGTTGGGGAGGTTACAAGTCGCAAAAGGAATAATAAAAAAATAATTAATATTAAACATAATGATAAACTTATATCTGATAATATTGAAAAGGCAGATGTATTCAATAATTTTGTTATAAATATTGGTAAGGAAATGGCACAAAAAATACAACCTGTTCAACAAAAGTTTCTACCCAAAAATGTATCTATAAACTCAATGTATCTAAACCCAATCACTGAGAATGAGCTTATATTTAGTATTGCCTCCTTGAAAGCAAACTCTGCACCGGGACCGGATGGAAAATCTGCTGAATTAATAAAAAATATTCATTGTCATATTTTAAAACCTTTATTACATATCATTAACTTAATTTTTACAACTTCTAAAATACCTACAGATTTTAAAGCTTCCACTGTTATTCCTGTATATAAAAATGGCGATCCCCAGAAACTGACGAATTACAGACCAATCTCGGCAATAAACAATTTTGCTAAAATTTTTGAAAAATGCTTGAAGAAAAGGCTTGTAAATTTTCTTGAAACAAAAAATATATTTTATGAAAAGCAATATGGTTTTAGAACCAACAAAAGTACTGAAAACGCTGTCTACGACTTAACAAGTGAAGTTATAAATAATTTAAATAGTAACAAAAAAAGCCTTGTAGAATTTATAGACTTGGCTAAGGCGTTTGACACTGTATGCCATAAAACACTATTTGAAAGACTAAAAGACGTGGGTATTAGAGGAAACACATTGAGACTGTTTGAGAACTATTTAACTGATAGAAAACAAATTGTAAAAATAGATGAAACTTTGAGTAATTCTCAAGTTGTCTCTATGGGCGTTCCTCAGGGTACTGTGTTGGGGCCTGTGTTATTTCTTGTATATATCAATGAAATTGGACACTTATTAAAAAATGGAACTATAATTTCTTATGCAGATGACACTGCTATCATATTTTCAGGTACAAATTGAGGTGAGATATACGAGGAAGCTGAAACAGGTCTCCAACTGATACAAAATTGGTTAGATTTTAGTTTATTAAGTTTAAACATCAATAAAACTACTTATATAACTTTTTCCACTTCAGCTGTTGATCAACCTAACCAAAACACACTGAAAATTCATAAAGAAGATTGTAGCACAAATTGCAATTGCCCGGAAATAAAGAAGATAAAATCCACTAAATATCTAGGTGTTATTATTGATCAGCATCTGAGGTCGAATGATCATAGCAATTTTATAGCAATGAAACTCCGCAAACTCTTTCATAAATTTCATCTCTTAAAATCCATCGTATGCAATAAACTAATAATGATGATATACAACGCCTTAGTCGAGTCTATACTAAGATACTGTATAGTGGTTTGGGGAGGATTATACTGTCACGCTGAAAAAGGGCTAGGGCCTGATCTGTGGGCCCTATGCCCTACGTGACGGGGGTTATTTGGAAAAATGTGTGTTAAAAAGGGGCAACTCTAAGAATTTACATGGTTTTATTACAAAACTCATTTAGGGGATAACGAACAAACAACAGATACAAATAATCAACAATACAAAAATAGATAGAACACAAAAATTTAAACAATCTTACCAATATACATAGTGGGGAGGTAAAGGTGTCACTTTCACTTAACTTAGTGATCTCCCGGGTGGAGATTACTAAAACTGCCTGAAGGGCCTGGGCCCCACATCCTAAGATGAGGGCCCCAAACTACAATATATTTAATATATCCAAACATTTGCGACTTTCCCGGATTTGGCTGTTTCCTGCGTGACAATACAATAATGCATTGTATAATCTTGCCGTGTGTCAAAACACTATATTAAAAATAATTTTTAGAAAAGAAAGAATGTACTCCACTAATTTACTATATAAACCAACAAATACAATGAATATCAGAAGTCTCTATGTGTACGGTTGTTTAAATTTTATGGTGAAAAATCAGAATCTATACCAATCTGTCATCCATAATTATCATACTAGAATAATAACAAATAAATCACTGAAAGTTCCGTTTCAAATTAAATCGCATACTCAGAGATATATAACATATTTTGCTCCTCAATTTTATAATATCCTGCCCCTCAAAATTAGGCTCATCTCAAATAAAATAAAAAAATTTAATAGAGAATGTAAAAATTGTATAAGAAATAATTACAAACTATTCATCAGGCTTTTCTAAAATCTATCTATAAAGACATGTTTGCTGTCGCTTTACGATATTAATCTAACAATAACAACAATATTTTTAATTAAACTACGTGTATAAAAGTAAATGATTAATAACAAGTTGTACAAATTAATTTTACATCTAAGAATGTTGTTGAAGGGTCATGCACAACACAAATGTGTTCTCTGATTCGCTTCAGAGGCAATTTAGAGTGCAGGGTCCTTTATTAAATCCTAATATGTACAAATTTATGCCTTATGTTATATGTTATGTTATGTTATGTTCGAAATAAAATTTGGTCTGATTTGATTTGATTTGATATGTGTACCAAATTTCATGTGAATATCTCAATATCATTTTATCAACCCCTTTAATAATGGAGTAGGGGTATTGGGGGGGGTGGAAAAATATTATAAAAAAATCTGAGACCTTAGTTTCTAGTACATACACCGAATTTCAAGTTTCTGTACTTTTACCAGCTTGCTTTACTTATTTTCCCCTATTTTCTCCCTATTTAACCCCCAACCCTTCAACGGAATCATCTCAAAATACAATCTAGTTCCAGATGTCGTTATAATACATACGTGTACCAATTATTAAAAAATCTGTGGCCTTGGCTTCTAGGACATACACCGAATTTCGAGTTTCTGTACTCTTACCAGCTTGCTTTACTTATTTTCCATTATTTAACCCTATTTAACCCTCAACCCGCCAACGAAATCATCTCAAAATATAATCTAGTTCCAGATGTCGTTATAATACATACGTGTACCAAATTTCAAGGGAATATCTCAATTTAATTGTATGAACCCCATTAATAATGGAGTAGGGGTGGTGGGGGGTTGAAAAATATTATAATAAAATCTGAGGCCTTGACTTCTAGTACATACAGCGAATTTCAAGTTTCTGTACTCTTACCAGCTAGCTATATAAAGAAAATGAAAATTTGTTTGCGATCACTATACTTCCAATCCACTATGTGGATGTGGAAGTAAAATTCATAGTTCACAGAAAACTTAAAAACAGGACGTTCATTTTGCGTTAAATTTATGTAGGTACGCGTTCTGGAGTTTATAGGCATGTAACCCCTAAAAATATTCCTTCGCTGTATATGGCAAATGTTATTTATGGGGCATATCAAGAGGCCTATGTAACATGGGAGAGACGCATAAAAGGACATTAAAATTTACAAAGACCAGACGGGCAGAACATGTTTAGAATAGCAGCTAGCGATATAAAGTAAATTGAATACAAACATATACTCAGAGATATAGACACTGGTTTGCAATGAGAAGTTAATGGAAAATTATTTCAACGAACTGTGTTCAGAACCCTGTATTGATTTCAGTAAAGCATAATACTGCGGTTACAATAAAAACTAGTTTTAACTCATCAAAACATTTCCCCATCATTTGATGAACATTTGAATCCGATATTCGGTATCATAATAATAACAGTAATAATAAATAACAAATCTTCCACATTTAATGAGACGAACAAAAGCTGTAATTACAATTACAACGGTCTATATGCAATATGAATCTGGAATTATATTAGCGATATTTCTATTAACGGGCTAAAACGAAAATTTTTGGAAAGTATCAGAGAGAGTTCAGAAACGGCACACGTAGGTACACGACATATCAAATGTGCTTTGATCATCAAATAAGGGAGAAATTCTGGTAGTATGGCACAGTACTAGTACAAGTCTTTGTAGATTTCCAGCAAACGCATAAATGCACAGATAGAAGTCTTGTACTATACAATGGAAGATCCAGGAATACTATTCGAACTAATAAATGATCTAATGCACATGACAATGAGTGTCGCAAAAGGCAAGGTCCACATATAACAAATCACCATAGATGAGCTTAAAGGGCCATGACCAGATCACAGGTTAGCATCGATATTATTCAACATAATAATGATAATAATAAACTGCTCTATTTGCTGAGTAACTTTACATTGGTTTTAGCATTGTCAAGGTATATGAAGAACAGGCATACATTCAACTCACAACAAATACGTGTCAAATATTTTAGAAGATATGGTACACTTAGGGTTAAAGTGAATCACATACACTACTTTTACAAATTTATAATAAGACAGTATTAAGTTTTCTATGTTAAAATGAGTAAAAAGTAAATTACACCAAATTAATGAATGAAGCGAAGACTCGGTAAATAATAAATACATATAATAGACTATTATGGTATATCAGATACTATATCAAAATATTCTTCGATACTGTACGGTACTAGAGTGGTGAGTATTTCCTTGATCTCTATTTTGAATCTGGAGAATAATAATTCCTTTATTTTATTAAGCAATTGATTGTACATTTTTATAGCCATATATAAAAAACTTGTATGGGTTGCTTTTAGTCTAAATAGGGGGAGCAGTAATTCGTTGGATTTCCTAGTCTGATATTTATGTATGGTACTTTGTGTCTGAAATTTTTGTTCAGTTTTCTTTATGTAATTTAGACGGTGATATATGTATAATGCCGGGAACGTTAAGATTTTTAATTCAGCAGATAGGGGCTACAAGTAACACGTGATGTATTATCATGGCTGTATGTCATGGCTCTAAATGCCATTTTTTGCATTAGAAGTATCTTGCTCCATTCAGTCGAATTTCCCATATAAGTATACCATAAGAAAATTGTGGTCGAAATAGTCTGAGATATGCTATTTTACTTATTTCTATTGGAACATATAAAGCAATTTTATGTAGTAAGAATACTAGGCTTAACAATTTATTAGCTACCATATTGACGGGGTCTTTCCAGTTTAAGCTTTTGTCTAAAATTATACCTAGAAATGTGGGTTGGTCATTTATGGAACTTTTTAACGTAAAGTGTATATGTATTGTATTATCTTTGTGGATAGTCTATTGGTAGCGAACCAGTCGTCAGCACGTGTTTGAGCTGAGGCACTAATTTCATTTAACTCTGTTATATCTGTCCCTGTACTATACAGAGTGGTGTCGTCAGCGTATTGTAGCTATTTACCATGTTCATATATCTTGAGAAATCATTCACATATATAAGAAACAGTAGTGGACCTAGGATGGAGCCTTGCGGCACCCCTGCACTTATTAACATAGTTCACGACCTCTTACCATTAAAATCCACCACTTGCACTATATTTCAAAGATGGCATATTATAAAATCAAGTGGTGTACCTCTTATGCCGTAGTACGAGAGTTTTTTTTTAACACATTGTGACAGGCGAAATCAAATGCCTTCGAGAGATAACAGAAAGTAGCGAATAATATCTCGCCTCTCTCGAAGGCATGAAATATATCTGTAACCATTTTTATATTAGCATCTATGGTGGAACGTTATCGTCGAAATCCAGAGTTTGTGTGAACAAATTATACATAAGGAATTAACGCTGTGTAACGTTTTTCAGGTTTTAGTCGTACCTGATTGTTATTTTCAATATTTATGAAGGATTTATCGACAAAACCCCTAGGGTGTTGGTTATTTATAAGAACTTGCACGTTAAGAAGGGTGTTGTAAAATGTTTGTATGATAGGGCCAAAATCATTTCTTCTAATGATGAAATACTAAACAATGAGAAGCAGTTTATAAAGGAAGTTCTTATAAATAACCAATACCCTGGGGGTTTTGTCGATAAAACTTTCATGAATATTGAAAACAACAATCAGGTACGACAAAAACCTGAAAAACGTTACACAGCGTTAATTCCTTATGTATGCGGATTATTCGAAAAGTTGCGCCGCATCGGTGATAGATTTGATATTAGGACGGTATTTCAAACAAACAACACTTTAAGATCTATTCTGACAAAGACGAAACCGAAGAACCACGAGCAAAGTTCAAGAGACTGCATTTATAGTATTTCTTGTGAGTGCAACAAACAATACGTGGGTGAGTCATCCAGACCTTTTAGTGTAAGATTGGGCGAACATCAAAATTATATAAGAAAAAATGAAATTCAGAGGTCCAAGATCTGCGAACACGCTGGGGAGAATGGGCACAGAATAAACTGGGACTCGGCAAAAATTTTAACAAAAGAGGCAGATAGCAAAAAAAGAAAAATTAAAGAATCCGCGATAATATTATTGAATGGGGATAGATGTGTGTCGAGTTGTTCCGTAGATGTCTGTACAACTTGGTTGCCAATGTTAAAAGAAGAACTTCACAAACTTAACATTGTATAAAAACTTAAAAAACTGTTAACTGTATCAACAGTTCTATGTAAATAGTAAGTATCTATGGATATTGAATATAACAAACATTCTTAGAGCTGTGTATTTATCATACACAGCAAAAAAGATTTTTCAAAAAAAAACCTTGAAAAAGGAAGCAGAATAGATTTCCGAAACGTCGGAGAGATATTTAATTTCAAGTTTTTATACTTATTTGTGTTGTTTATTTAAAAAAACCAACCTTTAACTGATCCTTTGACGTAAAAGTCACAGGCGTAGAGCTTATTTACCAGTAACATACTGGTTAATTGTGATATTTTGTACATTCCCCGAGCACCGCTTAAAAAAAAGTCCCAAAGAATTGAAGAAAGAAAAAAATTAAGATAATGCCACAAATAATATTTAGACAATAAACTATACTTTTCTAAATATTCCACTACTCTATTGTTAAATACCGACTCTATAGGCTTTGAAAACGTAGGTATAACTGCTAGGGGGCGGTAATTATTCATATCATTTACGTCGCCTTTATTCTTATATATGGGAGATATTTTTGAATATTTTAATTTACTACGAATTTTCCCAGATTCGAAGAATTTATTTATAAGTTATAGTTCTAAACAATATGGTAAAAGAAATGCATATAGACACAAACTGAACTATCGTAATCAGAGAAGCGCAGCTGATAACTCATGCAGATGACACAGGGATAGTTGTGAAATCATAGAGGAACCAAGTGAAAGAACAAGCAAAGTTAAGCTGGAGATAAGTGTAGAGAAAATAAGAGCACGGTATTGAACACAAAACTCGACCACATATAGTGATTAATTGGACGTAGCGCGAAAGTTCACATATCTAGGCAACCTGGGAATTGAACTAAAATGATATATTTGGACCAGACATGTCGATGGAAGCAGAGTACTTTTACTATTAAAAAGAGATTGTACGGGTCGGTCGGGTTGGCCGACCCCAGTAAAATTTTAGAGGAATGGTATATATTAGTAGATTGCACTAACCTTGCACCATGTTGCACCACCAAACATAAAGCTTGCACCACACTTGGGGGAAAGTTATGAACGGTTTAATGTGGGGGGGCTAACTTGACGATCTCCCCCCCCCCAATTATAGGAGAAAAAAGTAAATGTAACAGTAGCTTGCACTTGCCTTGCAACACCTTGCACCAACAAACATAGGGCTTGCACCAGTTTAGGAAAGACATTATTAATGTTTAAAAGTGGGGGGGGGCTAACTCGATATTCCCCCTCCCAGTCATAGAAGAAAAAAATTAAACTAATCATAAGCTTGCACTCATCTTGCACTACCTTGCTCCACCAAATACAAAGCTTGCACCGATTTTGTAGAGCGATCATTCAGTGATTAACCCTGGCGCCAATATTCTTGACTTTTGTTGACGGTATCGGATGGTTGGAGGTCGTTGGAGCTTGTTATTAAAGAAGGGATTGTTGTAGATCACTGTGTTGAGAGAAAAGGAAAAAATCACAGATTTAAGAACCTCGAACCATCAAGTGAAATAATTGAAGCAAATTATGACACCAGAAGAAGAGTTATACCTATTGGAATTCTTAGAAATGGACATTTGGCAGATCTAAAACCTATTAAAATATCAAAAACAAAATCGGTTACATTATCCAATACCTGCGGATTCGATTCGATGGTGCAAATATTAGCCAGTGCCTATTGCGATAGTTTCACATTTAAAAATTTGATAAATTTAAATACAAACATTTTTAAAGTAGCAGATGTAGTTATAAATATGATAAAGGGTGGCATTTCTAAAAAAACCTACCGTCTTAGAGCAGTACTACTAAACGATGTGTTTAACACAACTGAATCTCCAGAAGGTATTTTTCACTTAGATGTGGCTACACAAATAACTACAATATTAAATAAAGTAACCTTCAATTGTGCGGTACAAAGGTACGAATGTACCAATTGTAATTACTTTGAAGCAAAATTTCTAACTTGTTTGGAGATAGAAATAAACGATATGAACTTAATCGAACAGTCGATATCTGCATTTATCACAAGGAAATTTTACAGAAAAATGTGTAGGAGTAAACATTGTCCGGGTTCGCTTTATGTCAGCTGTGATATTAGTCTCACTCATTTTTTTCTTATACCTGTCAATACCAAAACACTAACATTGGACTTTTCAGTACAGCTTGGAGCAATTCCACTGCGGGTACAAATTAAAAATACGAATTACACCCTAAGAGGAGTTATCGGTTATATAGGCCCTGAGGACTCCTTGGGTCATTTCATAGCTTTTTGTTTAAGGCACAATAATAAGTGGGAGGAGTACGATGATAGGATGACGAAAAGTCAACCGTGTTCCTCTTCTAAAACGGTCAGAATCCAAGTAATATTATATACAATGTAGGTTTTATACGCTCATTTGACATAATTTACACTAGATGTTTTCAAATATGCAATCATAGTCGTCGTTTCCCTTAAGTTTTTTACATCTATGTATTATTTGTTTTGTCAATATTTTTACATTTACATTTATGTACTTCTCTATATTATTATTATTATTTTTACCTATAGCCACTGTATAATGTTTACTTACTATTGTTACTATTAATTTGCCTATTTATTTTTATTGTAGGGTTATATTTTTTACATTGATTTTTAGAATGGTTTTTATTTTATTACAATAACTCTTCGTTAGAAGTTATTCATGAGAACAGATTTTCTTTATTATTTCTATAGCTAGGTATGGTAACCCATCATTAGAGTTTAATGTTACTAAAGGTTATAACTTTTTTGTTTTTATCTGTTAATTTGTAGTTTAGCAAACATAATAAAGAGAAAAATTATGCTAATCAACGATCTTTGTTGTTCACCTTCTCTCTTAAAACCGCTTCGCCTCTATTAATTACTTACCTTTTGTAAAAAAATCTTGCCGATCAAGCCCTCTAGTCAGTCAGTTTGAAAATTGACAACCGCTTCATGCTTTTTTTTAAAGAATGACCTTCGAAAAAAAATTTAATATAGGAACGATTCTATTGGTGCGGCCAGGGTTAATCACTGAATAGTCGCTCTACAAAATCAGTGCAAGCTTTGTATTTGGTGGAGCAAGGTAGTGCAAGGTGAGTGCAAGCTTATGATTAGTTTAATTTTTTGCTTCTATGACTGGGTGGGGGAGTATCGAGTTAGCCCCCCCCCACTTTTAAACATTAATAATGTCTTTCCTAAACTGGTACAAGCTCTATGTTTGTTGGTGCAAGGTGTTGCAAGGCAAGTGCAAGCTACTGTTACATTTACTTTTTTTCTCCTATGATTGGGGGGGGGATTGTCAAGTTAGCCCCCCCCCACATTAAACCGTTCATAACTTTCCCCCAAGTGTGGTGCAACATGGTGCATGGTGGTGCAACATGGTGCAAGGTTAGTGCAATCTACTAATATATGCCATTCCTCTAAAATTTTACTGGGGTCGGCCAACCCGACTGACCCGGTAAAATTGCCCTTCGCAAGATAATGTTAGGATTAGTCACGGTATCCATGGTTGTGAAACGTGGATTCTCACGATGGCTATGGAATAGATTTTAGCAAGTTTTGTTAGCAAAAATCCTTAGGTGAATCCTCTATTTGGTGAGAAAAACATAGCACGTAAACATTCAATATAATTATGAGTTGAGACAACTATACTATCCGGCACACCGTGGATTACATCAAAATAACTAAATTGTAGGTTTGTGCTGCTCTACAATTTTCATATTGAACCATTTTCTCGTAGGAATTATGCATATCGAGAAAATGCGAAGCACGGCGCCCATAGTGCTCAATTTAAACTTTATCTAGCAATAAATAAAAAACCGTAAGTTCTACGAGAAAAGAATCATAAAATATAAAACTTAGGAAATTTAACGTCCTTTAAAACGGCGTATTTGTTATTGATATAGCCTCAACGGATATATCTGATTAAGAGATATATTTGAAAAAAGGGTTCTTAATCCCTTTTTCAGTAGCATGGCGGCGAACCCCGATTGCGCAACGTTGCAAAAACTTACCAGTACAGTTAATTTTTGGAATGAGTTTTTACGTTATTATCTCTTAATAAGTGTTCTCTAACAGGAATTTATTTCTTTAAATTTAAAATCAAATAATTTTGCATGAGAATTTTTTCGCATGTTTAAAATTTCATTACACCATTTATTATTTGCTACCGTTACGGAATTCATTTCAATACAAATTAAATTCATACATCACAATGATAAAAAGTAAAATTCAAATAGGATTACTCGACAAGCAAATGTGGATTATTATTCTTCCTCTCGCGAGTTTTTTCAGCTCTATTATTAAATTTATTAACTGAATACTCAACTCAAAGCTAAAATAAATTAAATACGAGTTAACTTCGGAATGAAATTCCTCACTCACTACAGACATTCTTTTATCTCTAAAGAATTTACATTAATTTGTGAAATTACACATTTTAAACATTCCAATTATCATTTTTGTCGTTTGAATTCACTACTTTAAATATTTAATAAGGGATTTGTCTAGACGGACAAATAAAACCTATTATTGTGTTTCAGTATTTACTAAAGTAACACTTGGTTTATTTAACAAATTCTACGTCACTTCAGATATTTAGTATGCCCCAATATTGTAGTCCTCACCTTCGAGCCGTTCTTTATACCAAGTATTTCAAACAAGAGTCGAAATACACAATTATTTAAACAATCGATTGTGGAAGCTGTTACTTTGTGATAGTTAATCATGATGACATGAGAAAATACACTTTACTCTGTTTTTTATCACTAATTCATTGTAACATACACGTTATTGCAGTTTCGGCACATTAACATGTCATTTTCGTTTGAATCAACGTTTGAAAATGGCACATTAATGTGCCGAAACTGCATGTTAAAGCAAATTAGAGATAGAAAACAAAGGTGTACTTTCTCATAACATTCTAAAAATAAGGAACCACTACTTCCACATCCAGATTTTTCATCTATCATTTTTCATTACGTGAAAATTACTGATCATAAAATTTTAACAATATTTGGGGCAGATGTCATAGAAAAGTTTGAGGCGTTGGTGTCTACCATATGCTTTAAAAATGAAGTTTCTAGTTTACACTACTTATTTTCCCTCCCACCCCTTCAATAGAATCATCTCAATCAGATGTTGTACTAACTTTCAAGTGAATATCTCAATTTTATGTTAACAATTCCATTAATAATGGAGTGAAGGTGTTGGGGTTTGAAAAATATTAGAAAGAAATTTAAGGTCTCTGTATCTAGTATATACACCAAATCCCAAATATCTGTACTCTTACCAGTTTGCTTTACTTATTTTGTCCTATTTACCCCTATTTAACCCCCAACCCTTCAACGGAATCATCTCAAAATATAATCTAGTTCCTCATGTCGTTATAAAACATACGTGTACCAAATTTCAAGTGAATATCTCAATTTTATTTTATCAACCCCTTTAATAATGAAATGTTAGGAGGTTGAAAAATATTATAAATAATCTGAGACCTTGCCTTCTAGTACATACACCGAACTTCAAGTTTCTGTACTCTTATCAGCTTGTTATACTTCAACGGAATCATCTGAAAATATACACCAGTTCCAGATGGCGTTATAATACACAGGTGTAAGTACAAAATTTCAAATGAATATCTCAATTTTATTTTATCAACCCCTTTAATAATGGAGTAGGGATGGTGGGGGGTTTAGAAATATTGTAAAAAATTTTGGGGCCTTGGCTTGTAGTACATACATCAAATTTCAAGTTTCTGTACTCTTACCAGCTTGCTTTACATATTTCTCCCTATTTACCCCTATTTAACCCCCAACCCTTCACCAGATATCTTCAAAAAACAATCCAGTTCCAGATCTCGTTATAATATATACGTGTACAAAATTTCAAGTCGATATTTTAAACCGTTCCGGAGAAAACGTGCGGACAAAAAAGTTACAGACAGACCGACAGGCAGACAGAAAAAAAAAATTTTTTTTTCGCTCAAATTTAAAATCTTGACGTTTCATGACATTCTAAACTTATTTCAAGAAAAAAAAATTGAACATTTTTTTGCGATTACTATACTTCCAATCCACTACGTGGATATGGAAGTAATAGGGTCATTCAGTCAAATTTAATATTGCATTTTTCAGTACGTTTATACGAGGTAATCGTCGAATAATTACAACACCGAAAGTTCGAGATGTGCAGGAAACTCTGACGTCATATACTCCCAAAATATATCTCTAAGATACGTTTAATGTGCGAAACCGCTACTTAAATGCACAATCACCTATCAGTAAAAATATCTGATCAATAATGACGAACAATGTCAAAGTTATATAATGAATAAGATATATCAAAACATTTATTTTATATAGAAAATACTAATAGTTAAAGAGACGGCGACCATAACGGCTGCAGCATTAGCAATGTACGATTTTTTTTCATGGAGTTTAAGTCCCCCTCTACAACTTTGTTCTCTGAAGTAATGCTCCAGCGCTTCGCTGGGAGGCACTGGAGCGCGCCTTAGATTAAGAAATTTCAATTAATTCAGAAGTGTTTTTAGTTATGTCTGAAAATGATTCCACAGATCTGTAAGACCCTAACGTCACGGGAAACCCATTTTCAGACAAGTCGCCGTTTTCAAATAAATTTCCCAGCACATCAAAATAAGAAAATGGAAAAATCCTATTAAGTGACAGTCCAAGTAGGCTTGATCGATTCGTATTGACATGGAGATTACCTGCAAACATTTTTCTGACAAAATTTCTCTTTCCAAAGTTCGGCCTTTTATCGCAAAGTGCGCGGTTGGCTATATCCTATGCAAATTTGCGGAAAGCCGGCCCACTTCTGATAATACAATATGATTATATATTCCCCTTGATAATTTTTTGCGCTCAATTGATTGCGCAGAATCCCAGCTCCCCTAACTCTCAATTTTCACCCCTATCGGCCAAATTACCACCCCCCAAATGCGTTATTCGCTGTTTGCGATGCAGGAATGGTTCCTCTTGGTTTTTTCAATCAAAAATATGATTAATATGACCAATACCAGATGATTCGGTTGTTTTTAATTTTTGGATAATGCGTCCAACTGTTGAACGAGAGTGAGTTAAGTGTCGTCGTGAATAGACGTGTTTTTAAGATGCTCTCTAAAAAGCGGTAAAATCCCCGTTAAACTAGAGAAAATTTCAGCCACCGGTAGATTAAGAAATTCTGCGTGAAATGAAGCACCTCAATAGAAAAACAGAGTGCATATGGAACGAATAATTACAAGAATTTCTAATAATATTAAATCAAATAAAGCAAACAAGCTGAAGTGAAATGCAGTGTCCTTACGTAAAAGGGTGTACATAAGGACACTGCATTCCACGACCACTTAATAAGATACTTTTTAAGTGGTTCATGGGCAATAAATAATAGCATAGTCAGTGTCAAAATGAGGCATATATGGTTAGAAAGTAATGTTGTGAGCTAAAGTATTTGTATACAGTGGAAAGTTTTTAAATGGACAAAATCAACTCAACCCAAGAAAGAGAAGGAAAGGAAATAAAATAAAACAGCAATCACAAGACGCTGCAGAAAGACAGATAAGCTATAAATGTATTTATTTTATTTTATCTGATTTAATTGATATTATTCTATTCTATCTTTCTGTCTGATCTTTACCATCTTAATTTTTATCAGCTCGATTTATTAATTCAAAACATAGTATTTTATTATTAATTTGGAAGGCGGAAATTGAAACCGATTGTCTCAAAGAAAAGACGTACAGGGTGAGCAAACTATCCCTTCGGACCTCCTTTTTTCTCATAACGCGCAAAAAATATTGTTGCAGCGGGATAGGGCCCTTCCCAGCAACTCCACTGTAAATGGATACTTACCTGTGGAACGGTTAATAAATAAAAACAAAACAAAAAAAATAAAAAAATGAAAACTGCCAAATTCATGACCCCATGTGTCATGCGAGGTTTGGTTCCGGTACGCGGTTTGGCCGTCCGTTGGACATGTTTGACAGACGAACAAGTTACGTGTTAGAACGAACCTCCATGGATGCCCGGAATCGGCAGCAGTGCCCACCTTACGCTAGCAAATCAATCAATCAATCAATCCGTCAAACCGTTGAATGAGAAACAAACTTTTGGGGGTATCTTCGGTTAAAAATATCAGCTGTGTCCCTATTTTTTCTATTTTCGCCGTGAATTAATATAATTTAAATTTTTTCCTCTTTAGTAAGCATTTTTTAATCGATCAACACCAACAGAAAAATTAGGTTTTATTACAGACATTAGTGAGACATCGATACGTCAAAAGCTAGAATTTGTTTTCAAGACTTACTTGATTACCTAGCGAAAGTTTTTAAATATATCCGTAATATTTGCTTTTGAGGTTTTTGAGGTAAATTTAAATAAGAATTTTGAGTTTTATTTATGTGATCTAAATTTGATTTAAATGAACAATGGCTTCTTTAATATTTAAGCCGATTATCGTGCAATATTTCACACACACATATTTCACACAAGGGTTTAGAATTACTGAAAATAGGCCACGAGTGCCCTGTTGTTTTTTATAAAAACGTGTTTTTGCCATTATTAATTACATTTAAAAACGATATGCAATATTTGTGTATTTTTGCATTGAAATATTTCAAATATACTCAACTTTTGGTGATTTTTTTTACTCGCCATAGAAACATTTATTGCAAACATATCCAATAATAAATATATCTTAGTTTAGGTCAAAAGTGGTGATTCTGCTTTTGCCCGACGATTTAGAATTTTTTATAAATTTGGGGGTGACGTTTGGCCAATAAGGGTGAGTCTATGGGCGGAGATGTTGAAACCTATCACAATCTACTCAGCATCCCAAAAAATGTAGGGGAGAATATCTTGCTTGTTTGCATGAGAAAATGACATTTTTATTATAATTTGACTGTACTAGGGTAGTTTTTACCTCTTTACCAGTCCTATTCGATTGGTAAAACCGCGTCTCTAATTGATCCGTGCTCTAAACCAGAGATTCCAGATAAAAAACCAAAAACAAAACAGAGTCGCGATATGTATTAGCTCGAAAACGCGTTTTGGGGGTGGTTCTTGCCAATAGGTACGATTCCAGGGGCGGAGGAGGATTGAGACCTATCCCAATCGATTCAAAGGCCCAAAAAACATAGGGGGGTCATGAATTGCGCATCTTGATCACCACTTGTTATTTCTCCGCTCATTTGACTGAACGATACCTGCCTCTCGGCAGCGCTGAATCATTTTGTTAGAATTTGAACTAGCAATGTCCCATTTTTCTGACATTTATTTTTCCATAATACTTAGGTGTTTAAGAAGGCGTGGTGACAATTGCAGACATGGCACAAACGTTTTGCGAATTTGAGCCCAACAAGTTTTTAAAAAATTATAATAATAAAATTGCGAGACTTGGAGCGACGAACTTTTTTTCACGTAATCTTGGATATATAATGTGCCATCCTGGCAAGTTTCAACTTGAAATTCGCTTTTTCTTTATTTTCCCAATTTACCTCTTTTTCTCAAACTTTTTGGAAAGGGTGACTTGTCTGAAAATGGGTTTCCCGTAACTTTGGGGTCTCACAGATACTGTGAAATTATTTTCAGACATGACTAATTCATAACTGTTGTAGAATATACTATTCTTCACCAGCTAAAATAACTGAGTATAATGTATGTTCTCTTTCTGTATTCACCAATTACAAATCTTGTGGTTCAGTTGATATCCTTTTTCGGCCTGATCCCAAGATTTTTACTAATCATGCCTTTTATTTTCCACTTTTTTAAAATATTAAATGCCGAATTTTATTTTGAATTTGTCTCATTGGCCAACCATCTACTTTAGTAATGACACTAGCTTTAAGTAGTCACTTATATGGGGCTTATTGGTTTTTACACGCTTGTAGTATATTTTGGCAAACAAGTGGCAATGTCACAAATATTGAAGTTAGATGTAGGTACACAAATATAGTGAATTTTTGCAAAAATACCTTATAAGACTATTATTTATTGTCACCGATAGTACAGCACTAAAGTTGCTCTATTTCTCTTCAATGGAGACCAATTTTAGTTATTTTGGAGCACAGAGTCATCTAAATAAAGCGTTAAAATCTTACATATTGTGGGGCATGCATGTTTGATAGTAGTGTATTGTAACGAACTAACAAGCTAACCGTAAGAGTGAAAATATAAATTCAAATCTATATTTCTATATTATACAAACGAATTTACTCAATTTTTACGCCCCAAGGAACCGGAATAATTTTTTGTAAGTTACGCATCCAATATTCAATTTCTCCAGAACGTGGCGAAGTCGGCACGTCCTCAACTGGCACATTTTTTATCTTAGCTGAAAAAATTTCCTGGCTCATTTAAACGGATCGTTTCAGTTTGTCAGTGGTTTATTGTTACCATCCATTAAGTCGTTTTTTTACTTATTGCAGAAAAAGTGTTTGCAATATCTCATTCTTAAATTAAACGTACTTACATCTCCTTAAAATGCCGGAATATAATAATAAACAATTTTGTTAAAAGACATAGTGCACTATATTTTTCCCAGGTAATTCAAATATATATTAATTTTATAAATTTGAAATGACGTTCCCCTCACTATATATATATATTCTTTAATAATTCACATAAAGAAACAAAATTCTATTCAAAAACGTAAGGATATTCACGATTACAACACACACACTAGAGACGACATGACCTTACCCTTTTCTAGACTATCTGTGTGCCAACAATATCCTAGATATATAGGTGTTAAAATATTTAATAAACTGACAAAACTAAAAAAAAATCGATTGTAATTTAAAAATGTCAAGATTTAAAGCAGACTTAAAACATTTTTTAATGTGTAAATCCTATTATTCAATAGACGATTTTTTTAATGATAATACCACGTCATAGTGTTTGATATGTTTGTATGTCTTTATTGTATGTATATTTATTGTTGTATGTTTGCATCACTCTGTGACTTATAATTGTTTATACATTATTTGTTTCAATTACTAATTAAGTACTATATTTTGCTTATCTTACCTAACGATCCCATAATGTTAAAATACTATGTATACTGTATCATTAAGATTAGTAATGAACATTATTATTATTATTATTATTATTATTATTATTATTATTATTTTTTTTTTTTTTTTTCGGTTTCACCGTTGCCGGACAGGGCTTCCGTGCTTTCCGACCGATACCACACGGTAGCCGCGCCGGCGATAAGATTCATGTGCCCTAAGTAGGCGAAGGGACCCCAAGATGACCGCTTTCTGCATTTGGCCTGCTAGCCATTCGGCTGATTTCCGACAGGCTGGTATGGTCTTCAGTTCCGAGTTATTATTATTATTATTATTATTATTATTATTTATGATAGCTACTTTTAGGGCACTCAAATCCCCCTAACTTTCTCATTTTCGAAGGTACTGCAGGCGTCAACGCTGACGAATGTTCCTGGGGGGTCTAGGGAATACGTGAAAAAAGGGATTTTTCAAATCGATGCTATTCCACCACTTTTCCACATTTTCCGGCATATTTACTCCACTATAAAATGAATTTATTTACCTACCCTAATTAAAGAAAAACTACCTATTAACATTAATTATTAATTTGATATTTTTATAGATAGTTTTTCTTCTGATTTCTCATATTACTTCCACATCCACGTAGTGGATTGGAAGTATAGTAATTGTAAAAAAAAATTCAATTTTTTTTTTCTTGAAATGGGTTTAGAATGTCATAGAATGTCGAAATGTTAAATTTGAGAGAGAAAACAATGTTCTATCTGTCTGTCGGTCTGTCTGTCTGCAACTTTCTTTTGTCTGCACGTTTTCCCCGGAACGGTTTAAAATATTGACTTCAAATATTGTTTACGTATATATTGTAACTGGAACTGGATTGTTTTTTAATATATGGGGCCATCCATTAATTACGTCACGCAAATTTATCGCTTTTTCTACCCCTCCCTCCTCCTAAGTCACAGGTTGTCACATTCGAGTCAACCCCTCCCCCCTGTTGTGACGTCACGCATTAAGTTTTGAAGTAGAATTTTCTGATCTTTATATATTTTTTAATTTCATTCAATTAAAACAACGGTATGCTTAGGTGTAAATAATGCGATGCCACAAAAGTTTGACCTCCTCCACCCCTCTTGTCACACTCTGTACACTTTACGGACCCCCTCCTCCCTCCTCAAAGTGTGATATAATTAATGGATGGCCCCTATCCGGTGAAGGGTTGGGGGGTAGATAGGGGGAAATACGTAAAGCAAGCTGGTAAGAGTACATAAACTTGAAATTTTGTATATGTACTAAAAGTCGAAGCCTACATTTTTTTAATAATATTTTCCGTCCCCCCACCGTCCACTCCCTTATTAAAAGAGTTGCTAAGATTAAATTAAGATTTTCGCTTAAAATTTGGTACACATATGTATTATAAAATCTAAAACTAAATTATATTTTGACATGATTCCGTTAAAGGAGTGGGGGGGGGTAAATTGAGGTAAATAGGGAAAAATAAGTAAGGCGAGCTGGTAAGAGTACAGAAACTTGGGATTTTGGTGAATATACTAGAAACCAAGACCTTATACAGAGAGAAATCGCTTTGGAACATTTTGCACAATGTTGTGGAACAACGTCTTGTTGCATTTTTTTTTTTAAACAATTGTGAAATTTTGAGGCACAACGTTATATAGTTTTATACAATTTAATTGTGCATAATTCTTGTGCGTTTTATTTATCCAATATAAAGATTTAGTTACGATGAATTTATTGGAAACTTAGACCAACAAATTGATGAAATTTAGAGTTAAATTTATTTATTTTTTCTCAACAAATCATAGCAAATTTAACTTAATTAATTGTTAATAGTATCCTCATATTATATATTCTGTTTCCATTCTATTTACAATTAGTTTTAAGTAATTGTTTAAAGGATTTGCACAACTTGTGTAACATAAAAGTGTGATTTTCTTTTATAAACGGTTGTTGACAAACTTGTGAAAGTAGGAGTCCCAATATATTTATTTCCGCTGAACAATAATAGTAATCTAAGCCGGCCGCACAAACTGCACAATTTAATGACATACTATTCACAATCAGTTTGGTGACATTGTTTTAAAATTTTGTATAATTGTTTAATTTGTTTCACATAAAGTTTATTGGTTAAAAATTGTACTGACCGCGCCGGCCATGCTACGCATATACGCGTAGGCAATTACGCATCAGATCCAGGTGATATTTCGTTAAGTGAAGACGTACACTTCCAAATTATAGAAGTACATACATTTGTGATGGAATTTGTTGAAAACTTATTCACCGAGTGGGGTTTCCTAGATCTAATTCCAGCATTCACAGAGGTAAGTACTTCACACAGAGTTACAGATTTGCATATATGTTCTCTTAAATTAACTTCGTTAACATATAAATATAAAAATGGTTTCTTGTTTATATGCGAAGAATGCATGATACCTATCTTCTAATACTTGGATTTCGTTTACAGCTAGAGAGTAATTTCGTTTTCTTATGCGAAGCGATAGAAAGTTGTTCCTAAACTACTAAATCCAAAAGGCAAACTTGTAAAAGAACTGCTTCAAAACGAAGATAACGCTTTTGATGGTAAGCAATACATTTGATTTTGGTGATGAGCTGATAAATGTAATTTTTTTTTAAAGAATATGACGTGACTACGACATAGGCTTTATTACTACAAACTGCGTTAATAGAAGCTAAAAAGAAGAAGCACTGGAAGCCTTCCAAATTAGAATTATTAAATGGATTTATTTTAAGCATAAATGTAAGTCACCTACTTCTTTTCAACTAGAACTTTATGCATATAAAATTTATTTGTATTTAAAAAAATAGAAATGTTTTCATTTACCATATGATTAATAATATATAAATGCATGCTCTATTATGTATTGTTGTTCTGTTAAAATAAAATATTTATTCTTTAATTTTTTTATTGAAATCCTTTAGGAATACCTCCAATTTTGGAAATAATATTTCACAATCTGTGTTACAGAATAATACAATTAATATGAAGTCGATACATATAGTGTGTGAAATGAGTGCACGGTGAACCAAAAAATATATACATAATTTGGAGATTATAGAGTAATAAATTGTGCAATACTAACCCCAATTCATACAATACTGAACAGCTTCTTTGAATTAAGTGTACATATTGTGCAAAATGAATTACAAAGTTGACAAAATAAGCATACAATTTGTGGATTTCTCATTTAGAAATTGTGGAAAACCAAAAACACGTTCTCTTAAAAAACTATAAACATTGTGTCACTTAAGAGCACAATTTTTTGTAAATATGTTTTACAAATGAAGAGGTTTAGATGTGAATGTTTGTTTAGGAAACCTTCAGAATATATTTAAAAATTTCACACAAATTGTAGAAACTAACTTAATCTGTTCAGAGATTTGTTCCACAAGTAGAATAAAATTATGTATTTTTATGCAAGCATAATTCAAATTTGTAAAGAATTCAATTCATGTGATTTTTAAGTTTGTACAAAAATTTCAAACAATGTTAATGCATAAACTGTACAAAATCATTGCCCCAAAAATGTAATATTTATTTGCACAAATTGTTCTTGTCACTATTTTAAGACCAATTTGGAGTACAATTTTCTACAATTATGGTAAAATATCGCACACATTTTTCTCTGTGTAGATTTCTTTCTAATATTTTCCTTTAAAGTGACTTGGACGAGAAATCTGGATGTGGAAGTAGCGATTCCTTAGGCAGCGGTTTTTTTCTGCTGTTTGCAGAATCCTGTAAAGAATTTGTGTTACTACTAAAATTGTATATAACCAAACAATATGTGCTTCTTACAGAATATGAGTTATGTAATAATTGGGGTACTTAATACCGTATGTTCTTCTAAAGCTGTCCCAAAGCACAGTGCTTAATGCTCGTACAAGTTCTCGAAGCACTTTAGTACTCGGGAGCACAATGCTTAGAAGCACTTTTCAAAATCGGTGCTTAGTGCTTCCAGCACCTCATCAACAGACTTAGTAATTTCAAAAAGTTCTCGCGAGCACTATCAGTATTTGCGAATACTTTGAGTATTCGCAAGCGCTTTAACTATTTGCAAGCACTCAAAGTATTTACAAACGTTGCATAGGGAAGTACTATTTTTGCCTAAAACTCATGAAAGAAATTTCTTATGGCACATAGTCAAAAGTCTGTTATTGCTATTAGCTTCAGGTCTTCAGAGTTCTGGAGTGACAATAAAAATAGACAGGTCAGTATAATAGATTAAGATATAGCATCTCTATTAGTTGAAACAAGCAGGCTCTTAGTCTTTTTCAAAACGTTAACGCTAATTTTGGCTCATGACATAAACATAAACACATCACATGTAGTAGACAACCCTCAAGTCCGAAGCCTAGGCAGTACGGAAGTGGGTTACACATTTGAGAAATCGCAGACAACATCCAAACCCACCGGCATAGTCAGGGCCGGAGCTGGGGACCAAACCCAGTACACGATAGACATTGTGACTAAGAGCGTTCGTCACTAAGCCTAGTAAACTTAGCCCGTTGCGTTACCGTGCCAATATATTTTTTTTAATATTTCATTTCTTAAATACTTGTTTACAATTTATTTTCTTAATTATAAAAAATGCATTATTATTAATTTTCTATAAAAAAAGAAACGTAAGGACACACTACTCATTAGCAAATATTCATCTACATTGAAAAAATTCACAGATTTTGCAATCCTTGCAATCATCGGGACATTGGAAATAATAACACCATACATAAAACATAAACTTTTTCAACTTTTTCCACTACACCGCTGTATTTCCACCTTAAATGAAAACTGGTAACTTGACCCCCTGTGATATATGCAACCCATATTACATTTGCGTATATCAGCCGTTGCATATATGGTCTCACTCGACCGCGACACCGCTGTATTTCCACCCCGTGATATATGCAACCCATATTACATTTGCGTATATCAGCCGTTGCATACGATAGTCTCAGTCGACCGCGACACCGCTGTCTTTTGCCCTTGAACAAAAATTTATACCATATACGAAAACATGAACATTTCCAATGTTAAAATTATTTATTCGTAGTTTATAAATTTGATATTAGCAGGTATTAATTTTAATTAAGAAGTTTTAGATAACATTGATATACTCAATAACAAAAATTTATTCAATGATTTAAATAGCGAAGAGTTCAAGGGTTTCCATTTATTGTTCTATTTTACCGGGTGAGTCACGAATTGCGCTCGCCCCGATATTTCCTAAAATATTTGGAATAGAAAATTGAAATTTGGAGGCCTTATTACACAACTAAAATGCCATCTTTTCAATAAAAAATCAAGTTTGGTGCACATCCGGTTTGACCGGAAATGCCCACAACTTTCGATTTTTAAATGGAACACCCTATATTTTTACATTTTCGGAATCTAGAGGAAATTTTGAATACAATACATCCATCTTGGTCACATTTTGATAAACATTAAAAATTTTATTAAAAAATCTATTTCTGAATCCAGAGTGCTGTGGTGCCCAAAATATATTTTAGTTTGTGTGCTACGTTACTATAAAAATAAAAAGAGCAATATGATTGCATTACTTAATTCTCTAGAGGCGTTTAAAATTTTTAAATGTGATTTTTACCCACTAACTCGGTTTTTTTAAATGGGAATTTAATCGTTCACCAACATTTTTAAATAAGTACCTCATTTTCATACGAATTTTTAGGTACGGACCTGCAGTTTTTACATCATTTTTGGACGGCATTTTGTAATACGAAATCAGTTATATGTCGCACTTACGTAGTTTCCAACATTTAATTGCACTAAAACCATTAATCAATTAAACGGTCGCCTGAATGCGATCCTGTAATTTTTGTCTTTTAAATTAGATTTCACGGTACCTTGCTAATATTATTGGTGAGTAAATTATTGATTTACTGAGATTATTTATTGATTTTTTACAATGAGAAAACTTTGAATCTGGAAATGGAAATTTAATTGAACATATTCTGTAACTTGTTGCGCTTCGTTTTCTTCTGAGTTACCTTTTAAAAAAAATTGTCATTGTAAAAATTCAATAAATAATATCAAGTAAATCAACAACTTACTTACTAATAATATTAGCAAGATACCGTGAAATCTAGTTTAAAAAACAAAACTTGCAGGGCCGCATTCAGGCGACCGGTTAATTGATTAATGGTTTTATTATAATTAAATGTAGGAAAATATTTATGTGCGCCCTATCACTGATTTCGTATTACAAAATGCTGTCCGGTAATGATGTAAAAACTGCTGGTCCGTATTTAAAATTTTGAAGTTGATGTTGGTCCTAAGGCGACGTAACGTCACCAAAAGAAACTAATACTCTAAGAGCGTAGAGCATCGTAAAGTGCTCTAAGAAAATATTCTTGGATTTTTTATAAGTGCAATAATAAACAAATCATGCATAGTACTCGTGATTTTAAATTATCTAAAAGTGCTTATAAACCGCGAGCACTTCGTTATTTAAAGTGCTCAGTACTCGGTAATTACAAGCACTTTTTTTCAGTAATTGGTGTTTAATGTTCGAAGCACTTTATAAAAATGCTTTGCGCAGCTCTGCTAGCATCTACTTCTATCACAAATAACTGCCGAATATGTTACTGCAAATTAGAATTCCGAAGGGATGCTACTATTTCCGGGTAAAAAGTCCCTTAGTCCTTTGTTAAAAATCCCCTTTCACTTAGTGTGACAATAAATGAAGGTTTACGAGATTTCCTCCAATAAAAAAAGTAACATTAGCCTACTCGATCGGACTATAATCAAAATTCGATACATCAATGTCAACCACCTTGTAATTAAAGGGTGATATCCAGAAGCACTAACGGGGGTATTCGACCATACATACATTAAATCTCAATAACCAGTAACATGCTGGACAGTCGCCTGGTCATCACACTGACAGTTTGGAATTAATTTGTATAAATATTTATTTATCCCTGTAGTTCATATCTTTTTCATTTTGACATTAAAAAGCAATATTTAATTCGCGTTGGGATTAGAATCTTTAATTTATTTATTTATTTATTTTAAAACACACATCAAACAGGCTCAAGTCCAATTACAAATTACAGAGACAAAATCTCGGACAAAATTGAATTTAAATAACAAATATAAAATGATAACAATGAAGATTGTAAAACATGATTTAATAATAACAATATTAATATTGTAAAACACTTAAATCGGGTGCCAGGGGGGAAATTATCGGGTAGATAATTGATAATTATTTGCTTATTAGCAAGATGTGTAATAATATCAAAAAACAAGAAATCATTTTATATTAGATTTATAACAAATACTTTGGAACAAAATTTACAAAATTAATTAACATATTAAATATGAATATTTAATGCAACAACTGTTCAAAATGCCCTCCAGCAGCATTGAAAAATGTATATTTCGTAATTTACGTGAAAATCGGAAGAAATCTCGGAGGGTAATTTTATCTCGAATACAACACTTCCCTTCGGCATGCGAGGGAAATAAAATATATATTCTCTTTATTAGTCATGAGAGAACAAACTTAAATTGTAGAATATAGCCATATTTCAATTAAAACGAATAGAGAATACTTGTAGTAGTGAAAATCCATTAAACAATAATTTTGAATCATCTCTAATTCTTGATGTGTGGCTCGTGACATTGGGCGAACTTGGACAGAGGTTCGCATTATCAGAAATAAGTTTTTACTGACCCACAATTCCGCTGTGTACCATGTGGTCGTTACTGGAAAATTTACGACCCCTTTAACAGCCTAATAAGACGAAAATCAGAAGGGTCGAGGTCGACTTTATGGGTGAATACTGAACTTTAAATTTAAGCTTTTATACTGCATTAATCATGTGGACCGCAACTCGGACCGCAACGTGAAAGCTTAACATTGTCATGGAGAAAAGGATCGGTATTGCGATTTTCCTCGAAAAATTGCCAGTTTTTCGTTAGGTGTATATATCATATTAGGTGTATATATCAGATACTATGTTATAAATAACAGGGGTTTTTATAAAGTAAGCCCCTTCCCTGAACATTAGAGTAGTTCTAAGTTAATTTATAAAAATTGGGACGGATATATTTAAAGTAAATATAGATCGCCAGAGATGAAAAAAGAGCAAATGCGCAAATTGCTGTTAATTTTTAATCGCCCTATTTTATGATCCTGAACATTGTTACAATCTAATATGAAAGATCGAACACGTAATACAATAAAAGAGGTCCTAGGTATTACCAATCCTATACTGTAAGTGTGAGAGGAAAAACAATAATAAGTCAGGCTAGAATAAAATATCGTTTATTATACAAATGCAGAATGCACATTATATCTATAATAGATTTTAAATACCAAAATTAATTAAACGGCTCAATACGGGAATGACCAAAAGGTGCAATTGTTAAACAAATATAACTTATCTTTTTGTGGGGATGGCGTTGTTACCAGGGGCTCCAGATCCTTAGGGTGCCTTGCGAAGCTGAGTAGAACCTACAGGAATTAGTTAAATGTCTCCGTATAATTTTGATAACAGGTGACAAAATACCATCCGTAGAAAAAAATGATTCTATCGCTAATAAATTCTTAGTTCCAATGCAATCAGTTAATACATGAATCCAGTCCAAGCTTAATAAATTTTAAAAATATCCAAATTATTTTACATGAAGGTTTGACCACGTGGCAGTTAAATCTGCCGGCCAAAATTCTCCCAGACCAAAAACCTACCTTTTACCTTTTAAATTCTTTTTATTCTATTTAACTATTACATTTGATCTTAAGCCTAGGTATGACAGTGTACATTATTCATTCGTAATATATTTAATTTATTGTAAAATAAAAACAAACACATTACGCGCCCGGTGGTAGGCTAATGACCTTCAGCAAGACCTTATAAGAAGATCGAAGCAACCAGACATTTTTAACTATCTATGTCTATGAAAATTAAAGTTATTTTTCCTTAGAAAATTTAAATAAAAAATTTTATTGTTTTAAAATTGTTAAAAAAATACTCCTTCTAATCATACAGGGAAAAACCTACCGGGTACAATCTGCACTTACCAAAACGTCAAAAGCTAACCTCAAAATTTAGCACGTGTTTGAGTTGAAAGAAAATTATAAATTACCCAGATTTTTCCAGACGATAACTTGATATTTAAATCGGATACAAGATCGAACAGCAATACGAAATACCAAAAATCTACTACAATCAAACGTGTGAAATTACAGTTCTCAATCCGATAATTCAATATCGATTCAGCCCAACGCAACTAATGTGACTATGTGACTAAATGTAATGTGACTAAATTCACCAAAAAAAGTTATTAGTACAAATTTAAAGAAGGTATAATAATAATTTAAATATTATGTAGAGTACATTTGAACAAATCAGGGGCTTGTTTTTCAAGCCGTGCAAATTGATTTCTTAATTTATTTCGAAAGTTCATATGATGTGACCTCGCAAGTTCGAATTCGTAATAAATAATAATTATAATAAACATAATTCGTGCGTAAACCGATTCGCATCGTTTGAAAATGCAGCCCTGTCCTTGAACTCTTCCGTATACGAAAAAATGTTTGCTTTTATTCTAGTCATTGTGTTATTGCATTTCTATATTAGTGGACTGAAAAACGGGGAAAAAGTCGCTTCCTTCTCGATTTTTTTTTTTAGGGTACAACCACATGGGATCTTTACAAAATGATAGATTGGGTCCCTGGCCATCTGAAATCGGCAATTACAACATTTTTTAGTAGGGACATTTTTTATTGCGAAATTTGTCAAAAATTTGTCAAAACTATGTTTTATTACTTTTCACACATACCTCGCGATATCTCCGGAACCAATTTAGATATCATTATTTTTTTTTTGTAATCGATAAAGGAAGTGTGGGCGAAGATAACTGTGGTATTGTCGTTAGTATGAAAAATTTAGTTTTTTTGTGAAACTAGGAAAAACTTTGATATTTACTTTTTTGCAGCACTATTTTCAGTAAGCGAGAAACTTTTTTGTTTTAAATAATTTTGCTATACTATCTGTGTACCAAATAAGGCCAAAGCTTCAAAAAAGTTTTTAAAAAAAGAATCACTATTCTATGTCTTATAGTTTTCGAGTTATAGTAAGTTAAAGTTGAAAGTTTCCGCAGCCGCCTTTAATTATTGTGCATCGCCTTCTAAAGAACGCACCCCGCCGGCCGGCGAGCAAACATATCCGCATCCGCATGCTACTTATACAGTCTTGATTCACTTTGCTAATAAGTTACAAACTGTCTTTGCGTGTTAATATTACTGCGATTATATATTATTGTGTATATTTGGAGGTGTGTGTCTACCCATTTTTTTTTTGTTAACAATGGAGTGTTTATTTTGTGAGCAGGCTCTACAAGAAAATGACAAACATGTGACACAAAATCCGAGATTGCAAGGATTAAAAACAATTATAAGTGCTGCAGAAAAAAGGAAAGACATTTCTGCTCAAAAGATTTTACAACAAAAGGAAGACATTCTAGGAGGAAAGGTTAAAGTAAGATTTCATTTAACTTGCAGACAAACATTTATTAGTTCGCAAAATATTGGATATGTTTCCCAAAGGAGTGAAAACGAAAATGCGTCATCGTCTCGGGCAAGATACCATAAAGACGCATTTAATATTCGGAAAATGTGTCTAATATGTAACAGATCTGGAAAGAAAGTTCAAGAGCGCTTAACATCTGTGCAGACAGGTAGGTTAATAATTTTTTTTTGGGAAATTTTGTGAAAATATAATTCTTAGAAATATAAAAGCCAAATTACGTCTGCTTTAAAAAATCTTGCTTCACTATATGCATTTTTATAAATTTTTAAGGGGTATTTATTTATTAAACTCAAAAATACTTGATCACATTTAGCAAAAAACTTTTTTTCCTCGCAGGTATTAGTTTTTTTTTCTCACAATCCGTTAGCTGTCAAGTAAAATGCTGTTATCTATTGTTTTTTTTTCTGTTTAGGGACCGGAAAAAATACGTACTCTAAGATAATCAAAGCTGCCCAAAATCGACAAGATATTGACATGGTTTCTAAATTGGCTGGTTATGAGGACCTCTTTGCCTATGATGCTAAATATCACAAGAGCTGTTATTGTCAGTACATTGGTAAGCGAAACATCAAAGCTTGTCAAAATAATTTTGATGCTACCACAACTTCCCAACCATTGAGAGATCAAAGTATTTTATCAGAGTCAGAGTCAACTAGCTCAGACTCAAATGTCTCTTCTAAAATAAACCCAAATGAAGATAGGTAAGAAAACAGCATTTGATATGTTATCCAAAAATAGCTTCTGAGTTGCCTCCTACTGATCATGCTTTTAGACAACATGTAAAAAGGTAATAATTGTTTTAATTATCAATTAAAAATTTGGTACAGTAGCCACATTCAAGAGATGCCAGTAGATGATCCGACTCTATACGGATGGACATTAGAAGAAAATACTTGGCAGGCCAATTTTTCTTCTCAAGAACCAGTACCCGATGATATAAGAAAAACTTTGTCGATACGATGTTCCGACAAAACTTGTAACAGTAATAGGTGTACCTGTGTTTTACAAGGGTTAAAATGCTGCAGTGACTGCAAATATGCAAACTGCAGTAACAGCTTAATCAACGAAACTTCATCAGATGGCGAAGATTGTTAATCTAAACTGAAGTAATAGCTATAATAATATATTTTTAAAATGTTTAGGAAGTTTTATTTACAGGTGTAATCAAGTTGACGCTCCACAATATCGCTGTAGCAACAGTATTTACACCTAGCCGCACGGCCCGGCCGGCTAAACCACACCGGCCTGCAGTTAGTACTACATGCTTAAACAGAGGCGCGGGAACTTTCAACTTTAACTAACTATAACTCGAAAACTATATGACATAGAATAGTGATTCTTTTTTTAAAAACTTTTTTGAAGCTCTGGCCTTGTTTCGTACGCAGATAGTATAGCAACATTTCTTAAAACAAAAAAGTTTCTCGCTTACTGAAAATTGTGCTGCAAAAAAGTAATTATCAAAGTTTCTCCTAGTTTCACAAAAAAACTAAATTTTTCATACTAACGACAATACCGCAGTTATCTTCGCCCACACTTCCTTTATCGATTACAAAAAAAAAAAAATTATATCTAAATTGGTTCCGGAGATATCGCGAGGTATGTGTGAAAAGTAATAAAACATAGTTTTGACAAATTTTTGACAAATTTCGCAATAAAAAATGTTGTCCCTATTAAATAATGTTGTAATTGCCGATTTCAGATGGCCAGGGACCTAATCTATCATTTTGTAGAGACCACATGTGGTTGTAGCTTAAAAAAAATTTTTGAAACATTTTTGCTGCTTTTTCAGTCCACTATATCCTTTTTCCTATACGATTGCTTTTCACACGTAATCCTCTATTACCTGCCACACACACACAAGACAACTATTCTTTAACATTTATAGAGGTCTAAATATTTAAAAAAATATTCAGGACAATTAGTTTCAGTGTTGTTGTAAAAGATAGTGACGAAGATTCGATTTTAATGAAACTACTGGTGGTATAAGAACGCATTAGGATCTATGCATGGTAATTTTACTTCCATATCCACATAGTGGATTGGAAGTATTATAAATAGTAATCGTAAAAAAAAAAAAAATTCTTTTTCTTGAAGTAGGCTTAGAATGTTATGAAACGTCGAGATTTTAAATTTGAGAAAAAAAAAATTCTGTCTGTCTGTCTGTTACTTTTCATTGTTCCCACATTTTCTCCGGAACGGTTTAAGATATTGACTTAAAATTTTTTACACGTATATATTATTACGAGATCTGGAAGTGGATTGTTTTGTGAAGATATCTGGTTGGGGGGGTAAATAAGGGTAAATAGGGTGAAATATATAAAGCAATCTGGTAAGAGTACAGAAACTTGAAATTCCGTGTATGTACTAGAAACCAAGGCTTCAGATTTTTTAATAATGTTTTTCATCCCTCTCACCACCCCTATTCCATTATTGAAGGGGTTAATAAAATAAAATTGAGATACTCACTTGAAATTTGGTACACGTATGTATTATAACGATATCTGAAACTAAATTATATTTTGACATGATTGCGTTCAAGGAGTGGGGGGTAAGTAGAGGTAAATAGGGAAAAACAAATAAAGCGAGCTAGTAAGAGTACTTGATATTCGATGTATGTCCTAGAAGCCAAGGCCTCAGATTTTTTAATGATATTTTTCAACCCCCCACCACCCTTTCTCCATTATTAGAGGGGTTGGTAAAATAAAATTGAGATATTAACTTGAAATATGTTAGACGTACGTATTATAACGACAACTGGAACTAGATTATATTTTGAGATGATTTCGTTGAAGTGTTGGGGTTAAATATGAGTATATAGGGGAAAATAAGTAAATCAAGTTGGTAAGAGTACAGAAATTCGGGATTTAGTGTATATACTAAAAACCAAGGCCTCAGATTTCTTTCTAATATTTTTCAAACCCCGCCACCTGAGATTGAGATGATTCCATTGAAGGGGTGGGAGGTGGCAGGTTGTGAATGAGGGAAATTAAGTAGGGTAAACTAGAGACGTCATTTTTATAGTACGTGATAGAAACCAACCCCTCAAACTTTTTTATGACATCTGCCCCAAATATTAATAAAATTCTATGACCAATAATTTCCAACCAAGAGTGCAAATCTAGCCCAGATGTTTCGTTTAAAGTGACGAATGAAAAATCTAGATGTGGAAGTAGTGATTCCTTAGGCAGCCGTTTTTATAAAGTGGTCACTCAATAGAAACCACGTGATAAAAGGCTTCGAATAAGTTTTCTATTATTATCATTGCTGTATATAAGAGTTTAACGTAACTAAGTAGTTGCATAATATTTTTCACAATGTTCTCTTTCAATAATTTTTTTTATTCATCTCTCGTAAGTTAAGTAGTATATGAGAAATACATTTTTGAAAAAAGTCCCCATTTTTTCATTTTTTTAAAATATCTCCGCAGCAGCTGAATGTTGGACTGAAGAACCCATATACATCGTTTACCCATTGACTTGCCTACACAACATCATAGATGTTATAGGCAGTTCCTATCGGAAACAGATCGCCCGTTCTTATCCGGCTATACCCTTTGCATGTTTAATGACCATAAATTATCCCAACGTTACAAGTATGTATGTAACACCACTTTTTCCACTTGTTATTAAGAAATACAAAAAAATCAATTCACATAAAGCCTTCTTTCCCTTCTTGTATTCATGAGATAATAAAATATTAAGAAAAACAAACAAGAACAGTTTGACCTTCATAGGTTAAAATGACGCTAGTAGGTACCTGTATTAATAAGACTATTACAAAACAAGTGAAAGTTACAGTAGTGCGCTGCTGACTGCGAGTGTTTGAATGTTTAAATATTGGCTGTATGTTTGGTCTCAGGGACACTGCGTGAAAGTGAAGTGTGTCGCATGCGAGCAAAATGTTAAACAAATCATTCGTATTCGGCCACGCCCAACTGCAACTCAACGCTTGTTTTAGGCTTGTGATAAAACCATAAAAGAGCTCATATTCTTTATTGCTAATTTTTTAAGTTTATTTACTTTGAAGAAAAACTGGATTGTTTAAAACTTTTGGTAACATTCTTTTATTCGCCTAAAGTGGACCTAAATTGACAAATTTTCTCAAATAATACAAAAATATGTATGAAATTTATTCAAATCACATTCAATTCAATTATACAGAATTATAGAAGTGCATTTAAACTAATCCATGCTTATATTGATCATAACAGTTACGAAATAATTAAATTCTGCTTTTTAATGCGATTATATATTGCGCGTTAGTTTCATTCATCTGCCATTTACTAAATTATCTCCTCCGTGTTTTAATTGCTTTTGAACGTTAATGAAATCCTCCAACTAACGTATTGTCGCTGTAGTAAAAACTGACACTACTTACTTAGGATTAAGTTATCAAACACCGTCGCAAAAACTTTGCGTAGACCTGCGATGAAAACTAACAAGGGTTTACGAGTTCGTTGTTGATACTGTGACTATATATTACAAATATTAATAATGACTGTTTGTTGTTAGGTCAATCATAGCATGAATATGTTACAAAAAATAAAACAGACGTGGATTTTTTATCTTATCTATCATTTCTAGTTTTGCTCATAATTCTTTTTACTTCACATATTCTTGATACAGTATGTATCTTAGATGGAGTGGAAGTTCTTTTTTGAAGAACTATTGAAGAATAGCTATTTTAACCTCGAAGTTGTTCTTGATGTTTCAAGATATAAGGGAATAATACGGAATCAGTTACAATGGTTCAGTAAAATTAGAGTCTGTGTAGCATGTTGCACTTAAAACGTATACTCCCTTGTATTTTCATTACTATTAAAGGGAAATAAATATTTTCTGATACACAACAGAGCTTCATAAAATGAATCTCTTTAGGTATTTAGCTTAATTTATTCTTAGGGTTAAACGAATAATTTCACATATCAATTATATTTTATGAATGCTTAACTGCATTGTTGCTGTATACATATTTCTTGCTAGTTGCAGGCTTCACTAAAAAACTACACTCAAACTCTGGTATGTAAATAATTAATGCAGCACCGTAGTGTAGTAGTGCATGTTATGCTTTCCTCAACTTACTTTGCGTTCGAAGGCTTTCGACAATTTGGAGATCTGGGCAGTTCTACTTGCAATGAACGCGGCGAGGCAATCTCATTAAAAACATTTATGGACATGCCATTCTCCACGTCAATCTCCATCAAGAGAGGAGTCAAGCATGGTGACACTCTCTCCCCAAAGCTCTTCATCCTGGCTCTGCAGGATGCTTTTAAAAATCTGACGTGGGAGCGAAAAGGTATCAATATCGACGGAAAGTTCTTAAGTCACCTGCGTTTTGCTGATGACATCGTTCTGACGAGCTACTGCGAGAGCTGAAAGAAGCTTCGGAGGCCGTGGACCTGAGGATGAACCTCCTGAAGACCACGGTTATGAGCCCAGATAACATTCACATCACACTCGACAACCACACGCTTGAAGTCGTTCAAGAATATGAGTACCTCGGCCTCATATCTAGCTCAATAGGGAAAACCAGGCAGCAGAATTTACCAAGTGAGTTAGCCTGACGTGAGCAGCTTTTGGAAAACTGGGTCACATCCTCAAGAAAGCAACCATCCCCATTACCCTGAAACGTAAAGTTTTCGACACCTATATATTATCAGTTATGACCTACGACCTGGAGACTGTATCCCTTACAATAAACAGAGCAAACCTTCTCAGGGGTTTCCAACGGGCAATGGAACGTGTAA
Organism: Stenurella melanura; assembly: GCA_963583905.1. NCBI lineage: Eukaryota > Metazoa > Arthropoda > Insecta > Coleoptera > Cerambycidae > Stenurella > Stenurella melanura. The sequence goes on from OY757309.1 coordinate 91,370,330, forward strand.
TGCTGGGGATCAACTTAAGGGACCGAGTTAGAAACGAGGTCATTGGGGACAATACAAGACGTCGTAGTGCCCATTCCTAGAAGTAAATGGCGCTGGGCAGGACACGTCGCCAGAGATAATATAAAGTGGACGACGGCGATAATGCAGTAGCGACGACAGACGATATGTAGAGGCAAGTCGGCAGAAGTTGTATCTTGAGGGCTCAAGATAGATAGCGTTGGAAAAAATGGAGGAGGCTTATGTCCAGGAGTGGACGAAAAGGGGCTAAAGAAAAAGAAAAATTTGCATATCTGTTGCCATCATCTGGAGTTTCAATGTCTGAAATCTTTAACAAGTAGTCACATAAATCAGAAGCATCCTACTATCTAAATTGCTATTGTTATGAATTACACCCCCCTTGGAACTGGAAATTGATACGCCTATGCCTACTAATAGTGACTGGAAACTTGTAGAAAGAGCCATGGACTTTTCTAGAGTATGGTGGGAGAAGATTCTGGTTAAATCTAGAGGTAATTTCAGATTATATAAGGCGCGATTACCGGCGCAGAGAAGAAGTTTATTAAAAAGAAGTTTATAAGTGAACAAGTTGAAAAGCGAAAAAGTGAGGTTAAATATCAAGTAAACAAAGTGTAGAGGTTATTTTGAATTTGAAGTATTGTACAGTCAGTAAAATATTAAATAGTGTTAGTGTTTATCTCTTGTTGAAATTATTTTAGAACCCACGGATTCATACAGGGTGTTTCCTAAAAGGTGGAAAACACGCAACACTATTTTAAAAAATCTTCTGGGAACAGCTATACGATTCCAGAGCAGTGAAATATTAACTTCTAATTCTAAAAGGAAACATCGTTACTATCTAATAACTTATAAGATTATTACAACTTTATTATTATTGAACAGATTATTATTTTTAAAGGTACAGATGCACCTGCATTCAGTTACTGCAAGACTAGATTAACAAAATTGTTTTCAATAAGTCAATAATGATGCAATTTATATTCAGCGAATTCTAAATTCGATCATTGTTTGGAATTGACTGATTATTCTGAACTGCAGTAACAACTGTAAGGCATAAAGGGAATACGGATATACGGATAAGACCCGTATTCAAAATACAGCAAGCAAATACTCTCATTTCAATAATCGACCTCAAGCAAGACTTCTATTTTCGATATACTTCGAAGAACTTAAACGAAATATCAGCAGAGCATATAATCTTTCTATGCTGGCATATCTATGAAGGAAATAAAAATATCTAGAAAATAGCACTTTCAATTTATTTATGTCCAGGGACAGAGAACAGAATAAAATGTGTATATATAGTTTAATTTAGTTAATCTCCTGGAAAATGTAAAATTATAGAACAGAAACTCTGAAAATGTGCATAGGAGACAAACATATCCAATTTAACTTAAAATATTTAACAAAGAATATTTCCAATTTTCAAAAAGATAGCCATTGTGGCTATACTTCACCATTAAGATGTATGTCATTACATATTATATTTTAACTTAAGGGTGAATTTAAATCTTATCTTAACAAAGACGATTTATTAGTATATTTTTTTTGTATTTACTAATTTAACCTTAATCTATTTCCACTTTTAAGATTAATCCCTAACGTATCTAACCTGTAAATTCTACCGACCCTCGTAGAAAGGGTAGGGATTCTTCTCTTGCAAAATCAAAGGACCGAATGCTTTGCATCTCCTCCACAGGGCGGTATATCTGCTACGCAATCCTCGCCTAAAAGTGCAAAGCTTCGATGTGTATGCATGTGTACAATCCATTAGAAGGACATGATCACTATATATCCTGGAGGTCGCCATTCCAAATACTAACCGCTATTGGTCCAGATGGATCTGCCTCACCCCTCAAACTTGTTATAACTAGCCTATTTTCTATAGTAAGATCAATGCATTACATATTACTGCTTAATGGAGAGACAAGCATATGTAGCCATCACTCTTCAAGTTCAGGGTGAGAGCCAGATTCCCACAAATCAATCACAATGTACAGTGATACTGAATTAATACAGAAGCGTACTGGGGCCACGACGAAAAAAAAAAAAATAAGTTGAAATTTCAACACACCAAGTCGAAATTTTAACTTATTAAGTTGAAATTTCAAGATAATTAGTTGAAATTTCAACTTATCTTCAAATTTCAACTTTATAAGTCGAAATTTTAACTTATTAAGTTGAAATGTCAAGATAATAAGTTGAAATTTCAACGTATTAAGTTGAAATTTCAAGATAAGTCGAAATTTCAACATATTTAGTTGAAATTTCAAGATAAAACCGCTGCCTAAGGAATTACTACTTCCACATCCAGATTTCTCGTTCAAGTCACTTTAAAGGAAACATTTTGACTATGTTTTAACTCTATAGTGTATGGAAATTATTGGTCATAGAATTTTAATATTCGGAGCAGATATCATAGAAAAATTTGAGGCGTTGGCTTCTTCCACCATATACGTTAAAAGTGAAGTTTCTATCTTGGTCTACTACTATACATACGTGTACTAACTTTCTATTGAATATCTCAATTTTATGTTATCAATCCCGTTAATAATTTTTGGGGGGGGGGGGGAATGGGGGGTTGAAAAATATTAGAAAGAAATCTGAGGTCTTGGTTTCTAGTATATACACCAAATCCCAAGTTTCTGTACTCTTACCAGCTTGCTTTACTTATTTTTCCCTATTTACCCCTATTTTTCTCCCCACCAATTCAACGGAATCGTGTCAAAATATAATCTAGTGCCAGATGTCGTTATAATACATACGTGTATCAAATTTCAAGAGGATATCTCAATTTTATTTTATCAACCCCTTTAATAATGGAGTACGGGTGGTGGGGGGTTGAAAAATATTATAAAAGATCTGATGCCTTGACTTCTAGTACATACACCGAATTTCAAGTTTCTGTACCAGCTTGCTTTATTTATTGTCCCTTATTTACTTCTAATTTAACCCTTCAATGGAAAAATCTCAAAATATAATCTAGTTCCTGATGTCAATATAATATAATATATACGTATACCAAATTTCAAGTGAATATCTCAATATGTTTTATCAACCCCTTTAATAATGGAGTGGAGGGTGGTGGGGGATGGAAAATGTTATAATAAAATTTGAGGCCTTGGCTTCTAGTACATACACCAAATTTCAAGTTGCTGTACTCTTACCAGATTGCTTTACTTATTTCCTCATATTTACCCCTATTTGCCCCCCAACCCTTCACATGATAAGTTCATAAAACAATCCAGTTCCAGATCACATTATAATATATACGTGTACAAAATTTCAAGACAATATCTTTTAAACCGTTCCGGAGAAAACGTGCGGACAAAAAAGTTACAGACAGACAGACAGACTGACAAACAGACAGACAGAAAATTTCTTTCTCTCAAATTTAAAATCTCGACGTTCCATGACATTCTAAACCTATTTAAAAAAAAACTACTATACTTCCAATCCACTACGTGGAGGTGGAGGTAATGAGTCGAAATTTCCACTTATGATCTTGAAATTTCATGATAATAAGTTAAAATTTCAACTTATTATGTTGAAATTTCAAGATAATAAGTCGATATTTCAACTTATGTTAAAATTTCATCTTAATTTTTTTTTCACCGTGGCCTCAGTACCCGTAGAATTAGTTCGCAGTATAGCAAATTTAATATATTTCTTTAATTATAACATATTCGAAAGGGCTATTCGAATATACTCCTCCTACAATACATTATCCTTAAATCTATTTATACTAAACTACATATATTAAAATCAGAGATATTTGGTATGTTTCTAGAATGGGCTTGTTCGGCATTTTTTTTAAATTTCATAAATAGAAATATAAATTAATGGATCTGCAAAAAATCAGAATCTTATTCGCACGTTTAGCATCTTAAAAACTATTACAAATCTCCATCTCGTGAAAATGGAGCGTGGCCAGACGTTACGTCACTATACGCATAGACTCGGCGATCTCAATAGACTTGATGCTCCTTACTTGTTATAGTTACAAGTGTTTTCGAAGTATTGTTTGTTTTGCTTACTACTTGACAGTAGGGGAGTACAATTTGGTGAAATGTCAAAAAATTACAATTTTCTCTCGCTCCTGCCGGGACGAATTTTCAATTTTGACCCTGCAATTTACGATTATAATTCATCGCCGACCTTCTCCTTTCCGTAGACACATAGAACGAACTTCCACTCGACATATTTATTTAGTTACCAGCGCAGCGTTTAAAAATTCCATCTTTTTCGACTTTTCAGGTTAAATTTGAAACATCCCAGTAAGCCATTTTTCTTACGCCACTTGCGTATAGTGACGTCACAAATGATCGCTCTGTTTTTGCAACTATTACTAATTTCAACTCCTTATATCTCAAGAACGGAAAAAGTTAATAATACGAAATTTTAAGTATATAATGAAAATATCGGGTACTGTATGAAAAAGTATAAAAACCATATAAAAAGAATATCATGGAACAAGCCCATTGGCAGTCGTTTGTTAAAGTATTGCATAAAACATTATTGAATAAACTTGAAAACTCTCCCACATCTACATAATGTTTACCTTGTAGTTGCAATAGTATTTATAATCCACTTTACGGAATGCAGTATTTCTATGGCATGAACTTTCACCAGATTCATTGCCAATCGAATATGAAGGCAATAGAGAGAATAAGAATATCACAATCTGTTAAAAATCCTAGTTGTCTCTCAGATGACTTGCAAAATAAATTTAATTAGCATTAAGTTTTGATGACAACTCTTAGAAGAAATTACATTGCTGGCTTACGAAAGATCTTTCACTTTTTATCCATTACACGGGTATAAGGTTCGTAAGTCTTAACAAAATTACGTAAGAGATAGACAGAACGTAAACGATAAAACCTACTTAAATAAATCCGTTCGATTATAATAGCCGCCTTTATTATTGCATATTATCCTTTGAGTTAATATCCTTTGTAAATGGCGGACGCGCCGGTGATGCGGCACGTTAACCGCTGTGCTGTATTATTATGCTGGCACATGTAACAATATTAATATCAAATAGTAAAAATTCTGCATAAGTTTCCCTAACATGTGGATAGATAACAATGCAAACAGCAGCCGTTATTTTGATTTAATGTACTCCGCGATGTCTAGTTGCAGGTCCATTTGGAAAGATTTATGAAATTATTCGTATAACTCTACTAAAATATGTTATGTTGTATACAGAGTGGGGCAATAGTGTGTTGGACCTCAATATCTCGAGTTCTACGATAGCTAGACATTTTTTAAAAAATTGCAAGTAAACTAGATAAAAAAGTCTATAGCTGGAAATTATTTCCGAACATACAGGGCGAGCCAAGACGACGTTACAGCACCAAGTGCCTTTTTTTAATAGAATGCTATGTATATCAGTACATTTTTTGAAGCCTCTTTCTAGGCTCTATTCATTCCTATATTAGCACTGAATATCTTCCAACCACGTGGATGTAATAAATTTTTTTGTTGAAATAATTCAATCTCCAGATGGATATTAAAAAAATCACCAGAGTCACAATTATAGATTTTAAAAAATAACTTATATATGAATACCAGTTACGAAACATCTAATTAATGTTTTTGAATCCTTTTCACATCCTAATCTGTACAGGTTGGCCAAAAATTATTTTTCAATTAAGAACTTTTTAAATTGAATTTTCTTAATTTTTTCAATTGGAACACCTTGTATATTTTTCAACGATGTGATATAGAAGTGAAAAACGCACATTTTTTGTAAGTACTTCTCTATTGCTAATTGCAACAATCTTCGTTTTATAAATAAATAAGTGTCAAATTCAAAAATAAACTTAAAAAAGAGGTTTCTTCAAATAATTCATTAGAAAAATTTATAATAGGTGTTCGACGTGTTGTCCATTTTAATTGACACACGTCTTTATGCAATTTTGAAATGAGACCATTTAGTGGGCCCATTTCTTCCAATCCATTGAAATGAATAATTAGTATTTAACGGTCCTTTACTGTAATGTTTTTTTTGTACATTTTTTTTGTCGTTTTCGTTATTCGACAAGCAATAAAACCTCAGTTTGGTATAAACTGTCGTGTACAAAGGAGCATCTAACACACTTATCGGTCGTTAGTTACAATTTTTATTGAATTCAAAATATTTGGAATTTTACAATATGAATTTTAATAAAGCGGAACTTGTAGACATGACCTTTGTTTTGGGCGAGTCAGACAGAAATTTTTTACTTTTCAATAGAATTTTTTATCACCAACGTTATCCTGAAGGAAGGATTCCTGATGTTAGCAGCTTCCAAAACCTTCTCGATAGATTTCTGGAAACTGGAAATGTCGAATATAAAAAAGTGAAAGAATGAAACGTGTTGTGAACGAAGAAAATGAGTTTTCTGTGGTGCTGGCAACGGTTAAGAATCCCCATGTTAGTCAAAGAGAAGTGAGCTCATTAGTAGGAATAAGTAGACGGTCTGTGGATCGAATCTTAAAAACAAATAAGTTGCATGCATGTCATATTCAAACGCACCAGGAATTATCTGATGACGATTTTCAAAAGCGCCTACAATTTTGTAATTGGGCCAGAGGTAAAATGCAAGATGATGTCAACTTCGTCAGTAATGTTTTATTCACAGATGAGGCAACTTTTCATAAAAATGGATTTGCTAATAGGCACAATTTCCATTATCATGCTTCAGAAAATCTTCACTTCTTTATGCAAGTTGATAACCAACACAGATGGTCTATAAACGTTTGGGGAGGAATTATTGGAGAACATGTAATATTTCTTTGATGGTACATTGACTGGAGCTATTTATCTTAATTTTTTGCCACAATTATTAGCAAATCTCCCTCAAACAATTCGAAACAGGATGTGATTTTATCAAGATGATGCTCCACCACATTATTTAAATGCAGTTAGAGACCATGCACTTAAATAATACCTAACCTCATTAATGGATTGGAAGAAATGGACCCACTAAATGGCCTGCTAGATCCCCAGATCTTACATAAGTTGATTTGTTTTTATCGGGATACGTGAAGGAAATTGTTTATAGAGACACACCAACAACAGTATAAAATATGAAGGAAAGGATAACAACTGCCTTTAGATCTATCACAACGACAGTTTTAGAAACACTGGGAACCTCATTTCAAAAGCGCATAGAGATGTATGTCAATCAAAATGGGCAACATGTGGAACATTTATTATAATTTTTTCTACCAATTTATTTGAAGGAACCTCTTTTTTTAAGTTTATTTTTGAATTATCGCGCAATGAAACGAAATTGGTTGCAATTAGCCATAGGGAAGTACTTACAAAAAAATGTTCTTTTTTCATTTCTACATCGCATCGTTCAAAAATATACAGGGTGTTCGATTTGAAAAAATAGAGAAAATTCAATTTAAAAAGTTCTTAATTGAAAAATAATTTTTGGCCACCCTGTTCAGTTTTAGGAAATAAAATGATTTGAAAACATTAATTAGATGTCTCGTAAGTGGCATTCACATAGGTTTTTCTTAAAACCCATAACTGTGACTGTGGTGATTTTTTTAATATCCATCTGCAGATTGCATTATTTCAACAAAAAAAATCATTACATCCAAGTGATTGGGAGATATTCAATTCTAATATAGGAATGAATAGAGCCTAGGAAGCTTAAAAAAATGTACTGATATACATAGCATTCCATTTAAGAAAAAGCACTTGGTCCTGTAATTTCGTCTTGGCTCGCCCTGTATGTTCGAAAATAATTTTCAGTTATAGACTTTTTGGTTTAGTTTACTTGTAATTTTTTTAAAAATTTCTAGCTATCGTAGAACTCGAGATATCGAGGTCCGACGCACTATTGCCTCACCCTGTATATAATTATCTGGGCGTTATTTTAATTTCAATAATATCAAGTGATAGTATGCTTACATTTTTATAAAAACAATAAAAGAAATTGGCAAAATATTCAATTTTTCCATTGACTTCAATTAAGGATGTATGGAAGCGATTATATAAAGTTAAAAAATTAATGAAATTTTGGGAAATTGTTCTTTATAGTTAAGATGTTTCCTTTAAGTGACTTGGACTAGAAATATGGATGTGGAAGTAGTGATTCCTTAGGCAGAGGTTTTTTTATGCATAATTGTTTACTGGAGAATGTATTTTTATATATTTTTTTAAAATAATTTACTTACTCTTACAGTTGTTATGTTAAAGTGTTACTACCCTTGTAATTAGACCTCTTAGGCATGTTTGGATATTGTACAATAAATAAATAAATAAATAAATAAATAAATATTTTCTATTGAATTGACAAATACATTTCAGCTCAATCTATATTGTTTACAGTAAACCCTCGGCGCGAATCCAACTGGCACTTGACCGGCTTTAATTAAATTAAAACATAACGCTTAATAGCTAAATCAGTTAAGGGGGCCATTCCCTAGAAAGAGACATCCGATAGGGAAATATTTCTATGTTTGGCTATAACTTTTTTTTCTTAGTACGTATATTTAAAAAACTATAAGAGTACCTAAGTAGAACCATAACAAGACTATTATTATGAATTTTTACTTAATAATTTCAGTGGTTTGCAAAATAGCTCGATTTAATTTAAAAAATTATGTTAATCTTCCTATTTTGTAGTTTTAAATCGAGCTATTTTGAAAACCACTGAAATTATTAAGTGAAAATTCATAATAATAGTCTTGTTATGGTTCTACTTAGGTACTCTTATAGTTTTGCTAAATATACGTACTAAGAAAAAAAAGTTATGGCCAAAAATAACAAATATTTCCCTATCGGATGTCTCTTTCTATGGAATGGCCACCTTAAGTAAGAACGTAATTAAGCTGAGGTACTCATTTAGTTGTAAGAGGTATATGTGATCTTGTGATGTGGTTTAAGTTCATTTTCCTTTCTTTTCCCTTTTTTCCGCCTAATGTCGCAAGGTATGTGAAATACAGAAAAGTCGGTGCTTCTACATTGAATTAAGTGCATTCCTGTTCTTATTTTAGCTATACTAACGAATTGATATTACAAAGGAGGTGGGTAGGCACAGGCCCCTTTGTGTCCATTATGATCATGAAATAAAAAAAGTTTTGGAGCCATTCTTTTATAGTTATTTTTACTTCAAGAGTTCAATATTACATTAGATATAAAATGTATTACAGCAAGTTGCATTAAATAATTTTCAAACAGAGTATGTTAGTTGATTTTCTGGCACTTTCAGCACTTTTTCCAAATTTCAGTGACTGTTTCATTATAAAGCGCACCATGAACCATTTTTCTCTCCTATGCTCATAAGCATAAGCTTTACTATTATTATAAAAAAAACGTAAATGAATTCTCGTTCACTGAGAGTTTTATTCTGAAATAGTCATCGAAAAAGCGTCGAAAGTGTCTGAAATCCAAGAAACATGTTTTGTTTGAATCACTTTTCATGCAATTTACTGTAATATGTTTTATCTACCAAAATGTTGAATACTTGAACTAAAAATAAATATAGAGGTGTGGCTTAAATAAAAACTTTTTATTTTCAGGATCATAATACGCGAAACAAGGCCGATCTTTACCCACCTATCCGCATTTTCTCATGTGATATGGGATTGAGTAAAAGGACAGAACTTATCATTAAATATTTTGGATACTAACAGACTATATAGTTCATTATACTTCCCCAAAAAGTGTTAGAAAAAATTAATTATCTTAGGTAAGACTAGTTTATTGAGCACTTTATTCCTTCAATGAATGCATTAAAAACAGCCAAGAAAGCTACTAAAGTTTTCAATAAAGTTATAAAACATCAGCTTCACAAATACTTGATAATAGCAAAGTATACTTCTGTTGTTTAAATTTTTTTTGCGACTTAATAATTACAAAATATACATCAATATCGTTTTTAAAGACGCATGGAAACATCCAAAAATTACGTTTACGATAATTATCAAAATTACATCAATTAACAGTCATAGTTTTGTTTATTTTTGAAAAATTAGAAACAATTTTCAGTCTTAAGTTGCGTCCAGCAAGCACATGTATCAAAACAACACACGTTGGTTGTGATTTATGACTAGCCGGTCGGGAAAAATACCACCAAATACAGAGTAATTACGCGCCAAGTCTATCAAGCAACGATCAAAAATAAGTAATTAGTCTGAAAACAACTTACTTTCTGTGAAAAAACGATGTAAACACTGAATAAATTATGATATCATGTTTTGACCAACACGTTGCGGCACTGTCATACGGCGTCGCGACGGAAACTACCCCACAAACGACATTAGGGATTGCGCGATGCCTTCAAACCTCTTTCAGGACATGCGCATACCGAACATCAATAATATGATTGTCACATGAGTGTTACTACTAACCTATTATTTTTAAATATTCTTATAAGATACTTTGAACTCCGATTAATTTGGAAATGTAAATAAATGGCGACGATACTTAAGCTACACAGAAAGCTAAATAAAACAATTATACATACTATATTAAAACCTAAAATCCATAATGGTAGTTGTAGGTAAACTTTGTTTCAGAAAGAAATTTTAAAACGTTAAAGGATTTAGGTTTGTACAGAAGGTAACACACAAAATGCCTTGACTATTTCATTTTTCTAATAATTAACAAATAAAACTAGCCAGAGTTACAATATGAATAATAATTCACTCAGCAAAATGAAATGGACGAGTTTGGAAAGAGCTTTACAACAATATGGGAGCTATTGTCTGTAATTGTTTATTTGTGGCACATTCAGATTTTCTTACTTTTTATTGGGTATTTTGCAAAAATATTTAAAAATTTTAATGAAAAAACCTCTGCGCCAAACGGATCAGACAGAGGATGGTTCTTGAATACTTGACTGTATAAAAAAGTCTCACACCTAAAAATATATAAACTAGAACAATGTAATAAACTAAAAACTGAAAATGAAAGCTATAGGTAGTTAACATTTCGGAAGAGAATCTACTTATGTTCTCAAAACTTTTTTGGCCGTCAACCATGACAGTTCTTTATTTATGTATTTCCATAGTCACGTGAGACATTGAATTATATTTATCTTATTACTTCCACATCCACGTAGTGGATTGGAAGTATAGTAATCGCAAAAATATTTTCAAATTTTTTTTTTCTTGAAATAGGTTAGAATGTCATGAAACGTCGATATTTTAAATTTGAGCGAAAAAAATTTTCTGTCTGTCTGTCGGTCGGTCGGTCTGTCTGTAACTCTTTTTTTTTGTCCGCACGTTTTCTCCGGAACGGTTTAAGATATTGACTTGAAATTTTGTACACGTATATATTATAACGAGATCTGAAACTGGATTGTTTCTTGAGGATATCCGGTGAAGGGTTGGGGGTAAATAGGGGTAAATAGGGGAAAATAAGTAAAGCAAGCTGGTAAGACTACAGAAACTTGAAATTCGGTGTATGTACTAGAAGCCGAGGTCTCAGATTATTTATAATATTTTTCAACCCCCACCACCCCTATTTCATTATTAAAAGGGTCGATGAAATAAAATTGAGATATTCATTTGAAATTTGGTACACGTATGAATTATAACGACATCTGGAACTACACTATATTTTGAGACGATTCCGTTGAAGGGTTGTGGGTTATTTAGGGGTAAATAGGGGGAAGTAAAGCAAGCTGGTATGAGTACAGAAACTTGAAATTCGGTGTATGTACTAGAAGCCAAGGCCCCATATTTTTTAATAATATATTTCAACCCCCCACCACCCTTACTTCATTATTAAAGGGGTTGATAAAATAAAATTGAGATATTCACATGAAATTTGATACGCATATGTATTATAACGACATCTGGAACTAGATTATATTTTGAGATGATGCCGTTGAAGGGTTGGGGGTTAAATAGGGGAAAATAAGTAAAGCAAGCTGGTAAAAGTACAGAAATTTGGGATTTGGTGAATACACTATAAGCGAAGGTTTCAGGTTTTTTAGTAGTATTTTCCATCCTCCCACCACCCCCACTCCCTTATTAAAAGAGTTGATAAAATTAAATTTAGATTTTCATTTGAAATTTGGTACATGTGTGTATTATAACTATATCTGAAACCAAATTATGTTTTGACATGATTGCGTTGAAGGAGTGGGAGCAAGTAGTGGTAAATAGGGAAAAATAATTAAAGCAAGCTGGTAAGAGTACAGCAACTTGAAATTCGGTGTATGTCCTAGAAGCCAAGGCCTCAGATTTTTTAATAATATTTTTCAACCCTTCCACTATCCCTACTCCATTATTAACGGGGTTGATAAAATAAAATTGAGATATTCACTTGTAATTTGGTAGACGTTTGTACTATAACGACATCTGGAACTAGATTATATTTTGGGATGATTCCGTTGAAGTGTTGGGGTTAATAGGAGTAAATAGGGGATGATAAGTAAATCAAGCTGGTACGAGCACAGAAATTTGGGATTTGGTGTATGTACTAGAAACCAAGGCCTCAGATTTGTTTCTAATATTTTTGAAACTCCACCACCTCCGGTCCATTATTAATGGGATTGATACCATAAAATTGAGATATTCACTTGAAAGTTAGTACACGTATGTATTGTAGTGACATCTGATTGAGATGACTCCATTGAAGGGGTGGGATGTGGTAGGTTGTGAATAGGGGAAAGTAAGTAGGGTAAACTAGAAACTTCATTTTTAACGTATATGGTAGAAACCAACTCTTCAAACTTTTTTATGATATCTGCCCCAAATATTATTAAAATTCTATGACCAACAATTTCCACATACTAGAGTGCAAATATAGTCAAGATGTTTCCTTTAAAGTGACTTGGATGAAAAACCTGGATGTGGAAGTAGTGATTCCTTAGGCAGCGGTTTTTTACTTACTTCGTCTCTAAGGATGGGCAACCAACTAGTACAAAAATCTATTGAATAATTCGAAACGCATCTATCCTCGTTTAATAAAATAATCGCGGATTCTTTAAGTTTTCTTTTAGTTCCGTTGCTCTCTTTTTCCAAAATCTTTGCCGAGTCCCATTTAATCCTGTGATTATTATCCCACGCGTGTTCACAAATTTTGGATTTTTAAAATTTTCCCCTTCTAGCGTAATTTCTATGTTCACCAAGCCTTACGTTAATATTTTTCAGTGGCAAAATATCCAATAAAAAGTAAGAAAACATGGGAGCTATTCTAAATTTTACCAGTAAGTTGGATACTTGTTTTACAAATAATTACTGTATTTAGCCATGTAGAGGAGTAAATAAACCGGAAAATAAAATTGGGAATAAAGTGGGAAATTCCATGTTCCAGTATGGAGTTCGTGCCATTCTTTGATGAAAATTCTACTTTTTCGGGCGGAAATTTAAATATAATAATAATAATAATAATAATAATAATAATAATAATAATAATAATAATATTTATTTAACCCAAGTTTACATATATATATTTTTTCACATCGAATATGCTAAATACAAAATACATGCACCTGATTTCACTAGGAAATCGTGTTGTGCTTTAACATTTTCCTAAGTATATTTACATGTGATATGGGTTATAGGTATCACTTAATATATTAATATTTAATAACTAGTATCTAAAAGCTATTCTATTTTGATATATGATATACATACATATAAACCTTATATACATACATATATACACACATACATACAATACATGTTATATAAAATATTATAACGTAATTCATGATACTTAGAGCCATACACAAGTAGGCTTATCAGGTATATCATATTACATATTGCAGCTGCTCCTTTTGCTTATTCAGCATCACCTGATTCACAGGATTGCAACATTATTTCCTTTGTTATGTTCCCAGAATAAATTGCACAATGTTACTCCCTTTGTTCTAGAGACTCTTCGAGTCAGCATTTCAATTTTATAAATACATGTAAAGGAACGTTTGCTCCTCAGTCTTCGTACTCATTCAGTAGAGTCTTCATACTCACTTAGTTTTAAGTCATTCAATTTGTTTCTTAATGTTCAGGATAGTAATTACTATCCTTTAATCAAATAAATCTTTTTTAAAAAGTTCTGCCCAAATAACTAACGAGCAAGTCGCTCAAGAATTCGATATTTTTGTTAATTTGTATAAAACGAAATCTTTGATAGACTATTCAAAAATCAAAACTTCCAACAAACAACTTTTGGACAGAGAACATATAAATATCATACCCTTTTTCCAGCAAGATAACTTGCAAGACCTACATCATAAAATAATCGAAGATATTTTCGAAGAACACCCTTAATTTTACAAAAACACCATTAATATCGTCTCGAGTAAATCAGTCCGACATAGGAAGTATTTTATAGTCCCTTTGCCATTCGACGTTAAATCTACAGTAGAACATTTGTTCATGGTACTGCATAAAAGACAAAACATTTTAGACCTTTCCAAAACGTATTATGTTGAGAACAATCTAGATCTCCCGATACTAGAAATGTTATCATTCATTTTCGCAGAAAAAGACTTAAAAATCGTAATATGCCAGAATATCGTTCAAACCCCCGATGAAGATCAAATCCCTATCATTTTAGACCAACATCATTGCGGTAAAAATAATCTTCACCGCGGAATAAATGAAACGATGCGGAGAATTAAAAATAAATATAATTGGCAAGGATTAACTAAAGATGTCGAAAACTTTATCAAATCTTGCGAAATTTGTCAAAAGAATAAAGTATATCGTAAAAACATGTCTAGTCCTTTAGTAATTACAGAAACACCAAGAACGCCATTTGAACGAATCAACATCGACATATTCCAAACCCCAACTAGAAATTATGCTCTTAGTATTCGCGACGAGTTAACCAAATTTACCCAAGCTTATGCTATACAAGATAAATCTGCAAAATCTGTAGTAAACACCCTGTTACTATATTTCCAGCACTATGGCACCCCTTTGAAGGTCCATTGTGACTACGGTGGCGAATTCGACAATAGACTACTAAAAGATCTCTGTACTCTATACGACATAAAATTAACTTATTCAAGTGTAGGACATCCTCAATCTAACGGATCGATAGAACGATTTCATGCTACCTTAGCTGAAATGATTAGAGTCCATAAAGCCGAAAACCCCAACGAACACCCATTGACTATTTTACCTTACGCAGTAATATGCTATAATAACTCAGTCAACAAAACCCATGGTTTTAGTCCATACGAATTAGTATTCGGACACACTTCTTGTAGACAACCTGAAACGTTATACAATCAAAAAGAGTTGGTAACTAAGTACGTCAGAGACCTTAACAATAGAATCTCGCACTACTATAAAATAGCACGTAGTCGTACGCTACATCAAAAAGCAAAAGCGAAAATTCGTTTCGATAAACATGTCCCCGAAAATCGACCCATTACCAAATTGGAGACAAAGTCTATGTAAAAGAATCCCAGATTAAAGACAAACTACAAAACAAATTTAACGGCCCATTCGAAATTAAAGAAATCTTTAAAAATTCAGCACTTTTATCAAATCCCGAAACAGACCAGACTACTAAAGTTAACTTTTACAGGATGAAACCTTATTTTGAAAATTAAACTTTATTTTCAGGTTTCTCTTGCTGTTCGGATCAGCAGTATCCCAGTACTCAATAACGCCAATAAACAACACTATCGGAGTGTATTACCACCGAGACACTGACATTGTAATTTCCCACAAGAAATGGACATTACTAGTGCATAATAATATATCAACACTCAAGACAGCTATTGACAGAAACGACAAAATTTTAGACAAAATCTTCATCACACTTGACCCGGCATATTTAGACATGGTAACCTTCACAAGTGAAGTTAAAACACATCTTAGCTTATTAACGCAAATTTCTAAAACCATAAAGAGTAAATTCGACGAAATATTGTTCGATACGAAACGTTACAAACGCGGACTTTTGAACGGTATAGGTTCAATATTTAAATCGATCACCGGCAATCTAGATGCTGAAGACGGCGAATACTACCTTAATTGTATTAACAAATTAAATAATGATGAACACCAATTGGAGAACTTACTCAAAAATCAAATATCAGTTACAACTTCGGTCATAAAGAATTTCAATCTAACTGTTCGACAATTATAAATTGACGAAGAGACGTTCAATAACGACATAAAGGAAATCGAAAAACAGATTTTAAAAATCGAAGGTGAAACGCGAATAGCTTATACAAAATTAAAATTCCTAAGTATTTGCGAGCAACTCATGGCAAGCTATTTATTTATCGAGGACAATTTAAATGATATTTTAAATTCCATTACTTTTGCGAGACTTAAGATAATTCACACATCAATCATTAATCCTCAGGACTTGGTAAACTCTCTACAAGAGATTTCACAAAACTTACAAAGGAACAATTTGCCTCTCCCGATCAAATTATCAAAGGTTTCACAATACTTAGATATTATTGAATTGAAAGCTTTTCAGGTAAATTCAGAATTAATATTCGTATTAGAGATATCACTAATAGACCCTGAAACATATTCTGTTTTTAAACTATATCCCATTCCTATTCTGGATAATAGAACTGGTCTATTTCACATTTTATCAACTTCTCAAAAATATATCGCGAGAGATGATGATTCTTTGATGTTCATACCCATCGCAGACCTCGAAAGATGCAAACCAATCTACCCTAATACCAAGCTATGCTCAAATTTATTTGCATATCCAATTAACAACAATGCCATATGCGAAGCCCGTCTCTTCAAGAACCTCGACACACTACCCGAAAACTGCCAGACGTCACTCATCATCAGTCAAGGTTACAACGTACAAGAACTAGGAGAAAATAAGTGGTTAGTGATAAACGCGGAACCTTTACATGTGACCATTAACTGTCCCAAAATAAGTTCGACCGACAAAATCTCCAAAAACTCAATCATTAGACTCCAATCAAATTGCTACGCTTTTATACGTATTACCAAAATCCAAGCTAGCACAAGTGACTTTATCAGTGTAAAAGACAATAATCACCCAATTCAAGTCCCGTTTGAGTGTTGTGGCCAAATTCCCGAAAACATTCGAGTGCCCAATCTAAAACCTTTGAAGTTGAACAATTTAAATACCGAAGACCTCGAGATTGCTAAACACAAACTCGACCAATATTCAAAAGACTTAGACGACCTAATTAATGAACCCTTTGTCACCAAACACGTCTCTTGATTCACTTACTTCATAATTGTTTTAATCTTTGGACTATTATTTGTGTACCTATTCTATAAATATAGAATACACCGAAGAAATTCAACCACCGATGTCTCCACATCGCCCCCAGCTCCTCCGAGACCTAGTAAACTCTCCAGGACATTTACTAGCATACTTCCTCAACGAAAACGACCTCCATTAAGAAGAGAAAACGAAGAATCCGAAGACATAGAGCTTAGTTAAAACAGTTTTGTGCCTTTCTAACTTTTGTGCTGAAACTCTTCAGTGAAAATGTATTCGATTTTATTTTAATATTTTGATGCTTTTTATACATGTATTGCATTTTTACGCTTACTATTTTATATCTTATATTTTTACATTTTGCAAGTTTACAATTTTACATTTTATATACCTTTAACATTTTTATTGTTATATTTTATTATTTTCAATATTTCATATACTTTCCATTTATTTTACTTTCAAAAAGTTACTGCATAAGCACCAACTTTTTATATAAGGGGGAAGCTGTTATATAAAATATTATAACGTAATTCATGATACTTAGAGCCATACACAAGTAGGCTTATCAGGTATATCATATTACATATTGCAGCTGCTCCTTTTGCTTATTCAGCATCACCTGATTCACAGGATTGCAACATTATTTCCTTTGTTATGTTCCCAGAATAAATTGCACAATGTTACTCCCTTTGTTCTAGAGACTCTTCGAGTCAGCATTTCAATTTTATAAATACATGTAAAGGAACGTTTGCTCCTCAGTCTTCGTACTCATTCAGTAGAGTCTTCATACTCACTTAGTTTTAAGTCATTCAATTTGTTTCTTAATGTTCAGGATAGTAATTACTATCCTTTAATCAAATAAATCTTTTTTAAAAAGTTCTTTGTGTTGTGTGTGATGTAACATACATACATACATACATACATACATACATACATACATACATACATACATACATACATACATACATACATACATACATACATACATACATACATACATACATACATACATACATACATACATACATATATATTTCGAGTATTAATTTGGTTTGATTATGAAAATATTTGATCAAATAAACGTAAGTTCTGCAAGATAAATATCGATAACTTTTTACAGAATAAGTTGTAGTTATGAATGGTCTTTATATTTTCGGGAATAATGTCATATATTTTTGGACCTGTAAAGCCAATAAATTTTTTATATAAGTTAGAGTTTGGTCGTGGTAGAGTCAGACCATTGCGTTCTCTTTGTCTTGTATTGTGTACATGGTTTGTAGGTATTCTCATTTCCTTATTTTTATAAATAAATTTCGCTACATTGAAGATATATAATCCGTTTAAGTTAAAGACATTGCTGTCTAGAAAAAGTTGATCTGTAGAATATCTTCGATTTTTTCTAAACATTACTTTAAGTATCCACTTCTGTGTAATTTTTATATTTTTCAGTTGATTATCATATGTTCCACCCCATATTATGATACCGTAGATAAGTATAGATTCCACTAACGATTTGTATGTCATTTTTAATATATTGATTGGAAGAATGTTACGGAGTTTGTAGAAGACATAAACAAGTTTTCTTAGCTTTGTGTTAAGATATTCGGTATGACTGTTCCATCTTAATGTTTTATTTATTATAATACCGAGATATTTAACATTTGTAGTGTTTTCAATTACGGTTTGGCAAGTGCAATTTATTAAGTCACATTTTGCGTGAAATTTTAACTGATCAATGTTCGGCTGTAGCCTAGAACTATTACTAAAGGTGATAAATTTTGTTTTTGAGTGGTTAAGACTTACTAGATTATTGTCCATCCAGCATTTAATTTTATATAGTCCCCTTTCGCTATTTTTAGCGACCTCAGACCAATTTGTACCATGAAATATTAGTGCAGTGTCATCAGCATATGCTATGGTATCTCCATTTATATCTAATTCTAGCATATCATTTATATAAAATAGGAATAATTGTGGACCTAAAACTGTTCCTTGTGGGACGCCATATTTAACTTTTTCTGGACTACTAAGTGTTTGATTAATTTTGACAGATGCTTTTCTATTGGATAAATAACTCTTTAACAAATCTAGTGCTATTCCTCTAATTCCATATTTTTCCATTTTCTCCAACAGAAGATCATGTGATATACTATCAAAGGCTTTGGCCAAATCTAAGAATATGCCAATAGTTTTCTCATTTTTTTTAAGATGTTCGTGTATTTTGTTCGTAAAGTGAAATAAGGCGTTTTCCGTGGAACAGTTCTGTCGAAATCCAAATTGTTTTGGTGATATTATCTTGTAAAATATTGAGTGCGTCTGTAGCTGTGAGACTATACACTTTTCATATATTTTGGCAATGTTGCTAATTACTGATATTGGTCTGTAGTTATGTGTAATGAATTGATCACCACCTTTAAATATAGGAGTAATAATGGCTTGTTTCAGCGAATCGGGAAATTGTCCATTTTGGAACGATAAGTTGATCAGGTACACAAGAATATTAAGAATATTATGTTTAATTAATTTGAGAGTTTTAGTAGTTATTTTGTCTATTCCGGGGGATGAGTTAGTTTTCAAGTTATCAATTATATCTGCTATTTCCTTTATGTTAACCGGTTTCAGAAATACAGAGTTTTCAATATTTTCTAACTTGGTTGATGTGCGTATAGTTTCTGATAAGGGATCTGATTTTATTTTATTGGCTAAATTTTCACCCACATTCGAAAAATATTTGATAAAAATTTCGGAGACTTTCTTCGCGTTAGTTTCTATTCGATTATTTTCGTCGTATATTTGATAGTTATTATTAATATTTTTATTTCCAGATACCGAATTTTTTATTATTTGCCAAACCTTTTTGGTGTTTGATTGCTTCGTCTATTTTTTTTTGTGTAATAATCTTTTTTAGATTTTTGTAATAACTTAGTTAGAGTATTTCTGTAGTTTTTGTACCGATCCCATAAATATTCATTATTTTTGTCTCGTAGACATTGTTTTTTCATTTTATCTCTGGTTTGAATTGATGTAATTAATGCATTAGTGATCCATGGTTTAAATTTTTGGTGAATTTTAATGTTTTTGTATTGGGTACATTTATTTATATAATATGTTAACTGTTTAATAAAGTTATTATATGCTATATTAACATTTTGTTCTGTATATACCTTATGCCACGTTTCAGCTAGAAGCATTGTATTTAATTTACCATAATCTATGTTGGCAATTTGTGTAAAATCTTCAGTTTTTTGCTTATGTATTCTAGTATTTAGTTCGCTAATGTTAAGCAACACACTGTAATGATCGGTAATAGAGGTTTCATAAATAATAGAACTAAAGTTAAAATTACGTGCAGCTATATGATCAGTTCTTTTTTTAACAAATATATGATCTAAACAACTTTCACAATTATTCATCACTCTAGTATTTGAATTTATATAAGATATGTAACCATGAGAACTTAGTGTGTTTAGATAAGAATTTGAAATCATGTTAGGGTTTTTTATATTAATATTAATATCTCCTATCAAAACATTAATGTCGGATGTACTATTAGTATTTAAATAGTTATCCAATTCATTTATAAAATTTAACACGTCAGAGGCTGGTGTTCTATAAATTGCAAATATATTATAAGTTAAGTTGTTTAAACAAAGTTGTATTTTTGAAATGGTTATCTCTGTTAGTTTCTTATGTTCAATTACTGCATTTATTTCATTTCTTACATATGCAACAATTCCATCACTACGATTCAGCTTACTTCCATTATAAAATAGTTTGTAGTTTTTTATATTGTACAAATCAACGTTTTCTATGTTCCAAGTCTCGGTCAATATTATAATATTGCATGTAAATATTAAAGAATCTAAAAATACCACGAAATCGTCAAAGTTTTTTTGCAAGCTGCGAATGTTGATTTGAATAATATTTATCCCTGTTTTGATGTTATTTAATGTTAGGTAATCCAGTTCAAGTTGATCATTTATAACAAATTCATTAACACGATTATAGCTTTCTAGTTCATTTGTATACCCGTTAAGGTCTTCCATATTTTTATATTAAAAATATCTTATTTCTATTAAAACAGTAACTAAATAAATAAACTATGCTAAATAACTAAACTAAAGAATTATAATTTGTTTGTACGAAAAAGAATGTATACAGATATATACTTCGCAAAGCCGGTAAAAATAAGATGAGTTTTATTCTATTTTACTACCTATTTATACTATCATTTTTTTTAAACATTACCAGTGATTAGAAAAGACTGTTTAATCTATTATGTCCTCAAGTTTTCTAAATTCCATTTTAATACCATTAACGATGCCAAAAATGTTTCCGTCTCGGGACCAAACATTCTTAAAGCCATATTTCGTAGATGCCTGT
This sequence comes from Stenurella melanura, assembly GCA_963583905.1. Taxonomy (NCBI): domain Eukaryota; kingdom Metazoa; phylum Arthropoda; class Insecta; order Coleoptera; family Cerambycidae; genus Stenurella; species Stenurella melanura. The sequence continues at coordinate 91,391,883 of OY757309.1, forward strand.
GTTGCGATTTCCCGTCTTGTATTTGTCAGATCTTCCTTGATGTTAATTTTTGTACCTTTTGTACCACTAGGTGCCGATCCTCCTTAGCTACACTCCAATGTATTTTTTATCTTCTTTACTCAAGTTTTTTACCACTTTTTTCACGATATTCACTGGAGCGCTTTGCCGGACGTCCGCACTCGACCATAACCCAATAATATGAATATTTTGCTGCGGAAATGTCCTCTAGAGGTTTTTTGGTCGCTGATCACGATATTGAGGTCCAAATTTAAGAATTCCATATTTCAAACTGGAATACGTCAGAATGTTTTCATAAGTTTTTGGAGCAATTTTTTTTTTTTTTTTTTTTGTTAAAATGACATTTTTTGCCTCAAAAAAATCTGAAAAAATTCTGACGCGTTCGTTGGAAAAAAATAAACAACTCTTGTCCCTGAAAATTTTTTTCTCAACAGAGATAAAGAGTATGCAAACACTAAGAAACATATTCTCTTTGCACATGATTTTGTCAAAGTACCTTTCTTAAACGAATTAAATCCGGTAATTTATATTTTTAAAATTAAGAATTAACGTCCCTCTGTCGCTCTGTAAAGCCCGCGAGCTAGAAAAAACGCTTTTTACATTTTTAGAATAATTCGGAAAGCAAGCCTTTGGCTGCTGGAGAGTATACACAAGCCACTCCCCCCTGAACTACTACCGAGGCATACTGATCGGGAACGGCGAACAATCTGGAACGTCTAGAACGACTAGAACGCCTGGAATTTTCGATTTTCGAACACTTCCAGAAGCTTTGATTTTTCTTATATAAACCGAGACTCGCTCAACGAAGTGAGTCAGTTCGGTATCCAGCCACGCGATAAAAAAACAACAACCAAAGGCAAATTCCTACTCTAAAGTGTTAATATTCAACATAATTAATTACTTCAAACCTATGTAGTGATAAACAAATGTATTGTTAGAGCGTGAACAGTAATATATCGTTATTGTGACTCCAGAATTTTTGACTTTTAATTATTCGTGTAAAATCGATACAGGGTGTTATTTTTTCGCCGAACCAAATAAAAATAAAATCATACCAAAATTAATTGTGCAGTGTTCTTATGCGCGAATCTGACTAAAACGAAAGACACGTTCGTATTCACTTTCACTGGCTGTGACACGACGTTGGAGGCAAAAAAAACTTTTTTGATATCTTGAATAGAGATATGTCAGTGTCTGCAAATTTGCTTAAAATAGCAGATTACAATTATAAAATAAATAAATCGAATTTGAATTTTGCTGCGCAGGGTCAAATATGATACTTAAAAAAAAAAACACAAAATATGAAATCAACGAAGAATACGGTAAATATAGCCACGTTGCCTCCATCTGTGGGTGGTTTCATCTTAAATCGGTGTACTACCAAATGCAATATTGGATGGGCTTCTTAACAGATTCTCATCATAACAGAACCACACCATTAAATCCAACTGATTGGGGTTGGAAACTGATCAACGGCGCCTTGCATCCCATAAGGATGACCGAACCGCCCGCACCAAAAAAGATTATGGAAGTTATAATGTGTGGCTGACAAACTGGACGCGGCGCAGCTTGCAGTTATCGCAAGAATGGAGTATATTGCTCTCAAACTTGTAAATTTTGTCACGGAAACAACTGCAATAATTGTAAAGTACCTGGAGCTGCAGACGTAATGGAAAATGAATCGATCTGTGTGGCTGAAATTTCGGATGAGCGTGACACTGAAGCAGAACCAACAAATCCTGAATTACCAGTTCTTGAATATGATTTAGATTATGATTGATGCAAATGGTGTAAATTATACAAAATAATAATGATAAATTAATAAGTATTTTATCACACAAAATACCAACTTTTGTGCCAACACAATAAATTCTATGTTTTTATAAAAATTGTTATCTTTTAATCGAAACGAAAAACTGAGTTGATAAAATTAAATTTAGATTTTCACTTGGAATTTGTTACACGTATAACGATATCTTAAACTGGATTATATTTTGACATGATTGCTTTGAACGAGTGGAGGTAATTGGTGGTAAATAGGGAAAAAAAAGGTACAGAAATTTGAAATTCGGAGTATGTCTTAGAAGCCAAGGTCTCATATTTCTTAGTAATATTTTTCAACCCCCACCACCCTTAATCCATTATTGAAGGGGTTGATAAAATGAAATTTGGAACACGTATGTATTATAACGACATCTGGAACCAGATTATATTTTAAGATGATTCCGTTGAAGGGTTGAGGGTTGAATAGGAGTAAATAGGGGAAAATAAGTATATCATGCTGGTAAGAGTACATAAATATGGGATTTGATGTATATATTAGATACCAAGGCCCCAGATATCTTTCTAATATTTTTCAAACACAACCATCTCCGCTCCATTATTTAATGGGTTTGATAACATAAAATTGAGATATGTACTTGAAAGTTAGTACACGGATGTATTGTAATGACATCTGATTGAGATGATTCCATTTAAGGGGTGGGTCATGGTAGGTTGTGAATAGGGGAAAATAAGTAGGGTAAACTAAAAACTGAATTTTTAACATATTTGGTAGAAACCAACGCCTCAAATTTTTCTATGACATCTGCTCCAAATATTATTAAAATTCTATGACCAATAATTTTCACATACTAGACTGCAAATCTAGTCAAGATGTTTACTTTAAAGTGAGTTTGATGAAAAATCTGGATGTGGAAGTAGTGATTCCTTAGGCAGCGGTTTTTTATAGTAATTTGCCATTGCACTTGATTTTATTAATGCACAAATTGTACACGGTTAAGGCTGAAAGGGAATATTGTTTAAACCGGATACTCAACTGCAAGTAATAAATACACTCTTTAAAGCAAAATTTACGTGAAGGACAATAGCCCAGAGGGAAGAGTACTGGTCTGCGGCTGCAACACTGGCCTAGCATGTGGAAGTGTGCTGTGGTTGTTCCCAACCTCAAACCGAACAAGAATGCTAAGATCGCAGGCAGTTATCGACCAATCTCGTTGCTGTCAGTGATTTCAAAGTTGGTGGAGAAGGTCATCCTGGACAGACTAAGCGCTATCCAGGATGAACTTTACATTAACGATGAGCACCAGTTCGGGTTCAGGAAGGGAAGAAGCACAGTGCAACAAGTTGTCAGAATCGTTAACGACGTGAAAGTGCAATATAACCTTGGTAAGAATACTACACTACCATGGTACTTTTAGATATTGAGAAAGCCTTCGATACCGTCTGGACCCCGGGGTTAATTTCAAAGATGATCAATTACCGCTTTCCACAACACATCGTTAAACTCATTCACTCGTATCTGACTGGCAGAAGGCTCCAGGTGCGAGTGAATAACAAACTGTCAACATTGCGGGACATTCGCGCGGGTGTTCCTCAGGGGTCGGTCCTTGGTCCAAAACTGTACAACTTGTACGTATCCGACTTCCCCATTTTCCCTAATACTAAACTTGCTAAGTACGCTGATGACACAGCCATGTACGCACATAGTCATAATGCACAAGCGGCTAACATGCTTCTAAAAGCCTACATGGCTCGTGCCACAGAATATTACGACAGTGGAAGATTCGGGTAAATGCGGAGAAGTCAGAATCTATAGTCTTCACGCGCAGATTTACAGAAAATAAGATTTTAACACCAATTTTGATAAGGGGAAACAAAATTCCAGAAAGGGAGTGCGTGAAGTATTTGGGCATACGACTGGACAAGCGACTGACGTTCAACCGACATATTAACGAAACTGTACGGACAGTCTATTCCATGTCCAGGAGTCTGTATCCGCTCCTGGCCAGGAATAGTAGACTCAGGAGACAGAATAAAAAATTAATTTACACTGTTATTGTGAGACCGGCCCTAACATATGCGGCTCCGGTATGGTGCAGTATACCGGACACGACAATGAATAAACTAAGAGTTCTGGAACATAAATTTATGCGCCTCATTTCAAATTCTTCACGATACATCTCCTTAAGAGACCTTTATGCACGTTGCCACGACATAACGCCACTAGTGGACTACATCAAAGTTACATCGGAAAAATTCTATCAATTTAAACTTGGTAATAGCCCACTAACAAACAACATCACGCGAATCAGAGAGCATAATGCATCTTTTCGCATCAAACACAAATTACCATACCAGGCGTTGCCCATTTTTCGGCAACATATCTAGCCACACCCACTTTCTCTATTCAATTATAAAAATTCTCAAACACAATTTCCGATATTTACCTTTTCTCTTCGTTTCCTTTTTGTATTTTTGTTTGTTTTGTCGCTCTAAATTATTTCTTCCAAACAATATTTATTCCTTTATTATTATTATTATTATTATTATTATTATTAAATTCTTTAGAAAGCAAACATTTTAAATTATAAATTATGCGGTCTGATATAGCCGCTCGCTCTTGCTGCATTGCTTGGAACGGGTTTTTTGGATAGTAATTTTCCCGTGCCGAACTATCATATATATCTGTGATATTTTATTTACACCAGCGTCTTTTGCATTGCATATATCAATTGTTTTAAGTTTAAATTTTTTTTTTTACATGTTCTATCTTATACACTTTTTAATTCGCCGATCCCGCGAAAGGAGATAGTGATTATTATTTAAGTTTACTTTTAATCCAACCTAGCCTCGCTCTGTCCATCCCTTCAATTGCCATGGCGATTAGTCCTGTGGATGTTTGGCTGGCTCCGGACGAGTGCTTAGGTAGGACAATTATGTATTATTAATTTAAAATAAATTTGTTTTGATTGATTGATTGATTGGTCTACCAAACAAGAGGCCGATGGTTCAACTCCCATAGCCCGCGGATCTTTCAAGGTAAGTGTTTAATTAAAATTCAGTGCTATTTATAATAATATGTGTCTATTCGACCATTCCTAATAAATAAAAATGTAAAATGAATAAAACATGAAAGATTAAATAAAATTCTCAAGTGAACAATGATTTTTATTTGGGCTCGCATTCGTCAAATTAAGGTCATATTACACGTGACTGTGACGTCAGGATATGACGTCATTAGGATGTGACATTAGACCGTCATTTAGACGTACATTGAACGTCGTTATATTGGGACTTATGACGTAAATCATGACAAATAAATGACGGCAAATTGACGTCAGGGTGCTAACCGAGAAGTCTGTAACTACCTTGTGAGTTGTTAAGTGTTTATCTGAAAATGAAGCTTTAGTAGTGCTTTGCAAGCCCACTTTTTTTATTTATAAAGGAACTTGCTACATTTATGTCAGAAATTAATCATCGGATAAGTGTGACGGCCCGTTCTCGTATAAGTTATTAAAAATAAAGTGAAGAGAGAATCGGGGTGATAGAATATTTTTGGTTTTGGACAGGAGATACATGAAATTAGAGAAAAGGTGAAGAAAAGTAAATCATAATTAAAACAAGCTAACCATTGCACTCTTCTCCGATTTACTGCACCTTTTATATAATTGTTGCACATTCTATAGGATACTCTTCGCAGTTTTTTTGTGAATAATATTAATTTTAGACATTTTTTATTTAATTACTAAATGTACAATTTCTGTTTTTCCAATTTAAATAATTAATAACTTTTTATTTGCTGATAGATATTGTTGAAAAGCAATAGGGTTCTTCCTCTATCAAACACTAACTTACTGCCCAAATTTCAATACAATCGGACTTTTCGTCCTTAAGCTATCGTGCTTACAAGAAACGTGACGGACGGGCATTTTGAAAGTTGTTCAGAATTCGATCACCAACACAGCGATATGAAAATTTTTTCTCTACGACCAATATTATCGGTTTTAGAAATGTGCCGATCGAATGCAATATAGGTACTCTTCGTTTTGTATTTGCGAAGAATATAATAAGAAGGGGAAAGTATGAGTGGAGATAAAATAGTCATGAACAAAGTATAGTGTTCTACTCTCATCATTATACGTGCAGTGCAATCCTAAGTATGTCCCGAAACCTAAAAGAAGAACAGCAATTGATAAATTTCAATGTTGATATTATGCGTGGTGCAAGTGAGAAAAAGTGCAGAAGTTTGCGTGCGCGCCAATATTCTTGACTTTGATGACGGTCTCGGATGATTAGGGGTCGAGCTTTCAGCTCTTTGCCTGCAAATGCAGACGGAGTAGGCGAAGTTAGCAGACCTCCCCTGGTCCTGGCTGTTGGACCCTGCCAGCTGGGTCGTTTCTTCTGGCGCTCTTCTGTCTTGAGTTTCTTTCTTCGCTGGCATGTCGGCTCCCGGGAGCGTCTTTCATCTGTCGTGAGAGGGAACGGCTGTTGCCGCACCCTCTCGGAGTTTGGAAGGGTTTGGGGGTGTTTGACTCGTCGGAGCCCAGGGTGCCAATTGGCACCATGTGCTCCGATTTCGTCGTAAGGAAGTTTTGGGCTGTGTAGCTCAAGGATTGTGCCGGCCAAGGACGCTTGTTTTAGCGTCGGAGGCCGGCACGCGGGCTAGGGTAAGGGTAACCAGCTGGTTGCTTGCTGGATACCCCCGGGATCGGGTGATTTGGGTGTTTTGGTCATTGTCTCCTTGCGGCGTGGCTTGAAAATCGGGCTGAAAGGAAGGTTAGTTATACTTACCCATTATCCAGGATCTGGAGCTTCGGCCTCTTGTGCCTAGGAGCGTCGTTGGAGTCGTAGTCAGTCGCCTGTCTGACCAGCGGATTCCCATGCTCTGCTGTACGGGCGTATAGTTTGAAGTTTGCGTGAGGGTTTCTTTAGTGCTCCAAAAGTTCTGAAACGGTTATGGTTGAGATCGCATTACGTTTAGTGCCGTTATGGCACAGTGCTCTTTTCGGCTTCAAAGATTCACCGTGGGGAGGTTCCAGCCGCTTCCAGTAGCTGCCGTTTTTTTTTACTGTGAACACAATTTTCTGTATTCTGCTCTGCTTGGCCCAAAACCGGTTTTCAGTAAGTTAGGATTTCGAGAATGCATAGAGGGCGCTGGTGCCAGTTTCAAAATGAAATTCTGTTTTTTTCTTTACTATGAACACAGTTTTATGTAATCTGCTCGTGCTTGACCCAAAAAACACTTTCAGTACTTTAGAACATCAAAAATGCATACAGGGCGCTGCTGGCAGCTTAAAATAAAATTGGCATCAGGTAAACTCTCATTTCTGCGCTGGATAGTAGATATTGAAACATTTTATAAGAAAAACTTGCTCAAAATTAAAAAATATGACTTTGTACCAAATTTGATAATTATACAAGGTGATTCACGAAATTCGGTACGACATATTTTTTATACTTGAGCAAGTTTTTCTCATAAAATTTGTCAATATCTAGCACAGAAATTGTAGTTTACCTGAAACGAATTTTATTTTTAAGCTGCCAGCAGCGCCCTCTATACGTTTTTGAAATTCTAACGTACTGAAAATAGGATTTTGGTCAAACAAGAGCAGAATACAGAAAATTGTGTTCATAGTAAAAAAAATTGTTATTTATATGTATAGTATCGCTTTCCCGTGGACACATTGTATAACTAGAATGTATAGGTTATAGACTGCACAGATTGGGAATTAATACTTTCATAGACAGATTGTAACATTCGTATATGGGGGTCGAGTTACCAGTTTTCGTTCAAGGTCAAAAGACAGCGGTGTCGCGACCGAGTGAGACTGTCGTATATGCAACGGCTGATATATACAAATGTAATATGGGTTGCATATATCACAGGGGGTCAAGTTACCAGTTTTCATTTAAGGTCGAAATAGAGCGGTGTCGCAATCGCGAGAGTGAATCGTAGCTGTTTCCGGACAAGGTGAAGCCGACTCCGGAAAAAGTTTGTTTTATGTATGGTGTTATCATTTCCAATGGTTGCAAGAATTGCGAAATCTGCGATTTTTTTTGTAATTTTTACTTCCACATCCACGTAGTGGACTGGAAGCACAGCAATAGTAAAAAAAATCTTTTTTTGTTGAAATAGGCTTTAAGACTACCTTTTCTACTGTATGCGAAGTCGTATAAAAAAAATTACTCTAACTGTAACTAAACAAAAAATAATTTACTTTTAAATATAATTACCTAGTTGGCTTTAACTATAAACAACTAAATAAACTGAGATCACATGGACAAACAATTGAATTAAGAAGGCAAAATTTATTTAAATAAAATGTATTAGTTATAAAATAATTATCTACTCTCATCATTCTTTTCCAACTATAGGTTTCGGTCTAGTTTTAAATATAATTTTATTTTTAATAATAGATTTAACTAAGTATTCGGTGTTATCGGTTTTCCTTTTCTCCAATAAGGCAAACGGTTTCTCCAGTTTAGCTTCTTTTCCATACATCAGATGATGACCTATGATAAGAATTGGAGTACCGGACTTGGTAAAATGCAAATCTCCAATGAATTTACCCTCGAAGCTTGAATCGGTGTGTGATTTTATGTCCCCTTGAAGTTCTACTATTGCCCACTCGTCCGACAGGCCCTCAGTTGGACTAAAAAGAAAAATGTATTATAAATAACTTTATAAGGCATTCATAAATGAGGATATTTCGCTATATTTATTATAAATGGTACAAGACATATCCATCCATTTTCCATCTCATTAAATTAAAAAATTAGAATATATATTTGTAATACATTTAAAATTAAATTAATTCCTATTATATAGTAATTATTACATCTATACAGTATGTCTCACTTTTCATGACTCCCATATCACAGCTCTTATTAATAATGCGATTTCCTTAAAATTTGGGTGGAAGGTAGTTACCTATCAGGAGATTCTGTCACGTTAACAGTTATTTAACAAACAAGTGCGATTAATAATCGAGATATTTTAACGCGCGAGAGTAGCGAGCGCGTTAATGGTCGAGATTATTAATTGTCTTTCAATATACGAGTTAGTTACAAAATTGTTTCGTCGACTGTACTTTTAATAAAATGGAGATAATCTGATTTAAACTTTTTACTTCCCTCGCATACCGAAGGGAAGTATTGTATTCGAGAAAAAATCACCCTCCGAGATTTTTTCGGATTCTGACGTTTCAGAACACGTAGATTACGAAAATATAGGTTTTTCAATTCCGTCAGTCAGTCTGTCTGTCTCTGTCTGTCTGTCTGGCTGTCTGTCTGTCTGTTGGTGCATTTACTAAAAAACTACTTGACGGAGAGCAGTCACATTTGGTAGGTAGTTGACGCTACTGTCAGCGCAGACATGGTAGAAATTTCACTGGAAAATATACAGGGCGGACCGTCTAAACGGAATAAATAGTGAAAAAAATTTTTTTTCGCTCAAATTTAAAATTTCTACGTTTCATGACGCGCTAATCCTATTTCGGGAAAAAAAAAAATTGAAAATTTTTTTCACCAAATTTTTGAAAAAATTTTGACTGACGAAAAAAATTTTTTTTCGCTCAAATTTAAAATTTCCACGTTCCATGACGCGCTAATCCTATTTCGGAAAAAAAAAAATTAGAAAATTTTTTTCACCATTTTTGAAAAATTTTTTACTACTAAAATAGTTGAAAAAAAAATATTTTTTTCGCTCAAATTTAAAATTTTCCCGTTTCATGGCATTCTAAGCCTAATTAAAAAAAAATATATATTTTTTTTACCAACATTCTTGAAAAATTTTTTACTACTAAAATGGATGAATAAAATTTTTTTCTTTCTTCAAATTTAATATTTCCACGTTTCATGGCATTCTAAGCCCGATTAAAAAAAAAAAAATTGAAATTTTTTTTACCAACATTTTTGAAAAAAATTTTACCACTAAAATAAATAGATGGACATTTTTTTTTATTTCTTCAAATTTAAAATTTCCAAGTTTCATAGCGTTCTAAATCTATTTAAAAGAAAAATTAGAAATTTTTTTTACTATTTTAAAAAAATTTTACCACTAGATAGATTTTTTTTTCTTTGTTAGGATTTAAACCATCCACGTTTCCATGGCATTCTAAAACTATTCAAACAAATTTAAAAATGTTTTTGAAAAATTTAAAAAAAATTTGAAAACAGTTTTAATCTATTTATCACTACTACAGAATACAGGAAAAATATTTTTTTGCTCATATTTAAAATTTCCACGTTTCATGACATTCCAAACCAATTTCGAAAAAAAAAATTGTAATATTTTACCAGTTTGGAAAAAAATTTAACACTAGAATAGATGGAAACTTTTGTTTTGTTCAAATTTAAAAGTTTCACGTTTCATGACATTCTAAACCTATTTCAGAAAAAAAAAATTCAAAATTTTTGAAAATTTTTTTGAAAAATTTCAAAATAAATGAAATTTTTTGACCACCACTATACTGCTTCCACCCCATTACGTGAATGTTGGATTGAAAATGTGACAGATGGCAATAATATCTGGCATATGCACCTTTTATTGAAAAATGTACAGGGTGGTCATCCCAAGAAACATTTCAGTCATGGTGGACATTTGTAAAGGTATTTGCGCAAGCCTGCCATATGTGGCACCTGCTATTTAGTATTGAGCTTTTGCTGTTGGATGAGCAATCTGTATATTTTTGACCAAAACTTATCAAGTTTTCTTTGTAATAATAGCAATAACTATATTCCGATTATTATTCTCAATGTCATTTCGTAATTATTATTTTTTTAGAGTGACTGCTATGCACAAATAACGAGGAAAGTTCTGTGTAGATACCTTTACCGATTTTTATTTACTAAAATAGGTACAAATTCGATTAAGTAATAATTAATTAGTATCATCTAATTTGTGTTTATACACATTTATATTTACGTTAGATAGTACAATTACTGAAATTAAGGCATAGATAAATTATTGTTGTGTTCCAAGGAATCAAGACTTGTTGACCGAAATGAATTTTTTTGTCAAAGCCACAGGAAATTAAAAAACATTTTTGTGGATATAACTTTTAATATGTGTTTATTATTATATTAACATTGTTAATAATATTGTCAATGGCAAAGTTACTGGTCGTAAAGATTTAGACCCCATATGTAAAATTGCATACAGAAAACGTGTAAGAGTAAGAATAAAAATCTCTATGTAAATTAAATAAAAGTTTTAAATATAATTGTTTTTTTAAGTAGGTAGCTCATACATTTTTTTGTGGCTGTGTTACTTTTTTTTCAGTGAAATTAGGTACATAAAGAAATCTCTTCTACCTCTGATTAGTTATCTATTCGGTACATTATTTGACAAATTGACAATAAAAAAGCTGTTGATTTGACAGAGAATGTAGCGACTAAATATCTAATTATTTGGTGATGAAAAGACCATGTCTAATTGTACCTTCTGCCGAGGTAAAGGCCACATCTTATGCAAATACATATTTTTTAATTAACTGAAGTGAGTACCTATGCGGTAGGTTCTTGTTGAAACATACTAAATAGAATAAGGATTAAAAACACTTAGTATTACTGTTTCACAATGGGCTTGTTCGGCATTTTTTTTTATTTCACAAATCGAAAGTGCAAGTATAAATTAATGGATCTGCAAAAAATCAGAATCTTATTCGCACGTTTAGTATCTTAAAAACTATTACAAATTTCCATCTCGCGGAAATGGGGCGTGGCCAGGCGCTACGTCACTATACGCTATACGCATAGACTCGGCGATCTCAATAGACACTTGATGCTCCTTATTGGTTATAATTATTATAAGTGTTTTCGAAGTATTGTTTGTTTTGCTTACTACTTGACAGTAGGGGAGTACAATTTGGTGAAATGTCAAAAAATTACAATTTTCTCTCGCTCCTGCCAGAACGAATTTTCGATTTCGACCCTGCAATTTACGATTATAATTCATCGCCGACTTTCTCCTTTCCGTAGACACATAGAACGAACTTCCACTCGACGTATTTATTTAGTTTAGTAGAAAGGTCCCAGAAAGCCATTTTTCTTACGTCACTTGCGTATAGTAACGTCACAAATGAGCGCTCGGTTTTTGCAACTATTACTAAATTCAACTCCTTATATCTCGAGAACGGAAAAAGTTAATAATACGAAATTTTAAGTGTATAATGAGAATATCGAGTACTATATGAAAAAGTATAAAAACAATATAAAAAGAATATCATGGAACAAGCCCATTATTATTCAGATTTCTCTGACATGTTTCGGCCTTTCGACCATTATCAAAGAGTTATAACAACTATCCTAAATGTGACCATTACAAGATATTTATAGGATTTGAGAGGTATAGAGAACCTAATTAACATTTTATTATTTCTAATATAGGTACTAGGAAATGCCCAGAAATAGTAATTAAAATTTAAATTAAATTTCTAGTAATACATATATTAGAAATAAGTAATAAAATGTTAATTAGGTTATCTATACCTCTCAAATCCTATAAATATCTTGTAATGGTCACTTTTAGGTTAGTTGTTATAACTCTTTTATAATGGTCGAAAGGCCGAAACACATGTCCAGGAAATCTGAATAATAATTGTGAAACAGTAATACCAAAAGTGTTTTTAATCCTTATTATATTTTTCAAATTTGCCGCTTTGTGTGGGCCAGAATCATTTTTACAGTGTTTTGTAAAAATCATACCTAGTAGTTGTAGGTAAATGGGAGAACTGTAAATTTTAATTTGCACATGGTAATGTGTCCCTGCAAGGGATGTCGCTACTTGATGTTGTGCGATTCAAAATTTTAACATTGAGTGGACTATCTATAGTGTAGTTTCACTATGGTCACAAGTTAGAAGAAGTAGAAGAAAGAATAACATTTGTTAAGGTTAAACGAACTTAACCCTACTTTTGACGTTTTAACATAGATTTTAGATTTTCAATGTCAAAATGAATTTGTGGAACGCAAAAGACTTACCCCAGCCTCCAATAAACACATATAAGGCTGCGAATAATAAAATAGGTATGGTGTTACAACTTTTTAATAACTTTTCTCCAAATGACTCATTGCAACCATTAATTTTTTTGGTAATTGTGGAGAATAACGGGGCATTGGAATTTTCGCGTAATTTTTTCAGGGAACACTAATTTGGGGTCGTAGAACACGAATCTGAAGTCAGTTTTCAATGCAAATGCATAGTTTTTCCAAAAAAAATTTTTGAAATTTTCGACCATAACACGAACTTTTTGTCAGTGTAAACACTAAAAACACCTCGATTTCGGCCGATTCGAATCCCGTATCCAGAATGTAGGTGCTTTTAAGAACAATACACTTTTTACGCACTGCAAAAAAATTGCTGTTTCATAATAATAGATAGTATAAATAGTAATATTATTTATAAGAATTCAGAGCTCCATTATTTGACAGATCAGCCATAACTGCCATAAATTTGCCGCGCATGCGTGTCAAAATACCCTGAGAAGTTGGTGTCTCAAGGCACAACAAAGAAATTCATTTTATAAATACCTATTAAATTCAAAATAACAAATATAATTTAAATAAGAATGATTTTATGATCATCGTAGCCAGAACCAAAAACGGGTGTTCTATTAAGAATATTTTCAATATATAGTGTGTCCCAAATTGGTTTACTTAGAAATAATGGTCCTGTTTTGTTATTGCCCAGTAAGGAGCAAGGGGAGATGAGATCACACATACCTTGCCAGGAAAGGAAATCCTCCTTACGCTTCACGGATACCACCTACTCACTCTCAATCTGGTTATCAGCAATAAGTGGTACCCGAGAAGGGCAAGGACCATTTGCGCCGGCGCAAATGTTCCTTGCCCTTCTCGGATACCACTTATTGCTGATAACCAGGTTGAGAGCCTGTAGGGCAAGGGGTATTTGCGCAGGCACAAATGCCCCTTGCCCTTCAGACTCTCAACCTGGTTATCAGCAATAAGTGGTATCCGAGAAGGGCAAGGAACATTTGCGCCAACATTTGCGCCGGCGCAAATGTTCCTTGCCCTTCTCGGATACCACTTATTGCTGATAACCAGATTGAGAGTGAGTAGGTGGTATCCGAGAAGCGTAAGGAGGATTTCTTTCCTGGCAAGGAATGTGTCATCTCATCTCCCCCTGCTCCTTACTGGGCAATAACAAAACAGGACCATTTCTAAGTACTTAAACCAATTTGGGACACACTATATATTGAAAATATTCTTAATAGAACACCCGTTTTTGGTTCTGGCTACGATGATCATAAAATCATTCTTATTTAAATTATATTTGTTATTTTGAATTTTAATAGGTATTTATAAAATGAATTTCTTTGTTGTGCCTTGAGACACCAACTTCTCAGGGTATTTTGACACGCATGCGCGGCAAATTTATGGCAGTTATGGCTGATCTGTCAAATAATGGAGCTCTGAATTCTTATAAATAATATTACTATTTATACTATCTATTATTATGAAACAGCAATTTTTTTGCAGTGCGTAAAAAGTGTATTGTTCTTAAAAGCACCTACATTCTGGATACGGGATTCGAATCGGCCGAAATCGAGGTGTTTTTAGTGTTTACACTGACAAAAAGTTCGTGTTATGGTCGAAAATTTCAATTTTTTTTTTTGAAAAACTATGCATTTGCATTGAAAACTGACTTCAGATTCGTGTTCTACGAGCCCAAATTAGTATTCCCTGAAAAAATTACGCGAAAATTCCAATGCCCCGTTATTCTCCACAATTACCGTAAATTGACTTAAATAAATGGTTATAGTAGCCATTATTATGTTATAAAGTTGTCTCCATGGAATAACGTTTCTTAAATTTCATTTTCAGATATTAAACACTTGTACGATGTGTTTCAAGAGGGCACAACTTTTTTTAATGATAACAAGTTTATGTATGTGGAGTATGCAGTGTTATCAAGAATTGTGTATCGTATGAAACAGAAATTTCGAAGTGCAAAGGATTTTAAAGCTCTAAAGAAGATAAACAAAGCCTTAGATAATTACTTTAAAATGGATATACCGCGAAATTTAAAGAATTTCATGGAGCTCATACCTTCTAGATATAAGCAAGTGACATATTTACCAACAAAAAACCTGTTACATTATATCCTAGTACGTCTGCAAGGGTCTGTTAAGCTGATGGAAAGAATCATAGAAACATGTAAAATCGCTGCCTATTTGCTAGATAAGAGAATGCACACTGGACATTTTTGAAAATTGCTTTTATAACATTCTCAATAATATCAAGGATATATATTCTTGCTAAGTACACGGCTAAATTTGTATGTGAATTTTACAGCAAATTAATACCGTTCTCTAATCAGCTGAATAATACAAGTGGATGGTCACCACAGTACGAGTTCCCCAAAGATCTTAAAGAGTGGTTAAATGTAGACTGGTTAAAAGTTGATGATGAAATAGAAATTATTGAAATGCTCACAGAGATACCAGATATTGTTCATCAGTTCCTTGATTTAGTCGACGACGATGATGACGTACAGTTTTGTGACAAGTACTTTCTAATTGAAGATGACGAGGATGAGAAATCTAAAAGAAATTTAAAGAAAATAGGCAACATGAACTTTAAAAATTTATGGGAACTGAGAGGTTTTGATACCAGAGAAGATGTAGGTGAGGTTATTGAAATCAACGATAGCATACAGATACTCGACAAAAATTCGTTTCTGGAAAAGCTTATCAATGACAAAGACAATAGATAAATTATTAGTTCTATGATATTCTGAATTTAAATTAAGGTTTATCACTATCTTGGATAATAGGTTGTGTTTCGGCGTTGGTAGAACTAG